>CM044309.1:10542500-13042500 GCA_024291935.2 Okapia johnstoni
TAAAGTGAGCAGCAACTTCTGGAGATAGGTGTAGATGCTGTTCAACATGCCTCTGCATAGAGAAGCATTTGTGATAAAACACAAGTGCTGTTCCTTGTGAAATGGTGATACGGTTTTCAACGTTAAGAACGAAATGACAATTATCATAAAATTCACAGCACAGTTCCACAGTCTGTGTTCCTTTTCATATTTTTAATTATATTTAAAAGAAATTCTAAAATGACTAATTTGGCCTTATAAAGAGTTTCAGGATAGGTGTATCACTTTAATAAGATGGGATGCATGTTTAGTTTTACCTTATACAGCTGTTACATGAACAGATTAAAATTTTTTTCACTGGTTAGAGTGCTGCAAAAATTTCAGTTTCATCACTCTAAATTACTATATTAGAAAGGAGCATCTTTCCATTGTCTTTATGTTCTGTAGTATATCTTTTAAAAGTACAAGAGCTCATGCATTCTTAGACTAACTCAGATGTTTTATGTTTTTGGAGCTTAAGAATTGTTTGATGGCAGTATCATATGTCTGGTGCATTAGTTTTATTGGTTCTCCTGTCATGCTTTTATGTAATGTTTAGCAATTATATTAAGATAGCTACAGGCAGGCTATTTCAGCTTCTCTGTACATCTTAATAGTGAGTCACTAGTATTTAGCTTCCAGCCTTATAAAAATATTGCCATAGTTACCTAAGTACGCAGTGTACAGAAGCACATGGTAGTACTTGTGATTAGATGCAGCATGTACAACAATGCAAATGAAAGATGGCTTGCATATTTTGAAAGGGAAATAGAACAACCTACTTTCTATGTAGCATGAAATATTTAATTGAATTTTTACTGATTTATTTTATGATCAAATACGCTGAATTTTGATTATTGTGTGTTTTTTGCTTTTGACATATTAGTAAGTTGCTTTTGCTTCTGTCAACTTATTTCTTAAATAAATAGGTTTGGAGCAGCTTTTAATTGAATTTTTAAATAATGAATTTTTCATTTAGCATCAGTTGAAAAGAAAAATGTGAGCTTTATTACAGAAATAATAATACTGGATATGGAGGATAAGCTTATTTGCTTCTATTTTAGCTGTAGTTAAAACAATAGTGCTAGAAAACTTGAGCATTTAATTAATTTCCTTATTTGTAGAGTAACAAATGATTAAGAATTCTGCAAATAATTCTATTTAGGTTAGGTTTGACAGTAGAGGTCTGCTGTGAAAGGGGCAAAGTTTACCGGCTTGGGGTGGAAGGAATTTGGTAAACCATGGAAATAAGTGCCTTAACCTCCTTATTTCAAAGTTTGCTTTTTATTCTTAAAAAATTATCCATTTCTTTCATTTTCATAAGAAAATTTTGGTAACTTTTTCCTCATCATTAAGCACAGAGAAAGAATCCTCACTATGCTATTTTCACTATTAACTTTAATTTATTAGTAACCAAATCTTTGTTAAAGGTAGTGGTGGGATTTTTAGCCTGCTAAATTAATTTATTTAGCTTCCCAAATGCCAAACAATCAAACAGATAAAACTTACTTGATAAGATGTATGATATTGACTGTGCTGGTTTATATATATTCTGACTTTGGCATCTGTGTTAGACTGGTAGAGTTTTACAACCTAGGGAGTATGCATTGGACTTATAAATTTTTTTCTTCATTACTTTCTGAGTATATAGACAGCATGTTTTTTTGGGACATTAACTCAAATTGCTAAAAGCCTAATATGACACTCTTCCATACAGTCTAGATTGACTAAAGGAAAGGTGGAAATAGAGGTCAAAGTCTGTTACAAGTTGGGGCTGAAAAATATGTTTTAAAAAATAGGCTATTAATTTATTGAACAGCGAGTAGCAATCTTATTAAACTTTGTCGTTTGGGGGAAGTCAATTGCTTTTTGACTCTATTTTTGAGCTGTTAAAACATTTTGATGCCTTTTGGGGGTAAAAGTAGTGTCTCTTTATAAAATTATTGGGTTTTTAAAAGTTGTAGGTAAATCAGTTTTATTTGTAAATTTACTTTAAGTGCATGAATATTTAAAGGGCATTTAAATGAACTATTCTGTGCATTTAAGAACCTATTGTGAAGCAAAATGACTACTGCATTTCAATATATTTTCTCATTTGTCCAGTTTTTAAAATATACTTTCTCTATTATTACTGTTTGCTGATAGTTTTAGATCCCAATATATATATTAAAATTACAGTCCTGAAAAGTTGCAAGTAAAATTGAACAATTTCTTATTGAAATAATAGCTCATTATTTTGTTTTTGAATGTATAGAATTAATAATTTAAATAAAATTAGATGTGAAAATTGCAAAGGAATATATTTGATTCAACTATTTTCCATCCATTAAGATTTCTAAACAATATATTTGTTTACCATAATTTTAAAAGACATTTTAGAACCAGATTTGCTGAATTTAGCATAAAGGACTTTCTGAGTCATTTTTGTTTTGTAAGTCTCTTAGAATTTGCACATTCTAATTTTGGCAAATATAATCTTATGTGCAGTTTTATAAGAGATACATTGAACATCTGACCACTATATTTAGTGGAATAATAGTATCAAAAAGAAACATGCATTCCATACTTCTGATGTACCACATCTCGTAAATAACCCTTTCGTATTTTAAATTAATAGTTTTGTACAGCTATTTAACAAAGATGAATACAACTGAATTTTTTCTTTTTTTAAATTTATTTACTTTTAATTGGAGGATAATTGCTTTAGAATGCTGTGTTGGTTTCTGCTGTACAGTATCATGAATCAACCATAGGTACACATATATCCCCACCTTCTTAAACTACTCTCCCACCTTCCACCCCATCCCACCCCTCTAGGATGTCACAGAGCATTGGGTTGAGCTCCCTGCATCATACACTGGCTATCTGTTTTGGTACCTCAGCTGGTAAATAATCCGCTTGCAGTGTGGGAGACGCAGGTTGGGAAAATCCCCTGGCGAAGGGAACGGCTACCCACTCTAGTATTCTGGCCTGGAGAATTCCACGGACTGTATAGTCCATGGTGTAGCCAAAAGTCACACGTTACTGAGCAACTTCCACTTTCACTTTTACATGTGGTAATGTATATGTTTCGATGCTTCTCTCAATTTGTTCCACCCTCTCCTTCCCATCTGTCCTCTATGGCTGCGCCTCTATTGCTGCACTACAAATAGGTTCATCAGTCCCATCTTTCTAGATTCCCTGTACATACATTAATGTACTATATTTGTTTTTCTCTTTCTGACTTATACTTCACTTTGTTTAACAGGCTCTAGGTTCATACACCTCTCTAGAACAAACTCAAATTTGTTCCTTTTTATGGCTGAGTAATATTCCATTATATATCACAACTTCTTTATCCATCCATCTCTCAATGAACATCTAGGTGGCTTCCATGTCCCAGCTAATGTATACAGTGCTGCAGCGAACCTTAGGGTACATGTGTCTCTTAGAATTGTGGTTTTCTCAGGGTAGATGCCCAGTAGTGGGATTTCTGAGTCATTTCTGGTCATTCCTAGTTTTTTAAGAAATCTCCATACTGTTCTCCATAGTGGCTGTATCAATTTACACTCCTGCCAGCAGTGCAAGAGTTCCCTTTTCTCCACATCCTCCTCAGCATTTATTGTTTGTGGATTTTTTGATGGCCATTCTGACCAGTCTGAGGTGATACCTCATTGTCGTTTTGATTTGCATTTCTCTAATAATTAGCATTGTTGAGCATTTTTTTCATGTGTTTATTAGCCATCTAATACAATTGATTTTATGTATGTTGACTTTTGAATGGTATCCACAACAATGTATATTTAGATTGTGTTCTTCCTGTAACTAAGGATACATCTTCACAAAAGAATAAAAGTTAATTTCAGTAAACATAAATCCTTTTAAAAAGTTGGGTTATAAACTAGTTTTTAATATTAAATGTACTTTTATCAAGAATGAAATTATTTATTTCATGCTTAATTATACTCCTTGTTTTGTTTCTATAATAAAATTCTTAGAATCTTAAGTTGTCTTTTATTTATATATGAATCTTTCTTGGATACAGCTTTATTGAGACCTAATTTATATACCATACAGTTCACCGTTTAAAGTGTACCATTGAACAGTTTTTAGGTATAATCACAGAGTTCTGCAACTGTCATCACAATCAATTTTAGAATATTTTCATCACCCCAAAAAGAAACCTCACATCTTCTGTCTGCCACCCCCAACTACTTTGTCCTCAGGTAACTTCTACTAATTTACTTCCTGTCTCTGGACAGAATGTCCTACTTTTAACATTTCATATAAATGGAAGCATATAATATGTGGTCTTTTGTGACTGACTTCTTTCGTTTAACATAGTGTTTTCAAAGTTCATTCATGTTGTTGCATGTATCCTTTTTCATTGCCAAATAATGTTCTATTGTATGGGTATACATGTATCCATTTTGTGCATCCATCGGTTCATGGCAATTTGGGTTTTCACTTTTTTGGCTGTTATGAATTATGCTCTATGAATATTCATATACAAGTTTTTAGGTGGACCTATGTTTTCATTTTTTTGGATATATGTCTAGAATGTCTCAGTCATATAATAACTGTGGTAACTGAGGAACTGCCAGACTTATTATCAAAGCGGCTGTATTACTTTACGATTCTAACAACATACAACGTTTCCAGTTTCTCTGCATCCTCGCCATCCTGCTATTATCTTTCTTCTTGATTACAGGCATTCTGTTCTAGTAAGGTGTGAAGTGGGGCATATCATTCTATTTTTAATCTGCATTTTTGTCACATCTAATGATTTTGAACATCTTTTCTTGTGTTTACTGGCCATTTGAATATCTTCTTTGGAGTAATGTTTATTTAGAAATTGCCCATTTTTAAATCACGTTGTCTTTTTATTTTTGAATTGTAAAGGTGTTTGTAATTCTAGATTATAAATCCCTTAACAGATACGTAATTTGGAAATACAGTTGTCCCTTGGTATCCATGAGGGTTTTGTGCCAGGACCTCACCCTCTCCCCTCATTGCCCATGTACATCTGAGTCTGTGGACAGATCCAGGAGACCCGTAGGTCTCCTTATCCTCAGGTTCTGCCTCTGTGGATTCAGCCAGCTGCAGAACATAGACATGGTACTATATTTATTGAAAATAAAATATGCACACAAATGGACCTGCATAGTTCAGGCTCATGTTTTCAAGGGTCGACTGTATAGTTGTTGCTTGATATCCACTGGGGAATTGGTTCAAGGAACCATGAAGATACCCGAATCCACAGATGCTCAGGTAAGTCCCTTATATAAAATAGCATAAAACAGTCAGCCTTGTGTATCTGTGGAGCCAGCATCTGCATACTCAATCAGTCATGGCTTGGTTGAATCCGGGGATGAGGAGCCTGTGGATATGGAGGGCCAATTGTATTTCCTTCCAACCAGTGGGTTCATTTCACTTCATTGATAGTGCACAAATGCTTTTCATTTTCGTTGCATTATTTTCACACTTGATGTTATTGATAATAGCATTTTTACTTTGATGTGTTTGAAGTATATCTACTTGCATGTATCTTATTGGGAATGTTGAGCTTCTTGGTTGTATACATTAAGAGTTTTGTGTTGTTTTTTTTTAATCAAAGTTGTTAAAATGAAGCTAAAAGAATTGAAACTCTGTATGGCAAAAACCACTACAATATTGTAAAGTAATTAGCCCCCAACTAAAATAAATAAATTTATTAAAAACAAAAAAACAACAAATTGAAACTCTGTGAGCTGTTGGAGATGTTAACTAACCATATTGTGGTAATCATTTTTGCAATGTGTACTTATATAAAATCACTACATTATGCACTTTAAACTCACACAGTGTTGTCAATTACATCTCAATAAAGCTGGGAGAAAAAAAATCAAAGTTGGAACTTCTTATACTCCCATTATACATATGTTGGTGTGTTTCATGGTGACCTACATTTCTCTGAGGTTCTGTTCCATTTTCTTCAATTTTTTTTCTCTCGGTTCTTTGGATTGCATAATTTCTATTGTTTGCTAATTCTTCTGTAAGTTCAAGTCTACTGTGAGCCCCTCTGCCATGTTTTCATTTCAGTTACTGTATTTTTCAATTTCAGAATTTTCATTTGGTTCTTTTTAAAAGTAACTTCTTTCTCTGATATGCTTTGTTTATAGCAACTCTGGAAATTGACATCCCCCTGTCCCCTGGTAAAGGCTCAGCTGGTAAAGAATCCGCCTGCAATGCGGGAGGCCTGGGTTCGATTCCTGGGTTGGGAAGATCCCCTGGAGAAGGGAAAGGCTACCCACTCCAGTATTTTGGCCCGGAAAATTCCATGGACTTCACAGTCCATGGGGTTGCAAAGAGTCGGACACGCCTGAGTGACTTTCACGTCACTGTCCCCTGGAGCTTGTTAATTATAAATGGCTTGTTTATTTCTTTAGTGTTAGCTGGACTGATTTAGTGATGTCTATTTCCTCCACATAGTGGAATCTCTGTTACTGGTCTCACATGTCACTGCCTTGAGCATGTACACAGACAGTCTCGTATGACAGTGATTTCTGTAGGGCTCCTTATCATTTCTTTCCTTGACCATATCCAGCTGTTAAGTTCCCCTAGTCATCAGCTGATTGCTCTGTTTAGTTTTCAGCAATCCGTGGGGTATAAATTTCTACAATCTGATCCAATTAAATCCTGGCTCTTTGAAGCATAGTGTTAGAGGACAAGGTGGGTTTGTTCTTTTATTTCTTTCTTTTTATTTTTGGCTGCACGGAGTCTTCAGTGCTCCAAACAGGCTTTCTCTAGTTGTGGCAAGAAGGGGCTACTCTCTAGTTGCTGGGCATGGGCTTTTCTCTGCGGTGGCTTCTCTTGCTGCAGAGCACCGGCTTTAGGATGTGAGGGGTTCAGTGAGTGAAAGTCGCTCAGTCACGTCCGATTCTTTGTGACCCCACAGACTATATACAGTCCGTGGAATTCTCCAGGCCAGAATACTGGAGTGGGTAGCCTTTCCCTTCTCCAGGGGATCTTCCCAACTCAGGTCTCCCTCATTGCAGGCAGATTCAGTAGTTGAGGTTTATTGGCTCTAGAGCATGGGTTCAGTAGTCGATGTGCACGGATGTAGTTGCTCCTCGACATGTGGGTCTTTCTGGACCAGGGATCAAACCCATGTGCCCTTCATTGGTAGATGGATCCTCTACCATTGGACCCCCAAGGAAGTCCTGTGGTTTGTTCTAAAGGTAGGGGAGCTCTTCTCAGCTATCTCTTTCCCTGGTTCTCTCTGGTAAGCTAGATGGCCTATGGTTTAGCTTGTATCTCTTACAAAGCTACCTGCTTAATTGCTTTCCATCAAAATCTGTATTGTTTTGAGTACCCTTAAACTTGAACTTTTCTACACTGTGTTTGAAATAAAGTCAGTTCTTTCAAGGATAGCTTTGAAGCTCTGTTTCATATCCTAGTTTTGTCCCTTAGGCAAAAATCACTGAGCCACAGGTGTGGAGCTGGGAGTGGAGGCAGAGGTAGGTGTCTTTGAGTTACACTCTTACTTCAGGAGCAGGCTTCTGGGTGGGGATGGTCTGGTCTTCTTGACATGCCTTTGACAATTTGAAACTCTGTCTTACAAACTCTTGTTTTGCCTCTCGATGAAAGTGAAAGAGAAGAGTGAAAAACTTGGCTTAAAACTCAACTCTCAGAAAACTAAGATCATGTCATCCGGTCCCATGACTTCATGGCAAATAGATGGGGAAGCAATGGAAACAGTGACAGACTTTATTTTGGGGGGCTCCAAAATCACTGCAGATGGTGAATGGAACCATGAAATTAAAAGACGCTTGCTCCTTGGAAGAAAAGCTATGACCAACCTAGACAGCTTATTAAAAAGCAGAGACGTTACTTTGCTGACAAAGGTGCATGTAGTCAAGACTATGGCTTTTCCAGTGGTCATGTATGGATGTGAGAGTTGGACTATGAAGAAAACTGAGCAATGAAGAATTGATGCCTTTGAACTACGGTGTTGGAGAAGACTCTTGAGAGCCCCTTGGACTGCAAGGAGATCAAATCAGTCCATCCTAAAGGAGATCAGTCCTGAATATTCATTGGAAGGATTGATGCTGAAGCTGAAACTCCAATACTTGGGCCACCTGATGGAAAGAACCGACATTTGAAAAGACCCTGATGCTGGGAATGATTGAAAGCAGGAGGAGAACAGGACGACAGAGGACGAGATGGCTGGATGGCATCACTGACTCGATGGGCATGAGTTTGAGTAAGCTCTGGGAGATGGTGAAGGACAGGGAGGCCTGGCGTGCTGCAGTCCATGGGGTTGCAAAGAGTCGGACACAACTGAGCGACTGAACTGAACTGAACTTACAAATTAGCTGGGGCAAGGGTGATCAGGGTCCCACTGTTCTCACGTGCCATGCCTGAGGTAGAGTCTCTGTTCTGAAAGTGGGGACTAAGTGAAAGAAGGTAGTGAGTGCCTCACTTCTTGGCTTCACTTGCTTGGAATTTAGCCTCTAGAACACATGACTCAGGGAGATGACAAATTCTGGTGGTCTGCTCCTCTCAGGAAGATACTGTAGCCCTTGGCTGGTTACCTAGGGGCTGTTCACCCCTGGAGTGGTGCTTCCACCATGCTGAGCTGGAGAGAAGTGGGAGGAATACAATGCCACCTGGGTTCAAATGCTACAGACTCGGGCTGTTTTTATGGAGTTTCAGCAAAATTTTTTGAATAAATATTTCTTCATTTGCTATATGCCCTTAGATCAATTTCCATAGACTTAAGTGGCTGTATTTTTTTTAATTGTCATCAATTACATTTGTTTCTCAGGGGCCTCCTCATACTGCCATTCCAACTGTGGGAGTATATATGTAAACTTTAAGGGTATCAATGACCAGAGAAAAATTTACAGGACATTTACAGTAGTTGCTAATCAACTTTCTCTCTTGGCAGTATCATTGGTAAAGAATGGAATTAATAAAATTATTGCTTACCTGAAAACTTGTGGCTGGAAGTATTGAATGAGGGAATGGCTATTTGTCAGTCTGGTAAATTAAATGTCCTATAGACAGAGAAGGCAATGGCACCCCACTCCAGTACTCTTGCCTGGAAACTCCCATGGACGGAGGAGCCTGGTAGGCTGCAGTCCATGGGGTCTCGAAGAGTCGGACACGACTGAGCCACTTCACTTTCACTTTCATGCATTGGAGAAGGAAATGGCAACCCACTCCAATGTTCTTGCCTGGAGAATCCCAGGGATGGCAGGGCCTGGTGGGTTCCCTTCTATGGGGTTGCACAGAGTCGGAAACGACTGAAGTGACTTAGCAGCAGCAGCAGCTCTGGCAAAATAGATAGAAGAAAAAGAGCAAATTAGAAGAGAAAGGAAGTTGAATATGTACCAAGTTTCTCAGAGTGCAGAGACATCAACTGTTGAAGGTGTAAATGGCAGTAAAAATTGCTCAGAAGAAAATTGATCTGCAATTGCTAATTAAATCTGTGAGCCTCTTCCTTGCTGGGACAAATTCAAGATGGGAAGTTATTGCCAATTACATGAATGTGTATTCTACTTCTGGGAGTTAAGGAAACTGCCAAAGATTTTATTGGGTCTCTAAAAAAGGGCCTCTAAAAACTTGGCCATCATCGAAAAGATGGCATGCTGTATGGAGAGGAGCCTCAACTTGTTAGTACCTTGAGTGCTGAAGGTTCTGTCAGCACCTTCAGAACAATTTGAATATCCATGAGCATATTTCATGTCTTGACAACAGAAGAACAGAAGCTTTTGGAACAAGCTTTGAAAATGTATTTATTGGGTAGTAAATACACCTGAAAGATGGAGAAAAATAGCAGAAGTAGTATCTGGCACGACAAAAAGGACTACCAAAATGACATATGAAACTTGCTAAGATGCTGAAAGCAAAGACAGATGCTCAAGAACAAGTGCTGAATTCAGATAGAGCCATGAAATGACATAATGACAGACTGTTGTATGTGCATTTAGAAAATAAAACTGCAAGTTGAGTTGAAAAAAAATAATAAATGTCCTATAGAAATGAAAAAATAGGCTCAAGTAATTGCTGCAAATACTCAGTTATAATACTATCTAGTGGGTTTCATAACCATAGTGACAAAGTACAGGGAAATGAGGATAATTGGGTCATTGGTGGGAAAGAGAAATTAGATTTTAAGTAAAGCATTTTAAGTTCCTAATGTGTAGCTAGTGTTTTGTAAATGTAAGGTATTACTATCACATTAAGTTTTTGTCCAGTTCCTAATACATAGCAATGTAAGCACTTTCACAGCCCCTATATGTACAGTATTGTGTTTTTAAAAGCATTAAGTATTGCATTAGAAAATCTCAACCATTTTATTATTACCTTATATAATTTGATTTAAATTTTGAGTCATCTTTAATGATGAAATGCAAAGAATTTTCACAGTCATACTTTATAAGGCCAGTTCTGAAATTAATCCTGCCTTAGTCACATGAAAGATGTACGTATGACCAGAATCAGGGTCTGGTTTCTTTCCATCACTACGTGCTTTCATGGAGCACAGAACCAGCTGGAAACTCCAGATTTATAGCTGCTAGCTTAATCCAGATGAAAGCAGAGAAACAAAGTGATGTCATGTCATTTTTTTCCAACCACAGCTGGTGAATCTTCTAGTTAAATGCTTCCACTTGCAAAGAGCAGAGGTTAACTTCCCTTAATAAAAGTTAAGATGAGAAGAGTTTCATTGTAGGAAAAAAATGTCAGGAGCCAAGACCTCTTAAGTAAGCAGTGCCTTTCATTTGCTGTATGATGCCTCACTGGATAGGTACCATGGTAACCTGTCAACATATTGCCATGGTAACAGTTACCAATGAGCCAACTCATTGGAAAAGACCCTGATGCTGGGAAAGATTGAAGGCAGGAGGAGAAGGGGACAACAGAGGACAAGACGGTCGAATGGCATCACTGACTCAATGGAGACAAGTTTGAGCAAACTCCGCGAAATGGCGAAGGACAGGGAAGCCTGGTGTGCTGCAGTCCATGGGGTCACAAAGAGTCAGACACGACTGAACGACTGGAAAACAACAACATCAGTTAGTTAGCTCTGCTTATTCATTTCTTGCTTTTTTATCATTTACTTTGTTTTGGCCCATTCCTAAATCTGGGTCATGGCATCATTTCAGCTTCAACTCAAATTTTTTAAATTTACTTGATCTGTTATTATTTCAAGTTTCGGAGAGAGAGAATCTGGCCCAGCTTGAGTTTTTGGACTAGGCCACCAGGCATACCTAGTAACAATAAACACTTAGTTAGCATTTACTTTGTACTAGTCACTATACTACGTGCTTTGACATAATTCTTTTAATTCTTTAACTCCATAAAATAATTAATATTATTATGTTCATTTTACAGAAGATGGTCATACAGCAAATAATTGTCATAACTAGGAATTAAGGCTAGGTTTGCTCCCTTGGCTGGCTTTTGGCATTTACCTCAGATTTATGGAAATGGGAAATCTAGGAGATGGGGACCTCTTGGCAGAACTGGCAGCAGCCTTGGCCAAAGAGGTACTGAGTCTGGGACTTGAGACCCTTTGTTGCAGTGCTGTAATGCTTGTACCTGGACAAATATCTACTTCAGCTACATAACACAGAGAAATTATAAGCAACTAAGAACAACAATGTGCATGCGAGTTGGGGCAAATTATAGACAAAAAGGTAAAAAAAGACAAAAAAACCCCACCAACCTGCCACTTCTAAAGACCCTGGAGCAAAAGCAGGGTACTGCACATGCCCTCTGCACACCTCACCACCAAAAGGATGGGCAAAACACCTGAGCCACCCCTCTGGCCCCGCCTGTGGACACACTCCTACCATCAGCCCCTGTTAGGAACCTGTTGTTATAGCTCCCCTCTGCTGCAGTGGGGCCCCAGTAGAGCCTTGCCCGGATTTCTTCACTGGCCTTTGATCAATTTCTGTTGATTGAGGAAGGCCAAGAAACCTGGTCAATATCATTTCCAGATTATTCTAGTTTCATTCAAGGAGAGAGAAGCCAAGAGAGCATGGAATAGAGTCTAACGTGAGGGTTTGGCGTGGTGGTTCTAGAGCCCCGAGGGTGGCCACACGGTGCATAAAGGACCCTTGTCCGGAATCCAGGCTACTCTAGCAAGGATGGGCACCGCAGTGGCTGGCCTGCATTGAGACCACGACCCTGGAGTCGGGTTCACGCAGGGAGGCATCCTGACTCCGAGGAGTATTTGGAGAATATGGCCTGGCACTAATGAATGAAAACCAAGTTGACCAAGTAAAGGGAAGTCTAGCCCTCCCGCAACAAACACCTGCAGAGGCTCGGGGGCCAGCTGAGCCCCAAGCCAACAGAGAGTGATGACCAACCTAGATAGCATATTAAAAAGCAGAGACATTACTTTGGCAACAAAGGCCTGTGTCGTCAAGGCTATGGTTTTTCCAGTGGTCATGTATGGATGTGAGAATTGGACTGGAAAGAAAGCTGAGCGCCGAAGAATTGATGCTTTTGAACTGTGGTGTTGGAGAAGACTCTTGAGAGTCCCTTGGACGACAAGGAGATCCAACCAGTCCATCCTAAAGGAGATCAGTCCTGGGTGTTCATTGGAAGGACTGATGTTGAAGCTGAAACTCCAGTACTTTGGCCACCTGATGGGAAGAGCTGACTCATTGGAAAAGACCCTGATGCTGGGAAAGATTGAGGGCAGGAGGAGAAGGGAACGACAGAGGATGAGATGATTGGATAGCATCACCTACTCGATGGACATGAGTCTGAACAAGCTCTGGGGAGATGGTGATAGACAGGGAGGCCTGGCGTGGTGCAGTCCATGGGGTCGTAAAGAGTCGGACACGACTGTGCGAATGAACTGCACTGAACTATCAGGGTGGGGCGGGGACCGCGCCCACCGAAGGGAGCGGACTGGCTGCTGAGGGTCAGGGGCGGAGTCCTCGCCTGGCGCCCGGGAGCCGCAGCTTCCTTCCCACCCTGGTTTCAGAGACCCCCGCGCCCCTCTAGAAGGCTTCGCAGGGCCGCGGCCCCGCGCCTCCTCGTCACCTCCGCGGAACCCTTGGAGGGCGTGCTGATGGCCTCGGGAGCTCAGTCTGGCGATCAGCTGCTCGCGGTGCCCCCAGGTCCGCGCTGGTCGGGGCGCAGCGGGTTTGAATCGCTCGGTCGGCAGCGGCTCCGCGGCGGCCCCGGGGGCGCCCAGGTGCACGTGGAGGTGCCCCCGCCAGGTGGATACTGTAATCCCGCCGGCGGGCGGAGCAGACGGAGCGCCGTTCCCCGCGCGGGGCCCCGGCGTCCCAGCTCCGCGGCTCCGGTCCGTACCCCAGGCTGCAGCCTGCGCCCCTGCCGCCCGGGGAGTGAAGGTGGTTGACGGTGTAGCTCGACGTCGGGGCCCCGGGGATGCCGAGAGGGAGAGAGCCTGGGGCCTCGGGGTGTACAGCCGGTGGGGAAGCCCGAGGGTTCTGGGGTCCTATGGGTGATGCTCGTGCCCTTTCTCGAGTCCGTCCAGAGGCACTAATGTTCGCTCGCCTTGTTTTTTATTGTATGGGGCAGATAGATGCAAGTAGCCAGCAGTTCGGGGCAGAGCTGCAAAGACAAATGGAGTAAAACGTGCCGCAGGAGGCGTCAGGGACTCGGGCTCTTGGGTGCACTTACTTATTGCTGTGACAAAGCTAGACTGCGTATTAAAAGGCAGAGATATCAGATACACATGTGGGCACATGGTTACCCACCCACAAACATGACTACATTCCCCAGCCTCCCTTGCAGCCAGGCACAGCAGCCAAATAACCAAGTGCTGGCCAATGCGATATGAGAAGTGGTGTGTGCAACTTCTTAGTTTGTCCTCAAATGAAGTGGAACGCACCCTGCTGTGTCCCACTTACCCCCGCCCCCTTCCCCCTTCTAGGAGCTGGAATGTGAACAGGATGGTTAGAGATGGAGCAGCCATTCTGTACCAGGAGGTGCATACCAGACGCTGAGGATAAGCAGAATTACAAAGACAAAAGGAGCCTGGGCTTCTGACATATTACCTCTGGGTCTCTTTCCTGCAAGAGCTATATGGACTTAATCTCTCTTTTATTAAATCTCTTAATTTTTAATTTTTGGCCAGCATATGGTCAGTGTAGTTAATGTGAAGGAAATCCCTATCTGGAAAAGATATCTGCACCCCTGTGTCCATTGCAGCCTTATTCACAATAGTCAAGACATGGAAACAGTCTAACTGTCCATCATGTGTATATATACAACTGAATATTATTCAGCCATAAAAAGGAAATCCTGCCATTTTTGACAACATGGATCGACCTTGAGGGTGTTATGCTGAGTGAAACAAGTCAGACACAGGTAGACAAATACTGCACGATCTGACTTATAGGTGGAATCTTCAAAAGTCATACTCATAGAAACAATAGAATTGTGGTTGCCAGGGGTGGGGTGGGTGAGAGAAATGAGGAAATGTTGATCAAACTTTCATCAGAAGATAAATAAGCTCTGAGGATCTTATTGCTGCATGGTGACTGCAACTAACAATATTTCCTTGAAATTATATATTATATATGTTCTTGAAATTTGCTAAGAGACTAAGTCTTAAAACCCCATACACAGAAAAGGTAAGCTAATGTGAGCTAATGGATGTGCCAACTAACTTCACTGTGGTAATCATTTCACAAATATTTATGGATCAGATAATCATATTATACATTTTAAATTTATACAGTTTTGTCAATTATATCTCAAAGCTGGAGGGAAAAAAAGCCAGCGTGATGTAACTGAGAAGAACCCACAGAAAATAAGCATATATGTATTTTGCATTCCTGAGACTCTTCTATTGCACTGTCTCTAAACATGAAGTGTTAAATGTTTTTGTCTTAAAAAAAAGAAAAAACCTCTGAGAACTGCTAAAAAATAGGAAAGTTATAATTAACAGCTATGATTCCACAACTAAACCCATCCTTTTGAAGTCTGTGGGGGCAGTTTATTCTGGGATCTGACTTCCTTGAGGGGGCAAGGCACGGTGTAAAGAGACTGGCTGCTCCAGCGCCATTGTCATGACTGGCTGGCTGGCGTTTCCTGGAACCTGGAGTGTGTGGCCGTCAGCCAGGCCACGGACAAGATCCGCAGCAGAGGCCCAACTGGCCCCTCTCCACCCAGGCTTCCCCATTTACGAGTGTGGTTCACAGAGTTCTTCCTCCAGAAAGCACGCCAGCCAAGGAGCCGTAAATGTGGCAGTCAAGATCCCAGCGGGAAGCAGATAAACAGATGAGCAGGTGTGGGCGGCCACAAGGGTCCACAAAGGATGGGAAATTACCCAGGGCTGCTGCTGTTAGTCCTGAAGAGGCCAAAGGGGCAGGGGATTTATTGGAATCAGGGGGGAGCTATACCCTTGAAGAGGGGTCACTGGACAGGAGCCACTGCCCAAAGTGAGGTTCCATCAGTATGGGCAGGAAGGGGGTTCTTGACCTCTCCCCACTCCCGCTCTTCTCTCCTGCCCAGCTTCCCAATGAATGAATCTAACTGGAAGGCAAAGGCAAGGGCACCCAGGTCGAAACCAGCCCCTTAGCACTTATTTTGTTGTCTTAGTGATGGACCAGTGCCCCACCCCCACCCCCACACAGATAGGTACCACCTCCTCCCAGTTCTGTTAGGCCAATGTGAATGATGAAATGCCATTTTTTCTCAGGCAGTGTGAGTTCCTGACAGTATGCTCTTGCTAGGCAACCTGTTACCCTGCGTAAGAAAAGCCAGCTCCTATAATTTAATGAAATGTAAAGCACCACTTGCAAGAGGGATATTGACCTGGGAAATGGCAGCAATGAGCTCAATATCAGATCCAGGTGGTCAGTCCCCTTGAACACAAGGGATCCTCCAGGTGGTATCGTGGTGGTGGTGGTGATGGGGGCATTCCTGTAGCACAGGCAGCCCTGGAGCCAGTGAGAGGCAGGTGAATTGTATTCATCTCTGGTGCCCATTTCAGTCTTTTTTTCTACAACGTGATTCAAATTTTTTTGCCCTTGTTGTTTTCTCTCTTCCATTTTTAGACATGTTTGCATTGTGTATCGGAGAAAGCAATGGCAACCCACTCCAGTACTCTTGCCTGGAAAATCCCATGGATGGAGGAGCCTGGTAGGCTGCAGTCCATGGGTTTGCTAGGAGTCGGACACGACTGAGCGGCTTCCCTTTCACTTTTCCCTTTCATGCATTGGAGAAGGAAATGGCAACCCACTCCAGTGTTCTTGCCTGGAGAATCCCAGGGACGGGGGAGCCTGGTGGGCTGTCGTCTATGGGGGTCGCACAGTCGGACACGACTGAAGCGACTTAGCAGCAGCAGCAGCAGCAGCAGCATTGTGTATAATTCTATCAGTTCAGTTCAGTTCAGTACAGTCGCTCAGTCATGTCCGACTCTTTGCGACTTCATGGACTGCAGCACACCAGGCCTCCCTGTCCATCACCAACTCCCGGAGCCTACCCAAACTCATGTCCATTGAGTCAGTGATGCCATCCAACCATGTCATCCTCTGTCATCCCCTTCTCCTGCCCTCAATCTTTCCCAGCATCAGGGTCTTTTCCAATGAGCCAGCTCTTCACATCAGGTGGCCAAAGGATTGGAGTTTCAGCTTCAACATCAGTCCTTCCATTGAACACCCAGGACTGATCTCCTTTAGGATGGACTGGTTGGATCTCCTTGCAGTCCAAGGGACTCTCAAGAGCCTTCTCCAACACCATAGCTCAAAAGCATCAATTCTTCGGTGCTCAGCTGTCTTTATAGTCCAACTCTCACATCCATACATGACTACTGGGAAAACCATAGCCTTGACTAGACGGGGAGCTTCCCTTGTGGCTCTGCTGGTAAAGAATCTGCCTGCAATGCAGGAGACCTGGGTTCAATCCCTGGGTTGGGAAGATCCCCTGGAGAAGGGAAAGGGTGCCCACTCCAGTATTCTGGCCTAGAGAATTCCATGCACAGTCCCTGGGGTCACAAAGAGTCGGACACGACTGAGTGACTGTCTCTTTTCACTGACTAGACGGACCTTTGTTGGCAAAGTAATGTCTCTGCTTTTTAATATGTTGTCTAGGTTGGTCATAACTTGTCTTCCAAGGAGTAAGTGTCTTTTAATTTCATGGCTGCAATCACCATCTGCAGTGATTTTGGAGCCCCCAGAAATAAAGTCAGCCACTGTTTCCCCATCTATTTGCCATGAAGTGATGGGACCAGATGCCATGATCTTAGTTTTCTGAATGTTGAGCTTTAAGCCAACTTTTTCACTCTCCTCTTTCACATTCATCAAGAGACTCTTTAGTTCTTCTTCACTTTCTGCCATAAGGGTGGTGTCATCTGTGTATCTGAGGTCATTTGTTTATTTAGTTAGCAAATATTTATTGGGTGCCTGTCATGTGCCAGGGACTGTACTAGGTAAGCAGTGCAACCACTGTCCTGTGCTTCCGACCTACCCTCACGAGCGTAGAGTTAGGAGCGAAGTTAGCCTGTTCAGGAATTGCAAGGAGGTGAGGTGAGTGCCCGGATGGGGATGCGCAGTGCTGTGGCAGCAGGGAACAGGGCTCAGGGAAGGGCTCGGGGAAAGTCAGTGGAAGCATCAGGAATTTGTTTGGTAGCTTTAGGACTCACTTCTTATCTCTCCAGAGTTCTGTTTTTGGAAGTCTCTTTGAAGATGGGATTCAGTTAATTGTAGCAGGAGAGCTTATGTAAAGAACAGATGACCTCCAATCGCCAGCCTCGTGTTACATGCCTTCTTCCTCACAGCCAAGCATCAGAAGCGGGGATCTACAGACAGGTAGATGTACTACCCACAATCGGCCACGAGATGGCAGTGGAGCCATCAGGAAAATACTTAACTGATGATGCATTCATAACTGAACCATATTGTGTTGGCTTTTTAAAAATTTTCAGTAAATATGAACTGAATTTAAATTTATTTATATTTATATGATTTTTCAGAGACCCTTTATGAAAAAATCTTTAGAGTACACTGCGTGCGTGCTCAGTCGTGTCTGACTCTTTGCGACCCCATGGACTGTAGCCTGCCAGGCTCCTCTGTCCATGGGATTTTCCGGGCAAGAACACTGGAGAGGGTTGCCATTTCCTCCTCCCAGGGATCTCCGCCCAGGGATCGAAGCCATGTCTCTTGAGTCTCCTGGAGTGGCAGGCAGATTGCTGACCACTAGTGCCGCCTGAGTACATAATAGTAATAATATCTCTATGCATTTTTTTTCCCATTATAACTCTATTTTGCTAGATGGGGTGAACTGGTTTCAGAAGGTTAAAGTTAATAACTTACTGGAAAACCAAGAATGCTGGGAGGATATAAGAGAAAATATTTTAAGCTCTCGTGAAGCCTTCTTATATCATGAAGCTTTCGTGGGGAGACTATAATCAGCTACTGCTGTTTACAATCAGCATAAAATAGAAACTCCTACCTGAATCACTGTTGAGTACATACAGAATACTAACCTTGCGAGATACTCTGTAACGCATAACCATCACTGTAAAAATGTTTGCTAGAATTCCACTTATTCTTATGATATTGCTCCATCTGGTACGATCTCTAGTGAACTTTTTTTCTTGACATAAAGTTAAGCACTCCAGTGCCTTCCAGGCCTTGTGACAGCCTTCAGGCCGTTTGATTAACAATTGCTACAAGCTTCCTGTCCCATCTTCCTTTCCCTTCCCATAGTCCTTCTCGAAGGGGAGATGTAGCATCCAGCATCCGGGCAAAGTGAGGTCAACTCGCCTACCATTAGGGTTTGCCGGGAAGGGGGTGGGCCTTGTTAGGTTGCAGGACTTCACTTTAAAACTGGGACAGTTCCAGACAGACCAGGAGAAGCTGGTCCCTCTACTGGTGTCCAAAGGAAACAAGGTAATCCAAGAAGGTGTTGTGGAGAGAGAATGATGGAGGAAGTATGGCAAAATAGTAACAGTCGAGGCACTTGGGCAAAAGGGGTGTGAGAGGTCTGTACACTGTTCTTGCAACCCTCCTGTAGGTTTATAACTATTAAAAAAAACCAAAAAAACCAACAGCAAAGTATCTTCTTTTTGGCCATGCTGTGCGGCTTGTGGAATCTTAGTTCTTCTACCAAGGGTTGAACCCTGGGCTCATGGCACGCAGCGATGAAAGTGCTGAGCCTTAACCACTGAGCTGTCAGGTAATTCTTGCAGTTCAGTTCAGTCGCTCAGTCGTGTCTGACTCTTTGAGACCCCATGAACCGCAGCACGCCTGGTGTCTTCTTTATGAAGCAGAATGCTAAGTTTGGCCTCTGGGATCAGATAAAATGGAAACTCAAGTCCCTATTTCAATACTAACTAGATGTGTGATTCCCAACATCCTTGGATTATCAAAAAAGCAAGAGAGTGCCAGAAAAACATCTATTTCTTCTGTATTAACTATGTCAAAGCCTTTGACTGTGTGGATCACAATAAACTGTGGAAAATTCTGAAAGAGATGGGAATACCAGACCACCTGACCTGCCTCCTGAGAAATCTGAATGCAGGTCAGGAAGCAACAGTTAGAACTGGACATGGAACAACAGACTGGTTCCAAATAGGAAAAGGAGTACGTCAAGGCTGTATATTGTCACCCTGCTTACTTAACGTGGAGCTTCAGCTTCAGCATCAGTCCTTCCTATATGTAGATCTAGTTTATTCCTTTTTAGGTGTTTGAATTCTCTAGGTATAAACCTGCAATTAAAATTGCTTCTTTTGGAAGTATGTATATTTTTTTTGGTTTATCTAGATCCTGCCATACTGTTCTCTAAAGTAGCTGTTCCAATTTATATTCCTCCAAATTTGGATGACAACTTCCATTTCCCTGTATTCTTGGAAGGGTGACACATGCTGTTCCACTGTTGTTTTAATTTGCATTTTATTGATCATTGATGAGCCTGAATTTTTTTCAGTGTTTATCTGGGATTTAGATATCTTTTTTTAGATTGTATTTTCCTGATCTTAGACCAATTTTCTATTGGAATATGTTTTTGTCTGTCTGTTTTTCATCTTAACAGAGAGGCATATAATGCAGGGGGTAAGAATGCAGGAGGTAAGATTTCAGGCTCTGAAGTCTTTCTGCTTAAGTTCGCATTAAGCATCCAGCCTCTAACAGCCGTGTGACTTTGAGAAAATTTTTTAAATCTAAACTTAAAAGCTTTTGCACAGCAAAGGAAACAATAAACAAGATTAAAAGACAACTCTCAGAATTTTAGAAAGTAATTGTAAATGAAACAACTGACAAAGATTAATCTCCAGAATATATAAGCAGCTCATACAGCTCAACATTAGGAAAACAAAAATCCCAGTCAAAAAATGGGCAGCAGATCTAAACAGACACTTATCCAAAGAAGACAGGCAAATGGCCAAGAAACCCATGAAAAGATGCTCAGCATCACTGACCATTAGAGAAATCAAAATCCAGACTACAATGAGGTATCACCTCACACTAGTCTGAATGGCCATCATCAAGAAGTCTACAAGCAATAAATGTTGGAGAAGATGTGGAGAAAAGAGAACTTTCCTACACTGTTGGTAGGAATGTGAACTGATACCACAGCCATTATGGAGAACGGTATGGAGATTCCTTAGGCTTCCCTGGTGGCTCAGCTGGTAAAGAATCAGCCTGCAATGCGGGGTTCGATCCCTGGGTCGGGAAGATCCCCTGGAGAGGGGAATGGCTAATCCATTCCAATATTCTGGCCTGGAGAATCACTATAAACAGAGGAGCCTGGTGGGCTACCATCCACGGGGTCGCAAAGAGTCGAGTTTGACTGAGCATACCTAACATTTTCAACTTGAACCTCACACTGGCCCTCTTGGTTTTGCCTGTACTCGTAGAGGGCTGGAGACACAGGTCAGGTCATTCACTCTGTCACTGGAGTCAGATACATGGGAGCCGTTCTTTCTCCCCTAAGCTTTTTATGCCCACCCAGTGAGTAAAACCTGCCAAATTTTCCATGAAAATAAATATTTCATCTCCTTGTCGATATTTCTCAAAAATTTTATTGAAGTACAGTTGATTTACAACATTGTCTTAATTTCTGTTATGCAGCAAAGTGACTCAGTTATACATACATACATATATATTCTTTTTCATATTCTTTTCCATTAAGGTTTGTCACAGGATACTGAATATAGTTCCCTGTACTCTGCAGCAGGACCTTTTGTTTACCCATCCTATACACATCCACCTGCTATTCTCAATCTCCCAGTCCTCTCCTCCTCCACCTCTTGGCAACCACAAGTCTGTTCTCTATGTCTGTGAGTCTGTTTCCATTTCATGGATCTGTTTATTTGTGTTGTACCTTAGATTCCACATGTAAGTGATATCACATGGTATTTGTCTTTCTCTTTCTGACTTATTTCACTTAGTGTGATAATCTCTATGGATATCTAGGTTGCTGCAAATTGTATATTTAATTTTTTAATGACTGAGTAATATTCCAAGGGACCCTTGGACAGCAAGGAGATCCAACCAGTCCATCATAAAGGAAATCAGTCCTAAATATTCACTGGAAGGACTGATGTTGAAGCTGAAGCTGCAATACTATGGCCACCTGATGCAAAGAACTGACTCATTGGAAAAGACCCTGATGCTGGGAAAGATTGAAGGCAGGAGGAGAAGGGGACGACAGAGGATGAGATGGTTGGATGGCATCACTGACTCGATGGACATGAGTTTGAGTAAACTCTGGGAGTTGGTGATGGACAGGGAGGCCTGGCGTGCTGCAGTCCATGGGGTCGCAAAGAGTCGGACATGACTGAGCAACTGAACTAAACTGAATAATTCATTATATATATGTATATATGTATAGAGCACATCACCTGTACCCATTCATTTGTTGGTGGGCATTTAGGGTATTTCCATGTCGTGACTATTGCAAACAGTGCTGCTATGAAGATGGGGGTACATGTATCTTTTCAAATTATAGTTTTGTTTGGGTGTATGCCCAGGAGTGGAACTGCTGGATCATAAGATAACTCTGTTTTTAGTTTTCTGAGGAATCTCCACACTGTTTTCCATAGTAGCTGCACCAATTTACACTCCCACTCACAATATAAAATAGTTCCCTTTTCTCCACATCCTACCCAGCATTTATTGTTTGCAGGTTTTTTGATGATGGCCTTGTGACTGGTGTGAGGTGATAACTTACTGTAGTTTTGATTAGCATTTCTCTGATAATTAGTGATGTTGAGCATCTTTCCACATGCCTTATTGATCATCTGTATGTCTTCTTTGGAGAAATAGCTGTTTAGGTTTTCTGCCCATTTTTTGATTGTTTGTTGGATTTCTCTTGTTGTTGTTCCTGAATTGTATGAGCTATTTGTATATTTCGGAAATTAAGCCCTTGTCGGTTGCATCATTTGCAAATATTTTCTCCCAGTCTGTAGGTTGTTTTTTCACTTTATTTATGGTTTTCTTTTCTGTACAAAAACGTGTAAGTTTGATTTGGTCCCACTTATTTTTTCTTTTATTTCTATTACCTTGAGAGACTCACCAAGAAAACATTGGTACGATTTATGTCAGAGAATGTTTGCCTATGTTCCCTTCTAGGAGTTTTATGGCATCTGCTCTTATATTTAATTATTTCACCCATTTTGAGTTTATTTTTGTGTATGGTACAAGGGTGTCTTCTAACTTACAAGAGACTGTCCAACTTTCCCACCACCGCTTGCTGAAGAGAGTGTCTCCCTGCTGATATTTTATTAATATAGGTCCTCATGATTTTATTGGACAAATACATAATTTCCAAGCTGTGTTCTTTAGAGCCTGGAATAGAATTTCAGGAGTAGGGGGAGTGACTCAGGGATGGTGTTTACAATGAGAAGAGGACGAAGAGCAGGACTGCAGGGAATATCAGAGAGGACCCCAGGGAATACCAGAATAAAAGAGTGGGAGAGAGGCAGGGAAGAATCCAGAAAGAGGATTGGGCAGGAAGAGAACAAGGCAATGGCTGTCACTGAAGCACTGATGTACTTTCAGTTACGGAGGAGCTGCTTCTGCTTATTTTTCCTAAAACTTTTCAAAGCTTTACCTTTTCATTCTGGAAAAGACCATAGCCATCAGTCATCTCCTCTTTCTTCAGTGCTGGAAGAAGCCCGAGCACAGTGGAAAGATCATCAAAGACCTGGCTCAGCCCTTTGTTTCTAGGGAAACCTTGGGCAAATGGTAACTCTGGAACCTTAGTGTTTTCATTGGTTAAAAGATGTATAATGGGTCGTTTATAGGAAAAAAATAGAATCACGTGTATGAAATAAAAGCACTATATGTATACTTCCCTGGTGGTCCAGGGGCTAAGACTTGGTGCTCCCAATGCAGGGTCTTGAGTTTGATCCCTGGTCAGAGAACAAGATCCCTCATGCTGCAACTATGAGTTCACATGCCACCACAAAAAAATCCCTCATGCTGCAACAAAGATTGAAGCTCTTGCATGCTGTAACTAAGACCCAGTGCAGCCAAATAAATAAATTAAAATTAGAAAGCACTATGTGATATTAACATTTGATCATGTTTTTCAATGTCAGGCCTTGTTTAAAAAGCTTACTTGTATTATCAAATTCTGCCTTTAATTCTATTATCAAACCAAAGATTAGGCACTATTATAATTCCTTATTTACAGACATTAAAACTAAAGTTCAGAGAGGTTAAATAGTTTCCACTCAGTATAGATCATGGGCACGGTCTATGAATACACTTTTTCCGACTCTGTTAAAGAACATCACAGAATAGAGGTAAATATAAAATGAGGTTAACAATACTGTAGCCAGGACATCAAAATAATTAATTAGGTGCTGCCAGCAAATTTGGAAAATTCAGCAATGGCCACAGGACTGGAAAAGGTCAGTTTTTATTCCAATCCCAAAGCAATGCTATGCCAAAGAATGTTCAAGCTACTGTGCAATTGTGCTCATCTTACATGCTAGCAAGGTAATGCTCAAGATTCTTTAAGCTAGGTGTCATCAATATGTGAACTGAGAAATTCCAGATGTACAAGCTGGATTTAGAAAAAGCAGAGGAACCAGAGACCAAATTGCCAATATCCACTGGATCATAGAAAAAGCAAGGGAATGTTTGGATGGCATCACCAACTCAATGGGCATGAGTTTGGGCAAACTTAGGAGATCCTGAAGGACAGGGAAGCCTGGTGTGCTGCAGTCCATGAGGTTGCAAAGAGCTCGACATGACTTGGCGACTGAACAACAACAACAAATATTGAGAGCTCATCCTGACAAGTAGCAAAAAAAGATGGATCTCCTGTGGGTCGTTAGCTGTCTAGGAAAGGGGGCGGGGACGCTAGTGCCCCAGACAGTAGCGTGCTCCTGCTGGAAGACTTAGGTGCAGTCCATGGGTCGCAAAGGGTCGGACACGACTGACCGACTGAACTGAACTGAAATCTCAGAAATGGAAGTCGGAAAACTGAAATCAACAACAACAGATTTGCCTAGATCACAGTCTGAACCTGTAGCGTTCACTAACTTTTCCGAAGACTCTGAGGCCTGCGGCTAGCCAAGAATCTCCCAGGGAACAGGGAACGCCAACTGAGCGACGCAGTTCACCCGCCAGCCGTCTCCGAGGGTTAACTGGGAGGAGGCGTGGTCCGGGCATCGGTCCCGCCCTCTTTCTCCAACTCGAATAACGATTGGTCTGGAGGCGAGGCGGGGGTGGGCTGGGGGCGGATCCAGGACGGCCAGCCCCGGCGGGGGGTCAGGCCGCCATTTTGGGTTGTGTGGGTTTCCGGAACGTTCCGCGTTCCTCCTCGCTTCCGGGCAGTTCCGCACGTCGAGGCCCCCGGGGCCCGCGTCCGAGCGTCAGGTTGGAGCCGGGAAGCGTCCCTGGGGGTAGCGGCGGCGGGGGCAGGATGAGCGCGGAGGCGGGCGGACCGGGAGGCGGCCACCTCCAGCCGCCCCTGCACCCCGCCGCAGACCTCCTGGTTCGAGTTCCTGCTGCAGGAGTCGCTGTTGGAGAAACACCTGCGCAAGCCCTGCCCGGGTAAGCGGGGCCCCCGCGGCCCGAGGACTGCCTTCGGGGCTCCCGCCGCTCCGCGCCTTGCTCAGCCGCGGCCCCGCGGCCCCGGGAGGCGGGCTTCGGGGCCGAGCTCTGGCGCCGCCCCGTCTCTGACTGGGAATCAAACGTGCCCGCGCGGGGCGCCGCTCCCGGAGGCCTAGCGGGAAACGGAGGCCCTCCTGCCCCCGCCCCCTTTTCGTGTTTGCAGTCTCGTCACCTCTCAGGTGGCCTTGTGACCGCACTCGGGTTGGGGCCTCAGCCCTCCTCTGGGACTGAACCCCGGACAGTTTTGGGGTGGGGGGTGCGGTCTGCGGAGACATCAACTGTTCAGAGGCTGGTCCTGACGCTGAATAACTATCTTATGTCCGTATTTTAGCTGTTTTATTCCTCAGCGAGGGGTTTCTGTGACTCCATTATCTATTCCAAAGTTGGGCTGTAAATCAACGCGAAAACTTCTGAAAGCAGAAAATGCTGTCACAGTTGCAAGATAGTTATTGTATAATGGTGTTCATGATTGATAACGCATTTCTGAAGTGCTGTTTAGCGAAGGTGGGAAATAACAGGTATTTCTGGAAAGAGGTACTGACCTGAAAAGGTGAGTTCCTTGGATGAAATTTTGCTGACAGAGTTCGAATCCATATGTGGCTTGTTCAGTCTAATCCACTGGCCTGAACTGGTGGAGATTCCTGTGCGAGAAGTTGGTGTACTTCACGTGGGCAGTTTTCAGTTCAGTTCAGTTCGGTCGCTCAGTCGTGTCCGACTCTTTGCAACCCCATGAAATGCAGCACGCCAGGCCTCCGTGTCCATCACCAACTCCCTGAGTCCACCCAGACCCATGTCCATCGAGTCGGTGATGCCATCCAACCATCTCATCCTCTGTCGTCCCCTTCTCCTCCCACCTTCAGTCTTTCCCAGCATCAGGGTCTTTTCCAATGAGTCAACACTTCGCATGAGGTGGCCAAAGTACTGGAGTTTCAGCTTCAACATCAGTCCTTCCAATGAACACCCAGGACTGAGCTCCTTTAGGATGGACTGGTTGGATCTCCTTGCAGTCCAAGGGACTCTCAAGAGTCTTCTCCAACACCACAGTTCAAAAGCATCTATTCTTCGGCGCTCAGCTTTCTTCACCGTCCAACTCTCACATCCATACATGACCACTGGAAAAACCATAGCCTTGACTAGACGGACGTTTGTTGGCAAAGTAATGTCTCTGCTTTTAAATATGCTATCTCAGTTGGTCAAAACCCCTTTGACTAACGTTTGTTGAATGTTTCTGGGTGCCAGACTCTGTGCTTCATATATGTCATTTCGTTTAATTCCGACTTCATGATAATCCTGTGAGGTAGGTGACCCTCTATTTTGCACTGACAGAAACAGGTGCAGAGAGCTAACTTGATGCAGGTCCCACTAATTAAGCGTTAAAGCAATGATTTTAAACATGGCATTTCTTTCCCCTAACTGACAGTTGTTTGCTCAACTGGAATCTGTAACCATTTGTTCTGTCCTCTAAAGTGCTTTCCTCTGCAAGAATCTGTTATCTTTCCTCCTTACATCCCTCCTGATCTTGTGTTTTAATACCCAGGCACACATTGTGAATCATAATCCTTAGTCATTGTAACTACACCACTGTTTGGATCCCCTTTTTTACCCCTTAACTTTCAAAAAAATGGAAGAATAGTTGATTTATAATGTTTTAGGTGTACAGTAAAGTGATTCAGTTACATGTATACACCTGATCCTTTTCAGATTCTTTTCCAGTTGTGTCCGACTCTTGCGACCCCATGAACTATAGCCTACCAGGCTCCTCTGTCCATGGGATTCTCCAGGCGAGAATACTGGAGTGGGTTGTTATAGGTTATTAAAATAACCTATTTGAGTATAGTTCAATATTGAGTATAGTTCCCTGTGCTATGTAGTTTTGATATATTGATATTGAATATAGTTCAATATATTGATATTGAATATAGTTCCCTGTGCTATATAGTAGGTCCTTGTTGTCTCCTTTATGTATAGTAGTGTGTATCTGTTAGTCCCAAGTTCCCGATTATCCCTGCCCTCCAGCCCCTTTGGCAACCATAAATTTGTTTTCTTTCTGACTCTATTTCTGTTTTGTGAATAAGTTCATTTGTAGTATATATTTTTTAGATTCCACATAAAAGTGATATCATATGACATTTGTGTTTCTCTGACTTACTTTAGTTAGTACGATAATCTCTAGGTCCATCCATGTTGCTGCAAATGGTATAATTTCATTCTTTTTTATGGCCTAGTATTATTTCACTGTGTATATGAACTGCACCTTCTTTATCCATCTGTCTGTCAGTAGACACTTGGGTTGCTTCCATGTCTTGGCTGTTGTTAAGTAGTGCTGCTGTGAACACTGGTGTGCATCTATCTTTTTGAACTTAGAGTTTTCATCTTTTCTGAACATACACCCAGGAGTGAGATTGCTGGATAATAGTAATTAAAATTATTTTCCATTATATGTTATTATTATTTCCATTCCAATAATTATTAAAAAATAATTAATTTTTTAACTAACCTCTGTATTGTTTTCCATGGTGGCTGCACCAGTTTACATTCCCACCAATAGGGTAGGAGGGTTTCTTTCTCCATACCCTCTCCAGCATTTCATATTTGTAGACTTTGAGATGATGGCCATTCTCACCCTTGTGAGGTGATTGATTCCTCAGTGTAGTTTGATTTGCATTTCTCAAATAGTGATATGAAGCATCTTTTCATGTGCCTATTGGCCTATTTGGGTTCCTTTTGTGGCCAGAAACCAATACAGTGAATCCTTTTGCATCTTTGTAATTAGACCTTAAGTTCAAGAACTATTTTCTTTTAAATCCTAGATCCTGCACCAGTTCAGCTTATAGTCCAGTTTTTGGAACAGGCTTCCAAACCTTCAGTTAATGAGCAAAACCAAGTTCAACCTCCACCTGATAACAAGAGAAATCGTGTTTTAAAGCTACTTGCTCTTAAAGTTGCTGCACATTTGAAGTGGGACTTAGACATATTAGAGAAAAGGTATACAAGATTTAAATGAATTAAAAAAAGATTTAAATGAATTTATTTTGAGAACTGTTAGACATTTTGGTTTATTTCAGTATGTGTTCTTATAATACTGGTCTTTAAAGTGAAAACTTATTTTTTTGTGTGTATTCTTGGTAAAATATGCAAGTATTTTTCAAAAAGTATAAGAAAATATTTGACTGTTAAATGAATTTAAATCACCTTTTAAATATAAACTTGGTGTTATCAATAATGAGCCAGTTTTTTATTATTCTTTTTTTGATGTGATAAGTAGAGAAAATCCACGCCTAAACAGTTTTAAATCTTCATTTTACTTTTACATATCTGAAGAAAATAAATAAAAACTAACGATGAATCGTACATAATATTATGGACGAGTCTCTGTTGAATAATTTATTTAGTTTTACTGGTCATAAATCAATCACTGTCTCTTAAACTTTTAAACTATCTTATTAGAATCAGTGGTTATTTGTTCATAAATAAATATTTTCAAATGTGCAGTTATATAATGATTTGTTTTCACCGCCTTCTCACAATTTAAAGAGAAATACCTTGTAGAATATTTGGGGAAACTCAGAAAATAAGAAATAATAGGGTAGGGGGAAGAAGTGTTTTTAACATTTTTGTGTAATTTTTGTTGTTTTCCTCCCTGTATTTTTAAACAAACTTGTAAACATACCTTATATGCTGTTTTGAGTTTTGTTTTATTTCATACAGCAGGATATCATGAACGTTTCCCCAGTTTGGTTTTTGGAGATCATTCCATTGTATAGACAATTTATTAATTGTTCCTCTATTGACAGTTTTTTAGTTTTTCTCTAGGTTTTCACTTTTATAAATCGTAGAGCTTGAAAATGTCTTTGTCCATAAGCTTTATGTGAATTTCGAGTTACATCCGTGATTGTTGAATTGCCAGGTCAAGTGGTATAAACATCGTTAAAGCTCATTACACAAATACTGGGTTTCATTTCAAGAGAGTTATATTAGTTTATACTCACACTAGTAGTATTTGAACACTTTTTTTACCATATATGTTCCAGCATTAAATATTAGAATTTAAAAAAAGGTTTGTTCTTTAAGGAGGAGCTTATCTGTAAATAGGCTGAAGGCTTATCAACAGATAGCAATGTGTACAAAACAGTATGATGTATATGATAGAGTTGGAAAATTGAGCACTGACTGGATATTTGATGATAAACAATAATTTCTTAGATGTGAAATTTATGCTGTCATTATGTCAGGAGGTAATTTTTTGGACATACATTCTGAGATACTTTTGAAGAAATGATTTACTATTGGGAATATGCTTTACAGTAATATGGAAAGGAGGGAACTGGGTGAGAGTAGAGATGAAACAAGATTGGCCATCAGTTGATAACTGTTGAAGCTGGATGATGGGCACATTGGTGTGTATTATATTATTCTGTCTACTTTTATATATATTTAAGTTGTTTTCATAATAAAAGCTTAAAAAGTCTTTTGGTAAATTTTCATTTACGCTGTTGAGACAGATTAATAGAATGGCCCTGTGGATTTGCTACTTAAACAGTATAACTATTTTTAGCAAAGATACTGAATTGTGGATTATGTATTTGCCCAACTTATGTGTCTTTTGATTCTTCCTTTTTAAGTTTGTCTGTTCCAGTATTGAATATGTTGTTGAATGAACTGTTGTGCATCAGTAAAGTTCCTCCTGGGACAAAGCACGTAGACATGGATCTGGCCACTTTACCTCCAACCACTGCCATGGCCATACTTCTCTACAATAGATGGTAAATTTTTCATAAACCTAAAATATGTTGGGCAGCCTTTCTTTAATTGCATTCTAACTTCAGGGATGTGCTTTTAAGTCATTCTAGGGATCTCTCAGAGGATCTTGGGAATAGTGAATCTGATGGTGGAGAAAATTATGACTGCATAGATGAAAAGCATTCTGATAGAGACATGGATGACTTATAAAGTTTTTTTTATATGTCAGAATTTTGGATAGTTTATAAGTCTTCTAGGAAGTACTAAAAAAATACTTGAAGTGACATTTATAATGTATTAAATTTTGTTTTTATTTGTCTTTTTTTTTTAAGGGCAATTAGGACAATTGTTCAAAGTAGTTTTCCTGTTAAACAGGCAAAACCTGGACCTCCTCAGTTAAGTGTGTAAGTTGGCCAGTAAAGACCCTTACTTGGCACTTTTTTGTCAGTTTTTTTTTAATTTTGCAAGTTTTTAAGAACTCTTGGTACAGAAGGAATAAAGCAGAAATCAGAGGGCAGAAGGCCTGCATGCAGGTAGGTCTGGAGGGATTAGAAGGGTGAGAGAATCGGGGCTTTGGATAACTAGAGTAGAGGGCTCTGAAAACGGAGGGGAGCACTTTGTAAACTGTGCCTTTCGTCCTAATGTTAGCTGACCTGCTTCCAGGAATTAAGATTGTTTTCATTTAACTAAATTTACTTGAAAGAGATAGGTTTGTTCCGTATGTGGGAAATTTTAATTTAGGTGCAAAAGTTAAGTACAATAGTTTGATCAGGTCTGGAGTTTTAAACCTAGTTCTTAAATTCCAAGTAGTAGCAACTTACCCAAATTTGGACCTAGGGTGTAGTTTCTAACTTGATATAAATGAGCTTTTGCTGCCAGAAAGTTTTATTTTTAAATTGAGGGTTTTTTTTAATGCAAAGCAAATGAAAAAAATAATGGTAAATAAAGGAGCATCATCATAATTGAGTTTACTTTTTAAGCATGAAAAGAAATAGCATTAAAGGCATTTTTATTTATTTAAATTCAGCCTCACTGTCAAGAATGATCTTTAAGTTTTGAATTTTCAGTCTTTCAAGTAATATTTGATACTCTTCTATCATTTCTTTCTAAGTATGAATCAGATGCAACAGGAGAAAGAGCTAACAGAAAATATTTTGAAAGTGGTGAGTATTGGTATTGGTTTTTCTGTAACCTTTTTGAGATGTATTTAGAGCATGTATAGGTGCTTCTTTTAATCATATATTAAGAGTTGGTATGGTCTCGATGTGATGACATTTAGACTTTGACTATTAGAAAGTAATTTGATAATATTCTAAATTGACACTTTACTTTTTTTTTTGGCCATGTTGTGTGGCTTTTGGGGTCTCAGTTTCCCAATCAGATTGAGTCCAGGCCACTGCAGTGAAAGTGCCAAGTGCTAACCACTGGCCTGCCAGAAATTCCCTAAAACTATTTTTATATTCAGAAAAATACAGTTATTTTTAGTCAACATAAAAGTAGAAACCATAATTTAAAAATGATCTCTTTAATTCTTTATTTAATACCTACAGTGTACATGAGATAACACCCAAAGTGCAGAGACTGGGAAAGGAGAAGGAAGATAACAGATGATCTGTATCTATATACAACAAATAACGTATTTTCAATGTTGAAGCAAAAAACCTGTGTTGTTGTTATTATTTAATGCCTAGTAAAAATGACTGGCACATTGAAGCATACAAAACATTTATTGAATACATCAGTGAAATGGTGCAAATCTTAAAGCATTTTTCATCAGTAACTTTTATATAAAAGAAAGATGTCAATCTTTTCCAATTTGTGTATTCAATTTCACAATAGGAACCTTCTGAATTTTAAAATCTAAGATAATTTTAACAAATATAATTTCACTCTTTCTATGTTAGATGCATTTTTAAAATAGACTAGTACATTAAGCTGCTAAGTATCCTGTAAATATTTTTTGGTTGATATAGTCCAGTACTGCCATTTTTGTGTTTTAAAATTTTGTTTATTGAACTTTTGTAGCTAAAAGAACAAGCTTCTGATTCTATTCTGGTACTGGAGGCAGCCCTTAAGTTAAACAGGGATCTTTATGTCCACACGATGAGAACGCTAGACTTACTGGCTGTGGAGCCAGGCACGGTAAATGGAGAAACGGAGAGTTCCACTGCTGGATTGAAAATCAAAACTGAGGAGATGCAGTGCCAGGTATTTATTTCAGTGTTTAATCAATGCATGGCAGATTTTTGGAGCATCTTACATAAAATCATCCTTGTATTTTTAATTAGAGTTTATTTTTGCCCTTGTCCCTTTGATTTTACTTCTGACGTTATTAAAACTTTGCATTGTAGTTAATTGTGAATTTTATAAGACCTCCCTTGAAATTTTTCTGAAAGAAATGGAAGGAAAATTTCTTAGGATCCTTTGTCTCCAAACTAGTTTCCTAGTTACATTTAAGAGACTGACAATGCAGGGAGTAATAATATGAATGAACTGACTGACAGTTTATTCACATTACAAAAAATCTAATCACCGAAGAAACGAACAAAACTAATACTGTGCTAGCTTTTGAAAAATGTAGGCGCCTAAAGAAATACCTAGTTTTTCAAGGATCTTAAGGCTGCCTGCTCTCCGTAACTCAGTACCCTAGTTCCTTTGTTGCTTTCAGTTGTTTTTTGTTGTTAGATATTTTATGTATTGATAGCTTCCTTTTCCTTGCTCGATTGTAAACTCTTTGAGATCTCTCTGTTTTAAAATATATTTGTATTTGCATCTTTCTTACTTGCTAGCACAGAATCTTGAGTATAATAGAAATTTTAAAAGAATTAATGATTGCCTATGGAGGGCCACTACGATAGAGCCTTTTATATTCTGTATTTTCTTCATTGTGTGAATTAGCATAACATTTTTAAAAATTAATCTTTTTGGCTGCGCTGGTGCATTGTTGCTGCTTGTGGGCCTTCTCTAGTTATGCCGAGTGGAGGCTACTGTCTGCTTACAGTGGCTTCTCTTCTTGCGGAGCGAGGGCTGTTGGGCTTTAGTAGTTCGGCTCATAGACTCTAGAGCATAGGCTTAGTATTTGTGGTGCATGGGCTTAGTTGCCCCAAGGCGTGTGGAATCTTCCTGAACCAGAGATCCAACCCACATAACCTGCATTGGCAGACAGGTTCTTAACCACTGGACCACCAAGGATGTCTGGCATAACTTTTCTTATCATTATTTCCCAATCTTGAAAGAGCAGAAATAGCTTTGAGTTTAAAAAAGAGTTGAGAGGTGCCTTTTCAGATTAGCTGGTTCTGGAGTTAAAGAGAATCCCTCCTCAAGACTCGCTGAGACGGAGTCTCAGAGAGTAGGAGAGGCGTCATGGAGCATTGGCAGTTGGTAACCACTTCAAGGGCCCCCTGGTGGCTCAGCAGGAAAGTGTCTGCTAGTACAGGAGACGCAGATTTGATCTCTGGGTCAGGAAGATCCGCTGGAGAGGGAAATGGCAACCCACTCCAGTATTCTTGCCTGGAGAATCCCATGGAGAGAGGAGCCTGGTGGGCTACAGTCCATGGGGTTGCGAAAGAGTTGGACATGACTTAGCAACTATACAACAACAACAACTCTGTCTTTGCCTGGAAAAGGGAATTATGTGTATCTATAATATGTGTGCATATATAGGTGTGTTTGTGTGTATATAAATCTTTCTTTATTATATACACACACATACTTTATTTTAAACTTTAGCACTCCTTTATCCTAGATGGAAGGAAGCACTTTAGAATGAAAATCTGCCCAACATTAAGTGTGGATTAAATAGGGTAAAGCAGTATTCTAGAGGCTGAGGAAGAATTAATCTTGATTTGTTGAACAGGACAGAATAGTATCTGTAGTCCATATCAGTGAAGAGTAGTTTGGTCAGGAGTATCAGAGACTTACAGCCTAGGAGTTTGAAAGAGGAATAAGTATCTGTTGGCTCAGGTTGATTTGGTGCAAATGGAAATAAATGGTGTGGAATGAAATTTATTTCTGCATCTGATGTGAATGGGGAGTTGAGAAAACTGGTGTGATTGAAATAGAGAAGAATAGAGAGCTTTGGAGAGAGAAGGTAGTCCAGATTCTGAGATCCTTGAAATTCAGGCCGTGGGGTTTGAACTTTCTCCTACTTGAGGGAGTAAGTTGAAGGCTTTTTAAAAAAGTCAGATCGAGAAGACATACCAGTCAGCCTTGTGAGGAGTAAATTTGAGATAGAATATTAGGAACCTAAGGTTCTGGCTTCAAGTCTGGACTCTGCCAGAGCTTGGTTATATGCTTTCAAGTAGGAATGTTGCTTTCTGGGCCTTAGTATTCTTGTTCATAAAAGGGCCAAGTTCAACTCAGTCTTTGAATTCTGCATTAAGTAAATCTAGGTGTCTGTTTAAGAATGCTTCTAGAAAAATATGCAGATTCTGTTAGAAAAAGACAACTGGAAATGCACTGTCATTTTATACTCATTCGTTCAGATTTCTCAGTATTGTATTCTGGCCAGTTCTTTGATAGTAGACATTTGCCCCTCCTACCCTTTTGGAGACACCCCCGTGGCTGTCCCCTTTTTCATTGTTAGAAGAATCCCCTACCTTCTGAGACTTGATGGGAGGGAGAGCCTGTTTCCTATAATAAAACTGACAACTCCAAATATTCGTGTTCTCTAGCCTTATCCTGCTGGAGGGCAGACATGTCACATCCGTGTGACAGACAGAGACATATAGACTGAATTAGGAGCTAGCTGGGCTCACCCGGTGGCTCAGCAGTAAAGAATCTGCCTGCAAATGCAGAAGCCACAGGAGATGTGAATTCGACCCCTGGGTTGGGAAGATCCTTCAGAGAAGGGCACGGCTTCCCACTCCAGTACTCTTGCCTGGAGAATCCCATGGACAGAGGAGCCTGGCGGGCTACAGTCCATGGGATAGCAAAGAGCTGGACACAACTGAGGGACTTAGCATGCACGCAGGAGCTCGCCAGTGAAGTGGGATGATGGAGAATCCATCGTGATGGTGAGTCACTGCACCAGTGACTGGAAAGTCTAGTCCCCGGGCAGCCCTGGCAGGAGGGGAGCTGCTGCTCTCAGTGTTGGGTCCTGGTGGCTGCAGTTGCCAGGAGCTGTGGAGTTGGGTGTTGAGATGGCTGCCTGGTGTGCATCAGTTGCGGCTCTTCTTCTGGCTGCTTGCCTCCCATCCCCCATTTGTTTTCCAGGCCTGATTCTTTGGCTTTCCCAATAATTCTGTAGGCCACCTGACATCTTACCAGTAAGTCCCCTTAAGTCAGTCAGAGTTGATTTCTGTTGCTTGTGACGAAGAAAGTTGACTGTTTTACTGCTCACTGAAATGTTTTTTTTCTTTTTTTGCTACATGTGTAACTATGTTGTTGAGATAAAGATAATTTTGAGTTTTGTCAGCTCTTAAGTTCATGAAAAATCACTGAGCAAATTGGTATTCATTACCATTTTAGGTGTGTTATGATTTGGGTGCAGCATACTTCCAGCAAGGCTCTACAAATCCAGCTGTCTATGAAAATGCCAGAGAAAAATTTTTTAGAACCAAAGAACTAATTGCAGAGGTAAATACAGTTATAACTGGCACATGATTTTCAATCCTTTAAAACATCTGTGTGTTTTTTGGCTTTCATTTTGCTGATGATAAAAAATAGTGTTCATTGTAGTAAATTTGATAGTTCAAAAAACTAATGAAAACATTTTTAAAATCTGTGATACTACTGCCTGAATAGCCGTTTTTGCAGTTTTAGCTTTTTTTTTTGGTTCCAGTTTTTGTTCTTTATGTTTTTATACAGTTAAGCTCATGCTATTTTGTATCTTGCTAAAATGTTGGAATAGATATTTTAAATGTATCCTATTCTTTTATGTATAGATGTGCTGTGATTTTATTTTCCTAATGTTTGAGCATTTAGATAGTTTGCTGTTCCTGTTTATTATAAAGATACAAAATTTGTATCTCCAAGCATACATTTTTGTTTGGACTTGAGATAAAGTTAAATTCCTGCAAGTAGAATTACCATGTCAGTGGTCATTAATTTTTTTAAAGGATGTAATATACAAAGCCAGGTTGATTTCTAGGTACATTTTTCCGAGGGCTCTGCTATTAGAGTGAAGTTTTTTTAATTGCTAATTTGATAATTTATCTAGAATACCTTTTAAAAAATTGTGTTTCCTTAATTCCTAGTAGGGCAAATGTTTTCATGTGTTTATTGTTTGCATTTTTCTTTTTATGATTCACACAACTGAATTTTAAAGTATATAACTAGGTTTTTATATGCCTGGTGGCCAGGAAAATTCCCACTTTAATTTTTCCTTTCTTCACCAGAAACATTGAATAAATGCACTAGAGATATACTTTATTGGGAATTCTCATTTCAATTTGCCTGGGAAACTCATCAGATTTCTAATTTTATGGCATTATGGGTATAGTAATTTAAAGCTTTAATTTTTTAAAAAAGTATGTCTTTAAAAATTTTTTTTTCTGCTTTGGTGGAAGCATTTCTATTTTTTCTGGTTGAGTGAAGATTGAGTTTTCTTTGTTGTCCCCCTTTAAATCTCTGCCAAGTGCACGTATCAATATTTTAAGGTATTTTGATCTTTTTTTTTTTTTTTACAGTTTTCATTCTTTGTTAGTATCTTAATTGTTGTTATACCTACAGAGAGTGATAATAATGTCTACCTTTTTATGTTGGCCTGAAAACTAAACCAGGAGTCAGTAAACTTTTATTATTGTTTATTATTTAGGTCTTTATTTTAGGCTTTGTAGGCCGTATACAGTTTTTGTGTCGTAGTCTAATTTGTTGGGGTTTTTTCCCCTCCCTTTACACTAAGAATTATTCTTAGGTTATGGAATCTATAAAAACAGGACATAGGCTAGTTTTGGCTTGTGAGCAGTAGTTTCTGACCGCTGCTCTAAACCTTGAATTTTTTCATTTTCTTATGGTTCCTAGTTTCCATTGGTATTTTCTTATACTGTTAAAATGCAATAAATGGGTGCTAGACTGTTGTTTCTATTACATTGATGGATAATGATATATACCTCTTACTTTACAGATAGGTTCATTGTCTCTTCATTGTACCATAGATGAGAAGCGGTTAGCTGGCTATTGTCAAGCATGTGATGTTCTTGTACCTTCCTCTGATAGTACAACTCAACAATTGACTCCATATAGTCAGGTCCATATTTGTTTGAGATCTGGCAACTATCAGGTAAGATGTATGATGGGGATACAATAGTGTCATTGGAAAGCATTGGAAGCCAGACAGCCGAGTTCAAATCCTGACATCACCATTTACAGTTGTGCCATTTGGGGCACGTCAAACAGTTTGGCCTATAAAATAGTTGTAATAATTAAGCTTTTTATGAGAATCACATGAAAAGTTATAGTTTATAAACTCTTAAGGCAGAGCACTGGATAGATGTTGACTCATATTACTGATAATTATCCTTTCTTAAAGGTATAAAATTTGCCCATTGTAAGTACATTCTGTAAGAAACTCTGTAGGCAGAACTTTCAACTTTTAAAATTATAGGCAGAGAACTTTTGGTTTTAGGGAAGCCAAAGGTTTGGAGTATGGTCTTCCAGCCTGACCTCATTAGCCACTGCGAGCGGTGAGACTGAAGGAGAGGGCGAGCGGGGCGATCTTGGTCGATTTGGATAGTCGGTTACACGGCCCACTTTTCCAGGGAGGCTGGTCATCGTCTCGGTTTTACTCAAGAAAAGAGCTTAAATTAGTCTGTTGAGATTTTTTTGTTGCCCCCTCTGAGTATATATCTGTAGCTTTGTAATGAAAATCACTGAGAGTTAGGATTTGTACTTGTAAAATCTTTCTCAAAAAGTCTTTATTCTAGAAAGTGAACAGTGCCTTCATCTTATTAAATTCAAAACATATTATGAAACAACAGTGCTATAACATACCTTTAGTTTTATGTCTCCACAGTGGACTTTTAGCCTAGGTTTTTAGTTCACTTTTCTCAACTAGAGTTTTGGGTGTGTTTTTTTCTTCAGAGAAAATACAAGAAGAGAGGGGACGGTGCTCCCTCCCCCTCCCTCTGGCCCCCGTTTTTGCCAATTCTCATTTGCCCTAGGGAAGAAAAGTAAACTTTCTTGAAGGTGGATTTCGGATATAGATGAAGTTATCAAACACAAGAGATCTTTCAGTTACATATCCCTAGTACAGGCTTTTGGGGAGTGGTAATCAATTACGATAAGATATAGAATCTTTAAGAAGGTCCCTGGCAGAGTAAGACCCGTGCAGGCAAGAATGTTAGTCACAGATTGGCACATGTTACCATGAGTGCCGTGCTTAGTCGCTCAGTCGTGTCTGACTTTGCAGTCCCATGGACTGTAGCCCACCACACTCTTCTGTCCATGGGGATTCTCTAGGCGAGGATACTGGAGTGGGTTGCCATGCCCTTATCCAGGGGATCTTCTCAACCCAGGGATTGAACCCAGGTCTCTTGCACTGCAGGTGGATTCTTTACCAGCTGAGCCATCAGGGAAGCCCACATGTTACCATAGATATAATAAAGGGCCAGATGTATAACTTAGGAAGTAGTGTAAATGGATAGCTAGGAAAGGGGAAAGAGCGATTTTGTTGCAACTCTGGAATTTATCACTTTAGCTATATATGCAGGAGTGTCTTAGAAATCATATTTAGCTTTTTTGTGGAGGGAGACTAGGATTCTATCTGTAGCTGATGAGTTATTGAACAGTTGTAACAGATAGGTCTTCTAACATTTGGGAAGTGACTTGCTTGCTCCCATGTAGCTCATGTTTTGCTATGGAAGTGAAATAGTGGTCCCTCTGTAGTTTTGATACCATTTTTGTCAGTGCTCTTGTTGTAGAGCTGATTTAGCTGTTTCCGGAAATCCCCACACTGTCACCCCTACTTTCTTCCATTGCTTGATAAAGAGCTGATAAACTACTGAGAAAAAGGCTATAAAAAGACTATGATAATATCATTTATTAGAATTACAAATTTTCTACAGTTCACTAATATATTTTAAACCATTTAACTTGATTAGACTAGTTTCTTAGCACACGTTTTTTCTAGCTGAAATATTTCTCTTTGTTTTAGCATTTTAAAAAGTTTATTGTATGAAATCATGTTTAAAGTGGAGGAGAGGAATTGTAAAAGTTTCTGTCTAATAACATAGCTGAATTACTACTTAATGATTCTTTTCTCACCTCTCACTTTTGGCCCATGATCACCAATTTTAAAGAAGGGTAGTGGGGTGCTTTTGCCATTTCATACTGTTCATGGGGTTCTCAAGGCAAAAATACTGAAGTGGTTTGCCATTCCCTTCTCCAGTGGACCACATTTTGTAGAACTCTCCACCATGACCCGTCCGTCTTGGATGGCCCCACACGGCATGGCTCGTAGTTTCATTGAGTTAGACAAGGCTGTGATCCATATGATCAGTTTGGTTAGTTTTCTGTGATTGTGTTTTTCATTCTGTCTGCCCTCTGGTGAATAAGGATAAGAGGCTTATGGAAGCTTCCTGATGGGAGAGACTGACCTGGGGGGAAACTGGGTCTTGTTCTGATGGGCAGGGCCATGCTCAGTAAATCTTTAATCCAGTTTTCTATTGATGGGCGGGGCTATGTTCCCTCCCTGTTGTTTGGCCTGAGGCCAGACTGTTGACCCACGCCTCCACCCAAGACTCCTGGACACTCATAGGCAAGTCTAGCTCAGTCTCTTGTGGGGACACTGCTCCCCACATAGTTATGTATGTGTGTGGGAGTTAGACCATAAAGAAAACTGAGCACTGAAGAATTGATGCTTTTAAACTGTGGTGTTGGAGAAGACTCTTGAGAGTCCCTTGGACTGCAAGGAGATCCAACCAGTCCATCCTAAAGAAGATCAGCCCTGGGTGTTCATTGGAAGGACTGATGTTGAAGTTGAAACTCCAAAACTTTGGCCACCTCATGCGAAGAGTTGACTCATCGGAAAAGACCCTGATGCTGGGAAAGATTGAGGGCAGGAGGAGAAGGGGACGACAGAGGATAAGATGGTTGGATGGCATCACCTACACGATGGACATGAGTTTGAGCAAGCTCTGGGAGTTGGTGTTGGACAGGGAGGCCTGGCATGCTGCAGTCCATGGGGTCGCAGAGTTGGACACGACTGAGCCATTGAATTGAACTGAGGGGGGTGCTATTTTTACCCTTAATGTAATTTTAAAATTTTAGGAAGAGATTTTCCTATCAAGGTATCTTAATGATTTTCTTCACTGTGTAATTTCTGTTATAAAAAGACTTAAAATTTTATTTTAAAAACTTTTTTAAAGGGACTTTCGTGATTTTTGAAATAGTTGCAATTTTTTGTCTGTGTTCTAGGAGGTAATAAAGATCTTTGTTGAAGACAACTTAACCTTCAGTTTACCTGTCCAGTTCCGGCAGTCTGTCCTAAGGGAACTCTTTCAGAAAGCTCAACAGGGGTAAGTAAGTGAATTACTTTTTGATTTTTATGTAAAAGAGTAAATGTGCATTTCTGACTTATCAAAAACGTACCTCTAGATTACCTCTATGTCTGTTCCAATGCTTTCACTTTATTTTTACTGTATGGAAAATTAACATGGTCAGAGGAGCCACTTTAATTTTCATCTAATCCTTTTTTTAAAAGTGCTTGGGTAAAAAAATTTACACAGCAGAGTTTGATTCTGTTAGTTTGATTCAGATTAATCTGTATACCTAAATTATCCCTTGGTAAATTCAAAACTTTCCTGTTTATTTTTTTCCCCCATTGACTTAGGTATTTACTAATGTGCCTGAATATTGTAAAAATGTTACCTCTCAAGAATAAATGGCCCATTCTTGTGATTTTAGTTTTATAATATATACCTTTCTATTAAAAAATAAGTGAGTCTATCTACTTTTGTATTTGACAGAAATGAAGCCCTGGATGAAATCTGTTTTAAAGTCTGTGCCTGTAACACAGTCCGTGATGTATTAGAAGGTAGAACGATTAGTGTTCAATTTAACCAGCTATTTCTTAGACCTAATAAAGAGAAAATAGACTTTCTTCTTGAGGTAAGACATTTTTTTCCCCCTTTGATTTATAATTTTGCTTTAAGTTTAGCAGTGACCTCTTAGCTGCCAAATCCAGTGCCCCCTTTACTGTCTTCGTCTGACTTGCCTCTCTGGCTCAGAAGTGGTACGGCCGACAGACCACGCTTGCCCACCGCGTCTGCTGTTGGAGTTCTCTTTTGGTTCTCCTTCATCGCTGGGTTTTCCTTAGTCCTCCATTGACATCTCTTTTGATCTCCCTTTAATGTTTTTATTTACAAAAGTTTTTTCCTTGGCTCACTCAACTTCTTTTATTCTCCACCACTTTTATTCTCTTCCAAAACTTCAGTCACCTGCTCACTAAAAACGCTCAGATCATACTTCTTGCCTCTCATGTGAGCTTCATAATTTGTTTCTCCCAGACCTTTCTCTCTCTTTAGTAGTCTTAATGTAACAGACCTTGAGAGAAGTACATAGAATACAGTTAATACCATTTTGTTCCAGAAATACAACATTGCCAACACTCTCAAAGTCCTTAATGCGTCTTCCCACACCCTCTCTGCTTCTCCTTGAGGAAATCACTCCCCTGCTTTTTTGTGATAGCTATTTCCTCGTTTCTCATTACAGTTGTATCCCCTTTTCATATCCTGTAGTTGTGACAATTATCCTGTATTTTATCTTCTAAAAGCTCTAGAGCTTAACCTTCTTTTCACATTTAGGTCTTTAATCCACCTATGATTGAATTTTGTGCATCATGGGAAGTAGGGAATCTGGTGTCATTTTTTTCCTCACCTGTTTTAGTACCAGTTGTTGAAAGTTTGGTCTTTTTTCTAAAGGTGTCTAGTGCTGCCTCCGTTGAATGCCAAGTGTCAGACATACACACGTGAGTGGGCCTGTCTCTGCTCTATTCTGTAACAGCTTTTCTGTTTGTTTACCCATCCATCATACCCATACCCTGTCTTGGTATCATCTGAAGCACAAACCTTATTTTCCAAAGTTGTATTGGTTCTGCTTATCTTTTTACATTTTCTTGTAGACAGTAGACTCAGATTGTCAAGTTTCAGAAGTAAGCCTGTTGGATTTTTGTTTGAAATTACATTACATTTAAAAGCCAGTTTGTGAAAAATTAGTATCATTATCATATTGAGTATCCTAATCCATGAACTCGAATGGCTCTTGATTTATTTTGGTACCCTTTAATGTCCTTTAAAGCTTTGTAATTTTTCCATAGAAGTCTTTTTTTATTTTTATGAGCTATAATTGAATTTGTATAATTGACTTTGTTTCCAGCTAGTAATATACAATTCACCCATTGAAAGTGTACAGTGATTTTTAGTATGTTCATAGAGTTGTGCAGCCATCACCTCAGCCAGTTTGCCAACATTTCATTCCTCTCTGCCCCTGCAGGAAAACTTCTTAACCATTAGCAATCATATCTCATTTTCCTCTCAATCCCTGCAACCCCAGGCAACTATTGATCTGTTTTTTGTCTCTGTAGATTTGCCTGTTGTGGACATGTCATATAAATGGAATCATAAAACATATGGTCTTTTGTGATTGACTTCTTTCCCTTGGTATTGAAGACATTTCATCCATGTTGGAGTGTCCATCAGTACTTCATTCCTTTTTATAGGTGAATAGTGTCCTACTGAACGGATACACTTACTCTCCAGTGTCTGTTTTGAGTGTCCATTCATCCCTTGATGGACGTTAGGGTTGTTTCTACTTTATGGCTCTTGGGAATAGTACTGCTGTACACATTATATAATTTAGCTTTTGTGTCAACATATTAGAGAATTGACTATTTGTTAAGGTTAGGATCTTTTATACTAATAATTTTTTGACTTCTTGTAAATAATATGTGGGAAGCCTAACCTAATAAATTCAGAATGATATTTAAAGAATATTATTTTTAGATGACTAATATTTTCATAGCTAAGTTGCTCTTTGTTTTCATTGTTTATTTTTTAAACCTTGGTTACCTCCTTAACCGTTGGTTCTGTGTTCTTTAGCTATTATCGATCATTCTTTTCAGCTAACCAAGATGAGTTTTTTCTCTCACTTTTCTGACAGGAACTACTGATTCTTAAAGTTTATCACTCCATTTAATTTGGGTACATACTTTGTAAATTTGGGCAGGGCTTGTTCATATGCTAGATTGTTCTTTACTGCATATAAATACCTGCAGTTCTTGAAATGGTCACATTCCACTCCCATTTCCCGTAATGGAATCTTATTCTTTGGTCTCATTTCTTAAATTTCGTAACCAAATCTGTGACTGATCCAAGTTTGAAAGAACAATTTGATAGTTTTTAAATCTAAACTTTCAAACTGTTATAATTATTTTGAAGTACCCATATTCAAATAAAAATTACTCAAATTCCTAGGTTTGTTCAAGATCAATAAATTTAGAAAAAGCTTCAGATACTTTGAAAGGAAACATGGCTGCTTTTTTGAAGTAAGTGCCTTTCTTTTCTTCTTAATTTTGAACTTAGGTCTGTGAGAAAAATGTCTTTTATTCCTTATCATTTTACAATTACCTTGCCTGTCTTTGTATAACCAGGCAGTAATTGGTAGTTGGGAACACTTAACAGTTTAAATTTGTGTAGCCACATAAAACTTAGGATTCTTGCTGTTACTCTCTGTATATTGTGGCATTAAAATCATGACTTTAGATAAGTACCAAAGAGAAATTTTAAGAAGCTGTTCCAAATTATTATTGTGTAATTATTGAATGGTGGCTTTTAAACAGTTTATTAATAAAAATTGGTTAATATGATTGTTTTCCCTAAACTAAAATTATACACTTCTTTGTTTTATAATATTTCTTACTGATCTAGGAATGTATGTCTGGGGTTGGAAGACCTGCAGTATGTTTTCATGATTTCTTCACACGAGCTTTTCATCACATTGTTGAAAGATGAAGAACGAAAGCTACTTGTTGATCAGATGAGGAAGAGGTCCCCTAGAATCAATCTGTGCATTAAACCTGTAACTTCATTTTATGATATCCCAGGTTAGATTTCCTAGCTCAGATTTTGGCGTATTTTGCTCCTCAGTGTATTTGAGGCTATCTTCTTAATTTTTTTCTATTTACACTAATACTGGTAACTAATAGAAAACCTGTCTTTTGAGGTCATATTTCTGCCTAAGCAGTAAATTTTGGAAGTCTGCTGAGTCTGTGGATAATGGAGATGTAGGCCTGGATACATAAAAGATTTTAGCTGGGGAAATAGATCCATGTAACTCTGCTGCTGTGTTCTTGAAGGTATAAAACCAAGAGGGAAGAGGAGTGGTTACAAGCAAAAAATGGTGCAGCCTTGCATGCATTTCAGCCTTTATATCACTGTCTGCTGGCTAAACATTCAGCTTTGGCAACATTGCCATTTTTACCTGATTTATTTGATGATTTTCTTCCATTGTTTTCTCTTATTTTATAAATGTAATAAGAAAGTATGGTGCTGGTTTGTTAAGAAGAAATAAAAGCTTCAACACTTCAGTATGCAGGGGAGATAGAATTCAGTTGACTGAGTGAACTTGTAGTTACTTTGGACCTCACTAGGTTTAAGCTGCTTTGACTGTCAGTCGTAAAGGAAAAGAATAATATTATCACAGACAAAAGGCTGGAGATGCATTATTGAAGACTATATCTGAAAGCTGAGTTGTAATTAGGAATTTTAATGATCAATTCTTAGTTCTCTGGGAAGGCAAAGCTTCTACCTTCTCATTCTCTCCCTTCGAAAAACATTCTTAATGTTTACTATTCAAAACATTTTAGAAGTGCTTTTAACACAGGACATTCAAAAACAGACTGTCTGTGTAAGTTAAGTTTTTCCATATATCCCACATAATTCTTTCCATGTAAAGTTACTGATTTTTATTGGTTTATATTTTCGTTATCTGTATTTGTTAAATGAAGACATAATACAAGTTGTGTTAGGCTTTTTATATGAGAGTGAAGTTAAAACATAGTTTACATCAGGTTGGATAAATCAGTTTTCAAGATGAGAGAGACTTAATATTTATAAACATGCACAATTTCTGTCAGTAAATTACCATTCTCATATTTATGTGATTATGAATGAGTAACAAATGAGCAACGTATCAAATAATTATTTAAATAAAAATCTCTTCTTCCTTTCTTAGCCTCAGCAAGTGTCAACATTGGCCAGTTGGAGCATCAACTGATATTGTCAGTGGATCCATGGAGGATTCGACAGATTTTAATTGAATTACATGGTATGACTTCAGAGCGTGAATTCTGGACAGTGTCTAATAAGGTAAGAAACCTCTTTTAAGAATAGCTAAGACAATTACCGTTGTTTTCTGATGTAATTTAATAGAAGAGCTGTTCCTTGGCCTTTTTGGGAATAAGAAGCCCTTTTATTTGTTAATGATTCATCAGTAATGTGAAAGACCTTCACATGACATTGTATTTTGAACATCTGTTGACAGAAAATATGAAATAGGCAAAAAAGATAATATTAAATCAGTAAGAACTAAAAATGAGTTTATATTTCATTGTTGTTATAGCATCTACATGCATTTTTAGTATAGCTGTAAATATGTGTATAAGGTATGATATTTGTGCAGTCTGTAGCTAATACTTGCCATACAGAGTATTTTTGGTTTAGTTTTTTCATGTCTTCTCTAAGTTTGAAGCCTGCAGGTTAGAATCACCTTATTAAAACTTCTTTATAGAATATTTTTGGCTTTAGATAATTTTTTTTAAATGCCCCCCTCACCCCCCAAAAAAAGCCAAGATAATGTTTCTGAAGTTGTCTGTTTAAGTTTTCCTGCATGGAAAGTGCAAATGAAATAGCTTTTTAAACATTCAGTGGAAAGTAACTAGAGATACAAGGGAAATAGTTCACAGATGCAGGTGAAGTATAATAATATGGGGAACTTGCCTTTAGCACATGCCTCTTATTCAGTAGGTGTAGTAGTAGCTCATCCATGCTGTCATGTCCAACTCTTTGCAACCCCATGGACTGCAGCCCGCCAGGCTCTTCTGTCCATGGTATTTCCCAGGCAAGAATACTGGAGAGGGTTGCCATTTCCTTCTGCAGGTGATCTTCCTGACCCAGGGATTGAACCCACGTCTCCAGCATTGCAGGAGGATTCTTTACTTGCTGAGCCACTAGGGAAGGCCCTATAATAATATGAATGTGCTTCTGATATAGCCGCATACTCCCTCTCTGCTGAATAAAAAGCAGCTAGCTCTGCTTTGATAAAAAAGCTATCTCTGCTGTGATAAAAAGCAGCTAGAAATTGATGTGTATTTTGTGGGATTTGAATGTACAAGTGAAGTGAAACGAAAAACTGGTCTGGACCTTAGTTGGGCTTCCATAGCATTGAAATCATTATTTGTGTTCATTTATATGGAGGAGGAAGTGTATAGCCTAAGAGTTAGGAGCCAGAGTTCTGGTACTAAGTACCTGAGTTTGAATCCCAGTGCTGTACTTAATTAGCTGTATAGTCTTCAGCAAAGTATTTAACTTCTGTGTGCCTCCGTTTTCTCATCTGTGAAATGGAGATATAGTACCTATTTAATAATAACTGTTGTGAGGATCATATGAATCAATACCTGCTACACTCCTAGATTTTCTCTTTATTTCTATAGGCTGTCCTTCAGAAAGTTCCATTCCATTTAATTATTTGTTACTCGGTTATTATAGTGAATATGTTCACTTAGATTAGCAGTTCGTTGCAGCTATCATTTTCCTTTCTCTTTAAAAAATGACCTTTGAATGATTTTATTAAATGGAGTTGACTATTACTGAAGGATTCTTATCTAGATTTGGCTTTGTGTGTGTGTGTTTATGTATTTTTATTTCTTCTAGTGGGAATTACCTCTTGTCTATAGTAGTGTCATCCTGGGCATTAAAGACAATTTAACAAGAGATTTGGTTTACATTCTAATGGCCAAAGGTCTACACTGCAGTACTGTTAAGGTGAGTAAAAGTATACATTGACCTTTGGTTAAGAATATGCTTTATTAATTTAGCATGAAACCAGGAATCAGGATCAGTTTTGTTTTTCTTAAAATCATCATTGTAGGTCTGAAAGGATATTTGAAAAGGCATTTTGGTTTATTCTTTTCCCTTTATCCTCATAACTATTCAAGACCATAGTCTTGGACATATGGCTTCTTCTCTATTTCTTTTAAAAACTTAAGAGAACGTGAATAGTTCTTATTTGTATTTAGTATTACGTTAGTAAAAGATTGTATTTCAAGCTAAAAACAAAACAAAGATCCTTAAAATCACTTTTGTAGATTTTACATAAGGAATTTGTAATCTATTTGGGAAGTCGTCCGGGCTGGAAATACAGATTTGGGAATCATCATAGATCACCCTAGGAGGATATACTAGGGTGTCTGGCACTGCATCCAAGAAGCAGTGGCACGGAAGAGTCTGGTATGAGAACCAGGCTCGTGGAGTCTTAATGGCTAAGGGGATAGAGCATGTCAGATAGAGGGATGGACAGTACTGGGCTCTAGCCCCAAAGGCCAGTCAGGTAACTGGAAGGTATTCAGTAGAGTGTGCCATTGGAACTTTCTTATTTAGTAAGAGCCATTTCTTCTTGACGTGGGGGATAGAAGCCAGATTATGAGAGCATGTGGAGAGAGAGAGAATAAGCAAAGGCTACGTTTTTGAAAAATTAGTGTAGGAAAGGGCTTAGATCATAGCTGATGTTGTTTTTATTTATTAGTCAGTTATATAGGCTAATAGGGTTGTGTGCAGAATTTTAGGATGTGAAACTTTGTGGAAGGGGGTAAGGTCTAATTCTGACTGTCTTAGGTGGAGAAGGGTGTTTAATCATGGAATTTTATACCTGTATAGTATATGTATGTTGTGTGTAACATTTATATAAACCTTTCAGTTTTGTTATAGTTTGTGTAAAACTTCTTTAGTAATATAGCATGCATACTATACGGATTGTTTATTGGATGTTTTTAAAAAATTGCAGGGAATTCCCTGGAGGTCCAGTGGTTTGGACTTATGCTTCCATTGCAGGAGGCATGGGTTTGATGCCTGGTCAGGAAGATCTCCTGGAGAAGGAAATGGCAACCCACTCCAGTATTTTTGCCTGAAGAATCCCACGGACAGAGGAGCCTGGTGGGCTACAGTCCATGGGGTCGCAAGAGTTGGATATGACTTAGCAACTAAACCACCATATATATCTGCACCACCACCATGGAGAACTAAGATCCTGCATGCCATGTGGTGCAGCCAAAAAAAAGTATATATATATATATATATGTGTATATATATATATATATATATATAAGAATTAATATTTATTGGAATAAATCAGTAATGCCGAGATGATAAGTAAAAAGGTGTTAATCTAGCCTTACTCCTCGAGATAACCAGTGTTCACTATTTAAATTTATTCTTCTCTTTGTTCTGTACTTATAAAGACATATTTTTTTCACTTCAGAGGAAAGGTGATTCAGACCATTCTGCTATTCTTTTTATAGGACTTTTCCCATGCCAAACAGCTGTTTGCTGCTTGTTTGGAGTTGGTGACAGAATTCTCACCAAAACTTCGTCAGGTCATGCTGAATGAGATGCTGCTTTTGGATATTTATACGCATGAAGCTGGAACAGGGCAGTCAGGAGAGAGACCTCCTTCTGATCTTATTAGTAGGGTGCGAGGATATCTGGAAATGAGGCTTCCTGGTAAGACACTTTCACAGAGCCAGATTTCAGGACTTCAGTATTCAAGTAACTGTGGGGAAGATTCTTGAAGAATATTTACTGGGCTTTTTAACCATCAGTGAAAAAGTTAATTTTCTTTTAGAACAATTCAGACGTGGAGTTCACTTGAGAACATTGGGGGAAATGTAGAAAACTGTTAATTACCTAGGACTGCCATATATTAGTACCAAAAATGTGTTCGTTTACAGTTCTGGAGATGAGACGTCTGAAATCAAGGGGTCTGCAGGGCCGTGCTTCCTTTGAAGGCTGTTGCTCCTCTGTAGTCTCTAGTGGGTCCCAGCAGCCTCTGACATCCCTGGGCTTGCAGGTGCAGCACTCGTCTTTGTCTCTTTACGTGGCCTTCTCGTGTGTGTGTGTGTGTGTGTATGTGTCCGTCCGTATCCCCATCCCCTGTCCTCTCGTAATGGCACCAGTTACTGGATTTAGGGTCTGCCCTGATTCAATGTGACTTCATTTTCGTTAACACATCTTCAAAGACCCAGTTTCTGAGTACGATCACCTTCTGAGATTTCAGTTCAGTTCAGTCGCTCAGTCGTGTCTGTCTCTTTGCGACCCCGTGAACCGTAGCACACCAGGCCTCCCTGTTCATCACCAACTCATGGGGTCAACCCAAACCCATGTCCATTGAGTCGGCGATGCCATCCAACCATCTCATCCTCTGTCGTCCCCTTCTCCTGCCCTCAATCTTTCCCAGCATCACGGTCTTTTCAAATGAATTAGCTCTTCTCATCAGGTGGCCAAAGTATTGGAGTTTCAGCTTCAACATCAGTCCTACCAGTGAACACCCAGGACTGATTTCCTTTAGGATGGACTGGGTGGATCTCCTTGCAGTCCAAGGGACTCTCAAGAGTCTTCTCTCACACCACAGTTCAAAAGCATCAATTCTTCAGCGCTTAGCTTTCTTTACAGTCCAACTCTCACATCCATACGTGACTACTGGAAAAACCATTGCCTTGACTAGATGGACCTTTGTTGGCGAAGTAATGTCTCTGCTTTTTAATATGCTGTTGGTTGGTCATAACTTTCCTTCCAAGGAGCAAGCGTCTTTTAATTTCATGGCTGCGGTCACCATCTGCAGTGATTTTGGAGCCCAAAAACTAAAGTCAGCCACTGTTTGCACTGTTTCCCCATCTATTTGCCATGAAGTGATGGGACCAGATGCCATGATCTTAGTTTTCTGAATGTTGAGTTTTAAGCCAACTTTCTCACTCTCCTCTTTCACTTTCATCAACAGGCTCTTGAGTTCTTCGCTTTCTGCCATAAGGGTGGTGTCATCTGCATATCTGAGGTTATTGATATTTCTCCCAGCAGTCTTGATTCCAGCTTGTGCTTCTTCCAGCCCAGTGTTTCTCATGATGTACTCTGCATATAAGTTAAATAAGCAGGGTGACAATATACAGCCTTGACGTACTCCTTTTCCTATTTGGAACCAGTCTGTTGTTCCATGTCCAGTTCTAACTGTTGCTTCCTGATCTGCATACAGGTTTCTCAAAAGCAGGTCATGTGGTCTGGTATTCCCATCTCTTTCAGAATTTTCCACAGTTTATTGTGATCCACACAGTCAAAGGCTTTGGCATAGTCATTACAGCAGAAATAGATGTTTTTCTGGAACTCTCTAGCTTTTTTGATGATCCAGCGGATGTTGGCAATTTAATCTCTGGTTCTTCTGCCTTTTCTAAAACCAGGTGGACATAAATTCTGAGGAGACACCTTTCATCACACTATAGGAATTATATTGCAGTTTTAAGGTATTCTGTTAGAAGAATCAAAATGTCCTTGAAGCTGCATGTTGAAGGTTTATTTCCTCATTGCTGCCATAGACAGCCCTCAAAATGATTGCCAGTGGGTCAGAAACTCACTTATGGTCACTTTAGGAACAGATTTGGCCAGGCCAAAAATGTCATATTGTGAAAAGGGGCTTAAATAGGAATTATCATCTGTGTTACATGTAATCTTGCTTAGTTAAAGCAGTTTCTTAATTTTATGTGTTTTAATAATATTTAGAGCATTTCAATCATACTGTACACATTTAATACTATAAACCGTAAAATTTATGTTATAGAAGTATCAAGGAAGGTGCTAATAATATAGCCAAACAAATGGCTGCTGGTTTTCTGGGGTCTTTTGAATTAATTGTTAACATTGTGATTTCTTAAAGACATTACAACTTTTTAGCAATCTAGGGATAGAATTCCTTTGAGTTTTAATGTGTCAGTGCCCTTCAGTATCTTAATAAGAATTGATCTAATTAATATATACTGTCAACAGAATGTTTTCTTTTTAAAGGTTGAAGATTGTTTTTTTCATACATGATTTCTCTAAAATGAAAAGCAAAAAGAGTTTTAGAAACCCTAACCTCTATTGAGTGCTGCTAACTGTTTGTCAGACATTGTTCTAAGAACTTAATACGTGACTGATTTAGTCCTCACGGCATCTCTATAAAGTAGCTTCTTCTTTAATTATCCCTGTTTTGAAAATCAAGAAACGAAGGTTAAAGAATTTGGCCATGAAGTAAGGGACAAAACTGTGTTTTGAACTCATCAGTCCAACTTAACCCTCTGCTTTTACTCTTTGAAACGATTGGAAATGCCTTCAGATAATCACAGTCTCTTTTTACTACCTTGTTTTTTCAGTGGTTTGGGGTTCACATACTTTTTCCTTCCCTTCATCCTTCCTTCCTTCCCTCCCTTGACTTATTGAATGTTCATCTGTTTTTCCCATAGTTTGTGTTGTAAACAGTGTTGGAAATGAGAAGGGAAAGGATGTACTGTTAGGAAGAATGAGAAAATGGTTGATCCCCACTCTAGATGCTAATTCTTCTCTAAGAACAATTGTGGACTCTGTAATGAGAAGTGCCCAGTGAAGAAAGGCAGCCTTGGAGCCAAATGCTGTCTGGCTTTCCTTTGGCAAAGTGTATAGTGAGGAATGCACAGTGAAGCGTGCGCTGGGATATTAAATTCACTTCTGTCTTCATTCCTTCTTTAAGAAGATAATGCAAAGAGTGTATTCTTATTTCATTTTGCTGTGTTCCTATATCTCTTTTGTTGTTTCCAATTGCTTTTTGGAATAAAGTGAGGTATTAAACAAATAGCCACAGGTATAGAATTTTTAGACAGACTGAAAAATCTAGCTCTCCCCATTTTAAGTGTCAACATTGTTATTTAGTTTTCAATAGGTTTCTTTTCCTCTTTCTTGAAATACATTAAAACCTGAGTATTATATACTTTGAGTTACAAAAATTCAAGTGTATTTAATATTAAAGTACATTTATTTCAAACGAAATAATAGTCAAACAATTCGAAGTGACTTTTTTCCTCATATCTTTTTTATTTAAAATTGTTACTGGTATAACGTTTTTTGAATGAATAAATGATTTGTGTCATGAATATTTATCATGCTTTACTCAGAAAAATTATTAAAAATGAAAAACATTAGCTTAGACTTGTTGCAGATTTTACACATAGTTTACCTATTTCTGCACTCTAAATATGCTAGAAGGTTATACTGTACCATCATATATTTGTTTTCTTTGTGTGGTTATTCTCCACACATTTAAATTGTAAATTTGTAGAGGCTAGCTACCAACTCCTACACTTCTACAGGAGAGTATTCGGCATCTTAAGGTGTTATTAGTAGAGAATTTTGTTGATTAGTAGTGGAAAGTGACGATCTATTATTGTAAAATATTAGACTTTCTAGGACTTCCCTGGTGGTCCAGTGGCTAAGAATCTGTGCTCTCAATGCAGGGGAAGAAGGTTTGATCCCTGGTCAGGGAACTAGATTCCACATGCTGCAACTAAGAGTTCTCATACAGACGAATAAATAAATGAAAATAAATATTAAAAAATATATATATTAGACTTTCTAGAAGAAAAGTATAAAATGTTAGTTTTTTTCTATTTTTTTCGTCTGTATCTTATTGTTTTTCATTTACTCAACTGGAATCTGAGCAACTATTTGCTTTGTTCTTTTAATGTTACAATAGTAAGTCTAACTACTTTCTTCTTTGCTTTATAGATATTCCTTTTCGTCAAGTTATTTCTGAGGAGTGTGTGGCTTTTATGTTAAACTGGAGGGAAAATGAATACCTTACTCTGCAAGTTCCTGCATTTCTACTTCAGAGTAATCCGTTTGTGAAGGTAATTCATGTTTAATCTAAATAAAAGAATTATTAGGGTGGGGTTATTGGACCAGTTTCTTTAGATCTGTACTCCTTAGGGAACTTGTCCAGTTTCTAAGATTGAATATAAGTTTGGACAAATGCGGTTGGTTTGTATGTAAAAGTATAGTTTTTGATAATTAAGGCACTTGAGTTTGCCCTCTCTTAATATTTTTTTCTAGTACCATATTCAGTTCACTTCAGTCACTCAGTCGTGTCCGACTCTTTCCGACCCCATGAATCGCAGCACGCCAGGCTTCCCTGTCCATCACCAACCCCCGGAGTTTACCCAAACCCATGTCCATCGAGTCGGTGATGCCATCCAACCATCTCATCCTCTGTCGTCCCCTTCTCCTCCTGCCCCCAATCCTTCCCAGCATAAGGGTCTTTTCCAATGAGTCAGCTCTTCGCATGAGGTGGCCAAAGTATTGGAGTTTCAGCTTCAACATCAGTCCTTCCAATGAACACCCAGGACTGATCTCCTTTAGGATGGACTGGTTGGATCTCCTTGCGGTCCAAGGGACTCTCAAGAGTCTTCTCCAACACCACAGTTCAAAAACATCAATTCTTCGGTGCTCAGCTTTCTTCACAAACTCTCACATCCGTACATGACCACTGGAAAAACCATAGCCTTGACTAGACAGACTTTTGTTGGCAAAGTAATGTCTCTGCTTTTAAATATGCTATCTAGGTTGGTCATAACCTTCCTTCCAAGGACTAAGCGTCTTTTAATTTCATGGCTGCAGTCACCATCTGCAGTGATTTTGAAGCCCCAAAAAATAAAGTCTGACACTGTTTCCACTGTTTCCCCGTCTATTTCCCATGAAGTGATGGGACCAGATGCCATGATCTTAGTTTTCTGAATGTTGAGCTTTAAGCCAACTTTTTCACTCTCCTCTTTCACTTTCATCAAGAGGCTCTTTAGTTCTTCTTCACTTTCTGCCATAAGGGTGGTGTCATCCACATATCTGAGGTTATTGATATTTTTCCCGGCAGCTTGTGTTTCTTCCAACCCAGCGTTTCTCATGATGTACTCTGCATGTAAGTTAAATAAGCAGGGTGACAATATACAGCCTTGACGTACTCCTTTTCCTATTTGGAACCAGTCTGTTGTTCCATGTCCAGTTCTAACTGTTGCTTCCTGACCTGCATACAGGTTTTTCAAGAGACAGGTCAGATGGTCTGGTATTCCCATCTCTTTCAGAATTTTCCACAGTTTATTGTGATCCACACAGTCAAAGGCTTTGGCATAGTCATTACAGCAGAAATAGATGTTTTTCTGGAACTCTCTTGCTTTTTCGATGATCCAGTGGATGTTGGCAATTTGATCTCTGGTTCCTCTGCCTTTTCTAAAACCAGCTTGAACATCTGGAAGTTCACGGTTCACATATTGCTGAAGCCTGGCTTGGAGAATTTTGAGCATTACTTTACTAGCGTGTGAGATGAGTGCAATTGTGCGATAGTTTGAGCATTCTTTGACATTGCCTTTCTTTGGGATTGGAATGAAAACTGACCTTTTCTAGTACCATATAGTTATGAAAATATAAGCAAAAATTATTTAGTTAACAGACAACATTTTGGTTTAATCGTAAACTAGTGAGAAGTTAGTTACTTTTTCTTGCTTTGAGTCAGACCCTGACTTTAGCCCTGGAGTACCTGGAGTAGACCTGAGGAAACCCCTGGGGATGAACTGCACCCATTTCCATGTAAGCACCTTCCCTTCTTCAAAGCCTATTAAACTCTCTTAAGTTGATGCCTGATTCTTGTTAGTGTGCATGCAAAGTTGGCTTTAGTCATGCCCGACTCTTTGTGACCCTGTGGACTGTAGCCTGCCAGGCTCCTCTGTCCATGGGATTCTCCAGGCAAGAATACTGGAGTGGGTTGCCTTGCCCTCCTCCAGGGGATCTTCGCGACCCAGGGATTGAATCCAAGTCTCTTATGTCTCCTGCATTGGCAGGTGGATTCTTTACCACTAGCACCACCTGGGAAGCCCCCTTATTAGTTCGCATGTTTGTTATTAGTAATTATTTCCATGTGAAAGAATTCATTCAGTGAATTGATGGTATGTTGTTTATTCTTCTTTCTTAATTGCGTTTCTCCTGTACCACTGAAAGTGCTTCTCTGTGCAGAGAACTTAAAAAATATGGAGGATGTTTTCCCTAAGAAAATATCTTTCATGTGTTAATACTATGTTTTCCCTGAAGAAGCAGTGAGCTTTTCTCCCTTTCTGGTCTTAACAGTTTAAAAAGAAAGAGTTTTATGATATAAGACTTTTTTATGTATGCATTTCATCCCAAGTTTCCTTATTCTTTTATAAAAATACTTATTTATTTATCTTTGTTGCTGCCCTTGGGATTTCTCTAGTTGTGACGATTGGGGGCTACTCTAGCTGCCGTTCGGGGGCTTCTCATCGTGGTGGCTTCTCTTGCTGTGGAGCACAGGTTCTAGGGCGCACGGCTTCAGTAGCTGCAGCTCGTGAGCTTAGGTGCCCTGCAGCATGTGGGATCTTCCCTGACCAGGGATCGTACTGGTACCCCCTGCATTGCAAGGCAGATCCTTAACCTCTGGACCACCAGGGAAGCCCTTATTCTTTTCTTAGTACTTGTATTACCTTTTGTTGTTCTTTCCTGTCCTCATCTCATCTTTAGCACGTAGTCCCTTAAATTGATGGCTATCTGGGAACCTTGCAAGATAGTACAAGCTTTTTACATTCGTCTTCGGTTATTTGTTTCTTCCTTCTTGAAAAACTGAGCTCATTTTATTTCAGCCCTTTGGCGACTTACTGAATTTTTCGGTTTTCCCTCCTTTTTTGTTTTCTGATTGTTCATAAAAATGGATTGTACCTGTATTATCCTTCTCTTTGTAATTTCAGACTTTGGATTATATCTGTGTTTTTTAGTCAAGTTTCTGAGATGGGAGTTCCTCACATTTAGGGAATTTTTCTGTTTATGCCCGGCAGTCTCTTAGTCCTTAGTAAGCTCTCAGATGCGAGATCCGTTTTATTTGAAGATTGTCATGTCCACTTGGAATGGTGGCTTGGTATTAAGATAGTGAGGTAGCTTCTCTCTGTGTTCATCTTAGCAGTGAATTCGGTGGAGCCTTGCACCAGAGAGGTTGGCCGCACGTTTGAGGGCCCGCAGTGCAGAAGGTTGTGTTGTCGGTTACCTAACCCTGGGCTCCGTTAGCCCCTGCTTCCTGCACTTCCCCCTCATCTGGCTGCAGAAGAGGAAGGGTAGGGGTGACCTTGTTGCAGGGCCACTCAGCCTCTCCTTGTCTCGTCTGGGTTAGCGTTTTGCCTGCCCCATTCCCTAGCTGGCCCCTTGTTCCCTTGTTTGCGTAGAGGAGAAAGGAGAGAAAGAAGTCTAGAGTGCAGGATGTGTATTAAAAATTATACAGTGTAGAGCACCTTTCAGACTTTGAATTTCATGTGGAATATAAATACACATGCATAGGGAAGAGTCTGAAACGGTATTAATAGTCATCATCCCTGGGTAGTGAGACAGTAAGTGATTTAAATCAATTTTATTTTCCATTCTGTTATGTATTTTATTTCTTTAAATATCCATTTATCGCAAAAAGGAAAGAGGCTCTTAAGCATGTGGCTAAAGATGACCTTTTGAAATAGTGAAAGCTATCAAGCCTCCCTCTCGGATCAGTGTGGGGGTAGTGTAGTCTGCTGGAAATGTACAGCGTTGATGGGCATATGGATTATAGGAGACTGGCTGGTGGGAGGAGGAGGAGAGGTTGGTGCTCACTTAGGTCTCAGTGGTGCAGGACAAAGGCCCTGGCTTTGACTGAGCCTGCCAGGACTCTTAAGGTGCGGGAGCCTCTCCTTCCTCGCCCGCCCTCCAGCCTGTCTGCACCGCCAGCGCGCTCCCAGCCCCGTCCTCACGGTTCTCTCTCACGCTCCTGCACTTCTGCCGGGGTGTGTGCCGTGTGTTCATTCTGGATCCTTCCTCCACCTTCAGTCCTGAAGGCTGCCTTTCTTCAGATCAGTCCTTTTCAGTAATCTGTGCTTCCTTAATTCTGCCGCCTCACATCAACAGTAGTTACATCCCCAGTCGCTACTATTTTCCTTAGCGAAAAGTTGCTCTAAATCTTGTTCCTCTGTTTTGCCAACTACAGTGTCCATATTTTTTCCTCATTTTTTTTCATTAAAAAAAAAATAATGTGTGGGTGTGAGTGAAATTTAACTACTATTTTAATCTCTGGGTTTTTACAGTTAACATTTTCATGTATACCACTGCAAGCTTTTTTTTTCAAGTGGGAGCATAGTGAATTTAGCAACTTTTTTTCCCCCACTTAATAGCGTATCTCTTTGCTTTGTTTCAGTTTTATTCTCATTAGACTATGCTGTTTTTGTTCTCCTTAGACTGGTTGTTTAGAAACAAGAAGGTTTGTAATGTGGTGGAACCGGAGGATCCTCTTCCCAGATCTGATTCAGATCTGTCAGTGGACAGTGAACTCTGAATTCCCCAGTGGTTGGGTAGAGGCCAGCATCAAATAACTGTGCTTTGTATGTGCGGGCAGTTTCGATCTTTCTTCAAATGTACCTCAGTAATAGAAACAGCATATATGACATTACAGGTTATCTTTTGTGTGTTTTCTGTTTTTCATGTTATAGCTTGGGCAGCTTTTAGCAGCTACATGCAAAGAACTTCCAGGCCCTAAAGAAAGTAGACGGACTGCGAAAGACCTTTGGGAAGTTGTGGTTCAGATCTGTAGTGTGTCCAGTCAGCACAAACGAGGAGGTGATGGCAGAGTTAGTTTAATAAAGCAGAGGGAATCTACGTTAGGTGTAATGTATCGGTATGTTTCCATCCGTGTGTTTTTTAAGTTATTTATACTATTCTGTACTATTTTAAGAACATCTGTCATTATCCTTGTGTATCATAAAAATGGACAATGTAAGAATTCTCTGGTGCTGATCTTGGATGGACTTGTCTAGTAGCACCACCTTAGGAAATACCTGTTTATATATAGTTACTTTAAGGAACTACCTGTTAATCATCTAATATAATCAAACCTGAATTCAAAATCAACAGTGTCTGGTTGGATAGTACTGAAGATATCACATGTAATTAAAACAGGAAAGACATTTTATTAGCTTGGTATGACAGTAGAATATTACGCTCTTTTATACGTGCAGAACTGGAAAGTTAGGACTAGACCTTCACCTAGAATTTACTTTCTTGTTTTTATTTTAAATTTCTGGTATTAAAAGTATATACAAAAATTTGTGTTTTTTTAGGAGTGAACTGCTTTCTTTCCTCAAAAGATTAAGGGTAAGTTTTGTAAAAGTGAGTCTAACTACTATTGCTGATTTCTGAGGATATGATAAAAAAAATTATTGAGTGTTTAAATGCTGATTATTTAAGTAATCTGTTAATGTGCTTTTTATCTTTGGCAATCATTTTTTTTGAGGCTGGGATAGTCTGAATGGAGAAGTTTTTTTTGCATTTATCTTACTCTGTTTTAGTGAGTAGAGTAGGTGTTTTAAAATTGTAAAGAAGTCTTTGTAATAGGGCTAGATGTGTGAATCCTAACTTTAATTCTTCTTGATAGGATTAATATCATATGTGTTTATTGGACATAGATTCCACTCTTTAAATTCCATTCTGTAAATAGCTGTGTCACACAGCTTGTGGGATCTTAGTTCTCCCACCAGGAATCAAACCCGTGCCCCCTGTGGTGGAAACGTGGAGTCTTAACCACTGGACCACCAGGAAAGTCCCTGAATATTAGTTTGAGGAATAAAAAGTCAATTTTTTTTAGAGGTAGCTGGAAGTACTGGTGGGAAGGAGTTCTATTTATTCAATTTCAAAAGACATGGGAGGACAGACACCTAAATTTGGTCATTTTTGTGTTAATTGTGTGTTGTGATTTTTTTCATGAGATTAAAAATAATGTTAATCTCTAGTGTACTCTTAACTAAAGCAGGTGATAACTTTCAAAAGGGTAAGAATCTTTTGAAGGAAAGTACTTGGTATCCTTGAGGCTGATAGAGAAATATTAAGATATATATAATGTTTAAGGGTTCTTTGTTTTCTTTCTCATAGGAACCATTGGTTTTGACTATTATCTTGTCACTCTTTGTGAAACTTCACAACGTTCGGGTCAGTATTTCATAATTTCATCTAAAAAATCTTTGAAAGAAAGTTCTTTTTAAATCACACCTTTTTTTTTTCTTTTTTTTGTTTAAATAAGGAGGACATTGTGAATGATATTACAGCTGAACATATTTCTATCTGGCCATCCTCCATTCCCAAGTAAGAAGTATTATAGCTTACATTTTATTAAATTGTTTATATATTTAATGTATATATAAATTATCCTGACTGATATAGATAACCTTGAATAATTTGATTAAAAGACTGCAATTTGTTGCGACTCTAGCCGACTTCCTATTTCTCTATTACAGTAATGATCTTCCTAAAAATTTTGCATCAGGCATAACTAAGTAAGAGCTGAAGTGTACTAGCCTTAGGTTGGATCTAGACTGTCTCTCAGTAGTCCCCATTTCTTGTCAGTGGTGGAATTAGAAAATGGAGGCTTATAAAAGGATGACTTTCTATCTGGTTTTTCTAATACTGATTGTCAGAGGTCCCCAACTGTTTTTAGTTACCTTAAGAAATTCTTTAGTTACTTTAAGAACTCTTCTTTCTTTTATCACCTGAGAACACAGGAAGAGCTGGATGACTAAGGACAACTAAGGGGAGAAGAAAATGTTCTTCCTTTTCTGGAAGAAGAAACCACTTACATTTTTCTCGTCCCACAGATGCCAGCTTCTTATTCAGGAGAGTCCATTTATCTGCTCACAGAAATTACTCTTCCTTTTCTCCCCTAGCCCCTAGTCATCTTTGTGCCTGAAGGGCAGGCACAGAAATCTAGGCCATATTCTATTGCTCTTAATAAAGGCATCTCTGAAGAAGAAAAGATTGTAGATAGGTAAGCAGTCTTAGAGATGGGAAGCTCTCTCGGACAAAGATTTTGGAGGATCCAAAGTGGTGTGTGACCCTTGCCTCCACTTATGAGGCTTGGTTCCCAAAGCAGCACCATGCTTCCTGAAGCGAATAACTACAGATTTTTTATGTAAAATTTGATATGTTAGATAACAGTCCAGTAATCAGGTAGAGATCATTTTACCTTTTTTTTTTTTTTTTGACTGTGCTTAGTCTTCATTGTGGTGCACAGGCTTTCTCCAGTGGTGGTGCGGGTGCTCTTGTTGCGGAGCATGGGCTCCAGAGCTTGCGGGCTCATCAGTTGTGGTGTGCGGGCTTAGTTGTGCTGTGGTATATGGGATCTTAGCTCCCCAACCAGGTATCGAACCCGTGTCCCCTGCTTTGGGGTGCTGGGGAAATCCCCATTTGCCTTTGGTTATAATAAGTCTTAGATGTTACTGCTTCAGCCTGAATTTAGATTGTAAAGTACTGATTGATTTTTTTCAGTGTGTTTATAAATGAGGCAGTGGTTTGTCATAGGTTCCAAGCCAGACTCAGAGAGCTTGAGTCCCAGCCTGTCCACTTACCAGGAATATGACCTTGGGTTAGTTGCTTTCTGGGCCAGTTTCCTCACCTGTAAAATGGATATAAGAATAGTAGCTACCCTGTGAGGATAACACATGTTCTAAGGTAGGTGTTTACAATAATTACTGCTACATAGTAGGCTTATCTATTTTTATTTTCATGATAAAATTATTTTAATGTAAATTAACATGGAGAAAATAAAATGTGACCAAGTGTTTGACCAGAGAAAACTTTTCTCTTGAGCAAAGGTCTTTATTGAGTCCAAGAATAGTGTGAAGGTGGCATAGATTAAATAATACTGCTTTATTAAAATTGTTTGATATATAGAACCAATTCTTAGACTTAACATTTTACAAATTTCTAGAAAATATAAACTAGTTTAACTTATTTGTGCTGTGCTTAGTCGCTCAGTCATGTCCAACTCTTTGCAATCCCATGGACTGTAGCCCATCAGGCTCCTCTGTCCATGGGATTCTCCAGGCAAGAATACTTGAGTGGGTTGCCATGCCCTCCTCCCGGGAGTCTTCCCAACCCAGGGATTGAACCCAGGTCTCCCACATTGCAGGCGGATTCTTTACCATCTGAGCCACCAAGGAAACCCTTAACTTATTTAAATAATTGTAAATAAATTAGTTGTAGGCTTCCCTGGTGGTTCAGCGGTAAGGAATCTACCTGCAATGCAGGAGCTGCAGGAGACGCAGAGGATCTTGGCAGGCTCAGTCCATAGGGTCTCAAAGAGTAAGACACCACTGAAGTGACTTAGCACAGGGAGTTCCCTGGTAATCCAGTGGTTAAGAATCTGCCTGCCAGTGCAGGGGACAAGGTTCAGGAAGGTTCCCTGGTCCCAGAAGATCCCACTTGCCAAGGGCAACTAAGCTGGTGTGCCGAAACTACTGAGTCTGCAAGCTGCAACTGCTGAAAGCCTATGTGCTCTAGGGCCTGCAAGAGGCAACAAGAGAAGCCACCACAATGAGAAGCCCGCACACCTCAACTCGAGAGCAATTCCTGCTCACTGCAGCTAAATAAAGCCCACTTGCAAAAATGAAGACCTAGTGCAGCCAAAAATAAGTTGTAAACAAACAGTTGGATGTTTGCTATTAGCACCATGATACTTTCCCACTACACTGGTAACAGTGGTGAATTATGGTAAAATTTAGCTCCTCAGGGCAACAGAGATTGTCCTTGTGCAAGCTCATCTTGTAAATGATAGAGCCAGGACTTGAACTGTGGTATGCTTCTGAATCAAAAGCCTGTTTTCTCTACTGTTGGGTCTCACTGCTTCTGGGAGGTAGGAGCTGTGGTTTTGTTTCTTGGGTGCTGGCCTGGCTTTTATCCTCACACTTCTGTCTCCTTATTCTGTGTCTCAGAATTTCCAGGTTTAACCAGGCTCAGAGCAGCTGGCCCCATTCCCCTCTCGCTTTTTGGATTCTTCATTGCTTCCAAATGCATTGCAGAGATGACACTTGCCATATCTCGCCTCTAACCCAGTGAAACATCTAATCCAGAGGAGTTAGTTACTCTTACAAGAAGCCACAAGATGAATTTAAGGCCACATATAGCAGTATTATTGGTGTTTGAACCTTTGTTTTTTGTAGCTTTCTCTAGATAACAGAATTTAAAAATCATTTGGAAAATTTTTATCAGTGTATCTCTTTATAATTTTGTTGCCTGTAAGTTATGCATAAAAAGTGGAGATGGGGTTATATCATACCACCTTTTTGTGCTTTACATTGTAAAATATTCAGAGATACCCTTAGAGTGGCCTAGTTTACCTTCTTTGGCATTTTGGGGAAAGGAAACAAAAATCAGATTGTTTTCAGCCCCATATAAAAAGTTAGCTTATCACACATCCTCCGATTTAGTTGTCTTGATAGTTTTAAAATATTTACTGCTAGTAATATTTAGCATTGTATTTATGATCACTTAAATTTTGACTTTTCGTTTGTTTGATGTATAGAATGTGAAGTTGACTCCTAAATTTATGTTTATTGTCTTTGCTGTAGCCTTCAGTCAGTGGATTTTGAAGCTGTAGCGATTACAGTGAAAGAGCTAGTTCGGTATGCCCTCAGTATAAACCCAAACAACCACTCCTGGTTAATTATTCAGGCGGACATTTATTTTGGTAAGTGACATGTATCACTGCTTTGTGTTTTGTTTTTGTAGCACTTTTAGAAGTGAAAATAAATATATTACACTTACTATTACAGTACTTTATTAAACTTAAGTCTTTTTTTGACATTCTCTAACTCTTCTTCCAAGATGAAATTGAGAGTAATTGTTACTGTTACATGTATGCATTTTTCTGAGTCTTTGATTCAGATGTTTTTTTAATTTTATGTTGACCACCTTTTTTTTTTCCCCATAGTAAGTGATCATCTGAAAAGTTGGTAAAACATTCTTAAGAGGTTAAAGTTTAGTTTGCAAAATTGCTATTTTAAAGGTTCTAAGATATGTCCGGGCACTCTTGATTATATGTGTTCGTGGGAAGAGATTTGTTGCCACCCAGTTTTAGCAGTAATTAGCTCACGGCCAGTCTTATTTCATCTGTACCCTCACCTACATCATCCTGCTCTCTTCTGGATCATTTTTGAAACAAACAATGGCCAATTAAAAAATACGTCTTTATTTTTGGCTGTGCTGGGCCTTTGTTGCTGTTTGAGGGCTTTTCTCTGTTTGCAAAGAGCAGAGGCTCCTCACCACCTGCAGCGCTCAGGCTTCTCTGTGCGGTGCTTCTCTTGTAACGGAGTGTGGGCTCCAGTGGGTGGGGGGCCTGGGCGTAGTCACCCCCAGCACATGGGATCTTCCTGAATCAGGGATGGAACCGGTGTCCCCTGCATTATTGCAAGGTGGAATCCTAACTACTGGACCACCAGGGAAGCCCAATACTTACCAGTTTTAATGCTCATGTTTATCCTAGCCCTGCGAAGAATTTATTATCAGGATCTTCATATCTTTATTCAGAGTAAATTTTCTGATTCTAAACTATCTCAGAAAAATAAGGTCTGTTTCTAGTATAGGCATTTGGGAAAGAAATGCCTCCAGGTACTAAATTCTGTACTAGTAAGTTTGACAAGAAATCTGAGGTAAAATTTTGGCTAATCAGTCTTAGATGGAAACAGTCTATATAGGGCTTCTTTAAAGTGGTTGAAATAATAAAGCCAATTTTTCTCATTCTTGTCCTGGCTAAGCGTTACCCCTAGGTCTGTGGTTTGAATCTGCTTTGTCACACATGAAGTAGTAATACCTGACCCTTCACAAAAGAGGCCCTGTCTTTCTAGCTGCATATTTAATGACAGATAATCTTTATCTCTGTTTTCTACTTGAAGCAACAAATCAGTATTCGGCGGCTCTTCACTATTACCTCCAGGCAGGAGCTGTGTGCTCTGATTTCTTTAACAAGGCTGTGCCCCCGGATGTTTATACAGACCAGGTAAAAGTTGTTGTGCGCTTGCTTTCTTCTTAAGTGTCTGAAAACGTTCTTTTTCCTGGGCCTCGTTTTGCCCGAGTTTCTTCATTTCCATAAATGTGATAACTCCCAAATGCTCTAGGTCAGACCGTGCTTCATAGTTCCAATGCCTTTAGCCGCTGCTGATTTGATTTCCCCAAACACCTCAAACTCAACCTCTCCACAGCTGGTTCAGCATCTTACTCTACCAGTCTCTCCTCCTGATGACCTTCCCACAGCAGAACAAAAACGTAAACCCCCACTGAAATATCAGTCAACTTTGTTTTGCCCTTTGAGTTGACCAAGCATAAATCCTGAGTGTCATCCTCTTTTCTTTACTAATCCTTCCACCAGTATCCACTCAACCTTTCAGGCATGTTGATTCTGTCTCCTCAGTCTCAAATTTTATTCATTTTCTCCCAATATGCTCTACTCTGTCCTCTGGTTTAGGCTGCCAATATCATAATATAATAAATGGCATTTTTTAATACTTACAATAATGACTTGAAATAGGATTTAAAATCTTTTAATAATTAGGTTTTTAAAATTAAAAGTTCTATTTTTAGAGCAGTTTTAGATTCACAACAAGATTGAGTGAAAAATAATAGAGTTCTTCTATTCTTCCTATCCCTGCACATGTACAACCTACCTTGTGATTGACATCCCACGTCAGAGTGGTACATTTGTTATAATTGTTACCAATTAGTTTTTTAAAATAATCAGAATTTTGTTTTTGTAGGTAATAAAACGAATGATAAAGTGCTGTTCTTTGCTGAATTGCCACACACAGGTTAGTTTATAAAATTATGATGTTGGTTTATTGTCATGTAAGTTAGAGTTTATAGTAAATACAAGGCATTGCACTGGGAAGTATTTTCCATGTCATAATTCCTTAAATTTATGGTATTTAAGAATATAGTATGATCTTTAAACTTTTTTTAATAGAGACTTCCCTGGTGGCTCAGACGTTAAAGCGTCTATCTACTATGCGGGAGACCGGGGTTCGATCCCTGGGTGGGGAAGATCTCCTGGAGAAGGAAATGGCAATCCACTCCAGTATTCTTGCCTGGAAAATCCCATGGACAGAGGAGCCTGGTAGGCTACAGTCCATGAAGTCACAAAGAGTCAGACATGACTGAGTGACTTCCCTTTCACTTCAATTTTTTTTTTTTTTTTAATTTTAGTTGGGGGCTAATTACTTTACAATATTGTAGTTTTTGCCACACATTGACATGAATCAGCCATGGGTTCACATGTGCTTCCCCTCCCGAACCCTCCTCCCACCTCCCTCCCCCTCCCATCCCTCTGTGTCATCCCAACGCTCCATCCCTGAGCATCCGTCCCATGCACAGAACATGGAATGGTGTTCCGCTTCACACATGACAATATACATGTTTCAATGTTATTGTCCCAGAACGTCCCACCCTCACCTTCTCCCTCAGAGTCCACAGGACTGTTTTATGCATCTGTGTCTCTTATTCTGTCTCACATATAGGGTTACCATTACCATCTTTCAAATTCCATATACATGCATTAGTATACTGTATTGGTGCTTTTCTTTCTGGCTCACTTCACTCTGTATAATGGGCTCCAGTTTCATCCATCTCAATAGAACCGATTCAAATGTATTTTTTTTTAATGGCCGAGTAATATTCCATTGTGTATATGTACCACAGCTTCCTTATCCATTCGTCTGCCGATGGACATCTAGGTTGCTTCCATGTCCTGGCTATTGTAAACAGTGCTGTGATGAACAATGGGGTACACGCATCTCTTTCAATTCTCAATTTTTTTTAATAGTTTACAGAATTTTAACCGAAATGAAAGTATGGGTTACAAAACATTGGCCTTTGAACCTTATAGATAGAAAATGCATTCTCAAGTATGTCTTATATTTAAGAGTAGATATGTGCATTAATCATCGTGTGTGTGTTAGTCTCTCAGTAGTGTCTGACTCTTTGTGACCCCATGGACTATAGCTTGCCAGGCTCCTTTCTCCATGGGATTCTCTAGGCAGAAATACTCGAGTGGATAACCATTGCCTTCTCCAGTGATCTTCATGACCCAAGGATTGAACCCGGGTGTCTTGCATTGCAGGCAGATTCTTTACCATCTGAGCCACCAGGGAAATTCCACATTAATCATTAGGGAAACGTAAATGAGCACCACATGAAATATCACTTCACACTTACGAGGAGGCAGTAATTGAAAGACAGAAACAAGTATTGGTGAAGCTGTGGAGAAATTAGAACCCTCATGTGGCTGGTAGGAATATACAATGGGGCAGCCTTTTTGGAAAACAGTTTGCTGCCTGCTCAAGAAAGGAAACATCAAATTCCCTACCATATGACCCAGCAGTTTCACTCATAAGTATATAACCAACAAAACTGAAAACATATGTCCACAGAAGAATTCATATGTGAAATGTTTATAGCATAGCAGCATTCATTATTCATAATAGACAAAAAGTGGAAACAACCCAAATGTTCATCTGCTGATGAATGGATAAACAAAATCTGGTATATTTATATAGTGGAATATTATTCAGTCATGAAAAGGGATGAAGTACTGATACATGCTACAACAGGGATGAATCCTGTAAGTTTTATGTTGAGTAAATAAAAACCGGATACAAAAAGCTTTGTTTTGTATGATCCCCTTTATATGAAATGTCCAGAATAAGCAAATCTACCGAGTCAGTGTAGGTTAGTGGTTGTCAGAGACTGGGAGATGAGGAGGTAGGAGAGGAATGGAGAGGGACTGCTAATGGATATGGAGTTTTTTCCCCTGAGGTAGGGTAATGAAATGTTTTGGAATTAGATAGTGGTGATGGTTGTACAATTTTGTGAATATACTAAAAACCACTGAATTTTATACTCTGAAAGGGTTCATATTTTGGTATGTGAATAATTTAAAATCTCTATAAATATTTAAGAAAGAGATCAGCATTATGACCTACATACCTGATTGAAATGGATCTGTCTTTAATCTTAAGCACACTGGCAGCTTACATTTTGCCAAAATGAGCTTTTGTACTTGCCAGCTGTGAAAGGTTTAATTGGATGTTCTATATGTCCTTGAACATTTAACACTTTGGTCAGTTTTCCATTCCCTTTGATTTTCTAAACCGGCTTTTTGCTAGCCTCTCATTCAAGTAAAGCTCTAAAAATTTTATGATTTAAGTCACTGGTGAAGAAAATACTGGGCAGACAGACACTTGTGTAAGGATTTTTACCATTAAAATTGGATGGATTCCATACATACGAGCTGATTCATTCAGCCTGATCTGTAAGGCTTCTTAAGTTAGAGAATATATTCTTGACATAGGGCTTCCCTGGTGGTTCAGATGGTAAAGAATCCTCCTGCATTGTGGGACACCAGGATTCGATCCCTGGGTTGGGAAGATCCCCTGGAAGAGGGCATGGCAACCCACTCCAGTATTCTTGCCTGGAGAATCCCATGGAAGGAGCCTGGTGGGCTGCAGACCATGGGGTCACCAAGAGCTGGACACGACTGAGTGACAAAGCACACATTCTTGACATAAGAGTCATTAAAAACTGTCCCTCCAAAACCAGGAGTCATTGTTGACACTGATTACATGAAACCATTTTTATTATTTAATTTTTTTTCCCAAACGTTAAACTGTTTATTTTGTATTGGGGTATAGCTGATTAACAGTGTTGTGGTAGTTTCAGGTGAACAGTGAAGAGACTCAGCCATGCATATATTCTCCCCTAAAGCCCCCACCCATCAAGACTGCACGTAACATCGAGCAGAGTTGCATGTGCTGTACAATAGGTCCTTGTTTGTTAGTTATCCATTTTAAATACAGCAGTGTGTGCATGACCTTCCCTAAATTCCTAACTATACCTTCCCCACAGCAACCATAAGTTCAGTATGTGAAACCATTTTTAATTCTTTGTTTATGTAGGTGGCAATTTTATGTCAGTTCCTCAGAGAGATTGACTACAAAACAGCCTTTAAATCACTTCAGGAACAAAACAGGTATGAATGGTTTTTAAAATGAAGTTGAAATTTTCTGCTTAAGGAAGATGGAATAACTGAATTCTGTTTTTCAGTCATGATGCAATGGACTCCTACTATGACTACATATGGGATGTTACCATTTTGGAATATTTGACTTGTATCCTTTCATTAACATATGTGTGTGTTACTAGAACAGTTCATTTTCTGTAAATTAAAGAAGTATTTAATATTGTGTATTTTCTAAATAAAAAATGAACAGAACAGAGACTCTATCATGACATGTAATAGTATTAAATTTATTATTCTTAACTGATTCATTTAGATCTTCATCATAAAAGAGGAGAAACAGATAAAAGACAAATTGCAGTAAGTTATTTTGTGCTTTGATTCTTCAATGATATACTTAATTTCCCTAATACTAAACCATTTCTTGTCTCGTACAGTGTTGGTGTCCTTACAGTGGTCTGCAAGGTCGAGAGTGACCTGACCTCTAGCTAGTCACTTGACTCCCCTTTGCTAAGTTCTGCTACCCTAGTACCCCTACCGTTCTTTGAGCATGCCAAAAACATTCACCACTGAAGTGTCTGTAAAATTTTCTCTTTCAGGAACATTTTTTTTTAACTTCTCTCAGGTTTCTCCTCAGATGTCAACTTCTTAGAAATCATTACTTTCCTGTTATTGTTCAGTTGCTGAGTCGTGTCTCACTCTTTGTGACCCCATGGACTGCAGCATGCCAGGCTCCTCTGTCCTTCACTGTCTCCTGGAATTTGCTCAAGTTCATGTCCATTGAGTCGGTGATGCCATCCAATCATCTCATCCTCTACCCCCTTCTCCTTTTGCCTTCAGTCTTTCCCAGCATCAGGGTCTTTTCTAATGAGTTGGCTCTTCCCATCGGGTGGCCAAAGTACTGTAGCTTCAACTTCAGCATTAGCCCTTCCAATAAATATTCAGGGTTGATTTCCTTTAGGATGGACTGGTTTGATCTCCTTGCAGACCGAGGGACTATCAAGAGTCTTCTCCAACACCACAATTCGAAAGCATCAGTTCTTCAGCACTCAGCCTTCTTTATGGTCCAACTCTCACATCCATATATGACTGTTGGAAAAACCATAGCTTTGACTATGAGCACCTTTGTTGGCAAAGTGATGTCTCTGCTTTTTAATATGTTATCCAGGTTTGTCATAGCTTTTCTTCCAAGAAGCAAGGGTCTTTTAATTCCATGGCTGCAGTCACCATCCACAGTAATTTTGGAGCCCCAGAAAATGAAATTTCACTGCTGCCATGTTTTCCCCTTCTGATTGCCCTGAAGTGTTGGGACCGGATGTTATGATCTTAGTTTTTTGAATGTTGAGTTTTAAGCTGGCTTTTTCACTCTCCTCTTTCACCTTCATCAAGAGGCCGTTTAGTTCCTCTTCATTTCTGCCATTAGAATGGTATTATCTGCGTATCTGAGGTTGTTGATATGTTAAAGCTTTCTACTTGGACTAAACTGTATGGCCATCATTTAGAGGTGACAGAGTGACAACAGCATTTTGAAAATAAAAGAGAATCTGGTGCCAGTTCCACTTTATTGGAACTTACTCATTCTTCCATTGACAACTTAACCAGGGTTGGAAGGTAATGCTGAAAATTTCTCAGTACCCTGATGAGATTTCCAGACTACCTCTACTTGTATCATTTTTTAGCCCCTTCTTGGAAGCTTAAACCTACCTCCTTATTAGCTCATCTAAACGCTAACCTAGTTGTTCCTCTGCATGCATCAAAAGATGTATTATCGACTTACCCAGCTCCCCAGCATTCCAAGTTCCACTGTCACCTTTACTCTTCATCAGCCTCCAGTATCCGTAGCCAGGCCTTTTTGACAGAAGTGCTCTATTAAGATCTCTCTGCCAGTAATCTGTCCCTTTCTTACTTCTTGACTTTAATATTTCTCATCATCACTGGATGTTCAAGTTCATGACCAAGTATTCCCCAATCTGTCAACCCTTTCCCAACTTGCCTTCTTTCCTACTGGCCTAGAGTACAGTAGATACTGGCTTGTGTACTCCATGGCCTGCAACCTCAGTTGGCCCCTGATTTCTTTTGTCCACCTGCCAGTAGTCAGTGGTCTGCCTTCTTTTTAGGGGATATTTTAGACTTTTGCCCTATTGAGCCCTATCTTCTCTCTCCTTTTTCCATTTTCAGTAACTTCCTTGTGTTTGAAGTAGACAAGAAAGAAAGACTGATCAGTTCCTGTCCTTGTGAAAGTTACAGTCTTGGGAGTTACGGCCCTGTGAGTGCCAGCGTCAAATTCCTGTTTCAGATCCCTACTTTCCACCTTTGAAATAATCGTCAACTGTACTCAGTATAAGTCTATGCTATTCTGTTATGAAGATACATTTTTATGCTTTTGATTCTATCCCTTCAGTCATTCTGTCCCTTTCAGTTGGTTATCTCCTCTCTTATATTGTCAGGCACTCCCATTAAACCTATAAACTATTTCATCCTTAATAAAAACTTCTCTTGACTGTGACTCGACCTCTTTCTGTCCCGTCTGCCTGGTTTTTTGAAGCTCTTTTACCCAGTACAGTTTGATTTCTCCTGTCCCCCAGTGTTTTCAAGGGGACACCAAATGCCCAAGGCAGTGAATACTTTTCAGTCTTTATTGTTGTTTACACCTCCTTCCTTCCTTGAAATTCTTCATTCCTGTTGCTTCCTTGACATCATTTTTACTCAGTTCTTCTCCCTGACTCTTCTGCCTTTTCTTCTTTGTGGATATTTCCCCATCTACCCCGAAACTTGGTTTTCTCAAGAAGTTAGTCCTTGGGTATTTCAGGATTGCCCTTCATTCTCCCTCAGTAACCTCATCCACTTATGGTTTTGACCACTACCCACTTAGGGTGTAGTTTCTCTCAAGTATCTGCCTCCTTATTCTAATTTCTTAAGATTTTTATTGGGATATAATTGCTTTACAGTGTTCTGTTTCTGCTCTACGGCAGTCAGTCAGTTTTATGTGTATTCTCTCTCTTTCAGATTTCCTTTCCATTTAGGTCATCACAGAGCACTGAGTAGTTTCCTTGCTATTCAGTAGGTTATTAGTTTTTTTTTAATATGTAGTAGTGTATATACATCAATCCCAATTTCCATATTCATCCCCCCACACCGTTATCCGTAAGTTTGTTCTCTGTCCAATTTCTGTCTTATGCTTTGGACTTTTTTAGCCAGTTGTCTTCAGGATATTTTGTTTGAAATAACTCTTTAGTTATTCCCCACTACTATGTTTTTTCACATGCATTCTTTCATATTGAAATAGCATCATCAGCAAGTCCTCCTACCCACTAACCTGATGATCATTGCTGAATAGTCTTAGCTTCCTTCAGGCTATGTTTCAAATAGTCTGTTTAAAAAAAAAAAACAAAAAACTTAGAACTTCTTTAAAGGTAATTTTAAGGTCTTAAAACATGCTCTCACAAAACATTCCATGGCAGAATACTACTAAACATTTTTATCAGGCTGAAGTATTTCTTTCTAATCATGAAAGAGATGGGTCACTATACATGGTGCTGAGCAACTAGCTATTTTTGCATATATAAAAAGTGAAGCCCCAAAACATGAATTTTTATTTTTTTGAATTACTTTTTAGAATCTTTTAAAAAAGTGTCAGATTACATGCAGACTTTATTTAGTGATATTTTTAGTCAGATAAACTTAAATGAATTTACTTAATATTCTGAAGATAATTCCACAAACTATGGTAATTGGTCTTTTCCTTGAGTGCTTCCAGTCTTTATGTTAATTTCTTCTACACCTCTTGGCATCTACAATTAGAGGTTCAGTTATCGTTGTTAGCAAGTAGGTAATTTTATATTTTGTATACTAGCAAAGCTTTGTTTTTGACCAGACCTCTAACAACATCACTTTTCTGTTTTGGAAGATCAAAGCCATCGGCCAGACAGAACTGAATGCAAGCAACCCAGAAGAAGTGTTACAGCTGGCAGCGCAGAGAAGGAAAAAAAAGTTTCTCCAAGCAATGGCGAAACTTTACTTTTAAGCAGTTAGTTACAATTTTTAACTTTTATTTTTTAAATGATGGGCTAAAAATAAACAGTATTAAAAGTTAAGTTTATATAATACATATGTACATATTTAGTGGCGTTTTCTTTTCAGACAGAATACTGAAACATAGTTTAAAAATGAAAACTGTACAGAAGACTTCATACCATAACAATAGCTTAAATTTATAATTTCTTCAAAGGACAAAGAGAGTCACATGTTCAATAACAGTAAACTAGTAAATCTAGGATAATTTTTCTAATCTACTTTTGAGGCTGACATTTCATTTTTAAAAAAAACTAGAATATTTATGTAGGAGTAGCTATATACAGTAAGTTCTTATGTCAAGATTTTGTTGCTTTTTTTTAAAATAAATATATTTCTAGGAGTCAGTATACATTACTGCTTTTCTGCCTTAAGAAAATAGAAGTTTAGGTCAAGTGTTAAGCTTTATCACTTTGACACTGTCCTTAACTCATAATGTAAGAATTTAAAAAGGACCTTAGCAGTTTTGCAAATATAAATAAAGCCTTAGTCACACTAAATTAAGATAACCCTAAAGATTTTTTTAGAGTAATAAAGTGACTTTCTCATATAAATAGTTTGAAAGGGTACTTAAGTTTTTTGCCCCAATTATGATGTACAAAAGAGTTATTATAAAGCAACCTTTATGTCAAAGCCCCAAGTAGGAGCCACAGCATTTATCTTGTTTATAATTTCTTTGGTATTCCCACTGTTGAGAGTACAGTTTAAACACCATGTTCATCTAAGCTTTACTGGTTAAAAGTGTTAGATAGCAAGGCAAATAAAAATAGTCAAACAGATTAAAGTTCACCATTTTTTAAAAATTCAAGTTTTAAAATAGCTTGCTTGCTATAGCAGCTATAGATAAATTAGTCACCTTATTACAAAACTAAACCTTTGTAAACAAGTTTAAATTTTATTTTCAAGAACCAAATTGCACTAGTTAAGAGTTTATAAATTTTGAGAATCTAAAAACTAGATTCAAAGTACTGTATCATTTAATATACCCTTTAAGGTAACAGTTATCTAGTTGAAAATTCCAATGATGAAATTCCTAGTTTATCAAGATAAACATAGCAACACTGGGTCAAAGACTTGTTATGGCATAAATCGTGGCTGGCTTTTATCCAGCCAGTATTGGGATTGGGAATGAAGTCATCTTTGTAAACAAGTCCTGCTGTTTTTTTAAACAGCTAACATGGGAATTAAATACATTTCCTCCTTAGTGCCAATTTTAAGTGGTTTTTAAATCAAAGAATGGCAGTGAAACTTCTGAATTGGCAGGACAGCCGTAGCACTATTTTCTTGTAAAACTTAAGTAGTTAAGTTCCATGAAATGCTGTGTAGCACTTCATCAGTTCCAAGTTGTTTGCTCAGTTAACTTTCTTAGTGTTTTCCTGGTGGTTTTTCAGTGCTCTTCGGTGGTGTAATAATGCCTCCATTGCACACTGGTGACAATTGTCCCTCCTTTCTGAAGGTGTTTACATAATTCGCTTCATCCTATACATGTGAAGAAATCATGCAGAGATTAACAGCTAAGGTAAAGCATTGATATGATAAAGTCAAACCAGACTCTTAGGCTTAATATAATGGTCTCTTTATGTCTTTACAACTGTGACTAGTCATATTCTAAAGGTTTCAACAATATTAACTGCCTGCAACTTGTATTTTTAAACTCTTACCTGGAGTACTGGTATTAATCTTGAGACACTTAACAAATCTTGATTTGACTTCAAAGTTATTTTGTTAGGTTTTCTACATTTGAAATCAGTGTCCTCACTGGAACTTTCTATCCCCTTACTATCTTATATAACTGCCTGAAATATTACTCCGTTAGTATCCTTACTGTCAGTTTCAGTGCCTTATCAAATAGACCAAAAAATACAAGAAACATACCAGCATAGCCAGATAGTTTGTATGTGTCTGTATGTTGTGTCTGTCTTCCATAGAGATCTTCTTAAAAATCTTAAGCTTCGCTGGGCTAGTACTTTTCACTACATTGACAAAAGGTACCATCCAGTCTACACATTCAGAAATGTTGTCCCATTCCAAACCTAGATAAAGAAAAGTTAGAAAAATACATACATATGTTTCTGTTATATCAGAAACATGATTACTGTATTTGCTTGTGTTTCAAAATTTAAAGACAGTTAATTAAAAACTCATGTAAAAAGGAAACCAAAACAAGCACATAAAATAAACTAAAATCAACAAGTTTAGCAAGTCAAAAGATTATCCCTCTCAAACTGTTTATAATGTGACTATTTTGAGGGAGAAAAAGACTTAGAGCTTTTTAGCCAGTACATGCTACATAGGGAATTGAAACTGTGAAAACCCAAAAACTTAATCACAGAGCTGTAATCACACTGACTTAACTTCTAATGGATTTAAATTCCATTTGACCTGATTTTTAAAGAAAATACTTATTTGGCTGCCCCAGGTCTTAGTTGCAGCATGTGGGATCTAGATCCCTGACCAGGGAGGCACCTGGGCCCCTACATCAGAAACATGGAATCTTAGCCACTGGACCATGAGGGAAGTCCCAACCTTAATATTTATTTGTGGATATACACTGGATTAGAAACTACTTATAACAGAAGGGAAGAGAATTGCTAAACTGCTTTTTTCCATTAAAATTTTAAAGTCTTGTTTAGCAGGATGCTAAGTTCATAAACAGTCCTTCAAGAGTTGTAAATGGGTAAGAAAAGAACAAAATACACTGTCTTACCTGAGGCTTTCTTAACCACTTCAATAGAGGTAAAGTGGCACAAGGCAGCAGCAGCCAGTATTCTGTACTGGAACTCTAATGAATCGATGGCTAAAATACACAGATCTAAAAGCTAACAGAGGAAAAAGTGTAAGAATTTAGGAAGGAATGTGTACTACATGTCATTAGTCAGCTAGCATTTTAGAGTGCTTACGATGTAGACCATATGCCAAGAATTGCTAAAACTGCAGGGATCCAGAGAGAAAGAAACCACCATCCAAAGGAAGTTCCAGTCTTGTTAACAGACAACTAAAGGACTGTTACAATGTAGCATGCATATCCTATTAGGAAGTGCCCTGATCCAGAGCAGGGAAGACAGCTTAAATCAGTCTTAACAGAGGAGGCAGCCAGAGAGACTAGGGGGTAGAGAATGTTTTAGGTACAGGAAACAGAATTTACAAAGGTAAGTGAGAAAGTATTACTTTTCTGTGGAACTCCAGTATTTCAGAACACAACAAATATGAAATAAGGAATATCTTTCCCTCATTATGTTTTTAAAAAGGGAACTGCTAGAGAGTTATGGCCTAGAAAAGGTCTTTTAAGAAGTCAGACCTTTATAGTTCTGATTATTCTACTTATGAGAAGCAGGCAGGAAAGAATAGTACCCTCCTCCTGTACTTTCTTAGAATATTTGTTACACACTGGCCTAGGAAAGTTTAATTTAAACTTAAATTTTTAAATAATGTTATAACTAAATTAGGTGATTTTAATTCCAATATGTAAAATAGGTTCCATATGTATTCACATATAAGATGGTAAGATAATTATATTGGAATATTGGAATAATTTAAAACCTAAAACAACTAGCCGAAAAATACCTTTCTCTGTTAAATCAAAAAGAGGTATTTAACTCTCTACCTCATTCATACTCCTAGAAAAGTGCTCATGCTATACTTAAACTCAAGTTTAAAAACGTCTAGAATTTTCAGTTAGCAATGTAAATACTGGGACAGAATTTTATACATGAGGAGCTTTGTTCTAGTCAGTCAAGGAGTGAATTTAATTCAGTATACTGTCATTTTGTTGTAGAGCCTATTTAACACTAAAGAAATACACTAAACAAAACCTGTAAATAACATTAGCATGTATACATAAAAATATCAATACCTGAGCAATTTGAATGAACTTTTCCTGAGAATACTGAGGTAGAAGAACTTTAGGAGCATCTTTAAGAGCATCAACTTGGAGGAAAAGATTTAGCCAGGAGATGACCGTTACAGGACAAAGTTCCCATTTTAAAGCCTGTTAATGAAATTAAAATGCCTGTTAATGAGTGTAGTTATATATACACCACGTTGTATAGGTTGGTCCTTAAATAGCTGTTTTAAGAAACTTTCTGCTTTAGGCTTATTTCTTCTTATTTTAATGAAAATATTTATAGGTATCTCACCATCTAAAGTGGCTTGTGTTTTAGTCTATTGTTGATATAGACCCCTTTATTATACTCTAGTTATCTTTATTTACAAAGTTCATTGGTCCTGTTTTTCATTCCTGTTTTTCTCATTTCCTGCAGCCCCTTGTCTTCCAAAAGAGTTCTCTACTTTATGGAAACTGCCCTTTTAATTGTATTCAATGACTCCACAGCTAATTCCATTCAAACCTTCCAAGAACTGATTCTACACTTTTTCTTTCTTTCTGTGATCTCCAGTGGCTTCTATTCAAAGTGTAAAAAGTTAAAAAGAAAAAACAAATCCTAATTTATGATATCTTTCCCTCCACAAAGCCCTGGGACTTTACCATTTATAAGTCTACAATAATTAGGATAGAACAGAGTCTTAATGCCTGTAGGATCACTCAGAGAATTCCATCTTCTCTTTATATATCCTTCTTATAATATACTTTGGGCTTCCCAGGTGGCGCTAATGGTAAAGAACCCACCTGCCAATGCAGGAGATGCAAGAGACCTGGGTTGGAAGATCTCTTGCAGGAGGGCATGGCAACCCACTCCAGTATTCTTGCCTGGAGAATCTCATGGACAGAGGAGCCTGGCGGGCTACAGTCCATAGGGTCGCAAAGAGTTGGACATGACTAAAGTGACTTAGCATACATGCATGCATACACTATACTTCAAGTCTGAATCTAGATAACTTAATTATTAGAACATATCAGAACTATACTAAGTATAATAACCTGTAATGGGAAAAAATCTGAAAAATAGTATGAACATGTGTATATATATATAAAGCTGAATCTCCTTTGCTATGCAGCTAAAACTAACAACATTGAAAATCAACTATACTTCAATAAAATTTTTTTAAAAAGAACAGTATCAGCATGCCAACAAGATCACATTCTAACATAGAACTATTAATCTGAATGTATATAAATATTTTATAACAAATTTGTAGTTTATACTTTAATGCATATAGTTTATAGATAACTTAGAAATGAAAGTCATGTTGTGTTCTCCCCTATGTCTATTTATAAAGCCATGATGCTCAAATTTCATAACATACTTTCTAGTAGCTAACATTCACTCTTTAATTTCTAATTCAAGGCCCAATTAAACACCTTTATGCTTCTCTCCTCTACCCTTCTATTAATAGCCCTTGCCATACATATAGAGAAGAAAAAAAGGCAGCGAAATATTTCTCATTCTCCATCTGCTGGAAGAAGTGGAAAAACAAGATTTGAGAATCATTGTTGAGATTCATTCAGTACACATACTGTGCTAACTACCTGTAAGTTTTAAAAGTGTTGTTAAACACTTTTAAATTAACAAATAATATTCTCAATGTAGGAAAATTTGAAAGATGCAGAAAAATAGTTTACAGGTTAAGCAAATTCCCCTCCCATCTTAGAACTGGATCCTAATACTAATACCTCAGTTTTCACTACTTACATTGTAGTCTTTGAGATTTAGTAAACTACAGTTACTAAATTGCAAGTAGAAATAATAAAGATATTATTACCTTTAATATAGCAAGTTCCATCCTTAAGATATCCTCTTCACTGCAAGCACCATCAGTGACATAAGCAAACTCTTGGAGCTTAGGAGCGTAGATTTCCTTTAAAATGGATTTAATTAATATCAAGCACAGTTGAGACTGAGACTAAAACAAACCACATATATACACATACACAAACCACATCTAGGCTTCGTTTTTAAAAGACAGCTTCACAAAGTGATTATAAATCCTTATAAAATAATTCTATGATAGCCAAAGCAACCTTTTCATATCTAGGTATCCAAATAAGCCAACTTGTATTGATTGAAACATTTTTATAGAACTGACTTAAAATCTTAGTTAATAAACAGAGTATTTTAACCAGTGATTTCAGTGACTGGTTAAAACAAAAAGCCAAACTGGTTTTAGGACTGCCTAGTATACTAGACTAAAACAGGATACTCAACAAAGTCTAGAAACTGAAAATGTTAACCTTACCCTAGTACAAAAGTATGGTTAGTCAGACAATAATTTGTGCAGTGTGTTGATGAGAGATCTGTCTTAATAGTTCAGAGAACAAGAACCAGAATGATCAGAGGAGTAGAAGAGATGCCTGCCACAGGTGAGAACAGGCTAAAGATCAAGTCAGTCTAGAAAAATACTTGAAACATACAGTATTATTTCAGGTAAGGAGATACTGAATACAAACTTATAAAATTTAGGGATAGCCCATAAACCTCAAAAGACAAAGTGTGGAAGAAAAATACACTTAAGGAAATTAATGCATGATTCAGTCCCTCCCGTACTCTCAAAACTGTACAATCTTTGAAAACATCAGATGAAGTTACTAATGATCTGTGTTGAATTTAAGAGAAGTAGGTTGAAACTGCAAAAAGATTTCAGGCAGAAAAGTTATTTCCTTCTATCCTGGCACTATTATCAGATACAGAAATATTAGGCTGGATATAGATCATTATTCTAACCCAACACAGCATTTATTGCATTTGAATGGTTAAGTAGGTTTCAGAGACCATTCTATTGAATCCAAGCACCATAACTAGGTATAGAGAGACAGCATTGGTGCTTTTGTTTGGCACGGTGAGTCATGGAACATTTCACCTAGATTCTAGTTTCAAACCAGAGACTTATAATTTAAGAGTTTGGGGTAAATATATCTAGGGATAAACTCAGAGAGCTTACCTCAAGTTTGGAAGCAATGAATAATGAGGTAATTCCAATCAGTTGAAGCATATTTTTATTTATATCCTTTTGTGTCAACATAAATCTATCAAAAAAATCTTGTGCAAGATAAAATGTTTCCCTATGAAGTGTGTATACTTCACATACCTAGAGAAGAATCCAAACATTTAAATATTATTCCATTAATTTCTCCAAATTACAAAGTTCCTCTTAGCATATTAAAGAACAGTTTCCTGAAGCCCAACTTTTTCAGGATATCAAATCACAAATGCAGGAAAAAATTAACATGTGCTAATAGGGTAAATAAATCTATTACGATTCTTAATTAGTTTCATAGGTTTTTTCCCCACATGGATTTAATGTGTTTATTCCCAGGTACATTTTGCTAACTATGGATGAGAACTTTTTTTCTATTAACTTTTTAATTTTATTGATAAATGGGTGGGTGTTTTCATGATGCTTAGGAGAAGGCAATGGCACCCCACTCCAGTACTCTTGCCTGGAAAATCCCATGGACGGAGGAGCCTGGTAGGCTACAGTCCATGGGGTCGCTAAGATTCGGACACGACTGAGAGACTTCCCTTTCACTTTTCCCTTTCATGCACTGGAGAAGGAAATGGCAATCCACTCCAGTATTGTTGCCTGGAGAATCCCAGGGACGGCGGAGCCTGATGGGCTGCCGTCTATGGGGTCACACAGAGTCGGACACGACTGAAGCAACTTAGCAGCAGCAGCAGCAGTTTGTCTTCTGATAGTTCCAAGTGATTCCTTTCATCATTCTAGATACACATTTAACTACAAAATGACAACTGTGTTTCTTCAGTGTTCTTACCTCATTTAACAATTAAAGAAGAAAACTGAATGGATAACATTGGTGATAGTCAAAATTTTTATTGTATTCCTTATTTCTGACTGTAATGGGAGTTCCCCTTATGTTACACTATTACTATTACTAATAAGTAGTATCCACAATACAGGGAAAGCTTTTAATTATCAAAATAATTTCATGAAGCAGGGAGGAAACAGAGGGATAGACATCAATGTGTTTCTAATAAACATTTAACGTGTTAAGGAAATTTATTCCTAGTTTATTACACATTTTAAAATCAGGAATGTATATTGAATTACAAAAAATACCTTTTACATCCATGATATATAACCTTATGATTTTTCTTCCTTACACTATAGTTTCAAATGTTGAACCATTTTTGCATTCCCAGACTGAAAGAATATACTGAGACAAAGTAGAGATCAGTGCTCTGCTGGATTTGACTTACTATATTCTATTTGGTTTTGTATATGTAATCATATATTTAAGGGAAAATAGGGATAAATTTGATAGACAACCACTGAATAAAAATCAATTTAACATAAAAAGGAAAAATAAAATCAACATAATCATGCTGAAAAGTTGCATTCATGATCACTAGACATTCAGAAAAAGTCAGAAATCAACTACAGTCTTGTACACATATGACTGAAATATAATGTTCCCTTCTAGTCAGAATAAGGAATCGGATGACCGGATTCAGAAGGACACCATTTTGTACTCGTAAGAACTCTTCTGATAGCTTCTGAGATCTATTCTGCCATGTGGTACTTCCCCCTTAAAGTTCACTGTCTCTATACAAAACAGGGAAATTACAGAGCAAATATCCAAGGATTGTGGGAAAATCAGTTTGTTATCAATACAGGTAATCATTTTCTCAATAATCATTTGAGATTCTTTCAGAATTACTATCCAGAAAGGATATGGGGCCTAAATGAGAACAGACATTCTGGCACAGATTTTTAGGGACTTCTGGATCACTAATTATTTCTTTAATGGTACAGTTTATTTCTGAAAGGAAGAGAGGGATTTAATAAAAGGAAGTTACATGGAGCCTTGAGGGCTTATGGCTACTGGATATTCAAAGCCTCCTTACCATTTAGGATATAGAAATTAGGATTCCAAATCATAATTTGACTTTGGTGATGAAGGACTTCTGAGAGTCCTGAAGCCTAGTCCTGGTTCTTCACTTTGCATGGCAGAATTCAAAACCTTGTCAAATTCTGTTCATCTCTAGTATCCTTGGCACCTAGAACAGTGCCTAGTACACAGCAATACTCAAGGATACCAGGATTTCTAAATTGCGTTTGGGTTGCATGGGATATAGTGGCTGTGTCAAGATTTTACTCTTGTAATTTGGTATCATCTGCTGGTGAACAGCACCCAAAATATGCCTCCTGGGGTCCTTCCTGGTGGTCCAGTGGCTAAGACTCTGTGCTCCCAATGTAGGGATTTGAGGGAACTGGGTCCTACATGCTGCAACTAAGAGTTCACATACTGCAACTGAAGATCTACATGCCACAACTAAGACCTGGTACAGCCAAATAAGTACTAAACAACAACAACAAAAAGGCTCCTGGCAGTAGGTAATATACCATGAGGGCACGTGGAAAGCATATTATGTTTAAATACTTTCCCATCATACAGAGAAAAAGGAAATTTGTACTGCTAGAACATACCTCTAAAAGCCAGTCTAGAAGTATTGACCTCATCTGTGGTTCCAACTCAGAATGCAGAACTTCAAAATGTTTGTCGTGAACATATCTGGTCTCTTTTTTTAACATGTTTAGCCAAACATCTTGTGAACATCCCCAGCTATGGAAAAGCGAAAAATATTATGTGATCTACATAATATTCAGCTACCTGTTTCACATTCAGTAAACTCAACTTCCAAACACTGAATTAGAATTTGGAAGGAATAGGTCTTCAATTAGGAAAAATTGCTACTTTCAGAAACCATTTCTTTAACATGAAATTATACAAAGAACTTGGACTAGGATAATCTAAATTGATAGATTTCAAGAATGCCTTCTAGTCCCCATTTACTTATATTTTACAAAGGTACCGATTTAAGATAACCATGTCTTCTCGAGAACAATACTAAAAAAGTAAATATTTAGAACGTATGATCCCAGTAGAGATAGTCTCAATCACCTCCAAACAGATTGTCAGTACTCTGCAGTGGGAATTAGATGGGACAGGACAAAAGGAAGATGGGTGAGTTTAAACATCTGAGTCCATTAATTTGCTTATTAAAGCCAAATATAAATTACTACACATTTTATATAAGCTGTACCTCTTAGTCATTCATTAACTATAAAAAAGAAGTATAGACCTTAATAACTAATCTTGGTAAGAAATAAGAGGAGCTAATCTATCAAATGAAAATGCTGTACATGTTAAAATACTTCCAGCTTAACAATGTACATAAATTACTTAAATTCCATTAAAAAGGTGATTCAGTTCTTCTGGTAAGGCTTACAGTCTTCAGCAAGCAAATGAAAATCATGTTATACAATCAATGTTTTAAATACCTATGTCATCTGCAATAGTACTACTGCCAGAAAACATATGCTTAAAGACTAGTTTTAAAAAAAGCAGTTTTCACAAGTTTTTCTATCTTATAATGAAGGCAAAAAATAACTCAAAATAGCACCATATATACAGCAGTAAATTTTAATCTTTCACATTACTGAAATTTTTCTTACCTTAAATCAGGTAAAGGTGAAGGATTAATAAAAAGATTTTTAAATCTATAATTTGTGAATCTGGAGAAGTCACTTGTTCCTATTTCTTTGTGGGGTGTTTCAATGATAGTGCAAGGACTGATCCCCCCGGATAATACAGGTGGCCAACAATTCTGTCATTTAAATAAAAACAAGAATATGTTTGTACAGTAAGAAACCAGCTTTTGTCCAAGATCTTTTCTAAATGAAAGCTAATACTTCTAAACAGTCTATAGTTTCCCCCAAACACCACCATTAGCTAACAGTGCTGACAGTCTAGTTAGTTAATTTAAGCTGACATTCATATTTAATAATTAGTCCTATAACTCATATCAGTGTTCATAAATAGTAACAGGATGTTTTAGATAACAAATTACAATTCTGGAAATACAAGACAGGTATTGAGGGAGAGGAGAAAACAACAAAACACATCTGTAGTCAAATACCACTTTCAATATTATAAAATTCTCCCTCTATATTTAGCAATAGTGTCCAGGGCACTTCCCCACCCTCTCCACTCCTTTAAGGCTTGTTTCAGGCCTTAAACTTTAGAATACACGAAGGCAAAACCTTGAAAGTAGAAACAATTACTTAAATATCTAAAGGGCCCTTTCTCCAGTCAATGCTGGCTTCAAAGAGAACCACTATTTCTACAGTGTTTTCTGTACAACACATAGGCAGAGTAGATAGCAAAGGGCTGGGTGCCAGTCTGTCACCGACTTTACATCCTATTTATGCCCTAGGAACAGCTATTAGGACCCTCCACTTTAGTCAGAGAGGGAACAAAGAGCACTACATTGGACAGATTAGGCGGGCCCTGGTGCACCAGGCAGCTCCTAGAGGGAGGGATTTACAAAGAGGAACCAGCTGCATCAAGGCAAACTTACTCTGCAGCTGTAGTGGGATTCAGGGACATAAAAACCACCCAAAGACAAGCGCCTTCCTGCTGACCCCTAGGGGCATTGAAAGTGTGAGAGGAATCTTCCTACCGCAAAGCAATAACACAATTTTATTTTTTTTTGTCCCGCATTTGTATCCCTCAAACCCAGCCCAGTTCTGTATTACCCTAATTTCATACTGATGTTTCTTGGTGACCTCTTTTCTTTTTTTGACATCCTGGAAAATAAAAAAGTCGTGGTTACACTAAGGTCCCAGCAAGGAATTTTCTCTCTCTTCTTTTCTCCTCCTTAACTCACCTGGGCCGTTTTCCTCTTCTTGGCCTGAATTATCTGGGCTTCTTGCGGGGAATCCGTCTGACTGGCCTGGGGCTGCTGTTTAGCTTGTAAACGGCTACTATAGAGTTTTTAAGAAGGAAGTTTAATTAGAAAGTGATTCGTCTCAAAGGCAGCAACTAACTTTGAAACATATTTCCAAGACAAATAATGTTACCTGCGTCTTGACATTCTCTTCTTTCAGGTGAAGGAAACTTCTGCGGGCGGAGGGGGGGAACCAGAGTCAAATACATGGTCATTCCTGCTCTCCAAGTGCCAGTCAGAGGTTTACACCTAGGTTCCTCAGGAGATGACCTGAGCCATTTTACCGCGATGACTTCTGCACTATATTAGCGCATGATTTATTAGACACATGCCTGTATTCCTTCAACTCAAAGTACAGCCCGGACGGGAATGTCTTCAAAAACCATTTTGCAAAGCTCCCTCAGAGCCCCGCAGAACGCGCAAGGAAGCAGATGGGCTCTTTTCTGCGTCCTGCACCCCTCTCCCCCGGACCCCCCCCCTTACCCCGAGCGGGGCCTGGGCAGCGCCCCCCCTTTCCCCCACCTTCCACCCTGCACAAGCCGAGGGGAGAGGGGGGTTGTGGAGGCGAGACGCTGAGGAGAAGCCGGTTCCGCGCCAATTTGGAGAGCGGCGGTGGCGGGGGAGCAGGGGGCGGAGGGAACTTGTGTCACGTCCTTCAGTCTCCTTTCCCTCCTTCCCGGCCTCGCCGGCCCCTACCCACCGTCTGGAGGGGCACTGTGACTCTGACTCCAGATTAGAGATGAGGACGAAGAAAAGGCAGTTCCATTTAAAAAGTGGGGGGGGGGTAGAAATCGGGGTGGTGTGGGGAAACCGGTCGGCTCTGGGAACTTTTCTCCCCGTGAAGGAGACCCTGACCCTCAACCCTCTTTCCTGAGGGGATAGCTCCCCCAATGGAGGCGGCACAGAGAAGCCCGGAGAATGAGAGGCTGCTCCGCGGGCCTCCCGCTTAGGGGCAGCCCTCCATCCCCTGCCACCCCCCAGGCCCCCTGCCAAGGGTCCTGACAGGGACGCGAAACGCGGGAACCCGGCGTCCCCAGACGCCTGCTTCTCAGCCCTGCCCGCTTTCCCTGCCCCCCAGGCTCCCGCCCGCGAGATGGATCGACCCGGGGGTGAAGAGTGGGGTAGGGGTGGGGGGGTTTCTTTCCTCCCGCATCCCGCCCTGCGCCCGGCACCTCCTCACCGCCAGACCCGCTACCGCTCGGCTCTCAGCTGGCGCCGGCGCCAACCCAATATATAGGCCGGGCCGGGCCCGCCCCGCGCGCATGCGCCGCAGACTGACACCTCCGGACAGCGCGCTCCCCTCCCCCGCGCGCGCCCGCCGCCCGCCCTCGCGCGCCGCGCCGCGCCCTGGCCTCCGTGCGCGCCCGCCCGGCTCGAGGGCCCGCAGGGCTGGCTCACCGCGGCCCCCCTGCCCTTCCCCTGCCCGCGCGGCCCGGCGGCAGGAGGGATCCTCTCAAGAGGGCTCCGCTCCTCCGCCGCCGCCTCAGCCCTGCTCCCCGCCGCTCGACTTCGTCATCTCCCGCCAGTACGTTTCTGTTCCCTCCCTCCTCTCTCAACTCTCTCGAAGGCTGGGGGTGTCAGGCCGCAGTCCCCGGCCCCGGCGTACGGCCCTGTGGAGGCGGCTCGGGGGTGGGGGGTGGGGGGCGGGAGGCACAGAGCGGGTAGGAAGTGGCCATCCTGTGGAGCAGGCTGGCTGTCTCGCGTTGGCCTCCAGGAACCCGGGTTTTCTAAGGAGACGCAGGACCCGCAGGGCCCGCCCCCTGCGGGCGGAGCGCGGCGCCGGGGGTCGGGCGAGCTGGCCAATGGGAGGCGGGGACGGCGGCACAGCGTGGAGCCGCCTGGCGAGCTGGCCAATGGGAAGCGGGGACGGCGGCACAGCGTGGAGCCGCCTGGAGAGCTGGCCAATGGGAGGCGGGGACGGCGGCACAACGTGGAGCTGCTGCAGAATGTAAACACAGCGCAGCGCGCCGCGGGCCGCGTGTGCCACCGCGCGCACCACCCGGGCCTGCTGGGACCCCTGGGACCCCACGACGGCCACGCTCAGGGATGCCTGTCTTGCACTTTGCTCCAGTGAGCCCTCCGAGGTATGCATCAACCCTGTTTTTCCCCCGCCCTCGGCTCCGCGGACTCGGTCACGGCTCTTCGTGGGGGTGGGTCCCTCTACCCCGTGCCACCCAGTCCCTGCCTGGCAGCTTCCCCATTCAGTGGTCCCAGCACAGGAAACAAAATGCTCGCGCCAAGCCGCGCGATCCCTCTCTCCTCCCAACCTCCAATTCTGGAGCCCTTCAAGAGGAATCGTAGACATCTCTCCGGAGCGGGGCCGAGGGTGGGTGGCATTGTCCCTTTCCCCAAGAGAACGGTGGCTCTCCGGGGGCCATGCGCGACGGGAACAGCGGTTCCACCACGTGCAGGCCCGGGGCCGGCCCGCCGCGCCCCGCCCTGCCGCTGCAGCCGCCAGCGCGCCCTGCGGAGCCCGCGCCAGCCGCCAGCGCGGGAGCTCGCTGCCCGCCTCCGAGCGGTCAGGCGAGGAGGCGGTCCGGCGCGTGTTTCCCCTCCTTCCCCCCTAGTATCCAAGTTTGGGGTTCCCTTCGCTGCCTCTGCTAACGTCCCGCCCCGACGCGCCCCCAAGATCGGGGTATCTCCAAGTAGGACGAGCCGTGGACCCTCCCGCAGCCTGGATTTGCGGGGCGAGAAAGTGGGGTGGGGGACGCCCGGCGGGAACAAAGACCCCCGGGGCGGGAGGAGCCGTGCGGAAGCTTCCTGGGCCCCGCGGCGGCTCGCGCCGGACGCCAGGAGGCCGTGCTCGCCTTTCTGCCCGGGCCCGAGTGGAGCCGCCGGCGGAGGCCTTGAGCACCGGCGCGGCCCGGGGCCTTCCCGAGATGCACCGGGAGGCGGTGGCCCCGGGCTCTCGGCTCCGCGCCTTTTGTGCCGCGCGGCCCGCAGAGCGTCGAAATCACGCGTGCGCTTCAGGCAAAGCCCTCCTTCACCGTTCCTCCCACCCCCCCCACAATCTCCGAACGCCGGCAAATAATTTGTTTGTTTGTTTTTTTCTTCCCAAATTTACCCGTGAGGAAATAAGGGCCTTGTCTAAGGTGACACCGGCTGCCCAGATGGCGCTAAGTGGTAAAGAACCCGCCTGTCAGTGAGGGAGACATTATAGACGCCGGTTCGATCCCTGGGTCGGGAAGATGACCTGGAGGAGGGAGTGGCAACCCGCTCCAGTCTTATTGCCTGGGGAATCCCATGGACAGAGGAGGCCTGGGTTGGATCCCTGGGTCGGGAAGATGCCCTGGAGGAGGAAATGGCAACCCACTCCAGTATTCTTGCCTGGAGAGTCCTCATGGGCAGAGGAGACTGGTGGGCTACAGCCTGTCGTTGCAGAGTCGGACACGACTGAAGTGACTTAGCACACAAAAAGGTGACATGGAATCAGAAGAGGCCCAGGAGGCTTCATGCCACTTATGGTTTAGGATGGCTTTTTCGATGGAGGCAGAGTTGGCTCCTTTTTGTAGTCCCCTCAAAACTCTGTGCTGTTCCACTGTAAAGCTTAGGGAGCTAATAGCGTGATGGTAAGAAATGGGAGGCCTTCCAACAGGCTTATGACCCGAACATAAGCAAAACTGGTGGCCTCCGTGAATGAATTGGGTAGTGAAACTGAAAACCGCTCTCAGGAGTTTGGAAGCCCAACGCTGGGCCAACTAGTAAATGAGACTCCATAATTAGAAGTGTTCTGTGGACCATGCCTTGTTTATGAAGTGAACAGAGTGGGATCCTAGTAGAGGAGACATTAAAATCCTAAGACTGCTTTGTGTGGAAACGGACAGGGTGAATTCTGCCATATTACCAAGACCTGGTCACTGGTCAGGTGGGACCAAAATGAACAGGACTGACCTTTCAGGTGGACACAGCATGGAGTCTTGCCCTGCTGTAAGTCATCAAATCCCTGTGAACATGAATTTTGTGGAGAAAAGATAACAGACCCTCGTTTCAAGGGCTGTTTCAGATTAAATTTTAAAATGTGTATAGACACCCTCAGTACACAGAATGGATGTTAATTTGAGCAAACTCCTGGAGTCAGTGGAGAACAGAAGAACCTGGCATGGTTGGGTCCATGGGGTTGCAGAGTCAGACACGACTTAGCCACTGAACAGCTACAATAGAGACCCTCTCTTGCATGTGTACCTATCAGAGAGCAGATGCTAAGTGCTATCTTCACTCTCCTATCCACCCCTCCTTACTAGTTTATACTCATAGACATGCAGATTATAAAACTGCTGTTTCCCCGAGTTTTGTTCTTGTAGTCGTACTTTTGGGTACCTGTTTTAGGTATCATCTTTCAATATGTTACCTTTGTTTTGTATTTGTATATGTTCATTTTTTAGCTCCCTCTTTTTTCTACTCATCCCAGTTTTAATAGTCACTTAACTTTGATGTATGAAATTCCTTTATACTTGTAACAGTTTTAGAAACTCTGGCATTTTCTAAAGTATATTTTGTCCATTGTACATGCAATGTTAAAACACCATGGTAAATAAACTGTTGCCTCTACAGTGCTTTTGTTTTCAGCAAAAAGGAAAAAAAAAAAAAGGGAAGATTCTTAGAAGGAAAGATTTAAAAAAAAAAAAATTAGACCCAGCCCAATTATTTCTTGCTTCTGCACCTTTTCTATGCCATACCTCTGTGCTCTTCAGTTATGCTTACCTCTCAGGACAGTAATTACCAATTAAAATGTCTTTTGTCTTCAACTAGGTTGTGGGCCTTGTTTTGTGTTTTTTTTTTTTTTTTTTTTTACAGCCAGTACCCACCTGTTCAGAGGCATGTTGACAGGAGCTTGGTAAATACTGAATTGAATTATGGATAGGATATCTCATTATAGAACTTAAATTCTGTAAGGTTAGAGTGATGGATGGTAGAATTATTCCCAATTAATGTTAGGATTTTTAAAATTAATAAACTATCTTTTAGAAAAGTTTTACAGAAAATCGAGCAGGTAGCCCCCAACTAAAATAAAAAAATAAATAAATAAAAAATAATAAATAAATAAATTAATTAAAAAAAAAGAAAGAAAATCGAGCAGGTAGAACAGAGCTTCCATAAACTCCTCTCGTCTCCTCCATCCTCCCCCACCATGGCAGTTTCCCCTATTATTGACGTCTCACTTTACTGGTGCATATGTTACCATATGAACCAATATCGATGCATTATATTATTATAATGCAAAGGTTAAGAACAATTAAAGTCTGTATTTCATTCAGATTTCCTTAATTTACCCTAGTATCTTTTCACTGTGGCAGGATACACACATCACATTTAGAAGTCAAGTCTTCTTACGGTTCCTCTTGGCTGTGACTGTTTCTCAGACTCTTCTTGTTCTTGACCTCGGCAGTTTTTAGGAGTACTGATCAAGTATTTTGTAGGACGTCTTTCTATGGGAATTTATCTGATGTTTTTCTCATGGTTAGATGTTTATGGGTTTGGAGGAAGAAGATCACAGAGGTGAAGTGTCATTTTCATTACATCATATCAAAGCTCCATGCGATCATCATGGTTTATGAACTGCTGATGTTGACCTTGATCATCAGGTCGTGTTTGTCAGGCTTCCCCATTGTAAAGTTGCCCCCCACACCCCACTATATACCTACTCTTGGGAAGGAAGTCACCGTATGCAGCCCATACCCAAGGAGTGGGTCATTATGCCCCCCTCCTTCAGGGTAAAGTATCTACACGGTTCATTCGAAATTCTTCCATGTGGGAAATTTGTCTCCTCTTCATTTATTAAGTCATCCAATGATTTCTTTATATCTTGTTGCTCAAGTGCTAACTTTGGTCAGGGTAATACCTTTTTATTGTTATAGGGCTGATTTGAAGTTAAACAACAATGAATGTGGCTAAATGATAATCAGCATTTCTCACATAAGAGAGGAATCAAATTTTCCCCCCATTTCATTAGACTTCTTTATTATCTGTATTAGCCAAAACGAAACTATAGAGAAGAATCCTTCCAGATTGTAATACTGATTACCCCTCAGACTGTTCTTTATATTGCTTCATTATGGATATTTTTCAGTACACTGGCTTTATTTTTGACACGACGAGTGATGGTACAAGGACTGCTAGTATAGTTTGCTGCTGCCGCCTTGATTTGTTCTAGGGCACCAGTGGTTTTAACTGATTTTGCATTTGCATTATCAGAGCCAACATTAACATGTTGAAAAAGACAAATGTCTTGATTTTTTTTGTGAGAATAGTTGTGACCTTTTGGTCCTTCTGAAAGGGTCTTCAGACCCCACGCCTGCAGACATCTATGGAACACACTTTGAGAACGGCTGACCTAGTTTCCAAATCAGAAAGCTGGGAGTCATCTTAGTCCCGTTGCTGCTGCTGCTGCTAAGTCGCTTCAGTCGTGTCCGACTCTGTGCGACCCCATAGACGGCAGCCCACCAGGCTCCCCGGTCCCTGGGATTCTCCAGGCAAGAACACTGGAGTGGGTTGCCATTTCCTTCTCCAATGCATGAAAGTGAAAAGTGAAAGTGAAGTTGCTCAGTCATGTCCTTCTCTTCGCGAACCCATGGACTGAAGCCGACCAGGCTCCTCCGTCCATGGGGTTCTCCAGGCAAGAGTACCGGAGTGGGGGGCCATCACCTTCTCCTCTTAGTCCCGTAGTAGAGTCTGATTCCAGCCCCCCTGTGCTGTATTGTCTCCAGTTACCATTGCATCTCTAAAGGAGATCAGTCCTGAGTGTTCATTGGAAGGACTGATGTTGACGCTGAAACTCCAGTACTTTGGCCACCTGATTTGAAGAACTGACTCACTGGAAAAGACCCTAATGCTGGGAAAGATTAAAGGTGGGAGGAGCAGGGGACGACGGAGGATGAGATGTTTGTATGGCATCACCGACTCAATGGACGTTGAGTTTGAGTAAACTCCGGAGTTGGTGATGGACAGGGAGGCCTGGCATGCTGCAGTCCATGGGGTCGCAAAGAGTCAGACACAACTGAGCGACTGAACTGAACTGAATTGACCGTCGCATCATTTCCAAATTCTCTTCTCCCCCACCCTGCCTTAGTTCAGGACTCCATTCATTCCTTAAATAGTGCAGTAATCTCCTAACTGGTTTTCCTGACGTGTTGCCGCTTCTATTTTGTGTTCCAGGGATCTTCCAAGCTCTCTAAAGCACAGATCTAACCACCCAGCCAAGGGCCTGTTGTGGATCACTTTGGGTTAAAGGCCAAGGCTCCTACTTAACACACACAGCCTCTGAAACCCAGGAAATTCAACGGGTGCCGTCCTGCACAGCACTGCCCGTTTCACTTCTGACCTTTGCGTCTGCACCTCTCCCCCCACCTCCTCTGTCTTCCCCAGCTACCTCCCAGGAAGCCGTCCAGACGCAGAGAAGCCTCCTCTAGAAGGTGTCCCAGCGGCCAGAGGCAGGGCGCCTCTTCACCCCTCCGCCTCCCGCCTCTGGCTTCCCTCACGGCCCTTCCCAGGCTGCAGGAGGCCCCTGCACGCTGGGGGCCCCTCACGCTGGGCCTGGGGCCTGGCCGACCGCGGGCTCTGTGCTCGGCCGGGGCGGCCCTCCTGCCGAGACTCTGGTGGACGCTCCCTGGAAGCGCTTCCCCGCGGGCAGCTCCGATGGCTGACCGGGCCACGGCTGAGCGCCGCTCTCTAGAGGCGGAGCTGCTCCCGGGCTCGGGGGCCCAGAAGCCCCGCGGGGTCAGGGCCCAGGGCGCCCGCTCGGCCGCACTGCCCGCGGCTGTCATCTGGGAGGCGGGCCCTTGAGGAGGACGGCCTCTAGGGGGGTGAGAGCGCGAGCAGGCCCTGAAGCCGGCGGGGCCAGCCCCTCTCCCAGTGCAGGGAAAGACCAGGGGTAAACGGCAGCCTTGGAAATCCAGAAGCTCTGCGTGGAGGTTGAACCAGGCGGGAGGGTGGAGGTTGGATCTGCCCCCTCTGGGCCAGGCGCTGTTAACTGCAGGACGTGAACTGTCCACAAGAGCTTACATTTCTGGGGGGTCAGGGACAGAACTTGAACTGTGGTGTTGGAGAAGACTCTTGAGAGTCCCTTGGACTGCGAGGGGATCCAACCAGTCCATCCTAAAGAAAATCAGTCCTGAGTGTTCATTGGAAGGACTGATGCTGAAGCTGAAACTCTAGTACTTTGGGCACATTGTTGCAAATGGCGGATTTCATTCTTTTTTTATGGCTGGGTAGTATATATAGATATCCATCTTCATTCATCTGTTGATGGGCACTTAGGTTGCTTCCATATGTTGGCTATTGTAAATAATGCTGCTATGAACTTGAGGTTGCCTTTACCTTTTTTGAATGAGTGTTTTTGTTTTCTTTGGATCTATACCCAGGGGTGGAATTGCTGGATCATGTGGAAGTTCTGTTGTCAGTTTATGGAGGAAACTCCATGCTGCTTTCTGTAGTGGCTGCGCACATTTGCATTCCTACCAATCAGGTACTAGGTTTCCCTTCTCTCCACATCCTCACCAGCATTTGTTATTTGTAGACATTTTAATGACAGCCATTCTGACAGGTGTCAATTGCCATCTCATTGTGATTTTTATTTGCATTTCTCTGATGATTAGTGATTGGAACATCTTTTCACGTGCCTGTGGCCGTCTGTCTGTCTGCTTTGGAAAAGTGTCTTTTCAGCCTTCTGCTCATTTTTAATTGTTTGTTTTTTTTTAATATTGAGTTGTATGACATGTTCATATATTTTGGTTATTAACCCCTTATCGGTCATATCATTTGCAAATATTTTCTCTCATTCAGTAGGTTGTCTATTCATTTTGTTGATTGTTTCCTTTTCTTAATTAGGCCCCTCTTGTTTATTTTCACTTGTGTTTGTTTTGCCTCAGGCGAGAGATCCAAAAAAATATCGCTGCGATTTATGTCAAAGAGCATTCTGCCTGTGTTCTCTTCCAGGAGTTTTAGGTATTTAGATCTTGTATTTAGGTTTTTAATACATTTTTTAAAATTTATTCTTTTACATACGGTTGTCCAGTTTTCCCAGTACTACTTATTGAAGAGACCGTCTTTTCTCCATTGTTCAATATTTGTTTAGTTTTTTCTTTGATAAAATTTCAATGAAAAATACAAATATTAAGTATACATTCTTAACAGATACCCTTGTGTAACCCAAACTCCTGACAAATTATAGACTGTAACTGTCACTTCCGCAGTTCCCTTTTCTTGTTAATTCCCATTTTCACCTTTGTAGAGGCAGCCACTGTTCTTTTTTCCACCATAGATTGGTCATACTATGAATATATATGAAAGTATGTGTGTTTGTATATATTATACGCAGAAATGGAATCTTGCATATACACTATTTTGTGTCTGGTTTCTTTCTTTTTTGTGGGTAAGCATATTCATTCCTTTTGAGTAGTACCTAAGAGGTGAATTGCTGGGTATGTGCTTCAGTTTTATAAAATAACCATCAAACCTTTTTCCAGAGGTTCATCGATGAAAGAACACATGGATACATTGTGCTATATTGTGCTATGCTTAAAATGAAGTAGAGCCACATGTGTCAACATAGATAAATTTCAAAAACCTAATGTTTGGTGTGGGGGGAAGCCAATTTTAGATTGAAACGTTCAGTATAATACCTTTATATCAAATTTGAAAGCTTGTGAAAGATATATCACATATCATTAAGGATACTTACGTACACAGTAATAGCATAAAAGCCAGCAAGCAATGATCAATTTCAGGCTACTGTTAGTTCAGGAGGGGTTGCGAAGATGAACAGGATCGCAGGGGTTCATAATTGGCTTCAGCTGTATCGGTAAACTTGTTTTTCTCCTTGAAAACATCTGAAGCAAATATGGCAAAGTGTTAAGATTTTATAAAGCTGGGTGCTGGATACATGTTCATTACTTTAATCTCTGTAGTTTTGGTTCTCTGATTGCTAACTTGTATCTAAGGTGCTGCCCGCCTCCCCCACCCCCACCGCCCTGCAAGGGCCTCAGCCAGGAGCCACGGAGGTGGGGGGGGGGGGCACTCCACGGTGTCCCTCCTGCAATGCGCAATTCAGGGGAAGCACTCCAGATCCCCCAGGGAAGATGCCTCTGACCTGCCCCCAGGTACTGCAGCCTTACAGAAGACTGCCAGGCCTGCCGTCCCCGCCTCACTCCTAAATTTAGGTCTGTGACCTGGGCCTAGCTCTCCCTCCAATCCCTACTTAAAATTGCGCTCATTTTAAAGTATCCATTCTGTTGGCTTGTTTTGGGTTTTCCCTCAGTTACCCTGACTTGCCGTCTGTGCCGTTTCCCTTGCCTGTCTTCCCCATCTCTCCCTCTCTAATGACTTTTATTCATTTCCATTTTATCTTCACTTTTCTTTCTCTGTATCTTCCACGGTGTCCCTCAGAGTGATGTCTGGTCTCTCTTGTGTTCCTTGTAATTGGTTTTTGTTCTGAAACGTCTAGTATTTTTCTTACGCTTATTCCCTAAATCTTCCCATTTCTGTCCCCTGCCCTCCCGCTCTCTGTCCCCTTCCGGTCCTTGAGCTGACCATCCCCTCCTTGGGCCATTTCTGCTTTGTCAGCTCCCTGCTTAGCTGCCACTGCCTCATTACATTTGTAAAAATTCATCATGGGACGTTGGGATAAAACTTGCTTCTGCTTTGTGGCCACATTTTTCTGTTGAGTTTTCTTAGCCTGCAGGGAAGTTTCATTACTCCTCTTCAGATTTTTCTTCTGACGGTACCTTTGTAGAGATCTGTTCCTGACAGTGCCTTTTTACCATTTTGGAATGAGTCGGAGTTTTCTAAAACGACTATTGGGAACGAGGGAGCTTTCCGCATATCTCAACTCAAGGCTTCCTGCCTTGCCTTCATGTATCGGGGCGTCCTCTCGGTTTAGAGCTGTAACCTGGCTCAGCTGAGCTCCTATCGTTAGTTTGGAGTGCCCCTGATTCCTCCCCCAGCCACTGATTCCCAGGCGTCCTGCCCCTTCCTGCCCGCCTGCCCTCCTCGCTTTCCTGAGCGGCAACTGTGGCTGCCCCAGTCACTCACAGATTTATTTCTTCCTCCCCAGCGTCCCTGCCCTCTTCCTCCTTAGTCCTGCTCACCCAGCTGTTCCCCCCAGGCCGAGTCCTCTCCTGGGCTGAATTTTTGGTGGGCATTGCTGGGACCTGCCCCCTCAGGATCCTTGTGCCATTTCTGCCCTTCCCTGGGACACCTGCTGAACCCCCCGTTATAGTTTCCCGTGTTTGTTGGCGGTGGGGGTGACACTGCACACCATATGAAGTCTGTGAAATATCTCATTTCCTTGTTTTACTGAAGATGTAAGCTTGTTGGTGTTTCACGCCTCTGTTCTTGTTGCTCTGAATGATTTTCAGGAAAATGGGAAAGATTCTGCGCAAAACTGTCACCACGTGCCCATCAGGCTGACCTAGTGTCCTTGGCCAGGCATTGAAAGCCCTGCACGGTCTGGCCTCGGTTTCCCTCCCTGCTCTTGGGTGTGACCCCGGCTCTGCCAGACTAATCTCCCACCAGCCCCGGAACTCACTGCCGACCTGCCTTGCTTTCTGTTCCAGCCTCGTTCCCTCCAGGGCCTCTTCATGGGAGCTGCTGTTTTTGGTGACCCAGCATGTATTTCTCCCCCATCTCTACCCAGCCACCAACAGGGATAGACGCATAAACCCAGTATGTTAATCATAGTTCCCTTTCCCCGGGCAACAGTTTAAGGGAAAGCTGAATGGCCCAAGCAGGGCCAAAGTCCCTCCCTGACTTCCTTCCACTGGAGCTAGCTGGAAGCCTGCCTCTTGCCTCTGGGGTCACTGTGGCAAAGAACGTTCATCTGGAAGAACACGCCATCTGCAAGTTACAGGACGTGGTGACACAGAGAGAGAGAGCTTCCCTTAAGTCCTGGATCCACCGAGATTTCTGGTGACATAAGCCAGTCCGTCACAGTTTAGCTTAAGTGCAACTGAACGAATCCTGACACGCCTTATTGTGTTCTCCCATTACCCTGGTGTTTTTATCTGTCGTAGCACACATTACACCATATCGCAGTTGTAATAGCCTGTTTATTTGTGTGTGTCTCCCACTGAAAGCCCTTTGCTGCAAGGTCCACACTGTTCACCTAAGTGCCTGACCAGCATTGGGCCTTCAATAAATACTGAGTTGAAAATTCAATTTTGCCTTTCCTATTCTTGCCATTACTCAAGGTCTCCGACTCCAAGTTCTTTGTGCAGCATTCCACATCAAATCCAAGAATCTACATAAAATGTCCCGGATGAAGTGGGTTCCCATCAGAGCTGCAGCCTCCCCTTCCCTAGTTAACTTGAGCCAGAAGTGATGTCTCCTTCATGGGAGCTGCTGTATCTCCTTTAATCAAATGGTATCCACTCCTACTGTCTTCAAAGAGAGATGCAAGTGACCTGTAGCTGATTTAAGTTTTCAAATGTGATTGTAGATGCTGGAAGCAAGAACCTAGTACCGTGCTGCATGTAAAAGAATCCACAGTTGTTGAATGAACAGCTGAGTGTGCAGCACAGTGATCAATACTTCAGAGGTCAGAGGGCAGCTGGTAGTCTGTTACTGGCTGTGGAGTCATTATGTTAAGTGAGTCACTGGGTAAATTCAGAGGAACCTGAAAGAAGGAAGAAGCTGAGTCACCCTTTAGCAGAATGGGTGAATGCTGTTTGAAAATCTAATTAAGCCATAACAACTGACCACAGCTGAAAAATAGTTGCGATTATTTTCTCCACCCAGACATCTCATTCCTTGGTAAAGGCAGTTAACTTGTCCAGGCTCAATAGTTGGAAGGAGAAATGAGATATGAGGGGGAAAAGTCAGAGTTTATGATGTCTCCCATCCTGAGTGTGGCCAGAGAAGAGGCCCGCAGCCCTGGGTCCAGAACCACGTTCATACCTCTCACAGCACCCTCATACTTATCTTTGGCTGTGTCTTACATATGTAATTTAAAAAAAAAAAAAAAAAAAAAAAATAATATATATATATATATATATATATATATGTTAGTTGCTCAGTTGTGTCCAACTCTGCAACCCCATGGACTGTAGCTCACCAGGGTCCTCTGTCCATGGAATTCTCCAGGCAAGAATGCTGGAGTGGGTTGCCATTTCCTTCTCCAGACGATCGTCCCAATCCAGGAATCAAACCTGGATCTCCTGAATTGCGGGCAGATTCTTTACCATCTGAGCCATCAGGGAAGTCATATGTACTCATATAATTAGTGATAGTCTGGTTGATTCAACTCTTCTGGTGGATTGTAAGCTTCATAAGGCCAGAGACCTGGTCTGTCTTGTGAAGAGCCCAGCCTCCCAACACCTAGAACAGTGCCTGGTCCTTAGGTCTAGGGCTATAGTAGGGGCTCTGCACGTATTTATTGAATTCATATCTACAATACTGGACATAGCTTGTTTACCTTTTATGTATCTTGCTAAAATATTTACATGTCCAGATTTTCTTGTCTGATGCAGATGTTAAAAGAACATCTTCAGGTCCAAGTCCTGTGATGTCAGTGACCTCCAGCGTCTTATTCACTAAATATCTCCAGTGCCTAAAACAGAAGACATTCTTTCAATATTTTCAGAACGAATGATCTAAGTATCTGATTAGTGAAGTTTAAACTAAGGGAAGAAATGGAAACAAGTGGCTCAGACTTAGTAAGAATGTTCTGCTGGGTTTGTTTTAACCTTTGCAGTTTATAAGTACCCTCTCAAATACTTAAATCTTGCAGCAACACGATGAGGTTTATTTTGTCAGTTTTAGAGATGAGGAAAGTCTCAGAGGAATCACAGAGCTTGTCTAAGATCACATAGCTGGCAGGTTGGGACCTGAACCCTAGACTGCAAATTGCTGGATACCACTTGGAGATGAGATGGAATTATTAGAAAACTATCAACATCTTATCACTGGAATTACAGAATCTTAAGAGTTGGAAGTGGCCTTCCACATCAGAAATTCCAAACCCCTCATTTTTCAAAATGGAAAAAGTTTTGGAGAATTTCTACGACCTGTCCAAAGGCACGCCTCCGGTTTGAGACGTGGTTAGGCCAACGCGGCCCCTCCACGCTGGCCTCCGGTTGGTCCTCAGATTTCACTCGCAGTTGGAGCCGGCTGACCGAGCTGCGGGAGGCTGCGCTCTGTCTGCCTTCCTGTATCCGAGGCTCCGGACACCCCGCCCTCTCTTACAGAAGCCTGGCCCTCGCTCAAGGAAACTGGGTTTGTTTTTTTTTTTTCTTTCTCTTTTTGTTTCTTTTTCTTCTTTCTTTTTTACCCTGCAGGTGGGGGGCGAGGGCTGTAAAAGAGGCATCTGGTCTTCAGTGTTCCTTACCCCCGCCCCCATAAGACCTGGTTTTGATACAGCCTCTGAGAGTTAGTAAGAATGGCCCCACTTACTGCTTCATTTATTTACTGTTATTATTGAACCGTTCACACCTCAGAGTCCAGTTGTGTCTTCCTTTCTTTCTCTGATGCCCCGGGTATAGACCTTACTGTCTAACTGAGGGTGGGCTTTGCCCAGAATCCAACAGACCTTGCTCCTGTCTTGTAGGAATAACTACCAGCCTTAGGGATAGATTCCATTGTTTGGCCTTGCACATCGCTCTTTTTATAACAGGAGAGTGCAGATCTAAATTTTACTGGTAATCAAAGAAATGAAATGAAATGAAATACCATTTTTGACTCTCAAATAGGCAAAATACTATCTCAGAGATCTTGGTAGTGTATCTGGCAAGAGGGTGAGAAAATGAGCACTTACCCATTGCTGCTGTGAATATGAACTGCTGTTCCTTTTGGGCATACAGCCAGCCACCTATTAAAAAATACAGAGATTACATTCAGTAATGTCATTTTTGTTCATTTATCCTGTGGAAATCAAGGATCCAGTTTGTAAGCTTCTGTGTCCAAGGAAGTTTATTAAAGCTCAGTTTGTGACTGCAAAAAAACAAGACAATTTGAATTTCTGTCAAGAAATGTTGAATAAATTATGGTTTATTTGTAATACAGAATATAGCATGCAATTATTTTTTAATGAGTTAGGATTATATGTATACACTTGGAAAAGTGTCTATATTATATATATGAATATAGACATAAAGTAAGAGAGTAACATTAATGGGATGATCTTACCTTTGGAAAAAAACAAATCTTTGTATAATGTCGTTGTTGTCATCAGTCTCTAAGTCGTGTCCGACGCTGTGACCTCATGCACTGTAGCACACCAGGCTCCTCTGTTCTCCACTGTTCTCCTGACTTTGCTCAAATTCATGTCCACTGAGTTAGTGATCCTATCCAACTATCTCATCCTCTGCCACCCCCCATTCTTTTGCTTTCAATCTTTCCCATCAACAGAGTCTTTTCTAGTAAGTTGGCTCTTCGAATCAAGTGGCCAAAGTATTGGAGCTTCAGTTCAACATCAGTCCTTCCAATGAATATTCATGGTTGATTTCCTTTAGGATTAATTGGTTTGATCTTCTTGCAGAGTGAGGGACTCTAAAGAGTCTTCTCCAGCACCACAATATGAAAACTTCAACTCTTCGGCACTCAGCCTCTTTGTGTTCCAACTCTCACATCTGTACGTGACTATTGGAAAAACCATAGCTTTGTTTATACAAACTTTTGTCAGCCAAGTCATGTCTGCTTTTTAAGGTATGGTTTGTCATAGCTTTCCTTCCAAGGAGCAAGTACCTTTTAACTTGACGGCTGCAGTCATCATCTGCAGTGCTTTTGGAGCTGGAGAAAATAAAGTCTGTCACTGTTTCTACTTTTTCCCCTCCTATTTGCCAAGAAGTAATGGGACCAGATGCTATGATCTTTGTTTTTTTAATGTTGAGTTTCAAGCCAGCTTTTTCACTCTCCTCTTTCACCTTCATCAAGAGGCTCTTTAGTTCCTCTTTATTTTATGCCATTAGCGTTATCATTTGCATATCTGAGGTTGTTGATATTTCTCCCAGCAATCTTGATTCCAGCTTGTGATTCATCCAGCCCAGCATTTCTCATGATGTACTCTGCATATAAGTAAAATAAGCAGGGTGGCAATGTACAGCCTTGACTCTTTCCTTTCCCAATTTTAAACCAGTCCGTTGTTCCACATCTGGTTCTAACTGTTGCTTATTAACCTGTACACAGGTTTCTCAGGAGACAAGTAAGTTGATTTGATATTCCCATCTCTAAGAATTTTCCATAGTTTTTGTGATCCACACAGACAAAGGCTTCAGTATAGTCAGTGAAGCTGAAGTAGATATTTTTCTGGAACCCCCTTCCTTTCTCCATAATCCTGTGAATGTTGGCAATTTGACTCTAGTTCATCTGCCTCTTAGACACCCAGATTATACACTTGGAAGTTCTCAGTCCACGTATTGTTGATCTCAGCTTGAAGGATTTTGGGCATCACCTTGCTAGCATGTGAAATAAGCACAATTGTATGATAGTTCGTGGCTCAGACGGTAAAGATTCTGCCGGCACTGCAGGAGACTTGGTTTCTATCTCTGGGTCAGGAAGATCCCCTGGAAAAGGAAATGGCAACCCACTCCAGTATTCTTGCTTGGAGAATTCCATGCACAGAGGAGCCTGGCAGGCTACAGTACATGGGGTCACAAAGAGTCGGACATGACTGAACAACTAACGCTTTTACCCTTTGTACATTCTTTGGCATTGCCCTTCTTTGGAACTGGAGTGAAAGCTGACCTTTTCCAGTTTTGTGGTCACTGCTGAGTTTTCCAAATTTGCTGACGTGTTGAGTGTAACACTTCAATAGCATCATCTTTCAAGATTTTAAATAGCTCAGCTGGAATTCTGTCACCTCCACTAGCTTTGTTCTTAGTAATGCTTCCTAAAGCCCACTTGACTTCATACTCCAGGATGTCTGGCTCAAGGTGAGTGACCACACCATTGTAATTATCCAAGTTATTAAGACCTTTCTTTTTTAGTTTTTCTGTGTATTCTTGCCACCTCTTTCTAATCTCTTCTGCTTCTGTTAGGTCCTTCTGTCCTTTATCATGCCTATCCTTGCATGAAATGTTCCCTTGATGTCTCCAGTTTTCTTGAAGAGACCTCTTGTCTTTCCCATTCTATTGTTTTCCTCTATTTCTTTTCTTTGTTTATTCAAGAAGGCCTTCTTTTCTCTCCTTGCTATTCAGTTGGGTATATCTTTCCCTTTCTCTTTTGCCTTCTGCTTCTCTTCCTTTCTCAGCTATTTGTAAAGCCTCCTCAAACAACCAGGTTACCTTCTTGCATTTCTTTTTCTTTGGAATTGTTTTGGTCACTGCCTCCTATACAATGTTACAAACTTCCATCCATAGTTCTTCAGGCACTCTGTCTACCAGAATCTAACCCCTTGAATCTATTTGTCACCTCCACTATATAATCATAAGGAATTTGATTTAGGTCATACCTGAGTGGCCTAGTGGCCCTACTTTCTTCAATTTAAGCCTGACTTTTGCAATAAGGAGATGATAATCTGAGCCACAGTCAGCTCCAGTTCTTGTCTTTACTCACTATACAGAGCTTCTCCATCTTTAGCTGCAAAAAACATAATCAATCTGATTTCGTTATTGATCATCTAGTGATGTTCATGTGTGGAGTCTGTTGTGTTGTTGGAAAAGGGTGTTTGCTATGACTGGTGTGTTCGCTTGACAAAACTCTATTAGCCTTTCTCCTGGTTCATTTTGTACTCCAAGGCCAAACTTACCTGTTATTCTAGGTATCTCGTGACTTCCTAGTTTTACATTCTAATCACCTATGATGAAATGGACAGATTAATGATGCATCCCAATAAACCCATTGTAAAAAGTTGAAAATACATTTAACACATGTAATCTTCTGAACTTCATAGCTTCAGGACAGAAATAAAGGACAGAAATGTTATGGATCTAACAGAAGCAGAAGATATTAAGAAGAGGTGGCAAGAATACACAGAAGAACTATACAAAAAAAGATCTTCATGACCCAGATAACCACAATGGTGTGATCACTCACCTAGACCCAGACATCCTGGAATGTGAAGTCAAGTGGGCCTTAGGGAGTATCACTATGAACAAAGCTAGTAGAGGTGATGGAATTCCAGTTGAGCTCTTTCAGATCCTAAAAGATGATGCTGTGAAAGTGCTGCACTCAATATGTCAGCAAATTTGGAAAAGTCAACAGTGGTCGCAGGGCTGGAAAAGGTCAGTTTTCATTCCAATCCCAAAGAAAGGCAGTGCCAAAGAATGCTCAGACTACAGCACAATTGCACTTATCTCACACACTAGTAAAGTAATGCTCAAAATTCTCCAAGCCAGGTTTCAGCAATAGTGAACTGTGAACTTCCAGATGTTCAAGCTGGTTTTAGAAAAGGCAGAGGAACCAGAGGTCAAATTGCCAACATCAGTTGGATCATCAAAAAAGCAAGAGAGTTCAGAAAAACATCTACTTGTGCTTTATTGACTACGCCAAAGCCTTTGACTGTGTGGATCACTACAAACTGTGGAAAATTCTGCAAGAGATGGGCATACCAGACCACCTTACCTGCATCCTGAGAAATCTGTATGCAGGTCAAGAAGCAACGGTTAGAACCAATCGGACATGGAACAACAGACTGTTTAAAAATTGGGAAAGGAGTACGTCAAGGCTGTATATTGTCACCCTTCTCATTTAACTTATATACAGAGTACATCATGCAAAATGGTAGGCTGGATGAAGCACAAGCTGGAATCAAGATTGCCGGGAGAAATATCAATAACCTCAGATATGCAGATGACACCACCCTTATGGCAAAAGCAAAGAAGAACTAAAGAGCCTCTTGATGAAGGTGAAAGAGGAGAGTGAAAAAGTTGGCTTAAAACTCAACATTTAGAAAACTAAGATCATGGCATCCAGTCCCATCACTTCATGGCAAATACATGGGGAAACAATGAAAACAGTGACAGACTTTATTTTCTTGGGCTCCAAAATCACTGCAGATGGTGACTGCAGCCATGAAATTAACAGATACTTGCTCCTTGGAAGAAAAGCAATGACATACCTAGACAGCAGAGGAGATAGTTGGATGGCATCACCGACTCAATGGACATGAGTTTGAGCAAGCTCCAGGAGTTGATGATGAACAGGGAAGCCTGGTGTGCTGCATTCCATGAAGTCACAAAGAGTTGGACACCACTAAGCCACTGAAGTGAGTCTTCTGAACTTTATAGCTTCGTGTCACCTACCTTAAACATGCTTAGAACACTGCCATTAGCCTTCAGTTGGGCAAAGTTGATGCAAACCCTATTTTATAATAAAGTATTGAATGTCTCATGTAATTTACTAAATACTGAAAGTGACCATTGGAATAGTTTTCTGGGTGCAGGATGATTTTAAGGGCATTGGCTGTTTACCCTCCTGATGGTGTGACTAACTGGTAGCTGTGGTCTGTGGTTTGAGGGTATCGGATCACATGTCGCGAACCTTAGAAAAGATCAACATTCAGAATTGAGTACAGACTCTATCGAATGCATATCACTTTTGAGCAGTATTGTAAAGTCTAACGTTGTCAGTGGAACCATAGTAAGTCAGGCACCATCAGTATGTGAGTATGGAGAGGGAAATGGCAGGATACCAACTCAGCTAATGAAATTTATGCTTCAAGGGCAGACAGAATGTGAAAGGAGACATCAGCATATCTGTGTTGTTTGTCTTGTTATAACAAGCACGCAATGAGTTTATGATTTTTTTTTTAATAAAGTGAAAAAATTTTGAGAGAATAGGTTTGAGACATAGACAGATGGGTTATAATCTAGTTTCTGTCACATAATAGTTGTGAGAGATTTGGTAAAGTATTTAACCTCAGTCCTCATCTGTAAAGGACTTCCCTGGTGGCTCAGACAATAAAGAATCCACCCGCAATGCGGAAGACCTGGGTTTGATCCCTGGGTCAGGAAGATCCCCTGGAGAAGGGAACAACTACCCACTCCTGTATTCTGGCCTGGAGAATTCTGTAGACAGAGGAGCCTGGCGGGCTGCACAGTCCATGGCGTCACAAAGAGTTGGACACGACTGGGCGACTTTGCCTTCCATTCATTTGTAAGAGGGGAGTAATACCTACATCTCCATGTGTGATTAAAGGCAGTAACATATGCAAAGCACATTGTAATCCCTCTGTAAATGTTAGTTTCTTTTTCCCTCTATACAGGCAATTTGTAGTAGAATATTGAAACGCAAGCAAACTGTGTTGGCTGTGCTACCAGTGTGTGTTATCCTGATGTGCGCAGTGTGGCACTGGCCTCCCAAAGGGGTGATACAGCGTCTCTGCTCCCCTTAATCTTTGTGGAGATGGAGAATGATGTACAATGGTGCCATGGCTCTCTGGTGTTATTTACCTGGTGCCTCAGTTACAAGTAACCCAGCTGCCAAGTAGAGAGGAATGAAGAGGGCCTCTGAATAGCCAAAACAGATGTCTGAAGTTCAGTCTCCTGTGGGATCATTTATTCTTACTTTAGATAACCCAAACAAGCTTTTCCAGTAATGATGCTATGGCAGTTACCCTGAGAGCAGACAGGAGGGTCTGAGCCCAGGCGTACATGAAGACTAAAATGCAAACACAAGTACTCAGGAAGCCAGATGGTCTGGGGCTAGGCCCTGTTTTCACAATGAGTAACTGGTCTTCATAATGACGATGCTGAATTATTAGGGAGAAATTAATTCACGCTTCATATAATCTTGTAAAGGCCCCTAATTAGAGTGTGATACAGTCTAGAAGTATTAGCTCCAAAGATGATTAAACTTTTCAGTTCCATTGTATAAAAAAGTAAGTTTTGTTTTGGTATTAGTGCCAGAATATAACAGAGGTCTTTATCCTATGAGGGAAAGATAGTATAGCTGCCTATAGATAGAAGTCTGGACAGCCAAGTGTGGCAGGTGTTAGAAATTGTTCAAACAGGATTTTTAACTTGGAATAACAGAATGATCTCTCGCAAGTACATTATTTGCTTTTTGACTAAAAGAATATCCATAGTCTATAATCGAAAATCCTTGGGGCCTAGTCAGTTTCGGAATTCAGAATTTTTCAGATTTCTTAAGCAGTAGTATGTAATGTAATAACCCCAGCAGAGCCTGACGTAGCATATGATGGTCAAATATGTTAATATTTCTGTAGTGAAGTATTTATTAGGACAAATTGTGGGTAGTTTATTTAAATAACAAATCACCAAAATGAAATAGTAGAATAAATACAGAATGTGAATACTCCAGTAGTCTTATTTCTAAGAAAACATTTTATAAATCTTTCAATATACAGAGGTTTGAATTCAGCTAAATATGCCTGTGCAAAGACAAACGTGAACATCCGTCGCCTCCGGTTGCTTGAGCGTCTTAGGGGAGGAACCTCAGCGCCTGCCGCCAGCAGCAGCCGGAGCGCCCCCTGATGGCAGGATAAGGACTAAGGGCCATTTTAAGTACTTTTCCTCAGGTCAAATGCTTCGTTAATTTAGGTTTCCATCTAAGCTGCTGCTGCAGCTGCTAAGTCGCTTCAGTCGTGTCCAGCTCTGTGCGACCCCATAGACGGCAGCGCACCAGGCTCCCCCGTCCCTGGGATTCTCCAGGCAAGAACACTGGAGTGGGTTGCCAGTTCCTTCTCCAATGCATGAAAGTGAAAAGTGAAAGTGAAGTCGCTCAGTCGTGTCCAACTCCTAGCTACCCCATGGACTGCAGGCTACCCGGCTCCTCCGTCCATGGGATTTTCCAGGCAAGAGTATTGGAGTGGGGTGCCATTGCCTTCTCCTCCATCTAAGCAGTCCCTCTTAAATTATGAAAACCACCATAAGCTCACGCTCATTGATAAATGCGGCATGGTTCAAGGCTAGCCCCTGACTAATCACATTTTCACCATCTCATGTGGGGCTATTTTTTTCCACCTGTGTTTACAAAGTCATCTCCATCATCACTGTAATCCTCATGATTATCTATATTTAAAACCATTTCACATAGTCATTAGGATAGCTAATATCAGAAAACCAAATGACAGGTATTGGAAAGGATGCAGAGAGATTGGAACACTTGTGCACAGCTGGGGGGAATGTAAAATGGTGTAGTCACTGTGCAAAAGCGTGTGACACTTGCTCAAAAAATTAAAAATAGAATTACTATATAATCCAGCAATCCCACTTCTAGCTGTATACTCAAAACAACTTAAAACTGGGTCTCAGAGATATTTGTACCCCCATTTTCATGGCAGCACTATTTTCATTAGCTAAGACATGGAAGCAACTCAAGTACCCATCACTGATGAATGGATAAGCAAATTGTAGTATATACATACAAGTCAGCCTTAAAAAAAGAAGGAAATTCTGCAGTATGCTACAGCATGCATGAACTTTGAGGACATTAGGCTAAGTGAAATAAGCCAGCTACAAAAAAGACAAATACCATATGATTCCACTTACTTGAGGTAGTTGTTATTGTTGTTCAGTTGCTCAGTCTTGCAACCCCATGGACTGCAGCACGCCAAGCTTCCCTGTCCTTCACCATCTCCCAGAGCTCGCTCAAACTCATGTCCATCAAGTCAGTGATGCCATCCAACCATCTCATCCTCTGTCACCCCCTTCTCCTCCTGCCTTCAATCTTTCCCAGCATCAGGGTCTTTTCTAATGAGTCAGATCTTCACATCAGCCCAGCGTTTCTCATGATGTACTCTGCATATAAGTGAAATAAGCAGGGTGACAATATACAGCCTTGACGTACTCCTTTTCTGATTTGGAACCAATCTGTTGTTCCATGTCCAGTTCTAACTGTTGCTTCCTGACCTGCATACAGGTTTCTCAAAGGCAGGTCAGGTGGTCTGGTATTCCCATCTCTTTCAGAATTTTCCACAGTTTATTGTGATCCACACAGTCAAAGGCTTTGACATAGTCGATAAAGCAGAAATAGATGTTTTTCTGGAACTCTCTTGCTTTTTCGATGATCCATCGGATGTTGGCAATTTGATCTCTGGTTCCTCTGCCTTTTCTAAAACCAGCTTGAACATCTGGAAGTTCACGGTTCACATATTGCTGAAGCCTGGCTTGGAGAATTTTGAGCATTACTTTACTAGCATGTGAGATGAGTGCAATTGTGCGGCAGTTTGAGCATTCTTTGGCATTGCCTTTCTTTGGGATTGGAATGAAAACTGACCTTTTCCAGTCCTGTGGCCACTGCTGAGTTTTCCAAATTTGCTGACATATTGAGTGCAGCACTTTCACAGCATCATCTTTCAGGATTTGAAATAGCTCAACTGGAATTCCATCACCTCCACTAGCTTTGTTCGTAGTGATGCTTCCTAAGGCCCACTTGACTTCACGTTCCAGGATGTCTGGCTCTAGGTGAGTGGTCACACTACCGTGATTATCTGGGTCGTGACGATCTTTTTTGTACAGTTTCTGTGTATTCTTGTCACCTCTTCTTAATATCTTCTGCTTCTGTTAGGTCCATATCATTTCTGTCCTTTATCGAGCCCATCTTTGCATGAATTGTTCCCTTGGTATCTCTAATTTTCTTGAAGAGATCTCTAGTCTTCCCCATTTTATTGTTTTCTTCTATTTCTTTGCATTGATCACTGAGGAAGGCTTTCTTATCTCTCCTCCTATTCTTTGGAACTCTGCATTCAGATGGGAATATCTTTCCTTTTCTCCTTTGCTTTTCGCTTCCCTTCTTTTCACAGCTATCTGTAAGGCCTCCTCAGACAGCCATTTTGCTTTTTTGCATTTCTTTTCCATGGGGATGGTCTTGATCCCTGTCTCCTGTACAATGTCACGAACCTCCGTCCATAGTTCATCAAGCACTCTGTCTATCAGATCCAGTCCCTTCAATCTATTATCAGATTTACCTGTATAATTTTCTGATCATTAGAAGCTTTTTCCACTTGATTTCCACATCATTTCACACAATGATGCTTCTTCAATGTGCTTGCTAAGTCGCTTCAGTTGGGTGCAACTCTTTGCGACCCCTTGGACTGTGGCCCGCCAAGCTCCGCTGTCCACAGGATTCTCCAGGCAAGAATACTGGAGTGGGTTGCCATGCCCTCCTCCAGGGGGTCTTCCCCACTTCTTCAGTATCTGTCGCCAATTCTAATAGATGTTCGCATGTACCTTCAGGCTCTGTTCTTCACGGCATGTGTTCCAGATACACACTCCCTTCTTGTGGGATCCACTGAGCCAAAACTAGGTCAAGGTCTTCACTGTTCTGTTCTATGCAATGTTTTCTGTTTTTTCATTTTTACTAATATTTGTCCATCATCACTGTATACCTTAAACAACATCTGTTTCTTTAAGTCATATTTAAAAACTATTCTACTTCATAATCTCCAGTAAGATGCCTCACAGACTGCAAGATCAAGCTTCTGTAATAACGTCACTGTGCTGTTGTTAATGAGAGACACTTCTTTTCTTCTTTTTATCTTCTCACTATTACCACAGGGTATCTTTGACTCTGTTTGACGTTTTTACTGTTACAAAAGAACCAAAAAAAAAAAGCAACAAAACACCAATATTCAGCAGATATTTTGGGAGGAATGTTAGGACACAACTGAGTGTTAGGTCAGTTCAAGCCAGGTTTTGCTGCAAAATAAGTTTTGTGCCAAAGCTATGAAATAACTTTTGGTTTCAGGAGGTCTCAGACTTCAGAATTGCCGATAAGCAACTACGGGCCCATTTAAAAAATCTTTTGGCCACGCCTCATATCACGTGAGATCTTGGTTTCTGACTAGGGATTGAACCTGTGCCCCCTGCATTGGCAGTGGAGAGTCAACCACTGGATTAAGGGACATCCTTAATGTCGATCATTATGTCCCTGTCCATACCATGGACATCCCTTGGGCCTACTTTTTTTGGAAGATATTTTTCATGTAATGAAAGAAATAACAGTTCCCTTCATTAAAAAATGTTTCTTGAGCACTCAGGACAGTGAGAGTGCATTTTTGTTTGCTTGTTTGTTTTTAACCAGAGACCTCTTTGGTCTTGGAGCTCTAACTGCCAAACAAAGGTTCTGATTGGCACTGAAATTTCATTTATAGAAACAACAAATATTTTGACTTGTATACAAAGTAATACTCAAAATTCTCCAAGGTAGGCTTCAACAGTATGTGGACCAAGAACTTCCAGATATTCAAGCTGGATTTAGAAAAAGGAGAGGAACCAGAGGTCAAATTGCCAACATCTGCTGGATCATAGAAAAAGCAAGGGAATTCCAGAAAAACATCTGCTTCATAGACTATGCTAAAGCCTTTGACTGTGTGGATCACAACAAACTGTGGAAAATTCTTAAAAAGATGGAAATACCAGACCACCTGACCTCCGTCTTGAGAAATCTGTGTGCAAGTCAAGAAGCAACAGTTAGAACCAGACATGAAACAACGGACTGGTTCAAAATTGAGAAAGGAGTACATCAAGGCTGTATATTGTCACCCTGTTTATTTAACTTATATGCCGAGTATATCATGCGAAATGCTGGGCTGGATGAAGCACAAGCTGGAATCAAGATTGCTGGGAGAAATATCAATAATCTCAGCTATGCAGATAACACCGCCCTTATGGCAGAAAGCGAAGAACTAAAGAGCCTCTTGATGAAGGTGAAAGAGGAGAGTGAAAAAGCTGGCTTAAAACTCAGCATTCAAAAACAAAGATCATGATATCCAGTCCCACCACTTCATGGCAAATACATGGGGAAACAATGGAAAGAGTGAGAGACTTTATTTTCTTGGGCTCCAAAATCACTGCCGATGGTGACTGCAGCCATGAAATTAATAGCCTTTCCTTGGAAGGAAAGCTATGACAAACCTATATGGCGTATTAAAAACCAGAGATATTACTTTGCCAACAAAGGTCCGGATAGTCAAAGGTATGATTTTTCCAGTAGTCATCTATGGATGTGAGAGTTGGATCATAAAGCTGAGCGCCGAAGAATTGATGCTTTTGAACTGTGGTGTTGGAGAAGACTCTTGGGGGTCCCTTGGACTGCAAGGAGATCAAGCCAGTACATCCTAAAGGAGATCAGTCCTGAATATTCACTGGAGGGACTGATGCTAAAGCTCCAATACTTTGCAGCTGATGTGAAGATCTGACTCATTAGAAAAGACCCTGAGGCTGGGAAAGATTGAAGGCAAGAGCAGAAGGAGATGACAGAGAATGAGATGGTTGTATGGCATCACCGACTCAATGGATGTGAGTTTGAGCAAGCTCTGGGAGATGGTGAAGGACAGGGAAGCCTGGCGTGCTGCAGTCCATGGGGTCTCAAAGAGTCGGACACGACTGTGTGACTGAACAACAACAACATACAATTCAGGCCATGCATAAGATTTGTAAGCTTAATATATATTGCAGCCTGGGTATTTATATTGAAAATAGCATATATTTCTTTTACTGGTTTTCCCACAAGTCCAGGGGGTCTCAGGCTGCGAACCGCCACATATGTCCCAGGTTCTCCACAAAAAAGTGAACATATGGTTCTCAGAAACGCGGAGTGGGTAACATGTGGAGCCCCCGTATGAAGCTGAGCCACAGGTGTCCAGGGCTCAGCACTTACAGTTTAGCATGAGCCCTGAGGAGATTCGTAGATCTTTGTGAGGAAGGCTGAAAAGCAAGCAGAAGTAGAAGTGGGGCTTCAGAGAAATGAGTGGCTAGGAGTCTGCTGAGGGAGACTAGGAAGAAACAGGAAGACCTGTGGGAGTAAGTAGTGCCTGTCCTAGGCCTTGTAGGATGAGCAGCTTCCAGTGAGCGGGTGGAGAGGCTGCTAGGCACCCCACGCTGGTGTCCGTGCCCTCGCTCCTCGTCAGTAGTTAGATTGCCTTATTTGGCTGAAAGAAAGGCCAAATACACTTCCCTCCTCCCTTGCAACTAGTAGAGACCACCGACTGATATTCCCGCCAATGGCAGGTAAGCAGAAACGGTGTATGTGGCTTAGGCAGTGAGGCAGGAATGTGCGGTGAGTTTGTAAGCCTTCAAGGAGCTGAGGGAAGTAGCAAGATGGCATAAAAGAAAAATAAAGCCTTGTGAGAAAGCCCAACACAGTATTTTCCCCTCCGTTGTTTCTCAATAGCAGCTCAATACTGAATCAACACAACGAATCACACAGAGGCCAGCCAGATGTTTGTCCATGGGATCAATACCACCCAACAGCAAGAAACTTCCTTGAGAGAGCCACTGTCCCCTGGCCCTTCCGTCTGAGGGAGAAAGGCCAGACCTCTGCCTTTCACACCCCATTCATGACCCGGCTCTTTTTACATCCCAGCTGTTCTCCTGTCAGATGCTTCTGTGTATTTAGTATTTACATTTAAAGAAATTACTACAGAGTAGGCCCAATTTTAGCTTACCTTACCTGTTAAAAAAAACAAAAAACAAACAGAAAAACAGCCAGAAGAATGAATTTAGAAGACGAACCACTGAAAAGGGTAGTATCAATATTTAAGCTCCTACAATAAAAATACCATAATAACACCCCGAGGATTGCAGTCCTCTGGTTTCTACCTGTTCCCCAGGGCCCCCGTGTGAGAGCTACAGAGGCATTTAGTCACATCTTCAAGTCAGCTTTACTTCCTCAGGATAGTTTCACCCACTTCCTGGAATTTCAGCCACAGCACAGGTGTTGCTATTCGATATGACTAGAACTCACATTTCCCAGGATCTAACAAGGGTATTTCAACTGGAAAATAGATGTAAAAGTCAGTTCTGCCAAAATTGACAGTAAACATAATAAGTCTTCAGGTCTGGAGTGGCTTACTTTTGTATAATCACCAGGTATTTGAATTACCAAGAAGTGTCTTAGCAATGGCACCCCCACTTTATGGTTTTAAAATAGAAAGTACAGCCACAAAGAATCTCTGTCTAGAAGAAATTTAGTTTGTCAGCGCTACAGAGATTGTAGAAAATGTCAAATGTACAGATTCTATGAAGAGGGAGGCGCAGAATTTTAGTTGGAACCTGAAACTGATGTCATCTTAATTTGTCAAGTCCTCCCCTGAATGTTACAACCTCACGCAAGTTCTACCAATCCAATTTTATGACAAAGTATACAAGAAGGAATTCTTGAGTTTATTTACATTGCTTTAAGCATATGAAATATGTCAATTTCTTCGTCATTTTGCTTAAGAGCATTAACGGAAGTTTCTTTGTGTTAATAATCCCTCAGATACTTCTGCAGAACTCTGGGGCTGCAAATGCATTCTGCAGCACGTGTTGCCAAATGCAACATGTTTTTGAATCACCAAAACTTTTTGTAACATGTTCCCTAGTTTCAAGACTTTCTAACTTGTTCTGGATTTCTGGGTAGATATTTGTAATTTTTCTTCCCCCCAAAAAAACTACTGCCTGACCTGTGAAACTCAGAATTCTAAGTGCAATGTACTGATCTGTTTGACTCCCATACTGATGGGTGCCATCGACACAGGCCAGCCTCATCAGGGAGACAAAGCCAGGTGCCGTTCATGTCCCCTGGGGTCCAGGCTTGGTTTGAAGCAGGAAACCTTGGCCAGGGCCTCCTGGGATTTCAGAGATAATAGGGACAAGCGGGTCCTGGGAAGGCTGGTTAAGAAAGAAGCTGTCCAGGGAAGCCAAGTCAGACTCTGTTACTGGTATTTTTAGAGGCTTCGTTTATCATAAACAAAGCCTGGTCAGCTCTTTAACTGCTAATCCACTTTTCAGCTTCACATACTTCTCTAGGGTGAGCCCGTTAAGAAATGCAGAGTCTCTGGCCCCACCCTGGACCTAGTGGATCAGAAGGATCTGCATTCTTCATAAGGTCTCCGAAATGATTTGTCTACACGTTAAAGCTTGATAGCACTGGGATGGGGTCTTAAGGTGAGAAGAGAAGGGAAATTGTGTCGAGCTGACCAGGGGCACACAGTAGGATGGCCCAACACTGACACTCGAGCTTGTACCCCCGAGTGTCTCCTGGCCCCGATCCCCACAGTTGTGTGATTTCCTCCAGTAGCTCTTAGGCGGCTCGAGTGTAGAAACAAAGGCCTGCCTTTGGATTGGCCTGAGGTTGGAGATCAGCAGAGGAGGCATGGCTGAAAGAGAGAAGGTGCAGAGTTAAGCGTGCGATCATGAGAACGGCATTGAGGCTGGGTAGGAAGGAGGGCGGCCCTGAAGAAAGAGGATGACAGCTTGTATAGTTCTGATAACATAAAGCAGGTTATCTGATAAAGTAGGGGAAAGCTGCATGGCAGAGCAGCGGTCCGAGACTGCTACACAGGAGCTGTGGAACTGTTGCTAGGCATAGAGCACATTATGGGTGAAGGAAATGTTCAGTATCTGAAACTGTCTATTATGGTATCCCCTGGCCACGTGTGGCTATTGAACACTTGAAATATGACTACTGTGACTGAGGGACTGAACTCTTAATTTTATTTGATTCTAATTAAAATAACCACACGTGGCTAGGGGCTACCATCTGGAGAGGCCAGTTCTAGAGTTTACAGTCTTATGGGATCCAAAATTGTATGTTCAGGCAGAAGTTTTTATTCGAAATATAAATATGCATGCTAAAGAAGGATACCTTAGTATTTTAGACCTAAAATTAACCCAAAGACACAGAACTGAAGTCTTACTGTAATTCTCAACTGCGTATCATCCATGGTCTAATGAAACAGAGGCAATACCACTAAAGGAAGGAAGGAGATCAAGATAGAAGGATGAGACAGAAAAGAGGGAGCAGGGAGCAGTCACACTCTTCTCTGGCTGGTCACCTGAGACCAAGAAGGAACTTTATGGTGGGTGGGCCAGCGCCTCTTATTTCCAGGGCAGCAACGGGAACCAGCCTTCAAGAGCTCAGTATCTTGTGCCTGGGATGTCCGCTGCCAAGGAAAGGGCTAGGGCTCCCAGCTTCTGGAGAGGGACACGGAGAGCTGGGATGTGGTCCCTGGAATTCCTGACAGCACAGTCCACTGAATTCCCTCTTCTGACCCCAGGGGTTCTCAACTTCAGTTGCCTAAAAATCACAGGGAGCTTGAAGAACCCAGATTCCCAGGCATCCTCTGGAGATTCTGATTCAGTAGGTCTGGAATAGAACCAAGAAGTTGAAAAAAAGTTACTTAGTTTCATTTGTGTTAAATACGAAAGGATGTACACAGTGAAAAGTGTATCTTTCTCCAACCCTAGCTCCTAGAGCCCAGTTCTCCCACACTCTCCTGTGATTTCTTTTTTTCACATTTTAAGAATCATTCCTATCTGATGTGTATGGCTGCAGGTTGTCCCACTGTCGCTGTTACATAGTGTATTGCACAAGTACACCACAACTTATCCAGTCTACCATCAGTGGACATTTGGGTTGTTTCCAATTTCTGGCTGTTGGGAAAAAAATGCTGAAAGGAAAGTTCTGAGACGTGAGGCCTAATGCACAGAAGCACACGTTTCTGTGTGGTCTGAACCTGGAACAGAACTGCCAGGACACAGGGTGGTTGTATCAACAGTAGACCCACCTCCGCTTGGCATTGTCAGTGTTGAATTTTTGCCAATCAAGTGAATATATAATTGTATTTCATTATGGTTTTAATTTGCACTCCCATCATAATTAGTGAAGTTTAGTATCTTTTCAAGTATTAATTGGCCCTTTGAGTTTCCTCTGCTGTGAAGTGTCTGTTCAAGGGTTTTAACCATTTTTGTTACATTTTTGAACTTTTTTTTTTTTTTTTTTTTTTTACGGTTTCATCAGATTTCTATATGTATTCTGGATACCAGTCCTTTGTTGATTATGTGTTGTGAACATCTTTTCCCACTTTATGGCTTGTCTCTTCACTCATTGGAGCATTTTTTATTTTGAAGTAATCTTAGCCTTCCAGAAAAGTTGCAAAAATAACACCCTCATCTAACTTCCCCTAGTGTTAAAAACATATCATAATTAGGACATAAACACTAATATCACATAAATTGACCCTGAATATTCATTGGAAGGACTGATGTTGAAGCTGAAGTTCCAATACTTTGGCCACCTGATGCGAAGAGCTCACTCATTGGAAAAGACCCTGATCCTGGGAAGGATTGAGGGCAGGAGGAGAAGGGGACGACAGAGGATGAGATGGTTGGATGGCATCACTGACTCAATGGACATGAGTCTGAGCAAATTCCGGGAGATGGTGAAGGACAGGGAAGCCGGATGTGCTGTAGTCCATGGGGTCGCAAAGAGATGGACAGACAGCGACTGAACAACCACAGCATAATAAGGTCATAACTTTATTGGAATCTCACTTAATGTCCTTTTTCTATTCCAGGACCCCACGTGGCATTTAGTTGTTGGGTCTACTTAATTCTCTGACAGTCTGTGGCAGTTCCTCATTCTTTTCTTATTTTTCATGGCCTTGACACTTACGTTGAGTACTGGTCAGGTGTTTTGTAGCATGTCATCAATTTGGATTTGTCTGATGTTTTCTCATGGATCAAGGTTAGCTCTTTTTGAGAAGACTGTCACAGAACTGATGTAACGTCCGTCTCAGTATATCTCATTAAGTAGTACATGATGTTAATGTCTTTAACCTTTTTTTTAATTCTTATTTTTGGCTGTGCTGGGTCTTGGTCGCTGTGCACAAGCTCTCTAGTTGCAGCGAGTGGGGGTGACTCCCTAAGTGCTCGGGCTTCTCATTGTTGTGGTTTCTCTTGTGGAGCACAGGCTAATGGTGTTAAAATAGAATGAAAAGGTGTCAGGGCAAACTATATTTATCTGTACATATATTGGGCTTCCCAGGTGGTGCTAGTGGTAAAGAACTTGTCTGCCAATGCAGGAGACATAAGGGATGCGGGTTCAGTCCCTGGGTTGGGAAGATCCCCTGGAGGAGGGCACGGCAACCCACTCCAGTATTCTTGCCTGGAAAATCCCATGGACAGAGGAACCTGGCCGGCTACAGTCCGTGGGATCGCAGAATCGGACACGACTGAAGCAACTTTAGCAGCAGTGCTGTAGCAGCAGCATGTTAAAAATTAATTAACCCTGACACCTTTCATTCCATTTTAGCACCATTAAAGCCCATTCTAGTCTTCCCCATTTCCTTAGTTGTAACTTCTCCACTAACGTAATTGGTTTTCGTTTTTTGGTTTTATTTTTTCTTTGGGCCATACCAAACAGCTTGTGAGATCTTACTTCCCTGACCAGGGATCAAACCCCGGGGCCCTTGGCTGTGAAAGTGTGGAGTCCTAACCGCTGGGCCGAAATTCCCTGTAGTTTGTTTTCCATGCCACATAGTAAGTTACCACAAGTTCAGCGGCTAAGACCACCACCTTTTTATTATTTCAGCTTCTGTAGGTCAGAAGGATCTACCTCTGTGCTCTCCCGGGCTGTTGGCAGACTGATGTCTTTGTGACTGTTGAATTCCTAGCAGCTTGTTTTTCAGATCCAGCAATGGAAAGAGAGTTTCTACTGCTTCAAGCCCATGACCTCTAGACTCTCTTTCAGAGGGCTTGCCTGATTGTTCAGTCCATCCAGGAGACTCTTTTGATCTTAAAATCAGCCGATAGGGACTTTATTACATCTACAAAGTCCCTTCACCTTTGCCATATTCTGTTGGTTAGAAGCAACCACTGGTTCAGCCTTCACTGAAGGGGAAGGGATTACAGAAGCTGTGACCTTGCTCGGGGTCACTTTAGTGTGTGTCTGCGTCATGGGGTGTAAAACCGGCTCTCATTATCCACCATATATTCCGTTCATATGTTCAGTCCTAATATATACACAAAATGACAGAATTGCTAACTCATACCTTCGTGAGCAGCAGATGACTCCTTGGCTCATTGGTCTCCAGTTCTTTTCATCTTAACCTTGTATTAATAGTACCCATTCAAAATGCTAATTCCCAGTTACTTAACCACACCTTCAGTGTGGTTATATTCTCATTTGTAATAGGTCCAATTGTAATTGGTTCCAAATTTGAGATTCCTCCTTCACACACCCTGGTTGATTTTCATCTTTTATTTTGTGGGGGTGCTGGAAGCATTACTATGGTTTCTAAAAGCCAAAGCTATACAAAAGGGACACTCAGAGAAATGTTGCTCTTTCCTCATCCCAAGGAACCTGTCCCAATTCCTCTCTTCGGCTTTTTTACCTGCCCTCTGAAGGTTTAATCAGTTCCCTGGTGGTTCAGACAGTAAGGAGTCTGCCTGCAATGCAGGAGACCGGGGTCTGATCCCTGGGTTGGGAAGATCCCCTGGAGAAGGAAATGGCAACCCACTCCAGTATTCTTGCCTGGAGAATCCTATGGACAGAGGAGCCTGGCAGGCTGTAGTCCATGGGGTCGCAAAAAGTCAGACATGACTGAGCGACTTCACATTCTTTCTGAAGGTTTAGCTGCTGGTTTATTCTTCCTGTATTTTGTACAAATGAGCAGGTACATATGTGTTTTCTTATATTCCCTTCTTTCTTGCATGGGGGGGTATCTTACTTTAAATACTCTTTTGCACTTTGCTTTTTTTCCACTTCACAGCCTCGGCGATCACTCCAAATCAGTTCACAGTTGATCTCATTTTTTAAAACCAATGAGCAGGGATTTCGCTGGTGGTCTAGTGGCTGAGACCCAATGCTCCCAATGCAGGGGGTCCAGGTTCGACTCCTGGTTAGGGAACTAGATCCCACATGCTGCAACTAAGAGTTCGCATGCTGCAGATAAAGATCCTGTATGTTGCAACTAAGATCTAGTGCAGCCAAATAAATAAATATGTTTAAAAACAAAAAAACAAAAAAAACAATGAGCACTGACCTCCATTATGCAATGTACCCAGTATTTTCAACTATTTTATGTGTAAACATTTAGGTTGTTCCTAGCATTTTACATTTTACAGACAATACTGCAGTGACTAGCCTTCTGGTCAGTATAAATTCAAACGAAGGAGCTAATCTTAGCAGATGTCAAACTGTGAAACCCTGACATACCCATCCCTCACAAGCCCGTGTTGCTTCTGAGTCGCCTACGTTAGACTCCGTGCAGTCACTGCCCTTGAGCTGTGATGGAGCTGCTGGATTCCCCTGACGTTCCAGTCACCCGGAAGTGGGCCTGCTAAAGACTCAACAGCGACCCTCCACCTGCCCCTCCCAAGTAGGTGCTTTCATTTCATGCTGCTCGGTCCCAAATCGACTTCCATAACCTTATTTTCATCTTTGGGGAAACCCTTTTTTCTCACCCCTGCCCCTAATCTTTTCATCTCAGCTGAGAGTTTCAAGAGATAACAAAAATGTATCCTGCAGTAAGCTACTGTTCTAGAATGCTGATCTGCCTCCAAGATCCCTTCACACAGGAGTTATTCTTTGTGCTTCCTATTCAAGTATTCTGAATGTTACTGGCCTATTTAGACTAGAGTGCCAGAGGAATTCCCTCATGGTCCAGTGGTTAGGGAACTTCCCTGGTGGCTCAGATGGTAAAGAATCAGCCTGCAATGCAAGAGACCTGGGTTTGATGCCTGGGTTGGGAAGATCCCCTGGAGAAGGGAAATAGCTACTCACTCCAGTATTCTTTGTCTGGAGAATGAATTCCACGGACAGAGCAGCTTCATGGGCTGCAGTCCAAGAGGTGGCAGAGTCACACACGACCGACACTCCAGTGGTTAAGACTCAGTGCTTTCACTGCTGTGGCCCAAGTTCAATCCCTGGTTGAGAAACTAAGGTCCTGCAAGCTGTGCAACAGAAACCAAAAGAACTAGAGTGCCACGACAGGGGACATCAGTGGACCTCAGGGATACTGTCCTGCAATGTTTACATAAGATTGTGTTTGCATTTATCCAGGGAGGAGCTATTAAGAATTCAACCAAGCTTGCTTAAAAAAGGCTAAGAACCAGTGTATTAAATTCTGTATTTATTTTTTAACACAGATTGGCTGGAGGAAAAGGTTCTGGCTGGGATCATTCTCAAATTCATGTTCAGGTAAATGATTATTTATTTTAGCTGAAAATTTTTAATATGCTAATTTATACAAGTTTTTTAAAGTAAAGTGCATATTAAATATATCTTTTGGACAAGTAAAACTAAAAAGCATTCGTTTTAAGTAAGTTGTACCTAGTTTTTTTAAGACTAATGACCATAAAGATAAAATAAAAGAACCTAACAAATGTGAAGGTAAAGGACATTTTATTTATTGACAGATTAAAAACCGGAACTCCAGGTAGTGCGAAATACACCACTGAACCCAATTACAAAGAACTGGCGTTAATACACAATGTTTAAGCAATGTTACACTTACTTTTTGGCAAAGTGCTGTATTGTTTAGTCTGTGTATAAAACTGACCATCTATGAACCAATCAGTACAAAAATTTTCTATAAAAACAGAAAAAAATTTAGACAGTGGCTCAAGAAAACAAGCTGCCATTTATGCATAGATTGATGTACAGTATATAACCTAACCAAATGTCCCTTTTAAGTTTTCAAGTTGTTGGAAAAAAAAAGACAAACAACTGTGTCCAGAAACACATCAAGAAGGCACAGAGTACAACCTACAATACTCTTCAGTCTCTAGAACTGATGCCCTGCCCTTGAAAAGCAAATGTGTTCACAATTTTACTTGAGGGGGAAAAAAAAAAACCAAAGCCACTTAAAATAATACACACAATTACTGATTAAGATTTCCAAACCTCTAGAGGAAAACACAACCAGAAAGCAAGTGAAACCACTCACACACACCAAGCTTGGAAACAGACACTTCTAACCTCCCCAAACACTGGTTTGGTTTTTACAAGTCAACCTAGAAAACAAATACTAAAACTTCAGGCAAATACAGAGAAAAACTGGGCATTTAGCAATGACACAATTTAAAAAATATTTCAAGAAAAAATGTCAATGACACACAAACATTATCCGCTTAAGCTGCCTTCCCTGCAATAGTAACTTCTCCCACATAAAGGGCACTGTTGCAAACAGAAAAAGATATCCTTATCTGTATGCTTTCCAGGACTGCCTTCTCCACCCCAGACCACTGCAATTGGTGTCAAATTTCAAGTGAAATTGGTACATGGCAAGGCTGACACCACCATGTTATGTAAGTTTTCTAAATAAAGCATTTTATATAAAAAACTTTAAGCATTAAGTAGCTAAGAATGCCACTTATAATACATCAACAGGGCCGAGGGCAATGAAACCATCCATGATAGTGGCCCAACTCTTTCAAGAATTTAACCAGTATGTATGGGACTTGTAAAAAGATGATTTTAAGGTAACATTACAAACATATGCTAGTATCTCCAGTACAAGGAGCAGTCTCTTAACTGATTCTAAAAACAAAAACTAATAATTGGAAACTCTTAAACTTTTTCCACTAAGCTATTTAAATTTAAATGTCTATCTTCTAGAGTCCTTTTTTTGTTTTGTTTCCAACTGAAAGAAAATGAGAAAAAGAAAGATATCCTTCTTTACTCTTTTTTCTTAAAAGAGTATATAAGACAATATATTTCTTTGAGGAAGAAGAGAAATAGCAAAGACACTCAGATTCAATGAAGACACAAAGATTACAAACCAGCGTCCTACACAGATTTGAGAAGCAAAACCATTAGGCAATGCTGAATGGCCCTCTCAAGTTTTAAGTAAACTGTCATCTCACTAGAATCAAAGTACTGATACAACAGAGAAGGTATGTAAACAGACAGTTTGCATCGGAACTGGGAAAAAACGCACAGGAAATCAATGTAAAAAAAAGCTCCCTGGAACAGTAAGTAATAAATTCAATCACTCTGCACCTTCCGCAAAAAATTCCCTCCCCTCCCCCCAACCCAACCGTATAAATTCCCACAGAAGATAAATAATGGGTGGTTAATCTTCAACGTATGGTGCAGTCCATAATCAAATTATTTGAGGAAGAAAAGTAATAAACATAAGATATACGTCATAAAATGTTAAAAATGAAAAACACAAACTTGGAGAAACATGCTGCATTATAAACACTAAGACACTCATTCATGAAGCACTGCTGTGTGCACCACATATTCCAGACTCTTTCCAAGTGACACGCTGTTTGATCAGTTCAAAACCAGAGCGCTAAATTCAAAGGGGGCTTATTGCTCACTGCTGGAATTTTTAAGAAATATGCACTAAAGCACACTGTAAACCATTTATATTTACAACAGCAAAAATAATAATTAACTTATAATAAGCTGCATTTCAGCCCTGTTTCAAAGAATACTTAACAGGCCAATAGCACTCTCTTATTATTGGGCTTCTGAACTTGCACATAGTCGATCCCTAACAAACATGTGATGAGCAAGAACTTAATTGCATTATGTGACCACTTTCTTCAGTTCTTACAGGGGCCAGTTTTAGACAGAAGCCTTAGACACTGATGCAGAAACCACAGTATGACATCACAGATGTGCGGTAAGCCTTCCCCTGAAAAAACACTGCCGAGACTGAAGTCAATTGTTTTCCAGGTACAAAGCATAAAAAACCTGGCCCAAATAAGGCAAACGAAAAGTCAGTAACTGATAGAGATGTCAATGTATTTAAGGTATCAGGAAATCTGAAAAAAATAGTAGTTAAAAAAAAAGATCATTGAAGTTTTATATACAAACCTGTTCATGCTGCCAAACAAATTCTCATGGCTGAACTTCTGGAGCTCATGAGGTACTAACAGCTTACATTTAGTATGTGAAAAAAAGAGACCCCCATGTATTCAGAGGCTTACACCTATGCTCAAGTTAGCAACATATGGCCCTTTAACAGTCATGGTATAAAACATACCTTCATCAACACTCTCCCAACGCTGGTAAACACAAATAGTAACAACTTCTAGCTCAGTTTGACAAAACTTAACAGACTTGGCCCCTATGAGGAAAACAAATAAATAAAGGGGTAGTCGAGACAGAAGGGGACTAATGTGAGAAGGGGGATCTAGACCTTTGTTCTGCAGAGACATTCCTGGCCCTTCAGCACAGCCAGTAGTGGAGGAACAACCTACCACCATCATCTAACTAAGCTACGTGACCGCTTCCGGCTCCACGCATCCCAGTCTAGTCAGAAAAAGAGCACAGCTCTTCACCGCAAAGCCTCCCCTGGTTCCCTGTGCCCAACTGCTACAGGGCTACTGAAGAATAAAACAACGCTTCACGTAACTAATATGCTGCTTTTTCCTTGACAACGCTGTCTAGTCCTGTACTCAATTAGGATTGCAGAGGAAATTGGAAAAATAAGCTATTTGATTATGCAGGTGATAGTAATATTGCTCTGTCAGTAGAATGTGCTTTGGATTGTAAATGTGTTCAACTTAATTTCAGAGGAAACTGGTGAGAGTGTAGATGGCTCAGCAAAACCCATCAAAACTGTGAAAAAACCAAGTGACTGGCTAGAGGTAAAGAAATAGGTTTTCTCTGTGTTCGTTGAGCTAACTGGCCTCGGTGTGAACCGAACCCTGAACCCTGGCCTCACGAGCACCAACACTCTGAAGAGGAGTTGTGGCTGAAGAGCTGCCCAGGCCACTTGGAATTTCACCCAAGGATCAGTTCAGGGCAGCCCCACTTCAAATCAGTACACGCTCCTCACGACTGGGAGGGAGGCACGTGTTGCTACTCCCTCCTCAGTGGAGGTACCAAAGGCCAAAGTGGTTAAGGAATTTGCCTGAAGCCCACGTTAAAAAATATATATATAAACTCAAGGAAAAACTCAACCTGTCACTCTTCATGTAGATGCTATGAATAGACGTCACCAGGAACCCCCTTCACCGGTGCTTGCCAGCTGGCGGAAGGCTCCATAGCAGAGGATCTATCACTGTACCAGAAATACAAAGTCTATCTCTTTTCCCCGGGCAGATATAAATAGGAAGCCACTAGAGTGCAGGACACGTACTTCTGAATTTACAGCTGATGTGAGGTGGCGAGTAGGCAGAGCTGGCAGGAAAGAATCCAAACAGTGGACCAATGGATTACTTACAGGTACACATTTCCCCAAATACAATTTCACAGGTCGAATTTAATCCCTCTGCACGTGAGATGGGCGCTGTTGTCCCACGATGCTGTAATGTCTGTACCATGTTACACAGTCACATCGGAATTAATGAATGCACTGTTCACTACTACTTAATGTACCTGAATTCCAAAATGAACTGCATGGCTAACCTGGGAAATAAAAACTCCATACACACAGAAATATATCAAGTTTTCTTCCAAAAGAAAGTTCAGCCATAATTCCATTATATCTGTGGCAACCACATCACCTGTTAATGCTCATGTTAGTGTGTAAAAATGAATTCATGATATACAGAAAAGATTATCAAGTACTGGTCAATAAAGTGTATGGCTGACCCTGAGAATAAACTTCTGCTTACTCAAGACTGATTAATATCAAATAAAATGAAATTGAAAGATGCCTATTCTCATACTTGGGAAGAAATGTCTTTAAATTGCTAACTCATGTACACCTTAATAGATTTAAAGACCTTCCCAAACACTAATTGTATTGATATGTTTCCAAAAATATTCTGAAAAAATTTTTACAAAAAAGCAAATGTTAAGAGCAAGGCATTACGTGATACACAGCATATAAATCTGGTTTTCAAGATAGTGTCTAAACACACCGATAAAACTATCTGATTGGTCATCTGTTGGCTGTAAAGAGACAGCATCTTCACCATCCATACATGCACATGCCCACACATATGCATAAACTACGAGAAACCAACCAAACACGCTTCAGATTCTTAGTAATTGTACTGACGTGGGCAGGGCTGATGGACAGCCCAGCCGCTGTGCTTGACTTGCCGAGAGTGGCAATCTCTGGTAAGATTTTGGCGACGAAGGCTATTTCTGTTCAGAGACTGTCTTTCACTGTGTTCTTTAATCCACTGGGAAGGGCGAAAGCTCTTGGGTTGTTCCAGAAAAGCTGTATGAGCAGCGAGAGCTGCAACATAGCAATGAATGTGCTGCCCCATTTCATTCTCAGCTTCCACTCTGAAACAGAAAAAATTGGGCATGTATTATGTAACATAGTATGTTATCGATGAAACTGAAAAAGCTACTTGGCAATTCAATTTGCCACACTAATTTGTTTATGGTTGAATAAGAGCTCAGTGTCTCATGGCTGTCAGACAAGTTTTTATTTTGTGACCACACTAACTGATAATGGTAGAAAGAAGACACCAACTTTCAATTGAAATATGTGATAAAATCCACCCACAGGTGGTAAATTAAGTGGACTGTAGCTTTAAAAAAATGCTTTACACTTTGAGTGAATTTCAGTTACACACCAAACACATTTATACATGTATTTTGATTCTCATTATAACCTTAAAACTATTTTAATTCCTAAATTTTACTAATCAGAAAACTCAGGCTCAGAGAGGGTTAAGGTCACAATTATTAACTGACTCAACCAAGAATGTAACAAGTCACAATCCAAGGTTTGATTATGAGGCAGGGTTGATACTAATGCACTGTGCCAACAGCAGCTTCACAGACCTTATCTGTCTATAAGCAAAATGTTCTAGGAAGACAAGCTTTAAGTCTGAATGTAATAGAAACATGCATAAGGAAATTCTAGTCATCTAAAATTTGTCTCAGTAAGATATCTGTTTATTATAAAACATAACTCTTAAGTTTTAAATTTATATCACAACAGGCACACTTTGGAATGGCATTTGTAGAGCAATGTTATAAAGACCTTTGGAGAGCACATAATCTTAATATATGGCTACAAACCATGTAATTACTATATATTTTCTACATTAAAAGCTAATCAGATAGTTCTAAACTACATTAGCATGTAATGAAGAACTTTAAGATTTTTAAGGGTTATTTTACATAGGAAGGCAGTTATATATTCTGCCTACAACTGCTAGAGGAAAACACAGTTATATTTTTAAAATATTATTTTTATTAAATAGTAGAATTAAAGCAGGTCACATTAAGAAACTAATAGAAAGCAGTTAAAACAAAACAAAGACAGTGGTTTTTAAAAGCTGGATGCCTTGAGTCCTTTGCCTTCCTGCTCAGACTGATAACACATATCACACAGTCTCAAATGAAATATACTTACTCTGTGCCAGTGAGTCTTATAAGCAGCTTTTCCTGGCCCTACAAATGTTAAATGGTGAACTATTAAATCACTAGTAAAGTTGAAAATGCTATTTAATTTTACTATTAGGATGTGGTCAACTTTTCTTTATTAAAACTGGGTTACTATGGGTCATTAGAGGGACATGTATTACTTAAGATTACGATAGCACATAAACCTTCACATACAATATTTTATAAAGGCTAAAATGCAATAAAGTACATACTCTGAAGCCTATCTTTACTTGTTAAGCACCTTACTTTTATGTGCTTTATGGCAATCTCTCCAAGGATATACAGGGTGGAAACAATCTTAACTTTTGAAAAGCATATGATTTATTTCTTGCTCAGAAAATACAGATATTTACTACATAGCCATCTTCCTAATTTTGGTGACATCTGATTTTTACCTTGATTTAGTGGGCCTTTCTTATAAGAATTTAAAATCCAGATATAAAGATGTTAAAATTTTTTAGTTATTATAAAACTGTAATAATTTACAGTACCTTCTTATGTTCAGAAAGAATTCATATAAAATTAGGTGTGTCCATTTGATCCTTTATTTATAATTTACTACCCTAAGTGTTATATCAAAACATATAACAAGATACAGTGACAAACAAGATATAAAAAATGAACATTCTCACTGCATTAAAATTGCAAACACTTAACCAGGTTCAATGCAAGGTCCTAAACTAGATCCTGGTTTGAACAAACTAGATGAAATATTCAGGGCTTTAGTGGGCAAATCTGAATATGGTTTGTATAGTTCACAAAGAAAAATTTTACTGGAAAAAAAAAAAGGTAGAGATCATTGCCTAAGGAAGCAGATTATAAAACAGCACCTATAGCTTGATCCCATTCAGGTTAACAATGGTGCTATATATCTATGCATGGGCACATCCAGAAAAGACCACCTGGAAGGATATGCCCTAGAGTCTTGACAGTATTCATCTCTCAGTAGTGAGGAAAATGTCATTTAAACTTAAAAAATTTTTGCCCTTTCTAATTTTCTGCAGTGCACATGGACTGCTTCTGTTGTCTACGAAGCCGCTGAATATACATATGTAAATACACATACTTTAAATACTGAAAACGTAAATATACAAATGCTAGTAATTTAAAGTGGCTATTAATCACACTAAATTCTTGGGTGGAACTCCTCAGAGATGAGATCAAAATAAGGTGAGAGGAATTTCTAAGAACTGAAGAAATTAATTTGAATCAACTGCTAAGCAATTAAAAGAAATTAAACTACCTCAAAAAATTGTATTTTAAACTTCTGTTGGAATGCCTGAAACATTAATCTCTTGATAAATTTATAATATGGAATAAAGTGCCAGTCAAAGTAACATTTCCCATCAAAGATTCTATCTAATACAAAGCTTGGGTAACTATATAGGCAAATGTTTTTCAGTCTGGTACAAGTGTATGTTTATCTTCATTCAAGAACATCTACAATATTGAGAGTTGAAAGTGCAGCAAACTCTGGTCAAGTTAGCAGATTAATGAACTGCATGGGCTTTATGTTTGGCAAACGGGAAATAGAAGGAGATACACATACAGTGGTCTGGTTAGTAGAGTCAGAGCCTGGACAACTGAAAAGGAGGCCCTCTGGGTGACGGCACTGAACCACGGGAACACTGTGAGCTGCTCCAAAATCCAGTTCGCCTGTCCCCGTGACGGGTGTGAAGGGAACTGAGTCAGTGCCAGTATCCTACAAATACCTGAGTACCAGAGGGGACCTCCCACCAACATGCATCACAGACCAGCTGGACTTGCAGCCACTGAATGCAGCCACGGGCTTTGTTTTAGTAGGTGGGATCAATCTTGAATATAGTCCCTGGATAAAGGCCACAGACTGTGAGTTTGTTCTGGAACAGATTACTGACCAGACACCCTCCCTGAACTGTTTTGGACCCTCAACCCATTCATCATCCAAGCAGAGCCTTTCAGACCACTTGGGACACCCATATAACCACAAAACAGTATTTGGGTGGGAAAGCTTCCCTCTGCAAGGCAGAAAAGAACTCTCTGAGCAAAATGCTTTGATAAATCTGCCATTTCATTTACCTCATGCTTCAGATTCCTCAGGTTTCCAAGCACCATTTGATGTGACCTAATTAGGACTACTTTGAAGATCATGAGATTTATTTTAAGATATACCATTCCTGTCAAATTTGATACCCCAAACAATCCAGACTATAAAGTGCCACAGTTATATTCTAAGATACTTGGCACAAATGCCAGTCTTTTCTTTCCATTCAGTAGCAGAATATTACAAACAAGACAGCTCTCCATTACATAACTGGGGCCATGCTAGAACTAATTTTTTTGAAAATCTCAAATGAGCTCATCTTTTCACACCATCACCTGCCTTATGCACTAGGCACATACTTTCACTAATGTCTGTGGAGAGAGTAACATACCTGGGACTGCCTGGGTTATGAAATTCCTCAGTCCCACAGTGGGCCTCGCTGAGGCTGGGGCAGGGGTCATGCACAGCATAGACGGACATGCTGGGATGTTCGATGAGAAGGTTTTCCATAGGACTGGTTTCCACCTTGATAGTGGTTAATCCACCTGCAGTAAAACACGGGGGAGGGGTGATAAACCAGCTCTCCTCCATTGGACAGGACTCAAACTGGAGGAAGCAGGAGTCACTTGTATCAGCCAAGCACTCGAGAGACGCAGGGAGACAGGAAAAGACTGAAGGGTGCTCGGGAGGTGACTCTTCACCGATGTCGTCTTCTTCCTCATCCTCTGCTGCTGAGAAACCCGTGCAAGTGTCTGGATGGTAGTCCACACACGTTGTTGAAGTCCCGCGGGGTATGAGTAACACATTTGAGATCACATCAGAGCACAGAAAAAGAAGAGATGATGCTGTTAGCTGATGCTCACACGCCTCCCTTTATTTAGATCAGACACAAAACCATTCATAGTCACTCACAATGATAATTTCTGAGCACCTAGTGTGTATGTGTGCGTGCTTGTGTGTGTGTGTTAGGGAGTGGTGTGTGTCATTGTATGGGATGGATTATGATGGTTTGGCAGAACAGTTTTAAAGATTGGTTTCTATTCTGCTGAGTCAACACATATTGCACCAAACGGGTTACTGCTTGTTGAGGATGGGGCTTTCCTATAAAAGTGCCTCTGACGGGATCAGGGCATAAGAGCTGCAATACTGGAGGGGCTGACATCAGTTTCACTGACCTGATCATCTGGCACAGAAAGCTTCCTGCAATTTTTTTTTAGACAAATTCTTGTTTATAAACTTTTAAGGCTTAAAAACCTTCAGAGTTACTGGTTTACTTATGCAAAAACTCGATAAAAGAGTTCCCACTTTTGCTGCGATGATTAACGGCTGAGAATGCCCTCACCTACAAAGTCAACCAGGACCCACTCATCATCTTCTTTCTCACTGAATTCTGGTTCTTGGTTCGAAGAAGCATTGACTTCACCCACAAACATTTTATTCAATCTCTGGAACATTGTTAAGGCAAGATTGAGACTTTGGCTGGATATCTGTGTAGCTGAGATTTTCAAAACCTGTCTTCCGTCAGCCTGATGCCGCTGACAGGGGGTTAAAGTGCACAAGTGCTTATTCAATGTAGGTGAGAAGCAGGGCGAGTCCGCATCCCTAAAATAAAACAGAAAAAAGGTTATTTCAAATCAGCACATGTTTACATAATGTGTACATCTCCTCACCCCCCAGAAAAAAGCATAGGCCTTCGCCTACAGCTTGGCTCTTCGCTTCTTTCAAACACAAGAATGCAAAATCTCTTTTTTACAAACAGTAATCGACTACTCAAACACAACCTGTAAATATCTCAAAAGGCGCAATGGGAGGGGTTAGTTTTTTTTCACATCTGTGCTTTTATAATAAGGGATAGACTGAGTAACATATTTCAACTGAAATACTACTCTTCCGTAAGTAGAGTGAAAGGTAGGTTTTCATGGTCAACTGGTCAGAAGCTGCCAATTGCGCCCAGCACCCGTGCCCAGTGAGAGACCGCACCAGGTCCTCACCTTTCCCTGGCACCTTTTCTCTCCCGCTCTATTCTTGTGTATGATTGTGAGCACACCTAACTCCATTGAAATCTGTTAACTACAGCACACTTGGACCTTCAAAACCATTCCTACAGCTGGCATGGGAAAGTCACACTGTAGAGAACTCAGGGGGCCAGCAAGCAGAACTGGAAGGGACCACTGTGCCGGGGTTCAAAGGTGGCTTGTTTCCTACCAGGATGAGGAAGTCACACGACTCCAACGGCTCTACCCCATGGAGTTCTGGTGAGTTCTAACGAGGAACTCCAGCCTCGCCTGATCCTGTTCCAGAGTTCCAGATTTATATACCCATTTCTGCCTGGTTACCTGATGGGCAGACCAAACCTAACAAATTGCAAGATCTTTTAATTTTCCCCACAAACATACTCAGGCTCACTACCCGTCGCCCCCCTTCTCAAGGAGGAGAGGCAGCAGTTATTCAGGCCAAACACTTAGCCCTCACCCCCGCACCTCTCACCCAAACTTGCAGCACATCCTGTGTACTCTAGCTGCACACATGGCTCGAATCCGCCTACTTCTCTCCACCACTCTCACCCTAGTTGAAGCCAACTGGTTTGACTTTGCCAATCACCACCTCCTAGATGGCTTCCCTGATCCTACTCTTGTCCAGTGAGATAATGCATGCAACCTACTTAGCCAGGCACCTGGTACAGAGTTCTCAGTGTCAACTATTATTATGCAAATATTTGCTGAGCACCTATTATGCATCAGGCCTAGTGCTCAGGGCAGGAGAGAGAGAAGCGGACAAGGCCCTTCCATGGCAAGCCCACCAACCCTGTGTGATGAGTGTCACGTGAGGAGAAGTACTGGGGGTTCCTCAAATCCACAGACAGGGGTCAGAGAAGGACAGCTGCAATCATGACCTTAATCGTGAATGGTTGAGAAGCTCAAGAACAGATGAAGGAGAAAGAATGCCGTGGAAACGTGCAGATGAGTGAGAATGTGGCTCACTTCCATATGGCTCAAGATCCCAGCGGACAGTCTTGACAGCAGGCTTGGAGGCTACGTGGGGACTGGATCCTGCAGGGCGTTGTGCGCCAGAAGGGGAGGGAAAAAGTCAAGGATGCCCTAGGTTTTCGGCCTGGCCAACTGGAGGGGTGGTAGGATAGTTCACTGGAAGAGGAACACAGCAGAGGTGTAGGCCGTGTGCTCTGGACACAAGGAACTGGGAAAGTTGGGGAGTCCTGATGTCTGCAAGGAGCTGAATCTGGGGCTCTGCAGTCCAAGAGCATGGTGTCTGCTGAGGGCACAGATTTGGGAGTTACCAACACAAAGGGGGTGACAGGAACCATAAGAGTGGGTGAGATCATCCAGGAAGTGTCAGCCCTGAATCCCTGACTTCATACTGTGGATATTTCACTTTCAAAACAATCATCCTTAGCTATAAATGATGTGGTTCAAATCTGTTGGTGATGAGACTCCTGGTTCAATTCTTTATGTGTTCTCTGGACTGCTACAACTGTTTGGCAGGCTACTACTCATGTAGTACTACAAATATGTGTTTAAATAAATGACATTTTGAATACTTCTGTGGTCACAATCTGTCATCCTCAGCCATTAATTATGAAAAATGGGTAAACAGGAAGTGTCACTTGCATAACCAGTCTTCCTAAAACCCTTCTGGAAAGCAGTATGGCCAATCATGTAGTCTGGAGCTCAAGTATGAGAACTCAAAGGGAACTTTATGTTGCATGTAAGAGAATTTTCAAGAGAAGTGGGCCATGTAGTTGGCTAGACTTGATTATCCCAAAAGATGAGCTATCCCAGGGCTGAGGTGTATGTAAAAGTTTTGAGCATATGAGCTAGGAGGGAGAAAAGATACTTTAATCCTTCCCCCATTTCTCTTAAATTATTGGCCCCAAGTACAGTTCTGTGTCTGCTGACCTAGTTGGATGAATTCTCCGGAGTGCCTGGCTGGACTCAGACCCTGCACCAGCGAGAGCTGCTGGGTGGGGCAGGAACACCCCACGGGAACCCTAGCTTGTCCTGAATAAGCCCCTACCCCCCAACTGTGATGCCACATGTGGTCAGTCACTGAGGCCCAGGCCAGTTAAATGGCAGCTACAAGGCAGAGAACATGCCGGGGCCTCAGTGCTTGGGCAGCTGCAGGTTCCAAACTGCCCCCTCTGCCTGTCGCCTCTTCTGTAACGTGGAAGCCAGCCTGTGCCTGGAGCGCACGCGGCTCTGCCACGGGAAGGGGGTCTCTGGAGGAGCTTCCCACAGGACAGCACGAGTCAAGCCTCTTGGTTTCCTAAAGTGAGGTTGGTCCAACTTTGCCAAGTTCCTCCGGCCCCGCTTTCTGTAGCTGTCACAGAGGACAAGGAGCTGCTGGAGAGACCCCGGTACACTGACACTGTTCAGTGAGATGGCCTCTGGGAACATCAGGTGAATGATTATTTGAAATGTAATTGGATTGAAAAACTAAAAAAAAATTCTTTGGCCCCACCACACAGCATGCAGGTTCTGAGGGATCTGAGATCCCCGACCAGGGATTGAACCCACGCTCCCTGCAGTGGAAGCTCAGAGTCTTAACCACTGGACCATGAGGGAATTCCCTGGGAAATCAAATTTTTAATCTTATTATTTAATTTGGGATATAGTAGGTTAAATAAAATATATTAACAAAATTCATTTCACCTGTTTCTTTTTCCTTATTTAATGCGGCTACTTAAAAACCTACATATATAGCCCACATTGTATATTACTATTGGACAATGCTATTCTAATGTCTTGATGGCCTATCTTCCCAGTGACCCAGACTGTCCCTACCAGGTCACTGCTACTCTTCACCTTGACTTCGGCCCAAGAATGGAGGCTCTCCTTGGGGCTGGTCCTGTGCAGCTAAAAGGCAAAGCAGAACTTCGGACTGCACTCCTTAGCACCTCACAGACTTTGATATTCACAACTCTAGGATAAAGATAAAACTAAGGTGAAAATTCCAGAGAAAGCAAGTGTCCTAAGAGGAAAAATTTACAAATACAGCTCTGGAATTTAGCCAAGAGGTAGATGAATGAAGGCAAGGCGGGAGGCGCTGCTGTTGTCTGGGGCACCTGCAAGCCTGGCAGTCTCACCCTGGTGGAGAAAAGAAACAAAGTGTCTGTGCCCGGCACTTCAAGGAGGCAGCTCTGGCCTCTTCCGCTTGGCTCTAAATAGCTCCATTCCCTCCCTTCATCATAAAATGAAGCAAACCACATCACAGCAAGTTTAGGAAATAAGGAAAGTTATTCCATACTTTGTTGCAGTCATTGTTAGTATGTTGTGCATTTTCTTCTACCGATAGTTTCTTTTTTATCACAACTGCAATGGCACCCACTCCAGTCCTCTTGCCTGGAAAATCCCATGGACAGAGGAGCCTGGTGGGCTGCAGTCCATGGGGTCGCTAAGAGTCAGACACGACTGAGTGACTTCCCTTTCACTTTTCTCTTCCATGCATTGGAGAAGGAAATGGCAACCCACTCCAGTGTTCTTGCCTGGAGAATCCCAGGGACGGGGGAGCCTGGTGGGCTGCCGTCTATGGGGTCGCAATGAGTCGGCCACAACTGAAGTGACTAAGCAGTAAGCAGGCCAATGCATGCACAATTTTTATCCTGCTTTGTTACTTAACATTTCATTATCAATATTTTTCGTATTACATGAGTAGAAATGCTCTGTGAGCAGAGAAAGGTGGCTGAGTTTAATACTCATGGGGTTAAGCATTCTAGTTTGAGAACTTAGAAAAGGAGTTACTAGGCTGGGTAGAGTTTGTCGGTATGATTTATCTTCTCATTTTTGAGACAGGCAACCAACCTTGAGGCCATGTTGCTCTGAAGTTAGCCTGCTCGGTTTGAAATCTTGACTTTGCTCCTCAGAACTTGTGTGTATTTAGGATATATAGTAACTTCTCAGTGCCTTGGTTTTCTCATCCCTAAAATGGGGAGATAGGGCCAACATGAGGAATAAGTGTGTTTATCACTTAGAAGCAGGCACACAGCAGGCACCCAGTAAATATTAACCACAAGTTCACTTCAAATCAGGTGTATGACTGTGAGCAAGTCACTTAGCATCTTTGGGTGAGTCTTTATTGGCAAAATGTTCATATAGTCATCAGAGATGTGATTTACTCAATGTTTATTGTATGTGACAGACTTTAGGTACTTATTTGTCCCACTTGATTAATCTCTGTTTAGCAACCCCAGGGGACACTTTCCACTCCCCTTTCTCAAAACTACTTAATACTCAGAAAGGGTTCTTGTCTCAATGAAGGAAAGGGGGAGAAGCCCTCCTCAATCTCCTCGAAATTGGAATTAACACAGGAGACAATGAGCAGATGTAATTAGGAAATACAATTAAAAAAAACAAAAACAAGGAATCCCTACAGAAAACTCATCTTCAACTTAAATCACCATTTCCTTCTTACTGGCTGTGTGGTCTTGAGTAAGTTAAGTCCATCTCTCTGGGCCCTCAGGTTTCCTATCGGTAATACAGCCTAACTTCACAGGATTATTGTGGGAATCGAGTTAATGAACGTAAAATCCTCACCGAGTTTGTGGTACACGCTAAGCACCCAATGAGAGTGAGTGATCAAAATGAGGATTTTAACTACGATGGGAGATAAAGTGCCTACCACAGGTGCAGCCTCCACCAGTGATGGGTAAGATCAAAGCAGGAGTCAAGGAACCTGCCACCGACGGGCGGGCAAGCGCCGGTCGCGGGGCAGCGGAGCCGCCACGCTCCGGGAGGGCTGCCCGGGCAGCCGCGAGCCCGAAGGGCTGCGCCCCGGGGCGGCGGCGGCCGCGCTCGCCCCTCCGGGGCCCGGGGCCCCCGACCCCCGACGTGCAGTCCCGGGCGGGCAGCCCCAGACCAACGGCGGAGGGCAGGAGGCGGAGTGCGGAGGAGAGGTAAGAGGAGGTCGGTTCCGCGGCGGCCCAGCGAACACAGGCCGCGCTCGGGGTGGGGGGCGGCAGAAACCAAACACGCAACTGCCGCCCCGCGCCCGCGCGCACCCCCGGGGCCGCCGAAGCGGTGGGCAGCCGGCCCGCGGCGGCGAGCGGAGACGGGGGTGGGGGGGCGCACCGACAGCGGCCCGAGGGGCGACCGGGAGCGAGCGGCCCTGGACGCCGGCCCAGCCCGCACTTACGTGGGACCGACCCGCGGCTGGACGAGCGGCGAAGGCAGCCGGCGGGGACCCGCGCGCGGGCGGCTGAGGTAGCTGCGGCGCCCGGACGGCGGGGCGCGGGGCCGCTCCAGCCCTCCTGAGGCCGCGCCGCTGGCCGCCGCCGGCGAGTCCCGTTCCTTTTGTTGTTGTGCAGCCTCGGAACAGCTGATCCGCCGCTGCGCCCGCCCGTCGGGCCCGCCCGCCCGGACGCCCCGCCCCGGGGCGGGGCCAGGCCCGGCCCCACCAATCGGCGGCGCGCGGGCCCCGGGGCCGCCCTGCGAGAGGCTGTCACTAACGCACGTGACCTGGCGCCGGGCCGGGCGACGCTCCGGAGCTAGAAACAAGCCCGGGCAACAACGCCCGGGAACCCAGGGGGCAGAGAGGGGCCCGCGGAAGGCGCGGGGCGGGGGGTGGCTGGGCCGGGGGCGAACCAACACGGAGACCCGCCCCGGAGGGTGAGGACCAAGCGGACCTGGACGCGGAGAGGAAGAACCCTGACCCCGGCTGTCCCTTTGGCCGAGGGAGGGCCGAGCGTCTGGGGGCACACAGGGACACAGAGGTGCTGTGAGAGGAAAGCTAAGGGCCTCGAGAGTGATGGAGGCCCAAGACGGTGAGGCAGGCCCACTTCACGTCTTGGCCGTCGTGGAAAGGAAGGGCTGGGCCCCGTGGGTACAGGCGTGCCGCCCACCCAACCTCCTTGTTTAAGACCAGGAGCCAGGTGCCCACCTTGCTGAGGTCACTGACCCTGGGAGCTGACTGACCTCGTCTACTGGCTCGGGATGCAAGCCGGCGAGGCAGAAGAGGCCATGAGACCAGACCTGGAAGGCGAGACGCCAGAAGCCTGGAGACGCTCTGCTCCAGAAGACAGGAGAACCCAGAGGAAGGAGACAGGGCCCCGTCCAGGTTCTGCTCAGACCCAGGGAGCCGATGGCCTCTGTTCTGCTGTTTACACAGCACAAAATCGTGGGCGTTTATCAGAGGTCCTACCTGCTCACCCAGTTATTTATAGTGAGAGGAATGTAAGACAGGGGGCTTGAAAATATTTTCCAAACCAAAGCTCTGTATGGGTATAGACGGATCCACACTGGCAGAGGCAAAGTAGTCATTTTGACGTATCTCCCCCCTCACGTGGATTTTGTTTGGACTGAGATGCAGTTCTCTGACCCAGGGTGAAATGTGTATAGAGACCCTGAACAGGTGTGTCATACATTAAGGATCTGAAAGACTCTGGCCTCCTAACCCTCGGGGGTATCCTGTGGCCAGTCTGTTTCCAGCAATACTAGTTTTAAAGGGTATAAAACACGGGGGACCGTCTGACACCCAGGAGTAATAACCAAAATTCAGGGGCCACTTGACTTTTTTCTCAGAAGATAGATCAAGGCATTAACTTGGATTTTGGCAAATCAGGCACATCCTCATATTTTCTCTTGATTGTCATTGCTAATATTACATGCCCCCAAATCTCGTTTCTCCTTAGGAATTTGCCTAGAGACCGTCTTGTCATTCAGAACCCACGGGTGATGGTAATTCTAAGAGTCTGATTTCTTAAAAGGTCACAGCGAGACCTACCTTTTTTCAGTGTGATAGGATTTATCATCATTACAGGCAAAATGTGGAAGCCTGCAGTACCTTGTTACGACAGAGAAAACGACCTGAGGTAGATGCTGATTCCAAAGGTGGTCACAACAGTATCTCCATCATGAAGTCTATTTTTTCTTCCGTTTGAATTGGGGCTGGCCCTGCTTTGACCTATAGAATGTGGCAAAAATAGTGTTCGAGGTCTTCCAAGACCAGACGTTAAGCAAGCCTGATGGCTTCTGCTTTGCATTCTGGGGAACACCAGCCACCACATAAGGAGAACCCACCATGCTGTGAGGAAGTCTAAGCTATGTGGAGGGGCCGCCTGAAAGAGAGATGACTGACTGGCCCCTAGTTGTTCAACCTGTCTCAGCTGAGGTACCAGACTTGTGAGTGAAAAACCGCTCTAGGAAAGTCCAAGGCCAGCAGACATCACATGGAACAAAGATGAGCCATCCTCACTGAGCCCTGCCAAAACTGTAGAATCATGAGCAAATAAATGATTGCTGTTCTAAGACACTAAATGTTGAGGTAGTTTTAAAAGCAGCAATAGGTAACCAAGACAAAGCTAAACAAGGGAAAGTCCCCTAGCATACAGATCAACCTTCTGTAGACTCCACAAGGCAGAGTTTGGGGATAATTCTTTTATCTTATCTCAGGAGTCGTTTGCTTTCTGTTTACTCTTGCTGATTTATAATCGTCCCACCTGGTGCTTGTTTATCCCAGTGTTATACCAAGGGTGGGAGGAGGAGACATAGGAGAAGTCTGCCCCAATGAGGGAAGAGTATTTTATCACTGTACCTTGTTTGGAACTGTTAGAGCATGAAAACAATAAAAAGCAAACAGAATTTTCATCAGTTTTATTATTGTTTTTAAGGTCTCTCCGCTCACACACACACACATCCACTGCTTGTTGCCTGAACGGGTGGCTCCCATTGCCTCCCTCCTTGGTGTGCCACTGGTTTACACACACACTCACAGTGAGACTGAGTAATGTCATCTCCACAGCACAGAGCTGTCTGAACACAACCAAACTGTCAAAGCACACAGCTGCAAACCAGCCTCTTGTCTGTTGGCTGACAAAGACCCAGCCAGGTTCCCTGCCTGGGCAGACCCAGTGAATCCAACCTTCCTTTAATTCACAGGATAATTCTCAGTAGGTTGCCATAGTATCCACTTCCAAGCTGACCCCCTGCTGTGGGGGTGACCCTTTCCCCATCTGTCAGAGCCCTCCTGTCTGTTTTCCATGGAGCTCAATGCAGTGCCTTATCTACCCCAACAAAAGAGATTCAACCTCAAGTTTTGTTTTGAAGGACCACAGGGCAGGGCCACATTTCTGCCAACTTCCAGAAACAATACAGCTAATGCCCCTGCCTCCTGTTAACAAAGGCAGACTATGGCCATTACCCTGCCAGTTGCGTCAAAGCTGCTAAAGAATGTTGTTTCCTACCAAGCTGCAGATGGGGAACCCCGTAGGGTGGCTGCTCAGGGCAACCTCAGAACAACAAAGCAACAAGTCATTCAGTCTTTACTGAGGAGACTCCCAAAGTGAAGTCTGCCCAGGTAATTTTCAATCTGTCCATCAACACAGGGTCTGCTAGGCTTCTATCCGTCCAGCTTGATGTCAAGTATCTGGGAAAGACAGAAGATTTGTTTGTTTGTTGTTTGTGCATTTTGGGAAAACAATCACTTGGAATTCCAGTGAAATCTGTTGTCATAAGAGAAAGAAAGAAAGGGTCTGTCTTGGTCTCCAGAAAGCCTGGAACAGAAGGAAGCAAGAGGTTTGGTGAACTCCACTTTCTGGAAAAGAAATGAAAAAAATCAGGCAACTAGGCTGCCAGTTATCATCTCAGGAAGAAGTCAGGAATGATACTGGAGCCATTGTGTAGTAGCTTTTCAGGATTCTGGAACCTCTGTTACTCCAGCAGATTCGTTTTTTAAATGAATGATGATTAGAAATAAAATCCTTAAAATGAAAAGGGTCTGTGTTCTGGCTAAGGCTTCAGGAGGGAGAAGGAAGTGGAGCCACCTTGTTTGACAGCCAGTGTTTTGAGGAGCAGAGCCCCCAAGAGCCGTGGTGGCATTGGGTGGATTGTGAGTGACTGACGACGGTCCCCCAGACCTAGTGTGCTTTCTCCAGTCTGTAAAGTCCCAACTTTAAAGACTTTTTTGTTTCTAGGTGAATGTACAAAAAGTGTCCAATTACTTAAAATTATGTTGAAATGTATCCTTACAGCAGAGTAGAGAGTCATCCCTCCGTGGATGTGACCGAGATCCATGATCTAGAGTAGCCCTCTATACACAGCACACACACCAGGGTACCATGAAGCTGAAGACAACACCCGTCCCCCACCCTGGAGGGATAGACATGACCTGTCCTAGTACTAAGGCAGCTGTTATCTGAGGAGGGTGAGCAAAGGTCTTTTGTCGCTCCTGCTGCTGAAGCTACCTCTTCACTCTCACGGCTACTTCTGGGTCATTGCCCAACAGCCCGCATGTGCCAGAGGCAGCTCCAGGTGGGATCTGTAACCATGAATCATTCGGTTATGGGGACAGCTTGAGCAGAACGTGTCTTGCCGCCTTTCTCCAAGGGGGTGACGTAGACAATGTGATTGGTCCTTGTGTAAGCTGCACGCTGCCTGCCAGTCTGCCTGTTTAAGGAAAACTTGTTTACTGGGTTATTCTTTTTGCTGGAATTAACTACCTTAAATATCCATTACATTCTGCAATGTTAATTTGTGTTCAGGTTTTTCAAGGCTTTGGGCATGAAATCAGAGGCAGGAGGGTTTTTGATTTCTATTCTTTGGGGGCCTCTTTCCCTGTTTACTCCTCTGGTAGGAGTCATCATGTCTCTCCCTTTGTAGCTCAGACAGGAGGAGGATATGAATAGTATAGCCTGTAAAGACTGAATGTCACCCACTCATTCCTTCAGGCCTGCTGTGTTTACAGCATCCATTCATTCAGTCAGTAATTATTTAATGAGCACCTACTCTATACTAAGCACTGGAGATAACCGCAATGAACAAAACACTGTCAGCCCTCAGGAAGCTACCCTCTAGTGAAGGAGATAAGTGTGGAAAGTACTGGGTGCTGTGAAGAAAGATAAAGCTGAATACAGGATTAGACAGAGGTTGGTGGGGAAGGGTTTGTAAGGCCTTACAAACAGCCATGAAAAGAAGAGAAGCAAAAGGCAAAGGAGAAAAGGAAAGATATACCCATTTGAATGCAGAGTTCCAAAGAAGAGCAAGAAGAGATAAGAAAGCCTTCCTCAGTGATCAATGCAAAGAAATAGAGGAAAACAATAGAATGGGAAAGACTAGAGATCTCTTCAAGAAGATTAGAGATACCAAGGGAACACTTCACGCAAAGATGGGCACAGTAAAGGACAGAAATGGTATGGACCTAACAGAAGCAGAAGATATGAAGAGGTGGCAAGAATACACAGAAGAACTATACAAAAAAGATCTTCATGATTCAGATAATCACAATGGTGTGATCACTCACCTAGAGCCAGACATCCTGGAATGTGAAGTCAAGTGGGCCTTAGGAAGCATCACTACAAACAAAGCTAGTAGAGGTGATGGAATTCCAGTTGAGCTCTTTCAACTCCTAAAGGATGATGCTGTGAAAGTGCTGCACTCAATATGCCAGCAAATTTGGAAAACAGCAGTGGCCACAGCGCTGGAAAAAGTCAGTTTTCATTCCAATCCCAAAGAAAGGCAATGCCAAAGAATGCTCCAACTATCGCACAATTGCACTCATCTCACACACTAGCAAAGTAATGCTCAAAATTCCCAATCAGGCTTCAACAGTATGTGAACCATGAACTTCCAGATGTTCAAGCTGGATTTAGAAAAGGCAGAGGAACCAGAGATCAAATTGCCAACATCTGCTGGATCATCAAAAAAGCAAGAGAGTTCCAGAAAACATCTACTTTTGCTTTACTGACTATGTCAAAGCCTTTGAGTGAATCACAACAAACCGTGGAAAATTCTTCAAGAGATGGGAATAGCAGACCACCTTACTTGCCTCCTGAGAAATCTGTATGCAGGTCAGGAAGCAACAGTTAGAACTGGACATGGAACAACAGACTGGTTCCAAATAGGAGAAGGAGTACGTCAAGGCTGTATATTGTCACCCTGCTTATTTAACTTATATGCAGAGTACATCATGAGAAACGCTGGGCTGGAAGAAACACAAGCTGGAATCAAGATTGCCGGGAGAAATATCAATAACCTCCGATATGCAGATGACACCACCCTTATGGCAGAAAGCGAAGAAGAATTAAAGAACCTCTTGATGAATGTGAAAGAGGGGAGTGGAAAAGGTTGGCTTAAAGCTTAACATTCAGAAAACTAAGATCATGGCATCTGGTCCCATCACTTCCTGGCAAATAGACAGGGAAAGAGTGGAAACAGTGTAAGACTTTATTTTTTTGGCTCCAAAATCACTGCAGATTGTGGCTGCAGCCATGAAATTAAAAGACACTTACTCCTTGGAAGAAAAGTTATGACCAATCTAGACAGCTTATTACAAAGCAGAGATAAAATTTGCAAACAAAGTTCCATATAATCAAAGCTATGGTTTTCCCAGTAGTCATATATGGATGTGACAGTTGGACCATAAAGAAAGCTGACCGCCAAAGAATTGAGGCTTTTGAACTGTGGTGTTGGATAAGACTCTTGAGAGTCCCTTGGACGGCAAGGAGATCCAACCAGTCCATCCTAAAGGAGATCAGTCCTGGGTGTTCATTGGAAGGGCTGATGTTGAAGCTGAAACTCCAATCCTTTGGCCACCTGATGAGAAGAGCTGACTCATTTGAAAAGACCCTGATGCTGGGAAAGATTGAAGGTGGGAGGAGAAGGGGACAACAGAGGATGAGATGGTTGGATGGCATCATTGACTCAATGGACATGAGTCTGAGTAAACTCCGGGAGTTGGTGATGGACAGGGAGGCTTAGGGTGCTGCCGTTCATGGGATCGCAAAGAGTCGGACACGACTGAGTGACTGAACTGAACTGGTGGGAGGTAGGATGATCAGATGGAATTCTCTGAGGACAGAAGGACGTGAGGTGAAGAGGCAGCCCAGGCAGCCAGGAGAGCCAGCACAAAGGTCAGAAGCACAAGAGTCCTCGTGCTCATGGAATAGTGCTGCTCTCTTACCAAACAGTGTCACTGAGAATTTGGCAGGACCTGGTGTCTGACGGTTACCTGAGCAGACCCATAAGTCTACGAGTTCAAGAGGACTGGCCCAGATCTTGAAATTCCTCTGTTAGTCTTTGGGTTTTGGCCACAAAGGCATATAGGTCCCTGAGAAGTGGCTTTTGTGATTATCATTATGTCCTGGGACTAAATTTCAGAGCCCTAAGAACAATGGCTTCAGGGAGTCAATTCAGTATCATGTTGGGAAGGCAAAACCACTTTGCGGCATGTACTATCTGGTAAAGAAGGAAGGGACAGGAAATTGCAAAGTTCCTACGCTATAGTGGATCATTTATCTTCTGGTGCCTCAGTTTCCTTAATTGTAAAAGACAGGAAAGACTACCTACTTAGAGAGACAGTGAAAGCAGAAAAGTGCTTGGGGCATGTAGGTATTTGAAAAATGTTTGTTCTCACTAGCACGCTAACCTTTATCTAAGAATTTTATTTTAAGGATTTTATTTCTTATCACCTTGTGGAAATAGGATGTTTTTAAGAGAAAAAAAACTAAAGTTTAAAAGTGTTAATAGCTTCTGAGAACTTGGGCCTACCTCCAAACAACAAAAATGAGGAACATAGCCTTATCTTCTTTAATAAGTCTATAAGCAGGAACCACAGAGGTGGTCTGGACCCATGTTTGAATTGAATGTCCCCAAGAAACCTGCATTTTGTATTATCTGATTGTTTAAAACCAGAGTTTGGAAAATAAGTGCCTCCCTAGCAAACACTGATACAGCAGAGTTACTTTACCGGCTCAAACACAAGTGCAGTGGACACTAATGAATCCTGGAAAGTAAACTCCTGGAAGCCATATTGTCCATAATCAGGAATGGCATTTAAAGTGAGAAGCAGCTGAGCTTCATGGTTAAGAGCACCAGTTCTGTAATCAGACCTTAGTGCAAACTATATGACCTTGTGTTTAACCTCTCTTAGCCTTGGTTTCCTTACCTGCAAAGTAAGGATGATAATGTCTCATTAGGTGGTTCTGATAAGTAAATGAGATCATGCATATAAAGCATTTAATATGATGCTCAGCACTATAGTAGGAACTTATTAAAATGTTGTTAGTGTAACCTGAGTGTACTGAGTTCTGCAACCTTCAGGAGAGTGATACTGAGACAATAGTCAAAAAAAGCCTCTCGAGAAGGTGAATTTTGAGTCAAGCCCTGAGTGATGCAAAGGGCTTAGAGGCCTTGTGAAGCTCTAAGCAGTGACTTAGAGTAGAGGCAGAAGAAATACTAAGTGTAAAGGCCACCCCTGGTGTGCATAGAGTGCCAGCAGAGTGCCGAGAGTGTGGTGAGGGAAGGGGCTTTGGAAGAAGATGCTGTCCAAAGGGTAACGAGGGAACTTGCAAGCAGGAATGAGAAATCTGGATTTCATTCTAAATATGATGAGAAGTTAAAGTCTGGAGTTTCAGACATCTTGAGTCCAAAATGCTTTTTGGATATTCAGGGAAAATGTTCCGGGCAATTGCATATTGAGCCTGGAGCTCAAGGAACAGTTAGGTAGGGGTTGCTCATGCAAATGTATGAGTTATCAGCTTTTTATTAACACTTCAAGCCAAAGAACTGAATGGAATGACCGAGGGAAAGATTATAGTCAGAGAAGAGGAGTGAAGCCTGGCCAGGGGCTCTGACTTTTAGAAGACAGAAAGAAGGAATATTCAGCCGAAAAGACTGAGAAGGAGCAGCCGATGGGGTGAATGAAAACTTAAGAGTGAAATAACCTGGAATCCGAGGGCTGAAAATGCCTTTGGAAGGCAAGCGTGACCAACTGCAGAGAAGCGAGTCTGATAAGGACGGTGACCTGGCATCTGGATCCAGCAAGATGGCGGCCAGCAGTAACGTTGAGTGAGCAGGTCTGGTGGATTGGTGGCTACGGAATGCTGACTGGAATAGGTTAACAAGAGGAGGGAAAATCCCGAGAGAGACTAGGAGAGGAGGAAGCAGAGGCAGAAGGTCTAAGTGTATTAATTTGCTAGGGCTCATAACAAAGTGCCACACACTGGGTGGCTTAAACACTAGACATTTATTTCCTCACAGTTCTTGAGACTTGGAAGTCCAAGATCAAGGTATAAGCAGGCAGGGTTGATTTTTCCTGAGGCCTCTCACCCTCACTTGCAGGTGGTGGCCTTCCCTCTGTGTTATGTCATAATATTCTCTTCTGGTGAGGACACCAGTCATATTGGACAGAGGCCCACTCAGACTGCCTCCGTTTAACTTAATCACCTCTTGAAAGGCCATTTTACGAATGTAGTCACATTCTGAGGTGCTAGGGTTTATGGCTTCAACATATGGATTTCAGGGCAAGGGGGCACTTAATCACTAAGCAATTCCTTTTCAGGAATTTTGCTGTGAAGGAGAGCAAAGGGCTGTACTGGAGGTGACAGGCAAGACACGGAGGTTTTGTCTTTATTTTGGATTTTTACTCTGGGAGGAGTTCCAGCCGCTGGTACTGCTGGTGAGAAAGGCACTGCGGAGAAGCAGAGACCACTCACTGTGAGGGAGAGAGGGGTTCAGTGCAAAGTCCTCAAAGCTCTGAGAGGGGATGGGATGAAGAGGTGTGAAATGACTCACCCAGATCACTAACTTGTGAGTGGTGGGGCTTGCACTCGACCCCGAGACTCATGGTCTCGCCAGCTACATGTCAATGCCAGCAATAACTGTAGGAATTCCCCAGGAAAGGAGCAGAGGTGACGATGGAGTAAACACAGTCATACATGGACTTACAGCTGTCCCGGCCACCTACTAGCCCTGCACTCAGGGGTTGGCTGGGTGGTCTTGGGTCCACAGAAGGGGAAGGAGGAGAAGTAGGTGAGGCTCTGTCCGACTAATCAATGAGCTGAAACACCCCCAGGAAGTCCAGTTCCACCGTGGTTGAATATTTGGAATCTGTGACCCAGAACTGGCCTATTTATTTGAACTGAACTGGGCTTCAGGTCACCACCAGTTTCAGCCAGTTACATCATCAGCTTTTCACATGCAGATTGCTACCCTCTTTCATAAGCCCAAGGAACCCGTGGCTTTGTGATTTTGCTTTTACAAGCTCTCTTATCACAGCATGTGTGTGTTGGAGCCCAGATGTTAAACAAATCAATCAGTAAATAAACCTTGGCTTCACATTTTGTACAAAGTTAACTGACACATGAACACACAGTCTGTAAGCTGCTCACAGTCTCTATGTCACGGGGTCTCTGAGTGAAAACACTTCATTCTTTTTTTTTTTTAACTACTTTATTGAGATATAGTTCAACTGTCATAAATTCCCCTCATTTAAATTGTACATTCACTGATTTTTACTGTATTCACAGAGTTGTCAGCACTTCCTTCCTGACACTGTGGTTTTCACCTGAGCAGACAGGTCACACCCCCAGTGTTGGTACACCTCTGCTATTGTAATCATGGCCAGTTCCTACCCTGAGAAGATTATCTGAAGGCAAATGTAGATCTGACTGTGACTTCCCTGGTGCTGAGTGAGCAGCTGATGAACTGGCCAAGTTCACTGGTAAAGACCATTCAGTGTCTGTTACATGGGAGGCTGTTGTGGAATAAATAGATTGAGTGAGCAGGTTTTACTACAGGGAGGCATGGACACTCTACTTGGAACCCAGACAATGAGGTCTCAGTATGTTTAATCCAAACGGCAGAACACCAAATCCCTTACATTTGTTTCACATCTTCTTACCAACCCTTTCCCCTAAATGCTCCATTTCATTATCCTCCAAAGCATTTGTTTTGAAACTACGTATGTCCTCCTTCCTCTCATGGAAACCACCTGTAGCAGCAACCACTGGGACTGCTGCAAACATTTGTTTTTGATAACAGTGTATTTTGAACGTCTGTGGTTTCAATTTCTATTTTTGTCCCTTACTGTCATAACTTTTCTATCTTTTTATGCCTTTTATGGGTAGTTTTGCTTTTCCCAAGCATTTGCAATCTGCTGAATGTGTCAGCTACATAAACTGTGAACTAAGAAATTTATAATTTCGAAATCAGTATAATTGTCCATGACTTACAGCTCTCAAGATGTTTCCGTCTACCATATTTAAGCTGATCCTCACAGCAACTCAATGGTCAGAAAACCAAGGTTTCCTTGCTGGTCAGCAACAAAAGTTATAGTAAAAAAATGGGTGATTTGAATTCTAGTCTAGGATTTTCCCCTTCCAGAACACTGGCCATCATATATGACTATGGTTCTCCAACTTCAGCTGAATCAGAATTGTTGAGGGGGCTTGATACAACAAAGATTGTGAGCTCCACCCCCAGCATGTGTGATTCAGTAGGTCTGGGCTGAGAGCCAAGAACGTTATTCACATCCAAGCTCCTCTGCTTTCTCCCCTGCCTTCCCCTTCTAGCTTCCCTTGCAGCTAGGGGTGGTCATGTGACATATTCTGGCCAATGAGATGTGAGGAGAAGTCTGGGAAAACCTGTGCTTTCCTAATGCAAGGCCAAGGGACGTACTTGGCCCTTCACCCTTCTTACTTCTTCTTGTTAGAACTTATATATAGTGCTTGGAGATACAACAGCATTTATGACCAACACACTGAAACTGGCAGGACAGGAAGATAGGAAGAGGCTGGGTCTCTGACAGCCCTCAGTTGCTAATCCCCAGATTTCTCTTCCAAGTGAGAAAAATAAATCTCTATTTAAGTCACTGTAGTCAGGTTTTCTGTTACTTGTAGTCAAAAGCATACCTACTCAATACAGAGAAAGAAGGATAGAAGGGTGAATGAGACTCTGGGGCACTGCATGAGAAATGGCACTTAACAAGCATTTGTGAGGCCCTATTCTGTAGCTGGCATTGTGCTAGGTGAATGAGACGTGGTTCCTGTTGAAAAGGCCTCCATGGAAATACACAAATAATAACACATGTGACTATTACTCAGCCATGAAAAGGAACCATGTTGGGTCATTTGTAGAGATGTGGGTGAACCTAGAGTCTGTCATACAGAGTGAAGTAAGTCAGAAAGAGAAAAATAGATATTATATGTTAACGCATATGTGTGGAATCTAGAAAAATGGTAGAGATGAACCCATATGCAAGGACAGGAATAAAGATGGAGGTGTAGACAACACACATGTAGACGTGTGCAGAGGGGAAGGGGAAGGTGGGATGAATTGGGAGATTGGGACTGACATTGACATCCATACACTACTGTGTGTAAAATAGCTAACTAGTAGGAACCTGCTGTATACCACAGGGAACTCAGTTTGGTGCCAAAGGGGTGGGATGGGAGGTGGAAGTAGGAGGGAGGTCCAAGAGGGAGGGGATATATATGCACATATATATGTGCATGTAAACATATATGTATATATATTTTTTCATTTCGTTGTACAGCAGAAACTAACACAGCATTGTAAAGCAACTATATCCCGAAGAGTTTAAAAAAACAAAAAACATATGACAAGCACAAAGGTAGAAGCAAAATGTTTCGGAAACCCAGACAAAGAATGTTTCCTAGGGAGGTCAGCGAAGGCGCCTAGGAGGTGACATTTTAGCAAAGTCCTGAAAGATAAATAAAATTGCCAGAGAAGAGGGAGGAAAAAAAAGCTCTATGCACTGTGTTCCTTCTCTCCCTTACCCTTGGGGGCCAGAGGCTGGCCCAGCTGGGACAAAACTGCCAGCAGAGTCCACAGCTATGCAGGAAGCTCAAAGTCCAATGAACCAGGAGTGAAGTTGTCAGGATTGGCAGGAACTCCCTGTTGCAGTTCAGGGAGCCAGAAATCTGGGGCTGAAAGACCAGAGCAAGAGATCAGAGGGCAAGGGCAGGGCAGGGCAGGAACCCGATAAGATGGGCAGAGACTTGCTTCTCAAGCAGGTAAGAAACTCAGGGCACCAAACACCCCATTTCATGATTTCTTATCATTCAACTTCGTTTTCACTCTCAGCCCCCATCCTGTTAGGCTTGCAGGAAATTCAATCTTAGTCTTTCCTGTGGCTTCCCCCTGCACCCCAGGCTCTGATGAAATCCTGGTCTGTTACTCAGCCAGCAGGGCCCTGCATTCCCCTTTGCTGCTGTCTCTGTGACACAAGAACCCTGGCTGTGGGACCCCATCGCCCTGAGATACCATGACTATTTCCACCCACTGCCCAATACATCCTCCGGTGCTTCTAGAAAGCAGGGCTCAGGTCCCTGCTGCTGGCGGGCCCCAGAAGCCCCCCTTTCCTCTCCCCAGGCACAGGCATCTCTTCTTGGTTTAGGGGAAATATCTCTCTCTGGTCAGTTTCCGCTAGGGATGTACACTCCCCACCCCCATCCCTATTCAGCTCAGCTGACTTAGGGCTGGGAAAAGCCAGGAAGGGAAGTGTCTGCAGTCTAACACTGCTCGCCTGAGACTGGATCAGACCCTTTTAGAGTGGCTGAAGGCAAAAGGGGAAATGCAGGGGGAAAAGTTTAAGTTTTCAAACAATTATTGGGCCACATATTAACGGTGGTGGTGTGGTTTAAGGGACCGCACACACATATCCCAGGAGGTGTGGTGACAGAGTCAGGGAAAGCCTGATATGTCTGGAAAATGGTGAGTACCTGGAGAGTGGGAGGGGACACCTTGGAGGATTGTTTGTAGAATTTGGATTTTATTTTGTAGGCAACAGAATTCAGGGAAGGTCAATACGCTGTGTTGACACAAAACTTTTTTTTTGGCCATGCCACACAGCATGTGAAATTTCCCCAATCAGGGATCAAACCTGGGCCCCCGGCACCACCAAGATCTTTTTTTCTTGTTTGTTTTAAAGGGGCAACTCTGATGGAAGATGAGTTGTGGAGAGCCTGTGCTTAGCCACAGGAATAAGCCAGACAAGGGCGAGTGAGAATTTAAATCAGGGAGAGAAAAGTGCAGCCACGGTTCTGGGATAAAAGCAACAGAATCTGGTCACTGATGGGCTTTGATGGAATAACGGGGAATAACAAAGAGAGAAGTTGAAGGAGAGTCCACGGTTTCTAGCTTGGGAGACAGAGGAGGTGAGAGGTGAGAGGACAGTAGGCAGAGGAGAGGATGGAAAGGGTGACGGGGAGGAGAGAACCAAACATATTTAGCACTGGTTTTATGGCAGGCATTGTTTCTGTATATTTTTGTCATAGAAACCTACTTATGAAAGTAGTATTATGTTCATTTCGCAGGTGAGAAGGCTAAGGCTTAGAGGTGCTGCTGGTCACCCAAGGTTGCTTGGAGAGTACCAGAGTCAGGGTTAGAAATGATACCTACCTGACTCCAGAATCCATGCCATCCCCACCTGCTTCCAAGTGCCCCCCAGTGGGGATATCTGAGTCCCTTGGGAGCTTGGGAGATAGGCAGAAGGTGCAGGCATCAGTTTGGGAGTCTTTATTATGTAGATGGTTCCTGAAACAGTGGGAGCAGATGAGACCAGCTGGGAGAAGTGTGTGGCCTGAAAAGAGAAGACAAAGACAGACCCTGGGGAAGTTCACAGTTAAGGGTCACATCAGCTCCACTACAGACAACAGATTTTGCTTTTCTCATAACAGAAGCTCTGATGGGGCTCTCTCAGTATGTTGGCGTCATTAGAGAGCCAGGCGCTCATATTTCCTTTCGCCATATTTAATGTGTGCGTTTCCTCCTCAAATTTACCTCAATCACAAAACGGCCACTTTAGGTCCCACTATCCCATTTCAGGCAGAGGGAAAACAGAAGAGGCCAAGAGAAAAATCTGTCTTCCCACCGAGTGAGCCTGCTTTTAAGAAAGTCTTTCTAGGAGACTCAGTCCATAATTTCTGCTCACATTGGCCAGAGTTTAGTTACTTGACCTAGCTTCAAGGGAGGCTAGGAGATGCAGTTCTGTAGCTAGGCCTCTTACTGCTCCAACTAAACTGTGGTTCTTTTTTAAAAAAATTTTTTTCCCTTTTTGGCTGTGCTGGGTCTTCATTGTTGCAAGCAGGTTTTCTCTACTTGCGGTGAGTAGGGGCTACTCTCTAGTTGCGTTGCTCAGGCTCCTTATTTCTGCAGCTTCCTTTGTTGCAGAGCACGGGATCTATGGCGTGCGGGCTTCTGTAGCTGTGGCTCTCGAGCTCTAGAGCACAGGCTCAGTAGCCATGGCGCATGGGCTTAGTTGCCCCATGGTATGTGATATCTTAGTTCCTGGGCCAGGAATCAAACCCTGCACTGGCAGATGGATTCTTAACCACTGGACCACCAGGGAAGTCCTAAATTGTGGTTCTTTTGGTTGAGAAGAAGGGAGAATGGAAACTGGGTAAATAACTGTAATCTCTGCCGTAATGAGGTAGGCAGAGGAAAGAAGAAGATAAAGAATATTTGGGGGCAGGGGAGAGAATGACGCCATAGAAAATGTAACAGTTAGGATGATTTTAGTTTCACATTATTGAAAAGTCAGCCCAAGCTAGCTTAAACTTTGTTCAGATAACCAAAAAAACGTAGCATAGAGCTCGTATGTTGGTTGGGGCTCTGGTTTTGCATATTTTCCTGGCTCTGCCCCCTCTTCATTGGCCTTGCCTCCTGGTTGGCTTCACAAATGGAAGTAAAATGGCTGAAATAGTTCCAGACTCACACATGCACGCAACACTGTCCAGAGCAAGACAGGCCATCTTTTTAGCACGAGTCCTGAAATTCATTCATTCACTCAGAAATATTGCTGGATAATGCAGTATGCACTTTTCTAGATGTTGGGGGTAATGTCAATCAAGCGGATGGATTCTGGCCCCACTGGATCTTATTTGAGTCATCTATTGCTGTGTGACATATTATTCCAAAACTGAGTGTCATAAGACAACTAACATTTGTTATTTCCCAGTTTCTGTGGGTCAGGAATTTGGCCATGGCCTGACTGGGGGACTCTCCTAAGGCTGTAATTAAGATATCAGCTGAGGCTGCTGGGGGGACCTGTTTCCTCCTCATTTGTGTACTATTAGCCTCAGGTCTTCACTGACTGTTGGCCAGAGACATCTGTTCCTGGCAACCCGGGCCTGTCCCCTGGGCTGAGAGTTGAGGAGAGGGGAGGAAGGATAACTAGTGGTTTCTGTAACCTCATCGTAGAAGTGACCTCCCATCACCTTTTCCAGGTTCCTCTGTTTTGAAATAAGTCGCTAGGTCAAGCTTACACTCAAGGGGAGGGCATTCCCTCAGGGCATGAATACTGGAAGGTGGGGGTCATGGAGAACCACTTTGAGGCTCTCTACCCCAGGGCTGTATTCTAGTCGGTGGAGATGGACAGCAGACACAGTATATCCTATGTAAGTGACAAGTGTAATGAAGGAGAAAAATAAAGCAGAGTGAGGGAAGGCGTCCCTCATGAGATGACACTTGAGTAGCGTCTAAAGTAGCTGAGGCAGCGAGCCATGTGTGTCTGTGGAGGAGCGTTTCAGGTGGAGCCGAGGGCAGCAGCATGCTCCCTGAGGCGGGAGGGTGCTTGGCGTCTTTAAGGAATCACACAACCAAAATGGCTGGAGCTGAGTAAGCAAGGAAGGAGAGAGAGGCGGGGTAGGAGATGGATTATGGACGGACATACAGGACACAGTAAAATCTTTACTGGAAGGTTCTGAGTGGTGGTGTGACATGATCCACCTTACTTTTTAAAGGCTGTGTGGTGTGTGAAACAGATGATACAAGGGCCAACAGTGAAAGTTGGGATTCTACAGCAATAGCTCAGGTGGGAGATGATGGCATCTCAGGTTGGGTGGAAGTGAGCAGGAGTGATTGGATGCCAGACATGTTTAATAAAGCTTGCGGATAGATCGGATTTAGGGTATGGCAGAGAGGAGTCAAAGACAACTCAGGCTTCCAGCGTGAGCATCTGTGGGCTTGCCATTTGCTGGGATGTGAATGGAGGACAAGTCTTAGAGAGTCATGTGAAGTTTGAGATGCCCGTTAGATATCCAAGTGGAGATGGTTGCAGAGGAAGTTGGAGTCTGGAGTTCAGGGGTGAGGTCCAGGTTGGCAATAGAAATTTGAGAGTCATCAGCATCAAGTTAGCATTTAAAGCTGTGGGACTAGATGAGATTATTCACCTGGCAAATATATCTCAATGGACAAGACATCCCTCAGAACTTTTGGATATGGGAGAATGAGGAGGATCTGGTAAAGGGGATTGAGAAGGAGAATCCAACGAGAAACAGTGGATGGTGCCAGGGAGGTGGACAGCAGGTTCCACGCCAGTGGCCGTGGAAAGTGGTGCTCCCCACCTTCCAGATGCCTCCAGGCCATCAGGTGGGGCCACAGGACTTGAAAGGTGGTAGAAGGTCATTTATGACATTAGCAAAGACAGTTTGCAAAGCGTCCTGGAGTCAACAGCTGGATGATGGTGAATTTTGGAAAGAATGAAGTTTAGGAAGAGACCCACTGGGACCCATTGGGTCCTATTGGGCGTGACCCTCTCTTTTAAGAATTTCAGTGTTAGAAACAATAAGAGCATGAGGGAAAACACTCATTAAATTATGAAAAACTGGTAAATGTCTCTATCAACAAAAAACACTATAAATTGAAACAGCCCACAGAAAGAAGGAAACTCCTTAGTAAATATAACAAGTATTAGAATCTTTATAATGGAAAAACACTCATGCAAGTTGATAAAAAAAATACTAAGACCCTAACAGATAAATGGACAAAGGACTTGAACAGGCTGTTCACAAACGAGGAAATATAACAAGTAAACAAAGATAAAGAGAAATGTTTGGCACCATTAGCCAGGAAAGAAATACAGAGTAAAACCACAGGATGACGTGTTTTAAACTATCAAATTAGCAAAAAACTGTTTATACCCTTTAACCTAGTAATTCCAGCTTCAGGGAATCCTAAGAAACTAAGCCAAAACGCAGATGAAAGAGCTGGCCATAGCTTTATTTACAATAGTTAATATGAGGAAATAATCCAAATGCTGATACCAAAAGAATGACTGGAAATTTTTGGTACATTCGTAAGTGGAATATTAATCAACCATATATACCATATATACCCAAAATGAGACAAATTTATGGCAACCGTGTCTTAGTCCATATGGGCTGTTAGAAAAAAATACCAGAGACTAGTTTACAGACAATGGAAATTTAATTCTCACAGTTCTAGAGGCTGAAAGCCTGAGATCAGGGTGCCAGCATGGGTGGCAGAGGGGGCAAGATAGCTCTTTGGGGCCTCATATGGAAGAGCACTGAGCCCATTCATGAAGGCTTTACCTTTGGGGCCTAATCACCTCCCAAAGGACACACCCCCTGAGGTCATCATTTTGGGCATAGATTTTCAACATATTGATTTTGGGGGGAGGGGACACAAACATTCAGACTATAGCGCACCGGAAAAGGCCTGTATCATGTTAACTGAAAAAAAAAGTAGGACTTAAAATGGTGCATATCTCATATTCTCACCTAAGGGAAAAATATTTATAGAAAAAAAGGAAACCCACCACAGTGCTGTCACAGAGGAAGCCTGGCTGCCTTCTTTTCCACAGCAGACCCTTGTTGAGCTCTATGCTGATATCTCTTGGCCAAGTCCTGGGATTACAAAGATAATTCTGAAAATTCTGCCCTCGAGGAATTAGCATCTAATCAAAATTTTAAAAAACTGTTTTGTGGGAGTTAACAATAAAGTCTCAAAAGATATGAAAAGAACTGGGGGAATCCCAGGTGGTCCAGTGGTTGGGACTCCGTGCTTTCACTGCCGAGGGCCTGGTTTCCATCCCTGATCCAGGAACTAAGATCTGACAAGCTGTGCACGGCAAGGCCAAAAAGAAAAAAGAAAATGAAATATTAGTATCTCAAAATATCACAGCAAAAATGAGTCCAGCCACAAATTGAACATCAGCCACACAGATGGGCCTTTGGGGGCCCCGTCCAGACCTGCAGTTCCAGGGTTAAAGGTAATAGGGCATTGGGCATGCAGACTTAGCTGTCAGTTAACAGAGAGCCAAGTGCTGGCGTTGATATGGCCTTGACCCCAAGAGAAGAATCAAGGGACAGCTAATGGAATTGGAAAATGAAGCTGATGCTTCTTAGCAGGACGTGTTAATTAACCTCCTGCTGTAAGAGGTCTGGTGCCCAGAAGCACCTGAAACCTTCTCCATCCCACCTGTTTGACCAAGACTGGCTTGGAGTTCTTACTGTTCTGTCGGGGTCATTTCTGCTGGGAATGCTACTGTTTTCAGGTTTCTCATGGTGGAAAAGACAGAGAACCATACCTTCTATTTCTACAGTCCTTTATATATATTTCAAAAAAAAAATTCTGACTCACCAGCAAATTGAAGAATGGGTGTCAGTGGTCGTGAAATCAACCCTGTTATTTATTTTCTGATAGGGCCATCTCAACCTTGAGTCCTTCACCTATCAAACTGCAGCCATTTGACAATAAGAAAAATAATGGCTCTGATAATATCGGGGAGAAAGCTCTCCTGGAAAGCTGGGTTCTGAAAAGGTAAAAGAGGTCATTTTCAAAGTGATTAAGTGTTTCAGTCATAGCAAGATCGATTTAGAGAGCAAAGACAAGATCTTTAAAAGAGATCCTAAAGGTCAATCTGAAGGAAAATGAGTTTCTGTTTGTAAAAGTAAGTTACATTTAAAACATTCAGTTCTCAAGAGGAACTCTCAGTAATTACCATATAATTAGGACTCAAATGTCTAAAGACAAACTGCCTGGATTCAAATCCTGGCTCTGCCTCTTACATTATATTGATAGCTGTGTGACCTTGAACAAGTTACCTAATTTCTCTGTGTCCCAGGGTTTTCCTGTAAAATAGGGACATGGGACCTACCTCATAAGATTGTAATGAGAACTAAATGAGTTAGTATTTTGTAAATAGCTCTCAGCGGTACCTGATATGACACTTGCTGTATAGTGAAAGTGAAAGTCGCTCAGTCCTGTCTGACTCTTTGCGACCCCTCGGACTATACAATCTGTGGAATTCTCCAGGCCAGAATACTGGAGTGGGTAGCCTTTCCCTTCTCCAGGGGCATCTTCCCAGCCCAGGAATCGAACCGGGGTCTCCTGCATTGCAGGTGGATTCTTTACCAACTGAGCTGTCATGCTTGTTAAATAGCATCATGAATAAACTAAAAGTAAATGCTATTTTTTCTTGCTATCACTTGTTTAAATAGCAATCACCCCCAAAACAAGCCCATGAAGTACCTTCACAGTGACAATGTATTGAGGTATTATTCATCCAGGTCTCTTCCTGCTCTAGCTGTCCTGTTCTCCCCCTTTCAAGCAGGTAGCCTTGCTCTCTTGTGTCTTTGGCCAGAGGGATTCATTTGGAGCAGGAAGCCCAAGGGATGAGAAGGTGACCGAATCCAGGGGCTCTTCCAGCCTTTAAGGAAAGCCTAGGCCTGTTGAAGTAATGGGTGATACTGAGTGTCCCCGGAGAGGTGGAGGTGGGTGAGGCCTGGGAGTGTAAGTAAAGAGGAGACGACAGGAAGAGTTTCTGGAGACCAGCCTAGCAGCTGGGAGCCAGTGCAGGGCCTCAAGCAGTGGTTGTCCCTCAGGGGAATGGCTGTGCTGTGTGCTGGGGAAGGTAGCACCATCTTCCCATGCCTCGTGGACCAGAAGTTAGGCACTCCATACTCCCGGGATCTTGGACTAAGACGAAGTCAGCCATGACTGTGAGAGCACAATGGTTAGTGCTGACCAATGGAAATATAATTTGAGCCACATTTGTAATTTCAAAGTTTTGAGCTACTAGAATCTAGTAGACACCTTAAAAAAAAAACACACATTAAAGGACACAGGTGAAATTAATGTTAATAATATATTTTATGTCTAAAATATTATCCTTTCGACATATAATCAAACATTACTGAGATATTTTACCTTGTTTTTTCCTGTGGGCCTATGAAAGCTGGTATGGAGTTCGCACTTACAGTGCATCCTCATCCAGATGGGCCCATTGCCAAGTGCTCAGTAGGCACATGTGGTTGGTGGCTACCATATTGGCCAGGCCAGGCTAGAGGCTCTTGTTTTCCTGGTTGCAACAAGCTTCCTGGATTCTAGTATGACTCTGACAGGGAAAAGGACTCTGAATTGTTCACCCAAGAGGTATTTTTGGAATGCCTACCATGTGCTAGGCCCATCATTCCCCAAATGTGAGTCAAGGAATCCTTGCAAGCTGCAGTGAATTCAAGGAGGCTTCAAGGAGTGTTCTACATTTTTGAGGGAAGCCTGTTGAACACCAGGCACTACTAATTCAAGGAAGTTCCATTTCAATATTAGCCCAAACTATATTCCTCTCAGATGCCATCCGTCTTTAAAAAGCTGGGTTCTCAGCAGCTGCTGTGATAAAACGCTCAAGTTCTATAGGGAAATCAGTGTGAAACAGGCAAGGAGGGTGGCAATGAATAGGGCTTGGGAATCAGAGTTAGGTTGATTAAAAAGGAATTTATTAATAGAAGGTGATATTTCTTCCACACCAGACTTTGTAGACATTAATTTATTATACACCTGTGCTGGGCTGTGAGCTGTTATTTTAAGAGAAGATTTATTTTAAGGGGTGCTCATGGAAGTGAGGAAAGAAGATATCTTCACAGGAACTCTGGAAAGTCCTTCCATTAGGCCTCAGGGCTACAACAGGACACTGGCATCTCTGCACCTGTGGAGACTGGTCAGTGGTCAGGAACTGGAGGTCACCTGGGGCATGGCTCAGCTCTCTTGACTGGGTCACCTCCTCACCCCTTTGCACCAAGAGTGAGTTGGTGTCCAACCGGAACCAAGTCTGTTTCTTTTCTGAGTGTCTTTTGGCTCTGTTCCTGAGAGTCAGTTCCTAGGCAGGTTGATGAGAAGTCTGGGGTCCCTGAGGAGGAGAAGCCACTAAGCCACTAAGTGAAGTCGCTCAGTCGTGTCTAACTCTTTGCAACCCCATGGACTGTAGCCTATCAGGCTCCTCCGTCCATGGGATTTTCCAGGCAAGAATACTGGAGTGGGTTGCCATTTCCTTCTCCAGGAGATCTTCCCGACCCAGGGTTTGAACCCCGGTCTCCCGCTTTGTAAGCAGACGCTTTACTGTCTGAGCCACCAGGGGAGTCTTGAGGAGGAGAAAAGGGTCTGGGATTCTCAAGAAGGAGAAAAGGACAAACCTTTTTTTCTTTAAGCCCAGAGCTGATCATTGCACAACAAAACAACTCATCTTGCTGGAGGATATGTTTTGCCTTAAGCTCTGTAGCAATGATTATATAACAACAATGCATCCTGCTTGAGGACATGTTTCTCCTGCTTGAGAACCTTCTGACTAATCCTGTCATCTTAAAATGTATATTACGGGAGTGGGTCTGGTAAGATCTTTCTATTGTTGGTCCTAATTCCATTATCTTGATCTGATCTCTGGTTCTTCTGCCAAAAATTGCCAACATCCCTTGGATCATCGAAAAAGCAAGAGAGTTCCAGAAAAACATCTACGTTTGCTTTATTGACTATGCTAAACCTTTGACTGTGTGGATCACAACAAACTGGAAAATTCTGAAAGAGATGGGCATACCAGACCACCTTACCTGCCTCCTGAGAAATCTGTATGCAGGTCAAGAAACAATGGTTAGAACCGGACATGGAACAAGAGACTGTTTAAAAATTGGGAAAGGAGTACGTCAAGGCTGTATATTGTCACCCTTCTCATTTAACTTATATGCAGAGTACATCATGCAAAATGCCAGGCTGGATGAAGCACAAGCTGGAATCAAGATTGCTGGGAGAAATATCAATAACCTCAAATATGCAGATAACACTATCCTTATGGCAGAAAGTGAAGAAGAACTAAAGAGCCTCTTGATGAAGGTGAAAGAGGAGAGTGAAAAAGTTGGCTTAAAGCTCAACATTCAGAAAACTCAGATCATGGCATCTGGTCCCATCACTTCATGGCAAATAGATGGGCAAACAGTGGAAACAGTGGCAGACTTTATTTTGGGGGGCTCCAAAATCACTGCTGATGGTGATTGCAGCCATGAAATTAAAAGATGGTTACTCCTTGGAAGGAAAGTTATGATCAACCTAGGCAGCATATTAAAAAGCAGAGACGTTACTTTGCCAACAAAGGTCCATCTAGTCAAGGCTATGGTTTTTCCAGTGGTCATGTATGGATGTGAGAGTTGGACTATAAAGAAAGCTGAGCACCGAAGAATTGATGGTTTTGAACTGTGGTGTTGGAGAAGACTCTTGAGAGTCCCTTGGACTGCAAGGAGATCCGACCAGTCCATCCTAAAGGAGATCAGTCCTGGGTGTTCATTGGAAGGTCTGATGTTGAAGCTAAAACTCCAGTACTTTGGCCACCTGATGCGAACAGCTGACTCATTTGAAAAGACCCTGATGCTGGGAAAGATTAAAGGCAGGAGGAGAAGGGGAAGCCAGAGGATGAGATGGTTGGATGGCATCACCGACTCAATGGACATGAATTTGGGTGGGCTCCAGGAGTTGGTGTTGGACAGAGAGGCCTGGCGTGCTGTGGTTCATGGGGTTGCAAAGAGTCGGACATGACTGAGCAACTGAACTGAACTGAACTGAATGAATATTGTGATACGTGTATCTTTTCCAATTCGGGTTTTCATCTTTTCTGTATACATGTTCAGGAATGAGATCACTGAACTACATGTTCACTCTTAGCTTTTTAAGGAAACTCCGTGCTGTTTTCCGTGAAGGCTGCACCAATTTACATTCCCACCAACACTGTAGGAGGGTTCTCTTTTCTCCATACCCTCTCCAGCATTTATAATTTGTAGAATTTTTTTATATTTATATAACATTCCTGAAATGACAAGAGTGCAATTATATATATGGAGACCAGATAAGTGGTAGCCACGGGTTAAGGAGGGGATGGAGGTGGGTATGGATTTAAAAGGACAACAAGAGAGATCCTTATGATGATGGGAAAGTTCTGCGTTTTGACTGTCTCAAAGTCACTGTCCCAGTTCTGATCTTATAGTATGGTTTTGTAAGGTGTTACCATTGGAGGAAACTGGTAAAGGACACCTGCGATCTCTGTATTATCCCTTAAAACTGCCTGTGATCTCAAAATTAAAAAGTTGAACCAAAAAATTTATTGCTAGGAATGTCTGCTGTACTTCCAGATAGAAATCTCATGCAGATTAATGGGTTATCAGTGAGGGCCTGGCCCAGGATCCCTCAGATCCAAGTTTACTGGTGGATGGAATTTTTCAGAAGGTTTTGTTAGACTCACAGTGCTAGTGGCCTTACAAAACTAAATTTACTCCCTTTATCACTGGCAAAATGAAATCCAGTGTATATAAGATATCTGGAGAAAGCTGCATAAATCCAGATGATCTTACAGCCCTAAAAGTGTGAATCAACAGGGTATTGTAAATATGCAAAATATATGTATGTAGCAAGAGTTCATGGCTATAAAACAGTTTGGAGAATGCGTCACCTGTGTGTTTCAGCTCTCAGTTCCCAGAGAGAGAGCAGCTTCTGGTTAGTAACTGAGACACGGTTGTAGTGGTGGCTGGTTCCTTTGGAAGGCAGACTGAGTGACCATCTGTTGAGCACCTCCCCTGCGCTAGTGGCTTTACATTATCCAGTTTAATCTTCAGCCCTGTGCTAGGAGGTGGGTAATATTACTCCCAGAGCAGACTCTGAGTCTCTGAGTGCTTCAGTGCAGTCATTTGCCTCTAGCATTGGCCTGAGATTCAAACCCAAGGCATTATAGGATAAAAAGGAGGAAGTGCCAGCCTGGATGTCAAACCTAGGTCTCCAGAATGCCAGCTCCTTGCCGCTACCCCTCCTGGCCTACCAAGATCATCACTTGTGCGTGTGTGTGCCAGTCCTAGCTGTGTCAGCTAAATACTGAGTTACTCCAAGGAGAGGGCAAGCATCTCTCCGCCCTCCTATAGCTGCTGGGGTTGGCAGAGACAGGGAGGTGGGTGAGATGGAGGTCCCCCTTTCATTCACACTCTGCACGTGGCTTTCTTGAGTCATGAAGCTGTCCTAATTAATCATTTTAGCCAGATTGTACCTTCCTAGGTGGGGAAGGAGAGGAGAAAAGATGACGGCATGGTGAGATGTCTACTGAACTATTCCTTCTCCCAAGGTCTCCAGGTGTACCCTCACAGAAAGTTCCAGCGATGTCTCCCAGGCCCCAAGTTCAAATCCTGCCAAGACTCAGGCAGAGATGAGCCAGGGCAGTAAGATAGAATTCACAGATCTCCTGTGACCTGCAGCTGCTGGTCACCTGGAAACTTTCTTTGCTGACCTTGTCTGGAGACTTCTGTGAGGTGCTGTGTGACTGCACGTACAGGGTGTAAAGCCAAGAATAGAGAAAGGGAAGGAGAGAAGGCAGGAGGGAAGAAAGAGGCTGAATGAATTCTGGGAAATTAATCATCTGAAGAGACCGCCTTCAAGGTCGTGTCCAGTCTGATATTCAGACCATTATTAATTTTTTTCTGTCAACAATCATTTATTTTCATCATCTTTAGCTAATTCTTGCTTATGATCATCTATTGTCTCACAGCCTCGTGTTTTCATTTCATGGAAATAATTCCCGACAAAACAGCTGAAATCAACCTTGGCTGCACATTGCAATCACTGGGAACAGTAAACATACTGATGCTTGGGTCCTATCCTGAGGAATTCTGACCTCACTTGGGGGGTAGCGAGGTCTGAGAAGTGAAGTTGCTCAGTCATGTACAACTCTTTACCATCCCATTGACTGTAGCCTACCTGGCTGCTCTGTCCATGGCATTTTCCAGGCAAGAGGACTGGAGTGGGTTGCCATTTCCTTCTCCGGAGGATCTTCCTGACCCAGGGATCGAACCCAGATCTCCCACATTGCAGGCAGATGCTTTACCCTCTGAGCCACCAGGGAAGCCCACCTAGAGAGGTCTGGGGAGCAGCTAAGTCTGGTCTGGGGAGCAGAAGACATGACAGCTCCCCGGTGATTCCAGCATGCAGCTGGGGCCGTTGTCTATGAGGATCTGAAATCCCTAATTTTCAAGTTCTCATTGAGCTGCTGATTGTTTTCTCAGGTCCAAGTTCCTCCTTGTGTTGAGGTTTTTGGATGGCGTTAGCCGTTTTCAGAGGCTGGGTGAGCTCACCTTCTACCCCCTGGGTTATACCTCTCCCTACACCTCTGTGGTCTGACTGCACCAGTTCCCATGTAGACGTTATTTCATGGTGTGTCTCTGCTTACCGCGTGGTTTCCCTTCTCCACCTCCTTAAAGATTGTTGCTCAGCCATTATGGAGTGGGCCCTTGCTTTTCTTCAAGAGTGGCTATATTATCTCTCGCTTTTCCCCTTCTCTTTCTTTCATCCATTCCTTCCCTCCCCCTGACTTCCTTCTTTTTTTCCTTTCCATATCTTTAAAAATTCCTTCTCGGGGTCTTATGAGGAAGTGGGAATTTCACCATGAGTTTAGTCCACATTCTTAAAATCTGGTGATTTTACTTTTTAACCACATGTACTTTTATGTTATTTGAGTTATTTCCCCACAAATGTATTGCTTTTGTAACATCTTTTAAAATATGTTCATGAAAAGTTACTCATAAAGTCTAGGTAATAATCTGGAAAAATGTTTATAACCTATTTGCCAAGGAAAAAAGAGGAAATATGTGCAGGAGAATGACAACAGTGAAAATAAGACAGTGACATAAAACCAACTTTATCCATGGAAGACAGACGAGGATGAAATACATGAGAAATAGTGCTTTTGTTTACATGGTGAGAGTGTATAATTACCTTTTTATTCTTCATATATTTATATATTATATATGTATATTTTAAAAATCATACTTTTTTCATAATGGGTGGCAAAATTGAACCACTCATTTTAAAGGAGATTAGTCAACTGTAGGAATTGCCGCTTTAAGAAATGGTCTGTGGGAGACACACAGGCTCAAAGAAGCTGACTGGGGTGTATCCTGAAGGTGGTGTATCTCACAAGAAAACTAACACCCTCAGCTGTACTGTAATGTCTCGGGCATGAAGCCCTGGTTTAGTGGATATTTGTTTGCCTCTTTTCCCCATTTTTCCAGCAAGAGTGCCTTTTATCTGTTTGGGCATCCAGCCCGTCATCAAACTACAAAGTGTCTGGGCTCCACCTTTGCCTCAAGAGTCAGGGCACACGATCAAGGACCACAGCAGTCAGCGTGTCGCATTTCTTTTGCCTCGTGATTGGCCAGATGTGAGCAAGTGATTAAGCCAGTTAAACTGAAGCCACTAACTACGAAAAGGCTCTTTTTTCCCATGTGGAATTTGAACTTGAACTTTGTTGGTTGCAGTAGCTATAGCCATCTTGCTTCCCAGTGGAGCCTAAGAACTCAGCAACATGCAGAGGGGAGGCGATAATCTGAAGATTTTTCCCAACTTACTAAGTCAGGCTGAACCCCTGTGGAGAAACTTAGCCTTGGTGAGGCCGGCTCTGACACAGAGAAGCCAATCTGCCCACTGTATAGCACAGGGAACTATATTCATCATCCTAGGATAAACCATAATGGCATGTAAGAGAACAATATACACAAAACCTGAGCACAATAAAATAATAGCTACTTAGCAGAGGATTTTCTAGGAAGCTAATAAAACTTCAGGGCCCTGGGAGGGACCCTGGTAATGTGTTCACATGACCATATGTTTTTGTAAAATTTGCAAATTCAAAATGTGTTTGCAATTATTTATCTTAAATCAGGTCCCCCAAATCTTGTACTACTATTATCCCATTTAAAACTTACCACAGTGCTGGGAGATAGATATTACTGTTACTATCATTTTACAAATGAGAAAAACTGAGGTTTATGGATGCTAAGTAACTTTTCTAAGACCACACTGTGAGTGGTGGAACCAGAATTTAAACCCAGGCAGTCTGCATTCAAGGGTGTCCAGGGCCCATGGCTTAAGCACTCTACCTAGTTTCCCAAACTTGCCTGGGCTAAAGAATTACCAGGGGAGTGAACCTAAAAGTGTCAGTCACTCAGTCACAACTCTTTGTGACCTCATGGACTGTCGCCCGTCAGGGTGCTCCATCCTTAGGATTCTCCAGGCAAGAATACTGGAGTGGGTAGCCATTACTTTCTCCAGGGGATCTTTCCGACTCAGGGATCAAACTCATGTCTCCTGCATTGCAGGCAGATTCTTTACCTTCTGAGCCACCAGGGAAGACCCTATTAAAGCGCAGATTCAGGGCTCACCACAGAGCAAAATAGGATTGATCTCTAGGGAAGGGACTAGGGAATTTATTTTTAACATGCCTCCCAAATGAATTTGGTGAGTGGGCAGATAACTGCTTTTATATCTATTGGCTCCATATAATAGGGGTTCAATACAGTTAGATGAACTGTGTGGATCACAATAAACTGTGGAAAATTCTGAAAGAGATGGGAATACCAGACCATCTGACCTGTCTCTTGAGAAACCTGTATGCAGGTCAGGAAGCAACAGTTAGAACTGGACATGGAACAACAGACTGGTTCCAAATAGGAAAAGGAGTACGTCAAGGCTGTATATTGTCACCCTGCTTATTTAACTTATATACAGAGTACATCATGAGAAACCCTGGGCTGGAGGAAGCATAAGCTGGAATTAAGATTTCTGGGAGAAATATCAGTAACCTCAGATATGCAGATGACACCATCCTTATGGCAGAAAGTGAAGAAGAACTAAAGAGCCTCCTGATGAAAGTGAAAGAGGAGAGTGAAAAAGTTGGCTTAAAGCTCAATGTTCAGAAAACTAAGATCATGGCATCTGGTCCCATCACTTCATGGCAAATAGATGGGCAAACAGTGGAAACAGTGGCAGACTTTATTTTGGGGGGCTCCAAAATCACTGCTGATGGTGATTGCAGCCATGAAATTAAAAGACACTTACTCCTTGGAAGGAAGGTTATAACCAACCTAGATAACATATTTAAAAGCGGAGACGTTACTTTGCCAACAAAGGTCCATCTAGTCAAGGCTATGGTTTTTCCAGTGATCATGTATGGATGTGAGAGTTGGACGGTGAAGAAAGCTGAGCGCTGAAGAATTGATGCTTTTGAACTGTGGTGTTGGAGAAGACTCTTGAGAGTCCCTTGGACTGCAAGGAGATCCAACCAGTCCATCCTAAAGGAGATCAGTCCTGGATGTTCATTGGAAGGACTGATGTTAAAACTGAAACTCCAATACTTTGGCCTCCTCATGCAAAGAGTTGACTCATTGGAAAAGACCCTAATGCTGGGAAGGATTGGGGGCAGGAGGAGAAGGGGACGCCAGAGGATGAGATGGTTGGATAGCATCACCGACTCAATGGACATGGGTTTGGGTAAACTCCGGGAGTTGGTGATGGACACGGAGGCCTGGTGTGCTGTGATTCACAGGGTCGCAAAGAGTCGGACATGACTGAGTGACTGAACTGAACTGAACAGTTAGATAAGATTATAATAAAAAGTGGGGTTTTTTTTGTTTTTTTTTTAATAACAGCAGCTTCAAACTTGAAGGTTTCACAGTGGAGGCAGAATTTAGCCTAAGCTGTGGGGAACAGACAGAACTTTTCAGAGAGGAAACAAGGGAGGAAGCTCTACTTGTATATCTTGTACAAAAGAATGTGATAAGATGCAGCCTCTGCAGTTCCCTGTTTATTAACTGAAAAGACATTTCACTTAGATCACTTGAGCAGTTGTTATCTCAACTAAAAAAAATTTTGTTAACCGTTGTTGCCAAATTTGGGTGTCAGTTGAATCAAAGTTATTATTAATTTTTAGAAATGAATGTTTTCTGGCTTATTTGAGCAAGTGTGGAAACTGCCTGACAAAGGCCCAAATGGCCAAGGAATTATCTGTTTGAAAGAAAACAAGTGCTCATCAAAAATGAACTTTAGGACTTCCCTGGTGGTCCAGGGATTGGGACTCGCACTTCCATGAACGGGGTGGGGGCGAGGGGGCAGGTTTGATCCCTGGTCAGTTAAAAAAAGAAAGAACTTTATGATGCGCTAGAATAAGTTCACACACTACACTGGCACTCTTCTGTCCAAAGTAAATGGAAGACTAAAGCTTCATTGAGTCTGGGGAAGCAAAGAAGAAAACTCTGTCACGGGGTCTGCAGATTTTGTGTCTAGATTGAGTGGAAGTTAATTTCCCATGTGTAACATCCCCCTTGAATGTTTACTATACTTTTTCTTAAATTCATAGCCTTTGGCTTCAAAGGTTCTGAACATGGAGAACCATTCATATTTTATTTGAGGAAATTCTAAACATAGACAAAAATAGAATAGTGTAATGAATTCTCCCATGTACCTTTCACCCAGTTTCAACAATTATTAACTTTCAGTAATTTTGAGAAGCAGTTGAAAAATCCATAAAGATCAGTGCTTAGAAGTTAAAGAATTTGAAAGGGTTAAAGCAGTCATTCAAACAATTGGGGAGAGGACAATAATGACTTTTAGGTAAATTTCTTACATGACTTGGGTAAGAAACAGAATAAAGATAACATCAACCTTTGGGGTGGCTCTTTTGTGTAGTATCACTTCTTTCAAATCCCCACCACCACCACCTCCAAATGACGGGAAATGTTTTCTATTACACTTCCTTCTGCAGCTCAGAGGACAAAACGGGTTCACTTACCAGACTTGAGGCTCTGCAGACCCTGTGCTAGACCCCATGAGGAGTTCCCTAGCTGCAGCAGACCGAAGGAAGAGTTGTGAAGTTTGAGTACTTGTTGTCTCCACTGACACAGTAGTGTTTGAGGAGTGGACTCTACGACTAAATGCAGATGTGGAAGGAGACAGAATCCCAGGCTGAGGGAACTGTGTGCAAAGATGGGAAGCAGGAAGGTACAGGGTGAGTTTGAGGGTGTGGTTATATTACAGTGTTTGTGGTGGAAGGCAATTTAAGAGCTGGAAGAATCTTAAGTTGACGTCACTGGGCAGAGGTTAAAGGCATAAATTCTGTCTGCAGACAGACCTGTCTGTTTACCTTCTTCCTTGCCTGACACTGCTGTTTGCCTACCCAAGTCATTCCCAATGTGTTTTCCTTGCTAGTAGAACTGCCTCCCTCTCTAAAGGCTGAAATTGCCAGATATTCATTACTAGACTCTCCTGCAGCTAGGGTATAGCCATGTGATTCAACTCTGGCCAAAAGAAACTAAAGGGAAATCTGCAGGCGGACTTATAGAAAGAGTTTTCTCCTTAGTGAAAAAGACTCTAAAGCAGAAACTTCTTTTTACCTTTGAACAAAGTTGTATGACAGTGTGAGGTTTGGAGCTGTGGCAGCCATCCTCTGACCATGAGGGCGCAAGCTGTAGATGAAAGCCAAGGTGTTGAGGATGGCAGATGAGGAAGACAAAAAGTGATTTAGTCCTTGAAGACATCATTATGCCACTCTGCTTATGATACCCTGTATTTGGAAGCTTATGTTGTGTGATATTGACACATTTTCCTTATTAAGTCATTTTGATTTTCTTAACCCCTGGGTTAACATCAGCCCAGAAGACAGGAGAGAAAATACAGTTGTCCTTTGTATCTGTGTGGGATTGGTTCAGAACCCTGCTATTCCTGAGCACACACACACCCCCCCCACCCCCATTACAGATACGTAAATCTGTGGATGCTCAGATTGTATAGAACCTACACATATCATCCTGTACACTTTAAATCACCTCTGAATTCCTTATATTACCTATGCAATGTAAATGCTGGTACATGGTAAACTCAAGTTTCGCTATTTGAAATTTTCTGGAATTTTTTTCAAATATTTTTGCTGCATGACTGGTTAAATCTGTGGATTCAGAACTATGGATATGGAAAGCTGACTATAAATAATTCCCCAACTTAGATTATTTCTCCTTTGCAACTTTAATTTTTTTAACTGAATATTTAGAACATGCAAGTATGTATAAAGCGTAATAACAATTCTTTTGTATTTTTGAAAAATTTCATGTCTAGCCAAATTGTGCATGAAAAGTACAAGTGCTTATGGGAAAAACAGAAAAACTAGAAACAGGCCACTTGAAATCTTAAGAAGCTAGCAAATGGAGCCCTGATACAAATGATAACCATTCAGAAAACTATCCTAGCACAGTTCATTCTCTGTTAACATTTTCAGTCAACCACACGCCAGGCCTTTCTTTGCAGCCTTACAGCCTGACTCCTCCTTAGAGACCAGAGTCCTAAAGTTGCTTCCAAAGGGACTCTTTTCTCCCAAACGAAAAATATAATCTAGAGGTAGCTTTCTTAATTCACTTATTTAAAACTAAGGAAAAATGTCTTCATCACTTTCTCATCTGTACTCCTAACTCCCCTGGACAGATTAAAAGAGCGAAAAATGTAGAAGATCTTAAGCCACTGAATCAGCCACTGAAGGAAGGTGCTTCTGTGGGGTTTCCAGTTTCCCCCTGTGATGCTCAAATGTGATGAAGGCTTTCAGAAAGCCTGCCCCAATGACTTCAAAATATCAACATACTGAAACAATCGCACATAGACCAGCTTGGTTTCTGTGTTATATTATTACCACTCCTTATACATCTATCTCATGTGAGCCAGTACCGTTAAAACTTCGATGTGGTTAAAATGGTAAATTTTATGTCACGTATATTCTACCACAATTTAAAAAAAGACTAACCAGGCACAAGAAACAAATTGGGGACTAAAAAGAGCTCTTGTTTATCTTGTGGGTTATATCTATCAGTGTTTAGTAGTCATTAAAACCAAGAAATTAGAAGAATTAAACATCGCTGTGAACAGATGGTGCCAATAATACTCGTGTGTCCATCACTCAGTTTCAAAAATGAAACTCCCAAATGGTGTTGGATTCCCTTGTGTGTTGCTCCCCGAATGCATTGCTTCTGTGTCACTCAGAAATAATAACTATTCAGGATTGAATGCTTATCATTCTTTACCGTTTACTAAAATATATGTGCTCCTGCTCATTTGCTTCAGTTGTGTCTGACTATTTGTGACCCTATGAACCCACCAGGCTCCTCTGTCCGTGGATTTCCCAGGTAAGAATACTGGGCTGGGTTGCCATGCCACCCTCCAGGGGATCTTCCCAATTCAGTGATCAAACCCGCGTCTCCTTCATCTCCTGCACTGCAGACATATTCTTTTTCATTGAGCCACCTAGGAAGCCCTTAAAATATATATATATATATATGTATATAAAGTTTATATACATATATACAAGATATATATATATATATATATATATTTATCTGTGGACATACAGTTAAATCATTTTAAGCCAATGTGATAACTTTTATTGATTATTCTTGATTCAAAAGGGCTTCCCAGGTGGTGCAGTGGTAAAGAATCCACCTGCAAATGCAGGAGATGCAAGAGACACAGGTTCTATCCCTGGGACAGGAAGAACCCCTGGAAGAGGAAATAGCAACCCACTCCAGTATTCATGCCTAGAAAATTCCATGGACAGAGGAGGTTGGTGGCTACAGGTTGTGGGGTCGCAAAGAGTCGGACACGACCAAGTGACTGAGCACACACGCTTGGTTCATTCACCCTTACAGGTGCTCTTGGTCACTCACTCTTCCCAAGTCAGAGGTGGGTTTTTACCAGTACTTAATTAGCATGCCTTGATGCCTTGCTTCCAGTTCCTTTCAGAAATTATGGTGGAACACTGTGAGATAATAGAAAATATACAATGGTCTTTGCTCCTGGCTCCTGACACAGAGCTCCTGAAATATTTGTAATTTCCTGAGTGACAGGACCGCCTTTTGTTCTAACGTAGCGACTCTGGGTGGGCTCCTGGGTGGTTCCTGGTTGAGAGGTGGTCACCCAAAAGAACAAGCCATGATTAGAAGCTTGGAATATTCAGCCTGGCCCCCCATTCTCCTAAGAAGGAAGACGAGCTGAAAATGTAGTTAATGATCCATCACGCGTATATGATGAAACCTCCATAAAATTCCAATAGTACAACTTTCAGAGAGGGTGACATACTCCAACTCCACAGGAACAAAAGCTCCTATGCTCAGAACCCTCCCAGACCTCGCCCTAGGTATCTCATTTGACTGTTCATTTGTATCTTTTATCATGTCTTTAACAAACTGGTTTACCTAAGTGTTCCTGAGTTCTGTTGAGTTGCTCTAGCAAATTAACTGAATCCAAGGGAGAGGGTCATTGAAACTTCCAGTCTACAGCCAGTTGGTCAGAAGCATAGAAAGCACCCGGGCTTTCAGTTGACTTTCAGCTGGAGTGTGGTGTTAGGTGTGTGTGTGTGTGTGTGTGTGTGTGTGTGTGTGTGTGTGTGTGTGTGTGTGGTGAGGAAGGGAGAACAGTCTTGTGAGACTGAGCCCTGAACCTGTGGGATCTGATGCTCTCTCTGGACATGACTGAAGCAACTTGGCAGCAGGAGCAGCAGCAGCTGGGTAAATGGTATCAGAGCTGAGTTAAACTGTAGGCCACCCAGCTTGTATTAGAGACTTACTCATTGTTGTGGGGGAAAGCCCCACGTGCATTTGGTACCCAGAAGTGTCAGAAGTTGCTCTCTGTGAGTAGCAAAAGAAATACACAGGAAATAGAATGAACTGAGATTTTCCCTTAAAATAGGAGGAAAAGACTAGAGTTTTCATTTTAAACACACAGGCCTCCCCTCAAACCCCACCCATACATACCCTTCTGTCCTCTCCCTTGGAGCTTCCCCCCGAAGGAGGTCCATTGTCCAGAGATGCTTGTCTGTAGGATGCAGTATGTCCCTAGCCATGTCAAGACAGAGCATTCCATTAAGAGACACACTAGAATCAGAAAATGTTTACAATTAGATCTTAGCACACACATTTTCACAGGAGGAGCCATGGCCACTATCGATTGTTACAGTCCTGGCTGGCGGATCTGCCCAGTTTTAGGTTGGCGAGCTAACTGGGGTTCTGGAAGAGGAAGCCCTAATCTCCCCGATGAAGAGAGGAAAGCTGGAGACAAAAGAGGAAGTGAGAGCTGAATTGCAAAAAGCTCACTGAGGTTGAAACCTCAAACTGGTATTCTGCATAAGAAGGTCGGACAATGCTTTTCCTGTTTACCAGCCTCCTTTGCTTAGCCTGACTTTCTAGGCTGGTATTGAGTTTTGAATCTTCTGAGTTAATTATTTCACCTTTATTATCCTTAGTATATGATATAGATTGAATGTTCCTGCCTCCTTAAATTCATATGTTAAATTCTAATCCTCCCATGTGATGATATTTGGAGGTGGGGCCTTTGGGAGGTGATTAGGTCATGAAAGTGGAGCCCATATGAATGGAATCAATGCCCCTATGAAAGAGACCTCAGAGAACTCCCTTGCACACTTCTGCCATCTGAGGGCACAGTGAGAAGATGGACATCTATAAACCCTGATGAGGGTGGGTCCTCATCAGATACTTGATTGGCCAGCATCTTGATTCGGGATTTCCTAGACTCCAGAGATGTGAGAAATAGATTTCTGTCATTTATAAACCACTCAGTCTATGGTATTCTGTTACAGCAGCCGGAACGTATCTTCATAGTGCTGTCATTAACACATTCAGATTGTTTTCCCAGTATTTCCAGGATTGTTTCATTTATACATAGATTGGTTTCTGTAATGTAGAACATTGGTTTACTATTTACAGAGGACTCATCACCGGGCAAAACACTGTTGCATGTTAGAGAAACCATTTGTAAGACCCAAGTGACTACATAAAGCTTATCAAGGAGTCTAGGTTGGTTTTATTTTATACCGTATGGGGTGAAGAAAAAGAGATGTCCATAGATCTCGTTAAGGGTGCTCTTGCCAGCTGCTGAAAATAGGAGTTGGCCAATCTTGGAATTTGGTTTAAAGCTGGACAGATTTGCTCTGTTATAGGCTCAAAGTTTTGTCTAAAGTAATTTTCTTTTAAAATGGGAAAAAAACTCTGTATATAAAAAAATTTTGTTTCATTATAGTAGCCTCCATTAGAATATCCCCCTGCTAAAGGCCTCATCTAAGTGTATAAAACTATTAGAGAGTAATCAGGATGACGTTCATAATATTTGCATATGGCCTGTGGATTCTAGAGCCGGTGTGTTAGCAACTGAAGCTGAGTAGTCGATTCTGCTGTACTCTTTTTTTTTTTAAAATATTTATTATATTTTTGGCTGTGCTGAGTCTTGGTCGCAGCATGTGGGATCTTTGATCTTCATGGCAATGTGCAGGATCTTTAGTTGCCGTATGTGGGATCTAGTTCCCCAACCAGGGCCCGAACACTGGCCCTCGTCACTGGGAGCACAGAGTCTTAGCCACTGGACCACCAGGGAAGTCCCTGAGGTCCTCCTTTTTAATGAGGACCTACTCTTTCTCTCTCGACTCCCACAGGCCCATTCTAATGACCTGTGACTTGTACACAGATAACAGTAGGGAACAGAGACATAGACTCAGAGGAAGGGACAGGGGCGTCGGTGATGGCTAGGCTCTACAAAGAACCATGCTTTTCGCTTGTTTGTTTTAAACTTTTTATTTTGTATCAGAGTATAGCTGATTAACAATGTTATGATAGTTTCAGGTGAAGAGCGAAGGGATTTAGCCACACATATACAAGTATCCGGGCTTCCCAGGTGGTGCTAGTGGTTAAGAACCTGCCTGCCATTGCTGGAGATATAAGAGACGCGGGTTGGATCCCTGGGCTGGGAAGATCCCCTGGAGGAGGACATGGCAGCCCACTCCAGCATTCTTGCCTGAAGAATCCCATGGACGGAGGAGCCTGGCAGGCTAGGGTCCATAGGATCTCAAAGAGTCAGACTCAGGTGAAGCAACTTGGCAGTCACGCATGGTACACAAGTATCCATTCTCCCCCAAATTCCCTCCCATCTAGGCTCCACACAACATTGAGCAGAAGGAACCATTTTTCACTGACTTCTTTTTTTTTTCAATTTATTTATTTTAAATGGAAGCTATACTGTAGTGGTGACCTCTTTTTCACTCTCAAAATTCTTTTTTTCCCCTGCAGAGTGGGAAAAACCCTTAAATATTCATAATAGCGAATAATGAGAAGGCTTCCTAGATTTCCTAGGAGGCAGTCCTAGAAGCTTTATTGTACTTCTTAGCTTCATCCCCTGTTTTAGAATTTTTTATGTAATGGTATTTTGAAAATAGAAATGAACATGTACTTTTTAGTTATGAAAAGCAATGGATTTAATAAAATGAGCACTGGGTCAGGAGACAGGAGACTTGGCTTTGAATGGTCTCAACCCAGCCATTTATTTCCTTTAGTTTCTTCACTTATAAAGTGAAATATACCATCTGTAGATGAATAGATAAATAAAATGTGAAATATCCATGTAACAGAAGGAATGAGGTACTGACACATTCTACAATATGGATGAGCCATTAAAAAATTATTAGGTGAAAGAAACCAGACACAAAAGATCATGTATTATATGATTCCATTTATGTGAAATGTATGGAATAGCTAAATCTAAAAGGACAGAAAGCAGATTAGTGTATTAGCTAATGGGTATGTGGTTTCTTTCTAGGGTGATGAAAATACTCAAAATTGATTGCAGTGATGTTTGTTTTCACAACTCTGAATATAAAATCCATTGACTTGTGCACTTCAAATAATAAATTGTGTCATATGTAAATTATATTTCAATAAAGCTATTATTAAAAAAAGAAGAAAAAAGAAATAATTTATACCCAAATATGTTGCAAGGCTCAAATGAGCTGTTTTATAAATAAGAAAAATATTTCAAATTATACAATGATAATTACTTTTAGACTTCATTATTTCCTTAAGCTAGTAGCTGATATACTATTAATAGGGGCTTCCCAGGTGGCTCAGTGGTGAAGAGTCATCTGTAATGCAGAAGACTCGGGATACCTGGGTTCAATTCCTGGGTAGGGAAGATCACCTGGAGAAGGGCACGGCAACCCACTCCAGTACTCTTGCCTGGAGAATCCCCTGGACAGAGGAGCCTGGCTGGCTACAGTCCATGAGGTCGCAAAGAGTCGGACATGACTAAAGCAATTTAGCATGCACTATACTTTTAATAAAAGAGTTCTCTAGAGATAACTGGCATTTACAGAGACCAGAGAAGCAGAGCTGCTTACAGCTCTGTGTGTGAAGGTCAGCTAGAAGGGAGAAGTTTAAAGTTCATGAAAGTGATGAGAGGCGAGAACAGCAGCTCGACTGCACGTTCCTTGAGGTCAGGCACTATTTCTTGTTCTCTTTGTAATCCCCGTGCCTAACAGAATCTCTGGCTCAGTAAATGTGAATCAATGAATAAATAATGAAGAATGAATGATGGCATTAATGAACCGAGGGTCACTGAATGAAAATGATGAGGCACCTTCACTCAGTCAATAAACCATTTTACCAGCCAACACATTCAGTTTCTTGCTTTGATACTGACAGTGACTTGGGGTTTGGGAATTGTATTTATTCCATTGCCAAAGGAGGGCTGATTCTCTTTCAAGTGTTACAGATTGCAATAGTTCTGGTTTCTTCTCAAGACTTTGGAGAAGGAAAGTTTTACTCTATAAAGACTTTAGCAGCATCATGGCTAAGATTCACTTTATCTTCTATTAGTTGTGATGAGCCAAGGAGAGGGTTGGACCTCAGAACGAAAGCATCATAAGGTCTGGTCTGTTATGCTGGGAGCACCGAGGGCTTATGGGTCAAGTTGGGAGGTTGGCTGCAAGATAAGAGCAAGGCATTCGCAAGGTGGTTTGGAGTTAGGGCAACAATTTTGGGCAGTCTCGGCGTTGTGAGTCACTGTGATGGAGACAAGAGTCATGAGCTTTGGGGAAAAGCAACTGTTCTATTTTTCTACTTTTGCCAGTTGGGAAAAGACCCACGAGTTTGGCCCAAGTTGGCCTCCTGGCAAACCAGTGTCACTTGGAGCTGAAATCAAGGGGGAAAGTAATCCAAGGAGAGAATTTTCCACTTCCTGCTTTGTTTTCTTGAGACTCCCCTCTCTTTTTCTTGTTAGAACTCCCAAAGTTCTGATTCGAACCTCTGTGAAGGACCACTCAGGTCTTACACATCGGAAACAACCAAGGCCATGTAACTGAAGGACTTTAGGATCTGTACTGCTCAGAGCAAGAGCTGCTACATTCAAGGCCTGGATATTTCCATTTAGAAAATAAATCTAGCTTAAGAAAATTTCCTCCTAACAGGGCAAAAAAGATACAATTAGTTAAGGAAAGATCTCAAACACACAGTGTAACTTAACGGAGCGCCAGAGCTTTCTCACAGACGGAGGAACTAAAGATTTTTCCCTTTATACTCAAATGATCCAGGAGACTTGGCAGCAGTGATAGCAGAAGCCTTATCCAGGAAGGGACCTTTCTTCATCTTTTATTTCCCTTCCTATACCGCTAGTCACTTTCTTAAACAATGTGTTCAGGAGCTAAATAGCATAAACCCTCAATGTTAAAAGCCTCAACAAAAAATTACTTGCCTACGGAAACTGTATGTACCGCAGAAGTAGATCATTTTCCATCTCCTCCTCCACTTGCTTATTCCAAAATAGACATCGGGGAAACGAAGAAGCCAACAAAGGAACAAATAGACACAAACTGCCTTTAAAACCAGTCTACTTAATAAAGAATCTCTCCCCATTTCTGGCCCCTTGTTTGTGTATAAACACCTTAAAGTATGTTTGGCTGTAACTTTTGATTATCCTGCCTTAGAGACCATTCATTTTAGATCATAAATCTGAAGACTGGGGAGGGCCCATGTTTATTCAAGGGACAGTCTAACAGATGTTATACCATGGGTTTTGGAGTTAGGCAGAGTTATGCTTTAATGAGGCTCCGTGTTTGTCAGTTGTATAAGTTGATAATTGGGCAAGTAAGTCACTTAGTCTAATTCTAATGTTCATCTGTAAAATTGGGATACTATTATAATAACACTGGCCTCAGATTTGCTATAAGGATCTAGGGATACTGTGCATAGAAATGAGAAAATAATCAAGAATAGTCCCACCTAAGTTCCAATCTACACTCTTCTGCCCAGGTAACCAACTCTATTTGTTTTCTTATCCCTCCAGAGGGTTTTTGTGCAAGCATATGCAAATTAAAAATATATGTATAAGTGTAATCTTCTTTTGCTTCCTTGCTTACATAAAAGGAACACACAGCTGCTCTGTACCTTTCTTTAAACTTAATCTATCTTTGAAATCTTTCCAAATCACTACAAGGAGAGCTTCCTCATTCGGTTTTTTCTTTTTTTTTAAACGGCAGCATGGAGATTCCATTGTGTGACTCTTGCACAGTTTATCTAACCATCCCTAGTTGGAAGACTCTTGGATTATTTCCAGACTTTTCCCGTAACAAATAAAGCTACAGTGAATATCCTTGTACACAGTGTCATTTTGCATGTGTGTGAGTGTATCTGGAGGGTTTAGATCTTTGTAACTTTTTAAAAGAAATTTTTTGGTATATAACTTAGGTTATTATTATTATTACTTTGCCAAATTGCCCTCCCAGGGTCTGTGCCATTTCGCACTCCTGGCAAGGTTTGAGAACGTGCACTAAACTCCCAGCAGTGAGTGCTTGCAGAAGCCAGGGGTAGACGGCCCAGAGAGGATCGTAACTTTCTTTCTTTAAAGATTACTGTATGTTAAACATTTTTTTGCATGTGATATTATATATTCTTACGGTGAAATATTTTAAGAAGTAGAAACACATGGTAAGAATGTCAAGTTCTCCTTGGCCAACACTGTTTTCGTCCTTGCAGCCACTGGCTCCTTCTCAACGCCCTCCTCCTTGAGATCTCCCAAGATCTCTTCCCAAGATGCTCTCCTTCTCTGGCCTCCGCAACATAAACATTCTTCTGGTTTTCTCATATTTCCCTGATTTTTCACCACCTTGTCTGGCTTCTCTTTCTTCTCTTGCCTTGAAAGATGGCCTAAAAACAGACAATATTTATTGAATGCTGATGATGCACACGAACAGCAGAATCCCAAGCCACAGGGAGCTTAAGATCTCAGGGGTGTGGCAGGTTTTCAGGAAAGGTAGTGGCCCATACTTCCTCCTGCCTCTTTAAGTGTGTGCATCAGCGAACGCTGCCACAACAATACCACAGACTGAGTGGCTTAATCAGCAGGAATCTATTTTCTCACAATTCTGGAAGCTAGAAGTCCGAGATCAAGGTATGAGCCGGTTCTGAGGCTTCCCTCCTTGGCTTACAGATGGCTGTCTTCATGTTCACGTGGCATTCTCCCTCTATGTCCTAATCTCTTCTTCTGTGTCCTAATCCCTTCTTCCCATAACTGGGAACAAGGCTACCAGTTACACTGAGTAGAGCCCCACCTGATGGGGAGGACATCAAAGTCATGCTGTCAGTGAGCAGCTTACTGTTAGGGACCGAACTGTGTACTCGCACAAGTCATATACTGAAGTCCTAACCCCCAGTACCTCAGGATGTAACTGGATTTGGAGAGAGTCTTTAAAGAGAAACTTAAGTTAAAGGGAAGTATTTAGGGTGGGCTCCGACCCAGGATGACTGGTGTCCTACAGGAAGAGCTCCGCACACAGGCAGACACATAGAGAAGAGCACGTGAAGACACAGAGAAGGTGGCCATCTGCCAGCCAAGGAGAGAGCCCTCTGTAGGAATCAACTGTGCCCACACCTCGATCTTGGACTTCCTGCCTCCAGAATTGTGAGAAAATTAGTGTTTGTTTTTTAAGCCATCTACTCGGTTATGGCAGCCCTAGCTAACTAATACAGAGAATTATGCCATTTGCTATACAATAAATCAAGAAAACAACTTACTGCAGAAAAGCACTTAAGTTCAAAACCATGAACCAAAAAGGCCCATCTCGGGGTCCCTGTCTCAAATGGAACACCGCTCAGGGTTCATCCTCTGGGGAGACAAACATGGCCGATACAGTGGAAAGGAGTCAGTTCCCCTGTGTCTTCACACACAGATACAGGGCAGGCCCCAACCTGGGGCCAAGGTCACCCCTGCCAGGATTTCAGCAAAAAAAAAAAAAGAAGAAAAAGAAAGAAAGAGAGAGAAGAACAGAAAAAGAGAGAGAGAAAATGCAAGAGACAGATTTTAAGCATATACTGTATAAGGGAAAATGATCTTTTCTTTCCCTAACAGATTTATCACCAAAACTTGGAACATATATTTTGACACAGAATCATTTCAGTGACTTTAGCAGAGGGCGTTTTGCTGGGTTTTAAAAAGTTTGCAGATCTCCACAGCCATTCTTGTTACAACAAGTAGAGTAGCTGGCTTTTAATTAGTTGTCTTATTAAAAGGATTCACAGGGCTACCTATTATTAGCGTATATTATTTTTCTCAATGCTTCAGACACTTTGGCGTTTATTTTACTGTTTCCATAGAAACCCAAGTCTGTAATAAGCAGCTCTTTTAATTCTGACAATTAGGCTTATATAAAAGAATATTTTAATGAGATGAAGAATTTGGAGGGCCCAGCCAGAGGACTGGCAGAAGAACCTTGTTCTCCAAAAGGCTACAAAATTGATTTAGATTATCCTTTGTTACAATTGCCTTCTTCAACAACTGCTGAGTGTTCATTAGTCAGGCCTTCGTAGGATCTGCATTTTCCATAAAGATTGGAGGTTTGCTTATTTCATAAAAACTGTAATTCCTCCCACCCCAGTCTCCCTCTTACACCCAGACAGCTCTCTGGCTTAAGGGAGATGCCAATTCTCCTTTTTGCTGTAAATCAGAAAATGTCTAGGTTTACCTTCAGCTTCACAGGAGAATAAAGGCTTTTTAAAAAATATCAGTCAAGAAAAAAATATCAGTCAAGAAAAAATAATTATACCTTTATGAGTTATGGAATATTTAGAAGCCATAAATCTTGGTTTTCTCACATTCATTGCTTATAAAAATATTTTGGAGTAATATTTATTCATTAATTATAGTGGTCTGTAGTCCACGCACATAGCACAAAAATCAAGAGACAGATCGTGAAATATTAAGTCTCCTTTCTATGCCTGTCCCCAGGTGGCAAAGCTATTTCTGTGGACACACACACACACACACACACACAGGCAGTATACATTACTATGCATATTGTGCTACATCTTGCTTTTTTTCACTTATTACTGAAAATCTGGCTGCTCAAATTTGGGTGTGATTCTATTTCGTTACATAAGGAGCTGACTTGTTCCTCACAAAGGCCTTTCCCTGTAATTATTTTATAGTCACATACTGAATGTTACAGTCATCCTGTGAGGCCCCGGCTATGTGAAGGGGAAGACCACACAGTCTGCCCTTTCTGGAGCACACACCGGTAGAAGAGGTGGCCGCCTGGGGAGGGATCGCTGCCCAGTTCACAGGTCCGCGATGTGTCAGGTGGACGCAGGCAGGAGGGAGGGAGTCTGGCTCAGCTCGGAAGAGAGACAGAGGGGTTCATAGGAAAGATGCTTGAGCAGCATCTTGAAAAGTAAGCCAGGGGATGAACTTATAAAAGAGAAAGAGATATAAAAGAGAAAGAGACTCACAGACTTTGTGATGGACAGGTACACACTGCTATATTTAAAACAGATAACCAACAAGGACCTACTGTGTAGGACATGGAACTCTGCTCAATGTTATGTGGCAGCCTGGATGGGAGGGGAGTTTGGAGAGAATGGACGCATGGATGTGTATGGCTGAGCCCCTTCAGGATTCACTTGAAACTATCGCAACACTGTTAGTCAGCTACCTCCCAATATAAAATGAATTTTTTTTTTTTTTTTTAAGTAAGCCAGGAGCCCCAGGTAGATGAGGGCAAGTCCATCTCAGGTAGAGGGAACAGTAAGTGCCAAGCCCTCTAGAGTAGGAAACAGCCTGATGTTTTGGGGGAACTGACGGTGCTTTGTTATGGCTGGGACGGCAGGGTGTGTGTGTCTAAGTTAAACTAGATCAGTGACTCTCAAACTTTTTAACCACAACCCGGAGTTAAGAAACATGTTTTACTTCATCACAGTGTGTGCAAAACGGAAACAAAATTTCATGAGACAATACCCTTATTATATGTACCCTGTTTTTTTTCTACTGGATCCTATTCTATTTTTTATAATGCCAGTCATGATTCACTACATTGATTTCGCAAACCACTAATGGGCACTATCTGTAAGCTGGGAAATTATGGAGTATTTAGTGTCTAAAGACTCTGATAGTCTATAAAGTAGTCAGCTTTCCCTGATCTACGTGACTGTGTGTGCGTGCTGAGTCGCTTCAGTTGTGTCGGACTCTTTGCAATCCTATGGACTGTAGCCCACCAGGCTCCTCTGGTCACAGGATTCTCCAGGCAAGAATACTGGAGTAGGTTGCCATGCCTTCCTCCAGGGGATCTTCCAGACCTAAGGATCCAATCCAGGTCTCCTGCATTGTAGGCAGATTCTTCACCTACTGAGCCACCAGGGAAGTCCTACATGACTGTGAGCACTTGTTAAATAAGACCAGATTGACAAGAGTCAAGAAGGTTATTTATTCAGCACCTACAAATGTCTTAGGTGTTGGGCTATCTGCTGGAGGTACAGGGGCAAAGGAAAACAAAACGTGGTCCCTACCCTTACAGAACTAAAAATTGGTCTCACAGACGAATTATTTGCTGCAACTACTTAAAAATGCATGTTTTATTATAAAAGTAAAACATGGTTATGTAAAAAATTCAAACTATGGAAAAGCATATAACATACAAATCCCCTATTCTCATAAGCCAAATAGAGAAAAAAAAAAAAATCCATTTACTTTTTCGTGCATAAATTTCTGTGTTTATTTCATTAGGAAAGAAGGACTAAATTTCAGGCTGGTTGAATCTCTGATCCTTTGGGAAATGTTTGGGGGAGTGCAACTCGGTTTCTCAGAGCTTGACTACCCTCACTATGATGGCTAATTTTATGTATCAGCTTCACTGGGCGAAGGGATGCCCAGGTAGCTGGTAAATGATTATTTCTGAGTATATCTCTGAGGGTGTCTCTGAAAGAGATTTGCATTTGAATCAGCAGACCGAGTAAAGAAGATCGCCTTCACCGATGTGATGGGCCTGAACAGATCAAAAGGCAAAGGAAGGGTGAATCTGCTTTCTCAGCTGAGATAGTCATCTTTCTCTGCCCTTGGATACTGAGGATATTGGTTCTTGAGCTTTCCCACACAGACGAGGACTTACCATCAGCCCCTCCCCCCATCCTCAAAAGCCAATGGCCTCAGACACAATTGTGTTGTCAGGCTTCCTTGCCCTCTGGCTTGCAGACTGTGTGACTTCTCATCTTCCAAAGCCACGTGAGCCAATTATTGTAATAAATCCCCTCTTACATATTTCTATATATCCTATTGGTTCTGTTTCTCTGGAGAACCCTAACATACCTCTCTTGAGAGAGTAGGTCTAATCAAGTTTTTGCTCCAGAAAATTTGAGGCCCTGAGCCTCTGGTGCTTTGCCTTGGAAATGCCACTTTGTTCAGTTCAGTTCAGTTGCTCAGTCGTGTCTGACTCTTTGCGACTGCATGGACTGCAGCATGCCAGGCTTCCCTGTCCATCACCAGCTCCTGGAGGGTTGGGGGGGAATGCCACTTTGTGATGACATCCTATTAGGCAACCAGCCAGGTGGTTCCTTCACATCTTAACTGCAACAGGAAAGCCTTCAGGTAACTGAGGACACCGAACAATGCTGTAACTACTGACATGACAGAATCACTTCAGGTGTCTTTGCCCAGATACCTTTTGCCTGATTCCCCCAAGGCTGTCTAGAGATTAGACTAAGTAAGAGTCCTGGATTCTTGCATAAACTTTTGCTTCCATTTGGCTGTCTGGGGCTAGACTCTTAAACCTCTAAAGAGGGCAGAAGAGGAAACAATGTGAGGAAGTTGGATATGATCACACCTTGAGAGTAAAGATTTGGTTTGAGTTGTTCTCCATTCAACACTCATTCCTAGAACAGCTGCAGACTGCAAGTCTGTTTGGGGGACTAAGGGTACCTCAGGGTTGAACAAAGTTCTGCGACCATATTTAACTTAAAGGGCTGGAATAGTTGGAACAATGTCAGCTTCAACCAGGGTTCTCCACTGTCCTCTGGAAAAGCAGACCATTTTACAGCCGTTGTGTCTACCCCAGGGTGAGACACACACAGAGGGTCAGCCTAACCTGTCCTTATTTAGCTGGAAAGAAATTTGGAGATGATGAAAAGAGGATTTAGTGCCTCCTGCAGTTGCTAAATTATGTTCAGGGAAATGTTGTGTTGCCCTTTATTTATGAAGCAGTTTTATATTTCCAGCGTATTTGGTTCCTGATCTATTTATAAAATGTTTCCGAGCTTGTTCCGCATTCTTTTGTCACTTCCTGATAAAAATATCTTTTGCTGTCAGTCTAGAGCTTTGTTTCTCCATAAGGGATATATGTTACTTTCTTTCTTTATTAATTTTCTATTTAGGCCAAGGCAATTCACAACATTAATTGAACATGTGCTGCGAGCACCTCAGAGCAGAAAGTGAGTCTCATCTATCTTTCTTTTTTCCCTCTGCACAATGGCTGGCACACAGGAGTTCAATTTTGAACAGTTAACTTTTATTGAGTTACTACACAGACTTAAATCCTGCCTCCAACTCACTTGCTCTCTGGTAGGAGCAGATGACCAAGAGCTCAACTAAAATATGCAACAGAATCTATAAAGTGTCACCAGGATTCACAGGCAACAGCTTTAGGGTCATGAGAATGATCACAATTGATTTGGGGATTCAGTAAAATTTTATAGAAGTAAATGAAATTTAAATTGGACCTAGAATGATTATTAGGATTTTAACATTTATTTCATGTTATTGAGTACTCTTTATGCCAGGAGCTGGGATACAGTCTCTGTATCTAGTTGATGATCTAGAGTCTAACACAGGAGATGATGTGTATTCCTCGAGACCTTGTTGGGGCAAGTAAACAAAATCAGCTCATGCCACCTTAAACAGAAGAGGCACTTGAATGGCATGTACAAATGTGAGGCCCAGAAGGGCATAAGGCATAAGCGGGTCTCAGAAATCAAAGAACGTAATCTCTGTTTGGGCCTCCTCTTGTTTCCCCATTACAACTGGGCTTCCTCTATGTGGTAATGGTTAGAAACCATGGTGTGCAAACTGGTCACAGATGACTTCTGGCTTGCATCATCTCCGCTAGCAGACCTAAAGAAAGAGAGATCTCTTCACTTTCCACAGACATGATCCTGCAAAGAGATGCTGACTGACCTGGTTTGGGTCATGTGCCTGTAATTATACCCAGAGAGTCTTGGTGCCGCATTTGAGAGCTGTACTAGATCCACAATGAATGAAGGAGGGTCAATTTTTTAACTGCTTGCTACCAAAGGGAGGGAGAGGCCAGGGAGGAAGAGATGTTGAGAAGATGAGCACAACAGATAACCTCTACAAATGTTAACAAAAAACTGCAACCAAGTGTGCTGTAACAGAGATGAGTGTTTAACACCATAAGAACACTGATAAAGGAGGGATTTATGTCATGGAGAGGGCATTCCTGGAGGAGCAAAATAAATAAATAAAGCCATAGAGGTGAGAAAGCACTGGAGATACTTATGGTCCAATTTGGTTCAGCACTGGGTAGGTGCTGCTAGTGGCTCAGCTGGTAAAGAATCCACCTGCAAAGTGGGAGTCCTGGGTTTGATCCCTGGGTTGGGAAGATCTCCTGAAGAAGGGAAAGGCTACCCACTCTGGTATTCTGGCCTGGAGAATTCCATGGGCTATGTAGTCCGTGGGGTTGCAAAGAGTTGGACATGACTGAGCGACTTTCACTCAAAAACTCACTCAACTGCGTAGGTATACCCAGAAGAACAGAAGGGGTTGAAGATAATGGAGAAGGTTTTGGAGATCTGTCTAAAGTGGTGACCTTAGGCCCTTTGGGGGAAGGGCTTTAATGCAAGCTCAGTCTATCCTTAAGTTGGTGGATTCAAAGGGAGTAATGGGGTAGGAATCATAATGTGAAAATGCTCCCCTGCCAAGCATGCGTGGCACACAACGATGCTCTATGCACCCCACATGCTGACCCCTGCCTGCCACTCCTCCTCCACCCCTAGAGCCCTGGGCCCCCCAGGAACCTCCTCATGGCCTCTGCCTCTTCAGCTTTAAACTCTCCTGCACCTCCAATTCCATACCACCTGGGAAAACTGTAACCCAGGATAAGCCCTTCTTCTGCGCTTTCCCCCTACCTGACTCCAGGAGCTGAGCAGTGCTTCAGGGCAAGCTGGCGCAAGATAAATTCAAGATGGGCAACTTTCAAAGAGCCCTCTGCATGGCCAGACAACTCATCTTTGCTTTTCTGTTCATTTTCTAACGTGTTGATCTCAAATCTCTCCTATTATCTTAAACCTTTATCCTCCTGTCTAATCCTCTGCTACCTCCAGCTGGTGAATCTCACCTTTCACTCCAGAGAACTGACTCTTCTCAACTTCCCAGCACCCTCATCTCTCATTCTCTTCATCTGGCTTTAGCAGTGCATTCTGCTTGCTGTCCCAAGCCAATCTCTGCACCCAGGCTTTGATTTCTGCTGCTCCACCTCAATGTTACGAACCTATGTCCATAGTTCTCCAGGCACTCTGTCTATCAGATCTACCCACTGCAAACACCTTACCCACCTCAAGCACCTTACCCTTATCTGATCCCTTCATTCTCATGCAACTACCCTTTTTAAATTTTTTCCCATCAACATCAAACTCTTTCCTCTTACAAAGGAAAAGTCCCAGGTCTTTAGCCCCCTCCAGCCACTACCTTATCTTAGTCCTCTTTACTACCAAGCTTTTTGAAGGACTTAATCTGCAACCATACTCATTCACTTATTTTCTCCTCTTTCCTTAACCCATGGCATGACTTCTACTGCCATCTTTCATCAAGTAGTTTTTGCCAAGTGAAATCAGTTCAGTTATTCACCTTTAACATTCTTAACTGCTTCCTCCTACTTCAAACTTTTTTTTCTTTGCCTCCACAATGCCACACTCTTTCTTTCTTCCAACTTCTCTGTTATCTTTTTATTGTACTAAAACATAGGTAAAATTTGTGTTTTTAGCAATTTTAAGTGTACAATTCAGTGGTAATAAATACATCCATGATGCTGTACAACTATCACCACCAACTCTTTCCGTAATTTTTTAAAAATAGAAATTCTGTACCCATTAAGCAATAACTCCCATATCTCCCTTCCTTAGTCCCTGGTAACTTCTAATCTACTTTCTGTCTTAATGAACTGGCCTATTCTAGACACTTTATATAAGTGGAATTGTACAGTATTTGTCCACTGTGTCTGGATTATTTAACTTATCATGACATTTTCAAGGTTCATCCATGTTGTAGCATGTAGTAGAAATTTATTTCTTTTTATGTAATTAAGAATAGTATTCCATTGTATGGATATATCACATCTGTTGATGACCACTAGCGTTGTGTCTACCTTGGGTTATTGTGAATGACACTGCAGGGAACAGTGGCATGCAAGCAGCTGTTTGAGTCCTTCTTTGCAATTCTTCTGGAAATATACCCAGGAGTGAAACTGCTGAGTCATATGATAATTTTATTTTAGCTTTTTGAGGAAGCTCCACAGTAGCTGTACCATTTTACAATCCCACCTGCAATGTATGAGGGTTCCAATCTCACCACAACCTCACCAACACATATTATTTTCCATTCTTTAAATTATAGTCATTACATTAGTTTGCTTGAGCTGCCATAACAGAATGCCACAGGCTGGGTGGCTTAAACAACAGAAATTTGTTTTCTTACAGTTGTGGAGTCTGGAAGTCCAAGATCAAGATGCCAGTAGGGTTAGTTTCTAATTAAGCCTCTCTTCCTGGTTTGCAGAGAGTACCTTCTTGCCCTGTCCTCACATGACCTAAAAGACCTCATGCGTAGTGTCTCTTCTTCTTTATAAGAACATCAGGGCTACTGAATTAGGACTGTACCCTTATAACTTCATTTAACTTCAATTACCTCTTTAATTACCTCAGATAAGCAGATGATACCATTCTAATGGCAGAAGGTGAATAGGAACTAAAGAGCTTCTTGATGAGGGTGAAAGAGAAGAGTGAAAAGCTGGCTTAAAGCTCAACATTCAAAAAACTAAGATCCCGGCATCCAGTCCCATCACTTCATGGTGAACAGAAGGGGAAAAATTGGAAGCAATGACATTTTATTTTCTTGGGTTCCAAAATCACTGCATATTGTGACTACAGCCATGAAAATAAAAGACGCTTGCTTCTGGGAAGAAAAGATACGACAAACCTAGACAGAGTATTAAAAAGCAGAGACATCATTTTGCCAACAAAGGTCTGTATAGCCAAAGCTATATGGTTTTTCCAGTAGTCATGTATGGATGTGAGAGTTGGACCATAAAGGAGGTTGACAGCCAGAGAATGGATCCTTTTGAACTGTGGTGTTGGGGAAGACTCTTGAGAGTCCCTTGGACTGCAAGGGGATCAAACCAGTCAATCCTAAAGGAAATCAACGCTGAATATTCATTAGAAGATCTGATGCTGAAGCTCTAATACTTTGGCCACCTGACGTGAAGAGCCAACTCACTGGAAAAGACCCTGATGCTGGGAAAGATTGAAGGCAAAAAGAAAAGGGGGCAGCAGAGATTAGTTGGTTAGATAGCACCACTGACTCCATGGATGTAAATCTGAGCAAACTCTGGGAGAGAGTGAAGGACGGGGGAGCCTGGCGTGCTGCAGTCCATGAGGTGGCAAAGAGTCAGACACGACTTAGTGACTGAACAACAACAAACCTCTTTAAAGGTCTTATCTCCAAATATAGCTACGCTGGGGGTTAGGGCTTCAGCGTATGAATTCTGGGTGCCTTAACAGCCCTCCTAGTAGGTGTGAGATGGTCTCTCACTATGGTTTTCTTTAGCCATTTTTCTATCTCCTTTGAAGTTTCAACCTCCTCCACTGTTGCTGTTTAGTCTCTAAGTTGTGTCTGACTATTTCGGCCCAGGGACTGTAGCCAGCCAGGCTCCTCTGTCCATGAGATTTCCCAGGCAAGAATACTGCCGTGGGTAGCCATTTCCTTCTTTAGGGGATCTTCCTGAGTGAAGGATCAAACCCACATCTTCTGCATTGATAGGTGGATTCTTTACCACTGAGCCACCAGGGAAGACTTCAACCTCCTCTATCCAGCCATTAAATGCTGGAGATGTCAAGACTTGGCCAGAAGCCCTATCCCCTTTCATCCCACACTTTCTAGGCCATCGTGTTCCCCTCTACAATTTCAGTTACATGTCCGTGACTCCCAATTTTAGGATACGGGACTCTCTTCTGAATTCCAGACTCCTATAACGAACTCTATGCAATATTTAGATGCTTTATGTGTTTGTATACATTTAAATAAACTCTTCTATAGTACCTACTATGTGACAGGCACTGTTTTAAGTGCTCTACAATTAGCTCACTCGCTCCTCATAAGAATTCTATGGAAAAGGTAATATTCCTAGTTACAGATGAGGAGACTTAGGCTAAAGGTTTACGTTAACTTGTGTGCACTCCCACAGCTGGTAAATAGCAAAGCTAGGTCACACCAAAGCAGATGGCTCTGTACTGTAGTCCATGCTGTCAATCATTTTGTTATACTGCTTCTCAAATAGCCCCTTCAGCTCCAAATTTCTGATTTTCATGCCCGTATTAGTTTGCTATGGCTACTATAACAAAGTCCCACAAATTGAGCAGTTTAAATAACGTAGATGTATTGTTTCACCGTTCTGGAGGCTAGAAGTCCAAAATCAAGGTGTTGGCACGCTTGGTCCCCTCCAAGTGTGATGAGAAATAATCTGCTCCATGCCTCTGGCCCAGCTTCTGGTAACCTCAGGCATTCCTTGGCTTCCTGTGCTTTCACATGATCTTCCCTCTGCACATCCGTGTGTCCAAACCCTCTGCCTTTTTTTTAAGCTGCGCTGCGTGGCTTGTAGGGTCTCAGTTCCCTGATCAGGGGTTGCATCTGGGCCCTCAGCAGTGAGAGTGCAAAGTGCTAACCACTGGACTGACAGGGAATTCTTTCCCCTTTTAAAAGAACATAGAGTCATTTTGGATTAAGGCCCGCCCTAATGACCTCATTTTAACTCTGTAAACAAATAAGGTCACATTCTTTAACCTAACAGATAGAGTAAAGTCCTCACTCTGAGACCTACATTCAGAGGTACTGGGGTTAAGATTTTAGCCTATCTGTTTTGCGAGCACACAATTCAACTGATAGCAATTTCCAAACCTGGCCTATCATGGTTCCCTAGCTCAATGAATACCTCAATCATTTGTTCAAGTTCTAGGAGTCATCTTGGCACTTCACTTCCCTCACCCCCATGACCAGTGACCCCTCAAATCTGCTATGGTACGTGAATCACTCTTAAGATCTTCACTGCCCTTCATCTCCACTGCCACCATCACAGGTCGCGAGCTCACTCTCTCACCTGGACTTCTGTAACAGCCTCGAGCTGGTCTCTACCCCTTCCATTCAGCCTCTCTACTGTGCCCAGAGTAAACTTCCCACACAGTTCTGACATCTGACTTGTGTCCACCCCTATCCTCATTCCCTCCCTGCATGAAAACTCTGTTGGTTTCCCACTTGCTGTTAAGGTATAAACCAAAATCTTTAACCTGGCCCATAAAGCCTTCCCCATTGCGCCCTGGGACTGCTCCTGGCTTCACTGAGGTCATGCTCTTCCCCCAGTCCTGTCCTCCACTGCATGTCTCTTGGTTCCCTGGATGAGCTTTGCTCCTTCCCACCATGAGCAGGGAGGGCACTTTGCCCACAGTGTCTTCTGCTTAAATGTGCTCCCCAGTTCTTACTCTCCTCTCTAATCTCCTCCTTTGTCTCTCAGATACTGTCCCTTTCTTAAGGAAGCCTTCCTGGCTCTCAAAGTTGACTGAGTTTCCTCCACTATATTCTCTTATTGAACTGAGTTTCTTTTCTTTGCAGTTCTTCTTCCATTTGAATTAGGCTCATTTGTGTTTGATTTTTTTCTCAGTGGCCCCCACCAAAGTATAAGCTCCATGGAGGAAAGATCCATCCTGCTCACTATTGCAGCCACCGTGCCTATCATGGACCATACATCCAGTACATATTTGTTGAGTGGATGAATAGAGAACTGGTTATTCTCCATTTGCTGCTATTTGATTCATTCTGTGCAGGGAGGCTGACCCCTGCAGATTTCAGACTTAGGGCTGGCTGGCTTCTGAGTCCGAGCAGAGGGCTGTACTAGCAAATCAGAGAGAAGGAGAAAAGAGGCATCTTAGCTGCCTGCCTCCATGACTGTAGCTCCTAACGGGTGGCAGCTCTGGAACAAGCTGGCCCTAGGCGTGGTCATTGTTTCCCACTGTTGCTAGTTTCTGAATGTCTCTGCATTACTTAAAATTTTTTTTTTTCTTTCTTTTTTTTTTTTACTGTGCCCACAACTCTGTGAGTAGTTCTCCTTTGACCCTAGCTGTAACAGATAGAGATCAGTTTTAAGTCTATTGTCCAAGCAGCAGGGAGTAAGGGCCTGAACAGGTGAGACACTCAGAAAAGAAAGATGGGGATAGATTATGATAAATAAGCTCAACAAACTTTAGTAATCGAGTCCACATATGAATTATACTTTCTGACAGCAGGCACTATTGAGAGAGTCCTTTCCTAGGCAGGTTGATAAGAAGTCTAGGGGTCTCCAAGGAGAGAGGGGTCTGGAATTCTGAAGGAGGAAGAAAGGACAAACTTTTTCTTTTCTCTCTACATTCCTAAGGATTATATAACAATAATGTATCCTGCCTGAGGACAGTCTCTGGATTAAACTTTCTGGCTAATTCTGTTATCTTAAAATGTAAATTATGGGAGTAGGTCTGTCTTTACAAGGATTATATATCCTGCCTGAGGATGGTCTCTGGATTAAACCTTCTGGCTAATCCTGTGATTTTAGAGTATATAACTCCACTTCTGCCCCCTCTAATGCCTATGTCAGAAGCTTTCTCTGTCTCCTTTATACTTTAATGAAACTTTATTACACAAAAGCTCTGAGCAATCAAGCCTCGTCTCTGGCCCCGGATTGAATTCTTCTCCTCCGGAGGCCAAGAATCCCGACGTCTTTTCGTGATTCAGCAAACAACCTTTCATTATATTTCACTCGTTCTTGATGTCAATGGCTAGCTTGTAGTAGGTACTCAATAAGTATTGGTGAAATAATTGACTGGAAGGGTCGAAGACGATTCCATATTTCAGTCTTGGGTGATTCCCCTAAAAGAGAGGAAAAGTCTGGTTAATTTGCAAGCAGTAGTTAAAGTACCAGCAAGAAAGACACAGAATGATACTGAAGAAAGAGTATGGCCCCAAAGTCCAACTTTCCCACTCGATCTTGGGTAAATGACTTGAGATCCTTTGAGATTGTTTCATTATTTGTAAAATGGGAATAAAAATCCCCAACTCACAGTGCTGCGAAGAGGAATACTTGAGATCGTATGTATAGAGCATATATCCACCCTGACAGGGCCCTTCACCTTCATATCATATACTGAGATGTGACACAGAGATCCAAAAACTTCAGGGGCCATTCACAGGGTTTGCCTTTGAAGTTGTTCCTTGTCACCATAAACCAAGCCCTGAGTTACCTGCGTGTGTTATGCTTTTTCCTGGACTCTCACTGTGGAGTTTTAAAATCTTACTTCCATCTGCGTTTTGTGTAATTCTGGAAGGTTACAACTTGGGCTCTCATTGCTCAGTAGACTCTACTTTAGCATTTAGGACCCTGGACTCCCCCGGGTGGACACGGGCCTTCCTCCTTGTATTGTGCTTTCGCTTTGAGCACTTAAGACCATCAGGAATACACCGACCCTGCAGCAGAGATGGAATTCAGACTCGAACACTCCTTTCACCCTTGGTGCCCTTTGTATCTTATCTAAATGTCTCTAGACCAACTCCTATTGGTCTCAAAGATATAATTTCCCCCATCCAACTGGACAGCTGGCATCGTATTTCAGTCCCAAAATGGTTGTTTCCACCACTCTGTACTGGATTTGCTGAAATAACTACGAATGTTTCCCCAGCAGTTGTGGGAACTGGGCAGACAAGGGGAAGAAGTTCCCTTTCAAGTTATTTATAATTCAAATGACCTCTGTTGACCTGCTACCCAGAATTAACCGTTCCTTCTAATCCAGAAGAGTTGAATTTCCTATTGTTTTGTCACTCCTTTCTCTTTTAAGGCATTTCTGTAAGACTAGTCTTTTAAAGAATCTTACATATTCAGTTTTATTTTAGCACTCCAGGCCTCAGGGTTCAAGAACATTTTTCATCATGCAGCTTACTCTGGTTGAACATTCACAACTTCTCACACATGCTGCTTCTCTAAGATTATCAAGGCAAGTTAGTGACTTCAAATTGAGAATGCATGCTTTAAAGATGCAAATATTGAATATTTTAAATATGCATTAAATAGGTTGTAATAGTAAGACTCATGGAAGCCCATAATGTTTAGCATGAAGGAAAAACAAAAAAGTATGTGTTGAGTCTTCATTTGACACATAAAACTCATTCTTTCCTACAATTTCCTTATTTCCAGATTTCTTAGTCATAGTATCTTAGGGTTACATAAAAATGTTCCTGCTACATCATGGAAATATTTGCATTCTAACCTAATAATTTCAGAGCTTCTCAAAAGCTAAGGGGGATCCTGGCTGCTTCCATTATTTTTTGAGGTCCTCAGAATATTAAACTTTTTTTTTCTGCCTACGCTGCACAGCTTGTGAGATTTTAGTTTCCTGACCAGGGATCAAACCCATGCCCTCCACAGTGAAAGCATGGAGTCCTAACCACTGGACTGCCAGGGAATTCCCAAACTTTGTTTTTCCCTAATAAAAACTGGTGGTGTTTTGAACGTCCACATTTTAACAATTGATGCCTTTAACACGAAAGAAATTATGACACAAGACAGATGTGCTAGTCAGAAGATAATTTAAATATTTAACTTTTAACACAAAAGGCAGTGTAGTTTAGTCAGGGATCTCAATTTTGAATTTGGGTAGGGGTGTCTTCTTTCAACCACTCTATCAGAGTATTTCTGTGTAACCTCCTTTGGAGGTGAGTCAAAAGCCCAAATTCCAGGCCTTTCGTAAACGTGGAGCCTGAGCCAGACAGCCTTCCAGCTCTGTGTTCTCTCCTCCTCCTCCTCCTCTCACTCACATTATTATTTAGTAATACACCACGAATTAAAGATGATGATCATCAAGTCTTACCCACTTATTCAGCGGTGTAAAGAAAAACTTCGAATAATCGTAGCTCGGGGAAACGCAACAAAGGGCAACTTCTAAGGCTAGTTTCTCTCCCAAATGTGGAAGCCTAGGTTTTTCTAAGCTAATTTTTTTAGGTGTTGGCTTGACATGTCTTGTTTAGATCACAAACTCTTTGCAAAGAAACTACTTATTTTGAGCTATAACTAAAAATAGCAATGAATATTATTGAGTAATTTCTAAACTATTTAAAATTGAAACAGGAAAACAATTTTCTATTCATGACATGGGCAACACTAACATTTATGCACATATATTTATAGATGTGGGAATATCCTGTACTCCATGATTCTGAATAGACACCATCGCTGTCTTTGAACATATAATATACATATATATATATATAAGTAAACATTCACTTAAATGATTGCCTTTGACTTAAAAATGTTGTCTCAATTTTAGTAGCACAGAAAAGATAACCTGACCACCTGCATGTAATTTGTAGCTGAAACCACCCTTTTGTGTAGACAAATTGGCTGGCTGTTCTATGGTGTCAACAGAAACCAGATATAGGTGGACTTAGATCAGCAGCCATCTTGCCCTGGGAACTCCTGGGTCAGCGGGTCACTGGAAGGGAGAGTGTGGATGGTGCAGCAGACCCTCAAAGCAGCAACTGAAAGGTGTAGAGACCACAGTCTTCTTAAGAGCCTGAGAAATCTCATCGTAACCTCATTTGCTCCAGGCCAGCTCAGGTACAAAGTGGATTAATGAAGGTGAAGCAGACTGGGGCTGAAGGTGAGCTCCTGCTTTTTCAAAATGACAAAGAGACAAGTGGAGATGTAATTTCAGCAGAGAGGGCAAAAGAGTGCAGAGAAAAGAGCATTTAGAGAATAAAAGGAATTGACAAATATATTCCCTTAATAAATACTCAGAAAAGCCATTTCAATGTCAGCTTCCTTGCTGATAGATTTAAAAGTGTATTAAACAAGTAACAACTATTTGTTGTTTCTTTTAAGTTACCCATTTCTGAGTTTGTTTGCTCTTTTTAACAAAACCCAGAATGCCCCTCCTCCAATAAATACACTGCACTGAGTTCATGATTGCCTCACAATTTCCTCAGCACATAGACCTAAAAGGCCAAGTGGCCTCATGTGTTGTTTTTTCTGAAAATGAAAATGGAACTGTCTTTTCAACAAATACAATTGGTGAGTTGAAAACAATGAAAAGAAAATACATCCAGTTGAAAAAAACCATGAGATCCCAAACACTGAACTTTATCATCTACTTCAATAACATAAGCACTAGTTTATCTAGATGGGAGTTACCACCTAGTATTATAGTCATTCTGAATAATACAAACACAAGTTATAATTACTTGGAATGTTAACTGTTTTTACTAAGATGGTCACAAAGCTTTTTTGTTGTTGTTTACTGATTTGCTTTTGTAACTGGAAATCTAGATTACAACTTTCAAGTGCTCTATGGACCAACCCTCTGATGCAAAGTTAGGGGCTTTATTTAGAATAAACTAGGAGGTCTTTGTTTTATTCTGAAATTAAGATTCCATTGCTCATAAAAGTTACAAATTTTTGTTTCACCATTTGCAGGTCTTTTCCCCTTAGAATTTCTCTCGTTTCTCTTTAACAACAAAAAGGAATACGTTCTTGAGGAAAAGTGCGGTTGTTCACTCAGACAAAGCCAGTCATTTGAAGTTAAGCAGTGACTGTGTGGCACAGAACAAACTGGCAATTATTTGGTTTTAATTCCTGAACTTGAAATTAAAATGAGAAATGGTTTCTCTCAGACTCTAAAAAAAAATCCCCCTGGTGTAGGACTTTGGCAGGGGTAAATGAGGCGTCTCTGGTTGTACCAGTCAGCTCTCTGGGGAGCAGGTGCTGACGGAGGGAAGCAGGGAAGGGTTTCTGGGGAGTAAGAGCTCAGAAGGCAAATGGGAGCGAAGCCATCTGACCCAGGCACACTTGACAGAGGCTTTGTCAAAATGAGGGGCGCTCTGTCTGGACAGTACAGGGGTCCTCTGTCTGGTGGAGATAGCTGGGCCCTGGCCACTGCCTGCTTTCAGTCACTGCTGGGGGCTGCCCTGGAAAGAGCCACACCTCACTCCAAAGCCCAGAGTGGCGGGGGCAGATCTGGGGAGAGCACATTATGGCATTATGGGAGCACCGCCTGGCCTCCAGCATCCTGCTAGACCCAATTCCATCCCCTTCCTAAGGGGAGCCTTTGCTTTCACTCCCAAACCCCTCAGATCTTCCTTAATCTTCACCTCCTCCCTATCCCTAGGAAAAGTCGAGGTTCTTCTCACTTCCCTATGCAGAGCACTTTAGTGTGATAAAAATACCTTTTCTTTCTCAGTGGGAGGAGTCATCTCTTCTATTCAAAGAGGGCTGCCTGCTATTTTCCCTGGATATGCTATAAATATAAATATTAAGCCACTCCCTGAGTATGAGAAAATGGTTGTGGCAATTCTTGCTCTAACCAGCACTTTCCCCTTTTTAATTATAAATAAAAACGACTAGGGATGGTAAGAGCACAGGGTGAAATTTAAGAGCAAAAGCTGAGAAATTTACTGCCCAGTGTGCCTGCCCATTTGACTTCTCACTTTCTAAGCTCACCTCTAGGGCTAAGGGTTTACTTCCATCAGAGACTGGTTTAGGGTGGTTTAGACTGGTAGAAGCTAAGAGTGACTTTCTTAAATATTCGTGACTGAACAGAATTAGGGAATCAAACAACATTCTTTGCCACCAGTTGACATTTGATAAATGTTGCTTCTGCTACTTAATTGATAATTAATCCTGTTGAGAGCAAGAATTTTACTCCACAAACTCAAAAGTACAAAAATATCATAGTCTTGATTTGTTTAAAACAAAATGAGACCCCTGTGTCTTTCCTATGTTGAAATTCTGGAGCCTTATTGATATGTATTATTTTGAAGACTGCCTATTTTGTAGGAGAGAAGCCTAAATGTAGGATTTTTAGGTCAAAAGATCAGTGTATTCTGAAATTGGACATACAGTTCCACACTCAGAAGTTTGAGAGTGCCTGGTTATCCACACACTCACCAGCCTGGAAGTTATCAATCTTTTCAACTGTTGCCGAGCAGATGGGCAGAAATTCAATTTTGTTATGATTTTAATTTGCATTTCCCTGGCTACTGGCAAGATTGAGCAATCTGTCATGTTTATATGGCATCTGTACTTCCTTTGATCTACTGGGTCACCTGTCTTCTTATTTATTGATTTCTAAAAAGCCTTATGTAAGTAAGGGCTCTTAACTCTTTGTGTGTGCGCGAGTGTATGTGTGCTGCAAATACATTGATAGTTAATTAACCATTTGTTTTCTGACTGTTTGTGGGTTAAGAAGACACAGAACATGCCCTCAGCTCATATTCCAATGGGGGCATCAGATGAGAGACAGGTAATGATAATACAGTTTGACAGAGTTGTGCCTGAGGGGACACTTCTAATATCTGCAGCCAGCAAAACTTGCTTTCGCATTAATATTACTTTTTAATAATGAAAACAATGTAACTTCACTGAAGGCCACCGGGATACTTTTATCATGAAGTCAGCCTAAATGATTACTACTGCAGGATTTTGCCAGAGCTTGACCACTCATAAACTTATTTAATTTCTACCACTTCTCACATGTCCCCTCTCAATCTACCACTCCCAAATTCCATTCTTCCTTGGAGTGTTTCTATCCACCCTTTTATTTTCAAAGGAATGGTATGTTAGTTTGTGACAGAGATTTTTTTTTATAGATCTCCAGTAAGTCTTAGACTCTTTAATACACATGTTAAAGCCACCTGAGAAGATTTAGTTTCTTCAAATAGTTGACTATGCACAAAGAAGTTTCAGACTTTATATTTTAAAATAGGCGAGCCCATTTTCCTATGTAGTATTAACACATTTAACAAATTTTGAATGCTTATACCCTATATACCAGGCATTGTTTGAAAAACTGGAAGAAAGTGGGAGAAGGCGAGGGTGGGATGATTTGAGAGGGTAGTGTTGAAACGGGTATATTATCATATGTGAAGCGGATCGCTGGTCCAGGTTTGATGCATGAGACAGGGTGCTCAGGGCTGGTGCACTGGGATGACCCTGGGGTATGGGATGGGGAGGGAGGTGGGAAGGGGGTTCTGGATGGGGAACATGTGTACACCCATGGGAGATTCATGTCAATGTATGGCAAAACCCACTACAATATTGTAAAGTAATTAGCCTCCAATTAAAATAAATAACTTAATTAAAAAAAAACTGGAAAAAAAAACCCCAACTGTGGATATAATATTACATCTACATGCTCATGGGACTTGTGTTCTAGTTGAAGCAGAGAAAGGCATTAAATCAGTATAAATGTAGTTTATAATGTCAGATACATACTATAAAGAAAAATAAGATAGCTTAAGAGGAGTGTTATGTGTCCCCTCAAAAAGATGTTGAATTCTCAGTACCTGTGAATGTGACCTCATTTGCAAATAGGGTCTTTGCAGATGATCAAGTCAAGATGAGGTCATTGGAGGAGGTCCTAATCTAACATGACCGGAGTCCTTACAAAACGGGGAAATTAGGATACAGTGACAGACATACACACGGGGTGAATGTCATGTGAAGATGAAGGCTGAGATTTGGATGGCATTTCTATTAGCCAAAGAATGCCAATGATTGCCAGCAAGCCACCAGAAGCTAGGAGCAAGTTATGGAACAGATAGTCCCTCACAGCTTTCACAACAAACCAACTCTGCCAACATCTTGATCTCAGACTTCTAGCTTCCAGAATTGTGAAACAATACATTGCTGTTGAATCAAGCCATCCAATTTGTGGTACTTTGTTATGGAACCCCTAGGAAACTAATACAGAGAGGAAAAATAAGATTTTTAGATGGAATGATGAGGGAAGTTCACCTATGAACAGAGAACAGAATATAGTCAAGCAGATAAACTGGGAGAAGCAGGTACCAGGCAAGGGAATGTCAAGTGCAAATAACCTCTGGTGGCAGCATGCTTGGCCCTTGTAAGGATCACCGAGGTCAGGATTCCCAATGCACAGTGAGCAAAAGGCAGGGAGGGTGGGAGGAGGTAAGGTCAGACCGTGTCGAGATCTACTTGCCATGATGTGTGGACAGTTGGCTTTTTTCTGGGCACCATGAGAAGCAATTGGAGGGCTGTAGGCAGATACATGACACCATTGTTGTCACAAGTAGCAAATTTAGTTTCCTGTTAAGCAGAATACAAGGTCCAAGTTCCTAATTTATGATTTCAGTTATGTATCTGTATTAGCCAGTGCTCTACAGAGGTTCAACTCAAACTTGACTAAACAAGGGAGGGAACTTAACTAGATCACATAACCGAAAAGCCCAGGAGTAGTTTAGGCAGGGCTGGGGATCAGCTCTGATCATCAAAAATCTGTTTCATGTTTTCCTTCTTTCAGTTCTGCCTTCCTGTATGTTGATGTCCCTCGCAGACTGTTTTTTTTTGTCATTATGTGGCAAAAGGACCTATTGCAGCTCGAGACATTCATGCTTCTTAGTACTAGAAATCCCGATTTATATATAGTCCTACCATAAGTAGTGGTGCTTTCTGAAGATAGTTTTTTTTTTTTTGAAGATAGTGTTTTGATCGACTGGCTTGGATCACGTGTCCACCTCTTTGGCAAGGGAGTCCATGCACAGACTGAACGATGCGGTGTATGAGAAGCATTCACCAGCAGGAAGGGTTATGTCAAGGCCACCATGCTGCCCAGCTTCAGAACTCATGATAGTGTATATGAATGGGACCTCCTGCAGTCGGGGAGGGCACAACTCCAGAGAGGTCACACATGGGGGTCCTTGGTTCTGTAACCTAAAGAACGGCAAAGGAAGCTGGGCAGGCAAAAACCGCAGATATCCCCTAGTACATTTAACTATAACTTTAAGAAGGTACTTTTTTTTTTTTAGGACTGTTTATGACAAGTTCTTGGCTCGGCTTTGCCTTCTTGCAACAAAACATGACTCATGAAATGCAAATCTACAGTAGATAAATAAATAGATTTATTTTAATTTGTCTAGGGACATTCTCTTAAATTTAAGGAACACAAATAATCCACCTTTGATAACAGTACTATAAATGGAATTATAATTCATAAGTGCCGTGGCTCTTCCTTTCTAAGAACTTCGTGCATTCATTTATTTCATGACTATTAGTTGGGCCCCTGATATTAATGAGGAATTCAAACATAGTGGGGGAACCAAACAAAACTGATTTCTGTCCTCATGGGTGAGATGGACATTGGACAATGAACACAGGTATAAATACATACTTTATGTTGTGATAACTATGGGGCTTCCCTGGTAGCTCAAATGGTAGAGAGTCTGCCTACAATGCAGGAGACCTGGGTTTGATTCCTAGGTCAGGAAGATCCCCTGGAGAAGGAAATGGCAACCCACTCCAGTATTCTTGCCTGGAGAATCCCAAGGACAGAGGAGCCTGGCAGGCTACAGTCCATGGGGTCCCAAAGAGCTGGACATGACTGAGAAACTAACACACACACAGTTATGATAAAGGAAAAGAACTGGGTTCTAGCAGAGAGAATTGACAGGAAGTGGGGGTTAATTAAGACTGGGATCAGAGATTTATCTGAGGTTGTGACATTAAAGCAGAATGCTGAAGGAGAAATGGGAATCAGCCAGGTGAAGAGGGGGAGAGGCAGGCAGAGCATTCAGGCCGAGGGACCAGTATGTGGGAAGGCCTTGAGGAGCTGTGGGTGTCACCAGACATCCCTGGCCAGGCCCAGGGACATCACCCCAGACATTTCCATTTCCACTGTTGTTGCTTTCCATAATATTTCAAATTACACTAAATTACACACATTCCCTTTTCATCATTACATGGTGGAATGAAAGTTTAGATTTCCCCCTCTGATGATTAAATATTTGTATATACTAGTGTACTAATATACGGGGATCACAAGCCAATCAAAAGTCATTAGAAGGTAGAATTTATTAAAGGAGGACTGTAATTATTTCATGCTGACAATATGGTTTCAAGTGTTTCTTAGTAATTTAACATTTCAGTTTCTACAACTTTGTGGCAGAAAAGAAGATGATGAAAAGATTTAGAAAAAAACATAGGACACCAGGTATAGACAGGAGTTTCGTATTTAAAGGGAATTCTCTGACGTTCTCTCCTGGCATCTGCTAAGTGAAGGAGAGAAACCTGGGTGCTAGCCACTGGTGAGGAGGTAAAACTTAGATGTCATGGTTCAAGCCTTGATTAATCAGAATCCCAAAAGAAAACAGGTGGCACACTCAGAAGAGGCTAAATTGGGATGTTTCATATACGAAGGGACTGTTTTCAAAGCTATATGTGTGCAGGCTTAAGACACTTCTTAATGAGCCCATAACACCCAGGCCCACAGGGATGAGGAGAAGAGATGTTTCCTGGACCCAAGAGACAGACAGAGAGAGACAGAGACACAGAGTCGTGTGTCACAGCCACTCTATATGAGAGAAGCAACCACCTCTAGCTGAGGGACACTGCCAGCTGGAGGCAAATTTATAGGAAGGAAACAAAAGGGTGAAGCAACCTGACCTTCTTCTTCTTCCCTTCCTCTGACTTCTAGTTGAACCCAACCAGAAGGCAGAGTCATGAGCATCCACTGATGTGGTCCATACAGATCAATACTCCAGGAAGAGTGCAGGATGGAGAAGACAAAGAGGAGATGTGACCCTAAGGAGGAAACAGATATTTTGCCACCATTCTCAAGAGGCTTCCCACCAACCCCCAGGTATACAGCTAGTCAACACCATGCTGCCTGGAATCCATCCAGTTCTTGCTGACCGTGTTTCATCATCACACAGAATGGAAGGCTTCTTGTCACTTTTATCTCTATTCATTCAATAACTTTCATTTTAAAAACACATATTGAGCAATAACTTGTTGCTGCTGCTTAGTCTCTTCTGTTGTGTCTGACTCTGTGTGACCCTATGGACTGCAGTCTGCCAGTCTCCTCTGTCCATGGGATACTCCAGGCAAGAGTACTTAGAGTGGGTTGCCATGCCCTCCTCCAGGGGATCTTCCCAACCCAGGGATCCAACCTCGGTCTCCCGCATTGCAGGCATATTCTTTACCACTGAGCCACCAGGGAAGCCGGAGCAACTACTTACTCTACTACAAATCCAGGCAGTAAAAACAAGTAAGACTGAGACTTGTTTCCTTTCCTCAAGGTGCTCCTGATCTAGTAGAGTGGGAGCAGACCAGGAAACCCTGGGAAGAAGATGTGTGGGAGTGGAAAAGAATTTAGATCCCACGACTGAGCGACTAAGAACAGCCCAGATCCCACACACGGGTAAAGATGCTCATTAAATATAAATTGTATTGAACTCATCTTGGAAGTTGTGGTTGCAAAACCTAATGCAAGTGCCAAAAGAGAAGAGAAGAAGAGAAGAAACAGGAGGAGATGGAGAATGAAGGCAAGAAGAGAAAGAAGTGACATCATAAGCTCTTGGGCTCCTAACTATTTACCCCTACTGCACACTCCATGGGCATTGTTCAGAGACACCTTCTCCCAACCCTCACCCTTCAAGGGCGCTTGATTTAGAGGCTGTGGCTCAGGAAGGTATTGGCTGTTTTTGGTACAAAACTGAAACTCCATTCTTTTCTCTCCCATGTTGGGATGCCTTTATGTTAGGGATAACCTGGCATCATCCCTAAATATATTGAAAAGCAAGCTATTTTCAAAGTTTGGTTCTTTAATTCTGGTTCAAAACAATTTGTGCAGGGACAATCCACCCTACCCACATGGCAACTATGACAGGTCTTGTCTGTGCCTTGTGGAGGGGCCACCATCTATCCTCTTCTTTGCAGGCATGACTTTGTGGAGTATTCAGCAGTTATTATACCTAAAATGGTTGATGGTCTATTTGTGGTAGGTGGGTGAGAACAGAGAGAGAAGCAAACAAACCAGCAGCTTCTGCACTGAAACCTTGGCAATACACAGCCGCAGTGAAAACCGAAGAGTGAGATGGATAAAACCACAATTGCACTAACACAGTGACAGTTCAGCTCAGTCGCTCAGTCGTGTCTGACTCTCTGTGACCCCATGGACTGCAGCACGCCAGCCCTCCCTGTCCATCACCAACTCCTGGAGCTTGCTCGAACACATATCCATCGAGTTGGTGATGCCATCCAACCATCTCATCCTCTGTCATCCCCTTCTCCTCCTGCCTTCAATCTTTCCCAGCATCAGGGTCTTTTCCAATGAGTTGCTTCTTTGCATCAGGTGGCCAAAATATTGGAGCTTCAGCTTCAGCATCAGTCCTTCCAATGAATATTCAGAATTGATTTCCTTTAGGATAGACTGGTTGGATCTCCTTGCAGTCCAAGGGACTCTCAAGAGTCTTCTCCAACACCATGGTTCAAAAGCATCAATTCTTCAGTACTCAGCCTTCTTTATGGTCCAACTCTCACATTCATACATGACTACTGGAAAGACGATAGCTGACAACTTTGCCTCTAATTGTTTCTTTTTTGTTTTGGTTGCGCCACTCAGCACGTGAGACCCTAGTTCCTTGTGCTGTGCTAAGTCACTTCAGTTGTGTCCTTCTCTTTGCGACCCTACGGATGGTAGCCTGCCAGGCTCCCTGCCACATCTCTCATGTCTCCTGCCTTGGCAGGTGGGTTCTTCACCACCAGCGCCCCCTGGGAAGCCCCCTAGTTACCTGACCACAGGTCAAACTGCACCCCCTGCAGTGGAATAGACCCCTGCAGTGTCTTAAGGCCCCCAGGAAATCTCTCCTCTTATTGTTTCTGATCGAAATGTATATAGAAAAACAGTAACTGAAGATAAGTACACTACACTGAAAAGCATGATGCATTTTGGGCTTCCCTGGTGGTTCAGACGGTAAAGGAGCCACCTGTAATGCAAGAGACCCAGGTTCAAACCTTGGGTTGGGAAGATCCCCTAGAGAAGGGAATACCTACCCACTCCAGTACTCTTGCCTAGAGAATTCCATGGACAGAGGAGCCTGGTGGGCTAGAGTCCATGGGGTCGCAAAGAGTCGGATATGACTGAGAAACTAACACTTTCAACACTTTCTCCAAAACCAGGTAACTGGAAGGCTTAATGAAATGAGTTGTGGAAACTTTTCACACGGGGAGCTATTCTTTTCAAGCTCGAATTTCTTCACATTCTGCCATTCTTAAAGTGGCTGGTTAGGTCTTCCAATAGGCAAGAGTGCAAGTCTATACAGCATCTTGGTGCAAATTTGAGGCTTGTGCAGCCCTGCCAACTTGCACCTCTGGGTGAGAGGAAGGCGCCCTTCACACTTGGCAGCCCAAGACCACCACTTAACCCCATGCCCAGGCACGTTTGTGCAGTGCGCAAACTGTACAACCAGGTGCCTTGATTCCAGTGCCAAAAAACATGGCTTCAGAACAATGCACTGAACACCTCCCAATGCTGGGCCCTCAGCCAGGCACTGGAAATAAAAAGAGGAATAAAACAGAGTCTACTCTTGGAGCCTGGGAAGAGGGCCATGTAAACAGTTTACCACAATAAGACCGAATAACAGGATCAAAGAGAAACACACACACATCGTTACTGAATCACAAATTAAGGAACCACTCATTTCTCTTGGAAGTGGCTGGGATCAAGGAAAGTTCAGAAGGGAAGAGGCATTTGAATCAGGGTTCAGTGGGTGATGAGTGGAAGTCTATGAGGCGGGAAAAGGGGATTGGGATGTTTGGTGACAAGGATAAGCTTGAATTTCTTCTGCTACCCCAAACTCAGGAAAGCCTCAGTTGCAGTTTATCTCTTGACCTAGGACTTGGGTCTCACTACTTCTGTTGGGTTTGTCTATGTCCTTTTTTGGCCTCTGAAGTGATCCAGACAAGCTCAGCAGTGGCGCTTATATAAACAGAGTAATAGACACTGTTTTTGCCAGCATAGCTCTGTCGGGCATCTGAGGAGGCAGGAGGTGACTGGTCAAAGGCTGGATTTGGGAAAGGCGGACAGGAAGCTTCACTGGGCACTGGTCTGTGCAATCGCAACATTATAATAAACTTGCTGACGCTCTTTTTACTGATTAGTTCCAAACGGGCTCTTCCAGGCCACACACTCATAAACCAAGTTCTCCTCGCATGACCCTAATGTTGAAATAAAAGGTGGTGGGGAGTTATACAGCACCAGCCCTCAGGAAGTGCCCGAGGGCCCTCCTTGCAACAATCTGATAACCGCAGAAAGCACTGCAGATGACGGAGTGCCTCCCCGCCTGTGTTTGTGATCCCCTGGTGCCCAAAACACTGCTTCCGAAGCTCCCAGTGACTGAGAAATGGAAAACTCTAGCCCACATTCGCACCTAGGAAGAAGTCATCACAGAGAACGTTTGACAAACTCTAGCATACTTTGTAAACACAAAGAACATTCCTGCAAAGTGAGCAGGCGCATTAAAACATGGCAGGGCAAAGAATGAGGACAAAGGGCTGGCACAGAGAGTCGAGGGCTGTGTCAGCCCATATTTAAGGATCCTGTTGAAGGGGGATCCCGAGGCGATGAATATCATTGGGAAAGTATCATATACCAAAATTCCCTCAATCACCCTATAAAAAATTCACATTTTTTAGTTCAAGAATGTGAAAAAGATACCCCCATTCCATCAGCTGCTTATGTCGAAAATCTAGGTCACTATTTATTTCTCTCTTTTCTCCATTACCGCCCCCCCCATGAATCGGTCTGTAAGTCAACTTCCAAATTACATGTTGATCTGTCCACCTCTGCTTATCTCTAAGCCATGATCCTAGTCCATGCCACAATAATCTGATGCCCAGACGATCTCAAGAGGTTTCTCCATACTTGCTCTGCCTCCCTTCACCTTTGATTTCTGTGTGGGAAGGTCTTTCTAAGTGTAGACAAATGGAAGAAATTAACAAAGGAAAAGTTCTGTAGATTTGATAAAAAGCTTAAATGTTTAAATGTCAAAAAATCGCCACACATACCTTTATCAGTATGAGAAGTCTCAGTATATATATTTAGTATATATGTTTAAATATACTTGTATGTATATATGGTTCTGTATTAATTTATTCAGTGAATATGTAACTTTTAAAATAAAAAAAATACATACAATAATACATGTTATACACAACTAAAATTAAGTAACAAACTGGAAAAGTATTTGACAAAAAGATGATAAACACTTAAAATAGATTTGATAGACAATATATATAAGCTCATATAGCTCATTTTGACTTAGAAAAGACCCTGATGCTGGGAAGGGTTGAAGGCAGGAGGAGAAGAGGACAACAGAAGATGAGATGGTTGGATGGCATCACTGACTCAATGGACATGAGTTTGAGCAAGCTCTGGGAGATGTTGATGGAGACGGAAGCCTGGCGTGCTGCAGAGAGTTGGACACGACTGAGCGACTGAACAACAGCACCACCAACAACATAGAGCTCAAAAAACATTAAGACCATTAGCATTAAAATGGATAAGGAGGACTTCCCTGGTGGCGCAGTGGATAAGAATCTGCCCACCAGTGCAGGGGACACGGGTTCGACCCCTGGTCCGGGAAGATCCCACATGCCGTAGAGCAACTAAGCCTGTGCGCCACAACAGCTGAGCCTGTGCTCGAGAGTCTGCGAGCTGCTACTACTAAGCCTGCAGGAGCCTAGAGTCGATGCCCTGCAACAGGAGAGCTCAGCACAGTGAGAAGCCCGTGCACTGAAGCGAAGGGTAGCCCCCCTCGCTGCAACTAGAGAAAGCTCGTGCGCAGCAACGAAGACCCAGCACAGCCAAAAATAAATAAATAAAAATTTAAAAGTGCCCAATAAATGCTTCTTAAAAAAAGTAAATAAAATAACAAAAAAAAGTATTTTGAAATAAGCTACCAGATTTTTTTAACCAAAAATGGGTAATGATGCTAATAGCGAATCACTGAAAATTAAATACAAACAGATAAGCAAACAAAAAATGTTCTGTCTCACTAATAATCAGATAAGTTAAAATTAAAAGTTGAGATATTACTTTTTGCCTATTAGAGTAGCAAGACTTTATTTAAAATTTAATAAATCTATCATTTTCATCCAGTTTGTAGGAGTATAAAATTTCTTTGGTAAGAATTCTGGCAATGATCGATATCTCAAAAGCTCACATTTTACTTCTAGGAATTTATCATAAGGCAATAATCACAACTGCGGGAAAAGATTCAACTATAATGGCTTATTGAAGAATTATTTATAAAATCAAAAATTGGAGAAAATATATGCCAGCTATACATTTAACATAATTCCAATAAAAATACCCTCAGAATCTTTTTAGTAGAAAAAAACTGATCCAAAAAGTCGAATGAAAAATAAACAGGAGTGGCCAGGAAAACTCTGAGAAGAGATAAGAGCAATGAGGACTAACAGTACCAGACACATATGAAAAATATTTTAAATCCTCAATGATTAAAAGAGTGTAGCACTAGGATGTTGATAGAGACAAACAGAACATTATAGACACAAAACACATACACGAATTTATTCTGTGAAAAAGGAAGCATTTCAAATCAAAGGAGGTAAAGGTGGGCTGCTGAATAAATGATGGTAAGACAACTGGATAGGTTAAGGAAAAAAGTTTGATCCATGCCTTTGTAACACTTACTCCCTCCAAAAAAACATGTATACATATATACTAAATATAAATATATAAATATATAAATATATATATAGGACCTGTAGAAGTGCTGTAGAAGGAACCAGAGCACTAGAAGAAAACACGGGAGAAAAATTAGCCAAAAAAATTTTAAATCAGAAAGGCCTTTCTAATAATGACATAAAAGGAGCCACAAAAGCAAATATTGAAGTTTGACTATAGAAAAATGTATTACAAAATTTCTACACGGCAAAATTCCACAAGAGAAATCAAAACCGAAAGCAAACTGGGAAAAAGTTGTGATCCACCGTCTTGACCATTTCAAGCATACTGGTCTGTAGCATTAAGTACATGCACACTGCTGTGAGACCTTCGCCACCATCCATCCCCAGAATTCTTTTCATTTTGCAAAACAAAAGTGAAAGTGAAGTCGCTCAGTCATATCCACCTCTTTGCGACCCCATGGACTGTAGCCTACCAGGCTTCTCTGTCCATGGGATTCTCCAGGCAAGAATACTGGAGTGGGGTGCCATTGCCTTCTCCAGGAGATCTTCCCGGCCCAGGGATTGAACCCGGGTCTCCCGCATTGTAGGCAGACGCTTTACCGTCTGAGAACTCTGTTCTCATTAAACAGTAAGGCCCCATTACTCCCTCTGCGGTCTGTTTTCTCTCTCTATGAATCTGATGACTCCAGGTACTTGATGTAAGAGGAATCATGTTGTAAGTGTCCTTTTGTGAACTGGCTTATTTCACTTAACACCATGTCTTCATGGTTCATCCATGTTGCAGCATGTGTCAGAATGTCCCCCCTTCCTTTTTAAGGCTGAATAACATTACCTTGTATGTATATCTCACATTTTCAATCCATTCATCAGTCGATGAACATGTGAGTTGCTTGGCAATTTTGAAAAACACCGCTCTGAACTTGGGTGTGCAAATACCTCAAGTCCTCACTTGTATATTTTTGTACTTCAAATTTTTTTGCACCTTGGAAATTGCATAAGTAATCAACTGCTGTATAACAAACCTTCCCCAAACTGGATGATTTAACAACAATAATTTATTATTTCTCCTGGTTCCATGGGTTGGCTGGGTTGTTCTTCAATTTGTTTACTTGGCCTCAGTCACACGGTGGAATTCAGATGGGAGATCTGGTGGGCACAAAGGTCCAAACTGACTTTTTTCACACGTCTTGCAGTTGGTCTTGGCTTCTCCTGTCTGGTTTTCTTCCATGTAACTTGGTGTCCTCTAATAGGTTAAACCACTTTCCTTAATGGCAGACTCAGAGAACCGTTCACGAGGGGAAAGCAGAAACTCCACGGTTTCTCAAGCGCAGGCTCTGGAACTTGCACAATGTCACCTCTGCTACCTTCCACTGGTCAAAGCAAATATCAAAGACAGTGCAGATTCAAGGGGTGGAAAACAGATTCTATCTTTTGATGAGAATAGCTGCAAAGAATCTGTGGTCATATTTAACCTATCACAGGAGTAGATTACCTATTCAAACGTATTAAATAAAAATGTTTATAAATACATCATAATGATATTGGAAAATTCACGTTATAATATTTTAAAATGCAGAGGGAAAACTTGTGTGTGAATCAATAATTTATATTGGTAACACCGCTCTCTCCAGGCTTCCCTGCTGTCTCCTTGAATACTCTATTTTCAATCTTTTTTGTTTGTTTCTACTAGAGATAGTGGTTTAATTCAAAATGGCTTAAATAGTAAGGAATACAGATTATTTCACAAAACGAACACGTCTGAAGAAGGGCAGCTCTAGTGCTTGAAAATGCATCTACTTTCTGATGTCAGCAGGGACCCTGTCAGCATTTCGGTTTGATTCTCAGACAAGTCTCCCTCATGGTTGCTTCAGTAACAGGTGTCCCATCCACCCATCCAAAGGAAGAAGAGATATTATATTGAAAAACCGTAAACATATTGAAAAGATGAGAGTGGTGCAACCTAGATTTAACTATTGATAACACTTTGCCACAGGCTTTCCAGGTGGCTCAGCGGTAAAGAATCTGCCTGCCAATGCAGGAGATGTGAGTTGGATCCCTGGGTCGGGAAGATTCCTTGGAGAAAGAAATGGCAACCACTCCAGTGTTCTTGCCTGGGAAATCCCGTGGACAGAGGAGCCTGGCGGGCTACAGTCCCTGGGGTCGCAAAAGAGGTGGACGTGACGTAATGACTAAGCAACAGCAACAAGACCTTTTGCCACCACAAGCCGTAACTGCTTAACCGCCCTCTTTCCCTCTGTGACTGACACACGTCTACATGTTTACGTTTTGTTTCCCATGTCATTTGAAAACCAGTTGCAAATATCACAACTCCACCCCTACAAAATTCAGCCTGTATTTCCTAAGAATAAAGATGTCTTCTGTAGAACTACAGTGTCTCACTGAAGAAAAGTTAACAGTAATCCTTTAATGTCACTTAATGTTTGGTCCCAAGTTCAAATTCCCTCAGTTATCCCTAAAATGTGTTTTGTAGCTTATGTAATTCAAGGCAGAATCCAATCAAGTTGCATATATGGCACTTGGTTTTATGTTTCTTTGGTCCTTTTAAATTTAGGACATTCTCCCAATTTTTTTTTTTTAATGATAGAAACTAAATTTGCGATTTATTCCATTTTCATGATTACAGGCATTACAGGGCAGGGTGAGTAAACAAGGCAAGTAAAGTGACCTCTTTTCTCCCCCCACCCCCCATTTAATCATATGCAGCATTTTGGCATTTTTATGATAAACAGGTGGACTTAATTCATTGACTTAAGTTGAAAGTTGGCAGCAGCAAATCTTTGTAATTAAGGATTTTCCTCCAGAGCCACTCCAAGGATTTTAATTCCTGAACTACACCATGCGTTCTGAAATGGTGTTCACTGCAGCATTCATGAAGCTTTCACGTCTTAACAGGAAATCTGATACCACTTGTTAAGGCAGGGAACTGTTGAAAGCCATCTTCCTTTTGGGTAACCCAGTCCACCAGCAATCACAGTAAAATGACTATATAAAAATAAAACTGTGCTCCCAAGCGTTGACTGGAACTGTTGTGCTGAAGACCCTTTCTGGAGTATTAGCTCGCTCAGAGAACAGAGATCTTAACCAGTTGCTTCCATGAACAAATAACCCCAGTAGAGTGTACGTGATGTCCTTCAAAGAATGACTCAAGGTCAGGCAACCTTAGTCATCCTGACAAGCTTATGCGTGTTTTCATACAAGATATATTTAAAACTGATCCCAGACGAAGTATTGCAACCATAATCCCATTATTTAGAACACAGAGTTCCTGCTGAGAAGCCAAAGCCAAAAATCTCAAAGCAAAGTGATGGTTCATCATCTCTTAAAAATGAGAGAAAAATAGCAAGGAGGAAAGGAAACTCCTCCCTCCTAAACTCATCAAATCAATGCTATCTTCAGTTTTAATTGACACAATCCAGAGACCTCAATTTCCTGATTTGAGGAGTCCATTCTCAAGGTGACTGTCAAGGTCAAGAAGAGCTTTCAGGCTTTTCTTTGTCATGGCCCATGAACTCCAGTCCTTCAAGAGGAATCTCCTTCTCCTTTATTGCTTTCTGAACACACTGCTGGTAGCGCTGGGCAAACCCAGCACTTGAAGCACCGGATGTACTTTAGCTTTGTGTTGGTGCAAGTCTCCCCTACGCTGTTCGTGGTGTCAGCATCCTCCCAATTTGGTTTTTCACCGAGTTTTTCTTTTGAATTATTCTGATATGCTTCCTCATCATCCTCTTATCTCTGCATTTCTTATAAACTTCAAAATTGGATTTAGAAGTTTAAAGAGATTCATCTTAACTCTCTTTGGCAAGAATGTTTCATAAGTAGTATATTGTACCTTATGTCTCTTTTTATCATTGTTGTCCAGTCACTAAGTCGTGTCTGACTCTCTGTGACCCCATGGACTGCAGCACGCCAGGCCTCCTGTCCTTAAGTATCTCCCAGAGTATGATCAATCTCATGTCCACTGAGTCCACGATGCCATCCAAACATCTCATCCTCTGTTGTCCCCTTCTCCTCCTGCCTTCAATCCTTCCCAACATCAGGGTCTTTTTTAATGAGTCAGCTCTTCACATCAGGTGGCCAAAGTATTGGAGTTTCAGCTTCAACATCAGTCCCTCTAATGAATATTCAGGACTGATTTCCTTTAGGATGGACTGGTTGGATCTCCTAGCGGTCCAAGGGACTCTCAAGAGCCTTCTCCAACACCACAGTTCAAAAGCATCAATTCTTTGGTGCTCAACCTTCTTTATGGTCCAACTCTCACATCCATATATGACTACTGGAAAAACCATAGCTTTGACTAGATGGAACTTTGTTGGCAAAGTAGTATCTCTGCTTTTTAATACACTGTCTAGGTTGGTCATAGCTTTTCTTCAAAGGATCATCTGTCTTTTAATTCCATGGCTGCAGTCACTGTCCACAGTGATTTTGGACCCCAAGAAAATAAAATCTGCCATTGTTTCCACTTTTCCCTCATCTATTTGCTATGAAGTGATGGGACCATATGCCATGACCTTAGTTATTTGAATGTTGAGCTTTTTCACTCTCCTTTCACCTTCATCAAGAGGCTGTTTAATTCCTCTTCACTTTATGCCATTAGAGGGATATAATTTGCATATCTGAAGTTGTTGATATTTCTCCTGGCAGTCTTGATTTCAGCATTTGGCATGATGTACTCTGCATATAAGTTAAATAAGCAGAGTGACATTATACAGCCTTGACTATTCCTTTCCCAATTTGGAACCATTCCATTGTTCCATGTCCAGTTCTAACAGTTGCTTCTTGACCTGCATACAGGTTTCTCAGGAGGCTGGTAAGGTGGTCTGGCTTTCCCATCTCTTTAAGAATTTTCCACAGTTTGTTGTGATCTATACAGCCAAAGGCTTTAGAATAGTCAATGAAGCAGAAGTAGATGTTTTTCTGGAATTCTCTTGCTTTTTCTATGATCCAACGGATGTTGACAATTTGATTTCTGGTTCTTCTGCCTTTTCTAAATCCAGCTTGTACATCTGGAAGTTCTTGGTTCATGTACTGTTGAAGCCTAGCTTGAAGGATTTTGAGCATTACCTTGCTAGCATGTAAAATGAGTGTAATTGTATGGTAGTTTGAACATTCTTGGGAATTTTCTCTCTTTGGGTTTGGAATGAAGGCTGACCTTTTCCAGTCCTGTGGCCATTGCCGAATTTTCCAAATTTGCTGGCATATTGAGTGCAGCACTTTAACAACATCATCTTTTAGGATTTTAAATAGCTCAGCTGGAATTCCATCACCTCCACTAGCTTTGTTCATAGTAATGCTTCCTAAGGCCCACTTGACTTCACACTCCAGGATGTCTGGCTCTAGGTGAGTGACCACAACATCATGGTTATCTGGGTCATTAAGACCTTTTTTGAATAGTTCTTTTGTGTATTCCTGCCACCTCTCCTTAATATCTTCTGCTTCTGTTTTGTCCATACTGTTTCTGTCCTTTATTGTGCCCATCTTTGCATGAAATGTTCCTTTGATATCTCCAATTTTATTGAAGAGATCTCTTTCCCATTCTGTTGTTTTCTTCTTTCTTTGCATTCTCCACTTAAGGCTTTCTTACCTCTCCTTGCTATTCTCTGAAACTCTGCATTCAGTTAGGTATATCTTCTGCTTTCGCTTCTCTTTTCTCAGCTATTTGTAAGGCCTCCTCAGACAACTGTTTTGTCTTCCTGCAGTTCTTTTTCTTTGGGATGGTTTTGATCACCACCTCCTGTACAGTGTTTCAAACTTCCATCCATAGTTCTTCAGGCACTCTGGCTACCAGATTTAATTCCTTGAATCTATTTGTCACCTCTACTGTATAATTGTAAGGAATTTGATTTAGGTCATACCTGAATGGTCCAGTGGTTTTCCCTACTTTCTTCAATTCATGCCTGAGCTTGGCAATAAGGAGTTCATGATCTAAGCCACAATCAGCTTCTAGTCTTGTTCTTGCTAACTTTATAGAGCTTCACCATCTTCAGTTGCAAAGAATATAATCAATCTGATTTCAGTATTGACCAGATATCTGGTGATGTCCATGTGTAGAGTCTTCTCTTGTGTTGTTGCAGGTGGGTGTTTGCCATGACCAGCGTGTTCTCTTGGCAAAACCCTGTTAGCTTTTGCCCTGCTTCATTTTGTACTCCAAGGCCAAACTTGTCTGTTACTCCAGGTATCTAACTTCCTGCTTTTGGATGCCAGTCCCCTAATGAAAGGGATATCTTTTTTTGGTCTCCATAGTACCAGTCAACTTCAGCTTCTTTGGCATTAGTGGTTGGGGCATACACTTGGGTAACTGTGATGTTGAATGGTTTGCGTTGGAAATGAACTGAGATCATTCTGTCATTTTTGAGACTGTATCCAAGTACTGCATTCTGGACTCTTTTGTTGACTATGAGGGCTACTCCATTTCTTCTAAGGGATTCTTGCCCACAGTAGTAGATACAATGGTCATCTGAATTAAATTCGCCCATTCCTGTCCATTTTAGTTCACCAATTCCTAAAACGTTGATGGTCAAACAGTGGTCCTGTTTGACCACTTCCAATTTAGCTTGATTCACAGACCCAACATTCCAGGTTCCTATGTAATCCTGTTCTTTACAGCATTAGACTTTACTTTCACCACCAGACATATTCACAACAGCCTTGTTTCCGCTTTGACCCAGAGTCCTTTTATTAGGGAGGCTTTTTTTTTTTCAATTCTCAGAAACGCCATAGTGGACTTTTCCATAAGTGTCCTTGTCCAGAGGAGGTAAACATGCATGGTCCTGGGCCAGTCACTGGTGATGTACCTGTGTGGACTGAGGATGGTACCTAGCTCCTTTGACACTTCTACAAAGAGGCTTTTGTCTGGTGGAGGAAGCAGCCAGTTCTTCCCCCTTCTGTGCTCCACGGGTGCCATCTTCACCTCATGTCTGACATCCACCACTTTTCTCCACCTCCACTACTACACCTGTCCAAGTCACCAAGAGCTCTGGCCTGGTGTGCAGCCACGAACTCCTAACCCATCCCACCGTTTCAAATCTATTTGCCAAAAAGTCCTCAGAGTTGTCTTTTAAAATCTAAGCCCCATTATGTCAACTCCCTGTCATTCCTTAAATTGGTCCATTATGTCATTCTCATCCATTATGTCATCCTTAAACGGCTTCCCAGTGTACTTAAGAGAAAATCCTCCAACCTCAACCTAGCTTACAAAACATCGCATCATTTGGTTACTGCTTACCTCTCCAGTCTCAAATGGTCCACCCTCCTGCACACTCAGTCAGTTCAGTTCAGTTCAGTCGCTCAGTCGTGTCCAATTCTTTGCGACCCCATGAATTGCAGCACGCCAGGCCTCTCTGTCCATCACCAACTCCCGGAGTCTACCCAAACCCATGTCCATCGAGTCGGTGATGCCATCCAACCATCTCATCCTTTGTCGGCCCCTTCTCCTCCTGCCCCCAATCCTTCCCAGCATTAGGGTCTTTTCCAATGAGTCAACCCTTCGCATGAGGTGGCCAAAGTATTGGAGTTTCAGCTTCAACATCAGTCCTTCCAATGAACACCCAGGACTGATCTCCTTTAGGATGGACTGGTTGGATCTCCTTGCAGTCCAAGGGACTCTCAAAGAGGTCATATAAAAAATAAGAAGCGATGTAATATTCTGGAACAATGATGCACAGCTCTTTACAATGTAGCAATAACCACAGGACAATCTTTATTGAGCTGAAGCTTGGAAACAAATGCTACTATATTTCATTCACAACTACACATATGGATCAGTTATAACCACCAGGGAGAGAGTCATATAAATTCAAAGATGACAAAGTAAGCAACCGTCACTGCTAAAGGTCAAGTCAACAAATTGTGCTTCTGTGGTCATTTATTTTTTAATGTTAATTTTTGGGTTAAGCACTGAGCTTCTGCCTTGATAAAACCCTAAGTGAAGAAAAATGCATGCATATTTCAAATATATTGATTTTAATACGAAGAAATTACATGATGGAAATATTTTCATGTACTCATAATTCTAAAAAAATTAACTTCAATATTAGTAATAGATGTTCAATAAATGTTAGTGACAATGTGTTATCCATAGAATAATTTGAAAACTTCTTAATTTTTCCTCTATTCCATTAATTGAAATTGTGTTTTCAGGTTTAAATAGCTACAGGCTCAAAAAAAAAATCTACAGACTCATAACATTTATGAGAAATGGCTATATTTTTCAATATAGATTGATCTGCCTGGAGACATGAAAGGAAATGGGACCATCAGAAAGATGTGAAACTGGATACTGGAAATAAAACAGAAGTTAATGATAACTAATGATAACTGTTAAAAAAAATTTTTTTAACAAAATTTTATAGTCTTGATTCTCATACAGACGTAAAATCAACACATGTTAAAAATTTCAGGACTTCTCTGGTTGTCCAGTGGTTAAGAATCTGCCTGCCAACTCAGGGGACACTGGTTTGAATCCCGGTTGGGGAAGATTCCCCATGCCTCGGGGCAACTAAGCCCACATGCCGCAACTACTGAAGCCCAGCACACCAAAGGGCCCACACTCTGCGACAAGAGAAGCCACCACAGTGAGAAGCCCATGCGTATCAACTAGACAACAGTCCCAACTCCCTGCAACTAGAGAAAGCCTGCATGCAGCAACAGTGCCCCAGCATAGCCAAAAATTTTAAAAAAAATTAAAAATTAAAAAATTAACTTCATTAATTTGTGGGGGAACCAGTAAGATCTTACAACTAATTCAAAGAAGCATTCAAACTACTAGACATACATAGGCAGTCAGTAAGCTTAAGTAAATCTGTTCAATAGATAAGAAACGGGTAAAATCAGACAATAACCACAGAACAGTAATCAACTGAATCTCCTACGGATATAATCTGCATAAGTCATGGACAAGAATTATTTGCATTATCAATATTCTGCCACTTACAGAATTATAAAACAGTTCAAAGACAGTGAAAGGCACAAAGAACCCATAAAATCAGACAACCTGGACAGTGTCTAACTTTCCATTAAGACACCCAGAAATCTTTTTGGTCCTTTTAAACAGTCTTTCTTAATGTTTTCCCTACATAGATGACTTGTTTTGAGTGCTATTTATGGGTCCAGGCATTGCCCTGGATGCCTTAAATGTATTAACTCATTTAATTCTCACAAGAACTTTGGCTTCTATTACTATTACCAGTTCACAGTGGAGGAATTTGAAGCACAAGGAAAGGTCACTCAAGGTCACAGAGATAACACGAAGTAGAGCCAGGATCTGGTTTCAGGTAGTTTTGCTGTCATGGATGTGAATATATGAAGAAAAAAGAATTGACAGGACCTGACCAGTTAGATTACATTAGATATACAAAAAAGAATAGGTAAAGATGATTCCAAAGTATTTCTCCCGATTGTGAAAAGGGGCACACTGTCCAGACAAAAAGACTAAGATTTGAGACGGAAAATCCAGCTAGGCAGGAGACTGGAACTGCAGGTGGAGATAAGTGATTTCTTTTAAGTGAGCAGGTTTAAACTTAGTGCTAAAGGACAGAAGCCCAAAGAGAAAAGAGAACTTTATGCAGGAGGGACTGAGATCCTGTATAAGCTGAAGAGAGGCTGTGTCAGGGAGTAAAACCAAAGCAGAGTGAATGGGCTGGAGTTCTTAGGTCCAGAAAACCAGAACTCTCCCTTGGGTTTAAGGAGAAACATTAGGCTGGAGTCACAAACGCTTGGGTTGAGGCTGAAAGGTAAATAAGAGGCTGTTATCGTGGAGGAGCTTTAACCAACACGCAGCAAAGTTTGTCAGTCAGGGAAGGATCATAATCAGCGGTACATTTTAGAAAGAACTAGTGTGGCTCCTTGGAAGAAAAGCTATGACAAACCTAGATAGCATATTAAAAAGCAGAGACATTACTCTGCAGACAAAGGTCCGTCTAGTCAAAGCTATGGGTTTTTTTACATAGTAGTCATGTATGGATGTGAGTTTGACCATAAAGAAAGCTGAGCGCCGAAGAATTGAGGCTTTTGAACTGTGGTGTTGGAGAAGACTGTTGAGAGTCCCTTGGACTTCAAGGAGATCCAACCAGTCCATCCTAAAGGAAATCAGTCCTGAATATTCACTGAAAGGACTGATGCTGAAGCTGAAGCTGCAATACTTTGGCCACCTGATGTGAAGAGAGGACTCACTGGAAAAGATTTCCCTGATGCTGGGAAAGGATTAGGGCAGAAGGAGAAGGGGAGGACAGAGGATGAGATGGTTGGATGGCATCACAGATTCGATGGACATGAGTCTGAACAAGCTCCGGGGAGATGGTGATGGACAGGGAGGTCTGGCGTGCTGCAGTCCATGGAGTCGCAGACTCCAACACGACCGGGCCACTGAACTGAACTGAACTGAGCGGGGCGGCAGCAGGAAACATCTGGTCAAACCTGGAGGCAGGAGGTGTTATCTGGATCCAGATGTAAGCAGCTTGGACCAGGTCTCGGGTCCTGGCAACTAGACCCAACCGTAATATTTGACCAGCCTGAGGTTAAGAGGGTCTAAAGGAGGCTCACAGGCCATGTGAGTAATTGTTTAAAAGTTATAAATCAAGCTAGTAAACTGTCAAACTAGTCTCCATTCTCCTATCTCGATAAACACATCTTCAGGAGGGCCTGGAAGGGAAGGGCAGAGCCTGGGCGAGATCCCTGGGACTCAGGCGGGGTTTTCCCTGAGGAGCGCGGCGGCGGACCACAGCGACACCTGGCTCCTCTCCGAGCGGCGTCCGCAGGTCGCCTTCCCGCCGCCGCGCGGTGCGCGGCTTGACCTGCCGGGGGCGTGGCCGAGCGTAGCCGCGCGTCGAGAGCGCGGGGTCGAAGGGCACGCAGCGTCGATTTCATGGCGGCCTCCACGTTGGGCTCGGCGTGGGGACCAGTGCGGCTCGGCGTCCCGGGCATGTGTTGCCGCCGACCACCCCGGGGCCTGTGGGCGCGCGCACGGCGGCTTTCGGAGCCCGCGGCGTCCGGGCGGAGCGTGGCCGCGGCCAGTGGACTTGGTGCCTCGGGTACTGACCGCTACTGCTTGGAGCTGCTGCGGTGAGAGAGCCCGGCCTGCCCCGAGGTCGGGGAGCAAGGCCGGAAGGGACCCTCGTGGGCGCGGCGGGCCTCGGGGCCGATCTGCCCCTTGGCGTTCCAACGCGTGTGCTCTGGGGTCAGCCCCGGGTGTGTGTGTCGGGGGGTGAAGCCACAGGAGCTTTCACATCGCTCCCAAAATTGTGGCAAAATTTATTCGTCTATCATGTTGCTTGAGTCTTAACGTTAAGCTTTTTACATGGGTATCTTTTTTTTTAATGTGAAAGATGATTAGTAATTAATTTTAAGTAAGCAGTGGCTAACTTTGAGTTCTTTCTGTGTGTCAGTAAGGCATTATGCAAAGTATTAGTTTACAAGTAATTTATTTAATCTTCACCACAAAGTATGACGGACAGTTATACACTCCCAGTTATATTCGTTAAAGCATTTAGAACAATGTCTGGCACAAAGCAGGGGCACAGTGAGTACAGTATAAAATGTATTATCTTATCTAGCACATATGGAAACAGATTTACAGAGAATTCAGGGAATTTACCCGAGTTCAGTGGAATCGAAGCCTCATAAAGTCAGAGGCTTAATGAGGATTTTGTTCAGGTAACACGTGAAAGGCCTAGCACATAGGAGTGAATTGGATGAATCCGTTTACCTGATACATCTTGGCAGGGACCTGTCTTGAATTCTAGGTTTGACTTCAGGGATGAATGGTTTAAAATACACGGCCCCCCCCTCCCCGACTCTGCTGCCTTTGATTAATAAGAGTGGCAGAAAGTCTCATTTAAAATATCTGGTCTCAAGGCCTTCTGAGAAGTGCTAGAGTAGTTAACCACCCTGGATTTGATTGGGCTAGTAAATCCAACTTTTTTGAATTCCACTGAAGCAAAATGTAGTATAATGACAGAATTCCCATGCATTTCAGTGTTTGGTTTTTAATCGCTTTTAAAAATAGTGTACCTATTCCACCTTGTTTACTTGTTGATTACTTTTGGGGAAACAAGGTAGCGTTAGTGGAAATCAGGGCATTAAAAATTGTAAAAGCCAAAAAAGTTATATTCATTTTTATATAATTTAAAATTACCACTTTTTGATAATAAACAGTTTAGGTTACCAAAATGTGTTGTTACCATCCATATTCACTTGCTCAGTGCAATTTTTCTTTGACACCAGTAGTGTCCTCTAACTTTCCTATCCAGGGTTGAATCACTCTTACAGATTTCTTATATATTCTTGTAGTAACAGTCTGTGGATATCACATAACAGCTTTCCTCAAATATATATTTACAAATGGGGAGACACTTAATCTGTCCATATTGGTAATTAAGTGGAATGGAGGCTGTTGACTCTAGTGATTTAATGAAAAGCAGGCACCTTATCTGAGTTTATTAATGCTTGTTGTGTCACTTGGGAAAGTTAATTACTTTAAGATTCACCTATTTCCTCCTTTGTAGATTTATACTTCCACTTTATAAAGTGGTTGTGAGGATTAAATTACATGTGTATAAAAATTCAGGCACATAATGACACTTGAACAGAGGATTAGAAGTTTAAAACAAAATGAAACTTGAACAGAAGATGAGAACTTTTAGCTTCTAACTGTCCATTAATCTTTGCAAAATTTGGACTCTGAAATTGTGTGTGCAGGATTGTTTTGGACATGTGTCTTATGCAAAGCTTCCGAATATCAGAAAAGATGCTGTATAACTTCAGGTTAGCCCGCAGGGGTTCTTCTAGGAATCAAGGTTCTTGGGAAAAATCTCAAACCTAATTTATTATATGTAGGCTTCTTGGGGTCTGGTTTTGAGGAACAGTTCCTTGGGCCTTGCGTGTGTGATAAGTCAGTTCAGTTGTGTCCGACTCTTGTGACCCTTTGGACTGTAGCCCGCCAGGCTCCTCTGATGGTGGGATTATCCAGGCAAGAATACTGGTGTGGGTTGCCATGCCCTTCTCCAGGGGGTCTTCCCGACCCAGAGATAGAACCTGCATCTTTTGTCTTCTGCATTGGCAGGTGTGTTCTTTTCCACTAGCGCCACCTGGGAAGTCGCTTCAGTCGTGTCTGACTCTGTGCGACCCCATAGACGGCAGCCCACCAGGCTCCCTCGTCCCTGGGATTCTCCAGGCAGGAACACTGGAGTGGGTTGCCATGTTCTTCTCTAGTGCATGAAAGTAAAAAGTGAAAGTGAAGTCGCTCAGTCGTGTCCGACTCTGCAGCCTACCAGTCTCCTCCATCCCAGGGATTCTCCAGGCAAGAGCCCTGGAGTGGGTTGCCATTTCCTTCTCCAAGGAAGCCCCTAGACCTGGGGATTACTGCTCTGATAAGGAGATGAGGAGGTGCTACTGGTGATAGCTGGTGGTGCTCCAGCCTCACTCCTTCCTTGGCGCTTCGGTGGCACAGGTCACTGGAATTAGCCTAGTGGTCTTAGCACTAGATGTGCGTACTGTCTCTCCCTGCTAGACTGAAGTCTGTACCGTCTTCAGTGTCTAGCACAGTGCTAGGCACGTTGTAGGCAGTGAATGAATGTTTGAATGAATAAATGAAAAGTTGTTGACCCTGTTGCTGTATGAAGCTATCATAGTATAGGATTGCTCACTATCTGTTACAGTTCTGAGGTGACTGGACCTTGGTTTGCCACTTACAGGGTATCCTTGTACACGAGTAATCTATGTTTATAACAGTGATCCTAATCGGTGCGGAAATGGGTCAGGCATATATTCTATTTAATGTGAAGAAGTGGGTAATATTGTTTAGAAAAATTTCCAACCAGAATATTAAAAAGAAAAGTTATTAACAGGGCACATCCTTAGCTGTGTAGAATATCTTTATTTCCCGAAGACTGTTACAGTTCTGTTATGTCATCCTTTTATTTTTCATTTTCCTGTAAGAAGCTTTAAAATACTTCACATATTGGTTATTTTTTAGGAAATATGAAACAGGTAGGTTATCAAGCCTCATTTTATAAGTTAGGAAATAGACATGACTGATATCGTTTCTGTCAATAACTAGTTGAGTGATGGAAATTAAGATTGTAGTTTTGATTCCTATTCAGTATTTTCTCACTGTTCCATATTAACTTTCAGGTGTTTTAAACACTGTTTGACGTTTACAGACTTTTTAGAATAAAATTTAGAAATATGTACATCTATGTATATTTGAAAGTGTAAGCTATAAAGCTGTTTTGCCTGAACCCTCCATATTATAGCTGAAACTGTGACTGGTGAGATTTTTTAGTAAAGCTGTCTTGGATAGCTGCTGCTGCTGCTGCTGCTAAGTCACTTCAGTCGTGTCCGACTCTGTGCGACCCCATAGACAGCAGCCCACCAGGCTCCCCCGTCCCCAGGATTTTCCAGGCAAGAGTATTGGAGTGGGTTGCCATTTCCTTCTCCAATGCTTGAAAGTAAAAAGTGAAAGTGAAGTCACTCAGTCGTGTCTGACTCTTAGCAACCCCATGGACTGCAGCCCACCAGGCTCCTCCGTCCATAGTATTTTCCAGGCAAGAAGACTGGAGTGGGGTGCCATTGCCTTCTCCCTTGGATAGCTAGGTTGCTGCTATTCATGACCTACCTCTCCCTTTAGTCTATGTGGAAGTTGGGCAGGGATTGTGAAGTTTAAGTTCTTTGTTAGCCACACAGCAAAATGTGAACCAATTGAAAAGTGGGAGTAGTCTGAGTTTCAGAACCTAAACTCGGTGGAATGAGGTTGGACCCATTTAATGTTGAGTATTGTTTTTATAGGAAATACTGTTACAGTAAGGTTCTAGTGTATTACAATGAAAGTAGCTTTGTCAGTCGGAGAAGGCAATGGCACCCCACTCCAGTACTCTTGCCTGGAAAATCCCATGGATGGAGGAGCCTGGTGGGCTGCAGTCCATGGGGTCGCGAAGAGTCGGACAGGACTGAGCGACTTCTCTTTCAATTTTCACTTTCATGCATTGGAGAAGGACATGGCAACCCACTCCAATGTTCTTGCCTGGAGAATCCCAGGGACAGTGGAGCCTGGTGGGCTGCCGTCTATAGGGTCGCACAGAGTCGGACATGACTGAAGCGACTTAGCAGCAGCTTTGTCAGTAGGCAGTCTAGTAAGTACTTTATACTTACATCATCCTAGAATGAATATAGTAAGGACTATATTTTTTTAACTTTTCAGTGTAAAGTAATTTCAGATTCACATAAAAATTACAGAAATAGCACACAGAGCTCCAATACACTCTTCACTGCAATTCCCTCATTGTTGACGTTCTGAACCACTGGAGAATAAGATGTAGATGACCCATTACTTCCCTTATTATTTTGGTGTGTATTTCTTAATACACAAGGATTCTCTCCCAGATTATCATTGTACAGCCATCACAATCAATATATTAAAATTGATGCAATATTAGCATCTAATGCAGACTCTGTTCAACTGTTGCTAGTTATTCTGTTATGTCTTTTATGCATCCAGGATTATGTGCTACATTTAGTTGTCAGAAGTCTTTAGTTTTCTCTAATCTGTTCCAGTTTCTCATCTTTCATGAACTTTTTTTTTTTTAAGAGAATCAGCCGGGTTTTCCCAGTTTGGGTTTAAACAATTTTTGCAAGAATATTGCAGAACTCACGCTGTGGTTTTCTCAGTCTCCTATCAGGAAGCACAGCCTGGTGATTTATCCTATTACTGTGGGGTGAACTTTCTGTTACTTGGTTGAGAGGGTGTCTTTCAAGGTTTCTGTCTTTTAAATTTAATAAAAAAGTAAATAATATTTATTTGGTGAGGAGATACTTTAATACTACGTAAATATCCTTTTCCTGTCAAACTTTCACTTGTTTAACATTTGCAGACCCTGATATTTGCCCAAATCAGTGGTTACCTTGATATTAAGAGCTATCAAATGGTGATGTTAAAAAATTCAGTCCTGTCTTCTAGATTTATCAGTTTACATGTACTGGTTGTCACATTTTTCCTTCTCTTTGTGTTTGTTTACTCATTCATACATGTTGGTGTGGGCTCGTGGGTCCTGTTGCAATCTTTACTCTCAGTGTTTTTTTGATGTTCAGGTTGTGCCCTACTTAGCCAATGAGAACTTCATCAAGCCAATTTCTGGCCTCTGACAGGTCCCTCCATTCTTTGACTGTTTGTTTACTTTCTACTCAAGGAGATGTTTCAGGCTTATCTTGTATTTTCTGTGCACCAGTCCTGGAGCCAGTCACTGCTTCAAGGAGGCTACGTTTCTTTCAGTGGAGAAATCAAGGTCTAGGTGTCAGTTATGGGGTGGAGGGGGCAATGTCACTCTTTCTAGGCTTTCTCAACAGATGCTGTGGGGAACCACGAGTGAGTGTGTGTGCATACATGTGGGCACACTCTCCCCCACGGTGCCCCGTGGTGTTCTGTCTTTGTGTCTTACCTATATGTAAATATATGTCTGTGTATTCATACCAGGGCTTATTGGAACTGTTTCCTAGATTTGTACATCTGTAGCTTATTTGAATTCTTATTACTAAAACCAAAATGATTCTGAAACAGTTAAAATTATATATATGTCAAAATAAATTAATAGAGATTGATTATTCATTTTAACTGCTCTGGGATTGGAGGCAGATACATTTTTTTGTAATTGTAGAGAAACAGATATAAAATATAGGAAACTTAAGGCCCATTTTGAATTGAAGCCTTGTTTCCAGTTCATTTTGGTCAGTATTTTTTGTGTGAAAGTTGGAAAATGAAAACTAATTACCTTTTTCTACTTTTTTGTTACAGGAAACGAGATTATGAAGGCTATTTATGTTCCCTGTTACTCCCTGCTGAATCCAGAAGCTCTGCTTTTGCACTGAGAGCCTTCAATGTGGAACTGGCTCAGGCTGGTATTAAAATACCGTATAAATTATTTGCAAAAATTGTGATATAACATCTTTAATGCTGAATAATAAAGGACCATAGTTGTAACTTATATGTTAGACATGCTTAAGGTCTCTGCTGGGGACTTCTTTCTCCTGCTTAACAATTCCATTCCAAAACTAAAGGTAGCTAATGAACTTAATGTTTCTGGAAAGACCAGTCTGGAACTTGTTTTTCTAAGGATATTTTAAATTATGCAATTAACATTGTCTTTTAATTGAATAGGTTAATCGGAGTATTACTGCTTATTCTCTACAACATTTGCATAATTTGCATGTATATAGCAATTCTTCAGAGCACTTTTTGAAATGAGTTTTTAACTTTAAAGGGAAATGGAAATTGAAGTAATTATAGCAAACCCAAATCTTGTACCGTACTAACTCTTGTCTGAAGAACAACAAAGGAGGGAGAGAGTCTTCCTTTTGTTAGAATGGAAGGAATGTGTGCTGAGGTATAAGATAAATTGAAATGGAGAGTGTCATTGAGGGAGTTGAGATAGAAGGGCCTTATTTCCTCTGTAAATTAAATGGAGAGATCAGTGATTGAGTGAGGGAGCGTGGGAGGGTTGGGGGTCTTGAAGAGTGTGGCAAGTTTTGACACAGCCTCTCTGGTGAACATGATAGGCGGTGAGCTAGGAATGAATAAAAGGATGTGAATATAGCACTGAGGCGTGACTAAGCATAGACTTGATGAATCTGCAGAGCAGTTGAATCTGGCTGTTTGTCCTCAGTGTATTTCTAATAGTCATGGTTCTGTATTTTTTCACTTTATCCTTTTTCAGGTGTAAACTACACTTCAGTATCTTAAGTCAGTCACAGTTTAAAAATAAATAATCTCCATTGTGGTCTTCCATTATAACTTTAAAATAATAAAAAATTCCATTTTTAATAGGTAAATCCTCCATATTTTCCCTAATTCTCTGTCATCTTGTAGGAGTGTCTTGCTTTTTTTTTTTTTTTTTTTTTTAATTTAAATGAATTCAGTCATGCAGGCATTTTCGCTCCTGCCTGCTGCTCCAGGCAGTGTGCCTCTGGTTGCCCCTTGGTCCCGTGGCCCCTTCACAAGACACTACTTTCATCTCCCAGCAGCTATCTGTCTTACTGTTTTGTTTTTGCACACACAGTCTTGTTCATTCATTCATTCAACAGGTATTGCCCGAAGTATGCTAGGCACTATTTTAGGTACTGGGTTATATAACACTGTTAAAGCTCAATGTTCAGAAAACTAAGATCATGGCGTCTGGTCCCATCACTTCATGGGAAATAGATGGGGAAACAGTGGAAACAGTGTCAGACCTTATTTTTGGGGGCTCCAAAATCACTGCTGATGGTGATTGCAGCCATGAAATTAAAAGACGCTTACTCCTTGGAAGGAAGGTTATGGCCAACCTAGATAGCATATTTAGAAGCAGAGACATTACTTTGTCAACAAAAGTCCGTCTAGTCAAGGCTATGGTTTTTCCAGTGGTCGTGTATGGATGTGAGAGTTGGACAGTGAAGAAAGCTGAGCGCCTAAGAATTGATGCTTTTGAACTGTGGTGTTGGAGAAGACTCTTGAGAGTCCCTTGGACTGCAAAGAGATCCAATCAGTCCATCCTAAAGGAGATCAATCCTGGGTATTCATAGGGACTGATATTGAAGCTGAAACTCCAATACTTTGGCCACCTCATGAGAAGAGTTGACTCATTGGAAAAGACCCTAATGCTGGGTAGGATTGGGGTGGAGGAGAAGGGGATGACAGAGGATGAGATGGTTGGATGGCATCACTCACTCGATGGACATGGGTTTGGGTAGACCCCGGGAGTTGGTGATGGACAGAGAGGCCTGGCGTGCTGCAATTCATGGGGTCACAAAGAGTCGGACACGACTGAGCGACTGAACTGAACTGAACTGAAAACATGCAAAGTCCTTGCACTCAAGGAGCAAATAAATTCTGTATAGAAAAGTTAAGGAGGTTAGGGAAGGTTTGGTGTAGTGGGTGTTTCCATAAGAAAAAAACCTCACTAAGGTAGCATTTGAGCAAAGATTTGAAGGAGGCAAAGGAGTGTGAAATATGTGGCTGAATAGTATTCCAGACAAAAGGAGCAGCAAATACAAAGGTCCTAAGATATGTGTGCCTGACACATTCAAAGAAAAGAAGGCCAGTGTGACACAGCAGAGAGGGAGGGATGGTGTGGGAGATTGGGTTAGAGGCATCTGGGCCAGAAAGGTGAGGTCTTGGAGACCACTGCAATCACTTTGGCATTTACTCTGAGTAAGGTGGAAAACCGTTGGAGGATTCTGAGCCAAGAAAGAGACCATCTCTCGGTCATGTTTTAAAAGGATTACCCTTTAAAATTTTTTTTAGTGAAATACAGTTGGTTTACAATGTTATATTAGTTTCAAGTGTTCAATATAGTGATTTGATATTTTTATAGGTCATACTCCATTTCACATTATTATAAAGTATTGGTTATGTTCCCTGCGCTGTGTAGTATATCCTTGTATCTTACTTATTGTATACGTCGTAGTCTGTAGCTGTCACTCCCCCATCGCTATCTTGCCCCTTCTCTCGTCCCTCTCCCCACTAGTAGCCACTACTTTATTCTCTCTATATGTGCGTCTGTTTCTTTTCTTTTCTTGTTGTTATGTTTATTCATTTGTGTTTAACTTTTAGATTCTACATGTAAGTGATAACATACAGTATTTGCCTTTCTCTAATTTTATTTCACTAAGCATAATACCCTACAGGCCTTTCTTGTTGCAAATGGCAAAATTTTATTCTTTTTTTGAATGGCTGAGTAATATTTCTGTGTGTGTGTGTGTGTGTGTGTATGTAAACCATGTTTTCTCTGTCCATTGATCTGTTGATGGACACTTAGGTTGCTTCCATATCTTGACTATTGTAAATAATGCTGCACTGATCACTGGGGTGCATATATCTTTTCAAATTAGTGGTTTTGATTTATTTGGATTTATTATATTGGTGCAAAAGTAATTGCAGTTTTGCATTATTGAGCTTTGTTCTTTGATACCGGAATACATTCTTAAGTGTGGTTATGTTATACATCATTTTAATGCACATTTATCACTTTATTTATTTATTTTTTGCTAATTATTACTTGCTATTTATTTTGTATTTATTTTAGACTAGGGAAATGATGTTAGACAAAAAGCAAATTTGAGCAATTTTCTTATTCAAGTTCAAAATGGGTTGTAAAGCAGCAGAGACAATTCGCAACATCAGCAATGCATTTGGCCCAGGAACTGATAACATACAGTGTAGTGGTGGTCCCAGAAGTTTTGCAAAGGAGACAGGAACCTTGAAGATGAGGAGTGCAGTGGCCAGCCAGCAGAAGTTGACAACTACCAACTGAGAGGATCATCGAAGCTGATCCTCTTACAACTGTGCGAGAAATTGCTGAAGAACTCGACATCAATCGTCCTATGGTTGTTTGGCATTTGAAGAAAATTGGAAAGGTGAAAAAGTTCAATATGTGGGTGCCACATGAGCTGACTTCAAATCCCAAAATTGTCTTTTTGAAGTGTCCTGTTATTATGTACAAGAAACCATTTCTCGATTGGATTGTGACATGCAATGAAAAGTGGATTTTATACGACAGCTGGTGATGACCCCCTCAGTGGTTGCACCAGCAGTGCACTGGGGCTGTCTTTTCTCCACATTCATGCCAACATTTCTTAATTTGTGATCTCTTTGATGATACCCATTCTGACGGATGTGAGGTGATATCTCCCTGGTGCTTAGTGATGTTTCAGCACCTTTTCATGGACCTCGTGGCCATCTGTATATCTTCTTTGGTAAAGTGTCTATTTAGGTGTTTTGTTTGTTCTTTTGATATCGAGTTGTATGAACTGCTTCTGAATTTTGGATATTAACCCCTCAAAGGATTATCATTTGCAAATATTTTCTCCCATTCAGTAGGTAGTGCAAATGTAATTATTGATAGGTGTGTACTTACTAGACTCACTGACGTTGTATTACTTGTTTTCCAGTTGTTTTTGTAGTTTTTATCTGTTCATTTCTTCTTCATTTTGTTTCTTCCGCTGTGGTCATATAATTTTCTTTTGTTCTGTGTTTGGGTTGCTTTCTTACTGGTTTTTGTGTATCGTAGGTTTTTATTTTGTGGTTACCATGGGGTTTGTATGTGTTTTATACAGTAATTGTATCTACTTGACTTAAACTGATGGTCTTTTAAGTTCAAACTCATTCTAAAAGATCTACAATTTTTACTTCCACTCCTCATATTTTTATGTTTTTGTTATTGTACTTTTCATCTTCATGGCTATCTCTTTACCATTTATTGTAGTTATGGTTGCATTTACAAATTTTTTTTTTTAATCTTCATACTAGCTTATTTAAAGTGGTTGATCCACAGCCTTTACTGTAAGATTTGTCTTTATTAGTGGGATTTTTTTTCCTCTATGAATTCTTGCTTCTTATAATGTGTTTTCCACTTGAAAAAGACCCTTTGATACTTCTTGTAAGGTTGTTAGTACTGGTAAACTCAGTTTTTGCTCATCTGAGAAGTTCTTTATCACCTTCAGTTTTGAAAGATAACGTTTCTGGGTAGAGTATCCTAGGTTGTAGGTTTTTTTTCTTTCAGCTGTTTAAATACATCATGCCACTCCCTTCTGGCTTTCATAGTTTCTGCAGAAACTATCAGCTGATAGATAGCCTTATAGGGATTCCCTTGTGTTTGACTGTTTTTCTCTTGCTGCCTTTCAATTCTCTTTAACTTTTGCCATTTTAATTATGATGTATTTTGGTGTGGGTCTCATTGGGTTCATCTTGTTTGGGACTCTCTGGCTTGCTGTAGAAATCTGTCTCCTTCAACTTCAAAAAGTTTTCAGCCATAATTTTATCAAATACATCTTCTACTCTTTTCTCACCCTCTGCTTCTGGGATCCTTATAAAGTGAGTGCTAGTACACTTGATGTTGTTTCAGAGGTCCCTTAAACTAGCCTCATTTTTGAAAATTTGTTTTTCTTTTTGCTACTCTGATGGGTGCTTTCCATTTCCTGCCCCACCCCCACCCCCCACCCCCGCCCCAGGTCACTTTTGTGTTCTGTACCAGCTAGTCTGCTGTGCGTTCCTTCTTGTGCACTTTTCATTTAATCTTCAGCTCTGACTGGTTCTTTTTAGTATTTTCTGGTTCCTTGTTTAAATTCTTAGTGTGTTCACAGATTTTTTTTTGCAAATTTAGTTAGCAGTCTTTTTACTGTTACTGTGAAACTGTGGGGGGTAAATTATTTATCTCTGTATCACTAGGAGTTTTTCTCAGTTTTTGTCCCTTATTCTTTCACCTGAAACATATTCCTTTGTCTTTTCATTTTGTGTAACTTCGTCTGTATGACATTAGGTGAAATCGTTACCTGTCCCAATCTTGAAGGGGTGTGGGACTTTTGTGGGGCTGTCCCTACGCATTCTGTGTGTGCCCAGTTATTTTGGTGGGAGAGCTGGATCTGACGTGAGCATAGGTCACATCTTCTCTTGGGGAGTGCTGGCAGCTACCACTGTGGTGGGAGGTAGGGCTAAAGAAGAAGGGGCTATAGCCAAGCCAGGTGTGAGCTGGGGCTTTTCCTGGGCTCCTCCAGTGGTGGTCATCCCTTGTCTGGGAGCGATCAGAGCTCAGGGGTGTGGACACAAGCTCTAAGGATTGGTCTGAGCTGGCTCCCCTCCGGGTAAGTGTGTGCACTTCTCTGGCAGTGGCACCTCCACCCTAGTGGAGAGCCGGAGGGGCTCTAGCAGGCAGCTGGGTGGGCTGGGGTGCATGCTGGAGCAGTCCAGGAAGCCACACAGAGCCCCGGGCAGCTTTCAGCCTGCAACATGGTGTGTGTGCTGGCTCAGGTCCAGGCTGGCCTCCTTTTCTCTCAGTGCGTGCACACTCCTTGGCAATAATAGCCTTTGCCTTAGTGGAGGGCAGTGCTGGACAAGAGAGGCTGGAGCAGGCAGCTGGTCAGAGCTCAGGCACTTTTCTGTCTGCGGCCTTGATGCAAATCCTGGGAGTGAGTAAGCCTGTGCGGAGTCTCTGTCTCTTACAGCCCTCCAGTCAGTTGCACTGGTTTTCACACCAGCTGAGGGTGCATCCCTGAGCCTGTGTGTGATAGTCCTCTCCTCTTCTGTGTCCCCTGCTAAGGGCCCAGGTCCCAGCCTCATAGGTTCTCCTCCCTTCCTGCCCAGCTCCTTGTGCATTTTTTTTTATAGCCTTGGTTGCAGAAGAGCCTTTTTTTTTTGCCAGTTTCCAGGTGGTTTTCAGTGATGTAGATGTATTTTTAATGTGTTCATTGGGGGAGAAGTGAGCTCAGTGTCCTCCTGAAATGATTAGTCTTTTAAAGTTTTTTTGACTTATTTTTTCTTTTCCATTATGTTTTTTATAAGGTATTGAATATAGTTCCCTGTGCTATACGATATGACCTTGTCTATCCATCCTATGTGTAATAGTTTGCATGCATCTGCTAGTCCCAAATTCCCAATCCATCCGTCTCCCTTGGCAACCACAGGTCTGTTCTCTGTGTGCATCTGTTTCAGTTTTGTAGATAAGTTTATTTGTGTCGTATTTTAGATTCTACAAATAAGTGGTATCACGTGGTACTTTCTTTGTTTTTCTGACTTACTTCAATTAATCTGATAATCTCTAGGTTCATCCATGTTGCTGCATATGACATTATTTCATTCTTTTTTATGGCTGAGTAACAGTCCATTGTATATATATGCCCACATCTTCTTTAAAGGGTTACTCTTGATGCTATATTTAGAATAGACCATATGCCATGGGATCTGAACACTAAACATTGAAAGAGACCCACCCAGCACCAAGACCATTAAAAAAATTTTTTCATTTGGAAATACTTTGCTGTGCACAAGAGTAGGAATAGTACAGAGAATACCGATAGGCTCTTTTGTTACTGTTTGGCCCCATTTGTTTTATCAGGTTGTTCCCCTTCTCGTTCTTCCTTTCTGTCTCCCTCTCTTTTCCTCTCTCTCTGTACACACACACATATACATGCACACACATTCGTGCACTGTGTTTCTTTTTATGAATCATTTTACTGTAACTTGACTATACCATGGCCCTTTACTCATAAACTTGAGCTGTATTTCATTAGCACAAGAATATTCTCTTTCATAACAGTTACCAGTTTGAGTAAATTTGAGACAGATACACTAGTTTTATTTAATCTACCTCTTGTTTCCAGTTTTGTCAAACAAAAGGATGTTTTTTATGGCATCTTTAAACCCTTCTGTACAGGATCCAAACTAAGATCACATATTACATTTAGCTTTAATGTTTCTTTTGCCTCCTTTTATCTGGAGCATTTCCACAGCTTTTGTCTTCTGTTAAACATTGACATTTAAAAAACCATACTGTTCCTTTTAAAATTTTGAATATTTCTCATTTGGAGTTTATTTTTTGTCACAATTAAGCATTTCTATTCTAATACTTAACTATCTTAATGGTGTATGTCCTCAGGGAATCACAATGAGGCATGACATGTCTGTATGCCTCTTATTGGTGATACCAATTTTGTTCACTGGTCAAGATGTTAATATTTTTTTCCTGTTAAATGTGAGGAGACATTTTAAGACTGTGATCCTCATCAAAATTTACCTCATATAAGGCAAATAGGTACATGAAAACGTGCTCAACATCACTTTGAGAGAAGTGTAAATCAGAACCACAGTGAGGTATCACCTCACACCTATTAGAATAGCTGTCATCAAAAAAAAACAAGAAGTAACAAATGTTGAGGATGTGGAGTAAAGGGAACCCTTGTTCTCTGTTGGTGGGAGTGTAAATTGGTGCAACCACTGTGGAAAACAGTATGAGATTCCTCAAAAGAGTAGAACTACCACAAAATCTAGTAATTCCATTTCTGGGTATTTAGCCAAAGGAAATGAAAATACTAACTTGAAAAAATAGTTGCACCTCCTTGTTCATCATAGCATTACTTACGATAGCCAGGACTTGGAATCCACCTAAGTGTCCATTGGTGGATGACTGGAGAAAGGTGTGGTTTATCGGGACTTCCCTGGTGGTACAGTGGTAAGAATCTGCCTGCCAGTGCAGGGGACATGGGTTCAATCCCTGGTCCAGGCAGATTCTACATGCCATGCGCAACTGAAGCCTATGCGCCACAGCTGTTGAGCCCACCAGCTGCAACTCCTGAAGCCTGAGCGCCCTAGAGCCTGCCCATGGCCACCCCTGAGTCCACTTGCTGCGTCTACTGAAATCCATGCACCTTGGAGCCTGTGCTCCACCACAGAAGCCACTGCAGTGAGAAGCCTGTGCACTTCACCAGAGAGTCACCCCTGCTCACCGCAACTCGGGAATGCCCATGGGCAGCAACGAAGACCTGGGCAGCCAAAAATGTAAATAAGAAAATGTATTTTTTTAAAAAGATGAGGTGTATCTACCCAGTGAGTTATTATTTACCATAAAGAAGAAAGAGATCTTGCCATTTGTGACAATACAGGTGGACCTTGAGAGCTTCATGCTAAGTGAAATGAGTTTGACAAAGACAAATACCATATGATCTCACTTATATGTGGAATCTAAAGCGAAAGCATAACAAACAAAAAGTTCCCAAGCTCATAGATAGAGAGGAGATTGGTGGTCGCCAGAGGCGGGGTAGGAGATGGGTGAAATGAGTGATGGTGGTTAAAAGGTAGAAACTTGCCATTGTAAGTAAATAAGGCATGGGCATGTAATGCACAGCTAGCACTGTTACTATGCATTTGAAAGTTGCTAACAGAGCAGATCTTAAAAGCTCTTGATGTACACAGATTTCTAATTTTGTGTGGTGATAATAGATGTTAATGACACCCGTGGTGATCTCTCACAATATATAGGTAGGTAGGTAGGTTTAGTCGCTCAGTCATGTCCGACTCTTTGCAACCCCATGGACTGTAGCCCGCCATGCTCATATCAAATCATATTGTATGCTTAAAACTAAGAAACTGTTATGTGTCAATTATAGCTCAGTTAGAAATAAAAAATTTTCCTCCTAAATTTAGCATGCATTGATGATTCTTGCCAGAACTTAACAGGGCCATTCTTAATCAGTAGTAAGTTAGGGAGAGAGGTTAACAGTCTTCTTTTAAAAAGTTACTTAGTGAATAAACGAATGAGTTTATTTAAATATACCATGGTAAAATTCACTTTTTGTGGTGTATAGACCTATAGATTTTGAAAACTGCTTAAAGTCATGTATGTACCATCAGAGTCGTGATACAGAACCATTCTGTCAACCTGAAAGATTCCCGTATGTGTCCCTTTGTAGTCAGCCCCTACCCTCGCCACAGTCTTCTCCATGTGCATGAGATAAGCTTCTACCTTTTTGAGCCATAATTTTTGTACTTATAGAATGAATGTGTTGATAGGGACCCTGTGAGTTGGTTCTGATGATTGTAATCAGGTAACATCTGGTACAGTACCTGCACAGGGCCTGGAATTTGTAGATGTTTGATAAATATTATTTCCTTCTCTGCTTCTTCTAAAAAGCCTCTGGTTCTATTTCCTAGATTTATCTTCAGACTTAAAAATATTTTTGCTATCACTAACCAAGTGAAAATTGTTTTTCTTCGCTTCCACTTCCTTTTTTAAGACTTTATTGGAAAATTTCAATCATATATAGAATGAAGTATATCCATATACAGAGAGAGAAATATAACGAACCCTCATGTACCCCATCACCCACCTCCAGCTGTTACCTACTCATGACCAATCTTGTTTTTCATCTTTACTCCTCAGCTATCCCCACCTCCAGGTTATTTTGAAGTTAAATTTCAGAAGAATTTTTGCATCTGCAGATATTTCAGTTTGCATCTCTAAAAGAATTCACTTAAAAAAAAAATACCACTACTATTATTATACATTAAAAATTTAAAAATAATTCCTTAATATCATTAGACATCTGGTGTTCAGATTTTCCTAGTTGTCTCTTTAAATTCAGATTCAAATAGGTCTATATGTGACTGGTTGATCTTTCTTAAATTTCTTTTAAACAAAATGTCCCCCCTCCTTTGTTTTTCCTTGTAACTTTTTTAGAAGAATGACTCGTAATTTTGAATGCAGACCTTGAGAATATTTTTGAATAAACAACAAGTAGCTTTTACTTAGGTAACTCACAGTGGTGACAATTTAACGGATACATAACTTCAAGGAAAAATTAAATGCGGAGAAGACTGAATTATATGATTTTACAGTTATAAATAGTCATTTCTGAGACTCTGAATAGTGCAGTTGTTAATGTTTTTAAACTCTGTTTGCAGATTAAGGACTCTGTCTCTGAGAAAACAATTGGACTGATGCGAATGCAGTTTTGGAAGAAAACTGTGGATGATATATATGGTGACAATCCACCACGTCAGCCTGTGGCCATTGAACTATGGAAGGTAAAACAAAAACAGCTACTTTTCATTTGTAAGAATGTTATTTAAGCATACTTCTGGTTACATACAAGTTGGATAGTGGCAATGGGGAATCTATCCTGAAAATATTCTTAGGCTCATGTAACGTTCAGATATATGTTAGTTTTGACAGAATTTAAAATCATTAACAAATAATTTGCACACATCTTTAGTGTGTTTGTTTATTAAAGGAAGAAAGAGGAATTTGGTCTGTTTATGTTATAAATTATTTTCCACATGTTTGGTTGCAGAGTTTAAACCCTACCAATTTTGAAACCATGACAGGTAAATTTTCTATTCTGTCTGCCGAGTGGCTCCTTATTCCACTGCTTTCGTTCATACTCTGGACTGTTGAAAATCATGCATTGATCTTTTGTGCTCTTAACATTCCTAAAACTACCTTGTCTAGTTTCATAGAATTGCCTCTTTGTTGGTGAATTTTAGCTATCTGAGAATGGAAGCCTGTGGGCGAGTTTGTTACTTGTACACTAAGATGTATTTAGTAGTTAGTTTTACATTAAAGCTGCATGGATTCCTCATTCACAACTAGCCTTACAGTTTGGAACGAGGTTGAACTAGGAGGAGAGGACGGGGTTAGGCTCCTTCTGTCATTGATCTGCGTCCCCATTGTCATGTCGTGAGTGCCAGAAGACAGCATCTGTCCCAGGAGCCTCGACAGACCTGACTGGTACACCTCTTCTCAGGTCTGCACCCCAGCAGAGGCAGGCCCCGTTTCGGGGCCCCAGATTGACTTCACAGAGCCTCAGTAACTGGAGAGCCAGGCCCCTCCACCAGGGACTGGGAAGGAAAAGTGGATGGGGAGCCCGTGAGTATCGGATTAGTTGTTTCCCTTTATTCATCCCACTTCAAGAACCTCATCCTGGCTGACTCAGTTTAGAGGAAAGTTTATCCAAAATCCAGAAACTAATTATTTTATATGCAAACCTGACTGTGTAAGAAGTTTATGCTAAGACTTGTATCGAAGATTCTGGCCTTTGTCAGGAAATAACTTGAAAGATCAGAGATTTATTTAACATAAATTTATCTTGTCTTGGCTTCACTTAAATTCCAGAAGACATATCTGAATTACAGAATGTTGACATGTATGCCAATTTGTTTGGTTTTAAAAGCTACTTAAATTTTGATGATTAATGTTGGCCAGCTCTCTGATATGACAGGTATTACAGATTAACGTGAACATTTGAAAGAAGCAGGTAGTGTTCAGAGCGGTTGTCCTGACTGCGTGTTTTTTGCTTCTCCCCATTCTTCTGGAGCAGATGCTTATTGCGCCACTGTCCAGTCAGACTTTCCATTGATTGCTTAAAGAGCTTCGGGTTCTTTAGAAGATTAAGTAGGGGAACAGAGTGTGCATTCCTGCTGCACTGTTTCATTGGTGCTTTTAGAGCGTAGGATAGATGAATTCCTATAATTCCTAATAATTAGAGCCACGATTTTTATTCCATTTGGCTTCTATTTCCAAAGCTTTGATACGTTTATTCAACAGGTTTTCAGCTTCTTATAAGTATATGTCTTTTTATCTTGATCTCTGATTTCCTTCAGAATCAGACAGAACTCTGTTTTGTGGTCAAGGAACTGCAGCTGTTACAGCGTCAGCCTTGACTAAATAGGAGTCTGACTTTTCAGTGGTTTAGTATCTACTGAGTACTTTTATGTGCCAGGAATGGTGCTTGATGGTGTGGTTACGAAGATCAAACAAGCCCTACCCTACTCAGACAGTACAAAACAAAAGGAGAGCAAGACTGAAGTGGCTGAGGTACCCCAGGCTGGTTCTCGGAACTGAGGAGGGAGGCCTGTGGGAGTGCTGCCGGGTAATTGTAGTGATGCTGAGAGCACTTCCAAACCAACTCTTTGCAGCCCTCATAGCTTCTGCTGGTTCTTGTTGGGCAAAGTGGGCTCCATTCTGCACACGTCCATCCTCTGCCACATGGATGTGTATTGATGAGCCTGCCAGCCTTTACATTAATATCAGTGACATCTTAGAGTCTCAGTTGAAGTGTAGGAGATCCCGGAGACTTTATGTTTCACTACTATATTTCTTGTGAAAATATATTATACTTAGTGTTGACTTGGCAAAAAAGCAGTGTTTAAAAACTTATTTGGAAATAGCTTCAAAATTTCAGGAAGGTTACAAAATTAAAAACCTTGTAAGAACACTTTTATGTCGTTCACCCAGATTTACTTGTTGTGAACATTTTATCCTATTTGTTAATCATTTGTGCGTGCTCACTCGTGTGTGTGTGTGTGCTGGCATGATCTCTATATATTTTCACACTCATAATTTTTTAAAATGATTTAAGTATAAGTTGCATACATCATGTCCCTTTATCCCTCAATACTTTAGTATTTCCTAAGAATAGAGACATTGTCTTATTTAACCAGAATAGTTACTGACTTTAGTAAATTTAACTTTGAAATAACTTTCATCTGATTTTCCGTTCATATTCCAATTTTGTCAGTTGACCTAATAATATACATTCATGTATTTTTCCCCTCCAGTGTAGGATCAAGTCAGGTATTTTTTTGTCATATCTGTTTAGCCTACTTTAATCTGGAACATTTCCGTAGCTTTTCTTTGTCTTCTGTGACATTGACATTTTTGAGGTGTATAACATCTTTCTTTTTTTTTTTATAGTAGAACATTCCTCATTTTGGATTTGTCTAATGTTTTCTCATGCTTAGATGGTTCAGGTTATGCACTCTTGGCCAGAATACTACATTGGTGATGTATTCTTGGAGTGTCACATCTGGAGACACATTTTGTCCATCTGTCCTTTATTGGCATTGTTCATTTTCATTAACATTTAAGATGTTGCCTGGTTTTCCCAGTGTGTAATCTACTGTATAATTAGGATTTCCCTTGCAACTAATCAGCTTTAAGACAATGCAAATATCCTGCTTCTCATCAATTTCCTGTGAAACGTAATATTCACTGATGGTTCTTATCCAGTCTTTACTATTATGATTACACAATGATAATGTCCCAGTTCTAATGCTGTGTTCACATTTACCACTTGGTGCACTACTGTAAGCAAGTACTCTCACTCTCCTATATTTTTTATTTGTTTATTAATTATTGGTACAAACTCCTGAATTCCTTTTGTTTTTTCAGTTCTTCATAGCTCATTGCTTGCACGCATGCTCATTTGCTCAGTTGTGTCCAACTCTTTGAGACACTATGGACTGTAGCCCACCATGTTCCTCTATCTGTGGGATTTCCCAGGCAAGAATACTGGAGTGGGTTGCTATTTCCGCCTCCAGGGAATCTTCCCAACCCAGGGAATGAACCCATGCCTCTTATGTCTCCTACACTGGCAGGCAGATTATAACTATTACTATACTTAATTATTTGGACTTAATTACTATGCTTAATTATATAGTCCCATATTTGGACAACGAGAGTCCCTTCAGACTGGCTTCTGTGTACTGTCATGCCTTCTTTTTTTTTTTCTTTTTTTGCACTTTCTATTTTCTGGCACAATAAAATGGTTTAGGATCATCTTGAATCTCCCTTGTTCCAGCTGTGGAATCCCTTTTGTTAGAGTCTGTTTCCTTTGATGGAGATGGTATTAGAGACCAAGATCTGAGCACTGAGTGTGCTCTTTCTTACTGGAGTGTTTTTGCTCGTAAGATAACACTGTACCCTGCAGATGGTTTTCTTTGGAGCTTTATTACCCTTTCTTTTTTAGAAAGTGGTTATTTTCATTAAATAGGGTCTTCATTTTATGGAAAAAAGTTTGTAGTGAGCATAGAAGTCAGGACATATCACATAGAGAAGCTTGCTCTGCTTAATTCTTGGGGTTTTTGGTTTGTTTGTTTTGAAAGTGGATTCACTAAATTACTAATAGTATAAGAAAAAGATTAGTGAAAACGTTTTGGATATATTATCTTTACTTGGAAATGTTTTAAAATGTTTTCTAGGGATATTTTCTTTTTCCCTAGGTTTTTAACATAGCTGTCTGGTGATGAGTTATTACAGATCTTCCCTGGCCTAGTTTTGTATTCGGTTTGTTTATGTTATTCAGGCTTACAGAAGTCATTTGTAGTACTTTGTAAAAACTTAAAACTTTTTTTTTTTAGGCTGTCAGAAAACATAATCTGACTAAGAGATGGCTTACGAAAATCATCGATGAAAGAGTAAGTTGCAATTGTCCAAGTCTTGTTTTTTCTCCTTTTTTAATCCTTATGCTGATTCTTTAGGGAAGAAATGCTTTAATATGTGTATTAATATTTTGGAGGAAGGAGACTTTTAGAGAACTATGCCATTTTATCTCTTCTCCATAACTGCATGCCACCTACCTTAGCCTCCTACCCTGGTACCTGGAGACAGACAGGCAAACGGGCATCCAGGCAGAGGCATGCATGTGCATATCATACTCTACTATTTTGGTGTTTTTTAAAAAATAGAAAAATTTCAGACTTATATTAAAAGTAGAGAGAATCGTGTAATATACTTCCATGTATCTGTCACCCAGCTTTAATAGTTATAAACCCATGTCCAGTGGTATTTCATTTATTTTCTACCACCTTCCCTCACTAAACCCTATCAGATTATTTTAAAGTAAACCCCAGACATGTTATCGTTTGATCTGTAAATAAAATGTGTATAAACAGATAATCAACAAGGACCTATTGTATAGCACAGGAAACTCAGTTCTGTAATAATCTAAATGGGAAAAGAATCTGAAGAATAGATGTAAGTATATATATAACTGAATTACTTTGCTGTGCACCTGAAACTAACAAAACATTGTAAATCAACTCCAATATAAAATAAAAATTGAAAAGACGCTTGTATAAAATATAATACGATAATCAGACCTTAAAAAGTATGGATAATTCCTTAATTTCATCAAAACTAGAATAGTTGTACACGTATCATATTCATCCAGTGCTTGGAGCTGTGTCCAAATAGAGTGAGTAAAGAAAGTCTGATGGTTCTAGCAAATAGAATCTTACACTTAGACCTAAGTTCTAGTTCCAGCCAGGCTTGCAGATTGCTTGATTACTGGGACTGATCTGTGTGATCTTTCCGACACATTGTTGGCTGAGTGTCCTTGACCTAATACTTGTCATACACTGTTGTCATGAAAATGTAAGTTTACTTAGTCTATTTGGATACAAACTGTTAAAAACCATTGGCTACAGTAGTAATAATATAAGCCAAAATGAGATAATGACTTTTACATTTTAAAATTCTCAGTTGGCTTATAGAATTAATTAGTATGAAGAAAGTCTGTTTTTCAGATGTCTTCTGTTTTTATGACGTAAGAAAATGTGAGAACTCAAGACAGATAATGGAAAATCTCTCTTTTTTTATGAAAAAACAAAACAGTTTTCCCATTGTTTAATGGAAAGTGACATTTGGCATTTGCCTAGAGGGATATATAAAAGATTGGATCAGTATTCATGCATTGACCTATAGATTCAATGCAGTCCTTGTAAAAATTCCAGCTGCTATTTTTTTTTTTTTGCAGAAATTGACGAGTTGATCCTAAAATTCACATGAAAATGCAAGGGACCCAAAGTCATCAAAAGAATCTTAGAAAAGAAGAATAAAGTTGAAGGACTCATTCCCCAATTTTGAGACTTGACCACAAAGTTACAGTAATCAAACTGTGTAGTATTGGCCTTCCAAAGACATATTGATTAATATGTATTGATCATATAGATCACATATATTGGCATGGAATAGAATTGAGAGTTCAGAAGTAAACCTATATATTGATAGTCAACTGATTTTCGACAAGGATGTGAAGATAATTCAGTGGGGGAAAGAACACCTTTTTCAGCAAACAGTGCTGGGACAACTAGATATCCACATGCAAGAGAATGATTTTAGTTTCCTCCCTCATTCCATATACAGACACTAGCTCAAAATGGATATAAATGTAAGTGTTAAAACTGTAAAATTGTTAGGAGGAAACATAGGCATAAGTCTTTTTAAGTTTATGTTGGGCAGTGATTTCTTAGATATGATATCAAAAGCACAAGCAATAAAATTAAAAGGTATATAATTGGATTTCATCAAAATTAAAAAGCTTCAGGAAAACAAAAAGACAGTCCACAGAATGGGAGAAAATACTTATCAGTTATATATATGATGAGGGACTAGTGTCTAGAATATATAAAGAACATATAACTCAACAATTAAAGGAATCCAGTTTAAACATGAGCAGAAGATTTGTGTAAACATTTCTTTTAAAAAGGTACATAGATAAGTAATAAACACCTGAAAAGATGTTCAACATCTTTTCACTAGGGAGATGGGAATCCAAGCAACAATGAAGGGGCACCCCTGATGGCTCAGGGGTAGAGAATCTGCCTGCCAGCACAGGAGACACGGGTTGGATCCCTGGTCTGGGAAGAGCCCACGTGCTGCAGAGGAGCTAAGCCTGTGCACCACGACTTCTGAGCCTGTGCTTGAGCCCACAGGCTGCAGCTGCCAGGCCCACGCGCCGTCACTGCCGAAGCCCACGCGCCCTAAAGTCAGTGCTCCACAGCAAGAGAAGCCACCGCAGGGAGAAGCCCTCACACTGCAACTAGAAGGCAGTCCCCACTCCCCGCAACTAGCGAAAAGCCAGCACAACCAAAAAAATAAATAAATAGAAAATTTAAAAAAAGCAAACCACAATGAGATACTACTTCTTACACATTGGGATGGCTGTAATAAAAAGAATGAATAATAGTTAAGTGTTGGTGAGGATATGGAGATACTGGGACCCTTCGTACAATGCTGATGGAAATGTGAAATGGTGCAGCTGTTTGGAAAAACTGTTTGGCAGATTCTTCAGAAAGTTAAAAGATAGAGTTATCATAGACCTGGTAATTTCACTCCTAGGTTGATATGAGAAATGAAAACATGTCCTCACAAAACTGGTACACAAATGTTCATAGCAGCATTATTCATAATAGTCCAAAAGTGGGAACGACTCAGAGTCTATGAATGAGTGAATAAACATACGATGGAATATTATTTATATTTTCTTCACTTAAAAAGAATGAGATACTAATAGATGTGGCAACATGGGTGAACCTTGAAAATATGCTAATTGAAAGAAGCCAGATACAAAATGCCACATATTGTATCACTGTACTTTTGTAAAATGTTTGCAACAGACAAATCCATGGAGACAGAAAGTGGATGAGTGGTTTGTGGCGATCAGGAGAGGGGAAAATGGGAAGTGACAGCTTCATAGATACAGGATTCTTTCTGAGGTGATGAGAACATTCTGGAATTAGATAGTGGTAATATTGCACAACTTTGGAATTTACTACAACCGTGAAATTGTATACTTCAGAAGATTTTATGATGTGTGAATTGTTTCTTTTTTTTTTTTTAAATGTGAAAGATCTGGAGGATATGTTTTCCCCTTAGGATTCATTGCTGGTACGTTTCTCCTAGTTTTAAAACAGGAGGAAGGGGTAGAGGAATAATATTACTTTGGCCATGGAGTCTTTTTAAATGTGTTATAAAAGTTGCTAGATGTGCTTGTTCTAAGATTTATATTTTTCTGTTTCTTGAATATAGTGTATTCTGGTAATCAACCATTACTTTATGGAATATGGTTTCTTCTGTGGGGGAATGGAGGTGCAATAATGTCTGAAATGCTTAATTAAATAGGAGCTCAGTTAAGTAATTTTCTCCATGATATCTTAGACTTTGTTATTGTTTGGTGCCTAAGTCGTATCTGACTCTCTTGTGACTCCATAGTAGACTGTGAGGCTTCTTTGTCCATGTGATTTCCCAGGCAAGAATACTAGAGTGAATTGCCATTTCCTTCTTCAGGAAATCTTCCCAACCCAGGGATCAAACCTGCGACTTTTGCATTGGCAGGCAGGTTCTTTACTACTGAGCCACCAGGGAAGCCCCCGCCTTAGACTTTGTTGTTGCTCAGTCACCCCGTCGTGTCTGACTCTTTGCAACCCCATGGACTGCAGCACACCAGGCCTCCCTGTCCCTCATCATCTCCCAAAGGTTGCCCAAGTTCATGTCCATTGCCTCAGTGATGCCATCCAACCATCTCATCCCCTGATGCCCTCTTCTTCTGTCCTCAGTCTTTCCCAGCATGGGGGACTTTTCCAGTGAGTCAGCTGGAGGAGGGAATGGCAAACCACCACAGTATACTTGCTGTGAGATTATTCCTGAGGTATTATTCTGAGGGGTGATTTGTAAGTAGTGAACATGTAGGACTTTAATGTTTTAATTTTATTTTTATTTTACTTTATTGTGTACTAAACAGTTCATACTAATAGTTTTAATTACTTAATAGTCATTTCTTTAGGGGAAAAATCTTGCATTTTTAAAATAAATTATTAACCATTCATCAAACAAATAAAGCCTTTTTTTTGTAGGAAAAAAATTTGGATGACAAAGCATATCGTAATATCCAGGAACTAGAAGATTATGCTGAAAACACACAGAGTTCTCTTCTTTATCTAACACTAGAAATATTGGGTAAGTTTTTTTTTTTTCTATTTTATACTTGTCTTTCTTAAATAAAATACTTTTTTTTAATTGAAGTATAGTTGATCTACGTCATTATGTTAATTTCAAATATATAGGAAAGTGATTCAGTTATATATATACATTTTTTTCTCAGGTTCTTTTTCATTATAGTTATTACAAGATACTGAATATAGTTCCCCGTGCTAAATCCTTGTTGTTTATTTTATATATAAGGATGAGCGTCTGTCAATCCCATGCTCCTAATTTACCCCTCCCACTTCCTTCCCCTTTGGTAACCGTAAGTTTGTTTTCTAAGTCTGTGAGTCTGCTTCTGTTTTGTAAATAAGTTCATTTGTATTATTTTTTAGATTCCACATATAAGTGGAACTATATGATATTTGTCTTTGTCTGATTGACTTTACTCAGTATGATAATCTCTAGGTCCATCCGTGTTGCTGCAAATGGCAATATTTCATTCTTTTATGGCTGAGTCATATTCCATTGTATGTACATACCACATCTTCTTTATCTGTTCACCTGCTGATGGACATTTAGGTTGCTTCTGTGTCTTGGCTATTGTAAATAGTGTTGCTATGAATATTGGGATGCATACTGTCTTTTCAAATGAGAGTTTTCATCTTTTCTGGATGTATGTCCCAGCGTGAAATTGCTGAATCATATGGTAACTCTGTTGTTAGTTTTTTAAGGAACCTCCATACTGTTAACATAACACCTTTTATACTTCACTGTTTCTTAATTTGACAGTCTGACAAGTTTAACGCTAAAATTTTTCTTTGCACCAACTCTAAAGGACTAGCTTTTCTTTTTCTTTTGAGGTAGAGGGGGAATATAATATATACCTTTCTTTGGAGTGGAATGCAGACTATGAAAATACCCAGATTCTCATAAAAGTACTTTAGCTGCCTCGTGCTGTGATTAATAATCTGGTGACCGCAGATGACTTCACTTTTTACGCAGCCCTCACCGTGTGGAAGACCTGTGGCCTGACTCCTTCCTTCTCTGTCACTAATGCTTTCCCATGTTTAAGTTTTTCTTAAAACTTTTCTTAGTTGAAGAAATAAAACTCTAAGTTTTTATGAGATTTTTCTTAAAAAAACAAAACAAAACAACCCAAAGCTATGGAGTTTAGATATTTTTGCTCCTTTGACTTTATTCTAAATTGGTGAGGGCTTATTGTCATGAGGATTGTAATGGAATTATTTGGGGCAAGGACAATACCATCCATTGGAAGAAAGCAGTATGTCTTTAGGTCAGCCTAAAAGAGTAATACAAGTCCTTACCGAATTTCCCAGGCCTGTTCTGCCTGCCCATTCAGTGACATGTTTGCCAGTGCAGTGAAAGGAGGGAGCAAAGAGCAGGTTTGTTAAACATGTACTTAAAGTGAGGTCATATGGAAATTGCACTGAGGAGAAGAAATGCAAGACTTGCAGTGTTTTCCACAAGAGCTGATTAAAATTCCAAATGTGCTCTTGGTATGCTGTCGTCTGAGGAAACTTCTATTTCAAAGTTGATGTTCAGAAACCTGTTACTGGTAAATGATCAGCTTGTCTTTGTGCCCAGTTTTGCTCACATAAATCTTGTTTTTCAGATATGAAACACAGGATAAACACCTTTTACATGTTAAGGTGATTTCCCTATGCTGCTTGTATTGACTTGTTATGCATTTAAAGAGAAAAGAGCAGCCTAATTGTTAGATTTCTGAACTCATAGGCATAAAGGATCTTCATGCAGACCATGCTGCCAGTCACATCGGAAAAGCACAAGGCATTGTCACTTGCTTGAGAGCCACACCCTATCACGGTCACAGAAGAAAGGTGTTCCTTCCCATGGATATCTGTATGCTGGTAAGGCCGTTACTTGTACTGCTAATTATTTACCTTAAGAATATGGGGAGGGACTTTCTTTTCTTGGTTCTTTAGTCTGTTCTAGTAACTTCTTTGAAACGCATGCTTATTGAATTTTTGCTCCAGAGTTATCAAGTCAGAGTTTTATCAGTCAAGCATTTTAGGTTATGATGGAGCTGTGTGTAAGAAGGTCCAGAGAACCTCACTTTGTGTAGCCTCACTCCCTTCCAAGCAATTACATAATTATTCCTAGTGTTCAGTTTAGCCTGTTCTTTGATTTTAAAGGAGGAAGTCATCCCTAAGAAAAATTACTGTTTATGAGAACCTTTGTTTTCTGGATGAGGTTCATTGTCTGTTCTTTGAAATTTCTTATCTGTTTATTTTGTTCCAGGTACAGTTGTCTACTTAGCATCTTGTTGCATAGTCTTCTGGGAGAGACAGTGTGTTTGTGTGTGACATGTACATATAGCTGTATTTCAAAAGCCAAAAGAGGCATTTTACTGTACATATTGTTCTGTCACCTGTTGTCCTGAGCTGAGTTAGTTTTAAGTGTGCTTTTTGATTCCTGATGTAATGTGCGTTTTCCTACGTAGCATGGCGTTTCACAAGAGGATTTTCTACGGAAGAGTCGGGATAGAAACGTGAGAGACGTGGTGTATGACGTTGCCAGCCAGGCGCACCTGCATCTGAAGCACGTGAGTCACCTCCTTTTGCCGAATCATTGAAGAAACCGTCGTTTCTAGCTGTGGCTGCTCCCAAGGCGCGCTTATTGCGTCTCTGTTTAACAGTGCGTATCCATTGCTCCCTGCAATCCCGGCAGATGTACCTCAGGGACTATTGGGAACTTTTCCACTTTCTAAAAATCGCCCTTTCTCCTCCTCAGCTTCCTCAGTTAGGCTCCCCTGGGATCCGTCCGCTCACTGTTTCTCTGTCTCTCAGGGGAGAGTGTGTCTTCCTGTCTGGTCATGGCTGATACCTCTCCTCTTCCACTCTTCCAGGGCTTTCCATCCTCGGCAGTTCCCAGCTGGTGTTTTCAGCTGGCCTCTCTGACAACTTGCCCTGTCATCTTCTCGTTTGTTGCTACTGTTTTTACCGGACAGCCCGTGGGACCCTTCTGTTTCTTGCTTTTCCCTCCCACTTAACCCTTTTTGAATACGTGCTCTACGTTTATTTTTACCTCAAGGCCCTCACCACCATGACCCTGCTCACCAAACTGTAATTTGGCTTCCATCCTGCATACTCTAATAATCATCTCTAGTAAATCATTTCCTATTGCCACGTTTGAAAGAGTGTCTGATTTATTGCATTCTTAAACCCTCTTGGTAGCTCCACTCTGAATGCTTCCAGGATATGAGTGAATGCTATAGGAATTGCAGGGGAGTCCAAAGGGCTGCGCCTCTCCTATGGCTCAGTCTTATTTCATACCTGCAACATCTCCTAAGAGAGATTTGTAAGAGGGAGATCGTGTCACTGAAACCATTGTGGTCTTTGAATCTTGTAGATATACTCATTTGCAGGATACAATGTAAGAGCAAATTTGTTGCAGCAAGTATTCTTGTAGCTTATATAGGTTGCTCAGTCAAAATAGTTTCTGAAATTAAAATTTCCACTTAAGTCATTAAAGCCCAGAAAGTACAAAGAAGTGATTCTCATATTTAATACTTTGTGGTTGTTCAGTCGCTTGGTCATGTCCGACTCTGCAACCCCGTGGACTGCAGCACGCCAGGCTTCCCTGTTCATCACCAACTCCCAGAGCTTGCTCAAACTCATGTCCATCGAGTCAGTGATGCCATCCAACCATCTCATCCTCTGTCGTCCCCTTCTCCTCCCGCCTTCAATATTTCCCAGCATCAGGGTCTTTTCTAATGAATCAGCTCTTCGCATCAGGTGGCCCAAGTATTGGAGCTTCAGCATCAGTCCTTCCAATGAATATTCAGGGTTGATTTCCTTTAGGATTGACTAGTTAATCTCCTTGCAGTCCAAGGGACTCTCAAGAGTCTTCTCCAACACCATAGTTCAAAAGTATCAGTTCTTCAGCCTCGTCCGATTCTCACATCTGTACATGACTACTGGAAAAACCATAGCTTTGATTATATGGATCTTTGTTGGCAAAGTAATGTCTCTGCTTTTTAATATGCTGTCTAGGTTTAATACTTACCAATTAATTTAATACTTACCAACTAATTCAGCCATAATAAGTCATTAAAAAATAAAGAGTGTCTGATTTAGGGAGGGTAGATGTTTTATATGTATGTATGTGAATGTATATACATATATATATACATATACACATATAATGAGCTTCCCCAGTGGCTCAGCGGTAAAGAATTCACCTGTGATGCAGGAGATGCAGATTCGATCCCTGGGTCGGGAAGATCCCCTAGAGGAGGGCATGGCAACCCACTCCAGTATTCTTGCCTGAAGAATCCTATGGACAGAGGAGCCTGGCGGGCTACAGTCCATGGAGTCAAAAAAGAGTTGGGTACGACTGAAGCGACTGAGCACAGTACATGGCACACACACATGTAGCAGAAGAAGCAGCAACCAGACTTGGTAACTGATTAGATTGCAGCAGGGTCAGGGAGCAGGAAAGTCGAAGGTTTCATGAAGTTCAAATATAGATTGTGCTGGTGCCAGTCAGCGACTGCAATAGAAGAGCAGTGGTGCGCTGGCTGCTGATCAGTAGTCTTCTGGGCATCACTGAATATAAGGGGATTCAAGGGCATTTAGGGAGGTGGGCCAAAATGCAGATTGCAGGATGACGACTTTAAAAGGAGGTCAGAACTGGAGATACAGCCTGGGGAGTCATCCAGATGGAAGGCCTAGGGTTAAAGCTCCGGGTGTGGATATGCTGTTGTCCAAAGAGAGTGTATATTTAGACAAGAAGACCAAAGGCCGAACCTTGAACCCACCTCCAGTTCTCAGGTAGGAGGAGAAAGGGCCATTTATTAGGAAGAAGGAGAACTCAGAGTCAGTGTCTTGGAAACCTGAGGTAGGAGCAGATTCCAAGCATGGGAAATACAAAGTCCAGCATTCCTCAGAGAGATTGAAGAGAAAAGAGGGGTGTGCTGGTCAGTAAATGGTGAATGATCTTGAAGAGAGCACTTTTAGTATATGGGGTAAAACCGGAGTACGGTGGGTTGAGAAGTGAGTCAGGGAGTTCAGTTGCTGACAGTAAACAAAGGCCTGTAGACAGAAGTGGGCTTGGGGAGGGTGGATGGTGGGCATTACTCCAAGTGGATCGAGGCTCTGTAGTCCAGGGCAGTAGGGAGCTGGGTTGGATAGGTGAGATTAGATTCAAGATGCGGAGGCCTTTGAATTCTAAGATGAGTAGTTGAGACATGATCTATCAGGGAGTTAAGTTAAAGTAAAACAATGACTTTATGACATTAATTTTGCTAATTGTGTGATGTGAATTAAAGGTAGGGAAACACAGATGCAGGAAGCGTGGCTAGGAGGATCTTATATTCATCTAGAGAGGCTGATGTCCAACCTGGGGAGGTGCTGGGACTGGTGTGCAAATACAGTCGACCCTTGAACAACCACAGGGCTCAGGGTGCCAGCCTTCCACGCAGTTGAAAATCCACATATAATTTACAGGTGGCCTTCTGTATCCAGGGTTCCTCTGTATTGGGGGGGGGGGTGGGGGGGAAGGTGGTCAAAGTTGTGGCAGCTGGAAATGCCAAAACCAAATGTCAGAAAGAATAGAATTCTTAGGACTTCCCTGGTGACTTCCAGTGACTAAAACTCCGTGTTCCCAATGCGAGGGGCCTGGGTTCGGTCCCAGGTCAGGGACTTAGATCCCACGTGCTGCAACTGAAGATGCTGCATGCCCCAACTAAGACCTGGCAGACTCAAATGAAATAAATAATTTTTTTTTTTTAAAAGAAGAATAGAATTCTTAATATAGTACTTTTTCCTGATTACTTTAGAATTAGCAAGTTAATCTCAACCAGCAGGAGATTAACAAGAAAGGCCCTAGCTATGCTGTTTTAAACTGCTGGTGTTGCTTTGTGTTCACTTTCAGACAGAAAGGGTTAATTTCCAGAAATACTTGTCTTTCAAACCCATTTCCTTTTGTCTTCCTTTTTTAGGCTAGGTCCTTCCACAGAAGTGTTCCTGTGAAAGCATTTCCTGCTTTTCTTCAGACTGTAAGTAGATAAACAGAGAAAGTTGTTTAATTAATAAAGCAGATGTGTATAGTCTTTTTTTTTTTTAATAAGGTTTCCAGTGCAGTTCTTTAGTTTGTAGTGTTTGTTTTTGTTTTCGTCCCTTAGGGTAGGTTTTGTTAGTTAACATTCTGCTCTTGGGGAAGGTCATGTCTGTGATCCCCAGAGGCAGGTGAGTGGAATTGTCATTAGTGCTGACTGCAGCCGGGCCGCATTGGTTTGAATCTGCTTTGTCACTTGCTGTGGAACAAGTTCCTTAATCATTATGTTCCTCAGTTTACTCATAGGTAAAATGGGAATCACAGGAGAAATCACCTCATAGGAGTGTTAGGCTGCTTCTAACCATATAAGTATGACTTGAGGGTGTACTTAATAATTTTTTTCTCAATAGTGACCATATTGTAGCACTGGTTCCTGAAAGTGCAGTGCTGAGCTGGCTGCATCAGAATCATCTTAGAAAGCCTCTTCAAAAATACAGATTCCTGGGGTCTTCTTACTAAGACTCAGACTCTTGGGGTTGTGGGGGGTGCATTCCTAAGAGGATTTGTGATGATTTTTATTTTTTTAATTACCCGGGTGATTCTGATGTGTAGCCAGGTTCAGGAACCATTGTTGTAAAATACATTAAGAAATGAGAATAACTTCTGGTTAGTAGCACCTATTGTGGGAAACAGGTTCTGAGCTAGATCATCGCATGCATTATTCTTCAGTGTGGTTTACTTCATTTTATAGGTAGAAACCAAGGTTCAAAGATTTGTGATGTTTGAAAATGGAAAACTCAAGCATTTTCTACAGTACCAAACATAACTTCTACCTTTCTCCCTAAAATGTGTTCAAAGATTCACTTCTATCCCTTGACATCTTTTGTCCTAGGTCTCAGATCTGAGTGTTTGAAATCATTTCGTTTCTTTACTGAGTTTACTTATTATGAAAGTAATACATTAATATTTTAGATGTTTAAATAACAAGAGGCAAAAGAAGAAATTGGAATCTTTTCTCAATTTCATCCTTTCCAGAGATAATGTCTGTTCATCTTTTTGGACTTTTTATGTTCATATAATTATATATGTGGTTTTGATATAAATGAGATGTCAAGCCTCTCTTTCTATGTCAACACGTTCTAAATCACCATTTTTAATTGTTATGTATTTGATCAGTTGTACCATCATCACTGTTTTGACTTAAAAGCCCCAAGAAGGTTAAAGACTTTGCTTTGTTCACTTTTGTGGGGAAAAAAAAGGTTGTTGTCAACTCTGGTTGTCCGTCAGAATCACTTGGGTGAACTTTTAAAACAAACAAAACAGTGTTGGACCTATCTCCAAACCAACTAAATCACAGTATCTAAGAAGTGGGGTCTAGGCATTGATGCCGCTTACAAGTTCCCCCAGAAATCATGAAGTGCAGCTGGGCCAAGAACCAGTTGCTTGGGCTGGCGGCGTGGTCCCTGGGCTGGCAGTATCTGCCTGGGGTCCTGTTGGAAATGCAGATTTGGGCGTCCACCGCAGACCTAATGGATCAGAGACTCCTGGGGCTGGAGCCCAGTTCTCAGTTTCCATCCTGTGCAAGGAGAAAGTGGCGGGACTGCATGACAGTCCCGGGGAGCTGCTGCTGTCCTGCTCCTCATTCCAGCTGGGGCACGTCTCACCCCATGTCCTTTGTGTGGGGGGCATCTGTTAATTAACTTTCTTCAAAGAAAAGGTTCTGCTGTTTAAAAATGACTTGTCCGGGGTTGCATATGTTGTTCTCTATAGATGAGGTTTTCAGAAAAGTGAAGTGAAAGTGAAAGTCACTCAGTTGTGTCCGACTCTTTGCGACCCCATGGACAATACAGTCCATGGAATTCTCCAGATTAGAATACTGGAGTAGGTAGCCTTTCCCTTCTCCAGGTGATCTTCTCAACCCAGGGATCAAACCCAGGTCTCCCTCTTTGCAGGCGGATTCTTTACCAGCTGAGCCACAAGGGAAGCCCAAGAATACTGGAGTGGGTAAGCCTATCCCTTCTCCAGTGGATCTTTCCAACCTGGGAATCAAACTAGACTCTCCTGCATTGCAGGCGGATTCTTTACCAGCTGAGATACCAGAGAAGCCCATGGTTTTCAGAAGCTATATTCAGAAATTGTAAGATCTTTGAAAATTTCACAATGAATTTGTTACCTTGAACAATTTATTTGCCATTAGCCAGACTTTGCTTGGAGAAGGAAATGGCAGCCCACTCCATATTCTTGCCTGGAGGATCCCATGGATGGAGATGCCTGGTGGGCTGCAGTCCATGGGGTCACAAAGAGTCAGACACAACTGAGCGACTCACTCACTCACTCACTCAGACTTCGAACCAAATCTTGATTTGTGAATGCTTAGTTGAGCTCTAATTTTGAGGTCTGTTTCATCTGTATTTCAGTGAAATCTCCTGATTATAAAAGCAATATATTCTCATAATAGAGATTTGGACAATATAAAAAGAATATTAGAAGAAAATAATTACCATACCATAAATAGCACAGTTCCTGGACCCAGAGATAAAAGCTATTTACTCTGTTCTTTTTTTTTTTTTAATGAATTTCTGTGTGTATTTAAAATCACGCTTTATATGGTAGTGTCCTATTTATCAAGCATTTAACCACATCATTAAAAAACTTATTAATATTTGATGGCTGTATAATTCTTTATTATGTGCTTGCACCTTAATTTCAGTAACTATTCCTATAATTGGGTATTATAAAACTATTAAAATGTACATAATAAAATTCTTAGAGATGAAAAGTTAATCACAATAATTTCACTGCAGCTTAGTATTTCATCATGTGAACATTTTATTTGTCTATTTGTTTCTGTCAAAGAACTGGACTGTTTCCAGGTTTTTTGCAGCTGTGCTCGTTCATGCACAATCTGATGCGTGTACATAAGTTGAGAGTTTCAGAAGTAGAGACTGAATTTATATGTAAACTTATTCGTTGATAGTGTATGGAAGAAAATTCTGGGAGAAAACAGTCTTTAGACGAGCCCCAGCTGTGTGGGACAGCCAGGTTGTGCTGCAGAACTCCAGGGGGCGCTGTGCACATGGGTGAGAGGGCAGTGGGACCGCTTTGCATTGTGCAGTGCGAAACTAGGTGCTTCTCTGTGTAATAAGGAAGTTATTGCAGTACAAGAAACATTTACAGGTTAGTAACACTGAAAACCACCAAGAGCACTGCCCATCAACAGTGTTTTCCAACCTGCCCCCCCAGTCCCAGAGAAAACTCGGCCAAGTTTTGTGTGATGGGGGAGCATGGCGTGACCTCTCAGGGACCTGGGATTGTTCTCCCTGGTTGCAGATTTTCTTCCAACAAGAATGTGGAGACTCGGAACTTGTTCACAAAATACTGTTTTAAACAACCTGGGCTCCCGCTTATGGCACAGTGCATTTCTGTGGGGGGGCGGGGGGGGGCGGTGTTCCTTTTCCTTAATTGAAACACCCCTTTTGTATTCTACAGAATCTAGTAATATCTGGCAAATCACTTCTCTTTTACATTTTGACCAGAACACTATAAATTATGGTCAGAATTGGCTTGATATTTCTAGTCCTAGCTCTGTGATACAGTTCTACTAGCCTCCTAACTTCCACATTTCTTAGAAGATGTCTCTATTTTCTCTCTTTTAAAAATTCTCGTTTATAGTCTTAGCGTGCAGAAGACCATCTCAGGAAGACGAAAGTAGCCTTAATACTTGCTGGTTTTATCTTTGTTTCTTTAAAAGAGTTAATCTGTGATCTTGTGACCATTATTTTCTTTTTCCAGGTTGCTCTGGAGGACTATTTAAAGAAAATTCAACAAGTGGATTTTGATCTATTCCACCCATATTTACAGCGGAAAAATACTTTGCTTCCATTATCTTTGTATATTCAGTCATGGAGAAAAAGATACTAAAGTAGTTTCGTGGCACTGATATTTATTAGTTTTATGAAAGTGAACTTAGTTCAGGGTTCTTGTTTACACACAACAGGAACTATTTAAGGAGAAAATTAATTTATCGGGTGAGTGTGTAGGTCACAGAATGGATGAGAAGTTGCTGTGGGGCCACCAGGCCAGGATTCTGCCCCCGGCCCTGCCCTTGTCGCCAGCAGCGCAGACCTTCCCTGGAGCGGAGCCCCAGGAGGGAGCCCGTCCCAGCTGCACTGAGGCTGCAGGCCGTGCCTCTGCCACCAGAGGGCAGGGGGGTGGCAGGCACCTCTGCTCCCTCTCTCACCGTTACAGAGGAACCGGGAAGGGGCTGAAGAAGTCCTGGGTTTGTATGCTGAGCAGCAGACCCCAGGCATCCAGTTCAGCTGGGAAAATGCATTTGTTTAGGGATCACGAAGAGTGAAGTTAACATCAGTATTTGAGGAGTGTCGGTCACTATTTTGAGGGCCTTTAAATCTCTAACATTTATTCTTTCCCATCCTGTGAAAATTTGTCCATGATGATAAAGTAACTTCTTTAGGGTAAGGCGGCAGGCTGTCAAGAGCTTGAATCCTAATGTGATTTTAGGTCTGGCTGACTTGGAGGCTTTTACTTTTGTGTGTACCTTTCTGTTTCACTCTCTTTCATCGAGCATTATCATCATGAACAAAACTCTCCTTAACAAAATGTGGGTTAATGTAAATTAAATTAACAAAACGGTGTTAAAAATTCATTAAGGGGATACTCCACTTTTAAAGACTAGTATACTAGTTGCTGCTGCTAAGTCGCTTCAGTCGTGTCCGACTCTGTGCGACCCCATAGACGGCAGCCCACCAGGCTCTGCCGTCCCTGGGATTCTCCAGGCAAGAACACTGGAGTGGGTTGCCATTTCCTTCTCCAGTGCATGAAAGGGAAAAGTGAAAGTGAAGTCGCTCAGTCGTGTCCGACTCTTAGCGACCCCATGGACTGTAGCCTACCAGGCTCCTGCATCCATGGGATTTTCCAGGCAAGAGTACTGGAGTGGGGTGCCATTGACTAGTTGAGCTTCCCGGTAAAAAGCTCAGTGCCGTGTACTTTGATCAGTGTTCTCATCTGATCTTCAAAACTGAAACAGGAATGTTTTTGGTAATTTAAAAGTTTTAATTGTAAAATACATACTAATTGCAAAAAGCAGAATTATTTGCATCGCTCATAGTTGACAAATCTGGATTCTGAATGAGTAGCTCGCAACACCAGAATTATACCCTCATTTCCTTTTCCTGTCTTTTTAGTGGTCTTGTCTCCCGCCTCTGTTGTACCATTTCTCCGTCCCATCTCAAGTCTTTGGTTTCAGCTATGAATAAGTGCCTACTTCAGTTGTGAATTAATGATGGCTTAAAATACTACATTTTTGCAAATAAAACTAAACACTGAGAGCTGCTTAAGAGCAGGAGTACATTGTTTTATTCTTCTTGGGATCCTCACTTCCTAGTATGGCTTCTGATTTAGAGCAAGTGGAGGTTAATAAATGTATAAATGAATGAACATACAGTGCAGTTGTTTATGTTAGTGTACTGTTGGTTTATACCGATGGTGAAAGAATATCTTCTTAATCCTGAGGCTTTAGAGTGCTAAAAGAGGAAAATCCACAGAAATGGGACACATTTCCTCTTGGAATTCTGAATGGTCTAGAGTTGAAAAGTTCCTTAGATACGGTCTTCATTAGTAAGGATTGTCTTTGGGTCTCAGGTTAAGCTTGGCAGCAGTTGGCCACTAAGCATCTTAGTTCCTATCTAAGAAGGGTTAAAAAGAAGGGTTTAAACACTCATCTGGATTACTGGATGTTTTACTGGCTCAGAAGCCAATTTACTGTTAAGCAAATAATTTCAAAATACTTTCTAAGCCCTTTTAAATATGATGCTTAGAGATTTGGATGAAGTTTCCAGTCTCCTAGAGATTGAGATAGCTTATTATTCATTGATGTTTACTGTACTATTAATATCCTGGCATTGAAGATACTCCATTAGATGGTGCCAACATTGCTTTTTATTTTTCAGATTGTTTTTTATTAGAGTATTTAAACGAGTCAGATACATTTTCAAACCATTTAAGACACATTTTGATATTGAATAGGTGGAGAGCAACAGATAACGCATGTTAAGTATTAATCTCAATGTTGGTAACATTGCTTATCATGAAATACGTTGAATAGTTCCCCAATCAGCTATCATTATTTTTTCTGTCCTTTTGGTTAAATCTCTCCTTTTGATGAAAGGTAAATGACTCCTGAGAAATAAAGCAGCAGTTAACACTTAGCGTGAACCTGTGCAGGTGATGTGCTCTGCGCCCCTTTGCGTTAATCTTGACAGCAAAGTAGGTCTTTATTTTCTGAAGGATAAACCTGCCTCAGTTCAAGGTCACACAGCCATTAGAACTAGAGTCGGATGCCAAACCCACATTAGTTCAATGCCAAAGCTCACAACCCATATATTTTTTTACCGTTCTTGAGGTTGTAAAATAAACAGCCAAGTTTAAAGCTCAGGGGTACAACTTTTTTTTTTTTTTTTTCTTCTCAGAAATAAGTATTAGTGCATAAATTTTAGGCACAAATTGGGCTAAAAAGTATATCTACATATATTCTTAACTACAGATTAGAGAAGTAAATAGGCAACTGAAATAGATACTATGTGCTGGTCACTGGGTAGGTACAGGAGGGACACATAACCACTTTGGAGATCAAAGGTTTCCCAGAGGAGGGGACACTTGAGGAATTTCAGGGAATTAGGGTAGGAGGCAGATTTGGGAACGGTGCAGGTGTGGGGAGGTCCCTGCTGAGGAAGCAGTAGGAACAAAGGCCAGGAGGCAGAACTGATAGAGCCTCTAGCAAGAATCTTAATTTTTTGGCTTCAGCTTGCTTAAGTGAAAAGAATATAATGTTCAGTGTTCTTAGGAAAGTTCGTGACTAAAAAGTGACTACATCTCCTGGTCTAGTGAAACGTTTTGAATTAAGATCACTGACTTGGGAGTTTATATCTTGCCTGTTGCACCAGATGCCTCGGTGTCCTTGGATTTATTTAGCTGATATTAATAGGACTTTTCTGAAGACACCGGCCTGATGGATTGCCTTGTCCAGAAAGATCCAGAGAGGTGTAAACATTATGCTGACAGTTACTGAAAAGCAAATGTTATCCTGCTGTTTGGAGGACGAATAAACCACATGCATCCAGGGTGGGAAGGGTGTTGGAGAGGGACTGGAAGGAGGGGAGGAGGTGGGGAGTGGCTGTGAGAATACCATGAGCACCTTAAACACTTCACTCTCCCTGCTTGCTTCTATAGTGGACATGTATTTCTTGGGGTAAAACTGCAAAGTTCTTTCTAAAGAATTAGAACCTTCAAATGAGGAAAATGATTGTAAGCAAGGGATGTGATGAAATTTATGAAACCGTGACATAGTATACGCTGAATAAAGGAATTTTGAAAGTTTAGATACAGAGCAGTCTAATGCTGGGAAGTACTGCTCCGAAGGAGCCTGACTGGGCTCAAGGTCCAGTTTCACCACCCTAACAGCCGTGTGACATCAGCAAGTTATGAGAACCCTCCGGTGCCTCAGTTGTTCCACTTGTAAAATGGGCAGAATCACAGTATCAGCGTCAACATGTAAAATGCCTAGAAGAGGGACAGGGACCTACATGGAGTAAACACTAAATGATGTTGTTAACCTTAGTAGATAGAAGACAGGCACATTTTGATTTTCAGGCACGGCATTTAAGGAAAAAGAAGAAATTTAATGCCTTTAGATAGGACAGTTATCAGCATGAACTATTATCTCACTCTCAGCCTGATCAATTCATGTTACCTGCTTGCTCTGTAAGACTTGAATTTGCAAACAGTGGTTTAGGAGAATTTATGAATGATGGATTAATAACAAGTGATTACAAATAACTGGAAGCTGGGTCCACTAAGAGTAGCCATGAGTTCTCCCTGCAAGCGGACTGCATTTTAACTATTGTTTACCTGTCTGTCCCTCGCACATCCAAAGTTCTTGAGTGCAAGACCCTGTTCCATTCATCTCTGTATCCCCAGAACCTATCATAGATCCTGTTGCTGCTCCATAAATCTTTATGGTCTGGATGAACATGCCACAGTATAAGGTGGGGTGGTGGGCTCCAAGAAAATGTTAATGGATTGGGGCTTATATGTAAAGGATGAACTGAAGTTCGTGTCAGAAGGTGGTGAGTGGACAGTGTATATCTCATTCAAGCATCTGGACTGTGGGGTAAAGTTGAAAAGCAGGGTGTAAGGAAAGAAGAGTAAAGCTGGAAAGATAAATTATAGACACATTAAGGTGCTTGGGTTTGAAAAATGGCATGAAATTTGGAAATACTGGGCCATTCACAAACGGTCCATAATATGTGTATTTTGTATATAGTGAAAGTGAAAGTGAAGTCGCTCAGTCGTGTCCGACTCTTTGCGACCCCATGGACTGTAGCCTACCAGGCTCTGCTGTCCATGAGATTTTCCAGGCAGGGGTACTGGAGTGGGTTGCCATTTCCTTCTCCAGGAGATCTTCCCAACCCAGGGATTGAACTCGGGTCTCCGGCATTGTAGGCAGACGCTTTACCGTCTGAGCCACCGGGGCAGTTATTTTGTATATATGCTTATGAATATTATTTGCATTATTTCTAGTGTAATCACATATTTAATAAGCGTACCTTTTGAATCAGATTTGAAATAGAATATCTTTATTCTTACTTGATAACTCTGTGGGTTGACTTTTTATTACCCAGTATAGATACTGTTTTCCTTTGAGTACCCCTTCTCTCGTTAAACAGTCCTGCCTTGGTGTTCTGTCTTTTCCCTTTTATTTTTAATCACGATTAATCTTCACAGCTGCTTAGTTATATAATAATATCCTGTGTGTTTAAACACAGGCCTACAGATTGAATTTCTCAGAGAGCAAGTTCAAGAGCTTTTTAAAACCACAAGATCTCTTTTATGGGTGCTACAAAGATTCTTTTGGAGCTCAACATTAGTGATTTGAGAAGCTATTTCATGTATTTTACATTTGTTGCTTGTTGCAGTGGTTTTTATCCTGTGTTAATCTTGTAAGTGGACTAATAAGCTGAGAAAGTTCTCATTTAACATATAGACACCTGCCCTACTCCTTTCTTGTAAGCTGTTCAGTGTAGTTGTTAGAATTAGATCTGCTTGAATCTCGGTTTGGAGGAGTGTATAATACTCTCTTTACTGAGCGATCATTTTCTAAATTAATGTACTTATTTTCTTTTTACGCAAGTAACCTACATGTGTTCATTACAGAAATCTTGTGGGGGTGGGGAGAATAATGCGAAAGCATAAGGGAAAAACATTTTTTAAATCAACTCTAGGGCTCCCCTGGTGTCTCGGTGGTAAAGAGTCCACCTGCTGATGCAGGAGACAAGGGTTTGATTCCTGATCTGGGCAGATCCCACATGCTGCAGAGGAACTAAACTGGTATACCACAAGTATTGAGCCTGTGCTGTGGACGGACACCAGGAGCTGCGACTACTGAGCCCATATGCCACAACTGTTGAAGCCTGTGCGCCCTAGAGTCAGTACTTGGCAACAAGAAAAGCTACCACAGTGAGAAGCCCACACACTGCAACTAGAGAAAGCCTAAGTGGCAATGAAGATCCAGCACAGCCAGAAACAAATAAAGTCATAAAAGTAAATAAAATCAATTCTGATTATACCAGGTAAGAGATAACTACCATTAACATAGTGTTTATGTCCTTCCAGTTTTTTCCTTGGCATATATATGATATACAAAATTGGTGTGTTGTGTATAGTATATTTTAGTCTGCATTTTAGCTGAGTAATACAATTTGAAATAGCAATATTATTTTTATTCGTTAGAACATCATTTTAGTTCAGTGGTAATATGTTCTCTCTCTCATTTTGCAATTGTAGTCCAAATGTATCTAAGGCCTCTGAAGTCAAACTTTCCTTTAATAATCAAAATTTAAGCCACCATCCCATGTAATGTTCTGTAAAAAGCCAGCATAATAACCTTTTCCAATATTTATAAGGTTTTCCTGGGTAGAACAGAACACAGGATTTATGTCCTTACTTCTTGAAACAGCTTCATTTGGCTTTGTTTCATTATGAATGAGTTTGATCATCTTTGCATATATGTAAAAGCCATTTGATTATCCTTTGATTTAATTGTTTATAGTTTTTGCCTACTTGATTATAAAATGTTTTTCTCCCATGATTTTTTTTTAGTATTTTTTGTGTTTTGATTTCTTACACTTAGGTCCAAGTGTGTGCTCAGTCGGTCAGTCACGTCTGACTCTTTGTGACCCCATGGACTATAGCCTGCAAGGCTCCTCTGTCCATGGAATATTCCAGACAAGAATACTTGTGTGGGTTGCCATTTCCTACTCCAGGGCATCTTCCTGACCCAGGGATCATACCCATGCTCTTACGTCTCCTGCATCTCCTGCACTGGTAGGAGGATTCTTTACACTGAGCCACCTGGGAAGCCTCACATTTAGGTCCACACGGGATGAATTTGAAGCAGAATGTGAGGAATAGATCCAAGTGAACTGATAGCACAGCCATCTTGAGCATATACTCAATTCCTATCTGTATTTGAATCTGAAGTGTTATTTTAAATGTTAGAGGAGGTCACTTTTTGAAGACATGTTCTCATGACTCCTTTTTATTAAAAATAAAAGACTGAGAAGTGAGTGGTCACATTTGGCTTGGTCATTTTTCATGAATCTTTTTTTTTTTTTTTTCACTGTTTTTCCAAAATGGCATATTTTGGAGTATCAGTCAAATTTTAGTCTACCCCATCAGCTTTCTCTTTCATCCATCTTGATTTCCTTTCTCTCCCTTTGCTTTGCTGCTGCTGCTGCGAAGTCGCTTCAGTCGTGTCCGACTCCGTGCGACCCCATAGACGGCAGCCCACCAGGCTCCTCCATCCCTGGGATTCTCCAGGCAAGAACACTCAAGTGGGGTGCCATTGCCTTCTTCTCCCTTTGCTTTCCCCTCCTCTAAATGGTGGAAGGGCAAGAGAAGAGAGTAAACTAGAAGCCGGTAAACCACAGTGCACGTTAGCATGTCTCGGAGCAAAACCTGGAAACACAGTTCTAAGTCATCTTGACTCTAAAAAGTTTCCGTTTTGTTTTCTGATTGGTTAGCTCAGATATGAACCATAATAAACAAGAGAAATGGGCACTGTACTCAACCAAGGAATATGAGGTAGACTAGGAATTTAGCCCATCCAAACTAATATTCTTTTCAATAAATTTTCAAGATTCATTTAGTGTGGATGGTGCTGGTGCTGGTAAGGACTATTTTCTCCACTTCTTCTGTGGAGATGGGACCAGTTCATATCTACTGGTTATGTGAGGAATTGTTTGTGGCACCTGCATTAATGAAACGTATTTTTGAGTTCATTCTAGTGATGTTTCATGTCCTGTATGCACTGATGCTGCACACAGCTGCCCAGCTCGCCTTGTAAACTTGCTCTGGGGGGTTAGTTGTTATTCTCTCTGACTTTTATGTCCGTGCCCGTGAGTGAGAGTGAGAGAGGATGGATGAGCAATAGAAGCAATTTATGTTGTGTCGCCTGAATGTCAGAGGAAAAATTAAACCAGTGTGTGCCTCAGGGTGTATGGGCTCTGATGGACCAATCCAGCTGGGTCCTGGAGGTCAAAGATACATATTTTGCTCTCACCAGAGAAGATTTACTGCTGCGACTAATCCCCAGCGCAGCTGTCCTGGTCCTGGCTCAGAATGGTTCCTAGAAAAGACATCGAGTAGGATGGAGAAACAGGAGGGAAGGAAATTGGCGGGCGTGCTCTGAGGGATGACTGCTTGGCTGACAGGCCACTCTCCTGTCCTCTCCACGGAGCGCTCCGTAGGCCGCTCGGAGGCCTGAGTTTGGGTCTGCAGCTGCCCAGAGCACGTCAGTGCTGAGACCTGTCATCTGGGACAGAGGGCATCTTCTTGTCCTTCGTAAGTTTTCTCCCGCTGTTAAAAAAATCCCTTAGCTCTTCCTTCGTCTTCCCCCTCTTTGTTCAGGAGAGAAGGGGGAAGGGCCCTCTCTGCTCTGTGCATGTCTTGGTGTTTACGTTTTTTAAGTTTAATACAAATCCCCCGATGGGAATTGTCTTTCAGTGGCATTACTGGGATATAGCTCTTCAGTTATTCAGCAGTGATTTAAATCACTTTGTAGGTCGACTTGGCACTTCCTGTTTGGAGTTTTCTCTGTCCCAAACCAAGGAAGCCACCCTAGGGAGTTGAGAATACAATTAAATGGTGAGTGTGACCCTATCCTGGGACAAGCCTTTTCATTCTTCCTGGCAAACGTCAGCAGTTTCTTCTGCTACTGTGGTCACTCCTTCCTGTACATTAGTGAGCACATTGATGGTTACAGCTGCTCAGTGTCTACTCCTGGAATGAGTTGCCCAATGAGTTTTGTTTTAAAATCATTAGCAACCTGACTACCCTGCTAGGAGCTGGGGAAGCAAAGATGTCTATGAAACTAAGGTCTAGTAGAAAGAGAGCTGCTTCCCAGGTGGTGCTAGTGGTAAAGAACTTGCTGGCCAGTGCAGGAGACGTAAGAGACACGGGTTTGATCCCTGGGTGGGGAAGATCTGGAGAAGAGCATGGCAACCCACTCCAGTGTTCTTGCCTGACGGATCCCATGGACAGAGGAGCCTGGCAGGCTATAGTTCATGGGGTCACAAAGTCGGACATGACAGAAGTGACTTATCGTGCATGCAGAAAGAGAGATGTAAACAAATAACCAAAGTAAAGCATCATCAGGCCCATGATACAGGTATATAGAGGATATATGGAGATCCAAAGAACAGTGTTAAGTGAGAACACACTAGAAAAGAATTCTTAGAGGAAATGGTACTCAAATGGAACCTGTAATGTAGGCATTCATCAGGAGAATGAGGATTTGAAGAGGTGTTTGTGGTGGATGGAACCATGTGACTATAGCAGATCTACCAACTGCTGTTTTATGAACCAGCATCACTCTCATTCCTGAAATTATTTGAGCTGGAGCTGGGAACACACGGATGACAAGAGTCATGAGTCTCAAGAACCACTGGTGGCCATGTTTTCAGTCTCATGGAAATCTGAGAAATGAAATTCCTGTTGAGAAGCAGAAATAAAGAAAAGAGAATGGAAGACATCTAATTCATGGTTCCATGTCTTTGATTTCCACTAACCCCTTGTCCAGCCAACAATTTGGTTTTATGAGTCTTCCAGGAAATTCTTCCCTTTTGCTTAAGTGAGTTTGTCGTTATATCATGTCCCTCTGAATCTGGTAAATTTCTTTGCTCTAAAGAAATAGTAAATAATATCCATTTCTTTGTGTTTGCTTAGTCACTTCAGCTGTGTCTGACTCTTTGCTATCCCATGGACTGTAGCCCGCCAGGCTCCTCTCTCCATGGGATTCTCCAGGCAAGAATACTGGAGTGGGTGGCCATTTTTTTTTTTACATTTACTCTACTTTCTTATGATTAATGAATGTTTGGATGATACGTGTTTTCCTATCCTTTTACTTGCAACCTACCTATTAAGTCATATTTAAGTGAGTTTCTTATAGGAGCATTCAGTTGGGTCCTATTTCCTAACGCATTTTGCCAATCTCTGTCTTTCAGTTGGGTTATGTATTTATTTATTTTTTCAATTGGTGTATTTAGGTCTCTTATGTTTAATGTAATTATTGACGTTAGAACTTCAACCTGCCATTTTATTGTTTTCTGCTCTATTTCTTATGCTTCTGTTTTATTTTTCTTGCCTTTTTATGGATCACTTGAACATTTTTTTGAATTCTATTTTTATTTAGCTATACAGTTTTGTTTTAATTTTATTTATTTATTTTTTTAATTTATTTATTTATTTTTTTAAATTTTAGTTGGGGGCTAATTACTTTATTGTTTTAATTTTATATTATTCTGTAGATTCTTCTATGGCTGCAGTGTTTCTGAGTGTATCTCTTTGTAGCTTTTTTAGTAATTGCTCCAGGTATTATTTTACATATGTACAATTAATTACAGTCTGATGGTGTCAGTATTTTATCAGTTCAAGTCAAGTGTAGAAACCTTACCTCCTTTTACAGCTCTTTGCCTTCCCCTGGTTATAATTGTCTTAAATATTTCCTCTACTCGTAACTATATCATGCAGTGTTATAATTTATGTTTCAATCATCAAATAATTTAGAAACTTAGGAGAAGGAAGTGTATTTACTTATAGTTTTTATTCTGTGTGTGCTTTCTTTTCATATTCCTAGATTCCTTCCTTTTCCATTTCCTGTTTAGAGAACTTCCTTTAGCCATTTTCTTAAGATAATTCTGATGATGATGAACTGAACTGTCTTAGTTTTTCTTTAGCTGATGTCTTGATTTTCTTTCATTCTTGAAGGCTAGTTTCACTGGATATATTTCATTTCAGCACTTCACAAATGTTATGCCACCCCCTTCTTGCTTCTGTGATTTGTGATGAGAAATCTGCTATTATTCAAGCTGTTTTTCTTCTTTATATAAGGTGTTGCTTCTCTCAGCTTTCGTGATCCTTTGTTTTTAGGGTTTGTTTGCTGTTGTTCAAATTGTTTATTATATTCAGCGGCATAAAATTACACTTAAGTAAATATAAGAAAAATACTGTGTTTAGTTTTGTAAAGTTTAACTTGGTATGGGGTTTCTTTAGGCTTATCTTGTTTGTGATTTACTTACTTGTCATGATTTACTTAATCTATAGGCGTATGGTTTTTTGCCAGATTTGAAAAGTTTTCAGCCATTATTTATTCAAGTAATTTTTCAGCCTTGCTTTCTTTCTCCTCTCCTATTGGGATTCAGACAACATATAGTTAGATTTTTGCTGAGAGTCCATAAATCACTGAGGCTCTGTTCATTCCCCCACCCCACCCCATTCTGTTTCCTCTGTATTGTGCAAATTGGGCAATTACTATTGCTCTGTATTAACAGTTCACAGATTTTTTTTCCCCTCTGACCCCTCCATTCCACTGTTGAGCCCATCCACTTAATCTTCAGCTTTATATTTTTCAGTTCTTAAATGTCTACCTTTTTCTTTTTTATATCTTCTCTTTCTGTGCTGAGATTTTCCATTTATTTGTTCAGACTTTCTATTTTTTCATGTTTCAAGCACGTTCATAATTGCTTGTTGAAGTGTTGAGATGGCTGCTTTAGAATCTTTCTCAGTTAATTGTAGTATCTCTGTCATTTTAGAGTTGGCATCTATTGATGATCTTTTCTCTTTCAGATTTAGATTTTCCTGATTTCTTGGTGTGATGTGTAATTTTCAGTTGAAACCTGGGCATTTTGGGTATTACATTATGAGACTCTGGATCTTACTTAAACTTTCTGGTTTAACTGGTTCTTCTAATTCCTGGCAGAGGAAGGGAAGGGCACTGCCTTGTTGCTTCCAGGTTGGGGTAGAAGTCCAGTTCAACACTTGACCTCTGCTGACACCGGAGAGGAAAGGGGCTCCTAGGAACTGCTTGGCAGGGGTGGGAGGTTTGGATCCCATGAGGCAGCCACCAGTACCTGTTACCCTGGCTGATAGGGGTAGGAATTCCTTGTTACTGTTCCCCATGGGGCCACTACTGACCTTAAGAAGGTAATGATCAGCCTCATTATCTCTGGGCAGTGGTGACAATCCTGACTCTCCACTCTGCCTCCTTTGACACCACCCCAGCTAGGATGGAGAGGGGTGCCTTGTTACTGTTGTGGATGAGTTCAGGTGCCCCAAGTGGTCTACTGACGCCACAGGGGCAGGGCCCATTACTGTCCGGTGGGGATGAAAGTCTGGCTCCCTACAGACTTCTCTGATACCATCTCAGTGTGTGTGGTGGTGGGGGGGTGGGGGTACAGTTGGGGTCCTTTGATATACCCCACTAGCAGCAAGTCTAGGCTTCCACACCCCCTTTGATGCTGTGGGTAGGAATGGAGTCATCATTTTTATCTGTGGTTTTTGGCTGGAGTAAGTTGGTTAAAAGTTCTTACTCTTGTTAGACTTCCCCTTTCCTGTTATTTTAACTTTTGTTGGGGACTTTTTGTTTGTTTGTTTGTTTGTTTGCACCTTTTGACATTTCTAGGATGCCAGCTGCTTCAGCTCCAGGTCCGAGAACCATGAAGCGAAAAGAAAGGCAACTTATTACCAAATTGTGCTGCAGATCCCAAAGTCCCTAGCCTGTCTGCATTTTTCTCTCCACCTTTTAGATTTCTTCTCATGTCTTATATATAATGTCTAGGGCTTTTGTTGTTGTTCAGTTGCTCAGTCGTGTCTGACTCTTTGTGACCCCATGGACTGCAGCACACCAGGCCTCCCTGTCCTCCCCTACCTTCTAGACTTTGCTCAAATTCATGTCCATTGAGTCGATGATGCCGTCCAACCATCTCATTCTCTGTTGCTCCCCTTCTCATCATGCCCTCAATCTTTCCCAGCATCAGAGTCTTTTCTAATAAGTTGGCTCTTCGCATCAGGTGGCCAAAGTATTGGAGTTTCAGCTTCAACATCAGTCCTTCCAGTGAATATTAAGGACTGATTTCCTTTAGGATGAACTGGTTAGATCTTGCTGTCCAGGGGATGCTTAAGAGTCTTCTCCAGTACCACAATTTGAAAGCATCAATTCTTCATCGCTCAGCCTTCTTTATGGTCCAGCTCTCACATCCTAAGCATTACCTTGCTAGCATGTGAAATGAGTGGAGTTGTGTGGTAGTTTGGACATTCTTTGGCATTGCCCTTCCTTGGGATTGGAATGAAAGCTGACCTTTTCCAGTCTTGTGGCCATTGCTGAGTTTTCCAAATTTGCTGGCATATTGAGTGCAGCACTTGCACAGCATCATCTTTTAGGATTTGAAATAGCTCAACTGGAATTCCATCACCTCCACTAGCTTTGTTCGTAATAATGCTTCCTAAGGTCCACTTGCCTTCACACTCCCGCATGTCTGGCTCAATGTGCGTGACCACACCACTGTGGTTATTTGGGTCAGCAAGACCTTTTTTGTATAGTTGTGTGTATTTTTGCCACCTCTTCTTAATCTCTTCTACTTCCGTTAGGTCCATACTGTTTCTCTCCTTTATTGTGCCCATCTTTGCATGAAATGTTCCCTTGGCATTTCTAATTTTCTTGAGATCTCTAGTCTTTCCCATTCTATCGTTTTCCTCTATTTCTTTGCATTGTTCACTTAAGAAGACTTTCTTGTCTCTTCTTGCAATTCTTTGGAACTCTGCATTCAGATGGGTATATCTTTCCTTTTTTCCCTTGCCTTTTGCACTCTTCTTTTCTCAGCTGTTTGTAAGGCCTCCTCAGAGAACCATTTTGCCTCCTTGCATTTCTTTTTCATGGGGAGAGTATTGGTCATCAGCTCCTATACAGTGTTTCAAACCTCCATCCATAGTTCATCTGGCACTCGATTAGATCTGATCCCTTGAATCTATTTGTCACTTACACTATACAGTCATAAAGGATTTGATTTAGGTCATATCTGAATGACCCAGTGGTTTTTACTACTTTGTTCAATTTAAGTCTGAATTTGGCAGTAAGGAGTTCATGATCTGAGCCACAGTCAGTTCCCAGTCTTGTTTTTGCTGACTGTATAGAGCTTCTCCATCTTTGACTGCAAAGAGTATAATTAATCTGATTCCAGTATTGATCATCTGGTGATGTCCAGGTGTAGAGTCGTCTCTTGTGTTGTAGAAGAGAGTGTTTGGTATGACCAGTGCATTCTGTTGGCAAAACTCTGTTGCCCTTTGCCCTGCTACATTTTGTACTCCAGGGCCAAACTTGCTTGTTGCTATAGGTATCTCTTAACTTCCTACTTTTGCATTCCAGTCCCCTATGATGAAAAGGACATCTCTTTTTTGGTGTTAGTTCTAGAAGGTCTTGTAGGTCTTCATAGAACCATTCAACTTCCATCTTCTTTGGCATTAGTCATTGGGGTATAGACTTGGATTACTGTGATGTTGAATGGTTTGCCTTGGAAATGAACTGAGCAAGGAGAGATAAGAAAGCCTTCCTCAGCAATCAATGCAAAGAAATAGAGGAAAACAACAGATTGGGAAAGACTAGAGATCTCTTCAAGACAATTAGAGATACCAAAGGAACATTTCATGCAAAGATAGGCTCAATAAAGGACAGAAATGGTATGGACCTAACAGAAGCAGAAGATATTAAGAAGAGGTGGCAAGAATACACAGAACTGTACAAAAAAGATCTTCATGACCCAGATAATCATGATGGTGTGATCACTCACCTAGAGCCAGACATCCTGGAATGTGAAGTCAAGTGGGCCTTAGAAAGCATCACTACGAACAAAGCTAGTGGAGATGATGGAATTCCAGTTGAGCTGTTTCAAATCCTGAAAGATGATGCTGTGAAAGTGCTGCACTCGATATGCCAGCAAATTTGGAAAATTCAGCAGTGGCCATAGGACTGGAAAAGGTCAGTTTTTGTTCCAATCCCAAAGAAAGGCAATGCCAAAGAATGCTCAAACTACTGCACAATTGCACTCATCTCACATGCTAGTAAAGTAATGCTCAAAATTCTCCAAGCCAGGCTTCAGCAGTACATGAACTGTGAACTTCCAGATAGATGTTCAAGCTGGTTTTAGAAAAGGCAGAGGAACCAGAGATCAAATTGCCAATATCTGCTGGATCATTGAAAAAGCAAGAGAGTTCCAGAAAAACATCTATTTCTGCTTTATTGACTATGCCAAAGCCTTTGACTGTGTGGATCACAATAAACTGTGGAAAATTCTTCAAGAGATGGGAATACCAGACCATTTGACCTGTCTCTTGAGAAACCTGTATGCAGGTCAGGAAGCAACGGTTAGAACTGGACATGGAACAACAGACTGGTTCCAAATAGGAAAAGGAGTACGTCAAGGCTGTATATTGTCACCCTGCTTATTTAACTTATATGCAGAGCACATCATGAGAAATGCTGGGCTGGAAGAAACACAAGCTGGAGTCAAGATTGTTGGGAGAAATATCAATAACCTCAGATATGCAGATGACACCACCCTTATGGCAGAAAGTGAAGAACTAAAGAGCCTCTTAATGAAAGTGAAAGAGGAGAGTGAAAAAGTTGGCTTAAAGCTCAACATTCAGAAAACTAAGATCATGGCATCTGGTCCCATCACTTCATGGGAAATAGATGGGGAAACAGTGGAAACAGTGTCAGAGTTTATTTTTTTGGGCTCCAAAATCACTGCTGATGGTGACTGCAGCCATGAAATTAAAAGACGCTTACTCCTTGGAAGGAAGGTTGTGGCCAACCTAGATAGCATATTTAAAAGCAGAGACATTACTTTGCCAACAAAAGTCCATCTAGTCGAGGCTATGGTTTTTCCAGTGGTCATGTATGGATGTGAGTTGGATGGTGAAGAAAGCTGAGCTACCACAGAATTGATGCTTTAGAACTGTGGTGTTGGAGAAGACTCTTGAGAGTCCCTTGGACTGCAAGGAGATCCAATCAGTCCATCCTAAAGGAGATCAATCCTGGGTGTCCATTGCAAGGTCTGATATTGAAGCTGAAACTCCAATACTTTGACCACCTCATGTGGAGTTGACTCATTGGAAAAGACCCTAATGCTGGGTAGGATTGGGGGCAGGAGGAGAAGGGGACGACAGAGGATGAGATGGTTGGATGGCATCACCGACTCGATGGACATGGGTTTGGGTAAACTCCGGGAGTTGGTGATGGACAGAGAGGCCTGGCATGCTGCAATTCATGGGGTCGCAAAGAGTCGGACATGACTGAGCGACTGAACTGAACTGATTGCATTTTGGACTCTTTTGACTATGAGGGCTACTCCATTTCTTATAAGGGATTCTTGCCCACAGTAGTAAATATAATGGTCATTTGAATTAAATTTGCCTATTCTGGTCCATTTTAGTTTGCTAATTTAAATGTTGATGTTCTAAAATGTCGATATTCACTCTTGCCATCTACTGTTTGACTACTTCTGGGGTTTTAAGTTGTATTTAATGGGGGCAACAGTAAATACAACTTAAAGCTGAGCACCGAAGAATTGATGCTTTTGAACTGTGGTGTTGAAGAAGACTCTTGAGAGTCCCTTGGACTGCAAGGAGATCGAACCAGTCAGTCCTAAAAGAAATCAGTCCTGAATATTCATTGGAAAGACTGATGCTGAAGCTGAAGCTCCAATATTTTGGCCACCTGATGCAAAGAAGCAACTCATTGGAAAAGAGTCTAATGGGAATGATTGAAAGCAGGAGGAGAAGGGGACGAGAGAGAATGAGATGGTTGGATGACATCAGCAACTCGATGGACGTAAGTTTGAATAAGCTCCAGGAGTTGGTGAAGGACAGGGAAGCCTGGCATGCTGCAGTCCATGGGGTCGCGAAGAGTCTGACACGTCTGAGTGACTGAACTGAACTGAATGGGGCAACAGGGAAAAGTACATCTACTCCATCTTCCTGGTAACAGAAGTCAAGATATAAAATATCATGAAATGAAACATTTTATTTTATAAAATGGCTTCGTGTTTTTGGAATTATACAGAGATTTATTTATTGCTGGTATGTTAACTCCCCCACTAGAACTGTCTCTGGCACATGGTAGGAACTTAAAAATACTCAGTGACTGAATCTCTTCTTCAGTGAGAAAAATTAAGAAGTAATTTCTTCTTCAACTGGTAATTTCAATTCAAGTAATTTCTTCTTCAAACACCCAACACAGTTGGGTCAAGTAAAGAGTGCGGTTAAAGAATCAGTGCAATTAAAAACAATGCTGGTGAGAAGTTTAATAAATTTATTATACTCAGAAGTTAGAGAGTGGAACATGTCTCTGCAAGATCTGAACATGGACCGTCTGATTCCAAAGCCTGAGCTCTCAGATGCATCACTGGGGCACTCATGAAATTCAAGGCCCCTTTTGTTCCTTTAGGACAAAGGATGGGTGAGAGGGAGTCCCCACTTGAGACAATGACAAAGTGACAACACAACGCTTTTTGACTGAATTAACAATGTCCTTGCATTCTACTAGCAATTGCCCAATGCGGTCAACTCTTTCCTTCTATTCAATGCCGGGCTTCCTGCCTAGTGTCCTAATTACTCCTTGATTCCTGTGCAAACGGGGTTCCACTCCAATTTCTCTTATGCAGCTGCATTTTTTCCAGCCCCCAAGACCAAATGCAACAGTGCTTTCCCATTTATCTGCAGTGTTTCCTAATGCTCCTCACCACTTCCCAGATTTCTCCCTACTCTTGACTTTCATGATTCTTCACTTCCTTGATTTGCCTCCACCCCACTGATTACTTTCAGACTTCTCTTGTTACTCCCACCCTCTGACTGGTGCACTTCCTCAAGATGCTTCCTTTCCTGTCATTGCCCATAGTCTCATTCTCAGCTTTTGAAGCTCACAGCTTCAATAAGTCTTGTAAATACACTCATTCATTCATTCAGTGTTCATTTATCGAGCGCCTGCTGTGTACCAGGCATTGTTCTATCGCAGGGAACAAAATAAACAGTGTCATTATTCCAGTGGAAGACACAGAGCAAACAACAGCAAAAAAATCAGTTGTTTTTGGAGCCTTATAACATTTCAACAGTATTAGTCAAACTTCTAACTTTTCATGTACATAATCTCAATTATCTATTAATTCCAAAATTATTGAAAATAAGAATTTTGTTTTTCCATAAAGCTAATGCTTCCACCTTATTTTTATGCATGAGGTCTACTTTAAAGTTGTGCTTTCACATAGTTGGTGATTTTTAAACCTTTTAATTCATTTATTTAGCTGTGTTGTGTCTTACTTGCCTCATGCTGGATCTTCAGTTGCAGCGTGTGAACTCTTAGTTGTAGCATGTGGGATCTAGTTCCCTGACCAGGGTTCGAATCCTGGCCCCCTGCGTTGGGAGCATGGAGTCTTAGCCACGGGACCACCAAGGAAATTCCCATAGTTGGTGACCTTAAAAGTCTGTTGATTTAAAAATATTGCTGATTATTAATGTTTTCTAAGGAGAATTTATTTGCAAATATCTCAGAGCAATTAAATGTATTCTTGATGTTACACAATGACTCTGAAACCTGTCCAGCAACATACCAGCCACAAAGTCTGGAACAAGTTACTTAACCTCTCTGCACCTTCATTATTCTTGCCTCCAGGAGCCCCTCAACTTATGAACCTCATGTCCAGACCAGGACTCAATTCATGAGTTCAAAGCAGTTCCCCTGAAGGACCGCTGTGTCCTAAGGGGAAGATCTTTTTTAGTTTTAAAAGTCATAACAATGGGACAAGAATGTGGCTCTGGAACCAGGCAACTTGGTTTCGTGTGCTGGTTCCTCTGCTTCCTAGGGTTTATCCCTTAGCAAGTTATTTAACCTCTCTGTACCTCAATTTTTTCATCCATAAAATGGGATAATAATAGTGCCTAGTCTGTAGAATTTTTATATTGAAGAAATAAGTTAATAACTATGAAAGTACTTGGAACAGTGCCTGGTATTTAATAAGGGCTACATTAATGAGTATTTGCTATTTTAATCTACTTATACACAGTTCTGTCTCTTTAAGAGAAAACCAGGTGACTGGATTTTATCTATTGGAATCTTAGACCGCCATTAAGGTATGAAACTTGGACTTACACATTTTGAACGCTTTAATGAGTTCGTTTTATCGAACAACCTTAAGAGAAGAAAATACATTTTTTAAAAATCTCTTTCAACTTTAGAGAATGAGCTTCTAAAAATGAATACTTGGTTTCTTTCCACTTTGAAGTATGAATAAAAAACCCAAAATTTTGTTATATAAACAAAACAAAAAGCACATAAAATTCCTTAATTCAGAGCTATATTTAAAAGAGAGGGCAGACAGCAGATAATTAATATACACTACAACTGTTAATGTCACACATAAGAATTAAAATGTATCAACAACCGGAAGCTGGGCAGAGAATTTCTGGCATCATAATTCACTTCTACAGCACTGTGCTGTGCAATTTAACTGCAATTACAAACAGAAAAACCTTCATGTCTCCTTTTCCTCAGATTTGTGGTTTTAAAGCATATCTCCCATGATTCCTTGCCATATTCTTCCCCCTCTAATCACCTTCCCTTTATTATTTGTCCAAGTCAGAGGGAGAAAATAATTTTTAGAAAAGCAACAAGCTGTAAAAAGCAATGTCTTTAACAGGGAAACAATACTGGTGAAAATCCAAATCACCCAGAAGTTAAACCTACCCTCCTTGCCCAGTCAAACCAACGAGCGTTGCATCTGTTAGTACCATATGGTGGGTTATCAGAGAGCCGAAGGCTGACTTCTGCAGCACAGAGGCCCATTAGCCAGTCCGCCTTGCAGGTGTACATACGACCCAAGGCTGTCCTGGGGGCTCTGGGGCTGCAAGGAGATTTAAGACATTGGCCACTTACCAGGCCTGACCCCACGACTTTTGCAGCTTCTCTGTGAGGGCTTCAGGGAACTTGCATCCTGTTCAGTGGGCACAGGGGAGAAGGGTTCACGTCCTGGAAGTACCTCCCTTGGTGGCTCTGATGGCCGGTAAGTAGTTTCCGGCAGGATTCCTCCAGAGATGCGTTTGGATGGGGAGACATGTCCCTCCTTTAAGAGGCGGGGGCTTAGGGGCCTGTGGGAGTCTTGAGAGACTGGGGCTGAAGTCATTCCTGACCCAGGGCTGAGCTCCAGCAACACCCGGGCACCTCTGGACCAGCCGCGTCCACAGGGCCCGCCCTCCGCCCTGGGCCTTGTTTGAGGCTGAGATCCTCTTAGGGGGCTTTTGGTGAGGACATGAGCTGTGTTGGCAGGGGTTCAGTGCAAGGCAGAGGAGGGTTTCCTGCGGCTGGCATCCACTTTCTTTGAAGACTTCTTTCACTCTACATAGACTGGCTTTACCTTATGGAGAGAGGAATAACAAAAATTGCCTGTCTCCATCTCAGTAGTTTTTAATGCTCCCCTGCCCAGAAGTTAGTCCTTGCATGTGTATCAGCACCAGCATAACTCCTGTCTCCATGCTCAATAAGATGTTAAGTTTCCTTTCCTTCCACCTCTCCTGCCTCCCCAGTCCTGGCCATTTACAGTCCTGGCCATTTACTAAGAGCCAGGGGCTTCCCTGGTAGCTCGGTCGATAAAGAATCTGCCTTCAGGGCAGGAGACCTGGGTTCAGTCCCTGAGTCAGGAAGATCCGCTGGAGAAGGGAATGGCAACCCACTCCAGTTTTCTGGCTTGGAGAATTCCATGGACAGAGGAGCCTGGCGGGCTACAGTCCATGTCGCAAAGAGTCGGCCGTGACTGAGCGATTGAACAACACAAGAAGGGCTCCTGAGCAGTGAGGGAAAGCAGGCATCCCTGGGATCTCTCCAGCACCTGAAGGAGGAGCCTGGCACCAGCTGGAAAAGGACGCCCCTGTGTAGGAGGGCACTGGGTGGGCGAGTGGGCGAGGGTGTAATTGCAAAGGTAGCTGCAGGGACTATTGCAAGAGGTGAGCACCCTGAGGGCCAGGAGGACCCCGTCTGGCCCCGTCATGTGGCAGATATCAGGCATCAAGCCCCGCTGCCCCTTCCACCAAGGGGAGGCTAGATCAAAGCCGCCGGGAGCTGTGCTTGGTTCTTGCGTTGTGCAAATATCTGGCAGTGTTTGCACCTGTTTTTCCCCCGGGGCCAACTGAAGCACCTGCAGAAGAACCTTTGCTTTCTACTGCAGGTAATTCAGGGTAAGCAACTCTGCCACGGCCAGAGTGAAGACGCCTGCACGCTGCACCACCTGGTCTGAGCTTCAGCGTTGGCCCGGCCGCGCCTCTGCACCTGCTTCCCAGGTGTCTTTCTCTGCCTGCCCCTTTAATGTCGCTCTTCCTCAGGGGCCTCACGGGCCTGAGACCCCTCTCAGTTTACATTCTTACCCCGCTGATCGGATCTGCTGCCCTGACTCCCTACAACACCCTTCACTGGACATCTTTTTGCATAACATTCAAAATGAAGCTGGGTCTGAATCTCATCAGGGCTTCAAGGTTACAGAACATATACAGGAGGACAAGCATGCCAACAGACACCAGGGGAATGCAACCAGCACGACCTGGAGTGTGGGAAGTTCTTTGGGCGAACAAATTTACTTCTTCAAAGATAAACAGGAAGAGGAGTAGGGAGTGGGGATCAGAGAGGGGGTGGAGGGAGAGAATCCACAGAGTAAAAGAGACTTAACTATCATCGATCCCAGTCTGTGGTCTAATGTGAATCCTAATTCAAGTAAACTGTTTATAAAAAATGAAAATATGAACCTGACTTGGTATTTGATTTAAAAATAGTTATTGTTAATTTTTAAGGCATGATAATGGTATTGTGCTTTTTTTTTTTTTTTGAGTCCTTATCTTTTGAAATTCTTAAATTTTGAAAGTCTTTATCTTCTGAAATATTTATTGGGAAAGCTATGAGGTCTGGAACTTGCTTCAAAATAACGCAGGGAGAAATGGGTGAGGGTCGAGATGAAACAAGGTTAACCACAATCTGATCAGTGTTGAGGCTAGGTGATAGAACACTGGGGTTCATCATATTATTTCTACTTTTGTTGATTTTAAAAATGTTCTATAATAAGAAGTTAAAGAAAAGAGCAAAGAAAAAAGTAGATCTATTCCAGCTGCTTAGTCTCAGCACTTTCAGGGCCACATGCAGGAACATGAAGACCACCTGGGAGCCTTTCGTGCGGCCCCTCTGGCGCCCTCTGACCCCTAACTGGGCCTGGGGTTTCCACCTCTCTGCACTTCCCCTCCTGAATATTAACTAGAAGGGAGGCGGTTTCCTGTCTTGTCTGATCTCAGTATGTCTGAAACTGTCCAGCACCAGGCTCTCACCCCCAGCTTCTCCTTTTCTGTTACTGGTTGAGCATTTCCTTTGCCTCTATCGCGGACTAAAGGCATCTGGCTGGCTCTGACTCTCCCTTCCTCTTCTCTCTGTAAATCCACATAGTCACCAAGCTCTATGCATCCTTTCACAGTGTTTCTCAGACTCGTCCCTTCCTTCCCACTCTTGTAGCTTTCATCCAATGCCAGTTGTGGTTTCCCCCTGTATGTGACTTCCTTGCCCATTTCCTACCATTCCTGTTCTCCTTCCAGCCATTTCTCCCTGCCACCAACCGTTAGAGAGGCCACTGGGGCAAGAGCCTTGTATTAAGTCGCAGTCTAAGAGGGGACAGCATGATCTGGACTTTGCAAATGCTAATTTCCTGCCCTCCCAATCTCAAGAGAGTCCCATGCAAAGAAGGTTGGAATGATGATCATCAGGCACATAGCAAAAAAGACCTCACACCTCAAACAGAGTCTAATGTGGAAAACATTATTTCTCAATTGCTAAGCAAACACATCTTTCATCCATTGTTGGTAGGTCAACAACACCTAGACTTGGACAATCAACAGAATATAAGGTGACGAAGATCTTGTTCAAGTGGGTCAATAGATAAATGAAGAGCTCAAATAACAGAACTAAAGAAGAAAGAGAGATTTCTTGCTAATTTTGCTAGTGTGCTCAACAGTAGAGCAAGGTGCCATGTTCTGGTTTTTTTTTAAACCAAGGACATAAGACTTGACAAATGAATTTCAAATTTAGTCACTTATTCATAAGCTGTACAAAAGTATACAAAAACAAATCATGCTTAGTGATACACTTTATTGACAGAAAATTTGCATTAAATGAGATTGAAACATTAAATGAAAATTTAACCTATTGGGTCTCCTCAAAATGCTTGGAAATAAAAATAATTTCTGGGGAGTTCCCTGGTGGTCCAGTGGTTAGGACTCCATACTTCCACTGCAGGGAGTGGTAAATTCGATCCCTGGTCAGGGAACTAAGATCCCACATGCCATGTAGCACAGTCAAAAATAAAGAAAAATTTCTTTGATATCCCAAAATAGACATTATTATTTTATCAGCCGAGGTCCTTTCCTGAGGAGGGATTTTCTCCTCCCCAGTTAACCATAAGCATCTCTTTGGACAGAAGTGGGTGTGTGACCTAATCAGGGTTTTCCTGGAATTTTCCAGTTGGCTCTGGTGAGGAAGGGTCCTCTTTAATCTTTTTTCACCCCAACCCTCACCCACTTCTCCCTGAATTATTATTTTGAAGCAAATTCCCAATGTCACAGCTTTCACAATAAATATTTCAGTGTGAATTTCAAAAGATAAGGACTCTTTCAAAAAAAAAAGCACAATAGTATTACCCTGTCTTAAACATTAACAGTGTTTTCTTATATTATCAAATATCAAGTCAGGTGGAAATTTTCATTTTTTAAAGCACAGTTTATTTGAACTGGGATTCAAGGTAGACCGCGGTTGAGGTTGACAGAGTCTTAGATTCCTCTAGTGAGGAAGGCAAGGAAATTAAGGATGTAACCACTCAGGCTGTGAGTCTCGTACAGTCAGCCCACCTGAGAGAGAGAAGCCAACACAAGAGCGGTTTGAGAAGCAGCGTTCCTGGTTCCAGGCACGCCCGGGGTCAGCTGCACCCCATCTCACCAGGCACTTATGCCTAGAAATCTTTCTGCTTTGCCAGCTCCAGGGCTTTTTCAGGTAATCACCATGGGGGGAATCTTTGACAAACACAGCTCAGTGGTTTTGTGAGCAGGGCAAGGTGACCACGCGAAATCAAGACAATTAAAGACAGAGCCACCTGCTGGGGCCATCTTCCAGAGGGCCAGTGGAATAAACAACCAACCCTTGGAAAGCTCTAGACAGGGGCGGTGACCTACCCCTCCTAGAAACGGACCTGATCTGGGGAGGGCGCTGATGGCCAGTGATGTGCTGAGCCAAGCACGTCTCTCTCAGCAGATGGAGCCAACTGGAAGCAGCTCAGAGCCGCTGAGAGATGGCAGGAGACGGCAGAGGTCACTCGTAAACCAAAGCCATGTGGCACAGAAGAGATGAGAACAAGCAGGCAGCCAGGGCAGAAGGAGCCGGTGGGGAGACTCAGAGGTGCGAGTGTAGCCTCGGGCACCCAGAGCTTTGAGGGCTCCCGGTGAACCACTGCCCGCCTGGGAGGCTGGCTCTGCCACTGATCAGCCTGCTTGGAATCTTGCTTTCTTTCCCTCAGTGGTCAGGAGAGGCCTTTAAGCACGGCCGGTTACGTTTGAAACCCTTGTCCCTTGCTGTGTCTTTCTCTCCAGACTCAGCACATCTCCCCAGACTGGCTAGATGACTGGAGAGGAGGGAGGCGAAGGCCAGGGCATTTGCCCACGGCTCTCCCTGGGCGCTGGCCTCCTGTGCCACCCCTCTGCCTGGCAGGCCTTCCTGTCCCCTCCCATCCTTTGGATCTTGCCAAAGCCTTACTTCCCCCAGGACAGCACAAAACCCTCACTTGGTAGTGTGTGTTGAAGTCGGGGTTATTTGCTTTTGCTTATAATTCACCTGCAATGCAGGAGACCTGGGTTCGATCCCTGGGTTGGGAAAATTCCCTGGAGAAGGGAAAGGCTACCCACTCCAGTATTCTGGCCTGGAGAATTCCATGGAATGTAAAGTCCATGGGGTCACAAGAGTCGGACATGACTGGGTGACTTGCACTTTCATTTTCACCTTTCACATGAGAGAACTTGATTAATTATTCATAATATTAATTATTGTGGGCCACAAACTCCATGGGGGGACAGAGGCCACTTTGCACTCCTCTGTCTTCCCAGGACTCAGCACAGGGTCTGGTCCACAATAGATTCTTGGTGAAGGACTAGATTCCAGTGATGCATATAAGAGAAAGTGAGTTAGGTTTGTTCAAAGTCACATATCTAACAAGTGACCTGAGGGGGAAGTCAGATGAATGCTACTTAACCAGCATTTGGGCTAACACATGATACTGAGCCCCTTTGGGGATTCCTGGGCACAAGGCCTGTGTCCTCCACTTCTTTGATTACGAGAAACAGCCTTCATCCATGACCTTCCCTAAGTTCCAAGGGGCAGATTCAAGCAGTTACTAATTAGGGAAAGGAGGGGGATGGGAGAACAAGGAGAAACAAGAGCAGCTTTGGGGCAAGGTCCTGTTTCTCCATCAATGGGTACACACAACAATATCTTTGAGCTGTTTTGCAGAGACCAAAACCCTTTCCAGGTAAGAGAAGTTAACCATCAATGATGATAGGCTGCCCAGAAGCATGTAGACCCCAGACCAGATGGACCTGAAGGTGGATACTGGACTCCTACTTACCTCATCACCAACCCATCAGAAGAATGTACATGAGCTAATCTGGCCCTCTTTGAACAATTGCTATAAAACTTATCACTATCTTCCCTAAGCGAGGACACATGGTTTTGAAGGCATGAGTCGACTGTGGCCCCCTTTGCCTGGCAAAGCAATAAAGCTATCCTTTTCTTCCTTACCCAAAACTCTGTCTCTGAGATTGGATTCCCCAATGGTGTACACAGAGACTGAACTTTTGGCGTCACACACAGCCACACAGCCCCCAAACTCTCCCAAAACTTCCCCAGACCCCACTACGGGCCTTTTCTCAAGAGAATGGAATATATTATGATTAAAGTCATTAGCTGACAGACAGAGGTGGAAGGGCCCACTTGTTGCAAAAGCAGTACTTAAGTTTTAACTGATGAGAGTGTAAAACTTTGACCACTTAAATATATGCCTTACAAGAAAATGAAAGTTGAAATTAATCAAGAGAAAGCTGTCCTCAAAAGTCCCCATGAAAATGAAATATTAGGGGTTTTCAGCCTTTTTTTTCTTTTTTGGAGTGGAGGGGCAGAAACACACACCCCGTTTTAAAAATAAACTTCTAATTACATTATTAACTAAAAAGGTCATAGTTGATTCATGTTTTTACTTAATGGCTTTTTTACTTAATGTCTTTTTTCTGTTCCAGGACCCCATCCAGGGACCATATTACATGTAGTTATCAGTCTGCCTAGGCTCCTCTTGGCTGTGACAATTTCTGACTTTCCTTGTCTATGTCAACCTTCACCGTTCAGAGGAGTGCTTTATTTTGTCGATATCAGTATTTTGTAGAATATCCCTCAACTGATATTTGTCTGAAGTTTTTCTCATGATGAGATGAGGGTTATGGGTTTTCTGGAGGAAGATCAAAGTACCATTATCATCACATCTTATCAAGGGTACATCAGTAAGACTTACCACCGCTGATGTGGGTCTTGATTACCCGGCTGAGGTACTTTTGTCAAGTTTCTCCACTGTAAAGTCACCACCACCACCCCAAAGTTCCTCCCACCCCTGCCGCCCCCATCTTTTCATATCGCGCTCTTTGGAAGGAAGTCGCCACGTGCAGCTCACATTCCAGGAGTGGGCGTTATGTTCCACTCCTTAAGGGCAAAGTACCTACATAAATGTTTTGAAATCCTTCTGCATGGGAGATTTGTCCCTTCTCCCATTTTTAAATTTATTCAGTCTTTTATTTAAATCAGCATAGACTCATGAATACTTCCTTTATACTTTGCGTTATAATCCAATGGTACCTTATTTTCTTGCTCAAATTATTCCAGCTTCGGCCGTGGGAACTCTTTCAGTCGACCCGTGTCCCTTCATTGTGTGAGCGTGTGTTTTCTTTCACTCTCTCTCTTCTCTCTCTTCTTCCTTGTATCTTTCAGGAACACTTATTTTTACTTTCTGGGACTGTAGGCTGCTCTAGGTTTATCTTATATTTTCTGCCCCAGTCCTAGAATCAGCTATTTCTCCAAAGAGCCCTGATTTCTTTCAGTAGAGAATGGTATTAGAAACCCAGATCTGGGCAGTAGGTGCAATCATGGCTAGTGGAAGGTTGACTCTAGGTCCCCTCAGCTGACAGAACAGGGAAAAATCTGTGTATAGTTAGCCGTGTATGTATTATATATATTTATATTTCTACATGAAACCTGTATCTATATTAATCTAAACATGAGTTCATACTCAACTCAGTATAGCTAATATTCCTGTGTCTGTTTCTACAGGCTCTGCAGAATGGGGATGGAACCAGTTCTTGATGCAAATCTGAGTAAATTTGTCCCTTGGTTAAAAAATAGACTGTACACACTGATCATAATCTATTCCACTAGTATTTGTCTGTGTTGCAGAATTCAATTTTGTGACGTCCAGAATCCAAATGCTAACGCATGGCTATCATCCGATCAGATGATCCGTAGTTTATCAGACAACAGAAGGAATGAGAAGCTTTCTTTTATCCGCCTGTACATGAGGTTCTCTGAGCTGTTGTTGTTCAGTTGCTAGGTCATGTCCGACTCTTTGCGACCCCATGGACTGCAGTACCCCAGGCTTCCTTTCCACTACCTCCTGGAGCTTGCTCAAACTCACGTCCATTGAGTCAGTGATGCCATCCAACCATCTCATCCTCTGTCATTTCCTTCTTCTCCTGCCCTCCATCTTTCCCAGCATCAGGGTCTTTTCCAATGAGTCAGTTTTTTGCATCAAGTGGCCAATATTGGAGCTTCAGCTTCAGCATCAGTCCTTCCAATGAATATTCAGGATTGATTTCATTTGGGATTGACTGGTTTGATCTCCTTGTTGTCCAAGGGACTCTGAAGAGTTTTCTCCGCACCATAGTTCAAAAGCATCAATTCTTCAGCGCTCAGCCTTCTTTATAGTCCAACTCTCACATCCATACATGACTGCTGGAGAAACCATAGCTTTGGCTATATGCACCTTTGTTGGCAAACTGGTATCTCTGCTTTCTAATATGCCACAGTCTAGGTTTGTCATAGCTTTTCTTCCAAAGAGTAAGAGTCTCTTAATTTGATGGCTGCAATCACCATCCACAGTGATTTAGGATCCCAAGAAAATAAAATCTGTCTCTGAACTGCCTTTAGTTCAATTCTGGATTATGGGGAAGATCTGGGTTTCACTGCAGATGGTGACGGCAGCCACAAAATTAAAAGACACTTGGTCTTTGGAAGAAAAGCTATGATAAACCTAGACAGCGTATTAAGAAGCAGAGACATTACTTTGCCAACAAAGGTCCGTCTTAGTCAAAGCTATGATTTTTCCAGTCATGTATGGATGTGAGAGTTGGACCATAAAGAAGGATGAATGCCAAAGAATTGATGCTTTTGAATTGTGGTGTTGGAGCAGACTCCTGAGAATCCCTTGGACTGCAAGGAGATCAAACCAGTACATCCTAAAGGAAATCAATCCTGAATGTTCATTGGAAGGACTGATGCTGAAGCTCCAATACTTTGGCCACCTGATGTGAAGAACTGACTCATTGGAAAAGACGCTGATGCTGGGAAAGATTGAAGGCAGGAGGAGAAGTGGGCAACAGAGAAAGAGATGGTTGGATAGCATCACCGACTCAATAGACATGAGTTTGACCAAGCTCTGGGAGATGGTGAAGGACAGGGAATCCTGGCGTGCTGCAGTCCATGGGGTCACAAAGAGTCGGACATGACTGAGCAACTGAACAACAACAACTGGATTTCACGGAATAATGTCCTAAGGGCTGACATTGTTTACCCTTGGTCAAGGTGGGACTGAACGAAAAAAACCTAACCAATATTGAAAGAATAAAAATCAGGTCAAACTAAGAAAGAAAAAGCAGCCCTGCCTTTAACCACCAGGCTGGGAGGACAGAGACAGATAAGACCAGTTGCAATGAACAGAAAACATCTTTTGTTCTCAAAGCTGTAAAATGCCATAATAACCAGTCACACACCCACTTACCTACTTTCGTTATTACCGTGGATAGCCCATGGCTTAGCCACAAATAGCACTCAATCCTTCGTTAATCCCTGCTTCCCCTAATCCGGCCTGAGAAATAGCAAGCAATCCAGGAATGGCTCCTTCCCTTAGGCGCCTCCTCAGAATCCTTGGCTGGGAATGCAAGCCTGACATAAATGCTTCCCTCGGTCCTCGGCTCCTCTGGAGTGCTCTCCCAGCCTGCAGCAACGGAACACACGCTAAAGTCCCCAGAGGAAGTCTGTTGTGTGGGGTGGTGACTGTCAGCATCTGAGGGAGGGATGTGCCATCCACTGGGTGCGCCAGCAGCAGGTTATGGGAGTCACCAGGATCCAAATGAAACTTCGTTCTTAAACGTTCACCTTTCTCCTTCATATACATATTCCTACTTCTGGTAGCTGCTTATACCTTTATAGGAGTCCACATTTCTGCTACCCAAAGATTCTTCCAAAGAGCTTCCCAGGTGGTGCTAGTGGTAAAGAACCTGCCTGCCAATGCAGGAGACAGGAAAAATTCAGGTTTGATCCCTGGGTCGGGAAGATCCCCTGGAGGAGGAAATGGTAACCCACTCCAGTATTCTTGCCTTGAGAATCCCATGGACAGAGGAGCCTGGCGGGCTACAGTCCATGGGGTCGCAAACAGTCGGACACGACTGAAGCAATTTAGCAGGCGAAGATTCTTTGTCCCCATCTCTGTGATTCTTTGCACAATTTTTTCTTTCTTGAAGTAAGACACTGTTTCCCTTCCTATTTCTCCTAAAGCTCCCTTGACCTTTGTCTTGGCTTATCATGTGCCTCTGTCAGTGTCCTCTGCATCTTCTAGCTGCCCTTTGCTTTCTCTGCCTTGGTTTCCTGGGCACGTGCTTCCATTTAAACATCTGTGCAGCCAGAAATCTATTGGCTGTTTAAAAACTTTGACTTTCTCCTTTTCTTAGTACTTTTATTTTAAAACATTTAAAGAATATTTCTCACCATTCTGTGCCTCCTTGAAAAGGTGATCCCCAATTCCTTCCCTTGTCCTTTTATTTGGTTTTACTTTGCATTTCACTCTGGCACACACAATTGCTAAGCGGCCCATCACCCAGCTTCTGAGACCGTAGTTCCAGTAGAACTCAACACAGAACTGCAGTTGGCACGGACTTCTGAGTTGCATTTCACAACTTCCAGTCTTTGTTGCACATTTGATTCAGGCTTGGGGCATGGCACATGGATGATGACAACAAAACTCAGTTTCTTAAGATGCCCCTTCCGCTAGTTAACTGAAAACCCCAGCCTGCATTTGCTGTGTTCAGAGCAGCTTTGGGAGTGGAGGGAAGCCAACAATCAGCACTCATCAAACTCTGCCTGTCAGTGCCTGGGGGCCAACCCCGCAGATGCCTCGGGCCAGCGGCCATCCACCAGCAAGGGATCTCTACTCAGGTGCCTGCACTTGGGGCCCTGCCATCTGCAGTGCCATCTGCAGCCCTCGTTGCTGCAAGGATGTTAGAGTCCAGTACACCCACCGGTTGACACCCCTGCAAAGGCGACCGCTTCTCCCACCTCTGTCCCACACTCACGCACCTCTGACCCCCAGTGCCCTGGCAGGACCGGAGAGGGACAGGTATGCCCATCACATAAGACCCCAACGCAAGGCTCCAGGTTCTTTTCAGATTCCCTCTGGAAACTGGAACTGGTAGGATCAACGTCATTACCACTCCCAAACTGGGCAACAGTGCATATTCTTCCACTGTGCTTTGTTTGGCTGGACACATCCTTTCTACCTCAATTTATTCCCACCCCTGAAACTTGCCTGCTCCATGGGCAGTCTCCCACATACTGTAACCCCACCAAGAGGGGCCTGCAGAGGCAGCTCCTTTCTGTCAATTTCCCTTTTCCCTATGTGCCCTATGGGCCCTGTATTTTTACATAATGACCTAAGGCTTGGCTTCAGGAGTCAACTTTAGCTTATTTTCAGCTGAATCACTTTCCTAAGGATCTCTTTGAAATACCTTTCCAGTAATGTTACTACTAGTCCAAGCTCGGTCTGCTAGCTGCAGGACATGCCAAGTAACCAAGACACAAGGTGTTGAGGCAAGGAATATGCCTTTATTTGGGATGCCGGCTGACTGGAGAAGATGTCAGACTAATGTCTCTAAATAACCATCTTATCAGAAGCTGGATGCCGGTTCTTTTATAAGACAGAGAGGGGGAGGAGTTGAGGAAGTTAAGACCATAAAAAATGATGCTGTTAAAGTGCTGTACTCAGTATGCCAGCAAATTTGGCAAACTCAGCAGTGGCCACAGGACTGGAAAAGGTCAGTTCTCATTCCAGTCCCAAAGAAGGGCAATGTCAAAGAATGTTCAAACTACCACACAATTGTGCTCATTCCACATGCTAACAAGGTAATGCTCAAAATCCTTCAAGCTAGGCTTCAACAGTATGTGCACCAAGAACTTCCAGATGGCTTAAAACTCAACATTCAAAAAACGAAGATCATGACATATGGTCCCATCACTTCATGGCAAATAGATGGGGAATAAATGGAAACAGTGACAGATTTTATTTTCTTGGGCTGCAAAATCACTGCAGATGGTGACTACAGCCATGAAATTAAAAGATATTAGCTTCTTGGAAGAAAAGTTATGACAAACCTAGACATTGTATTAAAAAGCAGAGATACCAGTTTGCTGACAAAGGTCTTTCTAGTCAGAGGCATGATTTTTTCCAGTAGTCATGTATGGATGTGAGAGTTGGAAGGCTGAGAGCTAAAGAATTGATGTTTTTGAACTTTGGTGTTGGAGAAGACTCCTGAGAGTCCCTTGGACAGAAAGGAGATCAAACCAGTCCATCCTAAAGGAAATCAACCCTGAATGTTCATTGGAAGGGCTGATGCTGAAGCTCCAGTACTTTGGCCACCTGTTGTATAGAGCTGACTCATTGGAAAAGACCCTGATGCTGAGAAAGATTGAAGGCAGGAGGAGAAGGGGACAACAGAGGATGAGATGGTTGGATGGCAACACCGACCCAATAGACATTAGTTTGAGCAAATTCTGGGAGACAATAAAGAACAGGGAAGCCTGGAATGCTGCAGTCCATGGGATCACAAAGAATTGGACATGACTGAGCCACTGAACAAAAACAATCTTGCAAATATCTCCTGGAATGGCCAACTTCAGGGAGGGAATGTGTTAATCTCTTCAGGCAGAGGGGTAAGGCTCTCCGAGGCAGGTTATTATATGTGATTATAATACCAAAACCAATGGAAAACAAAGGGTAAACCCAAAGAAATATGTCCATCATGGAGTCAGAATCGGCCCTTCCCTGCAACAGTATCTCCTTATATAGGAAAATGTAATTACAGTATAAATTATGTTTAGGAGAAAAAGGAAGGGGGGAGTTATCAATATTCTTATTTTTTTCCCTCCATAGTTTTTATCTCCAACTATTCTCTTAAACCTCAGTGCTTAAGTGCATTTACAGTGGATGGAGGCAGGAAGTTACTGCATGGTTGTGCCAGCTGCTCACTCCCTCAAACTCCCATAAAATGAACTGGAATGAAAAACAGTTGGCACTGGGTGTCTCTCTCTGGAACCAGCCAAAGCTCCTAACTGGGAGTGGGGCGAAGGCAGTAGCTCAACGCCTGGGGATCATTTGCACATGCTCAATTCAGTGTGGGGTCAGCTGGGCTCAGAATGAGCATCTCTTGTGTGTTTTTTGCAAAGATACTTGGAAAAGTATTATTCTTTTCTTTTTTTTTAGACGACTAAGTGCCTGTACTCCACCTCTATTTGGCTTTGCTATTTATTTGTATTTTTGACTGTGTGGGGTCTTCCTTGAGGCATGTGGCATGTGGGATTCTTTGCTGCAGTGCATGGGCTCAGTAGCTTCAGGGGCTGGGGCTTGGTTTCCCCCAGGCATGTGGGATCTTAGCTCTCTGATCAGAGATGGAACCCGCCTTCCTCTGCATTGAAGGTGGAATCTTAACCCCTGGACCACCAGGGAAGTCCTGAAAAATGTTATTCTCAAATTGACTTCATAATAGTGGGGCCTGTGTTTTGTGTTTAAATATTGGACCACATTGGCTGGCACTATTGTGCAATGAGTTTTACTGTACTTTTGGGTAAACATCTGCCACCCTGAGGGGTCCCATGCCTTGGGCCCTTCCAAGCCCTTCCCCTGAACACCTTCCTCCACCTCCTTGTCCTGGCGCCGTGTGAGGACAGGTCCCCAGGACTTGCTGTCTCAGCCCATGTCCCGTCTGACTGGTGCGGGAGGTGCTCCTTGTTAAATGGTCATACCTGGTTCTATCCAGTGTGCTCCCCTTCCAAATAACCCGCTGTGGGAGCAACTCTCAGCTGTCTCTCTGCCTTCTTTGTATGGCATTGGAGTTCTCCCCGTTTGAAGCTCCCTCTCTAGAATTTTCCTTTCCTGCACCTGATACTTATGTGGCATGGCCCCACTAGCTACTTAAGCATTATAATGTTAGTATCTGTTTGATTATATTTACTCTGTTCTTAGCTCATGCTCTGGATTTCTCTTCTCCTCCTGTATTTGACTTACCCTGTTCTGGTCTTCCCAGGTGGCGCTAGTGGTAAATAACCCGCCAACCAATGGAGGGGCCATAAGAGACTCGGGTTTGATCCCTGGGTGGGGAAGATCCCCTGGAGAATGGCACGGCAACCCAATCCAGTACTCCTGCCTGGAGAATCCCAGGGACAGAGGAACCTGGTGAGCTACAGTCCATAGGGTCGCACAGAGTTGGACACGACTGAAGCAACTGAGGACACGCAAGCATGTTCTTTTATCTCAGGTTGTATACTAGCAGCTCCAGCTCCGTACTCTGACACTTCTTTCCGTGGAGACTTGGGATTCCTGTGGTGAAGCTCTGACTCTTGTCCCCCTCACCTTTCCCTATTAATTCTTCCCCTCCACCCTTCTCCTCCTGTGCAGGCTTGACACAAAGTTGAGTCATGGTCCTTTCATTTCCTCTCAAGAGCTATTTACTGCCACTTTCTATTTCTTGCTGTTACTCTGGTTCATTGCTTAATATTATTGAAAGTCATCTGTTCCATTCTCCAAACACCCACCACAAGCTTAAATCTATCTTCTTTGTTTTACCCTGGAAGCTCTTCCAGAAAACCTCCCCTTAACTTACATCTGTCCCCACTCCCTAAAAAAAAAAATCTCTTCCTTGCATTCTTCAGACAAATGAAAATAACTCGTTTGTTCCTCTTCCCTTTTCTTCCGTGTGCCCTTAAAGCAAACCCAGTTCTACCCACCTCCTTCTTATTACGTCACAGTCTTGGGCAGTTTGCCTAACTGCGTGTTACCTGCAAACAGGTGGTAGTGTCGACCTTTCACATTTACACCTTTCTTATTTGTACCTGGGCCACTGTTCCCACCTTCACATTGCACTCAAGAGTTTTGAATCACACTGGTACGTCTTCCACTGTCTCTAAATGGAGTTGTCTGGCATGTGGTTAACCCCAAGTTCCCCTTTGACATAATTTGATTCCATGCTAATCATCTGCAGGCCAGACCCCAAACTGGTCAGCGTCTTTTACTAGGGTTATTTAATACCCCCCGGAAGTCTTTTAAGTAAATAACAAAATCTCCTGTATCCACCCTTACATGTAGAAACAGTATCCAGAATTAAATCCATTTTCTCTGCTGATCTGCAATTTCATGAGAACAGTTGCTCCTAAAGCATCTGAATTATAGAAAACATCTGTTGAGTTTACTGAGTTTGTTCTAACCAAATCCATGGCCACGGTGCCCACCTTGAGCTGCTCAGTGGGTAGCTTTCCTTTTCCCTGGAACCGTCAAGTAGGAAGCCTAGGGAGGTGAGAACAGGGTCGGCAGATGATGCTTAGGTTCTGGGTAGCTACGGTGGGCTTGTGTCCTGGCCCCGCCCCAGTAGGGACCATCAACAACTCACTTCATCTATGCCTCCATTTCCTCACCAGCACCACCCCTCCTCCTCTGCCCAAATACCCCACCTTTTGGGGTTGTCAGAAGGCTTAAACAAGATAAGACGCAATGTCCTTAAAACAAGTTCTTAACACAGAGGAAGTGTTTAGTAAATGTTAGCTAGGATTTTTAGTGCCAAGCATCTTCCCTTCAGAGTCCACTCATGGTTCTTCCCTCACTTAATTATCCTAAGCTATTCTCTTTTGTTTTCCCTTTCTCAAGTCATTCTTTTAAAAAAAAAGAAATTGTTGATTGATGTTTGAGTGTGCTGGGTCTTCGTCGCTGAGCAGGCTTTCCCTAGTTGCCGTGAGCGTGGGCCGTTCTTTGTTGCAGCAGACTCCTCACTGGGGTGGTTTTGGTGGGCCCCAGGGGTTGTGGCCCCCAGGCTCTGGAGTGCAGGTTCCACAGCTGTAGCACACTGGCCCAGCTGCTCCTTGGCATGTAGAATCTTCCTGGACCAGGATTTGAACCCGTGTCTCCTGCATTGGCAGGCAGATTCTTTACCTCTGAGCCACCAGGGAAGCCCGCCTCAAGGTCTTCTTAAGACCTTAAAGAAATACCCCCTTTCTCCCTTTCCCCCTCCACTTCCTTCTGAGCACCCTGTCCCTACTTTTTCCACGACTTTCTATGACTCCTAAGTTTGTTTGTACCTGACAGGTGACAAGCACCATCCAGTTAGAGTTGGGAGAGGGGAATAAACAAAAAAAACATGTGGGACTTCCCTGGGGCTCCAGTGGTAGACTGCACTTCCCTTGCAGAGGGGCAGGGTACGATCCCTCATATAGTAACTAAGAACCCACAAATTACACAAGCCTCCCAGCATGGCAAAAAAAAAAAAAAAAATGTGACTTCACATGTTTAAGGTTGACCCATGATTGTAGAAGATTCTGTCTGTCTTGCATTTGGGCATCTATGCTTAATTTGCAAAGTATGCCTCAGTGGGTGAATGAGGAGAACCAGGTGATCTGGGCAAACCCAGAGACCCATGGGAAGACTGTCACCTTTGTGCTGTCAGAGGAAGAAGGATATTGGGATTGGGACACGGGTCATCTTAATGGGGAAGGGGCATAGGGTCAGTAACCCACAGCCACTCCCTGTGGCACCCTGCTCTTAATAAAGTGACAATCTAAAGGCAATTGACCTTTGAGCCCCAGGGTGGGGTGCCAAGGCAGGCAGGGCATGGAAAGGCCAATTCATCAAGACTGTCTTAGGCTCTAGCCCAAGGCAGGTAAATCCCTGGTGGCTGACTGCTCCTCAGTGCCTCTTACTTTTCTTCCAAGTCCTGTGTGATCCGTGCCCTCCTCCACCCAGCTTAGTCAACATCAGGGCTTCTGGAGTGTCTGTAAAAAACTGATTTAGTCTTGAAATTTAAAATGGATATTCTGTTTATAATAGTAGCAAATTCTTTTTTTTTTTAACTTTTTAGAAATGTATTTTTTAATGGAAGCATAATTGCTTTACAAAATTTTGCTGTTTTCTGTCAAACATCAACATGAATCAGTCATACGTATACGTATGTCCCCTCCCTCTTGAACCTCCCTCCCATCTCCCTTCCCATCCCAGCCCTCTAGGTTGATACAGAGGCTCTGTTTGATTTCCCTGAGACATACAGCAAATTCCTATTGGCTATCTATTTTACATATGGTAATATAAGTTACCATGTTACTCCCCCTCTCCTCCCCCTCTCCCCATGTCCATAAGTCAGTTCTCTGTCTGTTTCTCCATTGCTGCCCTGCAAATAAATTCATCAGTACCATTTTTCTAGATCCTAGCTTCAACTTAAGTTTTTAAGTTCAGCTCATGAATCTTTATAAGTGTAACAGACTTGAACAATTGTTTTTAAGAGTTGTTTGATCAGTCAGTTCAGTTGTTTGGTTGTGTCCGACTCTTTGCAACCCCATGGACTGCAACACGCCAGACCTCCCTGCTGCTGCTGCTGCTAAGTCGCTTCAGTCGTGTCCGACTCTGTACAGAGCCCATAGACGGCAGCCCACCAGACTCCCCCATCCCTGGGATTCTCCAGGCAAGAACACTGGAGTGGGTTGCCATTGCCTTCTCTGCCAGGCCTCCCTATCCATCACCAACTCCAGGAGCCTACACAAACTCATGTCTATCACATCGGTGATGCCATCCAACCATCTCATCCTCTATTGTCCCCTTCTCCTCCTGCCTTCAATCTTTCCCAGCATCAAGGTCTTTTCCAACGAGTTGGCTCTTCACATCAGGTGGCCAAAGTATTGGAGTTTCAGCTTCAGCATCAGCCCTTCCAATGAATATTCAGGGTTGATTTCCTTTAGGATGGACTGGTTTGATCTCCTTTCTGTCCAAGGGATTCCCAAGAGTCTTCTGCAACACCATAGTTCAAAAGCATCAGTTCTTCAGCACTCAGCTTTCTTTATGGTCCAACTCTCACATCCATACACGACCACTGGAAAAACCATAGCTTTAACTAGATGGACCTTTGTTGGTAAAGAAATGTCTCCGCTTTATAATATGCTGTCTAGGTTGGTCATAGCTTTTCTTCCAAGGAGCAAGCATCTTTTAATTTTATGGCTGCAGTTACCATCTGCCGTGATTTTGGAGCCCCCAAAAATAAAGTCTGTCACTGTTTGCATTTCTTCCCCATCTATTTGCCTTGAAGTGCTGGGACCACATGCCATGATCTTAGTTTTCTGAATGTTGAGTTTTAAGCCAGCTTTTTCACTCTCCTCTTTCACTTTCATCAAGAGGCTCTTTAGTTCCTCTTAGCTTTCTGCCATAAGGGTGGTGTCATCTGCTTATCTGAGGTTATTGATATTTCTCCCAGAAATCTTGATTCCAGCTTGTGCTTCATCCAGCCTAGCATTTCTCATGATACACTTTGCATATAAGTTAAATAAGTAGAGTGACAATATACAGCCTTGATGTACTCCTTTCCCGATTTGGAACCAGTCTGTTTTTCCATGTCCAGTTCTAACTGTTGCTTCTTGACCTGCATACAGATTTCTCAGGAGGCAGGTCAAATGGTCCAGTATTGCCATCTCTTGAATTTTCCACAGTTTTCTATGATCCACACAGTCAAAGGCTTTAGCATAGTCAATGAAGCAGAAGTAGATATTTTTCTGGGACTCTTGCTTTTTTGGTGATCCCACGGATGGTGGCAATTTGATCTCTGGTTCCTCTGCCTTTTCTAAATCCAGCTTGAACATCTGGAAGTTCATGGATAACTGAGGAAGACTTTCTTATCTCTCCTTGCTATTCTTTGGAGCTCTGCATTCAGATGCCTATATCTTTCCTTTTCTCTTTTACCTTTAGCTTCTCTTCTTTTCTCAGCTATTTATAAGTCCTCCTCAGACAACCATTTTGCCTTTTTTGCATTTCTTTTTCTTGGGGATGGTCTTGATCACTGCCTCCTGTACAATGTCACAAACCTCCATCCATAGTTCTTCAGGCACTCTATCAGATCGAATTCCTTGAATCTGTTTATCACTTCCACTGTATAATCATAAGGGATTTGATTTAGGTCATACCTGAATGGTCTAGTGGTTTTCCCTACTTTCTTCAATTTAAGTCTGAATTTGGCAATAAGGAGTTCATGATCTGAGCTAGAGTCAGCTCCTGGTCTTGTTTTTGCTGACTGTAGGTATTTGATACTTGACCTAATTCACTGATAGTTTAATTGCCAATTAGGGTCAAATCAGGATGAAAGTGCTCCTTATTTAGAAGCGTGTGCACATTTTGGAGCTGTGGGCAGTGGGCACAGAAACTTGGGGTGGGAGAGGGTCAGAAGGTGAAGAATGTGAAGGGGAGGGACATCAGGGCCGGGACTTAGAAGAAATTACTGGGCCTTGCAGGAGGTCAGGCTGAGGAGGCGTGTTTCTCTGCAAATTTATGAACAACTCAAGTAATCAAAATGAATAGGGATGAAAAGGGGTCCTTGGTTAATAGACTAAGAAACAACAGCTGATAAAAGAAAGAATTAATATTATTAAGCAGACATTGCTCATTAGGCTTCCCTATAACCTTAAGAGGCCAGCATTATTCCTGTGTAAACTGCAGAGCTAGTAAGTAGTGGAGACTAGAGTCATCCAGTAAAATTTAAGATACATTTGTCTTAATAATAACTATAACTATACACATCTTGCCAAAGTATTGGAACTATCTAACCCAAATTGGATCATGTTGTGACCTTTTCACCTTTATCATCTTCTCTGAGCCCCTGGTCCCCATTGATTTTTTTCCCCACAGCTTCCATCTCAGTCAGTATCTGAGACTCCATGGACCAAAACAGGCAAGTCCAATTGTGAGAATTTCATATGAGGAAAGCTGCAGGAAGGAGATGGTCCTGCTATCACTGGTGTTATTGCAGTTGCCAAAGTGGAAGCCGAGACACTGCACACTTGGCGATGGGGCAGTCTCTGGTGGCACTGTTCATCAGTAGCAGTGCTGCTTGAATCCCATCCAAGAAGGCCTGACAGGGAGGTAAGGAGTCATCTAAACTTTGCAGATCCTAGAGCCCTTGGGTCCAAGAACAAACTCATTTTCCCATTTTTACCTGTGGCTGGATATGTTGTCCTTTTCAAACACCTTATGGACCCAGAGAGAATCTTCTTTTCAAGCATTCATGGGAAATGACCAAAACATATAATGCACTAGGTCTCAAATTTCCAAATGGAGAATTGTCTAGGCCACAGTCCTTGACTGCACATGAAATAAAGCTAAGAGTGAATGACAAAGATTAAATTGTGACATCTCGATTTGAGAATCTGAAAGTACTTCCCTTATTGGTAATGGCATAATTGGTAAAAGGAAAAAATCAGGAACAATGGAAATGTTCAGCAATAGATATAGAATGCTATGCAGTTGTTAAAATAATGTTTTATACTTTTATCGATTTTTTTATTGTCTTATGACAATAATGTTTATATTATTGATGCCTGAGATGAAAATTAAACTTTTAGAAGTTGATGTGCTCATGAAAGAACTACCTTCCAAGATTCATTCATTGAAATGGTAGTCCTTTATTTCCAACAACTCCTTGCTTGCAGAGAGTTTCAGGTGAGAGCAGCTTAGGCCTTAGCGGTGATATGCTGATCAGGACTCTTCTGCTTTCCCAAAGTCAATTTTCTTAACACATTAAAAAAGGAAAAAAAAGAATGTCTATTATTACATCCTGAGTGCTCAGAAAGGAGGAGAGATGTGTAGAGCCCTATATAATGACACAGTGAACTGACGGCAGTCATGGCGAAAGGTGTGAAACCTCCTCTACTCTCTGTCACCACAGATTCTTAAACCACAGAGGGAGGAAATGGGAGAAAATGCAGAGAAAATTAGGTGGGCAAAGGCCGTGGGGAAGCTGGGAAACTTTATGGGTATAGTGACCACACCCTCTGAATTAAAAATTGACATTACAACTCTGAGATGAAACTGAAATCTCTTGGACTATTTGGGAGATCGGTTTTCTAATTCTATGAAATCTGAATGGGAAATTCTACAGATTGTGTCCCAAGAAGAAGAAAGCCTAGTAGCTGTGCTTGGGGAAATCTTGAAGAAGTTGCAAAGTAGACTGATGATTTGAGAAATCTAAGAAAGCTGGAGTTTGAAAAGAGGTGTTTTAAATTATTTTTTTATTAAAAAATATTTGCTGTGGAAAATCATAAAGAAAATAAACCATCTATAATCCCACCACTCTGAAATAATGACTTCTGGGGTTTTACTGTGTTTTTGTCTAGACTTTTACCTTGGATATATAATTTTTAAAATTATAGTAAAGTATACATAACATAAAATTTAGGGCCTTTGCTGGTGGCCCAGTGGACTCTGTGCTCCCAGTACAAGGGGCCTGGGTTCAATCCCTGGTCAGAAAATTAGATCCCACTAAGAGTTTGCATGCCACGACTAAAGGTCCACATTTCACCACGAAGATTGAAGATCCTATGTGCCTCAACTAAGACCCAGTGCAGCCAGATAAATAAATAAATATTTTAAAAAATAAAATTTATCATCTTACCCACTATTAAGTGTACAGTTCAGTGACATTAGGTAGTTTTACATCCTTGTGCAGACCTCACCACCAATCATCTCTAAAACTCTTTCATTTTGTGAAACTGAAACTCCATACCTGTTCATCACTAACACCTCATTCTCCCCTCCCCCTAGACGCTGACAACTATTTTCCACCCTCATGATTTTTAATTAAACACATAATATTTATTTTAAGTTAAAATTGCACTGCATATTATAGAGTTTTGTGCTCTGTTCTCTTTAATTAATATTAGCTCTCATATCATTACATAGTCTCACCAGCATCCTTTTGCAATATATTATGTATGGATGTTTCTTCATTTTTTTATTTTAAAATTGTCCATAAACATACTTACATATAAAGTCTTATGAGTAAGCAACATTCTGTAGAATATTTTAAATAACCCCATAAAATTAAGAGCTGTTGAAACTTGTTTGACAAAATAAGGTAAATACGATCATACGGTTTCTCATTTTTCTATTTTGGTAGAGAAGCTACATTTGTTAGAATAGAAACAAAAGAAAAATGCTTAACTAATCTATTATTTAGTCAATTTTCTGAGACCACCTAACATGCTAAACATGTGTACCATCAGTCTACATTTTTCCCAAGTGTGATAAAACACAAAAGAACCTACCACTGTTAGTGTGTTAGTCGCACAGTTGTGTTTGAGTCTTTGCAACCACATGGACTGTAGCCCGCCAGGCTCCCCTGTCCATGGGAATTCTCCAGGCAAGAATACTGGAGTGGGTAGCCTTTCCCTTCTCCAGGGGATCTTCCCAACCTAGGGATCAAATCTGGGTCTCCCGCATTACAGGCAGATTCTTTATCATCTGAACCACCAGGGAAGCCCAAAGAACCTACAGGTATGAAAAATATTATCTTTCCTAATAGAGTTATAAGATTTCTGGCTTCACTTTCACCATTTCTTGTTTGGACCAGTTTAGACCGAGTGAGTGGAGTGAAAGTCGCTCAGTTGTGTCCGACTCTTTGCGACCCCATGGACTATACAGTCCATGGAATTTTCCAGGCCAGAATACTGGAGTGGGTAGCCTTTTCCTTCTCCAGGGGATCTTCCCAACCCAGGGATCAAACCCATGTCTCCTGCATTGCAGGCAGATTCTTTACCTGCTGAGCCAATTTAGACTGCTGCTGCTGCTGCTGCTAAGTCTCTTCAGTCGTGTCCTACTCTGTGCAACCCCATGACTTGAGAACAGAAACAGGACAATCTTCCTTCAGAGGCTCTGGTAACAAGGCAGAGACCTGGTTTTGTCCCCTCCCATCTCCTTTAAACGGAGAAAGCAATGGCAACCCACTCCACTATTCTTGCCTGGAGAATCCCAGGGACGGTGGAGCCTGGTGGGCTGACGTCTATGGGAATGCACAGAGTTGGACATGACTGAAGCGACGCAGCAGCAGCATCCCCTTTAACTCTTGGCTCATCTGTTCAGGTGTTAACATGAGTTCTGTGTACTGTGATCTCTGTGCGGCAGGCACTGAGCTATGTGGTACCTGGACCTGGTCATGCCCTTCTTTGGGACTGGAGCGAAACCCCTCCCACCCAGAAGCAAAGAGCCAAACTTCTAGTTGTGGCGATGGGGGGTTGTTGTTGTTTAGTCGCTCAGTCATGTCCAGTGCTTTTGCAATCCCATGGACTGTAGCCCTCCAGGCCCCTCTGTCCATGGGATTTCCCAGGCAAGAATACTGGAGTGGGTTGCCCTTTCCTTCTCCAGGGAATCTTCCCGACCCAGGGATCCAACCTGCATCTCCTGCATTGGCGGGTGGGTTCTTTACCACTGAGAAGGTGGGCTAGAATCCCTGAATCCTAAAATCCTATTTCCTCCAAGGGCTTCATTTCCCAGCAAGCCCATCCTTATGACTATGCTCTAAGAAAGGAGCAACACGTCTCTGTCCTTGAAACCTTAGAAGATATATACTCATGTTTAATGTCTTGTTCCAAGCGTATGAAAACAGGCCAGTGCTGATATTAAACTGCAGCTAGAGCCATCCCCAGCGAGGTGACCTCAAACCTTCAGGCCTCTCTTCATATGTCGATGCCACAATACTGCCTACATGCAGTGAGGGCAACTCTGTAATCCAGAGAGACCCATTTCCCCTGAAAGTGGCTTCCCTCTCAAGGTATGTTCTTACTGGACCCCGCCAGTGCCGACCAGTTCTCCTAGGTTTCCGTGTTGGCTGACAAAGATGGCCGTGCTCATGGCGATTGCCTTTACATTCTCTGCACGCCTTCCCCTCCACTGCCTGGCCAAAACTTCCATGGTTTGTGCGAGGCGTGGCCTAGGAAGAGTTCCTAGTACTTTCCCTGCTCTAAACAGAGAGGAGAGCTCTCGCAAGAGCAGCCTCTTAAGTATTCTGCCCCTTCTGTCTCTTCACCTCAGGTTCCAGAGCCCAGGCCTTCTCACTGGGGTTTGCTAGAGGCGCACATCACTATTCTCTTCACCCCTGGCCACTCGACTTCTGTCTTCTTGCCTCTAGAGCATTACCTACAGTAAAGCGTCTGCAAGTGCCTATTAAATAAACTATTAGTGGAAGTTGGGCCTCTAATGCTTTCTCTGGTACCTCTTTCATTGCTCCAGGCTTCAGGAGAATCTCTGCAAGTTTGCTGTCCAAACCCTTTTCCTCTAGGACAGAGTGTTTTGAGGCTCTTCTGTGTTGGTCTGGGCTGCAGATAACAATCCCTAAGTCATACACGAGGCTTTGGAGAGAATTGAATATGGATGGGTCCACCCGATCTAGAAATTGATTTTAATCGATCAGGGAAGTCAAATTGTAAAGGCTCAATCCAGGGGCAGTCCCTACCTTTCGTGGCTCCTAATCAATTCCTGCCTTTCCTCAGTCTGTGTAAATAAATAAAGTGTCCTTGAAATGAGGATATCCGTAAGAATTAGGTTTTAAAATGATTTCCTGCTCAGGATGCGGTCTGCATGCAAAAAAATAAATGGAAGGAACAATAGTAAATAGAAAGACAAAGTAAGTAAGTAAACTTGAAATCAAGTTTTGCTCTATAAAACCTGTTATGGAGCTGTGGTTGGAATTCTTTTTTTCCTCGTAAAGAATAGGAAAAAAAAGATCGATGGTGAAAAGGAAATGATCTGATTTGCTGAAATGTTTGGTCTAGAGGACTACTCCGTATATAGTTAGATGCAAAGTTGCCTCTGACTTCCTGAATATATTATGTCTTTGAGTATACTGTGTTTCTGATTTTTTTTTTTAATGTGTTTTAGTTTCACTTTCTTTCTTCCTTTTTTTAGGTATATGTTAAACCAACTTGTCCTACATGCTAGAACTGGCTAGTTTTGGTTGAGATACCTTTAGAAGTTTTATTAATTCAGAAGGTGTTGGGAAATATTGGCTGAATAATGCAGCTTTCAGTGTAATTTATTCCCAGAAACCTCTGCATTAAAAGATTCTGACTCAAAATATCTATTATGTTCATAGACAAATACATTGTTTTCTATTTTTGCAGGCATTTCCTGTTTAACTTTCACATACTCTGCGATGTAGGTGTGACTACTGTTTTGTTGATTCTTGTGCTTGGACAAGCCAAAGCTCAGCAAAATCAAGTTCTTTTTCTTGTTTCTCTTCCCCTCCCCCTTGCCCCAAGGTCACTATAAAAAGCAGGAATAGAATCAATGTTGGCTGCATCCCAGCTTAATGTTCCATACCTTGGGTGAAGCCGGATCTTGGAGCACTTTTCATTTACCTTCTTGTTTAAGCAATCTGAATCAGGTAAATATGCTCGAACCAAATTAAAACCAAGATTTTAATGTGTTTATTTTTAGAAGAATTTTATTTACAGTAATTGCTTTCCTGTTTTTCATGCAATACATTGTGTTCTGAGCAGGGCAAAGAAATCTATTTAAACACCCCTATCTGGTGACTTAGTCCATTTTCTTTGCATCTGATGATAACATCTGGCAGTACCCAAAGTTCCAATCCCAAGTGGTTCACATAATGCACAATGTTGCCCTTGTCTGGTTTTTCTCTTAACTGGGACTGACTAATAGGATTTGGGCTAAGGAATTTCCACAATCTAATAGTAGAATCTTAGACTTGGAAAAGACTTTACAGGTCGTTTAGTTGCATATCCCACCCAATGCAAGCATCCCTTCCATAGCATGCCTGACAGTGACTCACCCACCTCTTGGACCCCAACCCCTCCAGGGACAGAGCCCTCCCAAAGGACAAGGCAGTTCATTCCACTTTTGAACACTGAACTGCTGAAAAATTTCCCTTATGCTGTCATGGTGAACTGAGATTTTGTCTCTCTGTAACTACTACCCATTGATTCTAATTTGGTCATCGGATGACAAATTATGTTAGTTAATTATTTAGTGTTAGTTGCTCAGTCGTGTAGTCACCAGGTGACAAATTATATTATGGTCATATAATTCAAATTGATCATAATATGCAAATTGTTTCACACAATGGAAATGTAAATGGTTCTCATACTGCCTTCTAGGAAGGTGGCTTTTTTCCCAGGTAAACATTTCTTATTCCTTCTCCTTTTGTGGCTTATGTAGTTGAGATTCTTTAATTTGCCAGAGGCAGAAAATCCAGTTCAACATGGATCCATTAAGGAAAAAAAAGTATTGGCCTATATAACTGAAAAGTCCAGAGGAAGAGGAGGCCGCTGGCCCAGCCAGTGTCGTCAGGGCCTGAGCCCCGCCCCGCATCCCCACCCCCAAAACTGTCATTCAGGGTCCCACCAGGAGAGAAAAGTCACAGGATCATTTGAACAGGGAAAGCTCAGTCTACAGAATCATTCACTTTGCTGTCCACCTGAAATTGACATAGCATTGTAAACCAACTGTGTTTCAATAAAAATTATAAAAAAGAAAAAAAAAGAATTATTAACTATAGCAGGATATGTTAAACATTAGATTGGCTAGGGAAAAGTAGAGTCCTAAAGAATGCAGGGAGAGTGGGTATATGGAGCAATCCTCCCCCAGGGCTGACAGAGCACCCGAGAAAGATCCAGGCACTTCCATCTCCTCACCTACAGTTGGGATCCAGACCTTGTTGGAAAGGGCACAGCTGTGTCTCTCTGATAGAGGAACAAGTCACTGTCATGCTATTTCAGTGGAACTTGCTGGAAATCTTGCCCTGCAACTTACTGGAAATTTATTCCCATGGTGCTGGGGAAAGCTGTTCATGAGGAAGTGTACCTGGTTGGTGCCTGCCCTGTCATTCCAGGTAGCCTGGTTCAACCAGGTGGACACCTATCTGTACTTTTTTAGGTAGAGCTGGTAAATACTGACCAAGTACAGCCTAGAAAGGCCCAGGCAAAGACTGGTCTATTTCTAAAACTCTCAAAAGAATAAAATGACAATAGGTATCTTACCTTTGCATTTAAGCATTGCTGTAGTGGTCCATTATAATCACCATGCAGAAAAGATTTTAGAATGTCCACTTTCACATTTATGAACATCAGATCATAGCACACACAATAAAGCCCTATGGTCCTCAGAGTTCAGTTCAGCTGCTCAGTCATGTCCTACTCTTTGCAGCGCCACAGACTGCAGCACACCAGGCCTCCCTGTCCATCACCAACTCCTGGAGTTTACTCGAACTCGCGTCCATTGAGTCAGTGATGCCATCCAACCATCTCATCCTCTGTTGTCCCCTTCTCCTCCCACCTTCAATCTTTCCCAGCATCAGCGTGTTTATACAAAAAGGTTAGGAAGCAGCATTTGCTAGTAACTACTGTGTGTGTGCTCAGTCACTCAGTCATGTCTGACTTTTTGTGACTCCATAGCCTGCCAAGCTCCTCTGTTTATGGAATTTTCCAGGCAAGAATATTGGAGTGGGTTGCCATTTCCTACTCCAGGGGATTTTCCCGATCCAGGGATGGAACCTGTGTCTCCTGTGTCTCCTGCATTGGCAGGCGGATTCTTTACCACTGAGCCACCACTGGGCAGGCTAAGTGGCTTCAGTTGTGTCCAACTCTTTACAACCCTGTGGGCTATAGCCTCCACTACTGGGAGATAATTCTCCACGTGTCTTTCTTGTTTCTGCATGGCTTGCAAGCAGAGATACCGACTTGCTTTTATTCTGGATTATCTTTCTTAGCTTCATCTAGGGAAGTTTATGTAGTGAACAGCCTTGGAAGATAGAGATAGTGTTTCCCTGTAAAGCAAAGAGCAGTTATGCTTACAGTCCAGTATTAAAAAGATAATGTCTCATCTGGAACAAAAGGTGTTGCATATATACCGATTATAAAAGATTCACATTTCTTGTTCTTAGGCTTCCCCTCCTGTAATTAACCCTATTGTGTGTTCAGTTGCTATCATGTCCTCTTCATATCACCCTGGCACCCTGTGTTTCTTTCTTTTTTAAAAATTGGAGTATAATTGACCTGCAGTACTGTGTTATTTCAGATGTACAACATAATGATTCAATATTTCTATACATTGCTAAATGATTACCACAAGAAGTCAGTTCCCATCTGTCACCAATTTACATTCCCACCAGTGGTGGGAAAAGGACTCCCCTTTTCTCCATATGCTTGCTGACACTTGTTATTTCTTGTCTTTTTGATGATAGCCATTGAGACAAGTGTGGGGTGTTGTGTCACTATGGTTTTGAGTTGCTTTATGGGTTGGCCATCTGTATGTCTTCTTTGGACAAGTGTTTTTTCAGGTCCTCTGTCCATTTTTTAATCAGGTTTTTTTTTTTTGATGTTGAGTTGTATGAGCTCTTTATGTATTTTGGGTATTAACTTCTAATCAGATATATTGTTTGCAAATATCTTTTCTCATTCAGTAGGTGGACTTTTTCATTTTGTTGATGTTTTCCTTTGTTGTCCAGAAGCTCTTTAGTTTGATACAGTCTCATTTGTTTATCTTTGGTTTTGTTTCACCTGCCTAAGGAGACCAGAGCTGAAAAAAATTACTAAGATTGATGTCAGATAGTGTACTGCCAATGTTTTCTTCTAGGAGTTTTGTGGTTTCAGATTTTACTGTAAAGTCTTTAATCCATTTTAATTTTATTTTTGTATATGGTGTAAGAAAGTAGTTCATTCTGATTCTTTTGCATGTAGCTGTCCAGTTTCCTAACAGCCTTTACTGAAGACACTGTCCTTTCCCCAGTGTATATTTTTGCCACCTTTGTCATGGATTAATTGACCATATATGCTTGGGTTTGTTTCTGGGCTTTCTATTCTGTTCCATTCATCCATGTGCCTGTTTTTGTGCCAGTACTATACTGTTCTGATTACGGTAATATTGTGGTATAGTTTGAAATCAGGCAACATGATACTTGTAGCTCTGTTCCTCTTTCTCAAAATAGTTTTGCCTATTTTTGCGTTTTGGGGACTTTTGCGTTTCCATATAAATTTTAGAATTACTTTTTTCTAGTTCTGTGAAAAATGCCATTGGTATTTTGATAGGGACTGCATTGGAGAAGGAAATGGCAACCCACTCCAGTGTTCTTGCCTGGAGAATCCCAGGGACGGGGGAGCCTGGTGGGCTGCCGTCTGTGGGGTCGCACAGAGTCGGACACGACTGACGCGACTTAGCAGCAGCAGCAGCATTGAATCTGTGGATTGCTTTGAGTTGTATGGACATTTTTAACAATATTAACTCTTCCAATCCAAAAACACAGGCTATCTTTTCATTTCTTTGTATCATCTTCAACTTCCTTCATCAGTGTTTTACAGATTTCAGAGTATAGGTCTTTCACCTCCTTGATTAAGTTTATTTCTGGGTATGTTATTCTTTTTAATGCAATTATAAGTTGAACTGTTTTCTTGCTTTCTCTTTTTTTCTCTTTCTTCTTAACTTTTTAAATTATGAAAGCATTTTGATATTATGATAAATTATGAAAGCAATTATGATAACATATTTACAGGAGACTTGGAAAATACAGAACAAAGTTACATATAGTTCCACTATATACTACAATTATTTTAGTGTAGGTAAATTAAGACTTTTGTTGGAGTTCCAATATCAAACTCTCAAAAATTAATAGAATGAATATACAATAAGTAGAAGCATTTAGCAGACCTGAAAACACCATGAACCAATTCAACATTATTAGGATTTATACAATGTCCACACAATAGTAGGATACAAATTGTATTCAAGTTCCCATAGACTATAAACTAGGAGACACTGGGACATATCCAGGGACATAAAAAAAAGGTACAAAAATTTCATGGTCTAAAGGTATTGACATCATACAGAGTCTGTTCCCTTATCACTCTGGAATTATGTTAGAAATCAATATCAAAAGATATTTGAAAATAACCGACATATTTTCAAGTGCAATGTGACATTTACCAAGAGAAATTTTTGACTTAGCCATTGAAAGCCTCAATAAAGTTAAAAGACTGAAAAAACACAGAGGGTGATTGCAGAGAAGAAAGCATTTAAATGAGAAGTTAATATCAAAACTACTTAAAAAAAACCCCATGTATTTGGAAGTTAAATGTCCACTTTTACATAATGGTTATATCTAAGAAGCCATAATAAGTAAAACTAGAAAATATTTGTAACAGAATAAAAATGAAAAGAGAATTTACCAGAATTTGTTGCATGCAGCTGAAGCTGCTCAATGCAACTAAATGCAATGTGGAATCTCGAACAAAGTTTGAAAACAAATAACGGACACTAGCAAAAAATTTTGTGAAATTTGAACAAAATCTGTACTTCAGTTAATAATACTGTATCACATGTTAATTACTTATGGTTTTTTTTTTTTTTCCTCTACAGCATAGTATTTCTTTATGTTCTCAGAATTGGATTAGAAGTTTCAGGGGGCAAAGAAAATGGGATACTTCTTATTACAGATCCTCTAAGACAGTCTTTCTAATAATGTGCTATGTGAGATTCTGGGAGTTTCACATAAGAAAGGATTTCATCTTCCAGTAGGCTGATTTAGGTCACCATCTACACGTCCATCTCTTTGTTAATAAGGAAACTGAAACTGGTAAAATGAAAAGTGACTTATCCAAGATTATGCATGTTTGTCTGTCTCTGCCTCTTTTTATGTGATATTTTGTTTCAGTTCCATATCAACATGTTCTTATATGGATTCTTTTCTTATTTTCTTTGAATTATCCTTATCCAGTCCCCTGGGTGGTGGTAAAATGCATTTTTATGTATTCAGGAATGGGATCCTAAAGACCTAACATATGTTGACTATGGCTGTGTAATTTCCCCAATAACGAGGTCCATAGTCCAATAATGGTCAGTAATGGTGACCAGATGTCCTTTGGGCCAGTAGCTTATGTTTGAGAGATGGTTGGAGACTTTACTCTTCTGCCCTGTGATCTTATTAGCATCTTGCTTCACCAACAAACCATGCACCAGACAAAACATGCTTCAGTCCAGCTACCATCAAGATGCTTTCGTGGAGCTTATATCAGTAGATAAAATTGCAATGCTCTGTGAATTTTGGTTCATGGGTGCCACTTATTTGAGAAGCCAGATAGGTTATCTAAGAAATTTTCCATGTCAGTGATGTACAGTGTTGGATGTATTTCAGTAAAAATAATAATGGCTAACACACATTGAATGCTTGCTACATTCCAGGTACTGTTCTGAGTGCTTTTATATATTTACTCATTTAATCTTCAAAACAACCCAATAAAGTAAGGCACTATTATTATCCAGCCTGAGCAGGTATAAAAACTAAGATAAAGAGTGGTTAAACCACTTGTTCAAAAGCATCAGCGACAGAAGTGGAGCTTGAGCTCAGAAAATCTGAGTTCAGGGTGTTTGCGTTTTTGAATCTTTATACTATTCTTCCCTGCCCCCCAATGCCAGGCTGTATGGTTTGATGTAACGGACAACTGTACATCACAACCATATTGTTGTCCTGTCTCCTGAAGGACATTTTGGGCTTCTTCATGTGTGTTTCATTTTCCTCATCAAGGTATAATCGGATAATATCCTTTCTGGATCCCAATATTCAGTGTCAGCTCTAAGATTTGTATTGCTATGAAAAATTTCTCACAGCACAATTTTTGTTATACTAGTTGGTAAATAACTTGTAGCTTTTCCAGGCAATGTGTTTCTGGAAAGGAATTATTATCTCATCTCTCTTATCCCCTACTTGGAGATGAAACCTGCTGGACTGGCCTGGCTGGTCTAACTTCGAGTGACATGGGCAGGGAGCCTGCTCACCTGTATCTGTGAAGGGCGAGCCAGGACTCCTGGACCAGCCAGTGGCCTCAGGAGCTTTATTCTAACAGGTCATCTAAACAAGGTAGTATGGAGGTTGTAAAGAGAGTGGAAGCAGGGAGGAATGGGATCAGAAACCGGTGAAGAGAGAAGCAGGGTAAACCAACCCTAAAGGAGCCTCTGGAAGGCACACTGAGCAATTCTGAGCAAGATCAGAGACAGGAAGCTGTTGCCAGAAGCCCAGATGTGTTGGAATGAACTTCCCAAACTTTAGAGAGAAGTTAAACCCTTATTAAAATTTTTAGTGATTTACATATTCCTTAAACACACATGTAATCCATACAAACAATTCTGTGTACCCTTTGTACTTAGTGTTAATAAAGCATCTCTGAGAATCGACGTGATCCACATTTTTGGATTTCTGAAAGTTTCACAACATTCCTTCCTATGGCTGTTTGGCCATTTCCTTGTTCCTGAATTGGTTGCAGTATCTTTCTCTATGGTACAACGCTTGGACAGGAACTGTGTCTACTAAAACAGCATTACCCCAGGCACACATACATCTGGCCTACTCATCATGGGCATCAAATCTTGACCCAAATAGTCATCTGGTCCACCTTGTCCAGCTGTCCACCTATAATAACAACCAAAGGCATCCTGGGACTCGGATCTTCACAAAAACTTCCCAGGATTGATTGAGAAAGACCCAAACCAGTTTTCCTACACATGGCCAGCTAGCTCATAAGTTTAAATGTGTTGTATACAGAGTGAAGTAAGCCAGAAAGAAAAACACTAATACAGTATACTAACGCATATATATGGAATTTAGAAAGTTGGTAAAGATAACCCTGTATGTGAGACAGCAAAAGAGAGACAGATGTATAGAACAGTATTTTGGACTCTATGGGAGAGGGCGAGGGCGGGATGATATGGGAGAATGGCACTGAAGCATGTAAATTATCATATGTGAAATGAATCGCCCATCCAGGTTTGATGCATGATACAGGGTGCTCGCGGCTGGTGCACCAGGATGACCCAGAGGGATGGGATGGGAAGGGAGGTGGGAGGGGGGGTTCTGGAAGGGGAACACATGTACACCCATGGCAGATTCATGTCAATGTGTGGCAAAACCAATACAATATTGTAAAGTAAAAAAAAAAAAAATGTGTTGTATAAGTTGCTTCTAAACTTGAAAACCCTCTGGCCATGGCTAGTCCTTTTGTCTCTGCTATTCAGTATGACTCTTCTGCTTGTATTATAGACTAGTTCTGCTGGTTTCAATCCCTTCCTTGAAACCCATTGAGTCCTATTTCTCTTAGAATGAAACCCAAGTTCCCAGCTCTGGTCAACAGAACAATAACCCCCCAAATGTTCACATTCTAATCCCTGGAACCCAACTGTACAGAAAAGAAGCTTTGCAGATAAGATTAAATTGAGGATCTTGTGGTAGGACAATTATCCTGGACTATCTGGGTGGACCCAATGAATTGTAAGAATCCTTATCAAAGGGAGGCAGGAAGGTCAGAGTGAGAGAGAGAAGATGTGACAGTAAGTGGAGGAGGGAGTGATGTGGGGCCAGGAGCCAAGGTGGCTTCTAGAAGCTGGAAAAGATGAGGAGACAGATTCCCCGCTAGAGCAGAGCAGCAAAATGCTTCTGGGGAGCATTTCCGGGTAGGAACCAAGGCTCCCACCTCATACTCTTCCATGTCATCGAATTATAGTCTTCTGAAAATTATCAAGCACAATGCAGATATGTATCAGCTACGGTATTTATTAAGTGCCGTTTATGTGCAAAGGCTTCTGCTTTTGTGTAAAATTGTAGTGGGGTGATAGTAAAGAATAGTGGCCCCCCCAAAATATATGTTCAAGTCTTCACCCCCAGAATCTGTGAATTTGAACTTGAGAAAAGGTCTTTGCAGATGTAATTAAGGCTCTCAAAATGAGATCATCCTGGATTAACAGAAAGGCCAAGGGAGATTTGAGACATAGAAACTCAACTGGCAAAGCCATGTGAAGAGGAAGGCAGAGATTGGTGTGATGCTACCACAAGCCAATGAATACTTGCAGCCACCAGAGGTTGGAAGAGGCAAGAAAGGATGCCCTCCTAGAATCTTCGGAGGCAGCATGGCCCTGCCAAGACTTGCAGAGGCAATTTGGACTTCTGGCTTCCCAAACTGTAAGAGAACAAATTTCTTTTGTTTTTAAGCCCAGTTCACAGTCATTCATTATGGTAGCCATGGAAGGTAACACAACAGTCTTCCTGAGCTTCTCTATTAGGCTGCAAGCCATTAAGATCCTGTTTGCCCATCACGGTGCAGACAAAAGCCACCTTACCATCTGCTCCCTCCCATCCCCTCCCATCCCTTCTGCTTGCGATTCCTGTCTCGCCTTGCCCACACTTTAAAGACCTATTAGCACATACTTCTCTAGGTGACTAAGCTTTCAGTACTCACAGTACAACCAGCATGAAGATTGAAAATGTTTGGCAGCCATGGATGATTGCCAACAGGTGGATGGTTTCCAAGGTGCCAACTGGTCAAAACAGTCACCAGCTGCAGTGATGGAGCAAAGTCCAGGGGGCCCCCGCCGTGCCAGGCATTATTCCTTTACGTGTGGGAGTGTGGCTACCGGATATTGGCAAGAGTCCTGGTGTTAATTCTTTTTTTTTTTCTAATTTTTATTGACGTATGGTTTCTTTACAATGTTGTGTTAGTTTCTGCTGTGCAGCAAAGTGAATCAGTTGTTTGTATACATATATCCGCCCCCCTCCCCCCTTTTAAAAGATGTCCTTCCCATTTAGGTCATCACAGAGCACTGAGGAGAGCTCCTTGCTGGTGTTAACTCTTAACGTGTTCCAAAATCAGTGCTATGTGGACTATCTCTTTGAGAACTTACCACAGTTCCATGGGCAAGGAAACGGAGGCTTAAAGGGGTTCCGTGGTGTGCCTGAGACCACGCAGGGAGCAAGCAAGTGATGGAGTAAGGTCTGAAGACAGACCGCCTGACTCTGTGCTCCATTGTGAGCTGTGTGAGGAAAGGCCTGCGGAGAGTTGTTTATCTATGGATTAGGGAGTACATAGGAAGACGTATCCTTGGGTCTGAGGCCCGCAGAAACATGAATTTTTAACTTCAGAAAATGACGTCAGAGGGGATACCTGTTGATTCCGTCATTCAGTCCTGACTGGAACTGCAGGCCCAGGAATCATCAGTCCCGAGGGAGAGGGGGCAGGAATGCGGGGCTCTCACCCGTCCCCCGCCCCACACCGGAGAGAGGTGAGCTCTGTCCTCCTGGCACTGTCAGTGCGGAGAACGCAGAGTGTGCAGAGGCCGAGGGACGTCCGGGGGAGCCAGGACTCCAGAGGTGAGACCCTGGGAAGTTTTCCTGAGCCCTGAGACTTCCCCACACTTGCTGTTCTTTCCCGGTCTGCTCCCTTGAACCAGTCCTCCGTGAAGCCTTGGCTCGGAAAGGACGCGTGTGCGTCTGTGAGCGAGGAGCAGAGACCGGGTGAAACAAGCAGACGTGGATCCTCAGCCTCGAAGAAGGAAAGTAGAGCCAGAGATGAAACACGCGGGGCTGGCTGGAAAGAGGAAAGGGCCGCAGCAGCCGGAGGCCTGCAGGAGAGACTGAAGGAGGGCCCGGGAGGCCGCCCTCAGCCGCAGCAGGGCCCCTGGGGCTCTGCCTCTGAACGCCCGGTGCTCGCCAGACGGGTAGGTGCAAGGGAAAGTGGGGGAGACGTCATTAAAGCAAGGGCAGCTGGTGCCCTGGCATCGGCCAGTACGTGACCTCCCTGCCGCTCCCCCACCCTCGCGCCCCCTCAGACTGACAGCCATTTTTGCTGAAAGTCAGCGACAGGTACTACATGTGCACTTGACAGGAGCTGTTAAATAAGTCTAGTCCCAAGTGATTCCGTATTCTATTACATTAGCTCGTTGTTGGCGGACGTGTCACACCACACACAAAAGCCGAGCCATTTCAGTGCTTGTACTTATGAGTCATCTTGCCGACTTTCTGTGTATGTTTTCTTCCACCGTTCTAGAATCGCCTTCTTTCATTCCGTGTATACAGGTGAGGATTATGCCCTTACCTTCTCCTACATTCTTTTCTTGCTGTGAGATCAAAATAGCAATAACAACAAAAAAAGGCAGATATGGCTTTCTTTGATAGTTCCTGGAGATTTATAAAACTAACTTTGACACTAAGGCTTCAACTTAGATCTGAAATGACCCAAAAGTTAATATAAATGCCCTTCTGAGATTTGCAGTAAGCAAAAGTGTATATCAAGATAGTCTTGCATTTGAAGGACCTATCAAATCATGTGCCCATCTTGCAAACTGCCAAGTCTTTAAAAATTCTTTTTTACATTTAATGGATCTGCTTTATCCATCATTACCACAGAAGTGTAAAAAGTTCTTCTTTTAATGCCTTAGTATTTGTCAACACCAAGAAGGAGAGAGGAAAAAGGAAAAATACAGTGACCCAAGAGAAGGTGGGTTTGTATGACAGAGAAGACCACGAACCACCTTGACAATTTTTATGTTGTTACATCATCCTATCTTGGAGGCTTCTTCAATTGCTCAAATGTGGTAAGAGGACAGGAGAATTAGAAATATGAATGAAAGGGAGAATATGGCTCCCTGAATTGAAAAATACTCCTCCATTTCCCCTTTTTATGTTACCTTGAAGCCTCTAGGTTGACTCAGTCACACTGTTTGGAGCTGCACAGCATATTCTCAGACTTCCCCATTCAAACCACATGGCAGAAAGTTAGAAGCCTCTGACTCCACAGGAGTTTTTCTGTCTGCCTGCTCTCCATTCAGGGGTGGGCAAGCCTCAGATGAGGTTTTCACAAGACACCAAGGTTTCTTCTCAGTGGCGTCCAACCCGATTGCTCAGCAGATAGTTTTGAGAAAAGCTTGGAGCTCAGAGAGCTGCCCATGGTCATTTGTCCAACCAGATGCCAACCAGTCAACACTTGAGGAATGATACTCCTCGGCAGCTGGAAATCTGGAGTGTTCTCAATTTTGAAAATGTTTTCTAAATGCTGCAGATGGTGATTTCGCTCAACTGCCAGCTGGGTTGTTCTTTTTATGGTGATTATGCTCTATACATTTTGAATTCAGTTTAACTATATTTTGAAGTAAAAAATGTGTGTATTTTTCACTCGAGGTGACTGGGTCATAGTGTTGGCATTATTAATTAGGAGTCTTTTGGTTGAAAGCAACAGAAAACCCAGCTTCATTGACCTAAACAATGAAGGGAATCCATTAACTCACCTAAAGAGGCCAGAGATGGTTCAGGCTGTAGATAAGGCTTATCAGTATCAAGGTCTCATTTCTTTTCCTCTCTCTGTCTGGCTTCCACTATGTGAGCTGTATCCTAGGGAGACTTCCTTCATGGTCCTACGATAGATACCAAAAGTCCTGAGGTTATGTGATTCCTTGTTCATGTCCCCAGGAGAAAGTATATCACTTTTTTCAATTAACAAATAAAATTCCTGGGCTTCATTCTTTTGTTGTTGTTCAGTCACTAAGTCTTGTCTGACTCTCGGCGACTCCATGGACTGTAGCATGCCAGGCTTCCCTGTCCTTCACTATCTCCCAGAGTTTGCTTAAACTCATGTTCGTTGAGTCGGTGATGCCATCCAACCATCTCATCCTCTGCTGCCCCCCTTCTTCTGCCCTCAGTCTTTCCCAGCATCAGGGTCTTTTCCAGTGAGTCGGCTCTCCACATCAGTAAGCCAAAGTACTGGAGCTTCAGCTTCAGCATCAGTACTTCCAATGAATATTCAGGGTTCATTTCCTTTAGGACTGACTGGTTTGATCTCCTTGTTGTCCAAGAGACTCTCAAGAGTCTTCTCCAGCACCACAATTTGAAAGCATCAGTTCTTCAGTGCTCAGCCTTCTTTATGGTCCAACTCTCACATCCATACATTACTACCGGAAAAACCATGAAAGTGAAAGTGTTAGTTGCACAATCCTGTCTAACTCTTTGTGACCCCTTAGACTGTAGCCTGCCAAGCTCCTTTGTCCATGGAATTCTCCAGGCAAGGATACTAGAGTGGGTTGTTATTTCCTTCTTCAGGGGATTTTCCCAACCCAGGGATTGAACCCGGGTCTCCCACATTGTGGGCAGATTCCTTACCATCTGATCCACCAGGAAAACTTTGACTATGTGCACCTTTGTTGACAAAGTGATGTCTCTGCTTTTTAATACACTGCTGTCTAGGTTTGTCATGGCTTTCCTTCCAAGAAACAAGTGTCTTTTAATTTCATGGCTGCAGTCACCCTCTGCAGTGATTTTGGAGCCCAAGAAAATAAAATCTTTTCCTGTTTCCACTGTTTCCCCATCTGTATGCAGATCAAGAAGCAACAATTAGAACTGGACATAGAATAATGGATTGGTTCCAAATTGGGAAAGGAGTGTGTTAAGGCTGTATATTGTCACCCTGCTTGTTTAACTTACATGCAGAGTACATCATGCAAAATGCTGGACTGGATGAATCACAAGCTGGAATCAAGATTGCCAGGAGAAATATCAATAACCTCAGATATGCAGATGTCACTGTTCTAATGTCAGAAAGCAAAGAGGAACTAAAGAGCCTCCTGATGAAGGTGAAAGAGGAGAGTGCAAGTTCAGTTCACTTCAGTCACTCAGTTGTGTCCGACTCTCTGCGACCCCATGGACTGCAGCACTCCAGTCCTCCCTGTCTATCACCAACTCCCGGAGTTTACTGAAACTCGTGTCCATTGAGTCGGTGATGCCATCCAATCATCTCATCCTCTGTCATCCCCTTCTCCTCCCACTTTCAATCTTTCCCAGCATCAGGGTCTTTTCAAATGAGTCAGTTCTTCACATCAGATGGCCAAAGTATTGGAGTTTCAGCTTCAGCATCAGTCCTTCCAATGAACATTCAGGATTGATTTCCTTTAGGAAGGACTGGTTGGATCTCCTTTTTGTCCAAGGGACTCTCAAGAGTCTTCTCCAACACCACAGTTCTAAAACATCAATTCTTCAGCGCTCAACTTTCTTTATAGTCCAACTCTCACATCCATACATGACTACTGGAAAAACCATAGCTTTGACTAGACAGACCTTTGTTGGCAAAGTAATGTCTCTGCTTTTTAATATGCTGTCTAGGTTGGTCATAACTTTTCTTCCAAGGAATAAGCGTCTTTTAATTTCATGACTGAAGTCACCATCTACAGTGATTTTGGAACCCAAGAAAAGAAAGCCTGTCACTGTTTCTACTGTTTCCCCATCTGTTTGCCATGAAGTGATGGGACCAGATGCCATGATCTTAGTTTTCTGAACGTTGAGCTTTAAGCCAACTTTTTCACTCTCCTCTTTCACTTTCATCAAGAGGCTCTTTAGTTCTTCTTCACTTTCTGCCATAAGGGTGGTATCATCTGCATATCTGAGGTTATTGATATTTCTCCCAGCAATCTTGATTCCAGCTTGTGCTTCTTCCAGCCTGGCGTTTCTCATGATATACTCTGCATATAATTTAAATAAGCAGGGTGACAATATACAGCCTTGACGTATTCCTTTCCCTATTTGGAACCAGTCTGTTGTTCCATGTTCAGTTCTAATTGTTGCTTCTTGACCTGCATACAAGTTTCTCAAGAGGCAGGTCAGGCGGTCTGTTATTTCCATCTCTTTAAGAATTTTCCAGTTTGTTGTGATCCACACAGTCAAAGGCTTTGGCATAGTCAATAAAGCAAAAATACATGTTTTTCTGGAGAGTGCAAAAGCTAGTTTAAAACTCAACATTAAAAAAACCAAGATCATGGCACCCAGTTCCATCACTTCATGGCAAATAGATGGGAAAAAAATGGAAACTGGCAGATTTTATTTTCTTGGGCTCCAAAATCACTGAGGACAGTGACTGCAGCAATGAAATTAAGACACTTAGTCCTTAGGAGGAAAGCTATGATGAACCTAGACAGTGTATTAAAAAGCAGAGATACTGGGACTTCCCTGGTGGTCCAGTGGGTAAGATGCCAAACTCCCAGGCAGGGGACCTGAGTTTGATCCCTGGTCAGGGAACTAGATCCCACATGCTGCAAAGAAAACCCATTGCAGCCAAATTAAAAAAAAAGAAATAAATATTAACAACAACAACAACAAAGACAGAGACACCACTTTGCTGATAAAGGTACGAATAGTCAAAGCTATGGTTTTTCCAGTAGTCATGAACGGATGTGAGAGTTAGACCATAAAGAAGGCTGAGTGCCGAACAATTGATGCTTTCAAACTGTGGTGCTGAAAAAGACTCTTGAGAGTCCCTTTGATAGCAAGGAGATCAAATCAGTTCAATCCTAAAGGAAATCAGCCCTGAATATTCATTGGAAGGACTGGTGCTGAAACTGAAGTTCCAAAACTTTGTCCAGTTGATATGAAGAGCCAACTCTTTGGAGAAGACCCTGATGCTGGGAAAGATTGAGGGCAGGAGAAGAAGGGGATGGCAGAGGATGAGATGGTTGGATGGCATCACTGACTCAGTGGACATGAGTTTGAGCAGACTCTGGGACATAGTGAAGGACAGGAAAGCCTGGAGTGCTGCAGTCCATGTGGTTGCAAAGAGTTGTGCACGACTTAGTGACTAAACAACAATAAAGCTGATTAAAAAATGGGAATTGTAGAAAATGTTAGAAAGATTAAAGTAAAACAATTAACCTTTCATAAATTTCCTTATTGTCTTCTATCCCTATTTTTATATAGTTATCATGCCATGTAAACAAGTTCATAGTGATTTTCCCACATTATAATATATAGCTAGAGTCTATGGAATACCAAAAGAGTCAGACACAATTTAGCAACTAAACAACAACAACAACACATTATGCCACTTATCACCCTTCAGTTCAAGTCCTTCTGGTTCAGGTAAGAACTCTTATGGCCTTTGGCTACCTCACTAAGCTTGATACATCTGCTTCTCCCTGAGCTACACTGGGCTTCCTAGTGGCGCTAGCGCTAAAGAATCTACCTGCCAATGCAGAAGACTTGAGAGATAGGTTGGATCCCTGGGTCAGGAAGATCCCCTGGAGGAGGAAATGGCAACCCGCTCCAGTATTCTTGCCTAGGAAATCCTATAGACAGAGGAGCCTGGCGGGCTACCATCCTTGGAGTTGCAAAGAGTAGGACATGATTGAGCACACACGTGCATTTGCCACACTGATCTTTTTTCTAGCTCTTTCAAGAGCTGCCTCTTTTTCGTCCTTCAATGCAATTGTCATCTCCATAGTGAGGCTGAATGAATCATCCTATCTAAAATAGCCAATTACTTTCCATTAAAAACTCTGTGATGGCTCCAAAATTTTTACAGAAGATTGGTTTAGGGGCAGTAATCTGGTTGAGAGTATGTGATGGTGGGAGGAGTTGATGGTGACTTTCGTCTAAGAAACTTGTCTTCAAGATGCATTTGCACAGTGAATTACATAAGATTGAGAAGCTACCAACTGTTCTTTGCAAGGAAGAGTAGTGGTGGTGGGGTTGATGAATATTATGAGGTTAAAGTATCCCCCACTGGGTTTCCCTAGTGGCTCAGCAGTAAAGAATCTGCCTGCCAATGGAGGAGACGTGGGTTCAATCCCTGGGTCAGAAAGATCTCCTGGGGGAGGAAATGATAACCCACTCCAGTATTCCTGCTTAGAAATCCCATGGACAAAGGAGCCTGGTGGGCTACAGTTCATGGGGTTGCAAAAGAGTCAGACACAACTTAGTGACTTAACAACAACACCACCATAAATAGTTCTGGGTGATGTCATGGTACTTCCCATGTGTATTTCTTTTATTGCATTCTATCACTGTCTGGAATTGTTGTGTTTATTATCTGTCTTTTCTCCCCTTGCTGGAATGTACACGGTCCGTATTTGTCTTCCCTACATACCCTGTGCCATCTTCAACTCTAAGAACAATTCCTTGCTCATAGCAGTCAAGAGTAGTTTTTGAGTAAGTGAGTGAAGTGACACTTAAATAAATAGGGCTAATTTACTTCCCTCCTGAACCATTTCCTCAAGCGGAAGATGTCTATGGATTATTTTGGTCTTCAAATCCATGATGATGTACATATTTGTATTTCTATACATAGACATGGCTTCCCACGTAGCTCAGTTGGTAAAGCATCTGCCTGCAATATCCTACAGAAAAGTAGAGGCTGGGAGAAAATAAGAAGATATGCTGGAGATGCTATGGAAGAAAAGTAAATGGAAAAAAGTTCAGCACTTGGAGGAAGGGAGAATAAGATACTGCGTGATGGGACGAGGCCATTCATAACTTTGCATTACCACCAAAAAACTCTGCAGTGTTTTCCAGATCAAAACATCCTTTCCAACCCTTAGGAGTTTTGACCCCAGCTTAGAGACAGTCCTCTGCACCGAGTCCTGCAGTCCCTGGCTGTGAGCCTGTGTCTCTTGCCTCTGTTCCCTGTTTCTCGGATGCTTCGGCTGCCTTGACACTCAGTTTCACTTCCAAATTTTGACTTCCTTATGCGTGAGTCATAAGGCAGTAAACACTGATTGTGAATGCTGAGGCCCAGATGCACTGGCGCAGGGCAACTGCGCTGCAAGGAGTTTGGGCCTTTTCTCTTGGTCCAGCCACCTTGCCTCTCTTCCAGAATCTGTTCCATCTGTCCTGCCTGTCCTGGTGCCTATCAGGCCTGGTGGCTGGGCTTTAGCTAAGAAGTAAAGAAACCTGTGGGTGGCGTGAGCAGAAGTAGAGGCTGCAGAAGAGTGTTGGGGGTGGCTCCACACAGAGAGTCAGAGGGGGACCAGGTAAGACCAGATGAGAAGCACAGTCTGGTGGTTGCAGCTGAATGACCACTTGTCACATAAGCTGTATGCTGCTTGTGAACTTTCCTTGTTTGTTCTCAGTTTTAAGTGTACAGTGAGGCACAAATATGGAGGAGGTCTCTTTGCATGTATTGGCCAGGGATCTGTGAATCAGGCATGTCAAGGTTTAATATACTATTTCCTGCCTTTTCATGTAAGTGGTAAAATTTTGATTTTAGTAATAATTTCAATAACAACAACATGGAAATTCCCTTATTGTCCTCAGTGCTCTCAGTGCCAAGGGCCTGGGTTCCACCCCTGGTTGGGGAACTAAAATCTGACAAGCCTTATGGTAAGGCCCCCCCAGAAAATAAGGGAAAACATTTACTACTACAACTATTAACACCACATCCACTGTGTACTGAGCACCTGCTATTTGCTAAGTGCTTTACTTATGTTACCCCTAAACCTTATAGTCCTAGGGAGCAGGGATAATAATAACATTTCACAAATTTTACTAATAGGAAAATTGAGGTGCAGAACAGTGAAGCCATTTACACGAGGTTATTTAGTTAATATGTTGCAGTATCAGAATCTGAACCCAGGTTTATCTGGCTCCAAACTGTAAAAGTTTTAATTTTTATTTGAAAATGCATTTTTAATGAATCATGCTTAAATTTTTTATCTTTATATAAACTTATTGTAAACTGTGTTCATGTAAACTACATTGCTCTTTAAAGTAGATTCCCTTGATAATATATGGATGTAAAGTTTCAGATGAATTTTTTGTTCCAACTTTGCAGGTTCTATACGTATTTTGAGCTAGTTCTATATATGGTAAGCTTACTTGATAACTGCACTTTGACGTTAATGTTATATTTGACATTTACAGATGTTAATGTTGAGAAATAAGGCATTTGTTATATAACTTCCCACCACTGGCAGAGAAGGTAATATGTAAATCATGTAGGAGTTTTCTATCAAAGAAAGCAGACATTGTGTCTTTTTGTGTACGAGTATTTGAATATGATTCATACTTCATTGAAATACTTACCCATGACTATGCCTTGGGTGTTTTTTATAAAAATAAAACAATATATATTTATTATAGAAGATTGGTAAATTACAGAGAAGAAGGAAAGGAATCATGCATAATCCTGCCAAAGATAGTTAAGTATTTTATAGGCTTTTTTATTAAAAAATTTAAGTATTTTACATTGTAAGTCACTTTGTGTATGATAGGTTATTTTCCCATAGCCAAGCAGCATTACTTTCTTCAAGGAAAGTAAGTTCACTTTTTGTTCACTCGTGAATTACTAACAGAAAAAAAAGTATAAAATGTATTGTTTTTTAATTGTATCTGTCAGTCTGGGCCTATTTTGAGACTGGATATTTAAGACAATTATTCTAGTTTGTCTTGCATTAATCAGTTTAGTTTATTTAATGCTTCATCATATAGATATTTTAACTATTGTTTTTTGGGGGAATAACTTCAAATTTACATTTTGAAAGAATAGAAATAGTACCTATATATTCATATACTCTACACAAATTCACCTGCTAATATTTTACTCCATTTACTTTATCACTTATATAGGTGATTTCTCTCTTTTATATTTAACATTTAAGTTATATATATTAATTTTTTTTTCTGAGTTATTTGCAGGTGTTATACACATCATAGTCCTTTACCCCTAAATATTTCAGTGTGTATATCCTAAAAGTAGGGATAATCTCTGGTTATTATTCTCAGCCAGAACAATAAATCTAACTCTGATATAACACTTTTACCTAGTTTTCTGTTCACATTCCAATTTTGTCAGTTGACCCAATGATATCCTCTGTAGCATTCTCCCCTTTCAGTATCAGTTCAGGACCCAGCACATGGTCAGATACAGTTATATCTCCTTCTCCGCAGGGGGCATTGGTTCCAGAAAGGCCTCCCTCCCCAACCGTTCTGTGTGCAGATACTGAAATCCGCAGGTGTTCAAGTCCCTTGTATAAAATGGCATAACAGTCAGACCCCTGTATCCTCAGATTTAGCGTCTGCAGATCTAGAGGGCTGACAGTATTGCATTTAGTTGTCATGTCTCTTTTGCTTCTTCTAACCTGGAACATTTCTACTGCCCTTTTACAGAATTTGGCCTCCCCCGCCTTTAGAAAATAGAATGGCCATTTTTTTCAGGTTTGTCTCATATTTTTCCATGAGTCTAGGAAAACAGTCCCCTGTTATCTGAGCTGCCTGAAGCTATACTGGAGAAAAATGATTTCTCCTTTTCTTCTGCCTTTCAGATCTCACATATGTGTCTCCAATGGCAGAATTCAACCTGGAACCATTCAGGGAAAACAGAGTTCTAGGTTTTCTCCCCATCTGCAGAGCAGAGTGTAGAAAGGGGTGGCAACAATGCTAAAATGAACAACTGCTGACCTCCTGTCCTGTTAGGACCTGGGGATAGAAGGAGAACAAGTCAGTGAGCTCCCTGCCTTTAGGAGCTTACAGTTTCCAGATAGACCTCCGATACTGAGAGGGAAACACACAGGGTACTGTCTCAGGGCTCAGAGGCCTGACAGAAGACAGAGGGCCGCAGCTCTGTGAAGGGTAGGGTGGGGTGGACTTGGGACTGTCTAGGCAGAGAAATGGCCGAAGCGGTGGACCCCACAGAACAAGATCTATCTTCAAAACAACAGAAGGTCAACATCACTGGAATTTTGTGGAGTGGGGCATCGTCTTAAGACGGACAGACTAGTAGAGGCTGGGTTGTGCTAGGCCTTGTAGGACCTGGTGATGAGCTGGCATTTTGTCCTAAGTGAAAGAGAAATGTTATACCCAATATGGCACCATTGGGCAAATTAGAAGAGGCATCGACTCCTCAAGACATTTCCATCTTGTTGAAAAACTGCTGTAAAATACTTTTATTAGAACAAGACACTTTACTGACAACTGCCAGAGGATATCTGTGATGAATATAAAATTTACACTGCCTCAGAGGGAAAGGCACTCTTCCATAATGCTATTCTACTACTACAACCTGTACCACGTACATGGTCACCTGGGCAGGGGTTGATACAGCCTGTATGGTCTCTGTGTGGAGGGGACACAAAGAGAGGGGAAGAGTTCAGATAAAGTGTTTTGGAAGCAGATCCTACAATATTTTGGAGGCAAAAGGATTGGTTAGAGAAGATGGGAAAGGGGATGGTGTAGTGATGACTCATCAGGTTTGTGGGTGGCGGTGCCATTACTGAAATGGGTACCACTGGGAGAAGACCAGGGACAAAGAAATCCAGTAGTGAGCTACCCTGGTGGCTCAGTGGTAAAGAGTCCATCTGCCAACGCAGGGGACATGGGTTTAACCCCTGGTCTGGGAGGATCCCACATGCTGCGGAGAAACTAGGCCCATGTGCCACAACTACTAAGCCCACACGCTGCAACTACTGAAGCCCGTGTGCCTAGAGCCCGTGCTCCACAACAAGAGGAGCCACCACAATGAGAAGCCTGTGCACCGCAACCAAGAGTAGCCCCTGCTTGCCGCAGCTAGAGAAAAGCCCTCACAGCCGTGAAGACCCAATGCAGCCAAAAAATTTTTTAAAAGTAAAAAAAGAAAAAGAAGTGAAAGTGAAAGTCGCTCAGTCGCGTCTGGTTCTTTGTGACTGTATAGTCCATGGAATTCTCCAGGCCAGAATACTGGAGTGGGTAGACTTTCCCTTCTCCAGGGGATCTTCCCAACCCAGGGATCGAACCTAGGTCTTCTGCATTGCAGGTGGATTCTTTACCAAAAAAAAAAAAAAAAAATCTGGTAGTAATTAAAATCCAGGTATTTGTCATCTTCCTCTGAATGTTCTGTTTTCAACTAAAAGTTAACCAAACTCTTGTCTTTTCCAAAATACATATCCTTGAAAAACTTACCTGTTAGAGTCAAGGATAATATTTTTACCCTTCACGCTTGTAGAATTGGGTTAAACTCAAATTTTACTAGCATTTCCAAGTTCCTTTTAGGCACTCTGCCGAAGACTTTACACACCTTTTCTCATTTTCTCTGTGTGGCAATCCATGAGGTAGTTCCTATTTTTATTTTCATTTTATACAGATGTTAGGCTCAGAGACAGATCTTATCACTCGATTTGAACAGGGTGCCCCAGTTACAAGTTCAAGTCAAGACTTGATCATACTGCCCGAGTTGCTTGCTTCTTTCAGCTTTGTCAGTGTTATCCAATAGAAGTTTCTGCAATGATGGAAATACTTTATATCTGCACTGTTCAGTAGTTATATGACCTTTAACCACTTGAAATTTGCCTGATATGATGGAGGAACTAATTTTTTTTTTTAATGAAGTGATCTTATTTACTTATTTATTTTTTGGCCAAGTTGTGCAGCATACAGATCTTAGTTCCCCTATCAGGGATTGAACCCAAGCTTCCTGCATTGGAAGGCGGAGTTGTAACCACTGGACTGCCAGGGAAGTCCCAGGAACTAAATTTTTTGTTTTATTTCTTTTTGGTTCGCTGGGTTTTTCCGTTGCTGTGCTTGGGCTTTCTTTAGCTATGGTGGGCGGGGGCTGCTGTTGGTTGCAGTGCCAGGACTTCTCATTGCAGTGGCTTCTCTTTTTGCAGAGCACAGACTCCAGGGGCATGGGCTTCAGTAGTTGCCGCTCCAGGGCTCTAGAGTGTGGGCTTGGTAGTTGCCATGCATGGGCCTGAGTTACTTCGAGGCAAGGGAAATCTTCCCAGATCAGGGATCGAACCTGTGTCCCCTGAATTGGGAAGCGGCTTTTTATTCACTGTATCACCAGGGAAAGCCCCCCAGGAACGAACATTTTAATTTAAATAACTACACTTGGCTAAAGCGTTAGTTGTTCAGCTGTGTCCAACTATTTTTGACCCCATGGACTGTAGCTCGCCAGGCTCCTCCATGGAATTCTCCAGGCAAGAAAACTGGAGTTGGTAGCCATTGCCTTCTCCAGGGAATCTTCTTGACCCAGGGATTGAACTCAGGTCTCCTGCATTGCAGGTAAATTCTTTACTGTCCGAGCCACCAGAGAAGCACCCCCCATGTGTGTATATATTATATAAATTATTTTATACATAATTAATTATATATATACTTAACATTTATAGCCCTTCCTGTACCAGACACTCTGCTTCACAAATATTAACTCATTTTATCTTCATAATGATGCTGTGAGGTAGATAATTTAAATATCCTAATGTTACAAATGAAGAAACTAAGGCAAAATTTGGATATGGCCAAGGACACAAGTTGTTGTTCAGTTGCTGTTTGTGTCTGACTGTTTGCGACCCCATGGACTGCAGCATGCCAGGCTTCCCTGTCCTTCACCATCTCCTGGAGCTTGCTCAAACTCGTGTGCATTGAGTCGGTGATGCCATCCAAACATCTCATCCTCTGCCATCCCCTTCTCCTTCTGCCCTCAATCTTTCCCAGCATCAGGGTCTTCACCAATGAGTTGGCTTTTCGAATCAAGTGGCCAAAGTATTGGAGCTTCAGCTTCAGCATCAGTCCTTCCAATGAATATTCAGGACTGATTTCCTTTAAGATGGACTGGTTGGATCTCTTTGCAGTCCAAGGGACTCTCAAGAGTTCTCCAGCACCACAGTTTGAAAGCATCAATTCTTCAGTGCTCAACCTTCATTATGGTCCAACTCTCACATCCATACATGACTACTGGAAAAACCATAGCTTTGACTAGATGGCACTTTGTCGATAAAGTGATGTCTCTGCTTTTTAATATGCTGTCTAGGTTTGTCATAGCTTTTCTTCCAAAGAGCAAGTGTCTTAATTTCATTAAGCTTCAGTCACTGCCTGCAGTGATTTTGGAGCCCAAGAAAATAAAATCTGTCAGTTTCCATTTTTTTCCTACTTGCTGTGAAGTGATGGGACTGGATGCCATGATCTTGGTTTTCTGAATGTTGAGTTTTAAACCAGCTTTTTCACTCTCCTCTTTCACTTTCATCAAGAGGCTCTTTAGTTCTTCTTTGCTTTCTGCCATTAGAATGTTGACATCTGCATATCTGAGGTTGTTGATATTTCTCCTGGCAATCTTGATTCCAACTTATGTGTCATCCAGCCTGGCATTTCACATGATGTACTCTGCATATAAGTTAAATAAGCAGAGTGACAATATACAGCCTTGACATACTCCTTTCCCAATTTGGAACCAGTTCATTCCATGTCCGATTCTAACTGTTGCTTCTTGAAGTACTGTATTTCGGACTCTTTTTGTTAACTATGAGGGCTATTCCATTTCTTCTAAGAGATTCCTGCCCACAGTAGTAGATATAATGCTCATCTGAATTAAATCTGCTCATTCCCATCTATTTTAATTCACTGATTCCTAAAATATTGATGTTCACTCTTGCCATCTCCTGCTTAACTACATCCAGCTTACCTTGATTCATGGACCTAACATTCCAGGTTCCTATGTTAATATTGTTCTTTACAATATATTGGAGCTTACTTTCACCACCAGACACATCCACAGCTGAGCGTCATTTCAGCTTTGGCCCAGCCTCTTCATTCTTTCTGGAGCTACTTCTCTCTTCCCCAGTAGCATATTGGGCACCTACCAATCTGAGGGGCATCTTCCCGTGTCACATCTTTTTGCCTTTTCATACTGTGTAGCTGGTGGCAAAGCCAAACTTTGAGTAGTCCTTTTGGCTGCTAAGTCCATGTCTTTTGTTGTTTAGTCACAAAGTCACGTGACTTTTGCAACCCCATAGACTGTACCCACCAGACTTCCCTGTCCATGGAATTTCCCAGGCAACAATACCAGAGTGGGTTGCTATTTCCTTCTCCAGGGGATTTTTCTGACCCAGGGATTGAACCCATGTCTCCTGTATTGACAGGCAGAGTCTACCACTCAGCCAGAAGGAAAGTCCCCATGACATTTACGGTAAGCTAAATAAGTATAATGGGAGGTGAGAGAGGGCAAACATTTTTACTAATAGATGAGTGATCAAAAATGTTTCCTATCACTTTAGGCTAGACTTTAGACAACTGATCAGACATAGCAATTCCTAATCTCAAACTTTAAAGGGATTTTGGAGCTAAGTCCATCCTTCTTTCCACTGACAGAGGCTGTTCTGTATGCAGAGGGGGAATGAGGCTAAATGAAGTTGGGGTATGGTGATGGTTGAGATGAGAGTTCTAGGAACATTTGTACTTGTCTACAGACAACTACAGCTAACACTTGTTAAGGTTTCTGTGATGGTGATTTCCTGTTTTCCTATTTAAAAAATTCATCCTGCCAGTTTTGTTCTAGTCACCAGTTTAAAAAAAAATTGTTTCTGATATATTCAAACAGAAGAGGATGGGAGGTGGAAGATCTGGAGAGGGCAGATCCCAGACTAAAAGAAAGTTGTTTGGAACCAAGACCTGCTCTGTGTTCCTTAGGTGGGTGCTGTTTCATGTGGCATGGGTTATGGTGGCTCTGATTCAACAATCAAAGGTTAAAAAAAAAAGTTATTATTTCAAAGAAAAGAAAAAACAAAAATAAAACAAAAAAAAGAAAAAATATAAAAGAAAACAGAGGCTTTTTTTCAAAATCTTGATATAACAGATCAACGGTTAAGATAAACTTTACTCAAATCTAATCTCTGCCTATTCACTTTTTGTTTGACGTGAATATGCAGTCTTCCCCCCCCACAGGCCCCCAGTCCTTGTCTACCTTAGGCATATTTTACATCTCCCCACGGACCCACCAGCGCACTTGGCTGTGGTATAAATGAAGAAGGGCTCGTTTAACCTTATATACCATCATCGCTGTTCCCAAGTGTGTGAAGTACGTTTGTGGTGTCAGAGAAAATTTTGGGAAAGACCAGAATTCTAAGTCAGGGAATAAAGGCACCACTTAAAAGGCTGTGCGGAGTATGTGGGGTACGTGTTGCCGCCGTCGTTTCCTGTGTTTCAAGCGGTAGGATTTTTAGGACAAGCAGATGGAACACGTGATGGGGCAGGAACGGCCGCGCCAGGGGGATGTAGCAAACAGATGTCCACCCGGACGCCTTGGGCAGCTAAATCCAAAGCTTTCATTTCCCGGTCGCGGAAAGTTCCTGAATTCCCCGCAGAGGCCCGTTCGGGGTGACGGGAAAGGGGCCCAGCCCTCCTTCCATTTTTATAGCATCGTTAAGCACTTCGCGAGGAGGTGAACCGTCCTTGCCGAGGGCTCGCCTGCGCCCGGCAGCCCAGGTGAAAGACGTCGCACGTGCAGCCAATCCGCGTCAGGGCGCGCGCCCTCGACTCCGAGCAGAGGAGCCAATCCCGAGTCCCAGCCGCCCAGGCGGGTGTGGCCCCCGCGCTGGCCCCGCCCCCTCGGGCCCGGCGCGCGGGACTGCCCGGGCGGGGCGAGGGAGCAGGCCAGAAAGGGCGGGGAGCGAGCGCTGGGGGTGTGCTCGCGCCCGCGCCCGCGCCCGCGCCCGGCGTGTGGGTGGCGGCGCGCTTGTGCGCGCGCGCGGAGGGGAGAGGCCAGCCCCGGCGGCCGTTGTGGGCTTCGACTGGAGGGGCGGGAGGGTCACCTGCGAGCGTCTGCGACGCCGGCCCGCCCGCCGCGTCCGGATCGCGCCGGCTGCGCGGGGCCGCTGGCTGCACACCCTGCGAAGCTGGGGCGGGGAGGCAAGGAGAGTCCGCGCGCGGCGCCCGGGACGGGGAGAAGTCGGACCTTCGCCGCTGCGGCCGTCCGCGCCCGGCTGGGTAGGTGAAGCCCGGGCTTGGTCGTCGGGCGGTCCCCCCGGCGGGCCGGGAGAAGAGAAGCGAAACTTTGCGAGCGCTTCCCCCCCGCGGTCCCTGGGCCGTCGGCGGCGCGGGGAGGTGTCGTCGTCTCCGGCGGCGGCGGCGGCGGCGGCGATCGACGCCATGTTGGGGTCTGTGAGAAACGGGGCGCTCCCGGGCGGCTCCCCGTGCCCTGAGGGGGCCGCGGTCGCCCGCCAGAGGGCTCGCGGGCCGCAGGGAGGGCCGCGCGGGTGCTCGTCCGGCCCGCGGGGAGGGGGACCCCGAGGTCCGGCAAGAAGTTGTGAGGGCGTGAAGACTTAGGTGTCCGTCGTGGCCACTGGCGTCTTGGGGTGCCAGCGTCTTTCTGTCCAGAAAGTTTGCAGGGTCTGGGCATCAGGGACCTTGTAACTTGAACAGTGTCTTTTTATGTGATTTGAGAACTTGAGCGGCGTCTTTTTATGTGATTTGAGGCAAAAAAAAAAAAAAAATGGCACCGCACAATTTGCCCTGATAGAAGGGCTGGCTCTGACGCCTTACTTATTTGGAGTCTTTTAAAGTCGTATGCCAAAGTTTTTCTTTAAAATTTTTGTTGGGAGGCCGAGAGCTTGCTGTTCATGCGGCTTGAATACCCGCTGTGCGCTCTTACTACGTTGTAATAGTAACGCGAGTGTGCGGTGAAAAGAACGGGTAGTATGAAGGTTACAGGTAACCCAGCCCTTCTCTGTAATTCATAGACTCCGAGATTTACATTTTTTGTTTTTTCATGGGGTGCTCGGGTTAATACAGTATTAACGAAATTGAGCAAGGTCCTCACAGCATTGGAGGTGAATGGTATTAAGTTACTTATTTGGCCTGGAGTAGTCTTGGAGAATTTCTCTTAGTCTGTAGGTAAAAATACAACTTCTGCTCAGGTTTGATTGCTGATATTCTTAGTTTTTGTTTTGTCTTTTTCATTGTCAGGTGATTGCCATTATACATATTTGTTTTTCTGGATGAAAAGTTACCTAGAATTGAGGTGATTTAACTAATGTCACAAATCTAGCGGACAACTTGGTATTTAACTGAGGTCTTATGACTGAAGCCTTCTTATTTTTCTTATAGCATAACTTTGCAGGATACTTAACTCATTCCCGTGGAGCAGTTTCTGTCCACTTTGTTTTCTCTGTTGTAGCTGCTCTTTCTGATTTTAATTTAGTTCCTTAGTGAGTGTGTGTGTATTTCCTAGGAGTTTCCCTCATTTTCAAGGTTTTATGTGCTGAAATTTTTCCTCTTAAAAATACTCAGCCTATGCTCTTTAAAACTTTTCTGCACAGTTCTCCTTATCCACCCCCTTTTCTTCTCAAGAATAAGTCACTTATCTATCCAGTTGCATCCCGGTAAATATTACATTTTTCTGCCATGGCATTTCCTCAACAGCAAGCGTTGCATGAGGTCTGACTTGCCTCTTCATCCTCAGGGTGCTGAGAACATGATGCTAAGGAAAGGTTTGAGTGGATGAATACACATACACTTTTTGTAAATATACTTCATGAATTTCTTGTTAAATTGCACTTTCCAAGAGTAAAAGTAGTTAGATCTTTTCTAATTGCCTTTTTTTTTTTTTGAGGTTTTATCTTAGTAACTCAACTAATTTTGGACTGGGGGTACAGAACTTGAATGTTTATGACATTTCCAAGTAGATAATGTCCTGAAGTGTAATCAACAAAGAAGCAGCAGCAGTGGATCAGCAAAAAGATAGTAATCATACTTTTAAAGTGCCACTGTATTTAGTGTTTGCACTGGATAGAAATAGTTAATGCCTTAAAATTTTGAAGATCATGTTTATACATTTAAGTTACTTGATAGAACACTCGTTTCTCTTGTCACTGATTGTTTTGGTAGAATTGTCTTAGAATTTTGTTTTAGAACATCTTGCTTATTGTAAAACATAAAAATTGCTTTTCTGTTGATAAATTTATCTTTGAGAACCAGCTTTGTACACCAGCTGCATGCTTAGTAGCAAGGTGTATGTTGGCTTAAGTGAATAAAATGTACTCCGTAGATACACTCTCACAGTGCTGTTTTAAATTGCAAACCCTCACTAGGTGGTGTTCTGTAATTCTGTAATGAAATTACTGTAAAATTGGGTTAATTCCTTGTCCCCATAATTTTCTCTCCAGTCAACCTGTAAATCACAAACTTTGTGCTTCACTTGGGGGCGGGAGGAGAGGGGGTCCTGGGAAGAGAACGGAAGGCATTCAAGTAGTTGCTGTGAGTGCTGGAGAAAGCGAGTTACACGTAGGGTGGATTGGAACAAAATCAAACCACACCTCAATTCTAGCTGGGCTCCATTCTAGCTTGTGACTCTTGAATCTTGAATAGGTCACTTCATTTCTTTAACCTTCACTGAACTTATTTGTAAAATGGACACAGAAACATTTGCCTCCCAGTGTTCACTAAGATGTTTGTGGAAGTGCTTGGTGCAGAATGTTCAGTAGGTTAATCAGCAAATGAGCACAGTGGCAGTGAGTTGTAAAGTTTTAAAAGGGAAGGAACCTTTAGAAATACCTAGTTCAGTTCTCAACTTTGGCTGCACATTAGAATTCCCTGAGTAGCTTCTTAAAAATACTTGATGCCTGAACCCCACCCTTAAACAAATTAATCACAATTACTGGCTTTGGAATCAAAGTAGAGGTAGCTTTGCCAGCTTTTCGTGTTGTTGTTTGTGTCTTTGTTTTAATGTGCAGTCAGGGTTGAGAACCATTTAATTTAGTCTCTCATCTCCTTATTCTGTTCATTTTGTGGTTGAATAAAGTGCAGAGAGAGGTTAAGTACCAGCCAAATTCCTGTCAGGTTGGAAAGAATGAATTTGGAGCAAAGTGAAGTGCACAGAGATTAAAGTAATAGTTACCTTTATTTCAGGCCAGAAAGGCCACATTCAGAGCTACAGTCACTAAGTCCAGTGACCTTCATCTCCATTTTACATTAATGACCTACATGAATGACTATGTTCTTTAATCTTGTCATCATTTAGACCTCAGGTCTTAAACTGTGACCGGAGATTGTCATTCAAGGGCCTGTCTTTGTATTTTCCATCCTATCCAATGAACCAACTTTTTGTCCTCATGGTCACCTGCAATCCTTCCCAGGCTGTTAGTTTTATTCCTTTTTCCCAATCTTGAATTCTGTAGTTCATATACTATGAACCTACTAGTACCACATAGTCCTTCTCTCCTTGACCTTATATTACTGGTCAATTCTCAACTTGTAAATATCACCTTTTACTTTTTCTTTTGTCCCTGCCTAGCACCCCTGATAAAAGCAACACCTCTCATGACTTTTAAATATTTGTTTTCCAGCTGCCTGTGTGTTAGTTCATTTCTAATCTTTTTTCATCGCAGAGTTGACTCATTTTCTTTATTGCCTTTCACTCCTAACTCAGGTTGCTAAACCCGATCTTGAAACACTTGACTCTTAACAGATGACCTTGCTTCCTTCTATGGATTTTATGATGTGAATTTTCTGTTTTCTTTGCATCAACTCTTTCATCTTTTTTGTCTTTACATTTCCATTTAATTCTTTATATTTGTTTAAACAGTAGTTGAAGAAAAAAAACTTCTTGTATTCTTCTTCTGCATTGGCAGGTGGATTCTTTACCTACTGAGCCACCTGGGAAGCCCCTAATTATACCTATAATTTTGTGTTCATTAAATTTTTATAAATATTCTTTGTATTTTGTTAATTTAAAACCCATTTCTTTGTTTATGAGAATATGTTCAATATAAAATAATTAGGCAGTATCAAAATATTTCACCCTAGTATCAATCCTTAGAGATAACCAGTACTGAATTTTTGGTGGGTGTCTTTCCAGACTTTAAAGAAGAAGATTTATATTGTATGTGCTGTTTAGAAGCTTTTATTTCATAAACTGCCTTATTTAACAATTTTCCATGTTAAATATTAGTCTGTGTTCTCCGAAGAGCTATCTGAAAATCCATTGTATGGAAATGTCATAACTTTTTTTGTTGAACGTTTCGGTTGTTTCTGACTTTTCAGCATTATAGACAGAGCTACAGTGAATGTCTTCACGCGAACAACTTTGTACACTGGTCTAATTATTTTTTGCATATATTCTTGGAGGTAGAATTGTGGAAACTTTTTACAGTGCTTACATTGCCCCAAACGGCATTGTGGAAAGCTGTTCCAGTATATACTCTCAAGATGATGCGTGCTCGTTTTCTCCACATCTTGGGTGAAGAATGCATCATTTACATTTTTATTTCATTGGTTAGCACTGAGAGCCAGTGTTTTTTCCACTTACTGGTTTTCATTTGTTCCCTGATAGCTCAGTTGGTAAAGAATCCGCCTGCAATGTGGGAGACCTGGGTTCAATCCCTGAGTTGGGAAGATCCCCTGGAGAAGGGAAAGACTACCCACTCCAGTATTCTGGCCTGGAGAATTCCATGCTCTGTATAGTCCATGGGGTCCCAGAGAGTTGGACACGACTGAGTGACTTTCACTTTTCACTTTCACTTCATTTGTTCCTTTGGAAATTGCCGTTTGTATCTTACCCATTTTGGGGGGGAATATTTTCCTTTTATCTCATTGATTTATGGGAGCCCTTTATATATTAAAAATGTGATCCTTTGCCACATTGTGCAACAGTTTTTCTTTAATTCTTCCCCACCTCCCAGTGTTAAAGTTTAAAATGTTTATGTAGTAAAATGTTTTCTTTTATGATATTTGGCTTTTTAAAAAAATTTGTTTGGCTGCATCAAGTCTCAGTTGCGGCATGCAGGGAACTTCGTTGCGGCGGCACAGGCTCAGTAGTTAGAGTGCCCAGGCTTTATGCGCTACGGCATGCGGTATCTTAGTTTGGATTCTTAGCCACTGGACCGCCAGGGAAGTCCTGATATTTGGCTTTTTAAATGTTATATTTAGCCATTCCTTTCTAGGGCTAGAAATTTAGCTTCTGTTTATCACTATTAGAGTTGATGCCACCTGGAAGACTTTGTTTTACAGCCCCCTACTACCACCCTCAAGAGTTTTATTTTTCAGGATAAACTTCTGTGGTTAAAAATTCCAGGGTCAAAGAACTCTGCTTTCTGAAATATTACTATATCTTACCTTGAGTCCTTGATTTTTTTCAACCACGTTTCAGTACTTATTGTGGTCTTTTGGCACGGTCAGTTTATTTAGTCTCTAAGACTTGTAGGACATGTGAAAGCATGTTGAAAAGGTGCTTTGTGCTCTCTTGTCTCCTTTCTTCTCTTGCTTCTTCTCCTGCTTTTTAGACTAGGCATTCCGCAAAGGTTAGTCCTCTGCCCTCTCCTCTCATTCACAGCAGCAACAGTCTTCTCTTCACAGATGACTCCTAAATCTCTCTATGTCCTGGAGCTTCCTGCTTTTCTTGGTGTTTCTGTTGTCTGATAGATGTTTGTCTGATGGATACCCTGAAGGTACTTCAAGATATATCCCAGAATGATTTCTTCTTCTTCTGGAACAAAGCTAGCATCTGATCTGTCCAATGGCTTATGCTTAAACCTTTGAAGTTATCTTACATTCAGTTTCAAACACATTCACTTGGTTGCTAAATCCTTTCTGCCTTACCTCAGTAATCTGTCTTACTTCCATCTTCCTCTTTTTATATCTGGTGTCAAATTTGTGGCTTAGACTTGTTACCTTTCATTTAGAGAATATTGTAATATACTCCCGCTTTTTTTTTTTCCCCTTTAGTATTGCTTCTTTGGTAGCCTCATCCTCTGTTCTGCCTCTGCATACTTATTAATGTTTTTCTAGTTAAAAACCTTAGTCTTCCCATTGCCTATATAGTAAAGTCTAAGCTGGTCAGTCTGATGCTTACTTTCCTTTGTAGTTTGGCTCTTCACTATCTTGCCAGATTTCTACTTTACCACTATACATTCCCCAGACCCTGCTTCCTGCAGCCTAGGCTCAGTTATTTCCTTACTGTATTTGAATACCATCTGCTTTATCTCTCCCTCTGCCCTGAATAGTTTGACTTTTTGCTCTAAGGCCTAGCTTGAATTTCTAGTCATTTAAGAGTTGTTTCTAAATATGCCCCCTGATCAAAGTTACCTCCCAACCATAATCTATGGCCTGAGATTTCATCACTCTTTATTTTTTTAATTAAAAGAAATTTATGTTTTGGCTTGTTTTTCCTCTGCTCCTTTAGACTTTGAGTGCACAGATTTGAGGTAATCATATTCCTCAGTTCATAGCACATTATATGCGAACCAAACACTTGTTTTGTTTCCTTCCTTATCAGTTTCTCCCATCATCCTCTTTCCTTTGGAAACATACCCTAATGTGTAACACATGAATTACATATATCTGTGTATGTAAGCTTGGTGATTATCTTTCTTCACAAAAATTGTGAGTTTTGAGTACTTCTACCTTTGTACAAGATGATCAGTAAATGTTTTTTTACCTGAAATTCATTGAAAATTGCTGATTTTACTAGCTTCCATATTGCTTACACTAAGAACCCAGGGATTTAATTTCAGTTTTACTCTTCCACATCTAATTAGTTATGGCAGTCTTGAACCTTACCAGGTTTTTCTTTTCCTGTAGCAAACTTCAGACTCGCCTCAACTTTCCCCTTTTGTAGTAGTTTTTCAACTGGGTCCTGCTTTCAGTCTCTCCCTTCTGAAATCTTTCATTGTTTCCACAGTTATCTTAGAAGAATCCAGATCAAATCAGACCACTCATTCCTAAAGCTTTGAAAAGAACCCTCAGGAATCAACAAGATCTCTCCCCTGTTTTTCTCCACTATTTTTCCACTAAATAACTTCTTCTGCTAAATAGCTTATACTGCCTCTTCTGCAGCTGTACATGGAACTTTTTTTTCCCCCCGGGGGGAGGGGAGGAAACACTTTATTTTAAAAATTAGGAGTCCTTACAGTTCTTCAGATTTTAAAAGCAAGGGAGTGAAGTACATGTAACTTTTTTACAACACATTTTTACTTGTAGGGCTTTATGCCTTAGCATTTTTTTGTCTTTTGAAGTTCAACTTTTTTTTCACAACCTGTTTCAAGTGTTCAACTGCTACATTCTTCCTTACCACTTTTTTTTTATTATAGTATTTATTTCATTGTGCTTTTTATTAAAACTTTTTGGAAACACGTCTTAATTCCCAGTGTCTGGTTCATTCTTTTTTTCCCTTTAACACAAAGCATAAAGTCTTGAATGTAATGAGATTGTAACTACTGTTAGGGCTATGATGGGTACTGGCTTTATTTTTCAAATATTATACAATGATTTAACAGCTGTCAGCACTGTACAGCTGCCCCTGTACAAATACTTTCTGAAATGATGCAGTTTTTTAATCTGAAATTTGTTGATGAAAATATGCATACATCATCATTTTTTATTTGCTAACTGAACAGCTGTGCTTTTTGGCAAGAGAAGAAATCATTTTTATATATTATCATGAGATTGAGACTTTAAAAACAGGATCTGCTATGCTCAACACTTAGAATTCATAATTAGATACTATAGTTAAATAGACCAGAACATTTGCTGTAAATTTAAAATCTGTGGGCCTAGTGAAGCATTTGATGTGTGGGGTGTGGTTCCTGTTTTGTGTGAAAATTAGTACTATGAATGTCAAAAATGATGTCTTTGATTTTTATAAAACCCAAGATTGAGAAGTTGCTGCCACTTTTAACTGCTCAGTGCACATTGCTGGTATGTATATGCAAGCAGTTTTGTAGGCGCTGTTAGGAATACAAAGTTGTAGGAAATGATGTTCTTTTTTTTTTTTTTTTTCAGGAACCTCCAAATCTGTTGAAAATAAGCATACATAGACATTTTTATAAAATTTGATAGAATTGTAAGTGCCATAAAATGGTACAGGTGAAACACCACGTGGCAGTGAGGTTACTGAACTGACTGATAAGATTTCAGAGTAGCAGGTGGACGGGAGGAAGCCCAGAGCATATCCTGGGAATAACTGGTAGTCTGGTCTGATTATAAGAGAATATACAGAAAGAGGCAAAACTGAAAAGATAGGCAGGCTGGGGCTTGACTGAAGGGCTTTACATACTAGATTAAGGATTTTGGATTTGATTTAGTTGGCCAGGGAGCCTTTGGTTGTTGAATAGAGAGTTACCTGATCATAGCTGTAGTTAAAGAATATTAATGTTGTCTTGTGTGATGTGATTTAAATGCAAGTTAAAGACTAGAAGACTTGTTTCAGCTTGAGGTCATATTCTTCCCCTCTCTAAAGCCCTTTTTTTAAAAATTCATAATGTGACCCTTCTGGTTTTCTAAATTAATTTTAGAAAATCTTCAACTGTGGCTTAGTTGTTCTTTATATACCATGGTGCGTTTTTCTATCATGCCTAACCTATTTGAAACTGCCTTTACTGAGACGCTAAATTAGTCGCAGCTTTACTTTTCACTTCCTGTTAGTGTTTGAATAATTGTTTTGAGCATATTTAATACTTATTACCATGTATTTTAAGTTTCTTGTGTCTTCAGTTGCTTTCCCCAAATGCATAGTAAAGTCTGCATGAATGGAATATTTATTTCTGAAGGTAGCAAAGTATAATGGAAAAACATGCCTTAAAAAAAAAAAATAGCATCCTAGTGGAAAGGGGAGGGAAAAACTTTGTCTTTTATTGATAGAATAAGTACATTTTACTAAAATACCAAGTTTAATTTGCCACATGTTGCTTTATTGTCCTAGTATTTTACTGATCGTCTTACCTAGAATTTCCTGGTTATTATTATACTTACTAAGTTATATAACTTTCGAAAGTAAAACCTTTTTGTCCTTTGCTTAGGTGTTTAGAATAATTGTTCATTAGACTTGGGTGTATTAGTAAGGCCAAAGAATTGATGCTTTTGAACTGTGGACTGTTGGTAAGACTGATCTTGAGTCCCTTGGGGGGGGAAGAAGAAAGAATCTGCCTGCCAATGCAGGAGTTGCGGGTTCAATCCCTGGGTTGGGAAGATCTCCTGGAGAAGGAAATGGCAACCCACTCCAGTATTCTTGCCTGGGAAATCCAATGGACAGAGAGCCTGGTGGGCTACACTTCATAGGGTCGGAGAAGAGTTGGGCACGACTTAGTGACTAAAAACAAAAAAACAAAAACAACAAAGTCTTGTAGTAAACCAGAAGTATGACTTGTCTATTATCAGAGTTCATTATTTTAAAGACAGAAAGGTCCTTGCAGATTATTTTATTCCAGGTGGTGGCTGGTGTGGGTGGATGTAGAGCAGTTAGGTAGTTTGTTTGAAGTCTCTTATTTAGTGCCTGAGCTGAGATTAGAATCCAGGTCTCTTGGTTCATAGTTTATTGTTTTTTTCTGGTACAGTGCACAGTTGAATGAATACTCACTGATACAGATGTCTTGGATTCAAGTAAGAAATTGATTAGGTGATTTTTTGTTTTAAACTCACCTGCAAGGATGAGATAAGAGGTATTGGTTTTCAGTAAGAAGAACTGGGCCGTAGTATTCTGTGACAGTTGGACTCGCTTCTCAATTGTAACTAGTATTCTTCTTCTTAAGAGAGTTTTTGCCTTATCTAGTATTACATTTTTAACAGGTGGTAGACACTCCATTGAAGAACATATTAACTTTAGAAACAAGGTTAGCAAAAGACTAGAATGGAACTTGGACAATTCAAATAAAGTTCTTGTCTAGAAGAAAACTGTTTTTGAAACTTTGGATGGTTTAGTTTTTAAAATTTGGTTTATAAAGCTGACTTTATAAAGATTAAGAGGATTTCTTTGTTTTGTTTTCGGTGGGCTTTTGCTATTTTAAACTATGAATTAAGGCTGCCAAACACCATTTGCTGGAAAAGCAGACAAAGGAAGTCATGTGGAGAACTGTTAGCATGTGTGCTCTGCTCAGTCGCGTCCTATCCTATGCGACCCGCGGACTGCAGCCCTCCAGGCTCCTCTGTCCATGGGATTCTCCAGGCCAGGATACCGGAGTGGGTTAGAACGTAGAGTTCCCTGAAGTGGCTGGATATGGGAAGAAACTAACAGAAATATTAGTACTTTTCTTATAATGAATTAGAAAATACAGTGTGGAAAAGAGATTAGATTCAAAATAGCAACAAAAGTATGAAGTATCTTGGAATCTATGTAAGTAACATAATAATCTTGTGATACAAAACCTACAGAATTACTGGGCCCATTAACCCAAGATTTAAAACCTTGGGAAGAGATAGTATCAACCTGTTAGGAACATTTGAAATTATAAAGATGTTAATTTATTCCAAGTTAATTTATGACTATAATATGAATTCATCAAAATTTCAGTGGATTTTGTCTGTTTATTTTTTTCATTCATTTATTGTAATTTAACGTGGTTCTAAACCTTAGCTGCACAGTAGAATTACCTGGGGAATTTTAAAGGATATCCGTGTAGGCCATACCCCACATACCTCAGACTAATAAAATCAGAACATCTTGGGGAGAAATCTAGATAACCATGTTTCTTAACCTTTTATATTTATCATCACAGTCTATTGGTTTTAATTTTGGTTTTTGAATTTCTGTTTTAATCAGTTCTAATTATTTGTAATGATTGATATTTATATATTTTATTATTTCTTAGAGATTTTCGAAACAAAAAGGAAATTTTACTTACTGAATAACATAGCTTGTGATTACCATATGGGCTTATTAGACATGTATAAATCTAAGATACAGTACAGGATTTTAGTGATCTTATTTTTCCTATATCTTGAAGCATTTTACTATTAGGAATTATTAACCCCCCTCCCCAGAAAAAAAGAATATAGAAGTAATTGCCTAGAAGGAAGATACAATGATAAAATATATCACCACCATTGCACCATTTTTCAGTTTTATTATTACATTAACCAAAGTATTGCATCATTTTTCAAAAAGATACACGAGCTGTTTGGAGATACCCTTCTTAGTCTTTTCTGTTTATTTTAAGCTTTCATTTAACATATTTGCGAATACAGATTTTTATCATTTTACGTTTTCCATATAATGACAATAAAAGGACAAAACTATACATTTCAGAGCGATTAGACAAGTCAGAAGATCAGTGGAAAGAAAAGGCTACACTTAGACTTAATAATGATATAGCATTATTAGTGAAATCTCAGACTGCAAGTCTTCAACTGATGATTTTCTCGACAATTTCTCAGACTCAATTAATTAATAAGCAATATTCCTAAAAGCAAATGGAAATATTATAGATTCATGCTTGATAACTTATGAGCAGTTAGTTGCATTGAAAGGCTACATCTTTTATCCTTTGCAGACATACAGATTGTTTTGCATCTGTATGCATTCAGTAACAGAAACATGGATAAGAAATTTGCTATGTTTAAATTTTTATAAAGATTGTTCTTAAAGTTATTATTTTTTATTATCCCTTTATTTGTATTGCTGTAAGTTAGTTGTAAAATGACTTAATATATTAAAAGTAAATAAAAAGAATATTTTGGGCCCAGATGGTACATTGAAATGCCTGTTCTTTCTGGTGTTCTGAAGGTTAGAGCTCCCCTGTGGTTTCAGGCAGCTAAGTTGGGAACCACTGTTCTGAGTAGATGTCATCTGGACGAGTAAGCGGAGGAGATCAGCTGAAACATGCAAACTGTTAAGTGAGGGGAAATACTCCAGGCTGGTTTTACCAGGGGCATGTTACTGACAGAAGAATTAAAACCAGAGTAAAGGATTAGACCACAGCCCAGAAGTAGTGTTATAATACTGTATAAAAATTTAATATGATAGAGCATCATAAATCAGTAGATTAGATTATTAATACCAATAAATAATAGCTACCACATGTTGATTACTTGCTTTGAACATTATTTATGCGTTATCTCCTTTAATCATCTCCTGATGTAGCTACTATTATTTCCGTTTATAAGTGTGAAAACCTGAGGTCACACAGTATGTGATGATTCTGGAGCAGTTAGCATCTTTAGAATGTGAATATTTGAAAAGAAAAAAGGGTTTTTTACCTATGCCAGAATAAATTTCAGGTGTATAAAAGCATTAAATGTAAAATTCATGTCATAAAACAGAATACTAAATAGGAACATCTGATATCTGGATAAGAAAAGTTTAGGAGTCATGGGAAAAAAATCACAAAGGAAAATATATGTAAGTATAACTACTTAAGAAAAACTCCCTCTATGTCAAACACGATAAACAAAATTGCAGAATAATATACTAGGAAAAGCACTGAGATAAATGGGTTAATAGCCTTTATGTATAATGTACAGATTCAATTCAGTTCAGTCTCTCAGTTGTGTCCGACTCTTTGCGACCCCATGAACTGCAGCACACCAGGCCTCCCTGTCCATCACCAACTCCCGGAGTCCACTCAAACCCATGTCCATCGTGTCGGTGATGCCATCGAACCATCTCATCCTCTTTCATCACCTTCTCCTCCTGACCTCAGTCTTTCCCAGCATCAGGGTCTTTTCCAATGAGTCACCTCTTCGCATCAGGTGGCCAAAGTATTGGAGTTTCAGCTTCAACATCAGTCCTTCCAATGAACACACCCAGGACTGATCCTCCTGGCAATCTTGATTCCACCGTGTGCTTCCTCCAGCCCAGCGTTTCTCACGATGTACTCTGCATATAAGTTAAAGAAGCAGGGTGACAATATACAGCTTTGACTACTCCTTTTCCTATTTGGAACCAGTCTGTTGTTCCATGTCCAGTTCTGACTGTTGCTTCCTGACCTGCATACAGGTTTCTCAAGAGGCAGGTCAGATGGTCTGTTATTCCCATCTCTTTCAGAATTTTCCACAGTTCATTGTGATCCACACAGTCAAAGGCTTTGGCATAGTCAATAAAGCAGAAATAGATGTTTTTCTGGAATTCTCTTGCTTTTTCATTGATCCAGCAGATGTTAGCAATTTGATCTCTAGTTTCTCTGCCTTTTCTAAATCCAGCTTGAACATCTGGAAGTTCACGGTTCATGTATTGCTGATTATATATAGATTAATAATCTAAATATATGAACGTAGGAATACAAATTAGTAAACATATTAGAAAATGGACAGCCTCACTAAGTAGCTATAAAATAAAACATGCAGTTAAATTGAAAGTACTCTTCTTTCCTGTTATAGGACCTTTGTTCATAGTATTAGTTCCTTTGTAAAGCTGACTCCTCGTTGTTTAAGACCCAGTGTGTAGCACCACCTCAGTGAAGTCTTTGAATTATTCAGTAAGTGAGTTTTTCCCCTATATCTTGGTACACTGCTGATTTCCTTCATTGCACTTCACCTTTTAGAATCACCTGTTCATTTACTTACTGTCTGTCTGTCTTCTCCACTAGACTCTGAGCTGTGAGAGGAAAAGGATAATATCCGGCATTTAGAAAGTATTCAGTAAACAGTTTTTGAATGGATGAACATAATAAATAGAAGTAAAAGAAATGAATAAAAAATCTACATTAAAAATAATCTACCCTGCTGAAATTTTTAAAGGAAAATCTGTGTGAGACAGGATGAGACTGGTACAGTCATTGTGCTACTTGGTAAGTTGGTATTGCCTTTCAGAATGGAAATTCTGTAAAAGGTAGCCTGCGCTTTGAACATTGGTGCCTTTTGACCCAGCAATCTTACCTCTTGAAGTCTATCCTAAAGAAGTCTCTGCCAGATGATTTATTCTTCCTAGCTCTTACTGTATTCAGTGGTATTCCTGCCTAAGAAAAGTAGACAGAAGTTCAGTTGGGCCACATTTTATATTAACAGTTGTCTTTTCCTGCAGATATGCAAGGGGCTCGCTCTTTGGCTAGCCTCAGTATTCTTGTATTCTGATACTCTCACAAAACTCTTTGAGAGTTCTGACTGTTTGAGGCACCTCAGGTGGTAGACTTGAATTTGGACTCTGGGAGAAGGTAGAGGTCCTGTTTCGGCCTAGGCCAAAGGGCAATGCCTTATAAATCCAGTTTATTGAGAACCTGCTTTGGGGTATCTAGCAATTAGCCAGCTAAAGGTAGTATTTTGATTTCCCGTTTGATAGTCTCCCATCCTCTCAGTCCCTCCCTGTTGTGCCCGGCCAACCTTCTTTTCTGTGTGTGTGTGTGTGTGTGTGTGTGTGTGTGTGTGGCATTTGTATATTCCTGGGTTTTCAAGCTCAGTGCTTCCCCTTGTCTTGTCAGAAAATACTTCAGGACTGACAGGGATAAGGAAAGGGAGGCCAAAGGTCTTAAGTTCTTTGTACTCATTGTTTTTCAAATGTATTAATGGGTCACAGTCCGTTACCGAAGTCAATCAGATGGGCTACAGCTGTCATTAAAATAAATGAAGACGCTAGAATACACCCGGAGAAGGCAGTAGCAGCCCACTCCAGTCCTCTTGCCTGGAAAACCCCGTGGGCAGAGGAGCCTGGTGGGCTGCAGTCCGTGGGGTCGCGAAGAGTTGCACATGACTGAGCGACTTCACTTTCACTTTTCACTTTCACGCATTGGAGAAGGAAATGGCAACCCACTCCAGTGTTCCTGCCTGGAGAATCCCAGGGACGGGGGAGCCTGGTGGGCTGGCGTCTGTGGAGTCGCACAGAGTCAGACACGACTGAAACGACTTAGCAGCAGAATACGTCATACATAGTTGAATTGTATATGTTTGTAACACTGCAATATGAAATACATTTCATATCAGTGTCACTGTCAAACTTTGAAAGCTATTTGTTCTAGCCAAGTAACAGTTAATGCCCTAAACTGCACTTTTGTTGCATAATTCTTAAACAGGGAGAAAGATTTATGAACAGATTCAGGCTTCATACATTGCAAAATCAGAAGACTGGCCAAATAAATAATGATGACTTATCCTTTCAGGTTATTTTCTCAAATTAGTATTCTTTTATTCTCAGTATGTTTAGGGTTTACTGTGAGGGTCCAGAGGCTAGCAGTAGCTTTCTTAGTTCTTGTAGAGTCCGTGGAGCCTTAAGGAATAATTAGTGTGCCGTAATATATTGGTTACAGCACGGAGGAATCAGCTTTGAGCCCCAGTTCTGTGACAGCCATGAGCATGGTACTTAACTCCTTTATGTCCGTTTGCTCATCTGTAAAATGGAGCTAATAGTGCATCTTCTATCATAAAGTTGATCTGGGTAGGAAGTATAGTAATGCATGTGAAGTGCTCAGCTCTTGCTTGGGCTCCTAGTGAGTAGTTATTCCAGACTGTTTGCCTGAATCTCTCTTCATGCCTTAGATTCTCCTTCAGCTCACATTTCGGCTAATATTACTAGATGTCTTTGGGAGAGAAAAACTTCTCTAGTTACTTCACAGGAGTTTGAGACAGTTAAAATAGGAAAATAATAAGTGTGAAAAACACTGCAGAGATTTGCTTGATTTTGGGGTTTTTTTTCCCGTTTACCTCCTCCCCAGCTTTTTTTTCCCGTTTACCTCCTCCCCAGCTAGGAGGTAAGCCTTGAAGAGTGGGGACCTTGCCTGTGATAATTTAGATTTTTTTTTCCAGTACCTAAATCAGTGCCTAACAAACACTTGTTGAGTGTTTGACTATAATGTAAATTATGAAAAATTATCCATAATTGTACTTCCCTGAGCTAAATAACCATTGTTGATATTATATAGTTTTCTAATTTTACATACTTAACTAGTGTCTATGATTATGTGCTTATATTTCATTGAGTCTAAAGATGAACAGGTTTTACTATATTTTGTGTCTTTAAAATTGGGATGTCTTATAGTCAAAAGTTTACCATGATTTAATTGGCAGCATTTTTCATTCTCAATAGCACGTAAAATGAAACCGTTATCTTAAAAATCAATAGGATCTTAGATTTGATGAAATTTGGTATATATTTGAAACAAAGATGAGATCATTATGTTCAGCTTTCCCCACCTAAATATCTTGAACATTTTCCCATATCGCTGTATTTAGATCTATCACATTCTTAACAGATATTTAGTATATTAATTTTTCAACCAATTCCTTTTTTTAAACATTTGGAGCTTTTCCTTTTTTTTTTTTTTTTTTCTGTTACAGTGCTGCATTGAATATCCTTGTACATATATTTATGCACTTAAGTCAGTTTTCTTTTAAGCACCTGGATCTACAGGTACACATATTTTCTGTAGTTTATGAGGGTAACTGTTTCCCTGTATCCTTAATAGTACTGCTTCCTAAGAAATTGAAAAAATTTTGTTAATCTGCTGAATGAAAAAATATCTTAATATTTTATTTGCTTATTTAATTATAAATGGAATTGAGCCTCTTTGTATGTTTACTGTTGTTTATTTCCTCTTCTGTGATGCACTTGTGTGTAGGACAGTAGACTTTTAATTGGCTGGCAGATTTGCCCTAATTAGAAGGAGAGGCCATCACAGTTTGGAGCCATGCATTGTCATTAATTCTTGGGAATAACTTTCAGGGCAGAGTCCACCCTTGTGGAAGGCAAGAAGGCTTTTATAAGGACCCAAAATTGAGGGGAAAAATTAGATCTAGAGCTTAAATCTGTGCTCATTTAAAATTAGATTAATATGGGTTTTGCATATTGCTAAGATGTTCTTGTCAGCATTTTTAAGCACTTTTGCTGTGCCAGGAGATGTGAGTTTCAAAGGTAGATATCAGATGGTCTCTGCTTTTTAGTTTCCTTTGCAGCCTATGGAGAAGACAAATTTCAGTCCTTCCACAAGAGTGAGTCCAGAAGTACAGAGAGTATGAAGATCACAGAGGAAGGTGTTTAGTCTAACTGAGTTTAAGGAAGGCTTCCTGGAGTAGGTATGATAACCTAAGAGTTTTGAAGGATAATAAGAGTTAGCTGGGGGTAGTGAATAGTAAAGGATGTAGCAGCATGAGAGGAGATAATGTGTGTGGTTGAAGTGGACTGCTAGTGATAGGGTTTTCTTAGAACATAGGATTTGAGGTAAAGAGTGACTTAGGATGAGTCTGGGAAGATAAGCAAGAACCAGATAATGAAGGGCTATAAATGCCATACTAAAGATTCTGCATTTTACAGGTTAAGGGGAGTAATTTTCAGTAATGGCATGATCAGATTTGCATTTGTGAAATCACTGCCTGAAGATTGATTTAAGGGGCAAGACCTCAGGCAGTGAGATGTGTTGGGAAACCATTCTGGTAATCCAGGTGAGAGAACGGAGGCTTTAGCTCAGTGGTAAGAGCTTACTGGAAAAATTAGTCATTTCTCTTAGTTTATGTTAATATAATATTTGACCCTCTTGTTCAGAATACCTCTGAGATTAAATTTTATGGAACTGATGACTTATATTAATTTTCTAATTATTTGTTGTTTTATGTCTGTAAGAAGTTTATTCTTTCATGAATACCTTCTTAACTAGTATGGTACTATATAGAGATGGTTAATAAGTGTTTTTGATGATTATAAAAATTGAGAGATATTAGCTGTTTTGGTGTGCTTAGTGATTATTTTAGAAACAATTGGAGAACTTTGCTTTGGGGTAAAAGTAATGATTTGTTAGATTAAATTTAGATGGTGTCATTTTTAGAAACTTATATGAATTTATAATTTGTATGTGCTAATTTCTCTCTCTCTTTTTTAAGGCTATTAGCAAAAGATGGTGGATCGCTTGGCAAACAGTGAAGCAAATACTAGACGTATAAATATAGTAGAAAACTGTTTTGGAGCAGCTGGCCAGCCCTTAACTATACCTGGACGTGTTCTTATTGGTGAAGGTGTATTGACTAAGTTGTGCAGAAAAAAGCCCAAAGCAAGGCAGTTTTTCTTATTTAATGATATTCTTGTATATGGCAATATTGTCATCCAGAAGAAAAAATATAACAAACAACATATTATTCCCCTAGAAAATGTGACAATTGATTCCATCAAAGATGAGGGAGACTTGAGGAATGGATGGCTGATCAAGACACCAACGAAATCATTTGCAGTTTATGCTGCCACTGCCACTGAGAAATCAGAATGGATGAATCATATAAATAAGTGTGTCACTGATTTACTCTCCAAAAGTGGGAAGACACCCAGTAATGAACATGCTGCCGTCTGGGTTCCTGACTCTGAGGCAACTGTATGTATGCGTTGTCAGAAAGCAAAATTCACACCTGTTAATCGTCGTCACCATTGCCGCAAATGTGGTTTTGTTGTCTGTGGGCCCTGCTCTGAAAAGAGATTTCTTCTTCCCAGCCAGTCCTCTAAGCCTGTGCGGATTTGTGACTTCTGCTATGACCTGCTTTCTACCGGGGACATGGCCACATGCCAGCCTGCTAGATCGGACTCTTACAGTCAGTCGTTGAAGCCTCCTTTAAATGATGTATCTGATGATGATGATGATGATGATAGCAGTGACTAAGGGCATATTTTGAAATATTTAATCGGGTGTGACTATCTGAGAAATCAGCTCTGGGGGAATGTAAAATTCTGAGCTTTCTCTCAGTTTTGCTCTTGCCATGAATTTGCCTGAGAAACTTTCAACCTATGTGCCTCAGTATACTCTAGAAAATAGGTCCTGTTATCACCCCCTTCCCCGCAGCCTCTTCTCACCTCCCCCAGCTCCCTATTCTTCTACAGGGATAGACTATTGCAAATATATCAGACAAGTGTTTGGTTTCTTGTTTTAATTCTAGACTGCTTTCTTGGATGGTTGGGAAGAGATGTTTAACATATCATGTGCTGCATTGTTTATTATATGTTCTGTTATATGGAAAAACTAAAAGCAAAGAATAATGGAGAAAGGAGTAAGACGTGGTTAGTGAATTATGTTATTAGCTTTTTTCTAACCATCCTATCTAAAGGTTAAGATACCAGTAACAGAAATACATGTTTTGGAAATACTTTGACTTTTTCATATACCAGGTGGTGCCTTATCATAATAGCACTGTTGCATGAAATAAGCCCCTACCTTCTCACTTTTTAGTTTTGTTTTAAAAGTACACTGGTGCTTTCTGGGGTGATAAAATGAATGTTATAGTTGGGAGTAATTAGGAAATACTTCTCATTTGACAGCTACAAGTAACTAAATTTCAAGGTCCTTCATTCTGTATGAATATTTTTTCAAAAATATTATTGTTGTGGTTATATTTTTACTTTTTATAGGTACCAAATTATAATTGTCATTCTTAGGAGTTTGGTTTGAAATTTACCAAGGACAAATGGTCATTGCATTATTTCCGCCTACATGTTTTTAGGTATAAATTCATCTGCTTTAACATTGTTTCTATAATGAAAAATCCTATACAATTTCTCGAAATATAAACAATCTCTTTAGAAAATCGCACGCTAGAGCGCAGATAAAGATTTGAAAGAAATGATGTAGGAGGATGGTCAGTGCAGACCAGTTGAGTTGGATAGACTTCATATCTGTGGAAGTATTTTCTATTTCAGTGTGAAACTATCTCGAATTTACAAATATAGTGTGATATTTTATAAAATTTTGTAAAGTCCCAAACAATATTTCTATTTTTGTAAAACAATTGTATGTTTTAATATGTTTCTGAAATCATTTTGCAATCTATGGAAATAGAGTAGCAGTTGATCTTTCTAAATTGTGGACTTTATTGAGTCCCTCTAGATTGCTTTTGAGAAGGGATAATTTTTCACTCTTTGCTTTTGAGGCAGCATTAGGTTGAAAGTATATTTATCATATAAAACTTGATGCGTTTTGCACTACTCTTTCCATTTGTATGCTGCAAATCGTCTTTCAAATACGAAAAATCAGCCTGAAGTTTGTTTTAAATTCTAAATTCTTTTGTTTTAAAATCTTTAAATCTGGATGTATGGCAAATGTCACGAGAGGTTTGATTTAATAATTTGTGAAAGAGGATTCTTTGGTTTGGTTAAGGCACTAACTTTACTTTTAAATTGTGAAAGCACCTGAGATAGGTCTCCCTGTAGGAAATGTGAAAGAAAGGCACAGCAGGTATTTTGTTTGTTTTAATATGATACGGACTTTTGTTTCTAAGCAATATTTACACATAATCAATAAACATATCTGAAAAGAACCATAAAACCTGACATGTGCTAATGGAGACTTGGTGGTACATAGGAACCTAGCAAATTCAAGAACCAAGGGGAAATGTTCTGAGATAACATTTATGTTGTCAACCTCTATTGACTCTGTTTTTACAATAAAAAGTATTTTACAACTTAATCTTCTGTTCTGTGCATGTTGTACCTTGAAGATTTTTTATCCCTTGCTAAGGTTGACGGAGATGTTCTGCATATTTTACCTCATTTCAAGAGCTGTGAGTGTCTTCTATGTCAGGGGTCTCCAGCCTCCGGGATCTAATACCTGATGATCTAAGGTGCAGCTGATGTAATAATAATAGAAATAAAGTGCACAGTCAATGTAATACTTTTGAGTCATACAGAAACCATGTCCCCACCTGCATCCTGTACCCTGATCTGTGGAAAAGTTGTCTTCCATGACACCGGTCCATCCCTGGTGCCGAAAAGGGTGGGGACCACTGTTCTATGTTTCAGGCATTGGTCTAGGCACTAGGAGTAAAGCAGTGAGTAGATATTGCCTCCTTTTCATGAAATTTACCTGCAAATAAAATCCAGACTGTTTTCTTTCAGATTTTTTTTCTGTGATTTTTTTTAAAACTTAAAAATTTTACTTGTAAACCTGAAATCATTTTGGTCCCAATTTCTCATCCTGTTCTCTTTAATGAAACTTAGTTGGACTGGATCCCCAGTACATTAATGAAATTGATAACTGTTGACATAAAGGTAACAAAATCCCATAGATGCCAAAGATAAATGTTAAATTGAATACACCTTAATACAGGAGTTCATGCCTTGGGTCAAGTATATAATATGGCCAGTTTTGTACAAAGTCAAATGTTTATATGTGTCTTTAATGCTGAAATTCTTATAAACGGGTATTTTTGAACTATACCATTATGATTCCTGAAAGATTCCAGTAGTTGAGCTGCAATCTTTTTTCTCTTGGATATGCTAATTTGTTCTCAAATATATGTTTTTGCCTTATACAGTGAAGTATTAGTTATCTACAAATCCACTTGATTGCTATACATTGTTGAAGATAAATAAAATTGAATAGTAACGACTAGGGTGAAAATACATGAAATTGTGTTTACTGATAGTGACTTTAAAGTTTTTATTTAAAAGCTAAATTACTTTAGATTCATTCAACATTTATTAAATGTTAAATTAGTACCACTTTGAATAGTAATGACTAGGGTGAAAATACATGAAATTGTGTTTATTTATAGTGACTTTAAAGTTTTTATTTAAAAGCTAAATTACTTTGATTCATTCAACATTTATTAAATGTTAAATGAGTACCACTGAGATATGAGCTAAATCAAATTTCTTATGATTATACAGTGGAGGTGATGAATAGATTCAAGGGATTAGATCTGGTAGAGAGCCTGAAGAACTATGGATGAAAGTTCGTTACATTGTACAAGAGACAGTGGCCAAAACCATCTCCCCCCAAAAAAATAGCTGAGGAAAGAAGAGACACGAAAGGCAAAGGAGAAAGGGAACGCCCAACTGAATGCAGAATTCCAGAAAATAGCAGGGAGAGATAAGAAAGTCTTAAGTGAACAATGCAAAGAAATAGAGGAAAAATAATAGAATGGGAAAGACTAGATATCTCTTCAAGAGAACTGGAGATACCAAGGGAACATTTCATGCAAAGATGGGCACAATAAAAGACAAAACCAGCAAGGACCTAATAGAAGCAGAAGAGATTAAGAAGAGGTGCCTAGAATGCACAGAACTACACAAAAAAAGGTCTTAATGACCTGGGTAACCACAAAGATGTGGTCACTTACCTAGAGCCACTCACCTAGGCCAAACATCCTGGAGTGTGAAATCAAGTGGGCCTTAAGAAACATTACTATGAACAAAGCTAGTGGAGGTGATGGAATTCCAACTGAGCTGTTTCAAATCCTAACAGGTGACACTGTTAAAGTGCTGCACGCAGTATGCTGGCAAATCTGGAAAACTCAATAGTGGCCACTGGACTGAAAAAGTTCAGTTTTCATTCCGGCCCAAGGAAGGGCAATGCCAAACAATTGTACTCATTTCATATGCTAGCCAGACAATGCTCAAAATCCTTCAAGCTAGACTTAAGCAGTACGTGAAACTAGAACTTCCAGATGTACAAGCTGAATTTAGAAAAGGCATTAGAACCAGGGATCGAATGGCCAACATCCATTGGATCATAGAAAAAGCAAGAGAATTCCAGAAAAATGTCTACTTCTGCTTCATCGACTACGCTGAAGCCTTTGACTGTGTGGATCACAACCAGTTGTGGAAAATTCTTAAAGAGATGGAAATACCAGACCACCTTACCTGCCTCCTGAGAAATCTGTATGCAGGTCAAGAAGCAACAGTTAGAACTGGACATGAAACAATGGACTGGTTCAAAATTGGGAAAGGAGTATGTCAAGACTATATCGTCACTCTACTTATTTAACTTGCATGCAGAGTACATCATGTGAAATGCTGGGCTGGATGAAGCTCAAGGTAGAATCAAGATTGTCGGGAGAAATAACCTCAGATAAGCAGATGTCACCGCTCTAATAGCAGAAAGTGAAGAGGAACTAAAGAGCTTTTTGAGGAGGATGAAAAAGAGTGAAAAATCTGACTTGAAACTCAGCATTCAAAAAACTAAGATCACGGCATCCGGTCCCATCACTTCCTGGCAAATAGATGGAGAATCAATGGAAACAGTGACAGATTTTGTTTCCTGGGGCTCCAAAATCACTGCAGATGGTGACTGCAGTCATGAAATTAAAAGATACTTGCTCCTTGGAAGAAAAGCTGTGACAAACCTAAACAGCATATTAAAAAGCAGAGACAACACTTTACCAACAAAGGTGCATATAGTCAAAGCTATGGTTTTTCCAGTAGTCATGTATGGATGTGAGTTGGACCATAAAGGAGGCTGAGCACCCAAGAATTGATGCTTTTGAACTGTGGTGCTGGAGAAGACTCTTGAGAGTCCCTTGGACTGCAAGGAGATCAAACCAGTCAATCCTAAAGGAAATCAACCCTGACTATTCATTGGAAGGACTGATGTTGAAGCTGAAGCTCCAGTACTTTGGCCACCTGATGCAAAGAACCAACTCATTGGAAAAGACCCTGATGCTGGGAAAGATTGTAGACAGGAGGAGAGGGGGACGACAGAGGATGGATGGTTGGATGGCATCACTGACTCAATGGGCATGAGTTTGAGCAAACTCAGAAAAATGGTGAAGGACAGAGAACCCTGCTGTGCTGCAGTCCACGGGGCTGTAAAGAGTCTGACGTGACTTAGTGACTGAACAACATTTATTATTAAGTATCTGTTATATTTTAAACTTAAGGGTCATTTCTGTAATGGTTATTTTTAATGGCATTCTCGTAAAAATATAAAATTTCTTAAAAATTACTTTGGCATCTGAAGTAAGAGAAAATTTTTTTGCAACAATATACTTAATATACCAAATTTCAACCCTAGAAAGTAGAATTTTTAAGCCTTTTAACCAACAGGATTGCTCTTTGCATCCACTCTAAATGTAGTGTTTGGCAAAAACAAATTGGCAGCAGAATTGCTTGGCTTGATAATGTTATCCTTTTAATTGAATAGTAATAGAAAAGGTAGTGGAAGTTGGTTGATGACTTTACTAATGCTATGTTGTCTTTGCCATCCAAACCATTGTTATATCTGACTCTTCACATTAGTTGAAATGATTGCTGTAAAGCTTTGATGGTATTAGCTAACAGTTTATCCAGAAAAAAGGAGTTCTGTAGTCAGTATCGCTTGAATCAGATTTCACTCCAGTCAGCTTAATGTTTTGAGGAAATAATGTGCTTTACTCTAATTTTAGCTTTATTGAGATATAATTCACTTACCATAGATTTCATCCATTTAAAGCATACAATTAAAAAATTAAGCTGAAGTCATACATTGAATGTTGAAGTCAAAGTCCAATGGTTTTTGTTATAATCTTAAAACCATCACCACCATTTCTAGAACATTTTCATCACTTCAAAAGTTGCCCTGCACACATTAGCGATCACTCCCTTTTTACTCCCCAATCTCCCCAGCCCCAGACAACAACTAATCTACTTTTCTGTGTATAGATTTGCCTTACATGGACATTTCACAAATCACGTCGTACATTCTGTGGTCTTTGGTGACGTGCTTTTTTTCAGGGGACCTATGAGGATGCTCGCCTCACTCTCCCTAGCCATCCCATTCTGAGCCATCCACACACAAGGACACTTTACTCCGTGTGATCTCTTGACTCCCTCCCTGGGTCACTCCCACTCCCGACCGAGTGCCCTCATCCTGCTTTGACACCAGGCCCGAAGCCTTACCCCTGTGTGAATGCCCTTCCTCCTCACTGTGCTTGGGTTAGAAACTCCAGCTCCAACTGACCCACCCATGCCAGGCTCCCAACTCTGCATGTGGACATCTTGCCTGCTCTGGGCATTGACTCACCGCACCAGGCTGCCTACCCTCCTCACCCTATCACCACCCTCCCCAACACACTTGCCTCTCTGGCTCTGACCCCCTACCCCCACCAAGCTCCTCTGTACAGACCCCTTCCTGTGGTCCACCCAGTGGCTTAGGACCGAATGCTCAGAAGCAGAAGGGAAGGACCTATACACATGATACACCTCCTAGCAAAAGAAGAAAGGCGGGGTGGTGGTGAAAGCAAGCAAGCAGGCGAGCAGGGGGCTATCTGAAACAAACTCACCTGGTGGCATGCACAGATAAGAACTCTGAGCTGCTCTGGCCGAGGGAGGTGTGGAGCCAAGAAGCAGGCCAGCCCTTGGCTTGTCCTCCCACCACCTTGCTAAGACCCCGGGGGATTTACAAACCCTGGCTTTAAACCAAGTCAGTTGACATTTGTATGTTGCCCAAGATAACCCAAGTGGTTTCCAGTTCTTATTTAATGATGATTGGAAAATTGTAAAGTTATGTTCAGGGTTGAAGCTGAAGTTCCAATACTTTGGCCACCTGATGCGGAGAGCTGACTCATTAAAAAAAACCCTGATGCGGGAAAAGATTGAAGGCGGGAGGAGAAGGGGACGACAGAGGATGAGATGGTTGGATGGCATCACTAACCCAATGGACATGAGTTTGAGGAAGCTCCAATAGATGGTGAAGGGCAGGGAAGCCTGGTGTGCTGCAGTCCATGGGTTGCAAGGAGTCAGACACGACTGAGTGACTGAATAACAGATATTCAGGGCTTTAGTTTAACTTATAAACAAATTATAAATCAACTTGTTTTAACAGTGCTGTGACCCTAAACCTAGAGCATGCTTGAGGGAGGAGACCTAAGACCTCAATTTCAATGAGGAATCTGAATGGAATATATTGAATTTTAAGAGAGATTTAGTAACAGGAACCAGAGGAATGGGTTTGAAGCACACAATTCTCCAGAAATTATTTGAAAATGTATTTCTTTGATATAAAAAATAAGTGGCTACTACTATACACAATTCTATATTTATATGTGAGCCAGGACGGTAAACCATGATATAATTTCAGAAAATTACATGAGTCACATGTATAAAGGTAATGTTGCTTATTAAATGAAAATAATTACCCAGAGTAATACGTCATCAAGAAATAGAAAAGGCAGCGCAAACTGCCGGGGGCAAGGACAATGAGTTTAAAAGAGATCACATTTTTAGTATATATGGATTTTTTTTTAAGACCAGTTTACTTTTAACTTGGTATAGTAAACCATATTTTGGGATATAATGACTCAGTTTCATAGGTTTCTAGCTTTTAAAAGCTCTCTTCCTGAATTCAAGCAGAATGATATTTTTCAGGGTCAAATTTACACACATCTTTTAATTATTGATTTTGTTACTATTTCACTTTGAAGTCTATGGAAGAACAGTTTATCTCACTGTGGGGTGACAGAGAAGAAAGCTCTTCTGAGTTGTAAATCGGGCATGCCAGCAGCGGTGATAATTGGAATACTAGCAAAGTGTAGCTCAGCCAGGGCTTATTCTCATTTCAAGTCATTCTGTGTCCCGGTCTGTCATCGGATGAGTGTCTTTGAAGTCTGCTCCCAGGCCTCTTTGTTTGTCCTTGGAGGATAGCCACTAATTAGGACGTTCTGTATCTAAAGAATGGAGCTCTTTCCAAGCCTTTGCCAGTTCTTAGAACAGCCGAGCTTTGGAAGGAAAGATTGGGATTTGCTTCCTGGCTCCGGAGGTTTGGAGGAAACCCAGCTCAATTGTGACTCAATTGCCTGTTTCTTGGGTTCGTTTGGGACCAGCTAAGGGCAGAAGGCGGCCTTGTTCAGCCTTTTAGCCCCAGTGTCTCATACCATGCCTGATATATAGTAGGTGCTCAACATAACTGCCTGTTGAACTGAGTGTGGTATGTCTCCCCTGGAGCATCCTCTCCGGGAGGAAGGTAAATAAATGTCTCCTGAGTGCCTGGGAACACCAGACAGTGCTCCAGCCCAACCGGCCGGCTCTGAGGGTGTGCCAGCAAGGGGGGGTGGCCCGGCGTGTGCTGCCCTGAGAGGAGTCTGTGCCCCTTCACTGTCTGTGCCCTGCCTTTGCTGAGCAAGAGCCTTTCTTGATTTTCACATTTCTGCAAAAGAAAGTCACATAAAGTTTTCCTTTTGCAAGTGAGCTTTGGAAATAGAATCTGCTCTAGTAAAGGTGAAGAACTTGTCTTCTCCTCATCTTTGCTGCTGTTGTTCAGTCACTAAGTGATGGCCCGATTTGTTGCCACCCCATGGACTGTAGCCCACCAGGCTCCTCTGTCCATGAAATTTTCCAGGCAAGAATACTGGAGTGGGTTGCCATTTCCTTCTCCAGGGGGTCAAACCTGAGTCTTCTAAGCCTCCTGCATTGCAGGCGGATTCTTTACCACTGAGCCACCTGGGAAGCCCCTACTCATTATGACCTCTTTGCTAATCTCTTAGGTTACTCAAATCCTTTCTCAAACCAGTCTAAGGATAAATACTAAGCTTCAGGCAGACTTCTGGTGGACTTCACTGCCTCTCAGCAGGAAAAACTTTCCTAGTAACTTTTCTTTGGGAACAATTTGAATATGTATTTAAATTTAGAGGACATATTGCTGTATTTTCCTATGAAATGAGAGGCCAAGAGCTGTCTCTTTATTGAAGCCTATGGCTGGATTTAGATCAGCAGAGGCCAAGACTGTGATCAACTGGTAACTTCAAAATATGGCATATTATAGGGATGTATTGGGGATTACCAGGCGGCGCAGTGGTAAAGAATCCACCTGCCAATGAAAGAGATGCAAGAGATTTGAGTTTTGATCCCTGGGTTGGGAAGATCCCCTGGAGTAGGAAATGGCAACCCACTCTAGTATTCTTGCTGGAGAATTCCATGGACAGGGGCCTGGTGGGTTACAGTCCATGGGGTCCCAAAGAGTTGAACATGAATGAGTTACTGAGCACGCGTGTGTAGGGATGTATGGTAAAATATACCATCTTTTTTCCAGGTATTAAAGCTTTAGTCAGTATTTCATTGAAGTCTCTATGGCTGAATAAAAATTCAAGATCTTATCGATTTTTCACAAAATACTGCAATGATCTGAGTTTGAGAAATGGGAGTTTTAAAACTTGGTATTACTCTTGTTTCTAATGGCAAAAAAGAAAGTTGAGAACTGACTCAATAGGATTTCCTTACAAGTAAACTTCATAAACAAAATCTGGATATAATATATTTCAATAAAAGAAACTATATAATATTTAAAAATGTTTGGCACAAGCATGGAATAATCTCTGGATTATTGGAAAAACCATATGACTACTGAAAAAACCATAGCTTTGACTAGACAGATCTTTGTCAGCAAAGTAATGTCTCTGCTTTTTAATATGCTTTCTAGGTTTCTCATAGCTTTTCTTTCAAGGAGCAAATGTCTTAATTTCATATGACCATCCACGGTGATTTTGGAGCCCAAGAAAATAAAGTCTGTCACTATTTCCGCATCTATTTGCCATGAAGTGATGAGACCAGGTGCCGTGATCTTCGTTTTTTGAATGTTGAGTTTTTCACTCTCCTGTTTCACCTTCCTCAAGAAGCTCTTTAGTTCCTCTTCACTTTCTGTCATAAGGATGGTGTCATCTGCATATCTGAGGTTATTAATATTTCTCCCAGAAGTCTTGATTCCAGCTTGTGTTTCATCCAGCCTGGCATTTCTCATGATGTACTCTGCATATAAGTTAAATAATCAGGGTGACAACATACAGCCTTGATGTACTCCTTTCCCAATTTGGAACCAGTCTGTTGTTCCATGTCTGGTTCTAACTTGCTTCTTGACCTGCATACAGGCAAATTTTGTGTAGTCTCCTTGTGAAAAGAAACTGCAAAGCAAATGACTTGGAATCTTAGACAGAAAAATTAATTGCCAGAAATAGACAAGCAGTGTACATGAGATTATCAGAGGAGAGTGGGAAGAATCCAATAGGCACTCAAGAACACTGACCCCTAAGGGAAAGGAGAAAGACATATTGAAAAGGGGATTTAGGGGAGGGAAATTAAGAGTGTTCCTGAAGTCAAGAGAGGAGAGTGAGCATATCTGTAAGACAGTGACTGATGTGATGTGTCATGGAATCGGTTTGCTAGGGAAACCCAGGAAGGGAGGAATTTGACAGGGAAGAAGTAAAACCAGGTGGGGGTTGATAGAGAAGGAGAAAGCAGAGGAGTCGAGATACAGAAGGTCTTGCTGAAGTAAAATGCAGATGTGATGATGATGGCTGGAGTGAAAAATGGTGTCTTGTGATCACAGTAAGCTATTGGATTTAAGATTTCATAGGTAGAACAATTCAGGGTGATGATAAGGTCCAGGGGTGGCCAAGGAAAGGGTGGCCTAAGTGCCATGGAGCGGATTCTCTGAGAGCAAAGAACTAAGATTGAAGCTACTCAGGACAATGGCAGGGCTAGGGGTGGACAGGAAGGTTGAGCAAGGTGCCAAAGGGTACTTGAATGAGGATGCAGAATGATGCGGGTCGGCATCTGACATTGACAGAGGACAGTATATAGGCTAGTTTTGCATCAGCATGAATGTAAGCTGTCATTGGGAGCCGACAGTGTGGTTCTCCTCCCGCTCTTGGGTCCAGGCTGGATGAAGGGCATCTCCTTGGGAAGGTGACAGGGGAGGAGTGGTGGCCTTGCAGTGATGAGCTGGGACTCATTTAGCTCGAAGAGCTAAAGGGGAGACCCACTGTGACATGGTTGTGGGCAAGAGAGACTTTATCATGGAATGAAGTTCCAGAGGGCTTGTGGAAAGCTTACGGAGAGAAGGGAGCAGGCATAGGAGGTGATCAAGGACAAGGAAACTCAGAGCTCTTTGGGGGTTAGAGTGTGTCTAAGAGATCAAGTAGTCATGTATGGATGTGAGAGTTGGACTATAAAGAAAACTGAGCACCGAAGAATTGATGCTTTTGAACTGTGGTGTTGAAGAAGACTCTTGAGAGTCCCTTGGACTGCAAGGAGATCCAATCAGTCCATCCTAAAGGAAATCAGGCCTGAATATTCATTGGAGAGACTGATGCTGAAGCTGAAACTCCAGTACTTTGGCCACCTGATGTGAAGAGCTGACTCATTGGAAAAGACCCTGATGCTGGGAAAGATTGAAGGCAGGAGGAGAAGGGGACAACAGAGGATGGGATGGTTGGATGGCATCACTGACTCAATGAACATGAGTTTGAGTAAACTCTGGGAGTTGGTAATGGACAGGGAGGCCAGGCATGCTGCAGTCCATGGGGTCGCAAAGGGTTGGACACAACTGAGCGACTGAACTGATCAACTGTGATAAATCTCTTGTATTAACAATTGAATCTAAGACCCTGAACTCACTTAGACACCGAATATATGCACATCGTTGGTGTTGCTGTGGCTTCACCACCTGACAGTCCTCAAAGGAGACACTGATATTTTTGATTAATAAGTTTATTCATGCCTAGACTTCTTTAATTAAAAATCCTGGGGATGAGTAATTCAGAAACACAAGGACAGACTAGAGAAATAAAAGGTCACTGAAGAAAGTATGGACCCAAGGTAGCACGCAAGGTATGATTTGAGGCTCTGAAGTGCAACAGAGATTGATGCACTATGAGGTGGTTATTAGATGTGACAGTTTCAGAGTGGTCCACCATTTGGATGTTTAAACATTCTCAATATCCCCTGGGTTTCTTTGTGACTGCTCAACAATTAAATATTAACTCATCACTTTAATTTTTTTTTTTTTGCCCTTTTTAAAATAATAACAGAGAGTCTATAGAGATTGAGCAGTTCAGTCATATTTTAGGTAAAGGATGGATTATTCTACCTCCTTATCATCAACTTGTCCTTGGATGTTCCCTGGGAGTCCCATGCAGTGATAATGACTGTTTATCTCTCTCACTCTCTGTGAGATATGACTTCCTTAGCCTGCATATGGTGTGTGAGATAAAGGCTGCGCACATGGAAATGTGCTTTCCGATGCGTAAGTGTGAACTGGTCAGTCTTGGGTGGGCTCATGCGTTGGTCAGAATTTAAGATCGATTCTTTTAAACTCATTTTGCCCCTGCTGTGAGGAGGCAGGTGAGCAGGATAATGGAAGTTTGTGGCTGGAAGGGTCAGGTCATCTGACTTACTCTGTCAAGTTGAGGAATCCGGGCCCGGTGGGGACTTGCCCGAGATTGCCTAGAGCGGTGAGCTGGAGGCCCAAGGAGAACTCGGTAGTTTCGTGATAGCCGTTTGCCAGTCAGGATCAATCATTCAGGCACCAGTGTAACTTTGGTTTAAAAAATGCTGACCTGAAGACACGTCGTTCATTTACGGTGAATGTTTTAATGAAGAGGACAGAGCGCAGGAGGAGGACTCATCGCTGATACTGGGGAGTGGCCTCTCCTAACCGCTCACCTCCCGCATCTGGATGGTTCTGGGGTTTGGGCACAGGTGGGCGGGGTGTAGAAAGACAGCGGCCCAGAGTGTGTCTGTGCAGGGGGTTATTTTCTACACTAGCACATGAGGCAAACGTCCAGCCAAGTTGGGGCTGCTTCTGAAAATCCTTTAGGAAGAGTCTGGCTCATCGGCTCTCAGTCAAGACAAACAGGCTAGAGTTTCCCCCAGCACTGGCTGCTGCTTCCTTTAAGCACTAGATGAAGCCACTGGGTTGCACTCGGGGGGCCACGGTGTACCCAAAACACATTTCAGACAGTGAATTGTGAGATGGTCGCCCATGAGAGGCCTCGGGGGTCTGAGCCTGAGGAACAAGGAACAGCAGCCTCAGGTCCTAGAGAGGCAGCAGCATCTACGCTCAACAAAGATGGAAAACTATTTAAAGGCCTTTTACTGAATCATACAATTGACTCTGACTCATTTAAAAGCATATTTGCACAAGTGATGCCACCATAGACTATCATTTTGTTGAAACCAGTACATTCCAGTATGACAGTCACATAAATTAAATTGTCCCACTCTTTAATATATTTCTTCCTGTCTTCTCTCACGTTCTCCCTTTCCCCTCTTCACTTTTTGTCTCCAAACATAGCTTCCCTCCCCCCGCCCCCCCCACCCCCGCTCCGGCAGAATTCTTTTAACCCTCTCTCTCCTGAAAATTAGAAAAGACCCTGAGGCTGGGAAAGATTGGAGGCAGGAGGAGAAGGGGACAACAGAGGATGAAATGGTTGGATGGCATCACCAACGATGGACATGAGTTTGAGCAAGTTCCAGGAGTTGGTGATGGACAGGAAAGCCTGGCGCGCTGCAGCCCACGGAGTCACAAAGAGTCAGACACAACTGAGCGACTGAACAACAACAACCCGTGAAAATGGTATCCATTTTCTATATCCCTCTTTTTTTCCTTATCTCTCCACTCCTCCAAACTTATTAATTACAGCTTATCTTTTAGATGTAAGGATAAGGTTCTCTTGTTCAATTAAAATTTTTTTATGTGCTTAATTTGTTTCTTTTTAGGCAAAAGAATATTGGGTGAATGCCCTCTCCTTTATTTTTTCCTCTCTTCCGTGGATGCTAATTTCCCAGCTGCTCATATATTGGCTGTGTGACTGGACACAATTTTCTTAACCTGCTTCAGCCTTTTTCCTCTTGTGTGACGAAGGGATAATAATAGCACTTTCCGGACAGAGTTGTTTTTAAGAGGTTCATCGTTCAGCAGATGTTTAATGAATAGTTAAGCACGAGATGATCAGTGTTTTAATTTACTACTTGTATTTTAAATAACATGCACATATCTGCTGCCTAAGGATAAACAATATTTTTATTGTTCATTTAAATTTCACTTTGTTTCATTCCCATAGTATATGTGAATAAGGTTTGGCTAAGAAACTATTTTAAATAAATAGATCTCCTCATGGCTTTTAGTTTTTAATGGATTTTATGTTTTGGAGTGTTTTAGGTTCAGAGAAACATTGAGAGAAAGTACAGTGCTTTCCTATATGCCCCCTTCTCCCTGCCATACACATTCTCTCCCACCTTCAACAGCTGTGGTATCTTTGTTACAGCTGATGGACCCACACTGGCCTTTTGTTTTTTTAACTAGGATACTTGTAAGTATAGATTGTTTCTTAAGGTAGTCATTTCTGTGTTCCGTGACGCATCCTAAAACCTCCCTTATCCAGCATTTAAGGGAAGGGTAGCGGGTCAATGGGGCCCAGCTGCACATCAACCTTTTATTATCTATTCAAGATGCAGGAGCTTCTTGGAATTGGATGGATGGTAAGAATAGTACAACCAGTGTATCCTGTCTGACTGCCCATTTCTTTTCTCTTCTACTTTGTGAGGTTCTTTAAGGGCCTTGATATGCAGAAACACAGCCCAAACCCAACAATGGGTGGGAGACAAAGCCAGCTTCAGAGATGCCAGTGTGTAACGCCGAGGGGACGTGGGCAGAATCCACCAACAAATAATAACACCAGAGGCCATTCAGACTGAGTTCCGTGTGGGAGTGGTGAACGGGTAAGGAGCGTCCCCACCAGCCCTCTTCATTCTGCCTGAGAGTAAGTACAAAGTAAACCATGCCAGGCTGGGGAGCATCCTGCCTCCAGCTACTGCTTCCTCAAGCAGGCTACCCACTCCGCTCCCCTTGCCAGCCTGTGTGGACATGCTTGGAAAACCTGGCAGGAAGATCTGGCTAAACATTAACTTTCAAATTAAACTCTGCCCAAATTAAAAAGGGGACACGTGGCTTTGTGTCTGGACGGTTAGCATATTTGATGCTGACTTTTTCTTGCAAGGTCACCATGTTTTAGTTATAGTAGTGATAATATAATTTCTTCTCCCCAAACCCATGGACATCTTAAAAATTAATAGAAGTGGAATTTGAACCTGGGATGTGAAAATGACTCAAGAACAAGGTCCCAAGAGCCTCCTGATAATCTTTGTCTGTTGATTTACTAAAAGAGGGAGACAAACATCGTACAAGCGAGGGATAAAGAGAGTATCTTCAGTTTTTCCTAAACCTTTCCATCTTAATGTTGGAAGTGAAAGTCGCTCAGTCGTGTCCGACTCTTTGTGACCCCCATGGACTGTCCATGTAATTCTCAAGGCCAAAATACTGGTGTGGGTAGCCTTTTCCTTCTCCAGGGGATCTTCCCAACCCAGGGATTGAACCCAGGTCTCCCGCATTGCGGGCAGATTCTTTACCAGCTGAGCCACATGGGAAACCCAAGAATACTGGAGTGGGTAGCCTATTCCTTCTCCAGTGGATCTTCCCGATCCAGGAATTGAACTGGGGTCTCCTACATTGCAGACTCTACCAACTGAGCTATCAGAGAAGCCCTCTTAATGTCTATTGTCAAATATTATAGTTGTCAAGAAATGCATTACAAATTCATTTTCAAAGTGATCAGAAGTTAGGAAGCAATTCTCTTGGAGAGGAAACTGAATGGTTTCTGGAGATGTTCAAAATCATAGGCTGACAAGTACAGTGTTCTGGAAGGCCTGGTGTTGGTCTGGGTTCAGCTGGCAGAGTAAAACCCTGGGGGGATATACTTCACCCTCTTGCTTCCACTTAGGCAAACTGGACATCTGATTTACAGGCCGGGAGTAGGGAATCTCCTCCACTTTTGGCCTAAGTTATGGTGCCTAATCAACCAGCTCATTTAACCATAAATGTGAAAGCTTTGACTGAAAAGCTGATTTAAATGTGGGCTCCTGAGCTTTCTTGAGGCTCTAAGAGCTCATCCTCTGTCCAGCCGTTGCATTCAGGGAAACAGTCTTTTAATGAGCCTCGTTTCACACTTGCACAGACGAGACCAGCTTGGCTGGACGTCGCAGGAAGCTCCCTGTGCAGTAGCCCTGCCAAGGCTGGGGGGAGCGGGTGTGGGGTTGGGGGTGGGTCTGCGTGAGCACCACCTGGTCCCTCCTCGGAAAACCTTTCCTGTCTCTGACTGCCAGCACCTGCCAATTCCCCATCAGCTTTCTCCTGTAACATTTTCTCTGTTCTTCACTACTGCAGTAAACGGCTGTAAAATGTTAAGTATCCACACCCTCAATCCTATTCTTCCTGCTGTTTCCCTGGTTTATTTTTCCTTCCTTAGCCCTTAGCTACCATCCAACACACTGTTTTGATTTTGTTTACACATTTTGTTCGTTGTCTCTCCCGCTGGAAGTCAGCTTCTTGAGGTCAGGGCTTTTCTTTTATGTTTGCTGTCTTATCTCCATCACCTAAAACAGTGCCTGTTCAGTAAACATAATAGCTGTTCAGTAAACATCTGTGGCATGAAAAGAACAGCGGCAGGCCCTACCGTTCAAGCCCTCTTCATAGCTCTTAGGACACTGGCTCAGAAGCGCTAAACACGGGCCTCCCTGGTTTCGTGGCAGAGCGAAGGCTGAAGGCAGTGGTGTCACAGGGCGGGCTCCCTGGGCGTGCTCTGTGCCATTGCAGGGACCTGTGCTCAGAAGGGGCCTCTGCTGTAACGCTCTGCCGTCACCGTTCTCAAAATCGCTAATAATTTTTTTCTTTGAGGGAGCGCGGAGCGTGCACGTGTACTGTGAGTGCCCGTTGCATGTTTCCGCAGAGTCCCGGGCGCCTGTGGACCACAGGGCTCCGTGCGCCTTGCGTGCGCCCTCGGTGAGATGTGAGCAGGGGCGGGGTGAGCGCCTTGCATCTCTGCCGGGGTCCGCAGAGGCTCCCACCGCCTGAGAAGCCGTCTGCATCAGAACTTGGTTGGAAAGCAGAAAGAAGGCCAGGAACATGCTCGTTATCCTCTCTCAGTCCTGTTCTTCTCCTGGTGAGCCGACCACTTGCTCCGACAACGATGCTGTGGAAGGAAATGGAGACAGTCCACTGCGCCACCGCTCCTTACTGTCAGATGACGGCGGCCGGGCTGGCACTCTGCTCTGTATTAAAGAAGGAAAATTAAGATGAGTTGAGTCAGTGACCTGCAGCATTGCCACTGTTCTGTCAAGAACAAAAGACCTAGGCCGGTACCATCTCTGAAATAGGAGTTTTGTTCAAGGCGCCTGTGTTTGCGTTTAAAACAGGCATTGCACACTATAAACAGTAAAATTCATGTTGATACTTTAAAATTTTACCTTATCTTTTCTGAGAACATGAACTAGCAAATAAAACATCCAGGGAAGAAAGGAAAAAGCTTTATATTTTAGTACATTTAATGACACTTTTTCTTGCTTTTTGAACAAGGGGACCCACAAGCGGGCCCCACAAATGAATTAGCCGGCCCTGTTTGTCACGGCTGCGGTTGAATAATCCAGTTGGCCTATCAAATTCTGGGGTCTTGTTTCTTAAATAATTATGTAAGTATTGATGCCACTGCTGTTTAATTGCTGTGTTGTGCTGTGCTTAGTCGCTCAGTTGTGTTCGACTCTTTGTGACCCCACGGACTATAGCCTGCCAGGCTCCTCTGTCCATGGGATTTCCCAGGCAAGAATACCAAAGTGGGTTGCCATTTCCTTCTCCAGGGGATCTTCCTGACCCAGGGATCGAACCCGAGTCTCCTGCTTTAGCACTGAGCAACCTGGGGAGCAGGAAGCCCAACTTATCAGCAGATTGTGTTCCACCTTTTGTTGTTGTTGTCGAGTGGCTAAGATGTGTTTGACTGTTTTGGGACTCCATGGACTGTAGCCCACCAGGCTCCTCTGTTTATGGGATTTCCCAGGCAAGAATCCACCTTCTTTTGCAAGTCAACTAGTTAGAACTTGGCACCTAATTTCTCATAGGAACATTGTTTTGAATCGTGGTCAGTTTTCCAAGCTAGACCTGAAAAATGTTCCGAAACAATAATCTGGCAGATCGTCTTCAGTATATTTGTTGAGATTAAAGGAGCTAAAGACTGTTAGTGCTGTTTGCACTGTGGGATTGGACTTAGTTGTTGGGTGAGCCATGGGAATTCTGATTGGTTCTGGCCAACGAGCCATGAGCCCTGGCATGTGTCACCCAAGGCCAGTGTCTAATAGACAGTGTGAGATCCTCTGAGGGAAACTCGGCCATCGTGACTGGCAGTACTCCAGGGATGGCTCCCCATCAGCCTGGGTACCAGGGAGGGGATGACACAGAGCAGGGCCCCTGTGGACTGGGATGGCATGGAGCTTTATCAGAGCATAACCTTACCTGCTCTGATCAATGAAGTTGTCAATTAGAGTTCTTTGATTGTGAGCAATAGAAGCCGGTCCTGGCTAATTAAAGCAAAAAGGCACTTAGATTCTGGGGGCAGGTCACAGACTTGAAGAAAGGTCTGGGCCTTAGGCAGCAAGACAACACCGGGACTCTTAGTTATTCCTAGGCTGATACCAGCACAACTCAGCTCCAACCATTTTCTGCTTCTTTGTTACCCTACCCAAGAGTCAGATTTTGGGGAGAGAGGGCTGGATCGTCTTAGTTTGGGTCATCTGCCCCTCTTGGGGCTTCTTAAGTGGTGCAGTGGTAAAGAACCCACCTGCCAATGCAGGAGACACAAGAAACATGGGTGCGATACCTGGGTGGGGAAGATCCCCTGGAGGAGGGCATGGCAACCCACTCCAGTATTCTTGCCTGGAGAATCCCATGGACAGAGGAGCCTGGCGGGTTACAGTCCATGGGATCACAAAGAGTCAGACATGACTGAGTGATTGAGCACGCATGCATGCCGCTTCCTCAGCCAGGAGCTGAGGGCCTTGATGGACTGTAGCACTGCCCACAAAGAGACATGGAGATGTTTGTTTCCAAAAGCAACAGACATCTACCAGCACGGCTTGTGCACTCTTGGAGTAGCCTAGAGGGGTGGATGAGAGGAAAGCAACATGAAACTAACCATACCCCTGGGCATGATTTCATAAGTTGGGGTCTGTAGCTTGGGGATGCTGCTGACATATTCTGTGTCTGAACATCATAGTGACTGTTGCAGGCACTCCGGGTTGCTGAGGCCTCTCCCTTCTTAGCCTTCAGGCCAGCAGTTCTTAACCCTGGCTGCACACAACGGGTGAGGATGGGGAAGGGAGGCTTCTGTAAAAATAACCAATGCTGAGGCCTTACCCCTGAGACTGAGGTTTAGTAGTCTGGTGAGCTTGGATATCAGAATTTATTAACAGTGCTTCTGGTTAAGCTAACTCATAGCCAAGGTTGAGTGGATCTGTTTTGGGATCTTAACCTGGCCATGGCCCCACTGTCACGCTTGGGTGGGAGGACTGAGTGTGGAGAGTTTCTATCCTGTAGGTTTACTGCCAGAAGCAAGTTCAAACTTCTTTTTCGTTTTAGAAAAGCTTGAGATATTTTTCCCCCCTGCAGTAGCTTAGTCCCACTTTATTTACCCAAAGGTAACTTTAGGCCTGTTGCTGAAACAGATATATTGACTTAGCCCTCAGAGGAGGAGATGAAATACCAGAAAGACTTGGGGCTGGACCGTGTTCATCTGCTGTGTCTTCCTCTGCTCTGGGTGCCCAGGTGACCCCCCTAAGGTTCCTTTACCCTCAGTTCCTGCCCGGGGAGAAAAAGGAACAATCAAAGTCCTTCAGATACAGATCCACCTGCCACAAGAGAGTGGTGAAGTCACATCTCAGGTCCCCGGTCCCAAAGCCTGGCCAACCAAGGATGCAGGTGCTCTTCCAGGGGCTCTGGCCCACCTCCCTTTGCACGGTGGGTCACAGCCAGAGTGGGAATGGCAGACCCCTGGGGGTGGGGCTTATTTTATCCTTGAGTTGCAATTATCCTGATATCTGTTGCCACCGAGCTGCTTCCTGTTTTTCATCCCAACTTAGCGTGTTCCATGTTGGCGTCACTGTCGTCCGTCATCTGCTTGAGCCTGAGGAAGAAACAAATGCTGACTCCGGCTTTGGGAGGCCTTCCAGAACAGGTGGCCCAGGGTTCCTTGCAAGCTGAAGGTGGAGGCGTTTCTGGACACATCTGTGTGAGGAGGGGGGAATGTGGTAAGCCCAGGCCACTGAGCCCCTTCCTTGTGACTCAGGCGGCCGGTCCCCACCAGCCAGCTGGAAGGATGGCAAGCAAAGCCTCCCCCTTTGGGGGGTGAGGCCAGGGCATGGCTCCCCCCTGCTGCAGCCTTGTTTTGGGGCTTACCGGCCACAGCATAGCCCGGGCTGCTCCCACAGGTTCTCTTAGCCACATGCCACCACCCCTGGCACTTCATGCCTCTGGTTTGGCCTCTGGGGGTGGAGGGGATGTTGTTAAATCCACTCACAAAGTCAGGCAGCTTCACAGAGGAAGCAGCAATGGTTCCCTTAGAATCAGACCGTTTCGGTGGAGGAAGGCCATAGTGTCTGACTTTTCCCAAGGGAAACTTTTCCAGGAAAAAATGTAAAAACTCCCCCCAAAGTCTCAGAATTGGCAGTGTCGGTTCTAACTGGGAAGCGGCATGGTGTCTACACAGGAATGGTGAGGCTCCTTCTGCCACGCTGACTGCTGACTGGAGGCTTCCTGTCCCTGTGGTAACTTAACGGTGACCCCGGGAGGGCGGACGGCCAGATGGTTAAGATCATGGTCTTTGGAATCAGGTGGACCTGCGGTTAAGACTCAGTTTGTACTGTTACGAACCTTGTGAACTTGCAGAGTAACTCGCCTTTGCTAAGGCCTCGATTCCTTCCTTCAGAAATTGGGGACATAAGAATTTACCTGAATTTGCATTTCCTTCACTTCTTCAAGTCCTCTGTTCTCTTAGCTGTAAACTGGGGATAACAGTTTATCCGTGGTGGTCTTCCACGGTGGTCCCATGGTTAAGAATCCGACTGGCCAACGCAGGGGACGTGGGTTGGAACCCTAGTCTAGGAAGATTCTACATGCTGCAGGGCAGCTGAACCCCTGCTCCACAACTACGGAGCCTGCACGCCTAGAGCCTATGCTCTGCATCGAGAAGCCACCATGACGAGAAACCCGAGCATTGCAACTAGAAAGTAGCGCCTGGTCTCTGCAACTAGAAAAAGCCCGTGGGCAGCAGTGAAGACCCAGCACAGCCAGAAATAAATAAATAAGTAAAACCCCCCAAAGCAAAAAACAAACCCACAAAACAAAACAAAACCCAATCGTTCTAACCTCAGAGGGTTGTTGTGAGGATAAATGATACAAGGTTTTTGAAACTCTTAGGCCGATACTGGGCACACAGTAGTCATGCATGGAATGGAAGCTGTTTTTATTAGGACTGATGGTATCTGCCATCTCTATTGTAAGCAGTTCTTTGGATCAAATGAAGCAAAGTTTACAAAAGCACTTGCAAAGCTGGAGGTGGGCATACACACAAGATAACTGTTGGGAAGCTGAATTCCACTGTTGATGGAATGATTCATTTTTCTCCTTTAACAGTCTGTGTAGCCACTAGCGGGCTGATGAAGTGGCCTCAGGAGCCAGAGCCCCCACTGGTCCAGGCCCTGCTCTTGCCTTCAGTCGAGCGTGAACCTGATCAACTGCGGGAAGGCAATATGAAACTTTTCCTTTTTAAGACTCACAACTCTGGTCTTTTTTTATTTTTGCAGGATGATGTAAATATTTTATTTTATTTTTTGAAAACCCTCGCCAGATTTGTTCCTTCACCACTAACCTCTGAGCAGCCTGTTGATTAATGGGGCCCATTGTTGCGCTCTGACGTGAGGAGTCAGAGCTGAAGCCCTGCTTCCCGGGGTGCGGCTGTTTAGCAGGATGCGCGTGGCCACGCGGCTTATCCGGCTCTTGTGGTTCCTGTGGAAGTTCCGCAGTGCTGTGGGGAACCCTTTATCCTGAGCAGTTGCAAGATAGCTTGTTTTCCAATAAACCGAGAAGAAGCATCTAGTTATCTCTTGCCGTGTGACCACTGCCCCCCACTTGGTGACTCAGAGCACCGACTGGGTTCTGTCTGCTGGTCTGTGCCGCCCTGTCTGTCCTGCAGTGTCGGGATCTCGGCTGGGAAGGTGCAACGGCCTGAGGCGGCCACAGGGCGGGCGGAGTGAGGCATCTTCCCTAATAAATTCCAGCGATGTTATGTTTTTAAAAGTATTTATTTAATTTGTAACAATATTGTTTATGTTTTGTGAGTGGTTTTTTTTTTTTTTGGCTGTGAGCATGTGGAAATCTTAGCTTCCCCACCGGGGATCAGACCCATCCCCTTGCATTGGAAGGTGCAGTCTTAATTGCTGGACCACCAGGGACGTCCCCAGCATTTTTTAAAAGACAGTTTAAGAACACTAGTCAAAGTGGGTGGAGTGCTTAGGCTTATTTGGAAGAGAGATGCCAATAACCGCGCGCTGGTGCCTTGTGTGAGACTGAAGGTGTGGTTTGTGAGGCTGTAGGCTGTTTAAAGTCCCTCTTGTACCACTCAAGCTAAGATGCTATCTTCTTAAAGGAGCAAGACTTCCTTGTTTTGCTGAGGCCCCAGACAAATCATCTGCTATCATATAAGCAGAGACGTAGCTCATACTTGACTCCAGTTACCAAAATAAGATAGTCACAGCTGAGAGCCTTCTCTAATTAGACCCTACTTAATAGCCATGTGATTTCCTATTCATTTTATCTTGAGGAGAGTTTACATCTATTTGCACTGGTTTAGTATAATTTGAGAAGTCCTGGGTTCATCGTAGTTTCTTAAAACAAGAAAGTAATAATGTAAATGTGTATGTCTGTATTTTTAATCAGCAGGGTCGGGCATGGGCAGAAAGGGGAAATACTGATGGACAGACAGATTCATAGCGGGACAGAGAAGATAAAAATCATGTTGCATTCCCCCTTCCAGAGATAACTGCTAATACACTTTCACCCACTCTTTTTTAGTGGCTTATATTTAAAACATCTTGTTATAAATATGATGCTCAATTGTTATAGAAAATTGAAGGAAAAAACTTTATAATTCTCCCTTAAGGTAACCAGTGTTACCATTGTTAGCTTACCATGTTGTTACCTTTGTTTTCTGCCCTGTACATATAGGCAAACAATGAATATGCGTTTTCCCAAACAAAAATCATAGCACAAACTTTAATTGTACTAGATAGAAATGATAGCACATGGGGAACACACATATTTTGCATTTCAGTCTTATTTATAAACATTGATGGAAAATATCATAAAATATTGGGTATAAGATCCATCAGTCTGCTTGAAGAAATGTAGCATGGGCAAGTGAATTTCATTTCAGGAATGCAGAGACAAAGAATATTAGGAGATCTATTCATCAGTCTTATGTGAGCACTTTATATGATCATTTTGATACTGAAAAGCCATATGAAAATTCACATGATTTTTAAAAATCTGAAATTAATAGTAATGTCCTTGATTGGACATAGTTCTGTAGGAGTCAAAGAAGAATAAATGGCACACTTTTCTCCTTGTTTAAAAGTGCATGTCAATATAGTGAGCAAGACAATGAAACACGTCTAAATATTGGAGAGAAAAAGGCAAAGTTGTCTTCATTTGAAGATGATATGATTGTTTACCAAGAAAATCATTAAAAAGTTTTTGGAAGTAATAGCATTCCCTGCAGTTTACAAGTACAAGTTAAATATATATAAAATTAATGGTTTCTTGTATTTCAGCATCAACCAATTAGAAAATGTAATGGAAAAGATATTCAACTTACAAAAGTATCAAGAAAATGAAATACCTGTGAATACATGTAACCAAAACCCCAAACAAAATAGAACAAAATCTGTATGGAAATCTCCTGAGAGAAATAAGGTTGGGATACATGGAAAGACACACATTCTCAAGCCAATCTATAATCCTGTGTAATCTCTATAAAAACCCCAAGTGATTCCAAATGAATTTGAAAATAGCCAGGATAATTCTGAAAAAGGCAAATCACAAGGAGGTACTTGCCCACTTGGTATTAACAGGTGCTGTGCTGCGCTGCGCTGTGCTTAGTCACTCGGCCGTGTCCGACTCTTTGTGAACCCATGGAATGTAGCCCGCCAGGGTATTCTGCTCATGGGGATTCTCCAGGCAAGAACACTGGAGTGGGTTAGAAGGTATTACAAAGCTCTAGCGACTAAGTGTGTATGATATCAACGCAGGAACAGACAAGATCAATGAAACAAGATAGTGCAAACTGGAGTGTGTGTGTGCTGTGGGCTGAGTGTTGAACAATATTTCATTGTATTGACCATTATATACCAGTTTATTTATCCATTCTCCTGCAGAAAATCTTGGTTGCTTCCAAGTTCTGGCAGTTATAAAAAAGCTGCTATAATATCCATGGGCAGGTTTTTGTAGCAACATGTTTTTATCTCGTTTGGGTAAATACCAAGCAGCAAAACTGCTGGATCTTAAGGTGAGAGTATGTCTAGTTTTGTAAGAAACCATCAAACTGCCTCTCAAAAAGACTGTAATAATCTGCAGTCCCATCAAAAGGGAAGAACGTCTTCATTGCCCTACATCCTCGTGAGCCTTTGGTGCTGTCAGAGTTCTGGTTTTCAGTCATTCTGATAGGTGTATAGTGGTATCTCATTGTTGTTTTCATCTGCATTTCCCTAATGACATATGGTGTTGAGCATCTTTCATATATATACATATTTGGCTGTGCTGGGTTTTAGTTGCAGTGTGTGAGATCTAGTTCCCTGCTGCTGCTGCTGCTGCTGCTAAGTCGTTTCAGTCGTGTCCGACTTTGTGCGACCCCATAGACGGCAGCCCACCAGGCTCCCCCATCCCTGGGATTCTCCAGGCAAGAACACTGGAGTGGGTTGCCATTTCCTTCTCCAATGCATGAAAGGGAAAAGTGAAAGTGAAGTCTCTCAGTCGTGTCTGACTCTTCGAGACCCCATGGACTGTGGCCTACCAGGCTCCTCCGTCCATGGGATTTTCCAGGCAAGAGTACTGGAGTGGGTGCCATCGGCTTCTCCGCTAGTTCCATGACCAGGGATCAAATCTGGGCCCCTGCGTTGGGAATGCGGAGTCTTAGCCCCTGGACCGCAAGGGAAGTCCCCCGTCCTTTTGTTGTTGAGCATCTTTTAATATATTTACTTGCCATCTGTGTATCTTCTATTTTCTTTGATAAAGTGTCTGTTCAGAGCTTTAGCCTGTCTTTAAATCAAGTTGCTCATTTCCTCATTGTTGAGGTTTACGAGTTCTTTGTGTATTTTAGATTCCCAATCCTTCATTAAATATGTCTTTTGCAAGCATTTTGTTCTAGGCTGTGGCTTGTCTTTTCACTGTCTTGACAGTGTTGTTTTCACAGTGTGATTTTTAATTTTTGTGAAGTCCAACTTATCATCAGATATTTCATGAGCTGTGCCTTTGGTGTTGTGTCTAAAAAATCATTGCTGTGTCCAAGGTCACCTAGATTTTCTCCTGTTATCGTCTAGGAATTTTATAGTTTTGCATTTTTGATTTGTTTTGAATTGTGAAGAACGTAAGATCTTTGTCTAGATTTTTTTCCTTTTCATGTGGATGTCTGATTATTCCAACACTATCTGTTGAAAAGACTGTCTTTTCTCCATTGTATTGTTTCTCAGAATCTTTTTAAAATAATCCATCCATTAGCCTTTTATTTGAGGTGTGTCCTTTGTCAGGTTCTTTGTATAAAGTTTGTTTTTGGATTCTTAATTCTTCCCTGTTAATATGTTTGCCTACACCTTACATATACTTGCTATTTTGATAAGAAGTGCTAAAATGGAGATGAACCAGTCCCCAGTTATTGCTGTTTTTCCCTTTTAAATTTTTTGGTTTTCCCTAAGAGAAGAAAGTGCAAGTCACTCAGTCCTGTCCGACTCTTTGGGACCCCATGGACTGCAGCCTGCCAGGCTCCGCTGTCCATGGGGATTCTCCAGGCAAGAATACTGGGATGGGTAGCCATTCCCTCCTCCAGGGGATCTTCCCAACCCAGGGACTGAACCCAGGTCTCCCTCATTGCAGGCGGATTCTTTACCATCTGAGCCACCAGGGAAGCCCTGGTTTTCCCTGGCCATTTATTTTTCCAAATTTGTGAGGTTTCACCAAAAAGTCCTGTTTGATTTTTGAATGGGATTAATGAAGCCATAAATTAATTTGGGAAGACTGACACTTTGGCTTCTCTTTTTAGGAACCTGATGGGTCTCTCAGTCATAATGTTTAGTTCATTAACTGAATTAGGTCAAAGCGCATAGGGGTGAAATTGACCTCAACAGAAAGGTACAAACCAGAACGCTTCTCCAAGGTTGACTTATGGACAGAAGACGCCAGAAGCTGTGGGGATCAGAGAGGCACGCCCAAGGATAATTGATCAGCCAGAGGCATTATAGGGCCCAGACTTTGTTTTGAAGTTTTTATTCCAGGATGGATTGACCCTGAGGGGAAGTGAGGCTGTGTTTTGATATGACTTCCTTTGTCTGGGTGGAGGAGGAGTGTGGAAGAGCTGGCTGTTACTAGCATTGTGTTCTGTCTGGGGACCTTCCACAAGGACAAGCTTCCTTGGTAAGAGGGGCCGGGAAAGTACACTGGCTATAGAAGGTAGATTTGGGTGTGTGATCTTGGCCCTTAATTTTTCTGATCCTCATCTGAAATGTGGATAAGTATAGGGTTGTTATTTGTGTTAAATGGGGTGATAACACAAAGTCCCTGTATGGCCCGGCACATAGTAACACACAACAGTTGGTGGTTGTCAGTAATAGTAATACAATTATTGTTCCCTTGGTGGTGGGAGGATTAAAAAGAGTAATGGATGTAAAGAGTTATCACAATGCCTGGTGCATGTTGAAAGTGTTAGTCTCTCTTCATCTGGCTAATTCCTGTTTATCCTTCAGCATTCTGCTGTAATGTCACAACCTCGGATAAATCTCTGATCCCAGTCTAAATTAACCCCCACCTCTTGTCAATTCTCTCTGATAGAGCACAGTTCTTCTCCTTCATCATAATTGTGTGTGTTAGTTTCTCAGTCATGTCCGACTCTTTGGGACCCCGTGGACTGTAGCCTGCCAGGCTCCTCTGTCCTTGGAATTCTCCAGGTAAGAATACTGGAGTGGGTTGCCATTCCCTTCTCCAGGGGATCTTCCTGACCCAGGGGTCAAACCCAGGTCTCCTGCATTGTAGAGAGATTCTTTACCATCTGAGCCACCATATTACTACAGTTACTGTTGTCTGTATTGTTATTATTAAGCTTCCCTGGTGGCTCAGATGGTAAAGCGTCTGCCTGCAATGCAGGAGACCCAGGTTCAATCCCTGGGCTGGGAGGATCCCCTGGAGAAGGAAATGGCAACCCACTCCAGTACTGGAAAATCCCACGGACGGAGAAGCCTGGTAGGCTACAGCCTATGTGGTCGTAAAGAGTTGGAGACGATTGAGCGACTTCAGTATTGTTATTTTTGGGTTGTTATTCATGTAGCGTGCAGGCATTCCACACATGACCCTAAAAAGACTTGGATGCAAAAGCACTAACCGTGAACTGTGCTAGCAGGTGCCTCAGGGCCATCTCTGCCCACTTGTGTCATGTTGCCCCCAGGAGCCCTGGTGGACTTGGTCCGGGTGCCTGGACTCTGCTCTAAGAATTGAGTCTCCTCCAGGATCCATTGTCTCTGACCATAATGATGTGGAATCTCCCAAGCCCTTCTCCGCTCTGCAACCCCGGGCCTCCTAAACTGTAGGGTAGAGGAAGCAGCCTTGCCCTGGCAGGTCAGGGACTCAAGGCTCTAGTCTTCACCCACTTTTTCTGGACTGAGGTATATTAAGCAAATCAGGTTATCTCCCTAAGTATCCTTTTTGTTATCTGTACAGTGAGGTCAATATAACTTACTAATCGCTCCTTCCCAGGACTGTATGAGGCTCAAATGAGAGAAGGTGGAGACGACATCTGGTGTACTCTGGGCCTCCAGCTAGGGTTATTCAACAAAATACAGGATGCTGGGTAAATCTGATTTGAGATATACACAAGAATTTGTTTAGTGTAAGTATATCCCAAATACTTATAAGACAAACTTATACTGAAAAACTTAACTTGCTGTTTAGCTGAAGTTCAAATTTAATTGGGAACCCTATGCTTTCATTTGCTAAATCTAGCACCCTGTCCCTAACAAATATCAGTTCCCTTCCTACCTTCTGGAAGCCTAGATTTGTAACCCTGACCACCTCCCAGGCCCCTGCAAGGCTCTCATGAATTCCCACCAAGGGATTTAGTCAACAAAGGCTTGCTGGGCTGGGAGAGGAGATTCATAAAGATGGAGGGGTAGCGGTTGGTTAATCAAAATTGTGGACCTGTATCATGAAATGGCCAAAGAAAGGTCACAGGCTGCTCAAACATGAGCTGTTGGTGTGAGGGTGGCCATTGAGTCTCCGGAGCCTCCTTTTGGACTGGGAGCTCCAGAAGAACAGCATCTGATCTCTCTCTGGAGCTGAAGGTGGTGTCTGTCCCCTCCCCGCTGGTTCTGCAGAGGAGGAGCTGGGTCACACACAGGTCAGGTCAGGGGAGAAGCTGGGACTGGTTGCTCTGTGCTTGCCAACCTCCTATCCCCACGCCTGCCTGAGCTCTGCTCAAACCTGCTCACACCTGTCCATGAATCAGCTCTGCTTTGGCTCCCCTGACGGCAGAAGCCCTCCGGCCTACCCCACAGCAGAGATTCTTTTCTGGACTCTTTGGAAATGTAAAGGCGGAGGGCAGAGGGCTGCCTGGCCCATCTCTACAGACCCCCCTGGGTGCTGGGTCCTCTTCCTACCCACCTACCTCTGGCCCAAGCAGGGAGAAGGGCTGCAGAGCCCCTGTGTCCTGCTGTCCATCCAGCACCTCCCAGGCCTCATTGGGCCTGCCGAAGCCCACAGAGCGGCCCCCACGACGCACACACCCCAGAGCCAGGGGATGGGGGGAGGGATGACCCGCCCATCAGAGCTGGGGGACAGCAGATGTGAGCAGATCAGTGCAGCGGGCTTTCCTCCTGCCTTTGGGGGTACTTGGGGTGGAGGGAAGGTGAGGCTGCTGCCAGTGCTCTAGCAGCGGGAAGCTTCTCCCACACTGTATCGGGCCAGGTGGCTTGCAGGGGGCGGGCGAAGCGGGTCTCACCTTCCACCTTCGGGGAGAGCGGAGGCCCTGCTATGTAGACCGGGGTCATCTCTACTGCAGACGCTGTCAGCTCACATTAGAGCTTCTTTGTGCCCTGTTCCTTCTCTGCGAGTTAGGTATAATAAACCGCCAGTCTCACAGGCTTGCTGTGAGCCGTGAGAAGATGCAGTTAAAGTGCTTAGTCCAGCACCTCGTGTTGCTATGAGGAGGGAAGGGCCACTCTGAACTTGGGTTGAGATGGTTTCTCTGGAGTAAACGGGAAAGATTTCCGTGACACCTTGCTTTACGCAGCTGTCCTGGGTGGGAGGTGGGGCGGTGGCAGGGTTCTGCTCTGCTCCCCTCTCCCTGACCTCCAGTGAGGGCTGTGTGTGTGTTTGTGCGTGTGTGCGTGTGTGTGTGTGTGTGTGTAGTGTGGAAGGGGTGAAATTAGCTCACGGGCTCACAGCAAAGCCACCTGATCTTTACAAACTGAAAACCTGTCCCTGAAGAATTCCAACCAGAGGCACACCCAAAAGTCAATGCCAGAGAAATTGTCACACCCAGGATGGGCCACTGATGAAGGATGCTCCTGTCCTTCATCCCAGATGGATTTGCATCTGCATGGAGGGACTGAATGGCAAATACACCCACTGATATAGACACAAAGAAAAGGTGTCTGACATGAGGGCGTCTTAGAAGAGGAAAGAGAGACATAGTATTTATTGGGTCCCAGAGGCTCTGCAAACATTACTTCATTTAGTCTTCATAAGAATCCTAGATCACAGATAGCTTTCCATCAGTTTGTAGAGATGGGAGTTCACAGGTTAAGCAAGAACCCTGATGTCACACGACTTGTAAGTGGGGGGTCAGCATTCCCACACACAACCTTCCGCAGTCGCCTTCTGCAGCAGCATCTTCTGGCTCTCAGAGCCTTCCAAGCCGCTGCTCTGAGCCTGTGTCCACGGCAGAGGTGGACGCTGGTTGAGATCCTTTTCTCACCAAATCCAGGGAAGCCCCAGCGCCCTTCCACAGACAGATGGCCACTCCAGTCCTGCAGAGTGGGCATGCAGGCCCCGCCTGTGGGCCCTCCCAGCACCATTCCAGCTGCTGTCCCATGGGTCATCGTGGGCTCTTCGTGCCAACTCATGTCGATCTCGGCCTGCAGTGGCTTGAAGCAGGGTTTAGATTCCCAGCCAGAGAGTGAAGTCAGGCCGTGGCAGTGAGAGTGCGGAATCCTAGCCACTAGACCAGCGGCCGGTGGCAAGGCCCTGGCCCATCAGCTGTGTAGAAATGAATTTCGACGGAGAGATGGAAAGGAGTGAAACAAGTAACGTACTAGGAGGAGAAAAGGGGACGTGCGAATAGACACATGGACGGGCTCAGAGAGAGAGTCGTGCTCTTGCGGTAACTTGAATCACATATGGGGCATTTAATCTAGGTTTCCTTTGGCCAGTCACCTTGCTTTGCCTGGTTCTGAGTCCATATTTGGTTTATCTCCAGATTCTCCCATGTGTGTGTGTGTGTGTGCATCTTTTAGCCAAGATGAATTCAGTGAGGAGGCCTATGGATAGGTAGGTTGACATCACTTACTATGGGGTGACATCACCTCCCTTTTTTGACTTCCAAGGAGCCTTTCTGTACACATGTAGTCAAGGAGGTTTCCTTGTCTTTGAGAATGAGGAATATGTAGTCTTTTATCTCTTATCTGGGCAGGGCTCAGCTGTCTCCTGCTCCTGCTATTTTGGAGTATCTGTCCATAGGGCGAGGGAACTCCAGCTGCTCAGCCTGGGGCCCATCTATCTTCTGCCTGAAGGTGTGTCTAGGCCCCGCTCCCCCTGCAGAATGCGGATGCTGGGCTCAGGTAGGCAGCATCAGGTGCCTGACGGGCTTCCTGGGAGGTTTATCATTGATGTGAGGCAGTTTTCCATTAGTGACGCATACTTGCGGGTCAATCATTGCTCTCTCCTCTGTTAAATGTTAGTACTTCTGAGACAGGTGACTCCACACTTCACTGTAAATTTATTTTTGGGATCACCTTTTTCTTTGTCCAGAAGGATGGGCTAGACTTCTCCAGTTGTCTGGGGTTTTGACTAAAATCCTAAGCCTAGAACAATAGGTGACCCCTCCTTGCCTCCCGCTCCCACTTCTACCAACACACATATTTTAAAGAGAGATGCTAGACCATTCATGAAGAACTTGCTAAGAAGTATCCAAACCAGTCTGGCAACTTCTGGTCTTGGAACATCACCCACCTCCAGCCTAGAGCTAAGAAAATCTAAAGATTGCTCAGAGATCTGAGGATTTCTTTAATGAGAAAAACATGCCACCATGGGTGGCTTCATGAAACTATTTCTTGAATATGGCATTCACTTCCAGAATTTGTTGGGCCGTGGCTGGAATGTTGCCTTGGGGTCCAAAGTGACCTGACTGATACCCTGGGAGATACCTAGACTCATGGGTCTTGAAAACTTCCCACCCAAGGTTTCCACCTGCTCAGGAAGGGATACCCCAGTAAAAAAAAGTGCCTCTCTGGGCTTAACTTTCAAGCAGGAGTTAAGGGATGTTTGTAGAATGTTAGCTGGAGGGGGCATCACCCATGTCTCCTGGGTCAGAGAACAGGGCAGTGCTGGGGATCCCCAGCAAGGGGTCTTCAAGAACCCACCAATGGCCCCCTTGAAGAATAGGGGGAAAGCCTGCCTGTAGACGATTGGCAAAGATATGCCCTAATCTCCAGAACCTGTGATTATATTGCCTTAATTACAAAAAGGATGTGCAGATGTGATTAAGTTAAGGATCTTGAAATGGGAAAATTATCCTGATTAGCCAGGCAGGCCCAATATAACCACAAGAGTCATTTTAAGAGAGGGATGAGAACAGAAGTCAGAGAGGAGATGGTGCTGGCTTGGAAGATGGTGGAGAGGGCCACACGCCAAGAAATGCAGGTAGGTCCTAAAAGCTGAGAGAGGCCAGGAGAGGGATTTTCCCGTGGAGCCTCCAGAAGGAATGCATTCCATTTCAGACTTCAGATCTCAAGAACTGTGACAGAATCAATGTCTGTTGCTCTAAGCCTCTAAGTTGGTGGCAGTTTGTTAGGGCAGCGATGGGGAACAAATTCACCTTCTATGACTTGGAGGCATTCGGCAGCCAGCGTATCTCTGCCAGATCTCTGCCAGACGAAACACAGGCTGCCCAAATATGGCAGGCCACATTCTTATGCCAGAAGTTATTCATTGTTTATTTGACAGTCAAGTTTAACTGGGTGTCCTGTTTTTTTATTTGCTAATTCTGGCCAGAGAGAAGTAGAAAATCCATTATCTAGAAAGACACTTGCCCCCTCTGCTTCTCATCTCTCTTCAGGGCTCCACACCTGCAGATGCAAAGCAGGAAGTGAATATAGAAGGAGTAGAAAGTCAGGCGGAAGAGCCACTGACCCTCCCCAGGGCGGGTGTCTGTGTCAGCTGTGGGGCCAAAGAAGAAGGCGGGATGAGCCTTGAGCTGGCTGAGATGAAGGTTTTCACTCAGATTGGCCTGGAATATTTAATATCTGAAAATCAGAATCATTGGTTAATATCTGAAAGTGACCAGAGCATTTTGGGACCTTCCCAAGATGTTACCCCAGGACGGGAAGAGGAAACCAAGAGCGAAGGTCTGAAAGGCAAGGGGGAGGAAAAAGGAAGGGTGACGTCCAGTTACACAATCGGTCCAGGCAGGGAACCAGCGCCCTCTCTTTACCCAGCCATCACGCTCTCCTCTGCGGAGCTGCTGTCACCTCTCTTGGGAAACGTGACACCTGCATCTTAGCCTGCCGTAATTTCACTAGATGGCTTTGTTTCTGGGCCAGAAAGGATGCCCCGGCACCACAGTGAGGGGAGCTGCTGCTGCATCACTTCAGTCGTGTCCCCATAGACGGCAGCCCATCAGGCCGCTCTGTCCCTGGGATTCTCCAGGCAGGAACACTGGAGTGCGCTGCCAAGTGAGGGGAGAGGGTGAGGAAAGGGCGCAAGTTCCAGAGGGGACCTCAGGAATAAGGAGGACCATGTGTGAACTGAACGACCTTTCGTGGCCTGGCCATCTCTCGGGACTGGGCCTGAGCCGCTTTGGTGAACCAGGCCCGAACTCCACCACCAAAAAGGAAAATACAGTGAGACTGAAGGGTGTGTGCCTGGAGTTTTCCGGACAGGCCCTGTGAAAATCCCCCCAAGCAGGCCTCTCACCCAAATTCCACGTGATGACTGTGTTGTCTGCAGGGAACGGCTTAGAACATTCTCTCCACCTGGGTTTTCTTGACGTAAGCAGATGGGATGGCTTCGTCTGACTCACCCTAAGCCTGACCTATTTGTGAAATGCTCTCTCTACAAAAAGCTGGAGGTAAGTGCAGAGGATTATACATTTACGATTCCTGTGTAGACAGGATTGCCTAACCCTCTCATTTCAGCTGCTCCCTGCCCTATGCGTGGTCAGTGAAGGCTGACCGCATGCTGGCGAGTGTCTAATGGCCTAACCTACTGGCTCCAGCAGTGCTTGCCAGGAGCGTGGGGGTGAGGGTGGGAGATGGGGCCTAGGGGAGGGCTTGCAAAGTGCAGGAGCAGCAGGCTGGGGGAGGCTGTGAGCACCCAGAGATCCATGTCTGATGCTGCCTCTGCTCTGAGGTACCCCAGAAACCTCATCAGGATGAAGGGCTGCAGGTGTATCAGCACAGCAGGAGCCAGTGTGATATAGTGGAGGAGCTGGGGCTTCCCACTCAGATCTGGGTTTTTTTCTGCCATTTTATTTACTGTGTGGTGGTGGCTTTTCACATGCTCTTCCAGAACCTCTTGCCTCATTTACCAAATGGCTGTATGATCTGCCCTTTACGGCTCTCAGACCTCATACAAGAGTAAAAGAAACGTGACCTATGTGAGGTTATTACATACTGTGACATGCTCCAAGAAAAATGTTTGAAAAGTGCTGGGAGAGTTTGACATGAGGTTTCTGAAAATTTGCCTTTCCCGTGGGTAGAAGTAGGAAGGGCGGCTATTTATGTCAAGTGACAGGTGATGCTAACATGGTTTGGGCGAGCTGAGCCCACCGCAGACCCACCCTCCAGTCTGCCCAGACTGTCCCACCTGACTGCCCACAGGGCTTGGGCGGGGAGCCCAGTGGACCCGGCCCGGCTCCCACCGGGTGATAAGAACGGCCGCTGCTACCGACACTGGTGCCCGAGAAGGTCTCCATTTCCCCTCTGAGCCCCGCCAAGCAGGAGGCAGTGCTCCGGGGCCCGGTAGCCCCTTGTTGGACTCTGCCATGGGCTTTCCTGCCAGAAGCTGCTCTGTAGACCTGGAGTTCCCATCAGATAGGAACTCTGAGATTTCTCCCTTGGGAGCAAGCGGCGCCCGCAGGGCCCGGTACAGAGGCTGCTGCTCTGTGGGGCACCGGCAGGTTTCTCTGGGTGCAAAGCAAGGGCATTCTCAGGGAAACCAGAGAGGCCCTTCGCCAGGCAGCTGTCTTCGGTGATCCCCATGGTTCTGGAGTCTAAACGCTAATGATTATCACAGGAACTGCCTCACAGCCTAGGCAATCATTGCCTTGTGAATCCATGCAGGACTCGGGCTGAGTTGTCCCTATTTCCCCTCAGTGGTCCGTCTTTCTGCCTAGGCACGAGTGGACATTGTGGGCACATCGCCTGGTGGCACCTTGCGGCACTCTCTGTTTGCAGAGTGCCATTCTGCCGATTTTGGGGAGCTGTGCTTTGTCTTAAGTCAAAGAGATCTGGGTGTGAACTCCTTGTTCTACTAATTACTGGCACCATGATTTGAGTAAGTTGATTCATCTAAGACTCACTCACCTTGTCCATAAATGGGAAGAGCAGACTCACCTCGTGAAGTTGTAGGGGGGCCTACGTGAAGAATCCACTGGAAGCACATGGCAAGAGCCTGGCCGTGTCCAGCTCACCAAAAGCAGTGTCTATTGTTCTCTTAAAGTGAAAGCGAAGTTGCTCATTCGTGTCTGACTCTGTGACCCCGTGGACTGTAGCCTACCAGGCTCCTCCGTCCATGGGATTCTCCAGGCAAGAATACTGCAGTGGGTTGCCATTTCCTTCTAAATCAACCATTAAATTCATTGATATAATATAAAAATAGTGGTTCAGATCTGTGTGACACTTTCACCTTTTTTATGCCCAGCACAGGGCAAGCACTGAGTATTAGCTATTATAGTTAATAATAATATTGAGAGCAGCAGGCCTTACACAGCTGTGAAGGGTGATATCATCACCCAAGCCGTTGACTGGGCCTCATAATTTAGGGCCCTTGGACCCCTTGAGGGTCTGTGGGTTGAATTTGTGGGGTTGGTGACCTTGGATGGGAAAAAAATCGACCATTTATTCTTACTAACCTCTAACTGAAATGAAGAATCTTCTTCAATGATGAATGTAGGCAACAACATACACTAGTAATAACAACATCTGTGATTTTGACACCAACAGCAGTCCACATAAAATACTGGCTATGCCTGATGCTACAAAACTAGATAGTAAATCTGCTGTTATAACTTGTTATTTAATGTGTTAATAAAGAAGCACATATTTTGATACTTACATTTCAGTGTAAGTGGGTTTTTTACAAACTACTTTATATTTTATTTTATACTGTTAAGAACACGATCCTGGATAAAGTCAACAGGCTTCACCAGACTGACTGTTGAAGGTGTCCAGGGTATGAGAAGTTTAAGAATTTACAGAGTGCAGAGGCAGTCCCCAAGACCACCCTCACTTCTGATGCCAACTGCGAGAGGTGAGGTCCCCAAGACCACCCTCAGTTTTTTGTTTTTGCTTTTCAATTGAAGTATAGTTGATTTATAATGTCCAGGCATATAGCAAACTGATTCAGTTATACATATATATATATATATGTATTCATTTTCCTATTCCTTTCCATTATGCAAAATATTAAATATAGTTCTCTGCATTATACAATAGGTCCTTGTTGTTTATTTTATATAGTAGTGTGTATCTGTTAATCCCAAATTCCAAATTTATCTCTTCCCCCACTTTCCCTCTGGCAACCACAAGTTTGTTTTCTAGGTCTGGGCTTCCCATGTGGCTCGGTGGTAAAGAATCCAGCTGCCAATCTAGGAGGCAGCTGCCATGCAGGAGAGGCATGTTTGATCCCTAGATTGAGAAGATCCCTTGGAGGAGCAAATGTCAACCCACTCCAGTATTCTTGCCAGGATAATCCCATGCACACAGAAGCCTGGAAGGCTACAGTCCATGGGGTTGCAAAGAGTCAGACAGCTGAGCCGACAGAGCACTCACGCACAAGTTTATTTCTGTCTTGTAAACAAGTTAATTTGTATAATTTAGATTCCACATGTAAGTGATATCATTTGATATTTGCCTTTCTCTGTCTGACTTACTTCACTTAGTATGGTAATCTCTGTGGTCCATCATTGTTGCTGAGACCACCTTCAATTTTGCTAAATTACTAGAAGAACTTACAGAATTTAACTGAGCTGTTGTAGCTACAGTCTATTACCATGACTCAACCAAGGGAAGAAACACCTGTAGCAGAAATTTCCAAGAGGGAAACTTCCGGCTGTTCTCTCCCGGCGGAGTCACGGACAGCACCAGCTTCTCCTGGCAATGATGTGTGGCAATGCACCTGGGATATTGCCAACCAGGGAAGCCCACCTTGTTCTCCAGAATTTTCCTTTAGGCTCAGTCAGGTAGCCAGAGTGGACCACCTGCTTGGCTGACTTTTCATCTCCAGCCCTCTGGAGGTTGAGCGTCCCCATGTGGCCCAGGTCTCCACCATAAATCACGGTGGGGTCCAAGGCCCCAGGGAAATGCTTATCAGTCAGGATAGTTTAAGAATTTTAGCGATACCTTGCAGGAGCTGAGGAAACAGGTCAGACCTACCTCTGGGGAAGGTTCTACTCTGGAAACAGCCTTGGAGCAGCCATCTTGGAGGCAAATGAGTGTGGGGGTGGGGTGGGAATCAGCCAACACGCATAGTTGTAGCTACCGAAACCTGGTTTAGAGGAAGATTTTCTTTTTCTGCACCCAGTAGAGATGATGTAGAGTTCATTGTTTCTAGAGGCAACTGAATAATAACAATGATTAAAAACATCACTTGGACTTGGCTCCACACCTACCACTTTCCAAAGTATATTTGCAAATGTTGAATGTGTTAATTCTCAAAAGAGGTGGAAAGAAGGATTACTGTTAAACCCCAGAAGTGGGGGGCCCTGGTGGTGGGGCAGACTGCAGACTGTCCTGGCCTCCTCCCTGCCCTGGACTGCCCCCATGCTTCCTTCTGGGCTGTTCAGACAGAGTGGATCCTGTGGCCAAGATGATCAGCAGGTATTTTGCAGAATCAGATTACCCGGTCATGCCTGGGTGGTGCTAGGAACTTAGCCAGCTTTGGAGATGGGGTTCACCGGCCGGGTGATTACATGAGGTCACCAGCTGCGGATGTGACCAGCTTACATGTGGGAAAGCCTGGAGTCTTCTGGGCCCAATGTGTTTTGACTCACCTAAAGTGAGCCTGGAGTCATGACCTTATCCTCAGGTTTGGTGTAAATTACATGCCGTCAGTCTCTATGTTAACATTGAAAAGCCACTCTTTCAGGACCCTGTTGCTGGGCTAGGTCATTTCTACAGGTCTTTGATGGCTGAGGCACTGCCTCCTCTGCAGGAACCTGTGATCCCTGAAGGGTAGAAGTGCAGGGGCCGACCAGCACTGGCCTGCAGGTGGGCACAGATGGCCTTCTGGGGAGTGGCTTAGATCCAGAGAGCTTTGTTTCCCTGGAGAGCACATCTGTGCTCACAAGCCTACTTGCATATAATTTGTGCAGTAGATGCAACTATTTTATGGCGGTCTGGGTGGTTTTTTAAAAGCTGCCTTTACAAAGGATCTGTTCAAATGACCATTCTCTCCTTCTCCTCCTCTGTGATGCTGTCCATAATTATTTGGAACAAGCTCTTTCAGATAGTCATCTCCACACCCTTGGGCCCTCATCATGCAGCTGGACTGCAGCTCTGTGGGGCAAAGCCTGCTCTGGCCCATGCATCTCAGCACCACCAGCAGTGCGTGGCATAGTGTGGGCACGTGGCAGATACTTGTTGAATGAATAAGAGGAATGAATTCTATGAGGTCACTCACGGTATTTATTTCCTGTGCCTCCTGTAAAAGCTGCCAGACACTGGGTGGCTTAAAACAACAGAAACAACAGAAGTTTGTTCTCTTAGAGTTCTGGTGGCCGTTAAGGGCACAGTCAGTATCACTGGGCTGAATTTGTTGCAGGGAGGAAGACAATTCCGACTCCACGTTGGAACTGTTCCTTTGACTTGCTTTTCGTTGCTTTTGTTATTATAATCATACTTAATAGCTTGGCTCAGAGGATGCTGCCCCTCTGCTTGACTGTAAACTGTTCACCTCATAGAGAGATAATCTGTCACTGCTCACCTGTTGTTCAGTCGCTCAGTCATGCCCGACTCTTTTCGACCTCATGGATCGCAGCACCCCAGGTCTCCCTATCCATCACCAACTCCCGGAGTTTACTCAAACTCATGTCCATTGAGTCATTGATGCCATCCAACCACCTCATCCTCTGTCGTCCCCTTCTCCTCCCACCTTCAATCTTTCCCTGCATCAGGGTCTTTTCAAATGAGTCAGTTCTTCACATCAGGTGGCCAAAGTATTGGACCTTCAGCTTCAGCATCAGTCCTTCCAAAGAATGTTCAGGGTTGATTTCCTTTAGGATGGACTGGTTGGATCTCCTTGCAGTCCAAGGGACTCTCAAGAGTCTTCTACACCATGGTTCAAAGGCATCAATTCTTCGGCGCTCAGCTTTCTTTATGGTCCAACTCTCACATCCATACACGACTACTGGAAAAACCATAGCTTTGATTAGATGACCTTTGTTGGCAAAGTCTCTGCTTTTTAATATGCTGTCTAGGTTGATCATAGCTTTTCTTCCAAGGAGCAAGCGTCTTTTAATTTCATGGCTGCAGTCACCATCTGCAGTGATTTTTGAGCCAAAGAAAATACGAGCCCCCGTGTGAATGGCTACAAAAAAGGAAGAGAGTAACACACCCCTTTCCAAAGGCTGGCTCCTCCTGAAGATGCTTTGCAAGACTGAAGACCCTCTTTGTTTCCTCACTGCCTCTCCCTCTCTAGGCTGCCTTTTGACTTGAGTTCCTCATTCTTCTCTCTCTTTGGCTCCATAAAAGAACCTGGCATCCAGACCTCAACAAGATAGTTACTTCGAGGCGCTGGCCTGCCACCTTCTTGGTCAGCTGGCTTCCTGAATGAAGTTGTTTTCCTGGCCTCAACACCTGTCTCTCGGATTCACTGCCCTGTCCTGTGGCGAGCACAGCGAGCTTGGACTTGGTAACAAAATCAAGGTGTCAGCAGAGAGGTTGGACTTGGTAACAAAATCAAGGTGTCAGCAGAGATAAGATGCTCCAGGGGTTCTAGGGGAGAATCCGTTCCCTGTGTCTTCTAACTTCTGCAGCCTTCCTCGGTTGTGGCCACTTCACTCCAGTATCTGCCCCTGTGGTCACATCGCCTTCTCTTCTGTGTGAGTCAAATCTCCCTCTTATAAGGACTCATGCGATTGCATTTGGGGCCCACCAGGACAGCCAGTGTAATCTCCCCACCTCAAGACCCTTAATGACACCTACAAAATTCTCCTGCCTCCCTTTTTCTCTGTATAAGGTAGCACTCACAAGTTCTAGGTGTAGGAAGTGGAAATCTGGGGGCCATGGTTCAGCCTACCATGCTCACATAGGGGATAGAAACCCACCCAAGGCTGGGCAGGCCCTCAGTGAGCAGTGTGGTTGGGGGGCGGGGAAGGATGCATATGTCCCTGAATACTGCAAATTCATGGAAAGTGTCACAGAGGTCTCTGGTTCATGGGGGAGGCCTCATGCCCACATTTGGGGACTATATTACTACAAACAGGTGAGAACCAGGTGTAACCACCACCTGTCACCCTCAGAGTCTGCTTTCAGAAGACCCATACTCCCCCTCCCCAGAGCAGGTCCTCGACCTGAATCTCAGGTGGCAGTGACAGGTTCGGGAAAGGCATCCCTTCCCAGGAGGACCCTAGATCTAGGGCTTCCTGGGGTGTCTCTGTGGGGAACTCCATCTCTTTCTGATTGAGAAAATAAGTCATCCTTCCCTTGCACGCCCACAGCCTGATAAGTGAGGGGTGGGTAGAAGCAGCAGACAAGGGTGTAGTGATAACTTGGAAAGGTCAGATGCCAGATAAAGAAAGGTCAGATAAGGAAGAACCCACACCAAGCTGTCAGGCTAAGCTTGGAGCAAGTTTTGCTTCTTCTGATCCCCAGGACCTGCAGATTCTGCTGCTACCCTCTGTCCCCAAGCAGATGATGAAAAAAAAGTCTGTAAGAAAATAGACGGGGTCTGGTTGGCTGGATTTAGCGGGTCTATCCATGCTCACTCGCCTTCCAGTTGCCTTCCTTCTGGATGCCCTGTCCCTCAATGGTTCTGAATAGTGTTTCAACCTATGGCTTAGGGACTTGTGTCATTGAAGTCTTATTCTCTATTTGTGGATTTTCTCTAAACGTTCACTGGTCTTACTGTTGCTGTGGCTGGGCTTCCCGTGCTGAGTCCAGAGAAAAGTGAGACTCAAGTAGAGTGTGATTCCAGGATCCCTCTGCCCAGGTCTGTCCTAAACACCCAGCCAGGGAAGAGTTGGGTGGGGGTGGGGTGGGCGCGAGGCACCTCTTGATCCCAGCAGGCAGGTGTCCTGCTGAATTGGCTGCCCTCTCTGGGGAGCATTGCCTCTGATGAGCCCCAGCAAAGTCTCTCTCCGTTTGTGCGTAGCTCCCTCTGACCTGATTCACCCCCAGAAGGCACTGTGAGCCGTTGCAGGGTGCCTGGCCAAGTCTTGAGTGGAGAATCAGGTGGCCTTAGGTGGCCTTTTGCCCTGGATCGCTGAGTTTTCACAGGAAGGACAGCATCCCTGGGCCTCCCCCTGCTGTTCTAAAATGGGATGGGGTGAAAGAGACTGAAAAACAAGGATCTTTCCAGCGCTGCCCCCGAGGCATCTGCGGGATTAGAATCAGCTCGAGAACCCAGTCTGGGTCTGAAAGCCCAGGTTTATTCTGTCTGTCTTTATCTGTAGCCCTCTTAAAAGAGCAGGTGATACACGGCTCTACATCTGTCTGAACGGTGTCCATCGTGTTTCATTTATTCCAGGACCAGTGAAGGACTGGCTTAGGCCATGCATTTCAGAGAGTGGAGACCAGGTTCCCTGGGGTGCACTCAAGTATGGGGGCCACAGTGGAGCTGAGGAAGGGGGTGAGGTTGGAAGGCTGTCTGCATCCTCGCCTTCTGCCCTGTCTTCACTGCAGGGTTGGGGGAGGAATCTCACCTCCTTTTTCTGAGAAGAGCCTCAACGGATATGCTAGGAGGTGGCTGCTCTAATAAAATACACAGAACGATGGTTTAAACAATAGAAATGCATTTCTGACAGTTCTGGAGTCTAGGTTGCCTGCATGGTCAGGTTCTGGTGAGGGCTCTCTTCCTGGTGGAAACAAAAAGAACAGTGTTGCTCATCATCCCATTATACAAAGGGTTAAATTACAGCCCACTGCAGTCACTCAGGACAGTGCACCCGGAGGGGAACTCAGGATGGAAAAACAAGGTGAGGCACTCTGTGCTTTGAATCAACAGGCCCCTAGATAGATAAGATGCATTTCTAAGGAAGAATTTCAATGGCCCTGGATTCTTGAGTCTTCCCATACTAGAAAAACACTAAAATCATTAACTTCAGATATGTGTTCTTTGTGATTAGCAGTCATCTTTTACCAAGATGTATGCTTGACTATCTGTCTTTCCTAGTCCCAAAATTCATTTAGATACTGGCTCCTCCCAGACCTCTTGGGAGTATCTGAGAGGCTGATTCCTGGGCTATAGTGCTCAGTGTGTGTGTGCTTAGTCGCTCAGTCATGTTTGACTTTTTGCAACCTCATGGAGTTGTAGTCTGCCAGGCTCCTCTGTCCATTGGGATTACCCAGGCAAGAATACCAGAGTGGGTTGCCATGCCCTTCTCCGTGGGATCTTCACAACCCAGGGATCAAACCCAGGTCTCCCACATTGCAGCCACCAGGGAAGCCCATAGTGCTCAGTAAGATCCCTGAAAACACCTAAGTCACAGCTTTTATGTTTTTTTTTCTTTCAGTTGATGCTGTTTTGCAGACTATCTCCTTGCTGTGTCTTCACATGGTGGAGAGAGATCCTCTCTTGTGTCTCTTTCTATAAGGGCACTAATCCCATTCATGAGGGTTTCACCCCTCATGACCTCATCTAAACCTAGTCACCACTCAAAGGCCCATCTCCAAAGGCATTGCCTTGTGGATATCGCGTTGGGGATCAGGTGTCCACGTGTGAATTTTGAGGGGACACAAACAGCACTGTTCCTGAGGGGCAATGGGGCAGCATCTCTCCTGCTGCCCCCGGGGCCAGGTGTCTCCTGGCAAGTGAGTGTGGACATGAGGGTGGGTACAAAGAGGGCTTCCACTCCCAACCTCTTCCCTGAGAATAAGCTTTGTCTGTGTAGAATGGCAGCCAGTTTACATGTGATACCTGTGTCAATTCATCCTTGTCTCTCCATCCTCCCCAGACACACTGAGCTCCTCCTGGGTGCCACATCCCATAGCAGAGGGAGGAGATGGTGAGTCGGTCCTGGAGCCTGCCCTCTAGGAACTCTTCCTGGCAGGGAAGACCCTCAGGTGAGCCTGGTGTGGGAGATTCAGCAAGAGAAACCAGTACAAGGTTTAGACTTGAGGTGTTCCTTACCACTGCTAGGCCTTGCCACGTGCTAATCCCTCTGCCCAAACCTCATTCTCCCCTTTATCTAGGGAGCTCCTACTTATTTTTCAGGTGCCCATGGAATTCTTCCCTGAGGCGCTCCCGTTCATGCTTCTAATTCCTGTTGACATCTCTTAGCTTTATTTCCTTTTCCTCTTCCTCCCACAGAGCGGAGGCTGTGTCTGTCCTGTTTTACCCCAGTGTCTGGCACACAGTAAGCTGGTAGCCCATGCTTATTGGATCACTGAAAGAAGCTGTCACACAGAGGAGGCACTGGTTAACTTTATCAGGCATGAATCAGGGAGGGCTTTCTGGAGGAGGTGATGGCTAAAGGAAGAACAGAAGTTTGCTGGGTATTCTAGGCAGTGGGAACAGAAAGTGCAAAGGCCCAGAGTGGTAGCATCACATGGAAGGACGGTGTTGTTGGGATGCAGAAGAAAGAGCAGCAGGGGCAGGATGTGCCCTTGGAAGGCCCAGCAGATGTGTTCAGAAGTTGGGGGTGGGGATTAGAAGGGGCACAATGGCATTGCTCTGGAGGCAGTGCTAAGTGGACCGAGGGCTGCCAGTCTGGAGCAAGGAGGCCAGTCAGGAGACTAGTGTGATGTGCCAGGAAAGAAACATGAGGCCTGAACCCAGGCAGCAGCTGTGAGGATGGGGAGGGGGAATGGATCTGTGGTTTCAGGCTGGAGCCCTGGGGTTTGAGGACTAATCCAATGTGGCAGAAGGAGCAGTGGAGAGTGGAAGGTGATGCCACCAACTTGAACCATAGACCCAAGAAGAACGACTTTGAGGAAGTTGGGGTGAGAAGATCTAGATCAGTTCTGTTTTAGACACAATGAGTTTGAGGATCCTTGTGTAGCAAACAGTTTTTATATTTGAGTCCAGAGCTCAAAGGAGGATTCAGAGCAGGAGGTTAGATTTGGACTCCTGGATATATATGTGTATATATGGAAATTTAAACAGTAGGTATGAATGAGACTGCTGGGGAGAGGCTGTGGAGTAGAACCAGAAGTCTGGGCATAAAACCCTCAAGGAAGTAAAAACCCAAGATACCTTCAGAGGAAGAGGATCCAGCAGAAGACACTAAGAAAGGTCTGTCCCTCTGCCCTCCTTGACATAAGTATGCGGGCCCTTCCATTCTGGAGAGTGGATCTAGACAGTGGAAGCCAGTGGTGGTATCCCTAATTCCCCTAGTCAGTGATTGGTTTAAGAATGGACATGTGACCCATCCTGACCAATGAAACATGAGAGGAAGAGTTCTAAAGGGTTTCTGGGAAAGGTTTCCTATTCTAAAGACAGAGGCGAAGATAAGATTCTGTTTGACCTCTGGATTTTGTGCAGTCTGTATGGGATACCAGGAACAGTTTGCAGCTATCTTGTGATCTTAAGGAAATCCAGCCCTAGGAGCAAGTCCACATGCCAGCGCTGGTGGAGAGGAGAAAAGGAAAGAACTGGAATCTTTGGTGATACTGGTGATCTGCTATCACAGCCATCTCTGGAATCCGCTCTTCCACCGAGCCTTTTCCTACGTGATGTAATGAGCTGCATTTGTTTTAGGCAGCTTGGATTAGGTTTTCTGTTACTTTCTATTAGAGTAACCAAGGGAGGAAAATATTTCAGCAGTCATACTCCTCAGAAATCTGTTATGAAAAAAAAACCCCACAGAATACCATCTATTGGATTTGACAGTCTGGTGGTCACAGGGCAAATTCAGTAGACCGATGGGCAGAGGCTGACCAGAGAGTAAAAGGTAAGGGGCAGGTGTGAAAGTAAAGACTGTTAATGTAGACAACCCCTTTCAGAAGCTTGGTTGAGAAAGGATGGTGGAGAAACACCCCGTCAGAAGACCTGGATTTTTAGGAAGTCAGGACAGGCTATGCTGCGATAACAGACATCAACCCTCAGTGGCTCAACACACACAGGTTCTGTATTTTGGTTTTGTTTTTTCACCTGCTGTGTGAAGCCCTCTGTGGATCAGCCAGCTCTCCAGCAGTGCCTCGGGGGTCTGTGTTGTTTCAGCATTATGGTTATACTGTCTTGGCATGAGAACTCTGTGGGGACTGTGGCAGGTGAAGAGAGGGCTAACGGGATGTTCGGGGGCACTTTCTCTGCTTTATCCTGCTAGTGACACTTGTCAATTTTGTTCTCAGTCCACTGGACAGAAGTGGTCACATGGCCGATCTAGCTACAGGGGAGCTGGGAAATTGGGGGATATATATGGATATGTGGTGAGCATCAACTGTATGTGCTGGATCTCAACTTTCTGAGCTTTACTTTTTCCTTGGTAAATAAATGATCACCCAACTCACACAGGATTATGAAAATTAAACAAGGTATGGAAGAACTCTTTTTTTTTTCTGTTGTCCTCCACAATTCTCTTTTATCCTGGTTTTTCCATGCCTATGTGAGCTGGGTGTTAAAAATAAATCCCACTTACTGAACACCTGCTACGGATAATAGTAATAGCTAGAATTTATTTATTTTTAAATTAATTTTTATTGGAGTATAGTTGAGTTACAATATTGTGTTAGTTTCTGCTGTACAATAAAGTGAATCAGCTATAGGTATACATATATCCCCTTTTGTTTTGGATTTCCTTCCCATGTAGGTCACCACAGAGCATCCTAGAATTTATTGAGTGCTTACCATGAATTTCAGGCACTGTCCATACGTCAGCATAGTTTCCACCATAGTTTCCTCCATCACACTGTTTCCTCCATTTTGCAGGGAACTCAGGCCTATCACAGTGCCTGGCACACAGAAGACATTCAGTACACCTTTGGATCAATGAAGCAACTTGTTCAAAGCACAGCTCTAGCAAGGGGCAAAGTGACACTCCAGACCGGGACTCTCAGCCCAGTACTGCTTCTTCTATGTCACCATCTCCATCTTCAGTCACTCAAGTGAGGCTGATTCTCCAAGATGGCTGGAGTGGGGATGGGAGGAGAGTGTGGATTTAAGGATGGGGAAGATTTAGATCTTCCTGCATCCAGAGTTCTTGCATTGCCAGGTATGTTCAAATAAATAATGCCCCCCCTCCAGTGTATGTAGGTCTTCATCCTCACAACTTGTGAATGTCACTTTCATTGTATTCACCTTGGGAATGTCGCTTCCCAGGTGGCACCAGTGGTAAAGAATCCACCTGCCAATGCAGGAGATGCAGGTTCCATCCCTGGGTTGGGAAGATCCTCTGGAGAAGGAAATGGCAACCCACTCCAGTATTCTTGCTGGGAAAATCCCATGGGCAGAGGAGCCTGGTGGACTACAGTCCATGGGGTCACAAAGAGTTGGACATGAGTGAGCCCACACAGACACACACTATCATAATCCAGATGTGATTAAGTTAAATTTAGCCCAGATGTGGTTAAGGATCTCAAGACAGGAAGATTATCTTGGATTATCCAGGTGGGCTCCAAACACAATCACATGTATCCTTTGAAGAGGGAGGCAGAGGGAGATTTGACACACAGAGAAGAGGAGGCGATGTGACCGCAGAGGTTAGAGGTTGGATTGCTGCAGCCACAAGCCCGTGATTGCCACTGGAAGCTGGAAGAGGCAAGGAACGGACTCTTTCCTTCCTTAGAGTCCCTGGAGGGAGAGCCACTCTCCCCATTCCTTGATTGCAGCCCAGGGATACTGAGTTCAGAGTTCTGGTTTCCAGAACCACAAGAGAATAAATTTCTATTGTTTGAAGAGACCCAGTTTATGGCGACTTAATACGGTAGCCGCAGGAAACCTATACACCTGCTTTCGGGGATGACTCAGAAACACCTCAGGGCCTGCAGTCCTCTGACCTCTGCCGTCTGGGGGACCAAGAAGGGGTTCCTGTGGCCTCTGTGCCTGCAGCAGAAACAGAGGAGGAGGCCGAGCTGCACCAGCATCGGTCTGAAAGGTTTTTTGATGTGGACCGTTCTTCACGTATTTATTGAATTTGTCACAATATGGCTTCTGTATTGTATTTTGGTGTTTTGGCTGTGAGGCATGTGGGATCTTTGTTCCTGGACCAAGGATTGAACCCGTATCCCTTACACTGGAAGGCAATGTCTTAACCACTGGATGGCCAGGGTAGTCCCTGAAAGAGGCTCCAGGATTCAGAAATTGAAAGCCATCCGTCCAGGAATCCTCATTAGGCGCACCTGCTATGTGGCAGACCAGCTGGGACCACAGATCTAACACGACTTGGAATTGGGTGTGGGTGGCCCTGAGACCAGGTTTCGGGCTGAGCTGCTGGGGTGCAGGGAACCCCAGGCTCGTCCTACTGACCCTGCTCCGGGGTCAGGTGCGGGGGCAGGAAGGGCCTGGAACCTGAAATCTGCATCTGAAAACAGATGTCAGGAGTGTGCCTCCCAAGACGGGTGTTTGGCTCAGGTTTCTCGGGAAGTGGAGACAAGGGCGGTGGAGGAACTTGTGGCTTGGAGTCTTGCCTGACCTGGAAGGAAGTGCACAGGTCGAGCATGAAGGTGCCAAGCCCCAGGAGGCCTGGGGGGCTGGCAGCCGAGGCGTGGGCGCTGGACAACCACAGGCAGGGGCTGCAGGCGTGGGGCGCACCCGCCGCCTCTCCAGGGACAGACGGGGCTCCACGGAGCTGTGGTCTGTGGTCATTTTTGTGCCTGCTCCGTCGAGGGATGGGAGGGCTGTCCCTGGAGAGGGAGCGGCCTCTGGGCCTCTCCACCACTGCCGGGCTTTGACCCTGGGCTTGCGGGTTTCTGGACCTTGGCTGTCACACGACACTCCAAGCTGCGGCGGGGAACGTACGTGACCTCTTCTCAGAGGCCGTCCGTGGGCCACGCTGGACCACTGGGCTCCCCCTGCCCCACGCACGGAGTCAGACGAGAGGGGGGCCATGATGGGGTATTCGGCTTTCTGGGGAAAAACAGACCTCGGGGAAGAGGAAGGGGTCTTAGCAAATCGGGAAGAGACAACGGGGGTGGAGCAGGAGGTTAGCCAGGAAGCGGGGCTGGAGTACTGGTCAGTGCCCAGCAACTGGCCAGCAACTGGCCAGCGCCCAGCACGTTCCTGAAAGAGAGCTCCCTCTCGGGGAGAAGTCTCCTGCTCAGCTGCTGAGGGAAGCGCCCGGAGGTGAGCCATGGCGTGGCTCTGGGCCCTTTTCTCCTCTCTCAGCCTCTCTTCGTGATGCCCGTCTCCTCTCCCCTCTCCTCCCGTCCTTTCTTGTCTCTGTGCTCGGCTCCTTGACCCTTCCTGTCTCTCTGTCCCCTGCTGTGTCTGCATCGATGCCACCTGTCCGCTCCCCCCCCCCCCCAAAAGTCTGGCTCTATTTGGGTCACCTCGGCTAAGAGGCTCAGCCAGGACCTCACAGGAAGCACCTGTGCTCCGACATGGCCCAAGCACATTTTTTTTTTTTCTGTTTTCTCATTTTGTACTTCCTCATTCACCCTTTCCTTTCTACAGGTTCACTCACAGTGTCATCTGAGACATTCTGGTCCCCTCACATATCTCCATCTATTTTTATCAGCAAACACCCAAACTTCTTCCTGGGGCCTCCGCACCCCTATGCAGCCTGCAGAGAAGGCTCCCCGGGGGCCCCGGGTGGGTCAGAAGGCTGCTGGGGGGTGGGCGGCAGGCAGAGAGGTCCAGCTCCTCACCTGGACTCCTGAGAGGCCCCTCAAACAGGAGGGAGTGACCATCTCCCCTCAGCTTGTAGCCCCCAAGGCTGCTCCCTGCTGAGGCCCAGAAGCCCTTCTGGAAGCAGCAGAAGTCCCCACGTGGAGGCTGCAGAGTTCCTCATTAGCACATGATTTCGAGCTGGGTGACCAGAGAGGCAGTTGGGGTCCTGCTTCTATTCCTAGAGACCCCTGGCAGGTTATGTAATCCTCTTGAGCCTCAGTGCTTTTAGTCTGGAAATCAGGCCTTCTGTCTTGCTCTACCTGCTGCACAAAGGGTCTTGTGCTGTGAGCTACCTCTGAGGGTGACGACCAAAGACCAGGGCGATGCTGATGACAGCATCTGCCATGGACGGTGTGGCAGGCCCTGTCCTGGGTGCCTTTGTGTGTGAGCTCGCTCAATCCTACAGCAACCTGGGAAGGAGGTATTGTTATCGTCCCTGTTTCACAGGTGAGGAAAAATGGAGGTGCAGAGAGGTTAGGCTCCCTGTCTGAGGTTGCACAGCTGGTAAGTGGCTGATTTGGGATTCACATTCAGCAGTCTGGCCCCCAGACCTCATACCCTCATGACTGAGTGTTTTCCTGATGGCCTGGAAACCCTCTCCCCTTCCTACAGTGCCATGGTGCGGGAGGACAGTGTTGGCGCCTCTCTCACTCGGTACCACATCAAGTGCCCAGCGGGAGGGGCCCAGTATGCAGAAGTGGTTGTCCAGGTCCGGAGCACATGGGGCCAGGCCCACCTTGGTCTCCCGAGGGTGGCATGGTCACTGGGCGGAAGGGAGCGGCTGCTCCAGGGCTGCGGTGACCATCTGTGTTTTTGCAGTGCGGTCTCTTCAGGCTTTGTGACCACAATACATTTATTTTTGGAAAATTACTATTCCCAGCTTGGCACCGCAGGCCTCTTATTTGTCAGCCGAGTTCTTTCTGATTTCTGTTGAAGTGTGTTGTTTGCCAACTCCACCGCTGCTATCTTTGTTTCTTTTCTAAAATCAGCATCCGAGTGGGCAGCCCTGTGTATTCACTCGCTTCTTCAACAAACAGAGCTTCCGTGTAAGGACACTGTGCTGATTGCTCTGGGGACATCAAAGATGAAGTCGGTGTGGCCTTTGCCCTCCAGAATCTTCCAGTCCATGAGTGACAAATAACATGCTCGGAGGTGGCTGTAATGGCACATGGATGATGCTGTATGATGTTCCCACCAAAGTCATGGCAGGACTTCAGAGAGCTCTCAGGGAGGCCTTTCTAGAGGAGATGGTGGATAAATCAGCTATAGCACAGATATCCCAAAACAGTAGTCTGTCTAAGGTCCATCTTCAGATACAATCTTATTTCCCTGTCCCATAGCAGTGCAGATGCAGGTGGTACTAGGTGGGTGGGATGGCTCAACCTTGCAGGGTCGTTCAGGGACCAGTTGTGCTCTATCCTGTTTCATTTCTTTGCTCCACTGTCATCTACTATCTTTAGCTGCAGGGTTTCTTGGTCATGGCCGCATCGATTTCCCTCCTCGTGGCAAGGGTAGAGACATGATGAAAGAATGCAGAGATGCTTTAAGACACAGACCCAGAGTGGCTCACCTATCCTGTTGGCCAGAACTTGGCCATTGGCCACATCTACTTACAAAGGAGGCTGGGAAGTGTAGTCTACAGCCAAGTGGCCAAGTGTCCAGCCTAAGTCCAATGTGGAAGAAAGGGATAACAGGGGATTGTTGTCTCTGTCTCAATGACTTGGGCCTGGGCATATGGACAGGGTATTGTTGAGTAGGAATGGGGGGGGTGCATTCCAGGTGGATAAAATGGCAGAGGTGTGGGAAGGTGCATGGTGGATCTGCAGAAAGGAAAGATGCGGCCTCCCTGGGGTGTAGGATTTATGTAGAGGAGGCTGTGACCCACATTTGCATAGAGATGGAGCAGGCTTCATCTCTTTAATAGGCTGCTCAGCCTTCGCATAGACTGTGATCCTTGTCACCTGCTATCCAAAAATAAATCTTCTTCAATCAACCACACAGGATGTGTGCATCATAGGCCTTACTCAGGAAATTTAATCTTGAACCGATAGTGATCTAGATTCTATCACAAGCTTTGCTCCCTTGGGGTATGCTGCTTTCAACAGTGATTCTTGGGTCAAATGCTGACCACCATTTAATACAAGTTCTATAGAGGACTCTGTTAGCCTAGTCACCTAGCAAAAGACCTTCACTGTGTTGGAGCTTGTGTTAAGCCCTTGGAAGAAATGGCCACATGAAGAACACTTTGGTATGTTTCAATAAAACATTAAGGCTGTTACTTATTATTTTGTTCATTGAATAATATGGTATTTTACTTTATATAAGAATCAACAAATTACATGTCAATTATATATCAATAAAGCTGGGGAAAAAGCTTTAAAAATTTTGGATGCATTTATAGAGATGCTATGTGTGTATCACAGACCCTATTTAGGATTTTTCATTAAGCTCTCACATTGGTTTTTGGATTCAGAATACACATATTGTAATAATAATGTTACTGCTTTAGCTCATACCTCATCTGTCTTTTTGTCTTGCTTTTCCAAAACAACCATGTTGTCTTTCAGAATTTTCACAATTTCTGTTGGATTTTTGTGTGATTTACTAAACAAAGGAATTTTTTCATGCGTAGAAATCTCCTTCTCCAGTGTGGAGTGCTACAAACAAACAAACAAAAAAACATGAACGAAAAGAGAGTCAGCCAGATATATCTCTTATTATCAAGCTGCTCTGTCCTTGCCATTCAACAAATGTTGATTAAGGCACTTCTGGCAGGCACTGTGGAAGGTGCTGGAAATACAGAGAGAAGAGACACAGACCCAGACTTGAAGGTGTTCACAGTCTGGGGGAGGGCATTGGGGGGTGTGGGGTGTGGGGTGGGAAGGTAAGTAATAGGCATTTATGATGTAATGTGTAGGTGTTGTGAGAGACATAGGGTCAGATGCTGTGGGGGCTGGAGGACGGAAGACTGAAGAAAGCTTTCTAAAGGACCTGAGTCTTGAAGGGTTAGTACTGTGAGGAAGGAATAAAAGAATGTTCCCAGGAAAGCGAGAAGGATGGGCAAAGGCATGGAGAAATGAGAGGGGCTGGGCCGACGTGGTTGGGGAACTCCAGCAGCTGCACAGGGCTCTGGTTTAGGGGCCCGTGGGAGCGCGGCTGGAGGGTAGTTGGTCACATGGTGGACCTCGCGGCCACCCTGGGGAGGGTGGTCTTTGGCCTAAAAACCTGTGCAGTCCCGGCACATGGTTAGATATGCATTTAAAAAATGTCAGCCTTGGCACTTCCCTGGCCGTCCGGTGGTTCAGGCTCCACTTCCATGGCAGGGGCATGGCTTTGATGTGTGGTGGGGAGCTAGAATACTGCATGCTTTGCACCACAGCCAAAAAAAATTAAAAAAAAATATCAGCTTTGTGAACATACACTGCGCAGGGAAGGGACCAAAAAGGGAAGCAGTTTCATTGTTTCAGCTGAGAAACGATGTGACTTTATGTGAGGACATGGCGGACACAGAGGTGGAGAGAGATTCGAGGCATGTGAAGGGGGAAGGACCCATGACACTTGCTGGCTGACTTGGGGATGAAGGAGAGATGCCTGTTAGGTGTCGGGTTGGGTGGCTACTCACGTGGTTGAAGACCCAGGACGAGGAGCAGGTGAGGCGTGGGGCAGGCAGAGTCTGACCATGAAAGCACTGAGATACTTGTGAGCGGGTCAGATGTGTGGAAGCAGGAAAGATGTAGGCGTTACCAACGTGCAGGTGCTGGTTAAAGACAGGAGTGTGTACAAACCTCGTGAACCTGCAATGATGCACCTGCTGTGCTGTCAGCTACTTTTACTCAGTTTAAAAAAATAAAAACATTTATGGAAGCCCTCCTGTGGGCCTGGAACCTTCACACTTACTCATTTAGCCCATCTGGCCTGTGAGGGAGGAGATGACACCTGGTCTGACTGGAGAAAGGAGTTGAGTGGCTCAGCTGGTAAAGAATCCGCCTGCAATGCGGGAGACCTGGGTTCGATCCCTGGGTTGGGAAGATCCCCTGGAGAAGGGAACGGCTACGCGCTCTGGTATTCTGGTCTGGAGAATTCCATGGACTGTAGAGTCCACGGGGTCGCAGAGTCAGACAAGACTGAGTGACTTTCTCTCACTCACTCAGGTATCATTATCGACCTGGTTTTACAGCGAGGTTCAGGGGAGTGAGACGAGCAGCTCAAGGTCAGCCTGCACACAGGGCGGTAGATGGGGATTCGGAGCAGGTCTTCAGTGGCCTGATCTTCACCGCAACTGCCTTTCATGGTGTGGGTGACCTTTAAGCCGGAGACGCTTAGATGGGGTGGAGCATGATGGTCACGGGGGTGGCATGAGTCAGGGGCATGAGGGCAACCTGCCCACGGCCTTGACCCACACTCATATACTGGGTTCTGCATCTGGTACACCCTGGGGGAGACCCGGCTTCGTGATCTCCAGTGGACATTCAGAGAGGGCCTGGCACGCATTCTACCATCCTTGTTGGAGCGGCAGGCTCCCTGCCTCTCTCGGTCCTCTGCATCCGCTGCTGGATGGGCATGTGTGTCCCTGGGGAGAGGAAAGGCTCAGCAGCATCAGGTTTTGAAAGGTGTGAGCAAGGGCGTGGGAGGTGGGGTACAAAGGCAGGAGGCCTTTGTACTTCATTACTGACATTGATTTAATACAAGTCTGGGGGAGTGGGCTGAAGGCATGCTCCTTCAAGCCTCCAAATAGGTCCAGGTCCCAACCACCGGTAAGGGGGTCCCAACCACTGGGTCTTGGCAGATGGAATTGTTAAGAAGCTTGAGATGAGGTCATCCTGGATTCGGGGTGGGTTCAGTTCAGTTCAGTCGCTCAGTCGTGTCTGACCCTTTGCAACTTCATGGACTGCAGTATTCCAGGCCTCCCTGTCCATCAAAAACTCCCAGAGCTTTCTCAAACTCATGTCCATTGAGTTGGTGATGCCATCTAGCCATCTCACCCTCTGTCATTCCCTCTCTTCCTGCCTTTAATCTTTCGCAGCATCAGGGTCTTTTCAACTGAGTCAGTTCTTCACATCAGGTGGCCAAAATATTGGAGTTTCAGCTTCAGCATCAGTCCTTCCGATGAATATTCAGGACTGAATTCCTTTAGGATGGACTGGTTGGATCTGCTTGCAGTCCACGGGGTGGGTAGTCAATGTCATGACTGGTGTTCTTATGAAAGAGAAGAGAGGGTGGTCTGACGACCTGGAGGAAGGCAGTGAGAGGCTGGGAGCAGAGATTGGAGTGATGCTGCCATGAGCCATGGGACACCTGGGCTCCCAGCAGCTGGAAGAGGCAGGAAGGATTCTCCCAAGAGCCTTTGGAGAGAGCACAGTTCTACCAACGTCTTGATTTTGACCTAATCAGTGAGACTAGTTAGTGAGACTGATTTCAGAGTTCTGGCCTTCAGAAGGATGAGAGAATAAATGTCTGTAGTTGTAAGCCACCGAGGTTGTGCTGGTTGGTTGTGAAAGTCCCAGGAAGCTAACACAACTGGTGAACAAGTCCTGCCTGGGCCCCAGGCAGACATTACTAATCATTCTCAGTGTTCTTTCCCAGGGAGACTGATACCGCCTCCAGGGTGACCTCAGGGCCCTCCAGGCAGCTGCTGCCCTCTAGCTGGGGCTTGACAAGCTGGATGAAACCCACTGGCAGCGTGGATCCCGAGCCTACCACCGGGCACGGCGCTGGCAGTTCAGGAAAGGGGCCCAGAGTTTTGGCTTGTGAGTGTGGGAGATGTGGGCATTTCACTTGTGGAGCGCTCACAGCTCTTGTTAGTCTCTGAACATCTGGGAGATGGTGATGGACAGGGCAGCCTGGCGTGCTGCAGTCCACGGGGTCTCAAAGAGTCGGACACGACTGAGCAACTGAACTGACTGAACATCTGCTCAGGCCCACCTGGACTCTGGTCGCCAGCTGGCTCTCTTCCAGCTCCCCGGCGGGTGGCCGCTCTGCAGACAGCAGCAGCCCAGAGCTGTGGCTTCACCCACGCAGGGTGATTAATTCAGCCACAAAGCATTAAGCAGTGAAAACCACCACTTGAGCCAACATGATAAGGAAAATGCACGAGTGCCTAGCTTTAAAGGCTGTGCATTCCTGAGGGGGCCTCCTTAACTCTTTCTGGAGTCACGGAAAGACAGCACCGAGGAGGTATGACCTGGGAACCAGAGCTTGAAGGAGTGGAGATTATCCAGGTGTGGAGGGAGAGAGAAGTCATTCAGGCTGCAGCCACCCCACCCCTCCCCTCCACGGGGCATTTCTTAGCCTTCTGCCAAGAAGGCTCACCCAGGGGCCTCTTTTCTACCTTTCTTACTTCCTTCTTCTCTTCCCTCACTTTTTTTCTTTTTTCATCCTATCCCTCCAATTACTTGCATCAGAATCGTTGCCTATACACCTAGACTCCCGGGCTGCACCCCAGACTGGAGTTAAAGCCTCTGAGGGTGCAGGACCTAGGTACCTGCATGTTTAACACCTTCCCCAGGGCTTCCCTGGTGGCTCAGATCGTAAAGCGTCTGCCCACAATGTGGGAGACCTGGGTTCGATCCCTGGGTCGGGAAGATCCCCTCGAGAAGGAAATGGCAACTCACTCCAGTATTCTTACCTGGAAAATTCCATGCACGGAGGAGCCTGGTTGGCCACAGTCCATGGGGTCACAAAGAGTCAGATACGACTGAGCAACTTCACTTTTGCTTTCACCAGGTGATTCTGAAGCACCATCAAGCGGGAGTGATTGACCTAAAGGTGCTCCCAGCACAGCCCACCATGGCTGGCCTGATGCAGAGCAGGTGTGTGTGCTTCAGGGCGGAGCCTCATTCTCAACTTGGAAAACTGGTTTCCACAAGGAGGCTGCTTGGCTCAGAACCACCCTGCGCTGTGGGCGGGTTCTGGCAAGCTGAGCACAGGGGTGCAGTATCTGGGGATAGTTTGGGATTTGGTGAGAATGGCTTCACTACTCATTAGCAGCTCAACAGTCTTAAGCAAACTATTTTCTCATCTGTAAAGTGGGGCAACAACAGAACCAATTTTGATGGGTTGTTGAGAGTGTCACGTGAGGGCCAGTACCCATAGGACCGCTCCAAAAGCAGAGATTTTGTTTGTCTTTGTTACGTTTTGTTTTTAAATAATGGTGATAAAGAAAAAAAAAAAACATACCTTACCCAAAAGGGAGAAAATCTGATTGAAATCATCATTACAAAGCCCAGTTGAAGCTTAGCTTTTGATCAAAGTGCTAATAGGGTCAAGTATGCCTGAAGGTCAGCAGTGATTCTCAGTAGATTAAGCATCAGAGCCACTGTGTTCAAAACATCAGTCCACCCTGGTTCCACTGGCTGCCACATCACTCCCACCCCCATTACAGTGAATCTCTAGGAGGTATCTGCATTAAAAAAAAAAAAAGGAGGGGGGGAACCTGCTTTCCTATGATAAGAATGGCCGGGAGGCACTTGTAGAAACATCTTTCCGGACTTCCGGAGATTCTGCTTTAGGGGGTTGGGGGTGGGTTCTGGAACTTGCATTTTTAAACAGATGCTTCTTTTTTGTTTTTTTTAAATTGAAGTATATTTGGTTTACAATGTTGTTTATAGCACAATGATTCAGAGTCTTTTTCCCTGTGATATGTAGTAGATCCTTGTTGGTTATCCATGGAATTGGCACAAAAACAGACACAGACATCAGTGGAACAGGAGAGAAAGCCCATAAATGAACCCATGCACCTATGGTCAATTATCTCTGACAAAGGAGGCAAGAATATACAATGGAGAAAGAGAGCCTCTTCAAAAAGTGGTGCTGGGAAAACTGGACAGCTACAAGTCAAAAAATGAAATTAGAACATTCTCCACACCGTACACAAAAATAAATAGGGTCTTCTTTTGAAAAGTTAGGGAAGCCCCGGTTTAAAGCAAACTTGACCTTCTCAGGGAGACAGACTCTTTGGCGCCATCTAAGTTGTCATAAGCCTTCTTTTTCACTACTTGCAATTCTATGTGATGGCTCCATCTCCAGCCAGGAGTCTGGAAATATTCACGGTGTGGAGACCTGAGAGTTGTGTTTGGAGATTACAAAGCATAAAACGTTAGTTGGTGTATGTGTTTATGCAAACAATGCACTTCTGAAAACTACCTGAGATGATGGTAGAAAAAGAAGGGTTGGCTAAAATTGTAGAAATTGGAGGCTGAGACAGTGCTCAGAGAAATATCTCTGACACTAAATAAAACAAAACGATTAGGGGATACCCCCAACAGACAGATGGGGAGAATTCAGGACTCTACCTGAATGGAGAGGCCTGCAACTGAAGGGGGGAGTCTCCACTTCAGTTACCTTCCAAGACAGTGTGGCTTCACCGACTGCTTCTGTCTGAGAATCCTGGGAGCACCAACCTTCCCCACGTGCTTCAAGCCTAGAAGATGCTAGAGCCTGTCCTCCTACTCGGGGGCCAAGAAGAGGTCTCTTAGCCAACCCTAGTGAGACATGAGCCAGGGGAGGCTAATGCTCTCATTACCCACCACCCCCACTCTTTAGAAGGACCACGCACCCCATCCCAGCCTCTCCTGTCTGTCTCTTTCCCGGGCTGGCTGCCAAGGGGACAGCTTTGCTTGCTGGACCCCATGCTGCTGGTGCCTGAGCTTCTCCCATATGACTTCTCTTATAGGAACTTGAAAATAACTTGAACAGTATCACACTCACAAAGTCCCATTTTGAGGAACCATCCATACCAGGCATGCTGAAGTTTGTAAAGAGACATTAATGGAGTAACAACATTCTTCCAAGACCAGACCAGGATTACTAGATAGGGCAGGAACTGAACAAGTCCTCGGAAAAGGGTTTTGGGAAAACAAAACAACAACCATGAGAATATGAAACTCTGTGAATGTACTAAAGACTACTGAGTTGTGCACTTTAAGTGGGTGAATCATATGGTATGAGAATTATATCTTAATGAAACTGATACCCACCTACTCCCTCCCTCCAAAAGTAGAAGAATTAAAAAAGTGAAATGGAGATAATGATTTCCTGAAAAGATAGTTTCTCATTTTTAGACATAATGAACTTGGTTTTCCCTCCTATTCTGTTTAGAAAGTACCAGCATGTGATCATCTATGAGCACGACAGAACCTGACTCACCCTCACCTCTACAAACCATGACAGGATTTAAGAGGGTGAGATTTGTCAAATTCCCAAAGAGCCAAAGAGGCTAACCATCACTTCTCAGGATGGGTTTGCAGTCTGAATCCCGACTAGCATTAATAATAGTAGCTGTGTGTGTGTGTGTGTGTTTAGTTGCTCAATCATGGCCAACTCTTTGCGACCACATGGACTATAGCCCACTAGGCTCCTCTGTCCCTGGGATTTTCCAGGCAAGAATACTGGAGTGGGTTGCCATTTCCTCCTCCAGGGGATCTTCCGAACCCAGGGATCAAACCACTGTACTACAGGTGGATTCTTTATAGCTGAGCCACTGGTGAAGCCCAATAATAGTAGATAGGGCTTAGCAAAGAATGATGACATGCCAGGCCCTGCCTAAGCATGCTCCAGCCTCAGAGGACCCTATAAGGTGGTGCTGAATTTCACACAAAAAACTGAAGCCACTTTGATAAACTGCCCAAAGTCACACAGCTTTATGGCTGAACCAGAGGCCAACAGCATTGTTCTAACTCTGGCTGCACACTGCAAGTATCTGGAGAGCTAGACAATCCACGGGATGATTACTGGCCCTGGAGATTTTGACTTGATTGATTTGGGGGTGTGGCCTGAGCATCAGGCTTTTGCCTTTGTTTTGATTATAGTGCGTTGCTGATTTCAGTAAGACCCACTCTAGGGTCCAGGGTCCCTGGGAAAGAGGCCGTTCACTCCTCACAGGCACCATGGCCATGGGTCTGGGCAGCTGTTGCTGGCAGCATGGCTAAATCCCTCCAGATGGGGTTAATAGAAGGAAGAGGGGTATGAGTTTCAGGGCAGTGGCCATGGCTACCAGTTTCCACATAATCTGTCAGGCCCTGTCTGATCCTTGACCTCTGCTAGCTGCCCCTCCTCACAGCTGGAAGCCACGAAACCCATCCCACTGAGCCCTCTGCCCAGGTCTCACCCTGGGCAGGGCGGGGGGTGGGGAAGGCTCAAGGCAACATCAGCTCAAGATTGTGTGTCAACAGCAAGAACAACAGCAAGCATTCCTGGCTGCAAATCCAGCCAACCCTGTGCTAAATCCCTGAAACTGACTTCTGGACTTTGTCCTGGGTCTGCAAAGTGACTGAGTTAACAGACGTGTGACTGCTCTTAACAGACGAGTGCCCAGCTCCTGTGCGAAGTCCTCACCCAGAACGCAGCTCCGCTTCTCAGGTGCGGCCCTGCCTCTCACTCAGGGACAAGTCTCTCTTCAGGCTTTGACCCTTGTGGCTGCTTCTTTATAATTAACAGCTCCAAGTTCCTGTCCCGCCACCATTCTTCCCAGGGTCTCCCTCAGGTTAGTTTTGCGCTGGCCTTCCTCAGAGGCCTGGCAGGCTTTGTTTTTTGTTTGTTAGGCTGCCTCCTAACAAACGGCCCTCTTCAAGACCCACACACTTGCCCTGTGTTTACATTTTCAAACCTGTTTAAGGGTCAGCCCTTCATAATAGTGACATAGAGTCCTCTGAAGTTAATACAGAAGTTGGGCTAGAAACACACAGTAAAAATACTGGACTAAAGCAGTCGAGGAAAGAAAGTGGGAAACAGAGGCCCCACACTCAGTTCAGTTCAGTTCAGTCGCTCAGTCGTGTCCGACTCTCTGCGACCCCATGGACTGCAGCACACAAGGCTTCCCTGTCCATCACCAACTCCCAGAGTTTACCCAAAGTCATGTCCATTAAGTCGGTGATGCCATCCAACCATCTCATTCTCTGTCGTCCCCTTCTCCTTCTGCCCTCAATCTTTGCCAGCATCAGGGTCTTTTCCAATGAGTCAGTTCTTCGCATCAGGTGGCCAAAGTATTGGAGTTTCAGCTTCAGCATCAGTCCTTCCAATGAATATGCAGGCATAATTTCCTTTAGGATGGACTGGTTGGATCCCCCTGCTGTCCAAGGGACTCTCAAGAGTCTTCTCCAACACCACCCTCAGGACCTCTCAGCTGAGGGCTGTGCTCCTCCCTCCCCTGGTGCTAGGCAACCTGCCACTCACGACCTGCCCTCTGCCCTCCCCACCCTGGCCTGGCTTCCTGCCCATCTCTCTACCAGCAGGAGGGCTGCAGGAAAGAAGCCCGGTGTCCCCCAACAAGTTCGGCAGGAGATGGGCTAAACGCTCCTGAAAAAATGGAAGCCTGGCTAGGCCCCCGGCTTCCACTGTTGACCTCTGCCTTCAGTACAGGCCATCTTGTGATTCAGCCCACAAGCTCTGCCCTGAGGCCTCCCAACACCTCACTGCTGGCTCCTTCTCAGGCCTCTCAGCTTTGCCTTTTAGAAACCCTGTTCCATCCCACAGGGATTGTAGCTCTTGTCCGAATCTCCCTCTTTTTCTCACTTCGGCTAAGGAACGATGCAACTGCCCAGCGTCCCTCTGAGGGAGGCTGTTTTCCCTCACACCTACAATTTACTTCAGGCCTGGAAGCCATTGCTGATACTCTCATAGCCTCCTATTGCTGTTTATTGGCTAATGCGTATGTACCCTCCTCTAGAAAACGGTCCTCCTTTGAAATCTGGGCTGTTCCTCATACACCATCAGTAATGTTCTGGATTAGTTTCTCTGCTGACAGAAAGCTTAAAATAACAGTGTCTCAAACACATGATTTCTTTTTTTATCATTTTACAATGATTTATTTGCAAAAGTAAGAAGCAAGACCTTTTATTCTCATCCTAGAGTTTTTTTTTTAATAAATTTATTTATTTTAGTTGGGGGCAAATTACTTTACAATATTGTAGTAGTTTTTGCCATACATTGACATGAATCAGCCGTGGGTTCACATGTGCTCCCCCTCCCGAACCCTCCTCCCACCTCCCTCCCCATCCCATCCCTCTGGGTCATCCCAACACTCCATTCCTGAGCATCTGTCCCATGCATAGAACATGGAATGGTGTTCTGCTTCACATATGACAATATACATGTTTCAATGTTGTTGTCCCAGAACGTCCCACCCTCACCTTCTCCCTCAGAGTCCACAGGACTGTTCTATGCATCTGTGTCTCTTATTCTGTCTCTCATATAGGGTTACCATTACCATCTTTCAAATTCCATATACATGCATTAGTATACTGTATTGGTGCTTTTCTTTCTGGCTCACTTCACTCTGTATAATGGGCTCCAGTTTCATCCATCTCAATAGAACCGATTCAAATGTATTTTTTTAATGGCTGAGTAAGATTCCATTGTGTATATGTACCACAGCTTCCTTATCCATGGATAAGGAACATCTAGGTTGCTTCCATGTCCTGGCTATTGTAAACAGTGCTGCGATGAACATTGGGGTACACGCGTCTCTTTCAATTCTGGTTTCCTCGGTGTGTATGCCTAGCAGTGGGATTGCTGGGTCATATGGCAGTTCTATCCCCAGTTTTTTAAGGAATCTCCACACTGTTCTCCATAGTGGCTGTACTAGTTTACATTCCCACCAACAGTGTAAGAGGGTTCCCTTTTCTCCACACCCTCTCCAGCATTTATTGCTTGTAGACTTTTGGATAACAGCCATTCTGACTGGTGTGTAATGGTACCTCATTGTGGTTTTGATTTGCATTTCTCTAATAATGAGTGATGTTGAGCATCTTTTCATGTGTTTGTTAGCCATCTGTATGTCTTCTTTGGAGAAGTGTCTGTTTAGTTCTTTGGCCCATTTTTTGATTGGGTCGTTTATTTTTCTGGAATTCAGCTGCAGGAGTTGCTTGTATATTTTTGAGATTAATTGTTTGTCTGTTGCTTCGTTTGCTATTATTTTCTCCCATTCTGAAGGCTGTCTTTTCACCTTGCTCATAATTTCCTTTGTTGTGCAAAAGCTTTTAATTTTAATTAGGTCCCATTTGTTTATTTTTGCTTTTATTTCCAATATTCTGGGGGGTGGGTCATGGAGGATCCTGCTGTGATTTATGTCAGATCAAACACATGATTTTATTAAGTCAAAGGAGTGTCAGAGGTAGGCCGTCCAGGGTGGGTAGGTTGGCTTTGTTAAGAGTCAGGACATAGACTGAGTCTCCCCTGAGGCGCTACCTTTCTTAGGATGGGACCCTCGTCCTCGTGGCCCAGCTTGCCGCGTCAAGTTTCAGTCAACACGATGGAGTCCCACGTCGGCTTCCAGAAGGACCCCAGAATGGTCGCCTGGCCACTCCAAGCTGCCAGTTGGAACGGGCAATGTGATTATAAAAACTCTGGGTGACAATGGTTCCAGCTAAAGAACCCAGCCCCTGTTGCTGAAGAGGACGGGGCGGATGGATACCGGGAGGCAGCTCCCGTGGCTCCACCGCCGCCCACTGCCTGCCCGATGGCTGCCTCCGCCTGCCCGTCTTCCCACAAGCTCTGAGGACTTCAGACCTGTGTCCCTCTACCTTTGCCACCATCGTGGACCCCTCGGCGTCGGGGCCAGCGAGCCTCTCTCATCAATCGGCGCCGCGCCCCCTCCCTACCGCCGCAGCGTGGACCTTGTCGTCCCGGCTCTAAAGGATGGTCTCAACAACGCCTCTCCCCCGACTCTCCTGCCTCCCACCAGTCTGTTCTGGGGCCTCCCTAGCATCGTGAATTCCTTGCCTCCTTTCACCTGCCTGTTCAGTGTCCTCCCCACGGTCCTGCGGTTCTCTCACCGCGCTTCCAGCCCCCTCCTAGGCCTGGGGCCCAGGCCCAGCTCCATCGCAGGGCCAACGAGACCCAACCTGGTTTTCAGGGCAGCTGCCTGCAGTGCTGCTTTTAGCCTCTCACGTGGACATGGTCCCTCTTTCTCCCGTTTGCCTTTCCTGTTCTGTGTGCTTAGTCGCTCTGTCATGTCCAACTCTTTTGTGATCCCATGGACTGTAGCCTGCCAGGCTCCTCTGTCCATGGGATTCTCCAGGCAAGAATACTGGAATGGATGCCATGGCCTTCTCCAGGTAATCTTCCCAATCCAGGGATTGAACCCAGGTCTCCTGCATTGCGGGCAGATTCTTTACCGTCTGAGCCACTAGGGAAGCCCTTGCCTTCCCTAATTAAACGCTAGCACTTTCCTCAGGTCCTCCCCACCCCCCACCCCCACCCCAGGAATTACCCTGCTCCCTATTTTTAAGAAAAGGGGTCCTACTAATAAAAAATAAATAAAAGAGGTTCTCAGGGGTGACCCCTCCACTTTCTGTCCCTCAAGCTTCTAGGACCAGCCTTTTCCTTCTGCACCATCTCCTCGTGGAGCTACAGCACCCGCCTCCTCTGGATTACCACACCTATGAGTGTCTCCTGGAGTTCCTCTACCTTCAGCCTCTTCACTGGCTTCCTCCTCCCTGGATATAAATATGAGGATCTCTCCCTCATGTACCTCTGCCCAGTAGCCCGCGGAGGTCCTCTCACAGCCTGTGGTGTGGGGAGGTCTCCCTCCTTCTCTCTATTTCCTCACTCCCACTCATACTATTTCCCTGACACCCACCCTGACAGGCCTCCCCTGGTGACTCCTAGGGGCAGGACTCACTATTAGCTTCACCACCCCATCCCCAATTCTCTGTTCCCTTAGCTTTCCAGGCACCCCTCTTTCTTCAGTTGCCTGTTCGGTATTTCCCAGGCCAGCTGCTTTCCTCTTCCTGTGGGTAAAGGTAATTCATGGTTTCCACAAAATGGGGGCTGACCCTGGGGCCAGGCCCATATCACAGATCTAACAGATCTAAGTCAGCTTCCGTGGGACACACCTCACCATCAAGGAAACCTAACACCACCAATCACAAGTCTCTAACTCGGCTTTAGCTTACCTCACTCTAGAAAAGAGCACCTGCTGGCCTTATAAGGACATACTGACCTCCTCGCCAACCATGCCTTGTTTCCTGTCCTCACTTCTAGGCTCTATAAACCTACTCTTGCCGGAATCCCTGGGGAGAAGGGCTCTTCTTGTGAAACACTGCGCTCTGCCCACCCTGGTTGCTTCCTCTTGAACAAAGGACCTCACACTCGTTACCAAATTGCTTTGTTATTGACGTTCAACCAAGTCTTGGAGATGCAAGTTCTCCAGCCTTCCTCCCAGGCCCCTCTGCTCTCTCAGGGGCCATGTTCCTCACTGAGCTCCTTCACACTCCGGGGTTCAGTTGCTCCCTGCATTCCAGCAGGGCTGGGATGAAAGAAATTTGAAGAAAGCTAAGTTTACCCAGGTCTCAGGCATGTTTGGGCCTGTCCAGGAGTCCAGTAGACAGACTCGCTCAGGTCTATTTGTAAGGGAACCAGGGGGGTCTCCTGCAAAGAACCCAGCTATTGTTTCATTCCCCCATCACAATCGACCAACAGATCTACCTCAACACACAGTTGTGAGCATTCTTGTAGGCACTTTAGTTCCAGAGGGAACTAAACTAAACAGATAAAATTTTAGTTTTTGTGGAAATACACATAAACAAGATCAACAAGTAAGCTATGATGTGAGAAACACTGAGGAGAAAAATTAAGCAGGTGTGGAGGGAAAAGTGTGTGTGTGTGTGTGTGTGCGTGTGTGTGTGTGTGCGCGCGCATGTGTGTACAGGTGCTGACATCTGAGATCGTTTAATCACTGAGACTGCGAGCAAAGACTGAAGAGGGGGTGGGTGGCCACATGCGGGGAGAATATTCCAGGCTGAGGGAACAGCAAGTGCAAAGGGCCTGAGAGGACAGCAAAGGTCCTTTGCCTGAGGACTGGAAGAGCAGCGGGAATAAAGACAAGCAGCCCAGAGTCAAGGTCAGAGCATCACTGGGGTTTGTCGGGGGTGGTGGTCATGTTAAGGCTGAGACCACAGGGCTTTTGGAAGGACTTACTCTGAGGTGGGAAGACGAGGTTGAAGCAGAGCACTGAATGGTGGATGTTTTGCTCAGACTACTGTGTTAAGACTGGACTGAAGGGCAGAAACAGGAAGATTAGTTGGGAGGCTGTGGCAATAACCCAGGCAAGAGATAGTGGTGGCTGGGTCTGGGCTGAGGACACTGAAGGTGATGAGAAGTGGTTAGAATCTTCCTGGGAGTCGAGGGTTGTGCCAGCAGAATGATAATGCTTGGGCCCACAGGCTGGATGATCCAGACTCTGGGTACTGATCCTTGTCTACTTGGATCGTGTTTTCAGATTGCCCAGTCTGGGTAGGCTAGAGATTTTTCTTCCTCCTGAAGCAAACTGATATTCTCAGAGTCCGTCTTTATGGAAAGATGCTAATATGGGGTAGGAATGGAGGCGGGTGTCCATGGGGCTTGCCTCTGCGGGTGTGGAGGTGCTCGGACCATTCCTGGTGATGGTGGGGTGGTGGTGATGGTAGTGGTGGTGTGGGTGCTGAGTTAGTCCTGCTCTAGCCGGGGCCTGGCCTACTGTGGGTTTTGTTGGTTTTCATCTTTACCTGCTTGTGGAGCGTTTGTTTGTTCTTTCAATGTAGACATCGATGCTGTTACCAGTGGGTCTTGGCCCCAGTGGGTCAGAGCTGGAGCCATGATTCTTGGGTGGGCATCGGGACCCAGGCATGGCTCTGAGTCTGGCTGGTCCCTGGTGGTCAGGAACGAGGAAGGGAGAGCCGTGGAAACCGCAGGGCCATGGAGGTCTGGTTCAAGAAGTGAGTTTGTATGAGTGAGCAAGCTCAAGCATTCCTGGGCTGTGTCTGAGAGGAGCTGGAGTTCCCCAGGAGGGGGGGAGACGCGGGCCGAGGAGGCTGTCCTGGTGACTCACTGTCACGCTCCTTTTCACTCCAGACTCCTGTTGCCTGGCAAGCGTGCCTTCTAGTCAGCTGACTCCTGCTGTCTCCCCAGGCCAGCCTGCTCTCTGGTACCCACACCTCTGGGCACCCTAGCTTCTGACATCCGAGCTCTCAGACCCAGCATGTCCAGCAGCGAGCCCTTCCTCCCCTGCTGCCCCCTCTCCCTCCTGCTCTCAGTGTCCGGAGCGATGACCCCTTACCCCCCTGCCAGCTGCCCTGCCGGAGCCTGGAGGGCAGCCCAGTTCCCGTCACACCCGATTAATCATCGACTCCAAGTGGCACCTCCTAAACACTGCTCCATCCCCTTGCCTTTCTTTCCACCCTTGCAGCAGCCCTGGCCACAGTTCTGGAGGGGCCCCTGACAGGTTAGTCTCCCGGTCATGTCCTCCTTCCCATCCTCCTCACCGTGGGGTCCCCAGAGTGCCTCCGGAGTCGGGCCTCTGTCCTGCTCTCCCTGGGTCTTTGGCTCTCCCCCTCACCCTGGGGACTGCAGGGTACACGAGGCCTGGCCACCTGTCCAGCCTCTATGAGCTGGGGGTGGGGAGGGTGGAGGTTATGCCCAGCGTCGTCTTCTCCTTGGGCTATGCCCAACGTCTAAACAAGGAGGAATTTCTGCCTCCCTATAGCCCTTGTAGCTCAGTCGGTAAAGAATCCACCTGCAGTGCAGGACACCCAGGTTCGATTCCTGGGTTGGGAAGATCCCCTGGAGGAGGGCATGGCAACCACTCCAGTACTCTTCCCTGGAGAATCCCATGGACAGAGGAGCCTGGTGGGCTACAGTCCATGGGGTTGCAAAGAGTGGGATGTGACTGAGCGACTACACTTTCACTTTTAAGGGAACCATAAGGAAGGAAGAAGCAATCCCCACCCCACCCCCATCCCTACCATGCCACCCTGCTGACCCTGTTCTCCTGGGGCTGGAGGGGGCTCTTTGTGACTCAGGAGGAAGAACCCGGCACCCTCAACTGGATGTCTCCCTGTTTGTCCTTCAGAAACATGCATTCAGTGCGTTTGCCAGTGTTTATTGACTAGGTTGGGCTTCACTTTGGGAAGGGGGAAGCCTGTGGTTTTAGGTAGTAAGAATCCAGTTTAGGGGGGAATCTTTAGAAGGCCCACTCCCTCTAGAGTACTATTTATTATTCCCCTAAGTGAAGTGAAAGTCCCTAAATTGTGTCCGACTCTTTGCGACCCCACTATAGCCCCCCAGGCTCCTCTGTCCATGGGGATTCTCCAGGCAGGAATACTGAAGTGGGTTGCCGTTCCCTTCTCCAAGGGATCTTCCCAGCCCAGGGATCAAACCCAGATCTCCCGCACTGCAGGCAGATTCTTGACCATTTGAAACACCAGGAATGCCCATTATTCCCCTAAAGCCCTAGCCAAACCAGGGTCTTTCACACCTCCATGCTTCAGCTTCTGCTCTTCCCTCCCTGAAATGGCTCATCCTTCTTGTGGCAAATTTCTCTCTTGTTCCCAGGCTCCCTCAGGCTCTGCATCAGGCATGTGGTCTCCCCAACCCACTCCTGCCCTCCAGTGCTCCTTCCCCAGGCGTCCCCCCACACGGGTGCCTTCTTCTAGTCTCACAAGTACCTAATTCTCCTGCAGTGTTTGTACCTAACCCACTCCCTTCCTTCCTTTTCATTTTTGTATCCCTTGCTCTCAGCAGAGTCTGGCCTACAGTATTTTGCTTGGTAAAAGTCTGCTGAAGGTAATTCAGTTCAACATAGTGTATTCCACGTATATGACATTCTAGGCACTGTAAGGCAAGCATTGGGATACAAGATGAATACGTTGGGGACCCTTAAAAGTGTGCAGTCTACTGGAAAAGTGCACACTGTTGCAATTAAGTCATTATCAAGTGATATGGTAAGTCTCACATTAAGTCTATGAAGAATGCATCTCCTGGGTAGAGAAGTACTGAATCTGGAGTAAAGATCGGATTTAAATCTGCCAACTGAAAACAGTCACTTGCCATCTGCCTCTACAAAGACAAAGTCACTAGCCACTGTGTTCTCTGACCGTTAACACACCCAAAGAAGAGTTTAGGGTGGAGATTAGGAATGAGACGCTCTCTGCTCTGGGAAATACTGGCAGAACAGGCTTTCAGATAGATATTTTCAGAAGATTTTATGAACCCTAAAACTTGCATCTTCTCATATCTAGAGAAGCACTAAAATCATTCATAGAGACACCTGCTCCTCGTGACAGCAAGTTTCTGCCAAAATGTGTGCTTGATTGCATGTATACTCCCTTCACCAAAATCACATACATACTGCCCCACCACTACCTCTTTGGAGCAGTTCCTCTGAGATATGTGAGATGCTATCTCTCAGGCTATAGTCCTCATTTTGCCCCAAATAAAACTAACTCACAAATCTCACATTGTGCATACTTTTTTCAGTCAACAAATTCTAGCTCCATAACCCACTAGCCTCCGTTTTCATGGTTGTAAAAAGGGGATTGATAGTACCTATCTCAATAGGTGAAGGATAAAATGAGATGACACAAATCAAAACATCCTGCATGGTTCCCTGGCTTCCTCAGGTGGCTCAGTGTAACGAATCTGCTTGCTAATGTAGGAGACACAGGAGATGTGGGTTTGACCCGTGGGTTGGGAAGATGCCCTGGTGTAGGAAATGGCAAACCACTCCAGTATTCTTGCCTGGAAATTTCCATGGACAGAGGAGCCTGACGGGCTACAGTCCATGGGGTCGCAGAGAGACAGGACTGAACATATGTGTGCACACACACAAACACAGAGTTATTGGGCACATGATATACATCCAGTCAACATTTGTAGAACTGTCCCTGCTTCTAGAAGCTTTAATTTTGCCTGGGGCTATTGTGCAGACTTTGCAGGGAGTGACAGCGGCACTAGATTCAGAGAAATGAAGAGTGCAAGTCGCTCAGTCATGTCCGACTCGTTGCGACTCCACAGACTGTACAGTCCATGGAATTCTCCAGGCCAGAATACCGGAGCGGGTAGTCATTCCCTTCTCCAGGGGATCTTCCCAACCTAGGGATCGAACCCAGGTCTCCAGCTTTGCAGGCAGATTGTTTACCAGCTGAGCTATCAAGAGGGAGGCTGTAAACTGCATTTCTGGACAGAGGTCTTGGAGCTCGGGGTTGTGACCTGGGGATGCCGAGGCAAGGCAGCTTCTCGAGGAGCTGCAGGAGGCAGGAGATCTGTGGGCATGTGTCCCCCACCCGCCCCAGAGCTGCTAAGCTGGGCCCAGGCCCAAACGGCTCTGTTTTGTCCTAGGCAGTGGGAGCTTGCTGCAGAAGGACAGGCCCCAACAGGCCCTGGGTGCTGGGGCTTGCACCCTGCTGTTTCCTGGGAGTAGCTCACAGCCCTGCTGGCCCCATCCCTGCAGGGAGGCCCAGGGCATCTCAGCCCAAATTTTTAGAGTGACTGTCAGCTGGGAGTCAAGATGCTTCTTCCTTGGGGCTTTGGTTTAAGTGCAGCCTCTGAAGCAGAGAATTCCTGCTTCAAGTGGAAGATGCGGAAGTTGAGCAGCCTCCAGAGAGATCCTAGTCCTTGGAGTCCATCGTAAAGGAAATCAATCCTGAATATTCATTGGAAGGACTGATGCTGAAGCTGAAACTCCAATACTTTGCCACCTGATGCAAAGAACTGACTCACTGGAAAAGACCCTGATGCTGGCAAAGATTGAAGGCAGGAGAAGGGGACGACAGAGGATGAGATGGTTGGATGGCACCGCTGACTCGATGGACATGAGTTTGAGCAAACTCTGGGAGATAGTGAAGGACAGGGAGGCCTAGCATGTGCTGCAGTCCATGGGGTCGCAAAGAGTTGGACACTACTGAGTGACTGAACTGAACTGAGTTTATAATCTTGGGCCTGTAGTCTGACCTCTTTAAGCCTAGCTCCTTCCTCTGTGAAATGGGGATAACAATTCCAAGCCCCAGGGTTGCTACCAGGATTAAGTAAGTGAAGTTGTGCTTTCTTACTTTGTGCAATGAAAACCTTTGTACTTGGTATTTATTATGCAAGGTAGCTGTGGGGAAGATTACAGAAAGGACCTGGAGACTCATTCAGATCCAATCAATCACAGAGTCCTAGAGGATCCAGTGCTTCTCAAACTTTGCTGTTCGAGTCACCCAGGGATCTATAAAAGGCAGATTTTGATCCAGTGGGCCTGGGGTGAGAGCTGCAAATCTGCCTTTCTAACAAGCTCTTGGATGACCCCACACCGTCTTCCAGGGCCAGGACAAGGCACATACCTTCACCTCTGCAGGGCCCTGCCTGCTCTCCTGACGTTCCTGGCTTCTCCAGCCTTCACCAGCTCCGTGCAGCCTGCTCACTCTGGTCGGATGAATCTTCCTGAAATAGAGGAAAAAATTTCTGATGTACAGCCAAGAACCATCACAGGAGCTGCTGCCTTCATGGGAGAGAGGAGGGAGGGCATAGTTGTCTCAACAAAGGATGGCTTTTAGGTTAACAAAATGGCCTAGAGGCTGCTTGGCATGTGGGAGGTGAGTCACTCAGGGCTTATTTCAAAGAAGACTGTGAGGGGGATGAAGCTTAGCAAGAAAGGAGTCTGCTCCAGAACATCACCTCCCTTGGGGTGGGGGATGCTTGCTGTCAGGCTCTTCCCTGGACTCAGTTTCTCTGTTGCAAAGGGGCTTAGCAGGTGCCCAGAAGCCCTGGCTGATGGCACTGAGGAGTGCCTGCTTGGGAAGGAGACCAGATGAGGGGCCCAGAGCCATCACCTCTGCACCATCTCTGTGCAGCTCCGGTGTCTGTGGGGAGGAGGAGGAGGAGGGTGAAGTCGTGCCTACACAGACATACAGATAGATCAAGTCCTGCTTCGAAGAGTCAGCAACCGTCTCCACAATGTGCCTGAGAGATGCTCTAGAGGAAAAGGGGAAGTGGGCAGAAGAATCACTGAGGCCTGGTGAGGGGCCCCTAGCCTTGAGGGGGGATGGATGCCATTGGGATCTTTGAAGAGTCAAAACAGACTCAACTTTTTTACTTTAACGTTTGCTTTTCATTGCCTTTGTCATTGTAATCATACATAATGGCCTGCTTCAGGGAACCCTGCCCCTCTGCCTGAACTAAACTAAACTTTAGTGCCCCTCTGCACTAACTGCCTTTGTTCAGCTCACAGGGAGATAATTTGACCCTGCCCACCTGTGAATGGTTGCTGAAAAGACGAAATTAATATTAATACAACCCCTTCCTGATGCTGGCCAAGCCACCTGATGCTGGCCAGGCCAGGCAAAATTAATGGTCTTTATTTTTTTGCTTTACTTCCCTACCTCTTCCCTCTCTCTGTGTTGGTATCCAGACCCCAATAGATGGTTTGTTTTGGGGACACTAGTCTGCCATCTTCTCAGTCTTCTGTCTTTCCGAATAAAGTCGCTGTTCCCTAACTCAACGCCTGGTCCTCCAATTTACTGGCCTGTCGTGTGGCAAGCAGAGCCGTCTTGGGCTCAGTAACAACTCAGGTGGGAGGACTTCCTGGGTTTTCTGATAGTCATAGCATCGGCCAACAAGCAGCTCTGTGCTGATTTCACATGGTTCTAATGTCAAGAAACATCAAGTTGAGATTTACTAAATTGTGCTAAACTGGAGGAGTGGTGCACTGGCAGGATCTGGAGCTATGGTGGGGTTTTGGCCACCAGGGGTTGCATTAGGGGAGCCCTAAAGTCAGATACTAAGAGCAGATGTGGAGGAGTGTCATTTTCAAGCTGACGAATGAGAAAATGCAAACAGTAATTTCTGCACATAAACCACCTTCAAGAAGACATTGGGCCCCCTGTGAGCTTTATCCACATTTGCATAAAGTATTGCATAAAAGAGATGATTGGCGTGAGCCTTGCTGGTCTGTTAGCTAAACACAGATGTGTCTTTGCAGCTGTGGTTACTCTTTTGGACTGTCAGGAGGAAACTGTATATTGTGCATTAACGAGCAACTGATTAAATAGAGGAAGCTGGCTGTCCATCCGTGGTGGCTCTGCTTCCATTTTGAGAGCATAGACCTGAGAGAAGGAAATGTTTTAAAACATGAGAGGGCCTGAAATTAAAACAAACAAAAAAAAAACTCTCATAATATTCTTCTTTCATTTATTTATTAATTTACTTTCAGAAAGTGAGGCAACTTAAAATTGAAAACACCTATGTAAACTGGGCAGCTTTAAATATGTCAGAAACAGCAGCAATTAGAGAGGAAATAGACAGTTCTTCCCAGAACATAAGGCAAGTGGCATTAGGCACTAAATGTAGATCTGATGCTCTCTTGTCTTGTTTTCCTCAGTTTCCTGTATAAGAGACTCTGAAGAAATTGCATTTCCCATGACTCTCATCAAAGGAGTTATGAAACTATTACAGTGAAGAACCAATTTTGACTCCATGTTGGATCTGTTTATCTGACTTTAAACTTTACTTTTCATTGCTTTTGTCATTATGATCATACATAGTGGCCCGCCTCAGAGAACCCTGCCCCTCTGCCTGACTGTTAAACTAATATGCCTTTGTTCAGCTCACAGGGAGATAATCTGACCCTGTCTACCTGTGAATGGTGGCAAGAAAGAAGAAACTAAGACATCCCCTCCCCGAGGCTGGTCATTCCGGGAGATGTTTTGCAAGACGGATTGCCCTTTTTGCTTTATTTCATCACCACCTCTCCCTCTCTAGTCTGCCTTTTTTTAACTTCCTCATCATTTCTCTCTCTGGTTCTATAGAAGAATCTGGCATCCAGACCCGAACAAGATGGCTATTTTGAGACATTAGTCTGCCATCTTCTTGGTCAACCGGCTTTCTGAGTAAAGTCATATTCCTTGCCTCAGCACATTTGCTCCTATTTTACTGGCCTGTTGTGCAGTGAGCAGAGCAAGCTTGGACTTGGTAACAAAATATTTCCCCAGGAACTCAAAGCTGAAGCCTGGGTCAGCTTTCAGCAGCTTTCAGAGCCCAGAGAACACTCAGGACCATATTTTTGGTCCCGTGGCCCCTGCCCTGCTGCCCTCTGCTCACTTTGGAAGGTTACTGCTCACTCCCCATGTTTGTCCTGGACCCCAGGCCTTGAGACAGTGTCTGTTTGGGCCTCAGTTCACAAGGTTGGTGTCCAACGGAGAGGCAGCCTTGGTAAGTATGGTGAGGCTAGGTCCTGAGGACTGGCTCTCAGCTTGTATGCCCACCTGGCCAGATTTCCCTCTGAACACCCTTCTGAATTGGGGGTGTGTGACCAGCAGGGCCAGGAGAAGTCAAGAGTGGGAGAAACAGGAGTCGGAGAGCAGGCAGGGCCGGGAAGTGACCTGGTGAGAGCTGATCCACACACTCAGGCAGCATCGGGTCTCCAACTACTGTGCTGGGTGACAGGACTGAATACAAGAAATCCATCACATGTGGAGCTTGGCATTAGGTCATGGCTTGGGTTAAAGGGGCAGGCCCACCCTATTGGCTCCTTTCCCATCTGGTCCTGGTCTCTCCCCACTCCTGCTTTCTGAGCTCCAGTCATATCGTAGATCTTTCAATTCTGGGAAAGGGCTTCATGCTTTCCCATATTTGGGCTTTCCCAAGACAGTTTTCCCTCCCATGAATATAAACCTACAACCTTCACAGGGTTGCTGCCCACTTCTTCCACAGGAAGAAGTCTCTAATGCCTCACCCTGGGGCAGACTCCCCATGGCACCCTGCAGTTCCCCTTTGCAATACTCACTGCACTTGTAATTGCACGGATGGAGTGGATACTTCCTATTTCTGTGCCCTAGCAGTGTATTTTGTGTGTATGGCTACAGTACCCTTGTTTAATTTGGGGAGTACTATCTCTCCTTCACCCTGGACCTATACGTTTTTTGGGGAAAATTGACCCTGGGCACCGAGATTGGAACATGTGACCTAGGCTAGACCAATCAGTATAGTCCATCCCTGTGGGCTTCAGTGATTGGTTTAGAAATGGGAAGGTGATCCAGTTAAGCCAATCAAGGCTAAGGACACTCAACCTTTGGATATTTGGATTTGCGAAGCACTGATTCACTTCCACTAACCTGAATCAGTGATGACATGAACCCAAGTGTTCCTGGACAACCATGAGTGAGAACTGAACCAACCCAGAGGGAAAAGAGCCAAGAGATATCTCCTAGTGACATTGCTGAAGCTCTGAATTGAACTGTATCTAAAGTCAACTTTATGTTTTCATATTTCAGCTGTTCAGCTGCTAAGTCATGTCCGACTCTTTGCAACCCCATGTCCTTCACTATCTCCCTGAGTTTTCTCAAACGCATGTCCATTGAGTCAGTGATGCCATCCAACCTTCTCATCCTCTGTCACCCCCTTCTTTCCTGCCCTCAACCTTCCCCAGCATCAGGGACTTTTTCGATGAGTTGGCACATCACATCAGGTGGCCAAAATATTGGAGCTTCAGCTTCAGTATCAGTCCTAATGAATATTCAGGATTGATTTCCTTTAGGATTGACTGGTTGGATCTCCTTGCTGTCCAAGGGACTCTCAAGAGTCTTCTCCAGCACCATAGTTTGAAAGTGTCAGTTCTTTGGCTCTCAGTCTTCTTTATGGTTCAACTCTCACATCCATACATGACTACTGGAAAAACCATAACTTTGACTACATAGACCTTTTAAAACAGAGACTCTTTGTGTTGGCTATTCTGTCAGTTGCAATTGGCATCATCTAAATAATAGCCTTTGTCTAAGTTATCTTCCTTTTGCAGCGAGCACAGGCACTATATCTGTGTCTTGGGGCCTGGTTTAGTGCCTGGTCCATAGGAATGGTCAACAAATGAATCAACCAGTGAAGAGATGGGTCTCAAGAGCTTCCCGAATCTCACCCTTTTTTCCTTTCAGACCTGGAAATGAGGCAAAGGTTTTAGTTCTTTCTGGGTAATGAACTTGTTAAAGAGTCCCACTGGAACCAATTTTCTTTAGAGCTGAGAACTTCAACTACAAGAAAGCAGCCACAAGTCATGACTAAAGGGTTGATGGGAAAGACCTGTTGCTCAGATTTTCTGAGTGTCTATAGTTTTACTATTAGCAGGATTTCTTTGGCTTACAGTTCTGAGACCTCTTAGGAGTTCTCTGTTAATATATATCTATATCTGCTTATATGAGTATAAAGTATCTGAAGAGATACACAAGAAGCTTAAAAAAAAAAAAAAGGTTACCTGCAGAGAGTTGAGAATTGGCACAATGGAAGGCAGGTGGGTGTAGAAATAAGAATTTTTATATTGTTTAAATTTTGGGCCATTTGAATGTGTTACCTTAAAAAAATTAAGTTAAAGGGAGAATATCCATGAAAGTGCAGAACCGCTAGAAGCCATTATCAGCACTTAACAACTGGGGAGAGGGGCATTTATTTATCAGCTTGCTTTTCATCTGGGGGAGCTGGTTTCATTGGGGGAGTTGCTGATAGGCTAGGCAGGAGTGGTTTGTCCTGGTTGAGGAAGGGCAGATAGAGGGACAAAGCTTTCACGGGACCCTCTGGTTGTATCACACATCTGACAAGGTGAGGGGGAGGAGAATTAGGCAGATCAAAGGGAGGGGTAAGACATTAAAGATCCTCCTTCCCAGGGGCCCACCTGTCCCTGGATGGGCTTGATGGTTTCCAAGACTCCTCTTGGTGGCTCAGATGGTAAAGAATCCACCTGCAATGTGGGAAACCTGGGTTCGACCCCTGGGTTGGGAAGATCCCCTGGAGGAGGGCATGGCAACCCACTCCAGTATTCTTGCCTAGAGAATCCCCATGGACAGAAGTGCCTGGCGGGTTACAGTCCATGGGGTCTGAGAGTCTGACATGACTGAGCAACTAAACACACAGCACAGAAGACTCCTCTTATTTAAAAACAGTTCCTGACACCCCTCATCTGTGTATCTACAGGCACAAGCCTTCAACTTTCCAAGCCTGTGTGTTGACTCATCTTTAAAACAAAAGGCTGGATTAATCTAGTCCCAAGTCCTTCTCAGTTCTGATGCCCTTTTGCTAAGATGATGTCTTCTCTTCCTGAGACCCCTGTTCAGAAAAGACACAGGGAACAACTTATGTACCTTCAGATCATGCCAAGCTTAGACCCTGAAGAGAGCTTGGCTGCTAGAGCTCCTAACAAGAGCAGTCACAATTCCTTCCCGTGTTTAAATGTTGCTCATTGGAGTTAAGTGGACGAGCAGGTGGTGGATCAGTTGACTATGTAGTTGATGTGCGTCCTGCCCCATTTGCCCTGCACCCTGGGGGCTCCTTTGCGGCCCTCCTGATGCAGTGTGCGCCCCCACTGGCCAGTGGGCTTCTGCAGAGCTGAAAACCTGTGCCAGTGACCATGACCTTGGAGAGACTGCTGGCTGTCACCTCTGAGAGAACCCCTATGAGAATGGGAAGGCCCTCATCTTTGGAGCACAGTGGTAGCAGTGGCTGTGGTCATCAGTGGTCGGGGGCAGCAAGCGGGGCGGGGTAGGGGGGCTATGGGTAGTGTTTGGTGATGACTGGAAGAACACTGACCCGGTGTGGGGTGATGGTGGAGCACCCAGGCTGGTCTGTGGGGCTGGAGGAGAGGTGTCCCTCAGGACAGGTGGCCCAGTGGGAATGTTCACAAGGGCTCAGCTTTAGATTTTGATATTTCAGCAAATGAGACAGTCAATTCAGGGACCAAGTTAGAGTGGCAGGACTGAAAGCTGCTTGTCACATCACATAAAACGGGCAGCTCCTGGCATCCAGCCCTTACGGTAAGAACAGCAGCAGCTGTTCACAGAGGGGTGAAGAGAGTGGGAGTAAAGATGCTATTCAAGCCCTATAGACCCTACTGCCTATAATGAACTGTAAAAGAAAAAATACAGATATACAGTTTATATACAATCTATATGTCATTTTTCTTTAATTTTTATTGGAGTAGAGTTTATACCCCAATAAACTATAACTTGGAGTTTTTTATATATATATATATATATATATACTTATATATATATATATATATATATATATATGTAACTGTAAACTAACTGGGAGTTTACAATGCTGTGTTAATTTTTACTGGACAGTGAAGTGAATCAGCCATACATATACATGTCTGCTCTCCCTTTTGGGCCTCCTTCCCATTCGGGTCACTCAGTGTATCAAATAGAGTTCCCCGTGCCACACAGTATGTTCTCATTAATTACCTATTTTCTGCATAGCATCAGTAGCGTATATGTGTCAATCCCAGTCTCCCAATTCCTCCCATCTGCTCCCTTCCTCCTTGGTGTCTATATATTTGTTCTCTATGTCTGTGTCTTTTTCTGCTTTGCAAATATGTATCATTAAATTCTGTAATTACTACATGGCTTGGGCTTTTGTGTTCAGTAATTTGTTGAATGTGATAATTTAAACAATATCAGTATTTCTGTGACTTTGTTTTGAGCCTTCGTTTTCTCACTGGGAGTCAGGGGGGGGACTCCTGGAGGGGACCAGGCTCGTCTTCCCAGAGGCCCCCTGGGCGATGGGCTCATGGTTGCCCAGGCAGCCAACAGGGAACTAGAACAGCAGCTGAAGAGCTGGCCCAGCTGCCTTATGGTATCCTGAGCACAGGGTTCTGCCCTCCGTCTCTGCTCCAGGCCTAAATGAGTTTAGGCTTTGAAGTTAACCAAATTTGGGTCGAAACCGCAATTTAACAATTTAGCTGAAGTGGGCAATTTTCTGGAGAAAAATAATTATTAAATTTAATGCAAGAAGTAATAAAAATGTGTATGAACAACTATTTTAGTCTATTCTGTGTACTTTCCTGTATGTTTGAAATATTTCATAATTAAATATATTTTAAAGTGCTGATAATGATAAACAAATACAGACTCTTCATCCCATTCCTTTAGGAAAGAAACTAGTCACTCTCATCCATAGTGCATACCGCTACATAAATTGATGCAATCTTGTGAAAGTGTAATTTGACAATACCATCAAAATTTAAAATGTGCTAATTTGATCAAGAAATCCTTTTTTTTCCCTTTCTTAAAGCCACCATCATTTAATCTCACAATTTTATGGACCATGAATTCAGACAGGACTTGCCTAGGCAAACCATTTGTTCCACATCAACTGTGGTCATTTGCTAGTATTTAGATGGCAGAGGGGCTTATTAGGATGGTTTAAGGTAACTTCACTGAGTAGGAAAGGCTTGGCTCCACTGGCGTCATCAACCAGAAGGTCTATACAGGGTCTCTTTGGCAGGTGGATAGATCTTAGGTTAGTTGGACTTTCATTTGATGGACTGTTTACATGACCTGGCTGCTCAAAATACTGTCCATCGACTGGACAGCACTACAGGTATCACCTGAAAGCTTCTTAGAAATGCAGAATCTGACCAGAATTTCCTTTTTAATAATCTGTAGGAAGTATTGTGTACTAGTAAGTGTACAGGTATCTCTACAAAGATATTGCCTGAAGCACTGTCTTTAACAGAAAAATGATGAAACAGAAATCTCCATAAACAGAAAAACAGTTAAATTTTAGAACATCCATAACCATGGAATATCACAGAGCCATTACAAATGAGATAAATCTATGCATACCCGTCTGGAAAGATATGTTCAGTTCAGTCACTCAGTCATGTTTCACTCTTTGCAACCCTATGAACCACAGCACGCCAGGCCTCCCTGTCCATCACCAACTCCCAGAGCCTACCCAAACTCATGTCCATTGAGTCAGTGATGCCATCCAATTGTCTCATCCTCTGTCGTCCCCTTCTCCTCTTGCCTTCAATCTTTCCCAGCATCAGGGTCTTTTCAAATGAGTCAGCTCTTTGCATCAGGTGGCCAAAGTATTGGAGTTTCAGCTTCAACACCAGTCCTTCCAATGAACGCCCAGGACTGATCTCCTTTAGGATGGACTGGTTGGATCTCCTTGCAGTCCAAGGGACTCTCAAGAGTCTTCTCCAAGACCACAGTTCAAAAGCATCAATTCTTCAGCACTCAGCTTTCTTTATAGTCCAACTCTCACATCCATACATGACTACTGGAAAAACCATAGCCTTGGCTAGACGGACCTTTGTTGGCAAAGTAATGTCTTTGGAAAGATACCTATGATATACTATTTGGTTAAGCCCCCTCCCCTCAAAGATTCAAACAAATAGCAGGATAATATATCTATGTATCAGTATTCCATTTTTGTTAAGAAAAAAATTCAGGAAATATTTCTACCATCCATCCATCCAAAAGTTCAGAAGGATGGACAGTAAATGAACAATATTTACCTTTGGGGGTAGTGGAGAGATTTTTGCATTTTTATATGTTGTATTTTGATGCACAAAAAAGTGAGAGTATAAAAAATTGTTTGTTTTGCTTTCGGTATATTTAAATGAAAAAAAAAAGCCTTAAAATAAAACCAGATCACTGTATTCTGGGAACATCTGTGCTGAACAATCAGGCTTAAAGGTCATGAAGATAAGGTTTCCTGGTCTCAGAAGGCCCGTCAGCACAAACTGGCTCACCCTTGCAATTTCCTCAATAGCCTCCACCAAGCCCGACACCTTGCTTTCTCATCTTTTGTTGTGAGGAGTCATTTCATTGCTCCTCTTTAACTTTAGGTCCAATTATATTCCTTGAAGTGCTCAATGAGTTGAATTTTGAAGTGAATCAGTTAAAGTGTTCCACTTTCCAGGTGGGTTCACAAGCTCAGCTGACACGTGCTTCCGTGTAGAAAGGGTTGTGAAACTTCCTGGGTGAGGCTACTCAGCTGCTTGAGCTTGTCCTCTCCTAAGAACAAAGGCAGGTGGTTTAGACTAAGGAGGATTTCTATTTTCAGCCAGAGAAAAAACATTTAGCTTCACCACTACAAGGTATCTTTAAACACAGAAGGCGGATTTTGATGAAAAAACTGAAATGCCTCATGTTTAGGAATGTTCTTGTGGGTGCTTTTCCAGAGACCAAAGTCCAACAGAAAAAAATGAGATCCAGTCCTCAGTGCAGGTCTGCCCCCTATGGGCTAGATTCTCAGTTTATTAAGGTCACTAAGTCAGCTTTAAGAATTTTCCACAGCTTGTAGTGATCCACACAAAGGCTTTAGTCAATGAAGCAGAAGTAGATGTTTTTCTGGAATCCTCTTGCTTTTTCTATGATCCAACTGATGTTCGCAATTTGATCTCTGGTTCCTCTGCCTTTTCTAAATCCAGCTTGTACTGGGTCAGTTTTTGGTTTCCAAAAATTGGGAAAGGAGTTCGTCAAGGCTGTATATTGTCACCCTGCTTATTTAACTTATATGCAGAGTACATCATGTGAAATGTCGGGCTGGATGAAGCACAAGCTGGAATCAAGATTGCCGGGAGAAATATCAATAACCTCAGATATGCAGATGATACCACCCTTATGGCAGAAAGCAAACAGAAACTAAAGAGCCTCTTGATGAAAGTGAAAGAGGAGAATGAAAAAACTGGGTTAAAACCCAACATTCAAAAAATGAAGATCATGGCATCTGGTCCCATCACTTCATGGCAAATAGATGGGAAAACAATGGGAAGAGCGACAGACTTTGTCTTCTCTACAAAATCACTGTGGATGGTGACTGCAGCCATGAAATTAAAAGATGCTTGTTCTCTGGAAGAAAACCTATGACAAACCTAGAAAACATATTAAAAAGCAAAGACATTACTTTGCAGACAAAGGTGCATATAGTCAAAGGTATGGTTTTTCCAGTAGTCATGTATGGATGTGAGAGTTGGATCATAAAGAAGGCTGAGCGCTGAAGAATTGACACTTTCAAACTATGGTGTTGAAGAATACTCTTGAGAATCCCTTGGACAGCAAGGAGATCAAACCTGTCAATCCTAAAGGAAATCAGTCCTGAATATTCACTGCAAGGACTGATGCTGAAGCTGAAGGTGCAATACTTTGGCCACCTGATGCGAAGAGCGAACTCATTGGAAAAGACCCTGATGCTGGGAAAGATTGAGGGCAGGAGAGGATGACAGTGGATGAGATGGTTGGATGGCATCACTGACTCAATGAACCTGAGTTTCAGTAAACTCTGGGAGATGGTGATGAAGAGGGAAGCCTGGTGTGCTGCAGTCCATGGGGTCTCAGAGAATCGGATATGACTCAGCGATGGAACAACAACGAAGGGATGTTGTTTAGTTGCTAAGTCGTGTCTGACTCCTTTGTGACCCCATGGACTGTAGCCCACCAGGCTCCTCTGTCCGTGTGATTTCCCAGGCAAGAATACTGGAGTGGGTTGCTATTTACTTTTCCAGGGGACCTTCCCCACCCAGGGATGGAACCTGTGTCTCCTGCATTGGCAGGTGGATTCTTTACTACTGAGCCACTAGGGAAGCCCTACTCAGATGGGTCTTTTAAAATCTACAAGTTCCTGGAGTAAAATTTGTCCCTTTCTTGTCCACTGTGACGAGCTGTAGCCATGTGAAGGCTTCTTCAGGACTTCCTTCCTTTGCTGGTCTAGGTCTTGGGGACAGCTGGTGCTGGGCTCAGATTGTGGGTTGACGACTAGACAGCTGACCCGAAGTTGCAGCAGGAATTTTAGACCCTGAAAGGGGAAGTTGAATGGAGTGTTTTCCTTTCTCCGTCCCGGGGAGCAGGGCGTGTTTCTATCACAAGTACTGACACATGGGTTAGCTGTTTCCATTTTCGTCACGTTAGAATCCATGATGAGCAAGTGAGGGGGTGTCCAGCGGTGAATTTCACGCAGTGGGGAAGTCATTGCCTTGCATCAGCTCTGCCTGTAGATGTCCGCACTTGCAAGTTTGGTATTGGCCAGAGTCGAAGACACTTAACGTAAAAGACCCGTTATCGTGCTTCCTTAGGAAGTGATCCATGTGTTACCAGCTCGACTCCTGACTGAAAACTGGCACCTCTCTTACCACAAACCTGGCACAGTGCAGGAGGGCACTTCAGGTGAAAAGTGCCTGTGCTTTGATGCTCCCTTTAAGTGGGGTGCTTCGGGTCTCCTGCTATAAGGCAAGCTTGGGGGTACTAAGACACGTTTAAGGCAAAATGGAGAACGCTGAAGGGGGTTATCTTTAAGGGATGCATTCACATTTACTAAGCACTTACTAAGTGCCAGGCACTACATTAAATGTTTTATGTGGGTCATCTTATTCACCTCCTCCCAGCAATTCTGCGATGTCAGCATTCATATCATCTGTGCTGCACAAGTCAGGGAGAAGGAGCTCGGGATGGGTAAGCGACCTGCAGATGACCACGTCCCCTGTGAGCTCAGAGCCAGGATTCCAAGCCAGGCCGTCTGCCTCCAGGTCTGTGCTCCTCACCTCACCCACTCCAGCCACTCATTTATGGCACTAAAGGCTGATGAACAGGGCCAAGGCAAGGAGGGACACGGAGCCCCTTTGCTGAGGACAGGGTGCTGAGCCACATGCATACCTGTGTCATCTATGCCTTTACAGGTGGGGCCATACAAAATTTCCCTTCTCATTTCTTGGGTTTATTATTGGACCGTGGATATTTCAGAATAAACATGCTGGCGATTAAATGTCTAAACGTCTGCCATAGAAGCTATGGTCCAAGTGGTCTTCAGGGCATAGAACGCTGTGGGATGAAACGAAGAGAATGGACTGGGAAGGTTCCAGATGCTGAGGCTGAAGACACTTATAAGAGGCTATGCCTCCATCCGCTGGGAAAAATCTTGTTTAAACCTCTACCCCTTATAAAAATGTAAAAGTAAAACACAGTATTCTTTGAGAGCAAATCTTTCATAATTTCCCCTACACATCTTGTGGATGTCAATTTAAAAAGAAAAATCTTGAATTTTTGAATCTTTAAAAAAAATTTGTAATGTATATTTAAAAAATTATTTTAATTGAAGGATAATTACTTTACAATATTGTGACGGTTCTTGCCATACATCAACATGAATTGACCACAGGTATACACGTGTTTCCCCCTCCCCTCTCCCTCCCCACCCCATCCCTCTGAGTTGTCCCAGAGCACTGGCTTTGGGTGCCCTAATTCATGCGTAGAGCTTGTGCTGGTCATCTGTATTACACATGATAACGTACATGTTTCAAAGCTATTCTCTCAAATTATCCCACCCTCGCCTTCTCCCACTGAGTCCAAAAGTCTGTTCTTTACATCTGTGTCTCCTTTGTTGTCCTGCATGTAGGATCATCAGTACCATCTTTCTAAATTTCATATATGTGCATTAATATACAGTATTTGTCTTTCTCTTTTTGACTTACTTCACTCTGTGTAAAAGGCTCCAGGTTCATCCACCTCATTAGAACTGACTCAAATGCGTTCCTTTTTATAGCTGAGCAATATTTCATTGTGTATACGTACATCACCTTCCTTTTCCATTCACTACCAGTGGACATGCTGGTTGTGTGCATGTCCCGGCTACTGTAAACAGTGCTGAGATGAACGCTGGGGTACATGTGTCTCCTTCAGTTCTGGTTTCCTCGGGGTGTATGCCCAGCAGTGGGATTGCTAGGTCATATGGTAGTTCTATTCCCAGTTTTTTTAGAATCTCCACACTGTTCTCCATAGTGGCTGTTTTATGTATGAATCTTGAATGTATGCAAAGTTTCTCTATTGACTCAAAATTGTCTTTCATGTACTTTCTAGAGTCCTGTTTTCTACGTAATATTATTAGTGAGGGCTGCTCTTTGCAATGGAAGATGGTGCCAGTGACTCACTTTTTGGGGGGCTACATCTCTGAGATGCTTCTTCTGGTGGGGAAGGATTTGCACAGTTCAAATTTGGAGGCTGCTGTTCTTTTCTGTATAAGGCGAATGAGTCATTATAAGTCTCAAGCCTCAGACTCAGCATTGACCCCACGCTATTTCTAGGTACTAATGGAAACACTGATGACAGTACACTCTGAACCCTAAATGAAATAAGTACTTTAAAACGCTTACATCATGAAAAGAGATTCATGAAAATTTAATCCTGGGACATTAAAAATCACTTAGTATAGCCTCATATAAAAATATTGGCAGTGAAAGCTTTTAGTAAATAACTTTTTTTTTAAACAGGTGATGATACTAAAGACCAAAGAGGAATGTGACATGCTGAAGGTCATTATCACTGCTAGTAGATTATCAACTCAGGCCTCACACTGAAATAACTGGGAGTTTTTTGTTTTAAATACTGATGCTTGGGCCTTAACTTCAAGACAAATTAATCAGAGTTTTTGGGCCTAGGGCCAGGCCCTGACACTTTTTAAAGCTCACCAGGCAACTCAGCTGAAGTCAAAGTTGAGAACCACTGAACCAGACAAGAATCTGGGCCCTAATATTCTCCCAGGGTTATCAAATTCAGGGCAGGCTCTCATTGCTCACCCCTGAGCCCTTGGAAGACTTGACTAATGGAATCTGGAACTCTTCCTCGCTGCATCTAACCTGGCCTCCTTCTCATTAGGGTCTACCACCTGTCCTTCAGCACTGGGAGACAGCCTGAAGCCTAGTACACCTGGGCACTGTATCTTGCTTCCTCTAAACAAAGTCATGGAAATGTCTTCAAGTATCATTCTGGTAAAGCCGGGATTGTATATTCTTACAGTGTATTTATCAGTTAGTCTACCAGGGCTCTGCTGGGGAATACCAGGGTGAAAGCCCAGGGTTACACAACTGAGGTTGCAGCTCATCCTGCAGAAAGCAACTTCTCCTTCCCCTCACACACAGATGCAGAGGTGAGTGGACCAAGGTTTGGATCCTACTCTGCTATTTACAACCTAAGTGATTTGGGGCCAGTTCTTTATGCCTTGGTTTCCTCATCTGTAAACAAGAATAATGATAAAACTCTCTCTAGAGTCTAGCCTTCTTGCCTCTCCTCTGGTATCGATCTCTAGCAAAACTGAAGTCTATGCCAGTGGTCTTTTCCAGTCTTCTTTATCTGTTTGAATCTCAGTCCTCTCAGGCCCCTGACAATAACTTGTTAGGACGAACAAATCCTTGAGAAGAAAGGCCTCGCTCACTAATATTCAGAGTTCCTCTAAATGGTCTTCTGAAGACAACAACTGCATTACAAAACATCTTTTCATGGGTAGTTTGTATTCTTCTAGCCAGACATGAACTCTGTAGTCTCCTAACAATTTGAATTTTATCAGGATCAGTTCTATTCAAACCTGAGAGTAAAGGATGTAGACTGCTGACCGGATGCAAGAACGGCAGTCCAGCAGCCTGGGTCATCACCCAGAACCCTGAGCCTATGTCATGCACAGAAACCATCTTGCTTCTGGTTGGAACCAGCGTCGGTTAGTTCTGTGAGGCCGGCCAACCCCCAGAGCTCTCTCCCTATCGTTTTTTTGGATGGAATATAAGTTCCTTCCAGGCTCTCATCTCAACACTGGTCAACATCTCTAGCCATCCCCTGCTGCCCCATCTCCCACTACTCTTGCCTCTTGGCCAACTCCATTTCCCATGCCTTCTGGAACGTCCATTTTGTGGTGAAATCCACATGCCCTCATACCGTCTTAACAAACATGGCTTTCTTGCGATGCCTCCCTGAGGTCCTTTCATTCTAAAAGTTTGAAATGCCACTCTTTCCTGAGTTCAGATGAGGACGTGCAGTCTTCCTGGAGGGACAGGAAAGGGGAACTGTGAACAAAAGCACCACATACAAAGTGTGTACCACCTGGAAAAAGTTTGTCATCTTTTCCCTCAACTGCTTCTTCCAATTAGTTCCATTTCTGTCCCATGGGACTACATGGGACAGGTTCTGAATTCAATCCTACCTCCCTGGTGCAGCCTCAGCTCTTACTACCATTCTCCCACACTTACAGTATAAATCAAGCCAAGGAAATTTAATTGCAGTTCTTTAAAGGCAACTTAAAATCATCTACGAGAAGAAGAGCCTCCTTCCCTACCACTTGGATTTCAACGCCTGTGCTGTCTGTAAGGACCCTGATGACTTTTCTCTGAGAGCACTCACGGTCTCAGCAGTTGGTGGTTCACTTCTTTCCACCACTGGCTGAAAGCTCCAAGAGGATTCAGATCATGTGTTTTTGAACCCCCTCTTCTCTGACCCCAGAATGTGGGCTCTTCCCCACAACACAAACCCCATCTCCCAGTGCATGGCTAGCACAGCACTGTATTCTGAGGGGAACAGTATTCAAGGATCTCAACTTGGAAGGAAACTCATGTGTCATTCAATGCAACTCTCATTTTAACTTTGAAGCCCAAGACACAGTGGCTTAACCACGGTGCTCCAGGAAGTCAGTGGAACAACGGTCCAGACAGTTTTCCCTGAACTGCCAGGAGATCCTTCAAAACCATAAAGAGCTTGAGAGCTAATCTCCAAGACGGGTATACAACAAGCACACAAACAATTAAAATACAAGGCATTACATGAGAAATGAAAGTTTGAGAGCAGGTGGGAGGGGGAGAAATCACACCTTTAGCCTGGGGTGAGGTGCGGGGAGGGAGGCAACTGAGAGTGTGCAACAGCTCGCAATCTTTTTGGTCTCAGGACCCTTTTCCTGCTTTAAAAATTATTGCAAACCCCGAAGAGCTTGTTCTATTTGTGGCTATATCTATTGATATTTATCATATTAGAAGTTAAAACTGAGAACATGAAAAACTATTTAGTTAACTTAAACCCATTACAAATCATTTGTTCAAATCACTACTAGTTTCATCAGGAAAGTCTCATGCTCAGAGTGGTAGACACAAGTTTTCCAAAATTCTAATTTTTGCTTGAAGACTTACATTTTATCATTGGCAACAAATACTATCAGTTATTTTCCTGGAGGTAACTCACTTTGTTAATTTTTGAGAAAATATATGCTAAATAAGTCTGAATACCCATAGTTTGTCAGTTGTTCTTTCAAGCAAAAATGGATTCCAGGAAAAAAGTGGTTTGTTCAGCTCACAACTCAACTGCACAAGTGCTTTTTGTGTACCCTCCTCCCACTTCAGTTCAGTTGCTCTGTCATGTCTGACTCCCTGTGACACCATGGACTGCACCATGCCAGGCTTCCCTGTCCATCACCAAATTCCAGAGTTTGCTCAAACTCATGTCCATCGAGTTGGTGATGCCATTCAACCATCTCATCCTCTGTCGTCCCCTTCTCCTCCTGCCTTCAATCTTTCCCAGCATCAGGGTCTTTTCAAATGAGTCAGTTCTTCCCATCAGGTGGCCAAAGTATTGGAGCTTCAGCTTCAGCATCAGTCCTTCCAATGAATATTCAGGGTTGATTTCCTTTAGGACTGACCGGTTTGACTCCTTGCAGTCCAAGTGTTGCAGGAAGGGGGACCACTTCCAGGGCCCGAAATTGGGCTCTTGTCTAACACTCGGAAATGAATTGTCCAAGGAGACACGTGTGTTGACAAAGCAAGAGATTTTATTGGGAAAGAGCACCCAGGTGGAGAGCAGTAGGGTAAGGGAACCCAGCAGAACAGCTCTGTCAGATGGCTTGCAGTCTCGGGTTTTATGGTGATGGGATTAGCTTCTGGGTTGTCTTTAGCCTATCATTCTGACTCAGAGTCCTTCCTGGTGGTGCACGCCTTGTTCAGCCAAGATGGATGCCAGAGAGGAGGATTCTGGGAGGTGGTCGGACATGTGGTGTCTCCTTTTGACCTTTCCCGAACTCTTCCGGTTGGTGGAGGCTTACTAGCTGTGTTCCTTACCAGAACCTCCTGTCATAAAACAACTCATGCAAATAGTTACCATGGTGCCTGGCCAGGGTGGGCGGTTTCAATCAGTGTGCTTCCCCTAACACAAGGGACTCTCAAGAGTCTTCTCCAACACCACAGTTCAAAAGCATCAATTCTTCAGTGCTCAGCTTTCTTTATAGTCTAACTCTCACATCCATACATGACTACTGGAAAAACCATAGGTTTGACTAGACAGACCTTTGTTGGCAAAGTAATGTCTCTGCTTTTTAATATGCTGTCTAGGCTGGTCATAACTTTTCTTCCAAGGAACAAGTGGCTTTTTAAAATTTCATGGTTGCAGTCACCATCTGCAGTGATTTTGGAGCCCAAGAAAAGAAACCCTGTCACTGTTTCCCTATCTATTTGCCGTGAAGTGATGGGACCCGATGCCATGATCTTAATTTTCTGAATGTTGATCTTTAAGCCAGCTTTTTCACTCTCCTCTTTCACTTTCATCAAGAGGCTCTTTAGTTCTTCACTTTCTGCCATAAGGGTGGTGTCATCTGCATATCTGAGGTTATTGATATTTCTCCTGGCAATCTTGATTCCAGCTTGTGCTTCATCCAGCCCGGCATTTCACATGATGTACTCCACATATAAGTTAAATAAGCAGGGTGACAATATACAGCCTTGACGTACTCCTTTCCCAATTTGGAACCAGTCCATTGTTTCATGTCGGGTTCTAACTGTTGCTTCTTGACCTGCATACAGATTTCTCAGGAAGCAGGTAAGGTGGTCTCGTAGTCCCATCGCTTTAAGAATTTTCCACAGTTTGTTGTGATTCACACAAAGGCTTTGGCCTAGTCAATAAAGCAGAAGTAGATGCTTTTCTGGAACTCTCTAGCCTTTTCAATGATCCAATGGATGTTGGCAATTTGATTTCTGGTTTCTCTGCCTCTGTACCACAGTATAAATGTCAACAAAGTGAAAACGTGAAAAAGCACTATTGTCTTAGTGTTACAAAAATAGGTTTGACCATGTGGACTCCCTGAAAGACTCCAGGGGACTTCTCTGAGAGTGGAAAACACCCTGAAAACCACTGATGTACAACATACAGACTTTAAGAAATGAGTTGGATTTTGACAGAATGAGATGAGGGTGAGCAGGAACATTAAGACAGCAAAACATGAAGCAGTCTAAGGAACAGTGGCTGTGCTGTAGATCTGGTTGGAAGAGGAGGGAAGCAGAGGCAGAAGAAGTCAAAAAGATTCTGTGAAAGGCTTGGGAGGCCTTCATGATGCTCAAATAGGTTTAAAGTAGACAGGAAGAGAAGGCTAGAGTGAGTGGGTATTTCTGAAAGTTATTTCAACTTACATGAAAATAAAGCTAGACCTGTTTATATTTATTAGTAATAAAATGACAGCAGTGCAGGTTTTCACAGATTGAATGTTAGGGAATGAATAAACATGTGATCAAATGCTTTACTGTAAGAAACATGTGGTACCAATTAATTTAGATAGAAGGAGGAAGAGTGAGGGCATTTATTAAGCGCTTATTCTGAACTAAACACCATACTATGTTATATCATTTTCACATGCTATACAGTTTAATCCTTTACAACAAGCTTACAAAAGGGATATCACCGTTCACAAAGATGAGGCAGTAAAGCTCCAAGGTTAAGTAGCTTTCCAAGGGACATTACTTCCAACTCTGACTTTGAAACACTTCATATTGTCACCTATCTTTGGGGAAAGTCTGAAAACAAATTTAATTATCAACCATATCTACATATTCCATGCCACATTTTAAAATAGGGCGCATTTGGTGTCACAAACCCAAATAAATGTGATACAATGTAAAATCTCTAAAGAGATTGTATATTTTTAATTTTTTCTTTCCTTTCAGAATTACCTTAAACAACATGTAAAGCTAGTATGTTGGCTGATCAGAGATTTTGTTAAAAACCTAACAACTGAAAAAGAAAAAAAATCAGCATCTGAGTTATTGTTAAGCTTCATTACAATACTTATTAGATTTAAGACCCCTCCCTCCCACATTTAAAAATATCAAGTGGGTAAGACGAGGAGGGAAAACCATTAAAAATCATAGTTCGATGCCATCTTCTTTGGCTCAAGAAAAGGAGGGTATTAAGTGTACGGACATCATCATGTGGGTCTGGATGGACACCAACCACCGTATCAACATGGCTCCTTCCTGCACTCTGACCTGTTCCTTTAGCCACCACACTCTCTTCCACGTGCACGTACACACACATGCTTACACAGGCACTGAAACTTAAGGCATGCTTCTCTTCCTCAATGTGAACAAATAAATTCTCTGTTCGATTGGATGGATTCTCTGTCTCTTTCTGTTGACATTTTAAAGGAAATTATCAAAATTATATTGAATTAATCCCAATATGAGTATTTTATTATAAAACAAACAAAAAATGCACCTAAATACAGAGTAAAGCTACTTATTATTTATTCACTTCTGGGCAAGATAAAGGTCTGAGAGTACAACACAGTTCAAATACAGTAGCTACCTGGCTTGAAAAAAAATGGACACTCGCTGGGACTTTCCTGGTGGTCCAGTGGTCAAGAATCCATGCAATGCAGGAGACTCAGGCTTGATCCCTGATCCAGAAACTAAGAGCCCCCATGTGGCCAAGCAACTAAGCCCATGCACCACAACTACTGAGCCAGCACTAGGGCTCTACAACTAGATAAAGAGATGGGTTTGTTACATACTGTGTTTCAATAAAACTTAAAAAAAAAAATAAGATACTTGAAGGCAGTAGAAAATTATTATAAATATTGAAAACAAATGGGAAAAACATCTTGAAAGTTTTATAGACTTTGCATTTAAAAATTATAATTGATTACAAGCTATACTTTTCTTCTACATTGACAGTAACATAGCTGTGTTTTGGCTAATAAGTTACAACCGGTACTAGTCTACTCATTTGTATATAAACATATACTTTCTACATTTTAGATTAAAAATTATACAATATTAAAAAGCTTATAAAGTAAATTGCCAACAAATATATGTACTCATTTACATATTTCTGACATTGGGGAATTAATTATTATAATTATTATGTTACAACTGCTAAACATGGGCAATATGTCTAAGTTACAGAATAGTTATAATGAAATAATAAAAGAAAAAATTCAAATCCATAATTTATCAAATTTGCTCATTTAAATTGAAAAACAATCACCATTATGACTAAATGTGCCAAATTCCATGAGGTCCTGAATGTGTGGATCTTGCTGCTCTATTTTTTAATAGGCAATTCAAGCCAGATCCTCCTATGTCTCTCATAAAATTTTAGGCAATAAAAAACTTTTATTGAAAGATAAGATCTGAAAACATATCCTTAATATAAAAATGTGAGCATCTGCCACAGTGAGATGTATCCTATTAGAATACTAGACTGACTTACTAGAGCAAGTTATACACATATGCAAAAGTGTCACGGTTAGGAGAAGGATTTTAATGACCAGATCTTTCTTTGCTTGACTAAAATGGTTGGAACAGATTCAGTATAAGACTAAACAGATCATAACTGTGTTTGGTCACTCCCTTTAAGCAAGCCTTGTGTCACATATCTGAACTGCATAATAGACACATGTGGTGAAGAGCGTCTGGCAAACTGGAATCTCCTGATGAGGCTGGGAGCTGGTAATTTTGAGGTAACCGCTTTTCCAAATGTGCTGCTTTGTAGGGTTCCTCAAGTCTTAGTCATATTAAGGAGCCCAACAGGTTACCTGCTGGTTCAGCTATACTTTATTTCTCTTTTCATGTAGTTACCTGATAAACAGCATGTCAACCTGATCCTACCAGAAAAATCTACAGGCTGCCTGAGAAAATATCTCATTTGGTGTTCTCTTTACTTAATGGAGTTTTAGGGCATTAAAGGCAAGAAGGTACTTGGAAAATCCAGCAATGATATGTATCAGGATTTTTCCTTATAGTTTTAGGTGCATCAAAAAAACGTTTTTTAAATAGAAATGAATATTTGCTAAAATACAAAACTAGATAGCTTTTGATATCTAAATGAACAAAAGGAGGAGAAGTAAGTTAGAACTGGTAATATAGACTTACTATTGTGCATAGAATTGCTTTGAATTTGTGAAGTAAGATCAGAAACAGGAAGTGTTTTCATCTACAGTTCACCCACACTCTTGAAAACCCTTTAATTAGTCACTGACTATATGGATTCTGACGTGTCTAAATTATGATCTTTGCTAACAACAGATCTGACCAGAGCAGGTGATGCGTACCCTCCTCAGTGACCTCTCTGCAGGGCCAGCTTTATCCCCTTTAACTGCTATAATGAGGAATACTCATGTTAAGTGTATTAGCAGTCAGGAGTATGGCAATTACTAGTGAATGGCTATATATCTGCATGAAACTCCAGGAGACAGCCTAGCAGAGAAGTATCTGGATAACTTGTTAACCTTACTAAGTGAAATGCTCATATATCAAAAAGGAATAATTCCAAAATGTTAAAGCACATTATCTTCTTAAGTCCATTTAGTCCTTGAAAATTTGTATAGCCATTAAGTGAAATTTTGTCTTTTCCAAAGGGCATAATACTATGTACCTTTACCTAAACACTGTGGCGATTAATAGAGACTGCTCTCATGGATGCATCTGTCTGAATGTGGAAAGTCTGGATCCTTAGTGTTTACCACAAACCCAGCGAAGCTGATGATCGGCCTGAAGGTCAGTCAGTTCTTCAATAGTTCTCCAGCTGCACTGGCAGGCATATGCCCGTGTTCCTTTCTTCTTTACCAGCTTTGTTTTTAATTTGTGGAATTCTGGCATATTGTTCCTGTTGGTCAAATAAGAAGGTTTTAGTATAATAGCTTTGTTCAGTGCTTAATGACTTAAAAAAAAAAAAAAAAAAGAAATTCTCATTGCCTTATTTTCCAATCTTTACAACCAAACACTAAACTACTTGGTGTTTTCACATGCAAAACAGAAGATACACTTTGGTGTTTCCTTTCTGAGGGTTTCAATATTTTAAAATGGTAATCCTCTAGGTGCATTTATTAGGGCTGCTGTAGAACACAGTGATGTAAAAAGCTGAAGAATCACTGATTTGTCCTATCAGAGACAATATGATGTAAGAACAGAGTGGAAAAGATGGTGGTTCATCTCCAATCTCACTCACTCACCCGTGCCATATTTTAAAAGCTTGCACATGGAGGGCATGTAAGAGGCATAAAGGTAACAGGCTTCTGATATGTTAACTATGGAAATTTTTCATTAATAGAGAAAAAGTGCTTGTTATTTCTATGTGTTGAATTCATATTGTATCTCATTTGTTTCAATTTGTTCTTATTCACTTCTAGTATCAGAAAAAAAATAAATGCCTCTTTCGAAATAAATGTCAATAATTTTAACATAATTGAGTCAATGGGCAGAACTCATGAAAAACGATAACCATTTGACTTAATGCTATTATAAAAAAGACTACAGAAGTTAAATTTAATTCATAGAAATTAACAGAAAATCAACTATGATTTTCATAGTTCATGTACTGAATTTATGTAACTATTCCATGGCAAAATATGATGAAAAAATTCAAAGTGGAATGATGAAAAAATACATAGTAAAAATGATGAAACACAGTACAAGTATTAAAAAAAAAAAAAAGACAGTGCTGTTATTTGATGTTACTGCAACGGAAAGCAGGATACAAAGTGCCCTCTGGTGGCCAGTGGGCACCACATTCAGTACTGCACAAAATTCAGGCACAATTTTGACACTAACAAAAACCTGAGAGATTTTTCAAGGCCGAGGGTCTGACTTCAGGAAACTGAGACTTTGACCAGCTGAGCGACTTAGCTAAGGTTACAGTAAGATAGGGGAAGAAATGAATAAGTTTTATGGGAAAGAGAATAGCTGAACAAAACTAAATGTGTTTAATTAAAACTAAATGGCTAAGTGAAGAAGTGTCCTTTATTCAATCTGTAATATATTTTGACAAACTTAACATCTGACACTTGATTGTACTGAATCCTTACAGATTTCAAGAACAGGAATCACGAAAGCCAAGGAACTAATTAATTAATACATTTCAAGTAGTACATTATTTTAAAAGCTTAGAAAGAAAATATCATTATTTTCCATAAAGGAAATATGATTTAATAGAAAAATAAGAGTATTTTACTTAGCTATTATGGCAGGATGGTCAAGTACAGCTTACAGTTCTTTTAGAAAGTTCCAGAGCTTGTCAAAGCTAGGCTACACTTACTGCCCTCAGTTGTAAGATAAGGACAATGAAACAACTAAATGGGTTTCTACTGTATGACCAGCATGCAGACTGGTACCACTACAAACGGATGGCTCCCCGTGCTCTGCTGGGCATCCAGGGACACCCTCAGAGTGCTTCCTTTGCCTTCAGTCATCACCTGCTCCTGGTTCCCCCGGGATAATTCCCCACCCTCCTCAAGTGTTTCGTCTCCCCTCTACTTCTCTGCTTTCAAGCAGATCATATCTTCATTCACAAAATCAGGCGATGAGATGTGAAAAGGCTTCCGTTTTCCAGCTTTCCCCCTGAACACATCAGCATATGACCGCCTTCTACCCAGGCACAGAGGAGGCCTCTTCCTACCCACAGCTCACTTTTCATCAGCACTCTGCACCCCAAAGCCCCCAGGACCTTGCTACTCACATAACCTCCCCTTCCAATGTCTTCCCTCCCCTCTGCAATATAAACATCAAAGCATCTCCTATCTTAACTAAACGAGCCTTTAACTCTGCATTCACTGACAGGCTTCCAAGTCATCTTTCTGGGTAACATCCTCCCATCTCATGGTTCTGATTACCACTGTACAGACATTTCTTATTTGAGCTTCAGAGCCACAGGTTCATCAGTTCCCATAATGAACATATAGACTCCTTCAAAACTGTTCTTAAATTCTATCAATGGACTGTATCACGGCCCATGTTAGTAAACCAAGACAGAAATCCAGGACCCATCCCGGGTGACATTTGTCTCTCATCTTCCACAGTCAGGATTACTAAATATATACTTACTAAATATATTACTAAGTCTAAAATAGCTCTCGAATCCATCCCTAGTCTACCCTTCCCACTGTCATAACTCAGATCCTCATTTCCTTCCCATTGGATTACCACAATATCCGTCACTAATTCCTGTGATTCTAAACTGGTCTGGTTCCCATAAATAGTGAATAATCTTTTATAAATTCAAATATTCAGATCTCTCCCGATTAAAAACCTTCAGTGGTTATCCACTGCCTAAAAAAATGAAGTCCAAATTCCTCAGCACTACTTCTGTGCCTCTGTTCTTTTTGATCTCTTGCTCCTACTTCACCTCTTGCCAAGTTCTGCTCTTGTATCCAAAACTCCACACAGTCCAAACTGCTTTTAAGGTGCCAAACACACCATGCGGTTTCACCTGTGTCTTTAAAAATATCTCCTAAAAGAACACCAGTGTCCATCTGGCTTGCCAGGCAAACTCCTGGTTATCCTTCAAGGCTCTGAGGCTTTTTCTGATACCTCAGGGTGGAATGCATCCACCTTGCCCTGTGAAACTCCTCTTTCACATCTATCACATGATGTTGTTACAGTGTCTTTCCTTCTCAAAACTGAGTGTTGCTTGAGAGCAGACACTGTGTCCTATTCATCGTGTGAGCCTGGTATTTAACAACGCTACAGACTAGGTCCTAATGAGAGCCTGATAAAAAGAAATGCTAGTAAGCTCTACAAAATATCATATCAGTGATCTACATCCTGATGGGGATTCATAGCCTCTCCTTTATTTGTTCCATTTTCTTACCTCCCAAACATATTCCCAAGCATCCCGAGGCCTGAGGCGGTATTTTCTACTGATTTCAATAACTACTCATTATTCTTAAACACTGTATTCAGTATGCTGTGTAAAAATAAATCACAATAAACATCGTCTATTTTTAATAGTGTAATGAATCTTCTAGCTGTCACTATCTAGAAGTCTGAGTTTTTAAAAACCAGGCTGCTCATAGCTATGGGCTTCCTAGGTGGCGCTTGTGGCAAAGAACCTGCCTGTCCATGCAGGAGATGCAAGAAATGTGGGTCTGATCACCTGTAGTAAGAAATGGCAACTTGCTGCAGCATTATTGCCTGGAAAATTCCGTGGACAGAGGAGGCTGGTGGGCTACAGTCTATGGGGTCTCAAAGAGTAGGACACGACCAAGTGAGTAAGCACAACAACAACAAACAGATCTACAGTAAACCAACTGCGATTGCTCTTGATAACTCAGAGACACTGTAAGTTCCTCAAGTACAACTAAATCACCAATAAGCTTCCTTTATGCCTGTGCTCACTGACGTTTTGATGGTATACGCATTCTATTATACTCGTTTTATAAAAACTGATGGTTCATCTTAGTGAAATATGTGGACTATTACCCATGCATTGCATCAACTAGAAGAAAGGATATAGCAGAGGGCTAAGATAAGTCAGAACAGATGAAATGAATCTGAAATTAAAAGCTAACTTTTCCAACAATGGGATTAAAAAGTGGACTAACACAAACCCAGGTCAGGAATAAGGGCTCCTGACCTGGATTTGGGGATTACACTGGGCTTTTTTGGGGTTGGGGACCATGAAATCTCTCAAATTGTAATTTTTCTATGTATTTACATATTTGAGTTTTTCTTAGCCCATATGGAGAGGATTCAAAGTTTTCACACAATATTCAGAACACTTCTCGATGTGAAAAATTTAAAAACTCTTACATTAACACTAGAGGAGACTCCTATAGATTTACATGAGAACAGCTACCAGAAAGGTGTGAGGAAAGCCTTTCACCCGTTCCCTATGCTACAGAAGAGTGGTGATAATTCTCATTACTCGTATCTGAGAATCTAGTCTTTGTTTAGGCAGAGGTTTGGGGCCCCCAAAATGCATGATATATGTACTTCACTAATTTTTAGCCCTTAATTTTTATTTGAAAACATGAAGGTATAGCTCAAATATATTCTTATAAGTTAAAAATGTTAGGCATTCATGGGACTTCCCTGGTGGTCCTGTGGTTAAGACTCTGAGCTCCTAATGCAGGGGGCTCGGGTGTGATCCCTGGTCAGGGAACTAGATCCCACATGCCACAAAAAAAAAAAAAAAAAAAAAAAAATAGGCATTCAGTAAGTATTATAAAAACATGAGTAAGACATGATCTCAACCACAAGGAGGGAGGCAGACATATACCAACCTAAGAGTTTTTCAACCTTTTATTACAGTTAAGTACTGTAACAGGTACAAAGTGCTGTGGACACATGAAAAAGGATGAATTTAATTCCAAGTTGAGAGAGTGGTAAGGGAACATTGGAAAATGAGCAATGAATTGTACCGAGGGACATGTAGGGTTTAGGTAGCTAAAATGGTGGGAAGGTACCCCAAGAGGCAGAGAGTTTATACAAAGTCATAGGGAATGGGAGCACTGAGTACTCTGATGTAACTACAACCTTGTAAAGGTGAAAACTGTATAGTGGAAAGACAAACAAAGCTGGGTGACAGACAGATGGGGACCGAATTGTGGAGGGTCTCATATGCCATGCTAAGGAATTTGGACATTATTCTGTAAGCAGAGGGGTTTGGGGCAAGAGAATGGCATACTCAAGAGTTATGCTTCAATTCTCAGCAAGTGAAGGGTGGTCCGGGAGAAGAGACTATACTCAGGAAAAATAGTGAGGAGGCCACTTCTGAACTCTTGTCCAGAAGTAACATGTCCTTAATTAGGCTGATAGCACAGATGGAAAGGAGATGATGCGAGAAATATCAAAGACTCCAGGTCACACAATCTGGCCAAGGCCACCAAGAGGCATTGTAGCACAATAAGAAATACAAAGTTGTATTAAGCACATTTTTCACAGAGTAAAGTTTTTAGAAACATACCTGAAAAACAGGTAATCACACGATTTGTCCCACCTATAGTCATCATAGCTTTCTACCCAGAAATCACAGGCTGTACAGCGCAGATGGTCACATGCTCTGTTCAGAGAAAAAGAACTGTACATTAGAAATGATTGGTAAGTTTAAATTTGAAAATTGGGACCTCCCTGGTGGTCCAGTGAGTGGCTAAGACCCCATGCTCCCAATACAGGGGGCCCAGGTTCAATCTCTGATCAGGGAACTAGATCCCACATGCTGCAGCCAAGACCTGGTGCAGCCAAATAAATAAATAAAATATTTAAAAAATGTGAAAATCTGCTGATTTATTCATAGACTATACCATACATTACAGATTACTGAGTAAACAAAAGATAAATCTGATTATAAATTTTTATACTAATGGACTGATTACCTATTTGAATTTTTAGGTTAAATTTCTGCATAAACCTACCTATTTTACTAAGATCTTACATACTGATATATATATATATGTGTACACATATATATTTACAGATTTAAAGAAAAAAACTGATGTGTAGGTCTTTTAGTTTTTAAATTGCACCTGAGGGAGAGAACTTTTTAAGTGTTTCCCTTCCTAATGAAAATTTCAGGATACCTCTACCACAGAATTGCCACATTGTATTGAAATGAATCTGTTTCTCCTGTAAGTGCTGGGACAATATCTTATTTGCTTCTGTTTCCCCACTACTTTGCATTAATGTATTCATTCACTCACTTAAAAAATATTTACTGAAAGCCTACTATGTGCTGGTGAGATTCTGTCCTCATATAGCTTAGATGCTAATTAGAGAATAAACAATACTTAATAATAACTAAATTATATACTATGTTACATGATAAAAGTGCTTTAAAAAAGATGGAAAAAGAGCAGGCTTGTATGTTGATGGCAGAGATGCAGTAAAGGGCCAAATGCTGCTAATGAAAGAGGACAGAACTGCTAAAACAATACTTAGCACATAACAGGTAGTCAGTGACAACCTGAGGAACTGAAATGCCAAGCAAATCTCAAAATTCATGTACTATATGGTAACTTCAGGAATAAAATGATAATATAAAGTAAGAATTATGAATTGCTGCTGCAAACAATTTGACTTGTATAATAATTGTGATTTACTTTAAAGAAATCTCATTGTTTGAAGTATTTTAAAACTAGAATCAATATAGATACATTTGATCATCTAAAAATTAAAAGGAAATAAGGGTTTTCTAAAATACCAAAAACAAAGTGAAAAGATCAGTAATAGACTGAAATAAAACATCTTTAACACATAATCAAATACTTATACTGACAAACAATGCTTACAAACGACAACACTGAAAAAAAATCTAAAATATACTCTCACTAATATAGGTAGCACAGATTAGTGGTTAAGAGTGTAGACAGGATTGCCTAGGTTCAAATGCTGATTCCCCAGCTGTGTAATTATAGTCAAGTAACTTAACTTCTCTGTGACTCAGTTTCCTTATCTCTTAAATGGTGATAATAATACTTACATGCTCACAATTAGGAGGAGCTAACCAAGCTAATACTGATACAGTGCTTATAACAGTGCTTGGCACATAGCATTTGTTAAAGTTAACACATTATATAAAGAATTAAAATTTAAAGCAACTATGGAATATATATTTAAACCAAATATATTAGTAAAAATTAGCACTCTCAGACATTTCTGGTGGGTATGTGAACTTATAACTTTTTGGGAAAAATCTTAGTATAATTTTAAAATTAAAATTATAAAATAATTTTAAAATTAAGATTATAAAATAATTTTAAAATTTAAATTATACCTAGCTGTTGTGTCTGCAATCCCATTTTGGGGAATCTACAAATAAAAGTGCCAGAATACAGGCATATATCTCAAGAATTTCTACTGCAGTATTGTTGAAATGGCAGAAAAACAGGATATCACCTGTATAGCTATCCAAGAGGGAAAAGATTGAATAACATTTATACCATGGAATATCAGGCAGTTGATAAAGAGAGATAATTACATTTACTTATTGACCTAAAGGTGCACAAAGCTGGGTGCACAATAACATATATAGCATGATCCTGTTTTTGTAAAAACTACTGCCCAGATTTTCCTGTACAGGTGTTTAGAAGTTTATAAAAACATTTTGCTGTTGTTCAGTCACTCAGTCCTGTCTGACTCTTTGCGACCCCGTGGATTGCAGTGAGCCAGGTCCCCCTGTCCTTAACCATCTCCCAGAGTTTGCTCAAACTCATGTCCATTGAGTCAATGATACTATCCAACCATCTCATCCTCTGTCTCCTCCTGCTCTCAATCTTTCCCAGCATCAGGGTCTTTTCTAATGAGTCGGCTTAGGTGGCCAAAGTATTAAAGCTTCCGTTTCAGAATCAGTCCTTCCAATGAATAGTTAGGGTTGATTTTCTTTAGGATTGACTGGTTTGATCTCCTTGCTGTCCAAGGGACTCTCAAGAGTCTTATCCAGCACTACAGTTGGAAAGCATCAATTTTTTGGCACTCAGCCTTCTTTATGGTCCAATCTTCACATCTGTGTGTGACTACTGGAAAAACCATAGCTTTGATTATACGGACTTCTGTTGGCAAAGGGATGTCTCTGCTTTTTAATATGCTGTCTAGGTTTGGAAGGAGATTGTTATCTTTCTCCTTATACACTTTGACTTTTGTTTTTATTTTTTTTTCAATAAACATATAATATTTCTATAATTAAAAAATAAAATCCATCATTATATTTTTTTCACTTATTTCCCTCTAAAATTCAGATATGTCAACTTCAAAATTGCAAATATATTTTGGCCTGAAAGTTTGATAATGCTTTATAGTTCTAAAAATATTAATTACAACAATAACATTTAAAATCTACACAAGCTTGAAAAACAATTCCATATTTTCTTTTGAACTGTTAGAAATCTATGAAATTGAATCTGTACATATGGAAATTCAACACACTTATATTTGTATACATCTGAACTTGGATTTTGAATGTACAGGTCAGGAAAATGCAAAATGATGGTTCCCAAAGCTGCTATAACTGGCTTTCTTATGCATATGTAGTTTATTACATGACTGCACAGAGTGTTAACTTTAATGCCTTAATACATATGTGCAATTTGGCTGAATTACTGCTGTTGTGGGAACTATAATTTAGAATTTCCTGACATTTTGTATGTGTAAAATTTCAACCATAATGTTAAATGCAGCTATTTAATTTAAAATTTAGTAGTTTATTCAAATCTATTCACACTACCACATTTTCCTACAAACACTGTCCTCTGAGAAACATAAAACTAACTTGCAGCTAAGAAATCATTCTGCTGCTACGATTCACTCTATTAGATCATAATTAGTACCAGTCTATGGAACACTCCAGTCTTGCAAGTAGTTTAAAAAATGAGCAGAGTAAAAGTCAGTTTGGCTTGAAGATGGCGCTTCGGCTTTGTCTGTACCTTATCAACGCCACCACGCTTTGCTATTACTCTTCCTCCTTTCTACCAGCTGGGTAAAAGACTCAAATCTTTACACTCTAAAATCATTCAGGATTACTCTCAAACCTGAGCTTTATTTAAAATCAAACAGATATAACACATGAAAAATAGGTAGAGCAGACCTTCCTTTACACTCTCAGCATGTAAATCAGTGCTTATTTTCAGAGCTAAAAAAAAATGTATTTTTCTTTCCTAACTATACATAAAAGAATATTTAACATAAAGTCATGGTTCTAGTTAAAGATAACTGTCATGTCTTTCCTCTAAAATGTGAGAAAATACAAACATGAAGGTGTCACCAACTGCTTTGTCCTTTTATCTGGCTAGTAAGTAAAATCTCTACTATTGTAAAGATGTTAGTGGTGGGAATGTCCAAAACACAGCCCAATACAGTCTTCTGCACAGACTCTGTGGTTTTCAGTCAGATCTACACAGTGCAGTGGGGAGTCTTGCTGTTTGGGCAGTTGGAAAATAAGAACAGTTACAGTAGCAGAAGCGCTTCCTTCTTGCATACATTATATAATCAACTGGTATACTAGAAAGCATAATGGACTAGGAATCAAGTTACACAGCTGAGTCCTTGCCTTGGGCAAGGAACAGCACTTGGGAGTCATTTTTGACAACTTTCTCTCTTACCTCCAGTAGCCATTTAATCACTGAATTCTGTCATTTCTATATTCTAAGTGTCTCCAGTGAGACCCCTTTTCCCTGCAGCCACCGCCAGCACTGGTCACAGCTGCCATCACTGTCTCTCTCCTGGACCACTGCTAACTCCTGCTTGTTGATGGTCTTCCAGTGTCCCCTCCTGTCTTGACCTTCCAAATCCCAATTCATTTTATATTCTAGAACCAAAATTTCTTTAGAAACACAAATATGATCATGTCACCTCTATTTGCTTAAAAAACAAAAACAAAAACAAAAAACCTACACAAACTACCCAGTGGCTTCCATTGCTCTGGGAGATTTGTTTCTAAAATCCTGCTCACGGCCCCAAACCAAACATCCCTTGACCACCTCTCCAGCTCCTTCAGGAGCCACTCTTTCCCCCATGCACCACACTCCAGCTCACCTGGCTGCTCCTTTCCTCCAAAACCTCTGGCTTCTCAAGCTCAGGGACCACCTAACATGGTATGCCCCATCTAACATGGTATGTCCTCCTTTAACATGGTGGTGCCAATGGTCCCCTCTCTTTGCTTAATTCCTACTTATCGCATCATAGTCTGATTAAATATTATTTGCTTAGGAAAGCATTCCCTAACCTTTCATATTAGCTAGAATGCCAATTATCTATGTGTATAGTATCCTGCATGTATCCTTTACATTACATATTATGTGGAAATTAAATAGTTATTTGTAGAATCAAAGTCTCTTTCCTTATCTAGACTGAAAGCTCACAGAGCTAAGGGAAGTGTCTATTTATTTGTTCGCCACAAGGTGTTCACTTAAAACCTAGGACTTAGCAAGCACTTGATGAATTTGTACATGTTTAATGAAAATAACACCAGTGCCTCAACTTCCTCATTTATAAAATGGGGTTAAAAATTCTTGCTCTATCTGCATCTTGGTTTTTTCCTGTGAGCAGATGAACCAATACACATATATAAAAAAAGTGCTCCGGACATATAAAGTACTTCACACATATAATGTTTTAAATGCACATGAATATGTATGTGCTTGTCTTTCTGTGGGTGCTGATCTGTGTCATAAAGAGGGTGGTCAATGATTAATATCTTTGTGATGGGTGAAGGAGATCTGTGAATATAAACATTTACCTGTGCATATAGATGCAAATTGTATGTGTTTTCCATTCTAGATAGGGAATAAATGTAGAAATACTCAGAGGCAGAAAAGTGTTAAGTGGAAAGTATTAATAGAAGCATAACAAGTGTTCTGCTGGAATTAGAGTATCTGACCCAGGCTTTAGCTGGAGGTAAAAGAACTGAAAAAAGAAGAGGAAGAACAAGGACAACAATTTAGTAAAGCAAACAACGAGTTTAGAGTCAATGTGAGACAGATGGCAGCTCTCCTTTTCCTTCTGAACAGGGGCGAGGTGCTCAAAACAGTACGTGAGGGATCTTTTATTTAATGCTCTAATGTGGGTGATGGAAGTGGATGGTAACTAGGAGACCTTTGCTGTATAGTTTACGGGTGACTTGAGAGAAGCCTGGATTTGAGGCAGGCTGGTCTGGCAATGGCTGAGACAAGTCCAACTGGGTTGGCACAGGTAAGTCGGGATCGACAGCAACCAGACGGAATTCTTCTCTAAGGGCAGTTTTTGTGTCTCTAATTCTTTGTATAGACAGTCCTCAAAGCACGATGAGTCAGATGCTAGCAACACTTATGTACAGCCCTCACAGCAAGCATCATTCCTGCGGGCTGCTGCAGCCTGTCCATGGCCTGGTGTTCCTGGTCTAGGCTTTCCCAGATCCCCAGTTTCCCTCTGGTCCCACATCCCTTTTTTCCAGGCTTCCGAGGATCTAGGCCAGCTGCACCACAACCCTCCAACAATGGCTTTTTGGATCCCACTTTTATTATTCAATACAATGATTATCTCTCCTGAAATGTGACTATGTAATCACATAGTTCAGGCTTTTATTTCTTAAAAAATTACCAGAAAATGAAAAAGTGTTTTAGAAATAATTAGACAAAATATAATAATTTAGTTAAGTAGGCTTCTGTAAAAGTAGAACCAAATTTATCAGGACAGTAAAATGATTTGCTGAAATATTTAACAATAAACAACACATGGGAACAACCTAAATGTCTATTGACAGATGAATGGATAAAGATGTGGTACATATACACAATGGAATACTACTCAGCCATAATAAAGAACAAAATAATACCATTTGCAGTAACATGGATGGGCCCAGAGATTATCACACTAAATGAAATACGTTAGAGAAAAACAAATACCATATGATATCACTTATATGTGGAATCTAAAATATGACACAAATGAACTTATCTAGGTAACAGAAATAGACTCACAGACAAAAGACTTATGGGTGTCAAGGAGAGGGGGTGGGAGGGAGATGGCTTGGGAGTCTGGGACTAGCAGACACAAACTATTATATATAAAATGGATAAACAGCAAGGTACTCATACTGTATAGCTTAGGGAACTATATTCAGTATCCTGTGATAAACCATAATAGAAAAGAATATGAAAAAGAATGCATATATATGTATAATTCAATCACTTTGCTGGACGGGAGAAATTAACAATGTTGTAAACAACTATACTTCAATAAAAAAAAGATTCACTAAAAATCAGTCTGTTTCCCCACTTTATGACAACTGACAGTGGATAGGCTGGGAGTCTGAGGCTGCGGGGGCTTGGGATAGGCAGCACTGTGACTGTAAGACTGCCCTGAAAGAGGTACTGAGTGAGACACTGGGTAAAAGGTGGGCTGGGGAAGAGACGACACAAGGAGGGTTTCTGCTTTTGAAATATGTAAAATCAAGAGACTATGCTTAAGAACTCTGTGGGTACTCCAGACCCGCAGCTTCTCATGCTGCTTGGCCAAGGCAGGGTGCGTAACACATCATATAGCACATGGCTGCACTGTTCACCTGTCTACTGACTGGCTTCCGTGCCTGGAGGGAAACATGGAAAAGCAGAAGCTCAGGTCCTGGTGCCCCGTGGAAACCAAGCTGGGATGGAAGTGACCCAGGCACTTCAAGGGGATCTTAGACAAGGTGTCAACACAATGAACAATACATACCCAACATCACAGCTTTCACAGCTATCACCTACAAAAAATATACATTTCAGTAAAGTGTTCTTAGATTGGCTAACAAAATATACCTCTTATGATGAAACAGACTCATGCCAAGATGATAAGAACTATGTTTTAACAGGGTATCAATTTGGAAAAACCTAATTAATGTATAACGTATTTCTGACACCTTACCTCTGTGAAGTATTTGTCCCAATCCCATATGGAACAGTGCTTCCACCAATGTACACTGGGCTGCAGCTAGACATGTTCAACAGATGGGAGAAAAATAAAACCAAAACATAAAAGAAGCATGAGAAGTTAATTTGGCCTCACTGACTCTATATTCTTGAAATCAAATTGCATATTTTCCTGAGCAAGTCAACTATTACAAGGAAGAGGTATTCATTCCAGGGTCAGTGCTTTATTGGATAAAACCTGTACATTCAGGACCACTCAAAGAGTTAAAATGAGTCAGAGAAAAATGTGTTGGCCAAATAATGTAAGGGACAAAGTAAATACTGAAGAGTATAACAGCACATTAATTCTGAGAAACTGTTCACACTTTTTTTTACACAGCAGAAAATTATTTACAACAGCAATAACTTCCCATTCAAGTTCCTTTGCACTAAGGAGTCACAGAACCCCGAAAATGCTGTTACTTGGTCTTTTTCCTGAAAACCAACCAGTGCTTTGTTGGTCAATGTTGTTAAATGGTAACAAAATCTACTAGACAATGCTTAGCAGTGGGTATAATTCACTGAAGCAATCCCGACTTACCTTTTACCAAGGCCTTGAATGGAGGCTCTGACAGATGTGTTACCTGAAGATTTAGATTTTAACTTCTGTTAAAAAAAAACAAAATAATAAAAGACCACAGGAAACTTAGAAAATTGTAACATGCAACCTAATATTCATTATTTTATAACAAAAGCATTTAAAAATGGCTTAAATAAAAATTTCCTATGATTTTAAAGTTTCAGAAATAGAAACAATGATCAAAACTTTTTAAAAGCAAAAGGGAAGTAGACCTCCCTGAGGAATTTACAAATTACTACGCTAATGCTTAGTCTAGAAAATTGACATACTGCCATTATTAGCAAGCTAAGATTTAGAGTCACTTTATAATTCTTCAGTTAATACTAGAGTTCAGTGATTTAATATGAAGGATCTGCTATTTAAAACTTCATCCTGGAAAAATGCAATTGAGGAAAAAAACCTCAGACTCATTTTAAAGGCTGTGAATGGTACTCACCTGAACTAAAAGTAAATTAACCAAACTCCTGGGTAACTTCAGGAATATTAGTTTTGATCAAATGGAATGGTATCAACCATTAGACATTCAATGAAAATGTAGAACTACCTAGTCACAACCATACAGTAGTTCCTATATGGTTACATAACATCATCATTAGCAAGCATTTATTAAGTGTTAACTGGTATAAGGTACCAAACAACATAAGCCAACCACATGCTAGGACCACCGCCAAGGAAAGGAAATGAGAAGGAGAAAAGGCAATTTAAACTATGCAGAGACATGCCATCATTTTACCTAGTAGGTGAGGAAATTTAATGGAGGCAAAATACTTTGTTTTACTATTTTCTCTTAACTCTTTTATTTGTTAAGTAAAACTGATGTTAAACAGAACTGGAAACATTTTGGTGCATATCTGAAAAATACTAATGTGCCTGAGTCTCTTTTTGTCTTTGGAAGCGTGCTCCATGTGCCATCCTGGCTCATGTTTATAACTCAAAGCTGGCATACTGGGACATCTGCAGCTATTTCTGGCCTTTCTTGGGTGAGTCTGAAAATGGTTAATGAACAAAATAACTGGCAAGTAACATAACACTGTAAGTCAACTACACTTTAACCAAAAAAAAAAAAAAAAAAAAGAAACACACAACACGATGGGTGAGCAATGGGGGAGGGACTATTGTTCTCAGGAGCATGATCTGGCCTCTTTGGACAAGCTGGGCACAGACTGGCAATTCACACACTTCTTTTCTCATCCAATCAATGTTTGACATCAATCTGCTTTTCTCCAGAAGTTTACTTGGGTTGCTTTCTCTTCTGCAGGATGGAAAACTGAATATAATAACTAACTTCAAAAAGGGAGCATACAAGGACTTCCCTGGTGGTCCAGTGGTTAAGACTCCAAGCTTGAATGCAAGGGGCATGGGTTCAACCCCTCGTCGGGGAATTAAGATTCTCCATGCTGCAAGGTGCAGCCAAATAAATAAGTAAATAAATAAAATCTGTTTCCTCACCCTCAAAAAAAGGGAGCATACAGAAGAAATGTATAAAAGTGTATTTCTCCATGATTATAAAAGCTACTTTTGTTTCAAATTATCTTCTCTAATACTTCTTTAGAAAAGTATTTTCTTCTCTTTCTGAAATGCCTTGATCCGAAGATATATATAGCTCCTGGTAGTTCAGTGGCACTTTCACTACTTTGGCCCGGGTTCAATTCCCAGTGGGGGAACTAAAATCCTGCAAGCCACGCAGTGTAGCCAAAAAAAAAAGAAAAGAAATACAGAGGAGTAAATCCGGCAAAATGTTAAGGTACGTTCAGTATGAGTAGTAAATATACAGGGCTGTTACATTATTTTACAAGCTTTTATAAAGTTGTCATAGATACGCAAGTATTTAAAAAATTAAAATATTACCAACTAACTCATTAGTTCACGGATGAGAGCAATGGCAAAGCATCTGAGATGCCAAGCACATTCCTATAATGAAAGCTGATTTTGATCTTTTAGAAAAGTGTTCTTAGAGTCTACAAATAAATATAAGTAATCAACGTCATCTGTAAGTTGCATTTTGTTCAACGGCTTTTCTAATTTATCATTCTTGATGAGAAACAAACAGCAAAACATACACAGTTTCTAATACTTTTTTCTTGTATAAATCTAAGTGGAACAATTTCTTTAAACAATTTTACTTCTCATAATTCAGGACTATAGATACTTGTAAATTCTATAAGTTATCAGATTATTCAAACATGTCTTGAGATAATGAAAGAATTGCTGTTACCTTTACGACACTTTACTTACAAAGCGTTTTTTGTCGAAGTGGGGCTCTTCAAATATTTCATTAATAAGACTGTCAAGATCATCTTCTTTTTCAAATGTTTCTGCTGACCTGGAAAAAGAAACAACAACAGAAAAAAAAACCAAGAAAACATTTGAAGCTTAAGTGCAGATAAAGTCAGCCAAGTATCTGAAGAGTTTTGTTTCAATAAAGTCCATTGTTAGAGTTGATAACAAAAGGACAAATGTGATGTTATTTTTTTTGTACTATGGGCATAGCCCAAGTTTCTTGAGAAAAAGATGTGATTTGTTGGGTACAAATTCACGTGTACTTTTACATACTTAAAATATAACATTTAAAGCCATATGATATGTATAAGAGAAAGGTAGGTATATACTTTTCCAAATTACATCAACCACTTCTTTAAGAATAAAAAATATGTACAATTATAAGTAGAACCTGAGACTTATAAACAAAGATAATTTTCATATGTCTAATTCTCCCCTAAGGGTTCCACCGTAAGTCAAATAATAGTCTCTTTACTACAGGAGCCAAAGGTTATATAACCAAATGATCAATTACAAACCCACACAGAACAGTGTTAGTTGCTTGACAGAGTACCTCAACTACCTCTATCTTCTGCAGGTAAAGCCATCACAGGATTACTGACAAACTGTTACTGCATGGGACTTCTATTTAACAGCTAACATTTACTAAATGTTAACATTTAACTGAATGCTACTGAATTCAGTAACATTTACTGAATACAAAGATGAAGAGATTAAAAAACTTGCCCAAGGTCATATAAACAGTGGGAGGAGAGGCTTGGAATTGAATCTAGGGCAGTTCAAGATACCTAACAGTAAAGGAGATTAACTCTCTTCAGAGTTGCTATTGTATAGATGCTATACATCATTATTACTTTATAACTTCACTGAATCATGAAATTACTTATTTTAAAAGACAGGCTTTTCAGTCTAACTCTATTTCTAGAAACATATTTTGTCTGAAATTCTTAACATCAGGACTACAGTCCTTCTCTGATACTATTCGTGCTGTGCTGTGCTTAGTCACTCAGTCGTGACCCCACAAAGAGTCCGACTCTTTGTGACCCCATGGACTGTAGCCCGCCAGGCTCCTCTGTCCATGGAATTCTCCAGGCAAGAATACTGGAGTGGGTTGCCATGCTCTCTTCCAGGGGATCTTTCCAACCCAGGGAGGGAACCCAGGTCTCCCAAATTGTTGGTGGATTCTTTTACCAGCTGAGCTACCAGTGAAGCTCCTGATGCTGCTTAGAATGCGATACTTAACCTGATTTAAGAGAATGCAGAGGCTGCTGTCTAATACTGAATGATTGATTCCATCTCTGTTCAGACTCCGCCTTTTCAGTGTTTCCCTTTCTAACTTTTACCTTTATTATCTTCCACTCTACACTTCCTTCATAGCTCAGTTGGTGAAGAATCTGCCTGCAGTGCAGGAGACCCGGGTTTGATCCCTGGGTTTGGGAAGATCCCCTGGTAGAAGGAAATGGCAATCCACTCCAGTATTCTTGCCTGGAGAATTCTATGGACAGAGGAGCCAGGCGGGCTACAGTCCATGGTGTCTCAAAGAATTAGACATGACTAAGTGACTAAGCACACAGAACCTCAGACATTTTGTATGTGACAAGCAGATCTAGACAACTATTTAAAACTTCTCCCAGGTGTAATATTCTGTCTCTGGCCTCTATATCCCTCTACTACAATGAAACTCCTTTTTTGCCCCCAAAGTCTCTACTGCCCAAATCATTACATTCAATGGCCTTTCTCAGTAACAATCCTTTTTAATCTTTCAGAAGCCCCTGACACTTGGGTACCAATTCCTTCAATTTCTATTATGACAGCAGGTTGCTAAAATGTCCCCTAGAAATTCTCTCCTTTGGTTTTCAGGATGTTCTCTCTGGATTCCCCTCTCCCCTGCAGTTTCACAATTTCAAGAATCAGATGCATTCAAATGTTACCAGTCTACTCAGTACTGTTAGGGGTCCAAATTACCAGCTTACATTAAGATTCTAGTCTGTTATTAGATCACACAATTCTATGATGTCTATGCTTGCCTATGTTTTCCTATAGAAGTGGGGAAAAAATGCCATCATTTCACTGAGAAAGCATATAAGTTTTAAAGGACAGTGTAATGTTGTTTGGTCTTTTGATGCTACAATACAATAATCTTTATCAAAGGTTAATAAATAGTTATTGGTGCTCTGACTTTGCTTCTTATATTGAATCTTGATTTAAAACATAGTTTCTGTCAAAAGTAAAATACGTATTCTACATAATATAGAAAACTGGGGTTTAACACTTGAACCACAATTAAATGTGAAAGGTATACAAAAAAGCTTATATCTAAGTGTACAATGTCTTGGTAGACTTGGAAATATGAACTCGGGCAAGCAACTATTTTTCTAAGTCTTGGTTTGGTCAGTGAAATGAGGATAATAATAGCATTTGCCTCAGGGATTTTTGGAGAACGTGATGGCAACCCACTCTAGTACTCTTGCCTGGAAACTCCCATGGACACAGGAGCCTGGTAGGCTGCAGTTCATGGGGTAGCTAAGAGTGGGACTCGACTGAGCGACTTCACTTTCACGCATTGGAGAAGGAAATGGCAACCCACTCCAGCGTTCTTGCCTGGAGAATCCCAGGGACGGAGGAGCCTGATAGGCTGCCGTCTATGGGGTCATACAGAGTCGGACAAGACTGAAGGACTTAGCAGCAGCAGCATAGGGATTTGGAAATTAAATGAAACAACACATATAAGGCTCTTAGTATATAGAAAGGATTCAATAAATGTTGGTTATTATTATAGCTATTATCTAGGAGGTTATGATATTATCTGTAAATATTCCCCATGTGTATCATGCTGAACCACATTATTCTTAATGCAGTTCAACTCACATCAGTCTTTTTAAAAAAAAAAACAAATAAACTAATAATATATTTTTCTTTATCATTTTGAAGTCTTCATCAAATTGCGTATGTTCTGACCATTTATATTAGCATCTGTTCCTGATATCCAGAATTGGCATAGTCATGTATTAGTTGCAGAGTTATCATTTTAAAGACACAGTTTCAGTATTTTAACTCTTTTAAGAAAAAGAGATACAGGCTAAATCACTATACAATTGGCAGGTAGTCTCCTATTAATACATTCATAACATAAATAGGTTCCTAACTTTCTGGTATCGGTTTTGGCTCAGGACAAAATTTTAATGTTTGACATTATATACTGCATTTATATTTAAGTTTAGGGTCTTTGTGGCTGCTTTCTGTGCAATTTGCCTTTATAACTATACTGCCAAATGAGAAGTTTTAACACGTGAAAAACAGCAGTACTGGCTTGCTACAGCTTCTGTAATGTATTGTTGAAGAATTTGATTTAGTATGGGGGATGGGGTGCGAGGATTACAGACGGCTTTTACAGAGAGGCATAAAAGGACCTGTGCTTGGAAAGGATCTGTCCACCTCACTACTCCTCCCCATTTTCAGCAGCCAGCTCCAAGCGATCCTAGCCCTCTGTGCTAGTGCTCCTAAGATGAATAGGCTCTGGAAGGCTCTTTGATAAATTGTCTCCACCCTCAAAGGAGTGAATAAAAAGAACAAAGAAATTGCAAGGTAACACTGTTCTAGGACAGGAATGGTAGGTGTGCTGGGACTCAGTACAGGAGGATGTCCAGCCTTCAAGATAACAATATACAAATTAATGAGAATGGTGTTTGCATATACAGTCAAGTAAGCATTAGCCCATTCAAAGCAGTCATTTTAGTTGGCTCAACATTTATTTCTTAGAACGCTGCCCAGTACTCAACTAATTTTTAGAACTTCTGTTTCTGAACTTTAGACTCTTCCCAATGTTTTTATTGTGAGGGTGAGTTTTTAAACAAATATATGTCATTAGTGGTAAATCTAGTAAATTGGGTAGCAATGGTGCTGGGTTCTGGGAAATCACAGAGGCACACAAAAACAAAACAAACCCCACAGATGCAACCATAAATGAACAAGATTGACTTTCTTGGCTTGTTCCAAACCTGCCTGTGTGTAATTCCACAGTTTCCAAGAGATTCAAGCAAGAGTTATTGCAGAGCCTCCCAAGTTACCACTTTGAAGGACAATACTCACTCTGGCAAAAACGGAACTGAGGGGAAGTGGAGATAAGAAGAAAGTCTTAACATTTAATGCTATGCTAAGTCGCTTAAGTCGTGTCCGACTCTGTGCGACCCCATAGACGGCAGCCCACCAGGCTCCGCCGTCCCCGGGATTCTCCAGGCCAGAACACTGGAGTGGGTTGCCATTTCCTTCTCCAGTGCATGAAAGTGAAAAGTGAAAGTGAAGGCACTCAGTCGTGTCCGACTCTCAGCGACCCCATAGACGGCAGCCCACCAGGCTCCTCTGTCCATGGGATTTTCCAGGCAAGAGTACTGGAGTGAGGTGCCATTGCCTTCTCCGTACTATTTAATAATTACACAGAAAAAAAAAAAAAAAAAAAGACCGACAAATATGAAAGGTACTTTTTTGGATCAAAAACCAAGACTTTAAGAAACTTCCCCAAATTTCAAATTGGATGCCTGAGATCCTCTGGGACCCTCAGTTGGGGCCGTGGGAAGAAGAACCATGGTGGGATTAATAGAGACAGTGTGACCAATAACGAAACCTTTTATCCTAAATCCAACCTCATTCAATTCTGAGCTTCAAGGTCCGGGCGGAGGTGGGGGACGGAGATCAACTAAATGATGGACTAGAAAGCAAACGTTTTCTCCAGCAACTGGCCCAAGGATTGTTCTGCCTGGGGAATGGGGTCCCCGCACCTGAAAAGGGGACGAGAGTCACTCACGCAGACGGAGGCCCGGGTCACCGTGACCCCCTCCGGGTTCACGAGCAGGGGCCTAAGCTGCACCCTCTCTGCCCCACTGGCAGGCCCAGCCGCAACCCCGGGGATGTGTCTGGGTGGAACAGACCTGGTGAAGCCGCGGGCTCTCGGAGGCGGGGCCTGCTCGGGGGCGGGCCTCGGGGAGAGATGCTAGGATCCTCGGGGACGAGGGGCGGGAGTACGTGCGGCCCTGGGGAGTGAGGGACTGAGGGTCTGGGCCCGAACACGGAGAGGAGCTGGAGTTCGCGGGTGCGGGCGGGGGTACGTTTCTTTCGGTCTGGCGGCGGAGGGGTGGCCTTAGGGCCTGGAGCAGGCTTCACCGCCACAGCCCACCCCTCCCGCCTGTTAACCTGAGATTCTCTTTCGCCTCGGCTCGGTTCTGGTCGTTGCCGAAGAAGCCGCCGCCGCCGCCTCTGGGCCGCTCGGCGGTACCCAGTCTCAGTGGGTCTGGTCGGCAAAACTTGGACTCCACCTCATCCAAGAGCTCGTCTAGGTCCTCCGCCATCTTGTATTCTCACGTCTTGCTCCCCGCCCGGGTCGCTCTGGCACCCGGTGGTTTCCAGGGGCAACGCGGGGACCCCCCACCCCCACCCCCCGCCCAGCCCCTCCCGGGGCGCGCGCCCCATCGCCCCCGCGCAGGCGCGCGCCGTTTACGAGCCTCGCGAGGCTTGGTTACTGACGGGCTCGCGCGAAGAGACGCGGTGGGGTCGCGAGGCCCCCGGGCGGCGCGGACGTGCTGGCGGCGGGGCGGGAGGTCGGCGTTGTCCGTTTGTGCGCTGCTGGCTGTCCTGGTCCCGCTTGTCTGAAGTGTTTTGTCCCGTCTCCCGCTCCTCCTGGACTCAGGTTGTAACCACAGTCGTCCGACTCCCTAGCTCTGTCCTCTGCTCCTCGTCTAGCCCCCTTGGGGTCCCAGCCGTATCCCAGCCGTTCATAAATTCCTTAAATGGTCTGCGGAGAAGCCTGCAAAAGAGAAATAAGGACTTGCGTCAAAACGTTGACTTCCCGTAGTCGGCAGGATTCGAACCTGCGCGGGGAGACCCCAATGGATTTCTAGTCCATCGCCTTAACCACTCGGCCACGACTACTGCTGGTGGTGCTGTTGGCAGTGAGATCTATGTAGAGCCTGCACACAAGTATCTACTCTAGTAACAGGTATGTTTGCATCACGAGGAAAACACTACAAAGCTGTTCTGTCAGATTAAGCGCACATTTGAATGTTTTAGCTCTTAGTAATTTTAGCGTCTCGGAGGGGATCTTGAGAGTATCGCCAATCAGAAAAAACTGAATTTTAGCAAAATCGCTGAAGTTAAGAGTCAGAAAACAAGAGAAGAGGAAAGAAAGGTTGATGCTGCTGTACACTGGCTTGCAGAGGTGTTCATTTTCCCGAGAGAACTGGAAACATTAGGGCGCCGGATCAGCCTCCCAGGCTCCTTGCGTGATCATTCCACTCCCCCGCCGCCGTCTAAGCACAAACAGCTCCAGGATTCTTTTTACCCACTACACACTAAAATAGTGTTCCCCACTGATTTCAATTCACTATGCAGGGCTAGCATGTCCCACAGTGTCTTAAAGACACTGCTCAGGAAAGTATGATGTGTGATACAACTGTATGTATGCACACTTATCCTGAACTTTTGAGTATTTCTGAAGGGGAATTGCAAACAGGTTGGCAGGCTTGGAAACTCTGGAGATACTTTGATCGAAATGAATTAGTAGCTTCATTTACTTGGTTTTTTTGTTGTCTGTTCAGAATATCAAGAAAGATATTCTGAACAGACAACATATGATGGAGCAAATGTAGAGCCAACCTTTAAATATTCATGACTTTTGGGAGCCAGTTGTTAAATGCAACCAGTATTAAAAAATTAAATTATGTAAACTTACAGTTAAATTAACTATATTAAAAAACAGAAACAATAGTCAAAATTCACCACGGTCTGGTTATTACCCTACATTTTACTATAATTTATACTTGAGGTTATTTACATCTGTTGTATCTGAAATAGTGTACAACGGGCTATTGTTGTGAATCTCTTCCTAACTTCCCATTCAGTGATGTCACATGGGTAGCTTGAAATTAGGCTTCCTGGGTGTATTTACACCAGGGAAATTGCAAATGGTGCGAAATACTTTTCTGGCTAGAGCTAGTTGTCAGGCACTTATCAGCATGTCACTAATGTTTACCACCAGGCAAATCTTGAATATTCCCAGCAAGGCATCATTCCCCTTACCTGTCAGGCTTCCCTGGTTGTTATTTTAACTATCAGAATCTTGTCGTATCGTATGACGTCCCACTTAGTATATTAATGTTTTGTTTTGTTTTTTCCCAACTTGCCTTGCTGGGTAATTTCTACTCAGAACTGACCTCCAGCAGGAAGACAGGAATAAGCCACTTGATACTGAAATTACCCTTGCAATATGGTTCCAGGGGGAGTTATGCATAGTTGCCATACAGTTTAATATACTTAAGTTAGTAATTTGATTTTTGTTTAGAAAAGATGAAATCTGAGGTATATCACCAGTAGTTGAAAGACGTAGCATGTAGATTTGCATGAAGGACTATGAAAGATAAAAGAGGAAGTGTTTCTGATTTTGTGTTTTATTTATATGAATATTAGAAAAATGAAGCTTGTTTCCTTCTTCCTCCACTCCCACCCCAGTTTTAGTGTGTAGATATCATGTGTAGATCATCCAGAGGTAAGTGTTTTTAGAATTTCACTGACAGCTTATCACCTCTTCTTTGAAACTTCTGACTTCAGTTGTATTGTCTTTCTGGCTTTAGATCAAGTCAAGTTCAGTGTCTACAGTGAGAAATGCCATATACACATATATGGATGGCTGTGTAGATAAACTGGAAAATGAAAGCACACTATTAAAAATCTCCAGGGAGTTCCCTGGTGGCCTAGTGGTTAACATTCCAGACTTCACTGTTGTGGCCCACGTTCAAGCCCTGGTGGAGGAACTGGAATCCTGCAAGCCACACAGCGTGGCCAAAAAAAGAAAAACTCCAGATGTCAGGAGCAATGCTGGGTGCACTTCGGTGGACTCTCAGCAATGGAGGTGGTTGTACATGGTGAATGTATACATGGCTTTGGAAAATTCATGCAAATCATATTAGAAAATAATTTTAAAAAGCATATTTCTTCATTTTTTCCCCCCAAAGTAAAGAATCTTGTTTATTGTCTCTATAATTGTTAATATGTGTCGACAGTGGTGTGAATACTTGTCCCCTAACTCTTTCCCAGTCTTGGAAAGCATGCCAAGTGTCAGATGTTTCATAAAGGAGTATAGCCAAGAGTCTTCAGACAATACAGTTATTAAACATGGTAAAAGTGGCGTGCTGTGTATTGTTACATTTACTTAGCATTCCAAGGAAGTATTTTAGGGAAAAGGTGTCCAAAATAAGAAAACAAAGCCCCGCTGACTTTGCCAAGTAACTGAAGACTGCTCAGAACCTGCCTTCTTGCTAGCACTGATCTAAATGAGTTAGAGGTGGTAATACAACTGGTTCTGTTCTCACACACAGTCCAGGCCAACCTCTTTGGTTACAAGGTGTTTTATAATCCTCCTGGCTGTTCACATCATGAATTGCAAGGCCTCTTTGGATTCCCATATATTAATAGGGATTCCCTTGTGGCTCAGACGGCAGAGTCTTCCTGCAATGCAGGAGACCCAGGTTCGATCCCTGGGTTGGGAAGATGCCCTGGAGAAGGAAATGGCAACCCACGCCAGTATTCTTGCCTGGAAAATCCCATGGACAGAGGAGCCTGGCAGGCTACAGTCCATGGGGTAAATGTATTAATGCTTTTCTCCCCCTACACCAAAAATAGATACTCACTGCTGGGCAGTGACAGCCACGTGGGTGTGAGAGGAGGCATCTTCGCAGAATGGTTGCCAGTCTCCCAGCAGCTAATGCTGGAGATGGAATAGCACTGGGACAGCTCTGAGTCTTTTAAGTGGTCCCCGAGTTAGGCCTCAGTGCTGCGTAGGTAAGTTCAGTCCAGAGCATGCAGAATCTTTATTGGAATTTGTACACTCGTCTCTCACAGCTGTGGAGAGTTTAGACTAATCACAGCTCTCGCTAGGATCCTATCATCTTTGTAATTTGAAAAAGGATCAGGAGCCTGCAGGCTTGGAACATCTTGAGAAAACTCTGGCTCTGAAATACATCATCACACGTAGGGGACACCACTTGTGGCATCATCGCAGAGAGCTGAAGAATGCTGAAATCGAGTATTTCTCTGGCGTGATTTCAAATGGCCTGAGAAATCTGAGAACTGTGGTTTTTTTTTTTAACTGCAAAACAGATTCTTTCCTCTTCCATCAACCCTGTTGCTGTCAAAGTGTCCCATGTTAGGTGTCAGAAATGAGCATAGCCTTTTAATGATAGCAATGCCAAGGTTAACACGGCTGCCGGGACTCTCTCAAGAATCTGTTAGGGTATATTTTGATTCACAGACACGTTCTGAAGGTGTGCACCTCCTTAGTCTTTCTAGTCTCAGTACATTTCTCTTCAGCAGCCTGGACAAACCCTGTCACTTTTTGTCAGAACTTCTCGTGCTTTCCGGCCCCTCGAACACTATTTTTCACGGACCCCCATGAGTCCATATGGTAGGGCTAGGCTCAAAGTTGGTATTTGGGAGCAGCCTCTGACAGCGCAGAGACCTGGTGAACTACAGTCATTTGTTCAAAAGGCCAGTATTCACAGATGTGCTCTAAGAGGGTAATACAATTTTTGATCCCACCCAAATGGATATTTTATCACCAATCCACATAGCAACCAACAAACAGATCAGCCCGAAGAGGCAAGTGCTAATTCATGTGGCTCAAACCCATCAACCCTCTGAGGAGTCAGTAGTCCAGCCTTTGTTTGAGGCTTTGACATTAAACCATTTTTTTTCACTTCTTATAGAAGTGTTCTGTGAATCCAGCTGCCTCTTCCCTCCTCCTTGTTTCAAATCAATTTTTGCTTTATGATTTTCAGCCTTCAGAAAGTTAAACCTGATTCAAGAAAAAGAAAAAAAGGATCAGTTGGGGAGCTATGTGGGGGAGTAAAAGTTTCAGCTAGGCATTATAATGAAGGCAAAGTGAGAACCAAATGGATGGAGGCCATTAGAAATGTCTCACAGGCCAGGGCTTAGGTTTAGTGCCTAGTGGTCTTCCTGGTCCCAGTTGGCCATAGTGCCTCTTAGGGAGGAACCTGGGATTTTAGGCTGACCAGTTTGCTCTATTTTCTCAATCACACTTCCCCATATCAACCAATCTTTATAGCTGAAAGATTCTTACAGGTTTCTGAAAATCCTAAAGCTCCCCCTACTTGAAGACCTCACAGAAGTCCCTAAGGATAAAGCCAACAGAAGTATCTCCCTTACAATGAATTGCCCAAGGAATATAAGGGGACTGGAAATGACTTTAGTGGTTGTGTATAAAACTCTTTCATTTTACAAATGAAGCAGTTGAGGCCAGAGAAGTGAAACAATTTAGAAATTCTTTAATTATTAAAGAGATTTTCATTGCAACTGTTAACATTATCTTATTTCATTATCATGCTGGTTATTCTGGATAAGACTGTTGCTAGTGGTTATAAGATTAAAGATACACATTTAATATTAGGTTTTCACATTTTGGAATCCTTTCATGCCCGGATTGATGTATCAATAAAACCTGTCTTATCCCTCCTTGTTCTTTGTCTCTGATTGTCCGTGTCATTTGAAGGTACCCACTGCAGGAGACCTGGGTTCAATTCCTGGGTCAGGAAGATCCCCTGGAGAAGGAAATGGCAACCCACCCTAGTATTCTTGCCTGGATAATCCCATGGATAGGGGAGCCTGGCAGGCTACAGTCCATGGGGTCGCAAGAGTCAGACATGACTTAGTGACAAATACCATTGCTCTATAGTTTTAGTGATTATGGCTAGTCCTCATATTATGTGTGAGGACACAAACTCCTGAGGGATAGGGACTGGAACTGATGCATAGTTGTTTCTCCTATATTGCCTAGGAAGGTGGGGGAGAAGAGTGCCTTTTGAAAGCATCTAAATTGAAATCCTCTTATGTGACTTTTAGGGACTAGGCAATCCTCATTGCATGTTAACAGTAAGGCTGGTTCTATGACTGACCTGGGAGTTAGAAGCCTGTAGAGATGGTAAGGTCTTCCTTTCCCCCATTCCTGCTAACACAGGTGCGGAATGGTCCATCCGTTCAAGCCCCAGAAGCTCTCGGCTGAAGGAGAATGAATCTTCTGAGCCTGCAGGGAGGTCTCAGCTCTAGGAGAGGCTGTGAGGGCTACTAAGGAGGGCCAGAGCAGACCTTGCGCTTACCTCCACACCCCTGCACTGGCATGTGCCTGGCCTTTGAATGAAGGGACAGATTCCTTCCATAGAAGGAGCAGCATATTTTCTGGTTTTTCTTTTCTTTTTTTTCTTCCTGAAATGGACATCATCTCAGACTGCATGCAGCCAGGTTCTACCATATATTTATGACTGGCAGAACATCTCTGATTGCTCTGTCAGTTCCTACTTGCCCTGCTTGGTACCAAAAAGTCCTACCTGCATGATGAACCCCATCCTGGCCCCGCCCGTCCCCCCCCCAAGTCCCTGAGTCACTCCAGGACTTACTCAATCTTCTCCATCATGGCTAGATTTGGAATTGGTCTGGGATGGCCTATGTCTAATGGGGCTTCCCAGCTGGCGCTGGTGGTAAAGAACCCCCCTGCCAACGCAGGAGACGTAAGAGGCACCGGTTTGATCCCTGGGTTGGGAAGATCCCCTGGAGGAGGGCAGGGCAACCCACTCCAGTATTCTTGCCTAGAGAATCCTGTGGACAGAGGAGCCTGTCGGGCTACAGTCCACAGGGTCACAAAGAGCAGGTCATGACTAAAGTGACTTAGCATGCCTGGCTGTCCCATGAACCAGTGTGTGATGGGTTTCTATTTTACTTTTTTTTAAAATTTATTTTAAGTTTTTCTGTATTTATTTTTGGCTGTGCTAGGTCTTCATTGCTGAGCGTGGACTTCCTCTAGTTGCGGTGAGCAGGGGCTACTCTTTGTTGTGGTGCGCGGGCTCCTCACTGTGGTAGCTTCTCATTGCAGAGCACGACCTCTAGAGCACGGACTTCAGTAGTTGTGATGTATGGGCTTAATTGCCCTGCGGCATGTGGGATCTTCCCTGACCAAGGATCAAACCCGTGTCCCCTGAATTGGCAGGCAGATTCTTACCCACTGGACCACCAGATAAGTCCCTCTATTCTACTTTTAGATTGAACTCCCATTTCTATTCTGAGGCTGAAGTTTTGTCCAAAGCCCAAACCCTTGTCCAGGGCTGTAGTCGTTTTCTAGGGCTTCCAAAGATAAATCACTACAAACTTGGTGCCTTAGAACAACAAAAATTTATTCTCTCAGTACTGAAGGCCACAAGTCTGAGATCAAGATGTGGGGAGGACCACACTCTCTCTGATGGTTCCAAGGGACAATCAGTTCCTTGCCTCTTCCATCTTCTGGTGGCTATTAGCATTCCTTGACTTGTGGACTCATCACTCTAGTCTCTGCCTCTGTCTTCACATTGCCTTCTATGTGTCTCGTTTATGAGGATCCATCTAATTGCCTTTAGGACTCACCCAAATTACCCAGGATAAGCTCTTCCTTTCAAGATTCTTCAGTTAATCACATCAGTAAAGCTCCCTTTTCAGATATTCCTGGATAATTTGGGTGAGTCCTAAAGAGAATTAGACTCTAGGGATTTGACATGGATATCTTTTTTAGGGAGGAAGAAGTCATTACTTAGTTTACAAAGATTCTTATATCTCCGGGCCTGTGTTGGCTCTTCTTACTGCGGGAATGAGCCCCTTGTCTTTCTTATTTCTGGCTAAGGTTAAGATTCAACATGAATACGTTCATGTCTGCACAATGCAGTATACACATCTCTCTGCTATCTCTCTATTCATCCATCTAATCTACCTCTTTATGTTATCTATCTAAAATGAGAAAAGTTTTACGAAATTATATTTTAATCAATGTGAGATGTATTCTGATATTTCCTATTCTATTTGATTCCATTCCATTCTAGTCTATCCTTCTATTTGGAAAAAAGTGCTAGTCAAAACCTACTTCAATTGCTTCATAATAAGTAGTGACCTACAGTTGGCTGTAGTCTGTTCTTAGAGCATTGCTTTGATGATATCCTGTTTCTTACTCTCTTTTTGAATCTGTTTTTTTGTATTTATTTACAGCTGTGCTGGGTCTCCACTGCTGCAGGAGGGCTTTCTCTGGTTACTGAGAGCAGGGACTGCTATGTGGGCTCTAGGACACGCGGTAGTGCTGGCCCAGCTGCCCTATGGCATGAGGGACCTTCCTGGACCAGAGATTGAACTGCAGTTCCCTGGATTGGCAGGCAGATTCTTAACCACTGGACCACCAGGGAAGCCCCTTTGTCTAACTCTCTGATGGGCTTACGTTGCTTTCCATGTGAAATCCAAGGTCCTCAGCCTGGAAGGCTCCTAGTTCCCCCTCAGATCCATTATCCCTGGCAGGAGGCAGGGGGCCTTTGGACCTGAAGGCTGCTCTGTGGCACTTGGAAGTGCTGTGGCCTTAGACAAGTTAACTTCATTTTTTTATGTCCCTGTACCTTCACTTGTAAAAGGAAATCATGGTGCCTTCCTTCCTGGGCTGCTGTGAGGGGGTCAGATGAGAGAACACACAGTTGGTGCTCAGTAAACATTAGTGGTGAGGTTTTCTGCCCAGGACATGCTCTGGTTCCCAACATACTCCACTTTTGGCTGTTTTCCGGAAGAATCTGGTGCCCTCCTGTATCTGCCCATTTGTTCATTCTATTACTCCTTCCTGACTCAACTGCTTTTTTTGGGGAAATCTTATCAGTCTTTCTTGACGCAGTCAAAATGTCACCATTTTAGTCTTCTCTGATCTATGAATGAGAAGTGGTCCATTCCTCCCTTGTGGGTTTTTAGCCTTATAACCATGTTTTGGTACTTCTTGTCTGTCATAGTTCTTTCTAATGTCCTTTACAGGAATGTGAGAGCCTTTTCGGACGGGGAATGTGTTCACTCCATGTATACTTTGCCAGTGTGCATCCCCTCAAAACACAGCACAAATAGTATAATACATTGAGTGATGTAGTGTGTAAAACTACCACTTGCTGTAGGAAGCTGGGATAAGTATGACTCTTAAGTTTTCCAGTTAATATAGAATGTTTGATAACTGTGTATGTAACTGAGGATGTCTTACCTATCTTATATTTTTAATTTCATCAGAAATAAAAAAAAATAATCCTTGGTTTATCTGAACTTTTCATATATACACATAGCTTGTGTATATGAAAGTGACCAACTTGTATATAAGTAATAAGTAATAATATAAGTAGTAATATGTAAGTGGTAACATATACAAGTAATAATGCTTGTATATAAATAAGTGACCAGCTTATAGCTGGTTTTATATCAATGATCAAAGAAGTTATCGATCATTCCTAGGGTTATCTTATATGCATGTGTATGTGTGTCTTTAATTCTTGTATCAGTGCATGGTAAAGGAAAATTAGTTAGCAAAATAAAAGAATGGTATAGTTCTAGAAGAAATCTCAGCTTAAGAGTATAGATTGAAGGTTATGAGCACAGGCTATGGACCTAAAACTCTTGAATTTAAACCCTATTTTTTATAAATAAAATTCATTCATTTACTGATTGTGCTATTTAATCTATTTAATCTCTCTATGTCTTTATGTCTTCATCTGTATAAATTGGGGCTAAGAACAGTATCTACATTTGGGGGACTATTATGAGGATTAAAATAGTTAATACACGTGAAGTACTTACATAGTATCTGGACAGCATCTACCAGTAGAACACTGTGCATACACTATGTTCCACTTCTAGGTACATGTCCAATAGATATGAGTACAGATATTTACCAGGGGACATTTACTGTAATGTTCATAGCTGCATGGTTTGTAATAGCCCCAACTAGAAGCTACCCAAATGCCCATCAATAGTACAATGGATAAATAAATTCCATTTTATGTATATAATAGAATATTATAACATGTAACAACATGGATGAATCTCACAAACATAGTAAAGAGTGAAAGTAACCAGATGTGAAAAGGAAAATACTGTATGATTCCATTCATGTAAAGATCAAAACCAGGCAAAACTAGAAAATAGGATAACGATTGCCCTAGTTGGGGATAATGACTAGAACGTAGCAGAGGAGAGTATCTGGGGGTGCTGGATATGCTGGCTTTTATGGGTACTGACTATGTGGATGTGCTCAGTTGGTGAAAATTCACCAAGCCTTGCACTTGTTATTTCTGTACTTTCCTGTATGTAGATTATTTTTAAACAGTTTTTAAAAACAGTGTTGACCTGAAATGAATAGACTGCTAGATATTTTTCCAGCAAAGATGGATTTATTCAGGATTGTCAGAGAGTTGCAATTTTGGCACTGCAACCATGACAAGCCATGTGCAGATCTCTACATGGCGAGAGAAGAAGAATGCTTTTATAGGGAGAAGAAGGAAGTTGGGAGGGCTACTGTAAACAAAGTCCATGGCTTCTCATTGACTGAGTCTTGTCAGGAAAAAAGAAAAGTCATTCTTGTTCCTGTTGAGCTCTGCTGTTGTTGCAGGACCTGGGAGCTCCCTCTTCTGGTCTCCTTAATCTATTTAACTGAGGTTTCTGTTTATTAATTTTTTGTATTTTCCCCTTTTGATCAAGATCTTTCTCTGAAAGCATCCCTGATCAAGAGTCAAATTTTCAAGTTTCAGTGGCTTTTTGTCTCTCAGTGTAAGAAAGATGTAGTGTCAAGTTGGAGGGAAAGTGAATAGATTGGGAACTAATTAAGGTCACATTTAAGTAACAGGGAGGGTAGAAGGGTGAATGCTCAGGCACTTTTTATCTAAAGTCCATATATTATCAAGAGGGGCTTCCCAGGTGGCACTAGGGGCAAAGAACCCACCTGCCAGTGCAGAGACATGAGACATGGGTTCAATCCCTGGGTTGGGAAGATTCCCTGGTTGCATAGCAACCCACTCCAGTATTCTTGCCTGGAGAAACCCATGGACAGAGGAGCCTGGGGGGCTACAGTCCATAGGGTCTTACAGAGTTGGACATGACTGAAGAGATTTAGCACACACAGAGGTGTGTTATCAAGATTATAGACTAATGAGAGATCATCTGAAGTGTTGTATCATCATCAAAGTTTGGCAACAAACTTCCAACAGGCCGCCTAAAAGTCTTGGAGAAGCTGTACCATCAGTTGTCTTCTGCTTCAATTCAAGGAAATCTTTACTTTCAGGTCACCAGATGATGTGCAGTTCCAGTCACAGTTCATTTCTTTCTTTATGTATTTCATGCGAATCCAAGAGTTTAATTCCTGGAATTTGGTGACATGTGGGTCACTTAGCAGTACCTGATAGGGGCCTTTCCAGCAAGATTGAAGAAAGTTCTTCTGGAAGTATCTTTTCTAATACACAAAAATTCCTGGAATTTGGTGACATGTGGGTCACTTAGCAGTACCTGATAGGGGCCTTTCCAGCAAGATTGAAGAAAGTTCTTCTGGAAGTATCTTTTCTAATACACAAAACCTCCAGGTTGCAAGGTGTGATGCTTAAGGTCTTTATCTCTTGACAAATTTTTAATAGAAGTAGTTAGGCCTTTGCAATATTAGACTATCTCTTATCAGTTGTAGGTTAAAACAAGCAGGAGTCAGGTGCATTGGGCACCATGTGACTATCTCAGGAGAGACATTTTATGAGTTCCAAAAGGTGTGAATCTGAGATTTAGAAACATTAATGGTATTGTGATAAAGGACAGAAATGGTAAGGACCTAACAGAAACAGAAGAAATTAAGAAGGGGTAGCAACTCTGTGACAACCTAGAGGGGCTGGATGGTGTGGGAGGTAGGAGGGAGTTTCTAGAGGGAGGTGACATATGTATACCTATGGCTGATTCATGTTAATGTGTAGCAGAAACCAACACAATATTGTAAAGCAATTATCCTTTAATTAGAAATAAATAAATAAATAAAAAAGAAGAAGTGGAAAGAATATACAGAAGAACTATATAAAAAAAAATCTTAGCAACCTAGATAACCATGATGGTGTGGTCACTCAGAGCCAGACATCCTGGAGTGTGAAGTCAAGTGGGCCTTAGGAAGCATCACTATGAACAAAGCTAGTGGAGCTGATGGAATTCCAGCTGAGCTATTTCAAATCCTAAAAGATGATGCTGTAAAAGTGCTGCACTCAATATGTCAGCAAATTTGGAAAACTCAGCAGTGGCCACAGGACTAGAAAAGGTCGGTTTTCTTTCCAATCCCAAAGAAGTGGAAAGTGAAAGTTGTTCAGTTCAGTCCGACTCTCTGTGACCCAAGCCAGAATACTGGAGTGGGTAGCCTTTCCCTTCTCCAGGGGATCTTCCTAACCCAAGAATTGAACCAGGGTCTCCTGCTTTGCAGGCAGATTCTTCACCAACTGAGCTATCAGGGAATTTCCAGAAAGGCAATGCCAAAGAATCCTCATACTACTGTACAATTGTGCTCATTTCACATGTTAACAAGGTTATGCTCAAAATCCTTCAAGCTAGGCTTCAGCAGTACATGAACTGAGAACTTCCAGATGTACAAGCTGAGTTTAGAAAAGGCAGAGGAACTAGAGGTCACATTGCCAACAGTCATTGGATCATAGAGAAAGCAAGGGAATTCAGAAAACATCTGCTTCATTGACTATGTGAAAGCCTTTGACTATGTGGATCACAACAAACTGGAAAATTCTTAAAGAGATGGAAATACCAGATCACCTGACCTGCCTCCTGAGAAACCTGTATGTGGATCAAGAAGCAGCAGTTAGAACTGCTGCTACTGCTGCTAAGTCACTTCAGTCATGTCCGACTCTGTGCGACCCCACAGACGGCAGCCCACCAGGCTCCCCTGTCTCTGGGATTCTCCAGGCAAGAACACTGGAGTGGGTTGCCATTTCCTTCTCCAATGCATGAAAGTGAAAAGCTAAAGTGAAGTCGCTCAGTCGCATCCTACCCTTAGCGAACCCATGGACTGCAGCCTACCAGCCTCCTCTGTCCATAGGATTTTCCAGGCAAGAGTACTGGAGTGGGTTGCCATTTCCTTCTCCGAGTTAGAACTGAAGAGGTACCAACTGACCAATTCAAAATTGGGAAAGGAGTATGACAAGGCTCTATATTGTCACCCTGCCTATTTAACTTCTATGCAGTGTACATCATGCGAAATGCCGGGCTGGATAAATCGCAAGCTGGAATCAAGATTACCAGGAGAAATACCAATAACCTCAAATATGTAGATGATACCACTTTAATGGCAGAAAGGAGAGATGAACTAAAGAAACTTTGATGAGGGTGAAAGAGGAGAGTGAAAAAGCTGGCTTAAAACTTAACATTTAAAAAACTAAGATCATGGCATCAGGTTCCATCGCTTCATGGCAAATATTAATAGAAGGGGAAAAGTGGAAACAGTGACACATTTTCTTTTCTTGGGTTCCAAGATCACTATGGACAGTGACTGCAGCTATGAAACAAAGATGCTTGCTCCTTGAAAGGAAAGCTACGGCAAACCTAGATAGCATATTAAATAGAAGAGACATCATTTTGCTGACGAAGTTCCGTCTAGTCAAAGCTATGGTTTTTCCAATAGTCATGTATGGATGTGACAGTTTTTGGACCATTAAGAAGGCTGAGAGCTGAAGAATTGATACTTTCAAACTGTGGTGTTGGAGAAGACTCTTGAGAGTCCCCTGGACTGCAAGAAGACTGAACCAGTCACTCCTAAAGGAAATCAGTCCTGAATATTCATTGGAAGGACTGATGTTGAAACTGAACCTCCAATACTTTGGCCACCTGATGCGAAGAACTGACTTGCTGTAAAAGAACCCTGATGCTGGGAAAAATTGAAGGCAAAAGGAGAAGAGGGCTGTAAAGGATGAGATGGTTAGATAGCATCACAAACTTAATGGACATGAATTTGGGCAAACCCTGGGAGATAGTGAAGGGCAGGGAAGCCTGGCGTGCTGCAGCCATGGGGTCACAAAGAGTGGCACACGACTTAGTGATTGAACAACAATGACAATGGCAGTGCTTTTGACCAAGGTATTTGGAGGGCCTTTACAGATTTTGCCAGTTGAGTCTTTTTAAAAAATTTATTTATTTTTGGCTGTGCTGGGTCTTTGCTGCTACTCTTTGTTGCAGTGCACGGGCTTTTCATTGTTCTCATTGTGGTGGCTTCTTTTGTTGTGGAGCACAGGCTCTAGGGCGCTTAGGCTTCAGTGATTGTGGCACACAGGTTCAGTAGTTGGAGCTTGCAGACTCAAGAGGGTTCAAACTTCAGTAGTTGTGGTGTACAGGCTTAGTTGCTCTGTGGCATGTGGAACGTTCCTCGACTAGGGATCAAACCTATGTTTGCTCACTGGCAGGTGGATTCTTATCCTCAGTTACAGGGAAGTCCCCAGTTGAGTCTTTTCTTTTTCCAACTGAGTCTTAATAATGCCATTAGTATGTTTGAAAAACCTGAGGATTGGGAGTGATAATGATAACAAATGTGTTATTGAACCAGAAAAAACAGTGCAGACTCTTTGAAGTATGTGGCCAGATTCCTCAATCACTATTAAGTTTTAGAGGAGTTCTCCAGGTAGGGGTAATCTTTTCCAAAGGACTTTAGCTACAGGAGAGGCAGTGGTCTGAAAGAACAGGCTTTAGTCCAGTATGAAAACATACAGACCTTGACTCAAATATATTTATATCCATTAGACAGACATCTGTGCACATCTCTGCCAGTTGCACAGTTTTGCTCCTTTTTATGGCTGAGTAATATTCCATTGTATTTCTGCACATCTTCTGTATCCATTCTTCTGTTGATGGACATTTAGGTTGCTTCCATATCATTGCTATTGTAAATAGTGCTGCAATGAACATTGGAGTACATGTGTATTTTTGAATTACGGTTTTCTCTGGATATATGCCCAGGCGTGGGGTTGCTAGGTCATTTGATAATTCTGTTTTTAGCTTTTTAGAGAAACCTACATACTGTTATCCATAGTGACTGTATCAATTTACATTCCTACCAATAGTGTAAGAGGGTTCCCTTTTTTACACACCCTTTCCAGTATTTATCGTTTGTGAATTTTTTGATGATGGCCGTTCTGACCAGTGTGACTTCATTGTAGTTTTGATTTGCTTTTCCCTAATAATTAGTGATGCTGAGCATCTTTTCATGTGCCTCTTGGCCATCTATATGTCTTCCTTGGAGAAATGTCTGTTCAGGTCTTCTGCCCAGGTTTTGATTGAATTCTTTTTTTTTTTTTTTGATATTGAGCTCTATGAGTTATTTGTATTTTTGGAGATTAATTGCTTGTCATTAGACAGAGAAAGTTGTATGAAATTCATTTGCCAGACCTCGAGTGGGTGATCCATTAGTCTGTGTAAAAAGTGAGGGAGCAACATGAACAGGCTTCCCTGGTTTGTACTTCAGACCAGTGGAACAAGTAAGGCACTTTCTTGGTTCAACAAAAACCTGTGTTTTTAGGTGAGTACCCCAATGGCACCTCCTTCCTTTCCATATACAAAAAAGGCAAAAGGGCATTTGATAATTGAGATATCCCAGGGCAGGTAAGTTCATCAAGCTCTCCTTTAAGGCACTGAAAGCTATGTCTCTCCTTATTCCCATAAAATTGGGTCTGGATTGTTATTTTTCAGCAAAGTATATAATGGTTTGGCTGTAAGAGAGAAATTTGTAATCTAATTTCAGTAATAACCAACTAGCCCAAGAAAACCATGAAGTTTTTTCTAAGTTGGCATTTAGTTTTTGAGTTTTAGGAACTTAGGAATCCATTAAGTCTATCTGGCTCCAGATATAACCCTTGTTCTAATATCGGATACCCTAAATATTGAACCTGGGTTTGGGCAAACTGCAAATTTTCCTTGTCGACCTTATGTCCCTTTAAGGTGAAAAGCTTTCTCGAGTGGATGCTATTTTCCTGTAAGGAGACTTAAGAAGGGGAGCAAAGAAGCAAATCATCCACATATTGCAACAAAAGAAGGAAGCTCTTGGGGACTTTATATCAACCAGATCAGCCTTCAGGATTTGCAAGAAATAAAGACTTTGTAAAAGCCTGGGGCATTACTGTCCAGGTGAATTCTTCTCCTTCCCAAGTGAAGGCAAGAAGGTATTGGCTTGCTTCATCAGCTGAAATAGCTTCCCTTGTAGTTAGTCAGTAAAGAATCTGCCTGCAGTGCAGGAGACCGAGGTTTGATTCCTGGGTCAGGAAGATTCCCTGGAGAAGGAGATGGCAACCCACTCCAGTATTCTTGCTTAGAGAATCCCATGGACAGAGGAGCCTGGTGGACTACAGTCCATGGGGTCACAAGAGTCAGACACAGTTTAGTGACTAAACCATCAAAGAATGCACTGCATAAGGAACAGTAAAGAATTTGCCTCTGGTGGAAATGGATGTTAGTAGTGAATAAGGGTTAGGAACAACAAGGTGTGCAGGGTAACAATGTTGTTTATTGCTTGGAGGTCCTAGACAAACCTCCCTTTGGCCCTTAGGTTTTCTCACCAGCAAAGTGGGAGTGTTACAGGGACCAGTACAAGGGATAATGAAGTCTTGAGCCTTGTAATCTTCTAATATGGGTTTTATGCCTTGAAGGTCTTTTTTACTTACAGTTGTTTAGTTGTTAAATCATGTCCAACTCTTTGTGACTCTTGAGCCTTGTAATCTTCTAATATGGGTTTTATGCCTTGAAGGTCTTTTTTACTTACAGTTGTTTAGTTGTTAAATCATGTCCAACTCTTTGTGACCCCATGGACTGTGGCCTGGCAGGATCCTCTGTCCATGGGATTTCCCAGGCTAGAATACTGGAGTGGGTTGCTGTTTCCTTCTCCAGGGGATCTTTCCAACCCAGGGATCGAACTCACATCTCTTGTCTTCACAGGCAGATTCTTTACCACTGCTCCACCTGGAAAGAGTACTGGTTAATTCTAGAGAGATTTGAATCTTGATGGGAGGTACACTGTGAATTTTGCCAATGCCACTTAGAGATTTTGTCCATAAAGAAAGTGGCAACTGATTCAGTGGGGACAGATGATCAGTGTTTCTGGAATCAGTTCTAATATCATCAGAGATTAAGGAAATAAAATGTCAAAGGGTCATTTAAGTCACCTAGTTGGTTACACTGATGACTGCTATGAAATTCTAGAATTACTTACCCCTTTGGGAGAACAAAATTCCAGCATGATACCTCTCTGAGACGTCTTGGTCTAATAAATGGATAGGAGAGGAGGAACTAAGGAGGAAAGGGTGTGTATCTCTCAAGGGCCTAGACAAAAGGAAATAGGTTCAAAGACAGGAACCTCTTGAGGTTCATTGGAGATTCCTGCTATTTGAACTGTTTCAGTACTCTGAGGCCAGGGCTGTTTGGGGTTCAGTACCAAGAGTGTGGCTCCAGTGTCAGTTAGAACTGGAAGAGATTCATCCCCAATCTAGAGAAATGTTTCTCCAAGCTGACTAGAAGGGAGGATTGGGAAGATCCCCTGTAATTCCTTGGAGGCCTGACATTGAGAATTGGGAGGATATTGGAAAGACTGGTTAAAGGGCTGAAAATGCCTAAAGTGCTAAAATGTGTAAAGATCTCTTTTCAGTACCCTAGGTCTTTGCAATAATTACAGAAACTAGGAGGGTTTGGTTTTATTTAGGAGCCTTCATTTGCTAAGGTGAAGGTTAAGAATTTCAGCAATCTTCTTTTGAGGTGACTCATTTAGGATTCGAGAGAGCTGGTTTACCAGATTAACTAAATCTGCAGTGGAGGTAGTTTCCTATTCCATCCTGCTCTTTTTTTACCAGAAGGAAAAGGTCTCAGTTTGGTCCATTAATAAAAATAGAGCAAAAACTAGCCATGTGGACTCACAAGCTGAAGGGAAAACCAGAATTTTCCTTAAAAATAAGCTAAAGTCAAGTGTAAAATTATGAACAGGTTCATCAGATTTCTGTGTGAAAGCCTGAATCTTATCCAATCAATAGGTTTTAAAAAAGCCCTAGGAATTGTTCAGTGAATTCGCTTAGCAATTGTGCAAACCTGACCATATAATAAACAGGCTGGTCTCCCAGTTGTAATTCTGGAGACCTTTTAGGATTTTCCCAATTAGCAGCTTCCGTCCAATGTTGAGTCTGGCCTTTACCGACGAGCATATGAATTAGGTGATAGAAGTCAGAGAAACCAGGCTATTAAGTTTGAACGACTCTGCTGCATTTCTCAGCAAATCTGTGAAGATCTTTGGTTACTTTGGGAAAGTCTTTGACTATGGCTTGCAGTTCAGCTTTAGTCCAGGGAGTATAAGAAATTAAAGGCTTAGCCTCTTGACACCCAGGAGGCTTAATTTTAAGGGGACAGTTCCCGATAGGTTCAGCAGAAAAGGGAGTGGGGAGAATTTCAGAGAAGGGGTTTGGTGAGAGAATATGGCAGAATTGAAGTAGAAAAGGTGTTGGCAGTGTAGATGGGAAGAAGGAAGATGGCGCTGGAGGCAGAGTCTGGATGTGAAGAGCAGAAGGAAGACGGACAAGGTGGCTTTGAAGCACAGCCTGAGCCATCAGGAACCATTTTATTTCTCTTAAATCAATTGTTTGCCTCAGTTAATCTTAAAATTTCATTTTGCAGAGAGGCAATTTTTAGATTCCTAATTACATTGGGAAGCCTCAAAATACCAACTTAAATAAGCATTCCACTCAGTTCTGGAAAATTTTGAGCTATTGTACAGTCAAGTCAAAACAGTTTTAAGGAGATATCAAATTCAAAAGAAACATCTTGGTCCTGGAGAAGCGGCCAGGCCAGAAGCTTTTCCAGCCAGTGTCTATCACCAACTCCCAGAGTCTACTCAAACTCATGTCCATTGAGTTGGTGATGCCATCCAACCATCTCATCCTCCGTCGTCCCCTTCTCCTTCTGCCTTCCATATTTCCCAGCATCAGGGTCTTTTACAGTGAGTCAGTTCTTCACATCAGGTGGCCAAAGTACTGTAGTTTCAGCTTCAGCATCGGTCCTTCTAATGAATATTCAGGACTGATTTCCTTTAGGATGGACTGGTTGTCCTTGCTGTTCAAGGGACTCTCAAGAGTCTTCTCCAACACCACAGTTCAAAAGCATCAATTCTTCGGTGCTCAGCTTTCTTTATAGTCCAACTCTCACTTCCATACATGACTACTGGAAAAACCATAGCCTTGACTAGATGGACCTTTGTTGGTAAAGAAATGTCTTTGCTTTTTAATAAGCTGTCTAATTTGGTCATGACTTTTCTTCCAAGGAGCAAGTGTCTTTTAATTTCATGGCTGCAGTCACCATCTTCCCACTGTCCTCTTTCCTTTCCATCAAGAGGCGTTTGAGTTCTTCTTCACTTTCTGCCATAAGGATGGTGTCATGTGCATATCTGAAGTTACTGATATTTCTCCCCGCAATCTTGATTCCCGCTTGTGTTTCATCCTGTCCATCATTTCTCATGATGTACTCTGCATATAAGTTAAATAAGCAGGGTGACAATAGACAGCCTTGACATACTCCTTTCCCGATTTGGAACCAGTCTGTTGTTCCATGTCCAGTTCTAACTGTTGCTTCTAGACCTGCATACGTATTTCTCAGGAGGCAGGTAAGATGGTCTGGTATTCTCATCTCTTTCAGAATTTTCTGCAGTTTGTGGTGATCCACACAGTCAAAGGCTTTGGCATAGTCTGTAAAGCAGAAGTAGATGTTTTTCAATAATCCAACGGATGTTGGCAAGCTGATCTCTGGTTCCTCTGCCTTTTCTAAATCCAGCTTGAACATCTGGAAGTTCACAGTTCACGTACTGTTGAAGCCTGGCTTGGAGAATTTTGAACATTACTTTGCTAGCGTGTGAGATGAGTGCAATTGTGCGATAGTTTGAACATTCTTTGGCATTGCCTTTCTTTGTGATTGGAATACCTTTCTTTGGGATTGGTCTGGTGATGTCCATTTGTAGAATCTTCTCTTGTGTTGTTGGAAAAGGGTGTTTGCTATGACCAGTGCATTCTCTTGGCAAAACTATATTAGCCTTTGCCCTGCTTCATTCTGTACTCCAAGGCCAAATTTGCCTGTTATTCCAGGTGTTTCTTGACTTCCTACTTTTGCATTCCAGTCCCCTATAATGAAAAGGACATCTTTTTTGGGTGTTAGCTCTAGAAGGTCTTGTATGTCTTCATAGAACTGTTAACTTCAGCTTCTTCAGCATTATTGGTTGGGGCATAGACTTGGATTATTGTGATATTGAATGGTTTGCCTTGGAAATGAACAGAGATCATTCTGTCATTTTTGAGACTGCATCCAAGTACTGCATTTTGGACTCTTTTGTTTACTATGATGGCTACTTCATTTCTTCTAAGGGATTCTTGCCTACAGTAGTAGATATAATGGTCATCTGAGTTAAATTCACCCATTCCAGTTCATTTTAGTTCGCTGATTTCTAAAATATCGATGTTCACTCTTGCCATCTCCTCTTTGACCACTTCCAATTTGCCTTGATTCATGGACCTAACATTCCAGGTTCCTATGCAGTATTGCTCTTTACATCATTGGACTTTACTTCCATCTCCAGTCACATCCACAACTGGGTGTTGTTTTTGCTTTGGCTCCGTCTCTTCATTCTTTCTGGAGTTAGTTCTCCACTCATCTCCAATAGCATATTGGGCATTTATCCACCTGGGGAGTTCATCTTTCAGTGTCCTATCTTTTGGCCTTTTCATACTGTTCATGGGGTTCTCAAGGCAAGAATACTTGCCTTGAAGAAGTGGTTTGCCATTCCCTTCTCCAGTGGACCACGTTTTGTCAGAACTCTCCACCATGACCCGTCTGTCTTGGGTGGCCCTATGCAGCATGGCTCATAGTTTCATTGAGTTAGACATGTCTGTGGACCATGTGATCAGATTTGTTAGTTTTTTGTCATTGTTGTTTTCAGTCTGTCTGCCCTCTGATGGCGGAGAAGGCAATGGCACCCCATTCCAGTACTCTTGCCTGGAAAATCCCATGGACGGAGGAGCCTGGTAGGCTACAGCCCATGGGGTCGCTCGCTAACAGTTGGACACGACTGAGTGACTTCACTTTCACTTTTCCCTTTCATGCACTGGAGAAGGAAATGGCAACCCACTCCAGTATTCTTGCCTGGAGAATCCCAGGGACGGTAGAGCCTGGTAGTCTGCCTTCTATGGGGTCGCACAGAGTTGGACACGACTGAAGCGACTTAGCAGCAGCAGCAGCCCTCTGATGGAGAAGGATAAGTGGCTTATTATGGAAGCTTCCTGATGAGAGAGACTGACTGAGTCTAAAAGAGTACTCATATACAAAACAGGGCCTTAACTGAAAAGATGAAATTTTAAAAACTTCTTCCAAGTAAAACCTGGAAATCTTTAAATGCAAGAAGGGAATGCATTTGCGCTGAGGATCAAGGCATACTTTAAACTGCAGGGTTGGTGAGAAAAATAGTGACAGTGGGTTCAATTTTGAGTATTACACCTGTTTTCTCATTAGACCCAGAGCTGTCAGGGGTTGTCTCTGGTTCCCATACGGGCCACTAAAATATTGACATGAAATAGACTGCCAGATATTTCTCCAGAAAGGAGTTTTATTCAGGATCAGCAAAGAATTGCAATTTGGGGACTACAATGATGGTGAGCAACATGCAGGTCCCTGCATGGCAAGGGAAGGAGAACACTTTTATGGAGGGGGAGAGGAAGTTGGAAGGGCTAGAGAAAATGAAGAGTCCATGGTTTTTCATTGTCTGAGTCCTTACCAGGAAAGCAGATGAGTTCTTGCTCCTGTTGGGTTCTGCTCTGGTTGCTGGGTGTGGGAGCCGTTGCTTCTGGTCTTTCAGCTCTGTTTAATTGAGGTTTCTATTTATTAATTATTTACAGTACACAGTGAATAAAAAGTGCTTAATAAAGTTTAGTTGTTATTAGTCAGAAAGACCAGGTTTTGAATACTGGCTCTGTGGTCACTGAGACTAGGGGTTTCTTAAACTCTCTACTTCTAAAATTATAGACCAAGATAATGATAATGATACTTGCCTTAGAGAGATGTTAGATATTATTGAAAACTGATGAGATGTTTAAAATGGTGTCTGCCTCTTTAGTATCCAGCGACAGCCTTGGAGCAGATTTTTTATGCTAGTAGGAAAAATCACTCAAGTGCTTTGCTTAGTTATAAAAATGTAAGGCCAGTAGATATGTGTTATCCTATATTTTTAAGAGATTTTTGTTTATGATCTGACCAAGGTAGCCCCCTCGCCGTAGTCCTTGGTTTACAGAGCTAGTTTTGAGTAGGAGTTGTTAGTTTTTCCAAGTAGCCAAGGAACCCTCTGGAAGGGAAGGAATAAAGTCCTTGGTCCTTCTCTTTTAAGGGTTAATGTCATTAGACATTGATGTACTGGGTTGATATTTGTTGGAAAGAAAGAACACCAAGGGTCCTAGAGTGGAACTTGCCATGGGCATGTCTAGCTTGGATTCAGGGTCAGGGTTTCGTGGGGCCCTGGGACTATGAGAAAGGGTGTTTTACAGCACTTGGGTGAGGCAGCTTCATTTTATCCTTAGAGATGATGACTGAGAAGATGCATTTGACTTAAAATGATGAGTGGAGTGGAGGCTTGACTGTGGCCTGTGTGAAAAAACACATCTGCATGGCAGGGATAATCAGCCACTGGACTGGGTGTGACCAGGTCTGGTATATGACCATGAGGTAGCCTCCAAAGCAGTGGTACTGGTGAGCTAGTTGAACTTTCTAGTTATTTCTTTCACCTGGCATTCTCAGTTCTCTTTAGAACTGAGAAAGGCCCTAGGGATGAAAGAATGGAAAAGGCCTCAAGGAAGAATTTCAGGTTTCCTGCTGGTAAGGTCTTTGAGTCTCAATGAATTTACTCAAAGGGTAGACTAGATGAAACAGTGTTTGTATTCTAAGCTTGTGGAGCATACATCCTTGTTAATAATAATAGCTCTAATAATAGCCATCATCTATTGGCTATCTTACAATGTGTCTGGCACAGAGACAGATCTTTGTTCTTTCCTTCTTTGCCGGGAGAAATATCAATAACCTCAGATAGGCTGATGACACCACCCTTATGGCAGAAAGTGAAGAGGAACTAAAGAACCTCCTGATGAAAGTGAAAGAGATGAGTTAAAAAGCTGGCTTAAAGCTCAACATTCAAAAAACGAAGATCAGGCATCTGGTCCCATCACTTCATGGCAAATAGATGGCGAAACAATGGAAACAGTGAGAGACTTTATTTTTTTGAGCTCCAAAATCACTGAAGATGGTGACTGCAGCCATGAAATTAAAAGACACTTGCTCCTTGGAAGAAAAGTTATGACCATCCTAGACAGCATATTAAAAAGCAGAGACGTTACTTTGCTGACAGAGGTCTGTCTAGTCAAAGCTATGGTTTCCCAGTAGTCATGTATGGATGTGAGAGTTGGACCTTAAAGAAGGCTGAGCACTGAATAATTGATGCTTTTGAACTGTGTTGTTGGAGAAGACTCTTGAGAGTCCCTTGGACAGCAAGGAGATCAAACCACTCAATCCTAAAGGAAATCAGTCCTGAATATTCATTGGAAGGACTGATGCTGAAGCTGAAGCTCCAATACTTTGGCCACTTGATGTGAAGAGCTGACTCATTGGAAAAGACCCTGTTGCTGGGAAAGATTGAAGGCAGGAGGAGAAGGAGATGACCGAGGATGAGATGGTTGGATGGCATCACCGACTCGATTCACATGAGTTTGAGCAAGCTCCGGGAGTTGGTGATGGACAGGGAAGCCTAGCGTGCTGCAGTCCGTGGGGTTGCAAAGAATCGGACACGGCTGAGTGACTGAACTGAACTACAGTGTGTCTGGCACAGATACTAATCTTTGTCCTTTCCTTCTTCCTAGACTAGACGAAACTAGATATCCCAACATCCTTTGAATTAGATGTGGTCCTGTGGCTAAATTCAGAAAAGAAACACTGTGTAGGACTTCTGCCCTTAGGCCTCAGGATAATAGGTTTTCTTCCAGTTCTCTGTTTCCCTGCTGCAGGTTGCAACCCGGAGTGGTCCAGCTTTGACCAGGTAGATGTTAACAATGTCCTAGGGGGCCACAGAGCAACAGAAAGGAAGGAACCTGGATCCCAGTTGACTGTGTGGAGTTGTCTTCCCTGCTATCCTGGACTTTTAGCCTTCTAACTGTTCTGGGAGGAAAAATAAACTTTTTTTGTCATATAAGCTTATATTTCTCAAACTTTAATAGGCACAAGAATTAGCTGGAGATTTTATTAAAATGCAAATACTGATTCAGTAGTCCTTGAATGGGGGCTTGAGTGGGGTTTGAGAATTTGTGTTTCTGACAAATTTCTAAGTGATGTTAATGATGTTGGTTCAGGATCTCTAATTTAAGTCCTTCCCCAGGAATTTTGATTTAATTGCTTGCAGTGGAGTTCTGGGACAGCTGGAAGAAACAAAACAAGCAAACAAACAAAAAACAACCCTACTCAGGTGATTCCAGTCTATAGCTAGCGTTGAGATTCACTGCATGGGAGGAACGTTTTCTGGGAATCCTTTCCTGGTGCCCTTCAGCAGAGGAGACAATTCCTTCTAGCTTTTCTAAACAGACTTGTCATCCTATCTTTTTATTTACTAACCACTTATGGATGATGCTTCTGGTTGCTTGTCTGCACTGCTGGGAGTACTTGTCTTCCTAAACTTCATTTCAACCAGAAGCTTCTTTTTTTGACTTCTTCTTGTTTGACATCTTATTTTGGATGCTTAGCTTTGTCTTTGAACAAAATAATTCAAGATGATGATGTACAGAGAAGCTGATTGTTGGCTTTTCCCAAAATCTGCCTTTAGGGACCACATATCGAACACTTGATCTTCAGCACTGCAGCAGCAGTCTAACTTGAGCTTTCAGTCCTGAGACAGACAGACGCTCACCATTACTGAGATGGATGATGTAATAATTAAACTACTATTTTGTGCAATCAGTTTCACTTGAAGGTTCCAAAGTCTTAAGAACATCTGGTGGCAATTTGTAGTTAACACAACATTATTTTGCATTTATTAAGTGTTGATAATGCAATAGGTGTTGTACAGAATACAATCTCTGCTCAGAGGTCAAGAGAGGGCAAATATGTCCCTAAAGAAAGAATGTTGTGGATTTTTCCTAAAAACCCCACCTGTCTAGGTTAGTTGAAACTTTATAATTTTGGAAAAAGCTGTCATTTGTATAAATTTTCTGCAGTTTATAAAGTCTTTTTACATAGATGGATTTTAGCATTGTTGCATTGTGATTTAGTCAGTAGCAAGCAACTGAAAACCCGACTCAAACTGCATCAAACAATAAGAAAAGTTATGATTGGCTTAAGTCCAAATCCAGAGGTATCATGATTTTGGGTTGTTTAATCCAGTAGGTTGATGAGGACTTAGGTACTGTTAGGGGAAGCACACTGACTTAAATTGCCCACCCTGGCCAGGCACCATAGTAACCATTTGCATGAGTTTTTTTTAGGACAGGAGGTCCTGGTAAGGAACACAGAACTAATAAGCCACCACCAACTGGAAGAGTGTGGGAAAGGTCAAAAGGAGATGCCACGTGTTCTTCTACCTCCCAGAATCCTTCTCGTTGGCATCCATCTTGCCTGAACAATGTGTGCATCACCAGAAAGGACCCTGAGTCACAATGATTGACCAAAGACAACCTGGAAACTAATCCCATCACCATAAAACCCGAGACTGTGAGCCACGGGTTTCCTTGCCCTCTTTTTCTCTGCCTGGGCACTTCTTCCCAATAAAGTCTTTTGCTTTGTCAGCAAGTTTGTCTCCTTGGACAATTCATTTCTGAGTGTTAGACCAGAGCCTCATTTTGGGCCCTGAAAGGGGTCCCCCTTTCTGCAACAGTACTCCTCTCTTTCTTACATGCTGTTAGCCAGGGCATCAGCAGCTCAAGCCAAGACCACTTTCCCTTATGGTAGTTAAGAACTACCTCAGTAGCAACTGGGGCTACCCATCTCATTATTCTAGCTCAAAAGAAGAAAAGTCTGTCACCCAAGCACGGAAGAGAAATCCTTCTCTTAACCTGAATAGTCAGATTAAATAACGTGTCTATCCCTTGGTGGGAGGGTCGATGAGGTGGGGTGGTGACCTACAATGACTGCTTTGGGTTCCTGGACCAATTACTGGCAAGGAATCGTGTCTGACTCTTGCGACTCCATGGACTGTAGTCCGCCAGGCTCCTCTGTCCATGGGATTCTCCAGGCAAGAGTACTGGAGTGGGTTGCCATTCCCTTCTCCAGGGGATCTTCCCTAACCAGGGATTGAACCCCAGTCTCCTGCATTGCAGGTGCATTCTTGACCATTTGAGCCACCAGGGAAGCCTGACTGGCAAGGAAGGGTGGGGTTACTGTGATTGGCACAGGCCAGTCAGGGTTCCTCCCTGGAGCTGGGCAGGGAGTCTGTTTCCCCTGGGTCACATGGAAGGGGTGGATGAACGAACAGAGTCTAGTCTCTCTTAGGAAATAAGCAGAGGGGAATGGATACTGGCTGCACTCAACAGGGTTACTGCCAGTACTTGGTGCTAATTTACAGAGGAAAGGGCTTCCCTGGTGGCTCAGATGGTAAAGCAATGCGGGAGACCTGGGTTCGATCCCTGGGTCAGGAAGATCCCCTGGAGAAGGAAATGGCAACTCACTTCAGTACTCTTGCCTGGAAGATTCCATGGACGGAGGAGCCTGGTAGGCTATAGTCTATGGGGTTACAAAGAAGTGGACACAACTGAGTGACTTCACTTACAGAGGGAAAAACAGGGCTATGGAAGTTGAAGGATGCCCGAGATCTCACAGTTCAGCGGTGGCGGAATTGACACTTCCAGCTGTCGAACTGTTGTGCACTTTAGTGGTGAATCCAACCCAAGGCAATACTCAAAGCAGAGGTTTGTCTGCAGCTCCTCTCCCTCCTCCGCCCTTCCTCTGCCCCTCCCCCCTTCCTTGCTCATCCTCTTTCCTTTACAATTTAGAAAACAGTACTCACTGGCCTTGTTGTGGGGTCCCAGCCTATTGACAGTGATGCTGTCTGCTAGGAATGCCCGAGGCACTTGGCAGGCCTGGCCAGCATTACTTGTAGGGAACGCCCCTTGCTCCTACCCCAGACATTCCCCCACCCCAGGCCAGTGCTGTGGCTGGAGCAACCCTTGAGGTTCTTACTGTCCTTGCAGGATGCACTTCAGCCGAGACACCAGGGAACTTTGCTGAACAAGCTTTATTACTTATGAGTCCTGGAGGGTCCACAGCACACCTGAAGGCTGCACAGCCCAGAGGAGGGGAGGAGAGGGAGAAGGAGGGAACCTGGGGCTCTGCCTTCATTAGGGCCCAAAGGTGGGATGTCTAGGGTTTGTAGGCTCACTACTGACCACTTTAAAGGGTAACAGGGGGAACTGGGGCACAGGAAGGGACAAGGGAAGCCCCTCAAGCTGTCACTTATCTGGGTTACCCAGGGCTTTCTGAAAGAGGGACCTGCATAGGCGAGGTCAGTCTAACTTGTTATCTGATTTTTTGCTAGTAGCTGTGTCAGACAACCGGTAGTATATTTATTAGAGATGGATGTCTTTGAAATGGATGCCTCGGCAATCAAAAGCTTAATGTCAGACATTTTTACCCTATAGTAATGGAGATACTATTTCTGCACTGTCTTGAACCCTAGAACCTTGGGCACCTTATTTCTTTGGCTTCTATTCTTCAAGGAAGACATTAGAACTATCGTGGAATTTGCTAAGAACTCTAATTTTCATGAATTTTACAACTCTTCTTTTTCTTTCTCTGTTTCCCCTGGAGCTTCTGCTTATCAGTGGTTTCGAACTTTTTTGGTAAATATACATGGTAAGATGTGGGTTTTATAAAACAACTCAGTGTACACACACAAATACACACACACCATGAATTAAAAGTTTCATTGAACAAGGACTTCCCCAGTGGTCCAGTGGCTAATCCTCTGGGCTCCCAATGCAGGGGCCCCAGGGTTTGATCCCTGATCAGGGAACTAGATCCCACATGCTGCAACTAAGAGTTTGAATGCTACAACTAAAAATACCGCATGCTACCACAAAGATCAAAGATCCCCACCCCCGTGCTGCAACTAAGACCTAGCGCAGGCAAAATAAGATAGTAAAATAATAAATAATACTAAAGAAATTTCACTGAACAATATTTATCCTCGTACAGAAGGTGATGCCCTCGTCTAGTATAATCTGCTGTAGTCTATATCCTGTGCTGTGCTAAGTCGCTTTAGTCGTGTTCGACTCTGCGACCCTATGGACTGCAGCCTGCCAGTCTCCTCTGTCCATGGGATTCTCCTGGCAAGAATACTGGAGTGGGTTGCTGTGGCCTCCTCCAGAGCATCTTCCTGACCTAGGAATTGAACTCACGTCTCTTCTGTCTCCTGGATTGGCAGCTGATTTCTTTACCACTAGCGCCACTTGGGAAACCCTCCGTGGACCTCAACCCTTAGTAAAGCTTACGGGTCAGCCTTCAACTGACTCCTTGGGGCTTAACTTGGCAAGTCTTCATTCTCCCAATCTCCCCATCCACTCCCCAACTCCCAGTAAGATTTCCCTACTTTACATGTCATCTCCCTGGGATCCTGGCTCCTATCATTACTTAGATATTCTGACGTTTAGCTCAGCTGTGTGCTAACAGTTTATTCTGCCCAGCTTTCTCTGGTCCAAGTAGTTATGAAGTCCCCTGGTTAGATCTGATGACCTGTACAATCTGGTTTCTGTACAAGCAGATTCTCTTCTCTTTCTACCTCTCCCTCCCTCTCTTCCATATTTTCTTCTCCTCGGAGTGAGATGCTCAAGTCAGGACTTAGTCGTGGTGTGTCCACTTAAACACTAACCCTCTTTACCACAACTGTTTGACGTTAGCTCAGCCTGAAGAACTGTAGCTCTGCCCAGAGTCCCTGCAGAAATGCTGGATGCGTGCAGGTTCACCAGCAACTTTCACCCCCAGAAATCAAGTCCAGTCTAGCTATTCATAAGTACATAAATCATTTTAGGGAAGGGGAAAGTTCATCTGGCCCAATATTTCTCCTCTGTTTTTGGTTTATCTTAATCCTGTTTTGCTATTTTTTCACCACGCCCTCAATCTTCTCTGTCTCCAAAAGAAGCATAGCCGCCCCTCCTCAACTTTTAAAAATTCTGTTAGATCCACTTTCTTCAATAACTTATTCCATATGTTGCAGACATGAGCTCCATCAGGATCCTTCCTCCCCCCGCCGCTTCCTCATTTTTGTCTGGCATCCTTCAGTGTTTGAATCATTACAAGTAAAAGGAGAAAATACTCTCCAATCCCAGCCCTGTGGGGCCTTTCTTGGTGCGTCCGTGTGTTGCATCATTTCAAAGGTTTTATGGGGTTTAACCCAGTGAGAAATGGCTGCTCTGCCTTTACTGTCCATTTGCTCTTGAAAGCCCCTCATGGCTTGGGTGATATAGCCCTTCTCTGCTCAGGATACCAGGCTTTCTGGGATAAAGGCACAAAAAAGTCCTCCATCTTCCTTGTGTGTGTGCGTCGCTTCAGTCATGTCCAACTCTTTGCATCCCTATGGACTGTAGCCTGCCAGGGTCCTCTGTCCATGGTATTCTCCAGGCAAGAATACTGGAGTGGGTTGCCATTTCCTTCTTCAGGGGATCTTTCTGGCCCTAGGATTGAACCCACGTCTCTTTCATCTCCTGCATTGGCAGGCAAGTTCTCCCTAGGATTGAACCCATGTCTCTTTCATCTCCTGCATTGGCAGGCAAGTTCTCCCTAGGATTGAACCCATGTCTCTTTCATCTCCTGCATTGGCAGGCAAGTTCTTTATTGCTAGCACCACTTGGGAAGCTCTCCATCTTCCTTAGTGGGGTCCAGTAAGAACTCTGAGCAAACAGAGGACACTTCTCTGGTTTTCCAGTCAATTCCCTCTGCAAACATACTTGCAGATTTCAGCTGTTTTTAACTGCAGGTGGACCTAGGGCCTTTGATTTTTTTAAAATAGATTTTTTTTTTCTTTCTGTAAATAACTCCACTTAACCCATTCTAGTTCTTTTTCTGGTTTGTGCCCACGTTTGACTGATCGATGAGAGACATACTTAGTTCTTGGTTCTCTGCTTTCAGACTAATTATTTCACTTTTCACTGATACCAGTTGCTTTTATCTTTGTAGACCTGAAATAAATTTCTTCAGCAAAGATGGGTTTATTCAGGATCAGCAAAGAATTGCGAGTCAGAGTCTGCAAACATGGTGAGCCACAAGCAGGTCCCTGCATAGCGAGGGAGGGAGAACACTTTTATAGAAGGGAAACACTTTTATAGAGGGGAAACACATTTATAGAGGGGAAAAGGAAGTTGAGAGGGCTGGAGGAAATGAAGAGTTCACGGCTTTTCATTGGTCAAGTCCTCGCTGGAAAGAAATGACTTCTTCTCGTTGGGCTCTGCTATTGTTACAGGGTATGGGAATTCCCCCTTCTGGTATTCTAACTCTCTTTAATTGAGACTTCTGGTTATTAATATTTTTTACACCTTTCAGGTGGATATAGCTTTTCTTTGAGATGAGATCTTTTCTGTGCACTAAGAGGCATTGTCACCTTTTCATTTTCCCCAAATCTCTCTGTAAACAGGAGGAAGGGCCTTGCCCAGGTGGCCCTGGAGTCGGGGCCTGACAGGTTCTAGGACCTGAAAACAGTTCACAGGGCCTGGCACGGCTGTGGGTAGGGAGTTGCACTTCATTATTGTCGATTTGTAAGTCTGAACTTTGTTGCAAAGATAAGCTGCCAGGAAGCTGCTTTAGAGCGTCTGCCCTGCCCCATAGGCATGGAATGCTGTGGATGTGGTCAGCCTATAGAGGTGCTGCCAAGGTTCATGAAAGCGAGCAATGCATGCTGAGTATTTTTTCACACGATGCATGCTGAGTATTTTTTCACAGTACCAATTTCTTCCCTGCCTCCCATTTTTCTAGTTTTTTAAAGATGTCATTGTGTTTGCTCCACAGCTCCAAAAGACTGCCTCTTTGCAGTTAGTCTGGCTCTGTGTGTGCTGACACCCACTGTTGGAGGGACTACTAAGCCAAATGGGACTTGATAGAGTCCTTTGTCTCTCATTTGACCCCATAGTGCATTATTTAAGGGGATTCTTTGGCCTTGAATATAATTCAAGCAAATATGTATATTCAGGCAAATAAATGAATATATATTCAGGCTAATAAATGCTGATGCCATACTGCCCAGATAAAATATTCTAGCTTTGCTACCTAATCACTGTGCATCTTGAGGAAGTTACATAATCTTTCTGCACCTCAGTTTCCTTATCTGTAAAGTGGAGCTGATGACACTGCCCTCCTGAGATTGAGATGAGGTATGCACGGGGATGCTTAGGAAGAGCGCCTAGCACACTGTAAGGACCCAGACTATACTGACTTTTCTGATCTGACACTTCCATGTTCTGGCTCCACTCTCCAAACCACCTCACTTAGTAGCACTTCTGTGAATGGACATTGGTCCTTGGTACTGTATTCTTTTTTGAAAAATCTCTGGTTTTATTTTGCTAACTTCTGAGATCCTTGATCTATGCATAGTATGGACATAGGATTTTTGAGTTTGGAGCTCTTCTGATGGGCACGGTGACCCCCCACAGGGAAAACAAAAGAGGTTTTCAGTGTTGTCTATGTCTCTCCAGGAAAACAGCTGTATCACTTTCCTGGCTGCTTTAAGGGAATCAGTAGGAACCAGCTCCATCCAGTTGTCCCTTCCTAATTGCCTGGATTACCTGCTCTGATTTAGCTGTTTCTTTGGTATTTATTAATTACGCTGTGACTGGTCTTTAAGGTATGTCATTGCTTATGCAGCTTAGCCAAATTCATATTTTGGGGGAACACTAATTATAGTAACACTGGCAGGCGCTATGACTTGGCTTTCTAAGTTTCTTGCATACCTAAGTTTTAGCTTGTCTTGGTAATTGTATGAAATGGGGTAAATCACTGTCTAACTCTTGTATCTTTCCCTGGGTGAACTTTCATTTTCATTTTTTTGTCAATGAGCTAAAGATAAAGGCTGGGATTATAGTAAAAAAAAATGTTTAAACACTTTGATCAAATTGAACACGAAGTTAACCGAATCTTATACTAAACTGGCAAGTTAATTGAATTAATTTATTTAGATTAATTTATTGGTTTCCTCAGCCAACTTTTCTTGAATAGTGGATCTGTTATCATATAGGTGGCTTCCCTGGTGGCTCAGACGGTAAAGCGTCTGCCTACAATGCGGGAGACCAGGGTTCCATCCCTGGGTTGGGAAGATCCCCTGGAGAAGGAAATGGCAACCCACTCCAGTACTCTTGCCTGGAAAATCCCAGGGACAGAGGAGCCTGGTGGGCTACAGTCCATGGGGTCGCAAAGAGTCGGACACGACTGAGTGACTTCATTATCATATAGATAGAGCCTACAGCAGTTTCACTTGCCCTAGCCCTGTGCAAACACAAGTATTAATTTGCTGTGGTTCTTTGTCAAGCAGTACTTGCTCTTAAAACCCTGCTACTGGGGATACTTCCAGGTACCATTACATGGACTGTCTTTGCAACTCCTTTTATTTAGTGTGTCAATTGGCTCAGCAGGATAACAGATGTGTCTGAACTCCTAGATTGTTTCTCTGCCTTGTGTCCCTTGCCAAATGATTTTGCCTTTATAGGGCAAAACTTAGCATTGGTTTGTGTCCTGTATCACCAGGCAGACCAATGACTAATTCTATAGGGCTTTGGAAGCAAGAGACATCTCAGAGGCTGTTTTATTTCTCAGCTTGGGTCTGCTAGTGTGGCAGTCCTTAGGAGTAACTCATTTCTTATAATTACAGAGTCTGTCTCCTAAATTTACAAACCTTAGCGCTTATTTTAGTAATTTCCAGGCTGTAATAATAACTACCACAGAACTCTTACAGTGTGCAGGCATGGTTCTAAGTTGTTCCTGTTTAGTCGCGAAGGTGTGTCTGACCCTTATTGTGACCCAATGGACTGTAGCCCATCAGTCTCCTCTGTTCATGAGATTTCCCAGGCAAGAATACTAGAGCGGGTTGCCATTTCCTTCTCCAAGGGATCTTCCCGAACTAGGGATCGAACCTGCATCTCCTGCATTGGCAGGCAGATTCTTTACCACTGAGTCAGCGGGGAAGCCTGTAGTTCTAAGTACTTTGGATATATTATTCCATTTAATGCTTTGGCAGTCGTTATGAGGTTAGTTCTGTTATTACACCCACTTTACAAATGAGGAAACAAAAAGTGCTTCAGAGAGATGAGGTTCTTGCCTGAGGTCCCATAGCAAGTGAGTAGTCATGTCCGGGGTCCCAGAGCTGGTGAAGGTAAAGGACTTAAACTCAAGAAGCCGGGTCCTTGAGTTCAGTTCAGTTCAGTTCAGTCACTCTGTCATGTCCAACTCTTTGTGACCCCAAGGACTGCCTCACGCCAGGTTTCCCTGTCCATCACCAACTCCCGGAGCTTGCTCAAACTCATGTCCATCGAGTCAGTGATGCCATCCAATCATCTCATCCTTTGTCATTTCCTTCCCCTTCTGCCTTCAATCTTTCCCAGCATCAGGGTCTTTTCCAGTGAATCAGTTCTTTGCATCAGGTGGCTGAAATATTGGAGTTTCAGCTTCAGCATCAGTCCTTCCAATGAATATTCAGGACTGATTTCCTTTAGGACTGACTGGCTTGGTCTCCTTGCAATCCAAGGGACTCTAAGATTCTTCTCCAACACCACAGTTCAAAAGCATCCTGGAGTTACAACTATTATATTCTGCTGAAGGATAGACTTAACTGTTGCTGCAACCAGAATGGAGATTGACTTATTTATAACAAGAGATATAATAACCATGATAATAAACATTGATTATTTTCTCTGGTCACTGAAGTGACTACTTAAGGGAAAAAATCCACTTAAATGTCCAAATTATGATCAACTGTTGCTAGATGAGCATAAAACAAGAACAAAGAAATTTAAAAAATTAATCAGATTGCATGATAGGGAACTAGGGAGCATTATTGGTCCCTCTGGGCTTCAGGTTGGGGCTTCCCTGGTGGCTCAGCTGGTAAAGAATGCACCTGTCAATGCAGGAGACACAAGAGACTTGGGTTCAATACCTGGATTGGGAAGACCCTTTAGAGAAGGAAATGGCAACCCACTCCAATATTCTTGCCTGGAAAGTTCCATGGACAGGGAAGTCTAGTGGGCTATAGTGGGAGTCAGTGGGAGTCTAGTGGGAGTCAGACACAACTGAGCACTAACACACACATGCGTGCTGGGCTCCAGGTTACATGGCCTCAGCTGTTGTTTTTAGAGACACATCAGTGTTAGGAACCGTGAAGTGATGCCTAAATCTTGTTTCATGAAGTCTTAGGTCAGTGCTAAGAGTCTGGGGCATGGTTACAAGCTCTGTCCTGGGAAATAAGCAGAGAATGAGCTAAGGTGAGAAGCCAAGAGAACTGAGAACCATGCGTGTTGTGTGAAAAGGCTCTAAGCAAGCTATGGGGAGGCATTTTGGAAGAATTTCCTGAGCCAGAGTCCAGTGTTTGCTGTGGCTTGTTGTGTGCACCTCTGGTGTGGGCAGATGTTATCCTGGGAAATGTTAAACGAGATGCCAAAGAGGAGACTTCATTTCTAGGACTCTAGGAAGTTGCATGGATCACCATTCCTCCTTCTAGGGGTGTGCTTAGAACTCTGACAGTGACCAGAATCAGACCATCTTCCACTGGGTGGATCAGAGTCACCATAACATTCTTTACTCTCAGATTATTAATACTTAAAAACCTTTTTATTTTGAAACAACTACAGATTCATAGGAATTTCTAAAAATAGTGCAGCACAGTCCCTCTAGTGGTCCAGTTTCCCCTAGTGGTACTGTTAGCTAACCAGAGCACAGTACCAAGCCAGGAAATTGACATTGATACAGGCCATTAGACCTTTTTCAGATTTCACCAGTTTTATATGTACTTATTTGTGTGTGTGTGTGTGTGTGTGTGTGTGTGTATGTGTGTGGATAGCTCTATGCAATTTTATCACATGTGTGCGTGTGTGTGTGCTAAGTCGCTTCAGTCATGTCAGGCTCTGTGCGACCCCATGGACTGCAGCCTGCCAGGCTCCTCCATCCATAGGATTCTCCAGGCAAGAATACAGGAGTGGGTTGCCAGGCCCACCTCCGGGGTCACATGTGTACATTTGTGTATTATAATACCACCATAATCAAGAAACAGAACTCTTCCATCCCCACAAAGATCCTTGAATTCTTTTTTAAAGAAGAAAGATCTACCCCTGAAAGAATTATTAGCTCATGTTGCTATAATATGGTTGAGCAAGTTAGAGTTTCCTTTATATCCTTTCCATTTCTTTAATATTTTTGTGTGAATACATCCTATTCACCTTTAAGGATATAACAACACTTGGATCTTTTGACTGGATTGGGAAGTTATGTTTCTCCCATTTCCAACATACCTTTTAGGAAAGCCACCTAAGGAGGTGGGAGATTGGTCTGTTATGTTTACCACAGTCTGTCCAGCACCTCGAAGAGGGTCTAGCATACAGAAGTTACCCAATAAACATTTCTGAAATGAATTAACTCATTATATCTTGATTCTTACTACTAATGCTGTTAGCTAGGGGCCCTCCCAGAACCCCAATTAGTTCTGAAGCAGCTCCTTGATTGCCCTTAATTTGAAGTCTGTTTCAATCCCAGAACTTTTACTGTGTTACTATTTTAATGAATTTTTGTCCTTACTGGACTACTGTGCATTTTTCACAAAGTTGAAAAAATTAAAACAGGACTTTCCTTGTGGTCCAGTGGCTAAGACTCTGCACTCCCAATGTAGAGGGCCCAGACACAGCCAAAATAAATAAATTAATTAAAAAAATTAAAACAATTTTTATTTTATTTTATTTTTTTACATTATAATATTGTATTGGTTTTGCCATACATTGACATGAATCCGCCACGTGTGTACATGTGTTCCTCATCCTGAACCCCCCTCCCACATCCCTCCCCATCCCATCCCTCTGGGCCATCCCAGTGCACCAGCCCTGAGCACCCTGTATCATGCATCAAACCTGGACTGGGGATTCGTTTCACATAGGATAATATACATGTTTCAATGCCATTCTCCCAAATCATCCCACCCTCTCCCTCTCCCACAGAGTCCAAAAGACTGATCTATACATCTGTGTCTCTTTTGCTGTCTCAGATACAGGGTTATCGTTACCATCTTTCTAAATTCCATATATATGTGTTAGTATACTGTATTGGTGTTTTTCTTTCTGGCTTACTTCACTCTGTATAATAGGCTCCAGTTCATCCACCTCATTAGAACTGATTCAAGTGTATTCTTTTTAATGGATGAGTAATATTCCATTGTGTATATGTACCACAGCTTCCTTATCCATTTGTCTGTCAGTGGACATCTAGGTTGCTTCCATGTCCTGGCTATTGTAAGCAGTGCTGTGATGAACATTGGGGTACACGGGTCTCTTTCAATTCTGGTTTCCTTGGTGTGTATGCCCAGCAGTGGGATTGCTGGGTCATACTGCAGTTCTATTCCCAGTTTTTTAAGGAATCTCCACACTGTTCTCCATAGTGGCTGTACTAGTTTGCATCCCCACTAACAGTGTAAGAGGGTTCCCTTTTCTCCACAAAATGGTTGTCTGAGGAGACATTACAAACAGCTGAGAAAAGAAGAGAAGCAAAAGACAAAGGAGAAAGGGAAAGATATACTCAACTGAATATAGAGTTCCAAAGAATGGCAAGGAGAAATAAGGAAGCCTTCTTAGTAAACAATGCAAAGAAATAGAGGAAAACAATAGCATAGGAAAGAGTAGAGATCTCTTAAAGAAAATTAGAATTACCAAAGGAACATTTCATGCAAAGGTGGGCACAATAAAGGACAGAGGACAGAGGATGAGATTGTTAGATAGCATCCTCAACTCAGTCAGCATGAGCTTGAGCAGTCTCTGGGAGACACTGAAGAGCAGCCAAGCCTGGTGTGCTGCAGTCCGTGGGGGTCACAAAGAGTCAGACGTGGCTGGGTGACGGAACAACAACAAATAGTTTCTTATGAGCCTGGGTATTTCTGTGTTGTCTGTTGTAACTTTTCCTTTTTCATTTCTAATTTTATTGACTTGATTCTTCTCCCTTTTTTTCTTGAGGAGTCTGGCTAATTGTCAATTTTATCTTTTCAAAGAACCAGGTTTTAGTTTTATTAATCTTTACGATTGTTTCCTTCATTCCTTCTTCATTTGTTTCTGCTCTGATCTTTATGGTTTCTTTCCTTCTACTAACTTCGTGTTTTTTTGTTATCCTTCTCCAGTTGTTTTAGGTGTAAGTTAGGCTGTCTGTTTGATGTTTTTCTCGTTTCTTGAGGTAGGATTGTATTTCTATAAACTTCCCTCTTAGAACTACTTTTGCTGCCTCCACAGGTTTTGAGTCGTGTTTTCATTGTCATTTTTCTCTAGAAATTTTTTGGTTTCCCTTTTTATTTCTTCAGTGACCTGTTTGTTATTTCAGAACATATTGTTTAATCTCCATGTGTTTGTGTTTTGTTTTTATGCAATTTTTCCCTGTAATTGATATCTAATCTGACCAACCTAGAGAGCATATTAAAAAGCAGAGACATTGCTTTGGCAACAAAGGTCCGTCTAGTCAAGGCTATGGTTTTTCCAGTAGTCATGTACAGATGTGAGAGTTGGATTACAAAGAAAGCTGAGCTTTTGAACTGTGGTGTTGGAGACAACTCTTGAGAGTCCCTTGGACTGCAGGGAGATCCAACCAGTCCATCCTAAAGGAGGTCAGTCCTGGGTATTCATTGGAAGGGCTTATGTTGAAGCTGACACTCCAATACTTTGGCCACCTCTTGGAAAGAGTTGACTCATTGGAGGGGACCCTGATGCTGGGAAGGATTGGCGGCAGGAGGAGAAGGGAATGATGGAGGGTGAGATGGCTGGATGGCATCACTGACTTGATGAACATGAGTTTGGGTAAACTCCGGGAATTGGTGGTGGACAGGGAGGCCTGGCGTGCTGTGATTCATGGGGTCGCTAAGAGTCGGACACAACTGAGCGACTGAACTGAACTGAATCTCATAGTGTTGTGGTCAGAAAAGATGCCTGATAATTTCAGTTTTCTTAAATTTTTACTGAGGCTTGATTTGTGACCCAGGATGTGCTCTATTCTAGAGAATGTTCCATGTGCACTTGAGAAGAAAGCATATTCTTCTGCATTTGGATGGAATGTCCTGAAAGTATCAGTTAGGTTCATCTGATCTAATGTGTCATTTAAACTTGTATTTTCTTATTAATTTTCTGTTTTGATGATCTGTCCATTGGTGTAAGTGGAGTGTTAAAGTCCCCTAATATTGTGTTACTATCGATTTCCCCTCTTATGCCTGTTAGTGTTTGCCTTATGTATTGAGTTGCTCCTATGTTGGGTGCATAAATATTTACAGTTGTTACATACACTGCTTTTTCTATTGTTTGGAGGTGGGTAATGTGTTCCCTTGGAAGAACAATATTTTTGGCCACCAACTTATGAATCCTACAGGCTGGTCTTGGCATCTGTATTCTAAACTTTGAGGCATGGCTCACACTCAGAGATGAGAAGGGTCCCATCTGAACACTGTTTCACCAGGGTAAGTAAGGGTAAATATTCATAACTATGGTGCTATAAACAGAATTCTTACAAGGTCCTTTCTGCTGCCCCTGGATACCTAGAAGTCCCTGGACCTCAGGGCCTCCCTCCATATACCTACCCCAGAATCCTCAATACAAGTCTTAAAGCTCTCTGTCCCAACTAATCCAGAACCAAGTTGTTAGACAAAGCTAGTCTGGTTTAAGGACTAGTTTTCAAATGCAAACCTAGTACAATTAAAAGAAAAGGAAAATTCATGAAGGGAAAAAAAAGTCCAAGGAGAATTTCAGCACAGAGGTTTTGGCAGATAAAACCAACGTTCTGTCTTGTTGTAGCTACCCTGTGAGGGTGGGGGACAAGGAGAGGGGAACTCTAAAGAAGATTTGAGGCACCTTGTTTCTTTCCCTGGAGTTCTTTTTTTGCTCCCCCCACCCATAGTTTGAAGTACCTCTCCCTTCTGTTAACACTGGGTCATCACCAATGTGACTCAGAGGTGTAAGCTGGTAACCAGGATGGTATATGTACCAAAATGATACCCAATTTGAAGGGCACATGGGAAAAAACCCCAGCCCTACCACATAATTATTCTCTCAGCATCATTTAGAAAGTCACTGCCATTCCTTCCATTCCCTCAACCTCTAACATGACCAGTAGGGGGCACTGCAGGGTGAGATTCCCAGCAGTACCCCCTCCTTTCCACCAAGTTATTGGATCATAAAGTATGGAATATAACCCACTTATTTCAGCAACAGTAGTGTACTTTTAGTTACAGTAATTCTTACTGAATGATTGTCTATAAATTTAAGATCTCAGTTGCTCTTGGGATGTGATTAGCTAAAGAAGGAAGTTTTAGTGTGAAAGATATGGAATACGTTCTGACTGGGTGTTAGAAGGCCGTGAGGCAATGGGTCCTTGTGATTGCCTCTGAAAGAGTGGTTCGGACACGACCACTGGGGACCATGATGCATCTGGCTAGGGCACTGAGAGAAGGGTCTGGCAGCTTCAGACGAGGATTTGAGGGAGCCAGAGACGTGAAAGCTGAGTGTCTAAAACCTCAGGAAGCAGCTATCTTCAGTGCCTGACTTTATTGGATACTATGAACTTGGGCAATTGAACTTAAAGCCAACAGCAAGTTTATTATAAAATCAAATGAAGAGACAAATAGTTCTTTGTGTCAAGGAAGGGAAATTGAGGGAAGAGTGGAGAGCAAAGAGAAAACAAATCATAGAGTTTAAAAGAGTCACAAATCCTAAAACAAAAGCCCAAGGCAGATTTGGAAACTGGGGCTTTTTTATTTCAAAAAGAATTATTTTTCAATCAGGGAATTTTAGGTGATTCAAATAAAAAAGTACAAAGAGGATGATGATGAGAGGTCTCCCCTTTCTACAAGGCACTATATTTCCTTCTCTATGGCTTCCTAGAGATATTTCATGCATGTATACTAGTGGTGCATCATCTGATTTTCTGTTTTTAATATGACTATAACTTGCAGACAATCATTTTTTAGTCCTAAAGTGTTTCTTCATTCTTTTTTTATTGCTGTAAAATATTTCATTGTCTGTGGATAGACATCTGGGTTATTTTCAGTTATTTCCTTCTACAGACAAGGATTTACTGGACGTCCTTAAACAGGAAGCTGGAGTTCTGCGGAGAACACTAACATTCTCCACGGCAGTCAGTGCAGGATCAGGCTGCTTTGTGTGGGCTACCAGGGAGGGGTACATTCACAGGAGGAGACAAGTATCCTCAAAGTTCTTTATGTACCTACCAACCCAAGGTTGTAAAAGTCTATGAATCTGGCCTCGCACTTACTCCAAGACCATTTATAGTTTTTGTATATGGTCTTCCTGTGTAGATCCCAAAGAACTTTCTGATTTTCATCCTATTCCTTTGTCTCTTCTGGGCCTCAGTTTATTTATCTGTAAAATCAGAAAGGTGGACTATAAGATGTTCTCAAACTTTTTCTTAAGCTACAGTACTTTTTCATTATTTCTTGGCAAATAGTTTTCTGTGGAACACCTAAAGTACCCCTGAAAGCGGTGGGTGTCTATGGAAGATTGGATGAAAAGAAACAGACATTTGGTTTGAAAGATTTTTAGTTTATATCTGTGAGAACAATATAATAATGGCTGGTTACCTTGATTCATAGGGGGACAGAGTTCTGTTGAGTTTCTATCATCTACTAGCTTCTATATAAATTATAATATTAGATACATTGACCAAAAGGAAAAAGGCCAGAAACTTGGAACATGAAAAGTAGGTCTGGTTGGTGGTGGTGGTGGTGGGTAGGAAGGAAAGAAAGGAAAGGTTACAACTAGGAAAGTAATGCAGACAACATGTTCACTTGACCTCCAGATTAATTCATTGAGCAGTAAATGTCTCTTGTGAGCTGATTCCTGAATGTGGGAGGCTCTGAGATGAGAAGGGACCATATATAGAAAGCAAGAGATTAAGATTACAACTTAGTTCAGATTTTAAAAATATAACGTGTAGATGTTGACATTTTTCAGCAACATAAATAACTTCATCTCTGGATTTTAGACACGTTGGGAAGATTCTAAACATGATATGGTTAAATAGACTAGGGGAAGCATATTTCAATCTTGTCTCATCTTCTGGCAGAGGTGGAATCATGATGGCGTATATGTCTGCTAGGTAGACTGAACCATCAGTGCTAGGATGGGGATTTGGCACCATTCTCCTCTTAGGAATGTCGCCTGCATGTCTGCGGTGTCTGGGCAGGCAGAGTTCAGGGGAGATTTAGCCCTAAAAACCCTTCACAGTGATTACTTGTGATCCTGGTCCATTAAATGATAACAGAGGAATGACAAAAGGAATCTGATCTGTGAATCATGTCTAAAGGCCCTGAGCAGCCTCGTCTTCTTCTAATCATAGCAAATTGTCCCCCACATCTAAGTTAAGAGAGATAACCAGCATTGATAAGCTAAGTATTAGCTTTTTAAAAAAAGTACGAAATGTGAATAAATATAATAAAAATATAGTAATAATAAAATCAGAGTTCTATGGGCTCATAATTTCTAATATTTTGCTGGCATTGCCACTTCGAGTTTGTATCTGAATTTAATGTAAGTCAGAAGAGGGAATGGGAAAGTGTGCAAAGTGTGTGTGTGCGTGTGTAGCAGGCAAAAAAAACAAAAGAGTAGCTATGACTTCAAACTTTATTCAGGGTTTCCTGAGTTGATAAAGATAGCAGTAGCAAAGCTTGATGGTTCAGCTACCTGTCTCTTCTTGTGTTTAATACCATTTGGGATTATAATAGGTACTGGAACTCTTTTTTTTTTTTCCTGAAAATATGTGGAAAATTTTGTGAATTTTCAAAGTAGGAATTAAGATCTCTGTTTTCTGTACTGTGTGGTATCTACTAGAACCATCCTATCCAAGAAATGCTTCATCACAGGGCAGGGATTTCTGAAGTCTTTTGATTGAAAAGAGTTTGCGTAGACAAATGACGGTTTACAGGGAAATGCAGGACATGACCTGCCCTGAAAGGTCATAGACTGGCCCGTCAGCCTCTGAACCTAAGAGCAGGGAACTGACAAGGGTAACGGTCTGATCTCCTTAGGGGCTGTTAATGGGTTTGCCCACTCCAAGAAAGAGATCCCTGCTGGGTCACAAATGGACGGGTCCAGTGAGAATCTCATCATTCCCGTTGAAAGTCTGGTTCAAAGTTGTTACCAGTGTTGGGTCAATGACGTCATCTCTGTGTGAAGAGAAAATGCTATGTTTGAAGAGACACAGTTAGTCAAATGGCTTGTCAAATTAACTGTGTCTAATTTGAGAAATGTCTTAGAATGATTACAAGAATTTAGAACGAGCAAATCAAGTATGTTTTGGCCTGATACCTGTCTAACTATGCATTCTGACCACTGGCAACTGCAGGACTGGTATCCAACTGTGGCTGATAATAACAATCCACACCCCATCAAATCCTTATTAATAGAGAGGAGAGTAACTTCTGTTTTTCTCTGAGGATAGCAGAAAATCTGATTTTTTAAAAGAGAAATTCTTTGATAAAGAGATTGTAAGCACCTAGAAGGGTAGAGACACTACATATATGTAAGTTATATATACAATTAAAAAAAAAACCCTGTCCCTTTTCTTATTCTCTCAGCTGTGGTTCTTTGGGCACAGTGAACACACTTAAGTATAATTGACAAAGTGACCTAGCTTTCACTATTTGAAATGAGTCACCCTTAAAAATCTCAAAAGAGGCTGTGATGATGGGGACTGTTATAAAAGGCATATGGATTTTGAAAGGACATACCACGGTAGTCCCACTAATGCTTAGTTTTTAAAAAATAAAAAAGTAAATGAGAGCTTCCCTGGTGGCTCAGATGGTAAAGAATCTGCCTGCAATGCAGGAGACCTGGGTTCGATCCTTGGGTTAGGAAGATCCCCTGGAGGTGGGCATGGCAACCCACTCCACTATTCTTGCCTGGAGAATCTCCATGAACAGAGCAGCCTAATGGGCTACAGTCCATGGGGTCGCAAAGAGTCAGACACGACTGAGCGACTAAGCACAGCACAGAGAGGTTTGAAAATGTTTCTAAGGTAGAAAAAGCATCTTGTAAATGCTAGAAAAAAAGATATTGACCAATTTGATCTTCTGAGGTCTCTCTTCTTCCCTCATCTATGTGATTATGGGAATATTGTTTAAACACTCAGTATCTTAGTTTCCTTATCTGTAAAACTAGAGGAACATTTCTTTGATGCAGGGTTGTTAAATGAGCTAACATATCAGAACTTGCAACAATGATTGGCAATAGGAATTGCTCAAAAAATGTTAAGAATTCTTTCACTTTCATTAAAGATCCTGGGGGAAAGGACAGACTAGCTTCTCTCCTCCCCCAAAATGTAAAATATTTGACTAACATACTTTAAGTTTAGCATTCTTTTACCTTCAGAGAGAGGAAGTTTTGTGAACCTTCCAGCATAGTGATTTACAGTTGTGGAGTCTTCCATGCTCTCCTCTTCACTAGCTGCTTTGATTCCTCTGTGGGATATCTAAATAGATATTTCTCCGAAGACAAGCAAGTGGCCAACAGGCACATGAAGAAAATGCTCAACTTTGCTAATTATTAGAGAAACACGAGTCAAAACTACGAGTTATCACCTCACTCTAATGACAATGTGTGTGTGTGCTTAGTCGCTCAGTCATGTCCTCTTCTTTGAGACCCCATGGACTGTAGCCCACCAAGTTCCTCTTTCCACAGGATTTTCCAGGCAAGAATACTGGAGTGGGTTGCCATTTCCTTCTCCAGGGGATCTTCCCCACCCAGGGATCAAACGCGTGTCTCCTGCAGCTCCTGCATTGGCAGACAGATTCTTTACCACTGAACCACCTGGGAAGCTCCTGCTTAGAGTTCAGTCACTCAGTTGTGTCCAACTCTTTGCGACCCCATGGACTGCAGCACTCCAGACATCCCTGTCCATCTCCAACTCCCGGAGTTTACTCAAACTCATATCCATTGAGTCGGTGATGCCATCCAACCATCTCATCCTCTGTCATCCCCTTCTCCTCTCACCTTCAATCTTTCCCAGCAATCTTTTCCAATGAGTCAGTTCTTTTCATCAGGTGGTCAAAGTATTGGAGTTTCCGCTTCAGCATCAGCCTGAATTTCCTTTAGGATGGACTGGCTGGATCATTTCTGCATCAAGGGTGATGCAAAGCTCTTTCATGAAAATTGGCTCATTTTTGTTCTTTTTCCAAAGAAAACAGTCAAATAGCTACAGTAAATACAACATCTAAATTCTGATTTCATGAGTATGGGTTGAAGCCATTTTTAAAAAATATTCTCTTCAGGTGATTCTAATGTGCCCCCAGGGTTGAGCACCACGGAGTTAGATGCTCACTTAAGGTCTTACTGATTTAAAACGCTAAGGTAAAACAAAACTTTTATCTTACTTTATCTTTGTTAGTTTAGAATGGTCTTATTAAAGGTATGGACAATAAAAGTAATAAATACTATATAAGTGGGAAAATTTTGATAATTTGCGGTATTGGTTCATTCATTCACTGCGGTAGTCAGTGGTTTCTTAGCCCCTACGTTCAGGCGTTGTGCTGAGCACCAGGCATATCAAGGTGAAAGGGGCACAGTCAACACAGCCTGATGCTTGCGCTGTAACTAGCCATAGTGGAGGCGGAGACTATGGTCTAATACGTTATGAATGCTGTGCATGGAGTCTGCCTGAGAGTGAGTTCAGATTTTATTTCATCGGTGTTTTACAACTTATGAAGAATACTGAGTGGGTGAGGGGATCGTGATTATATTAGAAATATTACTCTGGTATTTTTGGTTTGGATGAGCAAGAAGATAGGGTGATCAGGAGAGAGAAGAGGGATGGGGAAGAAGTGGGGGAAAGGCTGGGTACCTAATGCTGGGATGTGACTGAGGGGATGAAGATGAGGGCCCGGACTTGGGAGATATGTTGGAGGTGGAATGACAGGACTTGACCAATTATGTGAGGGGGAGCTTTGATAACTCCAAGGAGCCTGTGTAGATGCTGCCACCATTCACTGAATTAGGGGAAGGTCAAGGTTGTGGATGGGGGTCTAGTGAGTTCAGTTTTGAATCTGTTACGAATTGAGGCATTTGGGAATATATTATCTTACTAGATGGTGGTTGATATATGGATCTGGGACTTGGGAAAGGAACCTCCATGAGGGATAAAACGAGGAACTGTGCAGTTGGTATCTGTAGCCCTAGGTACAGATTCAATTGTCCGGATAGAACACATAGAAGAATAAGAGGAAAGTCAAGGATGAGCTCAAGGAGTCATTAGTGTTAAGTGGAGGGTGGGTGGGAGAGGAGCCAGAGAGGACTGTTGGAGAAGGAGAGGCAGAGAGCGTGACAAGGACCAGAAGGGGAGAGTCTTGGGGACATCAAAGTGAAAGTGAAAGGTCGCTCAGTTGGGTCCGACTCTTTGCGACCCCATGGACTATACAGTCCATGGAGTTCTCCAGGCCAGAATACTGGAGTGGGTATCCTTTTCCTTCTCCAGGGGATCTTCCCAACCCAGGGATTGAGCCCAGGTCTCCCACATTGCAGGTGGATTCTTTACTAGCTGAGCCACCAGGGAAGCCCAAGAATACTGGAGTGGGTAGCCGTTCCCTTCTCCAGGGGATCTTCCTGACCCAGGAATCGAACTGGGATATCCTGCATTGCAGGCGGATTCTTTACCAACGGAGCTATGAGGGAAGCCCCGGGGACATCAGGAGGAAGACATCTGAAGAAAGGCAAACTGGTTAGGAAAGGTGACAAAAGAATCAAATAAGGTAAGTTCTGGACTGAGATAAAAGAAATAAATGTGGCCTCTAGGTGGGAGTGTGGTCAGTCGCTCAGTCGTGTCTTGTTCACGAACTCTCATCTCTTATCACCTTGTAGGTCATTTAATCTGGGCCTCACTGAACAAATGAGGAAATTAAGGCCCAGAAAAGTCATTACTTGTCTGAGGTCAAGTGGCAGAGTTAGGACCTTAATCCAGGGCTTTTCCATAGACGTTGGCATTGGTGCAATTAATTCGAACTAATTTCCTACTTGTTCATATGTTGCTTATTTACATGCTGGTGGTTTTGTATTTATGTAGTCTGTGTGTTTGCAGTTTTTCAGGGTGGTGGAAGATAGGAACTCTGTATTGATTACTTTATTACCTTTTTTCTTCCTCACTGTTGGCCTTTTGCCTTTATGGACAATTTAAAGAATAAACTATGATCGAGGCAGAAATATCCTACAAAATAGCACAGAGAACCTAGGAGAAGTACCCTGAAACAAAGTGTTTCTTAGAAACTGGGTCAGCAGAGTATCAGAACAAGGCACTCCAGTCTAGTTCATTTCTTTGTATCCTTTTACTGCAGAAGATCAAGCTCCGGCTGTCATATGTTTTGCTGTCCAGTGTAAGGCATCTTTAGTAGAGCCCTGGGCTTCTGTCTCTTCCACTCTATCATTCCTTTGGCTAAGTGGCCTTGGGGGCTGCTGAGAGGATGAGGGGAGAGCTGAGGAAACAGTTGCCCAATCACCCTCTGACTTTGAGTCTCAGGACCCGGTGTCTGAGAAATTTCCATCTAGAGAACTCCTGTCTTCTGGAAGCATTTACACTTTCATAACATTCGGGGTGAGTTTCTACGACCCCTGTCTCAACCACTTTTGTTCTCTTCCATTTATCCGATCTTCACCCATCTTCCTGACCTCTCTTTCCATCCCTTTTCTCTTGGTCACCTTCAGTTTCTTGTCTGTCTTTGTCTAGCTGCAGACCTCTTTAGTTAAACTGTCTCTATATATCTTTCTGACTGTCTTTCAGTGGGGAAGAAAATAAGCCAGTATGGGTAAAACTCATAGTAAAAACTGTGATACATAGTAATTGTTCAATAAACATTGTCATTGTGCAGTCAGAAGGCATTCAGATGTGCTGAAACCGTGGAACCACTGAGTGTGTGATAGTGCTATACAGTGTGTGCTCAGTCGCTCAGTCATGTCTGACTCTGTGACCCCATGGACTGTAGCCCTTCAGGCTCCTCTGTCTGTGGAATTTGCCAGGCAAGAATACTTGAGTGGGTTGCCATTTCCTCCTTCAGGGGATCTTCCCCATGCAGGGATTGAACCCACATCTCCTGTGTTTCTGTTTAGTTTTGACATTTTCATCAAGGACCTCCAAGTACCATGTAGTCTTGACTCTTCAGGAAGTTAGCTACAGGGACAGGCAGTGTACAGACCTGGAGCCCAGAGAAGTCCTTCCCTGTGGACAGGTACTCCTTTAGGATACGCTATTTCTGAATCTACAGCCACAGAAACCCACCTCACATATGTGTGATGTGCATGCCAGGAGAACGGTGAGCCCACCAGGAATTTGTAATGATAGCTAGTGCAGTGGATAGTAAAAATGTTTAGACTAACATTCATTCTCCCTTCTAGAGACATCTTGATTTCCTTTTGAGTCAAGACCCTTCCCCACTCTGATATCTTGGGATAGTCCACATTAGCAAGCTGCTATGAAAGGACAAGATTCTTTTTCTCCATATCCTGGTAGAGCCAGGATAACACACAGCCTAGGCTCAGATAATCAGTCACATCCTCCTGGGACTTGGAAATTAAGTGAGTGATGGAAAATTGAAAGAAAGAGTTGGAATTTCCTTATCATAGCAACTGTGCCCTGATAAGTGCTCAGCTCCTGATTCCTTTCTCTGGAGTGGACATGGGTCATGCCTCTTTCCAGGCTTGTTTTTCAGCCTGTAGTCAGTTCTGTGAATCCTTCATTTCTTTTGGCCGGAGTTAACCACTGTGTTAGTCTGCTTGGGCTACCATAACAAAATACTGCAGACTGCATGGCTTATACAATTGTAACTTATCTTCTCACAGTGCTGGAGACTGTGAGTTCAAGATCATGGTTTTGGCAGAGTTTGGTTTCTGGTGAGGATTTTCTTCCTGTCTTGCACCTCACGTGGTCTTTCTGTACACACATGATGGGAGAGAGTGGGCTTGATTTCTGGTGTCTCTTGTAAGGACACTAATCCTAGTAGATTAGAGTTTCACCTTTACGAACTGCTTAACCTTAATTACTTCTTTACTTCATATACAGCCACACTGAGGGTTATTGACTTCACCATGTGAGTTTTAGAGGGTCACAAACATTCAGTTAATAACACCAGCCAAAGTCAGTTCATTTTGCTTATAAATTAGGAATTTTGGCTGATAGACCTAAAGCCAATTTGCCAGTCTTACTTTTCCCTTCTGAAATGTAAACTCCAAAGTGAAAATTTTGCATATTGTTCTGCGAGACTAGGCTTTATTCACTTGGTTGAAATAGTAGTCTATTTAATAAGAAGTGAGGATTTTTTTGAACAACATTAGTTTTCCTCTTTGCTTGCCTCTCTGCTTCTCCAGCATTTTTTTGAGCAAGCCTGTCAGTCAAGCAGGTGATTGGAGACTCTGTGATGTCATTCTCCACACTGATGTCAGATGCCAACCTTGGGGCTGGCTGGGTGGAAAAATGACCAGCTTGGCTCTTAAAGTAATGGCTCCATGTTGCAAGAAGTTGGCAATTCTCTTCTTGCTTTTTTCTTTTTATTGCTTGTTCCACAGTTTGGAGAGCATACACAGCTGCCTGGCAGTTCTGCTCCTAAAGCTGTGGCATCCACCATCAAAGGCTCTTACTCTGACTGCTGCTCCAGACAGGACAATGGCAAATAATATTAAGCCAAACCCTTCCCCCGAGGTCTCTGAGCTAGAAGCCTGCCTGGAGCTTACCAGAGGGAAATCTGCCTAAAATTGTCCCCAGGATAAGACTTTTCTCAAACAAGCAGCACATAGTGCCACATGCACATCCAAGGAATTATCAACCAAAAAGGGGAATATAACCATGGCCCTAAAAAAGTCTTGGTTCATGCTCATTTCATTTTTCATTCTGCCCCAGTGTTCCTTGCCACACCTGGAAGTCACTCAGTATGAAGTGAACCGCAGCACTTTCCAGAACTGTTTTTGTGTTTTCTTTTCAACTGCAGATGTCTGGGAAACAGTAAACTCTTGTTTTGAAGCCTTTTAAAATTGAGCTTTTGATTCCAAGCAATTGAAAATTGTTCCTGTTTATTCTTCTTATTGGTGATAGTTTAACTAGCTAGATTTTGTTTTCTCTGGATTATGGTTTTTTATGGTTTTCCTTTAGGAGTTTACCAGTCCCTGGAGCTCGCTGGTAGCAGAGGAAAAAAGTGTCCAGAGAAACTGAATTTCTTTTATGTCTACAGAAAAAGTGGCCAGTTGTCATTACAGGATAAAACTAGGGCTTTCTTCCAAAGGGATTCATGGATTAGTAAAATCTGAGCAATATTAATACATTTTTGTTTTTTTTTATGCATGTCTAGAGTACATGCTTTGCAAAGTGTCTATAAAAGTAAGTCAAGATAACCGCTTATTTCTGGCATGTGTTATAGGATAATTATCCTAATAGTTCTTTACTCTTATATTTTAGCAAAAGGGATATTTTACTTTGAGTTGTTTGGGCAAGCCATGACTGATAGTTGCCCAAGTGTAGATCATTTATTAAAATGTCTAAACTCCTTTTTAGTCAAACAGGTAGTTCTTACCATCCTGCACCATTTCTATCAGTTCTTCCTACCCTACCAACTAAAACTACCCAAGCAGTTATTGAGAATTCACTGTGTACATCCTGAGTTTTGCTATGAAGACTAAAGGGATGAAGGTGTGATAAAGAAAGTATTTAGAAAAAAAGGGCACATGTTTGTAGTTGGTCCAGACTGTGGATGGCACAAAATATGTGGAAGCCAAAAGAGGGACAGGGTAGGCTTTGCCAGAGCAAGTTTCTCACAGGAGAGTGTGGGCTCCACATGGATTCTGTATTATGCAGAGCAGATGGTAGGAGGTAATTCTAGCCTGGAAGATAGCTGAGAAGAGATGTGAATGGAAAAACCAGGTGGGTTAGGAAGCTAACCATTGTTGGACAGTCATATGTATCGGGAACTGTGTGAAATTCTTGACTGTATATCTTTAAAAATTTAATCTTATTTATTAATTTGCAGTGCAGTAGGAGGTCTTATGTCTTTATTTTAGAGGAGGAACCTCTTTGTGTGACTGATGGAGTATGTCCCTTGCACTGGCAGGCGAATTCTTATCCACTGTACTACCAGGGAAGTTCTAGGAGTTGTATTTGTGATAACATTTTGTCAGCGGGATCAACAGAATTTGCCAGTAACAAAGAAGAATCAAGCATGATACATCTGCTCTTTGGCTTGCATGACAAACTCAGTGTTACGGTACCATTGGTTGAGATGAGGGTGACAGGAGTGTGCTTGAGTTAGGGAAATTCAATAAATCTGTTTGGATGGGTTAAATCAGAGGTGTCATATGAGACATCCACGTGAAAATGTGCAACAAGCCACAGCATATATGAGTCTGGTGACGCCTAGGCTAGAGGCCTAAATTAGTGGATCTGACAGATTTTTGCTATAATTAAGGCTAGGAAACAAGATGAAGTCACCTAGGGACAGAAAAAGGACATATTGGAGTTGATCATGAAATTCAGGTCCACTTGACTCTAAAGGGACTTTCCTGGCTGAAAGGGAGGGGCCTCCAGAGGAGGAGCAAGAGATGAAGTTAGTACCTCGGGAGCGTGCAGTGAAGGCACATTGCTATCTCATGGGAAAGACAACTGAAGCTCCCATAGGTCCTTGAACGTGGGAAAGATGTAAAGGAAACAAGGACAGAGATGGTACTGCCTGGGGACCTTGTGTGCCCTTCACAGGTAACCACGAGCTGTTAGTGTGAAGCCTCCATGCCCTTGACTTGCAGACTTCCTGGCTTGCTCCTGGGTCACTTCATTCTAATTGGTCCTGCTCTCACCAGTGAGAACTGGCTTTCCTGAGCATTGTCTGGAACCCCTTTCTCTCTCTGAACAGGGCTGAGGACCTCAGTGGCATGCTTTCCTAATCGCAGCTCCCTGCCTCTTATTACATAACTGCCTATGCTTTTGCACCTTGCCTTTTAATTGCCTTTCCAGCTTAGCTTTGCCCCCTTTTATTGGCACAACTTATGCATTCTGCCAAGTTTCTCCCTTCAGTTCAGTGAATTTGACCTTTGCTGTCAAGTCTTTCTGGATGCCATCAACCTGACATTTTAAGGGATGTTTTAACAGACCTTTCAATTTTTGAGATATAATGTTATCTATATTTTTATTTTATATTTTTTCATCGGCTGTATCTGCATAGTCTGACTTGTAAATTTCATGTGTATGCTCTTAGATTACAAACTCAAGGAGGGCTGACTGTTATTTTTCAGGGCCTCACTGTCTCCCCAGAATGCTTGCTTAAATACTTTTGACTCTGATGGTCACCGAATTGTTGCCTGAATCAGTATAGTACACTGATCATCAGACTTTCTTCTGCTTAATGAATATTCCTGCTTGACAGTGATCTCATTTTGTTTAGGCCTGGGTTAATATTCTTGGTTCCCAAGCCTTCTTACTGTTATCTGCGTGTCTGCTTAATCCTACAAGTATGTCAAGGGAAGCTTGCTGGAAATCAGGTGAATGATTCTGCTTCATATTATAACAGAAAAGAATAAGAGGACTCCAAACCTCCAAATTTTACTTTTCTCTCATACCCTCTGATGCCCTACAGTTCTTCCAGAGGCTTCTTCGAGCTGCGCTGCTTTCCAGAAGCCTCATGGAAACATGCAGAGCTCAGTGTGTCCATCTGCTGGAACCCAGCACAGTACCTGGACGGCAGCCTGATGAGGCCAGAGAGGAGTCCCTTGCCGGTCTCCTGGTGCCTGCGTTGCTGCCTCGCCTGTATGTGAATGTCCAGACAGGACACCTCTTTCTTGTTAAAGCCAGATATTCCATATCAAGCTCAGCTCCACACAGTTTTTCACTTCAGATCAGTGTGACTGTCTCCTGACACAGGACCCAAGCTCCTTATACATCCTTAGATATGTGTTCTTCAGGCATAGCCAGAGAGACTCATTTATTGCTTACTTTATGTCAGTCATAATTTTTGGCTAAGAAAGCATTTAATCATATCTTTTTGATTACAGTTGACCCTTGAACAACATGGGTTTGAACTGCACAGGTCCACTTACAGACAGTTTTTTTCTGTAGTAAATACTGTAAGTACTATACCATCTTCATTTGGTTGAATCTACATATACAGAGGAACTTCATACATGAAGGGCCATATACACATATACATATATGGAGAGTCAGAGCACTTAACCCCCACATTGTTCAAAGGTCAACTGTACTTCTTGTTTTACACTTAGAGATGCTAAAATAGTTCAAACTTAGTGAAGTGAGGAGCTCTCCTATAATATATCCCAGATAGAAGATTTTTCTCCAGAAACTATTCTCCAGGAATCCTTCCTTGACTCCATGAGAAGAGTTGATATTTTCTGCTTGATTTCCTTCTCTAGATGAACTTGCCTCAATCATGGTCTCCCCTCCTCTTCCCAGAGCACTGAGCTTGCTTGATGGTTGACCCATCCTGAAAATGCTTAATTGATTAATATCTGTGTCTCTGAGATCTATCAGAGATAACAGCTTATCTATTTCTGAAGGAAGTGAATGGACAGCAACTCTTTGGCTACCTTCTTAATGGTTTCTTCTCATACTTATCTAATAGAACTGGTTGACAGTGTTTCAATAAAAAAAGAGACCTGATAACACAGGGTTATATTTTTTGCATAAATCCAGGTCTGTTTCCTTCAACCGAACCCGGCCAGATATAATTACTAATCTTTGATTTTGTCCCCGTTTGCTTGGTCTTAGGCTTAGTCCTGTGACTGCAGACCCTGTTACCTTGTCTTCCTCTTTAGAGAACTACTTTCTGGGACTGGAATCTTGTCTCAGATCTGTCCTGCAGGCATGAACAGATGTTCTGACTGGCACCTGTTACCTGACTGAGTGAGTGAGTGAAGTGAAAGTCACTCAGTAGTGTCCCACTCTTTGCGACCCCATGGACTATATGGTCCATGGCATTCTCCAGGCCAGAATACTGGAGTGGGTAGCGTTTCCCTTCTCCAGGGGATCTTCCCAACCCAGGGATCGAGCCCAGGTCTTCTGCATTGCAGGTGGATTCTTAACCAGCTGAGCCACCTGGGAAGCCCAACAATACTGGCGTGGGTAGACTATCCCTTCTCCAGTGGATCTTCCTGACCCAGGAATTGTACTGGAGTTTCCTGCATTGCAGGTGGATTCTTTACCAACTGAGCTATCAGGCAAGCCCTGATATCCTGACTGAGCTCCAGCTCTTAACTGAGGCTTGAGCTCCCGGCTGGGCTCCACCTATGTGAGTGGACTGCTCACTGCAAGCTGTTGCTTGCGGTATCCTGAATTTGGTATAGCCTTTGAACTCCATGTCTGGATCTCCTGCCTGTCTGCCTTAACAACCACAGAGTTTTCCCAGCCTCTGACTCAAGACTTGAGCTGAATCCATTTTCATGGTCTATTCTTTGTGGCCAAGAATGACTTAATGTACTGTATACCCTGGGCTTCCCTGATGGCATAGTTGTAAAGAATTTGCCTGCCAATGCAGAACACACAAGAGATTCAGGTTCAATCCCTGGGTCAGGAAGATCCCCTGGAGGAGAAAATGGCACCCATTCCAGTATTCTTGCCTGGAAAATTCCATGGACAATGGAGCCTGGTGGGCTACAGTCCATAGGATGGCAAAGAATGTGACATGACTGAGCATGCACACACACACACACCCCCTAGGCCTGATCACGGATTTTCCACTTTGTCTGCTCCATGGCACTTGTTCTTTACCCAGAAGGGTTTAGAGTCAGCCACCAATTTGTTATACCACTAGGCATTCCATTTAGATCACATACAAAACCAGTAACGCTTACAGATTACTTGCAAAAATAGTAAAAACTCTATGTTTAGATTTCCAATTAGAGAAGATAAAAATCTGTCCCTGAGGTAGTTCTCTATTGTAAGGAAGAAGTTGAATGATACTGTGTTTTTAAAATGTTTCTGCTGAAGTCATTGTATATTTTACCTATATTGTGATTGATAAAAGAAAAAAAGATCATTTTTCTGCCATCTTAAAGAAGATCTGAATAGTTTACATACCATTAATATAACAGCTACACACTCCAGTATTCTCAGACTTCCCTTGTGGCTCAGTGGGTAAAGAATCCACCTGCAATGCAGGAGACCTGGGCTCGATCCCTGGGTTGGGAAGATCCCCTGGAGAAGGGAAACGCTACCCACTCCAGTATTCTGGCCTGGAGAATTCCATGGACTGTATAGTCCATGGGATTGCAAAGAGTCGGACACAACTGAGCGACTTTCACACACTCACAATCTAACGGCACAGTTTAAGTCAGAACAGTAAGTATCTTTCTTTTTTATATTAAATGGACTTTATTTGATTTTATCATGTACTCATGTATATCAGTTATCTGTTTTTTTTTTTTTTTTTAATCTATTTTATTTCAGTTTATTGTGATGAGAACACTTAAAAAGAAATCTACCCTCAAGTTTTTATGGACACAATACAATAGTATTGACTATGTTGCTGTTGTTCAGTCTCTAAATTGGGTCTGACTCTTTCTGACCCCATGGACTGTACTCCACCAGGCTCCTCTGTCCATGGGATTTCCCAGGCAAGGATACTGGAGTGGGTTGCCATTTCCTTCTCCACAGTTATCTGTTTTTAAAGAAGAAGGAATTGAGGCAAAGAAAAATAAGGTTCTTACTCAAGAAATCTTCAACTCTTGCTATGATTGATTTAGTTTTAGATGTTCAATTTGAAAAAAATTGATATAAGGGAGGTTTTCATTCTGAGTGGGTGCTATTTTAAGCTTGTTCTGGTAATGTGCCTTCTTTAGAACAGTAAGTATCTTAAATAGTGCTACCCTAATTTTCCTATATCCAGTGAGTATTGATTCATATTTTCTTATGAAAGGTGAGTAAATACTATAGTCTCATTGTGAAAGGTTATGTAAAACCATTATAATTAACTAGAATTCATGATGGAATTTCTAATAAGTAGTCCATTTTACAGTGGCAAGATACAAAATAAATATATATTTGAAATGATAATACCTTCACCCCCATCTTAGCCAAAATTTATATCTGAAAGACTGTTTATACAAATGATAATGGCTGGACAACATATTAAAAATAGAATTTTGACCCACAAGCTATAGCAACCTGCCCAGGAAACCAACCCATTTTTGGTAATAACCAGCCCAGGAAGCCAGTGTATTTATGTCTTGGACTTGGAGGAAGTCAGAATGCTAGTTTTAGTAGCAATCTAGGAGCTCAAACAATAACGTCTATAATGATTGGTCCTAAAAGGCCAGGACTCGGTTAATAACTGATGACATCCCTAATTTTTGTCCCTGTTTCCAACTTAAGACCAAAGGGAGACAGCCAAGTATGTCCCCTAACCAATCACCTAGGATGACCCGGTTCTAGTTAGTCTGTCTATAGCTCCCCCATGCCAACAGCTTCTAATCAGGGCATATCTGAAGCCCCCTTTTTTCCACTCTGACACTTCCCTACTCCTCTGCTTGCCTTTGAGTCTCTGCCAAAATGCAAGTTTTGGTGACTGACTCTCTTGCTATAGCAAGCTATGAATAAATAGACTTTGCTTGTTCTCGTTTGGGTCAGTCTTTCTTTATTTTCACGTATCTGTCGTGTCTTCAAGAAATCTTGTCTTGGACTTCCCTGGTGGTCCAGTGGTTAAGAATCCACCTGTCAGTGCAGGGGACATGGGTTCGATCCCTGATCTGGGAAGATTCCACATGCCACAGGGCAACTAAGCCCCTGCACCACAGCTACTGAGCCCATGTACCCTAGAGCCTGTGCTTCCCGACAAGAGAAGTCACAGCAATGAGAAGCCCATGCATTGCAACTAAGAGAGTAGCCCCACTCGCTGCAGTTAGAGAAAAGCCTGCACAGAGCAATAAAGACCCAGCACAACCAAAAATAAATAAGTAAATAAACTTCAAAAATAAGTAAATAAATGCAAAAGATGTTACAAACTTCAGCACTGAAAAGCTTAAAAAAAAAAAAAGAAAGAAATCTTGTAAAGATATTCTTCTTTTTTCCTTTGCTTATAAGAGTGCTGGTATCCTTAAAGTTCTTTTTTTTCTTTTTCTTTTTTTGTAGTGGTTTTGCCATACATTGACATGGATCTGCCACAGATGTACATGTGTTCCCCATCCTGAACCCCCCTCCCACCTCCCTCCCCATCCCATCCCTCTGGGTCATCCCAGTGCACCAGCCCCAAGCACCCTGTCTCATGCATAGAACCTGGACTGGCAATTTGTTTCTCATATGATAATATACAAGTTTCAATGCCATTCTTTCTATTCATCCCACCCTCGCCCTCTCCCACAAAGTCCAAAAGACTGTTCTATAGATCTTTGTCTCTTATGCTGTCTCGTATATAGGGTTATCGTTACCATCTTTCTAAATTCCATATATATGCATTAGTATACTGTATTGGTGTTTTTCTTTCTGGCTTACTTCACTCTGTATAATAGGCTCCAGTTCATCCACTTCATTAGAACTGATTCAAATGCATTCTTTTTAATGGCTGAGTAATATTTCATTGTGTATATGTACCACAGCTTTCTTATCCATTCGTCTGCTGATGGACGTCTAGGTTGATTCCATGTCCTGGCTATTATAAACAGTGCTGTGATGAACATTGGGGTACACTAAAGTTTTGAGTTAATAATTTAAAGTTTCTCAGTCTCTTAACTTTCCTGTTATTGAAAATCTATGTCCTCTAATTTAGGCTGAATTTGAAAATTTGATTTTTAATTTAAAATTCAACATTCTCTATCCACAATAAAATAATGTTCTCCAACAGGTTGCATTATAACTAAAATTTGACAATCTTTGGTATAAAATTGACTGAACTCATTTTGAATGTTAACTGGAATACATCCATAAATTTACTTTTATGTTCATGGTTGTGTTTCTCCTTTGAGAATGCAAATAATTCAGCAGTTATTGAGAAAAAAGTGCATAATTTTTCCTTAAATGTTTCATAATCTTCCTTTGTTCAATTTGGCATTACCTTCTCCTCATTATTAATATCACACTCTTAAAATTTTTAAAAATTTATTTTACTTAATTTTTTCTTTTTAAAATTGCAGTATAGTTGATGGTATCATCATCTTATTACAATCTTTATTACATTTTATTATCTCTTCCTACCTCACATTACCAACATCACTGTTTTTCAAAGTGTGGTCCTCAGGTCACTTGTATTACCCAAGAGGCTTGTCAAAATGCAAATTCTTGGGCCTCATCCAAGATTTACTGAAGCTGACTTTTGAATTTTCATTTCAAACATGTTTCTCCAGATAATTTCTATATATCTTATTTATTCTATATATCTGTCTGTGTATTGATGTATCTTCATCATGCTGTCTGTCTGTCTAAAGACTAAAATTTAGGAGTCACTGGTCTACTAAATGTCTGTCAAGTGCCTGACACAATGTCTTTTATCCTTAAAATGGTCGTAAATTATAGTCTCTATTTTTTTTTTGTCCATATATGTGTGTTTACACCTTTTTCAGTTTGTCTATATTTTAAAAAATTATTTATTTTAAAAGAAACAAAGATTAATATTTTTAATGATAAAATATACAATTTTGCAAAGAAGGCAGACATCATAAACCATTAGTTGTCTTAACAACAAAAAAACAAAGATACATAAAGCAAAAATCAGAAGAAATATAAGGGAAAAAATATATTATCATAGTGAGACATATTAACATTTCTCTGAAAATATTTTATCAAGTGCAGATAAAATAAGAATAGGAGCATCTTGGATGATGTAATTAATGATTTAAATATAATAAATTTATATTGCATTAATTTATGGTAATCATATCCTACACAAATATATTTAAAATTTAGTGTCTCATATGTTTTTGTTAGATGTCCACAGGACATTTAGAAAAACTGTCAAAAAGATAAACGTTACTAAATTTCAAAAAGTAGAATTTTGTGTGTGTGTGTGATTCAGTTATACATATATGCATGTTATTTTTGAAATTACTTTCCATTATAGATTATTATAAGATATTGACTATAGTTCCCTGCGCTATACAGTAAACCTTTGCTGCTTGTTGCATATTTATTTTTTTAAGTAAGAGATATAGCATTCTATTCATACTAAGTCAAACAAGTGGAATCAAAATGTCATAAATTTTTTAGTTAGGCAAAAATTCATAAGTTTTCTAAAATATAGATATAAAACATATTATGTTTATATATGCATACAGAAACTTTTCTACTACGCTTGATAAAGGCTTGAGAAAGAACATCAAAAAAAGAGATGGAGAAATTGGGAAACATAAACTAAATGAAATGGGAGCACTGAATATGAAATAGAAAAAGTGAAACAAAATAGATAAAAATAAAAGATCCTCATCCCCAGTTGTTTTTAAACATGGCTGCTCATTAGAAGCATATCTGGAGCTTTGGGGAAAAAAAAAAGCAATACCTAGGCATTGGTATTTTTCAAAAAATTCCAAGATAATTCTAATATGCATCTGGATTTTAAAAAGTGATTACAGGTTTTTCTATTAAATGGTAGTTTTGGTGATACAGAATTATGTAATTTTTCTTTGACCAATCATGATACAATGGTATTAAGTGAAGAGCAGTCACTTAATCACAATAGCAAAAGATGTTTATCAGTTTTCATAATCAATAGCCAGACAAACTATAAAAGATAATTATAATTGCAAACCTTAATGGGAACATGATTAACCTAACAATATAAAATAATTACATACAATTTGGGGGGTCAAACAGAGTGATGTGGTAAGTGTAAGTGCATTCATGCACAGGTTTTCATATACCCAGTCAGTCTACGTCTTTTGGTTGGTACATTTAATCCATTTACATTTGAGGTAATTATTGATATGCATGATCCTATTACAGTTTTCTTAATTGGTTTGGTTTTTTTAGGTAGAGCTTTTCCTTCTCTTGTTTCCTACCTAGAGAAGTTCCTTTAGCATTTGTTGTAAAGCTGGTTTGGTGGTGCTGAATTCTCTTAACTTTTGCTTTTCTGGAAAGATGTTGATTTCTCCATCAAATCTGAAGGAGAGTCTGGCTGGGTAGAGTATTCTTGGTTGTAGGTTCTTCCCTTTCATCACTTTAAATATGTCATGCCATTCCCTTCTGGCTTGTAAACTTTCTGTTGAGAAATCAGCTGACTGCCTGATGGGAGTTCCCTTGTACATTATTTGCCATTTTTCCCTTGTTGCTTTTAATATTTCATCTGTCTTTAATTTTTGTCAATTTGATTACTATGTGTCTTGGTATGTTCCTCCTTGGGTTTATCCTGCCCAGGGCTCTCTGTGCTTCCTAGACTTGGTTGGTTATTTTCTTTCCCACGTTAGGGAAGTTTTCAGCTATTATCTCTTCAAATATTTTCTCAGGTCCCTTCTCTCTCTCTTCTCCTTCTGGACCTCTGTAATGCAACTATTGGTGTGTTTAATGTTGTCCCAGAGGCCTCTTAGGCTGTCTTCATTTCTTTTCATTCTTTTTTCTATATTCTGTTCTGTGGCAGTGATTTCCACCATTCTGTCCTCCAGGTCATTTGTCCACGCTTCTGCCTCAGTTATTCTGCTATGGATTCCTTCTAGCGTATTATTCATCCCTGTTTGTTTGTTCTTTAGTTCTTCTAGGTCTTTGGTAAATATTTCTTGCATCTTTTCTATCTTTGCCTCCATTCTCTTTCTGAGATCCTGAATAATATTCACTGCCATTATTCTGAATTCTTTTCTGGAAGGTTGCCTATCTTCATTTCATCTAGTTTTTCTGGGATTTTATCTTGTCCCTTCATCTGGGATGTAACTTTCTACTTTTTCATGCTGATTAACTTCCTATAATGTGCTTCTACTCCACCGTCTTGAACCAACCCTATAACCTCTGTTTTATATTGAGAAAACCGGCTCAAGACAATAAGTGACTTGTTCAGAATCACACAGCTAGTAAACCATAAAGCTGCAAATAGAATCCAGATTGTCAATACAGAAATAATCCTATATGTTAAGAAAAAAATCTAGCCTTTTTATGGGGACTGATTTTTTTTTTTTTTTTTTGCAGAATCTTAATTTCCTTACCAGGGATCAAACCTATGCTCTCTGCAGTGGAACAGCTGTGTTTTAACCACTGAACCACCAGAGAAGTCCTTGATCTTTCCTTTCTTTAAGGAGCATTAAAAATTTTATTTTATTGAAGTGTAGTTGATTTACAATGTTGTATTTATTTCTGCTGTACAGCAAAGGGATTCAGTTATACACATATATACATTCTTTTTCATATTCTTTTCTATTATAGTTGATCACAAGATACTGAATATAATTCTCTGTGTTATACAGTAGGATCTTGTTGTTTATTCATTCTATAGGTAATAGTTTGCGTCTGCTAATCCCAAACTTCCAATCCACCCCTCCCCCACCCTTTCTTCCTCTTAGTAACCATAAGTCTGTTCTTTATGTCTGTGAGTCTGTTTCTGTTTAGTTATTAGATAAGGTCATTTTTGTTATATTTTATATTCCACATACAAGTATTACCATATGGTATTTGTTTTTCTCTTTCTAACTTATTTCACTTAGTATGATACTCTCTGAGTGTATCCATGTTGCTGCAAATGGCATTATTTCATTCTTTTTTATGGCCAAGTAGTATTCTGTTGTATATATGTACCATATCTTCTTTATCTGTTCATCTGATGATGACCATTCAGGTTGTTTGCATGTCCTGGTTATTGTGAGTAGTGCTGCTATGAACATAGCAGTGCATATATCTCTTTGAATTACAGTTTTGTACAGATATATGCCCAGGAGTCGGATTGCAGGATCACATGGCAACTCTACTTTTAGTTTTTTGAGAATCTTTTTAGGAACTTATCTTAATGCTCTATTGAATCAACCATCCAATCAAGCTGCAAGAGTCTCTCTGGTAGCTGGGTGTAAACACAGGCTAAATTGTGAGATATGTTTTGATGATGAAACTTAACTATCATCCCATTTATGAGATTAGCAATGTCTCAGTGGAGACCTTGAGCAAAGGTGATGAGTTCTCCAGGGCAGCTGTGGATGATCAGTTCTTAGAGCAGCAAGCAGTATAGTTTCAGCAGAGAATCCTGTGATTGTTGAGACTGGTACAGAACTTGAACTGTGGGGAACTAAGTTTATTTTCTGTTGGCAAAACAGCTCTAAGGGAAAGTCTTAAAAAGGCTTATAAAAACTTAAAAGGCCCTTGGACATCAAATGGCTCTTACAAATTAATCAGAAACATACGGATTAGATTTCTCATAAAATACATTTAGGTTTAAAATTATGGGAAAAAGTACAGGGCAAAATGTCTTTTAGGTTTGTCCAAACCAAACCCCAAATGCTTGGGAAAAGTTGCAAATGCTGTAACAACAGCAGGATGATGCTGAGGACATATGTGGCATCTTCAGGTAACACAGGAAAAGAGTCCCATTCTCCTACAGTGGGGCAGGGCCTGAATGCACCTAGAAATGTGGATGACAACTCTGGAAGGTTTATGTGATGCTGGCTGATTTGGGAAGGATGCTGGGAGTACATGGGAAGGAAGGAGAAGAGTTTGGAGGCAGAGGAGATGGTCTTTCACTGTTCCCAGGAAGGTTGGCTAGTGGCATTCTTCCCCTCCCCTAGCAGGTATTGTCCCATTCCTACCCTCAGCAAGTCTTCTGAGAGCAACCTTGGTGTAAAAGGAGGGATTTCTGGCTGGGTAGAAGAGGACCTGAATTTAAATCCCAGCTCTGCCATTTCCTGGCTGGCTGATGTTCAAGGCACTCCCACCCTAAGACAGATGAATGCCGTTCATGATGCCGGAGGCTTACTAAGCTTCAGTTTCCCACCCATTGAATGGGAGATATCACAAATAGCTCCCATCACAAATAGCTATGCTCTGGATAACACTTGGAGTAGTGTTGGGAAGATTTAGGTAAGATGGTGATCTACTCCACTTAAGCACAGTGCTTGGCACCTTCTGAGAGCTCAGTAAATGACTACATCATTATTCTTTGGCATGATCCTAATGTTCTTGTTTCTTAGATTTCTAAGGAAAAAGGAGTCAGTTGCCACACAGAGTGCACCAGGAGGGAGGAAAGGATGAAGGTATGTGGGAACAAAGGGTTTTCCTTGTATCTAGGAAGAAGATAAATTTTAGAATTGAGTTTAAATGTTGGAAAGACTGTTCCCTTGCATGGAGGGGTGAATCTGATCTATTAATTCCTCCTTCAGATGCAAACAACTTTTGGTTCTTTCTTTTAAAAAAGTAAGTGGCAGTCATGGATCACAAATGGTTATTTAGTCTTCTAAACTTGTGTTTTGTTTGTTCAAATAATATTATATATATATTATGAACAATTGTCTCAAATAGTTTTGAAGTTAAAAAAGTCTTGTCATGGACTCAGTGCCTTTTCAATACCAGAAAAGACTGTTATTGGAAATGGATAATTGAGTATCACAAAAACCATCAGTCTATTTTGGCCAGCTTCTTTCTTTTCTCTCTGATCTGGGCTTCCACACTTGCCTCCTGTTTGCCTAGAGATCATGGCCCTCGATGAGTGCAACTCAAACCTTGATGCTAGCTAGATCTTTGAAGGTAACCCGTGCTAAGCCCCTTCAGTTATGTCTGACTCTTTGCAATCCTATGGACTGTAGCCTGCCAGTCTCCTCTGTCCATGGGATTCTCCTGGCAACAATACTGGAGTGGGTTGCCATGCCCTTCTCTAGGGGGTCTTCCTGACCCAGGGATCGAACCTGTGTCTCTCCCATTTCCTGCCTTGGCAGGCGGGTTCTTTACCACTAGTGCCACTCAGTTCCCCAAGCTCGTCTCCCTCCACCAACTTCACCTCACAGCTTGTTCAAAGCTCAGGGAGACTGAATAACTGACTAAATTTGTTTGCTTAAGGAGTGATCTGCCTGGAAGAATGTTTTCTTGCCCTTGAAAATATTTTGGTTGTTGTCTTCTCATTACTTCAAAAAAGAGCTTGAATCCTGATGGGTACAACCATCTGTGTTGAGTATATACTCTGGACATTCTGCAGTAGTATTATTTAGTTACTTAAATATATATATATGAGCATCAATATGTTCTAATAATAATTTATGTTCTTAGATCTCTTAGCATTCATTTTTGTGTTCATATTTGTTTATGTAACCTTGTAGCACCATGCATCAAATATTGATAAAACACACCTGTCATATCTGGGAAAATGAATGTGAATCTCTTCTGTTATTGGTTGCCTAACCATTAGTTCACTTGTGTGCATACATACATATTTTACTTAATTCTAGATTTTAAATGGAAGAGAAAGGACTAATAATTTAATGTTACCATGAGAATTCAGTTTATTTTATTATTCTGAAATTTATGGTTAACTGTAGTTTTGCTTATACATTACAGTGGTTAACACATTTTAGGGGTATACCTACAATGGAAAAAAGCCATCCACCAGTGAGAACTTCTCGTGAAAACTAAATTGCATAAGCTCAGAGCAGTATGTTACATAAGAAGACAATTTACAATCATCATGATAACGTAGGCCGTTTTCTGGAAAGAAAAGATGGCAATATCTGTAAAACTGCACCTGCAAGGAGGCTATAATTTCTGTGTGGCTGTGACAGACAATGTGAATCATGGATTATTACCATTTTTTGTAAAGGGCTCCATGCATTTCCCATTATTTATTATAGCTCCTATAGGATTTGCCCCCGTATACTCACATGGATTGAGATAGATATATATTCAGACACACAGATGTGTATATAGTTATATACTTATACACATATATTATACATACACAGATTATGCTTGTAATTTATGGCAAAGAAAATAAATAAGCTCAATGGCTAAAACCTTGCAAAACACCCAAACTCAGACAAAAGGAACCTTTACATCTGCCTGTTAAACTTGGGACTAAATCCCTGGAAGGATTCTCAAAGCTGCTGCCCAGATTTTCAAGGAGAAACCTCAATCTCGTTAATGAACCATAGCCAAAGACCAGGTTTCCCTCCGGTGTCCACGTACTCAGTGGCCTCATTTGTCATTTTGCTCTGGGCTCTGCTGAGCTGCATCCAGCCCCAAGTGCCCATGGATGTGACTGATTCCAGCAAAACCAAATGGAGCTCTTTCTTTGCACTTTCCTGTTGTCATCACAAGCTGTTTATAAGCCCGGTTCTCTTGGTGCCAAATGATTCCCTGCTGCAAATGAATCACTTCTGCAAAATATTTATAGTTCAGTCTATTAGATATTTGGTAATTGTACATGGCAACAGTCAGGGCAGGAATTGAAAGTGTGTCAAGTTTGATCTCTGTCTCCTTTTTTCTTTCTTGATAACCTTGACTACTTTCAGACATCTCTAGTCCCAGCACTCTTTCTGCATCAGTTACCTATTGCTACAATAATGCTAAGTAGCAAACAAGTGTACAACCTCAGTGACATATTTAGCATTTATTGTTCATTCTGGAGTCAGCTGGGGGAAAGCTGGAGGGTCCTGCTCATCTTGGCTGAGCTTGTTCCCCTATCTTGGTTGAGGTCAGCTAGCTCTTCAGTGATCTAAGATGGCCTCAGCTGTGGGGCAATTGGCTTTGCTAGGTGTTTCATCTTCAACAGGTGAATCCAGGCATGTTCTTACGATGTCAGCAGAGGTGCAATAGGGAGGGTAAGCTCAATTGTGAAGCACCTTTCAAATATTCTTGCATCACATTCCTAACATCTCATTGGTACAGCAGATCACTTGGCTGAGCCCAGAGTCAGAGTGGAGGGCACTGTCAAATTACACAGCAAAAAGCATGGATATAGAAAGGAGTGAAGAACCGGACTGTGCTTCTGTTGTATTATCCCCTTCCTCCCGTGGAATAGCTTCTCAAGAAAGGATCTAAGCTACATTTACATTAAGCTGCAATCATGGTTTTGTGTAAAACGAACATCGCAACTGCCATGGCTATCTGCTTTTTAGATCCGATAAAAAGATGGGGGAAAAGAAATGAGGCTCTGTGTTTGAGTCATGATGGCCACAAATTTTTCATCCTTTTACCAACTGAGGAAGGTTCTATTCTTCCATCCCTTTGAATCTGGGCTGGGCCGATAGCTGTATGATTCCTAGAACACAGTGGAAGTGACCTATTGTCCGTCCTGGGTCCAGCCTTTTAGAGGATTGGCAGCTCCTGTGTCTCCTTCTTGAAAATTTCATTCTAGTGAGGTTCTCTCTCAGAACACAGTTGCCATGAGATAAGAAGCCCAGACCGCATGGAGAAGCCACAAAAGGTAGCCTCAATTGCCATCCACGTGCACTGATGGTTGAGCCCAACTGGGCTCCCGAAGCCTGCAGCCTTACCAGCGTCTTGTGGGTGTGAAGATCTGTCTCTCTTGGCCCAGAGTTGTGAGAGACAATAAAATGGCTATAGTTTATTTAAGTCACTAATATTTGGGATGGTTTGCTATGCAGCCATAGATAATGGAAACACACTACACCACAAATGACATTCTAGGCATTCGACCAAGGGGAAGGAGGGAGGTATTTTTGATCTGTAGATTTTTCTAGAGCCTTTGTAAAAGGTAGTGACACATTTTACCTAAACTCATAGCCAACTTTGCAAATAATTCTATGACAGTGTGCTGACTTCCAAGTAGGGATTCATATGAACCTCAGAGGCGTCTTAGCCATTGTAGGCTTTGCCACATTAGCACCTAGAGTTCCATTCTCTATTTTTGACTCCAGAGAGCACTGCAGAGGGTTCCTCAGAGCAGAAAGGAAGGGCTGCCTTCTCCCTTGTCCCTTCCTATGACATGCAGGTGCGATTGTGGGGGTGAAAACACAGAGACACACATACTTTATTATTATTATTTAAAAAACTTAGATGTACTTTCCCTGTTACCAATTTCATTCTTATAAGACCCAGCATAGTTCAGGGCCCTGTGTGCCCATCTGCTGATGAAGACCAATCTCTGCCCATGACATTGAATTTCATTTTGAAAGAGATTTTCTGTCATGGCTGACAAGTCACATTGTGCCTTACCAGAACAAATAGCATTTCATTTGAATTGCCACCTGCTATGAGTTGTACAGATTTTTGCTCCCTTTCTTGTGGCTTCCCTGGTAGCTCAGATAGTAAAGAATTTGCCTGCAATTCAGGGGACCTGGGTTCGATCCGTGGTTTGGGAAGATCCCCTGGAGAAGGGAGTGGCTACCCACTCTAGTATTCTTGCCTGGAGGATTCCATGGACAGACGGTCCTGGCAGGCTATAGTTCATGGGGTCGCAAAGAGTCAGACATGACTGAGAGACTAACATTTGCTGCAGATGGTCAGAAGCTGACTGTATCACTGTTTAACTCCGATAGTTGTCCTATCTAGCTGTAAATTTCTATATTGTCATTCCCTTTTCCCCTCAGCTTTATCTAGGTATAGCTGACAAATATAATTGGACATATTTTAGGTGTAAAACATTATTATTTGATATACATGTACACAATTTTATATACATTGCCAGAATCAAGTTAACACATCTATCACTTCACAAAATTATCTTTTGTGTGTGTTGAGAACAATGAAGACCTACTTTTTTTTTTTTGAGGCAAGGAATATGACTTTATTTGGAAAGTCAGTTGACTGAGAAGATGGCAGACTAATGTCTAAAAATAACTGTCCTGAAGATCTGTTCTTTTAGAAAACTTCAAGAATACAATACAGTATTAAGCATGATCACAATACTATACAGTAGATCCTCAGAATTTTTTTATCTTATAAGTGAAAGTTTGTACCCTTTAGTTAACATCTTCCCATTTGTCCTCCACCCCAGCTCCTGGTAACCTGGTAATTACCATTCTACTACTTCTGTGATTGAACATTTTTTTAAGAGTCCACATATAAGTGATACCACTCAATACTTTTCTTTCTCTGTCTGTCTTATTTCACTTAGCGTAATGCCCCCGAGCTTCATTCTTGTTTTCAAAAATGGTGGGATTTCTTTCTTTTTTTTAATGGCTGAATACTAATCTATTGTATGTATGTATCTATCTGTCTATCTATTTATCTATCTATCTATCATCAATTACATTTTCTTTATCCATTCACTCATTGATGGACACTTAGGTTGTTTCCATGTCTTTAGCTATTGTAAATAATGCTGCAATGTACATATGGGGTACAGATATAAAATTGATTTCATTTCCTTTGGGTATACACCCAGAGAAGGGAATGGCAATGCACTCCAGTATTCTTGCCTGGAGAATCCCATGGACTTGTCTGGCAGTCTACAGTCCATGGAATCGCAGAGCTGGACACGACTGAGTGACTTACACATACACCCAGGAGTGGGGTTGCTAGGTTATATGGTATTGGGTTGGCCAAGAATTTTGCTCGGGCTTTTCTGTAAGATGTTATGGAAAAACCAGAATGAACTGTTTGGCTAACCCAATAGTTCTATTTTTAATTTTCTCCCCCTATTTTTAGCTCTGTACACCCCTCTGCTTTCCTTTGTGTTTGATGCCCCTGAGTCTGGAGCCTCTGTAGCTTGCTTCCTGCAGAGAACAAGGCTGTGGTGTCTGACAAGAGCCAGGGCCAAGTCAACCCCTGTCTGGGCAGAATAGGAGAAAGGACCTACTTGGAGAGAGATGTCTTGTTTCCTTGTCTGCCCAGACAGGGACTGTGGAGGTAGACTTTCACAGCTACCTCCTGGGGGACTGTCCCTCCAAATGTGACCCTGTCAGAGGTTCTATGCAGCAAACTTGCATAACTCTCATTGGTACTGTGACTTCTGTAGACTCTCAGGTTGCAAATTTTATAATGTCTCTTGCTTCACTAAGTCGCACATCATTCCTTCAACTCTGTCTTTTCAAAATTAATGTAAATGCATTGCGTGCTGAAATCTCCCGATTGTCTTTATGAGTTAAACTATTGAAAAAATACCCTTGCTGTATTTTATATGGATTTAAGTACGAAGAGGTGATAAACTCGTGTTGTCAATACTTCATGTTTAGCCAGAACTCTTTCTTGAATTTGAACTGATTTAGAATCTAGCAGTATTATGATGCTAATTTAGTTCTCTCAAGAGAGAGACTTCTCATTTCTTGAGGAACCACTACCCTGCTCCCCACAGTGGTTGGACTGCCTTCATTCCCACCAGCGGTGTACAGGATCCCCTTTCCTCCACATCCTTGCTAAACTGTATCTCTTATCTTTTTGATACTAGCCATCCTAACAGGTGTGAGGTGATATCCCACTGTGACAGATCAACCACCAAAGGATCAGGGGCTAGAGACACACTGCCAGCCCGGTGCAGTGAAGATGGTTATGGGCCCAGGCTTATGAGACTATTAGGTGGTAAAAATATCTGTGATGTCTGTGGGTCTCTTCAGCGTCAGTGGGCCTCAGTTTCCTCATCTATAGAGTCGGGGTAGATTAGAGATGACAGTCCTGTAAGGCCTCTCCTAGCTTTACAGTTCTCAGATTTTGCAGAACACCTGGAGATACTGACATTGACGTTTGGAGACTCCTTTGAGGGTTCTTTCCATGATGCAGGCAGTGTGGGGTGTCATAAGGAGCATGTGCCTTAGGAAAATGAGCACACCTATCATGCTTCAGAGCCTTACCCCAGCTTCTTTTTGCTTACTTTCCATGTTTAGTTTGAAAGTGAGATCCATGGTTTTACAGTACTTCTTTGATTCACTGCCAATATTTGCTGAAGCAAACTAAAGGGCGAGTTTAGGCTAGTGTATAGTAAAGAGGGACAGATGACAAAAATAGTCCTTTCACTTCAATTAATGCATTGAGAACCCAATCTTTTCCTCATGGTGGAGAGGGGTCTTCCAGGATATCTCCTCAGCTGTGGAGGGCTAAGGGCCCTGTCTCTTTGCCCACCTTTTTTTGCTCCACTTTCTGAGCTGTTGGGGATAGTCTGTATCTCCTAGGATAGCTCTGGGATTAGCACATCCTGGCCTGGACCCATTTCCTCAGGAGAAGCTGGGGGGCCTAGACTCCAAGGTGCAAGCTGGACGGAACATACCAGATGGCTGGATAAAGTCATGTTGGCACTTGTTCTTGTGGCAAAGCTCTGGGGTGATGAATGGGGCACTAAAATGATGAGCATTACATTAGAAACTTGGAAAGGTGCATTCACTTACTGATGGCAAATTCAGCAAAGATTGGACACACCCAGCCACTTTTCAAGTGCTATGGGGTTAGCAAAAGCGTAAAGCCTGTTTTGCCCAGAATTTTTTCCTCATAATTTTTAAACTTGTGTGCCTCTTAATGGAAATTTAATCATATGTTTTGGATTTATTTACACTTAACTCATCAAAACGTTGTTTTGTAAGAGGGAGTCAAGGTCCAGGAAGCCTTTTGAGTTTTTTTTTTTAAATAAGGACTTTTCTTTTTTCTTATAAGCAGGAAACCATGTATCACTGAGAGAAAACAAACTTGAACCCCAAAAGGTTCAAATTTGATCTGAAACTGAGGAGTCATGAACACCAGGAATACTCTGAGGTGAAATGGACTTCTCCTGTTTTATTCTTAGAAATTCACATGGAGACAGCTGAGGATTTCAGCAGAACACTATCTATTTTCCTAAAGTTAGTGAATATCCTGCAAGGTAGCATACAAATTAGAAATGTTATAGCTTTTTTTTTTTCTTTTTCACATAGCTTGCTTTTGACACATTTATCAATACTTTTTTCCTTCATAAAATTGGGTGAAGTATAAAATCACATCATAAGCAAAGATTTCATTTCATATCAGGTTTCTTAGGTAGCGTTATAATTATTATCAAACAAAAAAGCAAATTTTGTGCAAACAAAAATAACCATATACAAGAAAAACTGTGGCCTGATTTTCTAATTATTTTGTCTATACTGGCCGTGTCTGTACAGGTAAAGTGGACAGGTGATTGGTTCATTTGTAGATGTCTGTAACAGACTTTTTTCTCCTCCTCAAAGAGTTGAAGCAGTTATCACAAAGCATCTAAATATTAAGGAATTCATTGTTTTGATAGCCTGAATTAGTATTTATATACTTTTATATACTTATGTTTTTAGGCTTATGTGCTTTGCTTTTATACTCTATTTAATTTATGCTTTTTTGCTTTACTTATGATAAGTATATGTACTTATATAACTTTAAGCTCTAAATATTTTACTTATATACTCTTTATTCACATTATACTTACTATTTTACTTATACTTATGTACTTATATATTATAGAATCTGGATTAGTAGTTACATTAGAGTTCATTTTTACTCTGTGTACATTGCGTCTATATATACTTCATCATCCTTTTGGTATCAACTTGTTTATTTCCCCTTGGAAATACAGATCAATTGATTTAGTGCTAGAAAAGTTGAAATGAGCAAAGTGAACTGACCATTCAACTAAGAACTCAACACTTAGTCCTTGGTTTTTGTAGGGTCTGGAGAAACCCTAAGAGCATTCACTTCATGCTTGCCAGGGAAGTGCCTCTAATAGACTGAGGCTTTGTCAATATAGCCAAATGCTGAATGGGAAGTTTCTCCATGTCCAGTTTTCTGAAATACATGATATGAATCAGTCTTTCATGATTTTTTTCACGAAAAAATTTTCTCACCTAAATTTGTGTGTGTGTGTGTGTGTGTGTGTGTGTGTGTGTTTTAGTAGGAGGAATAGCTCCTCTAGTTCAACACCACCTGACTAAACTTTATACTCCTGCTACTATGAATCTACTACTGTGATTTTAAATATGGCTCAAGGTAAGACTAGTTTTATAGCTACATGTAACAAGTTGGATGGGTCTGAAAAGTATTTTCAACAATATCTTGCACATTAAGAATTCTTGTTTTATTACTAATATTTTATTGCAGATTAAAAAAATGTATAACTGGCAGAAATAACTTTTGGAAAAATGAGTAGATTTAAAACAATGAACCACAGAATAAAATTTACCAATGCCATGATCACAGCCAATGAGGTAACTGACTAGAAACTTCCCAGGTTCACATCCTTTCCAGCTGTTCAGAGGAACTCTATCAGATCTGCCCAGGGAAGCAATAAAGAGACTTGGTGGCAAAACACGACATAAATGATTGCTCATCCTGTGTGAAATGCCTTCCATCCGCTTTGGGAAAACCTCCTCGTGGCAGGAAGAAGCCAGGTAGCCTGGAATAAAAGAGTAAGTGGTGTCTGCCAAGCAGGTACCCAAGAGCCAGCTGGCAACCAGGGACTCTTGGGTGGAGATGCAGATTTGAATGGCAAAAGTCAAAGGAAAAACAAGGATTGCACCAGCTTCAAACCCAGCACTTAATGGCTTCATCAAGGAGGCTGTGGGGGAATTCGGCACATAAATAAAGATAAACAAACTTAAAAACAGGCTTTATAGGCCTGGAGTAGCATGTTAGCTATTATGGGGCTGCTGCTGATGCCCAAAGATGCATCACTGTGGGTGATTATGGCTCTTGGAAGAGTGCAGAGCTAGGCTGGGCTTAGCTGGGGTGGTGCAGGTAAGTTACTGGACTTTTATGTGGAGGTTGAGCTCTTTTGGCGATTCATCTGTCAGACTATCTCCACTGTATGCTAGTCACATTCATGTGCATTCTGAATTTGACCAAATCAGTCTGCATCAGCTGCTTAATGGTTATAAAATTCTATGCTCTTCTGTAAAACAATTCAGAGAACATATACTGCATAGTTAAACTCTATGTCACAGAAGATATCCTCAAAAAGTGTGATTCACTTTCAATGTGTGTGTATGTGAAATTCACCTTTGAGTGCACATTGTTATTTCTCCTTCTTTTTCAGATTTAAAATTAAAATACATATTTTTAAATTTTGAAAAATGACATGGATTCCATATGAGAAGAGGGCTTCTAGGCAGTAAGAGTCTCTCTGGCAAATTTTCCTTTTTTATTTAGTTTAGGTTCATGATTACAGTAAAAAAAAATCATATTTTTTAAAAATTTGAAACATAGCAATACACAAACTTCTCCTCTCCTCTCCCTGTAATCTAAACAAAATTCAAATACCCATCACAATTGGTTTCACCTTTAAAGGGCCTGTAATGGAAGGAGCCAAAGAACTTGGTTCCTTTCCTCCTTCCCTGGAATGTATTCGGCTTTGTTCTTTGCAGCTGAGGCAATTGCTGTTAAAGAGAGTTTCAGTTTAATATGTAATTAATAGTTTGGCATTTCCCAAGGGTTTTCCTTGGGACCCTTTGTGTATCTGTTTTGTATTACAGGGCTCCCTTGCTAAGTATTTCCAGATCGTATAGATTTAGATAAGACAAGTTCCAGAACTTGGAGTATTTTTTATTTTGACATTTACAGTATTTATTAGTGTAATGAAAGTAATACTTTGACAAGTCCCCAAGTAATAAATGGCAATATTCTCAACCCCTAAGTAGGTTAGAGTAACTTTCAGTGGCTAGTGACCACCTGTTATCCAACTGTTCTCCTTTCAGAGGTGTTAGCAAATTTGAAATACCTCAGGATCAGCCCTTTTAGACTGCTTTCTCATGATGGTAATTGTATTTCCCCTCAGTCCCTCTGGGTGGTTGGTGGGTCTGTCATATCTTGTTCCTCCATCTGTGAGAATTAAAGAGTTAGGAAAGGATGAACTACAACCCCAGGCAAGTCACATCCTTTGTGCCTGGGCTGAGCATGGGGCATGCTGGGACCCTTGGTGTGTCAGGGGGAGCAGCTGTCACCCCCAAACCATGTGTGTTAATCACAGCATGGGTCACCCCATATGTCAGGAGACAGAACTGAACAGAAACGTAATTTCAACTCAATCTGGGAACTAATTATGGTTCACCTGGATGTTTTGCAGAACAATCTTTGATGAAGTGAGTTGGGTGGGCTTTATTCATTCTCCCTTTCTCCCTTCTCTGTAGATCTTTGTTGTTCCTATGAAATTTATCTCATTTTGCAACATATATAGTAATATGTTCTACTAGGAACATGTCCCATCGCTTCATGGGAAATAGGTGGGGAAACAGTGGAAATACTGTCAGACTTTATTTTTGGGGGCTCCAAAATCACTGCAAATAGTGATTGCAGCCATGAAATTAAAAGACGCTTACTCCTTGGAAGGAAAGTTATGACCAACCTAGATAGCATATTAAAAAGCAGAGACATTACTTTGCCAACAAAGGTCCATCTAGTCAAGGCTATGGTTTTTCCAGTAGTCATGTATGGATGTGAGAGTTGGATGGTGAAGAAGGCTGAGCGCCGCACAATTGATGCTTTTGAACTGTGGTGTTGGAGAAGACTCCTGAGAGTCCCTTGGACTGCAAGGAGATCCAACTAGTCCATCCTAAAGGAGATCAGTCCTGGGTGTTCATTGGAAGGACTGATGTGGAAGCTGAAACTCCAATACTTTGGCCACCTCATGTGAATAGCTGACTCATTGGAAAAGACCCTGATGCTGGGAAGGATTGGGGGCAGGAGGAGAAGGGGACGACAGAGGATGAGATGGCTGGATGGCATCACCGACTCGATGGACATGAGTTTGGGTGGACTCTGGGAGTTGGTGATGGACGGGGAGGCCTGGCGTGCTGCGATTCATGGGGTCGAAAGAGTCGGAAACGACCGAGCGACTGAACTGAACTGAACTGAACTGAGGAACATGTGTCTCTATGCTCTACTGGGTCTGAGCCTGGGAAGGGACTCTTTTTCTCACTGTTCAATCTTCCCAGCTCTTAGCAAAACACTTTTCATAAATATTTTTCAAATTGTATCTAAGGTCTAAATCTTAACAGAACTTTGTGTTTTTTGTGGTAGTTAGAAAAATGCTAGCTGCTCTTAACAAATAATCCACCAAATTTAAGTGGCTTTACCCAAGAAAAGTTTAATTCTCATTCATGGAATAGTCTAGCATGAGTATGCCTGGTTAGTGCAGCTTCCTCAAAGTGGTGACTCAAGGACCCAGGCTCCTTTTGTCTTGTGGCTCTACCTCCCCTAAGCCCTCAGAATTTTCTGCGTCTGGCCAGAGACAGGGGAAGAGAGTGTGGAAGAGGGACAGCTGTGTCTTAATCACCTTGCCTGGACGTGACATGCATCACTTTCGCTCATATTCTATTGGGAAGATCTAGTCACCTGGTCTTACCTATGGGGATCGGGCAGACGGAGATGTCCCTGGCAGGTTTCTGCTTTTCAGTGGAGAAGGGGAAGCTATAGGAAGAGGAGCACATGTTTTTGGAGGCCAGTTATCGCTGCCATCTTTCCATAGGGTAAACACCTTGAAGAATGACAAAATCATACAAAAGTATATATTGAAGGACTTTAGAGCCATGATAGCCCCACTCTCCATTTTATAATTGAGAATACATGGACTTAAAGAGGGAATGAGAATTTTCCAAGTCCATACAGCAAGTTAATGGCAGAGCTGGGACTAGAACCCAGGTCTTCTGACTGCCAGTCACTTGTGCAGCCCTGTGTACAATCAAAGTGCTTGTGATTTCAGTGCTGCTCAGGTACAGTTATACGTCAGGCACTTGAGAACGGTGGATGGGGAACTTTTTGTGGCAAGTTCAGCTGGGGTTGCTGTGCCAGGTTTCTTGCTGGGATATTTATTTCAGTTTTCATGTTCCCCTTCTAGTCTTTCACTTCTGACTTAACAGAAGTCCCCTCTCCTTATGATACCCAACAATAGTATACGTTGACTGAATTTGGAGGTGAATGAGAAATGGGACTATGACATGGGTCATAGGTGTAGCCAAAGTGACTGGTGCCGATGGGAGAGGAGTCCTAGTGTTGTAAGCTGAGGCTTGATGGGATCTGAAGGAGCATACGTCTAAAACCTCCTACTGGTCAACACGAATCTCCTCTTAATATTTTTTGTCTTTAAAGGGTTGCTAGAAAGTTCTTGTTAAAATACACTTATAGAAATTATTTGGGTAATGAACAAGCATTCAAAACTATCTCTTTACTGATTGATTTGTCATTATGTTGATCAGTAATGAGCAAGCTTGAGGGAACAGGACTGAAAGCAGATAAGCTTTGAGAGTGAAGAAGAGCCTGAAAAGTTGTGAAGGATGAGATACTTTGGGGAGGGCATACTGGAGTGGAGGGCTGTGTTAGTGATGGAGGGTCAATTTTTTTTTTTCTTTTTTACTTATTATTTTTAAGTGAAGTCTAGTCAACTTACAGTGTCATGTTGGCAAAGATTTGAATGAAGGCACTGGGTGACTGGGAGATGATGGGGGAAAGAGAGTATGATCGAGGAAGGTCAGAGAGCACCAAAGACAAATTTATCAGTTCTTCTGTTGATAATGATGGACTGACTATCAGGTGGCAGAGTTTTAGTTGGACCTGGCTTTATACTCTATCCGTGTGTACCTCTGGGGCGGTGACTTAACCTTTCTGGGTTTCAGTTTTCCAGAAGTTTTATAAGCTTTCCTACTTATAAAATAGGAGGTTGTACAGACCATTGTCTTCTCACTGTGCTATCAGGGGACTTCGGGTTCTTGTGGATATGCTTCTGGGGATCACTGCAGGGATGTCTGTGAGGGTTAGGTAACTGGTTGCTGCCAGACCCTGTCACTCCCAAGCCAACCAAATTAACTTTGCTCTGTTTTGTATTGAATTTCTGCAGAAACTTTTTGTTTGAAGGACAAGTTATGGGTCTAAAAGAAAATTTGGAAAGCACTCAGCCTAGACAATTTATCAAGTTTTTTTTAGTTCTGACATTTTTGGTATTTGTGATCAGTATTCAAAACCTTCTAATCTAGGGGGCTGTATACAGGCTGGGTCATAAATGCCCATGTTCCCTGTCCTCAAGAGACTGTAACTGAAGACTCACAACTGGTAGGAATTTGAGCACTATTGAATGCGTAATAACACTCATTTATTGAGGTTTACAGATAGTCTGGCTCCATTCTAGATGTTTTACATAACTGAATACTTATATCCCCCACAATTTAATTAGATAGATACTATTGCTCTTACCATTTTAAAAATGAGGAGACTAAGGCTCAGACAGATAAAGCAACCCAGCTCAAAACAAACAAAAAACCAACCACATGAACAAAGGAAAAACAGGACTAGGACTAAATCTCAGCTCTGACTGCAGAGTCCACGCTTCTTGGTTCTCATTTTTTGACCAGCAGATTCTCTTTCATGACTCTTGACTCTTTTGCAGGCTTCCTCCACCCTCTTGGTCCCCATGGCTCTTCCATGGTAGGAAGACTTCCTTTCTAGGGTGACTGTCAAGGTGACTGAAGTTCTCACGTGGGGCACCGATTCCTCACTAAGAACAGTGCTCAGACCAGGGCAGTCTGCCTGGTGAAAGACCCATAACTTACCAGCTCACTGAGATTGTAGAACTCCTGAGGGACAGAGAACGCAGTTCACATGGCACAGGGCAAGGAGCTGGATAGTCCTAAGAACACCACCCTTGTTACTCCTGGGTAAAGTGCGGTTAAGATTCCTGTTGTAGGTAATGCTGCTGCTGCTGCTGCTGCTGCTAAGTCGCTTCAGTTGTGTCCAGCTCTGTGCGACCCCAGAGACGGCAGCCCACCAGGCTCCGCTGTCCCTGGGATTCTCCAGGCAAGAATACTGGAGTAGGTTGCCATTTCCTTCTCCAATGCATGAAGGGGAAAAGTGAAAGTGAAGGAAGAAACCACTTAAGAAACCAAACCAAACATTTAAGTTCTAAAATAAGCCATATATTGAGAAATACCTGGATTTTTCTCAAAGATTTTCAATTTTCCCCAGCCTTTTGCTTCTAACTCAATGTGTTTTTAATGCTGTTGTCAACCTTAGTTCTGTTACCAAATGTCACTCAACCTGCAAACTAGTTGTCCAGGAGCAAAATTAAGTTGAAGGTGGGTTTGTAATCTACCCTGCCTCAGCCCACTTCAGTGTTTGTAAAAGTTTTAAGGGTTATCCTATCTCCCTGGTGCAGGCTCTTTGAATAGCATATGGTGATGAATTCCAGATGTTAAACTACAGAGAGCTTCAGGGTCTTATTCGCTGTCGTTCTGAATGAACAAATGTATTTTTTTCTTTCTGACTAAAAGGCTAAATAGCAGGTCATGTGTACCTATGCATGCAAAAAGGTATTCATATTTTTGAATAGGTGGGATGCACCTGAGGACTGTAAATATCACTGATTAATATAGTATGACTGACTCTAAGTGTCTGAGTAGCTCAAAAGACCAACTCTGGGGTTGAGTGGCTCAGTTTGGTCAGCTTTTTCTCTGGGAATTGTTGGGTATACCTATTACCTGTGATGATGGTATCATGGCTGTTTGTGTATGTCCAAACTCATCAAATTGTACATGTTAAGTATGTGCAATTCTTTGCTTAAAAAAAAAAAAAAACAACTAAAGGAGAAAACTGTTGGGAAAAAAATCCTGCCAGAGGACACAGTCATCTTTGCCTATGTTTGTTCAGAATTATCAACCCCATGCCTTATTCCTTTTCTTTTTAAATTAGTTTTTATTTTTTTAAATTGGAGTATAGTTAGTTTACAATGATGTATTAGTTTCTTGCTGTACAACAAAGCGTCTAAGTTATACATATACATATATCTACTCTTGTTTTTGGTTGCCAGGAGTTACATTTTTTGATCATCCCACTTCATTCATGTATTCATTCTTTCACTTAGAAACCTTCAGTACTGCGCTGAATGAATAAATTGGGAAACAGCACAAACGATACATGGATGGGTTCTTTTCTCAAGTCTAGTAGAGAAGAAAGATACAGGAGTTAAGAATTGCCTTGAGTGTGTTAAGCATTCTGGTAGGGGGTGCCATGTGCACCATGGCAGAGCGAAGGGGAAGACAGGACATGTGGATAGGAGGGTTGTGCGAGGGGAGTACGACTCAGCTAGATGATGGGGAGGTGGGGGGGGGAGGAAACCACACACCTGTTCACAGCGTGAATAAAGCATTAGGGGAAGAAATGGCACCCACAGCAGGCAAAGTGAGAGAACCAGGATTAGTTGGGTAGGACTGGATTTGAGTAGAATAATGTGTTAGCAGGGGGAGGAACAGTCTTGGCATTCTCTACTTGCCCCTTATAGCTTTGTTGCACACACCGTAACTTCTTATTTACTTGTCCAGCTCCCCCACTAGACAGCATTCCTTTGGGGACAGACATTACGTCTCTTTCATCACTGTATGAACCCAGCCTCTAGCACAGTGATTGGCACAGAGTGGGGAGTCTCAGTAAATACTGACTGAGTGACTGGATGAAGGAGGAAGGTGAGACCAGCACCTGTAGTTACCAGGTAGTTTCCACAGCAGGCCAATCATACCTTAACTGCTTTTACTCAGTCTTGGAAGTTAAGTGGCCCTTTCAGACTGAGAGCTAGTCTGCCTTCCTGGTGGCTGCCCCCTTTCTTCCATTGGTCACTGCTGGGCCACCCTACTGCCTTCTCCAGGGTCAGCTTCTTTAGTTGAGTCGGCTCCTGACAGGGTCACTCTGGCTCTTGAGAGACAGTCTCTGACTGGTTATGGGTTCCTTTCCCTTGTAATCCTCCTCCCTGGTGTCCACCTGAATTTTGACAACACTGACTTGCTTATCATTTTAAGCTCCAAATTGTTTTTGCTCAAATATTATTGCTTTCATTCTGCTTCATTTGTTGATCAAATGTTCATTATATAATTCAGTTCAGTTCAGTCACTCAGTTGTGTCCTACTCTTTGCAACCCCATGGACTGCAGCATGCCAGGCTCCCTGTCCATCACCGACTCCCGGAGTTTACCCAAACTCATGTCCATTGAGTCAGTGATGGCATCCAACCATCTCATCCTCTGTCATCCCCTTCTCCTCCTGCCTTCAACCTTTCCCAGCATCAGGGTCTTTTCCAGTGAGTCAGTTCTTCACATGAGGTGGCCTAAGTATTGGAGTTTCAGCTTCAGCATCAGTCCTTCCAATGAATATTCAGGACTGATCTCCTTTAGGATGGACTGATTGGATCTCCTTGCAGTCCAAGGGGCTCTCAAGAGTCTTCTCCAACACCACAGTTCAAAAGCATCAGTTCTTCAGTGCTCAGCTTTCTTTATAATTCAACTCTCACATCCATACTTGACTACTGGAAAAACTATATAATTACATCATCAGAAGTTTCACGTCTGATAGAATATGAGCTTCATAAGGTCAGGGATACCTGACTTCCCCTCCTGGATTTGTAGCATCTGACATAGCACCTAATGCTCTGTAATGCTCAACAAACACTTGTAGCAGAAATGAGTGTCACAACCTCCTAGCGAACTTGTCTGTTGCACTTGTCTATCGGTAGCAACTTGTACACCCTACTGTGCTCTTTTGGTTCATTTCTATGGCTAGATTTTGAGCTCCCTGAGGATAAGACTTTCCCACACCCCCCCCCCCCCCCAGAATGCAGGGTAATACTGGGTTCTCTTGGATTTGAGATTTGAAGGTCTATTGGTTTTACTTTTATGACCTGTGTGATGTCTCTGAGTCTCTCTCCAAGAAATCCCCCTGTTGCCCAAGCACAAGATTGTCATGCTGTGATCTTGACGCTCCCGGGGCTGACAGTCTTTTGGGCCACACCCCTTTATTGGAGGTGGCTGATGTCAGTCACAGCATGAGGCAGTCTCTGATTCCAACCTCTGACCACTGAGGTTTTCCTTTGGCTGCGCATGCCAGCTCGCCTGCCTGAGTGCCCTCTAATATATAATTAATGATGGCTCTCAGCAGTTCGCATTTTCAGAAGTCTTTCTAGGCATGATCTCACCACCAAGCTGTGATACGTCACTGTTGAGAGGCTCCCTGTGGCCCCGGGGGATGTCTCTCAGTCCAACCAGCCTGTCGATCCGGTGTTTAGTAATGTTATGAGCTTGGGGAGTGGGCCTGGATCCAGTCACTCATTTCTACCCTGCCCCTTTTTCCTGATGTTTTGGACCCACAAGAATATTCATGTTGATTTCAAATGGAGCCTGGAATATCCACTAGCTAGGCAAGCTTCCAAGACTGAAACCCTTCAAATGGTGAATCTTAATTAGTGGAGCCACTGTCTGGCTTACCCGGGACTGAGGGATTTCCTGGGAAGTGGGATTTAAATTGTTTAAACCAGGATAGTCCTGGGAAAACTAGGATGGTTGGTCACCCCAATCTCAATAGAGATTTGGATGAGAGAATGCAGTGGGTCCTTGAATGGAAAAAAAGCTGCATAAAGAGAGAATGTCTAGTCTGATTTACCCATCAGCTGAAACCGAGGGTGGTTTTGATAACCCCTCGAACCTGCAATTGCCCTTAGATGTGAGAGTGGTATTGTAGGTTGACTGTGATCATTCTAAAACTGTATAGTTGGCTAACTCTCACTATTGGTGTAAATTGTTTGTGTATTAGGTAGCACTGGAATCAGGAACTGAAGACATATCAGAAACTCAGTGTCTTAGTTTGTGTTCACCCAAGGGCATTTCCTGAGTTAAAGATTCAAGTGCAGGTAGTCTGGGAGGTCAAGGAAAACACTGTAAGAGAGGCGGGAAGGACAATGGGGCAGCTAGTCAGAGTACCTTAGCAAGCTAGTTACTGGGCTGGGTGACTGGAGCTTAGTGTTCAGTATTTTCCTCTGGAGCGGTTTCTCACTATTGACATTTTGGGCTGGATAATTTGTTGTGAGGGCTGTCCTGAGCCTTATAGGATGTTTAGCACATCCCTAGTCTCTATCCATAGATGTCTGTAGCACTCCCTTTCCCCTGGTTGTAACAACAAAACTGTCTTCAGACACTGCCAAACTGGGGGGAAAATTGGCCAAGTTAAAAATTAGTGTTATAGAATGCACAGTTATCACACCTAAAGGTGAGGGTGTTGGGGTATTTATATATATGTGAATCTAAAAAGAAATGATACAAATGAACTTACAAAACAGAAAGAGACTCAGACTTAGAGAAGGAAGTTATGGTTGCTGGGTGGAAGGATAGGTGAAGGGATAGTTAGGGAGCTGGGGATGGACATGGACACACTGCTATATTTAAAATGGATAACCAGCAAGGACCTAATGTGTAGCACATGGAACTCTGCTCAATGTCATGTGGCAGCCTGGGTGGGAGGGGAGTTTGGGGGAAAATGGATACATGTGTATGTATGGCTGAGCCCCTTTACTCTTCACCTGAAACTATCACAACATCATTAATCAGCTGTACCCCGATGCAAAACAATAAGTTTAAAAAACAAAAAATAAAGAAAAGAGTCACTTGCCAACATGTGATGACACTTCTGCCCTGTTGTAGCTCTTAGCTTCTGGTCACTTTCCAGGCCTGGTTGTGGTAGGAGAGGGTGAATCATAGCTTGACTTAACTTGGGTGCTTCTGACCGCCTGGAAGACGGTTGCTTTGTTTGTAATGGTGGTTGTTTCAAAGCTTGGGACTTCATCTGGCTGAGGGGAGGGCAAGAAGCATGGCTGCAGCTTCTTAACATGAAGATGATCAGGGTTCCTTTTCCCAAGTAGAGTGATGGGGCAGCCTTGTGAATGTGCCTGCTTCATAGATCACCAATCACAGGAGGGTAATTGACCAAGGACTTTAGCTCTGAAATCCATCTCTCCATTTGTGTCAAGGTCATGATTTCATAGGCTGTTTCTAGCCTGAGGCTGAATGTGCTAGGAAGACTGAGGCAGGCCTGTTCCGGGGAGGCCTGCGTATCCTCTGATGGCCAACTTTGGCTCCAGAGTTTCTGATTACCTTGCCAAACCCTCCTTAGACTGCCGGAAACCTTGGAAGCTTCTACCCTTCTCTCCCTCTTGGGACTTGCCTGGGCCATCTACAGCTCCCCCAGCTTTCCCTAACTCCCTCCCCATTTCATCTCTTAGAAGCTATTTACCCTAATACAATCCTTGCCCATATAATCTCTTCTTGGTGTCTGCTTCTCAGTGGGCCAAACTCACACAGATGACTGTGTAATTTGTTAAGATACTTTGGAAATGAAAGAAAAAAAAAAGCTAGATGTTAAAAATAATAGTAGTAAACCAGGGCTGGCTTAGAGAAACTTGACAGTTTTTTGGAGAAAAAATTTTTTGGAGAAATTCCGAATGCTTTGATTGAGATTCCTAAAGGTATGAGAGAAGATGATAGCAAGGACTTTGCTTGGTGAATAGAAAAAATGAGAACGCAGCCCATTTAATTTCAGAAAATAGCCAATGTGTTTCAAGTAATACTTACAAAGTGACTCTTATGTACCAAGAAAGAGGCTGAGCATAGAAGACGAATAAGACACACTCTCTGCCCTCACGTAGCTTGCAGTCTAGAGGGGGAGGCTCACGTGATGTAATAATTTTACTGAACTGCTATTCTCATAAGGTAGAGAGTTGGCAATGGGACTAACTCAGCTGTAAATACAGGAACCAGCTCCACCTGATAATTTCTAGGACCTTCCTAGGAGGCAGTGTTGGCTCAGGAAAGGGGGCCTGGACAAGCTTCGGAGGCCTGGTTTGTGCCAGTGGAAGAATGAGTGCAATAGTGATGAAAGCAAGGCACGTGAGCCTTTCATTCTAGCTCTAGAATGAAGTGCTGTGTATCCCCAGCACTATTTTTTTCTTTTTAATTATTCATAGTAAGAAAGCAGGATCTCCCCCCACATCCCACATATGTGGGTGGGAAAACAGCTCTATAATGTACACAGTGATGAGACTCAAGATGTGTCTTCTGGGGAATTCCCATCATATGTACATGTGAGCCCTGTGTGCCCTCCAAGGCAGCTTGCATTTAGCAAACACTGTCCAAATGAAACCTACTCAGACAAGCAGGCAGGTGACTGGCCTCTACTGGGTTCTGTTTAAGACGCCTGTCCTCTGAAGCAGCTGGTGCTACCAGGTTTTCTGGCAGAGCAGCTCTTTCTACAAGTAGGGCTGGGAAAGAACACAGTGCAAAGAAAAAAAAAAACCTGAACACAAAACACTTGAATAAACAGATGCCTGATTTACTCCTCCAGCCTTTTCCTTGGCCTCCTGATGCCTGACAAGAACTGAGTCAAAAGTGATGGCTGGGCTAAGAGGAGGCCAGCAATATGTCACCCAATCAAGCTGAGACCTCAGGGGATGGAAAAGGCATTTAGCTGTGAGCTCAGCCTTGGTGCTGCCGCAAGACAAGAGCCCTCCTAGCTCCTCCCTCCTCTTCCTTTCCACATGATTCAATTTCATGCCATTTACAATCGTGAGACAAAAGAACACTCCAAATTCCGGGCCCCCATCCTGAAGCACCCTTCCTCAGCCCAGGGAAGGAAGCCCAGCTGCCTCGTGCGTTCTTCTGGCCATAGACAGTCAGTGGTGATTTTGAAGGATAGAACCAGGTTCTGGGTTTTCAACTTTTAGCTCCAATGGGTAGGAAATCTCTGAAACTTGGGAAAAAAAAACATTTCATGCTTTTAGAAAGAACACAAAAAGAATGGCAAAACTTCTTGAAGCCCAGGGTTTACTTTTCTGTCCTGCAGAGGAGATCATAGCATAGGTATCCCTGACTTCAGTCAGGTGAGAAAGTGCTGGAAACCATCTCCCCATAACATACTTAGCTTACCTGTGGGGCGAAAAGAAGCAAGTATCTCAGAAAACCTTAAAGTCTTTTGCCTGTTTGCTCATCATCTCCACTGCTGGCCACCATAGTTTGCACTTTCCATCATACTGGTGTTGGTTTCCACCTATAAGAGTCCTGGGTGGACGTGACCCTAGTCAAGCTTGAGCCAGTATTGTCACCATTGGGCAGAGTGTCTTACAGGGACGCAGGGACTCTGGAGAGTGTGTGTGCCTTGGTAATAATGGGGGATTGAAAGTCTTTCAGTTTGTGGGCTTTTAACTTGAGCTATGGCCCAAAGATTTCTTATGAAGCCAGCTTGTAATGGAAACCACGTCAGAATGAAAGAGGACCGCACTGTCATGATGGCACTTTAATTTCATTTGGATGGGTCATCTGGGCACCAAAGTTTGTGGACTCTACCCAAGCAGTTCTAGTGCCACGATGGGAGGCTGAAGCCATGGGTCAGACGAGGATGTGGATGAGAAGCAAGAAAAGGCAGATGGGGATATAGGTTGTTCTTTAAAAAATTTTTTTCAGTTAATGGAAGGAGATCCAAAAAGCAGAAAGTTGAAGAAGGAATAGAAGGAATTGGTTTTTTTCTTTTGGGGGCGGGGGGAGAGGTGGATGAGAGGGTTGATGGTAGAGAAGGAAGCAGTGAGGGAAGGTAAAGGAAGCTTTACCTTTACTTCTTTCTGTTTCCTTCTCTTTTCTTCACCCCTTTCTCTTCCTTTCCTTTCCCTCCTTCCTTCTCAGTTAGCCAATCAAACTCTGGCAGTGGAAGAGATTACTTGCTATTTACTATCCACAAACCGTGTCCACCAAAGAGGACAGATCCTACTAAGTAGTATCTTTTGTTTACCAAGTAGAGTTACAAGTGTAAGAACTCATGATTGGAAAATCCAGGAGGGAGCTAAATTGCCAGAGATGAAAAAAAGGCACTGAGAATTGGGAATTTCCAATCTGAAGATAACAAGACTGTGAAATCTGCATGGGATAAATGTCCAGAGGAACTAAGGCAACTGAGTGCAAAGTGGGACTTGGAAGGGAAACCAATTGATTGATTCTGGATTTATATTAAACTGCACTGGGTAGCATGTGAATGGAACCTCTTCTTCAGATTTCCTTATGATTTTCAGCAAAAATCTGCACTGATGCTTGACAGAATAGGATTTTCTTTTAGGGGCTTCCTTGAAGTACCAAATCCTGTTTGGAGTGAGAACACTGTATGCTCATTGTAGTCTGTTGAATGCTTTTGGCTGTAAATAACATGAAAGCCCACAAGTGATGACCTAACCAAAAGATGTTCTATTGTTTATTTACTAAGAGGTTTGTAGGCAGGTGGTTCTAGGTCTGGCTAAACAATTCTATGATTCTAATGCTGGTAAAGAATTCTTCTGATCTGCCCCTTATGGTTGCAAAATGACTGAACCCTCAACTTGAGAGCCAAATGAGCCCCCTTCTTCCCATTAGGGAGAAAAATTTTTTTCAGATGCCTCCCAGCAGATGTTCCTATGCTTCTCACTAGTCAGAAGTGATCATATGACCACTCTAGCTGCAAGAGAGGCTTGGAAAGCAAGTGTCTGATTGTCCTCGGCTTCTATAGTGGGAATGAGTGAGAGAGAAAGTTGATTGGGGATGACAGTTGGGCAACCACTGGTAATGAGATGTGTGCTCAGATATCTGCAGGCACTGTAAGTCCTCAGAGGAGAGAGTTACACCAAAGGAGCTCTTCAAGAAGATTTCCTCGACATTTTCATAAGAATAGATTTTTGTTTCCTCCTCTTCCAATGTCTGCTTCCTTTACAGGATCACCTCTGAAGGTTTAGGAGACATCTACTGGTATCCTGATCCTTGCAAAATAATTGAACTTTAGAAAAATTCCTCAGTCATTTTCACTTTTCCCTGTATGGGATATGCATCACTTAACCGTAAGAGACACAGCGTACGTTCCAGGGCACAGATCACCAGCCAGGCACTGAATGAGCAGGAGTCTGTGGGCAGCATGGCCCAATTTTAAGGAACTTGGTTTTGTGATTGTATGTTGCTAAAGCACCAGTGTCCTGGCTTTCAAATAAGAATTTCCTTTAGTTAGCTTTGTTTATTTTTAAATATGTGACTTCAGTATAACTTGAAAAAAATAAGTGACTTCAGCATAAAGGGGAAAAGAATTCACTTTCCCTGAGTCTGTCTTGCCAGTAGAAGGCTACAGTTGCCCAGATCTTTTAAGGAAGGCCAGTTGCTAATCATAAAAAGGCATTTAATGGGGCACTCTGAATGGCTTCCAGACCCAAGAAGATGAATGCTGTGTTTAATGGTCACCTTCAGAAATCACTGGCTTTATGTTCTTGTGATGTATCAGTTAACCTTGAACTTCAGTGAGTCACATAACTCTTGCAGCCTTTCTGCCCCTGCTGGGTAAGTGTAAATCTTGATGACAAGGACCTCTTTATCTGTTGGCCTGTTTCCAGCCTCTATGTGGGCCAGCCACATGGAAGCACACATCCATTCTTGTCTTCAACTATTTTCTTGAGTTTGGTAAGTGTATCTCTCCAGTTCAGAGAGCCAATAATTTACCTTGAATCACAGTGTTCACTATTACATGTGGGGCCTTCCAGTAAATGGTTCTTAGAAGTTTTGGGGAGATCTGTGTTGAGAGGGGGTGGGTGGACAGAGGTGAAAGTATCACCTCTGCAGGTGGGTCCCCTCAACCTCCGCCAGGCTCCGTTTCATCTTGCTCTGGCCACTCCTCATGCTCTGTGTCTGCCTGGGGCTCCCACTAGCTGGTGCAAGAGAGAGAATAATCATTCTGTTTTCAAGCTAAACACTGTTCATCAGAGGAGCCACTCAGATGTACACCATGGAGTCGTGTGTATTAGGGCTGGTTCCAGGAAAAGCAGGTGTAGAGGCATGTATATGGCACCAACTATTTAGATGCTGGTTATTTCATCTACTAATCAGTACTTAGTGAGTTGTGTCTACAAAGATGGGTGCTGTGCCTTAATAATTTCCATTGTCCCTGTGCCTGGAGCACTTTCAAGTTTTGTTGACTGAGTTGACCTCATGAAAAGTCGCTTGACCCCATTGGAACCAGTTTTCTCCTTTGAAAATGGAATTAATAATATATGTCTGGGAGGGAAGGGGCTAAATGAAATGTTTGCATGAAATTATTTACCATAGCACCTGGCGCTCAGCAGATGTTTGAAGGGATAGTATATCTTATTTCTCCTTTTCTTTGGTGTCTCTTATTCGCCTCCTTTCCTCTCCTGGGTGACCTCAAGGCTCTCTTGGGGACTCAGAGCCCCTCTTCTTTCTGCCTCATTTTGTTGGTGCTGTACTAGGGAAACTACATTCATACATGCTAAGGTGCAGATGCTGGAAAATGATGGAACCTGTGGATAATGGGATATATGAGGTTAGCTTAGGGTATGTGGCAGAAAGAGGAGATGAAATGGTATTGGGAGGGAGTAAAATTCACTTTGCAGAGATGTGTGGGTGGGGAGAGACAGGCTGCTGGCAATTTTTCTCAAAAACCTTGTGTTGATGTTCCAGGAAGAGCCAGCAACCTCTCTTCTTACCTGGAGAAGAACAGTGGAACCATCCAGGGCTGGCAGAAGCGTGACTGTGAAGACTAAGACTCTTTAGTCTGCAAGGTCAAGGTTGAAGGATCAGAGGAGTAAACTTTTATAAAATCAAGTAAGACTAAAGGCTGTGCTGGGAGCTTCAGCATGACGCCTTAGGTAGACCTAAGAAACATGCTACTGTTCCAAGGTGGTTTAGACTGTGTGTCTTTGGGACATAAACAGATGATAGCCCAGAAATCCAGGCTTTCTTGAAAGCCTAATTAATTGTTCCTATTAATTAGATCCAAGAAGCATGTAGTTAAATTCATGGAAAATGAGTTGTTAAGGGAATGCACAGGTTGTGAGACTTGCATCACAGAGGAAGATCATTTCCTCCTACCTGTTAGATTTGATGCTTTGTCAGGGACAGTATGAAGATGTAGAGAACACTGGTCAGATTTAACACGTAGAAGGGGAAGGCTCAAATTGTGTTTGCTTACCTCTGAATGAATTGCATTGTTTATATTCTTCTACATTTGGGAAGACTTTCCTCTATTGAGAAAAATATTTATATTTGTTCTTTTTCTTTTTAAAAAATTTTAATTGGAGTATAGTTGATTTACAATGTTGTATTAGTTCCATGTGTACAGCAAAGGGAACCAGTTATCCATATACATACCTCCATTGTTTTTTTTATTTTTAGATTCCTTTCCCGTATAGGCTGTCACAGAGTATTGAGTGGAGTTCTCTGTGCTATACAGCAGGTTCTTATTGTTTATAGTGGTGTGTGCCTGTCAATCGCAGTCTCTCAGTTTACCCCTCCCTCTTATGTTTGTCTTCTTAATAAACACTCACTGAGTGCCAACTCAGGGCTAACCAGCAGAACTTATTCATCTTGTGGTTGGAAGTCTGTACACTTTGACCAGCATCTCCCCATTTCCCCACCCTTCCAGCCCCTGGAAACCATCGTTCTACTCTGCTTCTATGAGCTCAGCTTTTTTAGGTTCCACATTGAAGTGAGAATATACAATATTAGTCTTTCTCTGTCTGACTTGTTTCATTTTTGACAACACCCTCAAGGTCCATTCATGTTGTTTCAAAAGGCAGGGTTTCTTTCTTTTTAATGGCTGAAAAGTATTTTTTGAAGTATTTATATTTAATATTTATATACGTATACATATTTTTTCATGTGTATAGACATGTATAAGGGAGGCTAAGAAATGTGTTTTCCTCTGGGCAGCCTTATGCCCAGGTACAATTCTCTAACACTAGCCGAGGAGAGAATAGATTTTGGGAGACAGTGAACCATACCCTTACGGATCAGCCTGTCCCCTTACCTGCACCTCTTCTAGTCATGACAGTCTGAATGTCCCATAACAGATGTCCCAGAGAATGAAAGAGCAGGAATTGCCTAAAACAGACAAGTGGCTGTGTGTCTTTGGAACCATAAAGGGATGATAGCCCAGAAATCCTGGCTTTCTTGAAAGACAAAAAGGAGTCCTGAATTCTCCAACTCCCACTACATGTTAAGATTAAGCTTAGTGGGTTAGAACCGAAGGCATACGCGGAGAGAAAAAGGAACAGATGATAAAGAAGTCCCTCCACCTGTGATGGAGAGGAGAGGGAATGGTGAACAGGGAGAGAGCAGAAATGCTGGATAGGTTGAAGGAGAAGCCAAACCAGAGATCTTGGGTTTCCAAAGCACCTCTGAAATTCCAAAACATTCTGCCCTACAGTGGTGGTGGGGGCCTACAATGGAGGGTGGGTGGCTGCAGTGGGAATGGTAGCCCAACAGAGCATATCATCAGGAAAAGGGCCTGAGGTCTCTCCTCCAGCTGTATGGATGGGAAGGATCTGTAAGATTCCCTTGCTCATTGAAAAATCATAGTTGGATGGCATCACTGACTCGACGGACATGAGTCTGAGTCAACTCCAGGAGTTGGTGATGGACAGGGAGGCCTGGCGTGCTGCAGTCCATGGGGTCGCAAAGAGTCGGACACGACTGAGTGACTGAACTGAACTGAACTGAACTATGTGCCAGGCCTTATTCTAAGCACTTGAGATGCCCTGGTGAACAAAACAAGAACCCTCGCTCTGGAGGAATGAGGCAGGGTGAGGGAGTGAGGAAGACAGATACACTAACAGACATAATACATATGTAGTTTATAGACTCTGCTAGGTAGTAACTGCTGTGAAAAAATGGAAATGCAGAACAGGATGTGGGGCTTCATAAGCTGGAGGTGGCAGGAAGCAGACTGTAGCATCAAGTGGGCAGAGGAGACCACGTGGAGGGGGATCGTGAACCAAGGCATGAAGGACACAGGCATTTGGACGTGGGACACAGGTGGACGTGGGACAGAGTGACTGGGGCAGAGGGACCAGCTCCATGCCATTCTCTCCGTGTCTGCCATCCATGGGGCCACCTGCAGACATGCTTGCCTTCCCCTAGCTTCTGACCCTTCCGTCCATACCCTTTTCCTGTCTGATTCTCCCTTCTGCTCCTTCTCCATCATCTCTCTCTCAGCCCTAAGTTGGACTCCACAAGGAGGCCAGTGTGATGAATGGGGTGAGAGGGATGTGAGCGTGCCAGTGGGGAGGGGTGAAGTCGGAGGCAGCGGGTGTCCCTCACATTTTGGCTTTTATTCTGAGTGAAATGAAAGCAGCTGGAGGTTTTGGAGCAAAGGATGAATGGGACCTGAATTCTGTTTTGAGAAGGTCACTCTGCTGTTGTGTTGAAAACAGCCTGTGGGTGGCTAGGATGGAGGCCTGGAGACCGCTGAGTAGCCGCTGCAAGTATTCCAGGCAGCAGACCATGTGGCTTGGATCTGTGAGAGACGTGGTTGGATTCCGTGCCTTTAGTGGGCGCTCAGAAAAGAACTGACGGTGACACTCTGGGACACCCAAGAGCAAGGTGGGGCTGAGTCGACCAGTGGGGGTCCCTGGGGCCTGTCCTGGTTAAGGAAAAGGAGCATATATATCACCAGTTGCTGGTGCTTCAGAAGAGTTTTCCGTAGACAGGCTGGTGCTCCAGAAGAGTTTTCTGTAGACAGTCTGGTGCTTCAGAAGAGTTTTCAGTAGACAGTCTGGTGCTCCAGAAGAGTTTTCAGTAGACAGTCTGGTGCTTCAGAAGAGTGTTCAGTAGTAGACAGGCTGGCACCCGGGAACTGGGAGGTATCACAGAGCTCAGCAGAGGGTCACAGGCACTCCTCTCAGCACCTTGAGGATACAGCAACATCACCTCACACCCACATGCCATGTTAGGATGGAGAAGGGGCAGGGGAGATCCTTGGAGGAAAGAAACAATCCTGAAAGTGACCTCAAACTCTGAGAAAATATTTACTGTCAATGAAACTACCTTAAGTGGGAAGAGGCTGGATAAACTTAGCTAGCAGATGTATTAATAATATTTTTCTACTCAGCCTGGAAATGGGAGCTTTTGAGCAGGCTCAGTTCAGATGTAGGAAAATAAAAGAATCAACAGTGTTCACACTGGAACAGTATTGTATGAACTTCAGACCCTTGACACAAGCTAGAAAAAATGACCAGTTAGGGAAGTAAAATATTCAAGGCTCTTTTTGATAATGGTGACAAGTTATGGCTCCTAAATTTGTTCTGGTTGGCTTCTCTGCCTAAAGGAGTGACTGAATGGTGGGAATTTCCTGCAGGAGGAAAGAATTGAGTCAGATGGACCTCTCCAGACCCCTCTTGTGAACCCAGGTGGGTCCTGACTGCACGGGGCTTGGACAGAGCTGACCATCCATAGCAGAAGATGCTTTGGGGACTGTGGGACAGGTCTTTAGAAATAACTCGACAGAAAGGAATATGGAAGTAACCTAAATATCCATCAACAGAGGAATGGATAAAGAAGATGTGATACATATATATAATGGAATATTACTCAGCCATAAAAAGAACAAAAGGATGCCATTGGCAGCAACATGGATGAACCTAGAGATTGTCATACTGAGTAAAATAAGTCAGACGCAGAAAGACAAATGCTATATGATATCAGTTATATGTGAAATCTTAAAAAAAAGGGTAGAAGTGAAGTTATTTACAAAATACAAGTAGATTCACAGATGTAGAAAACAAACTTACGGTTACCCAGAGATAAGGGAGGGAGAGATAAACTGGGATACTGGGGTTGACATATACACACTACTGTACATAGAATAGATAACTAGTAAGAACCTGCTGTATACCACAGGGAACTCTACTCAGTACTCTGTAACGGCCTATATAGGAAAAGAATGTAAAAAGAAAAGTGGGTATGTGTATATGTTTAACTGATTCACTTTGCCATACACCTGAAACTAACACAAGTCTGCAAATCAACTATACGCCAATAAAATGTTTTTAAAAAGAAGGGAACAGCAGTGTCACTTTACACAAATCAAGAAAACCACCGTGGATAATGTTGGTGTAACAAGCTCTGAAACAGGAAGTGTCCTCGTTTCTAAAAAAATCCACACACTCTCCCAGCCCCCATTCCTGGCAGCCACAGCATCGAGTGTGGAGCTGCTGTTGGGAGCAGCCATCTTACGCTGCCAGGTTCCCCAGTGGGAGATCCGGGAGGTGGCAGGAAATGGTGTGCTCAGCTTCACCAAACCTCTCTTAGAGGGTACATAGACACTTCAGGGGGTCCGGTGGGGAAGAAAGACATTTTCTTGGATCATGGCCCAGTTACTACTTCATGCTTTGGGCATGCTGTGATGTCAGACTCTACCCGAAGCCTTGCAGAGAGATGCAGCCACTCCAGGAAGCCTGGACATCTAGGGGAGATGCGGTCTGTTCTAGGAGCTTTGGGAGAGAGTCACCCTTGAAGACAGGGCTTCCTTTCTGACCCCTAGTGAAAAAGGATCCAACACCTTCTCTTAATATCCTGGAGGAGGCCGGGAAGGTGGATGGTGGTGCACTGGTCCACGTGTGCCTTCAGCGGTACCAAGAAGGGAAACGTGGTGCTGGCTGCTGATTCAGGCTGCTAGAGCTGAGGAGGGCAGGGTGGGGGCTACTGCTCCACCAGCAAAGCGGGCTTGGACCTGTTCCTTGGCATGTGCCTGGATGTGATTTGCTTCCCTCAGTCCCAGGCCGTGGGCTGCGTGTGAATAGACAGAAAACAAGAAACTACCAGCAGAAGGCATCTTGTCTGGCTTTTTTCCAGACGTGGTCCTTGTAAACTAGTGGGGCTCCCACATCCTGCTGTTTTGTGGATTGAAGAACAAAAGTCAGGGCACACCCTGCCCTGTCCCAGAAAGAATTTAAGACCATCTGGAGAGTCACACCGAACACAACAAAATGGCATGTGACTCATCGTAAATGTTTGGTGAAGGTGGCTACAGGAGAAAGGAGGGAGAAAGCAGAAGACTGGTAGAAGTGAGAGATGAGGGGAGTCCTGGTGTCCCTGGCTTCTTTATTAGGTGCTACTTAATTGAGCACATGTTTCTATCTGCCTCAAAGTGTTGTTGCAAGAATGAAGTGAGTTTAAATGAGAAGTGCATAGTGGTACCTCAGCATGTAAGGACTCCATGTACATTAGCTATTGTCACTGTGTCAGTGAAGATGATGATTTCTATTGTGAGGCACTTCTAGAAGACAGTCTATCCTAGTGGTTAAGAATGTGGGCTTTGCTGTCTGTTGGAGACTTGAGCCTATGCTGGATTTACTGCCTCTGAGACACAGACATAGGAGGTGGCCTCTCTAAGCCTTGATTTTCATACATTTTACGTGGAGATGACAACGCCAACCTCATAGGGTGGTTGTGAGGATGAAAAAACAATGGGCATGTCATGGCATATTGTCATCTTGGGCTGCCCTGACAGAGTACCAGACTGGTGGCTTGAACAGAAGAAAGTCATTTTTCATAGTTCTAGAGGCTAAAAGGCCAAGATCAAGGTGTTGGAAAAGGTAGGTTTCATTCTGAGGCTTTTTCTTTTTCTTACAGGTGTCTGCATCTTATTGGATGCTCACGTGACCCCTTTGTGTGTGTGTGTGTGTGTGTGTGTGTGTGTGAGAGAGAGAGAGAGAGAGAGAGAGAGAGAGAGAGAGAGAGAGAGAGAGAGAGAGAGAGAGAGAGAGAGAGAGAGAGAGAGAGAGAGAAGCAGAGAGAGAAACAGATCAAGCTCTTTTTGGTGTCTCTTGTTATAAGAACACTAATCTTGTCTGATCAGGGCCCCACCCTTAAGACCTCATTTAAACTCTGTTCATTCCTTAGATGTTCCATCTTCACATATTGCTACACTGAGGGTTAGGTCTTCAGCATATGAATTTTGTGGGGACAAGAACATTCAGTCCACAACACGTGTCTATATGGCAGTGATGTCCAGATCATCAGGGTGGCTCCAAAAGCTCAGGATAGGTTTTTATTTAGTGTTTCTTGATAACCCACTCTGTGCAGAAGCACAGGTGTGAGCCTTGTGGGTAGTGGATGAAACAGTGGGGTGGAGTTCTCAAAGCTTACTATGTTGTGAAATAGGCATATAACATCCAAGAAAGACAAGGGAGAAATGGGATGGGCTGCTGATGAGGGGACTGAGTGCTGGACTGGAGTCTTTGAACCTGACCACAAATCCTAGGGGAGAACTTTTCAGTTGTAAGATTGTGCACCAGCTGCCCAAAGGCTCAATACACAGATGTGTGGCTGTCCTGGTTGCTTAAATGTGGGGAAACTTCAGTCCTGGTTGGTAAATGGTCTTGACACAGTAGGGGTCTCCAGGACCCCACTCAGTCCTTTGCTGAGTTCTATCTGGATGGCCAGTTGGTTGGTAAGTGTTTCGATATCATGCCTATGCATGAGAGTACATTATGGAGAAAGATTCAGACTAAGGAGCCCCTTGGGCAGAAACAGGATATGGGAGAGGCCCATCAGGCTTTTTGTACCTTTGTTTTTATTTTTAAAAAATTTATTTGGCTATGTTGAGTCTTAGTTGTGGCATACGGGCTTCTCTCTAGTACTGGCTCGTGGGCTTCAGAGTGTGCAGGCTCAGTAGTTGTGACACTAGGGCTTAGTTGCCCCAGAGCACATAGGATCTTAGATCCTTGACCAGGGATCAAACCCTGCATTTCAGGGTGGATTCTTAACCACTGGACCACCAGGGACATCCCTTTTTGTACCTTTAGTCTTATATTTTTTTGTTTAACTTAGTATTTTGGTATTTGTGTAAAAACACAACTATGTGGGATATTATGCTTATGTTTTCACACAATGTTTTATAATCTATCAACCTCTAAGACTATAAAATCAATGAAGCAATAAGGCTGAGGGCAGGGGCTCAGGACCCAGATTTGGGGTCTACCACTCTTGAGTCACTTAAAGATTTGGAAGCCAATGGAATTTCAGGTTGTAGGCTATCATCCTTGGGGAAGTAACAGAGGTGGGGCTTGCTGATTTTGCTAGTGTGGAGAATTGCTCTGGACATTCTTTGGGGCTCTGTTGTAGACTGAATGCTTGGGTCTCCTCCAAACTAATGTTGAAGTGCTAACCCACTTCAGCATTATTTGATGGGGTATTAGAGATGGGGCCTTTGGTAGGTTTAGGTAATGTCGTGAGGGTGGGGCTCTCATGGTTGGATCAGCGCCCTTATGAGAAGAGACACCAGAAAGCTTGCTTTCTCCTTTTCTTCAATCCAAGGAGAGAGCTCCCACTCTCTCAGCTAGACTGCCCCCTTGACCTTGGACTTCCAGCTTCCAGAACTATGAGAATAGAAATTTCAGTTAAGTCACCCAGTCTGTGGTATTTTGTAATGGCAGCCTGACATGGCCAAGACAAGCTTCCCAGTTGTTTTTTTCGTGCAGTGATGGGGCAGGGAAAGGTCTTGTTATGTTTTCTGTACCTTCTTGTCTACGTCTCATGTGCTTCTATGATCATCTGTGCACCTGTCTATAAGAAAGGCCTGATTCAATCAGCAGCGTGAACTAGTGGGGATGGATTGATGTCAAAGAAGAACCTCTGTTAAGGGGAACTGCACTGGAGCAAGCACAAAGGTTTTGGCCAAAGTGTTTTCTAACTGTAGTATGCCAAACGTCAGGCCCTTCCAGTCTCATACAGAAACCTAAAGCTTGGTTGGGCATATGGCCCTGTTGGACACACAGTAAGCACTCAGATGTCTGAGGGTAACTTAGGTGAGCCTGTCAGGGCCTACTTATCAGTGCTGTAATCAGAGATCCTGGAGAGGAGAAAGAATTTTTCTTTAGGGCATTCTCAACTATTAGAGGAAGCGATCTCTTAGCAGAAGAAGCATCTACCAGGGATTCTAGAGAGGTGGCTTTCTCTTGTCTCCTCTGTGCCTGCCAGTTGATGGATGCTGTGGAATCAGCCCACCTACCCATGGCCCATGGAGCTGGAGGAATCTGGAGGGACTGAGGTTTCCCAAGCCTACCTGACCTTTTGTTCTCAGCTGTCTTGCATGTTTAAGTAATCCCTGTTGTTTTCTCAGGGCTATTCTCTGAAGCATTTGAAAGAAAAGAAGCACCTTTCAGCATGCATAAACTCAGAATTAGGCCACAGAGGAAAAGGAACACAATCCAATGAACTCTGAAGATACCTTCCTGCCCAGGCATTTCTCTCTGAGCCAGTTTCTCTCTAGTGCTTTAGTCTTTCTCTGATTGAAACAAAAACAAAACTAACTTCTAAGAAAAGGGGGGAATTCTTTCAAGGGGTTAAGTTACCAAGGTACCAACCTAAGTGATGTCCTAGAGGCCTAAAAGGGCTAAGTTGGTTACTTAAAACTCTTCTTGGTTCACAGAGCTTTAGACTTTTCAGAGCATTTTGAGTTCTACTGTCTTGTTTATCTTAATGACCACCTTATGTTGGAAGGACGGACATTTACAGAGGCCCAGGTATGTTAAATGATTTTTAGAAGATCCCTATAGCTGGTTGACAACGCTTCTGCTTGTCAGAGACGGTTACTGGGGATATGAAAGCCCATGGCCCTCTGACAGTCTGGAGATTCCCAGCTAGTCTGAGACAAATAACAAGTGTCTCCCTTTGTCCCCGCTTACTCAGGGCACAGGGTGGAACCAGTGGAAACTGCTGGTGGAAGAGACATTGTTTACCTACAGTGGAGGCAATGACACTAGCGTGTGGGTGGGTTGGGCATGTCAGATACTTCAGAATTACCAAAGCAGCATTTGTTTTTCATCGTTAACAGCACCAACAAACATTTATTAAGTGCTAACTCTGTGCAAGGTCCGAGGTAGGATGCAGCGATGAATAAGATGTGATGTTTGTGGTTCATCTGGGGAGGTAAGACACAGTCATTTGAAAAAACATAAATGTCACCACAGGGTGATGTTTGGTGAATGCTGAGTGAATGGTAGAGAAACAAGAGCCCAGAGAGTTTGAAAGGTCTGCTGACATGGTCGGGGAGGTTTCTAGAGATAGGATCTTGGAAGGTGTGGAGAAGCAGAGGAAGCAATTATGGTTGAGACAAATAATGTAGGAGAACACAGAGTCAAGAGAATATAAGGCTACTTGGTTGGGGGCACAAGTAGATCAGTTTGGCGGGAGTAGAGAGCTGACTTAGCAGAAAAAAGGAATGGAAAAACAAACTGGAGAGGAAAATAGAATGGGGCTGGAGTATCAGGCCAAGAGGGACTTGGGTCTTCAGAGCATGGGTCACGGAGCACTGGGGAACGTTTTCAAATGACACGTCAGAGCAGAGCACAGGGAACTCCTTTGTGAAAGCTGTCATCATAGTCCTGGCTTCCCAGAGTGTGTGCAGTGGGGCTTTCTTGTCCAGAGTTGCTACTTTGTGCTTGGCACTGTATTGGTTCCTGGAGATGTGCAGGTGAATAGGAATAGTTCCTGTCTTAAAGGAGTGCTTGGTCCATGTACTTGGACCACAGTAATTTCTTAGTAAGGAAGAGTTACTGCCCACTGTTACTGTTGATTCTGTCTTATTTCTTATCAACCTCCCCTGTATATTCTTCCTTTAGTTCTGTAAATATCTTCCATTAGCTTCCAGGAGAATCTCTTGGAACCTTTGGGCCAGTCTATCTCTTCAAGTTTGCTTTGAATACTTCTGATCTCAACTCCATGTTGATTTTATTGGATAACCCTCAGAGGGAAGCCTTGTTTGTTTTATCTCTAAATTATGGAGAAATGCTCCGTTGTGGTGACCAAGTGACGGGCTTTACAGATCCAACTATAAGCTTTTAAAAGTCTAGAATTTCTGGAATATATATTTATTTCAGTTTTGAAAATTAGGATCAGAAGTTGTTCACTTCCATTCTTCAGATACCTCTCCATTTTCCACATCCCCTGTTGTTTAACTCATAGCAGCAGGTTCCCTTTGTATTGGGTGTAGGCTTAATTCAAACCTGGATATTTGAAACTTATTAAAGCTGTTAGATGTGCTCTTTCTAGCTCCTCAACTACTGAGGTTCTGCCAAATCACTGCTGCCACCTTCACTTTTGTACACCTACGACTTGCTAGGAAATGCCCTAAAATATGCTAGTTCTAATGTAAAAATATCTAAAGTTTTGATGTAAAAATTAGAAATTCTAATGTGAAAATCCATATTACTTCTAATAACTCTGGAAGGTAGCTGTTAATAACCCCATTATACAGATAAGTAAATTGGGATCAGATTATGTGATCTGCCCAAGACTACATAGCTGACCGCAGCCATGAAATTAAAAGACGCTTACTCCTTGGAAGGAAAATTATGACCAACGTAGATAGCATATTAAAAAGCAGAGACATTACTTTGCCAACAAAGGTCCTTCTAGTCAAGGCTATGGTTTTTCCAGTGGTCATGTCTGGATGTGAGAGTTGGACTATAAAGAAAGCTGAACGCCGAAGAATTGATGCTTTTGAACTGCGGTGTTGGAGAAGACTCTTGAGAGTCCCTCGGACTGCAAGGAGATCCAACCAGTCCAACCTAAAGGAGATCAGTCCTGTGTGTTCATTGGAAGGACTGATGTTGAAGCTGAAACTCCAATACTTTGGCCACCTGATGCGAAGAGCTGACTCATTGGAAAAGACCTCGATGCTGGGAAAGATTGAGGGCAGGAGGAGAAGGGGACAACAGAGAATGAGATGGCTGGATGGCATCATCGACTCGATGGACATGGGTTTGGTGGACTCAGGGAGTTGGTGATGGACAGGGAGGCCTGGCGTGCTGCACTTCATGGGGTTGCAGAGTCAACACGACTGAGTGACTGAACTGAACTGAACTGAACATAGCTCCTTAGTGGAGAAGCACAGATCTGATGCAGATCTGTCTAGTCTCAAACCTGAAGCTTGAGCCTCTATACACACTCTACTCCCTCTTATTCTGTGTGCCTTGCCTCTTTCTAGCCATATCTCTTTGTGGTTTCCCTCAATTCCTCTTCCTTTGGGTTTCATTTTTAGAGAAAGGGCATAGGAAAGCAGATGGGGTGGGGGATAAGAGTGAAGCTTGACATGAGTTTGAATCCTAAAGCCAGCACTTACTAGCTGCTGTGGCAGTAATATTTCATCTTGCTGTACCTTTGCTTCTATATCTGAAAAAGAGACAACACCTACCTCGAGGATGTTGTAAGGTTTGAGAGAGACATGTATAGCCCCTAGGACAGAGACTGGAATAACAGTAAGTGCTCAATAAATGGGGCTGTTACAAGGTCTGGATCCATAATCTGGGGGAGCGTCAATTCCTTGGCACTGTTTCAGGGGTGCAATTTCTCCTCTTGACTTTTCCCTTTCTTGTCAAGTTCTTCTCACCACCACCCTTTTGACTCTGGGTCTGATTCTTCTCTATTTCAGGAGCTTTTTTGGAGGGGGCAGGAGAGTGGTTTCCATGTCAGGCTATTTCCTACATTGTGTCCCATTAACTGGAATGACTACTTAATTCTTTCATCTTTTCCTTTGGCTCAAGAGCCACTCAGATGGATAGCATACGTAATTGGTGATTGGCTCAAGGAACTTTTAAAAGGCAAACATAATACATGCCCTGCAGGTCATTCATGCTGATTCCTTATGTCAGTATGTGTTGGGATACACGTGCTGTGCTTTCTCTTAAACTAAGGGTTCCTGGACCAGCAGCCGCAGCATCGCCGGGAAACGTGTTAGAAATGTTAACCCACAGGTTCTACCCCAGAAACTTTGAGGGTGGCCAGCTATGTGTGCTTTTACAAGCCCTCCAGGGGCTTCTGGTCTACATTAATATTTGAAAAGCACTGTTGAGACCCGCGGGAGAGTCCCTTATGAATCGGGACCTTGGCTGTGCACCTCTAGCCTGCCCAGCTGCTCCCTTCCTGGGGCTGGTCTCAGCCTATGACCAGGTTTTGGCCTTTGTTTGCATATTCTGATTCATAAACTTTCACTGAGACCTTTGCTCTTCTAAGTCAAGTGCTATCCAACTTTGGTATAGACCAAGTAGCTTCTCAGAATGTAATTCTTTTGAGAGGTTCATTTTATCTGATTTGAATTAAATTTAGGTTAGTTTCCTCTGGCTTCTTTAAAAAATTATATAGCCTTTTAATTATTTAGCCTGTGCTGCATAGCTCTCTTTTGCTCTATAGCCCAACGGGGCATTATTTTGGGGGGCCATTCCAGTATTCTTGCCTGGAAAATCCCATGGACAGAGGAACCTGGTAGGCTACAGTCCATGGGGTTGCAAAGAGTCAGACACGACTGAGCGACTTCACTTTCACTTTCACATTTATGACAAATCTTTTATAAAATCTTGCTGGAGGGTTATTCTTGGATTATTAGGAATTTGGATTATACTGTGAAGAGGTAAATGCATGGGGTCAACGACATACAGAGAAGATGTGGGCTGAAAACTGAAATAGGTTCAAGAAGGATTAGCCTCATCAGACTGAAACTCTGAAGGAGAGATATGCCCTATTTGCTTTTGGGTTCCCACCATCTGGACTCCCCTGATGGCTCAGTGGTAAAGAACCCACCTGCCAATGCAGGAGATGCAGGTTTGATTCCTGGATTAGAAAGATCTCTTGTAGGAGAAAATGGCAACCCACTCCAGTGTTCTTGCCTGGGAAATCCCGTAGACAGAGGAGCCTGGTAGGCTACAGTCCATGAGGTGCCAAAAGAGTCAGACATGACTTAGCAACTCAACAAAAGCAACAACCCCAACATCTAACACCAGAACAAGTAACTATTTACTGAGTACCTACTATGCATAGAGTTTGAGGCTACAATGATGGAAAAGTAGATGCACTTCCCACCTTGATAAAATTTAGTCTGTTGGTACTCAATGAATAGACCATGATTTAGTGGGAAACAATATGTTATGCTTATTAAGGGAAACTGAGAGTGTATGGGGTTTCTTGGACCCAGGAGCTAATATCGGGGAGGATCATCTAATGAGGGACACTGAGCTAATACAACGCATTGAAATAGTAGATAGTAGATGTGAAACTACTACTACTGATAGTAGATACAAAACTAATCCTACTTCGAGCTTCTCAAGTCATGACTGTTGGTCAAGAGATAAAAATAAGCTGTATAACTTAGCATGTCAGGGTGGCAGAAATAATGATAATGGCAACAGTGACAGTCACAACCAACCTTTGTCAAGTGTTCCCAGTGTGCCATGCAGGCTGCTGAGTGCTGTGCAGCCCTGCCCCTGTTAGTCTTATGAGCAGTGGATAGAGAGAAACATGCTTTCTTAGCTCTGCTCCTGTACTTCAGTGTGACTCTGGCAAATCGCTTTGCTCCTGTGGGTCTTAGGGTTCTTGTTTATGAAACAGGGATTATACTAAAAGTTGTCTTTGACTTAAAGATACCACTTTCTTTGTGTGTCTTGTTAATGATTAACAGAAATATTCTATCAGAGGTTTAGGTTTAAGCTTCACCTGTTCCCCTCGTGTATAGTACTGTCTAACATCATGTTTCAAGCATGAATAATATGTGAAGCTACAGCTAGTTTTGGCCATATACTCAGGCATGGGTCAGGAGATTTCCTTTAACAGGTTCCTCAGTGAGGAGGGTATATACCTGACTATCTCTAGAACTATCCTGTTCTTGTAGACTGAACTTACCCTACCAGCTGTACTTTTGCTTCTTATAAATAACAAAGTAATGCATATTTCAGTAAAAAATGTATGTCTGTGATATCACATTATTTTGCTTATTAACAGACTATAGAACTTCTGCTAAATTTATGAGACGTGCAACAGAATGTTACAGCGTTCTCAAGCCACCACTGTTTTACAAATTGGCATCGGCAGGCCTCAAAAGGGTGAAATGTTTTAAATTTATTTACACCCCGCAGTTTCCTTAGGGAACTGTTTTCCATAAGCTAATGAGGCACTGGTGCAAGGCCTCTCTGTTATTCCTGGCAGGCACACTGAGACACATCGGCCTGCTGCCCTGCTTTTTTCCTCAGTAGTCCAGTGCAAATAATAAATATGGGAAAATACATCATCCCTTTGAATGTGGGAGCCAAGCTGCAGTGCTGCCAAGGTTAAAACAAAGCAATCGTGAGCTTGGAGTCTGTTCGTGTCCTGTACCACGTGTGCCCACGTTTTAAGGACACTCTGAACATGGCCTTTATCATGTCAGATTGTTTACTCTGAGAACATAGGCAGTCTTTTGAAATCCACTATATAAAATAGGCCTTTCGGAAAAAGTTTCCTTTTAGTGGATTAAATGTTATCCTGAGGTCAGAAACTTGCCTTCTAGTGTGTGTGTGTGTGTGTGTGCGCGCGTGTGCGCACGTGTGTGTATGTGTGTGTGTATGTGCATGTGTGTATGTGTGTGCGCGCATATGTGTGTGCGTATGTGTGTGTGCGTGTGTGGGGGGGTGGGCGTGTGCGCGTGCGCGCGCGCGTGTGTGTGTGGTGTGTATGCTCAGTTTCTCAGTCCTGTCTGACTCTTTGGCGACCTCATGGACTGTAACCTGCCAGGCTCCTCTGTCCATGGGATTTCCCAGACAAGAATACTGAAGTGGGTTGCCATTTCCTTCTCTGGAGGATCTTCCCGACTTCAGGGACTGAACCTACATCTCTTGCATTGCAGGTGGATTCTTTGCCACTGAGCCACCTGGGAAGCCCCTGCCTTCTAGATCATGGGTCAGATAGAATTTATCAAGCACCTCCAGCTGCCCAGCCCTTGTTGATGGCAGCAGTGAAAAGAGATGAAGCAGACTCTGAATCCTGAGGTTGCAAGCACCCACACTCAGGCTGAAGGGGGTGTTTCAGACCATGGGGGTTGCTCTTATCAAGGGCTATAACCCTCAGATGTCCAGCTGACTTACTGAGGAGTTCAACATGATGAAGGCCTAGATATACCCTCGGCACACAGCGGGTGCCCAGTGAATGCATGGATAAGTAGAGGTTACTGCTTTGTTTCTGGTCTCCCATGAGAGCAATCTAGCTGGTATTTAACAGGGGAGTTAAACGGGTATTAATATTAGCAAAGCCCAAGGATTAAACAAATGGGTTAAATCGCCGCAGGGCCTTCCCAGCCCCCAGACTCAGCCCCCAAGGCATCAGATATTCCCACCTCCAGCTGTCCTCTGATATCACCCTTGTCCCGCTTAACTCCACATGGGCAATTAAATCTTACTGGTTTAATTGGACACATTTCCTCCCCTTCTCTTTTTCTGCTTTGTTTTCTCCGCTTGTCACTCAGAGCTGGTTGAGGTCAATCTGCATGTGTTGCCCTAGTTGGGGAAGCAGTAAAGAGAATTAAAAAATCCGTTTGGTGGCTCGTAAGAGATGAAGGCCTTTTTAATAACTAGACATATTTCTTTCTTTAGTATTTAGGTAGTCTTGGGTCTGGGGACAAAGGGTAAACCTGATGCCTTTGCAAGTCTTTTTGCAGTTCTGGGACTTGGCCGGGACAGCGCTGTCCTCCAAGTCTGCAAGGACCCTGGCACAACAGTCAGAGCTGATCCCCAGGAGGGGTGTGGAGGGGGCGAAGCTTGTCTTGTTCCCCCCGCATCCTCATGGCACCCTCCTCTTTTCCCCTCGTTTGGCTCCCTGTAGCTGCTCCCAGCTGTGTGTATGATACATCCTTGGATTTTGCCTTTAGCTGGTTGTCCCTCAACGTGTTAACTGGAGAAACAGATTGTTAGCTGATAAAGGCTCTAGGAATTGGTGACAGGAAAGTGTTGGAAGACCAGCGAGAAGATGGATACAGGGGCTAGAGTCCAGGTTGAGGATCATAATAAATTAGTCAAACAAAAAAAAAAACGTGCCTGGGTCCTTTGAATAGATTTAGGGCACACATGTCTGTCCTCTCAAAAATGCCATCCCCTTGTGTCCACTTTTCCACGGTTTCTCTGAGTTCTCAGTCCTGAATGCTGGGATCCTACTGCTGTGATTGGGAGCAGTCCTTTCTACTTAGATTCTCCAGAGAAATAAGACTGGAGAGGAGATCAAGAAATAAGGGAGCTGCTGTGAGGCTGTTCCTTTGGGTGCCAAGTGCTTCACGTTTCCTACCGCTGTAATTGCATATTTAAGGCAACTTCATGAGACGCCTACTTTCTCACCATTTACAGATAAGGGAACTGAGGTCCTGAGAATTTAAATGAGTTGTCTCAAATAACACAGCTAACAGTGGCAGAGCCAGTGTGCACGCTCAGGCCAGCGTTTGCTCCTTACTCTCCTGTGGTACCTCATTCAGTCTATCAGCTCTTCAGTTGTCTTACATTTGGCTTAATTCTTCACTGACCTCCACAGGGCAGAGCATCTGGCCATGTTCCCAGGGCCACATTTCCAAGTGTAGGAAAATCAGGAGCATGTTTGCAGATAGGGGCCGGGTACCCTCTACTCAGAACGCCTGGCCCTGCCCCCTCACCCTCCAAGCATCTGCATGTATTCTGCCCTCTGCACCCATCACTGGGAGGATATTAGTCTTCTGTAAATCTGCTCCCATAGGTCCCTTGTGTGTGACTCTTGTAAGGAGAGCATCTCCTTTTTCTAGAATTTAAATTTGTTTTTATATGGAAGATAATTGCTTTATATTATTCTGTTGGTTTCTGCTGTACATCAACATGAATCAGCCATAGGTATGTATATGTGCCCTCCCTCTTGAACCTCCCTCCCACCTCCCACCCCACCCCACCCCGCTAGGTTGTCACCGAGCCCTGGGTTTGAGTTCCCTGCATCGTACAGCAGATTCCCGCTGGCTATCTAATATTACATCTGGTAATGCATATGTTTCTGTGCTACTAGGAGGGCATCTTTCATGCTGCCCTGTCCTTATTTATACCTTTTTATCTAGAATACAAAGTAATGCATTTCATGGAGGCTTGACATGAGAAATGTTCAGTGAAGGCTGAATAAACAAATGTTGTAGTAACAAAATTCTCATCACTCCTGTGTCTCAGGATGGCACACAGTTAAGTCTTGTGTAAGTGTGGGAGAAAATTGACTCCTGTGGGTGTCACTGTCTATGTTAAGGCAAAGGCCAGTGGTGGACCAGGTATATTGCTGGTGTCGGTGTGGACGGCTGATCAAGTTTCCCCTGGAGTTTTGAGACAGTAGAGGAGAAGATGACGGACACCCTGCTCAATTATATCTCCCCAGGTAGCAATTCCTTCAGTTGATGAGGCCTTCCTTAAAATAGAAGCACCTTCTAGATGGATTAAATCTACTGACATTTCAATGACATTTATTTTACTCTTATTAGTTACTGTGATTTTAATCATTTTCAAACATCAGAGGCAAATTGATTTCAGCTTTCTCGAGGTGACCTCCTTGAGGAAAATAGAGCAGGGAATGAGACATGGACTGACTTGGAGGGCCTAGAAGTCCTACAGAGAAGGAACCACTTAATGGAGACCTCTTCTCCCCACGGTGAACACCCTGGTAAAGAGGTTATGGGCAGCCGGAAGCAGTAGGAGGTCCTGGGAATATGAGGAGCAAAGGCTGACAAGGTGGGGGAGGACAGAGGAAGCCAGAGAACCATGTCACTGCTCCGCCAGTGTAGACAATCTTGCAATGGAGGATTCCCTCCAAGAGCCCACACCTGGCTTGGAATGAGGCTTGTCAGAGAAATGACAGTGTTGGTCCGTGACTGTGACCACTGTGAGCAGTTGCTTTAAAGCGGGGATTATCCATAGGACACAGTGGTACCCAGCACTGCGGAGGTCTCACTGAACAGAAAACGACCTCAATCACTTGGCAGATAACTCACCAGAAATCCCAGTTAGCTGGTATGTTTGCCATAATCTGCAACAAGTAGAGGCAGCACAAGAGAGCATGGTGGTAGCTAGGATGTTATAGGGACCAGATTTTAGGCCTAGCCAGTTGCCTATTAATACCTACGTCTCACTAATGAAAACTGATTTTCAGAACGAGAGCTCTGGAATTTTGCAAGATTTTCCTTCACCAAAGCTGAATTTTCTGGTGAAGGTACAGCTGGCAGGTGAAGGGACTGTTCTTTGAATAAATGCATCGGAATTTGCTCAGCCAGATGATGGGTTTGGCCACTAAGTCCAAGTAGCCCATGTAGGAATCTGCACTAAAGTTTTATCCTTGTGATCCCTATGGTCTTATCATGACCCATCAGAACCTGTAGTACTTTCTTCTGGATATCTCTAATGGAGTCAAGTCCTCTTCTGTTAACAGTGGAAAGGATTTGTGAAAACATTCCACTGTTTCTGGGTATCAAATTTGGGGAAGAAGTCAGCTGGCCAAGCTGCATAACATCGATTTTGATACTGAAGGATATATGGTTTTGAAAAACAGAGGCACGGAGATGCTCATGGGTGGATCATGACCACAGCGTACTACAAAACCCAGGGCTCCCCCCTGGTTCAGGTCGGGCACATGCTGAATGGAGCCTCCCCAGATCCTGCCCCTGCTCTGCTCCAGCATCCTTGCTGTAGTGCCTTACACAGCAGTCCAAATAGCAGCTGGCACCAAAACCTTTCTTGCAAGTCTCTAAGGAGATGAACTGTGCACAGTGGGAGATCTTGGACGAGTACTGGTTCATATTCCTGGGTTCCTCTAGGGCTGCATGAAGCTGTTTTACTTGCAGAGCAGTGAAAAATTAATGAACCATGGGCTTGGGGTTTGCAGAGCTAGATTTGAATTCTGAGACTAGCTGTCCTTTATTAATCATGATATTCCTTGGAGCCTGAGTTCCCCATATATCACATAGAGATAACAACTTTCAAATAATTAATATCAGCATGCTCATTAATAACATGCTCAGCGTATAGTGGGCTCTTTCTTTGACTGACTGCCCCACCCTTAATAGTTTTATTTAAACATTCCCTTCCTTCTTTCAGGAAACCTCTGACCTCCTAAATCTATGTTAGACATCCCTTCTATAGACACCATTCTTCCCTACCATACCCCTTAACACACATCAAGACATTTGTTATCTAAACTCCACCCTCTATGTAACTCTGCATTATTTTCCAATATCTGTCACAGTGCCTGATACATCATTGGTTTCCCCAACTCAATATTTGTTGAATGAATGAAGCAAATGAATGAACAGTAGGTAGTGTTTAACGGTAGCCTTTAATGACTGAGGGTAGAGGCTCAATAGTGTGGCAGGACAAGTCTGGGCATAAGCCTTTTGTGGGTCTAACTTGGTGCTGCCAAACAGTGGGGTGCTGAGAATGGTGAACCCAGAATGGTTCACTCTTTGGAGTGTCAACCTGACCCCACATCTACTGCTTCAATTAGTCCTGGCTGCAGCTAGTTGTGAAGGTAAGTCAGGCAAGTCAAGAGGGGAAAGGAGACTTAAAAAAAATTACTAAGTGTTAAAATATTTGGCGCCTGTTGTCAGTGGTTGATAAAAGGAAATCTAGATATTTTCATTTGTATCTTCTTTAGAGATATATAGGTGGAGTTGTTTATTTCAGGCTTAATTCTACTCATTGGGTGGGAAGAGGTCCAGCTATCAGACTAACATGGGGTTTGAAGAGTCTTGGTTTATCCCTGGGCATAGTATCAGGGATTTCAGACATTTTGATGAGAGCAGCTTCAACTGTACAGGTACCGGGAAGCTTGTCTCTCCTCTACTGCTCTTTCCCATGATGATATCGGCCATCAAACTATGGTTGCTTATATGTAAATAGAAAAATAATATGACCAAAGTAAATAAAAGTGGGAAATTGCATTTGTGTAATTTAAAAATGGTTTATATTTTAAAAATTCAAGTCATTTGTTTTCATTCAAGCCATTTCCTCTTGGTTTGAGGGGATTATGGCTTTGTTGTTAATTGCACTTTGCTTAGAGTTTTTCCCCTTCTGTTTCAAGACCAGATACCGTTCTCTTGTTGATGTAACCACTGACCATATTAAAAGTTTGTCCAGATAAATCATGATTTGTAAGATAAGAAGGACACTAACACAAACATGGAAAGCTGCTTACCACATGGATGCTTGGATAAGTAAATGCACCACAAATTGGCTAATGGGGCACATTTTAGCTTACGTTCTGATTTGCCTTTTGCATCCATTTGCAGCCTCATGGGGGAATGGGGGAGGGGCTGAGAGTTTACTTGCAGATTTGCATGGAGTGTTACATTTTTAAGGAATTTTCAATGCATTTTGATTCAGACAAGCTTTTGTTGGCTGAGAAATTATATGATGCGCCCAAATACTTTTACAGAATGTGGTGTTGACTGTTATTTTATTCCCATGGTCTTTTAAGTTCAGTACAAAAGGCCAGGAATGAGAAATGCAGTTTGACATTTTATGTATATACATATATCTCACTTAAGACTGAACCACTCCTGAAAATTAAAGTTTAAAATATCCAAGTGTATTTGTTGCAGGGTGGGGAACCCTCAAAGCCTACAAGATGTGGAGCCATCTCATCTGAGGGACTGATCAGACTTTCCATTCATTTATTATGTGTGTGTAATGGAAAGCTCTTTAATGTTAAAAGTAAATAATGGCCTTTAAGGTATAAGCACTCAAATTAGTGAGTTTAAATATTTTTATGTATTGGTAACTGCAGACAGATTATCTGATAGTGCCTGTCTTTGCCTGTTATCAGGGAACACTTGGAATGCCTTTTTTTCCTATTTTATGAAGTTTTGTTTCATAAGTGGAAGTAAGTGTTTTAAAATATGATAAATTTATGTTAAAAAACCTTTAGGGTCAGATATAAAGAATGGTTGTCTGTTGATGAGAACAGAGCATGCACAAAGCAGAAAGGCTTTTGTTACTACCATTTAGGTTGACTTTCTTTAAGCAGTAACAGATGAACTTTTTTTTTTTTTAAGTATTTCTTTTTTTAAAAAATTATTTTATTCTTTGTATTGTTATTTTATTTATTTTTATTTTTTGGCCACGCCGTGTGGCATGTGGGATCTTAGTTCCTTGATCCAGGGATCAAACCCATGCCCCCTGCATCGGAAGCGAGGAGTCTTAACCACTGGATCACCAGGAAAGTCCCAGGTGATTTTTTGTTTTTGATACTAGATAGGGAGAGTGAGTGTCTTATGTTGAAATGTAATTGTTTTATTTATTTACCCTTGTCTTGATTTATCTGCATATTTGCTTACTGAGGATGTAATTGCCTTATTTGTTTGCATTTGTCAGGGATTTGAGCACCCTTCCTATAATCCTCTCCTCCTTTCAAGCCCCCGCTCTCTCACTGGTGTTTGACCACATCATAGGCATCTAGTACACAGCCATCAGCTGCTAGTTATCAGAATAAAACTGACCCATTTCCAACTAGTCAATCGGTTGAGTAACCAGGTCCTGCAGATTTTCACTTTGCAGTATCTCTTAATTTTGACCCCTCATTTGTTTCCGTATCCAACATCACTCTGCCAGTCTAGGATGTAGTCTGCACATGACTGGACTGCATCTCTTCTATGGACTGCTGTTCACTGACCACAGTACTGTCAGATTAATTTCCTAATGTGGCACGTTACTCTCACCATTTCCCTGCTTAAAGCACAGCTATGGTTTCTTATTACCTACTGAGTAGGTGCCAGCTTCTCAATCTGGCATTTAAGCTGCTCATAATATAGCTCTAAACCATCAGCTATTCATTGAAAATACACTCCCTCACTCGGATGGGTTCTGGGAACATAATGACAAACAGGACAGAAAGTGCCTTTGCATCATGGATCTTATATTCTAATGAGAGAGGACGAGGAAGACAGACATTAAAGAGCTTATGACAAAATAAACTATTGATAATTGTGCAATGAGCTACAAAGGAGAAACACTGAGTGCTTTAGAAGATGCGTTACAGGCATGTAAAAAGTCAGAGAAGGCTGGCTGATCTCTGAAAGATGTTCCCAAGCATGAGCAAGAGTTTCTCAGATCAAGTGAGGTTAGGGAGAGTGGGGATGGGTAAATGAATGGTGAGAATCAGGCAGAAGGAACAGCCTTGGGGAGGAATAAGGTCCACATGAGAGGGGTTAAGAGCATATCTATGAATGAGGGGGTGAGGGGCAGGAGAGAGTTGGAGAGGAACACGGGGTGCTCCTGCAAGGAGCAGGCCTGGGAAAGAGGTTGGACAGCGGGGAACTTTGAGTAAGTAGGGTGTAACACGACCAGATCTGAGTTTTAGTAAGTCACTTCCTCAGTGGGAGAAAGGTCTGGAGTCAGTCCTGGGTACACGCAGGTAGATCAATTAGGAAACTCTCACAAAAGCCCAGGCTTGACATGACTGTTGCTTAGTCTCACTAGTACAGAAGAGGAGAAGTCAGATTTGAGAACTACCTTTGAGGTAGACTGGGTGGAATGTGGAGGTTGGACATTCCACCCAACAGTGGACATTCCATTCAGACCCATTCAGTTGGGTCTGAATTTGGACATTTCAGGTAAGGGAGCAGCAGAATGGCTGCTGGGGTGGTGGTGACATTCTCCAAAATAGGGAATACTCGAGAAAGACCAGATTTGCAGTGAAATATTTATGAGTTTAGTTTTTATAAGGCGTTCAAATAGTGGCTTTTTAGTAAGCAAATAAATTGAAAGGCAGTATTGTGTAGGGATTAAAAGCATGGTCTCTGAACCCTGACTACCTCTTAGCAGCCATGTGACCTTGAGGAAATTTTTAACATTTTGTGACCCTGGTTTCTTCATCTGGAGATCGTAACAATGGTACTTAACCTTATCAGTTTCCTGTGAGGCCCAAATGAGTTTAGCATAGGTAAAGCACTTGGATTGGTACCTTTTGCAGAAGTGAATTACTGTATTGGAGTTAGTCACCATTATAATTTAAATACAAGTCCAAGGCTCAGAGAAGTTGGGGCTGCTTCTATAATTTTGGGGCTTCCTCATGATGTGGTAAGTGAAGATGCAGGTGGTGCTGAAGCTGTTTGGGAGTGGTACCGAGGAAGGAGGGAAAAGAGCCTACCTCCAGGTCTCCAGGGGACCAAGAGCGGACTGAACACGGGGAGAGCCAAAGCGCCTGAGGCTGAGCGGAACAGACAGACAAGAGGTGCAGATACAGAGAGAAGAGGGTGCTTTGTGGGGTAGGAGGGAGTCTTGGGCAAGTTGTGTGCTGCTCAGAGTACTTGACTGCTAAGACTGAAAAGTTCCTGGCTGATGGAGCAAGCCACTGAAAGCTTTTGAAGTTATTAGGTGGTGTGGTGGTTTAGTCACTAAGCCGTGTCTGACTCCTGCGACTCCATGGACTGTAGTCCACCAGGCCCCCCGTCCATGGAATTTCCCAGGCAAGAATACTGGAGTCGATTGCCATTTTCTTCTCCAAGGTGGTATAGTTGAGGTTGAAACCAGCTTGAAGAGTGAGAAAAGAGGGAGACAGTAAGTGAGAACAAATCATTTGAGAAGTTTGGCTTTTCAGAGAAGGAAACTTCAACCAATAACACAGAGCTTCCCGCTGGCTAAGTGTGGGCCAATTGTTAGGGGCCCTAAAGAGTTAAAATTCCCCTTTGGGTCAGTGGAGAGCACTATCAGTCCCACGGTCATGGGTTTCATGGATGGAGGCATTAACCTCAGAGTTCCGCACTGGCTGAGCCCAGCATTGGTGGACGTGGCCTCTGTTAGCTGGGTTGCTGTAGGGTTTGGTGGTCTTAACTCTTTTCTCACCACATGAAGAAGACGATGATACACCATGTGTTGGGGAACATGCGGACAGGCTCTTTGTAGCCAGTGAGCTGGACCACTGACTCAGAAGGAGACTGGCCTCCCAGACTGTGAAGACTTTGGGCTCAAATGCTTGAGTTTAGCAGCACCATTCCTCTTGTCTGTCATGGGTATGGTGGAGACCCCAGACCAAAGTGACACCTTAACAGGGGTGTTTTTATCACCTTAGGTAAGGAAACCTGGAAGAACAATCAAGTCCAGTTTGTAAATCATATTTTGTGAGAACATTCTGCGATTGGGAAAGCTTTCCTGTAGTAGTCTCGCTGACTGCAAGGTGTGAGCCTTTCCTTGTAGCATGCTGTATTTTCTGGTGATTGTTGGAATGTGGAGTGAACTTCCTCAGGTCATCTGGTCGTGATGACTGGCCACTGTGGGTCTCCAGGCAATTTGGATTCATGACCGAGACATCGTTGGATCTTGTGAGGGAGGGATTCACTGAGAGTGTACACACTTCCTATAGTTTCACTCCCTGAAGCCACAAATAGGAAATAAACATATAGTAAGTTCTCATTATTCACAGTAGTTGTGTTCTGTAAAGTTTGTTTAAATACTGAATGGGCAAATACTGACCCATTGCTTCTAGGGAAATATAGGCTTAGGTCTCTATGAACCTCTGGTCATGATATTTTTTTCAGTGATCAATACATAATCTCGTTTTATGTATATTTCTGTTTAAAAACACGTTATTTAATATATATTGTTGATTCATTAACATTGAATTTCATGGCCAAGAGGACTAGAATTCACACCCGAGTGAAGCGTATCTAACACAAGTACATTCCTTGTGAGGCTCATCACAGCTTTCCTGAACTTAGGCACACTAGCCAGCACTTCAGCACTATACTTGGGGCCATTTTAAATAGTGAAATCACCAGCAAAAAGCACAAAAATGTGAACAGTGTGACACTAAATATACCAAGAAAAGGACACTTGTTTACAGTATGAGAGCTGAGATGAGAAGGCAGGTGTTATCTGTTCAACCTCAGCTGGGAACGCGCATGTCAGGCAGCTGAAAATCCCCCTCCACCCCTACTCTGTGCAGTGCATAGATGACTGTGAAAGCAGGGTGAATATTGATACTGGGGTTGCAAGTAAATTTTAGTGAGTAGATGAATTCACAAATATGGAATCCATGAATAATGAGAATCTACTGTGTATTAGCATTTTCAACTTTCATGGATGTCTGTAATTTGGATTGGTTGAAGTTGATTATTCTAACCATTTAACACACCTTCTCACACTGAGATTCCATCTTTGTCCTGGTAGTTGTTGTTTAGTTTCTATGTTGTGTCTGACTCTTTTGTGACCCCATGGACAGTAGCCTGCCAGGCTCCTCTGTGAGTTGAATTTCCCAGGCAAGAATACTGGAGTAGGTTGCCATTTCCTTCTCCAGGGATTGAACCAATGTCTCCTGCATTGGCAGGCGGATGCTTTATCACTAAGCCACCATGAAAGCCCCAGCCATCTCACTAGTTGCTTTTAATATGTAACACAGATTGTCCTGGGATCAGAACCAAATCAGTGCAAATGCCTTTACCTTTTAAATATATGGATGCAATGTGGTGGGGAGATATTCAGGAAGATGGAAAGACACCGGAAGTTCCATCCACAGCCTTGTTCTTCTGATGGCTGCAATTTTGTTGTGGCAGTCTTGCATCCTAGTCAGACACAAAAGAGAAACTGTTTCTTCCTGTGTCTCATAAAAAATTCTTCTCTGAAGCATTTTGAGAGATTTCCTTTTGCATCTCATAGGCTAGGAGTATGTCACATGTCTAGCCGTTTACTGGCGAGGTTAATAAGCCCAAGATACAAGACTTAAACCGCTGCTAATTCACCCATGGGGTTGGGGATGCACGCACTTTTCTGAATCACATGGCTTTGCAGGAAAGTTGATTTTGAACAGTGCTGGGGCTTTCTCAGAAGAGGAAAGGGAAACGAATTTCTGATAATCAGACAATAAGGTCTACCATACTCAATAATGAAAGAGTATGCACTAATGTGGATTTCCCTGGTAGCTCGAATGATAAAGAATCTGCCTGCAGTGCAGGAGACCAGGGTTCGATCCCTGGGTTGGGAAGATCCCCTGGAGAAGGGAATGGCAACCTACTCCAGTAGTCTTGCCTGGAGAATTCCATGGACAGAGGAACCTGGCAGGCTACAGTTCATGGGGTCAAAGAGAGTCAGACATGACTGAGTGACTAACACTTCTTCTACTACTCTGCACTAATATGGGCTTCCCAGATGGTGCTAGTGGTAAAGAACTCACCTGCCAATGAAGGAGACATAAGACTCCTGGGTTTGATCCCTGGGTCTGGAAGATCCCCTGGAGTAGGGCATGGCAACCCACTCTAGTATTCTTGCCTGGAGAATCCCCATGGACAGAGAGCCTGCTGGGCTACAGTCCATAGGGTTGCAAAGAGTCAGACAGGAATGAAACAGCTTAGAACACACACACACATACACTAATATATGGGGAGAATTTTAATCTCAAATTGAATTTATGCTTTACTTTTTGTTAGAGTTTCTACCTCCCTCAGCAGACTGTTGGGCCAATTCCACAGTGCCCTCCTGGGTACTTTATTTATTCTCAGAGGATGTCTTCAGACACACATAAAAGAAGCTCGCTTTTAAACCATGGGGGAAAAAACTGAGCAAGAAATTTGTTGGACAAATTTTGCTATAGTAGGATAAAGAGGAGTCCAGATTCTTTGCTACTGCTCCCTTTGAGAGAAGGAGTCTAATTGTCCATCCCTTGAACTGAACTGGTCTTCTGTGGATTTACCTGATGAATAGAAGTGAAGTTCTGGGACTTCTGAGATGAGGTCATAAGAAATCTTGCAGCTTTCTCCTAGACCTCTTGGAATAGTCACCCTTGAAATAGGGCCACTTTGTTTTGAAGAAGTCCCAGTATCCCACAGAGAGGTCTAAGAAGAGGTGGAGAAAACTCAGACTCCTAGATCACAGCCCTGGCTAAGCTCCCAGTTGATAACCAGCATCATCAGCTTGCCAGGCATTGAGTGGAGTGCACTGTCTCAGTGTAGGTCTGCCAGCCCCAGCTGAAGCCACCTGGAGCAGAGATGAACCACCTCCACTGGGTTCTACCCTAATTACAGATTCCTGAACAAAATAAATGATTATTTTTGGTTTTAAGCCTCTGTAGTTTTAGATGGTCTGTTATTAAGCAATATATAACCAAGACACTTACAAGAAAAAGTAAGACAGACTCAAGAATGCCATAATTCTAGATGGAGGCTTTAAGAGCCAATAGACCTTCAGTTAAACTCATATTAATCACTCTGTCCCCATTACGGTACTCAAAAATGCTTAACAAATGAATGAATGACTGACCAGTTCATTTCTTCTCCCTTTAGAATACTCAGGGAATAAGAAGAAATGTTTAGGCTGTTCTTTTCTAGGAATATGATTTCAAGCTTTGGGCCTGTTTCTTTGGAACATCCAGAAAAATCCTAGAATCAAAGAGTTGAAAGGTAACATGTGTAATTTGTCACCCTGCCCTGGGGTTGCGTGGCACTTCATTCCGACACTTTTCAAGTTGGTTTTATTGCCTCTTTAACTTTTCTCTTGAAAATCTCCACAGAAGGAAAGCATCAGCTTCAGCTTGGTGACAAGTGAGTCATTGATGTTAGTCAAGAAAATGGAGAAAAGAAACCTTTCCCCCTTAATTGAGATTAAAAAAGAATTTTAATCAATATTTTTCTTAAATGTACTTATTTATGCAGATGGTGACTGCAGCCATAAAATTAAAAGATGCTTACTCCTTGGAAAGAAAGTTATGACCAACCTAGACAGCATATTAAGGAGTATAGAAATTACTTTGTCAACACAGGTCTGTCTAATCAAGGCTATGGTTTTTCCAGTGGTCAGGTATGGATGTGAGAGTTGGACTATAAAGAAAGCTGAGTACCGAAGAATTGATGCTTTTGAACTGTGGTCTTAGAGAAGACTCTTGAGAATCCCTTGGACTGCAAGGAGATCCAACTAGTCCATCCTAAAGGAGATCAGTCCTGAGTGTTCATTGGAAGGACTGAGGCTGAAGCTGAAACTCCAGTACTTTGGCCGCCTGATGCAAAGAGCTGACTCATTGGAAAAGACCCTGATGCTGGGAAAGATTGAGGGCAGGAGGAGAAGGGGATGACATAGGATGAGATGGCTGGGTGGCATCACTGACTCAACAGACATGAGTTTGGGTAAACCCTGGGATTTGGTGATGGATAGGGAGGCCTGGCGTGCTGTGGTCCATGGGGTTGCAAAGAGTCGGACACGACTGAGTGACTGAACTGAACTGATCCATTTTATGTAATGAAGTCCACTGAATTTTTGAATGATTTCCCAGCAGATGGTAGAATTCCCATTTCTTCCATGGGGTTACTTATGACAGTCTGAAGAACAGAGCCTCACCTTGTGGAACCTGGTGGCCCACTTCTGTGGCCTGTGGATGCCAGGTCTCTGTGATGGGGACACTGCTTCAGTGGCTGGGTTCAGGAAGAACCACGGTAGCAAAAGTTAGGGTTAAGTTTGCTACCTTGCTGGGCATCACCATTAAGTGCTTAAGCATATAGTGCTCACTATAGAGATGCCTAGGCCCTTCAGATGGATTTTGTATCTGGAGGGCATTTTTCTTTGAGAGGGATGTTATTACCCATGCAGTCTTTGCTTCAGAAATGACTTCAGTCTATTGAATTATGTCTTTAGTTTCCATGTCTACTTCAAGGAGGCAGATAGAAACTATTGTGAAAGACTGAGAACTAGAGTTGAGGAAGAACTGACAGTTCATACAGATGGGCTTCATAAATCTTTCTGGTTGTGCATCCCATGTTCCCTAGTTAATGTGAAAAATCGAGTTAAGGTATGTGTTTTTCTCAAATGTATTTTTATGTCTCTTATTGTGTTTCTCTTCCTCTCTTTGTCTCTGTTTTTATCTCTTTTAATTTTCTGTCTTTCTAGACATTTGCTCTGTCTGTGTATCTTATTTAGCATTAAAATCAAACTGCAGTACATATTTTACTAATGATATTTATTACAAACCACTTGTACCTTTTTGTTCTTAACCTAAAAATCAAATAAATACATTATATATCTTTCTTAAAACATGCCAAATTATGAGGAAGTTTTTCTTATATAACTTATGTCAATTGATTATTTTTCTGTGGGTACTGGCCCTCAGTATTGAAAAATTTCCTCTCCACCAGATGAGACCCTGGATGTGATGCTTTTAAGGGCCTGTTTCCTCTTTCTGGTCCTCTTCTATTTAAGTAATTTGGAAAGAGAACTGAAATTATCTGCTCATAAGCCCTTACAGCACTTTCTTCCTTTTGTTCAGGCCAGGATGCCAGCTAGGATGGAAGCCCCTGTGTCATTCAGTCTTGGCCTCGGTGGCCTTTCCTGCAAACAAGGATGCTCCCCAACCTCCTTTAAAGTCAGTGCATGTATGGAACAACATCTCACTACCCCTATCTGACCCCACTTCCACCTGGGAAAAGATAAAGTGTGAGATTCTATGGTCCCTCTCACTCATGATGAAACTGCCCGATTTTCTAACTTTTCTCCTTTGAGAACGCCATCAACCCTGAATCCCTGGTTCTGTTGTAGAGCCATAACCCTAAGGTCATAATATTTAAACCCTACATGCCACCCAGATATGACAGAGACTGCTGCAGTCCCCTAAGAGTCACTCTTTCTTTCACTTCCCAGACTCACTCACAGTTATGTGTGTCCGGGCAACTGAATTCCAGCCAATAGAAAGTGAGTGAATCGGATGCAGGTCACTTCTGGCTGGATCTAACCATCTGTGTTTGCTCCTTCATTCTTCCACCTTCTGCCCAGATGGAACAGCAGTGCCCAGGATGACCTGGGAGCATCATGTTGGAGATGACAGAGCAGCCATCAGCTTGGGCCCCTGAATAAGGGCATGGAGCAGACCTTCCTCTTCCAAATCTAGAATGACCCAGTGTTTAATGAACAGTTTCAACCTAACACATTGACTCTTTGTTAAGCGACTTAGTGGTAAGAGCTCTAGGTGAGCATTCCAAAGCATAGCTTGTGTGTGTGTGCACACTGCCTGGGGAAAACCAACCCTCTCCTGACATGCCAGAATCTGTCAGTTAGCTTATGCTGTTCAACAGACCACTGCCATATGTAATGACTTAAGACGATAACATTTGAATTAATGAATAATGAATAATAATATCAGCTTATGATGCCATGGGGTGGCAGTCAGCTGGGAAGTCTGCTCTTGCTTGGGCAACTCAGCAGGCAGCTTGCCTGGGGCTGAAAGGTCTAGGATGGCCTCATGGCCAGGGTTGTTCAGTTTTATCATCTCTAATCCCACTCCATACTCTAATTTTATCTTTCTTTCCCAGCAGAGGAGTCAGGTCTGAAGTGCACGTTATGAGAACTAAAAGCATAGTTTGTGTGTTGTTGACTGTGGTGCAGGGGCACCCCCTGCCCAGCCCAACACTGAGCAAGACTCAGAGCAAACAAGGTAGATGCCAGAGCCAAGGGCAGAGTCAGGGCAGCGCTGTGCCAGCCCAGCTGTGGCTACTTCCATCCCCTTTCAAGTTTAACTTGGGCGAGTGGGAAGTGGGAATCCATTTTTATTTCTGGTCTGCTTCCTGCCGATTGTGATTCTTCCGTTCATGCCCTGTGCAAGTTGAATCTCACCTCCACTGTCCTCCTCAGGGCCAGCTTCTCCTTTTTTTATAGCTGTTTTCTTTTGTGGGGGTGATGGATCGATGCAGCAACATTTTCCAAACACAAATAAACCAGAGTGGAAGGTGCCCTTGAAAGCGCCAGTGCTTGGAGCGAAGTCCTGGACCACTGCGGAGCTGTCAGCCTCCTGGGGGTCTGGTTTGTTGGTTAGGGAAGGACAGGTGGCATTGGATTTCTTAAATCCTCTACTTTAAGATGGCAGCAATCAAAAACCTTGAAACCTGCTTGAAATCACCCTCTTTTAATGCCTGGAAAAAAACCTGTGTGTCCTCGGGGAGTGGGGTCAGAATTGTGAATTTTGTCTTCCACCAAAACACACAGTGGTAATGCCGAAAGAGCCTGGGGCTTCCACGTTCCCCACACCTTCCCTCCTCCAGGGGCCTGTTCCAGGGGGTTCAGTGAGAAGAGTGCCCTGTGTGCAGCCTCTTTCCCTCTAGCTTTTACGTGTTTTCTTCCAAATAGAAAATTGGGTTAAATTCAGGCAGAGAAAATCCGTGAAGGGAAAAGGAGCCACAGGAGAGCACCTCCCTGCCTAAGGAGGGGAGCATCACTGTGGACGGAGTGGAGGGGTGGGTGGACAGTGGGCGTCAGAGCCTCTGGGCTCTTCGGGTCTCACAGCAGTGACCCCCCTCATTCTTCCACCGCTCCTCCTCAGTCCAGTTCAGTCGCTCAGTCGTGTCCAACTCTTTGCGGCCCCATGGGCTGCAGCACGCCAGGCCTCCCTGTCCATCACCACCTCCCAGAGCTTGCTAAAACTCATGTCTATTGAATCGGTGATGCCATCCAACCATCTCATCCTCTGTTGTCCCCTTCTCCTCCCAGCTTCAATCTTTCCCAGCATCAGGGTCTTTTCCAAGGAGTCAGTTCTTCGCATCAGATGGCCAAAGTGTTGGAGTTTCAGCTTCAGCATCAGTCCTTTCAAAGAATATTCACGACTGATTTCTGCTCCTCCTGCCATAAATTGCCACCTTGAGGGCCCACTGGGCTGGTGCCAGACGAGAAGCTCAGGAGGGTCCAGCTCAGAGCTAGAAGAACACTTGACTGCAGCAGGAGAGCTTGGAGGTGCACAACCTGGGGCTCCAGAGCGGGACTTAATTCTCTGAAAATAACAGTGAAGATGCAAGTGGTGATGGTGGCCCTGGGGGAGAAGGAGGATGAAAAGGAAGCAAAGGGAGGAGAAAGGAGAAGGATTAAAACTGATCGTCCCAACCTTGTCCTGCAAATGGGAGACTTTTTATTCCACTATTGCTTCTAGCAATTACAATTGAGAATCAAGAAGAAAACACCAGCCAGCAATGGGCAGCCCTTTCCTATGCTATGAAACTGTTAGCATCATTCCTGCCTTGGAGGAGATCTTCAACAAAGCCAGTCTCTTTGAGGATAAAAAAGTAAACAGAGTTATCAGATTTCCAGTTAAGCTTAGTATTTTCAACTCTGGTCAACTGTTTAAGGGCTATGCTGAGTCAATAAAAAATAGAGCCTATTGAAAGATTCTAATTTTGAGCAACAGTGACCATTATTGATAGCAATTGGAGATAGGTGAGTGTGTGTTAAGAGATCCACAAAGAAAGAGCTTGGATGCATAGTAAAAAGGAGAGGAAGTTGGTGAATGTGGATAAATATGAATTATTGAGAAAAGGAAAGGGAGATGATACACAATGCAATCAAGTTTGCCAGGGATATTTTGTGAAGCTCTCAACAAAGAAAGAAAAGAAGTGACACGATCCCTTTTTGGCATAAAATTGATCCCATGGAGGGGCTGAGAGAGAAAAAAATGACTGAGAGGCTGATCAGAGAAGGCAGGGAACCTTGTGCAAGAGTTTAATAAGAGCCATTAAATGAAACTTCTTAGAGGCATTTCATCCAACTACTGCTTACGATGTTTGCTGGTCCTTTCTGGCCATGATGAAAGTTTAGAAGTAACTAGTGTAACTAATAAATCCTCAGTCTTATTAGTTTGTGTCCTGCATATAAGAGTGCACTTTCTTTTAACATCCCAATTAATTTACTCCAGTACCCATTGGCCTAATTGCAGGAAATTAGTTTCTCTCAAAAGTTCCCCAGCTAATTCTAAGATAACTTCCTTACTGCATAATTAAAAGGGCTCAACTGAGTTACTGCTCTGAGAACAAAGGGATAGACTGCTTCAAAGGCAAGTTCTGCGCTGCATCCAGAAAGCAGAGACTCTTTTGTTACTTTCAGAAGGAAGCTATTTTTTTTCAGCTTTCAAGCAAGCACAGTTGATCTCTGCTGGTACCTTAAGTGCCTGCTGGGTACCAGACACTTTGCTGGGCATGACGTTAGATGAGATACAGGTTTAGTTGTGCAGCCAAGTACCCAAATAACAGGGGCATAAAGAACGTAGCAGTTTGTTTCTCTCTCTGGAAGTCTGGCTGGCTTGTTGGCCCTGCTCTGCAGAGTCATTCGAGGGGTCAAGTGTCTTTGACCTTGCTGCTCTGCTGTCCTCAGGTTGTTGTCCTTGCCCAGGTATCCCAGGGTGACTGCCCATCCCATCATGCCAGCCCCAGAAAAGGAGAAAGGGGAGAAGGGGAGAAGAGGGCAAGTACAGAACTCACACACAATTTTTTTCAAATTCCAGAACTTAGGCAAATGATCATATCTAGCTGCAAGGGAAGTTGAAAATACAGATTTTACTCTGAATCAGTTCAGTACCACATCAGTTCAGTTGCTCAGTTGTGTCTGACTCTTTGCGACCCCATGGACTGCAGTAAGCCAGGCCTCCCTGTTCATCACCAATTCCTGGAGCTTACTCAAACTTATGTCCATTGAGTTGGTGATGCCATCCAACCATTTCATCCTCTGTTGTCCGCTTCTTCTCCCACCTTCAATCTTTCCCAGCATCAGGGTCTTTTCCAATGACTTGGCTCTTCACATCAGGTGGCCAAAGTATTGGAGTTTCAGCTTCAGCATCAGCGCTTCCAATGAATATTCAGGACTGATTTCCTTTAGGATGGACTGGTTGGATCTCCTTGCAGTCCAAGGGACTCTCAAGAGTCTTCTCTAACACCACAGTTCAAAAGCATCAGTTCTTTGGTGCTCAACTTTCTTTATGGTCCAACTGTCACATCCGTACATGACTACTGGAAAAACCATAGCTTTGACTAAATGGACTTTTGTTGGCAGAGTAATGTCTCTGTTTTTCACATGCTGTCTAGTTGGTTATAGCTTTTCTTCTAAGGAGCAAGTGTCTTTTAATTTCATGGTTGCAGTCACCATCTGCAGTGATTTTAGAGCCCAAAGAAGTAAAGTCTGACACTATTTCCACTGTTTCCCCATCTATTTCCCATGAAGTAATGGGACCGGATGCCATGATCTTAGTTTTCTGAATGTTAAGCTTTAAGCCAACTTTTTCACTCTCCTCTTTCACTTTCAGCAAGAGACTCTTCAGTTCTTCTTCGCTTTCTGCCATAAGGGTGGTGTCATCTGCATATCTGAGGTTATTGATATTTCTCCTGGCAATCTTGATTCCAGCTTGTGCTTCATCCAGCCCAGCATTTCGCATGATGTACTCTGCATATAAGTGAAATAAGCAGGGTGACAATATACAGCCTTGATGTACTCCTTTTCCTATTTGGAACCAGTCTGTTGTTCCATGTCCAGTTCTAACTGTTGCTTCTTGATCTGCATACAGATTTCTCAGGAAGAAGGTCAGGTAGTCTGGTATTCCCATCTCTTTCAGAATTTTCCACAGTTTGTGGTGATCCACACAGTCAAAGGCTTTGGTGTAGTCAATAAAGAAGAAGTAGATGTTTTCCTGGAACTCTCTTGCTTTTTTGCTGATCCAATAGATGTTGGCAATTTGATCTCTGGTTCCTCTGTCTTTTCTAAATCCAGCTTGAACATCTGGAAGTTATCAGTTTACATACTGTTGAAGCTTACCTTGGAGAATTTTGAGCGTTACTTTGTTAGTGTGTGAGATGAGTGCAATTGTACGGTAGTTTGAACATTCTTTGGCATTGCCTTTCTTTGGGATTGGATTGAAAACTGACCTTTTCTAGTCCTGTGGCCACTGCTGAGTTTTCCAAATTTGCTGGCATATTGAGTGCAGCACTTTCACAGCATCATGTTTTAGGATTTGAAATAGCTCAACTGGAATTCCATCACCTCCACTAGCTTTGTTCATAGTGATGCTTCCTAAGGCCCACTTGACTTTGCACTCCAGGATGTCTGGCTCTAGGTGAGTGATCACAGAATCGTGAATGACCAGATGCCCAACTGTAAATGCGATTTCAGTGGAAGAAAGAACAATTTATATAATGAGTGAAAAGCAATAGTTGCTGCCAGTGGTACCCAACACACATTTTTATCATTTAGTATTTATAGCAACTCTGAAAGATATAATATCCCCGGAAAATTTAAGCTTAAGGAGGCATCTTCCATTGGTCAAACTTATGAGGAAGTGAGAGGGCAAGGAAGCCGAAGGATTATGGCAAGAAGGAGAGGGAAAGGGTAGGGCTGAATTTAAGAGCAAGCAATGCAGTGACATGCATGTCATATAGAAGTCTCCATGGTGTTGGCATGGGAAGTAATCTTACAGCCCAACAAAATGAAAACACCTTTATAACTGGTATGTGCCCAAGAGATGTGTGGTTAAGTAAAACAGGTTAAGGAGAAAGAATTAGGATAGTTCTGAGTTTGGGATTATAGTACGAGGTCAAAAGGAAAATAGTTTGTCAATTGTGCTTTCTGAAAACCCTTGTCCCACTCACCCAGTGAAGAGATGGAGAATGTTCTGTGAATATTTGATAGAACATCAGATTGAGAGTAGATATAAAATAAAACCAAATCCAACTTCCCTATTGTTCCCACACAAGTGTGAAATGATACTGGCACATCACAGAAATAAAGCTGCTCCTATGAGGAGCTTCCCTGGTGGCTCAGATGGTAAGGTGTCTGTCTGCAATGCAGGAGACCCAGGTTTGATCCCTGGGTCAGGAAGATCCCCTGGAGAAGGAAATGGCCACCCACTCCAGTACTCCTGCCTGGACAATTCCATGAATGGAGGAGCCTGGTGGGATACAGTCCATGGAATCGCAAAGAGTCAGACACAACTGAGCGACTTCACTTTCACTTTCATATGCCATCCAACATTGGATAGAATCACTTTCAGCTTCCCAAATGCCGCCTGTTCCCTCTTACCCCCTGGCCTCCGGATATGCTGTTCTTTCTCAAATTCCACCGCCCTGTCTCTCTTCCGGTCCATCCCAGTCCTCTAACCCACTCTCATTCTCCTTTGTTCAGCTATTGCCTTCTCATCCATCGTCTCAGCTCAAGACCACTTTCTCAAGAGACCTCCCACTAACCCCAGTTAGACCTGCCTTCTCTGTATGGTACTGCTACACTACAACTGCTAGTAATGAAATCAAATGATTCAGTTCAGTTCAGTTGCTCAGTCATGTCTGACTCTTTGCGACCCCATGAATCGCAGCACACCAGGCCTCTCTGTCCATCACCAACTCCCTGAGTCCACCCAAACCCATGTCCATCGAGTCAATGATGCCATCCAGCCATCTCATCCTCTGTCATCCCCTTCTCCTCCTGCCCTCAATCTTTCCCAGCATCAGGATCTTTTCCAGTGAGTCAGCTCTTCGCATCAGGTGGCCAAAGTAGAGTTTCAACTTCAATATCAGTCCTTCCAATGAACACTCAGGACTGATCTCCTTTAGGATGGACTGGTTGGATCTCCTTGCAGTCCAAGGGACTCTCAAGAGTGTTCTCCAACACCACAGTTCAAAAGCATTAATTCTTTTGCACTCAGCTTTCTTTGTAGTCCAATTCTCACATCCATACATCACTACTGGAAAAACCATAGCCTTGATTAGACAGACGTGTGTTGGCAAAGTAATGTCTCTGCTTTTTAATATGCTGTCTAGGTTGGTCATAACTTTCCTTCCCAGGAGTAAGTGTCTTTTAATTTCATGGCTGCAGTCACCATCTGCAGTGATTTTAGAGCCCCCCAAAATAAAGTCAGCCACTGTTTCCACTGTTTCCCCATCTATTTGCCATGAAGTGATGGGACCAGATGCCATGATTTTAGTTTTCTGAATGTTGAGCTTTTAGCCAACTTTTTCACTCTCCACTTTCACTTTCATCAAGAGGCTCTTTAGTTCTTCTTCACTTTCTGCCATAGGGTGGTGTCATCTGCATATCTGAGGTTATTTATATTTCTCCTGGCAATCTTGATTCCATCTTGTGCTTCCTCCAGCCCAGAGTTTCTCATGATGTACTCTGCATATAAGTTAAATAAGCAAATGATTGGTTAACACTTATTGAACACTTACCACCTGCCAGGTCCTGGGCTAAGTGCTTTCTATGCATAATCTCACTTAAACAGCCCAGTAAGGTGTGTACTATTGTTTTCCACATTTTAGGGATGAAAAAACTGAAGATCACAGAGGCGAAGAGTGTTGGTTTCCTACGGCTGCCGTAATGGATTACCACAGACTTGGTGACCTGAAACAACAGAAATTTATTCTCTTTTAATTCTGGAGGCCAGGAGTCCAAAATCAAAGCATGGACAGGCTGTGCTCCCCTCCGAAGGCTCCAGGGGGAGAATACCTTCTTAGTTCGTCAAGCTTCTGGAGGTTGCATGTGTGTGTTGGGAGGTATGGCCATAATTCGAGGAGGAAGTGATGAGCTCTAGCTGGGTTGGTCTTAGAGGTGACCGATGACTTGGGGCTGGAGGGTAAGTGGAGGAAGGAAGGAGGGGAGAGGCCATCCAGAGGAGAAGGAAATGGCATGGGCAAGCCGTGGGGGCTGGGCTCACATCATCACATTTCTTATTTCAAATGCTTCTTGCTTGGACTCCAGAATAGTCCTTGAAGAATTGAGGTAACATTCACATAACAGAAAATGTTCATAAAACGTAAAATCGTTCATTTCAAAGTGGCATTTAGTGTACCTCAATGTGGTGCACTCGTCATCTCTACCTAGTTCCGAAACATTTTCACCACCCCAGAGAAAAACCCTGTGCCCATCCGGCAGGTACTCTCCATCTGCCTTCTTCTCCCAGCCCCTGGCCACCACGACTCTGCTTTCTATCTCCATGGAGTCTCCTATCTAGATATTTTTACATATGTGGAATCATGTGACACCTGACCTTTTGTATCTGTGCGCCCATAAGTCTTTTCAACATGGCTTCCATCTTGCCTCTTTGTCTTTTCCAATCTGTTCTTCCTAAGTAGTTATGATGCTCTTTCTAACCGATGGAGCTGAGCCCACCATTCTCTTTCTTTAAACTCTTCAAATGCTTCCAAATGCCCTTGAGATGAACTGTGTGAACAAGCCTGCCTGCTTCTCCAACCTCAGCTTTCAGACTCCTTGGTCCCCACGCACCACTCCCACTGCCCATGGAGTCCAGACCCAGCTCCTTTCCATTCTTTGCTCACCTCTGGGCCTCGCGGGAGTTGTGGCCCTTCCTTGGGCACTGTCTCCTCATTCACCATCCCCGACCTTGTGTTAGATGTGACTCCCCCACTAGAAAGCTCCAGACTGGGTTAGTGCCCTCGTTCTGACCCCTCCTTTCTGCTTTCCTGCCAGCCCTATAGCAGCTGTCCCTGTTCATTGAACCTTCTGGTTTAAATACCCGGTCTCCCCAGGGAATATTGGCCTCCTGGAGGCAGACACTGTGTGGGTCTTGCTCATGCCTTAGCTCATGGCAGCAGCTGGTAATGTTTCTTTAATGAAGGGAGGTGGGGAAGAGATATTTTAAAGGGGTATCAGAGAAGTTTTTAAAATGAGAGCTCAGATAATTGAGACGTAGTGTTATGACCACACTGAGGAGAGCCTTGAATGCTAGGACTTTAGAGTTCATCTTGTAGGTCAAGGGTTAACAAATTCTAAACCTGCTGGAGGCCAGCAGGAACCACAGTGGGTGGAGGGCCAGGAACGGTGCAAAGGCGCTGGTAGGGGGGTGTGGTGAGCAGCAGAGAGCAGATGCCAGGGCCAGGGCAGCTGTTCTCAGCACCAGCTGATTATTGCCAGGTGGGAACGTGGGCCCAGAGTTGCCAAACGTTCTGAGTTTTTAAGAGAAGCCAGAAATCTGAATGTGTGTGTGTGTATGCACGGAGACACACACAAGAAATCTCTATTTTAAAATGTATCTGAATCAAGTTTTTGAAAAACACAGTGTGTGCCAAACAAAAGCCATCTGGGGCTGGATTCAGCTCAGAGGCTTCTAGTTTTCAGCCTCTGCTAGAGGCATGAAAGGCCCTTGAGCTGGGAAGGAACAGATTGAAAGTGGCATTGTGGGGCGATAACCACATGGGTGATACACTGTGTCATGATAGAGGGACTGCCTGGAGGCAAGAAGACCAGCTAGAAGGCTGGCACACCAATTTACAGTTCATTCAGTATACCCTGGGCACCAGGTATGTGCCATCCTCTGTGATAAGGGTGTTCCGGAAAAGAACTAAGATGGCAGCTGCAGGAATAAAACCAAGACCTCCTTTTCTCTTGCTCCTGAGTCTCATTTTTCACTTCAAGGCTGATGTCCTGCTTTCCTAGCTCAGAGACCTTTTCTTGGTGACTCACCCAGTAGCTCCTCCTCTCTGAGACTGGTTCCATGGCTTAGATGTTTTTTAGAGATTTATTGAGATATTATTGATATTCAGTTCAGTTCAGTTCAGTCACTCAGTTGTGTCTGACTCTTTGCGACCCCATGAACCGCAGCACGCCAGGCCTCCCTGTCCATCACCGACTCCTGGAGTTTACCCAAACTCATGTCCATCGAGTTGGTGATGCCATCCAGCCATCTCATCCTCTGTTGTCTCCTTCTCCTCCTGCCCCCAATCCTTCCCAGCATCAGGGTCTTTTCCAATGAGTCAACTCTTTGCATGAGGTGGCCAAAGTATTGGAGTTTCAGCTTCAACATCAGTCCTTCCAATGAACACCCAGGACTGATCTCCTTTAGGATGGACTGGTTGGATCTCCTTGCAGTCCAAGGGACTCTCAAGTCTTCTCCAACACCACAGTTCAAAAGCATCAGTTGTTCGGCCTCAGCTTTCTTTATAGTCCAACTCTCACATCCATACATGACCACTGGAAAAACCATAGCCTTGACTAGATGGACCTTTGTTGGCAAAGTAATGTCTGTGCTTTTTAATATGCTATCTAGATTGGTTATAACTTTCCTTCCAAGGAGTAAGCGTCTTTTAATTTCATGGCTGCATCACCATCTGCAGTGATTTTGGAGCCCAAAAAAGTAAAGTCTGACAATGTTTCCACTGTTTCCACATCTATTTCCCATGAAGTGATGTACCATGTTGCATAAGTTTAAGGAGTATAAAGTAATAATTTGATATATTTGCAAAATGATTACCATCATATTGTTAACTATTGCTTCTATCATTTCACATAATTATCATTTATTTTTTGTGATGAGAACACTTAAGATTTACTGTCTTAGCTACTTTCAAGTATATAATGCAGAATTATTAACTCTAATCACCATACTTATCTTATAATTGCAAATTTTTGACCGACATCTCCCCGTTTCCCTTACGCCTTAGTCCCTGGTAAGCACTACTCTACTTTTTTAGTTCTTTGAATTTGGCTTTTTTAGATTCTACATATAAGTGATGTCATACAGTGTCCGTCTTTCTTTGTCTGATTTATTTCACCTATAAGCATAGTGGCGGGATTTCCTTCTTTCTCACGACTAGAATGATATTCCATTGTGCATATCTCCATCTTGGGAGCTCCCATCTACAGCCAGGAGAAATGTCTATACTCAGGCACCTTCCTAAAATTAGGAGGGGGAGAAAGACCTCTTGAGAGGGAATAAACTGCCCTAACATGGAGTTTAAGCTTTGAATATTCTTAATGGGCTACTTTATATATTTTTGTTTCTCTGCCATCAAATCAACAGTACTTGAGAAGCAAAGCAATTATTATAACAAAATAAAATCTTCAAATAATACCTGAATCATAGTGTGTATATTTCCATTCCCATCCCTTCAGCACACAGTATACAGCAGGCTATTGTGCAGAAATTGGAGAGATGAGATCTGAAGAATGAGAACTACACCATCCCATATAGTACTTTGTGTTTGGGTGTTGGGAACAGGGAGAAGAAAGAATCCAAGATGGGCAGAGACTGGAAGAATGTAAAACATTAATAACAAAAAAAGGAAAATAGGTGTTGTGGGATAAGGCTGGTTGGTCACAGTTTGACTGCAGTTAACAGTATCCTGGAGGTGATCATTTCTCCAACCTTGCCCTGGCCTGCTGAGCATCTTGGGGGTGTGTCTGGTCACATTTTTAGCAGAGGCTGGTTGAGGGGAAGGAGAAGAGAGTATAATCTGGCCGCACGTCCATGGCCTAACCTCCTCCTTTAATGGACAAAAATTAAGTCAAATAAATTTGCCTTTTTTATAGTGGTAACTTCTGACACTAGCTGCAAAGGATCTTGGGAAGTTTTCCTATTAATTTTGAATGCTGCTAGTATAATTGAGAGTTGATGATATATGTGTGAGATAATTTGAGAAAATAAACTCTGTGTTTTTGATATTAGTGTTAATTTAATCTTAAACTTTATTGTAGAATTAAATAAGTTCAGAATCATAGAGTTTGAAGAAATCTTAGAGGTGATTTAACTTAACTTCACCCAACACAAAAATCCTCAGTAATAATACTTTGATGTTTTATCAATAAGGCTTTTTGTGGAAAGTGACTATGTCATTTATTTTTGAATCTCAAGTGCCTTGTATAATAAGTGGTGGTTTTTGTAGCTAATCAATATATTGATTAGTTGGTAAGAAGCAAGCCAACATATTTAAAAATAAGAAGTCTAAGTAAGTACCCAAATCTAGATTTTTGTTCAGTTTTTCAGGGCTAAACCGCAGATTTTAGGTTAAGAGAAACATCTGAATCAATGACTGTAATGGAAATGTTAAGACTATACAAAGATTGACGTCCTGGTTTTCCAGACTGACGTATCAGAGTTGGAGATTAAAACACTTTGTTCAGGAAAAGTTCAAACGGTGTTAGACCTAAACCTTGACTAGTTAAAAAGTAGATCAAAAACTCTTCACGACTTTGAAGAGACCTACCCCTTTTAAAAAAACAACCAGGTGGACTACAGAATCCTGACTTTAAAATATGCTTTTAATAATAATATTTTTAATATTGAAAATAAATATTTCACATCTGGGAATAAGAAAAAAATAGATAATGAGTTTTCTGTCCCAGAGATCAGTGATATTCCGTCTAAAAAGACAAATCAAGAATGCTAGTTGGTCAGCATAATTACAGCAGCAGGGACTGGAGACTTAGTGATAGGAATATTCACAGCAGGGAGTGAGCCCAAATAATAAAATTAAAAAACTTTCCAAAATGACGAGGGCCCAAATCGTTGTGTCTCCATAGTAACAGGAAATGCAATATTTATACCTTTATTTACCCTTCTTTTCAACCGAAAAAAATGCACGGCATTTGCCATGGTAACACCCACATCATATATGCATGTATCACTTCAGATATGGGGCCTGCTGTTCTAAAAACAACAAACACATACCAAGACATGAGCGTCATGTGAAACCTCTACTCACTTTACAGTGTTTTGATGGAAAAATATGTCCCTCTGGACCTTGACATCTTTTTCTCAAGGACTGTTTTCCAGTTTCAGTGGCAGAAAAGCCAGGTGTTTCTCTGCTTCTTTCTCTGCTTCCGAAGTCACAGTGAGAGTGCTGCAGACGTGTCTTTCTAGGTGCAGGTAGAAGCGGGAGAAGGTTCAGGGTAGGAGTGTAGGTGGCCAGATGGGTTGGAGGGGGACTGCGGCTCTGGCAGGAAGGGGGCAGATGGCGCTGTGACCACAGTGCCTGACCTGCGGTTTAGGCGAGTAAAGGAAATAGCCACCTGCATCCCTCGAGTGACTTGAGAAGCCCGGGAAGGCCTCTTTTCTCCAGAAGATGTCTTCCTTACATTTACCTTGAGGGCTGACATTCAGGCAGCCATATTCTCCAGTCACAGCAGCAACATGGAGCCTTGCAATGTGATTATCTAGGCGCATTCAGAAGTAATCCCAAAGTAGCCTGTACCACCTTGGCTGTATAAGTTGATGCATTCATTGGCTTGTCCGAGCCCAAGGAGAATTGGACTTAGGACTGACACTCAAACAGGGTAGAGGAGAGGGAAGGTGTTGGAGGTGGGGTGCTGCTGAGTGGCTTCAGAATTTGGGGACTTCAGCAGAACTAGAGACTGGGTGGGGCTCAGTGTACTGAATGGGGAAAGGAGAATGAATAAATAATTGGAGAAAGATTGATCGTGTCAGCTGTGTGGCAGATACCAGGCTCCGAAAATAATCTCTGCAATTTTGTCTGTGGCTGCCCAGGTTTCCAGCTTTCTAGTTTACCCTGCTGTTGGCCTGACATAAAAGCCTGGGGTCTGGCTGAGAATCAAAGGTTCTGTGCTGTATTGTATGGCCTCCATCCCCATCCTCTCCTGAGCCCGTCTCGATAACAGCTTTCCCATCTTCGCATCTTTGGGATGACCAGTGTATCCACGGGAGAGAGAAAACTTCCATTGCTCACTGACATTTCCAGTCCTTATTTTATTTGGCCCTTCCCTTCTCTACTCTTCCTTTATTTCCAGTTCTATGGCCACTATTTTTGGTAGCTCCTGACCCAGATAATGTTGAGGAAAAGTAAGAGTGCTCTGAGCTGGGAGTAGGGCTGTGATGTTCTATTCTCAGCTTTGAGTCCCATTGAGCAGGAGGTACTTCTGGCTGCCTAGTCACATTAGTCAGGCTAGGCTCTGCTGCGGTGATGAACACACTCCAAAATCTCAGTGGCTTAGCATGTAAAGGATTGTTTCTTGTTTAAGAAAAGCCTGGCAGTTCCCTAGGGCATCTTCTTTCCTCTCCTTGACTCAGAGATGCAGGCTGCTCAACATCCTGTTAATGCTTTCAGAAGCAGGAGACAGACTCAGAGGGTCATGCACTGGCTCTTCAGTATTTCTGTCCAGAAAGTGAGGTGTATCACACTCATTTATGTCCCATTGACCAGATCTAGCCATATGGTCTGCCCCCAACCATTGGACCTATGGGAAACGTGGCTAAGCTCATGATATTCAACGAATGGCCAGTGTTTCTGCTGTACTTGTGATGTCTAAGAAGATAATCAACCTTCTCAGACTTGTGATTCCAACAATCAGGGTAGTGAGGGTGAAGCTAAGGTAAAGTGATCAATTGTTCAGTGATTCAAATGAAATCTGAAGATATCACACAACACCACATGAAGTAGGAAAAAAAAAAGTGCCACTTTTGCTAGAAATGGCCCTTCTGGAAACTGTCCTCACACAGGTCAGACAAGTTGAAGAGCCCCCTCCGTGATACCACACGTTGTGTATTACTGTCTCAGTATAAGCTGGGAATAGCTCCTGGTGTGAAAACATTCATGGCTGGAGCTTCTTGACTGTTCCAAGTACCAATGCCCCAGTGCTGGGGATTTATCACTTAAAAAAATTTTTTTTTTAATTTATTTTTGGCTGTGTTGGGTCTTTGTTACTGTGCAGGCTTTTCTCTAGTTCTGGTGCGTGGGCTTCTCATTGCAGTGGCTTCTCTTGCTGAGGACCATGGACTCTAAGGGCAGGTAGGCTTCAGTAGTTGTGGCACCTGGGTTCGGTAGTTGCAGCTCCCAGGCTCTAGAGCACAGGCTCAATAATTGTGGTACACGGGCTTAGTTGTTTGACCGCATGTGGGATCTTCCCAGATCACGGATCAAACCTGTGTCTCCTGCATTGGCAGGTTGTTTCTTTACCACGGAGCCACCAGGGAAGCCCAGTTTGTTGCTGTTATACCTCAGTAGTTCCACTTGAGTTTCTGGCACCACAAACCCCTGTGTGTAAACAATTTGTTCTTTTGCCAAAGACAAGCTGGCATATCAGAGAAACTGTGTATCTACTTTAGAGACACGATTGTTCTAAAAAATTATTGACTTTATCCTAATTATAAAAACAAGCCTCTCAAATTCCAACAACTGCCAACCAGGGATATTGTGAAGATTAATCAGAAGAGGTGGAATGATACCAGTAGAATGGTGAGTGTCTCAGTTCCGAGGAGCAGCATGAAGTGTCAGTTAGGAAGTTGACAAGATCTCGATGACTAAGTTTACCTTCTGCAGTGACAGAGATGAGGCCGAACTGGACCCTGGGTCTTGCTGAGGGGAGAAGTGGCATGTGATCCACTGAGTCTCACATCCAGTGGGAAGCTGCCTGGTTCTGCTGGAGCACTGATGTCTAGCAGAGCATTAAAGCAATGATGGCTCTTCCAAGTGTGAGGCCTGTGCAGTTGCACAGGTTGCACACCCAGGAAGCTGGCCCTGGTAAGCACAGGAGGTAAAGGTCATTGCTGACTCCATCCGCCGTGGATCCTGGAGTTTGAGTCTAGTTGTTCCTGAGTGGGGCTCGATCTGTCATCTCGAGCAGGAGGACATGGTGACAGACCTTTCAGAGAGCTGAATTGCAGAGAGTAGACCCTGACCAGCACAGGTGAGCCCCCATACAGGACTTTTCCTCCCCTGCCCTGAAACCTCGTCACTGGAGACAGAGGGAAAGCGGGAGTAAGACGGGGATGGGCAAGCACGTGCCCTTTCCTCTTCCAGGCCTAGGTCTTGATGACCCACTCTGTTTTCAATTTGCATCCTAAATAATCCACGTGCACAAAAACATCAGCTCTGAGACTCTTTGTAGCTTTCATTAGAGGAAATCTAGGGGTGCACGCCCTCGTCACCTGCAAAGAACTTAAAATCTCCACGTATCTGTTTTGTCCCTGGTCCCCTGTGTCGCCTCCCTCCTCTTTACTCTGCTGCTTTCCTTCCCTACCCTCAGCTCCCTTGGCCTCTTCCCCTTTCCACCTCCCCTTTATTTCAGGAACTCCAGACTCCTGGCTTTTTAACCCATCATGCAGTTCAGCTCTGCCGCAGCATCTAACTCCCAATGGAGCAGAGAGACAAAGAGTCCTTCAGCCAGTTTGACCTTCTCCACAGAATGTGATTTAGTGACTATCTTGGTGACTCAACATGCCCCTTGGGGTCTCCCTCTTCACCTCAAGTGATAAATCGATGATAATGAATTCATTCACAGTGAATTAATACTACTTTCTCTATATTTTCTCATGACACTTCTATCCCAGATTTCACGTAGAAGGTCCCTGCTACCATCCAGCCATGGTGGGTGGGGAAGGTGGAGGGCTGTGGCAGTGTGTTCTCCCTAAGTGAGATGGGTCTTCCCCCTGAGTTCTGGTGGGAGGGTTTGTCTTCCTGGGGTTCTGGGGCAGATAGCGGTCCTGAGTCCCAGTTCTGCATTGCTGCTACTCTCTGTTCAGGGACCACTTTGTTCACTGCCATGAACCTACTTTTATTTTGTCTTACTTACTTATCATCTTGGTCTAGACAAGTATCACCACCATAAAGAAATGGTAAACAATTTAAATATAGAGTTCTGCAGCCTTTGGTATTGTCACGAGAGAATGCTTCATAACTGGCCGGCTTTTGTCTCGACTAAGAGAAATGCTTTTCAACCAGCCCAAGAAGCGAACTTGAAGGGAAAAGAACACAGGAAAGAAATATCAGCCATCTGAAGAAAGAGACAGATGCTGTCTGCTCTTCCCTCATGGGAAACATAACTCCAGGATTAGTGTTGCTAGGTGTGGTTGAATGAAGTCAGTTGGCTCAAAGTTGGATGGAGCCCTGCTCCTCAGGAGAGCAGTACTCATGTGCTAATCTAGCATGATAGTCAGTGGCTTTTTCGTGGAAGAAAAGCTCCAATAAAAACACAAAAACTTAGCATCTTTCCTCACCAAACTCAAATATCGTGCAACCTGGACTGGATTTGCATTCTCTCTTCAGGAAAGGCGCCAGCATCACCCTCCCCTGTGTAGATGGGCATGTGATGCTCACAGAGGCTCTGTCTCTCCTTATTTCAATTCCAACCCTGACCCCTCTCTCTCCTCTTGGTTGAATCAAGTTAGGAGCAACCCTGGGCCGATGCACAGATCTATAGAGAGGACTTTTGTATGATGTTAGAATTCTTAGCCTCTTGGGGACTAGTCTCGTTTATGGTAGTGTCACAGAATTTAGCTTAACACCTGGCATGCAGTGCCTGGAAATAAATACTTGTGGAATAAATGAAGAAACAAAAGAAAAATTGAATGGCTTTTTTCAAAGCAATATTCATGTAAAGTGTGGGGCATCCATTCTGGAGGAATTTAGAAGACTAAGGATAGTAAGAAACAAAGTCACAGCAAAAATAAGACCTGGAGCTGACTATGGCTCAGATCATGAGCTCCTTATTGCAAAATTCAGACTTAAATTGATGAAAGTAGGGAAAACCACTAGGCCATTCAGGTATGACCTAAATCAAATCCCTAATGATTATACAGTAGAAGTGACAAATAGACTCAAGGGATTAGATCTGATAGACAGAGTGCCTGAAGAACTATGGAGAGAGGTTCATAACATTGTACAGGAGACAGTAACAAAAACCACCCAAAGAAAAAGAAATGCAAGAAGGAAAAATGGTTGTCTGAGGAGGCCTTAAAAATAGCTGAGAAAAGAAGAGAAGTGAAAGGCAAAGGAGAAAGAGAAAGACACACCCAACTGAATGTAGAATTCCACAGAAGAGCAAGGAGAGATAAGAAAGCCTTCATAAGTGGACAATGCTAAGAAATAGAGGAAAATAGTACAATGGGAAAGACTAGAGATTTTTTTCAAGAAAATTGGAGATACCAAAGGAACATTTCATGCAAAGATGGACACAATAAGGGACAGAAACAGCAAGGACCTAACAGAAGCAGAAGAGATTAAGAAGAGGTGGCAAGAATACACAGAAGAACTATATCCAGATAACCATGATTGTGTGGTCACTAACCTAGAGCCAGACATCCTGGAGTGTGAGGTCAAGTGGGCCTTAGGAAGCATCACTATGAACAAAGCTACTTGAGGTGATGGAATTTCAGCTGAGTTATTTCAAATCCTAAAAAATGATGCTGTGAAAGTGCTGCACTCAATATGCCAGCAAATTTGGAAAACACAGCAGTGGCCACAGGACTGGAAAAGGTCAGTTTTCATTCCAGTCTCAAAGAAGGGCAATGCCAAAGAGTGTTCAAACTACTGTATGATTGCACTCACTTCACATGCCAGCGAGGTAATGCTCAAATCCTTCAAGCTAGTCTTTAACAGTACGTGAACTTAGAACTTCTGCATGTACAAGCTGGATTTAGAAAAAGCAGAGAACAGAGATCAAATTGCCAGCATCTATTGGATCATACAGAAAGCAAGGGAATTCCAGGAAAACACCTACTTTTGCTTCACTGACTATGCTAAAGCCTTTGACTGTGTGGATCACAAACAACTGTGGAAAATTCTTAAAGAGATGGAAACACCAGAACACCTTACCTGCCTTCTGAGAAACCTGTATGCAAGTCAAGAAGCAACAGTTATAACTGGACATGGAACAATGGACTGGTTCCAAACAAGGAAAGGAGTACGTCAAGGCTGTATATTGTCATCTTGCTTATTTAACTTATATGCAGAGTACATCATGAAAAATGCTTGGCTGGATGAATCACAAGCTGGAATCAAGATAACCAGGAGAAATAACAACATCAGATATGCAGATAATAATACCTTAATGGCAGAAAGTGAAGAGGAACTAAAGAGCCTCTTGATGAAGGTGAAAGAGAAGAGTGAAGAATCTGACTTAAAATTCAATATTCAAAAAACTAAGATCATGACATCCAGTCCCATCACTTCATGGCAAATAGATGGGGAAAAAGATGGAAACAGTGGCAGATTTTATTTTCTTGGGCTCCAAAATCACTGCAGATAGTGACTGCAACCATGAAATTAAAAGACACTTACTCCTTGGAAGAAAAGCTATGACAAACTTAGCATATTAAAAAGCAGAGACAGAACCTTGGTGACAAAGGTCTGTATAGTCAAAGCTATGGTTTTTCCTATAGTCATGTATGGATGTGAGAGTTGTATCATAAAGAAGGCTGAGTAGTGAAGAATTGATGCTTTTGAGTTGTGGTGCTGGAGAAGACTCTTGAGAGTCCCTTGGACAGCAAGGGTATCAAACCAGTCAATCCTAAAGGGAATCAGTTCTGAATATTCATTGGAAGGACTGATGCTGAAGCTGAAGCTCCAATAGTTTGGCCACTGGATGCAAAAGCCAGCTCATTAGGAAAGATCATGATGCTGGGAAAGATTGAGGGCAGGAGGAGAAGGGGGTAACAGAGGATAAGATAGTTGGATGGCTTCACTGACTCAATGGACATGAGTTTGAGCAAGCTCCAGGAGATATTGAAGGACAGGGAAGCCTGGCATGCTGCAATCCATGAGGTTGCAGAGAGTTGGACATGACTTAGTGACTGAACAACAGCAAGGATAGGAAGACTTAGGAAACTTTATTCAGAAGCTGAAGTGCTATGGTGTTGATATGACTGAGGTGGGGGGCCCATGCTTATCAGTGCTGGAGTCTAATGATTCTACTTGTACATCTAAAGTCTGTGTCAAGCATCCTCATCTGAAAGAGAGAGACCAGTTGGAATGAACTGAAGGCTGTCAGTCCATTGGTGAAGCTTTCAGAACTAGTATTTAAGGGTTAGTGGTGCTCATCAGGAAATAAGATTCAGTGAGCTGGAAGGGATCTTAAAATAATCTGATTTGTCCTCCTCTTTCTCTTGTCATCTTTTCTTCTCTGTCCTCCTTTTTCAGAGATATCAATTGAAGCCTAGAGAATTTAGAGACTTGTTCAAATCATATGGTTAGTTGGCAGCAGATTCAAGAACATATTCCTGATTTTTCTCCAACTCAAGAGCTCATTCCATTTGTCCTCTGTGACTTCACTCTTGGGCAATAATTATTAAACATTTTGGGCTTGCTCTTTGATAATCTGATGGAGCACTACACTTATCTCACAAAACGTATACTTTGTGAATCACACAAAGTTCTGCATATTCTGGAATTCCTGTAACTCACACATTATTCTTTCCACTTCTGTTTATTTTCACTGTTGGCACTGGGAAAAAGTTAGAAATGCCTATCAGTCAGTCAGTCAGTTCAGTCGCTCAGTCGTGTCCAACTCTTTGCGACCCCATGAACTGCCACACGCCAGGCCTTCCTGTCCATCACCAACTCCCGGAGTTTACTCAAACTCATGTCCATTGAGTTGGTGATGCCATCCAACCATCTCATCCTCTGTCATCCCCTTCTCCTCCTGCCTTCAATCTTTCCCAGCATCAGGGCCTTTCCCAATGACTTGGCTCTTTGGATTAGGTGGCCAGAGAATTGGAACTTCAGCTTCAGCATCAGTTTTTCCAGTGAATATTCAGGGTTGATTTCTTTTAGAATTGACTGGTTTGATGGGGGAGTAGTAAAAAAGCTATAACTGCAAAAGGAGATGAAAGAAGAAAAGTCACAAAAGGACTAGGGAGATTGAAACCCAGGGGAAAATCTTTCTGAGTATAAGGACTGTGAGAATGTGATGTTGTTGCCTATGGTAGAGACAGCAGGCTTACTTCTTAAAGTTTTGCAAATTTGCCTGGGTGCAGTCAGAGCTCACAGACTTTGGGGAACAATGTCTGACTGGTAGGGGACAAGTACAAGATGATTCAATAAATCTTTTCTGTTTCTAATATATATGATTCTGTGAAATGAGAGCACTAGTCATAGATCCCCTAAAAAGTGCTGGCCTTATCACAAAGATCAGAATTAATGTTCATATCTAGAGTTTTAATTTTCACAATCTGTCATTCACAGAAAGACAGTAGGAGGGATGTTCTGCAGTCTACTGGTTCCATACTGTTGCTTTCCAGCACTGGGCATTTCAGAAGGTGTCAGAAAACAACAGAACCAGTTAGGTTAAAAACTTGAGGGCCATCTGACATTCCTGTTCTACCACATGGGGCTGGAACCACGCGTGGCATCCAAGAGACTTTGTTGCTGCTTCTGCCTTGTCACATTCTGGTAAATATCACCAGGATGAGTGGGGGCCCATCCAAGCTGGTTTCTGTGTTCTTTTGACAAGTCTGCATCATTCTTTGAGCATTTTCTTGCTTTCCACGCATGGCAAAATGTTATAGGCTCATCTTCTTTCCTTACCCTAGTCTTGGAATCAATTTTTCTATGGAAGTCTGTTTTTGCAGTGAAGAAGAGTATTTAAAGCCAAGATTTGGGCACTTAGTGTGATTTTTGTTCTTGTGGTGTCCCTGCCCCAAGGCCTTCTCAGTGGATAGAAACAAATATATGTATGTATAGATATATACATAAATAATAGATGTAGATGAACGTGTGTACACGTGTATGCATACAGGCTTTCCCCATGCAGGCTGCTTGATTTCTGACTCCTCAGGCCAGCTTGCCCTGCAGCGTGAACACTCCTCTTATCCTGCTTAATCTGCCCTATTTTTCATTGTACTAATTATTTCCTTGTTTCTATAGTTCATTACATCTTTTGACTCTTTAAATGCTTTCAATGACTGTATTTTCATTTCCAAGGTTTCAAATAAGCTTTTAAAATCTTATAGATCATTTCCCCCCCACTTTTTATGTTTAGTTATAAATTTTTGTTCATTTTAAATGTCATCTTTCTCTCATTTTTCTCTGTGAGCATCCGAAGCATATTTACTTTATTTTTCTGTGAAATTCTTCTACAGAGTTAACTTCATTTGGAGTAAATTTATGTTTAGGTTTGTTGGCTAACTTTTGTGATATTAGATTTCTTGTGTTTTTGAATTTTGGTTTGAAGATTTATTTTTTATTTATTTTCCTTAAAAAATTTTTATTTTGTATTGGGATATAACTGATGAACAACATGGTGATAGTTTCAGGAGAACACTGAGGGGACTCAGCCATTCACATATATGTGTCCATTCTCCCCCAAACTCCCCTCCCATCCAGGATGCCACATAACATTGGGCAGAGTTCCAAGTACTATACAGCAGGTCCTTGGTCATTCATTTTAAATATAACAGAGTGTATATGTCCATCCCAAACTCCCTAACTATCCCTCCCTCCCCCCGTCCCTCCCACCAACAACCATAAGTTCATTCTCTAAGTCTGTGAGTTTCTTCCTGTTTTGTACATCTATATCATTACCTTTTAGATTCCACATATAAGGGACATCATATGACATTTCTCCTTCTCTGTCTGACAGTCCCTAGATACATCCCTGTTGCTGCAAATGGCATTATTTCATTATTTTTAATGACAGAGTAATGTTCCATTGTATATATGCACCACGTCTTCTTTATCCATTCTTTTGTTGATGGACTTAAGTTGCTTCCATGTCTTGGCTATTGTAAACAGTGCTTCAGTGAACGTTGGGATGCATATATCCTTCCAGATCATGCTTTTCTCTGGATATATACCCAGGAGTGGGATTGCAGGGTCATATGGTAGCTCCATTTTAGTTTTTTAAGAACCTCCATACTGTCCTCTATAGTGGCTGTATCAATTTATATTTCCACCAACAGAGTAGGAGGGTTCCTTCTCTCCACACCCTCTCCAGCATTTATTGCTTGTGCATTTTTTGATGATAGCCATTCTGGCTGGTGATATTGTGGATTAGATTTGCATTTCTCTAATAATTAGTGATGTTGAACATCTTTTCATGTGCCTCTTGGCCATCTGTATATCTTCTTTAGAGAAATGTATATTTAGGTCTTCTGTCCATTAGTTGACTGGGTTTGTTTTGATGATATTAATGCATCAAACATTAATGCATTAATGTTTGTTTTAATGCTATTTGATGCTATTATTAGTGTCATGAGCTATTTATAGATTGTGGAGATTAACCCCTTTTTTGCCACATCTTTTGCAAATATTTTCTCTCAATTTGTGGGTTGTCTTTTCAGTTTGCTTATTGTTTCCTTTGCTGTGCAAAAGCTTTTGAGTTTAAGTAGGCCCCATTTGTTTATTTTTATTTTCATTATTCTGGGAGACAGATCAAAAAAAGATACTGCTGTGATTTATGTCAGAGAGTGCTCTGCCTATGTTTTCCTCTAGGAGTTTTATAGTGTCTAGTCTCACATTTAGGACTTTAGTCCATTTTGACTTTATTTTTGTGTATGATATTAAAGAATGGTCTAATTTCATTTTTTTACATGTAGCTGCCCAATTTTCCCAGTACCATTTGTTGAAGAGATTGTCATTCCAACATTATGTGATCTTGTCTCCTTTGTCATAGATTAATTGACCATAGGTGCATGGATTTATTTCTGGGTTTTCTACCCTGTTCCATTGATCTATGTTTCTATTTTTGTGCCAATACCATACTGGTTTGATGATTGTAGCTTTGTAGTACAGTTATACCAGACCACCTGACCTGCCTCCTGAGAAATCTGTATGCAGGTCAGGAAGCAACAGTTAGAACTGGACATGGAACAACAGACTTATTCCAAATAGGAAAAGGAGTATGTCAAGGCTGTATATTGTCACCCTAATTATTTAACTTATATGCAGAGTGCATCATGAGAAACGCTGGGCTGGAGGAAGCACAAGCTGGAATCAAGATTGCTGGGAGAAATAACCTCAGATATGCAGATGACACCACCCCTATGGCAGAAAGTGAAGAAGAACTAAAGAGCCTCTTGATGAAAGTGAAAGAGGAGAGTGAAAAAATTGGCTTAAAGTTCAACATTCAGAAAACTAAGATCATGGCATCCGGTCCCATCACTTCATGGGAAATAGATGGGGAAACAGTGGCTGACTTTAATTTCTTGGGCTCCAAAATCACTGCAGATGGTGATTACAGCCATGATGCTTAAAAGATGCTTACTCCTTGGAAGGAAGGTTATGACCAACTTAGACAACATATTGAAAAGCAGAGACATTATTTTGCCAACAGAGGTCCGTCTAGTCAAGGCTATGGTTTTTCCAGTGGTCATGTATGGATGTGAGAGTTGGACTATAAAGAAAGCTGAGCAAAGAAGAACTGATGCTTTTGAACTGTGGTGTTGGAGAAGACTCTTGAGAGTCCCTTGGACTGTGAGGAGATACAGTCCATCCTAAAGGAGATCAGTTCTGGGTGTTCATTGGAAGGAATGATGTTGAAGCTGAAACTCCAATACTTTGGCCACCTGTTGCGAAGAGCTGACCTATTGGAAAAGACCCCGATGCTTGGAAAGATTGAGGGCAGGAGGAGAAGGGGATGACAGAGGATGAGATGGTTGGATGGCATCACTGACTCAATGGACATGGGTTTGGGTGGACTCCAGAAGTTGGTGATGGACAGGAAGGCCTGCCGTGCTGCAGTTCATGGGGTTGCAAAGAGTTAGACATGACTGAGCGACTGAACTGAACTGAGTACAGTTTGAAGTCAGGGAGCCCGATTCCTCACCTCTGTTTTTCTTTTTCTGGATTGCTTTGGTATTCGGGGTCTTTTGTGTCTCCATACAAGACCTTGGAAATTTCCTTCCTCTGTGAGTTTTTGGAACAGTTTCTGAAGTATAGGTGTTAACTCTACTCTGAATATTTGATAGATTTCAGCGGTGATGTCATCAGGTCCTGGACTTTTATTTGTTGGGATTTTTAAAAGCAATTTCAATTTCAGTGCTTGTGATTGGTCTGTTCATGTTTTCTATTTCTTCCTGGTTCAGTCTTAGGAGACTGTACCTTTCTAAAAATTTGTCTGTTTCTTCCAGGTTGTCCATTTTATTGGCATACAGTTACTCATAGCAGTCTCTTATGATTCTTTGTATTTCTGCGGTGTCAGTTGTACCTTCTTTTTCATTTCTAATTTTATTGATCTGAGTCCTCTTTCTTTTTTCTTGATGAGTCTGACACAAGTTTTATCAATTTTGTGTATCTTTTCAAATAACCAGACTTTAGTTTCATTGACCTCTGTGATTGTTTTGCTTGTCTCTATTTCATTTATTTCTGCTCAGGTCTTTATGACTTCTTTCCTTCTCCTAACTGTAGGTTTTATTTGTTCTTCTTTCTTTAGCTGTTTTAGGTTCGGTTGTTTATTTGAGATTTTTCTTGTTTCTTGAGGTAAGATTGTATCGCTGTAAACTTCCCTCTTAGAAACGCTCTTGCTCCATCCTGTAAGTTTTGGACTGTGGTGCTTTCATTTTCGTTTGTCTGCAGGTATTTTTTTTAATTTCTCTTTGATTTCTTCACTGATGCATTGGTTGCTTTTTGCATCATTGTTTATCTGGCATGTTTGTGTTTTCTAAATAGTTTTTTTCTTGTAGTTTATTTCTAATCTCATAGTATTGTTATCAGAAAAGATGCTTGAAATGATTTTGATTTTCTTGAATTTACCAAAGCTCACCTTGTGACCCAGCATGTGGTCAATCCCGGAGAATGTTCTGTGTGCCCTTGAGAAGAATGTGTAGTCTGCCATTCTGGGATGGAATGTTCTATAATTATCAATTAAGTCCAATTGGTCTAAATTATCATTTAAGGCCTATGTTTCCTTATTAAATTTTTGTCTGAATGATCTGTCCATTGATGTAAGTGAGGTGTTAAAGTCCCCCACTACTATTGTGTTACTGTTGGTTTCTCCATTGATAGTTGTTTGTGTTTGCCTTACATAGTGAGGTGCTTCTATGTTGGGTGCATGTATATTTATAACGGTTACATCTTCTTGAATTGAACACTGCATCATTATGTGGTGCTCTTCTCTCTTATAAGAGTCTTTGGTTTAAAGTCTATTTTGTCTTATATGGGTATTGCTACTCCAGCTTTCTTCTGAGTTTCATTTGAATGGAATACCTTCTTGTATCACCTTACTTTCAGTCTGTCAGTATCCCTGGATCTGAAGTGGGTCTCTTGTAGACAGCATTATAAGTGTTTTGTTTTTGTATTTGCCCAGTCAGTCTAATGTCTCTTGAATGGCACATTTAATCTGTTTACATTTAAGATAATTATAAAAATGTATGATCCTGTTGGGGTTCCCTGGTGGCTTAGATGGTAAAGAATCTCCCTGCAATGTGGGAGACCTGGGTTCAATCTCAGAATCGGAAAGATCCCCTGGAGAAGGGAATGGCTACCCATTCCAGTATTCTTGCCTGGAGAATCCCATGGACAGAGGATCCTGGTGGGCTATAATCTATGGGGTTGCATTAGATTGAAAGACTAATGTTTTATGATCCTATAACCATTTTCTTAATTATTTTGGCTTTATTTTTGTAGATCTTTTCCTTTTCTTGTGTTTCCTGCCTAGAGAAGTTCCTTTAACATTTGTTGTAAGGCTGGTTTGGTGGTGGTGAATACTCTTAACTTTTCTTATCTGTAAAGCTTTTGATTTCTCCATCAAATCTGAACACTAGTCTTGCTGGATAGAGGATTCTTGGTTGTAGCTCTTCCCTTTCATCACTTGAAATATATTGTGCCATTTCCCTCTAGACTATAGAGCTTCTGTTGAGAAATCAGCTGATAAGTTTATGGGCGTTCCCTGTATTTTATTTTTCACTGTTCCCTTGTTGCTTTTAATATTTTATCTTTGTCTTTAATTTTTGACAGTTTGAATACCATATGTCTCGGTGTGTTTCCTTCTTGGGTTTATCCTGCCTGGGACTCTTTGTACTTCCTGGGCTTGACTGATAATTTGCTTTCCTATATCAGGGAAGTTTTCAGCTGTTATCTCTTCAAATATTTTCTCAGGTCCTTTCTCTCGTCTTCTTCTGGGACTCCTATAATGTGAATGTTGGTGCGTTTAATGTTGTCCCAGAGGTCTCTTAGGCTGTCTTCATTTCTTTTCGTTCTTTTTTCTATATTCTGTTTTTGGCAGTGATTTCCACCGTTCTGTCTTCCAGGTTGCTTATCTGTTATGCCTCCGTTATTCTGCTATTGATTTCTTCCAGTGTATTGTTCATCTCTGTTCTTTAGTTCTTCTAGGTCTTTGGCAAACATTTCTTTCATCTCCATTCTTTCTCTGAGTTTCTGGATCATTTTCACTATCATTCTGAATTCTTTTTTTTCTGGGAAGTTGCCTATCCTCACTTCATTTAGTTGTTTTTCCAGGCTTTTATCTTGTTCCTTCATCTGGAAGATAATCCTCTGCCTTTTCATTTTGATTAACTTTCTGTGATTGTAGTTTTTATTTTGAAGACTGTGGGACTGTAGTTCTTGTTACTTCTTCTGTCTGCCCTCTGGTGGATGAGGCTGAGAGGCTTATGCAGGCTTCTTGATGGGAAGGGCTGGCTTTGGAAGAAACTGGATCTTGCTCTGGTGGCAGGGCCATGTTCAATAAAACTTTAGTCCAATTGTCTGCTGATGGATGGGGCTGAGCTCCCTCCCTGCTATTTGTTTGACCTGAGGCCACCCAGCCCTAGTCTACTAGCACTATAGTAAGACTAATGGTGACTTCCAAGAGGGCTTAGCCAAAGGGGCACCTCCCAGGACTGCTGCTGCCAGTGCCCCCATCCCTGGGGTGAGCCACTGCCAACCCACACCTCCACAGAAGACCCTCCAACACTAGCAGGTAGACCTGGTTCGGTCTCCTGTGGAGTCGCTGCTCCTTTTCCCTGGGTTCTGATGCACATGAGATTTTGTTTGTGCCCTCCACGTATGGAGTCTCTGTTTCTCCCCGTGAAGTCTGGCAATCAATCCCACTGGCCTTCAAAGTCAGATTCCCTGGGAATTCCTAGTCCTTTTGCCAGATCCCCAGGCTGGGAAGCCTGATGTGGGTCTCAGAACCTTCATAACAGTGGAAGAATTTCTTTGGTATTATTATTCTCCAGTTTGTGAGTCACCCATCTGGTGGGTATGGGGTTTGATCTTATCATGGTCATGCCCCTCCTACCATCTCATTGTGGTTTCTCTCTTGTCTTTGGGGTATTTTTTGTGTGTGTGTGTGAGTTACAGTGTCCTCCTGTTGATGATTGTTCAACAGTTAGTTGTGATTTTGGTGCTCTCACAGGAGGAGATGATTGCATGTCCTCTATTCCATAAGCATATGTCCTTCTACTCAAGATTGGCCATCTTGAGCCAACCTTGGAAGATTTATTTTAAGCGGGAGCTTTTGTCATTGTTTTGTTTTTTCTCTTCTTCAGTGTCCAGTTATTTTTCATTGTTGTTGTTGATTTTTGCCTTTATCTCTGGACTACCAGGCCTTAAAATTGAGCTTTGACGATAACCTTAATTCCTTATCAGGAAGGTTTGTCTCTTTGCTCCCATTTTTCTTGATTCACAGCTTCTTATGAATCTATGGTCCTCTGTGTTAGGTCAGTACCTTTTTATTTTCTGGCTTTTCCGTGTCAAGAAAACCCAAAGTCCTGTGTCTACCTGCAGAGAACCTGGCTCTGTACCTAGTTTCAAATGGAGCATCTTTAGTTCCCGTTATTCCTATTATTCTGCCTTACTTCTGGCAGCTCCTGGCTGCTATGCTCCTAACTCTAGAAACCAGCAGACCCACAGCCTCAATCCTGACTTTTGATATTTAAAGATATTTTGAGTCATATCCATATATCATATATATCTTATGATTTCATCTTTTTCTGCTTCTTCTATTATTTAGAAGAGATGGGAAGCCAAATTATGAAGTTGTGGAACTATATTGCCTGAGAGTCTTATTCTTATTTTTTTTTAATGTATAATTCTGTGAACCATGGACCTTACTTATTGTCATGGCACTTCTCTATAACTTTTAGCCACGTGGACCTTCCTACTCATGTCCTTGACTCTGGAAGGCAGGAATCTGCAGCCCTTCACTTACTATTCTGAGTATGGGAGGGCCTTACTATTGGAGGATCAAAGTGTGATTCCTGGAAAATCAAAGATTTAATGTTGGAAGAGCAGCCACATTTGGAGTTCAGAACATGGTGGAAGTCAGTTCTCTTCCAGATTATTCCAGTCCATACTGAGTGTCCTCAGATGGGCCTAAGAAGTCTTTCTTCCCTGGCCATTCCCTCCCTTCTCCTCTCCCTCATGGTCCTCTCTGCATATCCTATCCTCTTCCTCTCCCAATGTTCTGTTTGTTCCTCTCAGTGGAGCTGGGTGCTGGTGGAGGTGGTGATACTCTATGTCCTTCAGGTCTTGCAGAAGAAGGGAAAGTCATCAAGAAAATTGATCTCAAATATTCAGAGAGCATAACTCTGGTATGTTAATTTGTTATGTGTCTTACCTCTTTTCTTTGCATTTTAAAGATCCTCTTCTATTAGGTTTTGTGGCCAGGCTCCCTGAAAGATTATTTTGCTCCCAGTACCAGGAAGAGCATGAGAAGAGAAAGTAAATAACCCTTCCCCTACTTTTGTAGAATTAAGTTGGACCCCATGAAATGTGACAGTATATAAACCTTTTGGAGCACTTCTGTTGTGCGTCCTAAGTTTTTAGACTCAACGAACTAAATCTAGGGTTTATCTTGAAACTTCTAACTCACTCTATGAAACTGGATCCAGACAAGCAACACTTTTGAGGAATCAACTAACAGAGACAAGTAGGTAGAATCCAATTAAAAGCATATCTTAAGCATAAAAGGATTATGATGGCAGTAGAGTCATCTTTTCATTTTGAGGAAGAATACCTTTAGTTTATGGGAGTCGATTTCATTTCTCCAATTATTTCAGAACCTAATAGTATGGTAAATACCTGAGGTTACTTTACTGTATTTGAAAAATATTTCAGTGTCGGATTTTTCAGTTCCTTCAAATAAAATCTGCTTGGTGCCTCCAGAGGCTAGAAACTCTTCTTTTCCATTTTTTACCCAGTTCAGATTTTCTGTCTCTCAGAAGGGCCAGTTTCCTCAAAGTTGTACAGTCTCTGGAATCAGGCAGCCTTAGGTCAGAATTCTCTCCCGACATTCTGATTTTATTTACTTTGTTCTTAAGAAGAGGCTCTTTTTAGATGAGGTATAGAAGGGCAGTGGCATAGAAGCAAAGGGCCATCTGTCCACCCTCACTCCCACTCTCCAGAGGGAGAAATTTTGTTAGAGGAATTAGTTTGCTGCTCCAAAATGTTTGGAGTTTTATACTGTCAGGTACCAAGTTCTGGGGGATGTGCAGCAGATAAATGGTCTTTTTGACCCATGATGTTGGTAATTGATCATCTTCTAGAATGAACCTAGAAGGCAGGGCATATGAGTGTGGGAGAGACCCGCCTCTGACCAGGAATTCACAAATCTGAAGGCCTCAGTGACCTGCCAGACCCTGTCCTAGTTTGAGTGGCTCCTAAAATAGACCATATTGTAATGACAGCTGCATGTTTTATAGTCCCATTTATCTAGGTATGAAAATATTAATTGAACTGTCAAATTGCTGGAGACTGAGCTGCTCGGTCCAAATACTTGGAATTACAGAGAAAGAAATTCCCAGGGGGTCAAGGCAGTTGGGCTTGATGTGGAATGCAAAACTCACAGGGGTAGAGCCTCCTGCCCACCTTTATCTGGTCAGAGAATCCAGGGAGCTGCCTGGCTTATTCATGGCATGCTTGAATGATTACTTTAAGAAGCCTGGATCTAGCAGAGGTGTCTCAGGCAAACAAGTTGTGTGCACAGCTGGTTATGTTACCTTAAAATGCCAGTTAGCCTTGAATTAAGGCTTTGATGAAGTATTTCAGTGTTGATCTTGGGAAACTCTCTGCACACTAATTCAAGAGGTGTGTTAGAGTTCAGGGCACAGGTTGGGAGATGTGCTAAGAGGGGAAAGGGAAACGAGGCATTATTTTCCATGTTATCTGCCTCTGGATGTGGAAAGGTGTCAGCCCTTACTGCCTTCTGAAATTTGGGGTGGGAATTAAAACACAGGTTACCATTGATTCCAAAATGCTTAGTTCATTTAATCATGATAGAGCATTTAGTCTTTTCTCTGGGGCATATGGCAGTGGCAACTGTATGAGATACAAGAGGGGAATTAACTCTTGGGCTTGTAAATAGCAACCTGGAATTTTAACTGCCCAGGATTCCCTGAAGAATAAATTCACTGAATCAGTCCAGTTTTTGAAATAGTCCTGAAACCACTTAAAATTTTTATATTTGAAAATCTTGCCTGAGTTTGCTGTTTAAAAAAGTGCTGTGGTGTGGAATCCATGTGCCTTAAGGAAACAGTTCTGGAAACCTGTCATCCAAGGCAGGTCAGTTCCAGCTTCTGCCTGGTTGGTCTGAGAGAAGCACCATCATATGGAAATTGTATTCATGTCTAGCTGTCTGCTTCCAGCCAGAAAGCTGCTGGGAGAGTGAATATATCACTTCCCTATTTTCCACGCATTGCCTTTACCAGTTACCTCCCAACTGGGACTTATATTTTCCACAGTATTGACTGTGCTCACTGTTGTCTCCCTTCTGACTGAGAGATGATACATGTAAAATTATTGTGTAAACTGTATGCATCTCTTCAATTAAGCTATCCTTTTTCTTACTTTCCTATTTTTGTTTACTCCATTCTCTCCATTTGGAGCCCCGTCCACTTCTCAGTGTTTGTCCAGAATCTTCCCAGTTTTCTGAGGTTGACACATAGCTGCCTGGAGCTAACTAGATGTTCAGTAAATATCTAAGTAATAAAATAAAAAGATCATCTCAAGATCCAGGCTTTTCATGAAGCATGTCCAGGTCACCTCCCAGTGATATAACTGTAAGGCTGCTTCTCTGGGTGAGTATGGACGTGGTCACCATCAGTATGGGCCACTATTATCTGGGGGCAGCTGTTACGCTGTTGCGTGCCCCCTGGAGCCCTCCATGTGCTGAGTGACACTGCGTTCAGGGCGGAAGTGGAAAGCATGGCTGTGTACTCCACTCTGCTCCTCTGTGTTGTGAGGGCACTACAGTAGCTCTGCTTTGTTCCCGTTTTCCATTGAGATCTCAGATTAAGCACAACTGTACCTTCTTATGATTTATTTGGCCTTGCCATGTGGCATGTGAGATCTTAGTTCCTGGACCAGAGATCGAACTCGTGCCCCCTGCAGGGGAAGGTCAGAGTCATAACCACTGGACCACCAGAGAAGTCCCCTACAATTGTTCATTCTTGACTAACATCTCCCAACCTCCTCATAATTCAGATAATTCTGTGTTAGAGACATCTTGCGATATTCCATCCATCCATTTATTCATCCCCTAAACCGTTTACTGAACCTTCTAAGTGTCAACCATTGGGCCAGATGCTTAGGATACAATAGTGATAAGTAGGTAGAACCCTTGCTCTTAGGAATTTAGAATTGTGAGACTGAGTGAACTTTGTGTGTCTGCTTCTTTCATCTTTAGATATTTTCCCTATAGACTCCTCAGACTCTCAACAAGTGGTCTCTCGGCAAGTCTGTTCCAGTCTTTAGCCAGGTGAGGCCAGGCAGATGTAATAGGGCTGCATTTCACAGAGGTCCTGGATAGAGGAGGTGACGGGCCATGTGAGGGAAGAGGGAGTCTCTGGGCCTTTGTTCACTCCCTCCAAAGGTCACGTGCATGGGGCCTACGTTTCCACACTAACCTCTGCCTCGCTCAGTGTCAGGAGAGAGGTTTTGGGAGATTTGTAAAACTGATGGGCTATTGAATAGGCCTTGTCCACAGAGGGCAGTTTGGATGGGCAGGTAGGATTCCTGGGTGGTGTGCAGCTGTTGTAGGAGGTGGAAATAAGAACATCTGAGGTGACGCTCCACACAGGTAATAAAGGAGCTCACGGGAGAGATGCTTGAGAGTCTGTGGCTCTGGGCTGGGCAACCATGTGAATTCTTGGTGCTGGTGACTGGCCTTGGTCGGACAAGAGCCTGGGCCATCTCTCAGTGCTGACCCAACTCTCTTCTTGTGGTCCTTCCAGATGGGGCCTCCTCTGTGCAGATTTGTGGAGCTCTGTCTAGCTCAAGCTTCCTCCTTCCTGGGCTGGGCAGTTCTCTGGTCTCTGTTTATACTCTCTGACTCTTCATGAATTTTTCTTCTAGTCCATTAATTTGAGTAGTTTCTCAAAGAGAGTACTATTGGTATTGTGATAATGAAATAATACCCCCACCAATATTTTCAATTCACCCCTACTTCCCACCTCCATCATGCTTTCGAGGGAGGTACCTCATCTCCCATAGATCAAAATTACCAGTTTATGGGCCAAAGTTTAAGTTTGCTTTCTTCATATTTTAGCTTTGGATTTTCAAAAATCCTTTTTCTCCCCCCTCTCAGAAAGGTTGATTCCTACCACACAAACATGTTTGGCTTTCCACATTCTTGTTTCTGTTATGGGTTCTAACCATCTATGTAAATATTTAACCATCTATGTAGAAGTTCAGGAACCTAACATTAAAAAGTTCTGTTTGCATCTCTGCTGTAATTCTGCCTGGGGCAATGAATATGTCCTGATAACTCCAAGGAAAATCTTTCTTTAAAAATTTTCAAATTTCATCCCAGTGCCCATGTCTGAGGCTCAGCAGAGAAAATAGAGCTTAGGCCCTAACAGAGCTCCTCCCCACATTACCTCTAACATTCTAATTTGCTGCCCCCTCCCTCCACTCTTTTAATCAATTTAGAGAGAAATAGGGTGTCCAAAGCTAAAATAGAAAAGCCATTTGCTAGGAGAGAGGGTCAACTGATTTAGGAAAGAGATAACAAAATGCATCTCTAGTTTGAGACTAACAGATGGCAGCAGAAGGCAAGGACAACTTTGGAACAAATTCACAGTAATCGAGGTCCCAGGCCCTCTGGTCAAGTTAAGAAAATTATTCAGGAAAAGAAGAGCATACATCAGAAAGAATGTGTGAAGTGGATAGGTAAATCATGAAGGAAGATATGTAAATGGCCAAGAATGCTTGTCTTACTTTAACTAGGCACTGAACAGCAATCAGATTGGCAAAGAGTCTGTTAATATTAAGAGCTGTCAAAGGTGGGGTGGAGGGCTGAGCATTTGTCTGCTTTGCCTTTAGGATAGTAAACTTTGTTATCCAGAGCATTCTGGAGTATAATTTGGCAGTAAGTTCTGAAATCTTTAGAAAAAGTATACTCTTTGATAAAGCAATTTTAAAGAATGTTTATCACACTGTTATTTTTAATGGAGAAAAATTGGAAAATACTGGGTTGTAATGTAAAGCAATCAAGGATTAAGTAAATTATGGTATATATTCACCATGATAATGTTAATCTTTACAGATCAGGAAATGTGACCACCATATATTCTTTAAGTAGGAAAAAATAAGCTAGACTATAAAGCAGTATGGATAGAGTCACACCATTTTAGTAAAAAATTTTAAATTGCATATGTATATTAATGTATAGAAAAAAATCTTAAAGGATATGTATTAAATGCTGTCTCTGTGGAATTATTGGTGATTTTTAGTCTCTTTCTTATATATATATCTGTATTTTCTGAATGTTTAATAAAGAGAATAATCAGAATAAAACAAAGCTTTTCTTCTTCAGAGTACAACTTAGCTTATTTGTTTTTTCCCTCCGATCAGTAAGCTGGAAAATGACTAGAGGAGAAGAGGCAGAGAAACATGCAAGGGTCCTGCGACAGTGCTGGAAACCTGAGCTGATGACCTTCTTTCTGGTGTGAAGGAAAAAAGGGGAGAGTCAATAAACAATTAAATCCAGGCAAAATTTCATTTAGTGGTCTGGAAGTGTTCAAAAAAAGGAATAGTTTTTTTTCCTAGTCGCGATGACCAGGAAAGGCCATCTTGCTGGTTTTGTTTTTTTTTTTTATGTGATAATATTGCTAACTGTAGTATCATTTAAAACTGTGCATAGGTGGAACTGCAAAGTCTGTATTATAACTTTTCACTTCCAAGGCATCTTATTCCATTTAGGCTCTTACAGTGTTTGTATATGTATGCTTAGTTGCTCAGTTGTGTCTGACTCTTTGTGACTACATGGACTGCAGCCCTCCAGGCCCCTCTGTCCTTGGGAATTCTCCAGGCAAGAATACTGGAGTGGGTTGCCATGCCATCCTCCAGGGGATCTGCCCAACCCAGGGATCAAACCCAGGTCTCCCGCATTGCAGGGGATTCTTTACTGTCTGAGCCACCAGGCAAGTGTTTAAGCATATACAAATTAGTTGCAAATTCAGCTAGCTGAGGTACTCATCTACCAATAACCATTTAATTAAACTTATGTAATTTTGGTGACTCACAATTGCTTGGCAGATAATCGGTCCATATTAAATATATGTTGATTCAGTCTTTCCTGTTCAGCTCTTTTTTAAGATTTGTTTTTTTTCAAATGGTAGTTGATATTATAGAAATTACAGGTATATGATGTAGTGATTCACAATTTTTAAAGGTTATGCTCCATTAGAGTTATTATAAAATATTTGCTGATGTTATATTTTCCTGAGGAGAGAAGGATGTATTTGATGTTCTCAAGGAGCTAGTGGAGCATGCTTATTTGTCTCTGTAAGGCTGTTTATACTTTTTATGTTTTCTAACAGCATGAAAATGGAAGCTGACCCCAAAGGTAACAAAATTGCCTTGTGTTCATTAATTCAGAGGAGGCCAGACAAGACTGAGGAGATCAGACACTGAGGATAAAATAGAGGAGACTGAGCCCCAGGATGGTTAACCTAGTGTGGTTTAGAAATCTAGTTTGAGGGGCTTCCCTGGTGGCTCAGATAGTAAAGAATCTGCCTGCAATGCAAGAGACCTGGGTTCGATCCCTAGGTTGGGAAGATCCCCTGGAGGAGAGCACAGGAAACCACTCCAGTATTCTTGCCTGGAGAATTCCATGGACAGAGAAGCCAGGCGGGCTACAGTCCATGGGATTGCAAAGAGTCGGACATGACTAGGCAACTAACACACACACACACACACACACATTGTTTAAACAACAGAAACAAGCACAGAAAGCATGGCCGTAGCTTGGTAGGTCCATGGTCAAGTTTGAGCTTGAACCTACCTTTTCTCCATCTGCAGAAGAACCAAACCTCACAGACCCAACATGTTGCTTATGTGTGAGAATGATTAAGGATGATAGGGGGGTTATTAGAGTTATCGGAAGTCTTAAATTTGAACTGTATATACTATAGACAGGTATTTTATTATTTGTATGTCAGGAAGACTCTAAGGCTTCGTTGTTTACACCCTTCAGTGAATAGACAACTATACAATCCATGTGAAAGTTGCTTGGTTGTGTCTGACTCTTTGTGACCCCATGGACTGTAGATTGCCAGGAGCCTCTGTCCATGGGATTCTCCAGGCAAGAATACTGGGGTGGGTTGCCATTTCCTTCTCCAGGGCATCTTCCTAATCCAGGGATTGACCCCAGGTCTTCTGCATTGCAGGCAGATTCTTTACCATCTGAGCCACCAGGAAAGCCCGTAGATAGGTCACTATATCACTAGCTTTTGTGAATGTATTTCTCAAAAGTGCAAGAAAATGTTTTATTTGCCTTAATCAGCAAGCAGTTTAAACATTCTTCCTGCAATTTCATTTAAGTGTTTAAATTTATTTCTGTTTAAACCTCCATGAATGCCAAAGGGTAAACTCAATCTCAGCACACCATTAGTGACTTTATGGATACGATGCTCATTACATGTATGTATTATAGCCTCTGAGCTCCACAGCCCAATTTTTCCCTTCCCTTGACCCTGCCAGCCCTTATTTCATTCTAACTTTGTGCACTGACCTCCACCCCTGCCAGCCTTTTTGTCTGGGCAGGCCCACGTGTGCGTAACTGAAATATCATGAATTCCAGATGAGTAGGATCCAAATTTGTGAAGTTGTTCTATATGCTTATTAACTCCACTGCCCCACACAAGAAATGTGGAAATGTGGTTTCGAGAGATGTTAGACACTGTGAATTTTCCCTATGCATTGCAAGCATGGAAAAAACACGTGCTAAATAACTCAGCTGACCAACTGTAAAAGCTCATAGTACACAATAACTCATAAATTTTTATAATGGCCTGGCTTACCTTTGGTGGTCTTGTCACTAGGCTCCAGTAATTGTACTTTGGGACTCTGTCTAATGGTGGAAGCATGAGGTAACATTGCTTTATGGTTTCTTAAATGGGTTAATATCTGGGAGGTGCCTTTGCCCTTTTCATCAATTAAACAGCATTTCCCTGTCTCTTAGCTTATATTAAGTGCATTTAAAAGGACAAAAGAGTTTCTAGAGGGAATAAAAGTGTACTAGACTGAGATTAAAAAGGTCCCTAGTAAATGCCAAATCCTGCCTGCAAGCATATAGGTGGTGATCTGCATTATCATGTTTGAAAGAACACCAGCTGCTGTAGATGAGAGTAGTGTGTGTACATGGAAAAGAAAATGGAAAAACTGGGTCAGCATGATGACAGATAGTAGGCCAAAGACGGCTTTCTTTTGGAAAAAAAAAGATAATTGAAGTAAAGTGCTTTTAAAGTTTCACTTATTTAATTAAAAGTTCCAATTATTCATTTGTTTGAAGCTGCCTTTTCTTTCTAGGTTCATGGTTAAAATTATTGGTTCTGGTGTCAGACTTTCTGTCTTTATCTCAGGTTGAATATGGGGTGAGTTGTTGACTTTCCTAAGCCCTGGTTTCCTTATCTGGCTAATGGGAGAGCAACAGCATCTGTTTCATGATGTTGTTTTGTATATTAAATGAAACTATCCTCATAAAGCATTTAAATAGCAGAATGCCTGGACTCAATGAACACTGTTAAATTTATGAGTGCTTTCCCATCTACATATGGTGTTATTGCTGCTCTAAACTTGAGGGATGTGATATATTTTGAAAGTTTTTTTCACACATCACAATTCATAGCTCATTTGATTCTTCCCGCTGTTCTTTGAGGTAGGCAGGGCAGAGGTTATTATCACCTGTGTTAGGATAGTGTGACTGTAGAAACAAGCAGGCTTACCAAAACCTTAGTGGCTTAACCTGATCAGTATTTTTATTCCTTGCTCATGAAAGAGTCCAAGGAAGACATTTTGGTTAAAGGGCAGCTTTTTTTATTTTATTATTTTTTTTTATTGAATTACAGCTGCTTTACGATGTTTCAGGTATACAGCAAAGTGATTCAGTTTTATATATGCATATATATTCTTTTTTGGAATCCCATCCATTATAAGTTATAATACAAGATATTGAGTATATTATTAGTTCATGTGCTATACAGTAGGTCCTTGTTTATCTGGTATGTCTGTGTGTGTATGCTCACGTGCACATGTGTGCTCAGTCATGTCCAACTCTTTGCAACCCCATGGACTATAGCCTGCCAGGCTCCTCTGTCCATGGAGTTTTCCAGGAAAGAATACTGGAGCAGGTTGCCATTTCTCTCGAATCTGTATTCTTGAATCTCCTGCATTGGCTGGCGGGTTCTTTACCAGCTGAGCCACCATGGAAGCCCCATTTTATATGGTAGTGTATATATGTTAATCTCAAACTCCAAATTTATCCCTCCCCACCTTTACACTTTGGTAACCATAAGTTTGTTTTCTATATCTCTGAGTCTGTTTCTATTTTGTAAGTTAATTTGTATCATTTTTTAAGATTCCACATATAAGTGATATGGTATGATGTCTTTCTCTGCCTGACTTACTTCACTTAGTATGATAATCTCTAGTTGTATCCCTGTTGCTGCAAATGGCATTTTTTCATTCATTATTAAGACTGAGTAATATTTCATTGTATATATATACCACATCTCTATCCATTTATCTGTCAATGGACATTTAGGTTGCTTCCATGTCTTGGCTATTGTAAATAATGCTGCTATGAACATTGGGGTGCATGCTTCTTTTCAATTAGAGTTTTCTCCTGATATAGGGCAGCTTTCTTTCGTGAGTGATTCTAGGATATATTTTGTGGCTTTATTGTCTTCAATATGTGACTCTCTGTGCCTCCATCACGAGCCAGATGCAGTCGATGGGAAGAGAAAAAGGGGACACATCAACTTCTTGGCACACACCACTTCTGCTTATATTCTGTTGACTAGGAATGATAGTCACACAGTCATGCCTAATCACAAGGAAAACGGGGGTGTATATACTCTTCTTTTGCCCAGGAAGAAGATGAAACAGATTTATGGTGGATATCTGGCTGTTGTTGTTTAGTCATATTTGACTCTTTTGCAACTCTGGGGACTGTAGCCTGCCAGACACCTCTATCCATGGGATTTCCCGGGCAAGGACACTGGAGTGGGTTGCCATTTCCTTCTCCAGGGGATCTTCCTGATCCAGAGATTGAACTGCATCTCCTGCATTGGCAGGGGAATTGTTTACTGCTGAGCCACCAGGGAAGCCCTGAATATCTGGTAGTCTCTGCCATATATACATTTAGCAGGATGAAACTGAGGTCCAGGGAAGTTGAAGTGATTCGCCCAATATGATGTAAATATTTGTAGGCCTCATCCAGCACGTTGGGATATGTGAATCCTAGCTCAAATTTGAGCAGTGAAGAGGGCAGAGAAGGATAAGAAATGAGAGCTGAGGGGAAAAAGGGCTGGCCTTGGCACTGGCATGGAGATGCCCCACCAGACAAATTCCCCAGGGTTTCTCACAGCAGCTTTTTGAATGCCTAGTGATGGTGGTTCAGTTGCTAAGTCGTGTCTAACTCTTTGCAACCCCATGGACTGTAGCCCACCAGGCTCCTCTGCCCACCGAATTCTCTAGGCAAGAATGTTGGAGTGGGTTGCCATTTTATTCTCAGGGGATCTTCCAGACCCAGGGATTGCACATGCGTCTCCCACATTGCAGGCAGATTCTTTATCATCAGGCCACCAAGGAAGCCCTTTGAATGCTGGAGGCGAACTTAACTTCCACTTTGCTCGCCTTTCTTGCTGTTTCTTGTTACCGTTTGTGGATGCCTCGTGGGCTGCTAGGCCTGGGTTGGGGAGTTTCAGATCTCCACTGACAAAACAACAGCACCTCTCCTGCAGCTATTGTTGCAGGCATACTGGCTGTGGGCTCAAGGAGAAAACCTTGAATCAATTTGTCTCGTGGAGGCCAAGGGGTTGGCTGCCTGCCCTTCACAACTTGTTAAAATGAACACTTAGACTCTGGGGGGGGCAGTGCAGCTAAACCTGAGGGGTGAATCTCACCCCGTGATCCTTTGTGCTGATATTTTCGGGGATGTCAGTGTCGCAGCGCTGGGAACAGGGAATGCTGAGCCTTCCATCTCTTTGCTTCCCCACTTGAAGTGCTTTTAAATGTAATACTGCAGATTTGCTGGAATTTTGCCCAGATGCCTTTTGTCTCCCAGCCGGACTCAGCCACTCTCCCAAAGTTGTTCCTTTGGGACAAGACTCTCAGAGAAGTCCGTGGCTCCTCCTCCTCTGCGGGGTGATTAGTACCCAGGTCACATATGCATCAGACACACTCTGAGGGGCTCCCCCTCCATCCTGGCCAGTGGCCGACTGGACCAGCCAACGTTTTGTTTTACTTGACATGAAAGCTGGTTGAAGTTAAGCAGGAGACATGTTTTTGTTTCTTTAATAAATAAAAGTAAGGACCGAGTACATGAATAAAAGTAAAAGTCACTCCCTTGAGGTTTTCAGGCTTCCAAAAATAGTCCCAAACGTAGCCAAGGCTAATGCAGGCAGAATTTCCATGGAAAGCTTCGCTGGTGAGGAAGAGGCAGTGCCAGGGGGTGTACAAACAGGCCACCACCCTCCCCCACCCCTTCCTGTCTCAGTCACTGGGAGTTTAGAAAACAGGGTTTTGAGCTTGCATTCATTTTCTGGTTTGAGATAAAGACAGCAGAGGCAGCAGCAATATTTATTTATTGTGGAATCCAATTCGGGGGCTGCAGGCAGATGGGTGAAGTGGATTTATTATGGAATTAGTGGGGGGAAATTTGTCCCTGTTAGTCAGTGAATGCAGATTTCCTTTTAAGAAAAGAAAGACGGGGCGAGAAAATTGTACAAGGTAAACTGATGTTAAAAAAAATCTGCTTAACCCAAATTTATCTGTGAACAGAAGTAAACCAGTGATTGCCTATGTACAGAGCAGGATTTGGGGAGGAAGTTTGGATCACAAAGGGTCACATACGCAGTTTTGGGGGTGATGGATATTGTTGATTGTGTTGGTTGTTGTGATGGTTCAATGATTCTCTCTATATGTGTAGCTTTAAATGTGTACACTTTATGATATGTTGGTTGTACCTCAATAACAGAGTCTTGTTGTTACTGTAGTTTAGTTGCTCAGTTGTGTCCACCTCTTTTCAATCCCATGAACTGTAGCCCTCCAGGCTCCTCTGTCCAAGGGATTTCGCAGGCAAGAATACTGGAGTAGGCTGCCATTTCCTTCTTCAGGGTCTTCCTGACCCAGGGGTTGAACCTGTGTCTCCTGCTTGGCAGATGGATTCTTTACCACTGCACCACCTGGGTAGCCCCCAATAATGGAACAGGAAATGGCAACCTACTCCAGTAGTCTTGCCTGGAAAACTCCATGGATAGAGGAGCCTGGAGAGCTACAGTCCATGGGATCACAAAGAGTCGGACATGACCGAGCAAGTATGCACGCATACCTCAATAAAGCTTTTAATAAAAACAAAAATAAATCAAATCTTAAAATTAAAAAATCTGTTTTAAATGTAGGTTTTTCTTCTTCTGAATAATTGATTACTTGTGAAAAAGGTGAGCTGAATAACAGAAAGAAACTGTCTTCCAGCAATTTTAGTGTCTCCCCAGTGAGGGACTGTCCCAGCAGACAGCACGCCTGTGGATAGCTCACCTTGTCCACCAGTGTATGTGTGTGTGTGTGTGTGTGTGTGTGTGTGTGTGTGTGTTAGTCACTTAGTCATGTCCAACTCTTTGCGGCCCCTTGGACTAGTCCACCAGGCTCCTCTGTCCATGGAATTCTTCAGGCAAGAATACTGGAGTGGATTGCCATTCCCTTCTCCAGGTCAACCAGTAGCCGTGGCCAACTTTGTCTTCTTGAGCAAAATGGTCCAAGAAATTAGTAATTGTCTGCTTAGCAAAGTTTACTGAAGTTCAGGGTTTTAGGGAGACTACTAGCAATGTGAGAGAAAAAGAACCACAACAACGAGGGTGGTTGCACCCCTCCTGCTCTTGGGCACCTTAGAAGTAGTGGTGGCTTGGAAGTTTCAGGAATACTGGTTTGAAAATAAGCACTATTTATTTTTTCCATTGGGGCAGGCAGGAAGGTGATGGTAGTGTTTTTTAGTTATTAAAAATCCAGCTCTGCTTAGGCAAGAGTGCATAGTTGCTTTAAAACATTTTAAAAAATGAATCTGTTCTTCACTAAGTCTAGGTGATTTTCAAAAAAGTTCAAAAAGCAAGATGAGAAAATCCTCTGAGGGGTACCTAAGCTGAATAAAAATTAAATGCTCTTCCCTGCCATTTCAAGACATTTCTTGATTTTTCTCCTGTGCCCTAATTTGGATGGATGTGCATGGAGGTAGTGGCGGTGGTATGTATGTGTGTGTTCAGAGTTTGGAGGGATTTTATTATGTACATGTGTGCGTGTGTGCTAAGTCACTTCATTTGTGTCTGACTCTATGTGACCCCATGGACTGTAGCCCACCAGGCTCCTCTGCCCATAGGGTTTATCCAGGCAAGAATACTGGAGTGGGTTGCCATGCCCTCCTCCGGGGGATCTTCCCAACCCAGGGATCGAGCCCAGGTCTCCCACATTGCAGGTGGAGTCTTTACCACTAGCACCACCTGCGAAGTCCCATGACCTATCAGAAATTTGTCCAAATCCTCTGTTTAAAAGAGAAAAAACAAATCAGAAGGAACCGTGATTGTAAGTATTATTTTAATGCATGCTTTTCTGTGGCTCAGACAGTAAAGAATCGGAAACTTGGTCGTCCTGCTTGGTGGGCTGATCAAGCATTTGACGGCGTAAGAGACTATTGTCATTGTGGTTTATTTCCTTTGAAATAACGGGGGAGACGTAGAGGGGCTCATAACTGAAAATAACACAAGGTGTATTTCTGTTCTCTAGTCTTCAAAGTAGTTTTACAAGGAACTTTTCATCACTCAAAGTTTTCAAACAAAATATAATCATGATTACTCAATTTTTTTTTTTTTTTGTAGCTAAGAAGAAAACTTCCGCATTGCAAAGGAAAGTTCTACTTGGGCCAGAAGTGTGTGTTTACCCATGATGTGCTGAAACTTTGAGGTTCTGTGAAAATGTCCGTTTTTCATGCTTCTAGTGTGGTTGCCTTTTTGGGTCAATTTTAGCTACACACACACTTAAAAGGGGGATACGATCCTGTTTTGATGCTCAAACCTTCATATTTGTTCTGCTGGAAGAATACAGTGTCTCTCAAGAAGTGTTTTAGTCTCATGAGAGGAACATTTCACTGTAAATGTTCAAGAACTCAAATCCGCCAGTGAATTCATGTCTATGTAATGGGAATACCTCTGGGTAAAAGGTATAAAAAATCATTTTATAAAGGAGATTGTTTAACAGTGCATCAGACTTTCAAATGTTAGTGTACCCTGGCAGTGCCCCTGTTGTGTAAAGCAATGTATCCTTTTGTATAATCACATCCCTCCTTTCAGGTTTCTGCCACAGAATCATAAGTTGCAGTGAACGAGTGCATCTTTACCGTATGCTGTGCCTTTTAAACTCCACAGGCCTCGGTTTTTATCCCTGCCCAGTCTTCATCTTTCTGACCTGTTCCCATAAAGAAGTTTCTTTCCTTCCCACTAACAGTTTCTGCTGTCTTCAGGCCAGGGTACCTGCATCTCTGGTAATTAGAATCATGGACTGTTGCCTGTTTCATAAGGCACTTAGATGTCACTCCTAATTTATAGTCACAGAGACTGAGCCCAGATTGGTAAAGGGACTTCTCCTATCTCAGTGTGAAAATACGTGTTACCTCCTTTGTTGTCTAAATATTTCCCAAGGCTCTCGCCACCTCTCTCTCCCCGCAGCCGCTGCTCCCTTCAACCTCCGTCACGTTTTCTTTGGGCACTATTATAACAGCCTCTCGTTTGGCCTTTCCCGATCTTCCGTTGCCCACTTTACACTGGCTTGTCCTACTCGAGGTAGATTAATCAGTCTAAAGTATGAATATGGCTACTGCCACTTCTGTGCTAAGGTACCCATTACCTTTGAAATGGATGCCAAGTTTCTTAGCCCGGTGCACCAGCTGCTTTGTGACTTCGCCCCATCTGTCTCTCTAGCCTTACTTGCCCACCTTTCCACTTCTTCATGCTCCCTTAATATTAAACTACTTGCAGTGCCCCCACCCTGCATCCATGCCACCACCCTGTCATTCACCTGTGTGTGAGGTATTCCTGTATCTGTCTGATGTTTTTAGTTGCAAGTAAATGAAACCAACCTTGGTTAATTTAGGCAGAAAACAGGCTTATGAAAAGGCCATTGCATGGCTCACAGAATTACCATAGGGACTGAAGATCTAGGTCAGAGGCTACCCAGATGAAATCAAAGTTCAAATCATGCTGCTGAGCCGGTCCACAGAGGTTGCACTGTGATGGCCCCCACATTGCAGCTGGCTTTGCTGCACCCTGATTCTGAGGGTGGGAGCTGCCCATTGGCACAATGCTCATGGAAGCTAGACATGGCAGCTTTTAATGCCAGAGAGAGTTTTTTGGTGATCTTTATTTCTTTGTGTCACTAGCTCTCAATTTAGCATTTTTTAGCACCTATGTCTGCTTTTCCAAGTCTAAGTCACATGCTTGTCCCTGTATGCACAAGGGGAGAGAAAGTATCATAAGTGTTCACTATGCTGGGAATCCCACAAAGCTTCTAAAGGAGGGAAATTCCCCAAACAAAAGAAGTTCAGATGCTTCAGAGGCAAAAGAGTGACAATTGTCCAATAGGACTCCTTAGCTTTTATGAACTGCCCAATGTCTGTTCATGGCTTACTCTCATGGCCATCTAGCTTTATTCATCTTTATTCCCTATTGCTCATGTTTTAACATAAGCACACGTGTTTTTGCCTCAAGGAAATCTTCCTTTGCACACAGGTTTTGGTTTGTTTCTCCCTTGGCCTTTTGGGTCTGTTTATGTCTTATCACTTCTGAAAATTTATTATGTTCCTATATAGGTAATTGTGTCTAGCTCTTGTTTTTTAAGGCTTCCCACACGGCTCAGTGATAAAGAACCCACCTGCCAATGCAGGAGATACAGGAGATGTGGGTTCGATCCCTGGGTTGGGAAGATCCCCTGGAAGGAAATGGCAACACACACCAGTGTTCTTGCCTGGAAAATCCCATGGACAAAGGAGCCTGGTGGGCCACGATTCATGGGATCACAAGGCGTCGACTGAGCAGGCACACATGCACTTGTTTTTAACCCCCTCCTTCCGAGGGTAGGTACTGTGCATTAGGTATCTTTGGTGCCCAGTATGTACTATAGGGTTTGATGAATTCATTCATTCATTTGTTCACTGTTTGTTGAACTGAATGGAACTGAATTGCTGAAGATTACATAAGGAACTGGTGCCCGAGGTGGGAGTAAAACTCAAGTCTCTTGAGTTCAGTATTTGTAAAATAACAGAAAGAGGCACATCCCTCCTTTCCTTTCTTCCGTCGAATCCTTGTTGATTCCCTCCACTTGTTTAGATTCTGCCAGTCTTCATCATTTCCAGAGGATTCCTTTCCCAATCATTGCCAAGGCAAATGGTTTAAGGAAACCAGATCTGTTGATTGATAGATTGTGGCCCTATCCTGGATATGGAGGAGGCAAATGCAGAGAACTTTTAGGAAAATATATGCAGCTACAGTTTGGCTCGGAATGATCATGCCTCAAATTGAATTAGGCTTCCTTGGAGCAGAAGGTCTAAAAGATCAATGCTTTGGCCCGTGGACTTGCTGGCCAAGAAGTGCATGCATTTTTAAGAGAAGCATAAACACGGCTCATGTTGGTCTACGGCAGCTTGGGTAGATGGATTTATACTTCATCAGACAGTTGGTCCCTGGGTAGAAATGTGGGCCAAGGGCCAGGAGATCCCTATTCAGTTTCCAGTTAAGTCATCTCTGTTTATTTCTCACAAAATACATATTTAGAAAAAATTGAAATTAGAACGTCATGCTTAAAACACTCTACAGTAAACAGAGGTTTTAAAAGAAGAGCTGCTGCCAGCACCACTTTTTGCTAAAGCTGTATCCAATTTAAAGTTTATTTTATACCCAGAATATAGAATGGGGTGCAGAGTGCTACAGAAGTCACCATCCATCTGATCAGATATTTCGGCAGGACTTTTCCTTGAACAGGATACTCACAAGCTTGGGGGCTGGCTTTGGGCATTGATGGATGTGAGAGGAGGTACACGTGGGGTCCTGGACACTACATGGATGCGTCTACAGCCCTTTCCTTTCCGCTGCACTCCACAAGTCCTGCTGATTTTATCTTTTAAGTATCTCCTTTCTATTCATCTCCTCCCCTCCCCTGGTCCTGGTCCGATACCTGTCACCTCCTGGTTTGTCTCTCTGTGTCCCCTATTGCCTCTATCCAATCAATACTGACCATTTCATTTGCACCACCTTCTCTGCTTCATATACGTCTGTGGTCTCCTATTGCTCTTAGTATAAGGCAAAAATGTGTAACATGGCCCAAGCCCTTAGATCTGGTCCCACCTGGCTCTCCAGCTTAGTCTGCCATCTACCCCTGTAGTCCACGCTTTCTCTAGGGCAGCCATACTGTGCTCGTCTTAGGGGTCACTTCCTTAGGAAACTCTTCCCTACCTTCTTACCCACAGTGAGACCCTCGCCTTGTTTATACTCCTACTACAAGGCAAGAACATGCTTTTCCTTTTCAGCATTTATCATCATTTGAACTTGCATATTTATTTCTGTGGTTATTTGAATAATCTTTTTGTCTTTCCTACCACTAATGCACACATTTATCAAGCACTTACTGCATATTAGGCAATTTCTAAGTCCTTTCAAAACATTAGCGTTTTTAATCCTCATAAAACCTGAGGAAGTGTGTCCTTCTTGAGGGCTTAAGTAACTTGCTCATGGCCACACAGCTAGCTAGCATAGAGACAGGAATTGAACCCAGGCAGTCTTGCCCCAGGATATAAAGACTTAATCAGGACACTGCATTGCTTTCTTAGTAGATTAAGATTTCTCATTCCTGTTTCTTTATTGCCCCTTTAAGAGCCCTTTTCAGACATGCTTTACTGAAATGAAAATTTAATGCTATAGATGTACTGTTGTGGTGGGCAGAATGATGTCCTTTCTACCTCCTCTTCCTGCTCACAAGACATCCACATTCTACACCCTGCAACCCTTGAATAAATCATATTGCATGGTAAGGGGAAATTAGGGCTGTAGATGAAATTAAGATTATTAATCTGATGACCTTGAGTGAACAGGTCATCCTTAACAGAGGAAATATCACCATCAGGGGAAAAAGGTTCCTGGATGGTGAAGAAAAACTTAACTTATTTTATGTATAAATCACAGACATCTATATAGTACATGCAGTATACTCAACTGTGTGTCTGTATTTGCCTGGTGGTCCTGATGTAATCACAGAGGCTCTTCGAGTGAAAGAGGAAGGCAGGATAGCCTGTGTGAAGGAGGTGCAGTGTAAGAAAGACCTGAGTGCCATTGCTGGCTTTGAAGATGGAAGAGGGCCTTGAGCCAAGGAATATGGGCAGCCTCTTGGAGCTGGAAAAGGCAAGGAAACAGATCCTTCCCCAGGGCTTGAGAAGGAACGCAGCCCTGCCAACACTTTGCTTTCAGTCCAGTGAAGCCCATTTCAGCCTTCTCACTCCCAGGATGAGAAGATTATAAATTTGTGTTATTTTAAGCTACTAAGTTTATGGTAATTTGTTACAGCAACAATAGAAAACTAATACAACGAATACAACCATGCATACACGCGCGTGTGTATGTGTATGTATGTATGTCTATATATACATGCGTACACACAGTTGAGTATATTGCATGTACTGTATAGATGTCTGTGATTTATACATAAAATAAGTAAGTTTTTCTTCACCATCCAGGAACCTTTTCCCCCTGATGGTGATATTTCCTCTGTTAAGGATGCATATACTGGGCTATAAGAATCATCTCTGGTTTTGACCACTACCAAGCTCCTGTTCTTGGCATAGTGCCTGGCACATAGTAGGCACTCAATAAATATTTGTTGACTGAATGAGAGAATGAATAAATGGATGAATGGCTATGAATGACTTGAATTAAATAGCCAGCTTATGGAAAATGAAAAGGGTTAACAGATCCATGTTGGAAGTGAGTGAATCAGTGTTTTTTAATAACTGCGAGACTAGCCCTGTAAATGTTGTTGTATCCACAAATTTATCAATGTCCAAGGGCACCTATACTCTTGTCTGGGAAATCCCATGGACCGAGGAGGCTGGCAGGCTACAGTCCATGGGGTCACAGAAGAGTCAGAAATGACACAGTGACTAAATAACAATAAGAACAAGAGCACCTGTTCAGTTCAGTCGCTCAGTCGTGTCCAACTCTTTGCGACCCCATGGACTGCAGCACGCCAGGCTTCCCTGTCCATTACCAACTCCCAGAGCTTGCTCAAACTCAGGTCCACTGAGTCGTGATGCCATCCAATCATCATGAATCAGCCATGGATTCACATGTGCTTCCCCTCCCAAACCCTCCTCCCACCTCCCTCCCCTCCCATCCCCTCAGTGTCATCCCAACGCTCCATCCCTGAGCATCCGTCCCATTGCATAGAACATGGAATGGTGTTCTGCTTCACATATGACAATATACATGTTTCAATGTTATTGTCCCAGAACGTCCAAACCCTCACCTTCTCCCTCAGAGTCCACAGGACTGTTCTATGCATCTGTGTCTCTTATTCTGTCTCACATATAGGGTTACCATTACCATCTTTCAAATTCCATATACATGCATTAGTATACTGTATTGGTGCTTTTCTTTCTGGCTCACTTCACTCTGTATAATGGGCTCCAGTTTCATCCATCTCAATAGAAACGGATTTCAAATGTATTCTTTTTAATGGCTGAGTAATATTCCATTGTGTATATGTACCACAGCTTACCTTATCCATTCGTCTGCCGATGGACATCTAGGTTGCTTCCATGTCCTGGCTATTGTAAACAGTGCTGCGATGAACATTGGGGTACACGCGTCTCTTTCAATTCTGGTTTCCTCGGTGTATATGCCTAGCAGTGGGATTGCTGGGTCATATGGCAGTTCTATTCCCAGTTTTTTAAGGAATCTCCACACTGTTCTCCATAGTGGCTGTACTAGTTTGCATTCCCACCAACAGTGTAAGAGGGTTCCCTTTTCTCCACACCCTCTCCAGCATTTATTGCTTGTAGACTTTTGGATAGCGGCCATTCTGACTGGTGTGTAATGGTACCTCATTGTGGTTTTGATTTGCATTTCTCTAATAATGAGTGATGTTGAGCATCTTTTCATGTGTTTGTTAGCCATCTGTATGTCTTCTTTGGAGAAATGTCTGTTTAGTTCTTTGGCCCATTTTTTGATTGGGTCGTTTATTTTTCTGGAATTCAGCTGCAGGAGTTGCTTGTATATTTTTGAGATTAATTGTTTGTCTGTTGCTTCGTTTGCTTTTATTTTCTCCCATTCTGAAGGCTGTCTTTTCACCTTGCTTATAGGTTCCTTTGTTGTGCAAAAGCTTTTAATTTTGATTAGGTCCCATTTGTTTATTTTTGCTTTTATTTCCAATATTCTGGGGGGTGGGTCATGGAGGATCCTGCTGTGATTTATGTCGGAGAGTGTTTTGCCTATGTTTTCCTCTAGGAGTTTTATAGTTTCTGGTCTTACATTTAGATCTTTAATCCATTTTTGAGTTTATTTTTGTGTATGGTGTTAGGAAGTGTTCTAGTTTCATTCTTTTACAAGTGGTTGACCAGTTTTCCCAGCACCACTTGTTAAAGAGATTGTCTTTTCTCCATTGTATACTCTTGCCTCCTTTGTCGAAGATAAAGGTGCCCATAGGTGCGTGGGTTTATCTCTGGGCTTTCTATTTTGTTCCATTGATCTATATTTCTATCCTTGTGCCAGTACCACACTGTCTTGATGGACTGTGGCTTTGTAGTAGAGCTTGAAGTCAGGCAGGTTGATTCCTCCAGTTCCATTCTTCTTTCTCAAGATTGCTTTGGCTATTCGAGGTTTCTTATACTTCCATACAAATTGTGAAATGATTTGTTCTAGTTCTGTGAAAAGTGTTAATTTTGTATCCTGCAACATTACTATATTCATTGATTAGCTCTAGTAGTTTTCTGGTAGAATCTTTAGGGTTTTCTATGTAGAGGATCATGTCATCTGCAAACAGTGAGAGTTTTACTTCTTCTTTTCCTATCTGTATTCCTTTTATTTCTTTTTCCGCTCTGATTGCTGTGGCCAAAACTTCCAAAACTATGTTGAATAGTAGTGGTGAAAGTGGGCATCCTTGCCTTGTTCCTGACTTTAGGGGAAATGCTTTCAGTTTTTCACCATTGAGGATAATGTTTGCTGTGGGTTTGTCATATATAGCTTTTATTATGTTGAGGTATGTTCCTTCTATTCCTGCTTTCTGGAGAGTTTTTATCATAAATGGATGTTGAATTTTGTCAAAGGCTTTTTCTGCATCTATTGAGATAATCATATTGTTCTTATCTTTCAATTTGTTAATGTGGTGAATTACATTGATTGATTTGCGGATGTTAAAGAAACCTTGCATTCCTGGGATAAAGCCCACTTGGTCATGATGTATGATCTTTTTAATATGATGTTGGATTCTGTTTGCTAGAATTTTATTAAGGATTTTTGCATCTATGTTCATCAGTGATATTGGCCTGTAGTTTTCTTTTTTTGTGACATCTTTGTCTGGTTTTGGAATTAGGGTGATGGTGGCCTCATAGAATGAGTTTGGAAGTTTACTTCAATTTTGGAAAGTTATACTTTTCTAAGAATTTGTCCATTTCTTCCAAGTTGTCCATTTTATTGGCATATAGCTGTTGGTAGTAGTCTCTTATGATCCTTTGTATTTCTGTGTAGTCTGTTGTGATCTCTCCATTTTCATTTCTAATTTTGTTGATCTGATTCTTCTCCCTTTGTTTCTTGATGAGTCTGGCTAATGGCTTGTCAATTTTGTTTATCTTCTCGAAAAACCAACTTTTAGTTTTGTTGATTTTTGCTATGGTCTCTTTTGTTTCTTTTGCATTTATTTCTGCCCTAATTTTTAAGATTTCTTTCCTTCTACTAACCCTGGGGTTCTTCATTTCTTCCTTCTCTAGTTGCTTTAGGTGTAGAGTTAGTTTATTTATTTGAGTTTTTTCTTGTTTCTTGAGGTACGCCTGTATTGCTATGAACCTTCCCCTTAGCATTGCTTTTACAGTGTCCCATAGGTTTTGGGTTGTTGTGTTTTCATTTTCATTCGTTTCTATGCATATTTTGATTTCTTTTTTGATTTCTTCTGTGATTTGTTGGTTATTCAGAAGCGTGTTGTTTAGCCTCCATATGTTGGAATTTTTAATAGTTTTTTTCCTGTAATTGAGGTCTAATCTTACTGCATTGTGGTCAGAGAAGATGGCTGGGATGATTTCAATTTTTTGGAATTTACCAAGGCTAGATTTATGGCCCAGGATGTGATCTATCCTGGAGAAAGTTCCATGTGCACTTGAGAAAAAGGTGAAATTGCTTGTTTTGGGGTGGAAAGTCCTGAAAATATCGATTAAATCTAATTTGTCTATAGTATCATTTAAAGTTTGTGTTTCCTTGTTAATTTTCTGTTTTGTTGATCTATCCATAGGTGTGAGTGGAGTGTTAAAGTCTCCCACTATTATTGTGTTATTGTTAACTTCCCCTTTCATACTTGTTAGTATTTGCCTTATATATTGTGGTGCTCCTATGTTGGGTGCATATATATTTATAATTGTTACATCTTCTTCTTGGATTGACCCTTTGATCATTATGTAGTGTCCTTCTTTGTCCCTTTTCACAGCCTTTATTTTAAAGTCTATTTTATCTGAAATGAGTATTGCGACTCCTGCTTTCTTTTGGTCTCCATTTGCATGAAATATATTTTTCCATCCCTTCACTTTCAGTCTGTATGTGTCCCTAGTTTTGAGGTGGGTCTCTTGTAGACAGCATATGTAGGGGTCTTGTTTTTGTATCCACTCAGCCACTCTTTGTCTTTTGGTTGGGGCATTCAACCCATTTACATTTAAGGTAATTATTGATAAGTATGGTCCCGTTGCCATTTACTTTGTAGTTTTAAGTTCGTGTTTAAACATCCTTTCTGTGTTTCCTGTTTAGAGAAGATCCTTTAGCATTTGTTGGAGAGCTGGTTTGGTGGTGCTGAATTCCCTCAGTTCTTGCTTGTCTGTAAAGCTTTTGAATTCTCCTTCATATCTGAATGAGATCCTTGCCGGGTACAGTAATCTGGGTTGTAGATTTTTCTCTTTCATTACTTTAAGTATGTCCTGCCATTCCCTTCTAGCCTGAAGAGTTTCTATTGAAAGATCAGCTGTTATCCTTATGGGGATCCCCTGTGTGTGTTATTTGTTGTTTTTCCCTTGCTGCTTTTAATATTTGTTCTTTGTGTTTGATCTTTGTTAATTTGATTAATATGTGTCTTGGGGTGTTTCGCCTTGGGTTTATCCTGTTTGGGACTCTCTGGGTTTCTTGGACTTCTGTGACTATTTCCTTCCTCATTTTAGGGAAATTTTCAACTATTATCTCCTCGAGTATCTTTTCATGGCCTTTCCTTTTATCTTCTTCTTCTGGGACTCCTATGATTCGAATGTTGGGGCGTTTCATATTGTCCCAGAGGTCCCTGAGGTTTTCCTCATTTCTTTTGATTTCTTTTTTCTTTTTTCCTCTCTGCTTCGTTTATTTCCACCATTCTATCTTCTACCTCACTTATCCTATCTTCTGCCTCTGTTATTCTACTGTTGGTTCCCTCCAGCGTGTCTTTTATCTCCTTTATTTCATTATTCAAAATATATTGACTCCTTTTTATTTCTTCTAGGTCCTTGGTAAACATTTCTTGCATCTTCTCAATCCTTGTCTCCAGGCTATTTATCTGTAACTCCATTTTATTTTCAATATTTTGGATCATTTTTACTATCATTATTCTAAATTCTTTTTCAGATAGATTCCCTATCTCCTCCTCTTTTGTTTGGTTTGGTGGGCATTTCTCATTTTCCTTTACTTGTTGAGTATTTCTCTGCCTTTTCATCTTGTTTAGATTGCTGTGTTAGGCGTGGCCTTTCTGTATTCTGGTAGTTTGAAGTTCCTCTTTATTGTGGAGGTTCCTCACTGTGGGTGGGGTTGGATGGGTGGCTTGTCAAGGTTTCCTGGTTGGAGGAGCTTGTGTCGGTGTTCTGGTGGGTGGAGCTGGATTTCTTCTCTTTAGAGTGCAATGGAGTGTCCAGTATTGAGTTTTGAGATGTCTATGGATTTGGTGTGCCTCTGGGCAGCCTGTATATTGATGCTCAGGGCTATGTTCCTGCGTTGCTGGAGAGTTTGCGTGGTATGTCTTGCTCTGGAACTTATTGGCTCTTGGGTGGAGCTTGGTTTCAGTGTATATGTGGAGGCTTTTGGAAGATCTCTTATTAATTAATGTTTCCTCTGGCTTTCAGTCTTATTCTTGCAGTAGCCTCAAGACTACTCCATCCATACAGCATCAATAATAAAACTTTTAGGTTAATGGTGAAAAGATTCTCCACAGTGAGGGATACCCAGAGAGGTTCACTGAGTTACATGGAGAGGTGAAGGGGAGGGAGGTTGAGGTGACCAGGAGGAGAGGAGGGGGACTCAAACGTGGGGAGAGCAGTCTATCCAGTAAGCACTTCCCTCTGTGCTCTCCACAGTCTGGAGCCCTCAGAGAGGTTCACAGAGATACATAGAGAGGGGGGAGGAAGGCAGTAGAGGTGAGGATGAGTAGAAAGGGAGGAATCAAGAGGGGAGAGAGAGATCTGGGCAGTATTCTGTTCCCGAAGTGTTCTCCGGTACCCAGAACACCCTCAGAGATTCACAGAATTGGGTTGAGAAGAGAAGGAGGAGGGTGGGAGATAGAGGTTCCCTGGGGGAGAAGAAAGAGCGTCAATAGAGGGAGAGAGTAATCAGGCCAGTAATCACACTCTTGAGTAAAAATGGGTACTAAAGATTGTATTCTTAAATGCACAAAATTGATATCAAATATGTAAAACAAAAATTAAAAATCTGGAGTAGAGGTTAGACTCTTATAAATCATACATATAAAAAAAAAAGAAAAAAAAACAGTATAAAAAGAAAAAAGACAGTAAAACAGTATAACAGTAAAAAAAAAAAAAAAAACAGGAAAAAACAGTAAAAAAAAATAATAATAAAATAAAATAAAAAAAAGAAAACGCAAAAAGTATAAGATATATGTACGCAGTTTGTTTTAAAAATAGGTTTTTTTTTTTTTTTTTTTCAAGGTAGTGGTGGGTTATGAAAATGAAAATTAAAGGTGTAATAGAGGTCTTAAAGAAAAAAGAAAGAAAAAAAAAAAAAAAAAAATAATAAAAAAAAAATAAAATAAATGATAATAGTAAAAAATATATATCCCGGACTTTCTCTGGAGCAGTTGTGAGCCGTGTGGGGTCTCTTCAGTTTCAGATAAATCCTTGTTCCTGCTTATACTTTTCAAGATCTATAGGCCCCTTTCAATGCAGTCCGTGTTAACTACAGGGATTTTAATCTGTTGGCCTGTCCCTTCCAACGCGCTTCCCCTCTGTTTATTTGGCTTTTGTTTGGAGGTCTCTTCAGTGTCTAATTTCCGCCCTGCCACAAAGGGGCGGAGGTGGTCTCTTTAGGTTCACTTGCTCAGTCCTGCTGTGGGGAGAGAGGACCACTGCAACCAATATCACTGGCGTGTGTGTGGAGAGCTTACAGTGTCTCGGCCACACTGGGTTCACCCCCGCTCACGGCGTGTGTGCTTTCCCCGTCTACCCCGCTCAGGCTTCAGGTTACTCTGCCGGGGGGTGGGCCCAGATATGCGCGCACTTCCCAGGTTTAAAAAACTGCTCAGGTTCAGGTTCCCGGGGGTACTCCACAAAGGCGCAGACTCGGTTGGGCCGGCGGTTTGCGCCGTTTCCGGTCGGAGCAGCTCAGGCAGCCGGGAGTTTGGTGAGCGCACACTCCCCTGTTGGGGCGATGCGGCTTATCACCTCCCTGGTCCCCGCCTCAGTTTACGGGCGCGCTTCCCTGGTACTCCACCGAGGCGCAGACTCGGTTGGGTTCGCGGTTTGCGCCGTTCCCGGTCGGAGCAGCTCAGGCAGCCGGGAGTTTGGCGAGCGCTCACTCCCCTGTTTGGGCGGTGCGGCTTATCACCTCCCTGGTCCCCGCCTCGGTTCGCGGGGCGCGCTTCCCGGGTACTCCACAAAGGCGCAGACTCGGTTGGGCCGGCGGTTTGCGCCGTTCCCGGTCGGAGCAGCTCAGGCAGCCAGGAGTTTGGCGAGCGCACCGCCCAGGTGCGGCTTATCACCTCCCTGGTCCCCGCCTCGGTTTACGGTTTACGGGCGCGCCCGGCTCCGGCTCCTGTGTGCTTTGTGTCAGTTCTGGGGAGCTGGTCTCTGGCTGCGACCCTCCCGGCGGCTGTAGACCCTCCGGGATCTCAGGCTGTCTTTGCTTAGAAACTGGGAGCCTGTTTGCAGTTTGGTAGGGGGTGCCCTCTCTGGAGCCGAGTTCGCCCCTTTCCGGCTCTGGCTGGTCCCGCCTGCCCGCTGTGTCCGACGGGGGATGGGGCGGTCCGCAGCCGGCTAGCTCTTCCCCTGTATCGCTCAGTCCTTTGTTCTGTGAGCGGGCCGGCAGTGCCTTAGCTTTGGGTTTTTCGCAGGGTAGTTCTCTCTCTCTGGCTGTCCCACAGTTTAGGTTACTATCTCACGTTAGCGGCCCGGTCCTTACCCTAAGCAGTGCCACCCGCTCCTCTCCGCCCAGCCCCCACTTGCTGGTGGCGGATGCGGGCGTCTGGGGTTCTTTACTGGAAGTTGCCTTTAGGCACGTAATCAGTGGGTTTTATTTATTGATTCTCCCGGTTATGTTGCCCTCCGAGATTCGAAATCTTCCCCCAAACCCGCCGGTGAGAAGGTTTCCTGGTGCTTAGAAATTTCTCCTCTTTTACGACTCCCTCCCCAGGACGGGTCTCCGTCCCTAACTCTTTTGTCTCTCTTTTTATCTTTTATAATTTCTCCTACCTCCTTCTGAAGATAATGCGCTGACTTGATTAATGTCTGACGTCCTCTGCCAGCATTCAGAAGTAGTCTTGTGAACTTTGCTCAGCTTTCAGATGTTCTTTCGATAAGTTTGTGGGGGAGAGAGTGATCTCTCCGTCCTATTCCTCCGCCATCTTTTCACAGTTTGTTGTGATCCACATAGTCAAAGGCTTTAATGTAGTCAATGAAGCAGAGGTAGATGATTTTCTGCAATTCTCTTGCTTTTTCTATGATCCAATGGATGTTGGCTATTGATCTCTGGTTCCTCTCCCTTTTCTAAACCCAGCTTGAACATTTGGAAGTTCTTAGTTCATGTACTGTTGAAGCCCTAGCTTGTTTTGAGCATTAGTTTGCTAGTGTGTGAGATGAGTGCAATTGTGTGGTAGTTTGAACATCCTTTGGCATTGCTTTTCTTTGGGATGAAAACTGACTTTCCACTCCTGTGGCCACTGCTGAGTTTTCCAAATTTGCTGACATATTGAGTGCAGCACTTTAACAGCATTATCTTTTAGGATTTGAAATAGCTCAACTGGGATTCCATCACCTCCAGTAGCTTTGTTTGTAGTGATGCTTCCTAAGACCCACTTGACTTTTCACTCCAAGATTCTGGCTCTAGGTGAGTGATCACACTGTCATGGTTATCTGGGTCACTAAGAACTTTTTTGTATAGTTCTTCTGTGTATTCTTGCCACCTCTTCTTAATATCTTCTGCTTCTGTTAGGCCATATTGTTACTGTCCTTTATTGTGTGCTTATCTTTGTATGAAATGTTCCCTTGGTATCTCTAATTTTCTTGAAGAGATCTCTAAGTCTTTCCCATTCTATTGTTTTCCTCTGTATGTTTGCATTGTTCGCTGAGGAAGGCTTTCTTATCTCTCCTTGCTATTCTTTGGAACTCTGCATCCAGATGAATATATCTTTCCTTTTCTCCTTCGCCTTTTGCTTCTTTTCTTTTCTTAGGTATTTGTAAGCCCTCTTCAGAGAACCATTTTGCCTTCTGGGTTTTCTTTTCCTTAGGGATGGTTTTGATCACACCCTCCTGTACAATGTTAGGAACCTCCACCTATAGTTCTTCAGGCACTCTGTCTATCACATCTAATCCCATGAATCTGTTTGTCACTTCCACTGTAAGGGATTTGATTTAAGTCCAAATGGTCTAATGGCTTTACCTACTTTCTTCAATTTAAGTCTGAATTTGGCAATAAGGAGTTCATGATCTGAGCCACAGTCAGTTCGTGGTCTTGTTTTTGCTGACTGTATAGAGCTTCTCCATCTTTGGCTGCAAAGAATATAATCAGTCTGATTTAGGTATTGACCATCTGGTGATGTCCATGTGTAGAGTCTTCTCTTGTGTTGTTGGAAGAGGGTGTTTGCTATGACCAGTGCATTCTCTTGGCAAAACTCTATTAGCCTTTGCCCTGCTTCATTCTGTACTCCAAGGCCAAATTTGCCTGTTACTCCAGGCGTTTCTTGACTTCCTACTTTTGCATTCCAGTTCCCTATAATGAAAAGGACATCTTTTTTGGGTGTTAGTTCTAGAAGGTCTTGTAGGTCTTCATAGAGCTGTTCAACTTCAGCTTTCTTCAGTGTTACTGATCGGGGCATAGACTTGGATTACCGTGATATTGAATGGTTTGCCTTGGAAACGAACAGCGATCATTCTGTTGTTTCTGAGATTGTATCCAAGTACTGCATTTCGGACTCTTATGTTCACTATGAGGGCTACTGCATTTCTTCTAAGTGATTCTTGCCCACAGTGGTAGATATAATGGTCATCAGAATTAAATTTGCCCATTCTGGTCCATTTTAGTTCACTGATTCCTCAAATATCTGTGTTTACTCTTACCATCTCCTGTTTGACCACTTCCAATTTACCTTGATTCATGGACTAACATTCCAGGTTCCTAGGCAATATTGTTCTTTACAGCACTGGACTTTTCTTTCACCACCAGACACATCCACAACTGGGCATTGTTTCCACTTTGATGCAGCCTCTTCACTCCTCTGGAACTCTTTCTCCACTCTTCTCCAGTAGCATATTGAGCACCTGCCAACTTGGGGAGTTCATCTTTCACGTTATTTATTTTTGCCTTTTCATACTATTCATAGGGTTCTCAAGGCAAGAATGCTGAAGTGGTTTACCATTCCCTTCTCCAGTGGACCATGTTTTGTTAGAACTCTCCACCATGACCTGTCCGTCTTGGGTGGCCCTTCACGGCATGGCTCATAGTTTCATTGAGTTAGACAACACAGCTGTGATCCATGTGATCAGTTTGGTTAGTTTTCTGTGATTGTGGTTTTCATTCTCTCTGCCCTCTGATGGATAAAGATAAGATGCTTGTGGAAGCTTCCTGATGGGAAGGACTAGCCAAGGGTTTCCCAGGTGGCGCTAGTGGTAAAGAACTCGCCTGCCAATGCAGGAGACTAAAAAGACTGGGATTCAGTCTCTGGGTTGGGAATATCCCCTGGAGAAGTGAATGGCAACCCACTCCAGTGTTCTTGCCTGGAGAATTGCAAGGACAGAGGAGCCTGGTGGGCTACAAGTCCATAGGGTAAAGAGCCAGACAGGGACAGGACTGACTGAAGCGATTTAGCACGGCCTTGGGGGAATCTGGGTCTTGCTCTGATGGGCGGGGCCATGCTCAGTAAATCTTTAATCCAATTTTCTGCTAATAGGTGGGGCTGTGTTCCCTCCCTGTAGTTTGACCTGAGGCCAAGTTTGATAGGGGTAATGGCAGTCATGGCAGCCTCCTTCAAAAGGACTTATGCCAGCATGTGTGGCACCCAGGGCAGTTGTATTCTGTGCCCCTGACTCTAAGGCAAGCCACTGTTGACCCACGCCTCTGCCAGAGACTCCTGGACACTCTCAGGCAAGTCTAGCTGAGATTCTTGTGGCATCACTGCTCCTCTCTCCTGGGTCCTGGTGTGCACAAGGTTTTGCTTATGTGTGTTTTGTAGTGCTGGGTTAATGTGATCAAGCCACCAGCAAAAGGGGCGTGCCAGTGTTGGCTCTGAGGCATGCTGTGAGCAATGGTAGGCAAACAGCCTCAGTCTGCCTGAAGTCTGAGGGATAATTGGATGAAGTAGCCTCTAAAAGGAATCATGATGTGTTGTGAATCACGTAGAACTTCTCCGTTTATCCATAATCAGGCTTTCTACATATTAGGCTCTTTCTCTGGACTATGTGCAAATCCCAGGTGGAGCCAAGAGCTTCAGTAAAAGTGTTAGTTGCCCAGTTGTGTCTGACTGTTTGTGACCCCTTGGACTGTAGCCTACCAGCCTCCTCTGTCCATGGGATTCTCCAGGTAAGAATACTGGAGTGGGTTGCCATTTTCTTCTCCAGGGGATTTTCCTGACCCAGGGATCGAATCTGAGTCTCCTGTATTGCAGGCAGATTCTTTACTGTCAAAGCCACCAGGGGCTTCAAGGGCAGATGCTAACTTTCTTCCCTTTCACCTGTCATGTGTTCATTTGTGAGGAGTTTCCAGGGCTCAGATTTTGGTGGCCTTGTTTTGACAAGAGAACCCACATGCCCCTGTGGTTTTCTGTCCACCTCCCTGGCCCTCGGGAGGGTGACTGGCTCTTCCCGGGGTCTGTTCTGTGTCTGTCTTTAGGTGATGACGGCAGCGCTACAGTCCTTTGGATGATAGGCCACGCTTGGCTTTGGTTCTGCCCCTGGCGCTGATGAGTTGAGTGCATTCCTTTCTGGCTCTCCTAGAGATGCTGTGTGGGACAGTCAGGCAGAACCAACCCATCGGGGTAAATCTAGGGGGACGAAGTGCAGAATGTGCTGAGCTCTGCACTTCCGTGCCAGCGGGGACTGGGCAGAGTCTGGAGGATTGTGGGGAGGGCCGGGGGTCTTTGGGGGAGGTGGCCAAATGGGAGTGGGGCACAGTGCAGCAGAGGAGGCCTCTGGGGGAGTAATTTGCGATGGCCTCAGAGCCTTGCTTGGCAGAATCTGTCACTTCACTTGATCTCACCACATGGCAGTGCTGGTCTCCAGGGCTTACGCATAGCTAACAAGGAACACTTGTCTGGCGTTCATGTTTACAAATAACTTTCCTGTATAAGATCTCAGGATGGTGAGTCTTGAAAGGGGTCTGGCCTAATCTCTCTGTGGTTGTTTTGTTTCCATATTGTAGCTGTGGTTGATTCCGATGTGTACTATGTACGATGATAACACCAAACATAAACACTTGGATTGCATTTTCCATTCAGTGTATTTTTTGACTTCCATTAGCTAGTTCATATCCAATCCTGGATCTTATTCTTTCATTTTTCAGAAGAGAAATCTAAAGTTTAGCAAAGCACACAAACATACATTATTTATTCATTAGACTATGAAAATAATAGTATGATCTCCCAAAGTATAATATGTATGCACTATAAGCACTTATATTCCTTCAATTCCCAGAGCACTGGGGGTAGGCATTATCATGGCTCTCAGTTGACAGTTGTGAAAACTGGGGTGCAAGGTGGCTAGCAATATGCCCAAACTCAGACAGCTGCTAAGATAAAGCAGGATTTGAACTCAGGGAAGCTGGCTTCATAAACTGTAGCTTCAACCCTATGCATTCTGCATCCCTACACTGTGGGTATTCCCAGTGCTGAATTCCACACCCTTGTCTCATCTCTACCATGGTACCTTTCTATGCCAGGCAATTTGAGAAGGAAAATGACATTTTTCTACTTCTAGTTTGGGTGGGGGAGTAAGGTGTGAACCAAAAGACTTTTCAGGGCAGAGGGCCATATGTACGAAGCAGAGGTCAAGGGGAGCTCTGAGTGACCAAAAGAATGGTCCAGAATACTTATTCCCTGTTGTATTCATAGCCCCTTCCCTGTGGATCTTACCCATGCTGGCCTCCCAGACCCAAAGTCTCTCATAAATGGAGTAGCTCTTGCAATTGTCCTGGATTTGTCATTTTGACCTCAGATTTGAGGGTTTGGGGACCATGCCTCTGGGAAATTTCTCTTAGAAAATTTCCACCACATGAAGCTTGGCTGGTAAACACAGAGGTCGTTGGCAAGCAAACTGCTCAAAAAAAATATCCCAAACTGTCCTATACCCAGTGCCTGAAGATGGAGACCCTTTGGGTTTTGGCTTTCCTTTTGCTGGTTTCTTGGGATTTGGAAGGATCATATCTTGCTGCCAGTTTTAGGAGCTGCTTTTTCTTTTCTCTCTTTCCATTTACAGAAAAGTAAGATTTATTGGTGGGTGTGAGTAAGAAAGGAGCAAGGCTGTCATGAGTTCAGGGCTCACCATTTGCCCACAATTAGGTATATATTTGACCCCAGAGGCATCCAGGATGAGCTGTTTTCCTGTCACCATAATTTTAAATTCATCTGCATTAAATTTAGTAAGTCTCCACTTCTTGGAGATATGAATCTTCTGGCGGCCAGGGAACTTGAACTTGGCCCTGTGTGGGGCCTCAGTCACGTGCTCCTTGTCTTACAGCTTGGTGCAGATGGACATTATGATTTGGACAATGAGGACCCTGGCCACTGTGTCCTGGGGCTTTGCAAAGGCTCCTTGCATACCTGTCTGGACCCTAGATTGGGGATAGTGTGCTAGACATAAAGGTCCACTGGAAATGACTGTCTCAAGGTCCCTTAGAGCCACCCCTATAGGTAGCAGGCTGCATACACCACCAAGGAGGCTGCTCTTTGCAGCCGTGGCACATGGGGCCCCATGGGGAAAAGAGGTCAGCTGGCTTAACTGACTGCAAATAGGTGCTCCTTTTTCTAATCCTGGATTGAACCCAGCACTCAATGGTTGCTTTCTCTCAGCCACTAGCCCAAATTTAGCTTTGACTCCTACCTTCCTTTGAGCATCATTTTCTAGATTGAAATGCTATCTTTGCCTATATTTTGAAAACTCCAAATTGGAATATGTAGATTTGGGAAATAATGATCTAAAATATATGAAATTAGAGATGTCTTTAATTTCTTAAACATTTAGTGACTACCACACCACCATCATAATTTTTCTGGAATCCCTGCAATCTGGTTACTATAATCATCTTTTTCTTTCATTAGCCACTCAAGAGACTGTTTCCTTCATTGGCATCCTGTCCTCTTTCTTTCCTGGCCCACCCGGAGTCTATGCCCTTGTCATTACAGCTTGAAACTCCTGGACACTTGGCTAATAAATACTTTATTTAGAGGACATTTGTTTATTTAGTGCAAATTTTAAAATTATTAAGTCCTTCCTCCTCCAACCCATTTGGCATATAATTTGTTTGGATATTTGATATTTGGGAAATAAATTTAAGAACTTTTGTTTCTCACTCACTGGTGATGATCTTGATAGCCTTGCTTTGTGTTCTTATGGCAAGAAAGTTGTCACTTTTGCTTACATATTTGTATCACCAAGTAATATAAAACCATTTCATGTCATGTTTTCTTTGCATTTAATTCTTAACCTCTATGTAGGTTTTATTGACTGTGTTAGAGTTATTTGGGGTTTCCCTGGTAGCTTCGATGGTAAAGAATCTGCCTGCAATGCAGGAGACCTGAGTTCGGTTCCTGGCTTGGGAAGATCCCCTAGAGAAGGGAATGGCTACACATTCCAGTATTCTTGCCTGGAGAATTCTATGGACAGAGGATCCTAGCAAGCTACAGTTCATAGGGTCTCAAGGAGTTGGACATGACTTAGCGACTAACAGTAGAGTTATTTGTTTTCATGTCTGTTTCTCCTGCAAATGTAAGTTTTCCATTATCAGGAATCCTTCCTCATCTATCTTTGCATATTCAGTCCAAGCATGGTTCTGGGGACAAAAAACATGTCCAAATAAGTGATGTAGAAAAAAAATCAGATTGATGTCTTTGATTTGTTTCATAAATGATCCACTGCTATCACTCACTGAATCATAACTGTATATTTATGTCTCCTCTACCAAACTTTATGTTTTTGGCTTGGGTCATTTAGTACAAACAATAGATTAAAATGAACAATTAAGTGCCAAAAAGTTGGATATTTCTAGAAACATACAACCTACCAAGACTGAATCGTAATGAAACAGAAAATCTGAACAAACCAATTACTTTGTAAAGAGATTGAATCAATATAAACCTCTCAAAAAACAAGTCTAGTACCAGATGGCCTCACTGATGAATTCTACTAAACATTCAAAGAAGAATTAAAAACAGCACTTCTCAAACTCTTTCAAAAAACTGTAATGTTTGTAATATTTACAAACTTATGAGGCCAGCATTATCCTGATACCAAAACCAGAATGTGATACTACAAGAAAAGAATACAGCCCAGTATTCCTGATGAACATAGATTGAAAAATCCTCAACAAAATGTTTACAAACCAAATTCAACAATATACTGAAAAGATCATACAGATGATCAAGTGGGATTTATCCACAAATCAATCAATGTGATTCATCACAGCAAAATGAAGAATAAAAACCATACGATCATCTCAATAGATGCAGAAAAACCATTCGACAAATCAACATTCATTTATGATAAAAACTCTCAACAAATATGGGTATAGAGGATACATATGTGTGGATATATATATGTGCCTCAACATAATAAAGGCCATATATGACAAGTTCATAACTAACATTATATTTGATGATGGAAAGCTGAAAACTTTCCACTAAGATCAGGGAAAAGACAAGGATGCTCACCTCTGCCTCTTCTATTCAACATAGTATTTGAAACAATAGACAAAGAAATTAGGCAAGAAAAAGAAAAGGCATCCAAATTGGAAAGAAAAAAATAACTGTCACTATCTGCACATGATATTATGTATAGAAAAGTCTAAAGACTGCATCAGGAAACTGTTTGAACTAATAGACAAATTCAGTTAAGTTGTAGGATAAAAATCAATGCACAAAGATTTGTTGCATTTCTATACAATACTAATGAACTATCAGAAAGAGACATTGAGAAACCAATCCCACTTATAATTGAATCAAGAAAAATAAAATACCTAAGAATAAATATAACCAGAGAGATGAAAAGCCTGTATATTGAAACTATGATAATGAAACTGAAGTTGTTCTTCAGTCTCTCAGTCATGTCCGACTCTTTGCAACCCCGTGGACTGCAACACGCCAGGCTTCCCTGTCCATCACCATTTCATGGAGTTTGCTCAACCTCATGTCGATTGAGTTGGTGATTCCATCCAACCATCTCATCCTCTGCTGTCCCCTTCTCCTCCTGCCTTCAATATTTCCCAGCATCAGGGTCTTTTCCAATGAGTCAGTTCTTCATATCAGGTGGCTAAAGTATTGGAGTTTCAGCTTCAGCATCAGTCCTTCCAGTGAATATTCAGGACTGTTTTCCTTTAGGATGGACTGGTTTGATATCCCTGCAGTCCAAGGGACTCTCAAGAGTCTTCTCCAACACCACAGTTCAAAAGCACCAATTCTTTGGTGCTCAGCTTTCTTTATGGTCCAACTCTCACATCAGTACATGACTACTGGAAAAACTGCAGCTTTGACTATATAGACCTTTGTTGGCAAAGTAATGTCTCTGCTTTTTAATATGCTGTCTAGGTTTGTCATAGCTTTTCTTCCAAAGAGTAAGCGTCTTTTAGTTTCATGGCTGGAGTCACCATCCACAGTGATTCTGGAGCCCAAGAAAATAAAGTCTGTCATTGTTTCCATTGTTTCCCTATCTATTTGCCATGAAGTGATGGGACCAGATGCCATGATCTTAGTTTTTTGAATGTTGACTTCTAAGCCAACTTTTTCACTCTCTTCTTTCACCTTCATCAAGAAGCTCTTTAGTTCCTCTTTGCTTTCTGCCATAAGGGTTTTGTCATCTGCATATCTGATGTTACTGATATTTCTCCTGGCAGTCTTGATTTCAGCTTGTGCTTCATCCAGCTCAGCATTTCACAAGCAAGTTAAATAAGCAGGGTGACAATATACAGGCTTGACGCATAGTCAATGAAGCAGAAGTGGTTTTTCTGGAATTCCCTTGTTTTTTCTATGATCTAAGGGATTGTGGCAATTTGATCTCTGGTTCCTCTGTCTTTTCTAAATCCAGCTTGTATATCTAGAAGTTCTCGGTTCACCTACCGTTGAAGCCTAGCTTGGAGGACTTTGAGCATGACCTTGCTAGCATGTAAAATGAGTGCAATTGTGCAGTAGTTTGCATGTTCTTTGGCACTGCCCTTCTTTGGGACTGGATTGAAAACTGACTTTTTCCAGTCCTGTGGCCACTGCTGAGTTTTCCAAATTTGCTGGCATATTGAGTGTAGCACTTTAACAGCATCACCTTTTAGGCTTTGAAATAGCTCAGCTGGAATTCCATCAGCTGAGGGAACACAGCCCCACCCATCAGCAGAAAATTGGGTTAAAGATTTACTGAGCATGGCCTTGCCCACCAGAGTAGGACCCAGTTTTCCCCACAGCCAGTCCCTTCCATCAGGAAGCTTCCACAAGCCTCTTAGCCTCATCAGAAGGCAGACAGAATGAAAACTACAATCACAGAGAACTAACCAAATCGATCACATGGATCAGAGCCTTTATCTAACTCAATGAAACTATGAGCCGTGCCATGTAGGGCCACCCAAGATGGAGGAGTCTTGGTGGAGAGTCCTGACAAAACGTGGTCCACTGGAGAAGGGAATGGTAAATCACTTCAGCATTCTTGCCTTGAGAACCACATCAACAGTATGAAAAGGCAAAAAGAAATTGAATATGATACAGATGAATGGAAAGATATTCTGTACTCATGCATTAGAAGAATCATTGTTACAATATCTGTACTACCAAAGGAATCTACAGATTCAATACAATCCCTATCCAAATTCCAATGTTATTTTTCACAGAAATAAACAATCCTAAAAGTTACATGGAAACACAAAAGACCCTTCATAGCCAAAACAAACTTCAGAAAAGACAAAATTAAAGGCATCATACGTCCAGATTTCAAGCTATATTATAAAGCTATGGTGATTAAAACAGTATGTTACTGGCATAAAAAAAAGACACATTAGATGATGGAACAGAATAGAAAGCTCAGAAATAAACCCATGCATATATGATCAAATAATTTACAACAAAGGAGCCAGGAATATACAGTGGGGAAAGGGTAGTCTCTTCAATGAATGATATGGGAAAACTGGACAGTCACATGCAAAAGATTGAAATTGGACTCCTGTCTCCAGTGTTCTTGCCTGGAGAATCCCAGGGACAGGGGAGCCTGGCAGGCTCCTGTCTATGGGGTTGCACGGAGTCGGACATGACTGAGGCGACTTAGCAGCAGCAGCAGCTTATACCATACACAAAACTTGATTCCAAATGGATTAAAGACCTGAACATAAGACTGGAAACCAAAAAACTAGAAGAAAGCATAAGCAGTGGTCTCATCTGTACAGGTTTTGGCAATGATACTTTGGATCTGACACCCAAAAAAGAAGCAACAAAAGCAAAAATCAAGCAGGACTACATCAAATGAAAAAGCTTCACACAACAAAGGAAACAATCAACAAAATGAAAGGGAAGTCTACTGAATGGGAGAAAATATTTGGAAGTCATATCTGATAAAAGATAATGTCCAAAAATATATATGTATAGAAGCAACCAAAGTGTCCACTGAGGGACAGATGGACAAAGAAGATACACATATACACACATATATATACACAATGGAATATTACTCAGTGAAGAAAAAGAGCAAAATCCTGTTATTTGGAACACCAAGGATGGACCCAGAGAGTATTATGCTAATTGAAATGTCAGACAGAAAAATAAAATACTGTAGATTTCATTTATATAAATCTAAAATATTTAAGAACAAACATAACAGAAGTGGAACAGATTTATAGATACAGTAGATAAACCAGAGTGGAGGGGTTATGGAGATAAGTGAAACAGAGGAAGGGGATTAAGAGGTACATGCTTCTAGTTACAAAATAAATGTCACAACATAGAGACTATAATCAATAATATTGTAACATTTTTTATGTTGTTAGATCATAATTAGACACATGATAATTTTGTAATGCATAAAAATATTAAAATCACTGGTATAAATCTGAAACTAATATAATATTGTAAGTCAAATATACTTCAATTAAAATATATAAAAAGCTCATGCAACTCAATAGGAAAAAACAAAAACAAAAAAACCCGAAACCAAACAAATAACAATCTGATTAAAAAATGAGCTGAGGATCTGAATAGACATTTTTCCAAAGAAGACATACAGATAACCAACATGAAAAGATGCTCAACATCATTTATTTTCAGAGAAATGCAAATCAAAACCACATTGAGCTACCATCTCGCACCTGTCAGAACAGCTGTTTTCGAAAAGAAAAGAAATAAAAAGTGTTGGTGAAGACGTGGAGAAAACATGACCTTTGTACAGAGTTGGTGGGACTATAAGTTGGTGTACTCAATATGGAAAACACTATAGAAGTTCCTCAAAAAATTAAAAATGAAACTACCATATGATCCAGCAAATCTACTTCTGGGTATTTGTCTGAAGAAAATGAAAACACCAGTTCAAAAATATATATGCACCCCCATGCTCATTGCAGTGTTATTTACAACAGTCAAGATGTAAAAATCACCTATGTCCATTCATGGATGAATGGATAAAGAGATTGTGGTGTATGTTTACAATGGGCTGTTCATCAGCCATAGAATAATAAAATATTGCCGTTTGTGTCAACATGGATGAAATTTGAGGGCAATGTGCTAAGTGAAATAAGTCAGACAGAGAAAGAAAAATGCCATATGATCTCTGTAATGCATGGAATCTAAACAAACAACAAATAAAAAAATAAAAGCCAAGCTCATAGATCCAGAGAACAGATTGCTGATTGCCAGAGGCGGGACAGGGGTATGGTGGGGTAAGTGTGGAACAAATTGGTGAAGAGGGTCAAAAGGTAAAAAGAAAAAAAAAAGTATTTTCCCTAAAATGCAAAACTGTAGTCAGTTTAACTGTATGTCCTAGTTGCTCAGCTACACAAAGACTGAATTTTCTTGTATGTAAAATAATATCTACCCCATAGATTTTCAAGAGCATATAATGAGAATCTGTATTGTGTGTGAAAGTCTTTTGTGAACTGCATAGAACATTAAGATTAGCTGGGTGTCTATTTACATGTGCCTTTGTCTACACAGACATTGTGAGAGTAATGGGATTTTTGATGATCTTAGTAGGATGGTTAGGAGTTAAATTGGCAGAGAAGAGATGAGTCAGTATGTGGCAAAAATGGTATAATGTGATAAAGAGCAGTTAATTGAAACCAAATAAAATTAAAAGAGAAACATGAACGGTACTTCTTTAAAAATAGTAATGCCCACAATTAATTTTAAAAAAATATGTTTTTTCTTTAGCAATCTTGTGTTCTTCCCCTCCTTCCAAACCTGTGGTAATAAAACTATGTCGCATGCTCAAAAAAACTACTTTTACTCAAATTAATAACATCTAATAAAAAACATTCATAGAGTACCATATGCCAGGTACTGTCCTGAGATCTTGAAAGGGTTATCACAACAGCCCCGTTATTATCTTCACTTTTCCAAGAACTAAAGTAGTTTGCCCAAGCTGATGCCACTAAGTGGTGGACCTGGGATCTGAGTGTATAGAATGAGCCAGAGGCCAAGCACTTAGCCACAATGTTGTATTTCTTTTTGAGTAACTTACTTAACCAATCTTAATTAACCAAACTTAACCAATATCAATAACCTCAGATATGCAAAGACAACACCTTTATGGCAGAAAGTGAAGAGGAACTAAAGAGCCTCTTGATGAAAACAGTGACTGACTTTATTTTCTTGGGCTCCAAAATCACTGCAGATGGTGACTGCAGCCATGAAACTAAAAGATGCTTGCTCCTTGGAAGAAAAGCTATGACCAACCTAGACAGAATATTAAAAGGCAGAGACATTACTTTGTCAAGAAAGGTCTGTCTAATCAAGGCTATGGTTTTTCCAGTAGTCATGTATGGATGTGAGTGTTGGACTACAAAGAAAGCTGAGTGCTGAAGAATTGATGCTTTTGAACTGTGGTGTTGAAGAAGACTCTTGAGAGTCCCTTGGATTGCAAGGAGATCCACCCAGTCCATCCTAAAGGAAATCAGTCCTGAATATACATTGGAAGGACTGATGCTGAAGCTGAAACTCCAGTACCTTGGCCACCTGATGTGAAGAACTGACTCATTGGAAAAGACCCTGATGCTGGGAAAGATTGAAGGCAAGAGGAGAAGGGGACGACAGAAGATGAGATGGTTGGATGGCATCACCAAGTTGATAGACATGAGTTTGCTCAAGCTCCGGGAGTTGGTGATGGACAGGGAAGCCTGGCATGCTGCAGTCCATGGGGTCGCAAAGAGTCGGACACGACTGAGCGACTGAACTGACTGACTTAACCAATCAATGTCTTCTGAGATCCTATATGATAGATGCTTCCACATTTACCTTGACAACAAGACTAAGAGATAAGTGTAATTATTAGCTTCATTTTTCAATTGAGGGAAATGAAACTCAGGTCAAATGACTAGTTCAAGGTCATACCACTAGTAAACGGAAGAGTATGAATTTAGAAAGGGCTTCCTCAGTGGCTCAGCAGTAAAGAATTGGCCTGCAATGCAGGAGATGCAGGTTCGATCCCTGGGTTGGGAAGATCCCCTGTAGAAGGAAATGGCAACCCACACCAGTATTCTTACCAGAGAAATCCCATGGACAGAGGAGTCTGGTAGACTACAGTCCATGGGGTCACAAAATAGACATGACTTAGTGACTAAGTAACAACAATGTGAATTTAGAAGCAGATGATTTGCTTTTTCCATCATGTCACAACAGGGTGCAAATCAATGAATTAATGCTAAGTTTCTGAGGCCAGTTTGTCATAATTCTCACTTTGCAAAACTGAGTTTTAAAAGAAGGAGCTTTGGGAATTTCCTGGCATCCAGTGATGAGAAATTGATGCTCTCACTGCCGAGGACCCAGGTTTAATCCCTGGTCAGGGAACTAAAATCTTGTAAGCCACAGCACAGCAAAAATGAACAAATGCATAAATAAATAAAGAGGTTTCGGAACTTGACAGACCTTGGTTTGAGTCCTGGTTCTGCCACCTTCTGGTTCTGAGACTTTAGTCAAGACAAATGAACCTCTTTGCGTATCAGTTTCCTTATCAAGAAAATGAGTTTATGTATGAAAATTTTATATGAGATTTGCACGACAGCATTTGGTATGTGACAAAGCTCTATACAGATTAACTTCTGTTCACAAGGCTGGCAGATGATGTCAGAGAGAGTCCAGTGGCAGAAGGAAGGTTTGAACTTGCAACTCCGCTTGACTCCATGGAACCCTCTGTTTATCTGTTTCCTCAGGTGTTCTTTGACCTCCCATCACCGCCTTACTTAATGGTTTAATTGGAGGATGAATGCCTATTGCTGAAATAGCAAGTTTTGTTGATGGCTCCTTAATTGATTCTGAAGGCAAAATATTTACTCTGGAACGAAATAGCTTTGGGTACAACGTCACCAGGTCAAAGGAAAGGGAATGTAGAATTGGGTCTGTTAGGACCTAATTAGGAACGTGTAGTCTGAGGGGCTTATCATCAGGTAAACCTTCTCCAGCTTTTCTGAAAATAGCTGTTCAGAGAAACCCACAACTTTCGGAAGTTTGCAAAAGCCCAGAAAGGTCGGATATCTCCTTAGACAAGACAAATAAACAAAGCAAAATTAAATAAAGGAAAAAAAACCAGAACAAATATTCCCCTACTCCAACAAGATGCATTCATTCCCATTTAAAGGCCGTCAAACAATGCCTGACCTTTACACAATTCTTTTTGTTACATGAATTTCAAATGCCTTGAATTCGCTGGATTACGACATTCTGTAGAAGCAAGGTGAAGGCAGAATCAGCCTGCAAGGTGAATTTGGATTTCTGGGGGGAGGGCAAGGTAGTGATCTAGACGCTCTTCCCGGAAGCCCTTGCCTCCTTGGGGGTCAAGGTCCCTTGCAGCTTCATGGGCTTGGCCGTGGACACCCTGGGGCTCTACTCTCTACCCCCTCCCCACTTCCCTTTGGCAAAATCATGACGTTCTTTCCCAAGTTAGGCAACAAGAATTTTCTTTTCCAGAACCGACTATGAAGCTAGGATACAATTACTCATATGGTTTAATTTAGAATGCAAAAATCTTTGAAAAATAGGTATTTTCAAAATAAGCGTTTTGGTCTGGAGCTCTGGTTTTCATTAACTTGGCTGAGGCCCTTGATGATAAGTTGGAACCGTTTAAACACCAGCTCACACGCCTGTTCTCAGGTGTTCATAAACCCGCTGCCTTCCCCCGGGACCCTGGCCAGCGGCATCCTGACAGGCTTGCGTGGAGGCCCGGTGTTCCCCTCACTCCATCCGTGACTTTTGGGGAAGGGAGCTGAATGGTTTAATGTGATGTTTGGTGATCTCTGCCCACTCTGTTGAAGCGCACAATGTAGGCCTGGTTCTGCCTTCAAACCCTGGCATGAACACCCCCCGGGGTGTACCTGGTCTCCCCTCTCCCCTCCTGACTGTGCCTCCGTGGCAGGGGCTTACCTTCACTGGGTTCACTGGATGTGAGTCTTGAAGAAAAAACTTTGGCTGAAGCTGAAGAGTCTTTCCAGCCCGATGGGAATGTATTAAATTTTATTAGAACAAGCCAAATGTAATCTCTATACCTCCTGTTAAACATAGAATGCATGGTACAAAAAGGCATTCCATAGGCATGTAAAATTACATGTTTGCTTTAAGACATGCCTTTTATCTACGATGTTCCAAGAACATGAAAAGCATTAACTGCTGGTTCTCAGGAATGACCTTCATTAGGGAGGAAGGCAAGAAACCTGGTAATTTTTTCCCCGCTGTTTCCCAGGAAAGGGATACTAGAGCCCTAAGCCTGTGAACATGCAGATTTCAGAGTCCAAAGCCCTGGATGCTGTGTGTGAGATTCATAGGCCTTCTCTTTCCCGGGACATGAGGAAAGGGCCTGTGCTGGAAACCCAAAGCCTTCAGCACGCTGGCCAACCCCAGAAACTGATTCTACAGAGCCTCTTTGATAAGACTTCTCTTCAAAAGACTCCAGAAGAGCCTCTCTGAAGTTTTCCACTTGGAAAATAACAAAAGATGTGGTGCTTTAATCTCCTTGTCTTGCTGATATTTCTTGGGACTCAACCTACTCAAGCCCACCATCTACTCAGCTGAGCCCCGTTTCCTTGGCAACTTGGCCATTGCCCCCAGGGCCAAACCTCCACTCAGAGTCCCTGTCTCTCCTTCTATTATGCCCTCCTGGATGCTTGATCCTCTATCCTTATCTTCTCAGTAAATGTGCCTTTCACCATCTGCTCAGCAGAAACCTGTTGTAGACCCGCTCTTAGCATTTCTCTGCTCTAAGCTCACAGTTCCTTACCTGCAATTCCGAACTACAGAGAAGTGAAAGCATGCTATATTTTATTTGGTGACAGAAACAGATGTGAACTGACGTGAATCTGTTCATACTACTTACTGTTAGTATTTATGCATTTGTCTGAAGAAATATTAGTGTGTTTGATTATTAAGTGCTTCCCAGGTATTACGTATTAATTGTATGTGTTCCATTATTCATTTCCTAAAATCTTAAGAATTCTGAATCCAGAAACACATCTGGCCCAAGGGATCTGGATGAGGGATTGTAGACTCATGCTTCTAAGATGTGAAGTGAAAGTTGCTCAGTCGTGTCCGACTTTTTGCGACCCCATGGACTGTATACCGCCAGGCTCCTCAGTCCATGGGATTCTTCAGGCAAGAATACTGGCGTGGGTAGCTGTTCCCTTCTCCAGGGGATCTTCCCGACCCAGGGACTGAACCCAGGTCTCTGGCATTGTGGGCAGATTATTTACCCTCTGAGCCCCCAGGGAAGCCCATGCTCCAGCTCCGCAATGCCAGAGACCTGGGTTCGATCCCTGGGTCGGGAAGATCCCCTGGAGGAGGAAATGGCAACCCACTCCAGTATTCTTTCCTGGAGAATCCCATGGACAGAGGAGCCTGGTGGACTATAGTCCATGGGGTCACAAAAAGTCGGACACGACTGAACGACTTTCACTTCGTTCACTTTTTTTCCTCGGGCTATTGCCCACACTCCTCTGTCATGTTGATACCATTTGCTCAACTTTTTGCTATTTCTCTCAATGATGGAGGCTACATATCTCCATATTTTTCTTCTTTCCTCACTAAACTCTGCACTAAATTCGCTCTGCCTGACCACTATTTGCCAACTCCAGGGGACCCTTCTTATCCTTTATTTTGTTGCTCTGTCTGTGTCCCTAGAAACTGTTCACCTCTCTGGTCTTGATAACATCTGCCTCTCCTTCTTCAGTATCATTCTCTCTGGTCCTCTGTTCCCCCTCTCATCATTATGAGTGATTGATTTAAGTGATTGTGAGTGATTTAAGTCTATTAACAAGTGAAACTATTAGGCGTTTCTTTTGGCCTCAGATACCATGAAAGATTATTGAGACTCCAAGGGGATAGAGAATGTCTGAGAGCTGTGTCGCACACATATATACAGTCTGTAAAGAGAATCCTTATTTGTTTCTACTGCTGCCTAGAACCCCTTAGGCTGGATACACTGTAGTTAATTCCGTCGGCCCCCACTGGTGGACCTTTGGTTTGTCTCCAGAGTTTAGCTATTTCAAATAATGCTGAAATGAATAGCCCTGTGCCTGTGTCTCTTTGTATCTTTGCCAGTGTTTCTGTGGGAGAGAGTCCTAGAAGTGGGATGGCTGGGTCAAAGGGTAAATGCATATGACATTTTGCTGGATACTGCCAAGTTCCCCTGCATAGGGGTTATACCATTTTGCATTCTCATCATCAAATTACGAGAGTATCTGTTCCCCAAAGTCTTGCCAACAAAGTATGATGTCAAAGTTTTGGGGTTTTGCCAATATGATAGGTGAGAAATTGCATCTAACTGCAGTTTTAATTTGCATTTCTCTTATGATGAAAAAGGTTGAGCATTTTTTTCATATGAGTAAGAGTAATTTGCATTTATTTCTCAATGAGTTGTCTGATTATACCTCTAGTGAAAATTTCTATAGAGTTTTTGGTCTTTTTCTTCTCCATTTTCAGAAGCTGTTTAATATGTAAATTGTAAATATTTTCCCTGGTTATTCATTTGGCGTTTTAGAAAATATAAATATATATTTCCTAATATCCCTCTAAATTGTCATTTGTCTTTTTAGTTGCATATTATGGTGTTTTGTGTGTGTGTGTGTGTGTGTGTGTGTGTGTGTGTGTTTATTCAAATTCTTACACTTTTACTTTGGGGAAGCTTTTGGATGCTGAGCCACACAGTTAGGAAGATTTCCCTACTCTGTTAATTTGTGTTTTCTTTTAATGCACTTTTGACTTTGCCATGCCTCTCTATGTCCAGAAACTAAAGAAGACAATAAGAAAAAAATCATGTGAAATTTGGAAGGGCCAAGATACAACTTCTTACCTTGAAGTGTTGGGACCTAGAATGACTTTGTGCATTTTCCTAGGGACATATAGTCAGTCATCTTTTATATTTGGCTTCTAGTTCTGACTCTGAAAAGTACCCATTTGTACCTGGAAAGTTGGCTTTAAAATATATTGACTACAGGCGGTTGCCTTTGTTTTACTCAATAAAAGATAGGAAGTGAATCGACTGGCAGAACAGAGGTGGCATACCAGTAAAGGAGTAGTGAAACTCTAGAGGCTGACTTGAATAGATTTATTGGTGCTTGTTTTCATCTTTGGTGAATTTGTGTGTGTGCATGTGTGCGTATGTGATAATCCACAGAAGTGCCATGTAGTACCTTTTTTTTCAGAGATATTGACTTATGACCACTCATGTACTGTGCTGCAGAAAAGCAAGGACAAGCTTTGTAGAAGAACAATGTCGTGTTCCTACTATAATATTAGAAAACACTAACTTGGCCCCAATTACCAAAATTTTATCCCAACCAAAAAAAATTTCATTTTCCTCATTAGTAGACTCATGTTACAAAAAATTGTGTTCCATTGTATTTTGAATTTTGTTAAAATTTGATTTCAAAGTTTGGGAAAATCTGTTTTCTCTCTTATTCTGTAAGTACCTACATAACATCCTTGACTTTGTCTCTTTGTGTGTAAAGCCTCAAATATATTCTACCTGGTTGCTAATCCCTGCCTTAAATAAACAGTAACACTTGTGATGGATCTTAAAGGAGAACGTTCAAGGTGTTACAGAGGTTTAACTAGCCCATGGCATAGATTTGCACACTTGAGAAAGCAGGAAATTCTCACCTACCCAACCCTGCCACAGTAGTCTGTTTCAGCAGCTCTGAGTAAAAACAAAGTATATGCCTTTTCAATAAGGATCTGGATAATTTTATTGGAGACTGGACTACCATGAGAAAGTCGGTGTAGGGTGGGGCAAGGCCTCTCACAGAAGGTAAAATGTAAACCCATTGTTGAAGGCTGAATGGGTCAAAACTGGAGAAGAGTGTTCTGAAGAGAAAGGACAGTGGATAGGGGCAGGAGTTTCAGAGGAAGTGAAGGAAGTTCGGGGTTTCTGGAGCAGAGAGAGTGAAGTAAACAAATCAATACACAGGGGAAACTGAGGAGGGAGAGAGAGATTCACTCCTAGAAGGATTATGAACTGTTAACATAGTTTGGCCTTTACCCAAGGACAGTGACAGATCATATGCAAGATTTCATTTTAATTTTTTTGTCTTAAAAATTTTTTGGCATATAGTTGATTACAATGTTGTGTTAGTTTTAGGTGTATAGCAAAGTAATCAATTATACATATACCTATATCCACTCTGTTTTTAAAAGACTCTTCTCCTGTAAGTAATTAGCCCCCAACTAAAATAAATTTATTAAAAAAAAAAAAGATTCTTCTCCTATATAGGCCATTGCAGAAAATTGAGTAGATTTCCCTGTATTATATAGCACTTTCTTATCGATGTTAGTCGCTCAATTGCATCTGACTCTTTGCAACCCCATGGACTGTAGCTGCTAGGCTCCTCTGTCCATCGAATTCTCCAGGCAAGAATACTGGAGTGGGTTGCCATTCCCTTCTCCAGAGGTTATTATTCAGTATTTGTTTTACATACAATAGTGTGTATACGTCAATCCAAACCCCAGATTTTTCCCTCACTCCTGTGCCCTGGTAACCGTAAGTTTGTTTTCTACCATCTGTGATTTTATTTCACTTAAGATTTTACTTAAAATTTTTTAAATTAAAGTAGTTAGTTTATAATGAGATTCTACATATAAGTGATGGACAGTTTCTTTCTCTGCTTGATTTACTTCACTTAATATGATAATCTGTAGGTCCGTCCCTGTTGCTCCAAATGACATTATTCATTATTTCATTCTTTATGGCTGAGCAACATTCCATTGTGTGTGTGTATATATACATATCTCACACCTTTACCCATTCATATGTCAACAGACATTTAGGTTGCTTCCATGTCTTAGTTATTATAAACAGTGTTGCTGCAAATACTGGGGTACATATACATGATTCTATGTAAGTTTCTATATATGCATGAATTTTTTTAAAAAGTATGATCCTTTTTCTTTTCTTTTCCGTTATTATATGGTCTCTCTTCTTCTCTTTCCTGAAGTCTCCCCAAGCAACCTGTTGTGGACTGAATTGTGTTATCTCCCCCTCAAATTTATAGTTGAACACTTAGACCCCAGTACCTCAGAATGTGACTGTATTTGGAGCTAGAGCTCTTAAAGAGAGAATAAGATTGAATGAGATCATAATGGTAGGGTCCTAATCCAATATGACTGGTGTCTTTGTTAGAGAGGGGAGAGACACCAGGGCAGTGCACACAGAGAGGGCATGTGAGGGCACAGTGGGAAGGGGGCTATCCACGAGCCTCAGGAGAAACCAAACCTGCTGACACCCGATCACTGGCTTCCAGAGAAAATACATTTCTGTTATTTAAGCCACTCAGTGTGTGGAATTTTGTCATGGCAGCCCTAGCAGACTAATGCATTCATATTATTATCCTGCATTGTATTCATGCATAATTTTCTCCATACTCATATAGTTCTGTATGGCAATTAATATACACATATGTATAATGCAAATTTCACTTAATTTAATTTAATTTAGTGTTAAGACACACAATTGTGTTCTATGTTGAAAGATGAAAATGCTGCTAATTAAACTGTGACACAATGCTTTCTTAACCCTTGTAATTTTTAAACTTTTGGACTAGCTCTTTTATACCTTTTTAGATACCACTCATTTGTACACATGAAAGGAAAACTGTGTAAGTGAAGTAAAGTGGGTTAAATATTCCTAAAACTTCTTCACATTCAGAGTTTGACTCTTTAGAATCCCTTTTCAGTTCCCAGACATTGCATGTACGCTTTTCCGGACCCTGCTGTCATCTGCAGCATCAGGAGCATTAGTGATGTTGCCTTTGGGCTGTTCCTTGAAGCTCCTGCAACACCCATTATGTGCGGGCACATTTCAGAATCAAGGAAATACAAACATATATGCACACAGACATTTTTTGGGTGGTGTGGTTGCTTTTTTCTTTTTACCAAGATGGCATTGTATTATACACATTTTCCTGTATTTTGCTTTTCTCACTGTGTAGAACTCCCTCCAAGTCACTTGGCACAGCTCTTTTTAATTCTTCTAGGTAGACATATAGAATTTTATGATGTAGATGTATCACAATATATTTAGCCAGTTTCCCATTTATGAACATTCATTTTGTTTATAAAGTTTTCTGCAATTGCAAACTATGCTGCAATAAATATCCTATACATATGTCCTTAAGCATTAGTGCTTTATATTCCAGGACTGGAATTACCAAGTCAAAGGATACTGTTTATTTTAACATATGTTGTAAGATCGCTTTCCACAAATGATGGGAAGCCTCCTCTTTCCACCAGCAGTATATGTGAGTACTCTGCTCCCCATAACCTGCATATTCATTTTAGGAGAATTGGCATTTAATGATAATAAGTCTTCCATCTAAGAGAGTGGTTATCTCGCTTGTCTTTAATAATATCTCTCATTTTCTTCATATAGTTCTTGTGCATTTCTTGCTAAATTTATTCTTAAGTATTCATAATTTTTGTTCTTCTTAAAATGAAAAAATTTCCCCAGTTTTCATTCCTAAGAGTTCATTCTAGAATAAAGCCACTGGTTTTCAAAAATATTTAGCTTGTATACAACTCCTTTCCAAATTTCTTTTAATTCTGTTTCAGTTATCTGGTCATATCATTACCTTTAAGAGATTTTCAAATCACTTCTCCCTACAAGCCTTTGGAAACTGTTAGCAAAATGCATTCCTCATGGCAGTTTTCTCTTGAAGGAAGACAGGGCACTTCTGTGTCTGCCACAGCTACTATTATTCACCTTTTCTTCTGTGGAATGTTTTTGATTTCTGGTTACCTTTTCTCCTTTCTCTACCGTCTTGAGAGCACTTTTGCCTTCTTTTCTCCACCCTCTACCTCCAACTCCTACATTTTGAGATGGTGCTTCTTCTTAAAATGTATCCCTCCTCTTCAACTGTACTTACTGGTTGCAAATTATATACTATATACTATACAAATAAGTGTGCATTTTCATTAAGATTTTAGTTTACATACGTATACATGATACTGAGTAATATTAACAATTGTTCCTTTTTATCATCTCCCATCTTGGAGTCTCTATTTTGATTCATTTATGAAAGTATTCATTTTTTTTTCTCAAGAATTTCCTTATTAAGGGAGTTTGAGTAATGTATGTTTTTTTCATCCTTGCCTGTTTTTTAGTATTTTTCACTCACTTGAAAAGAGAATAGCATCTTGGCTGGGTGCAGAATTCTTGCTTCATGGTCCTTCCTGTCGGTTGTTTGTAGATGGTTTTCCCTAACTCCTAGCTTTTGAGTTTCTGAGTGAGAAGTTGGATTTTCTTTTCCCCCTACAAGAGCAGATAGGGGCCCTGATGGTTCAGCAGTGATGAATCTGCCTGCCAGTGCAGGAGACATGGGTTCGATCCCTGGATCAGAAGGATCCCATGGAGAAGGAAATGGCAACCCACTCCAGTATTCTTACCTGGGAAATCCCATAGATAGAGGGGCCTGGCGGACTATGGTCCATGGGATTGCAAAGTGTTGGACGTGAGTTAGCAACTAAGCAAAAACAACAATAGCAGGTATGTTGATTAAAAAAAATAGTTTTATTTATTTTCAGCTGTGCTGGGTCCCTGTTGCTATGCATGGAGTTTCTCTAGTTGTGGTGAGCAGTGGCTACTTTTCATTGCCGTTCACAAGCTTCTCATTGCAGTGGCTTCTCTTGTTGCAGAGCCTGGGCTCTAGGCACGTGGGATTCAGCAGTGGCAATGGGAGGCCTAGTAGTTGCATTCACGGGCTCTAGAGTCCATGGACTCAGGAGGGGTGTGCAGGAGCTTAGTTTCCCTGCAGCATGTGGGGTCTTCCTGGAGCAGAAATCCAACCTGCAACCCCTGTGTTGGCATGTGGACTCCCAACCACTGGACCACCAGGAAAGCCCCAGATAGGTTGATTTTTAAATGTTTGTATGCTTATGAGATTTCCTCTTTCTCCTTAAAGCTCAAGAATTCCAGTCTGCTTGTCTGTGATTTTTATTTTCTTGTCTATCCAGCCTGAAACTCCATATATACCCTTCCAGTCTGAGGATTGGTATCTTTCTTCAGTTCAGGGAAGTTTTCTCTTACTCTTTGTTGAGTTGTTTCTTACTCTTACTCCTTCCTTGCTCTGTTCCCTTTTCTCTTTTAGAAACAGTTATTATTTTTATATTATTAATAACTCCCTGGGTCCCTCCAGTTACTACCTTTTTCGTGGATACTTTAATTTCTTTCAAACTTTTGCTCAGTGCTTTGAAGTATATCTTGAATTTGCTCTTCTAGAACACTTATTAGGGTCTTAATGGTCATGGGCTGTGCTGTGCTTAGTCACTCAGTCATGTCTGACTCTTTGTGACCCCATGGACTGTAGCACTCCAGGCTCCTCTGTCCATGGGGATTCTCCAGGCAAGAATACTGGAGTGGGTTGCCATGCCCTCCTCCAGGGGATCTTCCCAACCCAGAGACTGAACCCAGGTCTCCTGCATTGCAGGCAGATTCTTTACCATCTGAGCCACAAGGGAAGCCCCAAAATACTGGAGTGGATAGCCTATCCCTTCTCCAGGGGATCTTCCCGATCCAAGAATTGAACCGGGGTCTCCTTCATTGCAGGCAAATTCTTTACCAACTGAGCTACCATGGAAGCCCCCTTAATGATCATATTCTCCTTTAATTTAACTAATAAATTTTCCCCTGAGAGATCTCATTTTTATGCAAGTAAAGTCTTTTAAAACTGCTTGTAGCACTCCTTATTAACCTTATTTTATACTCAGATTTCCATCTATTTTCTCCAGCAGTCCTGTTTCACTGGGAACTTGTTTTGATTATTCTACATGATCTTCCTCTGTCTGGTGGCTGGGATTTCTTAGACGGGTTGTTAGTTTCCCCTGTTTACTCTTTAGGAGTCAGACATGGTTGTTGAAGTGTCCTTAAAGATAGGAATTCTGTCGGAGGTGAAAAGAAAATGGATTTGTGTTCCTGTAGGCCTATAGTGTGGGGCTTCCCAGGTGGCAGTAGTGTTGAAAAATCTGCCTGCCAATGTAGAAGACATAAGAGATGTGGGTTCAATCCCTGGGTCAGGAAGATCCCCTGGAGAAGGAAATGGCAACCCACTCCAGCATTCTTGCCTGGAGAATCCCATGGTGAGAGAAGCCTTGGGGTCTACAGTCCATAAGGTCGCACAGAGTCAGACATGACTGAAACAACTTAGCACCTATGTACGTATGCACGCAGGCCTATAGTGTAAAGACAGATGTCAGCCTTCTGCTGAGACACCTGGAAGTAGCTTCTATGTCTCCCTTTACTCACTCAGCTCAAGAGAAGGAGTGTTTATTCACTTCTTCTTCTCTCTCTTGGCTTTGGAAGGCCTGAAAGACCTGCACATATCTACTAGGTTGAGGTCAACTTGAAGAAGTGGAGGGCATAGTGGGGATTCCACAAATGCCTGATTGACAAGGTCTTCCTCTAGTTCATCTCTGCTCAGAAATCCTGGCTACCAAATCTACTGCTGTTGACTGCCTAGCCAAGGGGAGGAGGAATCCTATACTAGCTCCATGTGAAGGGACTGTATGGAGCTAGAACTTTCACTGACAGGTGTCAGAACCCGCTGGAGTTCTGGGAGTGCTGAGAACATGTTCCCAGAACCCCTGGCATGTGTCTCTTACTCAGGATTTTAAGCATAGAATTGACAGGGCCAGTTTTGCATTGGACAGGATTGTAACACTGGAGGCAGGTGGCCTGGTTAGGAGGTAGTTGTAGGGGTCTGGGAGAGAAATGAAGGTGGTTTGGACTATGATGGTGGCATAGCAGATGGAAAAGAGTGACACATTTGAGACTTATTGAGAAGTCCTATTTAAGACTATAGGACAGATTGATTAATTGGAGATGATGGTTAAGGAAGAGTCAGGAATCAGTAATTAACATGCTAAATTAGATAGAATTCAGAAGACTATTAATATCAACTTAGATAGGCAGACCATCTGCATGAACCTGGGAAAAAGGAATATGAAAGTTTAGGCAAAACAGTTTATCTTCCATGTTAAATAAGATCTGAATAAAAAGTGTCAAAGAAAAAATAACATCTTATCAATTCATTGGCAAAATATTTACATAGCACGTGATATGTGCTAGCCACTGTGCTAGGAGCTAGAGTATAGCTATGTGTCTGTACATGTCTGCAAGAGGCAACAAGATGACCTGAGATGCACAGGCCTGGTCTGGTGTTAGTTGCTCAATTGTGTCTGACTCTTTGTGACCCCATGGACTGTAGCCCACTAGACTCCTCTGTCCATGGAATTCTCCAGGCAAGAATACTGGCGTGGGTAGCTGTTCCCTTCTCCAAGGGGTCTTCCCAACCCAGGGACTGAACCTGGGTCTCCTGCATTGCAGGCAGATTCTTTACTGTCCGAGCCACCAGAGAAGCCACCAGGGCTGGTCTACTCTATCAAAATTATGTGGCCACACACTTGCAAAGGGGAAGAATTCAAAGCCTTTTATAATAGGATATTACACTAGAATGGGGGAGAGGAAGACTTCAGATATCGATTTTGGTTTTCCCTTTCTTCAATGAGGGCAACTCTAGCTGCTTCACAGTACAGGAAGAGACATCACTATGGAAGCTCTGGGTACATTCTGACAAGAAAGGCAAATGACCTTGAAATCATCTAGAAATGCTGGACTAAGGCACCTTCACATCATTTGTGGGGAGGTGACTGGGTCTGATCCAATAGATGGTACATGCCAGAATTAGTTCTGTTTAGTTCCCCTGGAGCTTGCTTTATACCTGTGTTTGTGAACTGAAAGCTGCAGAATATAACCCAAGCTTAGGAGGGTGTGAGAACCTGGTGACCAAGTGTGACAATGGTGATTGTCTTTCCTCAGTGTCTGAGTGAGGGAGGGCTTTGTCCTAGCTCCTGCTGTGGTCACAGTGCTGGAAGGTTTGGCCTCCTCCACTGCTCTCCACACCTGGCATTCAAGGAGAGCTGCAGAAGCATGCAGGACTCCTCCCAGCCGTGAGTGTCTGAGCCTCTGCTCCAGAGTGTGCTGCCTGGTACTCCTGAGCTACATTTTACCTGGTGAAGGGCACCCAACACAGCTAAATCCCTCTAAGTTGTGTTGAAAGACTAATGATACTTGAGATTCCCAGGCGTGTTTTGATGAAAATCCCCTTCATTAAGAACGTGGGAAGTTAAAAGGCTTTAGCCCAAAGGGCAAGAGCCAGCGTGGCTGAGAGCTTATACCTAGATGACCTACTTTGATACCCACGGCCATTTCTTTACTTGAGAACTGTATCCAGTTTATAATATCCAGATACCACTTGCCAAGGTCAGCTTTACTTAGTCACAAGTTACACAAGAATATAGTGAGTGCCTCAAGACAGATCTGAGCTGCCCTGGGGATGCACATGGTAGAGGTCTGAGGGCCACAGGCTAAATTATAGACCACTGGCTCTTAGTGGCCCGCCAGAGACTTGAGCATATGCACTCTGAGGACAGTAAATGTGGACAGGGACCCCATAGTGACTCCTGGAAATGGAGGCATGAATTTCCTGCATTTCCAGATTCTTGAAGGCAACTGTTAATTTGAATAAGAAAAGAACAATTAAAGTCCTCATTGTATTTAAAACTGCACTCTGTCACATTATTGAGGAGGATTCTTAGTCATCAGAGGGAATATTTCTAAGAATCCCCACACTCTTTCTGGAAAGATGTAACAAATTTCCATTTGTGAATTGCAATTTTTACTGCACAGATAAGTGGGCGTGAAACAGTCTCAAAACCGCTGTGCGTGGGGAAGAAGGAGAGGGATGGTGGTGAATTTACCAGCGACATGGGGAATAACTCCCCTGCCTGCATGCCATAGAGATTTACACTTCTGTTCCTTAATCCTGACTTCTTCCCCCTCCCCGACCATGTGCCTCCTGTGAGCTGTAGGGACCAACTCTGAAGGCAGTGTCTAAAGGACCATGTAAGAAGGCAGTAACACGAAAATGGCCCAGGGAAGAAGAGATGCATCGCTCTGAGGGGTAAGGGAGTGAGCGGGCTGTGGTTTTGGTGGAGACAGAGCCCAGCAGCAGCTCTGGCTGGGGACCTAGAGCCCCTCATCACCTGAGAACACCTCACCTCCTCTGCCTCTCGCCTCCCACTCACTGCCCAGGCACTGAGGAATATTGGCTCAGTTGTGTCAATACTGGGGATTTGAGTAAGTTTCCAGTTTTGAAAGGAAATGACATTTTTTTGTTCTTGAAATATTGGTAAATTGCTAAATATCTTTATGTTACTTGTATGGATTATTTAGGAAGATTATATTAATAGATTAAGCATTTACAAATTCTCCTTATAGTAGATATTCCATGATACTAATTCTAAGCTAGGGTCCAGGGGACAGGGACACCTGGTCTACCCTGTCTTGCATCCATGTGGCATTTCTTTCATATTTGTGAGGTATTTTCCTTATCTCCTCCACAGATAAGTCCTGATTTTGGATTGGCCCTCTGCACAGGTCTGGCTGAGTCCATCTTCCTCTCTCGCTGGTAGGACAGGTTCAACTGCTTTATAGGCTGAGCCATTTTAAGGCTGTGAGAAAGGGAAGAGGAAGCCCTCCTTAAGTACTGAAGCCTGGATTCTAGCCTAGTTTGCCAGAGAACTGTGGTTGCTCTGCTGTTAAAGTACTGCTCCATTTTCTTCTGTTAGACGTTGACCCTTAAGCATATAGTCCCTACCAGTCCAGAACTGTAAACAGGGTCTGTTATTCTTACTGTCTTTCCTTATTTCCCTGTCCCTCCTTCCCCCTCCTTTCCTCCCTCTCCCTTCCATCCATTATGGGCCAACACCTATTTGAAAGTTCTGTATGAATTAGCTCATCTTATTCTCACAGGAGCCTGATAAGGCCGATCCTTGGGTCGTGACCCCACTGTATCGATGAGAAAACTGACGCACACGGATGATGAGTAACCTGTGGCAGAGCCAGGCTGTTCAGCAGCAGAGGCTACACACGTAAGCCCTCTTCAGTGCTCTATAGCAACTCCGGGTGTGGGGCATCCGGGTTGAGAAGAGACTTGCTATAGACCATTTATTATGATGAAGCTTGTGCTCAGATGTAGCCAAGACATGTTACCATGAAACTTGCTTCAAGAGCGCTAAGGGGACAAATGCCTCACATTAGAAAGAGTCCTCTCTGTGAAACACTACAGGAACTGGATGAACAAAATCATGCACACTTCCCTATGATTTTAAAGTTGTGGACCAAATCTGCAAGATTTAGTTTTGTCTGTTGAGTAGCAACACCAGAACATGGGAACATAGTGATTCTAGAACAATATTTCTCCAAATGTGCTCCAAGGAATCCTAGCTCTGTGAGCTTTTGGTGAATGTACAGAGAGTTTCATAGTCAAGTAAATTTGGGAAATTACAGTTTATTTTTTAACTTTTTATTTTGTATTGGAGTATAGCTGATTAACAGAGCTTCCCTGGTAGCTCAGATGGTAAAGAAAATGCTTGCGAGGCAGGAGACCTGGGTTCAATCCCTGGGTTGGGAAGATCCCCTGGAGAAGGGAATGACACTCCACTATTCTTGCCTGGAGACTCCAGATGGACAGAGGAGGCTGGTGGGCTACAGTACATGGGGTCGCAAAGAGTCGAACACGACTGAATAAATAACACTTTCACAGCTGATTAATAGTGTTGTGATAGTTTCAGGTGCGCAGCAGAGCGACTCAGCAACACATTTACATGCATCCATTCTCCTTTGGCTAAGTGCCAAAGAATTGATGCTTTCGAACTGTGGTGCTGGAGAAGAGTCTTGAGAGTTCCTTGGACAGTGAGGAGATCAAATCAGTCAATCCTAAGGGAAATCAACCCTGAATATTCATTGGAAGGACTGATGCTGAAGCTGAAGCTCCGATACTTTGGCCACCCGAAACAAAGAGCCAACTCATTGGAAAAGACCATGATGCTGGGAAAGATTGAAGACAGGAGGAGAAGCGGATGACAGAGGATGAGATGGTTGGATGGCATCACCAACTCAATGGACTTGAGTTTGAGCAAACTCTGGGAAATAGTGAAGGACAAGGAAGCCTGGCGTGCTGCAGTCCATGGGGTCACAAAGAGTTGGACATGACTTAGCGACTGAATAATGAAAACAAGAAGAGGGCAGGGCAGGCATCTTTTAACAAACTGATTGGACCACAGAATCAGTCTCCTCCCTGACTCCCTGTGTGTTATTTGCCGAGAATATCTCACAGGAGGAAAGGCAACTCTAGATTTGGAGTATAATGCTAAAGAGGATGGGAAATTCCTCAAGAACAGGAACACTTTTCTGTTTTGAAAGCCTACATTCCCAGTCAGGAGTAAGGAATAATAGTATTACTGTCTGTAATTAGTGTCTCAGGGATACTTGGTCAACATCCTTAAGCTGAGATAAGTACCTGCTTTCTTTTCCCTTTGCAAGGTGCCTTTAACTATTCATGGTGACATTCTTGCATTTTTGAAGTTCTTTTCCAAGCAGTTCTTTCAACATTACCTCATGTTAACCTATTGGATAATTTATTTTTAGCCTCAAATCCAATTAATCCAAAGGTGTTAAGGGAACTTGATCCAAAAATTTGCCTATTTAACCCTTTCTTAGAAGAAATTCTGAACATAATTGCTGCTCTGTAACCATGGCTCATTAAGGAGGAAGGGACATAAAATTCATGTGACAGGGTTGTGGTACCACAGAGGTCACAAGATATTTTAGGGAAGACTAAAAGTTGGAGAGGTAAAGATAACAATAAAAAATGTGTTTCTAATTTAACATGTTCACAATGGTTTACGCATGAGGCTGCAACTAGAACATATTGGAAACAGAGTAAGTAAAATAAAATTGAAAAACAATCTCATTTTGTGGATTGAAACATTTAAGGGGGAATATTTGCTTTAAATGAATTCCAAGGCCCCACCACGAAGTATGGATCTTTTCCCCATTTCTCTGTGGTGGGGGTGGGGGTTGTATGGACCAAAGGAAAACAGATATCAAAAAAAGCTTTGAAGTGTTTAGATTGAAACCAACTCTCTGCGGAAAGGCCGAGGGAGAGGGGTGTGAAAAAATTCACTATTTGGCAAATTCTCAAAATAGTTTTTCTCTCATCTTTTTTACCACTTCTCTCCCAGGTTCTTAATTCAGAGACAAGAATGATAAAGGGGCCCTGCAGTGCCTGCTCTTGGAGCCATATTCTAAATGTGAGTGTTCAGAATCTTTTAAAAACATTTAGTTAGTAAGATCAATTCTAGTGGCCCAGGCAGTAAGGAGGAGGCTGGGGAGCCATTGGCTGGCTGTCACTGGGACCAGAACAGGTGCCTCTCCTGCAGAAGGGCAAAGAGAGGAAAGCTCTGATGAGAGGATTGGTTCTGAAGGGTTGGTACCAGGAAAGCATCCTTTTCTCCCTCCCTCCCTCCCTCTCCCTTCTTTCTTTCTTCCTTTTTTCCCTTCTTTCCTTCCTTTTTCTTTCTTCCGTTCTTCCTCTTTTTTCCAGGACAGCCCACAACCCTTTATCCAAAACCTTGAGAAAAGGCCAGTTTTAGAATTCAGAATATTTCAGATTTTCAAAAGCTAATTCAGTGTATATATTGTGTAGTATGCATAGCCACCGCCCCCCCCCCCCCAAGTTCTGAGGAAGCACTCTGTAATTATTTTCAGTTTAATGCATGAATATTATCACTCAATAGGATAAATAGAGACTATGAATTATTTCATGTTTGGCTGGGTCACATTTTTCATTTATCAGACCTTTTGATTTTCACAGCTTTTGAATTTTGACATCTTGGATAAAGATTTGTGTACAAATCAATAAAACAATTTATTTGAATAAATATCTAAGAGTAGACTTGCTTAATCAGATTACAAGTGTGTACTGTACTTTTCTTGATGCAGCAGTTCAAGAGAGGTTAAAATAAGTTGCTCAAGGTTATACCTACTGAGATGCTCAATAGAAAAGGCAGGATTTTAAAGTGGGTCTCCTTAATAATAATAATAAAAATAGCTTCCATTTATTGAATGCTTAACTCATATCTTGGCTATTGTAAATAATGCTGCAATGAACATTGGAGTGCATTATCTTTTTGAATTAGTGTTTTCATTTTTTCAAATATATATACCCAGAAGTGCAATTGCCAGATCATATGGTAGTTAAATATATAGTTTTTTGAGGAACTTCCATACTATCTTTCATAGTGGTTGCATCAATTTACATTCCCACCAACAGTGTACTAAAGTAACCTTTTCCCCACATCCTCACCAACATTTGTTATTTCTTGTGCTTTTGATGATAGTCATCCTGATAGGTATGAAGTGACATTTCATTGTAATTTTGATTTGCTTTTCTCTGCCTACTAGCGATGTTGAGCATCTTTTCATATGCCTGAAACTACTTATCTGTCTGTCTTCTTTGGGAAAAAGTCCATTCAGACCTTCTGCTTATTTTTTAATTGCTCTTAGTATTAAATAGTATGAACTTTTATATACTTTGGATGTTAACCCCTTCGCTGTCATGTCATTTGTGAATATTGTCTCCCATTTAGTAGGTTGTCTTCTCATTTGGTCAATGGTCTCCTTTGCTGTGCAAAAGCTGTTTTAGGTCCCATTTGTTCATCTCTGCTTTTCCTTTTCCTTAAGAGACAGATTCAAAAAATATTGCTATGATTTATATTAAAGTATATTCTGATTTGCATTTCTCTAATGATTTATATTAAAGTATATTCTGATTTGCATTTCTGTAATAATTAGTGATATTGAGCATCTTTTCATGCATTTATTAGCCTTCTGTATGTCTTCTTTGGAGAAATATCTGTTTAGGTCTTCTGTCCATTTTTTGATTGGGCTGTTTGTTTTTCTTATATTGAAGTATGTGAGCTGTGTATATATTTTGGACATTAGTCCTTTGTCAGTTGTTTCATTTGCAATTATTTTCTCCCATTCTGAGGATTGTCTTTTTAATCTTGTTTATTGTTTCCTTTGCTGTGCAAAAGCTTTTAAGTTTAATTAGGTCCCATTTGTTTATTTTTGTTTTTATTTCCATTACTCTAGAAGGTGGGTATAAGAGAATCTTTCTGTGATTTATGTCAGAGTGTACTGCTTATGTTTTCCTCTAAGAGCTTTATAGTTTCTGACCTTATCACCTCACACCAGTCAGAATGGCCATCATCAAAAAATCTACAAACAATAAATGCTGGAGAGGATGTGGAGAAAAGGGAACCCTCTTACACTGTTGGTGAGAATGTAAACTGATACAGCCGTTATGGAGAAGTAGACAGGACATGGAAGCAACCTAGATGTCCATCTGAAGAGGAAGGGATAAAGAAGGTGTGGTACATATTCACAGCGGAATATTACTCTGCCATTAAAATAAATGAATTTGAGTCAGTTCTAGTGAGGTGGATGAAACTAGAGCCTGTTATACTGAGTGAAGCAAGTCAGAAAGAGAAAAAAAAATATTGTTTTAGGGAAAAATGGAATGGAGATGCATGTGGGGAAGGAATGGACTTACATGGACTTACATAGTGGGATGGATGGAAAAAATATCATAGACATTTATCCATTATCATGTGTAAAGTAGATAGCTGGGGAGAAGTTGCTAGGTGACGCAGAGAGCCCAACCTGGTGCTCTGTCATCACTTAGAGGGGGTGCGATGGGAAGGGGAGGAAGACTCCGGAGGGAGGGTATGTATGTATAATTATGGTCGATTTGTATTGTCGTACCACAGAAACCAGCACAACATTGTAATTTTCCTCCAATTAAAAAATAAATTAAAAAAGGTATTCTGCTTGTGTTTTCTTCTAGAAGTTTTTTGGTTTCCAGCCTTACATTTAGGTCTTTAATCCATTTTGAGTTTATTTTTGTATAAAGAAGTCAATTTCTAATCCTTGCTTTCCTTCCGTTTGTATTTTTTTTTTTTCCCTAACACTCCCTGAGAACTCACCTGCACTCTTATTTATCTCTCAGCATGCTCTTACTGTGGTAGATTGTCCCAGAATATAAAACTCTCTATGGCCAAAGTAATGATTAGAAAAATTGGTTTTGGAGAAGGCTCCTTTAAACATCAAAGTATTTCAGTTTGATTGGACTTTTTGTCTTTCCTTGATTTGTGCATATTTCTGTTTAGGATGGTGCTGCATCTGTATTGGAATGTTCTGAGTTCAGAACTCTCAAATGCTGTACTTACTAATTCTGAATCTTTTCAATGTATATTTAATCTTTTAAATGGAATGTTTTTTGGAACTACTAAAATTTTTAAGATATATTGGCCAACACCCACAGACAAAGGTATGCATGATTTCTTTTGAATTTGGCATGTTATTGCATAAAATAGTAAAAGCTTGCTTTATCACATAGTGTAATGAACTATTCACTCTGATTGCACTCAATCTTCATCCTATTTCAGTTTACAACATTGTAAATATTTTTCTATTTATTATTGAAAATATATTTTCAAATGTATGATGAATATTTAAGATTTCAATTTAAAAACAGGAAGGGTGAAAGTGGGCACCTTTGGCTTGTTCCTGATTTCAGAGGAAATGCTTTCAGTTTTTTTGCCATTGAGGATAATGTTTGCTGTGTGTTTATCATAGATGGCTTTTATTATGTTGAGGTATGTTCCTTCTATGTCTGCTTTCTGTAGAGTTTTTATCATAAATGGGTGCTGAATTTTGTCAAAGGCTTTCTCTGCATCTATGAGATGATAATATGGTTTTTATCTTTCAATTTGTTAATGTGGTGTATCACATTAATTGATTTGTGAATACTGAAGAATCCTCAGATCGCTGGGATAAAGCCCACTTGGTCATGATGTATGATCTTTTTAATATGTTGTTGGATTCTGTTTGCTAGAATTTTGTTGAGGATTTTTGCATCTATGTTCATCAGTGATATTTGCCTGTAGTTTTTCTTTCTTTTGTGGCATCTTTGATGTTAGTATTAGGGTAATGGTGGCCTCATAGAATGAGTTTGGGAGTTTACCTTCCTCTGCAATTTTCTGGAATGGTGTTAGCTCTTCTCTAAATTTTTGGTAGAATTCACCTGTGAAGCCATCTGGTTCTGGGCTTTTGCTTATTAGAAGATTTTTGATTATAGTTTCTGTTTCCATGCTTGTGATGAATCTGTTAAGATTTTCTGTTTCTTTCTGGTTCAGTTTTGGAAAGTTATACTTTTCTCAGAATTCATCCATTTCTTCCAAGTTGTCCATTTTTTTTGGCACATAGTTGCTGGTAGTAGTCTCTTATGATCTTTTGTATTTCTGTGTTGTCTGTTGTGATTTCTCCAATTTCATTTCTAATATTTTTGATTTGATTCTTCTCCCTTTCTTTCTTGATGAGCCTGACTAATGGAAAAGAAGAAGTAAAACTCTCACTGTTTTCAGAAGACATGATCCTCTACATAGAAAACCCTAAAGACACCACCAGAAAATTTCTAGAGCTAATAAATGAATATACTAAAGTTGCAGGATATAAAATTAATGCACAGAAATCCCTTGCATTCCTATAAACTAACAATGAGAAAACAGAAAGAGAAATTAAAGAAACAATCCCCTTCACCATTGCAATGAAAAGAATAAAATACTTAGGAATAAATTTACCTAAAGAAACAAAAGACCTATATATAGAAAACTATAAAACACAGATAAAAGAAATCAAAGGTGACACAAATAGATGGAGAAATATACCGTGTTCATGGATTGAAAGAATCAGTATAGTGAAAATGAGTATACTACCCAAAGCAATATAGATTCAATGCAATCCCTATCAATCTACCAGTGATGTTTTTCACAGAACTAGAACAAATAATTTCACGATTTGTATGGAAACACAAAAAACCTTGAATAGCCAAAGCAGTCTTGAGAAAGAAGAATGGAACTGGAAGAATCAACCTGCCTGACTTCAGACTATACTACAAAGCTACAGACATCAAGACAGTATGGTACTGGCACAAAGACAGAAATATAGATCAGTGGAACAAAATAGAAAGCCCAAAGATGAATCCACCACCTATGGACACCTTATCTTTGACAAAGAAGGCAGAAATATACAATGGAGAAAAGACAATCTCTTTAACAAGTGGTGCTGGGAAAGCTGGTCAACCACCTGTAAAAGAATAAAACTATAGAACACTTTCTAACACCATACACAAAAATAAACTCAAAATGGATTAAAGATCTAAATGTAAGATGAGAAACTATAAAACTCCTAGAGGAATACATAGGCAGAACACTCTCTGACATAAATCACAGCAAGATCCTGTATGACCCACCTCCTGCAGTAATGGAAATAAAAGCAAAAATAAACAAATGGGACCTAATTAAACTTAAAAGCTTTTGCACAACGAAGGTAACTATAAGCAAGGTTAAAAGATAGCCTTCAGAATGGGAGAAAGCAATAGCAAACAAAACAACTGGCAAAGAATTAATCTAAAAAATATACAGGCAGCTCATGCAGCTCAATACCAGAAAAATAGACGACCCAATCAAAAAATGGGCCAAAGAGCTAAACAGACATTTCTCCAAAGAAGACATACAGATGGCTAACAAACACATGAAAAGATGCTCAACATCACTCATTATCAGAGAAATGCAAATCAAAACCACAATGATGTACCATCTCACATGGGTCAGAATGGCTGCTATCAAAAAGTCTACAAACAAATGCTGGAGAAGGGGTGGAGAAAAGGGAACCCTCTTACACTGTTGGTGGGAATACAAACTAGTACAGCCGCTATGGAGAACAGTGTGAAGATTCCTTAAAAAATTGGAAATAGAACTCCCATACGACCCAGCAATCCCACTGCTGCGCATACACACCGAGGAAACCAGAATTGAAAGAGACACGTGTACCCCAATGTTCATCGCAGCACTGTTTACAATAGCCAGGACATGGAAGCAGCCTAGATGTTCATTGGCAGATGAATGGATAAGAAAGTTGTGGTACATAGACACAATGGAATATTACTCAGCTATTGAAAAGAATGCATTTGAGTCAGTTCTAATGAGGTGGATGAAACTGGAGCCTATTATACAGAGTGAAGTAAATCAGAAAGAAAAACACCAATTTAGTATATTAACATGTATATAAGGAATTTAGAAAGATGGTAACAAGACATCTTTTGCAGACAGCAAAAGAGACACAGATGTAAAGAACAGACTTTTGGACTCTGTGGGAGAAGAAGAGGGTGGGATGATCTGATAGAATAGCATTGAAACATGTATATTACCATATGTGAAACAGATGACCAGACTAAGTTTGATGCACGAAATAGGGCACTCGAAGCCGGTGCACTGGGACAAACCAGAGGGTTAGGATGGGGAGGGACGTGGGAGGAAGGTTTGGGACAGGGGAACACATATACACCTGTGGCTGATTCATGTTGATGTATGGCAAAAAACACCACAATATTATAAAGTAATTAGCCTCCAATTAAAATAAATAAATAAATTTTTTGAAAATGTGAAGGGATACATAGTTTTTTGAAGTTGTTTTGGAAAATAAGTGAGCAAGAAACCCTGAAGACCGCTAATGTGAGAGACCTTGGCCAGCACTGCCAGATCTCAGGAGAGGTCCTTGGTGAAAATGACTCACCTGGTGACCTGCCATACACTAGTATGTACACAGGTGATTCAAAGATTTGGTGAGAAAGCAATGACAATTTGGTAAGTCTTTGAGGAAGGAAGAACAGGGTGTATAAGAGCACTAGTCAGGCCCCCTCTCCAGACATGTGAACCAGAGTTTGGAGTTCCAAGCAGCACTCTAGAACAGATTCTCAAAGGACTGTTTTGGAAATAATGAAGTAGTGATCATTGAGACTTCCCATATCTTTACCAAGTCACCATGACTAACCCTATTTCCTTTGTTGATAGGGTATAGATTGGAAGATCATTCATTCATTCAACAAAACCAAATGAAGAAAGTATTTTAAACTCCTATTATTTGCCAGAAATGGATACAGGCACTAGGTATACAGCAGTGAATAAAAGAGCAAAACCCCCTATTTTCACAGAACTTACATTTTAGTAGTAGAAAAGACAAAAGATAAGATTACTATTGTTCAGGTGCTCAGTCATGTCCAACTCATTGCAACCCCATGAACTGCAGGACACCAGGCCTCCCTGTCCTTCGCTGTCTCCTGGAGTTTGCTCAAACATATCAATTGAGTTGGTGATTCCATCCAACCATCTCATCCTCTATTGCCCCTTTCTCCTCCTGCCCTCAATCTTTCTGGTCATCAGATAAACAAGTAAAATATTTATTTATCAAATTAATATTAAAAGACAAGATAAATAAGTAAAATATTTAGTATGTTCAGTTCAGTCACTCAGTTGTGTCCGACTCTTTGTGACCCCATGAACTGCAGCACGCCAGGCCTCCCTGTCCATCACCAACTGCCAGAGTCTACTGAAACCCATGTTCATTGAGTCGGTGATGCAATCCAACCATCTCATCCTCTGTTGTCCCCTTCTCCTCCTGCCCTCAATCTTTCCCAGCATCAGGGTCTTTTCAAATGAGTCAGCTCTTTGCATCAGGTGGCCAAAGTATTGGAGTTTCAGCTTCAACATCAGTCCTTCCAATGAACACCCAGGACTGATCTCCTTTAGGATGGACTTGTTAGATCTCCTTGCAGTCCAAGAGACTCTCAAGAGTCTTCTCCAACACCACAGTTCAAAAGCATCAATTCTTCAGCGCTCAGCTTTCTTTATAGTCCAACTCTCACATCCATACATGTATGTTAGATAGTGGCAAATTCTAAAACTTAAGCAGAGTAAAAGAATTTGAGGTGTGTTTTTGCAGGAAGTTGCAATTTTGTGATGTGAGGAGGCAAGTTCTCACTAACAAGGTGACTATGAAGTTAAAGACCAAAAAGTCATGAAGATGATTACTATGTAACTATCCAGGGGAAGAATGTTTGAGGTCAAAGGGCAAGTGCATCAGAATGGCAAGTGTAAAGGCCCTGAGGCAGGAACATTAGAGAAACTATGAGGCTGCTGGTAGGGCTGAAGAGAGCAAGCAAATTTGAAAATAGAGGTGAGGTAAGAAATCTACCCAAGGGCCAGATCACACTGGATCTTTGATCACTGCAGATCTTTGGTTTTAACTCTGAGTGAGATAAGTTTTGAATAATGAGGAGCATTGAAGAGTGATGAGACTTGACATATTTGCAGAATCGCTCTGATGGAGAGTTGGGTAGAGACTAGGAGGGCAAAGGTGGGAAAAGGGGAAAGATGTTGCTGCCTCATACCTGGATAGTGGAGATGCTGAAAAATGATCAGATTCTGAATGTATTTTGATGTTAGAGCTGCAGGATTAGGTGATCGATTGGGCATGGAATGTGGGATAAAGAGAGGAGCTCATGCAGACCATAAGAAGTCAGGGAGAGGATGTTGAGGAATGGGAACACTCATACGTTGCTGGTCTATTTGTAAATTGGTGCAGACATTTTGGAAAACACCTTGGCTGCTCATCAAAATGTTAAACATAGATTTCCCTAGATATCACATTCCTTTCTATATACTCAAGATTATTAAGAACTTATCTTCACACCAAAAGCCACATCATTCCATAGGCAAACTGGCAAAAAAGTGGAAACAACCCAAATCATTACAACTGGTTAATAAATGAACAAAATGTGGTATAGTCATATGAAGAATTTTTTTTGGCAATAAAATGATAAGAAGCATTGATATGGAGTTACAACATGGCTAAGCTTTAAAAAAAAAAGCATTAGAATAATGAAATGAGCCAGTCACAAAGGCCCCATATTGAAAATTCCATTTACATTAAATATCCAGATAAGAAGATTCATGAAGACAAGGTGTCCTGGTGGCTGTCTGGCAGAGAGTGGGCCTGGGAGCAGCTGCTCATGGGAAGGGTTTTTTTTTGTGGGTGATTAAAATGTTCTTTAGTTACAAAGTGATATGGGTTACCCAAGTCTGAATATATTAAAAGCTACTGAATTGTGAGGGTGGGAGGAAAAGGGGACGACAGAGGATGAGATGGTTGGATGGCATCACCAACTCAATGGACATGAGTTTGAGTAAACTCTGGGAGTTGGTGATGGACAGGGAGGCCTGGAGTGCTGAAGTCCATGGGGTCGCAAAGAGTTGGACACGGCTGAGCGACTGAACTGAACTGAATTGTACACTTTAAAGAAGTTAATTTAAGGTTGTATGAATTATTGAAAAAAGAGAGAGAGAGGAGTCAACTATAACACTGAGGTTCTTAGCCTGGAGGGGTAGAAGAATGAGTTTTCATTTCTTGAGATGGGAAAGGTGCAGTAAGAGCTAGTTTATGGTGATGGTGGTGGTAGGACAGTTATCAGAAGCTCAGTATTCAATGTATTAAGTCTGGAAACCTTCTTAGACATTCAAATGGAGATGCCAAATAGACAGTCAGATATTCAAACATGTTGTTCAGGGGAGAGCTGGGCTGTGAGCTTGCTGCCCAAGCCCTGAGTCTGGATGAGATCATCGGGAGTAGGTGTGGTAAGAAGGAAACAGAATCCAAGGACTGAGTTCTGCGATACCTCAAAATCCACATGTCAAGGAAATGAAGAGGAACTGGAGAAGACATAGCCAGAAATGTGAAAGGAAAACTCAAGTGGGTATGGTGTCCTGGAAACAAAATGAAGAAAGTGTTTAAAGGAGGAGTGGGAGGCCTGGGAAAGACCATACCTGGATTTCAGTAAAGCCTGTGGCAAAGTCTAAATAAATCCCATCAACAAGGAAAAAAGCCAAACTGGGTGGGAAAAAGTAAAGGAGATTTATAAGAACTGCCCAGTTGTTTTCAAGGATCCTGATTAATGGAATATTATTAACTCAGGCAATATGTTTTAAACTTTCAAAATTCTTGGCCTTACTTAGTAAACTTGGAAACTCCTGAAGTCTTTGCAGTTTGTTATGGGAGACCACTATTTTTTTCAGTATTAAATTATATCGTGATATGTAATATGCTTTTTCAACCCTACACATTCTCCAAGCCCCCAACATATGGATTCTGATATACCTCCTAGGGAGTCATACCATGCTCTTACATTGGAGGAAGTCATGGAGGTCTTTAAGTGCCTTAGGATTCTGTTCTTAGCACAGTTTTTTCAAAATTAAAAATTTAAAACAATGTTTTTGATGGCAGCAAACAGCAAATTTATGAATTTATAAAAAAAATTTATGAGTGTTTTAAAGCTTCAACTAATGTCAAATATATTATATAATGTGATCTGAATTCAAAAAGAATAAGCATTTGTGATCTTTTGGCAATTTTGTAGTACAATTTGATGTCCAAAGACTGGGATATTGAAAATGTAGTCTTGACTTAAAAAATTAAAGAATCAGACTACAAACAATAGTCACCCAAGCTTGAAGTCAAGTATGGGCAAGAATCTTGGGTGAATAATTAAAAGGATGGTTTGTAATCATTTGAAAAGGAGGCAGCATAACTTAGCAGGTCATGCTGCCTTCATTCTATCCCAGGGTACAGTTCCTACACTGGCAGAACAGGAAACTGTACATTTTTAAAGTTCTGCCTTTGACAACAATCTATCATTATATCACTGAAGCATCATCAAAGACTCTAAAGTAGAGTAACAAAGGTCCTTGATTTATAGACACAGGACCTGGATTTGGGACTCAGGTGTGCAACTTACTTATGTGGTCCAGGAAAAATTTAACTACCCTCTGTAAATCTTATTTTCTTCATCTGAAAATGACAAAAATAATGCCTTTATTGCAAATTGCTGTCAGGTTCAAATGAAATATATCAATGAAAAAATTTCTAAAGCATAAAGTGCTTATTAAACATCAGTTAGTCTAGATTGGCCGAGAAGGCAATGGCAACCTACTCCAGTACTCTTGCCTGGAAAATCCTATGGATGGAGTAGCCTGGTAGGCGGCAGTTCATGGGGTCGCTAAGAGTTGGACACGACTGAGCAACTTCACTTTTCGCTTTTCACTTTCATGCATTGGGGAAGGAAATGGCAACCCACTCCATTGTTCTTGCCTGGAGAATCCCAGGGATGGGGGAGCCTGGTGGGCTGCCATCTATGGGGTCGCACAGAGTCGGACAGGACTGAAGCAGCTTAGCAGCAGCAGCAGCAGCAGCAGCAGTCTAGATTGAACTGTTGCTCAAATGATAGCAGTTACCAAAAGTGCCGATCTGGGCTGAATTACAGAAAGAAAAGGATGTGGAACAAGAGAAATGATAGTTTTGTCTCTGCCCTGGGACAGTTATACACGGAATTCCAAATTCAGGTCTATATTTTTACAGGGAGATAGGCAAATTGAATTGCAACTAGAGAGTCTCACCAGAATATTGAGAGATTGGAAAATGCTCCATGAGGAATATTTTAAGGGACTGAGGGAACTTGGAGGTATGATGATGCGAATGAGATAACCATCTTCAAATTGCTAAGGAATGTTAGGTGGTGGAAGAATTTGGCTTGTTCTGTTTGGTCTCAAAGGTTAGAAATATGACAGAATGCATGAAACCATACTCCTAGTCACAGAGATTAAAAGCTTTCTAACAGAGCTATGCATGGCCACAACAGGGCTGAAGATGTCCCCATCAATGCAGGCTTTCCGGTTATGGACTAATGACTTCCTGGCGGGGAAGAGGATTTGTGGATCAGATGGGTGGTCAGGCACATTGACCTTTTACTGCCTTCTGACCTCATGAATCCATCATTCCATGACAGTCTTATTTGTCTTTCTGTGTATCCTTGTACAATATAATATTCACAGCAATGGTGTGCCATAATATGTTATGACTGCATTTCCCACATTATTTAATCATGGATTAAAAAACATCATTTAAAATACGTACTTTTTAATTTTTTTGACACTCTGTCTTGACTCCTTGGCACGTGTTACGACCATTCATGTGCCTTAGAAACAGCAGACCGCAGAGATTTCATATTATGTGAAAGGATTTTCCAAGGCCAAACTAGCTAGTCTATCCCAAATGAAGGAGCGACTTTGATCTATCAACTGTGAAAAGTAAACTGGGCATGACCTTCACTCATCACCAATCATCTCACTTAATGACATTTGTTAACTTTATTCTGATATTAGATCATGGGCTTTCTTTGTTCTGTCAGGTTTTTTTTTTTTTTAATCCAAGGTCTAATTATTTCCATTTATATATAAGGAAATCTTGAAAGTCTGAGTAGTGAATGTGAAGTTTATCTCTGTGTGGCTCAAAGTTTGAAGACAATTTGTTGTAACTGATGATATTTGCCCAATTAAGGGCAGAAAATAAAGAGATGAGCTTTAAAGTCAAATATACTTTAAACTATTCACTTCATTGCCTCTGAGACTTTGGGCATTTCTTTGCTGTGCAGATTATGTCTTGTAGCTCCTTTGGTTCTGTTGTGTCTTTTCACCCAGAAGGCCCCCAAATGACAATTATTGCTTCTTAGAGGATGCAACTTCAGAGAAGCTGTCACAGTGAATCAGGCTGAACCTGATTTGAAAAAAACCTTCTGGGATCTGAAATGTTGCAAATGTTTTATGTGACTGAAACTCTTACTTGCTTAAAAGATATCAGAGCACCGAAAGTTGTTAATCTTTTCACAGCATGGCAGAAGATAGGCTAATCAGTTTTTTCATAAACATTCCAAAATAAGCTAAATATAATTAGTGGTGTAGCATTTTATAGTGATTCTCAAGTATCTCAATACTTCTTACAACAAGTTTCCTTAAATTAGTATTCACATTTTATAATCCAAACTGATAGTTTAATTGTTTAAACATATTTAATCCCCAACTGACACATAAACTATCCCAAGCTATTTTACAACCAAGTCCTGACTTACTCTCCCATACTGTTCTAAGGGTTGTTTTCTAATTTTTGCTTGTTTATTTTTTCTTTTTAAAATCAAGATATAGCTTATATATAACATTATATGTTTCAAGTGTATAATATTTATATTTTTTAAGGGTTATATTCCATTTATGGCTATTATAAAATGTTGGTTATATATCTAAGGTTTGTTTTTAATTCTGCCCAGAACTTGTTGGAGCTCTCAAATTCTAAACAACATCAAACACGGTGGTTAGGTTTTCAGATCAGCCCATAACTTTGCTTGATTTTCTTTTTTTCTCTTACTATTTTTATTTTACTTATTTTCTCAGCTTTATGGAATCATAATTGAAAAATAAAATAAGATATTAAAAATTAAAAAATAAACATGCTTATTTCATACATAGATAAGAACTTGAATAAATTAATCTTGAAAATATTGTTCAAAATCCTTGTTTTAGGTAAGAAAATCATGTCTTTCATGAAACTGCAATTGACTCCTTATTCATTTGCTAACTGTTGCCCTTGAATTCTGAGCTGCATCAGTCCACCTCTGTCCTAACCCACATCAGAAGACTACAATAACTTGGACAAAAAGTACATGTAAAATTGCTTATTTCTCTCCTTTCTCCCAGGATTCTATGAAAGGATAGCAAGAGGGAACAAAAAGAGGAAAAACATGTGTCAAATTTATTTTTTAAATTTATTTAAAATTTTTTTGCCTTAGATGGGTAAAAGGGCAGGTAGTGATTTTCATGGATACATTCCTGTATATTGAATTAATTTAATCATTAAAGGATAGTATAAATCAAATTAAGGTTTGTAATAAATTTTATTCCATTGAAGTATAAAATTATATTTAAAAAATTTGACAAAGGACCTGAAAGACTTGTACTCTGTAAAGTGTAAGACTTTGCTGAAAGAAATTGAAGATGACATGTATAAATGGAAAGATGTATTGTGTTTGTGCATTCAGTTCAGTTCAGTCGCACAGTCGTGTCTGACTCTTTGCGACCCCATGGACTACAGCACGCCAGGCTTCCCTGTTCATCACCAACTCCCGGAGCTTGCTCAAACTCATGTCCATCGAGTCGGTGATGCCATCCAATCATCTCATCCTCTGTCGTCCCCTTCTCCTCCTGCCTTCAATCTTTCCCAGCATCAAGGTCTTTTCCAATGAGTCGGTTCTTTGCATCAGGTGGCCAAACTATTGGAGCTTCAGCTTCAGTATCAGTCCTTCCAATGAATATTCAGGGTTGATTTCCTTTACGATTGACTCGTTTGATCTCCTTGCAGTCCAAGGGACTCTCAAGAGTCTTCTCCAACACCACAGTTCAAAAGCATCAATTTTTTGGCACTCAGCTTTCTTTATAGTCCAACTCTCACACCCATACATGACTACTGGAAAGCCATAGCTTTGACCAGATGAACCTTTGTTGACAAAGTAATGTCTGTTCTTTTTAATATGTTGTCTAGGTTGGTCATAGCTTTTCTTCCAAAGAGCAAGAGTCTTCTAATTTCATGGCTGCAGTCACCACCCACAGTGATTTTGGAGCCCAAGAAAATAGTCTGTCACTGTTTCCATTGTTTCTCCATAATTTGCCATGAAGTGATGGGACCAGATGCCATGATCTTAGTTTTTTGAATATTGAGTTTTAAGCCAGCTTTTTCATTCTCCTCTTTCACCTTCATCAAGAAGCTCTTTAGTTCCTCTTTGCTTTCTGCCATAAGGGTGGTATCATCTGCATATCTGAGGTTATTGATATTTCTCCCAGCAATCTTGATTCCAGTTTGTGCTTCATCCAGCCTGGCATTTTGCATGCTGTACTCTGCATATAAGTTAAATAAACAAGGTGACAATATACAGCCTTGAGGTACTCCTTTCCCAATTTCGATCCAGTGTGTTGTTCCATGTCCAGTTCTAATTGTTGTTTCTTGACCTGCATCCAATTTGTGCATTGGAAAAAGTATTAATTTTCCATACTCCCAAAGCAATCTATAAATTCAGTACAATGTCTATCAAATGTGTTAATATCCAAAATATATAAAGAACTCACAACTTAATATCAAAAAACTCAAACTACCATATTAAAAAAAATGGGCAGGGGACCTGCATAGAAACTTTTCAAAGGAGGACATACAGATGGCCACAGACACATGAGAAAGTGCTCAGCATCTCTAGCCATTAGGAAAATGCAAATCAAAACTGCAGTGAGGTATCACCTCACACCTATGAAAATGGCTATTATCAAAAAGGTGAGAAATAACAAGTGTTATTGAGGATGTGGAGAAAAGGAACCTTTGTGCACTATTGGCAGGAATGTCAATCAATGCAGTCACTATGGCAAACAATATGGAGGTTCTCAAAATATTAAAAATAGAACTACTACATGATTTAGAAATTCCATTTCTAGGTAGTTATTTAAAGAAAACAAAAACACTAACTCAAAAAGTATAGGCATCTCCATGTTCACTGCACATTATTTACAAAGTCAAGATATGGAAACAACTTAAGTGTCCATTGTTGGATGAATGGATACAAAGTTGTGGTATATATATGTGTGTATGTGTGTGTGTGTTGTGTGTGTGTGTGTGTATTAATATATGTGTATACACACATATGCATTTATATACATACATGTACAGTGTATTATTACTCAGCCATAAAAAGAATGAAATCTTCCCATTTGCAACAACATGAATGGACCAAGAGGATTTTATGCTAAGAGAAACAAGTCAGATAAAGACAAATACTATACAATTTCACCTATATATAGAATCTAAGAAACAATATAAAGAACAAAGTAAACAATACATAAAGAGAACAAACTGGTGGTCACTAGAAAACCCAGGTATGGCAGGGTTGGATGAAGTGGGTGAAGTGTAGTAAGAGGTATATGCTTCCAGTTATATATATATATAAAAAATCACAGGGATGTAATATACAGCATAAGGAATATAGCCAATAATACTGTAATAATTTTGTATGGTGACAGATGTTATTAGACTTATCATGGTCATCATTTCATAATGTACTTAAATGTTGAATCACTATGCATACCTAAAACCAAAATAATATTATACATCAACTGTACTGCAACAAAAAAGAAATGTAATGACTATCAAATTGCTTTTGTTGGAATGTGTTTGAGAGTAAGTCCCTTTTATTTAATAAACATTGATTCAAATAAACTGCTAGAATTATTATCAGTAATATGCTAGAAATAATGATCTTCAGGGTTGGGGTTAATAACCTGTGGAAATGACTGGATTTGATACCTTGGTTCTTGAATCCTCCCAGCACGTCACCAAGAATGACAACCATTTTAGACATTTTGACTTGAAATTAGGCTTGAAAATAGCTACCCTCTAGGGGTGAGTTAACATTTAATGTTGGGCAAGTAGAAATGACTGCTGATTTTCATTCTTTATATTAATTCCATGGGGAGGGTGAGCTAGTAAAACATTTGTGTGAGCTGGTCATTATTTGAAATTTATTTACCAAAGTGGCTTACGTAATAATCAGCCCTGTGCTAAATCAGTCAGTCAACAAGTTTTTATTGAGTCCCCACTGGATTAGAGTAATGTACAGTAATGATGTATTCAGTAGTGTACAGATGTATGCAGCAAAGATTAGACATGAGCTCGACCCCCAAGGCCTTACAAGCCATTAGAGGAGACAAACAGACACATATCATCAGCTGAAATGTAACCAGATGACTTAACTCTCAGAGCATGGAGGAGGAATGGCTGGGCTGGGATTGTTCTGGTGGGTGATGGGCTGGGTGAAATGTGGGAAACTTCCACGACGTAGGTGCCTTGGTTTGGGTTAGGTAAAAGAAAGTTAGTGGTTTGGTAGATGGGGAAAGCAGTTTGCTTTAGTGAATATAGTATAATTCAGACAAAGACTGGAGTGGAGAAGAAAAGTCTTAATTTATCTGGAGGGTAGCAAGATAGACAAGCATACAAATAAAACAGGTAATGGATAAAGTTATTTGAAACCAAAGTTTGAGCAGGGATGACACTGGAAATGTCTGAGTCACATATCACAATGACAAGCTCCAGTTTAACTTTGCTAAATGCAGGGCCCTTCATGACAAGTAATGAGATGAGAGGCTTTTGTTTGGGGATTGCTCGTGTGGGAATCTTCCCTGTGCTTCCCGTGTCTGACTAATTTGAGACAGACCTTGGCTTGACAAGCACCACAGAATGAAAAATTTGTGTGCCATCTGGAGGTTTCTGGATGAACATCCTTTGCTCAAGCAAACTCACTGGTTCCTAATCGACCACCATCACTCAGCGTCATGTGAACACTGTTGGTGCACTTTCCCTTTTATTAATAGTTCCTTCTCACACTTTAATACTGTCCCATATGCGCATGTTCAGTTACATTCTATTTTTCCTGGCATTCTACCTTCTTTTATAATTTTAAGGAAATAGCCAGTTTTAGTTAAGAAGACTTTCTAACTTGCTCGATTATGGAATGAATGAGGACAGCTGCTTAGCACACTTTATGGTAAGGTCACCCAACTAAGGGAGGCAGGGTCAGTAACAAACACTAGTTGTGGGGAATGACAAATTTGCACTGGTAGCTGAGCCAAGCGACTCCAGTCTGAGCCTCATGTGCTAACAAGGTTCAGTAATCACTAAGCACCACCTTTAAATTTTTTATTTTATATTGGAGTATAGTAGATTAACAATGTGGTGTTAGTTTGCCCCTTTATCTTTATTAAGTACAAAATGGGTATCAGTTTGGCCCCTAATGATGCTAGTAAAATCATTCTCCAACTTCTTAATCTTCGACTCAGAAACTCTTTTCTGACTCTTAATGAGATCTACCATTGATGGGTCACTTAACACTAATTGGCAGCTTTCTCAGGCTTTACTTTTACTATCTCAAAATACCCAGCAGACCTGTGAGGTATATACTATTAGCTCTGTCTTAGGATGAGACAATTGAGGCTCAGAGAGGTGTTATGTCTATGGTCATGGAGCTGAGCTTCAAAACCGGATTGGTCTGACTCCAGAGCCTATGCTATCTATTATGCCACAAGAACTGCCCAGATTTTTATAAATGGTGATCCTCAACCAACTACACCTGACTAGTTTGGAGGATCAGAGAGCATCACGGTCCCTTCTTGTTTATGGAATTTATTCGTCTAATAAGCAATTATCTAGTGGCAATTTAATCACATGTATTGAGAAATGTGCACTGGAAGAGTATAAATGTTAAGGAAATAACATTCTTGCTGTAGGAAGTTCCCAGTGGGCATTGGCATCATCTTGACACCTAGAACACATTCTCTTGGACCCTTAGCTATTTCCCATGCTTGAAGCATCCTTTCTCACCTCTTCACCTAATTAGTTTCCAAACTTTCTCCAGATACAGCTCAGGGGAAAACAAGGAAACCTCATCTTTCTGAGACGTTTTCTCTGATTCCTCAGTCATTCCACAAACATTTATTAAGCATTTACTATGTACTGTGGACATAAGATCTAGCAGAGTGCCTGATGTTAATGTGGGAATTTATCTTTGCCTCTGCTAGATATTATCTTGTCACAATGGGTCTGGAGCTTCAATTTTTCTTTTTTTCCTTTCTCTCTCTACCTTTCTGTCTTCCCCCCTTACTCTTGCATAGAGAGATTCATATATAGATGGATAATATATATGTGTATATAGAAAAATAAATGTAAAAAGTATATATATATGTATTTATGTATGTGTGTGATTCAAGTGTTTGTGATGCTTTCCAGTTGTATATTAGTGAGGCTGATTATGATATAGGGGATAAAGCTTATAATGGACTTAAATTGTGGATTATAATCTTAGATAACATTAAAAATCACAAGTGCTCCAAGATGCTGAGATAGAGGAAAACAGTATATGTCAGGGAAGGTAGCTGGGTAACAAATGTGTGAAAAGTGTGGGCTTTGAGTCAGACTCTCTCAGATAAAACGTTAACTTTATTCCTTACCAGCTACATGACAGAGGGCGAAACATTTAATTTTTCCACATCTCAGTCCCTTCTGCATGTATCTCAGTATGCTCAAAGGATAGTTTCTGTTCAAGGGATTGTTGTGATAATTAAATAAGATGATGTATTTAAAGTTGTTGTGCCTGAGGCGTATAAAAGACTCAATAGGTGATAGAAAAAAATAGAGAAGAAAAATAGTTCTTTATCTTGCCTGAAAAAAATCAACCTTCAAGGCAGTGAAATGGGACACAATGATGTCAAAGTCAAGTTTAGAGGTTGTTTGAACACAAATTCTACTGGAATTTGAGACTGAATTTTACTGGGCTTTAGCCAGTGTTGAAAATATTTTTACCAGAATAAAATGGTTGTTGTAATAGCACTTGCTGCCATAGGATTTAACTTAGATTCCTAAGTAGTTCAATTAATAGTGAAAAAAATGAAGAATCCTAGAGTTGTAAATGTATTAATATCTTCTTCACTACTTTTTACATACTTCATTTTCCATGCCAATTCAAAATAGAGGGCATTATTTTTCTACAATATCTAAGAGGCTTGTAATTCTACCATATTAGTTGAATAGCTGTGCAAAACTTGTAGATTATTGAAAATGGTTTGATTTGTGCTGTTCTTGTCTGCTCAGTTGAAGGACTTTTAAGTAAGCCATGGGAACAACTATTACTGGAAAATAACTGGCTGCCTCATCTTTGGCTCAGAGGGTTCCAGTATTGTCAATTTCTAGCCTGCTTCAGAATAAACCAAGGGAGTCTACCACTGATGCAAGATTTAAGAATATTGCTGAACTTGGTTTTGAAGGTACTTGGGATATAACTTATAATTTCTTAATGAATTCCAGCAGCTCTTTTTGATAATTAGGGAATAAGCAAAGCCCTCAGCAGCATGCCAGTACATTGGAGTAATGGCCGTTAAAGACATGAGCTTTGGGACTATTTGGAAACAAATGGTCATTTCACCAGCAAAGTAAAACAAACTGAGCAGTTTTACTCAACTTTCCTTCTTCGGCTCCATGCCATATTTATAGGTCAACTCCAGCTAGTCAGTCCTGGTGAGTTTTTTATTTGTCAGCTGTAGGAACTTTCACTGTGGCAGCACCTAGCTCTGTTCCAAGTCTCTGTTCTGATATCAACTACATGTTTATTTTCTTTATTTGAAGAATGTGCCCCACTAATTTTTTCATATGAGATAAAATTATGAAATCATTATGCAAAGTCAAAACTCCGGCTCACCCTGGGCGAAGACTGCAGATAAACTCACGTGGATTTGTGTCTCCCCGTTTGGCCTTTTAAGTTTTAGTAGCATTTTGATTTAACACATTTATATTAAAGGAAGCATTGTAAGTAATTTTAAGTGATAGATATTAGTTCCTCTACCTCATTCAGGTGGGCTTCCCAGATGGCGCAGTGGTAAAGAATCAGCCTGCAGTGTGGGAGATGCGGATTCGATCCCAGGGCTGGGTAGATTCCCCTGGAGGAGGAAGTGGCAACCCACTCCAGTATTCTTGCCTGGAGAATTCCAGGGACCAAGGAGCCTGGTGAGCTACAGTCCATGGTGTTGCAAAGCGTCAGTCACAGCTGGGCGACTAACATACACAAACACAAGGACCTGCTATACAACAGAGAGGACTCTGCTCAATACTCTGTAATGACCTACATGGAAAAAGAACACAAAAAATACTGGATATATGTATGTGTATAACTGATTCACTTTGCTATACAGAAGAAACTAATACAACATTGTACGTCAACTATACTCCAATAAAATATTTTTTAAAAAGTGCTGTGACAACCAACGACAATTCCCATGAAAGCCATTACAGAATACCACTGGCCGTGCTTTCCCTACATACTTTTCAACAGCTATCCAGGGCCACCAGAATGTCCCAACTGACTATTATCTATCTAGAGGACATAGGGAGTTACAAAAGCTTATTTGGCACCTCAGATGAACCTACAGCTCACCCAGAGTGAAATCTCAAAAAAGCCTGCTTTTAACAGCACATTGTGAACATTCATTTCATTGGTTTATTCATGAACTCATTTACTGAATAAATTAGGGATAAAAATATTAGACATAGTCCTGGCCTTTCTCTCAAGGGGTTAACAGACCGGTAAATCAATGTGATTCAGTATGGAAAATACTGTATATTACATTAAGAACTGGAGAAGACTAAAAGAGGAAGTAAAGGGTTATGAAGAGGTTTTAAAAAAGAAGTGGTTTGAAGATTGAGTAATACTGGGACCTGCTGAGAACATGAGGACACGCTGAGAAGATTTTTACCAGGGGAGGAGCCTCCATGAAGTCATAAGAATGTGACAAAAGAGACATGTGTGGGAAATGTTGGGTTGTCCAGTGAACCAGAGGGTAGGGAATATGGGGAGACTGTTGAGAAATGGGTCTAGACAGGCAGGATGAGGTCAGATCATGAATGTCCTTGGTTAGCAGGAGATTGGTCTTTGTTCAAAAGACATGGGAGACACTACATTTATTTTATAGCTATTTTTTCTCCAGTTAAAATGAGACAAATTAATTATTGAAATATTCAAACAATTTGAACATATACAAAGAAAGTTAAAAAAAGCAATGAATCTGAATCTCTAGAAATAACAATCATTACCATTAAGTGAGAGAAAGTTGCTCAGTCATGTTCAACTCTTTGCGACCCCATCAACTGTAGCTCACAAGAGTCTTCTGTCCGTGGGATTCTCCAGGCAAGAATACTGGAGTGGGTAGCCATTCCCTTCTCCAGGGGATCTTCCCGACCCAGGGATCAAACCCAGGTCTCCTTCATTGCAGGCAGATTCTTTACCATCTGAGCCACCAGGAATAGGTGAACACTATTCTAGATGGCTTTCGATGCACATATACAAATAGATAAAAATAAATACTTTTTAATTTAAAAACTCCACATACTCTTCAATTTCACAATTAAACCATAAACATGCTAGATACAATGCATAAGAATAAAATCTAAATATAGAAACCGATTTGAAAAAAGATCATTTCTGGCTTGATGTCATGTCAGAAATAAAGGCAACATTAGATCTGAGCAGTAAACTTCTGAGCAGATGCTGTCATGGTCTTGAAAAGTATTAGATTGGTTAAGGGGATTAGAGACTGAGGTTTTAATATCCATGTAAAAGTGGGCTTTCCAGGGGGCTCAGTGATAAAGAGTCTGTCTGCCAGTGAAGGAGATACAGGTTTGATCCCTGGGCGCGGAAGATCCAGTGGAGAAGGAAATGGCAACCCATTCCAGTATTCTTGCCTGGGAAATCCCATGGACAGAAGAGTCTGGTGGGTTACAGTCCATGAGGTCTCAAAGAGCCCAACATGACTTAGTGACTAAACAACAACAAAACATAGGAAGTATGACGCTGGGCTCGAGCGAGGCAGAGATCCTTACTTAAAGCTGCTGCTGCTGCTGCTGCTGCTGCTAAGTCGCTTCAGTCGTGTCCGACTCTGTGCGACCCCATAGACGGCAGCCCACCAGGCTCCGCCATCCCTGGGATTCTCCAGGCAAGAACACTGGAGTGGGTTGCCATTTCCTTCTCCAGTGCATGAAAGGGAAAAGTGAAAGTGAAGTCGCTCAGTTGTGTCCAACTCTTCGCGACCCCATGGACTGCAGCCTACCAGACTCCTCCGTCCATGGGATTTTCCAGGCAAGAGTACTGGAGTGGGGTGCCATTGCCTTCTTCCTTACTTACAGCTAGGATCATAAAAAGAAAAGGCTGCTTTCTTGGTAAACGGAGTGAAAACTTACCGGTTCAAGTAGTGCAGCTAGAAAGTTTATTACTTTTTGGAGTTCTGGATGGGAAGGTGTAAAAAGAATTAAAGCTCTCGGTCACCAAAAATCTTGTGAAGTTGGAATTTATATCACTGATTTAATGCTGAAATGTCCAAGATGAGAAATTAATATCAAAACTAATTGTAGACCAAAAGCAAAAGTAAAGTGATTTTGTATCAGGACTTTTACACCTCAGAGTACACAGACATTTTGGAGTAAAGGAGGAAGGTGGGGAAATAATTAAAACTTATAAATTTTATGTGAAAATAATCTATTCCAAAAGAGTCAGAAGACACTATAGATAGAAAAACTACTATTCCCATGAACTTGATGTGATAGAGCAATCCAAGAAAGAATATAAAATAACTGTTTCAAATGGCTAAAGGGATAAAAGGAAAAATGAAAATTATAAGGAGAGAGCCGCACACTGTGAAGAGACAGATTTGAAGAACAGATAAAGCGTCTAGAAATGTAGACATGTCATTGATATCTTTATGGATGAGTTAAATACTAGATTTTACACAGTTAAAGAAAGAATTAGTAATTTGTGACACAGAACTGAGAAAATTACCTAGAGAGAGAGGGTTAGCTAGAGATAACAGAGGGGGAAAAATGGACAAGAGTTTAAGAGATATAGATGATAGACTAAGAAGAGAGAATGGAGAAGGGGAAATGCTTAGAATTTTCCAAACTGATTAAAAAAACACACACACACACACACACACAATTCACCAGCTCTTAGTTCAAAGAGCCATGTACTCAATGGCATACTGATAAATGTTTAACAACTAGCTTGTCAGGATAAAAAGTTAGCTCTGATTTACAGTGGTTCTTGGCTACTGTGCTGCAAATATTGTCATCATGGATGATTACCAGCTGAATTTAGGCGAATTACCACCTGAATTCAGGCTAGTTCATTGATTGTGGTATTAGAAAGAAATATGCATAACTGGCTCTTGTGAGCCAGTTTGAGCTGACTTCAGCACACAATTGCATATGCTGAATCCATGTGAAATATAAGTAAAAATAAATCAGTACATAGGTGCATTGTACTGAAACATCAGAATACCCATGACAAGTATAATACCTTAATCATGGACACAAAGGCAGATTCTCTTCCAAAAAAAGGTGTCTGACTGCAGACTTACTGGGAATAATAGCTGCAGGACAGTGGAATACTGTCTTCAAAGTACTGAATAAAACATTAACCTAAAATTCTATACTTAATTTTATAATTTTTTTAAGGATTGAGGTTAAAGAAAAGAAAAATTTCAAGCAAATAGTGTATTTACTAAGTACTTATCCTTACTGAAAGAAGGATGTATTTTAGAAAGAAAAGAACCAAACTAGAAGGAAAGGCCTAGATGTTAGAGCAATGATAAATAAACTCACAAAAGTGAAGTCAGTCGTGTCTGACTATACTGTCCACAGAATTCTTCAGGTCAGGGCATCTTCCCAACCCAGGGATCAAACCCAGGTCTCTTGTATTCTGGGCAGATTCTTTACTAGCTGAGCCACAAGGTAAGACCAAGAATACTGGAGTGGGTAGCCTAACCCTTCTCCAATGGATCTTTCCGACCTAGGAATTGAACCAGGGTCTCCTGCATTGCAGGTGGATTCTTTACCAACTGAGCTATCAGGGAAGCCATAAAGAAAATCATAATCATGGGTAAATATAATTAATAATTTGGAAGAATATTTAACATCAAAGGTAGAATTTAAATATATCACATTTAAATGAAAGATGAGATCATTGTAAAGCACTGTGATGACTGGTTAAAGTGCAGAAAGCAGGAGAGACGAGTGAAAACACCAATTTAAAATAAAAAAGGAAAGGAAGTATAAAACAAAATAAGATGGTAGAAATAAATTAAAAAGTATTAGTAATCCCAATAAATGAAAACACTTTGAATTCACCTATTGAAAAGAAGAGATTCTCACATTGAATTTGAAATATCCAGCTATAAGTAGCTGACAGAAAAATGCAAATATATGATTCAGAGATTTGAATGCAAAAGATGGGGAAAGATATACTAACATCTAATGCTAAATACTAAAAACACAACATATACTCTCACAAACACAAAGCAACATTATAATAGCAATATTACTGTCAGACAAAATAAATATTAAGACAGAGTATTATTAAGAAAATAGAGGTCCTTGTACAATGGTAAAGTCATAGGAGCAATTCACTAGGAAAGTAGATTAATCCTGAACCTGTATCCCCTTAATAACTGTTTCATAAAACAAATTGAAGCAAGTATATTTTTCATTAATATCATTGATAAAAATTTTAAAGATGAGTAAAAAGGATGAAGAGAAAAAACAATAATAATGACATGAAATTATATATATATATATATACATATATATATATATATATATAAATTTAAATGCACAAAATAACACTACATTTTACTGTGGGTGGTCGAGTTATTATCCTCCAGTTCCAAATTCATTCTTTTAGATTGTTCTGTGAAAATCATTCTGGACCCTCACACTGACAGTACTCCAGCACAGGTCTTGTGACCCAGCTGGTCCCAAGGCTTTGTCACAAGATGGTCTGGGCAGTCATTGGAGGCAGGAAAGGCTTTTGCTTCCTGGTACTGGTGGTCTCCTTGGGCAGGCTTTTTTTTAGCATTAGGCTGTAGCCATGCTGGCAGCTCCTCCAGGGCCCTGCTCCTGCAGTTCTGGGTGGCAGCAGCACCCTGCTACCAGAAGCTATTCCCCACATTCCCACCGTGCACACCCACCTTGAGAAGTCTTGCAGTGGAGTGTTGTCGGTATGACATCTACCTGTGGCTAGCTCCTGGAGTTGGTGATGGACAGGGAGGCCTGGAGTATTGCAGTCCATGGGGTTGCAAAGAGTTGGACACGACTGAGCGACTGAACTGAACTGAGCTTTCTCTGGTATCCTAGAGGGTGGATTTCAGCCAGTTCCCAAATATTTTGAAATATAAAGATTTAATTTAACATACACTAAATTTATTAGGAGAGAAGTGAAGTGAAATGAAAAAATTGCTGTGTGTATATAGATATATATATATATATGTATACAGCATACATATATATGTGTATATACACACATATACATACACACATTTATGGTAGTTCTTACTATAAAAAATATCTCTGAAACTTCTCTGTAGATTTCATATATACCCCCTAAAATATAGGATAATTTTTCTTCAATATTCCCAGCAAAAATCTTAAAATTTACCTGATTTGACACATTTATTTCCCATGCCCAACCTGAATCAACACCCGTGGAATTTGCAAGACTGGTTTAAACCAATCAAAAGTGACCCTTGGCATTGGACGTCAAAGCATAGGAGTCATGTGGTGGGAGGGATATATATAGAAGGAAGAAGGAAAATGGATATCCAATGGACAGACTAGGTATATACACAACATTGTGTATATTTCTAATCTGCAGATTCAAGGTTTTCTTCATTTGAGGGAACTGTTTTCTTCTCATAATCTGAATGATTTCCTCTCCCATGTTTTAGATTCTATGCCTAAGGGATACCAGTAACTTCCGTTTTATTCTGGGCTATCTTTGTCATTCTTACATGTTTTACTTTTATTATTCTAATCTCTGCTGTTTTCTTCTGCATTTCCTAGGATTATCTGAAGTTTTTGTTAGTAATTTGATATTCAACTGAATTGGTCTTTATTTTCTTAATTTTTCAGTTCCTGTTTCATTTTATTCACCTTGTCTGCTTGAATTATCATACCCATGAAATTGTTATATAGACTAAAGTGCTCATGGGGAACTGTCTTCTCTTCCATAAAGATATTTTTGGGCAAACTAGGTTCTTTACCTATCTTGCCTGTTGAGTTGCTTCCTTTCATTTCTTTCCTGTTGGTAATCTGTTTGCATGATTAGCACACCGTGTTTGCATCGTGCTTATGTTCAACATAGAGAGCTTGGTTCAGAAATTTTTTGCATTGATATATTATAGATGAATTATTTTGACTCACTCATCTTTATGTTCATTGTATCTGGTTGGAGATATATCTTCTTTCATTGGGGATATACCCTTGGGCTTTGGAATATTTTCCTCAATCTAGTGTAGAGTCCTCGAGTCTTCATTCCCGCTAATGAGAGCCAGATCTGTTTATTTCACTTCCTAACCATTATCCCTCCAACAACCTCTTTCTCTCAAAAGAAGGAAAAGATGAGAGAACTCCACCTAAGACCTTTCTTCCTCACATCAGGAGTATCAGTAGAAATTTTCAAGATTTTATTAAATCACCAGTACTATCTTTGGGAGACTTGGGCACATATTGTGTCAGAATACTCTTTCTTCAGCTTTCAATTTTTGATAATTATGGCAGTGAGTATTTTTCCTTTGTGTGCTTGGTGGATGTTAATGTTTACCTTGCAACTGGCCCTCATTTTTATTCATTTTTGTTAAGAGTTATCATAGAGAATCATGTGATCAGTTTTAGTTCCCACACGTTTGACCAGAAATCCATTGAAGGTTTTAATCAGGGGAGACTCATGTCTTAAATCATGATGGCAGGCATATGGAGATGATTAGAAACATTCATGAAATAAAGGAATGAATGAGTAAACAGTAGAGGTTCATAAATGAAAGTGTGGGCAGAAGAGAAGACATAGTGAGTGGAGTAGGGAAGGAAATCGGTAAGTTGACTTTGGAACTCCTTCCAGCCAGATTGGCATTCATTTAATCTGCTCTCTGCTTTTGGGTAGATAGCAATGGTTTGCAGAGGTATTAATCTTAGCCCACAGAGGCAGTTGTAAGAGGAGGGAAACAACTAGTGACATAAGTGGAAGCTCATGGACCTAGTCACACTTGGATTTTGTTAGCTGTGTGATAGACCAAGTTCTGACTTGTAGGGCCTTTGGTGATGCCTTGCCTCATCCTCTCTTGACCAACTGTCAGCAACGGACCTTGATTGACAGATCTGCTCTACACAGAAAACAGCACTAGGTTCTAATAACTTGCTCCCATAAATTTGGGTCCGACAAGTCATGAAGAAATTAATTAGCCAGAGGTAGGCTTCCTGGAGTTGGAGAATCTGGTTCCCTCTCATCCTCCTGGCTATTATTTGAGTTTGCTTGATGTCCAGCAGGTTGTAAAATTGCAGCCTTCAGAGTAGGTGGTGGGTTGATCAGAATTCTTTTCCTTGAAAGTGTCAGAATCCCATGGACGGAGGAGCCTGGTAGGCTGCAGTCCATGGGGTCGCAAAGAGTTGGACACAACTGAGCGACTTCCCTTTCACTTTTCACTTTCATGCATTGGAGAAGGAAACGGCAACCCACTCCAGTGTTCTTGCCTGGAGAATCCCAGGGATGGCAGAGCCTGGTGGGCTGCCGTCTATGGGGTCGCACAGAGTCGGACACGACTGAAGCGACTTAGCAGCAGCAGCAGCAGCAAACAAAGCGAAACTTAAGAGAAAGATGTTCTAGCTTATGCGCTGTGGAGGAGAGGCTGGCCTCTGTGTGGTTTGGTCTGTCAGGCACACCAGGTTTCCCTTATCATCTCTCATTTCTGCTTCACTCTGCCTTTAGCCCTGTTATCTCATGACTGACTTCATGGTACTCCAGGAATCCAAGGTCCTATATTCTCACAGTGGCAGGACCTGAGAGGAAGGAAAGCCCTGTCCCTCCATATCTCCTGAGGAATCTGTAGGAAGACTCCGATGGGCTCATACAGGTCACGTGTCCACCTGTGTGGTGAGGTTGAGGGACAGTAAATTTTGTAGCTCCCACCAGAAATAAATATTCTCTAAAAGAGCAAAGGAGGAGGTGATAGTCTGAACACATGAAATAACACGTTTTCCATGAGGGGAGGAATAAAAGCCTCCATATGCTTTGCAGGAACTAAATTCACCCCCACTGAGCTGTCAGGGGATATGACCCTTCATTCACGTCCAATATATCTGGGTACCATTTGATACCTTTACATTTCTCCCCTTTGCCAAGCCCAGAAAATGGCACTTGTTGATTCTGTAACCTCAAATAAAAATGAACCCCAGGATGTTCCCAGGTTCAGCCTTAATTCCAACCTGTTGTCACTTCCTCAGTCCAGGAGCTGGTATGAAAGTAAGAATTAGGCATCTGCTGTCTTGTATTATGACTAATGCATGAGAGAGATGCTTTTTCTAGAACCAAAGAGCCCGAGGAATACCACTGAGGGTGAAGGAAGACTGTAGGGGACCAACTGGTTTTCGTCTGGACCATGATTAAGAGAAGGCTCACTTGCTCTAATGCTTTTAAAATTAGCTCTGCTCCAAAGAAGTTGGGTTACGTATTTGCCATCTTGCAGAAAAATTCAACATTTGAGATTCAAGCCAAATGCTTTTCAGCCCTTTTAAAAAAAGACACCGCTACCCTGGGCCCTGCCGGCTGCATGGGCAGACTCGGCTGGAAGCCAGCTCTGAGGCTGACCATGATAGCTCATGCCATTTAATATGAAGGGACGAATGGTGATGTGGTTTATATTAGGAGCAATGCTAAACATTTATTGGATACCTTATGCATGGCCCAGGCACTTTTTTTTTAAAAGCCAACTTTCTCTCATTATTGAATAGTAAAATCTGACATTTTAAAAGGTACAACTACATATATTATTTTGCTATTGAAAAAGTTGACATATAGCATGTTGGTCTCCCAGATTCATAGATGAAAAATCAATGCCCTGAGAGAAAATGTAACAATATTATAAAGACTGTAAGTGGAAAGATAGGGAGTTACTAAGTTGGTGACCTTAAGTCTCATGAGGGAAGAATACTGCTTTCTTGTTTTGTTTAATTTTGTTTTCCTGTTTTATGTCCAGTGTTGTTGACACATGGTAGGCACTCATCAGATGTGAATATATAAAACCTTTTAGGAGGAAGCACTGCCCAAAGATTAAAATGAAAACTCCAGTAGCACCAAGGCTAAATTTGAGCTTCTTTATAAAGATAGTTGATTATATGAGAGAAAAACCTATTTAGCTATCTCTATACCTTGTTAAACCTGGAGTAGAAAAGTGGATGTCCTAAAACCTCAGACAAATGAATTGTTCTTCCAACATGTCTATCTTACCAGAAATTCCTAGACATTGTATGACCTCAATCTGCCAGTTTTCCAGCTGTGATTTCTTAACTAAAGTGTTTCAAGATAAATTTGGATAATTTTTAGTCAATTGCATGACTCAAGTGGCTCAATGTAAAGAGTAACTTAGAATCTCAAGTTAGTTTTGGTATTAAATATTTATAAATTTGGACCAGTTACATAATTTGTGGGGACTGGTACAAACTGAAAATGTGGGGCCCTTGTTCAAAAATTACTAAGAATTTCTATACAGCAACAGCAGAGCATCATCCCAAATGTAGGTCCTTCTAAACTGGGGACCTGTGTAACTATATAGGTGGCATGTCCACAAAACCAATTCTCTATAGATTACTTGTTTTTTGGGGACTTGAAACATTGGTGAAGTTCACATTTGATGAAAGAGTCCATGGAAATTACTAGGTCATTTGATTATTTTTCAACATGGCGATGAGAAGTAGGGAAAAGGTAATGTATTGGCACAGATGGGGCTAAAATGTAGGGTTGAGGTTATGACCAAAAAACTTCATGTATGCAACTTATTTCCATTCATTATCAAAATAATGTTCTTAGATCTTACATTAATCATTTTGCTTTTGAGTAACTTGAGAGCTGAAATATTTGGGCCACTTAAAATGTCTTTGATAAATTTCATTCATTCTAAGTGTAGTAATTGCAGTCAGTAATTGAAACAGTAATGTTGCCATGTTGTATGACCTTGTTTTCTAATGTGAAACAACTCTACCATTATGAACTAGCTGAAACTAAGCTTGAAGTTATTTTTCCAAGATCTGGTCTCATCTGATCACACTTTATGAAAGCTTATTGCAGAAGACTGAAGTGTATCCTATTGGCCCAGAACTGGAGATCTGAGCTGTTTGTGCACTCAGTTGTGTCCACCTCTTTGCAACCCCATGGGCTGTAGCCTGCCAGGCTCCTCTGTCCACGGAATTTTCTAGGCAAGAATGTTGGAGTAAGTTGTCATTTCCTCCCCCAGGGGATCTTCTGAACCCAGGGATCAAACCCACGTTTCCTACTTTGGCAGGTGGATTCTTTACCAGGTGCTCCACCTGGAAAGGTGAACTGGAGAAAAATGAGTCCTTTTGGCCTTGTAGGCTAGTAACACTCAGCAAACGTTTCTTGCATGATGAAAGTGAATGAATGTCACAGGCAATTATCATAGATGCTAATCAATGACAGTAATACTAAATGATGCCTCACCTTTAACAACTGTTATTGTGATGAACATTTGGAAGTATGTATCCTATTATGAAAATTTATCACTAAAAAATTTCAATAATTCAAATAATGTGCAGAATTTTGTCCAGATTCAATCTGAGTGTCATTAAAAACAATGATTCACAAGATGACTTATATGCAGTCAATTTTGGATGTGTTGTGATGCTTGCTTTTGGTTTATTGAGTTATAATTTACATATTGTAGAACTCACCTTTCTTTGGTATACAGGTCAATGAATTTTGGCAAAGTTACATGGTCATACAGTTGCCTCCACAATTAAGACAGAGAACATCTTCATCATCCCAAAAGTTTCCTTCAAGTCCCTTTGGAGATAATTCCTTTTCCCCACTCTAGTCCCTATGCATCCCACTCCAGCCCCTAAGCACAGAAAATATGATTTCTGTCCTTCCAGTTATGCTTTTGGTAGAATGTCATGTAAATAACTGGGCTTCCCTGGTGGCTCAGATGGTAAAGCATCTGCATGCAATATGGGAGACCTGGGTTCAATCCCTGGGGTGGGAAGATCCCCTGGAGAAGGAAATGGTAACCCACTCCAGTACTCTAGCCTGGAAAATTCCATGGACATAGGAGCCTGGTTGGCCACAGTCCATGCGACTGCAAAGAGTCAGACATGACTCCACTCACTCACTCATGTAAATAATTTATATTATTGTAACTATTGTGTCTTTCACTTATCATTACACTTTGCTTGCTCCACATTCTCACCAGTGGTATTTGGTAATTATCTTTTTTAAAAAGCCCATCTAATAAGTATGTAGTGGTATCTCATTGGGGTTTTAATATTCAGTTCCTTTATAATAATGATATTAAGCATTTTTTTCATGTGCTATTTGCTCCATATATCTTATTTGGTACAGTATCTTTTTCAAATCTTTTTCTGTTACTTTCTTTTTATTTATTAATTAAAACTACTTTTTTAATTTAAATTTTTTCCAGCTTTATTGAGAAGTTTAAGGCATTAACATAATGATTTGATGTATGTATTACAAATGATGACTACAATAAGTTTAATTAATATTTATCAACTCACATTGTTACAAAATATTTTTTCCTATGATGAGGACTTTCAAAATCTACTTGCTTAGCAACTTTCAAGTGTACAATATAGTACTGTTAGTGATAGTCATCATACTGTACATAATATCTTATAACTAGAAATTTGTACCTTTTGATCACCTCCACTCAATTCTCACCTCTCTCCCTCACTCTTTGCTTCTGCTTACTCTATTTTTGGAAAGTGATATTGAAATCTTGTTAAGGCTTGCATATAGGTGACTTTGGGCTGTATAGGTATTTTAGCAATATCAGTTGTTTCAATACATGAATGCAAGATATCTTTTGATTTATTTGTGTCTTCTTCAATTTGTTTTGTTAATATCTTATTAATGTACATATCTTTCACTTCCTTGGTTAAGTTTTTCCTAAGTATTTTATTATTTTTGATGCTATTTGGACTTTCAAAAATTTATTTTTTTGATAATTCAGTTAGTGTACACAATGAGTTTTGTATGTTGATTTCATATCCTGCAACTTTACTGAATTCATTTATTAGTTTTAGTAGTTTTCTTTTTGTAGCTTCTTTGGTATTTTCTACATATAAAATCATGTCATCTGAAAATAGAGACAATTTGGCTTACTTCCAATTCCAAAGCTTTTTATCTATTTATTTTGCCTGATTTCTCCGGCTAGGACTTCCAGGACCTGTTGAATAAGAATGGTGAGAGTGGACAGCGTTGTCTTCTTCCCAGTCTTATAGGAAGATCTTTCAATCTTGACTATAGAGTAGTTAGCTGTGGACTTATATATGGCCTTTATTATGTTGAGACATGTTTCTTCTATATTAATTTGACAAGAGCTTTTTTTAAATCATGAATGGATGTTTAAATTTGTCAAATATTTTTTCTGTGGCTATTGAGATGACCTTATGATTTTATATTTCATTTGATTAATGTGATGTATTACATTTATTGATTTGTGTACCATAAACCATTCCTGCATCTCAAGGATTAATTCTTCTTGATCATGGTGTATGATCTTTTTTAATTTGCTACTGTATTTGCTTTACTGGTACTTTGTCGAGAATTTTTGCATCACTGTTCATCAGGGATATTGGCTGTCATTTTCTCTTCTTATAGTGTCCTTATCTGGTTTTGGTATCAGGGTGATGGTGGCTTCATAAAATGACCTTGGGAGTGTCCCCTCCTCTTCCATTTTTTGTAAGAGTCTGAGAAGAATTCACGTAATTCTGTAAATGTTTGATAGAATTCACCAGTGAAATGCCATCTGGGCCTAGGCATTTTCTTTTGGGAGGGTTTTGGTTACTATTTCACTCTCCTTACTCATTATTTTTCTGTTTCAACTTTCTATTCCTTCATGATTTAGTCTTGGTATATTGTATGTTTCCAGGAATTAAACCATTTCTTCTGAGTTGTCCAGTTTGTTGGCATACAGTTTTTCATAGTAGTCTCTCATGATCCCTTGTATTTCTGTGGTATGTTATGATTTTGTTTATCTTTCATTTGTAATTTTGTTTATTTGGGTCTTCTCTCTTTTATCTTGCTTAGTCTAGCTAGAGGTTTGTTTAGTTTGTTTATCTTTCCAGAGAGCCAACTCTTGGTTTTGCTTATCTTTTATATTGATTTCACATTCTCTATCTTTTTATTTCTGCTCTAATCTTTATTATTTCCTTCCTCCTGCTAAATCTGGGCTTATTGCTAGCAAGGTACTATTTCTAGTACCTTGAGGTATAAAGTTATCTTGATTATTTAAGAACTGTCTTTTTTCTTAATGTATGTGCTTATCACTATAAATGTTCCTGTTAGTTCTGCATTTGGTTCATCCAAAAAGCTTGGCATATTGTGTTTCCATTTTTTAAATCACAAGATACTTAAAAATTTTTCCTTTAAATTTCTTCCTTGAGCTATTGGTTGTTCAGGAGTTGTTAATTTATATATCTTATGGTTTTTCCAGTTTTCCTCCTGCTAGTGGTTTCTAGCTTTATACTAGTTGTTATTGTTCAGTTGCCAAATTGTGTCTGACTCTTTGTGACCCCATGGAGTGCAGCATGCCAGGCCACCCTGTTCTTCACTATCTCCTGGAGTTTGTTCAGATTCATTTCCATTGAGTTGGTGATGCTATCATACCATCTCATAACCATCACAGTTTCACACTACTGTGGTCAAAAAAGATACTAAGATTTCAGTCTTAAATTTGCTAAGACTTATTTGGAGTGTAATGCAATCTGTTCTAGAAAATATTCCACATATGCTGAAGAAGAATGTGTATTCTGCTCTTTGTAAGATGGAATGTTCTGGATAGGTCCATTTGGTCTATAGCGTTACTCAAATCTACTTTTTCCTTATTGATTCCCCATCAGGATAATCTATCCATTGTTGAGAGTGGTGCTTTAACATTATTATTGTAATGTTGTTTATGTCTTCTTTTAGTTCTGTTCGTATTTGCTTTATGTATTTAGGTGCTCCAATGTTGAGTGCTTAAGTATTTTAAATTGTTATGTATTCTTTTTTTTTATTTTTGAAAGTGTTATATATTCTTAATAAATTGGCCTCTTTATCATTATATAATGGTTTTCCCTGCCTCTTTTCACCATTTTTACCTTAAAGTCCATTCTGTCTACTATAAGTACATCTACTTTTGCCATCTTTTGGTTATCATTTGCTTGAAATATCATTTCAGTCCCTTCACTCTCACTGTATGTGTCTTAAAGTATGTCTTTAGTAGGGAATGTATTGCTTGATATTTTTAAAATTTCTTAATCCATTCTGTCTTTTGATGGCATAAGTTAGTCCATTTACATTTAAAGTAATCATTGATAGCTAAGGAACTTATAATTGTCATTTTCTTGTCTTCTGAATGTTTTGTATATCTTTAGTTCCCTGTTTCCTAGTTACTCTCTTCTTTTGTGATTTGATGACTTTTTGTAGTATGTTTTGACAGATTTATCATAATCTTTTGTGTAACTACTGCAAGTTTTCCCTTTGTGGTGCTATGAGGCTCAGAAAATATATAACAGAAAATATATAACATCCTATTTTAAGCTGAAAACTTAACTGTGATAGCATTTGTAAATTTTATATTTTCCTTTTCCCACATTACTCACATTTTAGGATATTGATGTGATAATTTATACACTTTTTATTTTGCATATCCATTGAAAAATTATTGTAGCTCTGGTTGTTTTTACCACATTTTCTAACTTTTAAACTAGAATTGCAAGTGAATTATGCATCACTGTCTCTATGAGTATATATTTACTATTACCAGTGAGTTTTACATCTTTGTCCATATGACTTTATGTTGTTAATTAACATCCTTTTGTTTCTTCTTGAAGAACTCCTTTTAGCATTTCTTGTTAGGCAAACCTAGTGGTGATAAATTCCCTCAGCTTTTGTCTATTTGGAAAAGTCTATCACTCCTTAATTTCTGAAAGATGGTTTTGCTAGGCATTATATTCTTGGTTGACAGCTTTTTAAGCCTTTCAATATTTTGAATATATCCTCCCATTCTCTCCAGACCTGAAAATTTTCTTTTGAGAAACCCAGGCATAAGTCTTATTGGGACTGTGGGGTTTCCCCTTGTATGTGACATGTCATTTTTCTCTTATTGCTTTTGTATTTTTCTCTTTGTCTGTAAATTTTAACAATTTAATGTCCTCATGTAGCCATTTTCAGGTTAAACAAATTTGGGGTTCTCTGGACCTCATGAATCTGGATGTCTAGTTCTCTCCCCATATTTAAATGTTTATTGATTTAAATATCTTTTCTGGTTTTTAAATATCTTTTCTGGTTCCTTTCTCTTATTCTTGGCCTGGAATTCCCATCAGGTATATATTTCTTAGTGGTGCCCACAAATTTCATAGGTTTGCATCACTCTTTTTCATCTTTTTTCTCCTCTGACTGGATAATTTCAAATGAAATCTCTTCTAGTTCTCATTATTTCTTCTACTGGTCAATCTATTGTTGATGCTCTCTATTCAAGTCTTCAAGTTAGTCATTCTATTTTTCAGCTTTGTAGTTCACTAAAATTCTTAAGAGGATTTTCTGAATTCTTTGTCAGCAGTTTATAGATCTTCATTCTTTGGGGACCATTATTGGAACAAGCAAGGTAAGGCTCAAAATTCTTCAAGCTAGGCATCTGGTCCTTCTTGGCAAATAGATGGGAAAAAATGGAAACAGTGACAGACTAATCACTGTGGATGGTGGTTGCAGCCATGAAATTAAAAGACGCTTGCTCCTTGGAAGTAAAGCTGCTATGACACTTAGACATCATATTAAAAAGCAGAGATATCACTTTCCCAACAAAGGTCCATATAGTCAAAGCTGTAGTTTTTCAAGTAGTCATGCACAGATGTGAGTGTTGGACCATAAAGAAGGCAGTCTGCTGAAAAATTAATGCTTTTTGTGCTGGTGAAGACTCTTGAGAGTCCCTTTTACAGCAAGGAGATCAAATCAGTCAATCCTAAAGGAAATCAACCCTGAATTTTCATTGGAAGGACTGATGCTGAAGCTGGAACTCCAATCCTTTGGCCACCTGATTTGAGCAAACTCTGGGAGATAGTGAAGGACAGGGAAGCCTGGTGTACTGCAGTCCATGGGGTTGCAGAGTCAGACACAACTGAGTGACTGAACAGCAACAACAAATTGGAGCTTTATTTGTTTCTTTTGGTAGTGTCATGTTTACCAAATTCTTAGTGATCCTTGATTTCTTACATTAGTATCTGGGCATTTAAATAAGTTGGCCCTCCTCCAAACCTTACAGGTTCACTTTGGCAGAAACAATCAGCTCAGCTTGGGATTCTGGACTGGTCAGCTGGTAGTTTCTTTGGGCATTTGGGGCTTGCTGTTGGGAGGTGTCTTATTTGAGGTCACTGCCCAAGGCAATGAAGTCCAAAGTAGTGCTTCTGGCTGGGAATAGTTGGGTAGGACTGCTGTCTTTGTTTCCTATATTAGCTAGATTATATGATAGACTCCATGGTTGCACAGATTCTCTGGTTGGGCTTCCTAGTCAAGTGGGACTAAATACTATATTTGGCAATTGGGCAGGGCTATGAACTTGCTTTCCTGAACAAGCAGGGTTGTAGAATATTTCCAAAGTCATTATTACTCAGTGGCTGGGGACCTGAATCTGAAAGGGCTGCCCACCAAATTTCCTGGCAAGATGGCACCTCGGGCTCAGATCCATCAATGGGCAGGGCAATTGGCTGGGCTCTCTGCTCAGGTGACATTTGTTGCTGAGGCTATAGATGGGCTATGCAGCTTTCCAGGTGCTCTGGTTTGAATTCATGGTCAGGAGAGACTAGATGATATATTTAGCTCTAGGCATGGCTTCAAATTTGTTTCCCAGCTCATGTGTGTGTGAAGCTATAAAACAGGTTCCGTGGCTGGCATGGCTCACTGTCTGGGGAAGAAAATCAGGTATAACTGTCCACTGACCACCCTGACCAGATATGGCCAACAGCAAAGCTATGCAGATGGGAAGAGCTGCTGGCTGGGCACTCTGCTTGGGTGATTCTGTAGGTGAGTTGTAGTATGCAGCTTACCAGGTACCTTGGTTAGCCTTCCTCATTGCATGAGACTGAGTGCTATTTTCAACAGTAGGTAGGGCCATGAGCTTACTTCCCTGCCCCGGCAGGGCAACAAAACATATTCCAAGGCCAGCATAGCTTGCTGGCCAGGAACCCAAATCACGCAAAACTGTGTGCTGAGCTCCCTGGGCAGACAGGGCCACCAACTGAGCTCTGCAGACAGGCAGAACCTCTGGCTGGGCTCTCTGCTCAAGCGCTGCTGGGTTACATTGCTTCCCAGGTGTTCTCTCAAGGTTCTCCTGGTCAGGCAGGGTGAGGTCTGCACTTAGCAATGTGTGGGGCTATGAATTAGCTTCCCGGGCTGGGTGGTATGGCAGCATAGGCTCCAAGCCCAGATAGGCTCATTGCTTTGGATCCTGAATCAGACAGAACTGCACACCAATTTTCCTAGCCAAATGGAGCCACTGGCTTGGCTCTGCAGATGCGCAGTTGGCTGGGATCTCTAGTTAGGCACTGCTGTGAGTAGGAACTTGGTCTACCAAGACCTGAGCCCTTGTTGCTATAAGCCCTGCTCTTCTCTTCATCACAGTCTGATCTCCAGTGATCAAGCCCTACAGATTTTTCCCTGTGATCCCTGTGAAGTGACACTGAAATTGGCCTCTTGGGAAAGGACTCACAGTACTCAGGGAGCTGAATGTCCATCCTGGGGCCTCCATTTCCCACGGGAGAAACCATAGGCCTGGGGGTCCTCTTCGTGCAATGCTGGTCTGGCCTAGTGGAGGGAAAAGGCTGTCAGAGCAGAGCTGCTTCCCCACCCTGATCAGTTTCTGGGGTCTGAGGGGATGCTTCAGCCTCACTTCCATGGTCCGGTATCTTGTCTATACACAGTTGCTAGTTCGTCTTCTTGCAAGGAGGGAGACCGAAGTTGGGAACAATCTATGTTGCTGTCTTGATAATATTATTCCTTTTTTTTTAGTGCTGTTGTTTTCATACTATTGAGTTTTAGGAATCCTTATACATTCTTATTACTAGTGCTCTATCATATATATGTTTTACAAATATTTTCTCCTATTTTATGTCATGTGTTTTTTCATTTTCTTCACTTTATCTTTCAAAGAGAGAATGTTTTGTTGGTGGTAATGTAAGTTGGTGCAGCCACTACGGAGAACAGTATGAAGATTGCATTAAAAATTAAAAATAGAGCTACCATGTGACCCAGCAATCCCACTCCTGGGCATATATTCAGATAAGATAAAAGTCTATTTAGAAAAGATGCATGGAGCCTGGTGTTCATAGCATTTACAATTGTAAATAGTATTTACAATAGCCAAGACATGAAAGCAAACTAAATGCCCATTAACAGACTAATGGATTAAAAAAGATGTATACACACACACACACACACACACACACGACGGAATATTATGCAGCCGTAAAAGAACAAAATAGTGACATTTGCAGCAACATGGATGAACCTAGAGATTATCATATTAAGTGAAGTAAATCAAAGATAAATATCATATGATATCACTTATTTGTGGAATCCAAAAAAATGTTGCAAATGAACTTATTTACCAAACTGAAACAGACTCACAGACATAGAAAACATTCTTATGTTTATCAAAGGAGAAAAAGGGAGGAAGGAGAAATTAGGAGTTTTGGATTGACATATGCACACTACTATATGCAAAATAGGCAGAAAACAAGACCTACTGTATAGAATAGGGAACTATATTCAATATATTATAGTAACCTGTGATGGAAAAGAATATGAAAATGAACATGTATGTATATGTTCTTAACTGTACACCTGAAGCTAACACAATTTTGTAAATCAGCTATAGTTCAATAAAAAAATTTTAAAAGCACAGAGAAGATGTTTTTAATTTTAATGAAAGCCAATTTATCAGTTTTTTCTTCTTTTATGGTTTGTGGTTTTATTTTTATTTTGGTTCTATATAAGAAATCCGCGTAAACCAAGGTCATAAATATTATTCCTATGTTATCTTTTAGAAGTTGTATAGTTTCCTGTTTTACATTTAAGCCTAAGATTTTTAAAGTTAATTTTTGTACATGGAGCAAAAGTTTGGTGGTCAAATTTATTTTTTTTGCACTTCAATATCCAGTTGTGCTGGTGCTATTTGAAGACACTGTTATTTATCCATTGATATTTGTAAAAACCAATTGTCTATATATGTGTGGATTTATCTCTGTTTTGTTCCATTGACCTATATGTTCATCTTTTTACAAATATCCTGATGTCTTGGCTATTGTACCTTTATAGTAAGTCTTGAAGTTGAGCCCTGTAAGTCTCTCAACTTTGTTCTTCTTTTTCAAAATTATTTTGACTGTACCAACTAGATCCTTTTACTTTTCCTGACACTTTTTTTTTGAATTAGCTTTCTGATTTCTAAAACATCCTGTTGAGATTTTGATTAGGATTGCTAAAATTTTTATTAGTGAGAGAAATTGTCTTGACTGTCTTAAAAGGCATTTCTGCAATTATTCCCTAGAGTTTGCCTCTTTTTTTCTATTTGTATTAACCCTTATACCCTGAAGCTAACGTGCAGTGGACCCAGAATGGCATTCAGCCTATGAAAGTAGGATGAAGGTGGTCTTGCAATTGGGATTGGGGTCTCAGGTCTCAGGCTGCGTTTAAATGTGGGGGAGTTAGGGCTGGATAAGTAATTCTGGAGGCAGCTGGAGGTGGGAATGTGCAGGAGGGAGACCAACTTTGTGTTGTTTCTCTGAGCCTTGAGCAGATTGGAGCTAACTTCTTTGGCTTGTGCTATACTTCTCAGAGGAAAGGCATGACTAAAATGTGAGAAACTGTACTAGTCTCTTTGATTATTTTGAAGTCTTCTCCTCTGCTTGTTTACTGCTGTTTTGGAAATCTCACTCATTTATTATTTATCCAGTTCTCTCTTATTCTATCCCCTTTATCTTTTCCTTCCCTTGCTCCGAATTCTTCCTTAAATTTCAGATGCTCATTATAATGATGACCCTCTAAAGATTAGATATATAAAGTAAATATATTTTGGTAGAAGTTTTGAGATAAAAAAGTAAGCATTAAATTAATCAAAGTTATTAGAGTGTGCTGATTATGATTAATTGTTGGATAAAATGTTCTGACAACCTAGGAATGTTTCCCCTGGATTGACTCTAGCATTAATCCACAACCTCATCAAATAGCAGTGTCTCTTCAGTGGATCTTTTTACAACTTAGTGGAATTACTGAGTTTCAGATTTTCTTTCTTCTTCATCCCTGGAAGCCATGGACCAGTTAATCTGAAAATATGAACATTTGAGAAAGATATTCTTCAGTGACTCAGCAGGGCAACAGATGGCAAAATGTTTAATGTTTATTTCAAATCCATTTCCATATTGGATTCACGTCCAGGAGTGCTTAGAAACATTTTTATTTGGATAGAAACTGTTGTTCACTGTCAGACAACAATCTGTGTTGAAAACAGCATCATTTGAATTACAACTTATTTGACAGGTATGAGGCAGACATTACAGCTTCAATGATTATAAATGTAGCACTCTATCTTTTCTGCCTCACAGTCTATTTTGCTTATCAAAGATATATTTACAAATGTTGTTTTCTAGTAGCATTCATTAATGCATATATTTGTTCATTAATTAATTCACAAAACTTGTATTGAGCACTTACTATATTTTATGAGTATTTTATCTACAGATGAAAAGACAAAACAATTAAATAGTCTACATCAAAGACTCTAAGTCTATTGGGCTTAGTACCTTCATCAATAAGGTTTAATTCTCCTAAAAGATTTATTTTTCTAGCTAACTCTGCTTTTATTTTGTTGGGTATGCGTTTCATTCTACAGTGTCTTGGAAATAGTTTTGGGGAGCTGGCTTGGTGATTAACTGCCAGAGGAATATTTACCCAGAAGGGTATCAAACTTATATTTCAGAGTCCCTGTTGCTTGCATAGATCTTGTCCAAGGCTCTGAGAGTGGACCTATATGTGTGTTTATATGGTCATAGCTTTTGTAAAATTTTCAGAGGTAAGATATTTTAATTGCAGTTGGTTAAGACGCTGTTCTCCTCTACTCTAGGTTTCCCTCTGCCATTCTCCACACAGCGGATGATAATGGAGGGACTATGGACATTTTGGGGACCCAGCTAAGTGGAAGGTGAGTTAAGGTTCTCTTAGTTTGAGTTTTATAAGTTATATTTATGGTTTTTAATTTATTCCATGAACAATTTACTAGTTGTCCCATGTAGTAATAACATAGAAATATTGCTCACTGAAATGACTCCCCGTGTTTTAATGTGAAGTTGCAAGGAGAAAGTCAGGGCACAGCAGTGCCTGAGAACCGTGTGATGTGGAAGAGGAAGAGTTTTAAGATGTGAACAGCTAGAAGCTGGGGTGGAAAATTCTCCCATAACATCTTACAGAAAAGCCTGAATGAAATTTTTTGGCCAACCCGACAAATTTTGAACAATTATTCTGGAGCAATTTAAAATTTTCCTGAATTAAAAAAATACATATAGAAATTAATATTACAATATTCTTGTCATAGGAAGGGACAATTGAACTAACAGTCAAAAAGATACAGGACAAAAATATTAAACAGCTGTGTCAGCTTTTTAGTTAAGAAAAATATGTTGAATTTCTGGATTTTGTGATTTTTTTCTTAGTATTTTAAATTTGTAGTTTGTTGTAATTTGTTTTCTGATTTTAAATAAATATTTATATGTATACCTAATTTTTTATTAGTAACTTTGCACTATTTCTCTGAAAGATATCTCTCAAAATATATACACTTCGGGCTTCCCCAAAGCTGGATCTGCTCTCTGCTCCAGATTTCATTTTGTTTGTCCCAATGATTACTCAAGGGAGAGTAAATGTTGCGGATTGTATTATCCTTATAGGAGGACACACAGAAAGGAATTGGGGGGCAGTGCAGTGAAGAGTGAGAGCAGGACAAAAATGAAGAAGAAGGAAAGCTGATGTGCTAAACACTTACACGATTGATTTAAGATTGATAGTGAATTGAGAGAAGGGAGACAGGGACGTAAGAGAAGAAGAAAGGGACAGCAAGTCTGTTTAGTTTAGCAGAAATGACACAGAAACTGGAATCAAACAGCAGTTTCCTTAATCAGTCCAGCTGTAGGTGTGACCTTGGTCAATTCACTTATTGCCTCTGGGCTTCCTTCTCCTTCTTTGTAAAGTGGAGCTAATTAATTAAATGCTTATCCTGTGGACTGTCAGAGTTGAAAACAACTATGTCAAACCTCCAGCCCATAGCAGGGTCTCATTGCCTCATAGCTGTTGTCACTGCTGCTGATTCAGTCAAACATCGTGGAGGCGTGGAGGGAGGTTCAGTAAAATGCAGAGTCCCAAATCTCAAGAAAAACTTGAGGAACAAATGTGCAGGCATTGTCCACTTTGAAGGGAAATATCAGAAAAGTTAAAGCTTGAGAAGAGACACAGATTAGAGGAAACAGAATGATTTGGGATATATCAGCTTAAAAGAGGTGGTCTGAGAAAACAGATTCTCCGTAATCTAATCCCTATATGATGTCAGGAGAAGGACAGTGGACCCCTCCTTGATGGAAGCCAGGCAGGAGGCCCAGGAGGAAGATGGGCAAAATTTTACCGGGCTTTTGGGTTAAACAGTTTGAAACTGGTAGTGTTAACAGGTACACGGCCATTTGGCCCAAACGGTGATTGCCAATGTATCTGCCTCTATCAGGCTGATGAAGCAGGACCAGGTCTAAAGGAAAACCCAGAGATTCCATTCAGATAATGAAGACTCTGGGTTACTGGGTTACCATGGAGCTTTCACTGAAATACTAGAGTCAGCCAATAAAAATTTCAGTTTGTATCTGATCAGCTGTCATTTTGCTGGATTGGGGAAAATAATAAGAGTTTAAAATAGTGAAAAAGAAACAGAAAGATGTTCATTATGGAAAAACAACACACTACCTTTGGGATTAAAAATAAAAAAATGTACTCCAGGTGGCTTCCGTTGTAAAGAAAATTAAATTTGAAATGTCGACTTCTTGGTCTAAAAATTAGAACCTACATATTTACATGTTCCATTTACAAAGTGATGGAAGGTTGAATTCCATCTTACTTAACAATGCTTAAAATGTCATTCAAATTCTGAAATTTCAATTCATGGTTGACTCTCTGGGTGACATGTATTGCCTTAACTAGGACCCAGGAAACATATATGTATATATAAATGGGGGGTAGTGAGAAGTGGCACAAGTTTGGCTGAAATAGAGAAACTGAGGAGGGCCAGAGGCTAAAGCTGAGCATTACTTAGTAACGTGATAAAGACACTCTCCTTGCCCAAACTTCAGTCAGGCACCTCTGAACCCTATTCTCCATTAGGCCTCAGCATTGGGACCCTGTCCCTATTCCTATTCCAGGCCTTCCTGGATCTGCATAGCCCAGTTTTAGCAAAAATCCTGCTAAGTCACTTTAGAGAGACTCCCCGATCTTTGATATTTGGTCACCCTGGCCTGGCTTCAGCAAGAATCTCCCCATCCTTGATGTCTTCTCTTGGTAATTTTCCATCCTTCAACCCTCCCAATCCTCGGCTATGAATCTCCACTTGTTCTTGTTGTATTGGGAACTGAGCCCAGTTCTATACTGAGGTCTCTTTTCCTCTGTTGCAATAGTTCCTGAATGAAATCTGTCTTTACCTCTTTAACTACTGTCTGGTTTTGGTTTTCTTTAACAAATATAAGATTGTGACTGAACCATCATTCTGGACTGGTAACCACTGAGTTGGCAAGCGATCCGCTGTGTTGCGTAGTAAGTACACTCTACCTGAATAATTTTACTAACACTCATAATTGCCACTTGTATACAAACAAGAATTACAAAGGCTTTCCACATAGATTATTTTATTTTTTCCTCACAACAGCCCTTGTGAAGCAAGGCAGGGTCTTACTGATGAGGAAATAGGATCAGAGCAGTTGCTCATCTTGCAGAGGGTCACTTAACAAGCAGGACTAGAATCGAAGTTTTCAGAATCCTCACTCAGTGCTGTGAGCTACAATTAGAATTTAAAACCTCAAAGAGAAGTCATCCTCCCTTTTTCAGCAGAAAGTGGATTATTATGAAGATTAAGAATTTGCCAGCTTTTAAGCAAGACAATTAAAGAATTAGGTGGTGAATAAATAACTTGCCTTAGAGATTAGAATGAATAACCATTTCATGGATATCTTTGAACAATTTACTTCTTTCATGTAGAGTCAGAGTTTCAATAGATTTAACCTGTAGCAGAAGTTACTTAGGTACACTAGGAACAAATCTGGGCTGTAAAGCTGATTATAGGCTCAATGTACAGTATCTCCATTCTTCAACAAACTCATTGAAATATCCATGATTCTCAGACACTGGGTCAAATGCTAGAGGGAAAATGATGGACAAGATGCAGTGCCTGCCATTGAAGTTCTTGGCTAGTTTGTGCAGGAGTGACATGGTCAAACATTTAGTTACAGAACAGTTGGGGGAGGTGAGCTATTCTCAAGGGTGGAGAGTGCTGGTTGAAAGCCGTCCTTGGTCTGCTTAGCTGTGTATGTGCCTATGACAGGAGGCTGGACCTACCTTTCTCTGAAGTTCTTTTCAATCCCCCCCCCCCTACTCCCCAGGGAATTGTAAATCCTGTTTTCACAACAGCTGCTGTTTCTATTGCTATGAAAATGATGGTGATGTATATCATAAATTCAAATATAACATGACTACAGGACCATGCAAATAGAAGGGGAAAAGGTAGAAGTAGTGATAGATTTCCTCTTCTTGTGCTCCAAAATCACTGTGGATGGTGACTGCAGCCATGAAATCAGAAGACGATTACTTCTTGGTGGGAAAGCGATGACAAACCTAGACAGTGTGTTGAAAAGTGGAGACATTACTCTGCTAACAAAGGTCTGTATAGTCAAGGCTATAGTCTTTTCATTGGTCACATATGGTCGTGAGAGCTGGAACATAAAGAAGGCAGAGTGCCAGAGAGTTGATGTTTTTGAACTGTGGTGCTGGAGAAGACTCCTGAGAGTCCCTTGGACAGCAAGGAAATCAAACCAGTCAATCTTAAGGGAGATCAACCTTAAGTGAGCTCAACCTTAATATTGACTGGAAGGATGGATGCTGAATCTCCAGTATTTTGGTCATCTGATGCAAACAGACAACTTATTGGAAAAGACCCTGATGCTGGGAAAGATTGAGGGCAGAAGGAGAAGAGGACGTCAGAGGATCAGATGACTGGGTGGCATCACCGATGCAATGAACATGAACTTGGGCAAACTCCTGAGGGATATGGTGAGGGACAAGGAGATCTGGAGTGCTGCCGTCCCTGGGGATGCAAGGAGTCAGACACAACTAGGAGACTGAAAAGCAACAACAAAACAATAGGACCATGAGGAGGAGAAGATGAGCTATAAAGGGCACAGTTTCCTCCAAGCCAATCACCTTTGCTAATGAGCAAATATGTTAACATGAAATATGAAAAACATATACGAAGGCTGTTGGCTGGGAGAATAGGATATGTAAGTGAGAGTCTTCAACAGATGTGCCTGGACCCAGCTTGGTAGATAAATCGTAGCACTTCCACTGGAACATTTCTCAAGCCAAAGGGTTGCTCCCTGGACAATCCAACAGCTGCAGTCTCCTGTTCTGAGGAGGCCGATAAGGTCTCTCCCTGGATAAGGATGGAGGTTAGTTACCTTTTGCCTCTGAGCCATGTCCCCTCCAGGTGGGAGGTGATGCCTAACTTTAGGAGCAGCTGAGCTGGGCTCAAGACAGATGGTACTGTAATGAGAAAAACCATCCTCTCCCTGAAGCATTTTCGGATGCATCCTCATTGGCCTGGGCTTGGGGAAACACTGTCCAAGCACCACTGTGACCTGCTCTATCCTTGCCTGTCCCCTGTGAGACAGTTTCAAACCCATTTCTGGAACTCCCCTGCCCCCTGCATGTGTAGAGAAATTCCAGTGTGACTTGACTCTCCATCTGAGATGGGTCTCAGGAGGGGGCCTGGGGATGAGGGGCCAAGGTCAGCATCAGAGCTTTCACAGGGAAGCAGCAACCTCTCTTCTGAGCTGAGTTGGCCATGCGCTTTCATCTTCCCCACCCTCTGGCCTGGTCTTTGAGGATGTCATGGTGAAAGGAAAGGAAACTTTGTTTAGTCTGCACCACCGCCTTGAATAGGCCATAAAAACTCCCCAGGCTGTGACCGACCAGACTTGGAAAGCAGACCTCCACTCGTCACCTACGCACCTTCTTTGTCACTGCGTATTTTGTATGTTGTCTCTCTCTCCACCTTGGTGACCTGTAAACACACACACACCCGCCATCTGGAAGTTGCCTGCTGATGCTGTGTTCTCCAAAGCCCTGCGTGTTGGTGAAATAACGGGATATATACCGTTGCTGTTACCTTGAGGGGATGGGATTAAATATGGACATTTGGAACTCAAGAAATCAGGTGAATCATTTCTAAGATAAAATCTCCTCTCCTGAAATCTCCCTGCTTCAAAAATGCTAATGAGTGGCTTAAACATCTTCATTATGATTCCAAAGACTGTAACGCAGGCTTTAATTAGAAAAACTTTGATTTCTAATAGTTTCTGAAAAAATAATCTCCATACTTGAGCCTTAAAAAATGTGCTTCGATATGAAGTGCCTGGAAGATTCCTTCTGTGCAAGTCCTCCTTGAATTTAGTTTATCTAGAGCCATCTTTTGTTTAATTTTTTTTAAAACATTTTCACCATGGCTAGAAGGTAGAGAAGGAGGGTGAGGAAGAGGAGATGATGTAGGAGGCAGACAGGAGAGGGTGGAGATGGAGAAGATGGAGAAGGTAAAGGAGAAGTAGAAGTAAGAAAAAGAAAGTTTGCTGCTGAGCTGAGAATTCCACTAGAAAGCCAAGGCCCAGCTTGGAGCAGAGTTTTATGGCTGAGTTATAAACTCTGAAAATAGGGCTTTATAATGGAAATGTTGACAGACTCTCTACTATAACTGGGCTAGCGGATGCCGCTGTAATGTACTGTGTAATTTATAGGAGTCACCTGTTAAGCCATCTGGGAAAGAAAATTTCCCTTCTTTGAAAATGTTAATAACTTGATTAACCTTTTGAACTTTATCATTATTCCAAATGGAGTCCATGCAAGCCAGTTGCTGCTAGCTGGCCAATTTATATTTGCAGGTAGAATTTGGGATAAAAAAAAAATCCATACTGAGTGGTTTTCTTATTCTTATTTTGTAGGAAAATCAGTTTTTAAGGGAGAAGCTGCACCTTAATGGACTGGTTTTGGCAAACTACAGCCTGCCCCAAGTTAAAGTGAGCAAGGGGTCTCTTTGTACCTGAATCCACATGTGTGGTTATTTTCTTTCCTTACCTTCCTCCCTCACTGGTTTTTCAGGCATGAAACCAGGAACTGAGATCTCTTCTGCCCACGAGGAGAATAGATATTGCTCACTCTGGGAACCTTGACTCTGTAACTTTAATGGGTTGCTAAATGACTGGTATATACAGTTTTATGACTGCTATACTTCTTGAATGGATGGTCTCCATACATCAGCTCTCTTGTTTTTCTATATTCTTTCATTTTTAGTATTGCTTTTATTCCTTATTGAAATATTTTTATGAAATCTGTTCTCAACATTCATTCCATAAATGACCATCGCCCAGGCTGGGCTCTACTAGCTTGCCTCTGTTATTCCTAGGACATATCCATGGGGATTTTTGCCCGTTTGGGAACAAATCTATCTCCCTAAAAATCTAATCAGGTGAGGACTCCCTCAAAGGGCAATATAACACTATAATGAATGCTAGATCTGTCTATGTTGTAGGAAGATTCAGTACTTTCTAAGATGAAATCACTCAGCTGGAATTTTCTGATTTGAGAATGTCATTTTAAACACAGACCAAGGCTCTTATATATATATTTCTGTTTAATTTCTCTGGACTGATCGCGTGTGTGCGTGCATGATCAGTTGCTCAGTCATGTCTAACTCTTTGCGACCCCATGGACTATAGCCCGCCAGGATCCTCTGTCCTTGGGATTACCCCAGCAAGAATACTAGAGTGGGCTGCCATTTCCTCCTCCAGGGGAATCTTCCCAACCCAGGGATCTAACCCACGTCTCCTACGTCTCCTATGGCTTCTGCATTGGAAGGTGGATTTCTTATCACTGAGCTACCTCGGAAGCCACCTAGGCTGATTATTTTACTGTTAACCTGGGTTACAAGTGCTTTTGTATGAGGGATACGTCATTGTCTTTCTTATTGATTAAATCAGGAGATCCTTTTCTGTATTTACTTCAGAACACTAAAGTAGTTGTGCCCATAGTAAGTCAAATAAAAATGATTATCTTAAGAAATGTAATCCTGAAAGACTCAATCATGTGAAGCCACAATTTCCTTTAACCTTTTAATCTGAGCGATAATGCTTACTGAAAGGGCATACTGCCCAAGGAGATAATTATCTGATGGAAGAGTAAATATATGAAACCCTCTTGCACTTTCTGTTAAGTTCATCTCTATTTGTTCTTAATTAAGACAACCAGTCATCCTGTTGATTTTTTCTGTGATGCTCCTGGTTTGAGCACCAAAAGCCCCGCATCTCAGGAAACCTCTCAGTTGTAGGCAAACTAGCACAGTTGGTCATCCTATTCTTACTGGACAATTTTGAAAATGTCCTTTGTTATCAGATGGTAATAGCACAAAGAGAAGCTACATCTGTATAAGACTTAGGATAAAGAACCATTTTCTATTTGCTACAGTATTCACGGATGATTGGGCTTCCTGGAAATACTGTAAGCTCTCTTTCACTCAGAATGCTCATGCAAAAGTGGAGTGGCTACCTTTAAGGAGGATTTCTACTTTGGCAGGAAGATTGGACTTTATGATCTCTAAGTGTCTTTCCAACTATACATTTAAAAAATTCTGGATGACTCCAAAAGACAGAAACATGCCAGTTACAGGTAGACAGCAGGAATCTTGAATTTTGGTATCTTTATGCTTTATATTTTTATGTTAACCTGGTTTTATGTCTTGCCTGGAGCTCTATTGTATGGATGTGCATAGAATGATTTTATTTTAGAACACAGTACCCCCACTTGGATTCCAGTGATCTCTTCTGTGATTTTCAAATACTCATCCATTGATGGGATGAAGCCTCGACTCTTTATTGGAATATAACGTTCATTAATGCCTTGACCGTTTCTCTGCTGAAAACATGGTTCCCACTTGCAGCTTGATGTCATCCACCCTTCACACGCTCTGACATGTATACATTTCACAGATGTGTCAAGAAAGGTCTCATGACGTTGAGAGGAAAAGTTTGCCAAGGCTAGAGTGAGATTGTGTGGCACTGCCAAAAATGAAAAAGTAAAAATCTGGCTCTGAGTACAGTTTCTAATGAGTAGATGCCCCACTCCCTCATTGGAACAGATTTGCTTTTAATGCCTTGAAGGGGCATAGAGAACTGGTTGGTTTACCACATCAAAAAATATTCTTTCTGCTAGAGCAACACAGCTTTCCCTGCTACTGTGTTGAGGGAGCTTTTGATCCTCCATAATAGACAGTCTCCCTCCTTCCCTGTCCTTTCTTGCCATACATCTTCATCACTAAATTTCTCCTCAATTCTCTGAATATAAGCTTATCCTGATACTAGTTTCTAAGAGCAACAAATTTCTAAAGTCTGCAGAAATGTTTGCAAGTACATAGAATGATACAGAATCTAGATTAGGAGTTGATACTTAGGAGTTCATATCTTTTTAATGTCTCTATTGAGAGCTCGGAAGATCTGGAAACAAAACACTTTTATTCTTTCTACGTCTAAGGTGAGATTGCCTGCCTTTAATTATCAGAGGAATCTCTTACGTTATGGAAACTAAAACTTTCTGCATTTGATTCTTCCCTTTTTCTTTCGTCACCGTTTGTCCTCCTACCCTAGCTGGTTGGGTTCTCTTTGATATTTTCCTAAGCACCTTCGTTTATTCATTAAGCATTTATTGAGCACCTACTACATTCTGTGTAGTATGCTGGTTTGAGAAAGTAAAGTAAGTCATGTCCCTATTACATCCTTGAAGAACTCACTTTGTATATGATGGTGCTGAGAGATAGAAAAACCTCTCCAAGCAACTAACAATAATGTAATTTGATAAGTGTTCACAGCTTTAAGCTGAAAGACATTTAGACTTTTCCAGAACAGGCAGAGAGACAGCTGTTGTTTGTCCATTAGGAGGATCTGCTGGTTACTTAATATCTTTGCCCTGATGATGGTTTAGTTGCTCAGTCATATCTGACTCTTTTGCTATGATGATATAAATTTAACTATGTGGTAGACAAGCACATTCAAGCTCATATCTATCCTTCAACAAACCAGAGCATCAGAAACCTTACTGGACTGCATCAGTATTGGCTTTCTTTAGACCTGATTTATGACCTTTGCTTTGGTATGATGCTATAAGCCCTTATTTTGGGATATCATTTTAAAAATTCCATGCACTATGTCACTGTGTTTACTGTAATAAAGTATTAAAAATACTTTATATGGTGTTTTCTCTATCAGGATCATGGGGGAATTTTTTTCCAGGCTGAGGATTAGAAATAGTTACATATTTTGGAGAACTGATTTCTTTTTTTTTTTTTTTTTTTTACTTTATTTATTTTTTTAATTTATTTATTTTAGTTGGGGGCTAATTACTTTACAATATTGTAGTAGTTTTTGCCATACATTGACATGAATCAGCCATGGGTTCACATGTGCTCCCCCTCCCGAACCCTCCTCCCACCTCCCTCCCCATCCCATCCCTCTGGGTCATCCCAGCACTCCATCCCTGAGCATCCGTCCCATGCATAGAACATGGAATGGTGTTCCGCTTCACATATGACAATATACATGTTTCAATGTTATTCTCCCAGAACGTCCCACCTTCACCTTCTCCCTCAGAGTCCACAGGACTGTTCTATGCATCTGCGTCTCTTATTCTGTCTCACATATAGGGTTACCATCACCATCCTTCAAATTCCATATACATGCATTAGTATACTGTATTGGTGCTTTTCTTTCTGGCTCACTTCACTCTGTATAATGGGCTCCAGTTTCATCCATCTCAATAGAACCGATTCAAATGTATTTTTTCTAATGGCTGAGTAATATTCCATTGTGTATATGTACCACAGCTTCCTTATCCATTCGTCTGCCGATGGACATCTAGGTTACTTCCATGTCCTGGCTATTGTAAACAGTGCTGCAATGAACATTGGGGTACACGCGTCTCTTTCAGTTCTGGTTTCCTCGGTGTGTATGCCTAGCAGTGGGATTGCTGGGTCATATGGCAGTTCTAGTCCCAGTTTTTTAAGGAATCTCCACACTGTTCTCCATAGTGGCTGTACTAGTTTGCATTCCCACCAACAGTGTAAGAGGGTTCCCTTTTCTCCACACCCTCTCCAGCATTTATTGCTTGTAGACTTTTGGATAGCAGCCATTCTGACTGGTGTGTAATGGTACCTCATTGTGGTTTTGATTTGCATTTCTCTAATAATGAGTGATGTTGAGCATCTTTTCATGTGTTTGTTAGCCATCTGTATGTCTTCTTTGGAGAAATGTCTGTTTAGTTCTTTGGCCCATTTTTTGATTGGGTCGTTTATTTTTCTGGAATTCAGCTGCAGGAGTTGCTTGTATATTTTTGAGATTAATTGTTTGTCTGTTGCTTCGTTTGCTATTATTTTCTCCCATTCTGAAGGCTGTCTTTTCACCTTGCTCCTAGTTTCCTTTGTTGTGCAAAAGCTTTTAATTTTAATTAGGTCCCATTTGTTTATTTTTGCTTTTATTTCCAATATTCTGGGGGGTGGGTCATGGAGGATCCTGCTGTGATTTATGTCGGAGAGTGTTTTGCCTATGTTTTCCTCTAGGAGTTTTATAGTTTCTGGTCTTACATTTAGATCTTTAATCCATTTTGAGTTTATTTTTGTGTATGGTGTTAGGAAGTGTTCTAGTTTCATTCTTTTACAAGTGGTTGACCAGTTTTCCCAGCACCACTTGTTAAAAAGATGGTCTTTTCTCCATTGTATACTCTTGCCTCCTTTGTCGAAGATAAGGTGCCCATAGGTGTGTGGGTTTATCTCTGGGCTTTCTATTTTGGAGAACTGATTTCTTATTAACTTACAGAGATTATGACCCTTTAACTGACTGTTTTCCTTTTTGAGCTAGGTCTTGATAGTCATGTAGTTCATTCACTCCTATCAACTACATCCCCTTTACTAGATGTCTAAGGCAGTATTTTTCAACCTTTAGACTGTAGTCCAGGCTAAAAATATGTTTTACATTGTGACCTAGTGCGCACACATAATTAAAAATAAAGTTTTACAGAAGAGCACTAATCTCTATTGCAATACCCTATTTTTAGAAACTCTCTTCTTTTCTGTTCAATCTTCTTCCATCTCATCCCATTCTAATCCATCCCATTTTTTTAAAAAATGGTGGTTACAACCCACTAAACTGATTTCATAACTCTTTAGTGAGTTGTAACTCACAGTTTAAGAAACACTGATTCATTCCTTTCCTTGAACACTTCCAGCTACAGAAAATTTAATGCTTCCCGAGGAAGTCCATTTTATCACTGGAAAATTTGGAGAAACTTCCTTCAACTGAGGTTAGCCCTGCCTTGTTGGCGGATCTTGCCTAGTGCCCCCTTGTTCCATCTTTCAGTCTCTTGCGGAACAGCGTAGTCCTTCTTATTCCTGACCACATTTCCAACAGTTGAAGAGAGCATGTCTCCCTGAAAACCTCTCACCCATTTATACTTGCTTGTGGCTCCAGCAAGAAGCTTGGTGGCCAGATGTCAACAGCTGAAGAAAAGTGTCAGGCCAGTGCAATTAGAAATGTTCCCTGAAGCATTTGAGTAATTTGAAGGAAAGTGTTGCTTTTTAAAAACGTCAGTTTAACTGAACAATTGCCCCAATTCCCTACTTTACTTCAGCTTTAGAAAACCTGGCCCCGCTTTGGCTGCACATTGATTTTGCTTAAAGGTGGCAAGTGACAACACAGCCATTACATAAATGACATGAGAAAACAGCCTTCTTCCCCTAAGGTATTTAGCACACTCCACAGATGGCGACGACCTAATTCAGTCCCAAGAAGAAACAAGTGAAATCATTCACTCAATTACCTTCATTGGGTAGAGGTAGTGTGGCTCTCTCAACTCTCCCAGAATAAAAAAAAAACCTTCCTGAAACATCCATGCACGGGCAATTTCATTACAACAGAGTTCCAGTCACCTCTTGTTTTCTTAAACTTGTATTATTGGAAGATTAGTCTTCTGTTTATGGTTACATTGCCAAGTATCCAAAGCAGAACTCTCTCCTTCATTCGAAGTTAATCGAAGTGAAATGGACATGGCATTACCAAGGCCCATGGCCCTATGAGATCAGAAGAATTACTCAATCTGTACCACTTAGGATAGAAATTTTTGAAAGACATTAGGATAAATTGACAAAAATTACTTACCTCAGACTACAGAGTTCAAAATGCAGCTCAGAAAGACTTTATTATAATTGCATGCTGTAATGGGAAAGATTAAAATGTGTGGCTGGATAATAGTCCTCACTTAAGTGATGGCTAAGTCCAATGTTGAGAGGTGATCAAGGGTAATCACTTTGTTCCCAATTCCTATGTGCAAAAGTAAAGAGCAAATCTGTGTCCTTGAAGGGAAGTCTTGGAGCAAATGATTCCCTAAATTGATGGCAAATTCTCTGAAATATGTTGATATTGAGAGGAATATGATTGTCTTTGTAATTGTTTAGCTAGATTCTATAACTAAAGCTAAAGAATAAAACGTGACTATTTAACCAAACTGTTGAGGATGACCCAGGATTTCAGTTCTGTGATAGCTCCTTGGTATTTTCAGATGGCTTTATTTTAAGATTGGTTTCATTTAGAAAACATACTGAGAGACAGAGCAATTATCCCATAAACAATCTTTTCTTAGTAGTTTTCTGTTTCTCTTTCTCATGTCTAGTTTGCATAGTATTTTAGTCTCAGTTTTATCTGTTCTTGGCCAAGATTTCTTTTTAAAATTTATTTATTTTTTAATTGAAGGATAATTGCTTAGAATTTTGTTATTTTCTGTCAAACATCAACATGAATCAGCCATAGGTGTACCTATGTCTCCTCCCTCTGGCCAAGATTTCTTGTACTTAATTTCTTTATTAAATTTGAATTAGGCATTTCAACTTGGAGCTCTTGTGATGAGTGGCAATCAAGAGCCTTACTGAAGTCTTGGCTAAAGTCTAAGTCCTTTGACAGTAGAAGGCCGAGAAAGTGGGAATTGGGAAAAGAGCAAAAATCTATATTCTTTCCCTGAAATCATTTAACATAAGGGAATGGTGTTCCTGGGGTTGGCCAGAGATGACTACCTTAGAAGGGAAGCTATTGCTATTTGAACACAGAAGGTACAGTCAACTGGGTGGAACTTTCAAGAAGCATGAAGAATAAAGCCACATGGTGATTTAGGAAAGATAGCTTTCCCTGCAGTTAGTAGCTTCTTTCATTGCATAATTCCCCCTTGTTTTGAAATAGCTGGGAAAAATCAAGATTTGGACAGACTCATTGTGGAGATTGTGAGGTACTGACCCAGAGGCTGAACGTATCCTGAAGATGGATTTTGTTTGTCACATGCAATGTTAAAAAAAATAAATACGCTCACTCTTAAAGTGTTTTTGTACATAAACAACATGTACAAAAATGTACAGCTAGCATTATACTTAATGGTGAAAGATTGAATGCTTTGCTGCTCAAATCAGGAAAAGGGTAAGGATGTCCACTCCTACCACTTTATTCAAAGAGAACTAGGAGTTCTGGATGGTGGAATAAGACAAGTAAAGAAATTCAAAGGCATACAACTTGGAAAGAAGAATGAACACTGTCCCTATTTGCAGATGATCTGATTGATTGTCTATGTAGAAAATCTAGAGAAATTGACTGAAGAGATCTTTGAACTAAGTTCTTTTAGGTGATAGGATACAGGGTAAACATACAATAGCAGTGGACATGTGTATACTGAAATTAAATAACTTTTGTGTTGTGCTAAGTTGCTTCAGTTATGTCCAACTCTTTGTGACCCCTGGACTGTAGCCCACCAGGCTCCTCTGTCTAGGGGATTCTCCAGGCAAGAATACTGGAGTGGGTTGCCATGCCCTCCTCCATGGGATCTTCCCAACCGAGGGACAGAACCTCCTTCCCTTACGTCTCCTGCATTGGCAGGCAGATTCCTTACCACTGCACCATCTGGGAGGCCTACTAAAGATGCTAGTTCTCCTCAAACTGACGTACGGTTTTAATTCAATTCAAAACGCCAGCATTATTTTTTGAAGATGTAGAAAAAATTATTCTAAAATTTTATGGAAAGGCAAAGCAAATAGGACAGCTTAAATTCTCTGAAAATCAGACCACAGAAGGAGGAATCAGTCTACCAATTTCAAGACTTATTGTATAGTGACAGTAATCGAGACTGTGTGCTATTAGTAGTGGGATAAACACATCAATGGGTTTCCCTGGTGGCTCAGGCAGCAAAGAATCTGACTGCACTGCAGAAGACTTAGGTTCAATCCCTGGGTCGGGAAGATCCCCTGGAGAAGGGAATAGCTACTCACTCCAATATTCTTGCCTGGAGAATCCCATGGATGGAGCACCCTGACGGGCTAAAGTCTATGGCGTTGCAAAGAGACAGACATGACTGAGCGACTAACACACACACGTGCAAACACATCAATAAATGAAGTAAAATATAGAAACTAGAAATAGACCCACATAAACATTCCCAAGTAAGTTTTGACAAAAATGCAAAAACTAATGTTGCTAGAACAAGTAGATATCCAGGCACACAGAAATAAACCTCACCCTAATTCTCATACTTTTTGTAAGAATTAATTCCAAAAGACTTAAGTGTAAAACATAAGCCTCCAATAATCTTAAAAACAATATAGGAGAAAATTTCTGGAAACTAGAGTTAGGCAAAAAGTTCTTAGACTTGACACCAAAAGTATTATCCATAAAAGGTAAGTTGGATAACCTGGATTTCAAAAAACTAAAAACTTATGCTCTGTGAAAGGCTATTAGGAATGAAAGATAAGCTAAAAAGTGGCTGAAAAGTATTTTCAAACTACATTTCTGACAGAAAACTAGTATCTAGAATATATTTTTAAAAATCTCAAAACTCAACTAACAAAACACCAAAAAATCCAGTTGGAAAATGAGCAAAAGACACAAAGAGACAATTACCAAAAAGGATAAACAGATAGCAAAGAAGCATTTTGAAAGATGTTCAACATCATTAGCAATTAGGGAAATATAAGTTAAAACTACAATAAGATATCACTACTCACCTATCAAAATGGCTAAAATAGAACGCAGTGACATCAAATGCTGACAAGTTTACAGAAAAATGATCACTCATATATCGCTGGTGTAAATGTGTGTAAATCACTCATATACCACTGGTGTAAATATGGTGTAAATATTTTTAAGAAGCCATGCAGTTTCTTAAAAATCTAGCCATATAACTAACATATAACCTGGCAATTGCACTCCTGGGTATTTATTCCAGAGAAATAAAAAATTTTGATTGTACCGAAAACCTGTACATGAATGTTTATATTAGTTTTATTCATACTTTAAATGGATGAATGGTTAGCAAACTGTAATACATCAGTATCATGGAATAAAAAGAAACAAAAATATTGACAAACACAGTAACCTGAGTAATCTCCAGAAAATAATCCGGAGTTAAAAAGAGCAGTTCTAAAGGTTTATAAACTGCGATTCATGATTTGTAACACAACAAAGTTATAGAAATGGAGAACAAATTAAGAACTGTCAAGCATTCAGGAGAGAGTGGGAATAGGAAGTGGGTGTCATCGTAAAAGAGTAACACGAGGGAATCCTTGCAGGGATGGAGATGTTCTGTATTCTGACTCTACCATCCTGGTTGTGATGTGATACTATTGTTTTTCAAGAGGGAATCTAGGTAAAGGGTACATGGGATCTTTGTATCATTTCTTATAACCGTATATGAACCTATGATTATCTCAAAACAAAAGTTTTTAAAAAAAGCCTTTAGGCAGGATCTTCCGTTCACCAGAGATTCCACAGTTTTCAACTTCATCCATTAAAGTATATTAGCCCCAAGGAACTTCCACTTAATTTCAACTATTTTCAATTTAATTTTGAAGCTAGTAGTTTGCTGTGCATCATTTGTTTTCTGTCTGGCACTTATAGGCATGTGAGACACACAAAAAAGAGAAAAGGATCTTGCTAACAAAATACAAGAAGAAATGTCATGTTACATTCTTCTGTTGGTGACAGATGAAAATGGGGTGGGCTTTAGCATTTGGAGACATTTGGGTTCTCACACTAGTTCAGAGACTCACAGTTGATAAGGGGACCCATTGTGCCATAAGGATCTCAGCGTGTCTCTCTCCTCCATTAAATTCCTTGAAGGCAGGAACCATAACTTGTTTGTTCTTTTTACTCCCTTCCCCTCTCCTCTCTTCCCCCCACCTAGCACAGAGCCTTAATCTAGCACTTAATAGGGGAGAGAATAGATTTATAAGTTGATTAGTAACACACAATGATCACTATACTAATCACAAATATCCATGATCTGGTAACTACCTTTCTAACCTTAATTTACTTCCCTCCAGGTGCCTAGTGATTAGCCAGCCTGAACTGCTCCAGACTGAATACATGTTGGGGAGTTTTCACTGCCTTTGCCCACACCAATTCTTTGGTCTGATGTTCCCTCGTCCATCCCCACAGGCCCCCAAAATATTGATCTTTTAATAGTCACTCTAAAGGATGCCTATTCCAAGAAGTCTTCTGTGCTGCAAATACTATTTCATGGTTTGTCTATATCTTTTGTCACTTTCAACTGTGTAAGGAGGCTTGGGTCACTCTGTGCTGCTGCAAGGCCATTGGGGCCAGTATGTCCTAGTCCTTCCAGAACTTCTCACAGAAATGGGTTCAGTACAGTGCCCACAGCAGACCCCGTTAAGTGTGCATTAAAAGAGAAAGAAAGATTAGAATGCTCAGTACTGCTTAGCTTAGGTAAGGAGGCTCTTGGGGTAGCCAAATAAAAATGATAGAAAACTAGAAAGGAGCCTGAGAGTGGATCAGAAGCAATAGCAGATGATGCTAAAATGTTGCAAGGCTGATTTTATGTGGCATTGGTAGAGATTAGGCTGCTCACCATAGCCAGTTTCACTGTAAATCATGTAACAGACCTTGTAGAAATGCCAAGATAGTAGAAGCCTGCTTAAAAACGCTGAGCTCCAAGACACGCTTGACTTGAAACATTGTTTACTCTCTTCATTAGGAACTAAAGGGAAGCAAGTACAAGGCAGTGGGTAGCAATTACCTAATATCTTTACCGAAGGGGAGATTTTTCAAAATGTGCTTTTCTCACTAATCCTTGAGGGGAAATGAGGTTTATTTATGGTGTCAGGAGAGAACAAGGCATTAATAGTAAAAGATTTTATATGACTTCATGTTTTTAGGAAAGTCATTTGTTTACAAAAAAAGCTCAATCAACCTGATTTGAAAACTAGCAGAGGATTTGAATAGGTACTTTTCTAAAAGAAGACATAGATGGCCAACAGGTACATAAAAAATGCTCAATCAAACCCAAAGGTATTTAATATAGTCCAGATTTGAATGTCACCTGATTTTGCACCCAAATTTCAGACTAAAGGAAGTAATTATGATAGAGAGTATACAGTGATATAAGAAGATAAAGATTATAAATATTTACTTACCATAGATGAAAATCTTAGAGTTAGACCATCCTATAGTCAGGGAAAGAATGGACTAATTAAGTGCCTTCCTTTTCTCTCTAGCTTTAACTAAAATTGTATGGGGGTAACGGAGATGTCTGAGTGACTGGACAACAGCAACGGAGATGTCTAAAGTTACTGAAATGTTTTGTTTGATAGTTCAGGATAACAGTCTTTCAACCAAGAACTAATTATCTAAATAAGATAAACTGAAGTCCAGTTATATGAAAGTAATTATGGCTTGTTTTATCCCCTTTCATTTGCATGCTTGCATGCTAAGTTGCTTCAGTCATGCCCAACTCTTTGTTACACTATGGACTTTGTCCATAGAATTCTCCAGGCAAGAATACTGGAGTGAGAGGCCATTTCCTCCTCCAGGGAATCTTTCCAACCCAGGCATCAAACTTATGTCTCTTACATCTCCTGCATTAGCAGGCGGATTCTTTACCACTAGTGCCAACTGGGAAGCCACCAATTCTTGAAGAAGACCACCAATCATTAAAAATGATATCTCATGTTTGGACAAAACTTTGTACTTTTCTAATTCAATCATAAGAGACTATTATGAATAACTGTGCACCAACAAATTGGACAACTTAGGAAAAATGGATGAATTCCTAGAAACACTCAATCATCCAAGACTAAATCTGGAAGAAATATATAATCTGAACAGATTGATTACTAGTAATGAAATTAAATCAGTAATAAAAAAAAAAAATCCCCCCAAAGGAAGTCTTGCACCAGACAGTTTCACAGGGGAATTCTAACACACATTTTAAAAAGAATTAATACCTAGCCTTTTCAAACTATTCCAAAAATTTGAAGAAAAGGGAATAATTCCAAACTCATTCTGTGAGATCAACATTATACCCAAACCAGACAGACACAACAAAAAAGGAAAATTACAGGCCAATATTCCTGAATACCCTAATTACAAATTGCTCAATAAAATATTAGTAAGCCAAGTTCAACAATACATAAAAATGATGATACCTCATGTTCAAGTGGGATTTAACCTAGGGATGCAAGGATGGCTCAATATCCACAAATCAATCAACATGACACATCACATTAACAATATAAAGAATTAAAAAATCACATGATCCTCTCAGTAGATGCAGAAAAAGCATTTGACAAAACTCAACATCTCTTCATGATAAAAACTCTCAACAAATTGAGTAAAGAGGGAACATATCTTAACATTAAAGCAGCCTTTTATGACAAATCCACATCATACTGAATGGTGAAAGCTAAAGCTTGAAAGCTTTACCTCTAAGGTCAAGAACAAGACAAAGATGTCAACTTAAAATATTTCTTTTTAACGTAGTTTGGAAGTGCTAGCCACAGCATTCACACAGGAAAAATAAATGAAAGGCATCCAAATTGGAAGAGAAGTAGAAGTCACTATTTAGAGTTGTCACAATACTATGTATATAGAACATGCTAAAGACTCCACCAGAAAGGCATTAGAACTAAAAATGAATTCAGTGAAGTTGCAGGATACAAGGAAATATACAGAAACCTATTGCATTCCTATACACTAATGATAAACTATCAGAAATAGGAATAAGAAAACAATAAACTTTATTCACTTACAATAGAATAAAACAGTAAGATCCCTAGAAATAATATTAGCTACAGAAGTGAAAGACTTGTACTTTGAAAACCATAGGACATTGTTGAAGGAAACTGAAGATATATAGATAATCAACAAAGACATACTGTATAGCACAGGGAATTCTGCTCAATATTCTATAATAATGTAAAAGGGAAAAGAATTTGAAAAAGAACAGATATTGTTGTTCAATTGCTAAATCATGTCTGACTCTTTATGACCCCATGGACTGTGGTATGCCAGGCTTCCCTGTTCTCCACTATCTCTGAGTTTGCTCAAATTTGTGTCCATTGAGTCAGTAATGCTATCTAACTATTTCATCCTCTGCTACTTCCTTCTCCTTTTGCTTTCAATCTTTCCCAACATCAGGGTCTTTTCCAGAGAGCTCTTCCCATCAGGTGGCCAAAGTATTGGAACTTCAGCTTCAGCATCAGTCCTTCCAATGAATATTCAGGGTTGATTTCCTTTAGCATTGACTGGTTTGATCTCCTTGCTGTCCAAGGGAATCTCCAGAGTCTTCTCCAGCACCACAATTTGAAAACATCAATTTTTCAGCATTCAGCTTTCTTTATTGTCTAACTCTCACATTCATACATGACTATTGAAAAAAACCATAGCTTTGACTATATGTACCTTTGTTGGCAAAGTGATAATAACCTAAACGGGAAAAGAATTTGAAGAAGAATAGATATATTTATGTATAAACCTGAATCACTTTGCTGTAACCTGAAACTCTTAAGATTGTAAATCAACTATAAATCTAATATAAAATATATTTTTTTAAGTTAAGAAAAATAAAATTGAAGATAATATGAAGATAATACAAATTGATGGAAAGATATTCCATTCTCAAGAAATGGAAAAATTAATATAGTTAAAATGTACATCCTACCCAAAGCAATATACAAATTCAATCCAATCCCATGAATTTTTTCACAGAATTGGAACCAATAACGTTAAATTTTGTACGGAACCATAAAAAGAACTTGAATAGCCAAAGTGGTCTTGAGAAAAATGAACGAAACTAGGAATATCAAGCGTCCTGTCTTTAGACTATACTGCAAAACTACAGTAATCCAAATGGTATGGTACTGGCACAAAACAGACACAGAGAGAATGAGACAGAACAGAAATTGCAGAAATGGACTCACAGTCATATGGCCAATTAATCTATGGCAAAAGGCAAGAATATACAATGGGGAAAAGATTTTTCCAATAAGTGGTATTTGGAAAATTGAATAAATAAAATAGATGAAATAAAATGAAACTACAACATTTCTTACACTGTATACAAACATAAACTCAAAATGAATTAAAGACCTAATTGTAAGACCAGAAACCATAAAACTTCTAGAAGAAAACATAGGCAGTATACTCTTTGATATTTGTCTTAACAATAATTTTTTTTGGATCTGTCTCCTCAGTAATGGAATCAATAGCAGAAATAAACAAACAGGAATTAGTCAAACATAAAAGCTTTTGCACGGTGAAGGAAACCATCAGCAAACTAAAAAGGCAACCTGCTAAATGGGAGAAAATATTTGCAAAACTATGTCTTATAAGGAGTTAACATCTAGAATACATAAAGAAATAATAATATTTAATATTAAAAAAAGCCCAGAGAATGGATACATGTGTATGTATGGCTGAGTCCATTTGCTGTTCACCTGAAACTATCACAGAATTGTTAATTGGCTACACCTCAATTTAAAATAAAAAGTTAAAAAAAAAAAGCTCAATCAATCTGATTTGAAAACTAGCAGAGGATTTGAATAGGTACTTTTCTAAAAGAAGACATAGATGGCCAACAGGTACATAAAAAAATGCTCAACATCACAAGCCATCAGGGAAATGCAAATCAAAGCTATGATGAGCTATCACTTCATACCTGTCAGAATGGCTATCATCAAAAAGACAAGAAATAACACGTGTTGGCAAGGATGTGGAGAAAAGGAACCCCTCATGTACTGTTGGTGGAAATGTAAATTAGTACAGCCACTATGGAAAACTATGAATTTTCTCGAAAAATTAAAAATAGAACTACCATAGGATTCAGAATTCATAAATATTCCTGGATATTTATTTGAAGGAAAAAAAGATTAATTTGAAAAGATAATTGCACTCCAATATTCATAGCAGCATTATGTACGATAGCCATGATATAGAACAGGTGAATGAACGAAAAGATATGTACAGGTACACACTTCACTATATAAAATAGATAACTAATAAGAACCTACTGCAGAGCACAGGGAACCCTACTCAATACTCTGTAATGACATATGGGAAAAGAATAGAAAAAAGAGTGGATATATGTAAATGCATTAATGATTCACTTTGGTGTACAGAAGAAACTAACACAACATTGTAAATCAAATATACGCCAATAAAAATTAACAAAAAAGAGCATATGTTGTGTGTATATATATATATGTGTGTGTGTGTATACACATATACACACACAAACACACACACACGTGCACACATGATGGAATATATTACTCAACAATAAAAAATAATGAAAATTTGCTGTTTGGGACAATAGATGGGACTGCTCAGTGAAGTAAGAGAGAGAAAGACAAACACTGTATGTTTTCATTTGTCTGTGCAATTTAAAAACTAAAATAAATGGACAATTACAGCAAAACAGAAACAGACTCACAGACACAGATAACAAGCTAGTGGTTACCAGCAGGGAAGGGGGTGGGAGGAAGGGCAAAAGAGGTGAAGGGGATTAGGTGGAGAGGTACAAACAATTGGGTATAAATAAATAAGTTGCAGAACTTTCCTGGTGGTCCAGTGGTTAACAACCCACCTGCCAATGAATGGGATGTGGGTTCAAACCTTGGTTGGGAAACTAAGATATCACATGCTGCGGGGCAGCTAAGCCCTCGCTCCACAACTAGAGAAGCCCATATTGCAGCTACCATGCCTGTGTACTCTAGAGCCCGTGCTCCACGACAAGAGAAGCCCACCCCCCGCCCCTGCAACCCCCCACTCCCCCATGGCAGCTAGAGAAAGCCCTGTGTGGTGCTGCATGGAAGAGCGCATGGACTGCAACACAGACCCAGCGCAGCTAAGATAAATAAAGTTACAAGGATGTAATGTGGAGCATTGGCTCCCCCCGCCCCGTGGCTCAGCAGGTAAAGAATCTGCCTGCAATGAAGGAGTCGCAGGAGCTGCAGTTTCGATCCCTGGGTGGAGAAGATCCCCTGGAGAAGGAAATGGCAACCTATTCCAGTATTCTTGCCTGGAGAATCCCATGGACAGAGAAGCCTTGCTGGCTACAGTTCATGGAGTCACAAAGAGTTGGACCTGACGAAATGACTGAGCGCACACAAGCACGCACAATGCACAGCACAGGGAATACAGTCAGTATTTTATACTACTTTTATATTGAGCATAATCTATAAAAATATTGAGTCATTATGTTACACAGCTGAAACTAATATAATACTGTAAGTCATCTATACGTCAATTAAAAGAACACTTTGTACTTTTCGAAATATATTTGCATAGTTTATTTTATTCCATCCTCCTTACAAGAATCATCTTGTGGTTCAATCAGGGATTATTATATTTATTTTACACACGAGTAAACTAAGAAGCAAAGCAAAACACAACTCCCCAGTAAATGATGTGTTAGATTTTAGAGTCGGAAGGCATTTTATGTGATTACACCTGTGAAAGCATGATCATATAATGTAGTTGCTCCTGTGGTCTTTAGGTCTAGCTACTTAGCTTTAAGCTGTGTGGAGTTACTCTCCTGTTTTGTAGATAAGACCTCTGAAGTCTGACCAGATTGTGTCTTGGCCAGGTCACATGACTGAGACATTGTGGCCACAGTATACACGCTGGACAGTGGGCTAGGGAGCTCTTCACAGACTTTACTCTGAATCAGTTAAGGTTTGGTTCCAGGACATCCAAATTCACTTGTGTACCACAACTTTCTATTTGTGTCTATGGAGAGATGTGACATTGGAAAAAAAAACGTCTTGAACCTATAGCAAACAGCTGTAACCTTGGATGTAAGAAAAGTGGTGATACATCACGGAGAAAGAAGCTCTATGCCCTGAAGCAGATGACATGGCTTTGCCTGGGACCCCAAGGCAAGGGAGCCACTGGATAACTCATTCATTATGCAGCGGCCTCTACTGTTGAAGACCGCACATATTGACCGAGAATTTTGGGGGTGCTGATGAAGCTACCACAATTCACTGAGAGCAGAGGTGTATAACAGAATCTCCTAGAGAACAGCTGGCACAACAGGCTTAAGTGTAAGCTCGGCATGGAAGCACGGAGGCTCCTGTCTACAAGGGGCCCTCCTGGGCTGGAACCAGAAACATATTCACAGTGAGTGGTAGGGGCTGAAGATGAGAGAGCCCTCTTTAAGTATGAAGACCAGGGAAAGTCTCTTGGCACCTTTAAGTAATCCTATGGTCAGTGGAAAGAAATACCAGTGATAATGGAAGTTGGATTTCTTGCCATTCAATGTCATCTGGCACGGATTAAATCTGATTTAGAAAAATAAATGTGACATTTAGTCTATCTACTTATCTAATAAAAATAACAATATATGTACAGTTCTTTAGAGTTTGCACTATACATTCATACCTGCTGTCTCATTGGGTACTAAGAACGCTGTAAAGGGGTTAATGTTGTGGTTATATCCATTGTATAAGAGATTTTCCCAAAGTGCCAGAGTTTACAACCGGCAAGGTAGCTCTCATTGAGAGAGCAGCCCCTCCTTCATGTCTAAGCCATTTCATACAGTTCCCTCTTCTCCCAGCTGCAACTGAAGTGCTCATTTAACCAGTGTTCCCTCAGGAACTATAACATATCAGGCACTGTATAAGGCGTGGGCCTCCAAAGTCTAATAACACACGGTCCCTGGCCTCAAGGAAGCTTAACCTTGAAGAGAACTCTGGAGCAGAATGGGGGGCCATGGAGAAAGGAGCTGATAGCTGAAGATGCAGAGAAAGCCGGAAACCCAATGAATGAAAGTGCTTCAAACTTTTGCTCCAGAAACTATAAATAGCCATTAAAGGAGTTTGTCCTTTCAATTTATTTTTTTTTTAGATTATAGAAACCATTGAATTATTAATTAATAAACCAATTCAATAAGTATTTTAGGTGTTAGGACATGTATGATGCCAAGGACTTAGTAGTTACCAAGATGGAATGAGTCTCTGTCCTCACAAACTTTATATTCTGTTGGAAGGGGATGGACAAAACTCATGTTAGAAATAAACATAAGAAATTCATTAAGAACTGTGATGATGGCATGCCATGAAGAATATACACAAGGTCCTGGGATAAGGAGAAGTAAGTGTTAAACAATCAGAAGCAAATTTCAAAAATCTCTTCTCCTAACTTCCACCTCCATTTCCCCTATGGTACACATTCTTTCACATCTTTGTTGTTCTTGTTGAGTTTCGAAGATGTGTCTGACTCTTTGCGACCCAATGGACTTCAACACACCAAACTCCTCTGTCTTCCACTATTTCCTTGAGTTTGCTCAAACTCACATCTATTGAGTTGGGGATGCCATCCAACCATCTCATCCTCTGTCGTCCCCTTCTCCTCCTGCCCTCAATCTTCCCCAGCATCAGGGTCTTTTCCAGTGAGTCAGCTCTTCCCATCAGGTGGCCATGGTATTGGAGCTTCAGCTTCAGCATCAGTCCTTCCAGTGAATATTCAGGGTTGATTTCCTTTAGGACTGACTGGTTAGATCTCCTTTCTATCCAAGGGACTTTCAAGAATCTTCTCCAACACCACAGTTCAGAAGCATCAATTCTTCTGTGCTCACCCTTCCTTATGGTCCAACTCTCAGATCCATACATGACTACTGGAAAAATGATAGATTTGACTAGAAAGACCTTTGCCAGAAAAGTGATGTCTCTGCATTTTAATATGTTGTCAGGGTTTGTCATAGTTTTCCTTCCAAGGAACGAGTGTCTTTAATTTCATGACAGCAGTCACAGTCTGCAGTGATTTTGGAGAGGGGCAGTAAGGTGCTGGGTTCTGGGGTCTAGACCACAGGAGAATGTTCTGGGCTGAGCAGTGGCTGAGGAGCTTTGGCGGCACACAGGTGAGGACTGACTGCAGATGTGGGGGTGAAGGAAGACGCTCTGAGGGATGGGGATTTGGAGGGTCCCAGAGATCCGAGGAGAAAGCCCAGGGCGCATCCATATTCAAACGGTTCACTGAGCAAAGGAGCTGCTAATGGAGACTCCTGAAGCCAGATGCCTCTTACTGTGCACAGAAGGGCCCTTGGGGCTACTCTCTGCCCCTGGTGCTGCTGTCTCCAGTCTGAGCAGAGGGCTTTGATATCAGCACACCTCCTCCTCTTGTAGACAAGTCTCTCCCGTCTCCTCTGTCCCCACTGCAGCCTGGGGCAGGATCAGAGATTCTCACCAGGTCTCCCCCCACCACTGAAGGATGTAGGCCTGAGTCTCACTGGCCGCTTGTTTCATTCCTCCTGGCTTGCAGCCAGGAAACCAACACACGCCATCGGATCCCGCTTCCTCCACATTCTCCGGAGGGCCCAGGTCTCTTTCTGACCTCCACTGCAGAGCTCATTTTACCATTTCAGAAAAGGTGGTGGAATCTTTCACTCGCTCACTGCAGCTTAATTTATGCCAAGGAAGTGAAATGAATTCTCCTTAACGAAGTTCCAGGGAATGAGCTCAACCCCACATTTGGTTTTTGATTTAAAAGACCACTCTGAGATCTGGCTTGTCCTCCAAATACCAGAAAACTGGCTCCTGCCCATATGGAAATATTTGTTGTGTAAACTGGACTGATAGGCAGCAATTTTAAAAATGACTTTTACCCAGTTTTTGTCCAGTGGGACTAAAGGAGTTGTAGGTAAAACAGAAAGAGAAAACTTCAGCGTTTGTCTCAGTTGATGGTGACATGGTTTACAGAAGGACTTGTGAACGTAGACATGATCTAAGAAGCCTGAGTTTATGGAAGAACAACAGACACTATGTAAAACACCTGGTCTTTTAAATAGGAACCTGATACTTTCTCATTTAGCCAACCAGAGCTTGCCGATTAACTCATGGTCTCTGGCTCCGTGGCTGTTTGTCTCTCCACTTTGATGCAATGTAAATTTGGCATACATCTAGGGCCATCCGTAGTTGAAGACTGCCATGGCAAATGAGTCATAAGCATTGAATGTTATGGTTGGAAGGGGCTTTAAGAGACCATCTAGGCCCACCCCCTCATTTTCAGATGAGGAGACTGAGAATAAAAACTTGTCCACCATCACATGACTAGCTGATGTACTGGATTTCCCTTGGAATTCCCAATCTCCAGGCTCGTGGAATTAGGACACCTCCATGCTGTTACTCAGCAGTAGTCAGAAAAGCTGGTTTTTGATTTCTTCTTCTCCCTACCTGCCCCTCCCTACCTCCTGTGCCTCCAGATAAGCAAAAAGTTAAACCCTTGCCCTTGCTGAGAAAATTCGGTCTTAGACAAGCTCTCTGATGTCCCCTCCAAGCTGATGGACAATTCTAAGAAAGCTCTTCTCATATACAAATTTTGGAGTCACTGCTGACTTTGACCATGAATGTTTGGATGATGAATCTGGCAGGAACATAAAGGGTAAATATGGAGTGAAGAGGAGTATTTAAAACTGTTGGAAGCCATTATAATGCACTAGACACTGCATAATAAAAAAGCATACCAGATCGCAGGGCTGTCCATGGTTCACTTCCATTTGTATATGTGGCTTCAGTGATGTTTGAAGCATGTTTCACACTCACAGAGGGTCATTAAGAAAAAATATCTTCCCTCTCTATGCTAAGTGAATTAATGAGCTGAATAATGGGTGGAAAAGAAACACAGTGCAACTTTTTCTTGGTGTGTGTGTGTGTGTGTGTGTATATATATATATATATATATATATGTATATGATCATACTAGTGAAAATAAATAAATATTACAGTACAAAAAGGAAAAAAGTTGTGGAGCAATACTTTTAACTATACTAATATGTTTTTGCAAAAAGGGAAAATCCTTATACCTATATTGGTCTGAAACTGGAGTGAGTATTATAGCGCAAATTTGTCAATGACAAATTTATCTTCTTTGCTTATTCACATTCCAAAAATAGTATAACCAAATTTTTCATCCTATCTTCACTTATAACGGATGGAAGAACACTCGGTTAATTTCAATTTTAATTTTTTTCATGTGAAGCAACATATATATGAATAGAAAATTCTTGCACATAAGGATAAATTTGGTAGAAATTGACAAAAATTCCAATCACAATGTTCTAGAAATTGTAATACTGTTCATTTTTTCATTTTTATCTTTTATACAGGCATATTTCTAGTGGCTCTGAAATATCTCTCAGCAAAAACATCTCCACCAAAATATCTTCACTAGAAAGAAAGTTTATCAGAAATATCTATTGTTTCTGGTAAGAAATTCCAAAGTTTTAAATCTTCTGCAACAATCATTTGAAAGTGACTAAATTACAAAAGAAATGGACATTTTTTGACCTGTAACTTTATTTTTTAAAAGTTAGTTATTTATTTTAGTTGGAAGATAATTACTTTACAGTATTGTGGTGTTTTTTGCCATACATCAACATGAATCGGTCACAAGTACACCCATGCCCTCCCATCCTGACCCCCGCCCACCTCCCTCCTCATCCTACCCCTCTAGACTGTCCCATGTACCGACGTTGGGTGCTCTGCTTCATTCAGTGAACTTGCACTGCCCGTCTATTCTCATATTGTAACGTACGTGTGTCAATGTCATTCTCTCAATAGAACATGTGTCTAATTCTAGGTGAAAATTTGTGGGATTCAGATATTATTGTCTAATTGCTTCTGGTAATATAAGAGCATTATTTTTTGTGGTTTCTCCTGTCATTCTTCAAAATTTCATTCTTTTTTTCCTAAGAAATGTCCATTTCCTTGTATTTTTTGGTGCATGGTTAATAGCCTTACACAGTCTGTGTAAGCTGACCTAAAAGAGTCCATTTTAAAGTTTGATGTCTGATTATGCATTGCTCAAAGCTGCTGCTGGTTGTTTGCAAATATTTTTGTGTTTGGTAAATCTCATCTAAAGTTTTACATCAGAAAAAAAATCAGAAAAAAAAAACTTCATCAAAGAAAGTAAAATTTGAACTGATTTTCTTGTGCCATATTTTCTTTTGTGTCTTTCTATGGACATAGCTTCATCCTCCCTGGGAAAGCCTTTTCACTGTTGGACCTACATTCTGCAGTGTTTTCCAACAAGGATGCAATCCGGGAGTGAGTGAATTGTTTTTTTTTTTTCTGAAAGTTCCAAAAAAGTTAAAACTTCAAGTGCTCACCCAGAATGTCAAATTGAAGTATTTAAAATTCTCTTTCTTTGCCTTTACAATTGCTATGTTATCACTGCTTGTTTTTATTTGCTTCCTAAACACAAGAATATGTAGTACCATGGGTATGGGTTGGAGAGTTGATCTGTGCCCAAAGTGAGCTACAAAGATTTATTCTGAACTATTACCAACTTACTCTCAAAACAAACATGTGTGGCTGAGTCTACATGTGATGAGGGCTGGCTATATAACTAGGAGTTTTCTGAATTAACTTCCATGCATAATACAATAACTATTAAAGGATAATTAATGAAGATGTATTACTTTGAGGTTTGCGTATTAATGGTAAAACTCAATGGAAACTATAATAATTGTTTAGAGCTTAGACGAAAGATTTTGGGAGGAGATAGTAGCTTCTCACTGACCTTGTTTAGAGCTATCAATGCATGGTGATAATAAAAAGTAGATCAGCTTTTTTGTCAGCTTTATTACGGTTTATAAATTCTCTGCAGGAAATGGGCCCCACAAAGTACTGCTCAAAGCAAGAAATCAAGTATTTCTATCACGGGGAAGAATTCCTCATTATTTGTCCGCTTTAGAACTTGAACCTATGTCTGCAGACTCTGGTTCTTGTCAAGGCGTCTAAGGGAATACGGGAAACGGTAAAACTGCATCTGGCAGCAGGAGTAGTGGAAAGTGAAAGACTGTAGCCCACCAGCTCCTCTGTCCATGGAATTCTCCAGGCAAGAATACTGGAGTGGGTTGCCATCTCCTTCTCCAGGGGATCTTCCTGACCCAGGGATAGAACCCAAGTCTCCTACATTGTAGGCTGATTCTTAACCATCTTAGCCACCAGGAAAGCTTCCCTGGTGGAGCAGTGGGGTGATATGGTATTTTAGCCCACAAAAAGCACTGAAGATCCCCTGACAGATAGATTCATGAATGGCCCTTGTAATCAAGGGGAAGAATTTAGTCCTAAAAAGAGACTCAGCTGAATCTAAAAGATTAAGAAATAAAAATGTTAATTAGATGCAGAATTTTCTCTGGTGTTGAAGGAATATTTTCATAGTCTGTTGTTAGAATAGGCATTTTGAACTCTGAGTCTTCCAGATTATGTAAAGAAAGAGTATGTAAATATCATTATTTCTTTATCCCTGACTTGTGCATAGAGCTCTGGACCTTAGTTCCTGGAAGCAAGGATCTGGGGTCTGCCATTGAACCAAAGGCCCAGAAGCAGCTTTTGAACAGCAGACTCCAGGAAATAGTGAAGGACAGGGAAGTCTGGCGTACTGCAGTCCACGGGATCTCAGAGTCAGACACGACTGAGCGACTGAACAACAACAGGTTTCCCAGGTGGCTAAGTGGTGAAGAATCCACCTGCCAATGCAGGAGATGCAGGAAACTCGGGTTTGACCCCTCGGTTGGGAAGACGCCCTGGAGAAAGAAAGAAATGGCAACTCACTCTAATATTTTTGCCTGGAAAATTCCATGGACAGGGAACCATGGTGGGCTATAGTTCACAGGGTCGCAAAGAGTCAGACACGACTGAGCACACACACAGGCAGGGCTCCTTCAGTCAGTGACGTTATCCAACTGAAAAGCTAATGATCTTGGAATATTTGCAGTTCACACTAACTATGATAAATCCTTATTGCCAAACTGTTTAATGGGATACTGATTCAAGGGAAAACCTTTGAAAGCCACACTGCTTGCCACGTATCAGTGAACTTCTGCTCAGCACCTTTTCTCGTCACGTCTTTTTAAAAATATGTTGATATTATACAGCTGTGAAACTGTGTAATCTGCGTTTGTGTAACCTTTGGTACTTGAATCTTAACTAAGAATGTTCTATTTTGCCAAAAACTTTCAGCTCACTTAAATGCATTGCAATAACACTGCACTATTAACACCTTATGTGCTATGAGAAACTTGATGTCCAGCAGCTCAGAGGTTAAGCCTACAGTGTTGGAGTCTTGTGTGTGAGTGTATTGTGTCTGTGTGTGTATAGTAACTAATCATTTATTTTAATAGGATGCTCATTTGAGAGGGAGACAGGCACTCTAGTTACATAGAGCTTTTAAGGAGAGAAGTGATGCACATGTTAAATTGCTCCTTCGGTTTACCAGTAGACTTATTAAATCATGAACTGAAGGAAATTCTGACTGAGTAAGTTACAATGGGCTGACAGGAAAGTCTGAGCTAGAAGATGCTGGTCCTAGGGACCTTGTTTCAATTCAAGGTTAATTATGGAAATAATTTCAAAAATCTAGAATTAGTTGTTCTGAACAGGAACCGCAAACGCAGGGTTGGGTTTCTGTCCAAGGTATCATCCGTGGAGATCTCCTGCATTATGTTAGACCAATATCATGGCCCAAGTTTACCAAAGCAGCTAAAGAAATTAAACAAGGAATCTGTCACAACATACTCCCATGTCCTGGATAAGATTTGCAGCCATCACATTTTATCCATTAATTTAAAGAAGTACCATGTTATTTTCAAAGTCAGCCACATGGGACCAGTGGGCGTATGCATAGGGCTGGACTGGGTGCTATAAATGGGCAGACTTGGTGTGTAGTATAGGGCAACTCATATTTCCCAGTATAAAAAAAGTCCATACATGCTGTCTCCCTGTACATGAGAATGTGATTTTCATTCAGGAGTGGTTTCTGCAGGTCACATAGAGAATAAGTGTGAGGGTCAGCTGGAAGCAACACTGTGACAAGTTAAATGTGTTTTCAGACATGATAAGGATGCCTCAAAGAAGGGGAGAGTTCTGCTGGTAGGACTTTAGACTACTGTGAAGTTTAAGTTCATTTTGTTTGAGGGTCTTCATTTCCACTTGGGTGCTTTTTCTGCAATTAGAGGGTTCTAACACCAGATGGCACCTTTGTTATAATCATAAGATCTGAAGACCTAGAATTAATCAATGTGTATGAGTGTGCCTGTGATACAAATATCTGTGTAAATATATATGTACGTGTAAAAGTATAAATGTATTTATACATCTCATCAAGTGTATATTTACATATGTACATGTAAATCGACTGTCCGGAGTCAAAGTTAAGTTCTGTTATCAATTTGCCTTGATTTTGGGCAAAAAACAAACACCTATCTATATCTCAGTTTCCTCATTTGTAAAGTGAGGCTAATGATAGTGCCTATTTTATGGTGCCTATTATATTTTTTAATGAGTTCATATATTTAAATACTTAGTGTCTGGTATATGGTAACTGTCTGGTGTATAAGTGTTAACTCGTATCATCATATAATTTGTTCAAAGGCTGATCTATGACTATCCCTCCATCAATAATTCCAACTTTGTACTGTTGTGTGGCAGCCGTCTGGGGTGGGGAAGGATTTAACCCACTACCACCCTCAAGTGAGGGGCCTGACCTCTGTAATTTAAGCAGATGGTCTCTGTTGCCACAGTGACTGGACCACGTAATCCAAACACAAGTATATGGCATTTTCCCAAACTGGAATTTGTTTGGGTACAAGAAGGGATGTTGACCTACATTAGATCAATGAAATTCGGGTGAAGTTTTCCTGGGGGAAATAAGTTCTGTGACGTATGAGTGCAAATTGAAGATGCTGCTAAATCTCACAGGTGGAAGAACAGCAAGACCAAAAGGCCAGTCCTTGAGGACACAGTGCAGCATTTGGGTCAAACCAGTACTGAGGTTTGCCTTCTCTCTGAGACCAATAAATCCCCTTCATTAGAGATGCTTCTTCTGATAGAGTCCTAATTGGTATAAGATCACAATATATATTTTTATTAAAAGAGCTGAACTGGGCCATTATTAGTAATTACCATTATGAATGATTGATATTACTATGATGATTCCTTATATGAAAAGAGGAAACAAGGCAAACTTGTAAAAAATTAGAATCTTGTCTCCACACTTGTCTCTTCTCATTAATCCTTAGCTTCTGTATATAATTCTTCTTTCTTTTTTCCTTAAAATAAGTTTGAATTTAATAATCAGATTTATCTAAGAATGACTCAAACTGGCATTTGTGGACCAAGGAAGGGACACTTTCTCCTTTCGATATCCAGTGCCAACGTCCTGTGTAGGTTTAAACACTCATGCATGTCACAGGTCACAGGAGGAGTGGAATCACCACCCTGCCCCCAAATAGCAGCATTCTAGAGGTTTCTTCACAGATCGTGAAAAGAAATGATCGGTCCACTTTGACGATGGGAGGCATGGAATAAGCAGTAATTTTTGACAGAGTTCTTGCCACTGGCTCAGTTCCTTTTTCACTGACCTCAGTCATTGCTCTTTGTAAAACCTTGGCAATTTTTAGATTTCTTGCAGTAACTGAGAGTTCACTCAGGTCAGCCCAGGGTGAGAAGATTCAGCTGATTCCCATCTGCTTCAGCAGTTCATGGACATCATACCTTGTTTAAAAAAAAATATTTTAGAAAAGTCTTTTTATGAATACAATAATTTTCATAAATAATTTTATGAATAATAAAATTCAATAATTTTCATAAATTCAATATAATTGTCAGACATTATTAAGAATGTTTAACATTATGCACTGCTACATCATTCACAAGTGTCATATTTTGTTATAGTTTGCTTGACTCATGATCTAGATAAAAACGACATATTGCAAATTTGGCTGATATGTTTCATTAAGCTTTTTTCAATCTGTAGATTATTCCAACTCCTTTTTTCCCTTATAACTAATTTGTCAAAGAAATGGAATATTTCTCTCTTGAAAATGATGTCCCACCAACCTGGATTGTGCTGATTGCCCTTCCACGTTGTTTTATATATCCCTCAGTCCCTTGTAGATACACCTCATACTTCTGCTCTAATTGAGCTTTGGAAAGAAAACTTCTGTTTTTCTGTTTTTCATGTTTCTGAGCTATGTGTCCATCAGGTCTGTGGTCAGATGGTCTTCAAAAGTGAGATGGTCACCCATCTCCTCCCCAAGGAATGGTGGCAGTTTGAAGATATGGCAATGAAAATTCATACCAACTCTGGAGGCAAACTTGCCTGCTCCGCACATCAAGGGCACCTTGACTACCTTATGCTTGTCCAGGTGGAAAGTGTTTGTCTAGGGGACAATAAGGTCAAAAGGTCTCTTTCCCTTCAAAGTCCTAATGGATGAATGCAAAACTCCCCTGGACCAGACCCAGCTCCTGTGGAAGAGGCTCTTTCAGAGCTACTTCCTCAAAGAACTTGCCTCCTCTCACCTAGTTAATTCTGGGTTGGACATAGCTTTGTGTGTGAGTTTATATTTAAATCCCTGGTGCTGTACATCCTTGTAATCCTGGACACAGCTTGTTTCTTAGACCTCTCCTCGTTTGACTAGAACGAACTTCTCTTCTAGCTAGAATAAACTTCCAGAAGCTTAGAGGGAGTGATGAAAGGCTTAGTGCAGCTCTCCCTAAACAAAGACATATTGTTCCCTTGTCTATTATTAGAAATTAATTATAAACTGTAATTAATTAAAATTAATCAATTACTTCCCATTTCTATGATTTCCCACTTTTACTATTAGAAAACTAAGAGAGCTACTAGGTAATATTTATTAAAGTAAAAGCAAAACAAAACCTAAAAGCATTTTGATCCAATCAGTGGAAATCCTGGAATGTGAAGTCAAATGGGCCTTAGGAAGCATCACTACGAACAAAGTTAGTGGAGGTTATGGAATTCCAGTTGAGCTATTTCAACTCCTGAAAGATGACGCTGTGAAGGTGCTGCACTCAATATGCCAGCAAATTTGGAAAACTCAGCAGTGGCCACAGGACTGGAAAAGGTCAGTTTTCATTCCAATCCCAAAGGAAGGCAATGCCAAAGAATGCTCAAACTACTGCACAGTTGCACTCATCTCACATGCTAGTAAAGTAATGCTTAAAATTCTCCAAGCCAGGCTTCAGCGATACCTGAACGGTAAACTTCCAGATGTTCAAGCTGGTTTTAGAAAAGGCAGAGGAACCAGAGATCAAATCGCCAACATCCACTGGATCATCGAAAAAGCAAGAGAGTACCAGAAAAACATCTATCTCTGCTTTATTGACTATGCCAAAGCCTTTGACTGTGTGGATCACCACAAACTGTGGAAAATTCTTAAAGAGATGGGAAAACCAGACCATCTGACCTGCCTCTTGAGAAACCTGTATGCAGGTCAGGAAGCAACGGTTAGAACTGGACATGGAACAACAGACTGGTTCCAAATAGGAAAAGGAGTAGGTCAAGGCTGTATATTGTCACCCTGCTTATTTAACTTATATGCAGAGTACATCATGAGAAATGCTGCGCTGGAGGAAGCACAAGCTGGAATCAAGATTGCCAGGAGAAATATCAATAACCTCAGATATGCAGATGACACCACCCTTATGGCAGAAAGTAAAGAAGAACTAAAGAGCCTCTTGATGAAAGTGAAAGAGGAGAGTGAAAAAATTGGCTTAAAGTTCAACATTCAGAAAACTAAGATCATGGCATCTGGTCCCATCACTTCATGGCAGATAGATGGGGAAACAGTGGAAACAGTGGCTGACTTTATTTTTCTGGGCTCCAAAATCACTGCAGGTGGTGATTGCAGTCATGAAATTAAAAGACACTTACTCCTTGGAAGGAAAGTTATGACCAACCTAGATAGCATATTAAAAAGCAGAGACATTACTTTGCCAACAAAGGTCCATCTAGTCAAGGCTATGGTTTTTCTAGTGGTCATGTATGGATGTGAGAGTTGGACTATGAAGAAAGCTGAGCACCGAAGAATTGAAGCTTTTGAATTGTGGTGTTGGAGAAAACTCTTGAGAGTCTCTTGGACTGCAAGGAGATCCAACCAGTCCATCCTAAAGGAGATCAGTCCTGGGTGTTCATTGGAAAGACTGATGTTGAAGCTGAAACTCCAATACTTCGGCCACCTCATGCGAAGAGTTGACTCATTGGAAAAGACCCTAATGCTGGGTAGGATTGGGGGCAGGAGAAGGGGACAACAGAGGATGAGATGGTTGGATGGCATCACCAACTTGATGGACATGAGTTTGGGTGGACTCAGGGAGTTGGTGATGGACAGGGAGGCCTGGCGTGCTGCGGTTCATGGGGTCTCAAAGAGTCGGACATGATTGAGTGACTGAACTGAGCTGAACTGAAACATTTTTTTAACTGTAATACCTTTTGAACATGTCAGATGCAAAGCATTTAATTAGTTAGGATAGGTACCTAAAGAATTGTAATAGGAAAAAAATACTGAAATCTCAGTGGCTTGACATAATAAGATATGTTTCCGGTTCATGACATGGTGCAATGGTAGAGTTCTTAAGTGGCTGCTTCCAAAAGGTAATTCGTAAAGCCACTCGCCTCCATCAATTTCAGCATCCTCAAAGAGGAGCTCCTCAAATCACTCCAGATTTATTCTATTCCAGAAAGGTGGAAGTGGCAAAGAGCAGGGAATATGGTACCTGGAAGGTTTTTATGGGCTGATCCAGAAACTAGCACATGTGACTTCTACACAGAAATCACATCCCGTTGTCCAGAATTCAGTCACATGGCCACACCTAACTGCAGATGAATGCTGGGAAATGTGATTTGGGGAATAAATAAGTGGATTTTAGTGAACACATAGTAGTCTCTGCCATACACATGTTTTAAGCCTCTAAGAGAGACCTATGGTATAAAACATTTCTCAGACTTATCTAAAGAACTCCCTCCCACTCACTATTCTAGTATCCATCTATGCAAGTATTCCACGGACGACACTGGAGAAATACTAATGCAATGTTCCCTTGGAACCTCCTCTTAAAGTGTTGCTGTTGAGTTTTTTGCCTGCCACCCATGTTGTAGTTTCTACACCAGAAAAAGAAATGCTGCCGTTAGAGATGTCTGTGGATCCTAACTCTTTGAGGATCATATTTTCAGATCAAAAGATGGTTTGTTTTCCTAGCCATTTTATTCTTTACTTTCTGTTTGAAAAGACCCTGCTTGTGTTATTTTCCATGTATTTTCCTAGCTCTTAGAAACAGAGTTCAAGCCCAACCAGCAACATTTCCCCTCATGCAGCTATGACCCAGGATGATTATAACTCCATTTAAATAGAAATGGTGAAACATTCTATTTGCTTAATTGCCTTCCTTACATTTAACATTGATAACTACAAGGAGCTGCTATATAGCACAGGGAACTCTGCTCAATATTATAAAACAGCCTAAATGGGAAAATAATTTGAAAAAGAATAGATACATGTATAGCTGAATCACTTTGCTGTACACCTGAAACTAACACAACATTGTTAATCAACTATATGCCAGCATAAAATAAAAAGTTAAAACAATTGCCTTCCCTTTCTTCCAGTGCCTTCCCTTCTCTTCCTATGCCCACTTATATTTCCCAGTGCATTCTGGCATCTTCCAGGGCTTTCTCCCTTTACTAACATTTCCCTTCGCATTATAGGTGATTATTTCAAACTTTATCCATCTCTTCTGTTAACAACACATCGCCATGAAGACATAAAAGACTGATAAGCTTCATGTATCATTACTTTTTGTAGTATTTACATTTTAGCATGGGACAAAACATGAAAAAAGGAGAATAAATTTCTAACGGTGAATTTCCAGTACCAGTACCAGACATTGGGAAGATGTTTTGAGAAAGACAGCAGAACATACACGTTGGGTAACTACTTGCTTATTTATGAAGTTAGTCCTTGACCAAAGGTGGCCTGGTATTTCTTCCAGGGAAGGCAGATCAATGCTTAATTTGACCCTCATGCCATTTCTCTGCACATATTGACTTTATTACGGGAGGTCAGGATTTTCTTCCTAGACAAGTTTATGAGATGTCACTTCCCATTACAACGATTACAAAAAATTTAACAAGTTTAATTTCTGTACCTGTTTTATTCCATTTTGGCCTCAAACCTAATTTATCAAAATGTAGGAATATTCTTAGATTACCTTGAATAAAAATATGACCCCAATTTTGCTCTTCTCTTTGCAACACATCTACTCTAGATATTCAGATATATTTGTACCTGAATATTTGGAATATAACAGGAAATGAATTATTTTACATATCTAATGAACTGCCGATCAGTTATATCAATAAAGTGAATATTGTGTCAAATAAGCATTATATTTGACATTATAAATTGGCGAAATCACTTGTCATTCTGTAGACTCCATTTCAGTGGAGGAAGTTATTTTTTGGAAGTGCTTTCCTATGGAAGGTTGCATTTGATTAATTTACTCCAGAAATTTTGCCAAGAAAAATTACAAAAGTGAGGTCATAATTTGTACATGAATTTTTGGGAAGCAACATTTTATAAAAAGTTTTTGGCTTATTTGAAAAAAATGAAACAGAATTTTGATTTAATGATTGATGTGAATATATACTCTGGGCAGAGTAATTGAGGAAACTTTTTTATATCTATAGTACTTGATGCTGTATATGTTTATATGAAGAAAATTAAATTTAAGGTCAAGTTCAAGATAATTGATTCATAGTAAACATATATTTAAAAAAAAGACCAAGTCATGTTTTCTGTTGCTCTTTTGTTTTAAATTTTATTTTTAATTGGAGGATAATTGCTTTAAATATTGTGAGGGTTTCTGCCATACAGCAACATGAATCAGTTATAGGTATACATATGTTCCTTCCCTCTTAAGTCTCCCTCCTGCCTCCCTCCCCATTATACCCTTCAGGTTGTCATAGAGCACTGGCTTAGGGTTCCCTACATCATTCAGCGAATTCCCACCGGCTATCTACTTTATATATGGTAATGTATATGTTTCAGAGCTATTCTCTCAAATCATCCCACCTTCTCTCTCTCGCCCACTGTATCCAAAAGGCCGTTCTCTAAGTCTGCGTCTCCTTTGCTGCCCTGTAGTTTAACATGTCATCTGATCTTAGAGAAATTAAGAACTATGGCAGAAAGATCACTAGTAGGTGGAGATTCAGAGTATGAATTTTTCTCTCTCTGCCAGTGGAAGAGCTATTTCTTTTTATATTGCATAGTTTAAAAACTTAATTTCTCTCCATAGGTAGCAAGTGGGTTTCATATTAGCTCAACTGGAAATTTGAATTGAAAAATAAAAAGAACAAACTTCTTCCATTTAATCCATGAACAATGGAAACTTTAAACTCAGAAGTGATTATCGCCACAATGTATTTTGGTTTTAATAGCAAAATATCTAGGATTCTGCAATCCTCAGGTTTTTAGGAAAAGAAGCAAGTGTTACCCTTTACTGTTAAATAACCTCCTTTTTCCTAATACCTCCAGCTGTAGAGTTTCAGTAAATACACAAATCTGGGGATGATAATCATAGAAGACTCATTATGTTTTTCAAAAACAACATGGATTCAAGCCTTTTGGTAAATAATATCATTTTTAATTAAATAATAAAACTGATAAATTAGGCTCCCAATTCCCTACCTACATAACATTCTCTGTACAGCTGTATACACATGTAGCAACCTTGGTTCCACAAGAATCTTAAATTTACGCCTACCTTTCTGTGTTTCATAGAACTTGTGTCCTGTATATAGATTACCTAGCAGCTCTCATATTAGTGAGAGTTAGATTTTTCTGCCATTATTTATTCATTTTTTAAACAGCCATGGCATCAAGAGTTAAAAAGTTTACCATGGAACCTACAAAAATACATTTATTCGGCTGGGTCCATGCTGACCCCTTTCTGCTTCCCTTGCTTGGATTCATCTGAATCTTGGTGAGCTTAAGGTAAGAGTGAGACGTATCAATTCAACACAGAGTTGGGGTGTGCCGAAGGTTGCACAACTCTAATTAAAAAAAAAAAAGCCACTGTGTTTTTATGGCAGGATTCTGGAGGCTGCGCTTATTTCCTGATGAATGTTGACAGGACTATTAAAACTGTGAAACAGCATCCCTTGGATATGGCACTGAATGAAGGAACTAGTTTAGCGACACTGTTCTTAGGTGTTATTAGCTGATTAAACTAATAAGCCACTGGGAAAACCATCTATGGGCTATGCATTCATCTTCTCAGCTTTTTTGTTTGCTTCTCAGCAAGTTGATAGCTAGGTTTATTTATTGTTGCCTTTAAATTCCATCTATGACATAAAGGATGAGCCTTTTGTTGCCCTAAGACACCTGGTGTGATGCACAAAAGAGACCCCCTCCTGTTTTTTGAGCCATAACTTTGACTAGAGTGTGTGTGTGTTTATATTTCTATAGAGGAAGGCTTGACTTTGGGCAAATTCATTTTGGCTCTGATCATGCCCTTTATTTTCCCATGACTCTTTTAACTTCTCTGATACTGTTCTCCTCGGATATCAAAAGGTCATGATGATAACTTGCAAGTTTGTCATGGAAGTTAGAGATCATGTAAACTGCCTAACATCGTTCCTGGCATAGATTAGGTATTCAATAAAAGTAGCTTATTGTTATCGAAAAAATCTAGTGAGAGAAAAATACACAAGCTAAGTAACAATAACTTGTGTATTTTTCTCTCACTAGATTTTACACATTATTGTTACATAGACTTCCCTGGTGGCTCAGACGGTAAAGAATCTGCCTGTAATGCAGAAGACCAGGGATAGATCCCTGGGTTGGGAAGACCCCCTGGAGAAGGGAATGGCAACCCACTCCAGTATTCCTGCCTGGAGAATCCCATGGACAGAGGAGCCTGGTGGGCTGCAGTCCATGGGGTCTCAAAGAGTCGGACACGACTGAGTGACTAACACACGCATTGTTACTTAGAGAGGAATTTGGGAGAGGAAAAAAATGGTGTTTCCACAAGTGGAAATGAAATGAAATCTGAACACTTGCTTGGAACTATATTTTAGGCTTTTGGTGATATTTGGCATTTTGAAGAGTTAATTCAGATAGATTTAGGTAATTTGACTTTTGTAATACTTTTGAAAAAATTACATCAATAATTACACAAAATGTGTATTTAAACCAGGAACAGATAATGTGAAAATGAGAACACCTCACAGTAACTGAGATGTAGGTTAGAGCTAAAGCATTACATGACTTTCTAATGAGGTATTGAAATACTGCCTTAGAAAATTGAGAGAGACTTTAAATATTCTTTTCTGATATTTTAAATCCACAAATTTTGCTGATTAACAATAAGAGTCTGAAAAATCTTAACCTTCTGAATCAGCAATTTAATTTCCATTTATTTATTCTAAGAGAAAATACAAAATTAAAAAAATTACTCTATGCATAAAGATGGATATGTGTGTATATGTAACCAGTTCACCCTGCTGTCCACCTGAAACTAATACAGCATTGTAAATCAACTGTATTCCAAGGAAAAAGTGTGTAAAAATTTAAATGTCTGAAAATAGGGAAATGATTAAAACACTTGGGCTAGCTACTATGCGTATATGTATTGTGTAAACAGGCTATTTGGGAGAAGTTTAATGGGAAATGTTTCTGCAAAGGGAAAATATATATAAGATTGCTTATAAATTATTACTTTAACTATATCACACAGTTATTGAAAAAAAGGTTGGAAGGAAATATTTATTTGAACCATATTAAGTTAATTTTGACCTACTGCAGGACTATTTTGTGTGGTTTAACCTAATACTAATACATAAATATTTTTGGAAAGCATTTAAATTTTAAGCAATATTCTCTTTCTATGAGATTTTTGTAATTTGCTATTTTTGCAGAAACATTTTTATTATAAGGAATTTTTAATAGAAAAGAACTTAGTCATCTAAAAAGGAACTGTTTAAATTTAGGCAAAATTTAAAAAGGATAAATTAGATTTACATTTCTGGTAGCTTTATAAATTTGATATTCTGAAAAGCCTTCCACTATAGAATAATCCCAGATACTATATAAAGTGTTTGGAAAAACTTTTCATTGCATGGTTGAGCTGGCAACAGAGTAAGGAAATCCCCAGCAGTCAAACATGAAACAAAAGCATAAATCCTGGGAGAAAAGTCTATGGCTGCTTTCTGGGCACCTGTGGATTTCTGGTGATCCAGAGATTATGTTTTAATGGCCTCACAGGAAGCAGGAAACGAATATTAATGTCCACGTAATGTAGAGAGACAGATCAAAGATCTGCATGTGAAGCCAAGACCCTACCTACCGAAAAAGGCCACACCTTCAGTAAACAGAGATAAATCCTAATTTATAATCCTAATTTATAATCCTAATTTATAAGAGAAACTTGTCTATTTTATTTTAAAAACAAAATTATTAGAAAATAATAGGTTTAATGGTGGATTCCAAAAGCAGGTATATATGTTCTGTGGCTGAGAGTACTATCAATTTCATGCCTGTAAGAATTCATTCAGATAAAACTACATCAGATAAGAGACTCAACTGTCAAACATTTCAAAACAGATGTGAGAACAACAGGGCTGAGAATCAGCAGAAATACTCAATAGTTGAAACAAATAAACAAATACCAAATATAGAATAACTATGACATTCAAATATAGAATAGAAAAGAGCATATTTTATAAGTTTAAAGAAACATAAAAACAGTACTGAAAGTACGAGTTTAGAGATGTTCATTGACGTTGACACATTTGAAACAAGTTACAGACATGAAAAACATAACTGAAATAAACTTAATTGGTTTTAAAAGCAGATTTTATACAGCTCAAGAGAAAGACTGAATTAGATGTGTACTAAGTCACTTCAGTCGCATGGGAGTCTTGGCGACTGGACTGTAGTCTGCCAGGCTCCTCTGTCCATGGTGTTCTCCAGGCAAGAATACTATAGTTGGCGGCCTTTCCCTTTTCCAGAGGTGCTTCTCCACCCAGGGAAGAAAACTGCATCTCTTATGTCTCCTGCATTGACAGGCGGGTTCTTTACCATTAGTGACGTCTGGGAAGACCAAATCACCAGATGCACCCGTGTCAAAGATACGGTAACCATGAAGGAGATGTCAAGAATCATGTGTCATAAAATGAAAACAAATGTCCGATATACATGTAATCAGTGGTAAAGAAGGAGTGGCCATTAAAATGAAAACAGGCAATATTCTGAGATAGCAGTGAAAAATTTCCCCAAAGCAATAAAAGACACACATACTAAGATTTAGGAATCACTACGGTCCAAGCAGGAAAGATACGAACATATATGTATATTCACATTGTGATGCAGATGCAGGGTAACAAAGGAAAAGAAGTGTAACGAGCAGACAGAAAAAACAGACTGGAAACGAGTGACAACTAAAGATAAAAGTGAAAAACAGCTTATAATGTTAACTATTTCAAAGTCTGAGGGAAATTAAGTGACATGATCGGAAACATACAACAACGCTGTTTTTTGAGAATGTGAATACAATGAAGACATTCCTAAGAAAACAAAAGACTGTTTATCATCAAGTATGGTGTTTATCACCATCAGTAGAGAAACTACTGGAGAATATACTTCAAGAATGAAACAATCCCAGAGGGAAGGTCTGAGAAGCAAGAGAGGAGAGTAAAGAGAAGAGTGAACATGTGGGTAAGTCTAGATAAATGTTTATTGTATAAAATAACATTTAAAGTAACAATGACAATGATAATGTTTAATTTGTGATATATGAAAAAATTTGATCGCAAGAAAAATATTTCCTCATAATAGCATATGATGATGAATAACATTAAAGCATTTTAGTATATTTACTTATTAAAATTTCTAAACAGCTACCAAAGTAGGACAAATGCAGTGTAAACTTTCAAATGAGTAAAGAGTAAAAAAAGAAAAGATAACAAAAAATCTTAAGCAATCCAAAAAATAGCAATGAAAAATGCAAACAGAAAAAACAGAACAAATAGAAGGGCAAAAATAAGGTGGTAAAAAGAAATTCAGTACATAAACAATCTCAGTAAGTATCAATGAGCTAAACTTTTCAGTTAGAAGGTTAAGTTTTTTCCGACTGGATTAAAAAAGATTTAACTATGTTGTTTATAAGAGGCTTGCCTCTAATATAAGGATATAAAAATTGAAAGGAAAATGCTAGAAGAAGATATACCAGAAAATAATAATGAAAAGTAAATTGGTACATTTATGGTAACTTCAGACAAAACAAGGCCCTAGGACAAGGATCACTACTTTAAGTAAAAATAGCCATTACGTAATAGTAAAAGTTGAATTCCCTTGGAATAACAGTTCAAAACTTGCATGAACATAATTATACACTTTTAAAACATAAGTAAATACTAAGACTATAAGAAAAAATGAAAAACCCATAATCATTATAACCAATATTAAAAAAATTCTCAACAATTAATAGAACAGTCAGTAACTTAAAGTAAAGAACATTTGCTCTCTATTATCAACAAACTTGTTATATTGACTCTCATACCAAATGATCAGAGAAAACCATTCTTTTCAAGAATTCATTAAACATTTATGAAAATTAACCAGTTATCAGAATGATGACTTATCAAGTTTTAGAGCGTACTTAGCAAGTTTTGGAGAGTTCTTATCATGCAGACTATGTTCTGTGGTAACAATACAATTAAATTAGAAATATGTTACCAAAAAATCACTAACCCACACTGTACATTTGAAAATTTAAATGCTAAATAACTTATAGGTCAAATAAAAATCATGATGAAATTTGGAAAATTACATATTAAACTTATGGAATGCAGCTAAAACAGTACTTAAATATTTATATTAGACAAGGATGACTAACGATAATACTACACACTAGACAAACACTACACTATTAGACAAGGGTGGTTGAAGGTAACACTACAACACTACAACTCAAAAATTAGCTTAAAAATAGCAACAGAGAGATTAAAAAATTATATAATGTTAAAGGGATCAATCCTACAAGCGAGTATAATACTTGTAAACATTTATGCACCCAACATAGAAGCACCTGAATATATAGAGCAAATATTAACAGACATAAATATTAAAGAAAGCTGAGCGCCAAAGAATTGATGTTTTTGAACTGTGGTGTTGGAGAAGACTCTTGAGAGTCCCTTGGACTGCAAGGAGATACAACCAGTCCATCCTAAAGGAAATCAGTCCTGAATATTCATTGGAAAAACTGATGCTGAAGCTGAAACTCCAATACTTTGGCCACCTGAAGTGAAGAACTGACTCATTGGAAAAGACCCTGATGCTGGGAAAGATTGAAGGCTGGGGGAGAAGGAGACGACAGAGGATGAGATGGTTGGATAGCATCACCGACTCAAGGGACATGAGTTTGAGTAAACTCTGGGAGTTGGTGATGAACAGAGAGGCCTGGCGTGTTACAGTCCAAGGGGCCGCAAAGAGTCGGACACGACTGAGCGACTGAACTGAACTGATTAACAGACATAAAAAGATAAATTGGCAGTAATAGTGGGGACTTTAATACTTACTTATGGTAATGGATCCCGACAGAAAAACAGCAAGACAATACTGGCCTTAAATGACACATTAGACTTGATAAACATAACAGATATAGACAGAACATTCCATCTTCAACCAGTAGAGTACATACTCTTTTCAAGTCCATGGGGAACATCTTCCAAAAGAGATCATAGATTATACCACAAAACAAGTCTCAGTAAATTTAAGAAGACTGAAATCACATCAAGAATCTTCCAATCACAATGGTAGAAACTAGAAATCAACTACAAAGAGAAAACTGGATAAAAAAAAAAAACTACATAGAGACTGAAGAACATGCTACTAGACAATTAATGGTCAAGGGAGAAATCAAGAGGAAATTAAAATAACGTTGATACAAAAGAAAATGAAAACATACCCTTCCAAAATCTATAGGACGCAGCAAAAGCAGTTTGAAGAGGGTGGTTTGTAGCTATACAGGTACACCTCAAGAAGCATGAAAAATCTCAAGCAATCTAACCTGATACCTAAGAAGACTAAGAAAAAAAAGAAAAAGAATAACCAAATCCCAAAGTTAGCAGAAGGAAAGAAACAGATTCTTTACTGTTTGAGCTACAGGGAAGACCCTGTGATAAGAGGTAAATATTTGGAATATATAAAGAACTTATACAACTTGATATCAAAACCCCCAAATAATCCAATTTAAACAATTGTCAAAGCCTGAACATTTTTCCAAACAAGATATACAGATGGTCAACAAGTATATGAAAAGATCCTCAACATTATTAAACATCAGAGAAATGCAAATAAAAATCACAATGAGATTTTACTTTATGGCTGTGAGAATGACTGTTATCAAAAAGACAAAAAACAAGTGATGGCGAGAGTGTGGAGAAAAATGAACCCTCTGTTCATTCACTGTTGGTGAGAATGTAAATTGATGCAGCCACTATGGAAAACAGAATGAAGATCCTCAAAATATTAAAAATAGAAATATCATGTGAGCCAGCAATTCTACTTCTTGGTATTTATCTGAAGAAAATGCAATCGCCAATTTGAAAAGATACATGCAATGCTATGTTTATTACATCATTATTTATAATAGCCAAGATATGGAAACCAAGCGTCCATCAATAGGTGAATGGATGAAGATATGGTATATATATTTAATGCAATATTAGTCAGCTATTAAAAGCATTTGTGAAACCATGAATAGATCTAAAGGGTATTGTTGTTGTTGCTGAGTCACTCAGTCCTGTCTGACTCTTTGTGACCCCCTGGACTGCAGCCTGCCAGGCTCCTCCATCCTTGGGATTTCCCAGGCAAGGATACTGAAGTGAATTGCCATTTCCTTTTCCAAAAGGGTATTATGCTAGGTGAAAAGAGTCAGACAAAGACAAATACCATGAGATATCACTTGTGTGTGGAATCTAAAAAACCAAATCAAATGAACAAAATAAAACAAAACGGAGACAGCTTCATAGATACAGAGAACAAACTAGTGGTCATGAGAGATGGAGGGGAGATGGGCAACATCTGTGAAAGGCATTAGTGAGCACAAATTTCTAGTTATAAAGCAAGTAAATCATGGGAAGTTAATATACAAGATAGAAAATATCGTCAATATTGTAACAACTTTAAATGATGACAGGTGGTAACTAAACTTATGATGGTGATCATCTCGTAGCATGTATAAACGTCGAATCACTATGTTGTACACCTGAAACTGATATAACATTGTATGCAAATTATACTTCAATAAAAAAATAAAAATAACAATAAAGTCAAAAGTGGAGAAAAAGAAACAATCAGGATGAAAGTAGAAAGAAAGAAATGAAATAGAAAGCAAAGGGGATCAACTGAGCTTGGTTTTTGTGAAGTGACAAAATTGCTCAATGTCTAGTAAGATCTGTTTAAAACTGAGATGGAAAGCATCAAAAACTCTATATTATAGATAAATAAAAAGCTGGATATAACTTCAGATACAGAGAGCTTAAAAAGATAACAGAATATTATAAACAATTGATGCTAGTACATTAAAAAGATTAGATGAAATGTACAAATTGCTTGAAAGACTATAACATAACAAAACAAAAGAGAAAACAGAAAATCTGAAGAGTTAATTACCATAAGATAATTTTAATCAGTGTAAGTTTAAAACTTTCTCACAGTGAGAATGCTAGGATCAAATGATTTTATAAGAAAATTCTTTTATATGCTTTCAAATATTTAAATAACAGGTATTTCTACAAATTTTTCTAGGAAATAAGAAAAGAAAGAATACTCCCACTTTCTATTATGAGGCTACTACACCTCACTATAAAAACCAGACAATTATGGTATGAAAAATATCAACTACAGGACAATCTCACTTACTAATAGAGATACAAAAATTCTAAAGGAAGTAATAGGCAAATAAAATACAACAATATATACATCATTACTAAGATGGTTTCCTAATTATAAAGTTAGTTTAATAATAGAAAATCACCACATTAACAGATTAAAGAAGAAAATGATATTATCATCTTAATATATAAAAAAAAAACAATAATTAAAATTCCCCATCTGTTAATTATTTTAAAATATCTTAGTAAACTAGAAATAAAAACTAACATCTTGTATCTGCTAAATGGTATCTACCAAAGAACTATATAGTTATTTAAATCATGAAAGGTCAAAACATTCCCTTTAAAATCAGAAAAACAGTAGTTCACTGTCAGTCCTAATCAACACAGTAAAAGAAGAAAAATAAATAAAAGTATAAAATTTGGAAAAGAAAAAGCAAAACTATCATCACTGCAGTTGACAGAATTATTCACAAAGATAAATGAATTGACAATTTCTTTTGAATTAGTAAGAGAGTTTAGCAAACGGGCTGGATATATGTTAATATATGAGTCAACTCCATATTTATAATCAGCAACAAGCAGTCAGAAAATATATTTATTTAAAAGATGCTATTTACAACGACAAAAAAAATGTGCTAGAAATAAATCTAATAGATGTGCAGAATCTTTAAAGAGAAAATTATGATAATCTAGTGAAAGATATAAAACCTAGACAGAAGACACTTCACCTTTTCATGGAGAACAAGACTCAGTATCACAAAAGTACCAATTCTTCTCAAATCTCTAAATCCGATGCAATTATAGACAAAATTTCAGTAATATTTTTCATAGAACTTGATGAATGGGGTGTGAGGGACACTTCTTAACATATGCTATCAGGTACATTTAAATTTTTTAACTATGAGAATGTACTTTCTCTCTTCAAAATTTACGTTTAAATAAACAAATGTACAAATGTCTGTAGTAGGCTGAGAAGGACATGGCAACCCACTCCAGTACTCTTGCCTGGAGAATCCCATGGACAGAGGAGCCTGGCAGGCTACAATCCATGGGGTCACAAAGAGTCGGGCACAACTGAGCGACTAACACTGTAGTAGGCAGCTTCTAAGATGGCTGCCATGATCCCCGCTTCCTGGTATTTTATGTCTTGAGTGATCCACTTCTCTTTAGGGTGGGCTGGACCTTTTCTAGTGTATAGACTATGGAAGACATGAGGGGGTATCACTTCTGTAGCTTATGTCTCTAGGCCATCTGAGGCCTGCCAACAGCCACAAGAGGAGACTTGAAGGTGACTCCTCCCAGGTCAGGTTTTGAGGTGACTATCTACCTCTTGCCTACAGGTTGGCCCTGAGAGACACTGAGCTAGAGGACCCCAGCTAACCTATTCCTGGATTCCTAACCCACAACGGTAAGATAATGTCTGTGTTGCTTCCAGCCACTAATCGAATAATTTGTTTTATAACAATAGATACCTAAAACATGCAAAGTGCATTCATTGATAAACATAAAACATATATATATAAAGGGCTATGGATAGCTGAGACACTTCTGAAGAAAAACAAAGTAGGAGGACTTAGCCTCGCTGATTCAAGATTAATTACCAACCTACAGTTAATTACGGGAATGTGTTTTTGGCATGGAGAGTTAGACAAACGGAATAGAATAATGAGAACAGAAGCTCGTCCGTGCCTGTTTGGAAGCTTAAATCTTCAGAAGATGGCCTTGCAGTTAGGATGGCCAGAATGACAAGAGTGGCACTTGGGGATCTTAGAGACAAGAGTTATTTCCCAAATGGTGTATCATATTAATATTTAACAGAGAGTATGTCACACCTGTGTGAATCATCTGACTGCCACTGTGGTTTCTTTCTTTTCATCTGATTTTAGGCAAGTTGGTCTGCTTATTTACTAGCTAAGGCAATAATTCATTGTATTGACCCCAGATTTAGCACAGGAAAGGACTCAGCTCCTCCAAGAAATTTATCCTGAATTTCAATTCTGGGCTCAGTTCTTTTATTTGTTTTGAGAAAGCACTTTATACATAACTTCACTACAGCAACTATCATGCCTATGAAGGTGTTAAGGTCATAAGCTAGGGAACAAGATTGGCTGGGTATAAGTAATGGGCAAGAGACTTAATCTCAGTTTTCTCACAATAAAATAGGGATGAAAAGAATTGTCTTCTACCTCCATGTTCTTGTGAGAAATGAAAGATTTGTTCAGACAAAACTTTCAAAACATCATCTGACACTATAGTAAGTTATGCATTTCTATCTTTTACAATTATATTAAAATTTATGTATTTGTTTCATATTTTGGACTGCAGACTACTTGAGGTCAGAGACTGTCTTAATTGTCTTCACACGCCAGTGCCTAGTTATTACTTGGTGGTGGATGCCCAATAAATGTTTGTTGAACCAAAATGAGGCAAATACTGTTGGGAAAATGATACCACTAAAAATGGTAACTCTAATGGTCTTTCATGGATTTCCCTCATGGCTCAGCAGGAAAGAATCTGCCTGCAATGCAGGAGGCATGGGTTCAATCCCTGAGTCAGGAAGATCCTCTGGAGGAGGGCATGGCAGCTCACTCCAGCGTTCTTGCCTGGAGAATCCCATGGACAGAGGAGCCTGGTGGGCTACAGTCCAGGGGGTCACAAAGAGTTGGACACAACTTAAGTAACTAAGTGCACACACTCACACACACACACATGGTCTTTTTATGTTCTTACTGATTCAATGGTTAATTAGCTATTCATTAAACAATGTAATAAACTATTAACTAATTAAAAATGAATAACTTAATCATTCATTTACTGTGCCTTGGGATAAGAGGGGCATTCAATCCAGCCTTGGAGCCATAGTTCATGAAGGAAGTGATAATAATCAGGCTAGACCATGAAGCCAGGACTATCTCCCTCTCCATCACTGCTTTCAATGAAGCATCTGACCTGTTGCCTGGCCCAACAAATGTTCTATGAAAGAATGAAGGAATGGGAGCCAGGAGAATAAAATAATATAGTGATGGAGCAGAGCATTCCAGGTAGGAGAAATAGTATTCTCAACATTTTAAAGGTTGACTTTGGGATATCTTCAGATAGCTCAGCACAGTGTGAGCTGGGGAAGGAGAGAGACAAAGCTGGATACTAAGAAGGGCTATATTACCATAGTTCTTTCATGGCACACCAAGAAATTTGGACTTTTTCTTCAAACTAGATCATTGAAGGCATTTAAGCAGAAGAGTGATATAACCAAATCTGAATTTTAGGGAGATCACTGGTTACAGTGGGAGGAATCATTGGAAAAAAGGAGATCCCTAAGGAGCTACTCAGTCATTCTCTGCTTCAGTCATTTGGCGTGTAGTTATTCAACTATTGCCTTTGTGCCTCTTATCCTATAGAAAACCATCATAGTGCTTTCAAAACCTTTTCAGTTTTTTCCCTTTCCTTCCCCGCTTAGTGACTCTATGTACTTTACATGAGCATTCCATTATTTTCCTTCAGAGTCCATAGTCACTAAACTTTCCATAATTTACTTTAAGGTTCTTTCCACTAATGTCCAACCAGTGTCTTTTGTTCAGTGGATCACACACATTTTTCCAGATTTTGCTTCACTGAAGTTTAATGCCTTATTTTTTTTTCCATTTCTGGGACACTCCTTGGACTTAATGGGAAAAATGAAGCAGCACATTGAAAGACCCATTTGGCTGCCACGCAACTCTGTTGATTTATCATCAATAGGTAAACAGAAACTCTGCTTTTTTTTTTTAATCCATGCTTGAGATCTTTTTAAAACAACCCTCAGACAAAAATTGTACCAAATGCTTTTGCAGGTCCTCTTTGGAGCTGTTTGCTTCTATTTATCTATTCCAGGTACCTCTAGCCACAGCGTGCAAACAAGAGGGGCTCAAAAGCACTGTGGCTTTCCCCTTCCCATCAGACATGGTCTGTATCCCTCTCCATCCACACACCTGCTACTCCCTAAGCTAACATCCTCTAACTATAACCTTATTTGAGAAGCTCTCTGTGTGAAACTGGTGGGTGTAGAAATAGCAGGTGACTCCATTTCAGCAGTTTGGGTGACCAGTGAAGAATTATTGCTTCCTTCACTTTGTGGCTCTGGTAAGTGCCCAAGAGGTGTAGTCAAAAAATCAACACATTAGTAATTCAGCAGGACCAGCTCCAGCTGTTTAACATGGCCCAGCTCAAATGTCACATCCTCAGTGATACCTTCTTTGACCCCCTTCCTCTCCAAGTCACCGTCTCACTGTGCCCTTGGCGCTCCCATAGCCCTTTGTTCAGACTACTACTTGTAGAGCATTTATCACCACTGTTATTTTAACTTTGTGAAAGTTGCATTTGAGTATGGTAGAGGGACAGGAGAAGGAATTTTCAAGGAGAAAAAATCTGGAGGCCCATTGTATTATACTACACTCAGGTTTGAAACTCTGGGTACATTTCAAGCCCTCTTTGAACCTCAGTTTTCTTATTTGTAAAGAGACTGTAGTAAAGGAGAGACGATAATGCATATAGCACAGAACCTAGCCTCAGGCAGATATTTAACAAACATCAATTCCCTTTTGTTTCCCTTCCTGTTTAGATGTGGCCCTGCCTGTCTCTCCCACTAGACCATAAAACCCTCTAGGGAGACACTTTGCCTTATTAATCTTTCCAGTCCCCTAGCACAGCATCCAATCCAGGTGTTCAGTGAAGTGTCTTGGCTGCCGGATGAAAGGGATGCCATGTTGTACCCTGGAAAACTTAGCCAAACTTGTTGGCCAGCTTCCTCTGACAATGCACGTGGACCTCTGTTTTCTTCCCTCATCATTGTATCCAAGTTCTTGATTTGAGGGTGATTAAACAAGATAGAAGAGCTTAATAATTATGTCCATACAGTCTTTGAACTTAAGATAGGTAAAAGTATACTCCTCCTTAAAGTTCCTACACTTTGGAAATCTGTGCGTTGTAAATTAGAGGACCTGCTTTACTTGGAGAAAAAAAAAATTTAGGCTAAACCTTGAAACCACTGGAGTTATTTGGGGAAGATTTTTTTTACTATGATTGAGGTGTTCCCTCAGGAATGGTCCTGCAATACAGAAATGGATTCACGATCAAGGTCTCTTGGCCTTCTTCTGTGGAAAAGCACATGCTTTTTGGCTGAAGAGAAAAAAGTAACTTGGCAGGTACTGTACCACTTTAAAGTCCTTTCAATATGTGAATTAATTCCGTGTCACCACACTTAGCCTCAAGCCAATGTTTCGTGTGGATCATGTCCTGGTGAACTCGGTGCACGTGCTATGACCAAGGTGAGTTGGTGGCAATCCCCACGCATGGTATCAATCATGCAGATACATGATGTTGATGACTTGTGAATACTTTGCACTTATTGGAAATCTTTTTCTTTTGAACTCCTTGACACTTTTCAGACCAAAGCCCTCTTTGGATCTCTGTAAAAACCTGGCAATCCCCATCTTTCCAGTCAAGTCAACACCTACTGTGAGCCAGACATCGTTCTGGATATTGGGGATTCAGTGAGAAGCAAGACAGACAGAGCTCCTGACCTCAGGGGGCATACATCTTAGTGGACCTATAAGCTCCTTTTATTTACTCCTACTTTTAGTGTTTTTCTTTCACTTCTTCACCTTCAGTTTAGCTATCTATACATTCCACCATGAGCCTCTGGCACATTTCAGTTTGGTTTCTTAAGTTTTTGACTTATCCCTCCCCTTTGAGGGTTTATTCACTTTTTGAGCCACAATATGGTCATAAACATTCAGAACCAGATGAACTTTGAGTCACCTAGTCCAACAATAAGCCACAGAGATGTACTGATTTGTTTTCTCACATAGCAACAGACTGGTGGGTGGAGTCTAGCACTGACTGCCAGTTCAGTATCTTTCATATCTTAAAGTTGGACATGACTGAGCATCTTTGGTACCTGTATCCCTAGACTGATCTGTATGGAGAGCCCCTAAAACAGTATCTTTTCAACTTTCTTTTTCTTGTTTTGAAATACCAGCTCTTCTGTTCTCCTCTTGGGTTTGGTATGTGTACATTACTTAAATCCTATGTCCAACTTGAAGCTGTTGTGGTCTTCACATTTTACTTGACCTTTCTTACTCCCCATGGAGTGGCCCTCTTTCCGTTACCTTTTGCCGCCTCAAGCTCAGTATCACTGCTCTCTTTCTATTGATTTGGAATGGGCCACTGCATTTTTTAAAAAATCATCTTTATTTTTTTCCCTTTCATTCATTTTCCCCAAATCTCCTGCCCCTATCTTTTCTTTTACTGAAACCTCTTCTTTTGAAGCCAGGATTTTGATCACCGCAGTTTTTGATTTACAAAAAGTAGTTTTCTAATTTTCTTCCCCCTTCTCTTGCTGCATGTATTTTCCCAATAATTTGAGATTTTCTTCTCCGTTTCAAAACTTGAAATACACATTCATCTATTCTCTCTTTTATCTTATCTGAAACCCATTCTGCTGTCCCCTTTCAATCCTACCTAACTACATAACTCTTCTTCCCTGTGCATTACATTTGTATGACTTTTCCAGCTATGCATAGAACACATAATTCCCTATAGTTGCTGTATTCAAGATTCCTGGAGAATACTTAACTCTCTCCTCTTCTTACCACAGACCTCATTCACAATCATATTTTTTCCCATGCAAATGCATAGTCTGCTATTTTCACTGGGACTGTTAATACTTCACCCTATCTTTAATTATGTCACATACTTGCTTTTATTCACTGTCATTCATTTATTAACTAAGAGAGCTTGTGATCCAGAACTGCCTAGAAGCCCCTCCACAGAGTTATTTCCATGAGGGCAGATCCTATCTCTCCTTGTTGCAATTTCTCTAAACAATCCTAGCTCTCTTTCTCTGGGACTCACTACTGAGTCTTCACGACAGATGATTTGATAATTGCAAATGCTCAGGCACATCCTATAGTCTTGTAACAATGCTATTGAAATAGACACGACATTTCATCTTGTCCACACCACCTTGCCCTTTATTTGGACATACATGGGTCTCTCAATCTGTTTTTGGTTTCACAGGATATCTTTCTTCTGTCCCTTGGTCTGTGTTCCTCTATTGATGACACTGGTGGCTGGCTGCCCCTGACTCCCAGCTGCACAAACTAATTCATCCCTGGAGCTTGGCATCTATGGGCACTTACATATTGTTTTTCCTATTCACTCTACTCACGGCCAATATACCAGTTGCCCCAGATTCCTTCTGCTTTTCCTCACTAGCATGTCGTATGGTTTGACCTGGTGAATTTGAGTTTCAATTTCACTGAGAAAAGAGGTGCTCTGATGTAAGCTGAACACGGAAGGTGACAGACTAGAGACCTCCACTCTCATTTATTCAACAACTTTGGTTGAGCCCTTGATCGAAGCCAGGCACTTTACCAGTGGTATATGCTGAAGTAAGACTAGCTCTCAGTGCAAGGAATTTTCAAATTAATGGGAGAGCCAGGAAAACTTTCCCATAAATAAAGCACATCAGCAAATACACCTTACAAATTAGAAATGGTAGAATAATCTAGTGCTAAAGAGGACAGGCTTTGAAGTCGCAGACCTGCACTTGTATTTGGACCTTACCACCAGCCTGGCCTGGGGCAAGTTCCTTGATGTTTCTATGTCTCTTTTTGTCTGTAAAAGGATTTTAAGCAACAATTCTTTCAACCTAAGATTGTCACGAGGATTAAATGAATTAAAAGAGGTTAGGTGCTTAACCCAATGCTTAGCTCTTCATAAGTGCTCAGCAAATATTGGTTTTATGTGGTATTTACAGGTTGCTAGGGGAGCACAATGAGAGAGTCAAGGAAAATTTCTGGAATAACCCAGGTTGAGTTTTGAGAGACAAGCATTGGCGATAACTAAATGAAGTACAGGAAAGGAATTCCTTTCAAAAAATTTAAATTGAAGTATAGTTGACTTACAATGTTGTGTTAGTTTCAGGTGTGCAGCAAAGTGATTCAGTTATATATATATATTTTACAAATTCTTTTCCCTTATATGTTATTACAAAATACTGAGTATATTTCTCTGTGGTATACAGTAGGTCCTTACTGGTTATCTGTTTTAGATATAGTAGGGTGTATATGTTAATTCCAAACTTTATCCTTCCCCTCCCATTTCCCCTTTAGTAACTGTAAGTTTTTTTTCCCGGTGTTTGTGTATCTAAGGAAAATGAACTCTAAGCAGGGGTGCAGAACATGCAAAGGAATGTAGGTGTGAAATAACATAATGAATGCATGAATCTTAAGTAGTCCACTGTGTATGGCTGAAGCAGAATAATCCATGAGTGAAAGAAGGGAAAGATGATGACTGAGGCAAATAAAATATCCAAACTCATTTCAGCAGAAAAAATTCTGCAACAACAACAATATAAAACACACACCACTGTCTACATAGTGCCAAGATATGTGAGGGAGAGGCAACCTCAAAATTTCAAAGACACCTGAGAAGACCTGCCACTGAAATAGGAGGCAAAAAGAATGCAGAATGAAAAAAAAAAAAAAAAAGACACAACAGAAATGATGGCATCCTGACACTCGTTAGAAACGTGTCATACAAAGGACAGTGGTGTCTTGTCAAAGGGTCAGAGACTTGCAGCCTGTGCCTTTCCTACAGATCTATGATCCCATAACCCATCTCCATCCACCTCTACGTTAAACTCTCCACCAGGGCATCTCCCTGCTTTTTGTTATCGGACACATAAGTATGTAGCTTTAGATCTTAATGAAAGAGCAGAGCAGCTTGGTGCTACGACACCTGAGCCCAGCAGCTGTGTGTGAATGACCTGCAGACAGAAAAGCAATACTTCTTGTCCAAGCAACCTAGACGTGGCTGTGCTGTGTCCTGCAGACACCCAGGGTTGAATTTGCACAGTCATTGCCAGAAAAGCACACCACACCCACATGTCAAAACAAACATGATATCCAGGGGAGGAAAATCAAGGTTTCAGTTGTTTCTTTTCTTCCCTCTCCAAATCCCAAGAATCCAGTGAGTTTTAATAACACTTCTAAAATGTCAGGAGGAAAAAAATCTCGCTTTTAAAAAAGTTGGAACAACCAAGGGGGTCTTATGCATCTAGTTTCACTCTCGGCCCCTCAGGGATGCTCTGGGGTGCAGGTGTACCTTGTTTTGAGAAAATGCAATGAAAAAAAATCAAGCATAGACTAGAGACTTTAGGAGGTGGTTATTCATATTGTAATGCAGGTTTTTAATTTTATCTGAATCATAGATTTGCTTTAAAACAGCAGCCCTTCTCCTGTGAAGCAGTGCCCATGTTCAAATTGCTAATTTGGTAGAGTTGGGGAGAGAGTGTTGAGAAATTTAGTGTTCAAGGATTAAATAATTATTTTTATTTATGGAGCATATATCAAAAACAAAGACTAAGCATTTATGAAATGTTGGGAGTTACTGAGAAAGGAAATAGTTCTGCATTAAGTATTTATTATGTGTAAGGCACTTTACATATGTGATGGGGATAAAATTTATTAAAGCATAATTCCAATTTTACTTCCTTCTTTTCTCTGCCTGAGTTTATGTAACTTCTCTCATCCTCTCTCCTGTAAGAAGAGATCTGAATGTGTGGCCATGTTCTTATGATTTTTAAATACAGCATCGGGAAGGTGGGTAGAGAGAGAGACAAGACTGGATAGTTCAGAGGAAGAATGTAAGGGACTATGAGAACAAGGACTGGTATGGACCAAGGAGATCTTGGGGGTGTGTAGACTAATGGTGAGTTGGGATGGGGATTCCAGAGAAGTTATGGGCTCTGAGAAAACTGTAACTTTAAGAAGTCATACTTTAAGTTTTGAATTGAAGTTTTGTTATGCTCTTCAAGAGATGCAAAGACAGATTAAAGCTCTTTTTGAAGTGCTTTTGAATCCTGGACAGCGCTACTTTGAATGTAAACATTTATTGACACCATGCGATAGGAGACTGTCAGATTTGTTTGATCTCATTCAATCTTGCAATAACCATATGAAATGGGCATTTTATTTTCATTATACAGTTAAGGAGACTGAGTTACAAAGATGCCCAGAGACCTGGCTAGGCTGGCAGGGCCTGGATTTTAAAATGAATTTGTTTCAGGTATCAAAAAGACAAGAGATAAGACGTGCTGGCAAGGGTGTGAAGAAAACTGAGCCCTTGTACCCTTAGTGGGGATGTAAACTGGCATAGCCATTAAGGAAAACAGGAAGGAGGTTCCCCAAAAAATTAAAAATATAACCTCTATGTAATCCATATGATCAGGCAATCCCACTCCTGAGTATATATCCAAATGAAATGAAATCAGGATCTAGAAGAGTTTATCTGCAGGCCTATGTTTACTGAAGCATTATTTGCAAGAACTGAGATATAGAAATAGTCTAAGTGTATGCGGATGGAGGAATGGATAAAGAAAATGTGGCATATACATATGGTGAAATATTATTTAGCCATAAAAAGAAGGAAACCTTGATGGTGGATTCATGTCAATGGATGGCAAAACAAATACAATATTGTAAAGTTAAAAAAGGAAACCTTGGTATTTTGAGCAACATAGATGAACCTGGAAGATGTTATGTTAAATGATACTAGCCAGAAACTAAAAGACAAATGCTGTATGATCTCACTTATATATGGAATCTAAAAATGTAAAACTCAAAGAAGCAGGGAATAGAATGGTGGTTACCAGGGTCTGGGGACTGGCAGAAATGGGGAAATGTTGGTTAAAGGATACAAAATTTTATTTGTAAGATGAATAAGTTGTGTGGAGCTAATGTACATCTTGGCATCTATAGTTAATAACACTATACTATAAACTTGAAATTTGCCAAGATAGTAAGATCTTAAGTATTCTCACCAAACACACACCCACAGACACACACAAATGGTAACCATGTAAGGTGATAGAGATGTTAGTAACTTGATGTGGTAATATTTTCACAATGTATATGAGATAGGAGATAAATGGGCCCCAGGCTAAACAGTTAGTTTGTCCTCTATGGATAGATACTCCAAGGCAAAGATAATGGGAGAGGGTGAGCCCTGCCCAGATAAAATACAGAGACCACATATTTTTCATTCTTGCGGTTAAGGAGAATTTCTTGGCTACACATGTCAGAAAAGCTCCTTGGAGGTAAAAAAGGGAAGGGGTGCCACTCCATAGTAGGTGATATCAATATACACTTAGGCCTCTTCACTGGAATCCATCTTGACTAAGAGATGTGAACACAAACATGGGAGGATCCCAAGATAAACCAAATATGGACCCAGAGTCAGGAAAAGCAAGATGATTGGCCAAAGGAAACCTGGAATAAATGCCACATAACAGTGATTTATTTCTAGAAGGTGGGTCTTCATAGAAACAAGCCTGTGACTGTGTGGATCACAACAAACTGTGCAAAATTCTTCAAGAGACAGGAGTAACAGACCACCTTACCCGACTTCTGAGAAACCTGTCTGTGAGTCAAGAAGCAACAGTTAGACGTGGACGTGGAACAACTGACTGGTTCAAATTTGGGAAAGGATTATGACAAGGCTGTCACCCTGTCTATTTAATTGTCATCCTGTTTATTTAACTTATATGTTGAGTATGTCACGGGAAATGCCAGGCTGGATGAATCACAAGCTAGAATCAAGATTTCCAGGAGAAATATCAACAACCTCAGATATCCAGATGCATGCTAAGTTGCTTCAGTCATGTTCTACTCTTAACAACCCCATGGACTGTGGCCCACAAGGCCCCTCTGTCCATGGGACTCTCCAGGCAAGAATACTAGAGTAGATTGCCATTTCTTTCTCCAGGGGATCTTCCCAACCCAGGGGTCAAACCCTCGTCGCTTATGTCTCCTGCATTGCAGGTGGATTCTTTACCATTAGCACCCCCTGGGAAGCCTCCAGATACGCATATAATACCACTCTAATCGCAGAAAGCCAAGAGGACCTAAAGTTCCTCTTGATGAGGGTTAAAGAGGAGAGTGAAAAAGCTGGCTTGAAATTCAACATTAAAAAAATGAAGATCATGACATCTAGCCCCATCACTTCCTGGCAAACAGAAGGGGAAAATGTGGAAACAGTGACAGATTTTCTTGGGCTCCAAAATTGTTGCAGATGGTGCCTGCAGCCATGAAATTAAAAGACACTTGCTCCTTGGAAGGAAAGCTATGACAAACCTAGACAGCAGTTAGATTTGAGACATTACTTTGCTGACAAAATTCTGTATAGTCAAAACCATGGTTTTTTGAGCTGTCGTGTATGGACGTGACAGCTGGACCATAAAGAAGGCTGAGCGCTGAAGAATTGATGCTTTCAAGTTGTGGTGCTGGAGAAGACTTTTGAGAGTCCCTTGGACAACAAGGAGATCAAATCAGTCAATCCTAAAAGAATCAACCCTGAATATTCATTGGAAGGATTGATGCTGAAGCTGAAGCTCCAATACTTTGGCCACCTGATGGGAAGAGCCGAGTCTTTGGAAAAGACCCTGATGCTGGGAAAGATTGAAGGCAAAAGGAGAAGGGGACAACAGAGGATGAGTTGGTTAGACAGCATCACCGACTTAATGGACATGAATTTGGGCAAACTCGGGGAGATAGTGGAGGACAGAGGAGCCTGGTGTGCTTCAGTGCATGGGGTCACAAAGAGTTGGACACAACTTAGTCAACAACAAAAACAATAACAACTGGTCTAGTGGCTAGGATTCAGCATTCTCAACTGCGGTGACCTGACTTCAATCCCTGGCTGGGAATCAAAATCCTGCTTCAAGCCGCTGCAGGATGTGGTATACGGCCTGAAATCAGTTATGCATATGTTAAATCATCATTTGTACACCTTAAAAAAATCACGCGGTATAATCTATTAAATTGATACAATTTTTATTTGTTAATTGTACCTCAATAAATATGGGAGAGTGAGGGACTCTAGAATGTTAAAAGAAAAGCAAGGAACAATAGGCCTTTTCTTTTGTTATCTATCTGTATTCATGTAAACTACCTTTCCTTATTGTCTGAGATTCTTTCTTTTTTTTTTCTTTTCTATACTCATTTAGAAAATAATGGTCTTTATTCAATTCTACTCATGATTATCCTTAAGTTATTCAAAATTATCTTTTCTGTTAAACAAAATAAAATATGTATGTATCTTGATTCTTTTCTTATGAAATGAATATTTTGACATGTTTTTCTTCCTATCACCACCCCGCATCTTCCTTTCCCTCCTCTTAGTTTTGTCTGATTTTATGAGTATAGTTGCTTTATCTATGCTCCTTTAATAATCATTTTTGGTTTTCACATTCAGATTTTATCAGTGGCAATTCTCACTCACCTATGTAAACACAAAGCTGTTTCCTCCACATTCTCACAATAGGCTGCTTGACAATCCAGTCACTGCCCTACTTTCCAGTGCTAGATGTTTGTCTTGTAATATGTTTTCATAACATTTTTTTAGTGGAAGGATGGACAGGAGAAGAGGGGAGTGTAACAGAATTAAATATACATATTTTACAAGAGAAAAGTAGTAGGTAAAATCAATAAACAGCAACATAATCTTATAAAATAAATGGCTAAAGTATGTAAAAGTAATAGCTTGGGGGGTGGTAAAGGTGAGATCAAAGCTACTGCTTTGCACTATGTACATTTTAATATGATCTATAACGTAGCCATGTGCATACATTTAAAAAATAAACAGTGATATATATACCAAAGTCCTGGTCTGAAAAATTAACATGGAATAAAAGTGGATGAATATGTGTTATACCTGGGATGCTCTTTCCCCTCCTCTCTGAGAAGTATGCAATCCTCCAGTCTGGGGGTGGCGGAGGGTTTGGAAAGCATTAGGATCTGGTGAATGTCTTCAAGAACCAGACCTTGCAACCTGCCCCTCTCCTACACTGGACTGAATCCCAGCAGATGACCATAGAAGCCCCAGACACATTTGAAGATCCAAATATTGAGGAGTCCTACGTTCCACTCCTTGTCAGAGTCTTAGGAGGCAGCAAGACCTCATAGCTCCTTGTGCCACTATGGATTAGACAAACCAAAGTACCAAGGCAGACTGACTTGAGGCAAAACCACAGATCATCCTGATCCCCTCATGGGGTGCAGGGGCAGAGGGTTCTTTCCATGGGACTGACATTGTCCAGCATCTGAGACTGAGACTAGAAGATTTGCAGGATGAAGATGCTCACGGTAAATGTGGTGGGAACCATAAGATCGGGGGCCAGACGGGAGCAAAGGCATCTCAGGTGGTGGCTGGTGTGGAGAGGGGATGAAACTAAGGACTAGATAGAACCACATATGTCTCTGCAGATGCTTATGTGAAACTGATCATGAACACCATCTATAAGACAGACCCCTCTAAATGAGCTGTTACCATGTAAATCCCCATGGAGCTTGGGTGCCTCATTCTGCCACCCTCTCAGGGAGATTCTGGAGAAATGCTTGAGTGAATTGTCAGCATCCTTGGTTAGAAACAAAGAGACAACTCTGGTTAACATAAGCATTAAAGGAATTTACGGGAAGGATACCAGACAGTTCTCAGAATCAGTGGGCTCAGAAGAAAGGGTGGATTACCTCCAGCCAAAACCACAGCACAGGAAGTTTCTGGCAACATGTGGATGACACCACCACTGTGTCACCTGTGTCAGAAATGGACATGGGGCGTCAGGGGGCTGTCAACCTCTCCCAGTCCCGGAATAGGGCTTTGGATGCCATTGCTGCTGCTGCTGCCAAGATACATTCTCTAGCATCCCTCGCTTCCTGTTCACTCTGATTTGATGTTCTGGGCGAGGCTAGTTTGTTGGCCAACACCAGTCTTGTGCCCACTCTCCAGCTGCCTGGGAGCTGGCCTATCTTTGGTTTCGATCTGGAGGGAATGGTTCCCACTCCCGTTTATTGTAGCATCCCCCACTCCCCTGCCCCACCCAGAGGAAGAAGGTTTACACTCACATAGTCAAACATGACAATATCCAGAATGTTTTTCTGGATTTTTTTCCTTTTTTAAAAACTTATTTATATATTTTAATTGGAGGATAATTACTTTACAATATTGTGATTTTTTTTGCCATTATCCAGAACTTTTGCCTGAGAATACTTTGAATCAACCTGATTTATCTAGAACTGACTAAACCTGATTTCTGCCACTGGAAGGAATGGGCACTTAAGATATGTCTAAATCCAAGCATAGAAAAGAGTGAACTTACCTTCTCACACACCTGAGCTTTGGTCTGAGAAGTTCATATCTATATCACTCAGCTACACAAATATCCCATTTAACCATCACAACCACCCTGGACTGCACGATTAGCCCACTAGCCTGACTGGAAAGTCAGGAAGTTAAGAGTCAAGGAAGCTAGGAGACTTCTTCACACCTGTAATTGGCAGAGCCAAGATTCAGTCTTGAGTTTTAGGTTTGTCTAAAACCCTGAATCCTTTCAAAACATTACACTGTGATTTGTTCTCAAGATGCAAGGGCCAGATGGTTACTATATGAGACTTTCTAGATCACCTGTTCTGAACGCCTGTCCTTAGCACAGTGTCATTTTCTTCTTCTACTAGGCTTAAAAGGGGAGTCTGTGCATGTGTGTGAAATGCTGCATGCCTCCTCCAAACGTGATACTGAAATTTAATAAATCCGGCAGAATTCATCCTTTTTGGTCATAGTCCTGTGCCACCGGAGAGGCAGAATTAATCGAAAACGAAGAAGGAGGTCTTCTCTGTCTGCTCAGCACGTCTTCCCACCCGAACTCCTCTCTTTCTCTTGCACTGCCTGAGTTGGGAGGGATGCGGAGAGAAGAAGGCATTTCCCAGGTAACCTCTTCTGCTGTGCTTCATCCAGGTGGTTCCTGGAGACATCAAGTATCCCCACGCCCTCACCCCCTCTCAGCTGAGAAAAGTACTTAGTGGGCAGGAAGTCTGTAAGAGGTGTAGGTAAGAGACATGTCTGTTTTCCATTAAGGAGATTAGCTTCTCTGTTGGGGTTGTTGTCACTAGGTCAGCGGGCTGTTTGGGGCCGTCTGGTACCTTTTCTGACTGGGTGGGCATCGCCCCTCCCCTTCCCAGCTCCCTCCCTGAAGTGGCCGGTCTGTTCTTCCAAACCTGCCCTCCTCGGATGGAGTCAGATTGCTCCAAGGCCTTGTATGTAAGTAGTGACGCAATAGAGTAGCAGTGGTGGATTTTTGTGTTCAGGACATTAGAAAGTGGAAAAGGAAGCATTGTGTCCTCATACTTTACAGTTGTTCAATGAGGCTGTTCCTATGGTGAGTTACAGTCATATTTTATGGTGAAAATAACATCTTTGTTGGTTCCCACATAAGATGTTTATCTGTTGATATGAGTGATATCATACCAACCTAACTCATATCAACCTAACTCGAGCATAGAGTTTCACACAGGGTCACCATGTAGTAAACATTTGATGAATAGAAGAAAACTGACTGATTCACGTCAATGTATGGCAAAAACCACTACAATATTGTAAAGTAATTAGCCCTCAATTAAAATAAATTAATTAATTAAAAAAAAAGAAAGAAAACTTGAAATGCTTAGAAACAGATGTCAGTCCCTGCAGTCTGACAAATTGGGTTTAGAGCAGACTAAAGGGTTCAGTGAGTAGCATCAGTGAAAAGTAGTTGGCAACTTGCGGCAGCTCTTCATTTGTTCTCTCCCTCCTGCCTTCCCTCCCTTATCTTTCTTTTTCTATTTCTTTCTTTCCTTTCATCACAGCAATTTTCAAGCACGCAAGTAAGGAGAACTATCTGTTGAATCCCCAACCACCTGTCACCCAGCTTTAATAGCCATTCAATTTTCTGTTTCAGTGTTCTTAACCCCCCTCTTTCTTCTCAATTCTCTCTCAAAACCAAGAGATTTCACCCCCATTATCCCACCCATCATTATTTTAGCGTGTATTTCAAATGGAAGATGAGTTTCAAAACATCTACAATCACAACACACACACGACTTAACAATCAGTCTGTAATACCATCTAATCGTTAACTTGTGTTTCGAGTTTTATCTCTTCTAGATTTCTGGTTAAGATTTTTTTCTTAAATGTTAGTTTGTGGCTTAAGACTGGAGCTTTTCCTACTCTCCATGGTCAGCTCTAACAACTTGCCCTTCAAACCCCAATTGAGCACTTATTATTATTAAGTGAATCATTTATATCTCTATCAAGCACTCAAGGAGAGAGCGCTTAAAAAGCACTGACCATTGTGAAAGGCTCTGGAGCTTACAGTACCAAGGGATATATGACCAGTTTGGATGGTCCTGGAACACTTTACGCTAAGCATGATAAAATCAGTTTCATCCTAAAAGGCCAGCTCTAAGTCTCTGAAGTTTGATAGTGATCTCACCATTCTTCATGCCTCCCAGGCTCCACATTTCTGACTCTTTTTCTTCATCCTATCAGTTCCAAACCTGGCTATTTGTCTTCTGAAGTGTTTTCTATATCCATCCTTTTTTTTTCTTCTTTTCCAGGAAGATACTGTTCTGTAATGAAGAAAGACAATTGAACTGAGTTAAAATTTATCAGGGTCCTGCCTTCTCAGTTGGGACAAACTGAGAGGGAGTTAGCATAGCTCCAAGGTCTGGAGTCTAACGTTGTGCTGGGACAGGCTTCTTATGAGGTGGATCCAAGGCTATGGTTTCAGGATGAAGATATAAGAGCATCAGGGAAAGAGCCTGAGAAACAATACCATGAATTCCATATGACAGGCATGACAAGTAGGGAATGGGCGAAAAGGAAGTAGAGCTGTGCCCAGGAATTTCGGGCGAGAGGTAGGGCAGGTGGAGGCATGGCTCTTGCTGGTCCATTTGAAATTTCTTTTGGAAGCAGAGACTCAGCGTTTGATTACCTGCTTTACCTAACTGCCATGTATCAAATTACTGCAAATTTAGCAGCTTCAAGCAAAATCCTTTTATTAACTCAGTTTTGCAGGTCAGAAATCCAAGCAGCTTGGCTATGTTCTCTGCTCAGGGTCTCACAAAGATAATGTGAAGTATTAGCTACCAGGGGTCTTATTCTGAGGCTGGGGAAATCAGCTTTCATTTCTATCACCCCTCTCAGGCTGCCAAATAGAGAAAAAGACCATCTTCAAATGATTGGGATGATTTCTACTTTCTCTACCTTTATCTCCAATGTGCCATTGATCCTAACATCAGACATAATCTTTCTACCTTTTATCCTCAGCTTGAACAATAGTTTAATCTTCTTACTTAAGGGTCCATGCTCTCTGTTTGTGAAAACACATACATGTAGACACAGAACTCTTTTATAAGTTCGAAAAGACTAATGCTTTGTGTGTGTGTGTGTTTATTTAAATTAAATGCTTGTAACTTCATGACCTCACCCCAGCGAAAACTGAGATGCTAAGACCCATTGCCTTTTCCCATTGATCTCAGAGTCATCTGAAATATTCAGTGAATTTCATAGATGATCACATCAACGATGAACTTTCTAATTGGTTTTCAAGAAGGCTTTTCTTACTAGTTTACAGAATTGTTAAAAATAAATCTCTTACTACTAGACTCATAATATACTTCCCAGGCTCTCTTACTGATCATTTTCTCAAAAGATTCAGAGGTTTTGGTAATTGTAATGTTCATTTCTGAGGTTAACATGTGAAAATGACAGCATTTTCAACAGGCTGTGTGATTATACCAACCAAGGAAGTGGACATTCATAAACACACTCCTCAGAAGAAGAAAACAACCCTCAATTTTCTCTCAAATTAACAGGGATTCTATTATCATTTTTTAAAAATATGGGATTGTAATTAGTATCTATTTATTTTAGGAAAAAATCCCCCTTACCTGTTTTTAGGATCCAATAGCTTGCCTGTATAAGATTTGAAAAATAATATATTTGCTAATAATCAGAACTGATCCAGTACCTTGTAAATCAATAGCAATCTGAGAGAAACAGTATCTTAGAGCTTTAGAAAAACCATAGCAAATATTTACATATGTTAAAAGATAACATTCATAGAGGCAAATACTGTCTGATCGAAGTGAGATAACCAAATTGACTTCTGTATTTTCAGGTTAATATTCCAACTCAGAATCCATCTGACCTAGAGTTTACTTCAATAGATAGTGCCCTAAAGAAAATTATTCACCCTAAGAACTATTTCTGCTTAACCTTCTAATATTTTAACAATTGTTTCATTTTCTCCAGTATTTGAATTGGCAAAGGATGCTAGGATGGATTTAGTGCACCTGTGCTTCTATGGTTCCTCTCTTCTTTCCCTTAGCAGATACAGGCAGGATAAAACCATGCAGGAGGAGTGCCTGGCTTATAGTTGGTGCTCAATAGGTAGTTTTTGAATCATTAATGAATGAAGCTAGCACAAAAGCCAGGAGGCTGGGACTTTTCTGGTGGTCCAGTGGTTAAGAATCACCTTCCAGTGCAGGGGACACAGGTTCGATCTCTGGTCAGGGAACGAAGACCCCACATGCTTCGGGACAACTAAGCCCCCACATCAGAACTGGAGAAGATGGCGACCCAACAAAGAACCTACATGCCACAACTAAGACCTGGAGCAGCCAAATACATAGTTACTTTTATTAAAAAAGAGCAAGGAGGCTGAATTCATCTGCAGTGTCTTTTATCCTCTCTAAGGCAGCAGGTGACTTACAGCAACTAAGAACAGAACAGCTGCTTCCCATCTCCTTCCCCCAAACTCCAGCCGTGGGTGTTGCCGTGACCTCAGTCTTGCTGGCACTTACTGCACAGGGAGGACGTGCAAGTTCAGAAATCTTGTGAAAGAAAGTCAAGAAAATTTACAGGATGCCTGCAGGGCAGGGGGTACCGAAAAGACCAAATGGGAGTTTATGTAGTGACTGTACCGGTAAAAACTTCCCCTGGTGGCTGGCTGTGAAGTTTCAAATTTGGCTCCTCATTTCATCAAGTGTGACACATGTTATTAATGGCACTGCTTTCTGGAATCTACTTGATTCTTGCAAAATTCTCTCTCTGTCTCTCTCCCACTTTCCCTTTTGTTCTCCCTCCCTCCATCTCTTGCACACAGTCTCCCTCTTTCCACAGTGGTGATGGACAGGTGTAGAGAAGGCTACTTCATTTAGGGTCTGCTGCAGTGGAGGTCCAGTTATTCTTGTGATAGGCACATTCATGAACTCAAGGTCGTTCTCCAAGAACATCTAAAGATGATTCAGCATCAGCATGAGGTACTTTGGGGTTTTTGGCAATTTCTAAGCTACCGGGGAGGGGGAACAAAAAGGTGGAAATGAATCATTTCATGTAAATAAAACTTCAATAGTACTTTTCTGGGAAAAAGACAGAAACAGCCCATCATAGAAATGACAGTCTTTGTGCCAAGAGGGAAGTGAGCAGGGAGCAGTTTGAACACGCACCAGGTCACCTCCTGGAGTAACCCTGGTGTTGCCCACGGACAAAAATGGGATTATTCACACAGGAAAAGTGAGGAAGACAAATACGTGAATAAATATCATAATGAGAGTTATGATCAAGAGATGTCATAAGGGGTGACAAAGCAGACAGGCAGGGGGGTGTTAAGAAATTCCCTTCCTCCTAGAACTTTAGGATAAGGTTGGGAATTGTTGTTGTTGTCGTCATCATTTGTAGAGAAAATTTGCAGTGGCTAGGATGTGCTTCTTTCCCGACAGTGCTGGTTTGGGTCTTGATTTGTTCAAACTCTTTTCTCATTTGAGCTGCATTATAAGGACATTTCAAGCGCTGTCTTAACATATTTGAAACAGACAAGGCCCCAAGAACCTCACCGTGAGTTCCTCTGGTTTCACCAGAGATGCCCACACCCAGTGAAAAAGGGGCCCTGTCTAGCTAGTTCTTCTATCAGTCATGTAAGTTGCACTCCAGTCTTCAACCTAATAGACTTTGGTTTCCAGCTAGCTGGCAAAACTATTCCAACAGACCATGGGAATCAGAAGCAACTCATCTTCTTGATACTACAAAGTCTGTATCCCACGGCCCCTGATTGTTGAATCTGTTTTTAAGAGTGACCCCTCTGTGGCCCTGCCTGGCATGCAGTGTCCTCCTCCCCCAGGTTGTGAGCACATATGACCAATAAACTGATGTTGATCTGGTCTGTCCCACGTCAAGGATTGCTGTGTGTTCCGCCATCTCACACCATTTAGGGTCGGGTATTCACCACCAACAAGGGTGGCAATATTGTGATTTATAAGAAATGTATCTGGTTATATATATGTATATAATATATTTATATTTATATATAATATATATATTTCTTGTGTAAATTTGATCTTCCTCCACAATTCCTGGCTCACAGCTCCCCATACCCTCAGAAGTTCCTGAGCAATGAGAGCATCTCTTATTATACTACATGATCTCTTGTCTTCAATTCCTAAAATTGCTTCAGAATCATAAAGATGAAATCCTGTTGCTGCTGCTGCTAAGTCGCTTCAGCTGTGTCCGACTCTGTGCGACCCCATAGACTGCAGCCCACTAGGCTCCCCCGTCCCTGGGATTCTCCAAGCAAGAGTACTGGAGTGGGGTGCCATTGCCTTCTCTGAAAGGTGAAATGAATGTTTTGTTATTCATAACTAGCTTCTTTCACCACAATTGGATTTTATGTTAATGAGGTGATCTTTGGAGAGCACCTCAGGATGGGGGCTGGTCACCAAGGCAACCAGACATAAATAAGGGTCAGACTTTTCATTCCTATCCCCTCCCCTGGCTTCTGGGGTGGGAGGAAGGGTGCTGGAGGTTGAATCAATCACCATTGACAATAATTAAATCAATCATGCCTATGTAATAAAGCCTCCGTATGAAATCAAAAGGAAAGGGTTCAGAGAGCTGCTGGGTTGGGAAACCAGAATGCTTCCTTGTGCCACCATGCAGGGTCCAAACTCCACCCAGAGAATGCCACCCAATGTATCTCTTCATCTGGCTATTGATTTGGATCCTTCCACATTCATTGTAATAAACTGGTAATCTAGTGGTAAATGGGTTTCCTGAGTTCTGAGAGTCACTCTAGCAAAGTAATTGAACCCAGAGAGGAAGTCTGGGAACTTCTGATTTACAGGTGGTTCATCAGAGGTACAGGTAAAACCTGGACTTGTGACTGGTTTCTGAAATCCAAGGAGGAGGTTATGGAAATATGGAATACATAGCCAGTTGAGCAGAGGCATGAGGAACAGCCTGGACTTGCATGGCATCTGAAGTAGGGAGTAGGCTTGTGGGACCAAGTCTTTAACCTATGTGATATGATGCTATTTTGGGGTAAATTGTACCAGGATTGAGTTGAACTGAGGGACAGTCAACTTGGGTTGGAGCATTGCTTATTGATGGTGGAGAAGTGCCACCCACACATTTGAAATTGGAGGCAGCACCCTCTTTAAATGTTAATAGAAGCTGATCAGAACATGGTGATGCGAGTGGTAAAAACCCACCTCCAATACAGGAGACATAAGAGACACGAGTTCCATCCCTGGGCCCAGAAGATCCCCTGGAGGAGGGCATGGAAACTCACTCCAGTATTCTTGTGTGGAGAATACCATGCACAGAGGAGCCTAGCGAAGATAGTCCATAGGGTCGCAAAGAGTTGGACACACCTGAAGCAACTTTGCATGCATGTAAGCATCAGAACATGTACATTCATAAATCTGGGGAATTGGCCAATACTTGGCTTATCTTATGGTCAAATATTTATTCAAATTTCTGAGGATGTCTACCTGCAGATGTGTGGGAAGACAAAGCATAGTTAGAGTAAGGAATCAGTAAGCACAAAACTGACTTGTTTTCTTTTGATTCTTAGAGCAAGCTTCTTGATCCAGACACCAGGCAAAGGTCATGAGCCTGAGCTTATCCAATGAAAAATTGACTCTATCTTACTTTGTCTTCGCACAACTATTTTCTCCATGGTGAAACACAATCTTTAAGAGTTACGGTGTTCTGAAGTCAGCTCTTTATGTCTGGGAGCTAAAGTTTTTGGTCTTTTGATTGCATTGCTTAAGATGAATTTTATATAAAAATATCAACATGGAAAAACAAAGAAAGTGTTAATTACATTAAATACAATTCAGAAACAAGGTACTGGTTTAGATGCTTTTATCTTAATATAAACAGCCACAATATAAGCAGAGGTTAAGTTGCGCTGACTGCAGTTATTACTGAGAGGGTAACAGGTAGGAAGCCCAGAGGTCCTCAAGTGGCAGGAGAAAACACGCTGCAAGTGGCAGACTTTTTCCCCCCTTCTCTGTTCTGCTTAAGACTAACCTTTTTGTTTTTGTTTTTTCTTTCCTCAAGACTTGGGCTGATAATGGCTCAACAAACCAGTGTTCATGTCAGTTGTTTTACGGCCAGGGATGCCACACTTTGTACCATCCTATCTCAAAAACGCATATTGTGGGAGAGCGGCCTGCTGAAACTCCCTCAGCCTTGAGGTGTTTCTTTTATCTGATTAGAAGCTCGCTAACAGACATAAAAACTAGCAACCGGGGCACTCTTTCTGTCCCCTTCTGATGTCTATGTCAAAAGCTTTCCCGATCTCTAATATACTTTAATAAAGCTTTGCTACACAAAATCTTCAACTCATCAAGCCTCGTCTCTGACCCCGAATCGAAATCCTCTCCTCTGGAGGTCCTGAATCCTGGTATAGGGCACGGCTCGCAGCAGCAATCTTTCAATTACTTTACATTTGACTGTATTATTCTCAGTGTCAAAGAATATTTGGTTCTCTTTTTTTCCTGTACAGAATTTCAAATGCCATCAACCAATGGAATATTTTCTTTTAACTGGTCAATTTGTTGGGGTAATTTATTTGAAGAAAGTTTTTAAAAAAATATAGTTTTCTCTTTATTTCACAAAATGAGTAATGCAAGCTGGGATATGAAGCTATAAAGTCATTGCAAAAAAAAAATTATACAGCAAAACTGCTATTTTTGGCTCTTAATTCCTACCAGTTTGCCAATTTGTTGCAAGTTATACTTATCAAGGGATCATAGACTTTTTCCATCTTGTTTCATCTTGACCCTAAAATGCTAACAGAGATCATGGATGGTATTTGATTTAATTAGCTAGTGTTGCTCTTGCTTGCTACATCTCCTAGCTCTAAATATATCTAAAAATAAGTTTCCTTTGATTCCAGCTTTTAAGTGATGTAAATTGTATTTACAGGGGAGAAAAGTATTACTTAAGTTATCTATAATATATTTGTTTGTATTTCTAACTGGTATGCTTTATCACAGTCTGTGGTTTACATTATAAAAGGATGGGTCTATAATAAGTTGGCTTCCCTGATGGCTCAGCAGGTAGAGAATCCTCTTGCAATGTAGGAGATGCAGGAGATACGAGTTCAATCCCTGGGTCAGGAAGATCCCCTGGAGGAGGAAATGGCAACCCATTCCAGTATTCTTGCCTGAAAAATCCTATGGACAGAGGAGCCTGGTGGGCTACAGTCCAAAGGGTCACAAAGAGTCAGACATGACTGAGCATGCATACGCTGCTCCTATGTAATAGGTTAGCAGAAACTGCAGGCATTCCTTTGAAATAACTCTTAGTGGGAAATGTTCTTTAAAAAGAATAAACTTTAAAAAAATGAACTTTTAAAGAAGTAATTTTATTTTCCCATGCTCTGTGAAATTTGAGACATTGAAATTAGACATTATAATATAGAGTACACAGGTGCAGATGATATTTTTTTCAAACAGGAGGTGTTTAGTGAATATCATTTGGGTCATTGAAATGAAACAATTTTAACCTATTTTATACATAAAAGACCTCCTCCAAACAAAGGGTAGATTTATGTAAAGAATATTATTTAATAGTCAAGAGTCTTTATTGGCCAGAATTCAAGGGAAACCATTGCCAAATTTAGAGTGGAGCGTGTGGTAGGCAGAATTCTAAGATGGCCTCAAAGATTCCCTCATCCCCAACTCCCTATGGACATGGCCACAGAAGCCCTGGGTATGTGACTCTAAGAGATTTTACTCTGTGGTTAGGGTATATTGCATGGCATAGTTGCCCTTCAGGTAGGGAGATTATCCCTTGGGCTTGACCTAACCACATGGCTTAGGTCACAGAAGAGGAAGTCAGAGATTTGAAGCAGAAGGATTCCATGTATTGTTACTAGCTTAAAGATGAAAGAGGCCAAGTGACAAAAAATTATGGGCAGAGTCTCAGAGCTGAAAGCAGTATCTGGCCGATAGCCAGTAAGGAAACAGGGACCGTTGTCCTGCCATTGCAAAGAGTTAAAGTCTGTTAACGACAAGAATGAGCTTGCGGGTTTGCTTTTCCCTTTAGCCTCCCGCCAAGAACTCAGTCTAGCCAACAGCTTGATTTTGGCCATGGGATACCCGAAGTAAAGAACACAGCCATGCGTGCCAGCCTTCTAACCTAAAGACTTATGAGTGATAAATGGACATTGCTTTAAACTATTAAGCTTGTGGCAATTTGTTATACAGAAATATAAAACTGATGCAAAGCATAAAGTTATATTTTCTGGAAAATGTAAATGGGAAAATTTACATTTACTATGCATTATCATTCTTCATAGGAGAACTGGTGAGAATGTAGGAGGGCATAGACTTACGCTCAAATATCTCAAACGACTTGTCGTGAAGCACTGCTGTGTTTATTTTCAATCTATCGTGGATTGATTCTTCACAGAGTATGAGGAAAACGATTAAGTATAAAAATGAAACAAGAACACAAAGTCATACAAACATTCATCCAAGCTTGCTATTACTAAATTCAAATAAAGCTACATTGTCAAATTGCTATAAATGTTTATAAACATTGATTCTCAGTTTTTTTGCTTTTCACAGATCTGTAACAAACAGTTCATAAGCCAGGGCTGGTCTGCAGAACCATGTTTTGAATAGCATTTATTTAGATCACATGCAATTTCAATATTTAAGTCTAAAACATTTACCTGTTCTAAGACTCAAAAGAAAATTTAGCTACTTATGTGTTCTCAGCTGCTTTTAAATAACTAAAGAAACTGACATTCTGGCCTTGAAACCCTTTTATCACCAAAGAACTAAACTAAATGAAAGTGGAAAAGTAGTTTATATGAACTTGACGTAGATTGACTAAAAAATGCTGTTATAAGGTCTGACTGTGCATCTTGAGAGTCCACAGAATGACACTAATTTATGGATCCTTTTAAATGAATGAAAATTATCCCTCAAGTTAACCACTTACAGTAATATGAGCTGGTTCCCTGTCCCCACCCGTTATTCTGAATTTAGTGATATGAAGGGAAAGCCACATGGGCAGGAAATTGGCATATACAGGCACATTGTGTCCCGGGAAGCACTTATTCTGTTCACTATCATCATTCAGTTCAGTTCAGTTCAGTTCAGTTGCTCAGTTGTGTCCAACTCTTTGTGACCCCATGGACCACAGCACGCCAAGCCTCCCTGTCCATCACCAACTCCTGGAGTTTACTCAAACTCATGTCCATGGAATCGGTGATGCCATCCAACCATCTCATCCTCTGTCGTCCCCTTCTCCTCCTGCCCTCTATCTTTCCCATTACTCATTGATATATTTCACCTTTCTTTTAAAAATCCTCACTGATTTCTCAGGCTCTTTCACACTGATTATTTGACGGAACAAAAAGCATGAGCGTGAAGAAGGTGAGGGAGGCAGCATGCTGTAACTTCGGAAAGTTTTTATAATATAAACTGTATGACGTGCTAATCAAAACCTTTTGAAGTTTAAACAACAATTTGAGATAAATGAAAGATGATTTCTGGAATGATGAAGTGATGAGCTTCATAAACATCCACTTAATGAAACAACCATAAATAGAAAAGAAAAATCACTAAAAATTTTAATTTCTTTGGGAATTGACTTAAGGACATACATTTATAAGTGTACTTGGATGAAGTACATTTATATTGAATGAGTAAATAAACATTAATTCAAGAAGCTGTACTTCAATAAGAACAGCAACAGGTCTACGGCATTTGAGCCACAACTTGCTTCCTTCTTGCCTACTCCCATCTCATCACGATGGAAGTTCTACTTCAGGAGGGCATCGCAAAGAACACAGGGCTCCCTCTCCCCCTCAGCTCCCAGTTCAGGGCTATGCTATCTCTCTGCCTTCCTTTTAGTCAAAATGCAATCAGTAATGAAGAAAGAACTTTCTCATTGGTGTAAAGTGGATGAATACATCTGGCTTTTCAAATAGCGGCTGTGGTCTCAGTGCATGGGAATAAACAGGACTCTGGGTATTTGACCAAAGAGTAGGTTACAGCCACATGGGTGTACACTGCACTGACCACTCATAGTTCCATACTGAATTTCATTGCCTAAAATAGACATTTGCCACTTATTTTGATTCTTCATTGATTCTGATTCAGCCTCTAAACCCTTAGTAAAAGGCCAAGAGGAGATTTTCTAATTCCCCATCCTATATATCTTTGTGTGGAACAAAGACTCGCTTTTACTATAGTTGCTGAAAATGCCAAATTTTTGCCTTTCCAGCATTTTTTTTTTTTTTTGCAGTAGAACACTAGCACCCAGCACATTGGTCAGGGATCTCTATATCAGAATTTGATTCAGGAGCTCTCAAGAAGTAAAGAATAGAAACCTTCTATTTATGCCTGGTGGCTCAGATGATAAAGAATCTGCCTGCAATGTGGGAGATCCAGGTTCGATCCCTGGGTCAGTAAGATCCCCTGGAGAAGGGAATGGCTACCCACTCAAGTATTCTTGCCTGGAGAATTACGTGGACAGAAGAGCCTGGCAAGCTATAGTCCATGGGGTCACAAAGAGTCAGGCACAACTGAGTGACCAACACTTTTCACACTTCATGGCAACAGGGCCAAACAGCTGAAGCTATTTCCTCACTGACTAAGGTTCTAGATTTGGGGGGATTTTCTGGGGCTACTTTTAGCTTCAAGCTCTTCCACTAATTCTGTGAGTTATCTGATATCTTCTTCATAACTCAGAACCTACTTCTGTTGCTTGTCATTAAAAGCCCTGACTTATGCAACTGTCATAGCACATTATGTAGTTAATCTCAGGCCTAATCAGTCACCAGAAGGGGCTGCTTTTCTGATATGTAATAGTATTAAAAGAAAGAAAGTCAATTTATAGTTATTCAAACACATGTAGATACAAAATTTTAATAAATTAATTTAAAAGTAAATAATTAAATTTTATACATATATTATTTATATCAGTTTCCCAATGGGGAAATTAAAAATACTATGTTAGAGGAAAATGGAGAGGATTTGAAATAAATTACAAAAATGAAGGAAATTAAAAATAAAGGTAGGAAAATAAGATGGAGGCTTTTAAGGTTTGTGAGCAAAATGCACACTGTGAAGTCTAATACATTTGCTAGAAACATGCAGTTTCCCTGTCATGACTGTATAATTTACTGTGTAAACTGAGACACTTCTATTAATAATAATTAAAGGCAACTTTGTGATTAATTAGTCCATGCTAACAGATGTTAACCTGACTTCTTCTGGATAAACAAGAACATGTGTATGCGTTGTGCGCCCTCAATTGTGCCTGACTCTTTGTGACCCCATGTCGCCCACTAGGCTCCTCTGTCTATGGGATTTCCCAGGCAAGAATACTGGAGTAGGTGGCCATTTCCTTCTCCAGGGGATCTTTCCAATGCAGGGACTGAACCCACATCTCTTGCGTGGTGCTTAAGGACCCATTTAATAAACTTTACACACTCATGAGCACGCACACATGGATTCCACGTGCTCTGGATTACTTTATGGATTCTATTAGGTACTTTAGATAGAATAGATTCCACCATTCTGTCTAAAGTCCTGGCATGTAACATCAGTATACACTCAGTTATGCTGTAGGAAAAAGCAGTCCTTAAATCTCAGTGACTTGAAAGACAAAGGTTCATACCACAGCGCACACCCACTGATGGTCAGCTGGGGCTTTGCTTCTTAATCATTATTACTCAAAATCAAGGGTGGTGGAACATCCCTTAGCTGGTATGTTCTCAATCACTGTGCCAGAGGGAAAACAATGTCTTATAGCAGCACCTAACTGCAATGCCAGGAGATACTTCCAGCCCCAATTCATTAAGAAGATGGTGGGTGGTCACATGGCCCTATGTAACTTCAGGGGTCCAGAAAGTGCAATCCTACCACGTGCTTGGAGTTTAAATAACTGCAAATGTTTGTTTAGCAGCATTAAAACTAGCCCAGAGTGTTAGTTTTTTAAAAAATGCACTGCATCAACTAAAAAAAAAAAAGTGCAACATAAAAGTTGTGAGTTAAGTTTTAGGGGGCAAAATGAGGACTATAGCCCAGGAGAGAGCACTTTGGATAACTCTGAGAAACTGCTCCAAAGAGGTTGGGGGGAAGGTCAGTCTATGTGCGATTTTGGTGAAGAGGGAGTACATGTAATCAAGCACATTTTTTTTTTTTTTTTGCAGAATAGTCTCGTGAAGGTTAGTGCTAGTCACAAAGAGCAGATGTCACTATGAAAGATTTTAGTGCTTTTCTAAATATGTGGAGATGCAAGAATTTAGCTCATAAAATGTACAGAAAATATCTATCTGAAGACTTGTTCTGCCACTTTTTCACAGAGCAGAGCACCTCATTCCTGATCTCCATCTATAATTAAAAGTTAAACTTTTAACTTTTTTCAGGGGGTGTTGAAGGTCGGCAGCTGCAGCAGCTCCTGATTTAGTCTTTGTAGAGATAGATGGCAAGTGCCAGTTTGTAGTTGGCAACTGTCTTTTTTTTTAAACAAGCTTTTGCCGAAAAGTTCAAAGCTAGTATGACCATGTCTCTTTAAAAATGTGTCTTGGTAGCTGAGGAAATGATGATGCTTAGTCCAAAGATACCAGGAAGGAAAACAAATCAGAGCAAGAGGGCATAAATCCTCTATTTTCTAAGTCTCTGCCTTTTGCCAACCAATGTTGAAAATGGCATTAGTCAATCCCAGGCTTTCCCTGCTAGTTGAAGCTCTGTCAATAGCTGCCTCTATTACCTTCTAGCAATAGAGGAAGAATTATATCATATCCTTACACTGACCCGAGACAAAGTTGCCAGGTGTCATTTGGAGTGAAAGCTTTCTGTGGCTGCAGAACCAATAAAACTGACCTAAATAAAGGAACAGGAGGGAAATACTAGTTACAGGAACAAATTCCCCAATCAGCTCCAGAACGTAACGTAAACCATGGGTTTCCTTTCTTGATTGCACTCTGGGAGTGTATCACTAATGCAGCAGCGGTAAGACATGGTCTCCTTGAAGGGTGACCTCACAAATACAATGTATGCTGGCTGACACCTACATTCTTACAGTAGTATGTATCTTTTGTAGAATGGAAATCATATCGTTTCACGGTGGGTGGTTGGAATGATACTTTTTAAACTCTTAAAATGAAAAACTGACTATTTGCCGTTTGAAAGGGGAGGTAAAGCAGGGAGTTATAAACCTAATAATTTGTCTCCCAGAACTCTAGGCCATGACTGGTTGGCTCCAAGCACCTAGCAGTGGCTCAATATAAATGGAAAGTTCTACAGTTCTACAGTTGAGTCCAGAAGACCAAACTGTAAGTGAGTCCTGAAAGAAATGCGTCTCATAAGTTCTCAAAGAGAATGACATAATATAATGGACAGCACCCTTAGCAAATACCATAACAAATTACATTGAGCTATTTCATCTAAAGCTCTTTAATATGTTCCATTGTGTTAAAACACCATTTAATTAAAATGAATGGTATTTATTTACTTAAAATGGGTCTTTAAGGTGGCATATAGTTTATCATCCAAACAATGGTGAATTTTTGAGAGTAAAAGGAGACACTTAATTAAACATTTATACCCAGACAGAAAGAGTAAATCAGGACAGTCTTGGCAGATGGAAGGAAGAATCATCCTAGTTTCAGTAGGCTACAGGTACATCCTTCTTTGTGAACCCAAAAGGTCTTTCTGGTTGTGAACGTTTACCAATATTTCTAGGCAGCCAGTTTCTGTGGAACCAATCAGTCATGTTGAAGTACCAAAGATCTGGAATAGACATAAGCATAAGATAAAGGCTTTTTCATTGATCTTAAACCTTAATCCCTTATTGGCCTTTCATATAAATCTAGCCTCAATCAGGGCCATCCTTGTAACATGTTTTTTAACAACTTTGAATGTCTGGCCCCAGCATTCCTATGAAAATGTGTGGATGAAAATTATTGTATGAAGCAAGCATCTTTACCTACCGACTTGAATTCTTGACACTGACTTGCCTACATATTTCCATGAAAAAATTCAACCCTTCCTAAAATTATGCTATTATAATGAGCATCTTTATATCTACATCTTAGCATAATTCTTTTTTATTGTTGCAAAACTAATGTCTAGCCTTTGAATATCTAGGTCAAAAAGTACGACATTTGTGAAGTTCTTAATGTATGTTTCTGATTGCTTTTCAGAAATTACCAATTTAAGCTATCAGTAGTAATGGATAAAATAAGAAAGGCTATTTTATATCATCATCAACATTGTATTTTTCTTTAATACTTATAAATTTATTAATAGTAGGTAAAAATTGCATCTTATTTTAATTTTTCTTTGAAATATTGAATTTTAGATAATACCCACTGACTTTTAAAGAAAGAAGCTTCCCTGGTGGCTCAGACAATAAAAATCTGCCTGCAGTGCAGAAGACCTGGGTTCAATCCCCAGGTCAGGAAGATCCCCTGAAGAAGGAGATGGCTACCTACTCCAGTATTCTTGCCTTTAGACCTCCATGGACAGAGGGGCCTGGCAGGCTACAGTCCCCAGGGTTACAAAACTCTTGGTCATACATATTTCATATCATTATGAGCCAATTCATCCCATATTATGGACCAACCATAATATGGTTTCTTATGAAATTCCTATAGGAAGTATATATCCATTGCTATTATATATGCTATGCATACTTCTCAGGGAAGCCGGTGGCTCAGAAGTAAAGAATCTGCCTGCAATGCAGGACATACAAGAGATGCCAGTTCTATCGTTAGGTCTGGAAGATCCCCTGAAGAAGGAAATGGCAAGCCACTCCAGTATTCTTGCTTGGAAAATCCCATGGATGGAGGAGCCTGGCGGGTTACAGTCTATAGGGTCATAGAGAGGCAGATTCTTTACCGTCTGAGCCACCAGGGAAGCTTCTTTTTGTTATGTATACTTCTCTCTTTTTGTTTGTCTTTTGTCAGTTTATTTTGTTTGTGGTAATTTTGACGTTCTTAAATTTATTTATTCTCACCTTCCCAAATTCACATATAACCAGTCATCTTTTTAATAATTTTAGAGTATTTTATGCTTGTAAACACTAAGTTCAACAACAAAAAAAATCCCTTTGTTGTTGTTGTTGGTTTTTTTTTTTTTTTAGTTCCCTGTAAGGCTTTTTAGTGTATGCTGTGAGATAGAAGACTCTTTCTTTGAATAAAAGAAAATTCCATTGTATATATGTACCACAACTTCTTTATCCATTCATCTGTCAATGACTCTCTAGGCTGTTCGTATGTCCTAGCTATTGCAAACAGTGCTGCTAAGAACATTGGGATTCATATGTCTTTTTCAATGATGGTTTCCTAGGGTATATGCCCAGTAGTGGGATTTTTAGGTCATATGTTAGTTTTATTCTTAGTTTTTTATGGAATCTCCATACTGTTCTCCATAGTGGCTGATCAATTTACATTCCCACCAACAATGTAAGGGGGTTCCTTTTTCTCCACATCCTCTCCAGCACTTTTTGTTTGTAGGTTTTTGATGATGGCCATTCTGACCTGTGTGAGGAGATATCTCAATGTAGTTTCAATTCACACTTGGCTAATAATGAGCGATGTTGAGCAGCTTTTCATGTGTTTACTAGCCATCTGTAGTACTCTTGCCTGGGAAATCTCATGGACGGAGGAGCCTGGTGGGCTGCAGTCCATGGGGTCTCGAAGAGTCGGACACGACTGAGTGACTTCACTTTCACTTTTCACTTTCATGCATTGGAGAAGGACATGGCAACCCACTCCAGTGCTCTTGCCTGGAGGATCCCAGGGACGGGGGAGCCTGGTGGGCTGCCGTCTATGGGGTCGCACAGAGACGGACACCACTGAGGCGACTCAGCAGCAGCAGCAGCATGTCTTCTTTGGAGCAATGTCTGTTTAGGTCTTCAGCCTACGTGTTGACTGGGTTATTTGTGTTTCTGGTATTGAGCTGCACGAGCTGTTTGTATATTTTGGAGATGTTGTTTCGTTTTGTCGGTTGCTTCATTTGTTATCATTTTCTCCCATTTTGAGGGTTGTCTTTTCACCTTGTTTACAGTTTCCTTTGCTGTGAAAAAGCTCTTAAGTTTAATTAGGTCCCATTTGTTTATTTTTGTTTTTATTCCCATTATTCTAGAAGGTGGGTCATAGAGAATCTTGCTGTGATTTGTGTCAAGGAGTGTACTGCCTATGTTTTCCTTTAAGAGCTTTATAGTTTTTGACCTTACATTTAAGTCTTTAATCCATTTTGAGTATTACTCAGCCATAAAAAGGAATGTATTTGAGTCTCATGAGGTGGATGAACCTAGAGCCTATTATACGAAGTAAAGTAAGTGAGAATAAATAAAACAAATACTGTATATTAATGCATATATAGGGAATCTAGAAAGATGGTGTAACCATAAGGGTTAATTTTGGATTCATACTGGACCTGCTTCTGTGACTTTAACCTTTGTCTTGCTGCTTCTGTTACTGTAGGCATACATAATGGCCTGCCTCGGGGAGATAACCTGAGCCCACCCACCTGTAGGGGTCTGTGAGAAGGTGAAATTAAGACATCCCCCTGCCTGAGGCTTGCCATTCTAGAAGATATTTACAAGAATTAAATGGTCTTCTTACTTTGTCTCCTCACCTCACCCATCTATGTTGCATAAAAGAAACTGGCATCCAGGCCCTGACCAGGTGGTTATTAGGAGACTCTAGTCTACCATTTTCTCAGTCAGTCAGTTTTCCAAATAAAGTTGTATTTCTTGCCTCAACACTTTGTCTCTCAGATTTATTGGCCTATCGTGCGGTGATCAGAGCAAGCTTGGACTTGTAGCGATGGTACTGATGAACCTATTTGCAGACACGGAGAATAGATTTGTGGACCCAGTGGGGGAAAGGAGAGGGTGGGGACTAAAGAGAGTAACATTGGAACATATACATTATCATATGTAAAATAGATAGCTGGTGGAAATTTACTATACGACACAGGGAGCTTAAACCCAGTGCTCTGCGACTTCCTAGATGGGTGGGATAGGGTGGGAGGTGGGAGGGAGGCTCAAGAGGTTGGGGGGACATATGTTTACCTATGGCTGATTCATGTTGATGTATGGCAGAAGCTAACACAACATTGTAAAGCAGTTATCCTCCAATTAAAAATAAATTAAAAAAGAATATTCTAATTTGAGTTTTAACTCTTAATAATTATTAAATTTTTATGTCTTCTTTAATTTTTAAAAGATTTCATAGTCTATCTACTGAGTTCTATGTTAAGACAAAATGCTGTGCTTGTTATAACTTATTTATGCTTTTAAGTTATAGCAGTCTTTTGCTCACCCCAAATTTAATTAAGTATTTTCACTTGCTTAGATTGCCATGGATCTTCGAATCATTATGTGTAGAAAGACACTTTGGGATTTAATGCATTCATAAATAACAATTGCTATTGCTCTAAATGTAACTGTTAATTTGAGGAGATAGAAAATTATATTTTGAAAAGACAATTAGGTTTAAATTGCAATCTCCCTGATTGAAATTCCTCATGAAAGGAGAGATAGTATAGAGAAAACCATTTTAGCTTATTACAAGAATCCCCAAATGATAAAATAGGAGTGATACACTGTAACTCCCTCACCTCATGGTGTTGTGAGGCACGTGGTAAAGGGAAGGGCATTTAGAAGGGTGTTTAGGACACTTAAGGGGCTATCAAGGGACGGTGGAGCCATGTGTAAGAGTGCTGTCCAGGGGGACCGGCAGTGGAGGGAGCCCAAGACTAGATTGGCCACGTCAGAGGAGGATGGTATAGAAATTTTCATCATTAATATGACCCTAGAATTTTTATTTTCCCCCTGGGATGTGGTGATCAACATCAGGGATGGTAGACCTGGAACTCAGGAAAGGAGACGTCACCCTGGAGTTGGGGAGGCTAACCAACACAAACACGCAGTAAAGCTGGCCCCCTGGGTCCTCCAGATTGGGAAGGCAGAGTGTGCTCCCGGCTGGGGGGAGCTTGGAGCAGCCAGCAGAATCCTTTGCCAAGATTCACAAACCAAGATTGAATTTCGGCTGAATTTCCAGGAAATTTGAGCCAAATTGTGAAGAGACCTGCGCTCTGTGGAACGTCAGGTAGGAGACATGAGAAAATCATTTAATTCAGGATCATTTGTTTGATTCACAACTGTAAAGGGGAAACAGTCTAGGAAATATAAATTCATGGGAATCCCTCCCAAACAAGATCTTCTGAATATCTGCTTTAGCTGTCAGTCTAGGGCTTTGCAAGGCATCACTCTGTTTGCACCCTCACATATTCTTGGGTGCAAGAGGGCTACACCCATAAGTTCACCCAAAATGCAAAGAACAACAACATACTTTCTTTGTACTCCTTGACTGCAAAGAATTGATTTCCTTGTTAAAGTAACAGTGTTAGAAAGGCAGAGATGGGGTAGAATTCTTCCTTTTGTAATTTTTTTGAGAAAAGGGAACTCTTCCCCCTTTCTCATTTTTCTGTCATAGAGACTGGGAGAAGAAGTTGATGCCTTCTAGAAGTAACTTTAGCTCTTTTTTAAAAATCATTTTTATTTACATTTTACGAAGCCATTAGGAAATCACATTGATTTAAATGTTTTACAAATGTATATGCTAATTTTTTATCTTTATGCTCCAATTCTGTTTTTTAAAAAAATTTATTGGAGTAAATTTTACTGGAGTTGATTTACAATGTTGTGTTAGTTTCTGCTGTACAGCAAAGTGAATCCATTATATGTATACATGTATCCACTACTTTTTAGATTCTTTTCCCATATAGGTCAATACAGAGTATTGAATAGAGTTTCCTGTGCTATACAGTAGGTTTTTATTAGTTATCTATTTTATATGTAGTAGTGTATATATGTTAATCTCAGTTCCCTTTTCCCCTTTCCCCAGGCAACCATGATAGTTTTTCACATCTGAAACTCTATTCCTGATTTGTAAATAAGTTCATTTGTACCATTTTTTAAGATTCCACACATAAGCAATATCATATGGTATGATATATGACTTACTTCACTCAGTATGGCGATCTCTAGGTCCATCCATGTTACTACAAATAGCATCATTTCATTATTTTCTATGGCCGAGTACTATTCTACTGTATATATGTACCATATCCTCTTTTATCCATTCCTCTGTCAATGGACATCTAGGTTGCTTCCATATCCTGACTATTGTAAACAGTGCTACAATTAACATTGGGGTGCATGTATGTTTTGAATTATAGTTTTCTTTGTTTATATGTACAGGAGTAGGATTGTGGGATCATATGATAGCTCTCTTTTAGTTTTTTAAGAAGCCTCCATACTGTTCTCCATAGTGAGTGTATCAATTATGCTCCCACAAAAAGTGTAGGAGGGTTCCCTTTCCTCCACACCCCCTCCAGAATTTATTGTTTATAGATTTTTTGATGGTGGCCATTCTAACTTATGTGAGGTGATACCTCATTGTAGTTTTGATTTGCATTTCTCTAATAGTTGGGAATGTTAAGCATCTTTTCATGTGCTTTTGGCCATCTGTATGTTAGAAAACCTACAGATGGCATCAACTTCTTTGCCACCAGTGGTCGGGGCATAGACTTGGATTACTGTGATGTTGAATGGTTTGTCTTGGAAACAAACCAAGATTATTCTGTCATTTTTGAGACTGCACTCAGTACTGTATTTCAGACTCTTCTGTTGACCATGGGGGCTACTCCGTTTCTTCTAAGGGATTCTTGCCCGCATTGGTAGATATAATGGTCATCAGAATTAAATTCACCCATTCCCATCCATTTTTGTTCACTGATTCCTGAGATGTCAGTGTTCACTCTTGCCATCTCCTGCTTGACCACATCCAGTTTACCTTGATTCATGAACCTAATATTCCAGGTTCTCATGCAATATTGCTCTTTATGGCCTCGGACTTTACTTTCATCTCCAGACCCATCCACAACGGAGCATCATTTCACTTTAGCCCAGCTGCTTTCTTATTTCTGGAGCTATTAGTAACTGCCCTCCCTTCTTCCCCAGTGAATTATTTGGACACCTTCTGACCTGGGCTTGGGGGGGGGGGTACTCATCTTTGTTTCGTATCTTTTTGCCTTTCCATACTGTCCATGAGGAGTGGATTGCCATTTTCTCCTCCAGTGGGCCGCATTTTGTCAGAACTCTTCACTATGACCCGTCCCTCTTGGGTGGTCCTGCATGGAATGGCTCATAGCTTCACTGAGTTAAGCAAGCCCCTTCACCATAACAAGGCTGTGACCCATGAAGGAGAATATTCCAGTTAGCTTATGCTTATTGCTTTATTATCAATGGCAATATTTTTTGCCTCTCTCACCAGATGTTTAAATGCAGAAATGTGTAAACCCATATCTAGACCAAAGAGACATCAGCTGAGGGTATATTGAATATGTGGTTATGTGAGTCTGAGTTTGTTTTCCCACAGGAAGCAAATTATCATCTTCAACTGAGGAAGTGATTCTTCAACAATTCAAAAGTGTTACATTAGTTACCAGGCAAAGTAAAATGTTCTTAAGTGATTCACAGCAGTATAACTGCAGCTCTGCTTTCTGTCTTACTCTGGAGCAGCTGGGTTTAGGTCTTCCTTAGAAAACCGCTTTATAATCTGAAAGAATTGTGTGGTGTATCTCTTCGTTTTCCTCTGAAATTTCTTTTGTCTATTAATCTTAGTTCAAACAAAAAAAATGAAGAAAATTATATGGAATATGGAAAAGAAAATCTCTATGGAGAAAAGCAAATGCTTTAGATAAGAAAATTAAATATGAGGTCAGAAAAAGAAGTTTTGTTGAACTTCAGGAATGTCCACTTTTCTTTGGATAATTACTAAGTAAAATGTTGGGTTGAGCAAAAAGAAGTTTATAGAATTTTATTTTTCTTTCATCATTAAAACCCATCATTAAAACTCTATCTATTACTACTGAAGAGATATGTTATCCTTGTAAATGGTCACAGCTGAATTCTTCCTTTTGCTACATCTAGGGTCAAAAGTGTTACGAAAAGATGATCTCGTACAAGTCCCTGATTTAATGAAAATTTTATAGCCAAAGGAAAGGATCCATAATTAAATACCATTAATTACAGAATAATGACTTAAATTAGAAAATATGGCATACCAGGTATCTAGTAAAATGTGAAGCAACTAAAACCCTTATACATTGCCAGTGAGAATATGGAATAGCACCATTTTGGAAAACAGTTCTGCAGCTTCTTGTAAAGTTTAACATACATTTACCTTGTGACACATCAATTTTAGCAGCCCTATGTTTTTACACCCCCAGAAGTAAAAATCATGTCTACACAAAAATCTGTTTAAATTAGTTTTATTTATTATAGCCTTAAACTGAAATCAACCCAAATGTTCATCAACAGGTGAGCAGATGAAAAATTCTGGTGCATCTTTACAATGGAATCCACATGATTAAAAAGGATGACTTAGTAATTTGTGCAGCAGTGTGGATCAATCTCAACAGTGTGCTGAGTGAAAGAAGCCAGACAGAAAAGAATACATATAATTCCATTTCTAGATGGCACAAATCAAGTCTATAGTAACAGAAAGCCGATCGGTGGCCGTGGGTGGAGATTGGGGAGGGTGCACAGAGAACCACTGGCTGATGAATAAATTTCATATTTTTATTGAGGTGGTGGTTTCATGGAGATACATATATATATTTGTCAAAACTCCGGTCTATAGGAAAGTAGTGGCAATAAGGACATGCACAGTCTGCAGACACTTTGAAAAAATAATAAAATTGACTAAAAGCCAGTCTGATTTTTATTATCTCTATGCATTGGCAATCCTAACAGTGTCAAAGATAAAATATACTTCTATCTGAAAAAATCTTTTGTTAGTCGAAGTTCTAAAAAATTGTTGCTTTTGCTATTTACTTTTTAAATAATGTATATCCCAGCTTGAGGTTAGCGTCTTTAGTTCAGGCTTTCACTGACTATACACTAGGTTAATACAGTAGCTTCTGAAGTCAGAAGCTTTCATTTTATTCTAACCTGTCCTTCCTACTGCCATCAACAGCTCTAAAAATCTCCTCTTGTTGAAAGTACTAATTTTTTCTTTCCCCAAAGTGTGAGCACAATTCTCAGCTAGGGAAGCAGGAATCTGCGGTTTCTGGATCCAGTGCTTTCTTTCTAGACCCTCTCTAGTTACTTCTCCCACTTTCTATTTTAGTATATCTCGTGGCATGGTCTTTGGATCCCCTGTACTGTAATCATAGGCAGGTACAGAGGGTAGGGAGGAAGGTAACTAGATCCTACTCAAAATCTGCAGATTTGGATGGGGTTCCAAACTCCTCAGGATACTCCTAAGCACAATATGGCTTAAGTTTTTCTGCTCTATCTCCCTCCAAATACTCCCTTGCTTTCTTGAACCTGCAGGGTACCTTCATGGTGTTGTTCAGTTGCTCACCATGTCTGACTCTTTGCAACCCCATAGATTGCAGCATGACAGGCTTCCCTGTCCTTCACAGTCTCCCAGAGCTCGCTCAAACTCATGTCCATTAAATCTGTGATCCCATCCAACCGTCTCATGCTCTGCCATCCCCTTTTCTTGCCTTCAATCTTTCCAGCATCAGGGTCTTTTCCAATGAGTCGGCTCTTTGCATCAGGTGGCCAATTTATTGGAGCTTCAACTTGAGCATCAGTCCTTCCAATGAATATTCAGGGTTTATTTCCTTTAGGATAGATTGTTTGATCTCCTTGCAGTCCAAGGAACTCTCAGGAGTCTTCTCCAACACCACAGTTTGAAGGCATCAATACTTTGGCACTCAGGCTTCTTTATGGTCCAATTTCACATCCATACATGACTACTGGAAAAACCACAGCCTCGACTATAGGGACCTTTGTCGGCAAAGTAATGTCTCTGCTTTTTAATATGCTGTCTAGGTTGGTCAAAGCTTTTCTTCCGAGAAGTAAGCTCTTTTAATTTCATGGCTGCAGTCACCATCTGCAGTGATTTTGGAGCCCAAGAAAATACAGGCCATCATTGTTTCCATTGTTTCCCCATCTATTTGCCATGAAGTGATGGGACCGGATGCCATGTTGTTAGTTTTTTGAATGTTGACTTTTAAGCCAGTCTTTTCACTCTCCTCTTTCACCTTTATGCCAGGAGCTTTTTTTGTAGTTCTCTTCCCTCTCCAGAAATACCGTTTCCCCACTTTTCTTTTGAAAATAAGTCTTTCCAATACTTTAATGGCCAATCTAAGTGTCACCTCCTGTATGGAATTTTCTCTACTCCTCCAATAGCCTTCTCTATTCTCCTATAGCATGTTTACACACTTGGATTGAAGCTCACACGACTCAGAGCTGTAGTTATTGCAGTAGTCAAAGTATGATTTCTCGAATGTTTCTGGCTTCCTCTATTCCATGATAAGACTGAATTTTGGCCCTACTGTTTGTGGTCATTTGATCAATTCTTCCTAGTGAGTTGTGAGTGAAAGTCTTCTGTATCCTTTCGAGGAAAGAAAATTTAATAGAACTCTACTTCGATCTGCTAAGGTGACTTGGTAATTTCCCAGAAAGTGGTGATGGACCTTGATCTCAAGGGTCAGCTGATTGGGTGACTTTGCTACTTAACCACAGACATGTGTTGCTTAGAGATATCAGTAATGCCTATCAGTGGTTAAAGGATTTTGTCTTTGTCCATTCAGCCTACTGTAATAAATACCATGGACTGGGTGACTTGAAAAACAAACATTATTTCCCATGATTCTGAAACCTGGAAGTCCAAGATTAAGGTGTGGGCAGGTCTGGTGGGGGACTACTTCCTGATTCATAGGTGACCGTCTTCTCATTGTGTCCTTACATGGGGGAATGGGTGGTGGAACTCTCTGGAGTCTCTTTAACAAGGACACTAATCCTATTTGTGAAGACTTTATGACCTAATTTGAATGTTGACTTTTAAGCCAGTCTTTTCACTCTCCTCTTTCACCTTTTTACCCCAACCTCTTAATACCATTACACTAGTGATTAGGTTTCAACATATGGATTTGGGAGTGGGGGCCCAAACATTCAATTCATAACAGACCTTATAGAACAACTTGGATCCCATTACTTTGGAATTTTCCTTTACTCTTCATTAAAGCTGGGCCATGTGAAAGAGCACGGAGCAGGATAAAGTATTGGCTAACAGCACAGCCATAGGCTTGGATTCAAAGTTTGGTTCTACCGTTTAATGGCTGTATATCCATAGTCAAGTCACTTAAATTCTCTTCATCTCGATCTTCTCATTCTAAAATGAAAATAAGAATTTCTACTCTAAAGGACTGTGGTAAGAATCAAATAAGATAATATGTGACTCTATGTTAGCACCTCGTTGGGTCTTTCACAGCACTATCCATGGTAGTTTTGAAGGGTCCCCTGCCGTAGGACCATCTTGCCTAAGGGATTTTGCTTCCTGAGACCGCACATCAGAAAAATGATTCTATCATCCGAACCTAGTATTTCTGGTTCAGCTGGTTAGTTTTCTCAAGCAGACAAGTGCAATCACTTATTTCATATGGAGGAAAAAAAAATTAAAATGATGCCATTTATATACAAAGATAAGATCTAAAAAATGGTTAAAGCTTTGTTAAACCATTTTTGAATGTTTTAAATACTTTATAACTTCTCTTAACAGAGTATTATAAAGGTCTCTGTACATCAAGATTGTCAGTTGCTCAGTCGTGTCTGATTCTTTGCCATCCCATGGACTGTAGCCTGCCAGGCTCTTCTGTCCATGGAATTCTCCAGGCAAGAATACTGGAGTGGGTTGCCATGCCTTCTCCAGGGGATCTTCCCCACCCAGAATCCACTGACATTTCATCACATGGAGTGCTTTTTATAAAAATAATTTCTAAATTATATTGGAGGGCAGATATTCATATCTATATCTTGAAAAGTTCTATTTTTTTTAAAGCATTCTCCTGACATTCTTGCCTTTCTTCTACTTTATCATGGTTTTTATGTAACTTTTAATTTCCCAGTAAGTGGAGATACTGATGCTAATTTACGTATGTTATGTCTGTGTTGTTCTGAAAAAAAAAAAAAAGATGTTATGAACTTTAATGATGTATATTAGCAAATGAAATTTTTGCTTGACCTCAGAAACCACTATTTTGATTTGACCTCTCTTCTATCTCCCACCTTTGGCTGAAAGCATTGTTCCTTAATTAGGTAAGCTGATGATCAGTTATTAGTTTGTTCTTCATAGCAGGAGTGGTGGATCCTGTAGTGGGTTCATGGAACGCCACTGACATAGGAACAAAACATCCAGGCAAAGTTATCTGGTACCTGATTCCTTCCGTGTTCTGTGTCTGATCACCCCTTTGGCTTCAAATTCAAGCTTATCTTTGCATTTAAGATTCGTGTATTCTTTTGAAGGTTCTCAAGATCCCTCAAGTGCATGTCCATTATGGGACTAACAATCAGCCCACCATGCCTCAGGTCACCTCACCTCCTGGCACCAGCTCCCTTTCACCACCCTAATCTGTCCCTGGTGCCCGTTACACCCAATTCTACCACAGCTCCCAGAACCAAAAAGAGGCATCTCCTTTTTGCCACCTCCCTTCCCCTACTGTGTTCAAGATTTAGGTAAGTGAATGTCACTCCCTCATAATTACTTCCCTCACCTGCTTAAGATCTGCGGGAAATAACATCTGAGTGTGAAAAGTATGGTCCAAAGTGCCCTTTCATGCAGGAAGGTAGAGTTCGCACTTAGTTGACTTTGGAAGGCAAACTTTATTTTGGCTGTTGTTTAATCGGCCACACAATTTTAAGTTCTTTCATCTTCCTTTCCTTTTGCTTCTCAGTTAAAGGTTCTGCACAACCATTTTACACATAGTTATCTCTTTACATCTTGGCAGTGTGTACAGGTTAGAGTGAAATATGGCTCTGGGGGGATTTGATGTTTCCTTGGATATTTAGCTAGGCGAGGTTTCAAGTAAGAAAGCAGTGCCTCTCTTCTGCATGAGGATGTTTAGATAAATAATTGTTCAGATTCTTATTTGCATCAAGGCTGGTTTTTCTTCACAGCCTTGAAAGTCCTTTTTTTTCCCTTGGTCACGGTCAATTTAAACTGACCTGGCAAATGACCAGATTGTTTCTACGAGGATTATGAATTATTGGTGTCACTGCCTCTTCCACTGAATGAATGATTGCTGTGTTTTGAATAGTAACCAGACAGCACTTAGACCCACCCAGCCTTTCTAAATATCCTTTAAGGAAGAGGACCATGTCCATTTGACTTCAAGTTCTGAATGTCCTCCTTGGGTTTTCTGAGTGAACTAACTTTATTTTTGCCTTTAAATTTCTAAATCAATAGAAAAGTAACTGCCAAAGAAAATCTAGCTCAGAAAAGGCACTGTGTGCAAATTCAGCTACTGTTCCCCAAGTGCTTCACCAAGATGGCCATGCTTTCCCCACACTTGAGTCATGGGAGGGATAAACATTCTGCTAGATTTCAGCTGGGCTTTTCCCTGTGACCAAGTGGCACGAAGATTCGTTGAAAGTAGCCCCTACTCGGATCTACACTGCGTTGCCTGTAATCTTCTTGGTGTCTTCTTCTGCCAAACTGTGTCCGTGGCCCCTGTTCTCTCTTAGTTATTATACGTTATTGGAAAGAACGAGTGGGTCTAACTAGACTTTTCGTATTCCAGGCAAAATGATTTTTAGTAGTGAAAAGCAGATGAATATGTAATAAGTGGCGATTTGGACAGTCCCAAGTGAGTTGGTATATCATAGAACTGGAAATGTATCTTGACATATCTACTCAAAAATCATCCTTTGAGATGGTCTATAAACAAGGCAGAGCTCTTCGTGACTGAGATTATGCTTTCTGGAGCGGTGAGATGTACGGAAATAAGAGGTCATCCCAGAAAGTAAAGTCAGAATCATGCATTCAGGAATGCCAGGGGTGTTACAGTCACTCTTCTCTCACCAATTCTAGTTATTATGAAAGTATTGCAAAGACTTCAGAAGATTCTTAATGAATAAGAACTTGCTGCCTGAGAAACTATCCTCATTTCTTCTCTAAGGTGAGTCGAGTATCTTAAAGTGTGAGGGCTATTTCCTTTAAAACACATGTGACTCAGACAGGAGAGCTCTTGGTTTCATTCATAGTAGACAGATTGTGCAACTAGAGGTTGGTGACTTAACCTTCCAGTTCCTTATTTCCTCTTCTTGTGAAATGAACAAAATAACCCTTGCATCTATGAGAAATTATATAAAATGACTGCAGTAGTGCACTGTTTACAAACATACCCCAAAGTTTTGCCAAAGTATTTCTATCAATTAGAATAGACAGTAGGGTAATAACTTAGTATACTTGAGTAGTTATTTGATTCTTTAGTGGGTGTGTTTTGTTACAAACACCTAAATGAAACAAGGATTTAAAAGAAAAGTTTACTTCTTCTAATAATGATTCTATTTTAGGTTCAGCATTACTAATATATTGTGATATTGTGTGCATGTGTGATCTGGAGTCGCTCAGCCAAGGACTGGGAGATATTGTTAGTGATTAAGTGAAAATGAATCTCACTTTGGGAATAAAGTAAATAAATATGTTTGCGAATGCCTTCAACATTTGCGTGTGGGTTTGGCGCAGGACTGCTTTGACGCTGTAATCCTTAAATAGGTTCTAAATAAAGCAGATAACAAATATGTCTTGCAGAAAGCCTTCTCAGATGACTTTCTCTCCAATCACACTGGAGGACTTTATTGCTCAGTACTGTGCTTATCATCCCACTGGGACTCAGCTGAGTGGGATGGAGGAAGGTTCAAGGGGAGAGGGCTTCTTTTTTTTTTTTTTTCACTTAGATAGTTCTTATGTTTCTAGGAAAGTTAATTAGGAAGTGAAACCATCAGCAGTTGGCAGTGTGCATTGTTAGCTACTAGGGCATGGTGACAACTAGCCACGTAAGATCTTCACTTTCTTTCGTAAACACAAAGGTAAAAATTTGCACAAAAAAATGCACTGTTGAAGATCTGCTTTTCATCATGGTCTAACCACATAGTAAACAACAGAAATAACTTGTTTTACTAAAGCATGGTGTTGAAACATTTGTCAGCAAGTCCTTTCTACTGGTTCCTAAAGGTATATTTGGATAAGAGAAACCCTTGGCTGTAAGAACAATCTGAAATTTAAGTTAAAACATTTTCTTCATGTTGGGGTCAAGAAACATAAGGGAGAAGTTTGACTTTTGTGTAATCATGAATTTATCTCTTATTAGGCTGAGATAGTACAATTAAGTACTTGTTATTTGAGGGTTGATGTGGTTGGCAGAGAGGAAAAAGACGACAAAATGTTTGCTCTAGAGTGGCTTAATGAATTCTATTAAGTGCCCACTCCCTTCTTTTTCCTCAGGATAGCAGTGTTCCAGTGTTCCCCACACTTGAGTCATGGGAGGGATAAACATTCTGCTAGATTTCAGCTGGGCTTTTCCCTGTGACCAAGTGGCACGAAGATTCGTTGAAAGTAGCCCCTACTCGGATCTACAGCTTATCTTGATAAGCTGGCATTCCTGAATGCATGATTCTGACTTTACTTTCTGGGATGACCTCTTATTTCCGTACATCTCACCGCTCCAGAAAGCATAATCTCAGTCACGAAGAGCTCTGCCTTGTTTATAGACCATCTCAAAGGATGATTTTTGAGTAGATATGTCAAGATACATTTCCAGTTCTATGATATACCAACTCACTTGGGACTGTCCAAATCGCCACTTATTACATATTCATCTGCTTTTCACTACTAAAAATCATTTTGTTATTTTGATGTCATGGGAAGATCCTTTCCAAATAGGAAAAAAAATATTGTTACGATGAAAAAATATAGCAAAATTTTGGACTCATTGTGTAGAAGGTGGCCCAAGGGAAGTGGTAAAGAGAGATGCAAAGCTTAAGGGAGTGGGATTGAGCAGTGAGTATATGCTTAGTCGATACAGTCATGTCTGATTCTCTGTGACCCTATGGACTGTAGCCCATCAGGTTCCTCTGTCCATGGGATTCTCCAGGCAAGAATACTGGAGTGGGTTGCCATGCCCTCCTTCAGGGGATCTTAACCAAACAGTAAGTGAAATAGAAAGAAAAGGGAGAAATTTAGCAATGAGAAATTTGGGAATGAGTACTGAAACCTTCCAGGAATTATGGAGAAGCAAATATAATTCTTTTTTAATCCAAAGGATTTGTTGCAGTCTCATTTACTCTCCTCCAAGTTAGGAGCAGAACCTCCTAGGAAGGTTGTGCAGCGCTGTTCAAGAGAACATTTTGAGATGATAGAAAATGAACTTCTGTGCTGCCCAAGACAGAACACTTGAAGTGTGGCTAATGTGATTGAGTAACTGAATGTTAAGCTTTATTTATTTATTTTTTAAAAATTTATTTTAGTGAAGTATAGTCGATTTACAATATTGTGTTAGTTACTGCTGTATGACAAACTGATTCAGATCTCTCTCTCTCTCTCTCTGTATATATATATATATATATGTATATTATATATATACATACACACACACATACATATTTCTTTTTGGTGTTCTTTTACATTATGGTTTATCACAGGATTTTTTATTTTCCCTTTTAAACATTTTAAAAATAGGATAAAACAATGTATGTATGGACTGAATTATGAAAAAATAAGGATATTAAAAACTAAATATAAAGTTTAAAGTTTATAATATAAACATAAATTTACACATATAAATCTCTATGTATCTTGCAAACTCAGTCAATACACCTTAAAATGCTTCACCCATTACTATGCAGCATCCAGCTGTAATATCTTTTGAAGCTCACCAGTCCATGTCTTTCTGCCAAGGGTGAGGCTGGATAATGACTGCTGACTCTTGCTTCTTCTATCACAGGTTGTTGAATCTACTTCCCTGTGCTATCTCATAGGACTTTGTTGTTTATCCATCCTATGTATACTGGTTTGCATCTGCTAATCTCAAACTCTCAACCCGTCTCCTCCACCCATCCTCTCTCTTGGCAACCACAAGTCTATTCTCTATGTCTAATAAATCTGGAAAACTCAGCAGCGGCCATAGTACTGGAAAAGTCAGTTTTCGTTCCAATCCCAAAGAAAGGCAATGCCAAAGAATGTTCAAACTACCGCACAATTGCACTCATCTCACACACTAGCAAAGTAATGCTCAAAATTCTCCAAGCTAGGCTTCAACAGTACGTGAACTGTGAACTTCCAGATGTTCAAGCTGTATTTAGAAAAGGCAGAGGAACCAGAGATCAAGCTGCCAACATCTTCTGGATCATCAAAAAAGCAAGAGAGTTCCAGGAAAACCTCTACTTCTGCTTCCTTGACTATGCCAAAGCCTTTGACTGTGTGGACCACAACTGTGGAAAATTCTTAAAGAGATGGGAATACCAGACTACCTGACCTGCCTCCTGAGAAATCTGTATGCAGGTCAAGAAGCAATAGTCAGAACCGGACATGGAACAACAGACTGGTTCCAAATCGGGAAAGGAGTACATCAAGGTTGTATATTGTCACCTTGCTTATTTAACTTATATGCAGAGCACATCATGAGAAATGCCAGGCTGGATGAAGCACAAGCTGGAATCAAGATTGCCAGGAGAAATATCAATAACCTGAGATAGGCAGATGACACCACCCTTATGGCAGAAAGCGAAGACGATCCAAAGAGCCTCTTAATGAAAGTGAAAGAGGAGAGTGAAAAAGAAAACAACAGAAACAGTGAGAGACTATTTTTTTGGGCTCCAAAATGACTGCAGATGGTGACTGCAGCCATGAAATTAAAAGACGCTTGTTCCTTGGAAGAAAAGCTATGACCAACCTAGACAGCATATTAAAAAGCAGAGACATTACAAGTAAGGTCCGTCTAGTCAAAGTTATGGTTTTTCCAGTAGGTATGTAGATGTTTGAGAGTTGGACTATAAAGAAGTTGACCGCCGAAGAATTGATACTTTTGACCTGTAGTGTTGGAGAAAACTCTTGAGTCCCTTGAACTACAAGGAGATCCAACCAGTCAATACTAAAGGAAATCAGTCCTGAATGTTTATTGGAAGGACTGATGTTGAACGCTGAAACTTCAATACTTTGGTCACCTGATGCGAAGAGCTGACTCATTGGAAAAGACTCTGATGCTGGGAAAGATTGAAGGCGGGAGGAGAAGGGGATGACAGAGGATGAGATGGTTGGATGGCATCACCGATGTGATGGACATGAGTTTGAGTAGGCTCTGGGAGTTGATAATGGACAGGGAAGCCTGGCTTGCTGGAGTCCATGGGGTAGCAAAGAGTCAGACACGACTGAGTGACTGAACTGAACTGATAAGTCTGTTTCTGTTTCATAGATGAGTTCATTTCTGTCATAATTTAGATTCTGCATGTAAGTGATATCATATGGTATTTGTGTTTCTTTTTCTGACTTACTTCACTTAGTTTGATAATCTCTCAGTCCATCCATGTTGCTGTAAATGGCACTATTTCATTCTTTTTTTTTTTTTTAATAGCTTAGTGGAATTCTATAGTATATAGATTTGGAGAATCACTAAATTACCATCCATTATGGAACTCAATCGCATAATGAACCAGCATGAGAGAATTATTTTTAGTGGATACTTAGATATTTGAAGGGTTTTTCATACCATCAGTGTAATTCACTCTGGTTTGACCATATCAACCAACCTACCAACTCATCCAACCAACCTATCATTTCATCCTTCCATCTTTTCTTTGCCCTTTCCTTTGTTTTCTGTTTCAGCAACAATAAACATGAGAGATTGAATAATTACAGCCAAGAATCAGTGAAGAAAGTCCTAATTTCCATTTTGTTTGTTGTTGTTCAGTCACTAAGTCTTGTCTAACTCTTTGCCACCTGATGGACTGCAGCACACCAGGGTCCCCTGTCCTTCTGGAGTTTGCTCAAATTCATATCTATTGAATTGGTGTTGCTATCCAAGATCAAGACATCCAGTCCCATCACTTCATGGCCACCTCCTTCTCATTTTGACTTCAATCTTTCCCAGCATCAGGGTCTTTTCCAATGAGTCGGCCTTCGCATCAGGTGACCAAAGTATTGGAGTTTCAGCTTCAACATCAGTCCTTCCAATGAACACCCAGGACTGATCTCCTTTAGGATGGACTGACTGGATCTTCTTGCAGTCCAAGGGACTCTCAAGAGTCTTCTCCAACACCACAGTTCAAAAGCATCAAGTTTTTATTCATTAAAATGTTTAAGTAATAATTTTGCACCATTTTCTTTAGCCCTGATGACTTATTTAATCTTTATTCCTATAATAATGAATTGACAATTTACAACTCTAATTCTTGATGTTAATATATGAAACAAAATGTTATTGAAAACAGGAAAATTGCTCTGACCTTACTACATTGTCCTTGGTATAATTCCATCATCTCTAATCCCTATTTGGAATTCTCTTCTTACTTTTTTATTATCAGTCTCATTCTATGAAAGCACATTTTATATATGCTTTATTTAGTGTGATATCACCAGTACTCAGACTATGATTGGAAAACAATTGTTGCTAAGTAGATATTTATAAAGTATTATTTCTTTAAAGTTTTAGTATCTTTCTGAGTTTCTTCTGTAATCTTTTGGAATTGTGTTTAGTAGCATGACTAACATTTCTATCTGCTCGTGAATATAGCTATACTCAGACTTTATAGTCTGCATAAATTTCTAATGAAGCATTATTAAATATTTTATATAATCAATTTGGAAGAATATCTGGGATCCTAAAAGGGCATCTTAAATTACTTCTTTGCAAAGAGTTTCACAAAATGTGACTTTCAATATTCCTTATGGGATGATTGTATCCCATATGATCTAAGAGTCTCTAGTATTTTTCATACCTTCCTAATTTCCATAGAACTCCTGGGGTCCAGACAAAGGAAGCAAGCTGCATTTGGTACATTAATCGATCAACTAACCAACAGGCCTTGAGTTCCTCATATGTACAAATGACTATTTGAAGTGATTTGACACTGGTGTGCCTGCCTTTCAACCCAAGGCCATGTTACTATACAAGTGTAAATCCCTGTGCCTCCTTTTTCAACACACCTATTTGGTTTAAAAACAAATATTAGATCCCCAGTCTATAGAGAACCGAAGTTTTCTCCACTTTTTAATGGCTTCTCAAATGTCTGGAGAATTTCATAGTATTAGTGAATATCATGAAAGAGAATGGGAAGTTTAAAAAAAAGGTGAGAAAAAAGAAACTTTTACTGCTTCAAAAACAGTGGCAAGTCCCCTGAAGTGGTAAATGGACCATCTGTGTGCTCTGGCACCAGAAAATGTATAATTTATTTTAAAGCACCAGGTATATATCTGTCTTTCTAAATGTCTACCTGAAATAATGTGTGTATTGTATATGAGAATGAAGCAGGGAAACAGGGTGGACTTTTTCAGCACAGTGTGCTTATTTACTTCAAAGCTATTATTTTTCCTGTCAACAAGAACAAAATTTATTAACTCAGGTAAGTATAAAGAGTCAGACACTTTCTTACAATAAAGAGGGTAAGTAGATCACACCTTGAAAACCTGTCTGCTCCTATTTGGAAAAGCACTGCCTTGAATCCTAAACATTTTATTTGAATGTCTACAAACATTGCAGTGGGAAAGGGAAAGCTTAATTTCTGGAAACCACTTACCTTCTCAGTAGTGCTAGGCTTTGTATCTCTGGGAACACTGAAGCCCACGAATAGTTTATCAGGTGTTCAGTATGAAACACAGAGTCAAGGGAAACGAGTTTTTATTTACTCTGGCTAGTTCCATTCCTTTCCTTCTTTTCAGTACTAGTTTACTATTTATGAGATTTATAGAAACACAGAAATTAGAGACACCAAATCTCTATGGAATTACACTACTTTCCCCCTATGACTGCAAAACTCCTGTTCATCTCAAAACTATGCGTGTAGAGGGGAGGATGAGAGAGCAGTTATCAGAGCTGATGGAACACAATGGACATTCGAGTAACATTTTAGTAAAACCCAGCCTTCTGAAATCTCTCTTCTCCCACTCTTGCTCTTCAGACAGACTTCCTTCAGTAAATACCATTATGTTTCTGCCAAGATTGTCTGCCTTCTTTCAGTTTTAGGAATGAGTTAGGGCCTTCTGCACCTCTGGACCTTCCCGATTTCTGTCCCCTCGGCCTGGAACACTCTTCTGTAGGCTCATTTCTCATTATCTTCAGGTCACAATTGAAATATCTCCTTCTCACAGGAATTGTTTGTCCTTTGACCTGATTTATTTTGTTCTAAAAGATATCTGTAAGAGTTGGAATTTGAAGTTGAACCAAAGAGAAATTATTGTCACTTATGACTAAACCCACAAAATAGCTGTTAATTTATTATAGATTTTTAAAAAGTCATTTTTCTGCCACGGAGTGATATTTTAGACATTATAATATTTTAATTTTAAAAAATGGTTCTTATTTGTTCTGGTATTGAATTTCTTCTTTTCATTTTGTGGCGATATTTACTCTTCTCCAGAGTGTTCTTAATTTTAACTTGGCTGCTAGATATACTATCATTTAAATTTATCATTTTTTTCTCTTTTCCACACTTCTGTTGTATGTATAATGTTATACACAATAAACTGTGGAAAATTCTGAAAGAGATGGGAATACCAGACCTTCTTATCTGTCTCTTGAGAAACCCGTATGCAGGTCAGAAAGCAAGAGTTAGAACTGGACATGGAACAACAGACTGGTTCCAAATAGGAAACGGAGTACGTCAAGGCTGTATATTGTCATCCTGCTTATTTAACTTACATGCAGAGTACATCATGAGAAACGCTGGGCTGGAAGAAACACAAGCTGGAATCAAGATTGCCGGGAGAAATATCAATAACCTCAGATATGCAGATGACACCACCCTTATGGCAGAAAGTGAAGAAGAACTAAAGAGCCTCTTGATGAAAGTGAAAGAGGAGAGTGAAAAAGTTGGCTTAAAGCTCAACATTCAGAAAACTAAGATCATGGCATCTGGTCCCATCACTTGATGGGAAATGATGGGGAAACAGTGGAAACAGTGTCAGACTTTATTTTTTTGGGCTCCAAAATCACTGCTGATGGTGATTGCAGCCATGATATTAAAAGATGCTTACTCCTTGGAAGGAAGGTTATGACCAACCTAAATAGCATATTTAAAAGCAGAGACATTACTTTGCCAACCAAGGTCCGTCTAGTCAAGGCTATGGTTTTTCCAGTGGTTATGTATGGATGTGAGAGTTGGACGGTAAAGAAAGCTGAGCGCTGAAGAATTGATGCTTTTGAATTGTGGTGTTGGAGAAGACTCTTGAGAGTCCCTTGGATTGCAAGGAGATCCAACCAGTCCATCCTAAAGGAGATCGGTCCTGGGTGTTCATTGGAAGGACTGATGTTGAAGCTGAAACTCCAATACTTTGGCCACCTCATGCGAAGAGTTGACTCAATGGAAGAGACCCTAATGCTGGGAAGGATTGGGGGCAGGAGGAGAAGGGGATGACAGAGGATGAGATGGTTGGATGGCATCACCGACTCGATGGGCATGGGTTTGGGTAAACTCCGAGAGTTGGTGATGGACAGGGAGGCCTGACGAGCTGCAATTCATGGGGTCGCAAAGAGTCGGACACGACTGAGTGACTGAACTGAACTGATATGCAATTATATATAATAAAATTTTTATTACATAAAAATATAAATTATATGCTGAAAAGTACGTGAATATACAGATAGAGTTTAACAACTCATATTAGAACAGACATCTGTGTAATCATGAGCCACTTCTTGAATTAACCATCAACTTGAGTTTTTTTTAATGTTTTCTTTGCTTTTTACTGTCCAATCTAAACAGAATGACTTAGTTTTGCTTCTCTTTGAAATTTATTTACAGAGGACAATACAGTATGTATTTTTTGTGGCTTGTTTCTTTCATTCAATATTATATTTTTGAGACATCGATATTTTTGCATGGAATTGTTGATCATTTCCAAAATTTATTTATCTACCCTACTGTTAAGAATAAAATTGGGATTGCTTCCAAGTGCATGTTTTGGGTATATATCCTGGTATACAGTACATGAATTCTTCTTGGATATATATACTTGATTTTATTAGATAATTGCATATTGATATCTTCATTTTTATTAAGTAATGACAAACTATTTTGTAAACTGGTCATACAAATACATACTCCCACCAGAAATATATGAGTTCCCATTGCTCTGCATTTTCACCAATGTTTAATATCATTAGACTTTAAAATTTTTGCCTATCAGGTGAGTATGCAACATGACTTTTATTTTTATATACCCATGATTACAAAAGATGTGTTATGCCTTTTAAACTGATTATTTGCCAATTGGTTGCTTTCTTTTTTTAACTGTCTATTTTTCCTTTTGGTAACTAATTTTTTCTTATTAGTTTGTATGGGATCTTTATATAGTAGTGGTTGGGAGTGGGAAGAGACTCTGTGCCATGTGGTTATTTGGAGATCCAGGCTCCATCACCCCCTAGGACCTTGGAGTCCTCCACTTATTCTATTCTCTGCTTTTGCCCAGAAGATGAAGGAAGAGAGACATAATGTGGGAGGAGGATCATGTGTGTGGTCATAAAAATCAGGCCAGCCAGTGTTGATTATCAGTTATTTCTGCTTACATTCTAATGGTCAGATGCCACTTATGTGGTCCCTAAGAAACAGAGGTGAGTAGGAAGTGTGCTTTTAGAGTGCTCACAATGAAAAAGATGCTGGATTGGTGAACAAAATTCACTGTGTTTGCCATATATCTTGTGGTCATGCAACATTCCCCTATATTATATTCTAAAAGCTTTACAGTTTTTTCATTGTATATTAAAATGTTTAACCAATTTGGAATGGATCTTTACATATGATCTGAAGAAGGCATCCAATTAAAATTGTAAAAAATAGTATGGATGCCTAATTTTTCTAGCATTATCCTGAAAAGTTCATCCTTCCCCCTGACTGGCAGTGGCACTTTTCATAGAGCAAGACTCTGTATATAGGTGGGTCTGTTTCTGGGTTCTGCATTCAAATGTTTTGTTACTCTATATGTCCCTCACAGTATCAATACCACACATTTCACACTGTAGTCGTAGATGATTTGAATACAATTTTTCAAAATGAAGTTAGTTGATTTACTTTATTATGTTTCAGGTGTATAACATAATGATTCAATACTTTTGAAGATTATGCTCCATTTTAGGTTATAAAATATTGGTTACATTCACTGTGCTGTACGTTACATCCTTGTATCTTATTTATACCTAGTAGTTTGTCCCTCTTAATCTTCTATTTTATCTTACCACTCCCCTCATCTCCCCGCTGGTAAATACTAGTTTGTTCTCTGTGTCTGTTAGTCTGTTTCTGTTTTGTTATGCTAATCTGTTTATTTTTTTATTCCACATATAAGTGAAACATACAATATTTATCTTTCTCTCTGTGACTTACTTCACTAAACATACCACCCTCCAGGTTCATTCATGTTGTTACAAATGGAAAAATTTTACTTTTTATTGAGCCTGAATTTTATATGCATGTGTGGTAAGTCACTTCAGTCACGTCCAACTCTTTGCACTGTAGCCTGCCAGGCTCTTCTGTCCATGGAATTCTCCAGGTAAGAATACTAGGGTGGGTTGCCATGCCCTCCTCCAGGGGATCTTCCCAGAGATAGAACTCACATCTCATGTCTTCTGCATTGGCAGGTGGATTCTTTACCATTAGCACCACTTGGGAAGCCCAGTTTTATATATATATATATATATATATACTACAATAATTGCAGATTTTGTGTTATATATATGTGTGTGTGCATGTATATATATGTGTGTGTGTGTGTGCATATATATATATATATATATATATATATATATATATATATATATATATATATCTCAGAGCTTTATCCATTCATTTGTTGACACATTGTTTTAATATCTTGCCTATAATAAATAATGCTATTATAAACATTAGGTTATATATACTCCTTTGAATTGCTGTTTTAATAATCATTGCATTTATACTATGGAGTGGAATTGCTGGATCATATGGTAGTTCTATTTCTAATTTTTTGAGGAACTTTCATACTGTTTTCCAGAGTGGCTGCATCAGTTTACATTTCCACCAACAGTAAACTACGGTTGCCTTTTCTCCATATACTCTCCAACATTTATTATATGTTGTCTTTTTGACAGTAGCCATTCTGATAAGTGTGAGGTGCTATCTTGTGGTTTTGATTTTCTTTTCCATGATAATTAGTGATGTTGAACATCTTTTCATGTGCCTATTGGCTATTTGTACATCTTCTTTGGAAAAATGTCCATTCAGGTCTTCTGCCCATTTTTAAAATGGATTTTTTTTTTTATATTGAGTTGTGTGAACTCTATACATTTTGGACATTAACCAGTAATCAGACATGTCATTTGCAAATACCTTCTCCTAATCAAAAGGCTGTCTCTTTGTTTTGTTGATAGTTTTCTTTGCTATGCAAAGGCTGTTAAGTTTAATTAGGCCTCATTTGTTTCATCCCCAAGGAAAAGAAATGCAAAAAAGCAAAATGGCTATCTGAGGAGGCCTTACAAATAGCTGTGAAAAGAAGAGAAGGAAAAGCAAAGGAGAAAAGGAAAGATATACCCATTTGAATACAGAGTTCTGAAGAATAGCAAGGAGAGATAAGAAAGCCTTCCTCAGGGATCAATGCAAAGAAATAGAGGAAAACAATACAATAGGAGAGGCTAGAGATCTCTTCAAGAAAATTAGATATACCAAGGGAACTTTTCATGCAAAACTGGGCTCAATAAAGGACAGAAATTGTAAGGACTTAACAGAAGCAGAAGATATTTAGAAGAGGTGGCAAGAATACACAGAAGAACTATACAAAAAAGATCTTCACGACCCAGATAATCATGACGGTGTGATCACTCACCTAGAACCAGACATCCGGGAATGTGAAGTCAAGTGGGCCTTAGGAAGTATCACTACTAGTGGAGGTGATGGAATTCCAGTTGAGCTATTTCAAATCCTGAAAGATGATGCTGTGAAAGTGCTGCACTCAATATGCCAGAAAATTTGGAAAACTCAGCAGTGGGCACAGGACTGGAAAAGGTCAGTTTTCATTCCAATCCCAAAGAAAGGCAATGCCAAAGAATGCTCAAACTACCACACAATTGCACTCATCTCACACGCTAGTAAAGTAATGCTCAAAATTCTCCAAGCCAGGCTTCAGCAATACGTGAACCGTGAACTTCCAGATGTTCAAGCTGGTTTTAGAAAAGGCAGAGGAACCAGAGATCAAGTTGCCAACATCTGCTGGATCGTTGAAAAAACAAGAGAATTCCAGAAGAACATCTATTTCTGCTTTATTGACTAGGCCAAAGCCTTTGACTGTGTGGATCACAATAAACTGTGGAAAATCCTGAAAGAGATGGGAATACCAGACCACCTGACCTGCCTCTTGAGAAACCTGTATGCAGGTCAGGAAGCAACAGTTAGAACTGGACATGGAACAACAGACTAGTTCCAAACAGGGAAAGGAGTACATCAAGGCTGTATATTGTCACCCTGCTTATTTAACTTATATGCAGAGTATATCATGAGAAACGCTGGGCTGGAGGAATCACAAGCTGGAATCAAGATTGCCGGGAGAAATATCAATAACCTCAGATATGCAGATGACACCACCCTTATGACAGAAAGTGAAGAAGAACAAAAGAGCCTCTTGATGAAAGTGAAAGAGGAGAGTGAAAAAGTTGGCTTAAAGCTCAACATTCAGAAAACTAAGACCATGGCATCTGGCTCCATCACTTCATGGCAAATAGATGGGGAAACAGTGGAAATAGTGGCTGACTTTATTTTTCTGGGCTCCAAAATCACGGCAGATGGTGACTGCAGTCATGAAATTAAAAGACGCTTACTCCTTGGAAGGAAAGTTATGACCAACCTAGATAGCATATTAAAAAGCAGAGACATTACTTTGTCTAGTCAAATGTCTGTCTAGTCAAGGCTATGGTTTTTCCAGTGGTCATGTCTGGATGTGAGAGTTGGACTATAAAGAAAGCTGAGCACTGAAGAATTGATGCTTTTGAACCGTGGTGTTGGAGATGACTCTTGAGAGTCCCTTGGACTGCAAGGAGATCCAACCAGTCCATCCTAAAGGAGATCAGCCCTGGGTGTTCATTGGAAGGACTGATGCTGAAGCTGAAACTCCAATACTTTGGCCACCTGATGCGAAGAGCTGACTCATTGGAAAAGGCCCTGTTGCTGGGAAAGATTGAAGGCAGGAGAAGAAGGGGACGACGGAGGATGAGATGGTTGGATGGCATCACCGACACAATGGACTTGGCTTTGGGTGGATCCCGGGAGTTGGTGATGGACAGGGAGGCCTGGCGTGCTGCGGTTCGTGGGGTCGCAAAGAGTCGGACGCGACTGAGCGACTGAACTGAGCTGAACTTTTGTATCTCTCACGAGGAGTGCAGGTCCCTGATCAGATTGCTTCTCCTCCCTTCCTACCAGATTCTATGTGGTTGTTTCTTCTCAGCCTTCATTGTAAAAGAGCTTCTCTGCTAGTCCACAGGCCAATTTCACTAAGAGTTATTCTTCATATCTTTGTAGTTCTGATGTGTTCCTGAGGGCAGGTGAGCCCAGCTGCTTCCTCCTCTAACATATTGATCTCCTAACTCACAATGACTAGTACAATTTGTTTCTAAATTGAGGAACTGAGGGATAAAACTGTCTATAACTGCCCCACTCACGTCTTGATCATGTTTCCTATTGTCATGTTCCTACAATAGAGAGATTAAATAGACTAGTAAATGGTGTGTTCGTGTGTGATTTCAAAATGTTTCAGTTGCTTCCAACTCTGTGATGCTATGGACTGTAGCCCACCAGGCTCCTCTGTCCATGGTTTTCTCGAAGCAAGAATACTGGAGTGGGTTGCCATGGGGATCTTCCTCCAGAAGATATTCCCAAACGAGGGACTGAACCTGGGTCTCTTGCATTGCAGGCATATTCTTTACCACTGAGCCACCTGGGAAGTCCTTTGCCTTAAACAGAATTCACATTATTTGGAACCGCCTTAACTGATCATTTAAATTTTTTCTTCTAAATATTAAAACAATTTTAATGAACAATTTAATATATTTGACTTATGATAATTTCCAAGGCTCTTTCTGCTACACTAATGATTATATTTTCCTGGGAAAATTATTTAACATGAGACATGCCTTCTTGCAAGAACCTTTTGGTTTGTTTATATTCCTACACATATTAAGTCTTTCTTTTCTCACCCCCGTTTCATTTCCGGAAGTCTTCATTTCTCCTAAGAATTTGAATAGTGTTGATTTATTTAGAATGATCTTCAGCCCTCTTTGGTAAAAACTCCAATCCACTGCTTTCTCAGTTGGTTTCCTTTCCTTTTTCTATTTAATTTAAAATATTGAGTTCTTTTTGCTTTCACATCTTTGAAGAGTCCCTTGTGAATCCACAGAATCTATGTCTTGATGCTTACTTTTTTTTCTCTTTCAATGAAACTATAGCTTATTTTGTCTTTTTGCCATTCCAACTCTCCTCTACACTCATGCATTTTTATTGCTTCCTCCCCCACACCAGCAGTTCCCCACCTGTTCCCTCATGAGCCATGAGTGGCTCACAAAACTGTTTCAGGTGGCCCATAAGCTGCCAGGCAGCTCATGACGCCTGCCTTCGAAAGCGAAGTGGTCACCAGTGAGGCCTTCTTCTGTCTTCTAGCCACTGACAGAGGTGATGTCCACCTGTTCCACAGTTTCTCCCTCTCCCACAGAAATAAACTTTCTTTCAAGTTTATGACTTATAATGCTATAACTGAGGTGTACCAGAGTACTCTGAATCATAAAAAAGAATTCCCTAACAAGTCACACTGTACCAACAGGAAGTTCCCATTTCCTTGAGACTTGGGCACGGAGTATAAATTTTACATCGTCACGAGCTCAATATATGAAAACAGGATAAAGCATTTTTTATTTTCTGTCTACAATTAAACTCAGGCTAGATTTCAAAATTTGTGCTGGCTTGATAGTAGAGAATTTAATCTTGCCAATTTTAGAAAATTCACTAACTTCTAATCTAATTCTTGAAGCCTTAGTGTGGAAGGAGTAGTAATTAATTACCCAGATCAAGATTCTTCCCCCATCCAGATTTTTCTCTTCTTCCTGTGTTGAAGGGGGGTGTAAATCAGAGATGACATACACAGTGGGTGTGTGGGGAGGCTGCCGTGCGTCCCTGAGCACCTCCTGTGCTTTTGACCTCTTCCAGATGTCGCCATCTCATCAGGCCTTGGACATTTCTGTCTAAGGCTGCATCACTCACAGCTGGTGTCTGCAGCTCCTCCGCGGACCCAGGTGTTGGCTTTTTTCACTCTGTCCTCTCTGGACTCTGTACTGTCCTCATATCACCAGAGACCTCTTCTGGTCTATTTGTTATCTGTCATTCCCTCTAGCCATGCTGTATGCATGCTTGGGTAAGGAGAGGAAGTGGGGGCTGAGTAAGAGGGTGAGGCTGGAGGTTTTCCCCACAACGCTTCAGAATGTTTGGGATTCTGTGAGGCTTCCTGGAGGTCTGTCTTTCCAGAAACCCTTTTCAATCATTGCTCATTTACTGTTTAGGGAACATGTGGGAGGCAGAGATTCCCAATGTGGCTTGCAGTCTTCTAGCTTATTCTCTGGGAAGCAGCCAGGCAGTGGTCTCTTCTGTTGGGGATGCCTCAGATTCCTCTGAAGTTTTTATGATGATACTGCTCCTGGGGTCCATCTTGGGGTGATGGTGCTGCTGCTCCCTTTCCATTCTTACAAGGTGATGGAGCCCTCTTCCTTTTGGGTAGGTGGGTAGTATTCCATCACTCTGCATTTTCCCCACTTTATAGTATAAATTATACGTTCTGAGTCCCACAGGATTTGACCCTTTGTACTGAAATCAGCCTCTTGAATTGAAAACTAAAATTTTTTACTCTTTCAATTACCTGACTCTTACAATTAAAATCCACTGCTTTTAATACTGTTGTTTCTGCTATGGACTTACCAACCTTGATTTCAAAACTATAAAGCCAGCAGTGTAGTGTTTCCCTCTCCATAGTACCTAAGGGAGATCCACAGTGAGAGACCTAACTGCCATTTGAAGAGAGGGGGAGTGGGGAGTAGAACCTCCCCTGCATGATTTGATATTAAAATATTACCCCTGTAAATGGTCTTTCTATAAAGTATATACAAAGTAAGTTATAATACAAAGTGACAATCACTCTGGAAAATAAGAGATAATCACCCCAGAAAGCTCTCCCCTGCCCCATCACATTCTCTGGTAATGCTATCATGTTAGGAAAGCCTGTGACTTGCAAACACATGAGAAGATGAAATAATTATAATAAAACTTTAAAAATCATGACATTCAAATATTTAGAAATTTATTATTTCCTTTGTAACAAATTATTTCTATACAGACATTTTAACGGGAAAGATACAGTTTTAAATCCTGTATCTAGCACATATTAGCTGTATAACCTTGGATGACTTATTTAAGCCCTCTGAACCTTTGTTCCCATATCTGTAAAATTGGGAGTAGCAAGTTTTCAATACTTTACTATGGCACACTGTTTAGGAAAAGCATACTGCAAAAAAAAAAAAAAAAATCAGAGATGTTGTGGTCAAGCAAAATTTGGAAGCATTAGAAAAAAACACGAATAAATATTTTTACTCTGATATTTCCAAAATCTGGTTTCCGCTAGTTTGCCTTTTTTATTGCATTGGAACATTTAATAGTGGTTCTTAGTTGTAAGCAACACAAACACATTCTGACTGATGTAAGTAGAAGGGGAATGTATTAAAAGGATGTTGGGTGGCTCACAGAAATGGCAGGAATATTGTAGAGCCCGGTTTGGAGAAAGGGCAGAAACAGTGAAGGACAGGGGCACCAGGCCTTGAAAGACGACACCAGTCCGGGGAACACACGTTGCCCCTGTCACTGAGGCCTTTGTGCACCTGCTTGACTGGCTCTACTGTGCGTACTGACGTTCACTAGGTGCTGCTGCCCTCTTGGGAACTAGAGTCACTTTCTGCTCTCAGTATGGATTCTCCACAGTTCTCATTCTTTGTCTTATTATCTTCCAATTAAAAATCGTGGGGTCTGGAGTAATCTGAAAAAGGCCCCAAAGATATCCATGTCCTAATTCCTATAACCTGTGAATGAATACCTTATTGTGCCTGGGAAAACAGATTGTGCAGATATGGTTAAGAATTCAGAGACGGGGAAATTATCTCAGATTTTCTGAGTGGGCCCAATATAATCACAAAGGGTCTCATAAAAAGAAGGTATGACACAATTCTGTAAAGCAATATCCTTCAATTGAAAAATAAATAAATTTAAAATTAAAAAAAGAAGGTATGAAGATCAGTGAATGGTAAGAAATATGTAAATGAATGACAAGGACAAACTGTATGGCACTGGGGACCATATTCAATATCTTGTAATAACTTATAATGGAAAAGAGTCTGAAAAAGTATAGACATACATGCATATGTGTGTAACTGAATCACTTTGCTATGCACCTGAAACTAGCACAATATTATAAATCAGCTATACGTAAATTTTTTTTTTTGAAGTGAAAGATGTGATGATAGAAGCAGGAGTGTGAGATGATATGAGGCAGGGGCCATGCGCCAAGGATCACAGGCGGCCTCTAAGAGCCACAGAAGGCAAGGAAACAGCTCCCCTCTCAGAGCCTCCAGAAGGAGCCAGCACTGCTAACACACTGACTTTAGCCTAGCGAAACCCACAATGGACTCTTCATCTCCAGAAGAGTGAGAAAATGCGTTCAAGTTGTTTTAAGACACTGTAGTAATTTGTTATAGAAACAATGGAAAATTAACACAGGATTCTTAAATTGATTGGCATGATCTAGGTTATGTGTCCAAGCCCCAGATGGGAAGATTGGAAAAGTTAATGTGAGGACATTTCAGCTTCTCTAGTGAGAAGTGGCATTTACTGTCATCATGATTCATAAGACACAAGAACACGAGAAATGGGTTCTGATGCCGATAGCTCACCTCAACCATCTGAAGGCAAACACTACTACCTATGAGATTATTTTTAATGTTTTCCAAATGTATTATATACCAAAGCCTCTATTTTCTATTTTTTCTTGTGTCATTTCTGGATCATCATCAAGGTTGAGTTAGAAGTAATGATGATAAAGCACGTGGCACAAAGTGTTTCCTCTTGTTTGCTTTAAAGTAGAGGCTGTTGTGATGTGTACAATGAATTGGGAGACAGGAGAGCACAGTGATTAAGAGCTGGAATTCTAGAGTCAGGAAATTATTGACTCAGGCTCTTCTTAATAGTTGGGTGTTTGGGGGTATGTTTCTTAACCATCAAGGTCTGCTACACAGTGTGATCTATGGGCTAGCATCCATCTGTATCGCATGGAGCTTATTAGAAACGCAGAAGTCTGGTCCTTGCCCCAGGGCTTGTATTCTGAATGATTCATGTATACATTATGGTTTGAGAAGCACTGCTCTAAGCCACAGTCCTTTTATCTATAAAATAGAGGTAAGGGTGATACAGAGTGGTGGTGAGGATGAATTGGCATGATGCATGTTAGGCACATAGTAAGTGTTGAAGACATGTTTGACTATTCTTAATGGTTGTTATGATTGAGGCTGAAGACAATGAAGAGGAGAAAATAAGTTTGGTAAGGCTCTTCCTTAGCATAAGGATAGGGATAAACTTGGGGTGTAACTGGAGAAGATAACTCTGGGGAGAAGCAAGACTGGATTTTCCACAGGGAAGGAAGTTTCTCCCCCAAACACTCTTGCTTCTAGAAGAGGAGCACTCTCTAAGACCCAGCTTCCCTTCTTCAGGTTCTTTAGTCCTTCTAATTCTCTACAGGGTATTAAAATTCCAAAAAACTTGAAGGCTCTCTTTAAACACCCCTGTAGAAAGTGAATCGATTCGCTAAAGATATTTTTAGTGAATTCAGTCCTCAGAATTTAGTATTAATATTAAAACATGGGTAGGGGCACCCCTTTTTGACCTGATAACCTAAAGTGTTCCTTTGAATTGTGCTTAAATTGGCGACAACTCTTAAAATTCATGGTTTTGTGAAGGAATATACAGTAAAGATAATGTTATTTCTGTTGTTTCCATGACAACGGACATGCTTCATGGAATATATCCATCATGCATAGTCTTGAACCATCTGGTTTCTAAGTCCTTGGTGAAAACCCTCTAGGAATGAAGTGTAGGTAAACTTTAATCAGTTTTATAATTACTGTAGCCCTTGCAGAAATTATTCAGCTTGATTTTGCAGCTGCTTTGACATAAGGCCCAGAGGTCTTATTAGGATTTTTATTGCCACTTTTAAGGAGCAGTTTAAGAATCATTATTGTACTTTAGCTGCAGATGCCACTGTTTCTGTTTTAGGTTCTAAGACTAGGTCTTAGTGACATCACACAAAGATGGAGAAAGGTCAAAGTTATTTTTTCCAACTGACTCTGTCAAATATAAAAATTAACCATACTTTGAGCTGGGTTTTATGTATTGGTAATGTATGTTTATGTTAGAGTTTCTGTCAAAACAAGGATTAAAGATAAATGTAGCTAATTAAAAGAACATTTGCTTAGAGCTCCTGGTAATAGATACCTCTTTGTGAGGTCTTGAGGTATGGCTTTCTTTAAGAACTGATGCAATTTGTGTGACTAAATTTGAAGAGGAGAGGAGGCTTTTGATTTTCTGAAAGTAACACACGAGTCTAAGAACTAGCCAGTGCGAGCTCTAAGGAAATAGCACAAGTAATGATTAGATAAAGGGTGCTTATGCGGTGAGCTATATAAAATGCACATGTCTAACCTATTTCTGACCTTTTAGCTCAGCAAAGCCTTTGAAGCAAATCTGCTGTTAGGAAGTGATACCCCTTAACTGGCATTGGATGAGTCAACAAATTTCAAACTGAGCTCTAGGTGTTTACATAAAATAAAACAAAAACTTTCAGGGCCAAATTAGGCAATGGTTGACTTTTGTATTCCTTGTTTCTATCAGGCAGCTGGAACCTTCACTGTTAATGGCTATTAGCCTCTCATCTGTGTTTTCTTGTTTTTCTGTAGTGAGGGGGTAAAAATATGAGAAACAAACAGTAGTTTTTCTGCTTTCCATCAATCAGCAAAGCCAGTTAGATTTATGGTCCAAAAGATATAGGTCAATTCCTGGGAATTAGAAGGCATCTTACAAAACTGGTAGCATTATTGTTTGTATGTGTGTGTGTGTGTGTGTGTGTGTGTTTACTTCTATGCAATTTTATGCTACACATAGATTAACTTTTGAGGGATATTTTTGCTGCATACGGAATTCTGGGTTGACAGTTTCTTCAGCATTTTGTAGATGCTAGTGTGTTGTCTTTTGTTTGCATGGTTTCAGATAAGAAGTCTACTGCAGTTCTTATCTTTGGTCCTCTGCGAGTAATTATGTATCTATTTTCCCCTTGGATGTGTGATGGTTCATTTTATGTGTCAGTTTAATTAGACTACTGGGTGCTCAGGTATTTGGTCAAAGGGTATTCTGAATCCTTTTGTGAGGGTGATTTTGGATGAAATTAACATTCAGATTGGTAAACCAAGTAAAGCAGATTGCCCTCCCTAATGTGTGTGGGTCTCATCCAATTAGTTGAAGACCTGAAGAGAACAAAAAGGCTGATGCACCCCTTAATAAGAGAGAATTCTTTCTGGTTAATGACCTTTGAATTAGGACATCAGTTTTTTTGCCTCCTGAATTCCAACCCTCCTGACTTCAGTCCCCAAAAGTACTGAATCATCTGCTTTTCCTGGGTCTCAAATCTGCCAGGCTTTTGACAAGAACGACATCAATTGCTTACCTACTTCTCAAGCCTTCAGACTCAGACTGGAACTAAACCACTGGCTCTCCTGGGTCTGCAGCTTGCCAGTTCACCCTGTAAATCTTGGGACTCATCCATCTTTAGAATTGCATGTGCCAGTTTTTTATAATAAATCTCTCTCTTGCTTTCTCTCAAAAGAAGAAAAGCGGTAGCATAATTTATCTCAAGAAACTCATTGCATCTTAGAAGCTACCTGTTACATGGTGTTACACAAAAGAACAGTTTCATCTACTAATGAAGAGATTTAAATACTGGGCATAAGATGCAGTAAAGTTTGTAAATAAACCAAAATAGTTACAAAAGATTTTAATATGTGAAACTATTTTATATTTAAGGGTGTTAGGGACTCTCAGAGTCAACTTCTAATCATCAAAGTGATTCTGAACCTTATTTCTAATTCCTAATTTCATTTTGACATTATCTAGGAAGTACTATTCCATGGATTTAACTATTTATTGGGTTCCAACCTCTTGCCAGGAAAATGCACAAAGAACTATGCAAAGTAAAACTTGCACTCATTTTTCATAAAAGGCCCCTTTGAAGGTTAAGAATTGTCAAGTTTCTGAATGTGAATACAAGTTTTTGCCATTAGATTACTAAGAGAAGTTTGTCAGGGAACTTAATTGTGAGTATAGTAATTCTACCACCAGAGGGCTCCATATTTTTTTCTTGAGCACAAAAAGAAATTAAGACTTGGTATTTAAGAAAAATGTCCTTCACATCTTATATGCTCCAACCATATACTGCATCACTGACTTGATGGACATGAGTTTGAGCAAGCTCTGGGAGTTGGTAACGGACAGGGAAGCCTGGCATTGTGCAGTCCACTGGGTCACAAAGAGTTGGACACGACTGAGTGACTGAACGGATATATTGCAGTTTAAAAGCAAAAATAAGAGTTTCCATTCATCCTAGGGAAAATTTTGTTTCCAGGTTTCAAGGGCAGTTTTATTTCCTTTATGGAGATTGAAAAAGAAAAGTCAAAGCAGGTTCCTTTTTGTGGATATAGAGTTGAGATTCTTATTTCCTGGACAACTCTTGAGGTTTCCCTGAAGCTGGAAAAAGTGAGGAGAATGAAAATGGAGCTTTTGGTTAAGTTGGGTGACCTATTAGGAATTCCAATAAACTGTAAAGAGTAAACAGCTGGATGGAGAATACAGTGGAGCTGACTTCATGGGAAGCTGTGGGGGATCCAAGTGCTGATTGAAGCAGTGCTCTCTGCATAACAACAGGCTAAGGATGCTCCCCCTTTCCCAAGTAGGAAACCATGGTCTATCATCACGAGAGCCTCCAGTGTGAGTTGGGAGATGAGACTTCTACCCATGCAGCAAGAATGAACCACACTGAACAAAAACGTAGATATTTCAGAACATAAAGATTCTGTAACAAAATTCATATTTGAATATTAGCTACTTGGACTTATTGATGTTGAATGTCTAAAGTATATGTCGGCTTCTCTGCTCATATTTCTATTCATTTATCAATACTTTTTAATCTCATATTTTTTTCCAAAAATGATTTAAAGCTGTATTCCATTGAATTTTTTTTTTCAGTTGGCCTATGAACCTTAGAATCTCATAGTGAAAGTCCATTGGCTAAGAATTATTATTTCTGATTCTGACTCTCATGAATCTAGCCCCTTGATAAGTAAATTACTTTCCCTTCTTGGTCTTTAGCTCCTTACACATACTTATCATGATATTGCTTGTGTACCTTAAAACTAACCCCACATAAGTATAAATTCAATTATTTTTAGAAAATATAAAGAGTTGTGCATCCATCACTACAATCCAGTTTCAGATCATTTTCATCAGTCTGCAAATTTGCCTTCTGCCTGTTTTCATTTTATCTGTGCTCCCATCCCTAACCTAAGGAAATCAATAATCTACTTTCTATCTCTGTGAATTGCCTTTACTGGAAATGTCCTGTTAATAGAATCACAAAATATGCAGTTCTGCTGTGACTGACTTCTTTTCCTTAGCACACTGTTTTTGAGATTCATCAGTAATATGGCACGTGTCCGTGCTTTACTCCTTTTTATCATTAATATTCCACTGTCATATTTTGTTTAAAAATATTTGAGTTGTTTCCGGTTTGGGTCTGTTATGAATGACCCTACTATAAACATTCATGTGCAAGCTTTTTTGTGAATGCATGTGTTTATTTCTCTTGAGTATATATCTACAAATGGAATTGCTTGGCCATGTGAAAAATTTGCATTTCCCTAATGACTAATGATGTTGAGTATTTTTACACAGTTCATAGCTACTTATGTATCTTCTTTGGTGAAATATCTTCAAATATTTTATCCATTTTTATTGTGTTGCTTATCTTCCTACTAAGTTGTAAGAGTTCTTCATATATTCTGAATGTCTTCTTTAATTAATACACTTTCTTTTTTACAGCAAGTTTAGGTTCATAGCAAAATTGAGTGGAAAATAGAGAGTTTCATATCCTCCTTGTCTCCACACATGTACAAACTCTCCTGCTATTCACATTACACACCATAGACATACATTTGTTTCAACTGATGAACCTATGTTGTTCCACTGTTGTCACACAAAGCCATAGTTTACATTAGGGTTCGTTCTTGGTGTTGTATATTTTATGGGTTTTGATAAATATATAATGACATGTATCCACCATTGTAGTATTATAAATAAAAGTTTTATGCCATAAAAAAGAAAGAAGGAACTCTGCAGAGGTCCAGTGTTCTTATCCAAACTTTGAGTAGCTTGTCAAGAATTAATGCACCTTTAAAAAATTTTTTATTGGAATATAGTTGAATTACAATGTTGTGTTCTTAGAAAGCATCACTACGAACAAAGCTAGAGGAGGAGATGGAATTCCAGTTGAGCTATTTCAAATCCTGAAAAATGATGCTGTGAAAGTGCTGCACTCAATATACCAGCAAATCTGGAAAACTCAGCAGTGGCCACAGGACTGGAAAAGGTCAGTTTTCATTCCAATCCCAAAGAAAGGCAATGCCAAAGAATGCTCAAATTACCACACAATTGCACTCATCTCACACGCTAGTAAAGTAATGCTCAAAATTCTCCAAGCCAGGCTTCAGCAATACGTGAACCATGAACTTCCAGATGTTCAAGCTGGTTTTAGAAAAGGCAGAGGAATCAGAGATCAAATTGCCAACATCTGCTGGATCATCGAAAAAGCAAGAGAGTTCCAGAAAAACATCTATTTCTGCTTTATTGACTAGGCCAAAGCCTTTGACTGTGTGGATCACAATAAACTGTGGAAAATTGTAAAAGAGATGGGAATATGAGACCACCTGACCTGCCTCTTGAGAAACCTGTATGCAGGTCAGGAAGCAACAGTTAGAACTGGACATGGAACAACAGACTGGTTCCAAATAGGAAAAGGAGTACATCAAGGCTGTATATTGTCACCCTGCTTATTTAACTTATATGCAGAGTACATCATGAGAAACGCTGGGCTGGAGGAAGCACAAGCTGGAATCAAGATTGCCAGGAGAAATATCAATAACCTCAGATATGCGGATGACACCACCCTTATGGCAGAAAGTGAAAGAGGAGAGTGAAAAAGTTGGCTTAAAGTTCAACATTCAGAAAACTAAGATAATGGCATCTGGTCCCATCACTTCATGGCAGATAGATAGGGAAACAGTGGAAACAGTGGCTGACTTTATTTTTCTGGGCTCCAAAATCACTGCAGATGGTGATTGCAACAACGAAATTAAAAGATGCTTACTCCTTGGAAGAAAAGTTATGACCAACCTAGACAGCATATTAAAAAGCAGAGACATTACTTTACCAACAAAGGTCCGTATAGTCAAAGCTATGGTTTTTCCAGTGGTCATTTATGGATGTGAAAGTTGGACCATAAAGAAGGCTGAGCGCCAAAGAACTGATGCTTTCAGACTATGGTGCTGGAGAAGACTCTTAAGTGTCCCTTGGACAGAAAGGAGGTCAAATCAGTCAATCTTAAAGGAAATCAGTCCTGAATAGTCATTGGAAGGACTGATGCTAAAACTGAAACATTAATACTTTGACCACCTGATGCAAAGAGCCGACTTATTGGAAAAGACCCTGATGCTGGGAAAGACTGAGAGCCGAAGGAGAAGCGGGCAACAGAGGATGAGATGGACATCATCCTCACTGACTCAATGGACATGAGTTTGAATGAACTCCTGGAGATAGTGAAGGACAGGGAAGCCTGGTGTGCTGCAGTCCATGGGGCCACAAAGAGTCAGACATGACTGAGCAACTGAACAACAATAACATGTGTCTAAAATGAAAGCTACATCACAACAGTTAACTAGAGAACAATAATTGTGAAAGTCACCTCAATTATGGAAATATTAAAATGTGAAAAGTGTACCTCTTGGAGTTGATGAAATATGTTAATATTTTAGTCCTGTTTGCTCCAGAGAAGAATCTGTGTTTAGATAATATTTATTGCATCATATCTAAGATAAATAGCCTAAAGAAAACAAGATGTCTTTAGCTATAAAGGAATTGTATACATGGAATTATATTTCAGAATGGGTTCAGAAAGTAGTCATAAAAAGAATGTTGTTTATTTTTACCTTGTGTTCATTTTTATCGAGACTATGATTTTTGTTTAAAAGACAATAAAAAATGTTTCACTATGATTTGAGTCAAGGAAAAGGGCAAAGCCATTAGAACAACTTGAACTGAATCAAAGTTCTGCCTGCAGTGAATTTTCAGATTGGAAGTTGACTTCAAACTGTGGAAATGATCTATTTTTGTCTTTGAGTATTAATATTTTTAAAATTATCTGATATTTAAAGAACTTGAATAGGGTTCATCATCTTTTCCTCTGTTCTGTACTTGGTAAGCAAACCCTTATAAAAATTAGATTGTAGCAAAGGAAACTAAAGTAGGAACAACAAGCATTTTTATCATTATCTGTTGCTTCTGCATATAGAAAATTACTATTTTGCACCTTTCCCAAATGGTTTGTCTTTTATATCTGTTTTAACCTCAAAACAAATGATTTTATGGAGGGCTTGGTAGCTGATAAAAGAAATGCGGAGGGCACAGTTCCCAGGAGTCTGACTTCTGGCCACATTGATAATTGTCATCAGACTACAAATTTATAGAGTTGGAAGGAACTGTAGGGCTCATTTAGACTTGGTGACACAAATGCAAAAGCCTACAGAAGCCACAGAGTTAATGCAAATGAGTGGAGAAGGCCAATTTTATGATATTGCCTATTTTTCTAGAAATATATATATACATATATATTTTTTTTTCTCACTGTTTACAGTGTAAAGAGTAAGGAGAAATATCACTCTGAGAAAAACAGTAGTCCAAGTGAAAGTATATGTGGTGGGGGATCTGTAAACTATAGCTCAATAGCCAAATTCAACCCACTCCCTGTTTTTGTAGTCTTATTGGAACATAACAACACTCATTTACTTATGTACAATCTATGGCTGCTTTTGTGTTATGCTGACAGAGACTAAATGCATGCAAAGCCTAAAATCTTTTACTATATGACCATTTATTGAAAGGGTTTGCTAACCCCTGACAAATGGCAAATCACCCGGCCTCAGTGATGGAAAGATAAAAGTGGTGGGGACTGCAGCCAGTTAGAGAGCATGGGCTCTATCTTAGTAGATTGTTGCCTTGTATGAATTGGCTCATAGTTACCAGATCTCAATTTAGAAGAGAAGCTCAAAATTGGAATTTTATGTGAAATCCTCCTATTTTTAAAGATTGGTTCTAGATTTTATTTGAACACTGTGGGCCTCACCTTCCAAATCCTCCATTAGTATTTAGGCTAGATTTGGCTCTCAGACTGCCACTTTGACTTAAGATATTATTTCTCACTTTTGGTCATTCCATTTTTGCTTTCTAGAAGTTATATTGAGTTTTAAAATATGCTGTGCTACTTTTCATAGTTTCCTTACACCTTGCATGTATTATCAAGCTTATCTTTTAAGCTTGGTTGTTTTATAGTGTGCAACTGATAATTTTAATGTCTGAGGCTTTTGTGGATATGCTTTCTGTTGCTAGTTATTTTTGCTGGTTCTCACCCATGGTGCTTTCTTTCCTTAAATGTTTGGTTATCTCTGACTATGATATATTCTTAGGAATACTCAAGGCATAGGATAAAGTCATTTTTTTTTTTCCTGAAAGGATTTTGTCTTAGGCACATGAAGGAACTAAAGTCTAAGACTACTTTCACCCAAGTTCAAGACTTCAGATTTCCTGGGCTATGGAAAGTAGATTACAAGAACATGGGAGAGCAGCTCTATCTTAAAGTTTCAATTTATTGGGAAGAGATCAGCTTATTAAATACTTTACATTATGTGGGTACAGTCTTTTAAATTTCTGTCTCCCATTCAGGCCATCAAAATAAAAATCTGTTGGAATTGGGAAATGCTCTCAGAGCACAAGCAACTTTTTCCTGCTTACTGCCTGGGTTTCTTGTTTTCTTTCAGTTTTGTCCTGATAATTATTCATCATTCTTTGATGTTTTTAAGTTCATATATACATATATATAATTCAGCATTTTTAGGTTTTAGTGGGAGGATTATACAAATAGCAACCCATCCTTTTCAGAAACTGGAACCTGATCTATCTCAGTCCTTTCATTTTATAGATAGTTTTTTTTGCCATTTACATTTTTTTAATTAGTAAGAACGATCATTCTCATATCAAAAGAAACATACTTTAAAATCAGAATTAGTTTTTTTTTCACCTAACATTTTATCAGTCCCTCATAACACACTTCAACAATATCAAGGAGTAATGGTAATGCATGGTTTTATTTCTTACGCTTTCTTCTTAATTCTTCTTAAGTGGAGAATTCTGGCTTTATTTTAAATTGAAGTATAATTGATTTACAGTGTTGTGACACTCTCTACTATACAGCAATGTGATTCAGTTTTTTTTAAAATATTCGTTTCCTTTATGGTTTATCCCAGAAGATCAGATATAGTTCCCTGTCCTATAGAGTAGGACTTTGTTGTTTAGCCGTTCTAACTGTAGTAGTTTTCATTTACCAACCCCACATTCCCAGTCTATCTGTCTCCCTGTTCTTCCCTTTGGCAACCATAAATCTGTTCTCTATGTCTGTTAGCCTGTTTCTCTTTTGTAGATAGGTTAATTTGTGCCATATTTTAGATTCTGCACATAAGTGATATCATATGATAGCTGTCTTTCTGTTTCTGACTTACTTCACTTAGTATGAAAATCTCTAGTTTCATTCATGTGTTCCTTTTTATGGCTGAGTAGTATTCCATTCATGTATATACACATCTTTATCCACTCTTCTGTCAATGGATGTTTAGTTTGTTTCCCTGTTTTGGCTATTGTGAATGGTACTGCTATGAACATAGCTGCTGCATGAATCTTTTTAAATTATAGTTTTGTTCAGATATATTTCCCAAGAGTGGGATTGCTGGATTATATGGTAATTCTAGTTTTAGTTTTCTGAGGGACCTCCACACTGTTTTCCATAGTGGTTGCACCAACTTATATTTCCACCAACAGGGTAGGAAGATTCCCTTTTCACCACACCCTTTCCAGCAGTTGTTATTTGTGGTCTTTTTAAGGATGGCCGTTCTGACCACTGTGAGGTGGTACCTCATTGTAGTTTTGATTTGTATTTCTCTAACAATTAGTAATGGGCTTCCCTGGTGGCTCAGTGGTAGAGAACCTGCCCGCCAATGCAGGGGGTGCAGGTTTGATCTCTGGCTCAGGAATACCCTGAAGAAGAAGATGGCAACCTACTGCAGTATTCTTGCTTGGAAATCCCATGGACAGTGGAGCCTGGTGGGCTACAGCCCATGACATGACGTTGCAAAAGAGTGGGACATGACTTAGCGACTAAACAACAATAATAATTAGTGATATTGAACATCTTTTCATGAGCCTACTGGCCATCTATATGTCTTTTCTGAAGAAATCCCTGTTAAAGTGATTTTTCGATTGAGTTGTTTGTTTTTTATGTTGTCCAATTGTATGAGATGTTTGAGTGTTTTGGAAATTAAACCCTTGTTCATTGCATCATTTACAAATATGTTCTCCCATTCCATAGGTTTTTTTCTTTTTTTTTTTTTTTATGATTTTCTTTGCTGTGTGAAAGCTCATAAGTTTGATTAAGTCCCATTTGTTTATTTTTGCTTTTATTTCTATTGCCTTGGGAGACTGACCTAGGAAAGCATTGGTATGATTTATAACAGAGAATGTTTTGCTTATGCTCTCCTCTAGGAGTTTTATGATGTCATGTCTTATGGTTAAGCCTTTAAGCCATTTCAAGTTTCTTTTTCTGCATGGTATGAGGGTGTGTTCTAACTTCATTGATTTACATGCAGCTGTCTAACTTTCCCAGCACCACTTCCTAAAGAGACTGCCTTTTTCCCATTTTATATTTTTTTCTCCTTTTTCAAAGATTAATTAACTACAGGTGTGTGGATTTATTTCTGGGTCTTTTTTCTCTTACATTGATTCATGTCTGTTTTTGTACCAATACCACACTGTTTTGATTACTATAGCTTTGTAGTTTTGTCTAAAGTTCATGTTCCTTCGGAGAAGGCACTGGCACCCCACTCCGGTACTCTTGCCTGGAAAATCCCATGGACGGAGGAGCCTGGTGGGCTGCAGTCCATGGGGTCGTGAAGAGTCAGATGCGACTTCACTTTTCACTTTTCACTCTCATGCATTGGAGAAGGAAATGGCAACCCACTCCGGTGTTCTTGCCTAGAGAATCCCAGGGACGGAGGAGCCTGGTGGGCTGCTGTCTATGGGGTCACACAGAGTCGGACACGACTGATGCGACTTAGCAGCAGCAGCAGCAGCATGTTCCTTAGGGTTGTTTTGGCAATTCTAGGTCTTTTATGGTTTCATATAAATTTTGGGGTTATTTGTTCTAGTTCTGTGAAAAATTTCATGGGTAGTTTGATAGGAATCACATTAAATCTGTAGATTGCTTTGAGTAGTATTGCCATTTTAACAGTATTAATTCTTGCAAACAATAGTGTGGGATAATAGATAAGGAAACTTTAGGCCCAGAATGTGAATTATTCAAAACCATACAAAGAGTACTTTGCAAAATTTGGTTAGCACTTAATTAATTCTCTTGAGCCCCAACCCCAAATTCCTTCTAATCACCTGCATTTTCATTTAGGATATTAGTCAATGGTATACTGGCAAAAGTTTACGAATTGTATTTCCAGAAAAAAAATCCTGGGCATTGTCTTTGCCAATTTCTGCAGTATAAATACTCCTACTATAGTGTATTTTAAGCTACCAACTTGAAGAACACATAGCTGAAAGGGATGTAAAACAACTGTACACATGAAGTGGTACAAACTGGCTTCAGCACACTACTGTACCAACTTGAGAAAGAATTAACTCTTTTAAAAGTATTCTTACATGCCAGGTACTCTACTTCCATCTCTGATTTAATTTTCTCAACAATTTTTCAAGGTTTTTATTAAAATAATCATTTGTATAAGATAAGGGCTTCTCTGGTGGCTCAGCTGGTAAAGAATCTGCCTGCAATGCAGGAGACCTGGGTTCAATTCCTGGGTTGGGAAGATCCCCTGGAGAGGGAATGGCTACCCACTCCAGTATTCTGGCCTGGAGAATTCCATGGACTGTATAATCCATGGGGTCACAAAGAGTCGGCCATGACTGAGTGAATTTCACTTCACTTCTTTCTTCACTTCAAGATAAGAAACTTTAGATTCAGAAAGATAAAGCTACTCAAAAACAAACAAAAACCCAGTCATACAACAAAAACAGAAAAAAGCTGCTCACTCAAAGGTGCACAGCCAGCAAGGAACAGAACCAGTATTTGAATTCAGATCTATGAGATTATAAAAGCCAGTGATAAGCTGGCATTTTTTCCTGAGTGACATGATGGCCTGAATGTCTCCTTGTAAGGCAGAAATAAGAAAGGGTATCCAAGTTAATGTATGTGTTGTCTCATGCTTATTCTGTCTATAAAGGTTTTCAGTGTCATTCTGCAGCCTTAAACTAAAACCTAATTTCTTCCTAGGTACTGCCTATTATCTTCTTTTTAATGCATAATTGGTCCTGTTTTTGTAAGAGCATCTATCCATCCATCCATCCATCTAACCATCCATTCATCCATGCATCCACTCATCCATCCATAAATGTGACAGTTTCTGGGACACAGAAATTAATCTAAGAGGTTAACAGTCTCTGCCCTAAAGAACTCCCATGTCTAATATCCAAAGACTGTTAAGAATATTGACTTTTTCCTCCAGAAGAATGAAAAAATGACATCATGTTACAAAATCCATGGAGTTTCTTAAAGCTGAGAAATCAAAGTAACCCAGCTAGGAAGCTGATTGTTCTTTTCTCATTTTCATAAGTTCTCTGTTTTGCAAGAAATGCCTACATACTGAAAGGGAAAGAGCATATTTTCGAGTGACAGGTAGACAAACTAGCCTTCTCCAGCAATCCTCCCACCTCCAGCTGTGGAGGATGCCCTCTTTGACCTATGAGAAGACCCATTTAACACATCCATTTCAACAGATATGAGACTAAGTTCCCTTTGCCCTACTCCCAGCTGCAAATTTCTTGTCTGCTTTCCTATTTTCAGTAATGATTTAAAATAAGTATATTTAAAATAATAATCATGTCTTCCTTCTGCCCTCCCCTTCACAGCTGTGGCTTCATACCTTGAATTGCATCTGAACTGTGATTAATACTTGTGTTTAAAGAAGCCATCATTTCTTCCCACCCCCTTTTTTCCTTCCTTGCAGCTGTATTTTTCCCACCCTCGCAATTCCTCTCCTATACCTATTACCCGTACATATTTTAGTTCCAAACTCACAGAAATATTTTTAAAGTGGGTCTTGCAACTGTGCTCTCTTCTTGCTACTCCAGTGCCTCCCACTGTGATACCATCCTGAGATCCAGAAGCTGCTTTATTTGTATCATTATTTTTTAGATTCCACATATTATATGATATTACATGATACTATATGGCATTACACTTTCTCTGTCTGACTGACTTCACTCAGCATGATAATCTCTAGGTCCACCCATGTTGCTCAAAAGCTGCTTTAAATAGGTAAGTCCATATATCTCAAGTGAGTGACAAAGTTCTGATAACAAATGCCTAGTGACCGCAGCTCTTCTTTGCCTTAGCAAAGCCAATATTCCACCTTTCTTTTTGCCACTGAAGTATAGCAGAATGATCACTCAGTTCAGGCATCCTCAGAGTTTGGGGTGCATGAGATTATATTGTTTGTTAAGGGGGTATTCTCTTCTTTGTGTCTTACAGGGCCATTTTTAAATTGTGGTGAACTTCACATAGCATAAGCTTAACCACTGTAAAGTGCATAACTTAGTTGCATTTAGTACGTTTACGGTGCTGTGCAACTATCATCTCTATCTAGTTCCAAATTATTTTTATCACCCCCAAGGGAGATCTTCATACTCATTAAGCAGTCACTCCCCAATTTCCCCTCTCCTTAGCCTTTGGCAGCCATTAATCTGCTTTCTGTAACTATGAAAGGGCCTTAATTCGGGGATAGAAATATCAACCATACTAATTTGAACAAACTTCTGAATGTGGTTTATTCCACAGCTAAATGATGAAGTTCTCAAAACCACAACTATCCGGCAACAGGATGGTGCTAACACTTTATGCTGTTACAATTAGAGACTATCTCGATGATTAATTCAGCATGTGATGAATTGGTCTTGGATCTGATACGGTCCAGATTTAACATGTGAACAATGTGAAGGAAAAATTTCTGAACCCCACTCAACAATGTCTGAAGACCTAAAAACAGCTGTTGAAGATGGTTTAAATGAATCAGGCATCAGAATGGAAGAAGACATCAAATAGGATAAAGGAAATGCTAAATTTGGGTAGACAAGGTGGGGGTGGAATGCAGGCAAAAACTGTAGAAATGGCGATCACAGGGAGTTTGTAATGTCTTTATACAAGAATGAAGCAGGAAGAGGAAGTCTCTAGCTTCATTCCTGTTCCCTAGCCTTGGTCATGACACTGCCTCGCTCCTACTCAACTAGCCATGGGAGTGCGCGTTTGTGGTGGGGGCTGGGTCTTCGCTTCCTCTTCGAGACAGTGTGGCCTCCCATGTGTTCCCCAGGGCATTAGTTCCAGAGGGTTTTAATGAATGTTACGTGAAAATAGTTTCACAATTTGTTCATTTATTTATTTTCTAATTCAACTGTTCAACTATTTTTTATCGAATTCCTGATGTCCTTAGCACTGTTCTAGGTTCTGAGAACAAAGGAAGGAACAGGGCACACAAATCAAGATTCTTCATTAAAACAGAAGGTTCTGCCAGGATCCATAATGAATAAGACAGTGCGAATCGTGAAGCTTGAAGAATCATTTAAAAGAATTCCTCTAAGAAGGATTTGACCACTTGGAACTCGTGGTTCTTTTAGAGTGCCTCAGGAAATGCATTATTATTAAGTGTGAAAAAGAGTTTCTTTTTCTGGATTCTTCCACTGCTGCTATGACCTAATTCCCATAGTAGGGCCCCTTATTAGTCTCTGCAACAGAGAGAGAACATGAGTTTTTGTTTGTTTGATTTGTTTTTCCTTTAAAGCACTTACCATAGTTGTATGTTTATTTTGGAGACTAGTTTTTTACGTCCATCTTTGCTGCTGTTAGTTCCATGAAAACAGTACATGGCAACTAGTAGGTACCCAGGGAATAATTTGAATTTGCTCAATGGATAACTGAAATGACAGATTTACTTATCTATCACGTTTATCAATTTTACCCAATGTCTGAGATGCCTCCTCTCAATTTTTTCATTTCTCTAATATACAAAGGCCTCTACAACAATCCTGGGCAGGCTGTCTATCCCAGATAAGGGATACATACAAGGTCAAGTTTTCAACTGGGCTTGGGGTTTGTTGTGGAAGACAACTTTCTAGAAAAAGTTCTTTTATCTGATAGGCTATGGTATTAAAATACATAAAATTAAAAATTTTTTAAATTTTTGACATTGTATTTAGGAATAGTTTAAGTACTTTCACAAAGAACAACTCATTTAATCACTTAAACAATCTTATAATATAGACATTAATATTATCTCCTTTTTGCTAATGAGAAAAATTAATAGTGAAGTTAAGAAATTTGTTCAAAGCTACACAGTTTAATGGCAGAGCTAGGATTCAAACCTTGAGGTCAGGGTCCACACGGTCAGGCATTACGCTCTAACATATGTGTCAGTAATACTCCCATACTCTTGGAGCTATAGCATCCTCATATTCTTGGAGCCGAATCAATTTTTATGGCACTATGATATTAGCAGGAAAAACAGTTACATCTTTGAGTATTCAAATGACCATATAATTCACAAGATACTCCTGCTCTTAAGACAGGCATTTTTGGGAGTTAGTTATTTTTTTAAATAATTATTCTGTAGTGTATCAGGAATTGAACTCAGATAGTCTGACTCTTGAGTCTCCCACTCATAAACTGTAAGCTGGATCATCCTGCCTTAGGACATATGTACTCAATGGGATGCAGAGCACACATTATTCCCTTGAATATCTAATTTCTGTAAATTTTTTCCTTGTGGTTTTAATTTTTTTTTAGTTGGTTGTAAGTTGCACACATAAATATGTTTAAAGTTTAACTCTAATTGTGAAAAGATCTGAAGTAATGAAAGCTTTAGCTCTTCTTGCCTTGGGAAGGGTTTCTGCTGGAGTCAATTTAAGTAAAGTGCGTAGTAAAGTGGAAAGGAGGAAACGCTGGTGATCGGAAAGTTTGAGATTTAAAGGATGGCATAACCGTAGGTCTAGATCTCAGGCGAGGAAGGAATTGGGAATTTCTTTAAATGGAGGAAACCATGTTTCAGAATAGACGGAGTAGCACTCAGGCAAATGGATTAGGAGACTGCATTTGTGACCAAACATTCCTGAAAGGAGCCAGAAGGCACTACGAGGCAGGACAATGACATCTGGCAAGGACAATGAGCTTCAAAGAAGCAAGATGACTGAAAGGGCAGAATGGAGCGGAAGGTTATTTGAATGGCTTTTCTCCATTTTAAGGAAGCTGGAGCTGAGTCTCATTGAGGTGCTGCCTGTGTCATGGACACATGGCTAACTAAATATTTTAACTATTGGTAGAGCAGAACTTCTCAAACTCTATTGCACACACAGATCGGCCTAGAAGGTCCTGAGATCCTGCATGTCTAACAGTTTACCAGGGGAGCCTGCTGCTAGCGGTTTGTAGGCCACACATTAAATAGCAAGGTAAGGGTACACCCTTAATCTTCAGATGAAAAATGTGTTATCAGTCACGGACAGCTTCATGTGAATGGTAATATCTGCTTACAGTCCTCTTTGAATGAAATCTTGATGGACGTAACAGAGGAACTACAGAGAAGAGGATCATTCTCTCTCAGAGGAGGGACCGAGGGACAGCTTCAGTGTGGCCGCACAGCAGCTTGAAAGCACCAATTCTTTGAGGATGTCTTTATGGAAGGAAGTCAGATTCCAGAAGAGCAACACAGAGAAAACAGTCTCACAAGATCCTGAGAAAGCAAAACAAATAACTCCACTCCTCAAACTAGAACCAATCTGGGTTATAACAGAAGACATACTTCAGAGCACGGCTCTAAATAAGACAGCACCACATAGCATGTGAATATATGTAAATACGCGGTGTACATTGCCTAGTGTCTCAGTCAGCTTAGAGCTACCATTAAAAAATGCCACAGGCTAGGTAGCTTAAACAATTGGAAACTTATTTCTCATGATGCTGAGGCCTCTTCTATTGTTCACAGCACCCTCCCCCGCCTTATGACCTCGTACATGTGTGCTAAGTCGCTTCAGTTGTGTCCTACTCTTTGCGGCCCCATGGACTGCAGCCCTCCAGGCTCCTCTGTCCATGGGGATTCTCCAAGCAAGAATACTGGAGTGGGTTGCCATGCTGTCCTCCAGGGGATCTTCCTGACCCAGGGATTGAACCCACGTCTCTTATGTCTCCTGCACTGGCAGGTGGGTTCTTTACCACTGGTGCCACCTGAGAAGCCTCTTCAGTTCAGTTCAGTTCAGTTGCTCAGTCCTGTCCGATTCTTTGCAACACCATGGACTGCAGCACACCAGGCTTCCCTGTCCATCACCAACTCCTGGAGTTTACTCAGACTCATGTCCATTGAGTCGGTGATGCCATCCAACCATCTCATCCTCTGTCATCCCCTTTGCCTCCTGCCTCTTACAACCTCATGTAACCTTAACTATCTCTTTGAAGGCTGTATATCCAACACAGTCAGTTTGGGAGGTAGGGCTTTAGCATATGAATTGAGGGGAGTAATTTAGTCCACAACACTGAATATGCACTAGATATTCAATATATTTAAAGTAGACTAATATCTTCAAGAGTGAGAACTGTATCTCATAGATGTTTGCGTTACCACACAGTGACATGCACACAGTAGGTATTTAATAACTATTTGATAAATAAATGAATGGAACCCTGGGAAGGCTACTGTCCTAGAAATAGGTAACATATTGTGTAGTTTGGGTGCTCAGTGCCAGCACCTATGAAACCAAGGGCTGCCTTGATGAAGCACAATGTGGAAAGGACTTCTGGTTGGTGATACTTCCACTCAGTAGTAAACACTTTGTCCACAGAGTCATCTTTGAAAAGGAAGGACAATGATTCTCTATTCCCAGTGAATGGATCACCTCCTATTTATCGTTGTTCCTAAGGGTTCTTAGCAATCTGTCTATTGTCTTTGAAGATACTTTCAGTACATGAAAGTAAAAATGTATATTTTGGGTGGCTGTTTCTTGTTATACACTGAACCACGTTAAAACATCTATTTTTCTTTTCATGCTCTTTGGCCTCAAATTGTTCAGGATGCAGTGAAGTAGTATTCCATTTTCATGGAGACAATGCTCTTGAATACTATCTTCTGGTAAACATATCTACTGTATATAGGTAGAGAAAGAGTGGAAAAGATGACCTGGTTTTCAACATTAGTGTGCTTCTAGGCCACAGGAAACAGCCAGGGTTGAATTTTTGATACCCGCTGAACCTAATCTCTGAAATAGCTCCTGATATGCCATGTTTGTCTTCCTTGTAGGAGACTGGACACCATTTAACAACTGCCTCTTTGCTGACTCAACAGGAAGGCAATAGACTCCATCCCACCCACAAATACTGCAGCTGATTCCAGGAATGTGAAGGGGGGATGGGCTGTTGTGCCCAAACTGTATCCAAAGGAGAAAACTCAAGTTTTAGGAAAGGCTTCTGATACTTTGTGGGAGAAAGGAACATGAATAGAGGAAATCCCTTATTTTCTTCCCTGCTCAATTTTAAAAGAGGGTTTTTCCCCAAAACTATCTCTCTGGGTTTATTTATTAGCACAACAAGTTTTAGTTAGATAAGATAATTCGGGGAGCAAAGGAAGTAGGATTTTCATATTATGTGTACCATACCAGCACAATTTCAAAAACTTGGCAGGGTTGGTGGGTAGGGCAAACAGAGTACTGCCATAATTTTAGTTTGCCAAGGCTTGAACACACACACACACACACAGCTAACATCTGCTACAATTAGCACTTCATAAGAGAAAGAGCATTTTAATGTAATAAAATGGGCAGTTCTTTTTAAGAAACGAAAGTTGGCAAACATACCACACAGGCACACATAAACACATATGGATGTGCACATCAACATCATTCTTATTTTTCTCATAATGCCACGGGCCTGGTAAGATTTAATCTTGGACAGCTCTAGTCAGGGTGTGGTCGTTCTGAAACCACAGTGCTAGGGTATTTCTAAGGCTCCTTGAGGACTAAGACTCTATAATTCACTGAGTTATCCTAACATCACGTCACCCTCCTTCTAGGACCGGTCAGGAATACTTTGGGCAGAAGATTTATAACATACACAACTAAATCATACAGACAAGACTAAACATGATACAAAAAAGCAGAAAATGGAAAAAAAAATGTAAAAAAATTGCATTACTCTTGACCTTTTTTTTTTCCTTTGCCAGAACACAAATTCATTCATTCAACAAAGCGTATAATTGACCATTTTCAAGGTCCAGTGGATGTGCAGTTTCATACAAATTGCTTCAAGTTAAAAGGTTTGCTCAAGCCTGTAATGTGGCCAGAGCCAGAACAAATTTCATCTAAAGAAATTTCTTAAGGAATTTGTAACAGTGTGTTTGTCATAGAGGTAGAACTTTCCCCTAAGTAAGATATTTAAAAACTCACTGCATCTGATCTTACTCCCCTTCAAACTATTTCTAGATGCTTTTTCTTTCCCTTATTCACACAAATACATCCGCACTCGTCCCAGTGGCCCCAATCTGACATTTACACACTGTCTGCAAGAATTCCATCATTGTCATTCATTTCCTCAGCTAGACTGTCATGCTGACTAAATTTTGGCCAGGAATCCTGTTGTATTATCATTCACAGGTAGTTTCCCAGTTAGTCTTCACCATGAAATACTCGGATTTTTATTGTGATTCTCCCTGGAAGAACTCTTGAAACCCTCCTGTTCTGTTTGTGCTCTTGACCATAACATTCTCGAGCTTATTGTCAGTTATTGAGCGAGGTTTCTGGTCATGGACGTTCCCTGTGTATGGAATGTGTATTAAACGACAAGCTGGCTGGGAAGTGCAAGAGCTCAGTTTCATCTGGACCAAGTGGTGAAATGGTTACCCTTTTGAATGGGATATTTCACTGTGGACGTTTTGGAACTGCTCAAAATCATGTGGTCACAGTTTCCTGACCAGTCCAGTCCTTTGGAGATCGTAAACTGAGTAGAAATTGCTTAGTGAATGGAAGGTAAAAGGAGATTACCCGTGACTAGACTCAGATAGATTGGCAGCTAATGTGGTGATAGGATGAAGGATGTAGAAAATCAAGGCCCAACAATGAATGATGGTGAGGTTTAGATGCGTAAGAATATAATGAAGTTGAATTAAATTGTTCTGGTCATTAAATTGACCAGAACTTGTCATGGGCTCATTGATTTGAAAGAGATTCCCAAATATCACTGTAGAAGTATCTTCTCAAGACTTCTTAGACTGTACCATACTTAAAATGCACCCATATTTTTGAGCAATTGTGGGACAGAGTCAAGGAACTTTGTCAGAAAGAATCAGAGGATTTTGGTGTCGTCTTCTAACAGTACACCCCTCCAACCAAAATCAATATGTGAAAAAGTAGAAATATGGGTTGGAAAAAGATTTTAAAAAGAATTTCAAGGTAAAAGAGAGAGTAGTGAAGACTCCATTAGAGAGGAGTGATTAATAAGTAACAGAAATGTAAGAGTATTGGAGAAATCAGGACTTTTAAAAAGATTTTTTTGACATGGACCACTTTCAAAGTCTGTTGAATTTGTTACAATATTGCTTCTGTTTTGTTTTGGGGTTTTGGCCTGGAGGCGTATGGGGTCTCAGCTCCTTCACCAGGAATCAGACCCACACCCTCTGCTTTGGAAGGTGGATTCTTTTTTTTCTTTTTTTGGAAGGTGGATTCTTAACCACCAGGGAAACCCTAGGATTTGTCTTAAAGCAAGAAAGGACCAAAGAACAGAGAATGATAATTGTAATCAAAATAGGAAAAGATGTACTCATTTAAAGTTATAAAAAAAGCCAACGCCCTGAGTGTAAAAATAAAGATGAGATGAAAGACCATTAGCAAAGCTTTACTTGAGAGGAAATAAGACTAAAAAAGAGGTAAGTGAATAGGCTTAGCATTTCATACCCACACCATCTTACTTGATTCACAGCATCATCCTGGGCAGTAAAAGGACAACTAAGATTTTTATTCAAGAAAGGAAACTAAGATTTAGAGAAATAAAATAAATTCCTCAAGCTCATGAGGCTAGCAAGTTGTTGGCCAATAATTTTATTTTCCTGAATTAGAAGCCCTTGTGCATTCCTCTCTGCCATGCTGGAAATCTGGGACTTTCTTTCTTGGCTTCAGTTCTTTCTTATCCGAGTGGATGCACAATATTCTACACTCAAGTTAGACAAATTTTTTTCTGTGAAGAGCCAGATAGTAAATATTTTAGGCTTTGTGGGCCATATGTTCTCTGTCCTAACTACTCAACTTCATCTTTGTAGCATAACACAGCCATAGACAATATGTAAATGAGTGGATATGGCTACATTCCAACAAGATTTTAGCAAAAGCAGGTTATAGACTGGATTTCCACTTTGAGCTGTAGTTTTCATACCCCAGTTCTACGCTGTAAAATAACTTGGATCTTGCTGTGGTCATTGTTTAGGAACTCCTAAATCCTCCCACTCTGTGTTTTACATTTAACTTTCCCACCTAGCCAATTTTGGCTTCTTTAGTTCAAGGATCATGTTTGGCTTAACAAAGGATCACATTGGCCCTTTATAATTCTTAGAGGTGTCTAGCACACACAGGGTGGATGACGATTATTTGTTGAATGAAAGTTTTCTATATTAGTTGTAAAAATTTTTCCTTCTTCTTCTGCATCTATTCTTCCTTCTTCCCTGTTCAAACTCTTCTCCTCACCTGGCATATTTTATTTTGCAAAGCTGGCTGCTACCATATCTCTTGTCCTACATGCTCTTTTTGCAGTGTAATGTTTATAGTCTTCTCATCTAGAATTGGGAGCCTGTGTTTTCATCTCTCGAATATATTAATAGGTGGGCTTATGACTTCAGCAACAGTGATGTTAAGTTCTGAGGCTAAGTGATAAAGGGCAATACAGATTTCATCTGATTCTCTTGGAACCTTTATCTACCACAAAAACAGTCCCTGAAGCTTCTATGCTGTGAGGAAGACCAATCTGACCCACATGGAATGTTCCCAGGGAGAGGACCTGAGGCTACATGGAGAAATATAATGCTTAGCCAGCCCCCAGCCACTTTAATTCCCTTACTGCTGACCCCAGCTGTTCCAGTTCGAGGTACTGTCTGACTGCAATGGCATGAGAGATCCTGAATCCATGGCACATAGAAACTGTGAGACATAATAAGATGATTACTATCTTAACCCACTAAGTTTTTTGCAGCAATACAAAACTGGAGCACCTCTTCCCTCCCTTTCTGTCTTCCTGGGTAGTCAGTATTCATAGCAGTTAAAGATGACTTTACATTCAGTCTTCTTTATTAGAGTCTCAACTTTCACACTTTCTAACTATGGGACATTGTGGAAGTTGCTCAAACTCTGAGCATCTCCATTTCCTTATTCATAAAGTGGAATTAGTGAAGACAGTTTTCATCATCTCAGAGAGAAAGTATTATGAATACCAAACAAGTTAATGCCTATAGGACATCTAAAATAGTGGTTGGCAAACAGTGTAGCCTTAAGACTGGATGTTAATTCCACCACCCATTCTTTAGGTAGGAGTTATCCATGATCCATAAAACTTCTGTATTGAATCCATCAAGAGAGCAGTTTGATTCTATCACCAACATATCTCTGATAGTTTTATATGCCTACTTGCCTCCATTTGTATTGTTAATATCTGAGTCCAAACAACCATTTTTTTTTCATCTGGGCAACTGGAATTGCTTTGTAGCAGGTCTTCTCATCTTTTTCCATTCCCTCTATAACTAAAGCTCTTCACTGCAAAGTGAAATTTGAGTATTAGAATATAACAGTACAGAGGTGAATACGTTATAAATGGACAGTTCTCTAAATGACAGCAACAGGAGCACAATCCTACTGGGCGCCAAAGTGAGAGAGAAAACATGACCGGAATCCCAGAAACCTTTCGTGTGAATACCTGTCTGTTGCAATCCTTTTCTTTTCCCCACAGGAAAATATTATCCTTTTGTTGTTGTTCAGCTGCAAAGTCATGTCTGGCACTTTGTGACCCGTGGACTGCAGCACACCAAGCCTCCATATCCCTCACTATCTCCCGGAGTTTGCCCAAGTTCAGGTCCATTGAATCAGTCATGCTATCCAACCATCTCATCCTCTGCCACTCTCTTCTCCTTTTGCCTTCAATCTTTCCCAACATCAGGGTCTTTTCCTGACTACTAATGCCATAAATCAGTTTTTCCTTGCGTTTATACTTACACGACTGGAAAAATACATATATTCATATGTATATACCACTGTATCTGACATCCTTTGTTCAACATTATGTTTATGAAATTCGACCATGTTGCTGTACATAGCAAAATCTTGATTAGTTCTATTGTTCTATAGTATTCCAATGCATGAATATACATCAATTCATTGATCTAATTCACTAATGATGGACCTTTGGTTTGTTTTCATTTTGACACTATTATGAAAGATGCTGCTATAAATATCCGTGTGTGTGCGTGTGTGTGTGCATACACGTGCATGCATGCTTACTTTCATATGCATACTGTCTTTTATGTTTAGTCACTAAGTCATGTCCCACTCTTTGTGACCCTGTGGACTACAGCACGCCAGGCTCCTCTGTGCTCTACTTTCTCTGGGAGACCAACAAAATAAATTCTGTCACTGCTTCCACTTTACCCCCTTCATGGTCCCCCCATGAAGTGATGGAATCAGATGCCATAATCTTAGTTTTTTAAATGTTGAGTTTCAAGCCAGCTTTTCCACTCTCTTCTTTCACCCTCATCGAGAGGCTCTTAAGTTCCTCTTCATTTTCTACCATTAGAGTGCTGTCATCTGCATATCTGAGGTTGTTGGACTTCTGCCAGTAATATTAATTCCAGCTTAATTAATGAAGCTTTTGCTTCATCTAGCCCAGCATTTTGCATGATATACTCTGCACAGAATTTAATTAAGTAGGGTGACAATATACCAGCCTTGTCATTCTCCTGTCCCAGTTTTGCACCAGTCAGCTGTTCCATATCCAGTTCTAACTGTTGCTTCCTGACCCACATAAAGGTTTCTCAGGAGACAGGTAGGATAGTCTGGTACTCCCATCTCTTTAAGAATTTTCCACAGTTTGTTGTGATCCGTGCAGTCAAAGGCTTTAGCATAGTCAATGAAACAGAATTAGATGTTTTCCTAGAATTCTCTTGCTTTCTCCATGATCCAATGAATATTGGCAGTTTGATGTCTGATTCCTCTTCTTCTTCTAAATCAGGTTTGTACATATGGAAGTTCTTGGTTCACATACTGTTGAAGCCTAGCTTGAAGGATTTTGAGCATTAACTTACTAGCAAGTGAAATGAGAGCCAACTGTATGATAGTTTGAACATATTTGGGATTGGAATGAAAACTGACCTTAGTTTTCCAAATTTGAATCACGCATAATGCATGATTCACTTCAACAGCAGCATCTTTTAGGATTTTAAGTAGTTCAGCTAGAATTCTGTCACCTTCACTAGCTCTTGTTCTTAGTAATGCTTCCTAAGACTCACTTGACTTCACACTCCAGGATGTCCGGCTCTAGATGAGCAACCACATTATGGCTATCTGGGTCATTAAGATATTTTTGTATACTTCTGTATATTCTTGTCACCTTTCTTTAATCTATTCTGCTTTTGTTAGGTCCTAAAGATTTTCATTCCAATCCCAAAGAAAGGCAATGCCAAAGAATGCTCAAACTACCGCATAATTGCCCTCATCTCACATGCTAGTAAAGTAATGCTCAAAATTCTCCAAGCCAGGCTTCAGCAATACGTGAACCGTGAACTTCCAGATGTTCAAGCTGGTTTTAGAAAAGGCAGAGGAACCAGAGATCAAATTGCCAATATCCGCTGGATCATCGAAAAAGCAAGCGAGTTCCAGAAAAACATCTATTTCTGCTTTATTGACTATTCCAAAGCCTTTGACTGTGTGGATCACAATAAACTGTGGAAAATTCTGAAAGAGATGGGAATACCAGACCATCTGACCCGTCTCTTGAGAAACCTGTATGCAGGTCAGGAAGCAACAGTTAGAACTGGACATGGAACAAAAGACTGGTTCCAGATAGGAAAGGGAGTACGTCAAGACTGTATATTGTCACCCTGCTTATTTCACTTATATGCAGAGTACATCATGAGAAACGCTGGGCTGGAAGAAACACAAGCTGGAATCAAGATTGCCGGGAGAAATATCAATAACCTCAGATATGCGGATGACACCACCCTTACGGCAGAAAGTGAAGAAGAACTAAAGAGTCTCTTGATGAAAGTGAAAGAGGAGAGTGAAAAAGTTGGCTTAAAGCTCAACGTTCAGAAAACTAAGATCATGGCATCTGGTCCCATCACTTCATGGGAAATAGATGGGGAAACAGTGGAAACAGTGGCTGACTTTATTTTTTGGGGCTCCAAAATCACTGCTGATGGTGATTGCAGCCATGAAATTAAAAGATGCTTACTCCTTGGAAGGAAGGTTATGGCCAACCTAGTTAGCATATTTAAAAGCAGAGACATTACTTTGCCAACAAAAGTCCATCTAGTCAAGGCTATGGTTTTTCTAGTGGTCATGTATGGATGTGAGAGTTGGACGGTGAAGAAAGCTGAGTGCCACAGAATTGATGCTTTTGAACTGTGGTGTTGGAGAAGACTCTTGAGAGTCCCTTGGACTGCAAGGAGATCCAACCAGTCCATCCTAAAAGAGATCAGTCCTGGGTGTTCATTGGAAGGACTGATGTTGAAGCTGAAACTCCAATACTTTGGCCACCTGATGCGAAGAGCTGACTCATTGGAAAAGACCCTAATGCTGGGTAGGATTGGGGGCAGGAGGAGAAGGGGACGACAGAGGATGAGATGGTTGGATGGCATCACTAACTCGATGGACATGGGTTTGGGTAGACTCCGGGAGTTGGTGATGGACAGGGAGGGCTGGCGTGCTGCGATTCATGGGGTCGCAAAGAGTCGGACACGACTGAGTGACTGAACTGAACTGAACTGAACTAAGATTTCTTACCATGCTTTATTGTGTCCATCCTTGCAGGAAATGTCTCCAGTTTTCTTGAAGAGATCTCTAGTCTCTCCCATAGTTTCCCCTATTTCCTTATATTGTTCATTTAAGAAGGTTCCTTTATCTCTCCTTAATATTCGCTAGAACTCTGCATTCAGTTGGGTATATCTTTCCCTTTCTCCCTTGCCTTTTGCTTCTCTTCTTTTCTGTGCTCTTTGTAAAGCATACTCAGATAACCACTTTGCCTTCTTGCATTTCTTTTCCTTTGGGATGGTTTCTGTCACTGCCTCATGTACAGTCTCATGAGCTTCCATCCATAGTTCTCTGGTATTCTGTTTACCAGACCTAATCCCTTGAATCTATTCATTGTCTCCACTGTATAATTATAAGGGATTTGATTTAGGTTATACCTGAATGGCTTAGTGGTTTTTCCTACTTTCTTCAATTTCAGTCTGAATTTTGCAATAGGGAGCTCATGATATGAGCTATGGTCAGCTGCAGCTCTTCTCTTTACTGAATGTATAGAGCTTCTCCATCTTCAACTGTAAAGAACATAATCAGTCTGATTTTGATATTGACCATCTGGTGATGTGCATGTGTATATTCATCTTTTGGTTTGTGGGAAAAGGGTATTTGCTCTGACCAGTGCCTTCTCTTGACAAAACTCTGTTAGCCTTTGCCCTGCTTCATTTTGTACTCCAAGGCCAAACTTGCCCGTTATTCCAGGTCTCTTGACTTCCTACTTTTGCATTCCAATCCCTTATGAGGAAAAGGACATCTTTTTTGGTGTTAGTTCTAGATGGTCTTGTAGGTCTTTGTAGAGCTGGTAAACTACAGCTTCTTTGGCCTCCGTCATTGGGGCATAGATTTGCAATACTGTGACACTGAATCATTTGCCTTGAAAATGAGCCAAGATCATTCAATCATTTTTGAGACTTCCCCCAAGTACTGCATTTCAGACCCTTTTGTTGACTATGAGGGCTACTCCTTTTCTTCTAAAAGGATTTTTGCCCACAGTAGTAGATATAATGGTCATCTGAATTAAATTTGCAATTCCTATCCATTTTAGTTCACTGATTCCTAAGATTTGACGTTCAGTCTTGCTGGTCCCCAGCTTGACCACATCCAGTTTACTTTGATTCATAAACCTAACATTCCAGGTTTGTTTGGAATATTGTTCTTTACAGCATCAGACTTTACTTTCACCACCAGACACATCCACAGTTGAGAGTCGTTTCCACTTTGGCCCAGCTGCTTCATTCTTTCGGGAGCTGTTACTAATTGCCCTCTGCTTCTCCCCTGTGGCACATTAGACATCTTCTGACTCAGAGGTAGGGGTTCTCATCTTCTGATGTCATATCATTTTGCCTTTTCTTAATGTTCATGGGGTTCTCGTGGCAAGAATACTGGAGTAGTTTGCCATTTTTCCCTCCAGTAGAGCATGTTTTGCCAGAACCCTTCACTATGACCCATCTGCCTTGGGTGACCCTGCACGGCCTGGCTCATAGCTTCACTGAGTTATATACAATCCCTTTCACCATAACAAGGTTGTGATCTGTGAAGGGGTTCATGTGCATACATGCACACATTTCGATTGGATATAGCCTAGAAGTGGAATTTCTCGGCTGTAGGCTGTGGATAACACTTTGTATTTCTACCAGCAGAGTGTAAGAGTCTCAGTTGCTCCACACAGTTGTCAATACTTTGTATGATGTCATTTTCATTTTACTCAAGCTGGCAGATGTGTATTGGTACTACAGTGCAATTTTACTTGCTGAATTTTTTATAAGTTCTAAGGTTGATCATCTTTTCAAGTGTTTATTGGTTATTTGGATATCCTCTCTGGTGAAGTACTTGAGTCTCCTGCCCATTTTTTTTAATTGGATTGTCTATATTACTGTTTAGTAGGTACTCTTCATAATCTAGATATGTGTCCTTTGTCAAATACATCCATCACAAGTAGGCTCTCCCATTCTGTGGCTTGCCTCTTCATCTATTTGAAAACATGCCAAAGTTCCTATTTAAAGATGGTATGATTTAGCAAATTGTATTTTTTTCAGTTACTGTCTTTAAGTTTAAATATTTTCCTATATCAATTTTATGAACATACTCTATTTAAAGTCTATATTCATCGTTTTCTTTCAAAATTAGTATACTATCCATCTGGAAATTCATTTTCATATATGGTGTGTGATAGAGATCAGTTTTGTTTTCTCTCAGTTCAGTTGCTCAGTCATGTCTGACTCTTTGCAACCCCATGGACTGTAGCATGCCAGGCTTTCTTGTCCATCACCAACTCCTGGAGGTTGCTCAAACTCATGTCCTATTTTCTCTATGAGTATTCAATTGAACCAGCACCCTTACCAAGAAAACCATTATTTTCTCACTACTCTGGAGTGTTGCATTGGCCATAAATCAAACATCTTTACATTCATAAGGGTGCTTTGATTAATATTTGAGTCCAGCTAACTGCCGTTCTTCACCTGGGCCATTGAAATTTCTTTCTTTCTTTTTTTTTTTTATCTTTCCTTTTTATTTTTTTTTAATTTTTTTTTTATTTTTTATTTTTATTTTTTTTTTATTTTAGTTGGTGGCTAATTACTTTACAATATTGTAGTAGTTTTTGCCATACATCGACATGAATCAGCCATGGATTCACATGTGCTCCCCCTCCCAAACCCTCCTCCCACCTCCCTCCCCCTCCCATTCCTCAGTGTCATCCCAACGCTCCATCCCTGAGCATCCGTCCCATGCATAGAACATGGAATGGTGTTCTGCTTCACATATGACAATATACATGTTTCAATGTTATTGTCCCAGAACGTCCAACCCTCACCTTCTCCCTCAGAGTCCACAGGACTGTTCTATGCATCTGTGTCTCTTATTCTGTCTCACATATAGGGTTATGAAATTTCTTTGTAACAGGAATTATCATTTTTTTTCATTCTTTTCTATAATTGATTGTCGTCCCAGCATGGCAACCTCTCTTTTTAAATTTTAATTGTACTTATTCATTCATTTTATTATTTATTTATTTATTTAATTGGCTGCACTGTGTGGCATGCAGGACTTTAGCTTCTTGACCATGGCTTCAAACCCACTCCCCTTGATTCTTAACCACTGGACCACCAGGGAATTTCCTTTTTCACTTATTTTGCTTTGTTGTTTGTCTATATTTGAACCTGTATCACACTAATTTGCTTATTTTAAATGTCTATTTTTCCTTCATGGTTGGATTTTATGTGCAAGAAATTTAAACATTATTATGTACAGGCAGAGTTGATTCAGCTGCATTGTTCTGTAGTGTTTCAATGTATAGAGTATACATTGCTTTATTTATCTAATCCACTAAGAATGAATCTTAATTGCTTTCAGTTTGGGTTGTTGTGATACCTCTATGAACATCTGTATGTGAGTATGTGTATGTCCACCCGCACACATATGTATGCATTTTTATTGGTGTATACACAGATAATATATAACAACATCTAAGATGGCAGTTTTTTTTTTTAATTGGTATTTTAAAGGTATCATTCAACTGTGTTCTAGATTTCATATGTCTGTTAAGAAGTGACCTGTTAGTCTTATTGTTCCTTTTCTAGTTCTTAGCGGGAGGACTGATCCTGCACAACCTAGTCAGTCATGGACAAAAGGGGAACCAAAGTGATCATTTAAAAGCATAAATCAGATTATATTGTCCTATGCTTAAAATGCTCAATGCCTTTTCCTCTGAGATATAATCCAAACCCCATGTTCTGATTTACCAGATCTTATCCCATCTGGCTGCTGCATAACTCTCTGAAACATTTCTCATAACTTTCTCCCTCTTGTTTACTAGGTTCTAGTCTTTCTAGCATTTCTATCCTTCAAAACAGTAAGTTCATCCTCACCACTGAGAATTCCTTTTTAACATTCAAAAGTCTCAGCTCAATGATAACTCGTCAGAGAGGCCTTCTCTGAACACATAAGCTAAAGTAGTTCATTTTACTCATTATTCCTTATATGATCCTTTTTGATGTTCTTACAACCCAAGCACTCTTTTGATCCAACTTATTTATGTTGGTTTTCTTATTTATTTCTCTGTCCTCTTCCACACACCTATTGTAAGAGCGCAAGTTTTATAATTTATTCATTGCTGTACCCACAAGTCTGAGAACAATAGCTGGAATATAGTCATTGCTCAGTAAATATCATAAAAGGTTGGAACAAGCACTTCCAGACGTGTTTTATGAGGCCGATTACAAGAAACTAAATTTAGAGTGGTCAACCTGACCAAAAATGAAAAAAAAAACAACAAAAACACACTATTTTATGAGAGTAATTCTAACTTTGCAAAGTATTTTGATTTATTAATAATTCTCATTTGTTTCTGACAAAACAAAAGTGTTGGGAGCCAGAATGTGACAATGTAATTGACTTTTTTAAAACCTGAAGATTTTTTTTCTCTAAATTTGATTAATTTTTAACCATGGGTTTTATCCCTAATGGATTATCCCTATTTTTAGTTAGATAAGACTTCTAAAATTGTACTCTGATACAACAATTTGAGATTACCACATTGCTTCTGACCGTTACATCAATCTAATTTCATAATTTATCAGAGAAGATTTTATGCAACACTAAGAGCTATGCCAGACCCAAAACTTCAGGTTTGCTCCACCGGACTACACTTTCAGTTCTGTGTTTCACTCCCGGTCTTTCCTGCCTTCTCTCTAGCAGTGGCATGAGTAGCAATGAGAGGAGTTAAGGGCAGGCGGGAGAGAAGGAAGCCAAGTCAAGAGCTTGAATAAGCAAAACCCACTAGACGTTGACCACATCTAGAATATCAGTCTTTCATGAGATATTTATATCTCTCCCTCCCTCCTTTGTCACCAAAGAGTTTCATTTCCCTCTTAAGTGGCTTAGGCCAGAAAGGAAGTGGGAAAGTGGGAATCATTATTTAAGAAAGGCAGGTAAACCACAACTACACCTTGTTCGTTCAGAGTCTGACCTGTCCTCCTATATGAAGCTATATAGGTCATTGTTGCTCTGCTTAGAGCTGTGCCTTGTAAAGTAGCAGAAGTCTGGAACTTTAATAAACATTTTCTTCTTTTAATTTTTTTTTAAGATTTATTTTATTGAAGTATAGTTGATTTACAATGTGTGCTAATTTCTGCTGTATAGCAAAGTGATTCAGTTATACATATAGTGGGTTGGACAAGAAGTTCATTTGGGTACATCATATGGAAAAACCTGAACAAACTTCTTGGCCAACTCAATATATACATTCCTTTTCTTCTGAAAATGAATAAATTACTTGTGAGATCAATCTGTTTCTAAGGGAAACAAACCCCTGCCAGTCACTTTTCTGAACCCATTTGGAGAAATCACAGATGTTTCTTCCTTAGTATAAGGAAGTCTTCCCCCACCCACACCAGCACCACAGACTTGTTTTCCTGGATTTGGGACACTATGTTTTATGGCCCAGTCTATTCTTTATTCATTTGATAGTAATACTTGATAATAACACATGTGACAACAAATTGCCTTCTCTTATTCCATAGAAATTTGACTCAAGCTCTCAAATATCAGAAGTCTAACTTTAGGAAGGGTTTTTGCTTCTCCATTTTCTGAAAACAGACTACACAATGGTAGTGGATGAAGAGAAGCCAAAAATTAAATGACTAGGTCCAGGCAAATTTCTTCTCCCATGGAATGTTTTTTTCACAGTCTTCCTACTTCCTTCTCCCTGCATGGGATTCTATCCATGAAAATAATATGGGCCATGAGAGTTGGGGGAAAGACAGGGAAGGGAAAGCAATTATTTTATTATTATTTTATTTGAGACCCAATGCTCTCTTAAAAGACAGAAAATGTTAGTTTTACAGAAGAGAGGTGTAGAGTTGAGCTCTTTAACATGCAAATGTTGGTCTTGATTAGATTCTAACAGTTTCACTAGATCATTCTTTCTGGCACAAAATGACTTCAGTTATCACCAGAGAATTCTGATTCCTTTGTTGCTTTTCCTTCTTAAAAGGCGGTTTTACTGGATTGCTTAATTGTAGAGCTCATTTAAACCCTTGAAATCCAATCACAGTTTATTTTAGATTAAAAAAATCTGCAAACTTGGACTCTTTCAGTAGCCTCATAGCTGAGCCAGGTTTGCTGACCCTTATACTCAGTTTCTGTTAAACAATTGACTGAATTGTACTATGCACATTAGAGTAAAATGTTAGACTTGAAATGCCATCAAGAAGATTCTGTTTCCCAAATGCCTTGGTGCAATGAAACAGTCAGATCTGAAACTTTGGAGAGTCAAGTTCAGAAGAAAGTGAAGACCAAGGTTCACTGCTACTTTGATATTTAGAAGCAACATTTCAGGCCCTCACCAATGCTACCGAAATGGAACTTATTTACTGTATCTCAATTGTTGGTTGAAGAAGGAAATGGCAACCCACTCCAGTATTCTTGCCTGGAGAATCTTGTGGTCAGAGGAGCCTCGTGGGCTGTTGTCCATGGGGTCACACAGAGTCGGACACGACTGAAGCAACTTAGCAGCAGTAGCAGCACTTGTTGGTTCATTTTAACTTCACATATTGTCACAAGCCAACAATATTCTTTTGAGGCTCCCCTTGCTTTTCTTACTTTCTCCATTCTTCTATTTTTTTTGACAGTTTTATGAACAGTTGACTGATGATGGCTTGATAAATTTCTGGCTTACCAGCATAGCAATACTGATTACAATTCTAAAGGTGCTCATGGTCAATGGCTGGTGGCACATGACTTCTACTAATTCAGTGAGATACATGTTGTCTTTCTGCACAAAATGAAAATGCTCTACTATGGTTTTACTTTGTTGTATAGTCAAAACTAACACAACATTGTAAAGCAACTATGCTCCAATAAAAATTAGTAAGAAAAAAAAGATCTGGGGGTGAGGTGAAAGAATTAAAAGGGAAATTTGTAGGTCACAGGATCTGATATATTTCTCAAAGGTTAATTCAAATGTTCTTGTGATCAAAGAAAAATAAATAATTGGCTCTTTCCCATAGATGCCCATGAAGAAGAAGCATGTGAATTCTTTAGGGAAAGCAAACATTGGTTCTGACATTTATAAGTCTCCGAAGTGCTAGGAACAAGTCTTTTATTTTTTTCTTCTATTTTGTTTTGACCCACATCTGCCATCACAGTGCCATGCTCTGGATAAGAATTCAATAAACATTTGTTGAATATTTTCCTTAGAGATTTCATTGACCTGAGGAATAGCTAGTTGTTACCTGATCTTTGCGAACTTAGAAGCGCAGCTCATTCAACATACCATCAGTTTGTCAACATAGAAGTTCTTAACTAACAATAGCCTTGAATAACAATAGTCAATGACTGACTGTGACATTTTACCCCAAATAATTACTACTTCCCCTAACTCTTTAATGATTAAAATAGCTTTTTATCTCATTGAACGTGAGATAATGATATGTTGACTTGAACATAAATTCAAAATTCCCTCCCATCCTTTTATTCTTTATTTTTCCTGGTCACGACTTCTCCAAACCTTTCAAACAGTTTTGTCACAGACGTGCATTTCATTTAACAGAAGGTGGTTGTGGTGGGCTATCAAGCCCTTCAAATTTATTAGTCCAGAATTCTTGGTCTTGTGAGTTCATATGCAAGTCCATTTAGTTAGAGGCATGAAGAGGCCATGAAGAACAAATTATAGTGAAGACAAAGGCAGAGTAATACAGGCAGCCACAAACCATCCTATTTGCTCAGGCTTTTTATTTCCCTGGACCGTTTTCAGGGTTGTTTCTATGAAACAGAAGGAGAGTTTGGCTCGTGGACTGCAGCTGGGAAAGCGCCTGCCATACTGTGTTGCTGTCTCTCTGCTGTTCCCCAGCAGGTAGGAGTCCTAGACTAGACCTGGCTCCCGGCCTTGGCATATTTGTCCACAGCTTCTAAGAATCTACCTCAGTAGTCCTCTCTTTCCCTTTCTTTTCCGCACTGCCTGTGGCCCACAGCCTCAACCTAACAGCTTGTCCTAACTGCCAATAGGTAGTGTCAACGCCAGCTCGCTCTTTCTCACCCGGTGGCTAGAGGCCAGTTTCAACATGAAACTTTTCCCAGAGACATAGATCACCTCAGCACCTGCCAAACCTTTTGTAGTCTGAGTTGCTGGAATGGGGGAGAGCCTCCAGGTATACAGAAGGTAGTACAATGGAACGCTTTCTTCGCTCCTAGTTATTAGCTCCAAGACTTCTCGCCTCCCAGGAAGATATGAGTGGAATTCTGTAACGTTTTTTCTTATCTCCCCTCTCTTTTTTCTTGTCTCTCCCCTCCCACCTCTCACAACTACCTCTTCGTGTTGATACTCAACTGTTGAACCATTCTTTTCAGACAGTTTATTGTAGCCCTGTTCAAGAGTTGGCCCACTACCGCCTAACCTATGAAATGTGAACATGTCAGCCCACCCTTCATATTCTTCAGCTTTGCTGTATCAAAAACACAAAGGATATAGCAATTTACAAGAAATTTACAGTCAACAAGCCTATTCCCCTGAAAAGATAACAGATTGAAACCCAGAGAGGTAAACAGACTTGCTCAGGACCACACGGCTGAAAATGAGAAACTTTTTTGGTAACTGAGGGAAGAGGTCAGACTTCCAGCCACAGGTTCCTTTCCTTAAAGCACATGTGTCTCCTTCATCATAACCTAGTGAGCAGAATACGGAAAGATACACCATAATCATTGAACTCTGTGTGCGCATGTGAGGAGCTGATGGTTGGAAGCTTGAGGCTTTGGAGCTTGTGTCTATGCTGACAGTAAAGTGCTAAAGTCTATAGACTTTGGGATCAGAAAGGCTATGTTTAATCCCAGCAGTCACTCATCAGTTGTCTATGTTATTGGACAAGTTGCTTAACCTCTCTGATCATCAAAGAGCTCATTAGACAGGTGGAGTTTCTGCTTCAGCATCAGTCCTTCCAATGAGTGTTCAGGGTTGATTTCCTTTGAGATTTACTTGTTTGATCTCCTTGCAGTTCAAGGGACTCTCAAGGGTGTTCTCCAGCATCACAATTGGAAAGCATCAATTCTTTGGCACTCTGCTTTCTTTATGGTCCAGCTCTTGCAACCATATAGGACTACTGAAAAGACTATAGCCTTGACTATATGGACCATTGTCAGCAAAGTGATGTCTTTGCTTTTTAACACACTGTCTAGATTTGTCATAGTTTTCCTGCCAAGAAGCAATCATTTTCTAATTTCATGGCTGCAGTCACCATCCGCAGTGATTTTAGAGCACATGCTAGTTTGTTTTAATGGATTCTCCCACCTTCTTCCAGTTCTGTCACATCCAGTAGGAATCCCCGTTACCATTTCATAGAAAAAAATTTCATTTTTATCCTGTTGTGTTGCACTTCTAGTAATCTAATGCCCATCCTAAGCTATGCTAAAAGGATGAGAGAGAGTCTACAGGCTCTGGGTTCTACTAAGCATAAGGCGTAACATACATGGCATCAGATTGGCCAGTTTCTAACATCCCCGACTGTGATGGAGCTGAATTCCTCTATGTCTTGGCTCAGAGAGGATCTTGAGATGGCCCGCTCAGCTCCTCATTGGGTCCTGAGGATTTTCCTCCCTCTCAACACCATTAAGTTAGTAGTTTTAAAAAACTTATAGGTGTCATAATAGAAATTACAAGGGAAGTATTTCTTCAGATGTGAATTGGCATCACTTCCATTTGATGATTACAGGTAAGTTTTATATATAGTCCAAGTGCAATCCCCTGCAAGCACTTAGGGATTTAGATTTGCTGGCCTAGACCCTAGAAGAGAGAGAATGTTCATTGCAGTGAAGGGGGCTGGCCTGGAGGCTGATTCAGCTCCCACTGGGATCCTGGGAACTTTAACAAGCCCTCCACAACAGCCCTTTGCTAAAACAGTTCTTTATTCTGTCAGATGATGCAATCACTTTTCTGTTCTCCTTACCTCCTTGTCTGTTTCATTCTCTACCTCTTTGTTTCAGTTGTAAGACTTTTGTCTGGTGAGTAGAAAGTGTCTTGCTCTCTCTTTCTCTCATGATGTTTCTCTCAAACATTTAACCATTTCCAGAAATTTTTCTCCAAAGGCTGAACCTTTATCAAAGGGTGCCAGAAAGAATTCATTTGTTTTCTCCTTGTTGCATACTTCCTCTGACTCCTTGAGCCTAGAATGGGCTAGGTGCCTATGCAGGGAGAAGATAAAGTGAAAAACTGCGGGAGAAATATATGCATTAAGCTTGAAAAAATATTATTCTATCAAATTTGAAGTATTCTAAAGAACTATTTTATAATTAACACACAATTTGCAAGTATTGTTTCCCAGACCCATAAAATACCTTCCAGACAGATGTGTGAGTGGTCTATAGACTACATCGACTAAAATCCCATACACTTTAATAAGATTCTAGACGTGACCTCTTCAAGGCAAGAGTGACCTCTGTGTCAATAACTTGGGACAACATCCAGCACACATGGGTTCTTAAAAGCGCTTTCTTTTTATCTCCTGATTATCCAGAGATAATCGGGTATCTCCGGATTCCCTGTGCCTGCGTCCACAGCCCTATGAACCTTGTCTCAGACAAGAATCTGTTTCTTCTTTTCATGAAAGATAAATAACAGTTCGGAGCCCGCCACAGCTTTCTGAGAAAACAGGGAACATCAGCAGGAAATAAAGATGAGTGATACCCAGCTCACAATTTGTAAGAAGGGAAAATCTCCTTTGCTGTGACCATTTAATCTGCTTATCCCAATCTGAGTTACAGTCAGCTTCTTATTCTCTTAGTTCGACAAGGGACATCTCTCTCTAAGCGTCTGGGGTGTTGCTCTCCTTCTCTCTCCCCAGGTGGGAGGTGAGGTGCCTCTGGCTTGTGGATCATGGATCATTATAAATGGCTGCTTGGCTGTGCAGCTGTGTAAGCCTTTCGGCGCTCCTCCCAATATAACAGAGCCTCCAGTTACCTTATCATTAAGGTTTCTCCCTTCTCCCTATGGCTATTACCTTACTTTTCCTTTTAGATCAAACAGCAGCAATCTTTCTTCTTGGCTTCCTGGATCTATTCTTATTAACCCATGTGAGCAGTTGAGATCAAGGTAGGCAAAAAGTTGAGCAGAGAGGGCACCAGTTTGATTCAGGCTGATGTGGTTCTTTTTCCAACACATATAAGACTTGTCCTAGATCACAGGGGAGACTGCTGAAACGCCACAGCTTGCTACAGCTTGCAGGTTGGAAAAAAGGATTAGAGACCCATCTTTTATAACCTCCTATGAACTTCTCTAGTATTTTGGAGAATATAGCTTTTGACTGACAGAACAAATACATGACTGTGAGAGATAATCTCACTTTGAATTCTCAGTCCTTGAAGTCGTTTTGTCCCGGGCTTACATGGTAAGGATGTTAGATTTGAATCAGATCCTAGATTCTTAACTATCAAAGAAAATTTACATTAAAAATCAACAGATTCTCTTTATAAATTGTGTAGTCAGGCTTGGATCGCAATTTTCTCACTAATCCTCTCAGAGCTCTTATTTCATCTTCAGGAGTGCTTCTTCCAGTGATAAATCTGAGACTATTCTTCTATCTGACGTCTGACACATCACTGCTAACCCAGATAGAAGAAAAAATTAAGGGCTGTTTCTGTGCACCCCTTTTGAGTTATTAATCCTTCAACTACTCTCTTTTCTGTCTTAAGCACTAAATTTAATTCTCAGATATTTAAATAAAAATTTAAATAACCTGAAAAATCTTTCAGGTTAATGTTATCTTTTTTCCAGTGTAAAACTATTTTATTATTCACAAACCTTCCCCACTTAAAACAAAAAAGTTCAACATCCTTATGAAGCAATCAGATAGTGTGTTTCTGTTATGATGCAATACCTCACCTATGGTGTGTTCAAGCCAAAAATGTTTAACTTGAATCCTTTAAGCCTTTAGCTGCAGAAAAATCAGTTCTATGAATCAGTGTAATAAAACATAGTTGGATGGGGCAATGTGCTAGATTAGAAGAGAGGTAACAGACAGAACAACCAGATGCAACAAGTGGTCCTGGTTTAAACCTGGTCTGAAACACTGACCTTTAAAGGACTTGTTGGCACAATTAGATAAACTCAAAACTACATTAGGAATTAGACAAAGTAAGCATTTGCTGGTATGAAAAGGTAGAGATTGGTGAATAAAAAAATAGATTACAATACAGCAGATGTGATTTGCTGATTTTGAACTTAAAAGACACAGGTATTTTAAAATGCACATATAGCATGCATTGACCTAGTAGTAGTTTAGTATTAGTCGTTCAGTCGTGTCTGACTCTTTGCGACCCCATGGACTGTAGCCTGCCAGGCTCTTCTGTCCATGGAATTCTCCAGGCAAGAATACTGGAGTGGGTTGCCATTTCCTTCTCCAGCATTGACTCAATCTTCATAAAAAATTCTTTAGGTGCATACAATGCGTAGTGTTCATGTAAATGTCTTGTGTTTTATTATTCTTAGTGATCTATATTTTTAGCTTTCTATGAGACATCTTCTTACAATAATTAATCAATAGATTAATTAATTAAGAAAGGAAGACATCTATTTTTCACAGAACTAGAACAAAAAAAATTTACAATTTGTATGGTGGAAACACAAAAGATTCCTAATAGCCAAAGCAATTTTGAGAAATAAAAATAGAGCTGGAGGAATCAACCTTCCTGACTTCAGTCTACACTACAAAGCTTCAGTCATCAAGATAGTATGGTACTGGCACAAAAAACAGAAATATAGACCAATGGAACAAGATAGAAGGCCCAGATATAAACCCATACACCTATGGGCACCTTATCTTTGACAAAGAAGATAAGAATACATCATGGAGAAAAGACATTCTCTTCAACAAGCACAACTGGGAAAACTGGACAGCTACATGTAGAAGAATGAAATTAGAACTTTTTCTAACATCATACACAAAAATAAACTCAAAATGGATTAAAGGCTTAAATGTAAAACCAGAAACTATAAAACTTTTAAGGAAAGCATACTCAGTATACTATTTGACATAAATAACAGCAAGATCCTCTTGGACTCACCTCCTTTAGTATTGGAAATAAAACCCAAAATAAACAAAGGAGACCTAATTAAACTTCAAAATCTTTTGCACAGCACAAAAAACTATAAACAAGATGAAAATACCATCCTCAGAATGGGAGAAAATAATTGCAAATGAAGAATATGACCAAAAATTAATCTCCAAAGTGTATAAGCAACTCATACAGGTCAATATCAGAAAAACAAGCAACTTAATTAAAAAAAATGGGCAGAAGATCTAAACAGACATTTCTCCAAAGAAGATATAAACACATGGCCAATACACATATGAAAAGATGCTCAACATTGCTCATTATTAGAGAAATGCAAATCAAAACTACGATGATGTATTACCTCACACCAATCAGAATGGCCATCATGAAAAAAAATAATTGCAAACAGTAAGTGCTGAAGAGGGTGTGGAGAAAAGGGAAACTTACTGGATTGTTGGTGGGACTGTAAATTGACACAGTCACTATGCAGAACAGTATGGAGATTCCTTAACAAACTACGCATAAAACTACCATATGGTGGATGCAGTGGGGGAAGGAGAGGCAAACTGAGAAAGGATCATTGACATATATACATTATCATGTGTAAAACAGACAGCTAATGGAAGCTGCTATATAACACGGGGAGTCCAGCCTGGCACTCTGTGATGACCTAGAAGGGTAGGGTGGGAGGTGGTAGGGAAGCTCAAAAGGCGGGGGATTCACATTGTTATATAGCAGAAACCAATACAATATTGTAAAGCAATTATCCTCCAATTAAGAATAAATTAAAAAAATAAAAACCAATTTAAAAATAAAGGAAGAAATCCTGTTAGTAATGCTATGATGACTTGCACTGCTTTTGATGAAACAACAAAGAATTGTGAGAATTTTAATAATGTGAATATTAATTTATCTTAATTATTATGATTCTTAAGCCTCAGGGGAAGATAATTCTTCTGAAATCTGTGTCTCTATTTATTACTACCCTTGAGCCCCATTTATAATAAAAGAGTGAAAAAGATATTTAGCAGTTAAAAACATAACCCACATCCTGTTTTCTGAAGCTTTATTGTCATTCACACATCTCTTCTTTTTTTTTCTCTTTCTTTTTTATTTTTTAAATTATAAAAGTATGATAACACATTTACAGAAGACTTGGAAATATAGAACAAGATTACATATAGTTCCACTATATATTTCAACTATTTTTTAAGTAGATAAATGAAGATTTTTACTTGGAGTTTCAAAATTAAACTCTCAAAATTAACAGAATGAATATACAGAGAAGCAGAGGATATAGTAGACCTGAAAAGCACTCTGAACCAATTCAACATAATTAAGACTTCTACCATTTTCACAAGTAGGATACAAATTCTACACAAGTTCCCATAGACTATAAACTAGGAAACACTGGTACATATCCAGGGACATAAACCAAGGTGCAAAAATTTCGTGGTCTAAAGCTATTGAAATCATACAGAGTCTGTTCTCTTATCACTGTGGAATTATGTTAGAAATTAAAAAAGATATTTGAAATTAACCCACATATTTTCAAATGCAATATGACATTTACCAAGAGAGATCTTTGGCTTAGCAATTGAAAGCCTCAAAAAAGTTAGAAGATTGCAAAGACACAGAGGATGACTGCAGAGAAGAAAGCATTTAAATGAGAAATTAATATCAAAATGAAAAATATCAAAGATACTTTTTAAAATCTCATGCATTTTGGAAATTAAATGTCCATTTTGAAATGATGGGTGTATCTCAGAAGCCAAACAAAAAAAAATTAGAAAACATTTGTAATAGAAATGAAAAAAGAATTTACCAGAATCAGTTGTATGCAACTGAAGCTGCTCAATGCAGTTAAATACAATGTGGAGTCTGGAATAAGATATGAAAACAAATAATGGAAACTGGCATAAAATTTTGTGAAATTTGAACAAAATTTGTCCTTTAGCTGATAATACTTTATCACATATTAATTTCCTGTTTTTTTCATAGCATGGTATTTCTTTGGGTTCTCAACACTGGATTATAAGTTTCAAGCCTCATTCAAATTTTTTAAATGAAATTTAAAGAAGCTTGCTCCTTGCAAGAAAAGCTATGACAAACCAAGACGGCATATTACAAAGCAGAGACATTACTTTGCCGACAAAGGTGCATCTATTCAAAGCTATGATTTTTCCAGTAGTTACGCATAGATGTGAGAGTTGGACCATGAAGAAGGCTGAGCACTGAAGAATTGATGCTTTAGAACTGTGGTGTTGGAAAAGACTCGAGAGGCCCTTGGACTGCAAGGAGATCCAACCAGTCAATCCTAAAGGAAATCAACCTTGAATATTCATTGGAAGGGCTGATGCTGAAGCTGAAGCTCCAATACTGAGGCTACCTGATGCGAAGAGCCGACTCATTTGAAAAGACCCTGATGCTGGGAAAGATTGAAGGCAGGAGGAGAAGGTGATGGCAGAGGATGAGATGGTTGGATGGCATCACTGACTCAATGGACATGAGTGTGAACAAACTCTGGGAGATGGTGAAGGACAGGGAAGACTGGTGTGCTGCGATCCATACGGTCACAGAGTTGGATATGACTGAGCCTCTGAACAACAACAAAGATAATAAATTTTCTAGATTTTTAGCAGTAATACTAGATATCAAAGTTTTGAGTGAATATAAATTAGAAATCTAGCATTCTAGTCACACTAAGTCAAATGAGTTGAATCAAAATATCATTAATTAATTCGTTAGGCAAAAACTCAAATTAAAAAAATGTATATGTATATAGTATATATAATATACATATACTCAGTATGTATATATAGAGAGAGTATACATACAAAAGCTTTTCTACTCCACTTAATAAAGCTGTGAGAAAGAACAACAACAATAAAGAGACAAAGAAACTGGGAAATATAGAGTAAATGAAACAAGAGCACTAAATATGAAATAGAAAAAGTGAAACAAACTCAATAAAATTAAAAAAAATCATATAGTCCAGATGTTTTAAACATGGCTGCTCATTAGAAACATATCTTGAACTTTGGAGAGAAAAAGCAATACCTGGGTGTTTGTATTTTTAAAAAAATTCCAAGATAATTTTGATATGCATCTGGATTTTTAGAAGTGGTTAAGGGTTTTTCTATTAAATGGTAGTTTTAGTGATATAGAATGCTATTATTTTCTGTTGATCAATCATGATACAATGGTATTAAGTGAATAATAGTTACATAATCACAACAGTAAAAGATGTTTATCTGCTTTCACAATGGCCAGACAAGAAAAAAAAAAGATAATTACAATTGCAAGCCATAATGAAAATGTGATTACCCTAACAGTATAAAATAATTACATACATTATGGAGAGTAACGTGGCAAGTGAAGTGCCTATATGCACATGGTTTCATCTGCCCAGCCAGTGTGTCTTTTGGTTGGTGCATTTAATCTATTTACATTTAAGGTAATCATTGATATGTATGATTCTATTGCCATTTTCTTAAATGTTTTTGGTTTATTTTACGTAGGTCTTTTTCTTCTTTTGTGTTTCCTGCCTACAGAAGTTCCGTTAGCCTTTGTTGTAAAGCTGGTTTTGTGGTGCTGAATTCTTTTAACTTTTGCTGTTCTGGAAAACTTTTGATTTCTTCATCAAATCTGAACAGAAGTCTTGCTGGGTGGAATATTCTTGGTTGTAGGTTCTTCCCTTTCATCACTTTAAATATATCATGTCTTTCCCTTCTGGCTTGTAGAGCTGCTGTTCAGAAATCGACTCATAGCCTTATGGGAGTTCCCTTGTGTGTTATTTGTCACTTTTCCCTTCTTGCTTTTAATATTTTATGATTTTGATTGCTATGTGTCTCGGTGTGTCCCTCCTTGGGTTTATCCTTCCTGGGACTCGCTGCACCTCCTGGACTTGGTTGATGATTTGCTTTCCCATGTAAGGGAAATTTTCAACTGTTATTCTTTAGAATATTTTTCTCAGGTCCTTTCTCTTCTCCTCTGGGATCCCTATAATGCAAATGCTAGTGTGTTTACTGTTTTCCCAGAGGTCTCTTAGGCTGTATTCACATTTTTTTTTCATTCTTTTTCCTATATTCTTTTCTGCAGCCATGATTTCCACCATTCTGTCCTCCGGGTCATCTATTCATTCTTCTGCCTCAGTTATTCTGCTATTGATTCCTTCTAGTGTATTGTTCATCTCTGTTTGTTCTTTAGTTCTTCTAGGCCTTTTATAAAACCTCTTGCATCTTCTTAATTATGTTTCTGATTTTCTGACATGTTCCTGGACCATCTTCACTATTATTTAGGTTGTCTATTTCCACTTCATTTAGTTGTTTTTCTGGGGCTTTATGTTGTCTCTTCACCTGGGATATAACCCTCTGCTTTTTCATTCTGATTAACTTTCTGTTATATAATTTTCATTCTAGATGCTGCAGGATTGTGGTTCTTGCTTTTTCTGTCTGCCTTCTGGTGGATGAGGCTAAGAGACTTGTGTAAGCTTCCTGATGGGAGACGCTGGCTGTGGGAAAAACTGGGTCTTGCTCTAGTGGGCAGTTAAACTTTAATCCAATTATCTGCTGATGGGTGGAGTTGTGCTTCCTCCCCATTGGTTGTTTGGCCTGAGGTGACCAAGCCTTGGGGTCTACAGGCTGTAAGGTAAGGTTAATGGTGACCTCCAAGAGGATACACCCCATGGGGTACTTCCAGGACTGCTGCTGCCAGTTCCCATCCCCACATCAAACCTCTGCCGATCCACACCTCCACATCCACAAACACTAACATCTAGATCTGGTTCCGTCTCCTGTGGGGTCACCACTCTTTTCTGCTAGATTTTGATGTGTGTAGGATTTTGTTTGTGCCCTCCAGGTGTGGAGTCTCTGTTTCCCCCAGTCCTGTGGAAGTTCTGTAATCAAATCCTGCTGGTCTTCAAAGTTAGATTCCTGGGGATTCCCGTCCCTTTGCCAGAACCTCAGGCTGGTAAGCCTGACGTGAGGCTCAGAACTTTCATAACAGTAGGAGAACTTTTCTGGTATTATTGCTCTTCAGTTTGTGGGTCTCCCACTCCGTATGCATGGGATTTGATTTTATTGCATTTGTGCCCATCCTACCATCTTGTTGCAGCTTTTTCTTTGTCTTTGGACAAAGAGCATTTTTTTTTTTTTTTGGTGGGTCCCAATGTCCTCTGTCAATGGTCGTTCAACAGCTAGTTGCAATTTTGGTGCTCTCACAGAAGGAGATGAGCACATGTCCTTCTACTCCACCATCTGGAACTGGAAGTCCATACATTTCTTCTTTTGTGAAAACAAACTATTTAGAGCAAAAGGCTCTAGGAAGACTGTTCCTGAGAAAAAGTTCAGAAAGTAGATGATGCCTCAAGTAAGGGGTCACCAAACTCCAAGATCTAATGCTAGATTATCTGAGGTGGAGCTGATGTAATAATAATAGAAAAAAGTGTAAAATAAATGTAATACACTTGAATCATCATGAAACCATTTCTCCCTTTCTGTTCCATGAAAAAATTGTCTTCTACGAAGTCAATCCCTAGTGTCAAAAAGGTTGGGGACTATTGGTCTAAATAACAGAAGGCTTAAGTTTTGATTTTTGAATTTGGACTATACTTTCCTCAGATTTCTAAGGAACAAAGAGATGGGTAGGTACTATAATCTCAGAGTGAACTGCTGAGTTACAATCAACAGTGATCTCATCTCTCTCATTCAGTGAAGTTTTTTTGAATACACAGTCATACCCACATGCCTATTAAGTTATGCCACCTTTATTACCTTTATCAAAGAAAGGCAATGCCAAAGAATGCTCAAACTACCGCACAATTGCACTCATCTCACACGCTAGTAAAGTAATGCTGAAAATTCTCCAAGCCAGGCTTCAGCAATACATGAACGGTGAACTTCCAGATGCTCAAGCTGGTTTTAGAAAAGGCAGAGGAACCAGAGATCAAATTGCCAACATCCGCTGGATCATCAAAAAAGCAAGAGAGTTCCAGCAAAACATCTATTTCTGCTTTATTGACTATGCCAAAGCCTTTGACTGTGTGGATCACAATAAAGTGTGGAAAATTCTGAAAGAGATGGGAATACCAGGCCATCTGACCTGCCTCTTGAGAAACCTGTATGCAGGTCAGGAAGCAACAGTTAGAACTGGACATGGAACAACAGACTGGTTCCAAATAGGAAAAGGAGTACGTCAAGACTGTATATTGTCACCCTGCTTATTTAACTTATATGCAGAGTACATCATGAGAAACGCTGGGCTGGAAGAAGCACAAGCTGGAATCAAGATTGCCGGGAGAAATATCAATAACCTCAGATATGCAGATGACACCACCCTTACGGCAGAAAATGAAGAAGAACTAAAGAGCCTCTTGATGAAAGTGAAAGAGGAGAGTGAAAAAATTGGCTTAAAGCTCAACATTCAGAAAACTAAGATCATGGCATCTGGTCCCATCACTTCAAGGGAAATAAATGGGGAAACAGTGGAAACAGTGTCAGACTTTATTTTTGGGGGCTCCAAAATCACTGCAGATGGTGATTGCAGCCATGAAATTAAAAGACGCTTACTCCTTGGAAGGAAGGTTATGATCAACCTAGATAACACATTTAAAAGCAGAGTTGCCAACAGATGTCCATCTAGTCAAGGCTATGGTTTTTCCAGTGGTCATGTATGGATGTGAGAGTTGGACGATGAAGAAAGCTGAGCGCCAAAGAATTGATGCTTTTGAACTGTGGTGTTGGAGAAGACTCTTGAGAGTCCTTTGTACCACAAGGAGATCCAACCAGTCCATCCTAAAGGAGATCAGTCCTGGGTGTTCATTGGAAGGACTGATGTTGAAGCTGAAACTCCAATACTTTGGCCACCTCATGTGAAGAGTTGACTCGTTGGAAAAGACCCTAATGCTGGGAAGGATTGAGGGCAGGAGGAGAAGGGGACGACAGGGGATGAGATGGTTGGATGGCATCACCGACTCAATGGACGTGGGTTTGGGTAAACTCCGAGAGCTGGTTATGGACAGGGAGGCCTGACGTGCTGCGATTCATGGGATCGCAAAGAGTCAGACACGACTGAGTGACTGAACTGAACCTTTATCACATCATGTTGTATGTTTCTTACAAAATTCATGCCAAGTTACGATGTTGTCTTAGCTTCCAATCTTTCACATTTATCATCAGTATGCCACTTGTAAAATGCTTAGTTGAACATGAATGAAGAAACAGCTCTACTGTGTGACATGAGAAGCCTCCCTATAGGAAGATAGCAAAAGCAGTCACTAAACTATCTATTCTTGTTCTGTCTTCAAGGATGTCTGGAGACCTGTTGAGAAATTTGTTAGAATTCAGATACACTGTGCTATGTATTCCTTTGTTTTAATACTTTAGAAACCCTATGACAACATGACATGAGGCTTTTTCTTTTCTTTCTTTTCTTTTTTTTTGGCCACACTGCATAGCATGTGGGATCCTAGTTCCCAGATCAGGGGTCAAATCCATACCACCTGCCCTGGAAGCATGGAGCCCTAACTACTGGACCACCAGGGAAGTCCCACATGAGGTTTTTTCAACAGGGCCTTCCCTAGGAAAACTCATATGACTCCTTTTAATGATATCTTCTAGAATCTTGCCTTATACCAACATCAAACTCAATGATCTATGCTTTGCATACTTAATATTCTGAAAATACTTGAATTCTTCTAAGTACTCTCCTACTTTCAGTGTTGCCACAGTGATGACTGACAGAAGCTAACTGATTTACTCGTTGCCTCTGGGATGCAGTTGTTTCTAACTGGGATCTCTGAACTCATTAGAGCACCTAGGCTTGTTCTTATGAGTACCAGGCCTGCACTGAACTTCAATTCCACTCTCTTTCTCCAATATCTGTTCAGACCAATTGTCTTGGTGGAGGAGATGGATATCTCACAAGGTTTGCTATCTTTCTGTAACCTGTAAAATCATAGTTCTATCTTTTCCTTATTATTCTTGTCACAACACTAAAAAGTCCTTGCCGTGTTCTTTCCAGATCTGCAAGTTTCAACCCATTCTCAGCATTAATATTGTGGACATCATTCCTGCTGCACTCTTTTGTTGATTCTTGGTCATGTGCCTTTGTTTCTCTTTTTTGTTCATTCCTTTTCAACTTTAAACTTCTTGAAAAGTTCTCTCTGTAGCAATTAATTTTTAGGCTGTTTCAAAATTTCCTCCTCATTGGAATCGTGTGCAGTTGCTGGGCCAGAGTTACGATTTAGAGAGCAGCCTGTCCCCCTGGAACGACTTCTACCGCGTTTCACGGAACTGAAATTCCACTTCAAGAATTAATTCCTCCAAATTAATCAGATTTAGCAGACGTGAAAGTATTAGAAACATAACTCAAGAAAGTAATTGCATAAATAATAAATAGTGAAAATCAGGCTAAAAATTCAAGTAGGTTTACTTCTTTAGATATCTAATCAGCTTCCTAATTAATGTATAGAACATTTCAGATGATTCTTTACTTCTTATGTCTCCCCAGCCTGGTTCCTATGAGGAAGGAATTATCTATTATGCATAGTTTGCAAATGTATCTCCTGGTCTGGTCTACTAATGTGAACTCCTAATTCTCATTTCCAGGAGCTGAACCCAGGAATATACTAACACAAATGGTTTGTAGTGGCCATCTGTGTATCCAGTAGTTCTTCTGTTTATCTATTGCTGCCTAGCAAGTCCTCCAAAACTTATGCCTAAAAATGGCACTAATCATGTCTTTCATGAATCTGTAATTCACGAAGGACTTATAGGGGTGGCTTATCTCTGCTCCATGTAGCGTTAGCTGGAGCAGGTCTACTGGGGACTGGAAGATCCATTTTAAGATAGTTCATTCATACGACTGACACATGATAGTGTCTCAGCTGGTAGCTCAACAAGGTCTTGTGTCAAATGTTCTCAGGTTTTCTCCTTATGGGCCTTTATGCAGGTTGCTTGGATTTCCTGATGACACAGTGTCTTGGTTTTGAGCATGTCTCCGAAAGAATGAAGGGCGTGGCGTTTTCCTGACCCAGCCTTAGGGGTCATGTAGCATCTCTTGTACTGCATGCTGTTGGTTGAGGCCCCAGTAAAACTCACCTAGTTTCAAGGAGAGGAGACTTAGAACCCACCTTTTTCGATGGGGGGATAGTAAAGGTCTAGAAGAACACGTGGCAAGAAGAAATTGTTGAGGACATCTTTGGAAAATATTATCTGCCACAATAACAAACTGTCCAGTCAATCAAAAGATGTTGAGTGGCTTGGTTACCTTAAATGGCAGTAACACTTTGATTTGGAGAAAATCTCTTTAGTTTCTTTCATGCATGCAACCAACAGTTAACTGTGTGTCAGCACTACTGTTAGGCACTCTACTGAACCTTAAATTCATATCTGAATTTGTGTGTGTGTTAGTTGCTCAGTCGTGTCCGACTCTTTGAGACCCCACAGACTATGGCTTGCCAGATTCCTCTATCCGTGGAATTCTCCAGGCAAGAATACTGGAGTGGGTTGCCATTCCCTCCTCCAGGGGATCTTCCCAACCCAGGGACTGAACCTGGGTCTCCTGCATTGCAGGCGGATTCTTTACTGTCTGAGCCACCAGGGAAACCCCATATCTGGATTTAGAGAAGTACATTTTAAATGTAGTTTCATCTTTAAGCATTTCACAGTGATTTAGTCCTTTTTTTAAAAAAATTCTCATAGTTTTTTTTTTTTTAAATCTGCAGTCTTTGGCCTGGAACTAAGAGAATATTTTCTGCAGCTGCAGTATAACTACTGTTCACTTATTAATAGGCTGATATTCAAGATATTTGCCAGCTACTTTGGCTTAGGCACTGACCAATCAACAGGGACTCTGCTCAATCAGATCAGAAGCTGAACTTAAACAACTGTTACAGTCATACTGGTGACAGTAGGTGTAACAGTTGAATACCTGCCTACTTACTTATTTTCCTTTCTCCATTCAAGTAAAGGAAGAACTGTTGAGCATGGACTACACTCAAGTGCTTTCGTTTGGCACTGAGGAAACAAAAATGAATAAGCAGATTCTGTATGTCTGCTCCCCATGGGATTTTAAAAGCCTTTGCAATTAATGTGCCTTCTGCCTAGAATGTCCTTTCCCAGATATCCACATGGCTCGATCCTAACTTCCAGTACTTCTCTCTTCACGTGTTACCAAGTCAGAGTTTTCCTTTGACTAAAAAAAAAGTAAATAAAGTAGTACCCTCTCTTTATTTTTTGTCCTTAATATATTTTTACATAGCACAAATAACCACCCCAAATATTGTAAAGTAATTTACTATTTTCTTCCTTCACAAAAACTAAAGTATGTAAAATCATCTCCTTAGCATTAGGAGATTCTTGGCACGCAGTAGGTGCTCAGCAAATATGTGTCAAATTGAATTGAATACTTGTTGAGATGTGAAGATGGAGGGAGATGCCATAAAAAGATCATTGAAATTCAAGCTAAGGTGTCAGGAGGAATAGTAATATCATGAATAGAAGTAGGGAGGACATGGAGAGGAAATATTTTCATTGTAATTACTGCTTTTGTACCATACCAAAGATTTGTTTCTTCAGAAACACACATTTGATTGCATTATGTAATATCCCACAGATATAAAAACAAGCAGCTAAATGTTCCAGAATAATTTGTGACAAGCACTACACTTTGTTAGCCATTTGCCTGCTGTTCCTTTACTGTCTGACATCTTCCGGGACATCTTTACTACAGGAAATGCTACTTTGACTGTCTTTGGGATGACCAGTGTCCATGGCTAGTTGTTAATAAAAGGAAAGTGATAATGACTCATGTTAGCCTTTTATCCTTGGCAAGATTGTTTCCTAGAAGTAATATCCAAGCATGATGAGGTGTAGAATTGCCACTGCCTAGCCTAGAGAAGGTTAATGTTGGTCTCAGTCCCCACACAGGTGCATGGGGTCGGGGGAGATCATGGAAAAAGGCTGGGAATCCCAGACACAAACAGGACCTCAGGGTCAAGGAGGGCTTCCCAAAAATAACAACTGTTCAAGAGCCAGGGCCTGTCTGGGTGCAAGCCAATGGACATCAACAGTACACAAAGCACTCAAGTGAAAGCAGAAATGAATGACTTGGCAGTTGTTTCCTGACCATATAAAACTATGAAAAAAAGTACTATTAACATAAAGCTAATAGAGAAATCTTTGCAGCTGTAATGTGACTACATTTCACATATAAATTCTTGGAGCCTAGAAATAGTGGATTCTAGGAGGCTTTATTATTCAAGAAGCCCTAGAAAGAAACTACCACTGCTGCTGCTGCTAAGTCGCTTCAGTCGTGTCCGACTCTGTGTGACCCCATAGACAGCAGCCCACCAGGCTCCTCCATCCCTGGGATTCTCCAGGCAAGAACACTGGAGTGTATTGCCATTTCCTTCTCCAGTGCATGCATGCATGCTAAGTCTCTTCAGTCGTGTCTGACTCTGTGCGACCCCATGGACAGCAGCCCACCAGGCTCCTCTGTCCACAGGATTCTCCAGGCAAGAGTACTGGAGTACTAAGCTTCCATTATTTTCAGTTTTGATGAACCTGAAGAAAGGGGAGGTATCCAGGAGTGTCTGCTAGAGAAGAACGAAGGTGAACGACAATAAACTATAATGTGCTTTCTCTACCAACATCAACCTAAATGTCCCAAACAGTGGTTCTCAAACCTTGCTACACATCCTACAACCTCTGGCAAAGCTTGAGAAATGCATATTCTTAGGCTGTTTCAGAATGGCTGGGACTGGTGCCTGCTGTGTATATTTTTAAAATTTTGCTAGATGTGTCAGTTTCTTATGGCTGCTGTAAAAATGTACCACAGACTGGATGGCTTAGCCATTATAAATTTGTTTTCTCAGTCCTGGAGGCTAGAAGTCCATGATCAAGATGTCAGTATAGTTTGTTCCTCCTGCTGCTGCTACTGCTGCTAAGTTGCTTCAGTCGTGTCCAACTCTGTGTGACTCCATAGACGGCAGCCCACCAGGCTCCACTGTCCCTGGGATTCTCCAGGCAAGAACACTGCAGTGGGTTGCCATTTCCTTCTCTGATGTTCCTCCTGAGGGATGTGAAAGAGAATCTTTGACGTCTCTCTTCTAGCTTCTAGTAGCCTCAGGAGGTCTTTGGCTTGTAGATGGCACTCTTCCTGTGTCTTTACATCATCGTTTCTCTGACATGTCTGTCTCTATATCCAAATTTCCTCTTTTTATAAGAATACCGGCCACCTTGGACTAAGGCTCACCTTAATGACCTCATCCTAACATGATCATCTGCAAAGACTAGACTCTATTTCCAAATAAAGCCATATTAACAGGGAACTGGAGTTTTGAACTTTAATGTCATTTTTTGAGATACGATTTGACTCATTCACAGTCTCTCCCCTGTGCAACCAATGAGTGTCTCTAGTCTAATCTGACTTGGGCCTCCCACCGCCTAGCCAATCTGAGAAGAAGAGAAAGGGGGAGGGGAAAAGAAGGCAATCAGTCTTGAAGGAGATGCCTGTATGGTTGTACTTGAAAAGACAGAGTACAGCTTTTCTCCATGTGTCTCTCGAATCCTCATCCCCAAGAGATAAGCTGCTCTCGAAGGTAAGCACTCTCTGGTTATCCAGCCTCTGCTACATATTCCGAGCACGTGAACTTGATGCAGAAACTTCGTTTGGTTCCTGGTCCAGAATGAACATGAGGATAACCTGCAGAAACTTTTAAATAAAACACCAAAGCCCAGGCCCCCTCTCTAGCAAGTAAGTTAGAATCTCTGTGGTATAATCTAGTTATTTAAAAAATACTTTAAAAGTACCCCAAGTTTCTATCGGTGATGCAGTATTTGGAACTGGACTTTTCCTTCTGTTGTAAAAATTAGAAAACTTGGAAAAATATATAAAGTAATAACTTTCAGACAATGGATAACATGAAGCACAGAGTTGTAATTCCAGAGAGAAGAAAAACTGAAGAGTTGAGCCCTGTGATCTCTCAGTTTTCTTCCTGAAGATACCTTTGACTCAGGCAGGGAGGTGGAATCCGAAGCATAAAACACCCAGTTAAGGAGATGAAAATCAGAGATCAACAAAGTTAAAGCAGCCAGAGTTTGTAGGGCAAAGAATCAGAGAAGAGGGAGCTATACAGAGAAATCTGCATAGAGTTTCTCTTGACTGTTGCTGGATATGAAACTATGCACAGATAGGGAGAAACTCTACAAGCCCAGGCACAACCTGTCAAGTAGCAGTAAGCTGGACAATTCCTAGAGCTCCCGCAGTATTGGGAGACATCCAATTCTGACCAGTCAGAATATAGTGACTTTATTGAAGACTCAGGACATTCAGCAGAGACTCCAGATAGAACATGCTTTAGAAAGAGTGCTAAAACTAGCCCCAGAGTAAAAGATAGTCTGCATCTACATTAACTTTTTTTTTTAAAAAAAAGCCTCAAAAGGATCAAGCTGATCCAAAAATAACTTAATTACCTCTCAGAACAAAGCCCAGTACTTAAAGGAAGGCAACTGAAATAAGTATGCAACAATTTGAGATATACACTGACTACATCCAATCAAAAATAGCATGAACATGTAACTCAAAACAAGGAGAAAAATCAGTCAATAGAAATATCCTTAGAAATGACAGATAAGTACATTAAGGCAGCTATTATAAATATGTTCAAGGAATTAATGAAAAATAAGAATATACTGAAGAGAGGACTTAAAAAGTTACCTCAGATGATTAAATATGCAGCTAAGGTTGGAGATGTTAGATATTCTGTCCTAAAGCAAAGTAGGTGGGAACAAATTTTATTTTTGTTGTAGAGAGACATTGAAGGGGATAGATGATAGAAATTGCCATGGTTCTAGTTATGAGTCCATTTGCTAGAAAGCAATTTATTTCTCCCAGCTCAAGCATAGTGCGCTTTGCATATACAGGCACTTGACAAAGAGATGTTGACCCATAAGTTGGGGACTATCAGGCACAAATGCTTTCAGATTGTTCAGTGTGTGTGCTCAGCTAAACACGTTGTATCTAGTGTGAAAGGAAGACTTAATGGATTTAAATTTTTAACAAAAAGTATACATTTTTACATTTGTCAGGACATTATAATCATGTTTTAAATCCAGCTAGCAAAAAGTAAGCATTTGAAGACCCCATTCATGGTTATTCTCCTGTTTCTTTAAAGACATAAAAACTTGGATCTCTGATAAGAACATAATAAATATCATGTGCTACCAATAGGAAAAAAAAAATTAATAGTATCCCAAAGAGTAGTCGTTGAAAGGAGGTGTTCTAAGTAGCTTCTTAAAGCTTTATCTGGGTACAGAAATGGGAACGTTGGCTATTTGAGAATATATTTCCCACAGAAAACCACAGAATATCTGGGTCAAGTCACTAGCTTCAGAACTAAGAACACTGTTCCGTTGTTTTTAAAAATGCAGTGGCTGTGGAGACAAGTTTCTAAAAGCATTATTTCAGAATCAATCAAATCATGATGTGTGCTTAAGGTACTTCAGATTTGCTCTTGAGATTCTCAAACTTAACATTGAAGCAGTATTGGCAAAGAACTTTTCTTTAACTCAAAAACTCCCCAAATATATGAGCAGCTTATTCTTCTGAAGATCAAGAATTCTGTATGCATAGTTTATCATAATTATAATCTTACATAAGCAACAAGAGTGAGGAGGTTATTAATCCAAGTAAAACTGACATTAATGATATTGACATTTTCAAGTTAAAAATCCAGTGACTCATGTAAAGAAGTGTTACTCACAACAGAGTGATTTTTTTATGCTTTTAAATGGTTGCATACAACATACTCGAGTTTGTGAAGCTCTCTGCCTGGAATGTTGCAAAAGATCTCGTGATATTTCACAGACTCCAAGAGAAAAATGCTGAATTGGAAAACATTCAGTGAATGACACAGGTTAATCCCAAAAGGAAAAAAATCAGGAGGAAGTTTCTGTCTTAAAAATATCATGCAAGATCCACTGAAGTCCACTAGAGTCTAAACTCTACATGAAATATGCTAAGGCCACAGCTTTTTTTTTTTAATGTGTGTGTGAATTGCATTTTATTTTGAATCAGAGAGGTGGTGAGGGAAAATCATAAGAAAACTGAACCTCAGATGAATTATTTTCATGGGAAAATATAAACACCAGAAATATTCTTATCTGATATAGATACTAAGGCAAATAGATATTCAGAAACAAACTAGAAAATTCAAAGCAGATAGCAGGAAGTAGCATTAAACAGAGAAATCACAAGTATGTGAGAATGATTATTATGGGAGAACAGAGGAAGGCTAAGGGTGGATTGGAGGGAGAGAGAGAAAGATATGGTTGTGTAGGCATAATGGAAGGAATCAAAACTGTCATGGGGGAAGAGATAGAATATGCAAGTCATGCACAACCTTTTGGAGTATCTGTTCTGATTGCTCAATTTTTCATGTCTCAAGCTCTTACCTCGACAGGACTTTTATGAATATGTAATAGTTATGTCCTACTCTGGTTATCTTTCTCCTCATCACTGTATCAAAGCGTCACTTCTAGGCCTGCTAGGAGTGCTGATAGAAAATTATCTGTAACTGAGCAAAGATAACGTGCATCCGCTACTTATAAAGGCATGAAAGAAGGGTCTAACTAAGACTTAATTACTAGGTGTGGGTGCTCAGTCATTTCAGTCATGTCTGACTCTTTGCAACCCTATGGACTGTAGCCTGCTGGGCTCCTCTGTCTATAGAATTCTCCAGGCAAGAATACTGGGATGGGTTGCCATGCCCTCCTCCAGGGGAACTTCCCATCCCAGGGATCAAACCTATATCTCCTGTGTCTCCTGCACGACAGGAGTATTCTTTACCACTGAGCCATCAGGGAAGCCCTTATTACTAGGCAGATACCATGTTTTCTCTCTTGACCCTGGTCTCTGGTGCACTGAAATCAATTGATCCCTGAACACAGTAGAGAAGCTTCAGTATCACAGGTCTAATTTTTATTAGGCCTATCCATTAAAAAACTCTTAAGAGTGACTGCCTGACCCCTAATAATGTATGGAACGTCTGTCTCCAGACACATATCATGGGCATGGTGAGTGAGCATGTTCATATCTCTGGCTCTTTCATTTGGTCTCCATCTTTGCTTTATGACTCTATGTCGATGTGAGCTGGCTGAGTACAGGTCTCTTCCTGTGGTTTACTCGCCACAGCACATGCGTTAGCAACTTCACTGCACTGGGTATGATTCAGGCCATAGAGAGGGGTTGGCTGAGCTGGTCTTCATGACAAGTTCCTCTGACATTTCAATCTCTCAAAGGTCTTGGATATTTCCTCTACAAAACACCAAGGAGGTTGAAGTGAAGTGAAGTGAAAGTCACTCAGTCATGTCCGACTTTTTGTGACCCCATGGACTATACAGTCCATAGAATTCTTCAGGCCAGAATACTGGAGTGGGTAGCCTTTCCCTTCTCCAGGGGATCTTCCCAACCTAGGGATCGAACCCAGGTCTCCCGCATTGCAGGCAGATTCTTTACCCACTGAGCCACAAGGGAAGCCCAAGGAGGTTTGAACATGTTAAATCCATAGCCTCTCAATGAATTTGCATATTGATTCAGTCTGTTTGATGCAGAGATCCATAAGGAAAGAGGAATTTGGGTTTCCTTGAGGAAGGACCCTGCTATGCTGCCAAAAATATCCTATTAATCATTTTCCTAACTTTTCCCAAAGGGATCTATCTCCAGTGGGGAAGGAGAAAAAATCAGATTTTGGAGAGATGATTGGATGCTTGTTTTAAACTGACACAAAATTCTGTAGACCAAACTGCTACTGTGGTCTTCTAATATCTACCAGTCAGAGTAGGGGCTTATGGAGAGCAGGTGATCGATGGAATTTTGGTCAAGTACCTCACACAGTGGGATCATTGGATCCCTGCATTCACTGTGATTATTTCCTTAGCTTTAGATACATGATTGGAATGGACACACTCACCAATTGATATATCCTCTCATTTGACCTATGGAGTGAGAGCCAGAACTGCTTCTACCTGCAAAAACAGTAAATCAAAGTCGGTACTGAATTCCATGGTCAATTTCAGAAATTAGTGCCACCATCAAGGACATGAAAGATGTAGTGGTAGTTATATCCACCACATGAAATTCACATAGTTGGCCTGTGCAGAAGACAGATGGATCCTGGCGAATTACAGTGGACTGCTATAAACATAATCAGATAGTGACTGCAATTGCAGCTGGTGTTCCAGATGTGGTTTTACTCATAGAGAAAATTAACACATCCCCTGATAATTCTTATGCAGCTATTAAATCTGCTTAATGTTTTTTTTTTTTCTCTCTATACCTGTTAGTAAAGACCATTGGAAGCAATTTGCTTTCATCCGGCAGGACCTTTACTTTCTTACCTCAGGGCTATATCAATTCTCCAGCTCTATGTCATGATTACAGTCCACAGGGACCTTTCCATTCCATAAGACATAGTGCTGGTCCATTACACTGATGCTATTGAGTTGCTTGAACCTGGTGAGCAGAAAGTAAAAAGTACTCTAGAGAGATTGTTAAGATACGTGTGTGCCACAAAGTAGAAAACAAATACCACAAAAATTCAGGGTTCTTCCATGTTGGGGAAATTTCTGACTTCAGTAGTCTGGAGCATGTTGAGTCATCCCTTTCTGTGGTGAAAGACAAGTTGCTGCATCTGAGCCCTCCTACCACTAAGAAAGAGGCACAGTACTTGGTGAATTTTTTTATTTTTGATATTGGAGGCAACATATAACCTATTTAGGCTTACTTCTCCAACCCGTTTACCACATGACCTGAAGAACTGCATGTTTTGAGTAGGGCTCAGAATAAAGAAGATTTTGGAAAAAGTCTAAGCTGTGTAATGCAAACTGCTCTGCCACTTGAACTATATAACCCAACAACCACAGTGATAATTGAGGTGTTGGTGGCAGATAGGGATGCTCTATAGGGCCTCCAGTGGACTTCTGTAGTTGAATCATAGCTCATGTTGTCTGGATTTTGGAGCAAAGCCAGGCCATCCTCTGCATAAAACCACTCTCTTTTTGAAAAATGCTTTTGGCATGTTACAATGCGACCCAAGATACCCATTATGAGTATTATGAACTAGCACCCATCACTGCTCCAGCATTAGATGTTTAGAAAACTGTCCCTATAATTGTGTTGGGTCAAATACTCATGACGAATTCACATATATATATTCTTAACTCATGATTATATTAATTCATATGTGTATATATATAAATTTGTTTAAAGTATTTGACCCAAAGAAGCAGAACCACTAGAACATTAATGCAAAGAGAATATATGTGTATACATATATATATATATGTGTGTGTGTGTGTGTGTATATATATATATATATATATATATATGCATGCACACATACACACACACATATGTATATGTGTGTGTGTTAGTTGAGTGGGTTGTCATTTTCTTCTCCTAGGTATCTTCCCCACCCAGGGATCAAACCTGGGTCTCCCGCATTGAAGACAGATTCTTTACCATCTGGGCTGGCAGGGAAGCCCCTATATACATACATACATACATACATACATACATATATATATATATTCTGCTTCTTTGATTGAACTTTGATTAATAAATAACCATACCTCCAGACTCTTGGAAGCAAGCCACAGGAACTGGAGGACTGGGTAGCTCATCTGGGTCAAAGATAGAGCCAATGCCAAGTTCAGATTCCATGAGAGACTGACAAGGAAATCATTTTCGTATCATGGCTTTAGATATTTGACTGTTCTACTTCTTCCCTAATTCCTGTCCTACTGAACTTATAAGGATTTTCCTAATGGACCGTGCACATCTTTATTGACTTGAATGATTACTTACACAGAAGGGGTAGCCGAGTTTATAATCTGGCTGTAAGTGTGGATTAGTTTTCATACTAATAGGAGAGTGGCTGAATGGCTCAAATTCACATGCATATGTATAATATCTAGGGTATGGAACTATACTTTTTCCTCTTTTGGCTTTTTTAAGAAGAAGCATTATCTTGTAATCAGATAAGCCTTCCATTAAAAAGAAAAATTTGTTTTATACTTTGTAATCTAAACAGAAAGTAGACTGCTAGATCACAGTCAACATATGCAATTTGATTTGGCAGGATAAGGGATATTAGATAGAATATGGAGACTTTTCTGTACTTGGTCAGGATGCCATTGGTAGGAAGCTGAGAGAAAGTACTTCACTGTGAAGGTAACAGCTGAGAGGGAGGAAAGACAGGCAGTGCTGTCTGGTGGTTAATCACATGGACTCTGAGGCCAGTTTACTTCTTATCCCGATGTTACTCCTTATTTGTTGTGTTCTCTACCTCAACTTCCTTATCTACAAAATAGGGGTAATAATAGTAGCTACCTCCTAGGGGCTTTTTTAGGATAAAATGAATGAATACATGTACTTGATAAGTAATGAGAGCTATTATCGTTATTGTGCCCAAGTCTGGCCTTGAGCTTGTTCTGAGTGAGCAGTAGCAAGCCTGTACACTAGAAGGAGAAGGTGGCGAAGCACATCCCTTCATCAGTCTTCCTCTTTTTTTTTTAATTAGTTTATTTTCTTTTTTTTAGCTTTACAATATTGTATTTGTTTTGCCATACATTAGTCTTCTTTTAACCTGTCCTGGCTGACACATGTGGGGTTTGTCCAGGCAACCTATGGGTAAGTTATATTTTTTTTCCCTTGAAGTCAGCATAAATCTTTCTATTGCTCTTATGGAACAAAATTGTCTCTGACCGCTGCTAATTTGATCACTCTTGTTACCATTAATAGTTTTCTTATTAAGCACAGAGCTGTAGATTATGTTGTAATAAGGAAATCACAAGCCAAGGGTCTTAACCCTCGACACCCAAAATTAGCCCACTGGAACAAAAAGGTCACAGTGTGATTTTCCTTTCTGTTCTTTTCTTTATGTGCTTTAAAATATCATTTTTAATTAAATTTTTATTTTGAGAAATATTAAACAAGACCAGTCCTTGCTGTTTTTAACAGAGACACTTCCTCTGGTTCAGTATGAGAATAAGAATGTAAAGTCCATGACAATAACCATATCTGTCCTCACATTGCTGTGTCCCTCATTTTTCGCGAGTAGTACACGCTCAATAGGTGATTTGTTAATAAATTTTAAAATGAAAAAATATGGTTGGTTTTACTTTTCATTTATGCGATTCAAAATGAAATTGTGGAAACAATCTCGTTTATAATTACACCAAAAAGAATAAAATACTTAGGAATGAATTTAACCAAAGAGGTGAAAAACTTGTACACTGAAAACCGTAAGACACCAATGAAAGAAATTGACGAAAACACAAATAAATAGAAAAGATACTCTGTGCTCATATGTTTGAAAAATTAATATTGTTAAATTGTCCGTACTACCTAAAGTAATCTATAGATTCAACACATCCCTACCAAAATTCCAGAAGGCATTTTTCACAGAAGTAGAACAATTTTAAGATTTGTATGGAACCACAAAAGACCCCAAGGAGCCAAAGCAGTACTGAGGAAGAGGAGCAAAGCTGCAGGCATTAACACTTCTTGATTTCAAACTGTACTACTAAGCTATAGTAATCAAAATAGTACAGTAGTGGCATAAAAGTGCATAGAAAACAACAGAATAGAGAGCTCAGAGATAAACCCACGTGTATATAATCAATTAATAGACAAACAAGCCAAGAACATACAATGGGAAAAGGAAAGTCTTTTCAATAAATCATTTTGGAAAAACTGAGTAGCCACAGGAAAAAGAGTGAAACTGGACTCCTATCTTATACCACATACAAAAACCAACACGAGACAGATCAAAGACATAATTTTAAGACCTGAAACCATAAAACTTCCAGAAGAAAACATAGGAGATAAGCTCCTCGAAATAGACCTTGGCAACAATTTTTTGAATTTGACAACAAAAGCAAAAATAAACTTGTGGAACTACATCAAATTAAAAAGCTTTTGCAAACAAAGAAAACCATCAACAAAATGAGAAGGTAACTGACTAAACAGGAGAAAATATTAGCAAATTATTATCTGATGAGTGGTTAGTATCCAAAATATATATAAGAACTCATACAACTCAGTTGCAAACAACAACAACAAAAAAGATAACTCTACAAACAATCTGATTTAAAATGGGCAGAGGAATTGAATAGGCAATTTGCAAAGAAGACAAGCAAATGACCAAGAGGTACATTAAAAATGCTCAGCATCACTAATCTTATGGGAAATGCAAATGAAAACTGCAATGAGATATCACTTCACACATATGAGAATGCTTATCATCCAGAGGATAAGAGATTACTTTGATGAAGATGTAGAGTAGAGGGAACACTTGTGCATCTCTGATGGGAATGTAAATTGGTGCAGCCATTATGGAAACAGGATGGAGATTCTCCAACAAATTAAAAATAGAACCATCATTCTATTCAATTCCATTTCTAGGTTATTCATCTGAAGGAACCAAAAACACTAACTTGAAAATGTATATGCACCCTCATTTCCATTACAGAATTATTTACAATAGCCAAGAAATGGAAACAACTTAAGCATCCATTGATGGATGGCTGGATAAAAAAATAGATGTTGTATATGTACAGAATGAAATATTATTCAGCTCTGAAAAGAAGGAAATCCTGCCATTTGTAACAACATGAACAGACTTTGATGGCATTATGCTGCGTGAAATAAGTTAGACAACAGCTGAGAGAGAGGTAAGACAGGCAGTGCTGTATACACTGTATACACTCATTATACACTGTATAATCTCATGTATACATGGAATCTTAAAAAAAATACGGAACAAAAATGAGCTCATAGATACAGATAACAGATTGGTGGTTGCCACTGGCCAGGGGTCAGAGTGAGTGAAATGGATGAAGGTGATCAAAAGTTATAAACTTCTAGTTCAAGCTGGTCTTAGAAAAGGCAGAGGCACCAGAGATCAAATTGCCAGCATCCACTGGATCATCGAAAAAGCAAGAGAGTTCCAGAAAAACATCTATTTCTGCTTCATTGACTATGCCAAAGCCTTTGACTGTGTGAATCACAATAAACTGGAATATTCTGAAAGAGATGGGAATACCAGACCACCTGACCTGCCTCTTGAGAAACCTGTATGCAAATCAGGAAGCAACAGTTAGAACTGGACATGGAACAACAGACTGGTTCCAAATATGAAAAGGAGTACGTCAAGGCTGTATATTGTCACCCTGCTTATTTAACTTATATGCAGAGTACATCATGAGAAACGCTGGGCTGGAGGAAGCACAAGCTGGAATCAAGATTGGCGGGAGAAATATCAGCAACCTCAGATATGCAGATGACACCACCCTTGTGGCAGAAAGTGAAGAAGAACTAAAGAGCCTCTTGATGAAAGTGAAAGAGGAGAGTGAAAAAGTTGGCTTAAAGCTCAACATTCAGAAAACTAAGATCAAGGCATCCATCCCATCACTTCATGGCAGATAGATGGGGAAACAGTGGAAACAGTGGCTGACTTTATTTTTCTGGGCTCCAAAATCACTGCAGATGGTGACTGCAGCCATGAAATTAAAAGACGCTTACTTCTTGGAAGGGAAGTTATGACCAAAAGAAGCTGAACTTGAACGGTTCTATGAAGACCTACAAGACCTTTTAGAACTAACACCCAAAAAAGATGTCCTTTGCATTATAGGGGACTGGAATGCAAAAGTAGGAAGTCAGGAAACACCTAGCGTAACAGGCAAACTTGGCCTTGGAGTACAGAATGAAGCAAGGCAAACGCTAATAGAGTTTTGCCAAGAGAACGCACTGGTCATAGCAAACACCCTCTTCCAACAACACAAGAGAAGACTCCACACGTGGACATCACCAGATGGTCAACACTGAAATCAGATTGATTATATTCTTTGCAGCCAAAGATGGAAAAGCTCTATACAATCAGCAAAAACAAGACTGGAGGCAGACTGTGGATCATGAACTCCTTATTTGCCAAATTCAGACTTAAATTGAAGAAAGTAGGGAAAACCACTAGACCATTTAGGTATGACCTAAATCAAATCCCTTATGATTATACAGTGGAAGTGACAAATAGATTTAAGGGACTAGATCTGATAGACAGAGTGCCTGATGAACTATGGCAGAGGTTCATGACATTGTACAGGACACAGGGATCAAGATCATCCCCATGGAAAAGAAATGCAAAAAAGCAAAATGGCTGTCTGAGGAGACCTTACAAATAGCTGGGAAAAGAAGAGAAGCAAAAAGCAAAGGAGAAAAGGAAAGATATTCCCATCTGAATGCAGAATTCCAAAAAATAGCAAGGAGAGATAAGAAACCCTTCCTCAGTGATCAATGCAAAGAAATAGAGGAAAACAACAGAATGGGAAAGACTGGAGATCTCTTCAAGAAAATTAGAGATACCAAGGGAATATTTCATGCAAAGATGGGCTCAATAAAGGACAGAAATGGTATGGACCTAACAGAAGCAGAAGATATTAAGAAGAGGTGGCAAGAATATACAGAAGAACTGTATAAAAAAGATCTTCACGACCCAGATAATCACGATGGTGTGATCACTCACCTAGAGCCAGACATCCTGGAATGTGAAGTCAAGTGGGCCTTAGAAAGCATCACTATGAACAAAGCTAGTGGAGGTGATGGAATTCCAGTTGAGCTATTTCAAATCCAGAAAGATGATGCTGTGAAAGTGCTGCACACAATATGCCAGCAAACCTGGAAAACTCAGCAGTGGCCACAGGACTGGAAAAAGTCAGTTTTCATTCCAATCCCAAAGAAAGGCAATGCCAAAGAATGCTCAAACTACCACAAAATTGCACTCACGTCACATGCTAGGAAAGTAATGCTCAAAATTCTCCAAGCCAGGCTTCAGCAATACATGAACCGTGAACTTCCAGATGTTAAGCTGGTTTTAGAAAAGGCAGAGGAACCAGAGATCAAATTGCCAACATCTGCTGGATCATCGAAAAAGCAAGAGAGTGCCAGAAAAACATCTATTTTTTCTTTATTGACTGTGCCAAAGCCTTTGCTGTGTGGATCACAGTAAACTGTGGAAAATTCTAAAAGAGATGGGAATACCAGACCATCTGACCTGTCTTTTGAGAAACCTGTATGCAGGTCAGGAAGCAACAGTTAGAACGGGACATGGAACAAAAGACTGGTTCCAGATAGGAAAAGGAGTACGTCAAGGCTGTATATTGTCACCCTGCTTATTTAACTTACATGCAGAGTACATCATGAGAAACACTGGGCTGGAAGAAACACAAGCTGAAATCAAGATTGCTGGGAGAAATATCAATAACCTCAGATATGCAGATGACACCACCCTTATGGCAGAAAGTGAAGAAGAACGAAAGAGCCTCTTGATGAAAGTGAAGGAGGAGAGTGAAAAAGTTGGCTTAAAGCTCAACATTCAGAAAACTAAGATCATGGCATCTGGTCCCATCACTTCATGGGAAATAGATGGGGAAACAGTGGAAACAGTGGCTGACTTTATTTTTTTGGGCTCCAAAATCACTGCTGATGGTGATTGCAGCCATGAAATTAAAAGATGCTTACTCCTTGGAAGGAAGGTTATGACCAACCTAGATAGCATATTTAAAAGCAGAGACGTTACTTTGCCAACAAAGGTCCGTCTCGTCAAGGCTATGGTTTTTCCAGTGGTTATGTATGGATGTGAGAGTTGGACGGTGAAGAAAGCTGAGCACCGCAGAATTGATGCTTTTGAACTGTGGTGTTGGAGAAGACTCTTGAGAGTCCCTTGGACTGCAAGGAGATCCAACCAGTCCATCCTAAAGGAGATCAGTCCTGGGTGTTCATTGGAAGGACTGATGCTGAAGCTGAAACTCCAATACTTTGGCCACCTCATGTGAAGAGTTGACTCATTGGAAAAGACCCTAATGCTGGGAAGGATTGGGGGCAGGAGGAGAAGGGGATGACAGAGGATGAGATGGCTGGATGGCATCACTGACTCGATGGACATGGGTTTGAGTGGACTCTGGGAGTTGGTGATGGACAGGGAGACCTGGCGTGCTGCGATTCATGGGGTCGCAAAGAGTCGGACACGACTGAGCGACTGAACTGAACTGAACTGATATACAATAGCCAGGACATGGAAGCAACCTGGATATCCATTGACAGCTGAATGGATAAAGGAGTTGTAGTATATATAGATATATACAATGGAATATTACTCAGCTATGAAAAGGAACGAATCTGAGTTAGATGCAGTGAGGTGGATGAACCTAGAGCTTGTTATACAAAGTGAAGTAAGTCAGCAAGAGAAAACCAAATGTCTTGTATTTATGCATATATATGGAATCTAGAAAAACGGTACTGATGAACCTCTTTACAGAGATGAAGTGGAGACTCAGATGTAGAAAATGGACTTGTGGACACAGTAGGGAAAGGGAGTCTAGGACACATTGAGATAGTAGCATTGCCATGTATACACTATCATGTGTAAAGCAGATAACTAGCATGAGGGTGCTATATAACACGGGAAGGCCAGACTGAGGCTCTGTGACGACCTAGAGGGGTGGAACGCGCAGGGAAGGGAGGCTCAAGAGGGAGGTGATATGTGTATGTGTGTATGTATGTATATATATATATATATATATATATATATATATATATATATATATATATATATATATATAATATAATTATAACTGATTTGTACTGATGTATGGTAGAGACCACAACAGCACTGTGAAGCAATTTTACTCCAATAAAAAGGAACTCCTCACCAAAACCTGCAGGTTGGGACACAGAGTTTTTGAGACATAAGTCCATTGTGTCTCTCTTTGCCCGAGAAGACAATAAAGTTATTCTTTTCCATTTCACCCAAAGCTCTGTCTCTGAGATTTGATTTGGCACTGGTGCACAGAGACTGAGTTTTTAGCATCACACATATCCATGTATGTATATCTTTACATAAAGTATTATATATATACATATGTATCTGCATATATATGTATATGCCTGCAGTTAGTATTTATTATATGTTTTCTAATTTTTAGAAATTGGGCTGCATACTTTATTTGAGGTCTTTTTTTTTGGAGCCCAAATCTACTTGTGCTGTGATCTTGAACTCACAGCCTCTAGAACTGTGAGAAATAAATTTCTGTTGTTTATAAGCCACCCAGTTTATGGTACTTTGTTATAGCATCTTGAATGGACTAAGATGCTGGATCTGGACATGGTCCCTCTCATTCTAGCTAACTCCTATATAATGATTACCCTGGCTTTGCTCAGAGAGGAAAAAATTTGGGAAGAAATGGCTCTCCTGACATGCAGCTGGTGACAGAGTTGGAAAACTAGATACAAACACAGTATCTGCCACATAGTAGGTAGATTAAATCCACATATTTATGATCTTTCAGTTAAGTAAACCTGAATTTTATACTATTCTCTTTTTCTTCTGATTTTGTTGAAAAGGGACAAGTTTTCTTCGAAAAAAATCTGTGTTACATAGTCAAGCAATTCTTGCTTTCGATGCCATTCCAATAAGATTTCTCTCTTTACTCTGCCCCAGGTCTCTCTGGAACATGTCAAGCGAGCTAACTTGTAAATTCTAGGTTGGTGAATATTTTCTGAATAAATGTAGTCTGGGACAAATTACAGCATTCACTTCTAGGATGAAAATCAATCTGCCAGAAGAATTTCTTTACTGCTTAATATGTCTTATGTATCCAAATATGTGAATATCATTGCATAAATCATTGTTCAGAAATTGTTTTTTCCATTATCTACTCCAAGAGGTTGTTTTTAAATTCTTAAAATTATTGAAAAAGACTTTTCAAGTATAAGACTCTGAAGCTTAACTGTCATTTTGCTCACTGGTACCTTAAATGACAGATGAAGGGTTTATGGATGACACATTTTCATGGGACAGACATTGTTCAGGTATAAACGTTATGGCTCCCACTTACTCTGTAGAAAACTTACAGGAACATTCTCAAAAAAGGGAAGCGGTTCAGATCACAAAGTAGAGATGCAATGGGTAGTATGCAGAGTTCAATATAAAAAACCCCAATAAGTATAATCGCATTATCAGGTCCTAAGCTACTGCCATGTCCTGAGCTAGCTTATTTAGCTGGAATGGTATAGATGGGACAGGTGATGCTAGTGGTGAAGAATCCGCCTGCCAATGAAAGAAACTCAAGAGATGTGAGTTCAGTCCCTGAGTTGGGAAGATCCCCTGGAGTAGGAAATGGCAACCCACTTCAGTATGCCTGGGAAATTCCATGTGCAGAGGAGCCTGGCAGGTTACAGTCTATGGAGCTGCAGAGTTGGACACGACTGAGCACACACAGATAGTTACAAAGCAATAGAAACTGTGTTCTATCCTGTTTGCTCACAAACACAGCCAGTCCCAGCTCTATCCTATATTGAATATCAGAAGGGAGTATGCATTCTATTGTTACTCATTTCTGAAGACCTTCTAAAATGTCATTATAGTCATGCAAAGAACTCTCAGTTCCTCAGTGAATTTCCTTTAGATCTTCATTTAAGAACTATACAACAACTCTCATGGTTTAAGAACAATATTTTAGTTGGAAAATAAAACAGATAGATAATACCATCAACATATGAAGGTCAGTTGAAGCACTAAAGAGTAAAAGAACATTTTGAACTTGAAGAGTGATGGATACAGGGTCGAGCTATAGAAATCCATTGCCTGAGACCTGCTGCTCAATTAAACATATCAGTCATGACTTGTAGTAATAATGACTATGACGTGTTTCCAGTTCTTGCTTTTAAAAAGTGCCAAAGTTTTAGTTTTATTTGGCACCTCAAATATTTAGCTACAAACCAACCATCCACTTAGACAAAATTTTTATTTTTCTAATCCTTATGCTTTTCCTAAGTAAGGATTTTTTTCCCCCACTTTGGCTTGCCTTCAAGATTTTAGCATTTTTCTGAGTTTTCATCAGTTTGTATAAGGGTTTGTATGTACCTGCACTTGATTTATCCTGATAGGTATTTTCTGAGTTTCTTGGATCTGTTGTCTAGAATCTCTAATTGATTTTGGAAATTTTTTTTTTATCATCATTTGCTCGAATAATTCTGTTCTGCTCCCCCTTTTCCTTCTGCTTCCGTTATGTAAGTTACTTACGCTTTTGTTACACAATTTGTTACAAATAATTCTGTTCTGCTCCCCCTTTTCCTTCTGCTTCCGTTATGTAAGTTACGCTTATGTTACACAATCTGACATTGCTTCACAGTTCCTGGATGCTCTGTTCTGTATTTTTATTTTAATTCATTATTTTCTTGGCATTTCAGTTGAGGTGATTTCTATTGACCTGTCTTCGAGTTCACTGATTTTTTTCTTAGCTTTATTGAATATACTGATGAGCCCATCAAAGGAATTGCTTTTATCTATTCCTTTCCTTTAGATTTCTAACATTTCTTTCTGATTCCTTACAGTTTTCCTATCTCTGCTGACTTCACCTATCTGGACTTGCATAGACTATGTCTTCCATTAAAACTTTTCATATATTAATCATAGTTATTTTAAATTCCTTCTCTGATAGTTCTAACACATGTCACATCTGAGTTTGGTTCTGAAGATTGCTTTGTCTCTTCAGACTGTGTTTTTGCATGTCTTATAACTTTTTATTAATAGTTGGACTTATTGTCCCTGGAAGAGAAAATGACCACCCACTTCAGTATTCTTGCCGGGATAATCCCATGGACAAAGGAGCCTAGAGGACTACAGTCCATGGGATCACAAAGAATCAGACGCTACTGAGCAACTGCGCATGCACAGATCTATTGTATACAACAATAGATAGTGAGGATTTATGCAAAACTGATCAGTATTTTGTGTGTGTTTGATGTTTGTTGTATCCACGGATGCCAGAGGGTTCAAAATCTTATAGTGGCTTTCTTTTGCCTCCCCTGTTGGTTTGGGGGCTTCGCTCATGCCATTTCTTAGAGAGAATCTGTTTGCGGCAGATCCCTCAGCTGTGCTCTGCTGCTATTGTTATTGGAGTTTTATCTGCGTGGCAGTAGGGTGTATGTGCATGACTGGGGGTGGAGTACTCTCTAATCTTCAGATGAAGCCTCAGCCATCGGAGTGCACGGTGGACCTGTGTCTGCAAGTGTTTCTATCCCTCCTCTGGGAATAGAGATTTCTTCCTTTTGCTGCTAATCCATTCTCTGACTGCAGTGAGTGTTCTCAGTCTTCCTAGTCTGTGTCCTTGAAGCCTTCTCCCCTGTGAATTATGAATTTGTTATCTTAGGTGAAACTTTTAGTGGAGTAGAGTTTCTAATCCCCACTGAGATGAGATTTCATTGTTAACCTCTGGCAGTGTCCTCTTTGGAGACTGAACTTAAGGAAGAAGGGTTTTCATGGATTTCACTATGGCTATTCTTCCACTCCTCATGCCTTGGCACCAAGGGGGACTTTCTCCAGATTCTCCCTTATCCATCCTATGAGAGCCTGGTGGGGTTCTTGGAAGAAAATTCTGCTTATGTGTGGAGGTGCCCAGGAGCTTCTTACTCTAATGCTATCCTACACTTGGCTTCCATAAATTCATCAACATTTCTAGTTTAATGTTCCAGAAACATTGCTTCAGGTAAGCAAACGCTCAGGTCCTCTGTCCTCCCTGGAGGTACCTCTCCAGAGTTTGGGAGGTAGTTTGCTCTTTAACCTCAGTTCTCTGACGGGCCAAAAAAAAAGTGATTGTTTTCATTGTTTCCAGGATTTTTCTTGTTATACGGATGAGAAGAATGATGACTTCCAAAGCCTTTTCTATATCTGAACTTAAACTGGAAATTTTCACATACAGTGATTCCATTGAATTTAGGTCCAGTTGCAGATAAAGAATCTGCCTGCAAATGCAGGAGAAGCAGGAGATGCAGAGTCCAGGAAGATCCCCTGCATTAAGGAAATGGCAATCCACTCCAGTATTCCTGCCTAGAAAATTCCATGGACAGAGGAGCCTGGTTGGCTATAAAACATGGGATTGCAAAGAGTCGGACATGACTGAGCATGCAGCATGCACGCAGGTGACACAAAACTCAAAATAACAGTGGCTTGGACAAGACAAAAGTCTATTTCAAGAAAAGGTCATCCATAGATCTGGTGTCCATGGGTCAGGGATTCAGACCCCTCCTAGTTTTTGCTCCACTAATCTTTGCAACTAGAAGCCACATAATGGACCAAAACAGTACCAAACTCTAGCCATCATAACTGCATTCAAACCAACAGAGAGCAAGAGGCAAAAATAAATAAATAAAGATATTCCCTTTAAGAGCACTTCCTGGAAGCATGTGACATGATTACTTGTAGCCCATTGGCTACTGAGATGGCTATGTTGTGCTGTGCTTAGTCATATCCGACTCTTTGTGACCCCATGGACTGTAGCCCTCCAGGCTCCTCTGCCCATGGGGTTTCTCCAGGCAAGAATACTGGAGTGGGTTGCCATGCCCTCCTCCAGGAAATCTTCCCAACCCAGGGATCAAACCCAGGTCTCCCGCGTTACAGGTGAATTCTTTACCATCTGAGCCACCAGGGAAGCCCAAGAACAGTCCAGTGGGTAGCATATCACTTCTCCAGGGGATCTTCCCAACCCAGGAATTGAACTGGTGTCTCTTACATTGCAGGCAGATTCTTTACCAGCTCAGCTACCGGGGAAGCTTGAGATGGCCATACCTAGCTGCAAAGAAAACTTGGAAAATACTCTTTATTCTCAGTGATTTCTGTGCCCAGCTAACTAGGAATTTTCTTACTAATGGAGAGGGAGAGAACGGATATTGAAAGACAACAGCTTGAATGAATGTTTTTATCCATGTGTGTGTGCCTTGTTAACAGGTTAACTTTGTAACAAACTCAATCTTGAGCATATTTCCAATAACTGAATTCCCAATTTGCTTTTTTTATCACAGCATTTGACCAAATGTGTCTAAAAATGTCTGCCTTTCTGGAATGCAGTAGCTAGGTTTTCTTACCTGAGACACAGAATTTCTGATAAATGACATGCAGCAATTTATCAGTTAAACCTAAAATTAGAGTTCTGATACCAAATGCAGGTAAGCAATGGGGAAAGCAAGTGGCTTACAGATTAGGAAGGATAAAGCTAGGTACCAGGTTATTGTTTCATGGAGAACTCTGCCTTTTGGTTATTTCTACATCAACTTTTCTTAGACTCAAATGAATCAAATTACCAATGTGAAGTTAATTGAGGATTTACTATGCTTTCAGTTAAGAGCTGGATATAAATAAGAAATAAAATACATGGTCCTTTTCTTCAAAGGACAAAGACTAATGAATAAAAGATTTTAATGCAGTAAATTGCATTTATCTGTGTGTACAGAGGAGAACTGTTAGAGCACTGTGAAAATGGGGCAATCAATGTAGGCAGGATAATTGGGAATGTGTGACTTTGCCACTCCTGGGCTGGTAATAATCTGTGAGGTTGGAATAAAGTTACTCTCACTCTCTACCAGACATTATAAGATTAAAAATCATACAAAGCATAGAATAGTTTTATAAAGTGCAAAGTAAAACATAAATAGGAAGGGATTATTATTATTATCTGAAAGCCATGAAGGCCATTGGTTGCGTCACATTTGTTCTAAATTCCAGAACTTGAAAAGAGTTAACAAGCACTCCCTTGCCACATGGCAATTAATTTATGTCTAAAAATAGTTACTAATTATAATAGGCTTTTATTCAGAAAAGCAAAATATAAAGACAATCACTCACAGAAGGAAAATTATTATCGCAGTATCCCATAAGTACTTTTTTCCTCCAAAAAATACTTACAGTTGGGTTATGGGCTTCCTGCCTTGGTAGGCTCCACTTCTTTGAGTCACTTGACTGTTTCTAACATCTCTTACTAATCAAGTCACAGAAATGACAGGTCCAAACTGGACAGCTGTTTCTTGAAAATAAAATGTCTAATGGCAAAAACGATTGCCTTTGCCAATGAAAAAGCAAAGGCATCTGTATTTCTCAACTAAAAGGGGCTGTTTCTTGGTTTTTCGGTTCCTTTGTAGTTTCAGGCCACATTGAGATGAATTTGTTTTGCTAAAATGCTTCACTTTCCTGTGAAATCAGTTAGGTATTAGCCTTTGTCAGGCATAATGGAATCACATGTGCAAAGCTCAAGATGCTCAGTGTAACAGTAATGTTGTTTTATTCATCTTCCTTAAATTCTGAGAGACCCAAGATGCCCCAGCCTGATTGTCTGGAGCCTTTTGGAGCTGAAAAAGAACCTTCATTACCACCCATGTGTTTCCATCGGGAAGCTTGCTGTGTTTCAGGTGATGTGTAAAGGAACTCAATGGAGTAGCCAAGTTCCAGAGGAGAGAACACATCGATGAGCAATCAAGGGCCACAGCTGTAAAGAGAACCGTGGTTTTAGGTTTTAAAAAGTGAAAATTTAGACTATTCTACTCTTTAATTATGGTGAAGAAACATGTAAATCTAAAAGTACTATAATATTGGGACTTCTCTGGTGGTCCACTGGTTAAGGATCTACCTTGCAATACAAGGAATGTAGGTCTGATTCCTTGTCAGGGAACTAAGGCCCCATGTACTGTGATGCAACTAAGCCAGTGTGCCACAACTAGAGAGTCCATGCCCTGCAACAGAAGATCCTGCATGATGCAAAGAAGGAACGCTCCTGCACGATGCAGTGAAGATCCCATGTGCTGCAACTATGACCCAATGCAGCCAAATAAATACATAAGAAAATCATTTAAAGTGAAAGTATTGTAATAGCACACCCATAATCATAATGACAAATGGCCTAGTCCTTCATCACTTAAGGGAGAAAAAGGGTAATAGGAAGAGAGCAATACAGAGAATATAAGGAAGAGAAGTTGAAAAATTTTTTAAACAATCACCAAAAGAGACCCATTAATGAAAGCGTAGAGACACTTTCATGAAGTAATTGCTCCAGAACTTGGCTTTTAAGAATGCGTGTTGCTAAAGACTTTTATAACTACATGTGGGTTTTGTTGCTATTATTTTAATGACAGCAATACTATTATCTTTTTCTTTTTGTCTCTTCTCAGAGAAGTACTTTGAGGTTCTGATCACAAATCCCTTGTCCTGGCCTGCAGTTTTTAGTTCATTCTGTCTCATAAACGGCTTCAAACTATGTGAAATAATACACAGAAGGCAGTATAAAGGTTCTCAGGCTGTTCTAAAAATGTCTTTTTGCCCTTAAACTCTCCCTAACACATCAAGGAGACTGAAAAAGAAGCAAAGAATAATAGTGTCTCAGAGATAATGGTCCTTAGTGATATTATGGCACAATGCATCGACTTTACAGGTGAAAAGACCAGATCCCAAACAATTGAAATGACTTATTCAAGGGTTATAAAGGTAAATGAGCCATGAAACTCCTATTTTTATTCTCCTTCCTCTACAAATATAATAAAACTTTGGCATGCAGTTACCTCCATGGAGTTTTCCACTGCATTTCACATTCTACTCTAAAAAGGTCTCCTGAATAACTAAGCCAGATGTTTAGGAAATGAAAAAATTATATTTGCTTCCTAAAACCTTTACATTAAAGATATTAATAATATTTATATACAAGTTCTCTTTAAATGGTTAATAATAACTAGAATTTCTCTTATTCTTTCCCATGCCAAAATTAAAAAGTAGAATTTTTAGTTTCATTAAGGCTTTTCATAGTCTAGAGAAGTGGAGAAGGAGAATGAATGTGTGATTATAATAAACTGATTTCTCTTCCCTTCTTCTGAGTACCGCTAACAATAACTTGCATCTAGGCCACCACCAGGAAAAATGAGGAGTGACTGTCAAATAGCTGAGCCTCACGGGTCACCATGGCCTCAAACATGCACTGCAGCCAAATACTTTTTGATCAAATTGCAAACATTCTCTCATTGGGACACTCAGAACTCATAATCAGAAATGGCATTTTTCAATGAGGCCACTTCCAGTTAGCTGAGAAATATTAATATATTTTTAAATTTGATACTGAACAGTTGTAGGATTCATAGAAAAACATTTCAGCACTAGATGACTCAGTTTCCTCGTTAATAAAATAGATATGACCTGACTTTGCCTCATTGATGTTGAATCGATGAATGACAAAGTCACTGTTCTGAACATGTCTGTCCATGTAATATGCTAAATATTGATAAACAGAGGTGTAAGGCTCTCTTTAGTTCATTAAATTCTAATTCCCTTAGGGACATGTAAATTTGAATGCTGAAGTGTTTCACATTTGTACAACAGATATATATTAGAAGCTAAATTTGTAAAGATCCTTGTACACAGTCCCACGTTCCCAAAGTCCCAAACAGGAGATAAAATATTGTAAGTGGCATTATTTGTCTACAGGAATTTATTTAAAAATAGTTCACCTTTCAAGTTATCTGATAAAAATACATTAAATTATCCATAAATCTTGGAAAATCATGCGATCAAATAAAACACCATATGAGATCACTTAAGTTAGCATTAATCACTGTGAAATATATTTTGAAGAACGATGTGTAACAGAATTGGCAAGACATTGAACACCACAGTCAGAATGCCCTTGTTCTCCATTTTTTATTGTTTTTTATTTTGTGAGAAACCCCCCAAAATTTGACAGGCACTACTTCTGTCTTGCTCTCATCTAAAGGTATCCAAGAACTGACATTTCTGAAATCAAGTGACATTTCTGTTGTACAGCTTGGACCTTTGGACCTTTGCATTGTCTATTTAAATTTGTATTAGAATTATTCTAATGAGCAAAAAGAAATTTAGAGTTAGCAATTACAGAGGTTGGCTCAATCAATTTAGGCCAACTGGATAACTCATTCAGTTGTCAAAGTAATTATCTGGTTTGATTGAATGTATTTATTGATACATATGAACTAAAATTACATTTCATTTTTTGCTTTAGAAACATGATGTTGATAAATCTATCTAGGTGACAATGTGGGACTCATTAAAATGTGATTAAGTTCACTTAAATGTATTTTATTTTAGGCATTCTTTAAGGTATAAGATACAGATGCATGCATGCATGCATATGTGCTAAGTCACTTCAGCCATGTCCGACTCTTTGTGACCCCATGGACTTTCACCCACCAGGCTCCTCTGTCCATGAGATTCTCCAGGCATGAGTACTGGAGTGGCTTGCCATGCCCTCTTCCACAGTATCTTCCCAAACTAGGGGTCGAATCCATGTCTCTTATGTCTCCTGCATTAGCAAGCAGATTCTTTACAACTAGTATCACTTGGAAAGGCCATTAAGACACAGATATCATGTGAAAAGTGTGTCTCTATTTGCTTCCGGTATGAGTATTTACACTTGTTAAACATATCTAAAATATAAAGTCAGGTTTGATTGAATCCACTTGAATATGTCAAATCACATACCCCACCAAAACACATTGTGATAGTAAAAGCCAAAGATAAGCTTGGTCTAGAGAGGAAAAACTGAAACTTCATTAATATTTACTAACATTAAAGTAAAAGATAATTCTTTATATTTATATTCTGCATTAACCTGGGATGAATAAAAACTCACCAGCTCTAACATTGTGCAGTGTTCTCAGTAGAAATTCAGTGAATTTTTGTTCTTTATTTTTCTCTCCATTCCTCCATCTATCCATCTATTCCACACGGTTTGAAAGATCTGTAAGTGCAATGTTACAAACTTGCTCAACTTCACTTCTGATGGATAGATTTTAATTCTTAGAGACAATAGACTCTAAACAAATAGGAATAGAAATGGTTTCCTAACTGCCTTCAATTTATAAGTCTGTCTGTCTGCAATGGAAATAATACTTCCTGTTACAAACAGTGATGCTATTTCACTGCATTCATTCCCATCCCCTAGTTTTAAATTTATTCCTAATTACTCTTACACGGCTCAGACGGTAAAGGAGACACTAGCAATGCAGGACTGGGTGTGGAAAATCCCCTAGAGAAGGGAATGGCTACCCACTCCAGTATTCTTACCTGGAGAATTCCACGGACAGAGGAGCCTGGCAGGCTAGTCCACAGGATCGCAAAGAATTGGACATGACTGAGTGATTAACACTTTCAGTTTTACTCCCTTGGGTATGACAGGGAGTGTATTATAAAAATACACCTCTGCAAGTCAGTTACCTAATGCCTTAGTTACCCAAAGATCAGGAAAGCTTTGAAATAACCAATTCTAGGGATTCTATAAGGGTTTACCCAAGACCCAGAACTCTTTAGTTTGGGGGTGGATGAGGTTAGGGGCATTAAAAATGGTAAAACAAAGCAATGGTTTTACTTTTTCACTCTCCACTCATTCATTTAATAAATATTTGACCGTCTAGTTTGAGCCTAAGATCATTCTCCGATCTAAAGGTTCATCTTCACCAGCTCCTCCTCCTCAATCCTCCAGAGTTCTGCTTTGGTTCCTCTTTTCCCTTTACACGTGGACTCTCTAAGCATCTATGCTGGATCAAATGATACTGTCCTCTCTCGCTATCCATAATCTGTTAGCCTGGAGTTGAAAAAGATCAGATAAGTTACTAATGCAAATAGGGAACTAATTGAAACAATTTTGTGTATTTTTCTCTTGGAAGCATTGGAAGCTTTAATAATAGATAAATATATATAATGAGTATATATATACACATACATTACTTGTACACGTAATGCATGTGTGTGATGTAATTTCAGGTCCTGAGGGAGAATTTTCTGCCACAGGGGGCTTTCTTCATCCCTACAGAACCCACCACTCAGGCCATTATCTCTAGAAGCTTAACCCTCTTCCCTCATCTAGCAGGGGATGGTGGGACTGTCCCCCCAAACCAAGGTGGTCACAGGGTTCACTGCACTTCAGGAGAAGCAGGAGTTTGGAAGGAGATAGACTGGCGGGAGACAGGCCACGGGTTGCAAAGAGTCGGACGTGACTGAGCGACTAACACACACTCACAGACTCCTTTTAAAACAGAAAACAGTCTCCTCAGCCTCTGAGCCGTAGCTCCACCGTGGCCTGGAAACCTTAGCCACCTGTTTATTTAAGAAAGTCGCAGCAGGGGCTCCTATTTATAACAACATCCTCTCACTGCCTAAGCCTCTCTCCCTACCATTTCCTGTGGCAAATTTGTTGCTGGATTCCAGAAGAAAAGAATAACTTGAGAGAAACCAAGATTTCTAGATAAGATTGGAAAAACTTAGACTTACTCTCCGAGAAGAAAATGCCCCTTTAGAGCAGAGAGGAGGAGACTGGAACAATCTGTAAAGGCTGCTGGCCCTCAGGGAAGGACAGGCTGCCCCCGCCGAGTGGGGTTAGCGCGGTTGTCTGCTCAGGCACCTTGCAGCCCCCGCCTCCCGAGGCTGCAGGTGGAAGCTTGTGGCTGACGACGTGACTCAGAAGTGGCGGCCAAAACACCATAAATCTGTTCTCTCTGGCAGGTGGTCGAGGCATTGAAAGGGCTGGGCCTTGACAGCAGGAGAACCTGGGCCAAAACCCGAGGGAGTCTTAGCATGGAAAAGCTGACACTTGGCCTGGAAATCAAATTCCAGGCACATGTGGCAATGTGGTTGCTTTTTTACAAGAATGCTCAGGAAAGAGTCTCAGATGCTGCCAGGCCCGGGTCATCTGCTTCCTGCCCTGCCTCTGCTGAGGGTCACAGGCAGGAGAGCACTGGGCTTCTTGCCCTAAAATGCCTGGTGCAATGGGCTGATAGGATTCACCCACGGCCCACCCCACCACTGTCTGAGTGCCTCTGGTGCAGGAGTTCATTCTGTTATTACCCCCTGCTGCTGCTGATAAAGTCCAGGGGCTTCTCGAAGTAATGTTCTTAGACACAACAAATAAAATACATAGGATTACAAAAGAAGCCAAGTTTGTTGAAATTGAGTCATCGAAATATTTTTAAATGTATGAGAAAGAATAACAGCAAGTTCAGGAAGTTAGAAGCCTGTGTGCATACTTTTCTATCAGTTCATTAAAGAACAACATTTTATGAGCAGTACATAATAATAAATGTCATTTCAAAGTAGTGAAGAAGGTGAAAAAACATTTCGACATATCGGCCATAACTGAAATATGATAATATGAATGTGAAAAAATATTTCTACAGGTACTCTTACTGTGATGTAGGTTTGCTGCCTATGGCTACAACAAAACAACTGCTAAATTTCGGTTGTTTTTTTTTCCCCCTGAAGCTCATGGAAACCCTCACTGGAACCCTCATTCTAGTGCTGGTTCTCTAAGTTGCTATTAGCAATCAGGGATCACTCATTTCCTGACTTCCGCAGTCTCCCAGTCTGGAATGTCTGTATCACAAGACATTGCTATTTTATGAAAGACAGGAAAAGATCAAACAATTTTGAGGGTATTCTGTGTGCTGCAACTTTACAAATATTGTCTCATTTAATTCATTCTTCACAACCCAACATTGTATATCTATTATATTTCAGTTAAAGAGAAAAAAGAAAGAAAATCAATTATCAGTCATTCCGTAAAACCCTCACAGCCAAAGGCTGCTGGACCAACCTTGATATATGATTTTCTTTGTACTCTATATTCTTCAAGAAAGGCATAAAATGTTAGGAAATAGTAGGTGACAAATATGACTTCAATTAACAAAGTATAAAGCAATTTTAAAAAAGAACTAGTGGTCAGTTTATTACCTCTTCGAAATGGTTGGTTTAGGCCATTCATTGGCACTAATCACATGACACCATTAAGACAGAGGAAGAAAGTCTGTTGGAGGCTCTTGGGATCCAAGACAGGAATAATTCCTAGTCTTACCTCTGGAATTTGATGTATAGAGATGGTGCCTGGAGCTGCTATAGACAATATATGATCGTGAATGGAGCTCTAGCTGAATAATATGGATCCTTGTTGATTTTGTGGAACCTGTAAATTAACTTACTCCATCCTTCCTCTAGGCATCTTATTATGTGAGATAATAAGTGATCTTATTGCTCAAAGTATACTTGGTTTGCTGTTTCTTGCCCCTGAAAGTCTACTATGATGGTCTCTCATCTATTGATTGTCCTTGACACTGAAGTTTTCTTTGCCTCGATATTTGTTATGTGTCACATTTAATCTTTACCTGGTCAACTCCTAATTAGATAAGTACTGAATTCCTCACCCTCCCTTATTGCTGGTATGGCTATATGACAGCCTGGTCAATCAAATAAATCAAAAATTAGTTGAGAGATTTTGGACAGCAATGGTTTCCCAGTAAAAAGCACAGTTGACTCTCATGGCCCTTCCTTCTGTATTCTTTTTGCCTTGAGTGTGGAAATATTATTTGAAGTTGTAGCCATCTGGCGACTCTGGGATGAGATGCATTTGGGAAGTGCCAAGAGAATTTCAGAGACATCATCAACACTAACATCACTGAGCTGCTGAAACAATATTAGTTACTGCCTAACTCTTGAGTTCTTATTAAGTGAGCAGGAGAAATACGTGTTTCTTTAAGCTACTACAGTCAAATTTTCTATTACTCGCAGCCAAATGTATTTCTTATTGACATGAAGGTATTCAGTAAATATTTATTGAGGATTGGATTAACCACAATGCATCAATTTTGCTCACTAATAAAGAACAGTCTCTCAAGAAACTTCCACTTTCAAGTAAGATAAAGTAGGTCATGAAAAGTCCATTGTAACAGCTCAAAAAAAGATAAAGTATAAGCATTATATTTTAAAGGCATTTCAGAGCTGTGAAAACTACGAAGAATAGATGAGCTAAAATTCCAGGGAATGGAGAGTGGTTCGGAGATGAAATGACACTCACAAGGTTTTTGTTTTTTTTTTCCTCTGGAGGACATTTGTGGATATTGGGTACAGAATGAGATGCAGAACTTCTTATTGGAGAAGAAGTTCACAAAGTATTTTTGGTCAGTTAGTAGCAGGTTAGAATTTTGAAAGATTTTCCCATAAGTCATTCTTTAGCTCTGGGGCTGAGCAAAAGGCTATCAACTAGGTCAAAAGCTTCTAAAACACAGAATAAAATATCTTGCAGTTTTTCAGAGTTTAGTAAACAAAGGTTTTCCATCAAGATGGGACCTACTTTAAGTATACTACTGGTCTTCCCTTTAAGATACTTGCATGATTTTGAGTCTGTTTAGGATAAGAGGTTGGAGAGCTATGATAGAAGCCTCTGAAAGTGAGAGCTGAATCTGTAATCACTTAGATTTGAAGAGATGGAAATCTGCTAGGATCTCAATCAAAAGCCTGGAAGATCACTCCATAAAAACAGAGCAAGTTAAAGACAGATAGAATCTTACCAAAATAGAATTTCAGCCACCCAGTTCACCCCTTTACCTCATCTGTCTGATAGAGGAAAGGGCTACCCATCCCTGGTGAGATATGAAATAATCTGTATCCTTCAGAATTGTACAATGTCTAGAAAGAAATAAAAATAACAAGTCAAAGGAAGAGATAAGAAAATATGATTGATAATTAAATAATAAAAGGAATAATACCAACATTTATAATTAGCATGAATGACTTTAAAATAGTTATGATAAATATACTTAATAAAAATTTTAAATGGCAACATAGATAAAAGAATTAAAATATAATCAAGAACTATACTCATACTATAAAAAATTAAATGAACACTATGAAACTGAAAAATTCTAGTATCTGATATTAAAAACTGACGGGTTGAGTTTAGCAACAGATTGGTCACAGCATACAGAAGGGTAAGTGGACTCAATATAAAATACACAAATAAAATAAATATCCAACAAAATATACACGAACTGAAACAAAGTGAGAAAAAGAATGGAAAAGTACTGCACAAGAAACATGTGGGAAATACGCAACTGGTACATATAAATGCTATTCCAGAAGGAGAGGAGACCGAGAATGTTAACCATTTTCCAAAACTGAAAAAAGTGATCCATCTACAGATTCAAGAAGCTCACCAAACCTCAAGCAGTTATAAATACATAGATAACCACATTTAGACACATGAGTGTCAAACTTTTAAACTTAAACACCGAAGGAAAGTTATAGAAGCTTAATTTTTTTTTTTAATTCAAAAAAAAAGAAATGACTTACATCTGATTTCCCAGAGGAAATGATGGAAGCCAGAAGAAAATGGAACGATTTATTCAAAGGATCATATGGGGAAAATGAAAATATTCTTCAAAGATGAAGGTAAAATAAAATTATTTTCAGAAAAATAACTACAAAAGAAGTTCTCACTGGTGAGACCTTCCTTACGAGAAAATTCAAGGAACTTTTTCAGGCAAAATGAAATGACTCTAGGTGGATCGAGGTGGATCTAGGACTCTAGAAGAGCAAGAGTAGAAAAAAAAAGAGTACCTGAAAGGGTATACATATATGGGTAAATACGTAGATACTATATGTGGATATATATGTGGGTATATGAATAAGCATTGTCTGTAAGAAATGATTATTATGATGTCTGTTGAAGTTTCAAATATGTTATTAAAATACATGACAAAAATAATAGAAAAGGAGGGAAAGGGGCAAATGGGGTTTAAAAGGTCTAAGTGTATTAAGAAAAAGGTAAACATAAATTTGCTTTAGAACTTAATGTAATGCCATAACCTCTAGCATCAGTTCAGTTCAGTTCAGTCACTCAGTCGTGTCTGACTCTTTGCGACCCCATGAATCGCAGCACACCAGGCCTCCCTGTCCATCATCAACTCCCAGAGTTTACCCAAACCCATGTCCATCAAGTCGGTGATGCCATCCAACCATCTCATCCTCTGTCGTCCCCTTCTCCTCCTGCCCCCAATCCTTCCCAGCATTAGGGTCTTTTCCAATGAATCAGCTCTTTGCATCAGGTGGCCAAAGTATTGGAGTTTCAGCTTCAGCATCAGTCCTTCCAATGAACACCCAGGACTGATATCCTTTAGGATGGACTGGTTGGATCTCCTTGCAGTCCAAGGGACTCTCAAAAGTCTTCTCCAACACCACAGTTCAAAAGCATCAATTCAGCACTCAGCTTTCTTCACCGTCCAACTCTCACATCCATACATGACCACTGGAAAAACCATAGCCTTGACTAGCATAGCCACTCAAAGAAGGTGAAAAAAGTATATAATTAACAAATTATAAAAGGTAAGCTGGAATAATAAAAACATATCTGATTAACCAACAAGGAGACAAGAAAAAGTGAAATAATATAAAATAGATGGCCTAAATAGGAAAAGGAAAAAAAAAAAAAAAAAACAGTAAGGTGGTAGGTAACATGCCCTACTATATCTGTCATTACATTAAATATAAATAGATGAAACACTTTAAGTAAAATATTAAAATTGTCAGGCTGGATAAAAAACTAAACTTTACAATATGCTGTGTTAACAAGAGATGAATTTTAAACATCAAGAACAGAAAATTTGAGAGTAAAAAGATGCAAATAGAGCGTAGAAGAACTAACCAAATAAATTGTGAGCAATTACACTTCTATCAGAAAACATGGACCTTAAGGAAATAGGCGTTATTGAAGATAAACAGACATTTCGTGATGTTAGGGAGATCAATCTAAAATGAAATAACTGCAATTTAAAATCTGTGTGTACCTAGTTATGGGGCTTCCCAAGTGGCACTAGTGGTAAAAAACCTGCCTGCCAGTGCAAGAGACATAAGAGACGTGAATTTGATCCCTGGGTGGGGAAGATGCCCTGGAGGAAAGCACAGTAACCCACTCCAGTATTCCTGCCTGGAGAATTCCATGGACAGAGAAGCCTGGCGGGCTAGAATCCATCGGTCGCAAAGAGTTGGACACGACTGAAGCGACTTAGCACTGACGCATGCACATACTTATACAGGTTCAGCATATATAAAGCAATACATGATAGAAATCAAAGAGTCCAAAGGACAAATGCATGATCATAAGGGGACTGTGGTGAATGCAGGTATAAATTGACTGCCCTAGGGCAGGGTTTGGGCCAAATTTTTCTGTCAAAGGCCAAATTGAAAATATTTTCGGTTTTGCAAACCACGTGGTTTGTCACAACTACTCAATTCTGTTCTTGTGGTTTAAAAGCAGTCATTGACATAAATAAATAAATAGCATGGCTGTATTCCAATAAAACTTTATTTATAAAAACAGACGGTGGGGTGGATTTGGGCTTCAAGGTGTAGTTTCCTTTCTCTGAAAGCAATTACTTAACCCAACCCAAGAAAAGAAAAAATAGACTAAAATTAATAAGCCAATAGTAGAGATGTAAACAATCCTAATTCATCTAACAGAAGGCAGAAAAAGAAAAAATCATGGCCAAAAGCAAAACAAAATGTTGTAAAACACAACCAGCGTATCACTAGTGAAAGTCATCTTTTGAGTTCCATTTTCATGTCTCTTGTGGTTATCTCTCAATAATTTCTGGCACTTGATAAGGAAAAAGAAGTATTGCTAACCAAATTCCTAAATCATCAAAATTTACCAGCCTCCAAACTGAGCTCTATCCCTTTATTTTCACACTCACAAACATACAAGCACCCAGAATCCTACTTATGGAAGCTTCTGTACAGTATGAGTTTGCTGAAAGTTTGGGGAAATGAAGAGAAGATTTTCCATTTTAGCCATCCAAGAACTTCAATTTACAAGTCAGCTGTGCTTGATCTTAAAAGTCCTCTGGTAGGGTTCTGTTTTAACCTAGGATGGGCTAGATGGTATGGGCCACTTATCTCACTGAGGAACTAGGAATATCAAGTAAATTGTAATGATTATATTTCTGATGGGTGGGCAAGCTATAGACCACAAGCCAAATCAGTCATTCTCATATTTTTGTATTGTTTCATGCTATAAAATAATACTTAAGTAGCTGTGACAAAGACCATATGGCCAGCAAAGCCAAAAATGTTTACTATCTGGTTTTAACAGGACAGCTTACTGACTCCTGATATATTTAAGAACACCAGAAGGGAGTAAAATTTCAGTCAGAAGAGAAATAGAGAAAATTTGAGGAACCCCAGCTGTCACTGGGGGTGTGTTCTGATTCTTGATGAAGGCGAAAGACTGAGAACCAAGGTTTGGCCTGGGCAGAGGGCCACGATGGGGACCAGAGAAAGCAGCAGAGATTTCACTGGCCACGTGGCACAGAAGAAACGCAACTGGAGATTTGAGGCCTTTTTCCAGAGTTCCAAAGCTGTGTAGGACAGAAGGCCGAAGACTAAGCCCAAACCTTGGCCAAGCAATTTCCCGTTGCCTGGGAGACAAGGTGCCACTGATGGAGGGAACCTGCTAACAACTAGTGAGATTCTGAAGTCCTAGAGTTCTGGTCCATTGACACGGACCATCCATCGCCCTTTTACCCCAGACCAGGGAAGCTTGCTCATCACAGGCATCATGTGTAAAGAAGCCAGGCTCGGACAGGTCATTGCTCAGGGACAGAGAAACAAGACGTCCCACAGTCAGGACCTCCTTTGACAGAGGTGAGTGACCAGCAGAGGACTAAACAGGGAGTAGTTATTGAGAATGTTTTTATTTCATGGTCTGAGGGATGTTCACCATCTAAAAATTTTTATTGAATTATAAAACTTTGGATGCATTACTTTAGTGTTATGTATGTTTTATTTCAGTTACATTTTCCAAAAAAATTAAGCTCGTAGGCTAACTGTCTTCATCTCTTCCCCAATCTACGATTTCTATGAGTTTCTGAGATAGAGTAGCCTGCGGCTTACTTAACTGCCTTTAATTTATGCCTTCAAGGTCACACCATCTACCTCAAGCTGCTTACCAATTTAATTTCCTAAATATAATTTCTCCCTTAAAAATAGCTCTGAGATAAGCTATGAAGTGATTTGACTTCACCCTTCTTCAGAAGTCATGGGCACACTGCATTCTGTACGGGTCAGATTAACAGAGTGTCACATTTAAAGAAGAACATGGAGAGACTGAAACACGTGCAGAGGAGGGCTAGTAGGATGAGGAAGTGTACAGAAAGTATGTTGTATGTGAAACGTTTGAAGGGACTGGGGATTTTCAAGCTGAAAAACAACAGACTGGAGTCAGAGGGGTAGTGAAATCCTTGCTTTCAAACCCATAACATACTTTGAGGAAGAAGGATCCATTTTATTCTAAGTATTTTGAAGGCAGAGCAGGACAAAGTGCAGACCCTTATGGGGAGCAAGTTTTCTTTGAACGCTCAATTATGCATTCACATAAAAAATGGTTCTGTTCTTCATGAACTCAGTTAGCAAGCATTTATTGAATGATAAACATATTACAGGCTCTGCCAAGGGGCTCATAGTCTGGTGCTGAAGGCAGGTATATACAACTGTTCAAATTTGGGAGCTCAGAGAAGAGAGAGTGGGTGAGGAGGAGTATTTAAGGGGGTGAGTTTCAAAGCAGAACCCAGGCTTCTTCTCCCATGCTCTCCACCCACCCAGTCTTCAGGGAAATAAATAGCAATGCCATCCACTCCTTACCCTCTCCTGATCCTCACACCCAAACCCAGTCAGCCTCTCAATTCTATCAATCCCAGCACTAAACATCTCTCAAAAATATTTCTTCATTCTTATTAACATAGTGGAGAAGGCAATGGCACCCCACTCCGGTACTCTTGCCTGGAAAATCCCACGGACGGAGGAGCCTGGTCGGCTACAGTCCATGGGGTCGCTAAGAGTCGGACACGACTGAGCGACTTTGCTTTCACTTTTCCCGTTCATGCACTGGAGAAGGAAATGGCAACCCACTCCAGTATTCTTGCCTGGAGAATCCCAGGGATGGTGGAGCCTGGTGGGCTGCCGTCTATGGGGTCGCACAGAGTCGGACATGACTGAAGCGACTTAGCAGCAGCATTAACATAGTTGACTTTTGGCTCCAATATCCCTTGCCTGAACAGTTTTGTAACATTGTAGCTGTTTTCCTGTCTCCAGTCCTGGACCCTTCAAATTCGACATCACACAGATCTTAAAATCACTTTTCTGAAATAAAAATTGAGTCATGCAAATGTCCTGTGAAAAGTTCATTGTAGGCTCTTGGGCATGTAGAAAAGCCACTCTAGCCTAGAATGGAAGGTCCTTTCCTCTGGGGCTGCTGCCCATCCAAACAGGTCATCTCAGACCAGTTTCCCACTTGTATGTGCCCTACATGACAGGAGTCATGACTCACTGTAGTGACCCTGTCACCCCAAGCTGTTGCACACATTCGCATCTGTATTGACCATGTTTCTTTTACCTGTAACGCCTTTCCTCAGCTCATCCATTGGGACACGCTACTCACCCGCCAGGCGTCAGCTTTAACATCAACTCTGTGAAGTCCTCCCAGATTGCCACACCCGGAAGATGAATATCTTTCTCCTTTGTGCGGCTACTTTCTTTCTACAAGTCTCTAAGGTAATCTGGATTTGCCTCTCTTTCAGCCTATGAGCTCTTGAGGAGCTTCAGTAAGGTTGTATACAATAGTGGACTTGGGAGTCAGGCTGCTCTGGTTTGAACTCTAGTTCCATTCCTTATTAGCTGTATATTTTGGTTTTCCCACATTTGAGCTTCAGTTTCTTCATCTGCACAATGGAGATAATGGTACTGAATGTTATTCAGTTGCTAAGTCATGCCTGACTTTTTGCAGCCCCATGGACTGCAGCATGCATCGAGTTGTAAAAATCAAGTGATATATTACCAGTAAAGTGCTTGGAACAGAGCCTGGCACATTGTAATTCCTTAGTAAATATGATCTGTTATTTTCTATTATTACTGTCTCTGCATGGGAGGTGCATAACTCACAAGATGGTATATGGTAGATCCTTAACCAATATTTAATGTATTTTTTCCAACTCTATACATTGCAAGAAAACATTTGGAACACACACAGACACACATACACACACTGCCTTGAGAACTAGAGCCTGGGAAATTTACCTATCACAGGTATTGCTTCTATTATAGTGGTCCATTTCTGGCCCTCCAAAAGGAAGTTTTTCTTCACAGTCTAATGTCTTAGTGTGACAATCTTCTTGTTGCTCTGTGCAGAGCACTTCTGGAGAAATTCAGTGCATGAAGCTAAAGAGGTGGCTATAGAGATCTGCCAGGGATATTCATCCATAAAATAATAGCAAGGAGGAGGAAACTTGGAGATGAAAATCTCAAACCTCAGGCGGCATTTGACTGCTCTTCTTAACAGCAGGTTTTCATATAATGTGCTGAATTATTTCTGTGTTCCAGTCTGAAGTATAAATACTGTCTTTAAAGCAAAACCCAGAAACTATGAGCTTTCACAACACTAGAATTGGATAGAAAAGTCATATAGTGCAGTCTTTGTAATGGCATTATTCTTGCTGGCCCTGGTAACTCACCACATCAAGACCTTCTAAGACTAACTGGTAAGTTGTTGGATTTTTTTCTTTCAATCTTGGATTCTAAAAATTTTTGTTTGAGGTGCAGAGTGGGTCTTTATATTTCTAACAAAGCTTTCTTAACACGATGGCCAAATTATTTGAAAAATGTTTCCCTGTGGTGATGTCATTTTGAAGGGAAAACATACTTGGGATATGAAGTATTCCCATCAGAAATCTTCGAGATCTTACATCTGTACTCTTAACCCCAAGAGGTTATCAAATGATAGTAGATGATTGTAAAAGGGATGACTTCTAATGGGGTGTTGGCAGGCAGGCTGGCCAACAGTCATAGGTCACCACACAAATATTTATAGAGGAAGTGAAAGCTTCATTTTTGCTTTCACTATCAGACAGCTTTTACAAATGTACAAAGAAAGACTAATGCTCAGGATTAAGATACCCTTGTACATGGGAAATATACAGAAACCAATAGCCCTGGTGGCAGATTCTTATATGGAGTCAAATACCAACTTATAATGATAAAGCATGGGCTGCCTAAAGGATTTCCACAGTGAAAGGAAAAATATCTCACATAAGTAGGCAGAGTCAGGCCAAGAAATTTGAAGAAGTATGCATCATCTGCCCAAAAGGAGCATGAAGAAGCCTATTAGAATGTATAAACATTAATTATAAACTGTGTGAAAACATTTATTCATTGGTGATTTCAAGATGGTTGCCAATATCAGACTCAGTAGAGAAACAAACTTTTTTTTTATTCCCCCCATGCCAAACTATATTATGGCAAGTCTTCTGGTCAGTTATTCATTCACAGAAGAGGATCTACATGATCATAAGCATAGGTAGCTGACAAAAATGAAAGAAAAAAGCTAGACATTTGTTTTCTGGTGGTCTTTTAATTGGCCCATTGGGGAAATGGCATGAAGTTGTAGCCAAGGGGTAGACTCAAACTTTTTTCTGCTCCTTATTAACTCTGCCTTTTCTTAACTTACCTTCTCTAGGTTCCACTTTCATGTTCTATAAAATGAGGATAATCCACAGGGTCATTGTGAGGATTAAATGAGATCATAACAATGAAATCTTTGGCATGTTTCTTGGCATTCAAACATTATTCCAAAATATTTAATTATTACACTATGAAATTAGTGACTAGTGGAAAAGATCACCTTATATTTCATTAAGTTCATTGAATGAAACCTGGTTTTCCTAATTGTGTTGACAAGCCTTCTCATGGATTAATGTCAATGTTTTCAAGCCTACTAAGAGAGCCAAAAGAACCCAGACACCAGACTTCCCAGCTATAAAGAAGGAGAAAGGGCTAATAAGGTCAGGAACTGCCAGCAGTGAAGGCTATGTGTCTGACTTACCGAATAGTTTATGTTGATTCCTTGCTTCATTGCTCGGGGTGACGACTTCTATATGAAGGACAAGAGTATGGTGATGGCAGCACAAATGAAAGTTCTGGGATGAGTCACAGAATAATCACAACAGACCACATAGGATTGCATGTACTCCTGTCAGACAGCAGACTTCTTCAGTGTGCAGATCAAAAGACTATTTAGGAAGATTTATCAATCCACTTCCATGTAGCCAAGAAAACAGAACCCATTAGTGGCAAGGCTTATAGCTGACTGACAGCTCATAAATCTCCAAGTTTGGTAGTGCTAGAAGAATCACAAAATTTCATGTAGCATACCTGTTTACACTTATCCATGGGGAAAATTTATGACAAATACTTTCTTTATACATATCATAATATACAACAACATAAGTCAAATGTTAGCTGGGTACTCTCTAAGTTGAAAAAAAAACTCAAATATTTAAATAATCAATCATTACTAATAATTCTGGCTGTTAATTTTATTTTGAATCACCAATTAAAAAAACACAACTTGGAGGTGCTCAGGTGCTCAGTCACTCAGTTGTGTCAAACTCTTTGCGACCCCATAGGCTGCAGCCCATCAGGCTCCTCTGTCCATAGAATTTTCCAGGCAAGAGTACTAGGGTGGGTTGCCGTTTCCTCGGAGAGTGCTGTTTATTAATAAATGTATTATATGCTTCAACCATCCCATAAATACAGGCACCAATGAGACATTGAATATCTAAGTTTTAGAAAGACCAGACCAAAATCAGGTTCTGTTCTTTATACGTGTGTGTGTGTGTGTGTTGTGTGTGTGTTGTGTGTGTTTGTGTGCGCTCAGCCATGTCCAACTCTTTGCAAACCCAAGGACTATAGCCTGCCAGACTCCTCTGTCCATGGGATTTCCTAGGCAAGAATACCAGAGCAGATTGCCATGTTTTTCTCCAGGGGATCTTACCAACACAAGGATCAAATCCACATCTCTGCATTGGTAGGCAGATTCTTTACAGAGTCTCCTACATTGGTAGGCAGATTCTTTACCACTAGTGCCACCAATATGTAAAATTATCTCTCTTGAGCTAGTCATAATCCAAAAGATGCAATAACTATGGGCTTCCTTCATAACTCAGTTGGTGAAGAATCTGCCTGCAGTGCAGGAGACCCAGGTTTGATCCCTGGGTTGGGAAGATCCCCTAGAGAAGGAAACGGCAACCCACTCCAGTATTCTTGGAGAATCCCACAGACAGAGGAGCCTGGCAGGCTATGGTCCATGGGGTCACAAAGAGTCAGACACAACTTAGTGAGACTAAACCACCAACAACAACCAAACCCAGGTAAGTCACTAAATCAGAGTATTCTTTAAGAGCAATTCCATCATAAAATGAGTGCAGCTATGAATATATGTATGCATCATATATACATGTGCACAAGTTTATGTATAACTAGAGAGAAATATGCAAAGTAACCTAGTTATGGTAACTAGTGACGTTATTGTAGATTCAACTGCCCATATCCCTTCTTTACTACATAATTACTACATTGGTTTTACAGTTAAAATAATATAAGTAATAAAATAGATTGGCCCAGTTGTCCACCTCAGTAAACAGTATACAGTGACATCTCTTTAAGATGATTTAGAATCATGTTGGGATGCACAGTTAACATCTTGTACATCCACATTCGTATAGAAAGTGGAAAAGGAATAAAATATAGTGATCTGAGAAGATGATGTCCCCATGCATTAGTTTTAGGTTTGTGGCTGGTGTAACAAATTACGATAAACAGGGAGGATTAAGGGGCTTCCCTGGTGGCTCAGACGTAAAGAATCCGCCTATAATGTAGAATACCTGGGTTCGATCCCTGGGTCAGGAAGATCCCCTGGAGAAGGAAATGGCAACCCACTCCACTATTCTATCCTGGAAAATCCCACAGACAGAGGAGACTGGAGGGCTATAGTCCATGGGATCACAAAGAGTTGGACACGACTGAGTGACTAAAACGACACTAGGGAGCTTAAAACCACAGAAAAGTGTTTTCTCACATATCTGGAGGCCAGAAGCTCAAAATTAAGGTGTCAGCATGGTTCTTTCTGGAGGCCTTGATGGCATGTCTGTCCCATGCCTCTCTCCTAGCTTCTGGCAATCTTTGGTGCTCCTTTGCCGAGCACTGGAAATTGATGCTTTTGAACTGTGGTTTTGGAGAAGACTCTTGAGAGCCCCTTGGACTGCAAGGAGATCTAAGCAGTCCATCCTAAAGGAAATCAGTCCTGAAAATTCCTTGGAAGGACTGACTGATGCTGAAGCTGACACTCCAATACTTTGGCCACCTGATGCGAAGAACTGACTCATTGGAAAAGACCCTGATGCCGGGAAAGATTAATGGCAGGAGGAGAAGGGGATGACAGAGGATGAGATGGTTGGATGGCATCACTGACTCGATGGACATGAGTTTGAGTAAACTCCGGGAGTTGGTGATGAACAAGAAGCTTGTTGTGCTGCAGTCCATGGGGTCATAAAGAGTCGGACACCACTGTGTGACTGAACTGAACTGAACTGTCTCATAAATGCATCACTCTAATCTCTGCCTCTGTCTTCACATAAAATTCTCTTCTGTATGTATTATTCCTTTCTTTTCTTTCATATGGACAATTGCCATTGGATTTAGATTCTATTTTAATCCACAATCCTAAGATTCTTCACATCTGCAAAGACCTATTGATCCAAATATCATCACATTCTAAGGTTCTGAGTGAGCATACTCAAGCCACTATACTGTGTGATTTTGGAAAAAATCAGCAGGTTTATTTATCACTTTTTATATTCTAGAGAGGTATAACAAATAAAACAAGCTATGTTATTGGCCTGATTCCTTTTCCATGTTGATTATCTGGGAGGTTTAAGTATTTCAGAGGGCCACATGATGTCTATAGTAGGTCTGATAGAATGCTTTTATTGACCTTACTCTTGTTTTTATTTTATATCCTTGGGTTTTGTTTACTTCTTCTCTTTCTTAACTTTTAAATTTATGCATTCTTTGCTAGATTCTTAATAGTCATCTTCATACCTTTTCAGAAAAAGGCAGATTATAAATATCATTTATACCTATTGTGGGCTGATTTATGTCCTCACCTCAATATTCATATTTGAAGCCCTAACCCCCAGTACTTCAAAAGGTAACCATAATTGATGATAAGACTTTTAAAGAGATAATTAAATTAAAATGCAGTTGTAGGGTGGGCCCTTATCCAGTATGACGGGTGTCCTTATAAGGAGTGGGGATCAAAATACAGGCAGAAGGGAAACCATGTGAGGATACAGTGAGAAGACAGTCATCAGCAAGTAGAAAAGAAAGTCTTTAGAAGAAACCAAACCTACTAACACTTTGAGCTTGGATTTCCATCCTCCAAAACCGTGAGAACATGAATTTTTGTTTTTTGAGTCACGCGGTTGAAGCATTTGCTATGGCAGCCCCAGAAAACTAATACAATGCTTAGATAAGTTTTCTCTTAAAATGGAACCAATTGAACTGGCTTTAAAGTCAAGATCTCAGACCACTACAGGGTATTTTGTCAAGTATTCTATATTAGATGATGAGGTATAGTTTGCAGGAAAAAAAACACATTAGGTTGAAATAACTATAATTAAGGCTAGGTTGGAATGTTTTATGAAAACACCTAGCAAAACTGGCAAAAAAAAAATCATAATAACAAAAAGAAATGAATTATTTCACAATTACATCTGAGTGTGCTGTGCTGTGCTCTGCTTAGTCACTTAGTCATGTCCGACTCTTTGCGACCCCATGGACCACAGCACGCCAGGCCTCCCTGTCCATCACCAACTCCCGGAAATGGGATGCTAACCAAAACCAGCAAACAGAAAAGGAAAACAGAAACTAGGAATAAAAGAGAGTAGCTTTAGAACCAGGTCTAAACTTTTCAAGGACTTTGAAAATAGTGTTAATGAAAGCCTAAAACTTCTCGAAAACACTTTTATTAGAAGCTCCGTGGCCTTTCAGGAGGCTGCTGGTTAAAGTTAAAGGAACGTGAGGTATACGTTATTGGAAACATTTAAAAACTCTAAAAAATGGGGAGTCTTCTGTGCTGGCAGAGAGTTGAGCCACCCTGTCCCAGTTGTAATATGAAAGATGAGAATGTAACTGAAGAAATGGATGATCTGGATAAGGAGTTTTCCATAGAGAGTGATAAAACAGCTACCTATTTCCTTCCTGTTGATAAAAGCAAAATGCAAGAGAAGAGTGATAAGATAAAGGAAAGAATGTTAAGTAAAAGGAAGACATGACTTGTTGGTTATGAAATTTTTCACTCTGAACAACAATGTTAAAAAAAAAAAGAAGTAGCTTCTAGGAAAAGATAAAATCCAGAACACATCTAGGAAAGCATTTTTTAAGTTTTTATTGAAGTATAGCTGATTTATGAAAAGTGAAAGCATTAGTCATTCAGTTGTGTCTTATTCTTTGTGACCCTATGGACTTTAGCCCACCAGGCTTCTCTGTCCACGGGTTTCTTCAGGCAAGAATGCTAGAGTGGGTTGCCACTGCCTTCTCCAAGGGATCTTCCCAACCCAGGGATTGAACCCAGGTCTCCCTCATTATGGGCAAATTCTTTTCCAACAATGTATGAGTTTCACTTTCACTACAGTCTCATCAACACCTGTTCTTTCCTGTCTACTTGGTGATAACCACTCTAACAGATGTAAACTAGCACCTCGTTATGATTTTGATTTGCATTTCTCTGATAAGTAGTGATGCTGAACATCTTTTCACATGTCTCTTGGTCATCTCAACATCCTCTTTGGAAAAATATCATTTTAGTTATTCTGCCAATTTTAAAATTTGATTGCTTGCTTTCATGTTATTAACTTGACTGGGTTCTTTATATATTAATTAATTGTTCAACATATGGTTTGAAAAATTTCTCTCCCCCACTGTGGGTTGCCTTTTCTTTTTTCTCTCTTTTTTTGGTATTTTTAATTTATTTTTATTTGGAGGATAATTGCTTTACAATATTGTGTTAGTTTCTGCCATAAATAAACATGAATCAGCCATAGGTACACATATGTCCTCTCCCTCTTGAACCATACTTCCACTTCCCATCCCAATTCACCCCTCTAGGTTGTCACAGAACACTGAGTTTGAACTGCCTGTGTCGTATAGCAAATTCCCACTGGCTATCTGTTTTATATATGGCAACGTATATATTTCCATGCTGCTCTTTCAATTCTTCCCTCCTTCTCCTTCCATGACTCTGTCCACAGGTCTGTTCTCTATGTCTGTGTCCCCACTGTTGCCCTGTAAATAGGTTCATCAGTACCATCTTTCTAAATTCCATATATATGTATTAATATATGACATTTGTTTTTCTCTTTCTGACTTCACTCTGGATAATAATCTCTAGGTTAGTCCACCTCATTAGAACTGATTCAAATACATTCCTTTTTATGGCTGAATAATATTCCATTGTATGCATGTATCACAACTTCCTTATCCATTCGTCTGTTGATGGACATCTATGTTGCTTCCATGTCCTAGATATTGTAAATAGTGCTACTGTGAACATTGAGGTACATGTATCTCTTTCAATTATGGTTTCCTTAGGGAGTTTCCCTGATAGCTCAGCTGGTAAAGAATCTGTCTGCAATGCAGGAGACCCCAGTTCAATTCCCGGCTCAAGAAGATCCCCTGAAGAAAGGATAGGCTACCCACTCCAGTATTCTTGGCTTCCCTTGTGGCTCAGCTGGGAAAGAATCTGCCTGCAATGCAGGAGATCTGGGTTTGCTCCCTAGGTTGGGAAGATCCCCTGGAAGAGGGAATAGCAACCCACTCCAGTATTCTTGCCTAGGGAATTTCATGGACAGAGGAGCCTGGCAGGCTATAGTCCATGGGGTCACAAATAGACATGACTGAGCAACTTTCTTCACCTTCAGTGTATTTTTAATCTCAGTTATTGTATTGTTCATTGCTGATTGTCTGCTCTTTCGTTCTTCTACGTCCTTGTTAACAGTTCTTGCATTGTCTCGATCCATGCCTCCAGTCTGTTTTATGTGCTTCCGTTTTATTTTCACCTTTTGGATCATCTTTACTATCATTACTCTGAATTCTTTCTCAGTTGAACTGCCTATTTCCTCTTCATTTGTTTGGTCTTGTGGCTTTTTACCATGATTCTTCATTCGCTGCATGTTTCTCTGTCTTTTCATTTTGTTTAATTTACTGTGTTTGAGGTCTCCTTTCTGCAGGCTGGAAGGTCATCGTTACTCTTAATTTGGAGTCTGCAGCCTGTGGGTGAGGTTGAACTAGTGCTCGTGAAGTTTTCCTGGTTAGGGGAACTTGTGCCTGTATTCTGGTGGATGGAGCTGAATCTTGTCTTTCTGAAGGTCAGTGCCAAGTTCAGTAGTGTGTTTGGGGCTGTCTATGGGTTTGGTATAACTTTGGTCAGCCTGTCTGCTAATGTGCAGGGTTGTAGCCCTGTTTTGCTGAAGGATTGGTGTGGGGTGTCTGGCACTGGAGCCTGCTGGCCTTTGATGGTGCTTGGTCTTAGTGCCGAGTTGGAGGTCTTTGGAAACACTTTTGCCAAAGGTTCCATTGGGTCAAGAGTTCTTTGGTGGTTCATAGTCCTGTACTCAGGTCTCCCACCCTCAGGGATTCACGCCTGACCCGTTACTGTAGCACCAAGACTTCACAGGTTACACAGCACAGAAGACAAAACCCTTAGACTGTTGGTGAAAGCAAAACGCAGTAGCCCAAGACCCCCAAAGAAATGCACAAAAATCCTCCAGCATTTCTAGGAATGCCTTTGATCCTGTTGTGGGCAGTGTGGGGTCAGCTCAGGCTTAGATCTGGCCTTACTCCAGCTTGTTATTGCTCCCAAAGTCCCCTGTTGTGCTTAAAGTCCACAGCCTCAGGCTATTTGTGGGATTTAATCTGGTGCACCTTTCAAGTTTGTGGAAACTTTTCCACCTTATCAGCTCCCTCCCCAGGGCATATGTCCCTGTCCTAAAATCCTCTAACTGTTTTTTTTTTTTTTATCTTTATCTTTTCCCCTACTTTATTCTAAGGAGATTGGCTGGTATTTTTGGAAGTCTGGCGTCTTCTGCCAGCATTCTGAAGGTGTTCTGTAGAAGTTGTTCCACATGCAGACGAATTTTTTTACATCTTTGTGGGGAGGAAGGTGATCTCCCCATTTTATTCCTCTGCCATATTGGAAGTCCTCCTTGTCTTTTTTTTTATTAATTGTTATCTTTACTGTGCATTAACTTTTGAGCTTGATGTAGTCCAGTTTGTTGATTTTTGCTTTTGTTATTTGTGTTCAACATGTTCAAAAAATCATTGTCAAGACCAATATAAATGAGCTTCTTCCTACATTTTCCTTAGATTTTTATGGTATCGGGTCTTATGTTTAATTTTTGATACAGTTTCAGTCTTTGTGAGTGGTGTAAGATTGAGGGCCAATTTCATTGCTTTGCACGTGTTTCTCTAGTTTTCACAGCACCATTTGTCGAAGATACTGTCCTTTCTCCACTCAGTATTCTTGGCTCCCTTGTCAAATGTTAGTTGACTGTGCCTACCAGGATTTAATTTTAAGCTCTTGATTCTGTTCCATTGGTCAGTGTGTCTACCATTGTGCCAGTATAATGCTGTTTTTATTACTATGGCTGTTTAGCATAGTTTGAAATCAGGAAGTGTGATAACTCCAGCTTTGCTCTTCTCTCTTAGGGATGCTTCAGCTGGCTTTATCCTTTGGCTCCGCTTTAGCTTTTGTGTTGCTGCTGTTCAGTCACTAAGGTGTGTCTGAATCTTTGCAGCATGCCAGGCTCCCTTGTCCTTCACTTTTTAGTTTTTGTGGTTCCCCACAAATTTTAGAATTGTTTCTTCTATTTCCATAAAAACTGCCTTTGATGTTTTGTTGGAAAGTCTGTTAAATCTATAGGTGACTTTGGGTAGTATGACCATTTTAACAATATCAGTTCTTCCAACCCATGAACAGAAGATGTCTTTTCATGTATTGTCTTTTTCAATTTGTTTTATCAAAATCTCGCAGTTTTCATTGTACAAATCTTTCATTTCCTTGGTTAAATGTATTCTGAAGTATTTTATTCCTTTTGATGCTATTGTGAATGGGATAATTTGGGAGCTTAAATTTTTTTTAATTGATTATTTTAAAAATTTTCAAATGCTTCGTCATTATTGTAAATGAATGTGATTTATTTCATTGTGTTGATTTTGTATCTTGCCGGTTTAATAACATTGTTGACTAATTCTGATAGCTTTTGGACCGACTCTTTGATATTTCCTGTGTATAAGATCATATCACCAGCAAATTGTGACAACTTCACTTCTTCATTTTCAATTTAGATGACTGTTACTTGCCTAATTGCTCTACCTAGGATTTTCAGTACTACATTGAATAAAAGTGATGAAAGTGGGCATCCTTGTCTTGTTCCTGTTCCTAGAGGAAACACTTTTGGTTTTTCTCCATTGAGTATAGTATTATCTGTGATTATGTTGTATAATGGTCTCTATTATGTTGTTACATTCCTTCTATACCTAATTTGTTAAGGTTTTTTATCATGAAAGAATGTTGATTTGCCAAATGCTTTTTCTGCATTTAATTAATCGTGTAGCTTTTATCTTTCATTTTATTGATGTGATATGTTATGTTTATTGATTTGCGTGTGTTGAGCTATTCTCACATATTAGGGATAAGTCCTGCTTGGTCATGGTAGAGAATTCTGTCAGAGTGTTCCTGAACTTTGTTTGCTAGTGTTTTATTGACAGTTTTTGCATGTATACATCAGGGATATTGGTCTATACTTTTCTTGTGGCATCCTTATCTGGTTTCAGTATCAGAGTAAGGCTGGTTTTATAGAGTGAGTTTGGAAGTGTTTCCTATTCCTCAAAATTTTGGAGGAATTTGTGAATTATTGGTGTTAATTCTTTCCAAATATTTGAGAGTTATCCACTGAAGCCATCTGGTCTGGATTGCCTCTGTTGGAAGTGTTTTGATTACTAATTCAGTCGCTTGTCATTGGCCTGTTTAAATTTTCTATTTCTCTCTGGGTCAGTCTTTGTAGGTTGCACGTTTGAATAATTTATCTGCTTCTCCTAGAATCTGCAATTTGTTGGCATATACTTTTCAAAATACTCTCTTATGAGTCTATGCATTTCTGTAGTGTCAGCTGTAGTGCCTCTTCCTTCACTTATAATTTCATTTGCGTCCTCTCTTTCCTTCTCAGTCTAGCTATGGGTTTGTCAATTTTGTTTATCTTAGTTTTGTCAATCTTTTAAAATTTTTCTCTATTTTATTTACTTCCAGTTCTGACATTTATTACTTCCCTCCTTCTGCTAACATTGAGCTTAATTTTTTTCTTTTTCTACTTCCTTGATGTATAAAGTTAGGTTGTTTGAGATCTTCCTAATTTGTATGTGTGTATATATATATGTATATATATATAGCTACAAACTTGCCTCTCAGAACTGCTTTTGCTACATCCCACAATAGTTGACATGCTATATTTTTATATTCATTCATTGAGGTAACTTTTTGTTTCCCTTTTGATGTCTTCTTTTACCCAAGAGATGTTTAGATGTAAATTGTTCAATTTCTACATATTTATAAATTTCATTTTCCTCTTTTTGATTTCTAGGTTCATACCACTGTGGTCAAAGAAGATATCTAGCATGATTTCAATCTTCTTAAATTTGTTAATACTTCTTTTCCTATCATATGGTCTATCCTGGAGAACATTCTATGTGCACGTGAGAAGAATATATGCTCTGCTACTATTAGATGGAATGTTCTATATATGTCATTAACCCCACTTGTTCTAAAGTGTGGTGCATTTCCAATATTTCCATCTTGATTTTCTGTCTGGATAATCCATCTGTTACTGATGGTAAGTTATCAAAGTTCCCTACAATTATTGCATTATTATCTCTCTCTCTTAAGACGCGTTATTATTTCGCTCAGCATGAATTCGTGCCTGGTGTTGGGAGTGTGTATATGTGTATATGGTCCTCTCAGCTGACAGCGATTTACCTTCAGTTACGTTCATCTGTGTACAGTAGTTCCATTTTTACTATTTTCCTTTTGTATTTTTGATGCCCCAAATTACCTCTTTTTGTGCCATGATTTCGTTACCAAGTTGTTGTAGCTATATTTATTTTTAATACTTTTCATGTTGTAATTAAGAGTTTAATATGCTATTCTAAAAAAGAGTTACAGTTTTCATATTATGGCAATCTACTGCCTTAATCAGCGATTTTCATGGCTTTTGTTTTTTGTTTGTTTCAACTTAAAGTGCTCTTTTTAAATTTCTTGTAAAGCAGGTCTAGTAGTGGTTAACTCTCTCAGCTTTTGTTTGTTTGGGAAAGCCTTTATTTCTCCTTCATCTCAGAAAGATAATTTTGTAAGATAAAGTATTCTTGGCTGGTTATTTTTATCTTTCAATATTTTGAATACGTTGTTCCACTCTCTCCTGGCCTATAGAGCTTCTGCTGAGAAGTCTGCTGATAGTCTAAGGGTTCTCTTGTTGATTACTGTCCTTTCACCCTGACAGCTTTTAAGATTTATATCACTGACTCTTGACAGTTTTAATATAATGTATCTTGGAGAAAGTCTTTTTGTGCTAACATAATAAAGTGCTAAGTTAGCTCTGTGGATTTGTATATCCTGTTCCTCTCCTATGTTTGGGAAGTTCTAGGCTAGTATTTCTTTAAATAAACTCTCTGCTTACTTCTTCCCCTCTTCTTCCAGAATAATCATTATTCTTATGTTGGCTTTTCTAATGAAGTCTGATAACCCTCACAGAGTTTCTTTATATATATAAAATCTTAGTTATGTCTCCTTGTTCACCCAAATCATTTCTAGATTCCTATCTTCCAGTTCACTGATTCTCTCTTTCATCTTATCTGTTCTATGTCCAGTGAATTATAATACAGTCTTCATCTCATTTGTTGAATTCTTCATCTCCAGAATTTCTGTTTGGCTCTTTTTCAGAATTTAAATCTCTTTGATAAAACACTCCTTCCTTTGATCAATTTTATTCCTTAGAGGATTGCCTTCTTATTTTTCTTGTAGTTTGTTAATTTTCTCCATAACAGCTATTTTAAGTTCTTCTTCAGTTAGATCACAGTATTCCTTGTTCTTGGATTCAGTTGCTGGAAAATTGTCATTTTCTTTTTGTGATGCTGTATGACTATGAACTTTTTATGGTGCTTGACGATATATGCATTCGAAGTAGTGAATACATTTCTTATTAGGCAAGGTTTTGTTTACTTTGATTCTAATAATTCAGTGGGTTGGTAATTAGGGACCTTCTTTTATTTTCCAGAAGGTGGAGCTATAGCACAAGTTTTTGGTTTTTCTTAGCAGAGCTGACTTACCAGCTAAGGTTGGGGGGAAGTGTGTACTTAGCAATTGTTTCCTTGGTTGTGCCCATGGCTTAGTACGGGGATTCCTCAGTAGGGGGTCCTAGAGGTCAGTGGGTAGTTCTTTTGTGAGACAGCAGGAGACATTTTCCTCCAATTCTCTGTCCACCTACTTCCCTTCTCTATCCTCATCCTGAGTCACTATGGACTCTTCTCAGAGAGAGCAGTGGATCCCGCCAGCTGTAGGATATCTGGCTGAGCAGACATCCACTCCCACCTTCTGCTGATCTCCTCTGCCGCAAAGGTCATGCTGACCAACTGCTGGACTTGCTTCTGCCAGTTATGTTACACCACCCCCTTCTCTCTGCAATCTCCTCTTCAATCAAATCCACCTACTTTCACACACACAGGTGAATGGATCTCTCAGGAATCCTGGAATGCTGTGCAGAGGTGTTTTTTTTTTTTTTCTTTTTTGTTAAGAATGTCTGATTAGTTGTTAATCAATGGGGAAAGAAGAAAAGAGTAACTAATGCCACCACGATGCTAACCTCATTTCCAGTTCATCTTTTATTATTACTGAGTAGTATTCTTTGTTGTTGTTGCTTAGCTGCTAAGTTGTGTCCAATTCTTTTATGACCCCATGGACTATAGTCTACCAGGCTCCTCTGGGACTTCATGGATTTCAGTCTGTGGGATTTCCCAGGCAAGAATACTGCAGTGGGTTGCCATTTCCTTCTCCAGGGGGTCTTCCTGACCCAGAGATCGAACCCATGTCTCCTGCACTGTCAGGCAGATTCTTTACCACTGAGCCCCCAGGGAAGCATGGGCATTTGGGTTATTTCCAGTTTGGAGCAATCTTGATGAAAGCTGTAAGGAACATTATTCTTCAAATATTTTTGTGAACATATATGTTTTCATTGGCAATTATGGGGGGTGTATTACCTAGAGTGCAAATTCTGGGTAATAGGTAGATGTGTGTTGAGGTTTATAAAAGAGTTTTCCAAGATGGTTGCAACACTTTATACTTCCATTAGCAGTGTATGAGCATTCCAGGTGTTCCACATCCTCACCATCATTTGGTATTATTCATCTTTTTAAAATTGTATTAACTTCAGTGAAATAAAATCTTATTGTGGTTTAATTTGAATTTCCTGATAATTAATGATGATTATTCATATACTTCCTTTTGTCTTCTGGCATCTGTGACTTCTGATGAGAATTTGGCTATTATTCTTATATTGTTCCTCTATATAATCTTTTTATTTTTAACCTTTGGGTGCTTTAAGATTTTTTTTTATTGGATTTTTAGTCATTTAATCATGATAAGCCTAGTTCTGTTTTTCTCTGTGTTTACCCTGCTTGGCATTCACTCAACTTCCTGGATCAGTGAATTTCTGTTTTTCATCAAATTTGAAGAATTTCAAATATGTCTTCACCTTATTTTCTTTCTGTCCTCCTTTAGAGATTTCAGTTATACAAGTTTGTTTGATGTTGTTTCATAAGTGATTGAGGTTCTTTTCCTTTATTTTTCAAACATTTTTCCTCTTTGTGCTTCAGTTTGAAGATCTATTTGCTGTTGTTTAGTTACTAAGGTGTGTCTGACTCTTTGTAGCCCCATGGACTGCAGCACACCAGGCCTCCTTGTCCCTCACTATCTCCCGGAGTTTGCCCAAGTTCATGTCCATTGAGTCCATGATTCTATCCAGTCATCTCATCCATTTACCTGAGTTCAAGTCCACTGCTCATTTCTAGGGCAGTTTCTGATCTACTACTAAGCCTATTAATAAAGGTCTGTTTTCTGATATTTTATTTTTAGTTCTAAATTTTATATTTTTTTAGAAGTTTCATGTCTGTCCTGAGATTCTCTATCTCTTAATTCATTATAACCATCTTTTCCTTTTGCTAAATCCTTAACATATTTATTATAATTATTGTAAAGTTTTTATCTGTTAATTTCAACCTATCTCATCCATATGTCTCATTCTCTAGACTATACATATTCTCTAGAATTATAGGTCACTTTTTCTGTCTTCTTCACCAGTCTAATAATTTCTGTTTTTTTCTTTGTTTTATTGAGATATAATTGATTCTCAGCATTATGTAAGTCTAAGGTATATAGTATAATGATTTGATTTACATACATCATGAAATGATGTTCACTCACAATTTAGTAAACTCATTTAGTTCACTAAACTTTAGTGATGTTCACAGTTTAGTGAACACAGTTTAGTGATTTCATCTTCTCATGTGGATACAAAGTTAAAGAAATAGAGAAAAAACATTTTTCCTAGTGATGAGAACTTTAAAGATTTATTCTTTTAACAACTTTCCTATATACAATACAGCAGTATTAATTATATTTATCATGTTGTACATTATATCCTTAGTACTTATTTCTCATAAAACTGGGAGCAATAATTTCTTATTTTAAATTTAACAGTATGTTTTATTGCTGAAAACATGCTGGATTTTGTCATTTTTATTTAAAAAGTATTGAATTTAATTTTAGCAAATACCAAGCTACTGAAATATTATCTCATATCTATAGAAGCTTGACTTTAGTGCTTTATTAGGGAAAGACTTATTTTGATTCTGCCTTTAGTTGCAAAAATACTCCCTTTAGTCTTGGAGTATTGTCCTTACTTCTAAGGCGCGGTCCTTCTGGGGTTTTAATGAGAAACCCAAAGTGTTTACTAATTCCTTCTAACTTGCTAGGACTTGAACTTCAAACTCTGTCTCTCCAACACTTTGCCTGCTGACATCTCTTCAGCTCTTTTGCTTCCTGCCGTGCATCCTACTGACTTCTGCTTGGAGTCACACCAAGGACATTCATAGTTTTAGTATCAGTCAAAATTTTGAGAGGAATTTTTATGCAGAAAAATGCTCTTTTCTCCATAACTACCTCCTTTCCAGGATATCCCCCCCTTAATTCCCAGCTGTGCTGGCAGCCCAAAATCCAATCTCCAACTTTTGAACCCAGTAAGGTTAATTCTTTCTGTCTTTTATTTTCATGCAAACTAAAGAGTGACCTTGGGGGAAAAGATGTAAAAATTTGATTCTCACCTGATTTGTATCCCATCTTTCGAAGATTGTATCTCCTTAAGTGTCCATTTGCTTTTGTTTGATTTCCAGTGCCTGCCAAGAGACTATTTTTTAGTCTAGAATGTATAGTTGTCATCAGTGTGAAGGTTAGCTCAACATAAACTGCGCTGCCATTACCAGAACTGAAAGTCCTTTAATTACCTATTTGTTATTTAAGACATTCTGTAAATAAATAAATGTGAAGGCTTATTCAAGAGCTACTTCTAACACTACAATTGTGGTTCCTGGTTTATTTTCTAGCACATGTCTCCATAAACATTACATAACTTCCTCTGAGTCATTTTAAACCATTGAAAAAAAAATCTCACAATGAAGTGTAAACATAAACCCGTTTTGAAGTAGTGCAGAACCTCATTTAATATGTCATCCTTGGCTGCCCTGAGTTCAATGTACGTATCAGGGAAACGAGCAATTCTCCCATTGACTGGAGCAAGTCTCCAACCACCATATTCCTCTGCAATATCATGTAGCTCATGGAAATCTCTTAGTCACGTACACATGCCCACAGTTTATTATGTACTACAGCATCATTAAATTTCCACAAAGCACCAGTAGGTTAACTGCTCTTTTCCAGAAAATTCCATTTTCGGCATAACTTTTTTAAAAGCTGAAAAATGAATTTACCATTTGAAGTTTAGTTGTCCCACAGCTTAAGTTCATGCCATCCAAAGAGAACAAGTAGAAAACATCCAACTTGGGATTGAGAATGTTGAACTTTGTACCTCAGCTGGATTCTGCTTCCCACCCTGGCCACTTTGGATTTTAGAATGTCACTGATGCAGTAAGTTATGAATTTGTGTATCTCCAAGCTAGGAAGTATTTTGATCATTCGCTTCATTTTAAGAGCTGAGGTGGTATGAATCCATCTTCCTTGGAATTGCCAAAATTTGAATGTATCAAATAGATATATATTCACCAGCTTTATTTCAGAATAAGACTTGAGACCCAGTCCCTTGACCAAACTCCACATACTCTTCACATCTCAAGCGCGTGCACACACACACACACACACACACACACACACACACATAATCACACACTCACGGTTTGTTCAGTCCTCTCCTTCCCTCTAGGATGAGTACACAGCTTAACAAGAGAGTATGTATTTCTTTAGCCCTACTGGATTAAAGCAAGAAGCTTACTTCAAAAATACTTCATGTAAGGCTAGAAACTATAAAACTCCTGGAGGAAAATATAGGCAGTGCACTCTTTGACATACATCACAGCGAGGTCCTTTCTGACCAACCTTCTAAAGTAATGTGGAGAAGGAAATGGCAACCCACTCCAGTGTTCTTGCCTGGAGAATCCCAGGGACAGAGGAGCCTGGTGGGCTGCTGTCCATAGGGTCGCACAGAGTCGGACAAAACTGAAGTGACTTAGCATGCATGCATGCATTGGAGAAGGAAATGGCAACCCACTCCAGTGTTCTTGCCTGGAGAATCCCAGGGACAGAGGAGCCTGGTGGGCTGCCGTCTACGGGGTCGCACAGAGTCGGACATGACTGAAGTGACTTAGCAGCAGCTAAAGTAATGGCAATAAAAATGAAATTCAACAAATGGGACTTAATTAAACTTAACCCTTTTGCACAGCAAAGGAAACAATAAACAAGATTAAAAGACAGCCCTCAGAATGGGAGAAAATAATTTCAGATGAAACAACTGACAAAGAATTAGTCTCCAAAATATACAAGCCACTCAATACCAGAAAAACAACCCAATCAAAAAATGGGCAGAAAACCTAAACAGACATTTCCCCAAAGAAGACATACAGATGACCAAAAAAACACATGGAAGGGTGTTCAACCTTACTTATTATTAGAGAATGCAAAATCAGAACCACAATGAGGCATCACCTCACACTGGTCAGAATGGCCATCATTTAAATAATCTATAAACAATAAATGCTGGAGAAAATGAAGCCCCCTTGGTACTGTTGGTGATAATGCAAATTGATACAAACACTGTGGAGATTCCTTAAAAAACTAGGAATAGAACTACATATGACCCAACAATCCCACTACTGAGCATATACCCTGAGAAAACCAAACCTGAAAGAGACACATGTGCCCCAGTGTTTCTTGCAGCACCTTTTACAATAGCTGGGACATGTGAGCTGCCTAGATGCCCATCAACGGATAAATGGATACAGAAATTGTGGTACATATATGCAATAGAATGTTACTCAGCTTTAAAAAAGAATGCATTTGAGTCAGTCTTAATGAGGTGGATGAACCTAGAGCCTATTGTACAGAGTGAAGTAAATCAGAAAGAGAAAGACAAATAATGTATATTAGCACATGTATATGGAATCTAGAAAGATGGTACTGATGAACCTATTTTCAGGGTGGTAATGGAGATGCAGACATAGAGAACAGACATGTGGACACAGTGTGGGAAGGAGATGGTGGGACAAATTGGGAGCGTAGCATGAACACACATACGTTACCATATGTAAAATAGATGGCCACTGAGAATTTGCTGTATGATTTAAGGAACTCAGCCCAGTGCTCTGTGGCAACCTAGAGGGGTGGGATGAGGGGCGAGATGGGATGGGTTTAAGAGGGAAGGGACGTATGTATTCCTGTGGTTGATTCATGTTGATATATGGCAGAAACCAGCACAATATTGTAAAGCAAATATCTTGCAATAAAAAATTTAAAAATATGCTTCTTAATTTTACTGCCTGTCTAAATTGGATTTGCCAAGGATCTCAGGGAGAGACCAAAATGGACAAAAACCTAAAAGCCTTAGAGAAATATTGTTCATTATTTTCTTTTCCCCTTCTCTTTTTACCATCCTACTCCCATCTTCCTAGCAGAAAAAAGGGAAGAGTCTTTTTAGAATGCGAGATTAGGTTTATGCTAAATAACCTGTGGCTCATGCTTCTTCAATCTGGACATAGCTTACTTCTGTGTTTTATCCAACATTTATTTCTGCTAAGTAATAGGGTGTCAGTTTCAGCTAGCTATTGTCTTTTTTCTTCGTGCTATTTATAAAACCATCTGCCCTTTGCGGCAACGGAAAGGCTGAACTGGGCCTTTTGACTTCTCTACCTTCCCAGATGTGTAGCTTCAGATTAAACAGAGGTCCAGAATAAATGTTGTTATAGGCTCCCTCTTCAAGTCTCATCCCTTTTTTTCCAGAAGCTAATAAATTCTGAAAGTGTTGCCACAGCCACTACTGAAGTCAGTCTCTGAAAAAAGGCCTGGTGTGCCTGATTTCTCGTTTGACTACTGTGATCACAGAGAAGAAAAATACAACGAGAACAGAAAGGGCAGCTTCTGACTCATTCCATCGCTTCTCTTTCTAACTAATGTCTCTTCCTTCCCTCCTTCCCCTCTTCCTTTCCTTTTCTTCCTTCCTTCTTTTCATCCTGTCTTCCTTCCTTCCTCCTGTCTCCCCCCATTTCCTCATTCTCTTCCTCCTTCTTATCTTTTGCTCCAATCTCTTCTATTCCCAATTAAAAGTTATTTTATTGCATTTCAAAACCTCATTTATTCATTTAAAAATAAGTTGACTGTTCACAATGTACCAAGCTCTGTAATTAGGACTGGGTTCAAAACACAGCAACATACACACACACACACACAAACACAAACATGGAGCAGAAGGAGGAAACTAGGGAAGCTGCCAGGGCAGTAATAAGACAATCACTAAGGGTGTCAACTTGAAAGGAGCTTGATGCCCTATATTTCTCTATGGTCGATTTGACGTGATTTCAGCTTAGCTCTATGAGATTTCTGCTTCCCAGGTGACTCAGTGGTAAAGAATACGCCTGCAGTGCAGGAGCTATGGCTTTAATCCCTGGGTTGGGAGGGTCCCCTAGAGAAGGAAATAGCAACCCACTCTGGTATTCTTGCCTGGGAAATACCGCGGACAGAGGAGTCTGGCGGGCTACGGTCCGTGAAGCCTTGAGAGTCGGACGTGACTTATCCGCTAAACAACAACAACTATGAGATTTCTACAGCTTTCTAGCTGCAAATTCTGTGATTTCATCCTCTCTGCGTATCAATTTGAACTTTGTTTAAAGAATAGTAAGTTAGAATTGTGCCTGAGAGGTGTATTGTCTTTAAATGCTAAGGTCTTTTTTCTAAATTTAATGTATTTTCTGTACTGTGCTAAATTGCTTCAGTCACATCTGATCTTTGCAACTCGGTACCTGCCAGGCTGTGCTTTCTACTTTTTGTTTTTTTTAACTAACTTTCTGTGTTTTCCGAAATGTATATGAGAAACTTCTCTAACTTTAGTAACAAAGTTATTTTCTGATTATAAAACCAATAATGAATATTCTTATGGTGGAATGATAGAAAATGAATTTTATCCCTCTTTGAAAATTTAGTTCTTATACTAGTGAGTGAGTGAAAGTCGCTCAGTCGTGTCCGACTCTTTGCGACCCCATGGGCTATACAGTCCATGGAATTCTCCAGGCCAGAATACTGGAGTGGGTGGCCTTTCACTTCTCCAGGGGATCTTCCCAACCCAGGGATAGAACCCAGGTCTCCTGCATTGCAGGCAGATTCGTTACCAGCTGAGCCACAAGGGAAGCCCAGTTCTTATACTACTTAAATGTAATCTGTGTAAAATATTTTTAAACAAAGGCATTTGATTAAAAACAAAGTAGAGAAGGAAAAATACAATACAACTAACCTAAAACATTATCTATCTCTATACCCCACATTCTTCTCTAGTTCCTGCCTGTAAGCATACACATACTTACGTGGTCATGGTCATAACGGTGGTAAGACTTTTCTAGTCCTGACATAGGAATATCTTTTGTCATTACCTGATAAGATTATTTCAAATAATAAATAAAGAAGTAGGTGAAAATCTATTTTCCTCCCATAATTCTCCTCTGAGGAAAGTACGATCAGCCGTTTATTGTATTTGCTTCTAGCATTTTAATATCCACGTAAACTCATTTTTTGCTTTTTCTTAAATTCATTTCTTCATTTAATAAAGTATTAAGTGTTAGTATTTATGGCATTAACTTTATAGTTTGCTTTGGGTAGTATAGTCATTTTGACAATTTTGATTTTTTCAATCCAAGAAAATGATATATGTCTCCATCTTTTTGTGTTGTCTTTTATTTCTTTCATCAGTGTCTTATAGTTTTCTGTATACAGGTTTTTTGTCTCTTTAGGTAGTTTATTCCTGGGTGTTTTATTCTTTGTGTTGCAAGCAGAAACAGGATCATTTCCTTAATTTTTTTTTCTGATTTTTCATTGCTAGTGTATAGGAATACAAAGGATTTCTGTGTATTAATTCTGTATCCTATGACCTTACTAAATTCACTGATTAGCTCTACTAATTTTCTGGTAGCATCTTTAGGATTTCTTATGGATAGTATCATTGTCATCTCCAAACAGTGAGAATTTTACTTCTTCTTTTCCAATCTGGATTCCTTTTATTTCTTTTTCTTCTCTGATTGCTGGGGCTAGGACTTCCATGGGGTTTCCTTAGTGGCTCAGACGGTAAAGAATCTGCAATGCAAGAGAACTAGGTTTGATCTTTGTGTTGAGAAGATTCCCATAAAGAGGGGATAATTACCCACTCCAGTATCCTTCCCTGGAGAATTCCATGGACAGAGGAGCTTGATGGGCTACAGTCCATAAGGTCTCAAAGAGTTGGACATGATAGCAACTAACACTTTTGATTTACAGAACTACATTGAATAATAGTGGTGAGAGTGGGCACTCTTGTCTTGTTTCTGATCTTAGAGGACATGTTTTCAGTTTTCCATCACTGAGTATAAAGTTTGCTATGGATTTGTCATGTATGGCCTTTATTGTGTTGAGGTATGTTCCTTCAATGCCAATTTTCTGGATAGTTTTTTGTTTGTTTGTTTTATCATAAATGGATGTTGAATTTTGAGGAAAGCTTTCTCTACATCGATTAAAATGATGATATGGTTTTTAATCTTTCAATTTGTTAATATGGTGTATCACATTGATTGATCTGCATATATTGAAGAATCCTTGCATCCCTGGGATAAATCCCACCTGATCATGGTGTATGATCCTTATAATGTGCTGTATACCCTGAGAAAACCACAATTCAAAAAGACACATGTACCCCAGTGTTCACTGCAGCACTATTTACAGTAGCCAAGACATGGGAACAGCCTAGATGTTCACTGACAGATGAATAGACAAAGAAGATGTGGTACATACATACAGTGGAATGTTACTCAGCCATATTGAAAGAATCGTAAAATAGATTTGAAGCTGTAACACAGGAGCCCAGCTTGGTGCTAGTGACAGAAGTGGAGAACAAGGCAACCATGGTTCATATCCTTATAGCTTTGTGCTCTGGTGGAGCTGGGTATGATGGTCATTGAGGAAGAAGGTTAAAATTGGTTGTTGATGTGTTTTATGATGATGGGCATCTTTCCATGCCATAAGCTAGTTTATCATTTTAATAGCTGTGTAGTTGTCCATAGAATTGTTCCAGTAATCATAATAGAAAGAATTATAACATTTATTGAGTGCTCATTGCATTCCTGACACCGTGCTGAGTAATTTCTGTGGTTTATCTCACTAAAGCTTCGCTCATAGCCATCGATAGCTAGGTTATATTATTTTCCCTATTTTACAGGTTGAGAAACAACAGGCTTATGCAAGTATAGAATCTTGATTAAGTTCTCACGGCTAGATAGAACTAAAATGTAAACTGAGTCTTCTGACTTCAGAGCCTGTCCTTCTAATTTTGCTGTGAATGCCCCATAATGCAGTTATAAAAATGCTTTTGAATGAACGGGCTATTTCTAGCCTTCCCATTTGTAAATAATGTAGCAATGAATATCTGTGCACATGTTATTGTATAAATTTGTATTGGAATCTTTAAATTAAATTGGGATCAAAATTTTTGAATTGAATTGGTACTTTTGGTTTAAAAGAATATATATAATTTTTATGCACATTGTCAAATCATCCTTCTCAAAGTAACAGTCCAATCTCGAGAGTTCAAATAGCCAAATTACCTTTTAAAACAACCATTTTTGAGAATTTTAAATTATTTTTTAAGTAATATAGGTTTACTTAGAATGTAATAGTCATGATTAATTAGACAGTAAATGTAAAATACACAAAAGCAATTAATAAATGCTGCTTATCACCATTGTCAGAGCAAATCAAAAGCTGTTATTCTCATTATATTCATTATACTCCAGGGACTGGACATGTTGCAACCGAAGCTCAATAACTTTGGATGATAACTGTTAGAGCCAGTTCTATTGTCCATTGTCATTCATATTTGAAATACTTCAAAAGTTCAGATTTTAAACAGGAGGATTCATGAACCACCTTCCTAAGGAGGGTTGCTTGCTCCAGTACATTCAGCAGAACGATTGGGTCACGTGTGGATTAACTGGGAGTGGCTTATCTTGTTCTTCTGCTCTCTTCGTATTCCCTGTGACTACAGCCTCTGGGTTTTGTCCTTTCCTTATTGCAACTTGAAGGGAATTTTGTAACTCCAACTTGCAATGAATCATTGGACAGTAATAGTGAAACTTCCCATGTAAAGCTAATAAACTTCTCTGAAGTCTGCAAAGCTAAGGAACAGCCACCTTTTAACTCATTCCATGATCACTATTGTATACGCCACCTAAGCTACAGGAAGGAGAAATGGGGTCTGACAGTTCTTCCACAGCAACTGTATAAGCTCATTTACTATTAGTACTGGAAGGCATCTGAATCAGTATTCATTCCTTTGAAATCTTTAAGTTGAGAAAAGCAAGTTAAGTTCCCATTTGGCATTGAATTTTTTTAATGAATATTAAAATTTTTTTCAAAATGTATTATCTATTTAAATTTTTAAAATTAATCTTTTATTGAAGCTGTGGATTTGGTATTTACCTTTGAACTTCAGATTTATCTTTCATGAAAGATCAACAATCTATAAAAGTGCTAACATTCATAAAAGTGAAGGTGAAAGTTGCTCAGTCATGTCTGACTCTTTGCGACCCCATGGACTATAAAGTCCATGGAATTCTCCAGGCCAGAATACTGGAGTGGGTAGCTTTTCCCTTCTCCAGGGGATCTTCCCAACCCGGGGATCGAACCCAGGTCTGCTGCACTGAAGGCAGATTTTTTACTAGCTGAGCCACAAGGGAAGCCCCAACATTCATAACACAGAGATGATAAAGTGTAGGAAGCTTATGGGCATCAAGGTGAAGAGAATGGCTTTAGAGAAAGGTAGATCTACCTTAGTGAGGAAATGCTTGTCCCCTACAATTAAAAGGCAAGGCAAGGCAGGGAGCCTACAGCCAAAAGAGGAGAATGCCTTGAAAAGGAACCTATCTACTTATAATGGCACTATTTATAATAGCCAAGGCATGGAAGCAACCTAAGTGTCCATCAACAGATAAATGGATAAAGATGTGGTACATATGTACTATGGAATACTGCTTAGCCATTTGCAACAACATGGATGGACCTAGAGATTGTTCACTTACTAAGTGAAGTAACTCAGAGAAAGACATGTTATGTGATATCACTTATATTTGAAATTTTTAACATAGTACAAATTAACATATTTACAAAACAGAAACAGACTTCAGACATAGGAGGAAAAAAAAAAGTATGCTTCCTAAAGGGGAAAGTGGGGGAAGAGATATATTATAAGTATGGGATTAACAGACGCACACTACCACATATAAAGCAAACAACAAGGATTTACTATATAGCACAAGGAACTATTTTCAATATCTTGTTATATACCAAAATGGAAAGGAATTTTTAAAAATAATATAGCTATATATAAATTTATATATATCTATATGTCTAACAAAATTACTTTGCTGTACACCTGAAACTAACATAGTATTGAAATCAATTATATTTCAATATACATATTATATTTCAATGTAAAAGAAAAAAAAACATAAGCCTGTCTGAACGTCTGGGGTATTTTTGCCATCATTCATGATCCTCTTTGACCTTCCCTCTCCCTCTTCTTATGGCCCCAAACTCAGCGATCTGACTGTTTCACATCTCAACGAGTTATTTTAGTGTTATGTAGAGACAGCCTTAATTAAAGTTTGCATGTGGTGAGTGAGAAAGAGAAGGGCGTTTAAATTCATTGAGTCAAGACCTGTTAGGAAAAAAAAAGAGTGTCAGAATGACACAAGGAAAAGGAGGGAGGTGCAAAAAGCCATTTGGTTTGATCTCTGTTAACTCAGGCCAGGGAAGCTGTAATGCCGAGGCCCGAGGGGGCGAGCTAAGGACAGGCTTTCTGCCTTGTCTTTCAATGTGTTCGGTTTTATTAGTTTAGGCCGGGCAGCTGCTAACATTACTTTAGTATCTATTTTGTGAGTGATTATGTTGTATGCATGGGCAGGGGGTCAGGCAGGTCAAGTCTTTCTGCTCCAGACCATCTCTGCATGAGGCTTTTGCCTTCAGATCTCACTGAAACTTGCCACCTGTAAAAGCAGACAACCTAATAGGAAAAAGAGCAGCACTTAAAATGCTGTTTTTTCTCTACCGGGCTCGAGTGTAGAGAACGTTGTAAAAATATTTCAAACTGGATTTTTTGTTTTGGTTGTGTTAACTCTTTGTTTGACCGTCGTCACCATTTTCCCACAAAATTTACTTTTGGTAACCAGAGATGTTTTGGAGAAACTGAATATTATGTCTGCAAACAGAGAGAAGCAGTCAGAGAAACCCAAAGGGAGGCTCGAAAAGGCTCTAATTGCTTAAGCTCATCTGTTGTATCACGCAAAGACCACAACTTTGGAAAATTAAAAGTCTATGTTTTAGGGCCTCTCTTTCATTCCTATTCAAATGAAACATCCGTGAAACTTTAACCAGCTCCAAACACAATATTTGTGATAGTCAGCACCTGGGAGAGGAAAGGAAGTAGTCTAGATTTTAATCCTAATTTCTTGTTCACCTGCCTATGTGACCCTGGGCTCATCTTTATGCCTCAGTGGCTCAGTGTAGTTTTTCAAAACGCCTACTTGCCACACTCTTCAGGAGACTGAACTCATTTGTTCACTATTACTGAGAGCTGTTAGGTTATTTGTCAGGAATGATGGGCCCATGATGGGGTAAGGAGGCAGCAGTAGAGATGGCTCACAAGCTTTCACTCTCTGAACTTTGGTTTGTCCAGCAAAGTCTTCATTTTGTACCACAAATCCTATCATTTGAATAGGAATGAAAGAGAGGCCCTAAAAGATAAACTGTTAATTTTCCAAAGTTGTGGTCTTTGTGTGATACAACAGATGAACTTTGTGTAACCAGTAGGGGCTCAAGGCTGGTGCAGAACCATGGGGTCAGTTCAGTTCAGTTCAGTCGCTCAGCTGTGTCTGACTCTTTGCGACCCCATGGACTGCAGCACACCAGGCCTTCCTGTCCTTCACCAACTCCCAGAGTTTACCCAAACTCATGTCCATCGAGTCGGTGATGCCATCCAACCATCTCATTCTCTGTCGTCCCCTTCTCCTCCCTCCTTCAATCTTTGCCTGCATCAGGGTCTTTTCAAATGAGTTAGCTCTTCACGTCAGATGGCCGAAGTATTGGAGTTTCAGCTTCAACATGAGTCCTTCCAATGAACACCCAGGACTGATCTCCTTTAGGATGGACTGGTTGGATCTCCTTGCAGTCCAAGGGACTCTCAAGAGTCTTCTCCAACACCACAGTTCAAAAGCATCAATTCTTTAGCGCTCAGCATGGGGTAGGGATGCACATTTAATAAGAAGAGCCGTTGGCTTTACTTCTTTGTAGATTGCCTAATGCTCTTGTGGGCCTTGATGCTCTGAAACTACTCCAGCCTTCCATCTAACCTCTTTGCAAAGCTCTCTGGATGTTTCTTCCTTTAATCACTCAACAATGCCATGTCAGACGTCAATTCTTCATGCATTTTGCTGTGGTGCTCTAGTGCCCTATACAAAATCCACGCACTCATGAACCTTCTACCATCCAGTGAAGAGGATGCGTGTTCAATAGTTCAATAAGTGAATACACACGATGTGAAGGAAAGCTTAGGAAGATAAGAAAATGGTAAAGTGTGTCACCTCTGATGAGGAAAGAGCAAGCAGAGACTTGGATTAAGCGGAAGACTAAACCAGGCAGATCTATGGGGAGGAGCATTCCAGGTGAGGGAACACACTCAAAGACCCCAGGGTGGGAAATGTTTGGACTGGGGTCTGCTTTCCAATGTGCAATGTGTCCAGTGTTGCACCGTGTGGGAGAGCAGACTGAGCGAGGGGGACAGAGGAAGGGGATAAGTTTGGGGAGGTAACAGGAGCCAGGTGGTAGTGTGGGAGCTGTGGGACAAGTGACACACTGTATTTGATATTGAGTGAGACAGGGGGAAACCAATGGACTGTTTTGATCACAGACGTGTTATGACTGATCTGACTTTGTCTTAAAAAAGACTACTTGGTGCTCTTTAGAGACTGAATGGAAGGCGTCAAGAGAGTTAGGAGTGTAATTCAGTGGAACAGGTGAATGATAACAGTGATGCAGATTAGGATACTAATACCAAAAGTGGTGAAAAGTAGTCTGATATGGCAGGCCTTCAAATGTGGAGGTGAAAGGACAGATGGTGGCTTGGGCGTGGGATACAAGAGAGGGAAATTGAGAATGACAGCTGAGGGGTAGGTGGGTGGGTGTGCCATTACAGGGAAAGAGCATCACAAACAAGGTGGGGCAGTGAGCTCTGGGGCTTCAGAGGCTGGTGGAAAAATCTAAAACTGTATTTCAGGTGTGCCTTAGGAATAAGTCTGGAAAGTAGGGTGCCTGCTTTTTAAGGTGAAGATAATTTGTAGTGGATAAAGGTTTAAAGATGGTCTCATATGGGCCAGAGATGAAATGGTGTGTTTTACAAGGAGGAAGCCACATCTACGCTGTGACTCTTGGACAGGACAATGTCACCATGAGGCAGATACCTGCTTTTGGCCAATGTGGTCAATACTGACCACTGGACCCCAAAGACTATTGGGTCAGGATAGCAGTGGACCTCTGGTTAGAGTCCTTGGTGTCTAGGGTTTCAGATGCTGTTCTAATAGCAGCTTGATCAGAGGTGAGACAGGCTAACCTGATGCCCAAATCTGGAGGTCCTATCCTGGGCACACCTGACTGTTCTCTCCACAGAAAAGCAGCAATGGCACTAGAAGGTCTTCTTGCAAAGTAGGTGGAACAAAAGGGGCTGAAAAGCCCAGAGTAGGCAATACCCAGAAGTTTGATGGTCTATAACCAAATCACCATACAGGGGATTTGCAGGTAGAAGTGTTCCACCATGGAATGAAACTAGGGTAGGAGATTGTGTTAGTTGCTCAGTCATGTACAACTCTGCAACCCCATAGACTGTAGGCTGCCAGGCTCCTCTGTCCATGGGATTTCCCAGGCAAAAATACTGGAGTGGGTTGTCATTCCCTTCTCCAAAGGATCTTCCTGATGCTGGGATCGAACCTGGGTCTCCCGCATTGCAGGCAGATTCTTTACCATTTGAGCTACCCAGAAAGCCCAAAGGGTGGGAGGTTAAAGGATGCTAATTTCTTCCTTTGTTACTCCCTCTCTTTCTTGCTTTTCTTTCCCCCATTCTTCCTTCTCTCCCTCTATCCCCTCATCTCTTGCATTAAGCAATTTTGCTTTTAGCAAACACTTGTGCAATGCCTGCTGGATATCAGTCACTCTGCTAGGTCTCAGAGACACCTAGACAAAGTATAGGCTTGAGGGTTGCCAAGAATCAGACACAACTGGGAAACCAAACAATGATCTTCCTGAAGCAAACAATTCAGTGGAGGCTATTTCTCTCCTGGGTCAGTAGAACAGGCAAAAGAGTTGGGAGGGGGGGCCCCACAGGTTACCTGACCACACATATCTGGAGTCCATTTCAGCATAAAATATGAAACCACCCTGCTCTAGGATCTCTTTGTTCTCTTTTATGTTTCTGGTCAGTGAACGATAGGCCTTCCTTCTCCGCAGGTTTATTTCAAGTCCATCATATGCACACCACTCTCAGGCTCCATTTTTACGGTGGAAGAAATTGACCCATCATATGAAAGGACATGATTATTGGCTTCATGCCTTACAAGAAAATCTTCAGCTTGTTTTTGTTGAAGGTAGTATTTTTATTGACATCCTAGATGGGAAAAAATTAGTGGTTAAGAGAATGGATTCTGGAACCAGACAGATATAGGTTGAATCTAGGCTCTGGTATTTAACCTCTGTGTGATCTTGGACAATTAACTTAGACTAGTCCATTCAGGTATGACCTAGATCAAATCCCTTATGAGTATACAGTAGAAGTGACAAATAGATTTAAGGGACTATATCTGATAGACAGATTGCCTGATGAACTATGGACAGAGGTTCATGACATTGTATAAGAGACAGGGATCAAGACAATCCCCATGGAAAAGAAATGCAAAAAAGCAAAATGGCTGTCTGAGGAGGCCTTACAGATAGCTGGGAAGAGAAGAGAAGCGAAAAGCAAAGGAGAAAAGGAAAGATATTCCCATCTGAATGCAGAGTTCCAAAGAATAGCAAGGAGAGATAAGAAAGCCTTCCTCAGCAATCAATGCAAAGAAATAGAGGAAAACAGCAGATTGGGAAAGACTAGAGATCTCTTCAAGAAAATTAGAGATACCAAAGGAACATTTCATGCAAAGATAGGCTCGATAAAGGACAGAAATGGTATGGACCTAACAGAAGCAGAAGATATTAAGAAGAGGTGGCAAAAATACACAGAATAACTGTACAAAAAAGATCTTCACGACCCAGATAATCATGATGGTGTGATCACTCACCTAGAGCCAGACATCCTTGAATGTGAAGTCAAGTGGGCCTTAGAAAGCATCACTACGAACAAAGCTAGTGGAGGTGATGGAATTCCAGTTGAGCTATTTCAAATCCTCAAAGATGATGCTGTGAAAGTGCTGCACTCGATATGCCAGCAAATTTGGAAAACTCAGCAGTGGCCATAGGACTGGAAAAGGTCAGTTTTCGTTCCAATCCCAAAGAAAGGCAATGCCAAAGAATGCTCAAACTACCACACAATTGCACTCATCTCACATGCTAGTAAAGTAATGCTCAAAATTCTCCAAGCCAGGCTTCAGCAATATGTGAACCGTGAACTTCCAGATGTTCAAGCTGGTTTTAGAAAAGGCCGAGGAGCCAGAGATCAAGTTGCCAGCATCTGCTGGATCATGAAAAAAGCAAGAGAGTTCCATCTGCTTTATTGACTATGCCAAGGCCTTTGACTGTGTGGATCACAATAAACTGTGGAAAATTCTGAAAGAGATGGGAATACCAGACCATCTGACCTGTCTCTTGAGAAACCTGTATGCAGGTAAGGAAGCAACAGTTAGAACAGGACATGGAACAACAGACTGGTTCCAGATAGGACAAGGAGTACGTCAAGGCTGTATATTTTCACCCTGCTTATTTAACTTATATGCAGAGTACATCATGAGAAACGCTGGGCTGAAAGAAACACAGCTGGAATCAAGATTGCTGGGAGAAATATCAATAACCTCAGATATGTGGATGACACCACCCTTATGGCAGAAAGTGAAGAAGAACTAAAGAGCCTCTTGATGAAAGTGAAAGAGGAGAGTGAAAAAGTTGGCTTAAAGCTCAACGTTCAGAAAACTAAGATCATGGCATCTGGTCCCATCACTTCATGGGAAATAGATGGGGAAACAGTGGAAACAATGTCAGACTTTATTTTTGGGGGGCTCCAAAATCACTTCTGATGGTGATTGCAGCCATGAAATTAAAAGACGCTTACTCCTTGGAAGGAAGGTTATGGCCGACCTAGCTAGCATATTTAAAAGCAGAGACATTACTTTGCCAACAAAAGTCCATCTAGTCAAGGCTATGGTTTTTCCAGTGGTCGTGTATGGATGTGAGAGTTGGATGGTGAAGAAAGCTGAGCAAAGAAGAATTGATGCTTTTGAACTGTGGTGTTGGAGAAGATTCTTGAGAGTCCCTTGGACTGCAAGGAGATCTAATCAATCCATCCTAAAAGAGATCAATGCTGGGTGTTCGTTGGAAGGACTGATGTTGAAGCTGAAACTCCAATACTTTGGCCACCTCATGCGAAGAGATGACACATTGGAAAAGTCCCTAATGCTGGGTAGAATTGGGGGCAGGAGGAGAAGGGGACGACAGAGAATGAGATGGTTGGATGGCATCAACTTGATGGACATGGGTTTGGGTAGACTCCGGGAGTTGGTGATGGACAGAGAGGCCTGGCGTGCTGCAATTCATGGGGTTGCAAAGAGTCGGACACGACTGAGTGACTGAACTGAACTGAACTTAGACTTTCTCAACGCCAATATCCTCACTTGTAAAATAGAAATAATAATTACTCTGAACTCATGATGTTGGCAGAGATATCAAATAAGATGGGGTAGATGAAATGTTGGGTACATAATCAACACTCAATAAATAGCTCCTCTGAGTTATGAAATACCAAATCCACAAGGGCAGGGTTTTTCTGTGCCTCTGTATCTCTTAATTCTCCCCATGTTTATGTAATATCCATTACCCAGGAAACTTATTATATGTGCCCAAATTATCTTATAACTCTCCTCACAGAATAATCACTAAGGGAAAAAGATGCAAGATGAAACCAGGGGATTCACTATAAACATGTGGTTAGCAGCCAAATGCAAATTGATCTCAATTGAAGGGATCTGATAAGGAAAAGCAATTTGGGGAACACTGTGATCATTACCTAGCCGCAGGAGGATAACCACACAATACAAATAGAGTTACTTAAGAACAAAAATCCTTAAAATTTTCACTGGAAGCTTAAAAAAATTTTTTGTATTGCACATTTTGTTACTGCTGAACTGAAAATGTGGGTATTAGTCGCTCAGTCATGTCCAACTCTTTGCTACCCCATGGACTGTAGCCCACCAGGCTCCTCTGTCCATAGGATTCTTTAGGCAAGAATACTGGATTGGGTGGCTATTTCCTTCTCCAGGGGATCTTCCCAAATTAGGGATTGAACCCAGGTCTCCAACATTGCAGGCAGATTCTTTACCATCTGAGCCACCAAGGAAGCCCCAATAGATTTCTTAACATATGCCAATTCCAACTGATGGGCAGTAGCTTCTGGGAGAGCTGTGATGAAGACCTCTGAGGTTTCACCCGGGATCCATGGTAAAGAATGCGGGGACCCATGTGCAGCATCTGGCATGAGCATAGGCATGGGGAATGCTGGTACAATGCTCTGTGGTGGTTCCTAGTGTACACTCTGCTAGCCTAGAGACATTTCCAGTTTTAGTGATGCTAAAATGAAACAGAAGTATCTTTGTTTCAATACTTTATCTAAACTCTTGTTAGGTTTTGTTGTCTATTTTTTTTTATGGGGAAGGTGGTTTTTGCATAGATTTATCCCTTTAATGGGCTTCCCTGATAGCTCAGTTGGTAAAGAATCTGCCTGCAACGCAGGAGACCCTGGTTCAATTCCTGGATTGGGAAGATCTGCTGGAGAAGGGAAAGGCTACCCTCTCCAGTATTCCTGGGCTTCCCTTGTGGTTCAGCTGGTCAAGCATCCGCTTGCAATGTGAAAGACCTGGGTTCATTCCCTGGGTTGGGAAGATCCCCTGGCGAAGGGGACAGCTACCCACTCCAGTACTCTGGCATGGATAATTTCATGGACTGTGTAGTCCATGGGGTCATAAAGAGTTGGACATGACTGAGCGACTTTCACTTTCATCCCTTTAGTAGAAAAACCCTTGGAATCTGTGTTCTGATATTATCTGCTGCTGCTGCCAAGTTGCTTCAGTCGTGTCCGATTCTGTGCGACCCCATAGATGGCAGCCAACCAGGCTGCCCCGTCCCTGGGATTCTCCAGGCAAGAACACTGGAGTGGGTTGCCATTTCCTTCTCCAATGCATGAAAGTGAAAAGTGAAAGTGAAGTCACTCAGTCGTGTCCAACTCTTAGCGACCCCATGGACTGCAGCCTACCAGGCTCCTCCATCCTTGGGGTTCTCCAGGCAAGAGTACTGGAGTGGGTTGTCATTGCCTTCTTCACTGATATAATCTAGATTAATTCAATTCAGAAAGAACTATAAGTACATCTGTAAGTACATTTGAGACATGTACAGAAGGGGCAAAGTGACTATAAAGGATAATTACTCTAAAGGAGAAGGTGAACTGGTAATCCAATGGAGAGAAGCTTGAAGTGAAGAAGAGTAAATGTTGAAATCATTGAAAAGAACATACTCAATACGGAGACCAGAAAACAGAGCTCTGCTCAGAGTTACATGTATTTTTAGGGAAGAAATTAGAACAATTAAGGGGCATGCATGCTAAGTCACTTCAGTCGTGTCCGACTCTTTGGGACTCTCTGGACTGTAGTCCACCAGGCTCCTCTGTCCACAGGATTCTCCAGGCAAGAATACTGGACTGGGTTGCCATGCCCTCCTTCAGGAGATCTGCTCAACTCAGGGATCAAACCCATGTCTCCTGTGACTCCTGCATTGCAGGCAAAATTCTTTACCTCTGAGCCACTGGGGAAGCCCACAATTAGGAGGAAGTCATAGTGAAAAATTTCACAACAGAAAAACTTCTTAAATTGAAAAGGAAAAGAAAAAAATTTCAATCTCTAGGTCAAAGTATATTGCTTTGGGAAAAAAAATGCTAATTTTAATGTTGGTTAGGTGCAGAATCATGACTTTTTAAATTTTTATATGGATGAGCCAGTGAACAGATAACAAATATCCCATTAAATAAATCAATCAAAGTAGAATTATTAAAGCACTTGAGCAAACAGTCAATTTTTACAAAAAAAAAAAAAGAATTCATTGCAAATGTCAAATATAATCAAGCAGTAACTTAACCTATTTTTCTAAAATGTTTTAACTTTCCTATTGGCAATTTACCATAAGCTGGATACCCACTTGATTGGGATATTATCAAATGAACTATTAGGGTCAAAATCCCTACCATTTCTGAGAATTTGTATCAATATAAATGATGATAAAACATAAAATAAAATGATGATACTAAGTTCCCATGCATTGAGTGCTGACTTGTACCAACTTCTATACTAACTCTTCCCACATTTATCTCTTTTACAGTTAGCCAGACAAATTAGTGCTAAATCTCTATTCTAAGTTAAGGGCCTGAGGTCTTTGAGAAATTAAGAGTTGGGATTCAAACTTCAATTTGATTCTGAAGCTTTAGTTTGTTTTTTTTTAAAATTTATTTGTTTATCTGTTTTTTACTTTACAATATTGTATTTGTTTTGCCATACATTGACATGAATCCACCATGGGTGTACATGTGTTCCTCTTCCAGAACCCCCCTCCCACCTCCCTCCCCATCCCATCCCTCTGAGTCATCCCGGTGCACCAGCCCCGAGCACCCTGTATCATGCATCGAACCTGGGCTGGAGATTCGTTTCACATATGATAATTTACATGCTTTAACCTAATAGCATTCTTCTATCTTTCCAGCTGAAATCCCTGAGGCTAAGAAGCGTGACCCCTGGCGGTATGAACCACAGGCAAACCAGGGTAGTTATCCTTTAGGTCCTTATTAGTTCTGCTCATTGAAACCAACTTCTGCCAGCAGTGAACTAATAAGTTTGCATGGTCAGTTGGGGTGGGTAACATGTTGTGTAGCTCGTAGAAAAAGAAACACTCTTTACCTGGAACCTTATTGAGGGTATTGCTATACAGAGCAGCCCTGCTCCTCTATTTTCCCTGGGTTCATTCACTGATACGAGAGCATGAGAGAATGTCTTCGTGGCTCCCAGGTACACAGAACTCTCCACCAAATCATGGCTTTATTTAAATCTTTACCAAAAGTCAAAGTCCCCAAATTCACCTTTAAATTCCTTTCATCCTTCTCTGCTGGATTATGACTTTCATCCAAGAGTTCCCTCACTGTGTTGTGGTCCCAGAATCAAGAAAATTCCTCTTTACATTGAACTGATCTTTTGGTTAGTAAAATACAATTCACTTGGATATTCTCCAATCATTCTGTTATGATTAGTTTGAAATGGAAAGGACCACTCTTCGTTTGAACTACCAGAAACATTCTCTTTAAAATAATAATAATAATAATGAAAACAAAAAAATATAAGAAATAAAGGGGACTCTGGCCCCAGGCCTGTGTTCATAGGATACAAAGACAGGCAATGAAAACTGGGGCTGAGGGTTGGTTGGGGAATAAATAGTCTATCAGTTTTGCTTAAGATATTGCCAAAAAATTGATTTGAATATTTTTAATGTAATTTTGGCTTTTTGTAGACACAGTTCTGGTGATATTTTCTGAGAGTTTGAAGCATTTGCTCAGAGTCAACTGAATGTATTGCCAGCCAGTTACACAAACGGTTCCTTCAACAAATATTTACTGAACTTTCACTATTCATCAGAAGGATATGCTAAACCCTGGGGAATATACTGTTGAAGAGGGACCCACACTATACTGTGATGAGCACTTCTATGGAACTTCCACATAACGTGCTGTGTTACGCTTTGTAGAGCAAGAAAAAAACTAGATCTTTTTCATAAATGCCATAATAGTTTAATACACCTGATTTGTAGCAAAGAGGTGGCTAGTATCTTGGTGGGCTCTGATGCTAAAGTATCAAACTGATGAATAAAAATGAGAATAAAAATAAGTTTCAAGGAAACTCCCACTGATTTGCACAAGAGGAGAAAAAAAGATTGAGATGTGGCAAATACAATGTCAAGTAACAGCAACAAAGGAACACCACATTTTCTGCTTTTGTTCTTGCACTCATATACGGGCATTTTTTAATGTTGGGGAGCTCATTTCAAATGGAATTCTGTAGTCACGCAGTGAAGATGATCAGGAGAGACGGGCAGTTTTCCAGTTTCCTACTCCCGCTTCTGCTCAGCAGCACCTCTGACCACATCCAACCCAGACAAGTCCATCCCCTCTCTGATTAAGACCAAGTGCCCAGGTACAAATCTTTCCTGAAGTAGGAAGTCACTTAAAAGTCTCATTTTTCAAAGGCTTGCTGAGCACACAAAATAAACAGGCAAGTTGATTGGATTAGTAAGGTTGAAATTAAGCAAATTAGTTCCCAACTCTTCATAGTAGCTACCCAAGATGTCAACAAAGCAAGGATCGGTGTCAATAATATTGAAGCAAGGCTAGCAGTGCTCGCTGAAACACCTATAATGCGAATAATCCAGTGGCATAGAGAAAATCGCTTCTAAGCTCCTGAATGCTAAAGGTCTCCAAGAAAGGAAATGGTTTTTGATCTCTCTGGGTATTCCAGATTGGGAACTTGGAAAAGTATTACTATTAAATACTGTTAGTAGGAACATAGATAATGATGACAACAATGGTTTCCTCTGTCTGGTGCAGGGTCAAGCGGAGAAATACACTCAAGTGTTTGCTTTGCTTACTTCACTAGTCCTGTGTATTTCCTTCCACTCACATTTTTGCTGTAAGCTAACAGGTATTCTATACAAGAAATAATTCTTACTCACAAAGTATGTAATTCCATCCATAAAGAAGCCCAGCTCCCTGAAGAAGCCTGGGTTTCCCGATGGTTGAGATGTACTGATGACACCTCAGATTGTACCCCCTCTCTTGATTGAAAGCAGAAGGACCTCCCCTCCTGCCTGGCCTCCTCACTTATGAACAGTGTCGGTCCATTTCCTGTTCCCCTCTGTTAATTCATACCAGGACAGACACAAGATCAGAATGAGGGACCCTGCATTTCGGCACCTCCTTGGAGCAGTGTTGATGGGAATAAGTGTTTGCAGACTGTAGGTTCCTGTTCAGGCTACCAGAGGATGACTTTTCAATTCCTAGTTAACCAGTTCCATCCCAGAAAATAGCCGCTGTACACCAGCCCTGTTCATTGTTAGGTTTGTTTTATTTCCCTGCTTGAAGTAATGGCCACCCAACCGTTATCACTCCCAATTTAGAATGAAACAAAGAGCATCTCATCTGGCTTTCAAATGGGATGCAATTGTTCCTTTGTTCTGCTGAAATCAATCAGAATCTTGCCCAAATGGTGGTGATGGAGGGTTTCAGGTTACTATAAGGAATGTGTTTCCAGGGATGCTAGCTTTGAAATAAAAAATGTGATAATCATTACATGGAGAACCAATAATTATAAGAATTTCCTTTCAAAATCACAGAGGAAAAAAATACAAGGAACTTATCAACCTCAGGAAAAAACAGAATCACTGAATTTCTATCTGTTATATTAAGATACCAGTGTGACTATAGTCACACTTCCTTTGAATGCTGCTGTATTTTAACATCATTGTAATCTTGATTGAATCTGCCACACTGTTTTGCTAAAAGTAATGCTAAATTTTGGGGTAGGAAACAGCAACCCAGTCCAGTATCCTTGTCTGGAAAATTCCATGGGCAGAGGAGTCTGGAGAGCTACAGTCCATGGGGTCGCAAAGAGTTGGACTAAGTGACTGAGCACGCATGCGATATTGAATTTGTCAAGACTTTTTTTTTTTTTTAAAGTGACACACTCTTCAGCAGAAACAGCTGAAATTATTTGTCAAAAATACCATGTTAATATTTTGTTTTTCAAGTATATTCTAACTGGTAAGAGACCATTGATTTGTGTTTTAGGGAAAAGTCAAGATTCAGTAGAAGATAGAATCTCTGAAGGCAATTACAGGCATTGTTATGGTAATATACATTATATAATATGTGCTTAGAAGGGCCATGCCTGCTGCTTCAGAGGCAAATATTTCAAAACTTAGTAGTTTCACTTCCCCACTATGCATTCTTATCTTCTTTACTAGATCAAAGCAAATGGCCTCAAAGGTCAGGCACTTTCACCTGCTCAACTCAAAAAAGGTTTTCTTCTGCTTATTTATACTCACAATGTTATTTTAAAAACCAAGTGAATTGATCTTGAAGGCTATTTGTCTATCAAATTGTGCTTGGTAGCTCGGTCATGTCCAACTCTTTGGGACCCCATGGACTATAGCCTTCCAGGCTCCTCAGTCCATAGGATTTTCCAGGCAAGAATACTGGAGTAGGTTGTCAATTCCTTCTCCAGGGGATCTTCTTGACCCGGGGATCAAACCTGCATCTCTTACATCTCCTGCATTGGCAAGTAGGGTTTTTTTTTTTTTTTTTTTTTACCACTAGTGTCACCTGGAAAACTACTCTAGCTCTGGTAGAATCTACCCTCAGATTTTACCCCCTGAATCTCTGTTCAAGTCCAAAATGGATCATGCTGGAAGGCCTGGGCTGCTAGAGCTGAGGGTGTTAGCAGAACACCAAAGGCTGCTTGCAGACCCATTAACTTCCACTGTTGTCTCTGGGCTGTTTCACCAAAGGTTCAAATTCTGAATTAAATCTTTAAAACTCCACATGATTCTGCACTAGAGAAACCCAGGACATTGTTTCAGACACTCACTAAAATTCATACCTACCTTTTTCCTACATACTTTTATCCTCCTCCTTGACTAAACATGGGCTTCCTGGTGGCTCAGATGGTAAAGAATCTGCCTGCAATGTGGGAGACCCAGGTTTAATCCTTGGGTCAGGAAGATCTCCTGCAGAAGGAAATGGCAACCCACTCCAGTATTCTTGGCTAGAGAACCCCATGAACAGAGGAACCTGGTGGGCTACTGTTCATGGGGTCTCAAAGAATCGGACATGACTGCGAGACTAACACTTTCGTCATTTTCACTTTGACTAAACACAGATGAAGCTTGCATAACATCCACTCCTAGAGGGAGAAGGGAAGTGAACTAATGTTTACTAAATGTTTTCTGTGTAAACTTGGCCGTTTGTGGGCTATCTTATGTTATTATGTTATCATGAAAAACTCGAAAGATAGGTGTTTTTGTCCCCATTTTGAAGATATGAAAACCAAGATTAGAAAAAGAAAGCAATGTTTTTCAGGTCATTTGTTAGTGGCAAAGCAGGAATTCACATTCAACTCTGTCGCAAGTCAAAGACACACTCTTCCCCTGTACCTAGCAGCCTCCCAATTCACAGCATCCATAGGGCAAAGGTTATGCAATGGAAAAGGCCTAGATAACATCCAGTAGAGCCCAGAGTTTTGGCCTGAGGAGTCTGAGGGTTAAGTGACTCATCTAAGGCTAGCAGACTTCAGACCAGATGTAGTTGACCTTGACATGGTGACTAATGGATAGTACCATTTAAGAACAAAGCTGGTTTTAAGAAATGTGTCATGTTAACCCCAAGTGTGATTGCTGACTGTGCTTTTCTGAATAGTATTGCCACCAAAATTTCTAAACTGCCTTATATGCAAATCTATATATATATAGAGAGAGAGATTTATTTTTCCTTGATAAATGTATGTGATAGATAATAATCAATGAGAATTTCCATGACACTTCATGGTTAAGCCCTGAACTTTTGAAAAAGAAGAATGTGCTTGTAGTAACAATCTCCTCTAAAATCTGGTCTTGAGGATGATGATTTATGTGGCATTTATATAGCAATCCACTTGACTTTATGAAGAGTCTATAAAGCTTCTTTACTTGTTTCTTCCTAAAACTCTTTTACACACATTGTTTGATTTTATTCCCCAAAAGAACCCATGAGGAAAGAACTGTGACAAGACAAACTTGGGGATTTCATACCATTTTTGTGGATTTAAAATTTTTTTTAATTTGATAAAATAAAGTGGAACCTGGTAAAAGTAAGAGAGTAGGTGAAAATATGCTTCGGGCGGAGGGAGGAGGGGAGAGATGGACATCAGACCTATGTTGACATTTGCATAAGAATTTGCATATAGAACTGGACCTCAGATTAATTCCTGGTAAATATTGGAGTTTATGGTAAATTTATGTAAGGAGAATGTGAAGTGGAAGTGTTAGTTGCTCAGTCATGTCTGATTCTTTGTGACCCCATCAACTGTAGCCGACCAGGCTCCTCTGTCTGTAGGCTTTACTGGAGTGGGTAGCCTTTCCATTCTCCAGTGGATCTTCCTGACTCAGGGATCGAACCTACGTCTCCTGCATTGCAGGCAGATTCCTCACCATCTGAACCACAAGGGAATTCCTACATAAGGAGAACCCAGTGCTCAGTGGAGATGAAATATGTCTCAGTAAGCAGGAGGCAGGCAGTTGGGACAGAAAGAACATTTATAGCAACATGCCATAAAAACTTTAGCTTCAGAAAAATCATATGCCTTGGAAGCTCACACCGGGGTCTCTGGGGACCCTCTAGATGCACACATGCCAACAGTGCCCCCTGTTGCCTACCAGGAATATTAGGGAGCTTCAGGAAACCCATGCCTGTTAGAGTTTTTGGTTATTTGCCCACAAAGTTACAGGTTTGTGGTAAGGTAAAAGTACATGAGTTTCTAGAATTTGTTGGTTTATTCATTCCGCTGTGAAATATTATACTTTGAAGAATCTTCAACGATTCTAATAACAACTCTCCTGTTACAGTTGGAGAGAGGGAGGCTTAAAAAGGGGAAGTATCTCACTTAAGAGCATGTAGAGTTAGTGACAGACCTTGGTCTTGAACCCAGGACTATAAGTCTAGTGCCACCTCTTAACCTTAACCAGCCAGCCTTTTAACCTTTAGTTTTGCCTCCTTCATCCTGTTTGAAGGTGGATGATAAACCTGTGAAACAGGCTCATGAATGCTTAAGTAGAAGGAACCTCGGAGATAGTATCCGATATGTCCAAATTTTACTAATAGGAAACTGATGTCTGAGTGACTTTCCAAGGCCACATAAGGCGAAGGATAAACCAGAGCTCCAAATTCAAGCACTTCCATCAAAACTGTTAAGGGAAAATAAGAAGAGGTAAAATGCACTCATTTCTCATTTAAAAATGAGGTTCTCTACTCCACTTTCCTGTGTACACTACCCACCCCGCCCCTTCATTCTTGATTCTTAGGCTCTTGAGCCCAGGCCATGCCACTGAAAAGTCAGATGGGAATTCAAGCTTGGAAACCAAGGGATGATGGCTTGGAACACTAGGATGAGGATTGGTGGGGTACGGAGTGGGGACAGTGACTGTCATTCAGGACAGGATGACAATGTTGATGGGGTATGGATGCTGTGTTAAAGGTTGGCACCCAAGCAGGAATCATGTCAGACCCTTACCCCATATGATATTAGATCACTTCTCTCTGCTGTTGCACAAAGTGTAGCAGGGAAGCAAAAGGATCAGTCTTGGTTGCTCCAAATGTGCGCCCAAGCAATGATGGGGCCTCACTGTGGGCTGAGGTTCAGAGCTCACCTTGTTTCCTGGTCTTAATCTTCACTTTTCTTCCATCAGGTGGTGCCATTAGCCTGATTATACAGATGAGGAAACTGGTATTCAGTGGGGTAAATTACCATGTCCCAAAGTCCCACAGTTACATCTGATGCAAAGCTCATATTCAGGGGCTCTCCCGATCCAGGGATTGAACCCGGGTCTCCTGCATTCCAGGCAGATTCTTTACCAACTGAGCTACCAGGGAAGTCCTTACCTGGCTGACTTTGAACCAGTCTCTTTTACTGAATGGCCAAAAACCCAGAGGGTCCTCCGCTCCCCAGTAGGTGGCCCAGCCGCAGGGCAGGGGGCAGTGGGAATGGGAAATGGGTGGCCCTGGACCAATCTGAGGGGGAAGCCAGAAGCTGACAGTCATTCCAGTGGACAAGCCTGATACACAGGATGCCGCAGGTCCAAATGCCATTGTTGACACTAGCTAAATGCCTCGGGTAAAACACTGGCCACCTATGCCTCTCATGAGCTCTGTAACATGGGCATAATGATATCTGCTTTTCAGTGCTGCCCTGGAATTAAATGAGATAATGACAGCAAACTACAAAGCACGCACAGTAGGGACTCAGTAAGTGAGCTTTCCTTTCCCTTATGCTCCTGGGAGGCAGAGGCAATTAACCAACAGGGTAGTTTTTTTTTTTTTTTTTTTTTTTTTTTTTGTAGATCATAAAGATGATCCAAATCTATTTTCTGCATGTTTTGTTTTCCTCCTGGGGCTCTCTGGAGATGTCTGTAATGGACAGAGATTAGATGCACAAGCCCTTTTTGTTCCAGAGGGTCTGTGCGAACAGTTTACTGTTGAAGCAGGTCCCAGACCCTGGGTTTCTCATGTGAGCCTCAGAATACCCATATGACAATAGAAAAGCCACTTGAGAAATTGGAGCTGCCTGCGTCTCGAGCAGGTTCCCCCACTCATTTCCACCTCTATGCCATTTACTAAAAGTGATACAGGCAGGTGGAAATCAGGCAAGGCCTGCCCCAGAAGTAACCAGAGATGCCTGCACACCTCCGTGGATCACTCGGCCTATTCTTCCCGGGGATGCCAAATGCAGTCAGGTGTGAGGCCTGGGCTTGTAGGGAACCCAAATATTTTCTTGGAAAGTAATCTCAGTTTATTAAGAGCTCCTTGTCTCAATTCAGAGTATAGATTTTTGAATGCGTTTGCTGACAGATTGACCCGGACTATGTTTTCCCCTTATTCAGGGAGCGATCGATCTTTATCAAAAGGATTTGTTGACTGATGGGCTTTCACAGTTCTAATGGGCTGTTTGATACTTTTAAGAGACATATGCCCCTTTGTGTAATGAAATTATCTGATAAAAGAGGGAATGAAGCTCAGGTTTTCAGAAGCATCTCCGTCCTTGGCTGCCTTGCTGACTGCCAGGGAATTTTGTTTTTATTTGCCTGAGATGGAAACCTTACAACCCTTGGTGAAACTGTTTTTGAATATTCAGGTTTCTAGACCATATACTGTGTTTCTAGGCCTAAGGGCCTGAACTAAACCAAGATTGTGTTTCCTTCAGGTAAGTACTTCCAGACACCCTATCTTCTGTCTTTACAACCCTCTTCTCCTCGTTACTGTACTATGTAACCCTAGACACGCATTATATTCCACATAAAAAGCCATTTCTGTAGCATCTTGTCATCGTTTCATCGACGCTGCTTTGAAGCCGTGTTGAGTTCTGAACTCAGAGCCTAGCAGCGGTGGCTCAAGTGCCCTGCGCCGTATTATTTACCCAGATGGGGTTAATTGTTGAATAAAAGAATGGTCCCTTTCAGTTTACCTTTTCGCAATCTCTCTCATACTGGTTATGGAAGACAGGGAAGTCTATGATAAATATCAAACTTTCTAATCAGAAACGAGTCCAGTTGTATTTGAAATCTTGAACTTAATCCAGAATCAGGAAATGTAGCCACTTGTGTTACTGTTGCTGAAAGAAGAAAATGACCTTTTTATTGTAGCTTACATTCACTATTGTACTTGGAGCTACGGGGACGGGAGCAAGCAAATGTAAGGGCTCAGGGAGATTTTTCCTTTTCACAGGAAGAGTACAGCTTGATGTGCTGGAACCATCATCTCCTTACATGTTCAAGAGATTGTTTTCCTAAAGTGAAGATTTCACTGAATCCTGAAAAAAAAAAAAAGAGTTTACCTAAAACTTTAAACCATATCCTTCAGGCTTCTGGTTTCTTTGTGGCTAAATGACTATCACTACTGGCTTTATTGATTGACGGATGGATAATATGCGACGAGAAAATTTCAATAAATCTTAAGTATATAGGGAACAATTTTTCTTTTATACATGTATATACCTGTAAAGGGCTTTCCAGGTGGTACTAGTGGTAAGGAACTTGGCTGCCAATGCAGGAGACATAAGAGACGCAGGTTCGATCCTTGGGTCAGGAAGATTCCCTGGAAAAGGGCACGGCAACCCATTCCAGTATTCCTGCCTGGAGAATCAGATGGACAAAGAAGCCTGATGGGCTACAATGGGGTTGCACAGAGTCAGAAACAACTGAAGAGACTTAGCACACACATGCACCCATAAAATTATTGTCTAGATCAGAACATTTTCATTAGCCCAAAGGATTTCTCAGTCTTCTCCCAGTCAGTGCCCTTAAGGGCAACCACTCTTCTCATTTCTATTACCATGGACAAATTTTGTCCATTTTGGTAATACACACTTTTTTCTGACTGGCTTTTTTTTAAACTTAGAATATATATATATATATATGTGTATATATATATATATATATATTATTATTATTATTTTCATCCAGATTGTTGCATGTGTCATAATACTAGCCTTTTGGACATATCATTTTGGAGAATAATAGTTGATGTGTAATAAATTTTCTAAAGAGGTTGTTTTAAAAGTTTGTTTTATTGAAGTATAGTTGATTTGCAGTGTTGTGTTAGCTTCTGCTGTAAAACAAAGCGATTCAGTTACACATATGCATACATTCTTTTTCATATTCTTTTTCCAATATGGTTTATTACAGGATAGTGAATATAGTTCCCTGTGCTATAAGGCAAGACACTGTTGTGTTTCATGGAAGTTATCAGTTTTGTCATGGCAATATCATAAAGAGGTTCAGGGAGGCTTTTACATACATGCATGTACATATCTCGGAGAAGGCACTGGCGACCCACTCCAGTACTCTTGCCTGGAAAATCCCAAGGACGGAGGAGCCTGGTAGGCTTCAGTCCATGGGATCGCTAAGAGTCAGACACGACTGAACGACTTCACTTTCACTTCTCACTTTCATGCATTGGAGAAGGAAATGGCAACCCACTCCAGTGTTCTTGCCTGGAGAATCCCAGGGATGGGGGAGCCTGTTGGCCTGATGTCTATGGGGTCACACAGAGTCGGACACAACTGACGCGACTTAGCAGCAGCAGCAGCATGTACATATCTAAAATTTAAATCTCTTTAGAGGAGAGACAGAGAGACAGAGATGGAGAGGGTGAGAGACAAAGAGGGAGAGAAGGAAAGAGAAGGCGAGAGTCCCTTTCTCATGGTGCTACGTTCTAGTTGGCAGGACAATAAAAACCTAAACGTAAACGAGTAAGTAAATTAATGAACTTGACTTCAGATAGTGATCAATGCTGAAGCAGCATATGGCGAAAGGTAATATGGAAAAGAGTGGAAGTGGATTTGGAACTATTTTTGGCAGATGCCCAGAGGAGACTACTCCAAGGAGGGCCTGAGCAGGGAATCGGGAGGACTAGCTGGATATGCAAAGACCTCGGGCAAGTGTGTTCTAGGCCAAGGCATGGCAGGTGCAAGACGCCAAGGTAGAAACAGGCTCGTCTGGTTCAAGGGACAGAAAGAGGATCACTGTGGCCAGATCCGGATGGAAGGTGACAGCGATGGAGATCAGGGCAGGGAAGCACGCGGCAGGTTCTGCAGATCCCAGTAGGGGACACAGTACATTTTAATTTTAAATGTGATGGGATGCCCTTGAAGGGTTCTAAACGAGGGTAAAGACATGATATGGTTCTGTTACAAAAGTTCACTCTGGCTGCTATGTGGAGAATGAATAATAGAGGGGTAAGAATGGAAATAGGGAGACCAGTTGGGAGCCTGTTATCGAAAGATGACTTTGACTTACACCTGGATAGTAGTGGTGATTAAGGGAGGAATGGTAGGTTACATCATGGTTTATTATTATTTTGGGAGACAGGAAAGCCAAGAGGATTAGCTAATGAATTGGATGTAGGGCAGGAGAGACACAGTGGTTATGGTTTCAGTTGTTAGCCAAAGCAAGTGAGTCAAAGATGGGACTGTTAAGTACAATGGAAAATACTGGAAGAGTAACAGTTTGGGAAGGAAATACTCCAGAGTTCTGTTCTGGCTGTGCTAAGACCCAGATGCCTATTAGATTTACACTTCAAGGCATTAAGGAAATGGTTGGATATATTCATGTGCAGCTCGAGGGAGAAGTCAAGCCTAGAGACAGAAATTTTGGAGTCATCAATATAAAAGCAAAGATGAAAATCCATATGCTTGGATAGGATGATTTAAGAAGTGCTTAAAGAAAGACCAGATTGAGTCCTAGTCCTAGGGCAAAATCCTTCCTTTCAGCTGTATCACCATCATCTTTGTCTTCACCACCATGAAAATAACATGAAATAACATGAAAATCATCACCATCAACAATTATTGAGCGCAAAATTTTCTCAGTATAATTGTGCTAAGTAAAGGAGAAATAGAGAAAAATGAGAAAGGAGCTTCTGCTTTCAGAAGGAAAGGGGAGACAGTGAAAAGTTAGGATAATAAGGGCTATGATCATGGTTAGCCCAGGGGATAGTGAAAGTAATAGATTCAGAAGGCCAGATAAGCTTTGAAGGAGAGGTGATAGCTGAACATCTGAATCGAATGTTTGGATCCAATATAGTGTGATCCATGGCAAAAGACCTTTGCAGATAAAGAACAGTATTTACAAACCCAAGAGACACAGAAGGGCAGGGAATTATACTGAAGCTGAAAGCAGTTCTCGAATGAAGGGACATGGCAGAAGATGAAGCTGGGAAGTAGTAGTGGTTGGATCATCACACCTGTGCACCCCATGCTGAGAATGCTGAAATTCTGTCCTGAAGGTGATGGAAAAGGGGCAAATGGTAGGACAAGAAGGATTTTAAAGGATTTTAAACCTGAACAGGATCTGAAGATGGAGAGAACAGAATCCAAATCCTGCCTCCACTACTGACTAATGTGGTGATATTTGGAGCTGTTGCTTAGCCTCACTAAGCCTTAGTTTCCATATCTGTTAAATGGTAAAACAATAAGGGTTGTTATGAGAAATGAAGATAAGAAGTATAAAGCACTTTTACTGAATGGAGAAAAGTAAGTGATCATGGTTATTTTTGCTGTTACCATCACTATTATTATTACTATTATTCTTATTATTATAGGAATATAATTTTTTTTTAAAGTTTCTTTTATAGTGGAGGGATTAAAGAATGCCAGAAATTATGATACTGTGCATGTGTGTGTTCAGTTGTTCCATCATGCTCGACTCTTTGCAACTCCATGGAATGTAGCCCACCAGGCTCCTTTGTCCATGACATTTTCCAGGCAAGAACGCTGGCATGCATTGCCATTTCTTACCCCCGGGGATCTTCACAACCCAGAGATCGAACCCACGTCTCCTCTGTCTCCTGCATCTTTACCCCTGTATCACCTGGGAAGCCCCAAATTATGATATTACTGTGGATAAAAATGATGAGCCCCTGGTGGTGGGGAGGAGATGACAGGAGTGAGAGGATTTGCTAGATGGGTCAAAGGAGGAGGAGTGGGGAAGAAAGGGCAGGCTCTAAAATGGCTCTTAGGTTTTGAACCAGGCAGTTAGCTAGGGTGACAGTGTAGTTCTCTGTAACTGGAAATATTGAAGAATCATCATATTTTATGGGGAAGGGGGCAAATTTGTTTGTAGATACATTTTTTGAAAAGGCCTATGAAGGCTTCTTTGTGGGCCTGGAGCTCAACAGAAAGCTTGGAGATACAGACCTGTGTGGATAAGATGGATAAGGGGGACTGTACTGGGTGAGATTTAGAACCAGAGGAACACTGAAATGTAGGGAATGGAACCAGAAGTGTCAGGATGGAGATTCAGAAGAAGAGGTCCAGGAGAATCCAGAGGCAGCTCGGAGGTGTTTTCCTTGTCCATTTGCCCAATGAGATGCTCTCACACACTGGGCTTCCAAGCACTTGCCACTTATCAGAGGAAGAGATGCCTACTCCCTCTTCCTTCCCTTAAGCGTGATCAGTTCAAGTTAGACTGGAAAAAGCTAAATTCTGGCAAAACATGTAAAGAGATCTGGCTTCTTCCAACCTCCCTTTCAATTCTGCTCTATTTCTGGCCTCTGCATCCCAGTGGCTGCCCTCTCAGGTCCCATCTATATAGGGCCGAGGAATTATAGATCAAAATCTGAGAGTGACATTAAAGATTATTTAAATGAACTCCCCACTTCCTTATATGAAAGGTAAGGAAATTGAACCTTAGGGAAGGCAAGATGCCCCATCAGTTGATATTTTAACTGAACACAATTAGAGGTACTTTCTAAAGGATCTCAGCAGTGCTGCTGCTCTAATGTATTTGGTGACAGTGGCTTAAAATGAAAGTCCTGGAGTGTCAACATCGAACTCAGGTTAAAACCTTGCCATGCCTAAATCTAATGGTGGTCACCTAGACACAAGAGGCAAAAATGGGACAGAAATTAAAGAGATGAGGCCTGTCTCCAAATGAATGCACTGTTAAACTAAAGATTGGGGATGAGTTATAGAATAGGGAGCATAAGGAAGAGAATTGTGATTTCCTTCTCAACATCATTCTTAGAGGAAGGTGGTCCTGCAAAGCCCCTGGATGCAGTTTTGAACAAGAAAAAGGGAACACAACATGTGGCTTATGTTGTTTCTGAGATCCACAGTTAGAGATTGGGCCAGGTAGCACTGAAGGGCCTCCATTTGGGAGATGAGCCAGAAAAGTGGCAGTGGCCTTAATGACCTCATATATTAGCAGATCTGTAGACTATTCTAGACATTACTTTTTTTTTTTTTTTTAAGACATTAGTTCTTTTAGCAGAGATGGTTAGTTGCTCGCTCCAAATCTATTCTCCTTAGAAACATAACACTGGCTTTTAACTGGACATGTTTTTGCATAACCATAAGATATAATGGGTATACGTAGAAGTAAAGTCTTCTTAATGGGAAAGATATTCATACTTTTTTCTGCTTTCTCCATCCAACTATCTTCATTGTGGACCTGCTGGTCCTAATCCTGGCAGCCATCCTGGTCCATGAAAATGGGAACCACAGAGAGGGTCCTCATCCCAACTCTGGGCTTTTCACTTCTGAGCATCTCTAACAGAAGTGAGAAATAAACTTCTACTCAAGTTAAACCACAATGTTTTGTTCTTTTAATGCAGGCTAACTGAATCCTTGCTGATGGATTTATTTTCTTTTATCAGGTTTTTGAGCGCTTATGAGAGCAAAAACCATTGGTGGGTCTAACTTGAAGAACATGACCAAGAAGTAATATTGAACACAATTAATGATGAGTTTGTGACATAAAAAAAAAAGTACCTTAAATTTGTAGAGTGATATAAATTTCACAAAGCACTCTTCTTACCTTATTTTTAACTCTTTACTTTCAAGCTGAATTGTTTGAAATTGGACTTTTAAAAATAGCCAAAGTATACACTGGACTTCCCAGGTGGTTCAATGGTAAAGAGTCTGCCTGCCAATACAAGAGACAGGAGTTTGATCTCTGGATCGGGAAGATCCCCTAGAGAAGGAAATGGCAACCCACTCCAGTATTCTTGCCTGGGAAATTCCATGGAGAGAGGAGCCTGGCGGGCTACAGTCCACGGTGTCACAAAAGTCGAACACAACTTAGCGACTAACCCAAACAAGCAAAATATACGCTAATGTAGTTACAGTCATCTCTAGCTTGGTCTCTTATTACCTGAGTCCTAGACAAAGATCTTTAATCACTAAGGCTTGTTTATATCATCGGTCAATCATGAATAATAAATTTTTGTTTATAGAATTAGAGTAAATGCAGAGGTAATAAACATAATGATTCAAAATATTAATCCCAATCAATTCCCAAAAAGCCAAATGACTTCAAGCAAATTTCTTCTCTATGCTTGACTTTCTCGTCTGTATAGTGGGGGTAATAAAGCAGAAGTCACTTAAGGATTTTGTGAAGAGTAAATGAAATCATGTGCATAAATCAGTGTCATGGACATGCAGTAAGGGCTCAAGAAGTGTTATTTTCCCCAAACTGCCTAAGACAGACCCTTTATAGGTCAGGGCCACTCAACAAACTATATTCCTCTGCAACAGTCAGAAATTTCACCGCAAGTCTTGTGTCGTGGCGAGCTCTTGGTGTCAGCAGAGATTCTGGCTCAGTGCAATGGTTCCTGAGATGAAGAACCGGGGCCCAAGGTTGGAGTGAGTGGAGGCAACAGAACCACGCGCCATGCCTCTGTTCTGGCCACAGAGGAAGTTTTGCATTCTGAGTCAGCAGAAGAGCTTTGCCTGAGAGCAGATGAACTCCACTGGGCTGTTTTCTTCATGCTTTTCAGAAGGGCAAGCCAGAGTCACAGACTACTATTTGGAATTGAGTCAGCCTCCGGAATCATTCAGGAATGATAATGACTGCGCATGCAGCCAGGATGAATGGCGGTGGCAGATGGGGAAGCCAAGCACAACCCCTTGAGCCCAGAGATGATACTGTGAGATGGGGAGAAGGGCTCCCACAGAGACAAGAGACCTTTAAAAATGCACGTGCACATAACCGGTGGAGGCAAACATCCCAGAGCATCTGATAACCTCAGGAGTGAAACCAGATCAAGGAAATGCCAGTGATGAGGACCACATGCCTAGCACCAGAGATAAGGCTTATCAGAAAAGGTCTGCTGTGAGGCTACAATGGCTATCCCTGAATTCTCAAGGCGCCTTCTGCCCAGGAGCCCTCTAGCATCACCTGTCAGTTGTGTGTCCTTAGATAAGTCACAGAGTACATAGCTCAGAGATGCAGTTAAGGGCAAGAATCCCGGAACTAGATTCGGGCCTGGACCTAATGCACAAGGTTAGGTTACCTAAGGCACAAAAATAACACTGTTATTTTTATTCAGCAAGTCACAAAATCCAACAAAGCCCCTCTTTTCCCATCTGTAGTATGTGTATCACAGTACCTGGCCTCACCTCGGGCATTGCCCTAGGGCAGCACTGGTCAGGAGAACTTGGGAAATGATGGTAATGTCTTACGCCTGCATTATCAAGACAGTAGCCACTGGCCACATGTAACAATTGAGCCTTTGAAATGTGGCTAGTATCAGCGAGGAATTGAACTTGAAATTTTTTTAATTCGATTTATTTGAATTTCAGTAGCTACATGTGACTAGTTGTTATCTTACAAGACATGGCACCTAGTCTAGGGACTAAATGAGAAAGTTATACACAGTTGCATATCACTGTACCTGGCGTCAGGGCATGATATCTACTAGCTGGTACTGTTATCAAACTTCTTATAGTCTCACTTTCCTCATTATAAGAGATCAGAGGTAGTATTCACCTCATGAGTTTGTTGGGGGAATTTAATAAAATATCACATGTGAGGCGATGGGCACAGCGCTTGGCACCGTGCAGGCACTTAGCACATGTGAGTGCTTCTCTCTTCTATTTTGAATTCTAATTTGGCATTACCAAAATAACTGTTTAGTGATGTACAAGGACATTGAGAACCCATAGTGAGATTCTCAGCAAGCAATCGGATGGTTCAGTAGTCACTTGTACATCTCTAACGCTGCTTTTGGCTGGAAAAAGAAGTCTGCTTGAGCAGGCAAGAAAAAAATATTGGCAGTGCACCATGAGGGTTCCACAAATATGCATTTGGCAGAAGCCTGACTGTCCAGACAGATCACAAACCACTAGGCAACGCACCTGCTAGATGACAGGGAATGTTATTGCTGTTATAAAGATATGATTTATGAGTAATCTATACCCCAGGCAAAGGCTTGCTTATAGCAGACCTGTTGTCCAGACGAGTCATCGACCCTCCACCTGGGGAAATGACAGCACTGATTGAAGAGACAGCAGGACATCATCGACCCTCCACCTGGGGAAATGACAGCACTGATTGAAGAGACAGCAGGACAGAGCGTGGAATTAAGCAGAACACTTGACCCTGCGGTCAGTGGGAGGCTGAGCCTCGAGACAGGAAAAGATGCTGTGTTGTAGCTACTTATCCAGATGTTACACAATGGCTGGTATGACAGGAGAAAACAGAACAATTGCAGATGTGTTAGTCTCAAAAGGAGTGACTTCTTCGGCCTGCTAACAGCCGGAGAATTTTAAGCAATGTCTTGTCTACTAGAGGTCAGAAAAAGAGAAAACATACAATCAGAAGCAGGCTTGGGAGGAACAATTTTGCTCTTTCCCCCCAATTATTGCCAGTATCTGCTCACTGGTTCTTGAAATTGCAGCTAGAAACTGGTTTCTTTCACTGAAGGTTGTCCTCTCAAGGGTAAACTGATATTAGATTTGATTTCAAGGATAATTTTTAACTTTGGGGGCTGTGGTACCTTCAAATCTGACAAGCTATTTACTTTTAGGAACAAGTGCTTTTAGTGCATGGAGTCACTGAAGAGATCTGTGTCCTGGAGGGAGGTTGTATGTTACGGATATGGTAGAAATGTGCTGAGACGGGAGGTTTCCTACCATGGTGGGTGCACAGGTATGTCATGGAGTGACCAGACTGCTTTAGAGGCACACCAGAAGCTTTTCGAGAATGAGTTTGAATCCCCTTATTCTTCTTCTTCCTGAGCGCCATCTTTATCATCATCAGCTATGCATCAGACAATCTACTAGGTAACCTCATAGCAATTGTACGACATAGATATAGCTAGTCTCATTTTACAGATGAGAAAATTGAAGCTTAGAAAGTATAGTTGGAGTAAATCAAAGTCACATAGCTAATAAGTGACAGGCAGATTAAAATCCTGATGTCTTTCACAACTGCTATGATCCATGGCACCCAGCATGCTCTTGCAGTAGGTCCATAATATGGCTAACGTGAGTGAAGAACTAAATTTTTAATGTTGCTTAATGCTGATTAATTAAGATTTAAATAGCCACATGTGGACAGAGGCTACCTTATCCAGCACCATTCTAGGGACCAAACAAGATAATATTCTTTATCACCATACCTGGCAACTGGTCTGTGCTTGACCAGACTAAAGCTTCTGGACCTTCATTATGTTCTGATTTCTAGGATTTGTTACAATTGTGGGCAATTTCACTCCAACCAACCTGTGATTTCAGTAACTCAAAGCCAGAATATTAATAATGAGGTACTCCTGCTCTATGGTTTTTCTTTTGCTCATCATGTCTTATCTATCTTCTTCTTTATTTGAATTCATAATCTACTACAGCCAACTGCTGGAAGCAGCTGTAAACTCTGTGGTGTTCAAGACAAAAATATATTCTAAAATAAAAATGGTATTAGGCAAGGTTTGAAAATTATATGATGACACACTAACCAAAATGGATAATTTTAGATATTTATAAATAGTATTGATATGATATTTGATGACCCTGTTACTTGTTACCTTAAAACATTTAGTACCATACATTGCATTCTTTACCCATTTCCATACCCAACAATACATTTTTGCCTTTCCTTCAATGGTTTCTTCCTGGTAAAGACTGAATCTTTGTCTTGTTCAGTTGCTAAGTCACGTCAGAATCTTTGCAGGCCCATGGACTGTAGCACACCAGGTTCCTCTGTCCTCCACTATCTCTGGGAGTTTGCTCAAACTCATGTCCATTGAGTAAGTGAGGCTATCTGACTATCTCAACCTCTGCTGTTTCATTCTCCTTTTGCATTCAATCTTTCCCAGCATCAGGGTCTTTTCCAATGAGTCGGCTCTACCCAAGAGGTGGCCAAAGTATTTGAGCTTCAGCTTCAGAATCAGTCCTTCCAATGAATATTCAGGATTGAATTCCTTTAGGATTAACTGGTTTGATCTCCCTTTGGTCCAACGGACTCTGAAGAGTCTTCTCCAACACCACAGTTCAAAAGCATCAATTCTTCAGCACTCAGCCTTCTTTATGGTCCAACTTTCACATCCATACATGACTACCGGAAAAACCACAGCTTTGATTATATGGACCTTTGTCAGTAAAGTGATGTTTCTGCTTTTTAATATGCTGTCTAGGTCTGTCATAGTTTTTTTTTCTAAGGAGCAAGTGTCTTTTAATTTTATGGCTGCAGTCACCATCAGCAGAGATTTTGGAGCCCAAGAAAAGAAATATGTCACTGCTTCTACTTTTTTCTACTTCTATTTGCCATGAAGTGATGGGACCAGATGCTCTGATCTTTGTTTCTTGAATATTGAGTTTCAAACCAGCTTTTTCGCTCTCCTCTTTCACCCTCATCAAGCAGCTCTTTAGTTCCTCTTCATTTCCTGCCATTAGAGTGGTATCATCTGCATATATGAGGTTGCTGATATTTCTCCCAGCAATCTTGGTTCCAGCTTGCGATTCATCCAGCCCAACATTTTGCATGATGTACTCTGCACGTAAGTTAAATAAGCAGGGTAACAATATTCAGCCTTGACGTACTCCTTTCCCAATTTTGAGCCAGTCCGTTGTTCCATATCCAGTTCTAACTGTTGCTTCTTGACCTGCAAACAGGTTTCTCAGGAGGCAAGTAAGGTGGTCTGGCATTCCTATCTATTGAGGAATTTTCCACAGTTTGTTGTGATCCACACAGTCAAAGGCTTTAGTGCAGTCAACGAAGCAAAAGTAGATGTTTCTCTGAAATGCACTTGCTTTCTGTATGATCCAACAAATGTTGGCAATTTGAGGTCTGGCTACTCTGCCTTTTCTAAATCAAGCTTGTACATTTGAAAATTCTCAGTTCATGTACTACCGAAGTCTACTTGAAGAATTTTGAGCATAACCTTACCAGATTGTGAAATGAGTAAAATTGTGCAGTAGTTTGAACATTCTTAGGAATTGCCTTTTTTGGGGATTGGAACGAAAATTGACCCTTTCCAGTTCTGTAGTCATTGCTGAGTTTTCCAAATTGCTTGCACATTGAGTGCAGCTCTTTATCATCATCATCTTTTAGGATATGAAATAGCTCAACTGGAATTCCATCACCTCCACTAGCTTTGTTTGTAATCATGCTTCTTAAGGCCCATTTGACTTCACACTTCAAGATGTCTGGCTCTAGGTGAGTGAAATACCATCATGGTTATCCAGGTCATTAATATCTTTGTTGTATAGTTTTTCTCTATATTCCTGCCACCTCTTCTTAATCTGTTCTGCTTCTGTTAGGTCCTTACCACTTCTGTCCTTTATCATGCCCATCCTTGCATGAAATTTTCCTTTGATCTCTCCAATTTTTTTGAAGCGATCTCTAGTCTTGTCTATACTAATGTTTTCCTTTATTTCTTTGCATTGTTCATTGAATAATGGCTTTTTATCTGTCTTTCTCTGGAACTCTGCATTCAGTTGGGTATATCTTTCCCTTTCTCCTTTGCCTTTCACTTCTCTTCTTTCCTCAGCTATTTGTAAAGCCTCCTCAGATAACCACTTTGCCTTCCTGCATTTCTTTTTCTTTGCAATGGCTTTGGTCACTGCTTCCTTACAATGTTACGAACCTCTGTCCATAGTTCATCAGGTACTCTGTCTATCAGATCTAATCCCTTTAATCTATTTGTCATCTCCACTGTATAATCATAAGGGATTTGATTTAGGTCATAACTGAATGGGCTAGTGATTTTACCTATCTTCTTCAATTTAAGCTTGAATTTTGCAGTAAGGAATTCATGATCAAAGCCACAGTCAGCTCCAGGTCTTGGTTTTGCTGACTGTATAGAGCTTCTCCATCTTTGGCTGCAAAGGATATAATCAATCTGATTTCAGTATTGACCATTTGGTGATGCCAAAGTGTAGTGACATCTCTTGTGTTGTTGGAAAATAGTGTTTGCTCTGACCAGTATGTTCTCTTGACAAAATTCTGTTAGCATCTGCTCTGCTTCATTTTGTACTTCAAGGCCAAACTTGCCTGTTACTGCAGGTATCTCTTGACTTCCTACTTTGTATTCCAATCCTCTATCATTAAAAGCATATCATTTTTTGGTGTTAGCCTAGAAGGTCTTGTAAGAACCAATCAACACCCCATAGAACCAATCAACACCCCAATTCATATTTAAATTCTAACACACAGGGAGCTCCTTTGCCCTTCCCACACGTGAGGCCAAAGGGACAAGATGGCCATTTATGAACTAGAAAGTTCACCAGACACTGAAACTGCCCCTGCTTTCATCTTGAATGTCCCAGCCTCCAGAACTGTGAGAAATGAATTTTTGTTGATTATAAGCCACCCAGTCCATGGTATTTTGTCATAGTAGCCAGAGACAAGACACTTATTTGTCTTTTATTATGTTGTTGTTGTTCAGTTGCTAAGTTGTGTCCGACTCTTTGACACCCCATGGATTGCATATACTTAACGAGAAAGCCAAACTCTAACCATACCACACCAGCTAAAATAAGCAAATGAGCATGAATAAAATTATTAAAAGATTCATTAAAAAAGGAGAAACATTAGAATGAGATACTGGACTGTATCCCTCTTGACCTTGCCTCGGTAGACAGCACTAAAATCATATTTATGGTAGAGAACAGAATTCTGGAGAAGGGAATGGCCATCCACTCCAGTATTCTTGCCTGGAGAATCCCATGGACAGAGGAGCCTGGCAGGCTACTGTCAGTAGGATGACGAAGAGTTGGACATGACTAAGCGACTAACACTACATTAAGTCTTTATAGTCCCAAGAGACAGACTGACACAGACAGGGAGACAATTCTGAGTCAGCCATACCTAGGAGGGATTCATTCTACTGAATCAGCTGCCCAGCACCTGGGTGGATGGGTGCCATAGCTCTGGTTTCTCTGGAAGCTTGTCTGCCAGAGGGACAAAACTGTGATCCCAAACCCACTGATCGCCAGGCTCTTTGCTGTTAACAGCCAGGGTCCCCTGGGCATCGACTGTGCCACAAATTTGTCTGTGCTCTTGTTTCTTGTCCTATTAGGTTGGCCAAGAAGTTCATTCAGGTTTTTCCAAACTTTTTGGCCAATACCTTACAAAGAGGTAGAAAATGCTCCTTTTAAGTACTTCTCAGACTTTGGTTTTACTCCTTTGCTTGCTCTTCAAGTTGCTCATTCCAAACCACTTATTCTATTTAATATTATAAATATTATGAGAGTTTAGGGCTGTTGCATCTGTTATCTCATTTGATCTCTCAAAAACCTGTCAAACACACACAGTTAGTATGTATTATTCTATGAGGAAACTGAGATAAGAGGTGGAATCACTGGTATTCATTTATTTGATTGAACACAAATCCATGTCTACTGCATGCCAGGCACTGATGTCAGTGCTTACCCCGTAGAGCTCTTTTGATCTTCAGAGTCATTGTGGGAGGTGGATTTTGTAGTCTTTCATTTAAAAACTGATGCTGAGGGAAATTATTTAGCAACCATAGTAAGCTAGAATTCTATGATTCAGGGAATTCATGTCTGTCTAACTCCAATCATGCTCTATTTACGTTGCCAGATATGAAATGGAAGAAATATAGTTGAATATTTTTACCCATTCCATTCCTGAAGTAGATATAATGCCCAAAGACTTTTGCAGTAGAAGAATGGGTCTTCTCTGCCACTATCTAGAAATGTTCTGACCTTATTCTATGATAATTCTGAAGTAACCAATTATTCTTTATGATTACTTTAATTCAGTTCAATACTCAACAAACATTAGACATCTCTTTCCAGTGTGGAAACTCTGTGAATCAAACTGAGGTTAAGAATGGCCATAGAGTCCATTATTTCAGGCTGCAAGCTAAATAAAGATTAAGACCAAGCTACACCATCCAGATGCTAAGAAGGCCATCCAACCGAGTGATAAGGACCAGAAGCTCCTACAAATCTCTGAGAGCAACTGGATGCAGATAACACATTTGGCTGCCAGCCTGTCATTTAAAGTAACTGGCAGCTTTGTCCTTTCCCTGCCCTTTCTTCTGCCAGATTGAGTCCTCATCCCCTCACCTCTGGGCCACTGCAGAGTCCTGGAGGTTACTCTGTCCCCAGTGTGGGCCTCCAGGAGCTCTGGCCTTGCCAGTCTCTGGTGAAACCCTTCTTCTTCAGATTGTGAACTCCCAAAGCAAAGGCTCCAAGTAACACAATTCCAGGGGCACCACTACCTTGTAGGGAACAGGAAGGAAGGTCCCATGGCCTTGACCCTAGCTTATATCAGAACAATGACCCTTTTACTTGCTTTGTGGCTTTGGGTTTCCAATGACCTGTGGTTTGCAGAAGGAAATGTTTGAAAGCCACCCACCTCCTGTGTCATGTGCAGACATCTGCATTTTGGCCCCTAAGGCCCTACTTTCTTAACACCTTTTCTCATAGCCATCAGTTAGACTGATGTTCTTTTGTGGCTCTTGGGAATTAGTGTTTATATTTTGGGCTTAATCACCTATCTCCCACTATCTTAGCCCAGAGGCCATCTCTCTGGCATCCAGGCAGGTCCTTCATGGTCCATAAACTATCATGATCAGTCTCATATCAGAACCTTTGCCTATGCAAATTTCCCAACACGTGTGTTTGCCAAAGTGCCAACACCAGCCTTTCTCTTAAGGACCTATCTTTACTGTGTCCTTTAGTTCAAACACCCTTGAAGAGCTAATTGGTGGTCTATATCCATTCATTGGTAGGATGTAGGTCTTGTAGCCCCTCTGTTCCAGTCATGGGGCAAGCAAATAGTCACATAATGCTATATATAGGGCACCTAAGCCTATTCCTTTACAGATGCAATGGGAAAGGGAAGTTTCTGGATTAGGACATTATTGGCAAGGTAAACATCCAAGACATGTCAACTATAAAATCATATAAAGCCTATTGTATTTATACTTGTTTGTCCACCCTACTCTTTTAAAACTATCTTTATTTTAGTCAGTTTGTGTCTTGGCTTGTGTTGGCATCCCCAGGACCTAGCATAAGCCTGGTATATAGGTATTATGGAGAAATAGACAGTACTGATTAGTGAATAGATGGAGACAGTATAAATCGAGGTTAAGAGTGGGTGCTCTATGGTCAGACTGCTCAGGCTTGAATCTTGGCTCCACTGCTCACTAGCTGTGTGCTGTTGGCAAATTACTTCACTTTTCTTGGCTCAGTTAGCACATCTTAAAACAAGAATAATCATCATACCAGCCTCATATGGCTTCTGTGATAATTAAAATGAGTTAATCCACAAAGAGCACATAGCACAGCACCTGCACATGGAATATGGTAATTGTTCAATTATTTTTTGTTATAATTATTATTATAACTATTATTATTGATGGATGAGGTCTTGAGAGAGCAGGCATACTTAAAAGCCAGGAAAAAAAAAAGATTTGATGAAATGGCTTCTGAAATTCAGAAACAATCTCAAACTGATGATGAAGGATAACAGGATAGAAAATTATTCCCAATGTCAGGAAAATATGAATTTAAACCTTGAGGTCCAGTGGGGTAGCATGAGGGGGCCTGAAATCCAGTCCGTTCTCCAACTGCCAGAGTCTGCTTAGAAGAAGGTGCCCTTTGCTAATTGATCTGCCTGGAGGGGGCATCTTTCTGAATTCTCCCACCCAGGAGGGAACGTCTTTTTCTAATTAGCACAGAGGCTGTTTGGTGCTAGCGGCAGTCCTATTTGCAGCCCTGGGAGATTTTTAAACCAATTGCAAGATAAGTCCGTTTTCAGGAAGAGGAGAGATTAATGGAGCCATGGAAAGATGGATGGGAGCTTGGCACTGCCTCTGCTTCCCTTCACACACCCTGTGGCTCGCAGTGAGGCCAACGGGAATGACCCTGAGTCGAGTTACATATTTTTCACACCTCCTACTAAAACTCAGCAAATGCTTGACTTGCTGTTCCCAGCACAATTTTTCTTCCTGCAAAACGTGTTGGGATTATCGCTTGCAGCCACATATGGGCTGGAAGTACTTTGTAGGAGCCCCAAGGGCCACAGCGATTCAAATCCCATCCCTTGGAGGGAGCTTGGGGAGGCAGGGACCCAAAGTGCCTGTCCAAGAGCTCCCACGGAGAGCGCTGCTTCCTGCTAATTAAGTCCAGTTTCCAAGACGGCATCAGAGCTGCCATCCAAACGATTTTGAAAGTCAGGAGGTAAAATGCAAGTTTTCAACCCCGACACCTACCCCTTATTCATCTTCTTGAGCCATTTCAGGACATTGGGTAACATATGACTTTTCTTTCAGTCGATCCCAGATATTATCTGCTGAAATAGCTCTACTGGTGTGGGAGGGGGCTTCAAAATATGGAACAGATGCACAGCTGCCACCTGAGATGATGCATGATGAATTCAGAACTGTCATCACCTCCCCCACCACTCCCACCTTCACCCCTAAGCACATATTTGCTCATGTGGTTTACACCTGTGGGATTGTGGGATGCAAGACAGGAATCTGATTACTGTTTGGGAGACAACCCAGTCTCTGAAACGGATTCATGTATCTTTGTTTCCCTGGAGAAGCTTGAAATCTCCTGCCAACTCTTCATATGGTCCAGCTGGGTTAGAGCTCCAGTCCAATTTTTCTGGAATTTGGTACCAGCAACTAACTATGAAGCTTTCATTATGATAAGTCTTGTAAGGTCTGTCTCAGTTCCCCATTTGTTCCTGCTATGAAAGCAGAGTAATTTTTCAGTGCCTTTGAACATAGGTGTTGTTGTGTAGTCTGGTGAAAAGGAAAATGGAAAGCTCCTGGCCCATGATCCTCTGAGGAAAAAGACTTTGTTTCACTGTATTTGGGGGAGAGGGGGTCCCTGCCATTGCCTGGTGAGAAACCTCCTCTAAGTAAGTGCCAGTAGGGAAAAAGTAACTCAAGAGAAAAGAAAGAAAAGCAAGAAGGCTGCTTAAAGAGGTTGATGTGGGGGGAAAAAAAAGAGAAATATTGGAGGTCTGATTGAAGAAAGCTCTCTGCAAAAATACAAATTGAAAGACTCTCTGCTTACTGAGAACCTCACCTTGATTTTAAGTTTATGTTGATGCATCAGTTGGATGCGTATTGGGTTATTCCACTAGATTATATATTCTGTGAGGTCAAAGAATCCGTTTTGCTCATCATTGCATTACTCATGCTAGAATAATAGCCAATGAACTCAATAGACATTTGCTGAATGACAGAATTCACTCCCTGAACACACACTGAACAACTGGTCTCTAAGACAAACCTCCTTTTGGTTGTAGATGCGAACATGCTGCAAACTTAGCAGTGTTCATTCAAGCCTCTGTCACTTCATATATAAGTGGTGAGAGGTGCTGACTACTGTGAAGTCTCCTTTCCCAGCCTGGACTCCACAGTTTTTCCCTCTACCTCCTCTTCCTAGAAGAGGATGAGATTCTGACCCACACCAAAGATGAAGTTTTTCCTAAGCCCTTCTTGTTCTTCACTCCTGGAGAAGAGGCAGGAACTCTCCTCTCCCTTGCCCTGAGCTATATTCACTGCTATTGCCATCATGCATAGCTTTGCTCTGCTGGCCTGGCTAGGTCAGCTGGGGTTAAAGTTTCCCCAGTTGAGCTCACCAAGAGTCCCAGGGTGCAAAGTCATATTCTTGGCTTCCTTGAAGCGTCTTGGATATGCATGCTGTCCTGGCCCTTGTCAATAGCTCATACCCTTAATCAGCTCATAAACCTAGAATTTAGTCCTTATCTGTTTGATCCTGGTCTCAATTCCACATTTCCTCTTCTGTTTCTCTACATCAGGAAGAGATAGGTGGGTGGCAGGATCATCTCTGAGGAACTCGGAAGATTATCACTGTGGTTAGACCTTCTTTCTCACATAGGGGGAATCAGACTAGGGGCTTGGCTTGGAATGTCAATAAGCCAAGGGGTTAGAAATAAGACAAGGGTTTGGCCTGGATGCTCAATTATTAAAACAATGAAAATGAATGCTTCGTCATCACAGATCTACTAAACACCCATAAGCCTGTCCAGAGAAGGTTCCACTCAGCCGTAAGCCATTTTAAGGACAAGGATTCCAAATAAGAGGATATTTCGTCACAAGCCCTGGACAGAGGGATGAGCTTTTATTTGACCTTCTGCCCTTCAGTTTGTGTTAACCTTTGGTTCTCTGTTCTGACTTCCTGATGATGCAGGATCCTTAGTTTGGTCTGCTGAGGACAGTATATCCCTCTGAGAGAAGCTATCAGGACCCCAGGCAAGTGGAGTACTCAGAGAGCATCTCGGACCACATCCCTTAGATCTGGGGGCTTTTAGTTAAACAATCCCTTGCTTCCCAGCTTCAAACTTTGCAAACCAGCTGGTAGCCAAAACAAAGGGGTAGAACCCTCCACCCCTTACTGGGTGAGCACATTGGGCCAGGTGAATCCCAACACACAACACCACATTCCTCATCCTAGGAGCACACCTCAAGACACAGCACTGCAGGTGCCTTAAACTCTCATCCGCACTAATCCAAATAAGACAAGACCTTAATGGGGCTCCAAATTCTCAAGCATTCTCCCAGGTCTTCTCTCACAGAACAGAGATAATGTGAGGTTAGGTACACCTGAAGGACTAGATCCAGCCCGCTGTCAAGTTTGTAATGAGCTATTCATTCTTTTCTAGGCCCAAGAGCGGATCTTAGTATACCTGCCACAGAATGCTCTTCTGTCTTCAGTATACTATTAAAATGCATATTCTTTCCAGATTTATAAAATAAGAGGAAAATAATAGTAAATCTTTTTGCTTCTGGTATCACAGTGTACCAAGATTTTTTTTTTTTAGCTTAAAACACAACTATATTAAAGGAACAAACATAATTACTAATTTTATTTTGCTTTTTAGTTAAAGATGAAGCACAATTTGGGACAGGAACTAGAGAAATTCAAACACCAAGATATAAACAAATTGCTTCCTCATTGATCTTTATCTGGCATTAATAGCCCTGGTTTTCTGTAAACTTGAGTATAATGTTGCTCATCTGAGTGAGACCCTCTAATGTTAGAGTAAATATTCAGTGGGTCATGGAAATTGACGGGGGGAGATGAGAGAGCAATCTGATATTAAACGCCTTTGCTGGAAGTTGCTTGCAAATTTCCCTAGCTTTCCTTCCCTCGCTGGTATGTGAGTAAGTCACCACTTGACTGATAGAGGCCATGACAAACTGCAAGATTCTCCCTGGTCTTCCTCCCTCGCTTTTTTCTTTGCTTCCCCTTTTATGCCAAGCGCTCAATGCCTTCTCCCAGCAGCGGCAACAATGGCCTAATTACACACTCTCCCTCCTCACTTGCTGTGAAAATTTTCTTGCTCAAAACATCTGGTGTAAGCAAGTGGTCTTCATAGCAGCAAATTCTAGTGCACACTTGAGATACAGAACTGTTCTCTCCTTGTGAAAGGATCAAATCCGTTCCCTTACTGAAGTTTCAAATTTATCAGAACATAATTTTAACCCATTAAATCTGAACATGACAGGGTTGCTGCTCTACCAAATTGAGGGTCTGGCAAGACTAACATGGTAGGTCATACCATGTGTTATTTAGTCTTAACACACACTCTATATACCAATGTGTAAGGAGATCAAACCAGTCAATCCTAAAGGAAATCAGTCCTGAATATTCATTGGAAGGACTGATGCTGAAGCTGAGGCTCCAATACTTTGGCCACCTGATACGAAGAACTGACTCCTTGGAAAAGATCCTGATGCTGGGAAAGATTGAAGGCAGGAGGAGAAGGGGATGACAGAGGATGAGATGGTTGGATGGCATCACCGACTCGATGGACATGAGTTTGAGCAAGCTCCAGGAGTTGGTGATAGACAGGGAGGCCTGGCTTGCTGCAGTCCATGGGGTCGCAGAGTCAGACACTACTGAGCAGCTGAACTGAACTGATATGCTGAATTAAGAAGTGTATAGTGTGTTTTTGAGAAAAAATAAAACCTAAAATTTTAATAAAAATAATTCATCTCTAGTCATATTTCATGCCAGACATCATTGTCATTGTATGATGCCAGCTAGGCAAGTACTGGACCTCTGTTCTACCATGCATAAAATAAAGGATTTGGGCTATCTTGCTGGCTTTCAAAAAATTTTCCTAAAGTTACAGGACATCAGAAATGGCTTTGCCAAGTCTTAGTTGTGGTATGCAGGTTCCAAAGCACACAGGCTCAGTAGTTGCGGTGAGTTGGACACGACTGAAGCGACTTAGCAGCAGCAGCAGCAGCAGTAGCAGTGACGACTCAAGCAGCATTGAAGAACTGTGTTTTAGAACCCTAAAATAAGCTTAGGCCAAAAATAGTGATGCTTACCTACTAAGTATTTTTAGTTGTCAGAAAAAAAAATCTTGCAGCTGCTCAAATGATCCCCCAGAAATTTCCAAGTCAACATTTTTATTGTTATTGTTGTTAAATCTGGAAACCAAGCATTTCTGGAACTTCCAAGGGGAATGCTTAAACTTTTTCTGGAGCTTGAAGCATTCTTCTGCTTGAAAGAAATAAAGTGAAATGTGTTAAACAAAATGTCCCTTCCTATTAAAAATAAATAAGTAAACAACTAAAAATGAATTTGTGATGTTTGAGGTCACTTTTCCACTGGTAATGCCACAACTTGTTTGCCTGCATAACTCAGCCTTTTCATGCCCAGTCTCAAACTGAGCACACAACCCACTGCATCCCAGACAGCCCCCAGGATCCTCCTGAATGCTGATTGGTCCTTCACAGTTGTTCAACCCTCTGTAGTACTAACTGAATCCTGACCTCTAGTGGCAGGAAAGAATTAGCAAGAAGAACAATGGGATGTTGTCAGTGAAATCCTAACCAAGGGAGGTTCCTGTGGTCCATAGGTCCTGTGTAGCCGAGTTGCAAAGGCAGCTAACTTGGGAAGCTAGTATCACACAAATGGATAACCTGTGAAAACCTCAATATGAAAGGGATCTCAGATGTTACAATCTCCAACTTCACTGAGAAGGTGAAGGTATAACCCAAGTATATGAATTCTTTTCTTCCTTATCAGGTAGCGCTAATCTACGTGGGACTAGGAAACGGGAGCTGGGGATGGGTGAGGAGAAAGAAGCCATCATGAATCAAATTTACGCACAAGGGAACTCAATTCGGCTGGCAATTTTAGAAAGAAAAAAATTATCTCTTCTTGGTAACATACAACTTAGTCAGAAAAAACAGCTACCTGCTACATGCAACAGCATAAATGAATCCCACAAACATAATGTTGAACAAGAAAAGTTAGATGCAAAAGAATACATGCATGGTTCTAATCACAAGAAGTTCAGAACTAATCTCTGGTGATAGAGGTCAGAAGATAATTGACTTTGGAGAGGGTGTTGAACAGGAGGGGCAGGAGAGAGCCTGCAGGGAGACTGGAAAGATCCTTTGTCTTGACTTGGTGGTAATTACACAGGTGTAGAAAATTCTTCAAGATGTAACTGTAAGATTTGTGAGCTCTCATGTGTATAAATTGCATTTTAATACCAACAAAAAGTCATAATAAAAATGTGCCTAGCACATGGCATGAGCTTCCTAATTATTAATTAATGATTATTTAACTAATATTTCAGTTCCATTTTATCAAGAAAAGTAAAGCACTGGCTTAGAGGAAGAATAAGAAGAAGAGAAAGAGAGTTCAAGGAGAGAAAAGTCTTTAAAATAAGGTGTGGGAGAGGGTAGCAGGGAAAAGAGGATGAAACAGAGAAAGAGAAACCAGAGCAGCATGGAAATCGAAACTGTAATCAAACATCTTCCAGCAAACAAAAGCCCAGGGCCAAGTCTACGAAAAGTTTAGAGAAGAGCTAGCCCCTATCCTTATCAAACTCTTCCAGAAAATTGCAGAGAAAGGAAAACTCCAAAACTCATTCTATGAGACCACCCTCCTCTTGATACCAAAACAACACAAAGATATCACAGAAACAGAGAATTACAGGCCAATATCATTGATGAACATAGATGTAAATATCTTTAACAAAATTCTAGCAAACAGAATCCAACAGCATGTTAAAAGGATAATACACTTATTAAGTAGACTTTATCCCAAGGATTCAAGGATTCTTCAGTATACCAAATCAATGTGATATATTGTATTAACAAATTGAAAGATAAAAGCCATATGGTCATCTCAATAGATGTGGAGAAAGCTTTGGACAAAATTCAACACTCATTTGTGATACAAATTCTCCAGAAAGTAGGCATGGAAGGAACATACCTCAACATAATACTACAAACCAACAGCAACCATTATTTTCAACAGTGAAAAACTGAAAGGATTTTCTCTAAAATCAGGAATAAGACAAGTGTGCCCACTCTTGCCACTATTATTCAACAGAGTTTTGGAAGTCCTAGACACAGCAATCAGAGAATAAAAAGAATCCAGATTGGAAAATAAGAAGTAAAACTCTCATTGTTTGTAGATGACATGATACTATACACAGAAAATCCTAAAGAGGCCATCAGAAAATTGCTAGAATTAGTCAACGAGTTTAGTAAAGTCACATGACACAAAATTAATACACAGAATTCCCTTGCATTCCTATATGCTAATAATTAAAATTCAGAAAGAGAAATAAAGGAGACAATCCCATTCATCATTGAAACAAAAAGAATAAAATGCTCATGAATAAACCACCTAAAGAGACAAAAGACCAGTATGCAGAAAAATTTAAGACATTGATGAAAAAAATCAAAGAAAAACATATGGAGAGATATACCATGTTCTCGGATTGGAAGAATCAGTATTTTCAAAATGACTATAATACACAAAGCAAGCTACAGATTCAGTGCATCCTTATCAAGCTACCAATGGTGTTTTTCAAAGAACTAGAACAAAAAAATCACGTTTGTGTGGGAACACAGAAGATCCCAAATAGCCAAATCCATCTTGAGAAAGATAAACAGAGCTGGAAGAATCAACCTTTCTGACTTCAGACTCTACTACAAAGTTACAGTCATCAAGACAGTAGAAATACAGAACAAGGGAACAAGGCAGAAAGCCCAGAGATAAACACACACACTTATGGGCACCTTATCTTTGACAAAGGAAGCGAGAATATACGATGGAGAAAAGACAGCCTCTTCAACAAGTGGTATTGGGAAAACTAGACAGCTACATGAAAAAGAATTAAACTAGAACACTTCCTAACACCATACACTACAATGTACTCAAGGAGAGGGTGAGATGTATGGAGAGAGTACTATGGAAACTTACATTGCCATAGGTAAAATATATAGCCAATGGGAATTTGTATATATGTATGTATGTATGTATTTGCTGTATGTATGTCTCAGAGAACTCAAATAGTGGCTCTGTATCAACTTAAAGGGGTAGGATGGGGAGGGAGATGGGAGGGAAGTTCAAGAGGGAGGGGACATATGTACACCTATGGCTGATTCATGTTGATATTTGACAGAAAACAATAAAATTCTGTAAAGCAATTATCCTTTAATTAAAAAATAAATAAATTTATTTTTTAAAATGGATTAAAGACTTAAATGTAAGACCAGAAAGTACAAAACTCTTAGAGGAAAATATACATGGCATACTCTTTGACATAAATAGCAGCAAAATCCTCTTTGACCCACCTACTTTAGTATTGGAAATAAAAACAAAAGTAAACAAGTGGGACCTAATTAAACTTAAAAGCTTTTGCACAGCAAAGGAAACAATAAGCAAAGTGAAAAGACAACCCTCAGAATGGGAGAAAAGAATTACAAACAAAACAACTGACAAAGGATTAATCTACAAAATGTATAAGCAGTTCATGTAGCTCAATATCAGAAAAACAAACAGCCCAATCGAAATATGAGCAGAAGACCTAAATTGACCCTTCTCCAAAGAAGACATATAGATGGCCAATAAACACATGAAAAGATGCTCAGCATCATTAATTATTAGACAAAAGCAAATCAAAACTACAATGAGTGAGGTGTCAACTCACACCAGTCAGAATGGCCATCATCAAAAAATCTACAAACAATAAATGCTAGAAAGAATGTGGAGAGAAGAGAACCCTCTTGCACTGTTGGTGGATATGTAAATCGATACAGCCACCAGGGAGAACAGTATAGTGATTTCTTTAAAAACTGGGAATATAGCTATGATATGACCCAGCAATCCCACTACTGGACATATACCCTGAGAAAACCAAATGTATGTCTGTGTTCATAGCAGCACTATTTACAATAGCTAGGACATGGAAGCAACCTAGATGTCCATCAATAGATGAATGGATAAAGAAAGTATGGTACATATATACAATGAAACATTACTCAGCCATTAAAAAAGAAGGAATTTGAGTCAGTTCTAGCGAGATGGGTGACCATAGAGCCTGTTATACAGAGTAAAGTAAGTCAGACGGGGAAAAACAAATATACGCTATTAACCCATGTAAGGCTTCCCTGGTGGCTCAGACCATAAAGAATCTGCCTGCAATGCAGAAGATTTGGGTTGGGTCCTGGGGTCAGGAAGATCCCCTGGAGAAGGGAATGGCAGCCCACTCCAGTATTCTTTCCTGAAGAATTCCATGGACAGAACAGCCTGGCAGGCTACAGTCCATGGGGTTACGAAGCATCAGACAAAACTGAGCAACTAACACATATAGAATCTAGAAAAATGGTATTAAGGAACCTATTCACAGGGAAAGGATAGAGATGCAGATATGAAAAATAGACCTGTGGACACAGTAGCGGAAAGAAAGAGTGGGACGAACAGAGGAAGTAGCATTGACATATATACTCCACCATGTTTAAAAGAGATAGCTGGTGAGAAGTTGCTGTATTAACAGTGGGAGCCCAGCTGGGTGCTCTGTGATGACCTGGGGGTGGGGGGGAGGGGAGGGAGGCTCAAGAAGAAAGTGATATATGTAAAATTAAGGCTGATTTGCATTGCTGTATGGCAGAAACTAACAACATTGTAAGGCAATTTTCCTCCAACTAAAAAATAAATTATATATATTATAATTTATATAAAATTATGTATATATGTATAAAACAGAGCCCATCGGACGATGAAGAGCAAGCAATGTATGGGAGGCAGAGCTTTTCCCACAGTTTCCTTTTCTCTGTGATTGTCCCTGAAATTATTCTCCCTTTATTTATTAATAGCCCTTGAGGTCACAGGAGATATCTAATCTTCTTTTATGTTTAACTTCAAATTTTCTTTTTTAAATATTCTTGAAATTCTCCAGTTTTACAGAACAACTAAAGCTGCAGATTGACACCTTGAACCGGAAATTGTCTCAATTGCCTTCACCACGTAGGAGCCATTGTCTGAAAGATCAATCCCTTTAACACATATTTACTGATCCCCAGCCACATGGCAAACTCTGAACTGGCTGCCAGGTTGGCAGTGGAAGAAGCCACGGGGAAACTCTGCTTGCCTGGAGCTTATACTTCCTTTCCTGCTTTTACTTTTTAGAAATTTACGAATGTCTAATTTTACAGTACATAACAGTTGCCTTAGAAACCACCCTATCTCAGCTGTTTTGTTGTTGATTTGCTTTAAAGTTAGGAATTTTTATTTATTGGCTTGATGACTGGATATATAGGAAATAAAAACCACAAAGAAAACAAGAGTCCTTCTGGAATAAGGGGATTAATCATATTTCTGTGACTGTTGTATGAGCACTCTCTCTCTTCTCTCTGGCTGAGGTAGCCAGCGTGGCCCACCAGGGCTGAAGTTATAACTCAGGCTCTGCAGCCTGAACTCACACTGAACAAGATGACAGGAGGCCATAAGCCAGATACTGAGCGTGGGCTGGAAACTAAAATCCACGGCTTTCTTTGCCAAGCCCATGAGAATTCTACCAGGGAAGCCCAAGGTTACTGAAGTGGGTAGCCTATTCCTTCTCCAGTGGATCTTCCCAACCCAGGAATCAAACTGAGGTCTCCTGCATTGCAGGCAGATTCTTTACCCACTGAGCTAACATGCCTAATCCAACAATAATTTTACCTGGATGATGGTCAGAACCATCTGCAGAATTTTGAAAATGTCTAGAGTCCTGAGCCTTCACCTAACAGATTGCACCAACATTTCCAAGAGTAAGGTTTTGGATTCTTATCATTGAAATCAACTCCAAGGAGTCTGATATGTTTGAGAAACACTTATTTAGTTCATATTTCCTCAGTGCTGGAATTCTCTCCACATCACTTTTTCTCCTCTTTAAAATGAAAAATGTTGAATGGGAAGAAAAGTGGAGATAATAAGATAATAAACCCATGACCCAGCGTCAAAAATTACCCACTCAATACCAATCTTATTTCATTTCTACTCCCAATCACTTCATAGTGTTCTTGGCAGGTGATGGTAGTGCTGCTTCTGTTTAAACACCTCCACAGATGGAGCTGTCACTACCTCCTTAGATGCTCATATTAGTTAGAACCTTTTAACTGAAAGTGACAAAAACTCAATTCTGATTTCAGTACGAGATCATCCCTTTGGAATGACAGTAGGGTATTTCACAACATCCAAGGAAGAGTTGAGTGACCAAGTTGTGGGAAGATAAAAGTGTAGTGAACCTCAGGAGCATCTGGAGCACAGGACTTGACCACATCTCTGTGTTTTCCCTTTGCCTCACTTCCCTCTCCTCTCTTCATCACACCTCTGAGTGTCACATTTATTTTTTCTTTCTTGCCCTACATCTTCTCCTCTGTGTGGGAAACTCTTCTCTAGTTTTACCTCTGAATGTTTCCACTACAGCTAGCCTGAATCCTCCCCACTCCTAAATCCCCAAATCCCAGGGAAAGGACTCATTCATCTGAACTGGGTCAGGGGTAAAGTTCAATGTATTTCAGTGACAACGTTGAGGGAATGGAAGTAATTCCCCAGACACGGGGGTGGAGGAGCTAAGATGCTAAAACACTTTCTGCTACCCGTGCCGGGTCCAGCCCCCAAGCTCTCAGACTTCCCTGTGGAAGGCTGACCTCTCTCTTCTTCTGACTCCACCACTAGATCTTCTCCTCCACTTTGGAAACATACAGATCAAGTCTATTTCTCCTTTCACACGATGTGATTTGAAAACAACTCTCAAATCCCCCACTTAATCTTCTCTCCCCCAGGCCAAATAGCCCTGGTTCCTTCAACACTCCCTGGCTTGACATGATTTTGAGTCCTTTCTTTGTCCTGGTCACTCTCCTCTGGATGGGCTCCAGTTTGTCACTTAAAAATTGGCACCTAGAAGTGAAGGCAATAAATGTTCCAGATGTGGACAGGCCTGCAGAGCCAAGAGCAGAACTAAGCAAGCCCCACACATAACATGCACATGTACGCTGTGGACAGGACACTGTCAGCATAGCCCCAATTTGTACTCCTTTCCTTGAGCCTCAAAAATGCACAGTTTATGTAGGTGTTTCAGTCAGCTAAATCTCAGCTCTGTTTATGGGAAGAGTTGTTAATCTAGCAACCTCCCATGCCTCCCCAACCATTTTATTGAACCCCAAATATTGATCCCTTGTTTTAAATGCATCCTGTTAGTTTGGCCTTATTATTCCAAGCTGTCAGACATTTGGAATCTTTGTTTTCAAACAGTAGATCTTCCTCTCAGCTGCAAGGGGTCTTCTGCACCTTCCTGCCACTGATAAAATGTTGAAGAGAACCACTCAGTACCCTGGGACACAGGGACACACTGCTAGGGATCTCCATGTTGATGTGGCTCCATTTATCAGCTTCCTTTGTATTTAGTAACCTTACTGAATTCCCCAATTCCTTATTCTCAGTTCTAAAACAAACAAAAACCATAAATTGAATTTAAAACTCTCCTCTACAAAATGCTAGCAAACCAAATTTAACAGCACATGAAAAGGATTATACACCATGACTGAATGGGATTTATTCCAGGAAAGTGAGGGTAGTTCAGCATTAAGAAAATAAATAAATCAGTGAAACATGTTGTGCTAATAGAACAAAGGGAAAAGAACTTACATGATTATCTCAATTAATGAAGAAAATCATTTGACAAAAATTCAACATTCTTGCATGATAAAAACTTTCAGAAACCTACCTAGGAATAGAAGGAAACTTCCTAAACAGTATACAGGGCATTGATTAAAAAAACAAACAAATCCACAGCTAATATCATGCTCAGTCGTGACAGACTGAAATACTTCCCTTTAAGGTCAGGAAGCCTGCTTTCAGTACTATTATTCAACATTGTACTGGAAGTTCTAGCCAGAGCAATTAGATAAGAAAAAGAAATAAAAATTATCTATGTTGGAAAGAAGTAAAATTATCTCTATTTGAAGATGACATGCTCCTATTGGGTTGGCAAACAAGTTGTTTCCATTTTTAAGTAACAATAAAAGGCACATCTTTTATTTTCACAAAGAACTTTATTGAACAACTTATTCACCTTTCTGCTCCACTACTTTCTGCTATTTTTCAGGTAACTTCATAATTCCATCTTCCCAAAACTTTTACTCTATTTGAACAAAGAACTGCTCCAGGTGTCTTTTACAGTCTTCCAGGGAATTGAAATTTTTTCCATTAAGAGAATTTTGTAAAGACCAAAATAAGTGGAAATCTTAAGGGGCAATGTCTGGTGAATATGTTGGATGAATCAGAACTTACCAGCTAAGCTATAACAAAGTTTGCCTGGTCATCAAAGAAACATGCAGTCTTGCATTATCCTGATGGAAGACTATGAATTCTCCATTGACTAATTCTGGATGTGTTTTGTCAAATGCTGCTTTCAGTTGGTCTAATTGGGAGCAGAGAATTAATTTTTTGGTTTTCTGGAAAGGAGCTTATAATAGAGGACTCCCGTCCAATCCCATCTTATATACAACATCACCTTCTTTGGATGAAGACTAGCCTTTGGTGTAGTTGCTGGTGGTTCATTTTGCTTGCTGCATGATCTCTTTTGTTCCACATAATTGTACAGTATCTACTTTTCATTACCTGTCACAATCTGCTTTAAAAGCAGAAAGTGTTCATTATGTTTAAGTAGAGAATTGCATGTGGAAGTATGGTCAAGAAAGTTTTTTTTTTTTTTCCCCACTTAACTTATGTGGAACCCAAACATCAGAGAAATAAACATAACCAAACTGGTGCAAATGATTTTCAACACTTGATTTGGATATTTTGAGTATGCCAGCTATCTCCCTCATGCTATAATGTTGATTATTTTCAATTAATGTCTCAGTGTGATTGCTATCAAGTTCAACTGGTCTACTCGACCAGGGAGCATCATACAGTGAGGAATCTCCAGCACAAAACTTTGCAAAACACTTTTGACACATTAGATCAATCACAGCACCTTTTTCCATACACTGCACAAATATTTTTTTGTGTTTCAGGTTTTCTTTAACCTTTTTTTTTTTGTAATAATGAAGCATAATGTACTGAAAATGTTGTCTTTTTCTTCCATCTTCAATAATAAAATGGCTACACAAAAATTCACCAATTTTGATAAGTTTTTCTTTAAATGCATGCTAATGTGCCAGCTGTCATAATACAAACTAATAAAACATTTTCAAATGAAGTTAAAGACAACTAAATTCTAGTAGAGCCATCTTATGGGGAAAAAAATAAATGAACTTTTTCACTAACTGAATATATGTTAAAAAGCTCCCCCAAAGCATAAGAAATCTTCTACAGCTAATAAATGAAGTCAACAAAATTTCAGGGTGGAGGATCTAGACTTACAAAAATCAATAATGTTTCTATACATCAACAATGAACAATGTGAAAAGAATATTAAAAAAATTCCATTTACAATAGCATTGAAAAAAATAAAATATTGGGGAACAAATTTAACAAAGAAAGTGAAAGACATATACTCATAATTATAAAATATTGATAAAAGAAAGTCAATAAGATACAAGTAAATGCAAAGACATCCTACCTTCATGAATAAAAAGATTTAATATTATTTAAACGGCAATGCCAAATATTATTTAAATGGCCAAAGTACCCTACAGAACTAACACAATCCAAATTCATATGGAATTGTAAAGGGCTCTAAATAGTCAAGAGAATCTTTTTCTTTTTTAAAGAACGATGATGAGGATTTATACTTCTCAATTTCAAAACTTATGACAAATTTACAGTAAAAAAAAAAACAACTGGTACTGGTATAAGGACAGATATATAGACCAATGGAATGGAACTGAGAATCCAGAAATAAATCCTACATCTATGGCCAATTGAGTTTTGACATGAGTGCCAAGCCCTCTCAATGAGTAAAGAATAGTCTTGTCAATAAAGTGTTGAATTTCCTCTGGATTGCCACATGCAAAAGAATGAAACTGGACTATTACCTCACGCAATATACAAAAATGAATTCAAAATGGATCAACAACATAACCGTTTATTATATTAGTTAAAACCATAGAACTCTTAGTAGAAAGCATGGGGTAATATTTATGCTCTTGTATCTGGCAATGGATTCTTAGACATGACGATAAAAAGCATGAGCAACAAGAAAAGATTAGACTTCATCCAAATTTAAAACATTTGTGTATCAAATGGCATAACCAAGAAAATGAGTAAACAGCCTACATAATGGGAGAAAATATTTGCAAATCATGTATTCTCGTCCAAAATAAAACACTTTTACAGCTCAACAACAATAAGACAAACAACCCAATTTTAAAAGGGGCAAAGGCCATGGCACAGGCATGGAATAGGCGTTTCCTGAAAGAAGAGATAAACACGGCAAAAAGGATTAGTCATCATTAGAGAAATGGATATCAGCACTACAATGAGATTCCATTTCATGTCTACTGGAATGGCGATAACAATAACAAAGTAGCAAGTATTGGTGAGGATGTAGAGACTATACAACGTCACTGCTGCTTGGAAACACAAAATAGTCCAGTCACTGTGGACAATAGATTCACAGTTCCTCAAAAACATAAAATTAAAAGTTAAACATACAATTATCATATGATCTTGCATTTCCACCCCTAGGTCTTTACCCCAAAGAATTAAAAAAAAATGTTCGAAAACTTGTATTGAATGTTCATGACAGCATTATGGACAATAGCCTAAAGGTGGAAAGCTCAAACATCCATCAACTGGATGACTGAATAAATAAGGTATGGTATATACATAATGAAGTTCTGATAAATGCTGCAACATGGAACAACCTTGAAGACAGTATGCTAAGGGAAATAAGCTAGGCACAAAAGTACGAGCCTTGTGTGATCCCACTTGTATGAACTCTCTAGAACAGGCACATTTATAGAAGTGGAAAGTAGAGTGGAAGTTACCTGAGGTTGAGGGGACAGAGGAATGGGAGTTACTGCTTAATAGTTGTAACATTTCTGTTTGGAACAATGAAAGTGTTTTGGAAATAGATAATGGTGATGGTTGTACAACATTGTGAATATATTTAATGACACAGAAATAGTTGAAATGGTTAAAATTTTATGATGGATTTTATACTACAATTTTTTTTAAAAAATTTAATATACCAAAAACCACTAGATGAATGAGTGGTATGGAATGTAACTTATACCTCAATAAAGCTGTTTAAAAACAACACTTTAGAAAAAAAAAATTTTTAATTAATTTATAGTACACTTATTTGGTGGCAAAACCCAACATGAACTGACATGAGATGAAGTTATCTATAGGTTTTATATATCCCACTCAGCCTGAACAATAGTATTTTTTCACAGAAATATTAATATGTTTGATTCAGGGTTCTGGACCATACACTGCTGGGGGATTGTTTATATATATTTTTATTTATATATATTATATATTATATATATATATATATATATATACATATATCTTTGCTTTCAACAATTTGAAGAATTTGAAATTTGAAGGATAAAAAGAAAGTCCTTTGACAAATGCTCACCTGAGACACTGGGGAAGAGTTATAACTGCATTTCCATTCCTAGATATTTACTCAAAGTAAAGAACTTTCTTAGGTGATGGCAGTGCTCTCTATTTTGATTATGTTGATTTCATGGGTGTGTGAACTCTTTTATCTGGTAAACTGTAAACTTAAGATCTGTGTATTTTATTGTATGCAGTATCTGAAAACACACAAAGAACATATGGTGGAGATAAAGGGACACATACAAAAACAGAAACTACTTCATATGGTTCTTTGAAATAATGGGAAGTAAATATACAAAGGCCTTAGCAACTGTCTGGCATACACAGGAAGTGCTCAAAAACTGTTGGATGTTACTATGTATTAGAATACATCTCCCTGGTTTGTGGTGCAATTATAGAAGCAAAATGATTTTCACATATTTATTTGTGGATATTTACATGTTGCTTTGGCCCTTTTACCTTATTTTAATGTACAACAATTAGTTTAAATTTTACAAAGCAAAGGCCTAGGAAGCTCACCAGTTACTGACATTACGGTCATACACAATTGGTAGAAAGAAAGATTAAATCATTAATCTTAATGATTAAAAGAGAAAGAGAACAATATTGGGGGGCAGGGGCTCAGGAATATTTACATTTTCTGCAATTATAAGAAGAAATGATAAAATTTATAAATCATTTTATAGCTTATAAATCTAAAAGGAAGCTAACTCTCAGAGAAGTTAAGAGATTTGCCTAAGACCACACAGCTAAAAATGAGGGAGAAATTAGACCTCAAGTTCCATGCTGTTTTCATTATCTTGTGAGCTCTTACCCAGGACTCCATTAACCCCAGGTGAACTCCCTGAAACTTGAATTTCTGGTGAGGAGAAGGTCTACAGCTTTCAACAGATTTTCAGATGTCTTCATAACCTCTCTGCCACCCCCAGCAAAATCACATGCCTTTGTAAAATAGAATATTCAGAATCTAAATATTCAGAAATTTTAATTACTGAGATTTCTGTCTTCAACTTGAGAAGAAGTGGCAAATACCAGGCAAATAAACTCATACCCAGGTTTTATTCCAAAGAATGACACAGTCAACTCTGCCCCCTACACCTTGCAAGCCAACATTAACAGCAGAGACCATAATAAAACACACTCCATCATCAGCTGGACCATCCTGGGCTCCTTCTGGAGGGTTTCAGGAATTGATGTCTTACTATCTAAGTAATATTTAAAAATAATCAACTTCTTTTTTTAAAATAATGTGTGAAGCCAATATGAATGCTGGTTACCAAGTCTTCTCTTCAAGGAGTAACTGGATATTTGTCAATTTCATGCTTCTGGGAGTCATGGGGGACAGTAGCTGAGGAAAGCTACACTCAAAGGAATGTAGACCCTCATTTTCAAGGGAAAATGGGGTTTACATAGCGTTTGGCTCTAAACATCTCTATTTCAATGTATTTGAACATGGAATATTCCAAAGTTTCTTCTGCTTATGAAATAAATGTACTAGAATCCTGTTGTATATTCATTGCTTGTCATGAGTGATTGCATCTTTGGATCTATTAGATACCTGTGTAGTGAAAGAAGGACTCAGGGGATTCATTCCAAACGATTAGCCCCAAGCTCTGTAATAACATGCGTTTCAAAAAGCCCTCTGGAGCATAGCTGATTATATAAAATAGCTTTTTCTATCCTACTGACTATAACTAGAGGTTATGGGAATTTTGGTTTTATAACATGAAGAGAACAGTTATCTCTTATACAAGACCAAAGTAGGAACAAAATCAAGTTCAATCTTAATATGATAAATATCATAATTAGGACATCTCTCTACTCCTTTGTTCCCCCTAAAAAATGATCAAACTAAGTGTCATCCTTACTGTCACTGACATTGAAAGAGGGGCCGTTCATTAAAGACCTGGTTGTCCATACAGTCTTGTCTATACTTTAATAAGAGATAACTGTGTTTATCAGATTGTCCAACAATTTTTAAGAAATTTTGCTTTACTCATGTAAAATACAGTGATTTTAATCTTACCCATGACCCCTCATATGGACTAATTATAAGTGGTCAAAAAATAAAAGGGTCATTTTTCATAATCCCAACATGAAGGCTTTAGTTTTAATCCTGAGATATTAGTAAATAAAATGAAAAGTCTTCCTTGGAACCATAGGCTTGGTCTCTACCAGTGACAACTGACAGTACCTTCTTGCTTTTTGTAAGTGCCTCAAGACCTCATAGCAGGCAGAACTGTTGGGCATTGATTAGCCAGTGATAATTTAGTAACAAATGTAGGCACACTTATTAGGAATTGTCAGAAACTAGAATAATGACCACACAAAAATCCAAACCATCTGGCCCATAATAGAGTATGTCTTTCCATAGTCTATACCTTGCTTTTATAGTAATAAATTATTCCATCACATTCCTAGTAAAGAGGTGGAGAGGAGAGGCCAGGTGACCTTGAAACCTCTGATTTAATTTGAGATTCAGTTTCTGCAGCTTCATATTCAATCACAATTCCCAATGCAGAGAGACATCTTTTTCTTTTCCTTCTGGCCTGACAACCAAGAATGCTACCAGCTGAGTTACAGGAATGATAGATGCATTAGTCAAACCCTGTTCCTATGGGCAGGTGGGAGGAAGGAAGAATGGAGTGTAGATAATCTAGGAGAATTGTTCCCAAATCTGATTGATTACAAGGTTTTTAAAAACACAGATCTCTGAGCCTCAGTGGATGGACTTTGGGGGCCTTGGAGTGGATCCTGATTTACCAGCCAGCTTTCACTAAGGTAACAAACGGCTTCAACATCTCAGTGGCTCACACAAGCATCTGTGGTCACGTTTCATAAGGGCTGTGAGTTGGTGCGGCTCTGTTGGGCATGCCTGGGCCTGACCAAGAAGCATGTGTATCCTCATTCCAGAAACCAGGCTGAAGGAGTATCCTCTAACTAGGGTGTGCCGTTCTCTTAACTGAGTGCAGAAGCTAAAGGGGGTGCCAAGGCAAACCATGCCAACACATCTAATGTTTCTACGTTGGTGTGGCATGCATCATGCTCACTTATAATTCATCGACTAAGGGCAAATCTATGGCTATGCCCAGTGTTTTGGGGTTGAAAACCAAACATCACCTCCAGGAAAGCATGGTATATATGGCAGCCTGAGGGTGGCAAGGGAGACAAATAAATGTGAACAAGCACACAGCTTACCACACCTCAGAATATACAATTTTTAAAAAGCTCTTTGGGCAGTTCTGATTGGCCTCTGATCCCTGGTATTTCATGGGAAAGGCATCTCCCTTTATGCACCTGCCATGACAACTGAGCATCCATTAGTAGCCTCTTCAGCAGAGTGGTTGAGTTAAGCAACGGATTAGTGTAACCCAATCACTCACTTCATCAACAGACATGTGTACACAACACATAAGGGAATCTGATGCTTTGGTAAGTTTTAGCAGATTTTGCAAAGTACATTTGTATCCTCTTCTCATGTAATCTCCATAACTCTTTAAGTGGCTATAATTATTCCCATTTTGCAAGACTCAAAACCAAGCTGAGGGAGATTCAACGCCTGATGGCAAAACACCTACAAAGAGTGGATTTGGACTGATTCCACTCCCAAGTCCAGATCTCCTTGTACAGTGTGTGTCCTGGGTGCCCAGCCCTGTTGTTGCCATCACTTCCTCTGCAAGATATGTTTGCATAGATATTGGGATATGTAATGTACATTTTAACTAATTTATTTGATGCTTCTACACTAAGCACTTACCACATTCCAGGCACTATTCTAGGTGCTGGGGAGGCAGCATGAACAAAACTGATGACAATCCCTGCTTACAATTTGAGAGAGATGATGTTAAACAATTAAACAGGTAAACTCATATCCAACAGCAACGATTGGAACATAAGCCTGGTGAGGACCAGTGCTGGGAGGAAAAGCAACAGGTGTTTGGCAAGGTCAGAGTCAGTCATGGCTAAATTTAACAGGAAGTAAGTCCTTATTAAGAAATGAAGAAAGATTATCTTTCAGTTTTGATCCTCAGGCTTCATCAGAGGGCAAAACATTTCTAGAACCTCCCCAAATCACTCCTATGTTTTTAAATGCAAAAAATAAACTCACATTAAATTCTATGGCATAAACTATGTTTCTTTTGACAGGTTCACTACTGAAATTCAATTTTTATTAAAATGATCCATGTGGCCATTTCAAAAACTTAAGCGAGTAAGAATAGTATAAGTCAATAAAAAATGAGCATATTTTTCTTCTTGTGAGCCTAAAAGGACCTCATATACCTCATTGCATCTGTATTTCAGAATAAGCACCTCTTACAATGATAAGACAGGTCCTCTGAAGTGTCTCGTGCTTTAATAAACAAATTCAAGTAGTCAGCAAATTTACCATTTGCTTATTTCTATCAGGACCTCTCTTTCCTTGAGAAAAACTAAGATAAGTCATCACTGTTGGATTCTCCATTCAACAGACATAAATTGAGACCCTGTCATATATTAGGCACACATCTGTGAACTGGAGCTATAGCAAAAAAGAAAACAGACCAAATGCCTTGCTCTTTTGGAGCTTACATTCCACCTAGATGGAGACAGACAATTAACAAACATGATTGCTTGTTTGCTGGGGGTACAAGGGATCTGAGGAAGAAGAGTCCAAACACGCAAGTGCTCTCAAGCCCTGAGGTCATCCGCAGGCAGGAAGCAGTGAGTCTTTCAGCACTTCAGCCTTGCTACCACCGACACAGTTGTTAGGTTGCGCTCAGGGCACGTCCCATGCTGGCAAGTGGGTTGAGAGGTGTTGCACTTGAAGCCTCTGGCCCCCGCGTGGATCATCTGTCGAGCAGTATTTCTGTCCAGCTCACAAATGTAGTGATGGGCATAGGATGTGATCTATCGCTGCAGAATAATTGGTTTGAAGAGGCATCGTGGGGCCACAGCTGGAAACGAGCACATTCAGAGTGACAGGATCTTGGCAGTCACAGAGGCTGAGGCTTGGAGTCTTGCTTTTCAACCAAACCAAGTGGGATAGCTGGGCATTCATTAGGAAGAAACGCCTTCTTCACACCATGACTCTCAAATTGCATCACCCTCTCCCCCTAGGGACTGAAGAGGGCAGCTTCAAGGTTCCTGTTTATCAATGTATCAAAAGTGAGGTTGGGCAACTGTCACTACAGAAGTAGAATTTATTCTAAGAATCTGAAAATGTATCTTAAGATTTAATAATTCAAGGATTCACTTTATTATGAGTAGCTTCAATCATTCAATAAAGAACCCATACACAGTAGAAAATTCCGATAGGTACCTTGTGTTAAAAATCAACAAACTTTTACCAAGAGCCTATTCTGTAACTTATACGCCTGAAGTCTGGTCATTAACTCAGTGGGAGAAAAAGTAGATGTTGGGGAATTGTCTCAGCAGCTGGTAATTTTTTTTGCAGAATTTTTTGCATCTCTGTGATATTCTGTCGATGCAATTTTTAAATACCTGCTTTGTGCTGTTCACCTTGTTGAGAACTTTGCGTACATACTACTCAGGCATCTCCAAGCTTTACGAATTAGTGCTATCACCACCCATGTGACATCTAGGAAGCTGAGAATCAGAGAACTGGCATAACTTGTCCAAGATCAAACCTGAGATTCATTCCCAGGTTTGTCTGGCTCCCAAACTGTTCTTTTCACTATGTCAAACTGACCAAAGTCCTATGTTTTTCTTGCTGTGGCAGAGATCAATGACTGAACAATACTTCTTCTCTAGCCAGTTCTTCTTTAAAGACCAAAGGTTACTAGCAATCCCTTGAAGGTGGAATTTCAGGGCAACTTCACTTTCTTCATCATACACTATACAATATTTTTCTTTTTAAAATAAGGGGCATATAGTACTTTAATAAGACATGGTACATATATACAATGCAATATTATTCAGCCATAGAAAGGAATGAAGTTAGGTCATTTGTAGAGACATGGATGGACCTAGAGAATGTCATACAGACTGAAGTAAGTCAGAAAGAGAAAAACAAATATCATATATTAACGCACATATGTAGAATCTAGAAAAATGATACAGATGAACCTATTTGCAGGTCAGGAATAGAGACACAGAAGCAGAGAATGGATGCATGGACACAGCAGGGGGAGAGACATGGGATGAATTGGAGATTGGGATTGACATGTATACTCTACCATGTGTGAGATACATGGCTAGTGGGAATCTGCTATGAAGCAAAAGGAGCTCTGCTCGGTGCTCTGTGGTGACCTAGAGGGGTGGGAGGGAGGTCCAAGAGGGAGGGAATATATGTGTGTATATAGCTGATTCACTTCTCTGCATGGCAAAAACTAACACAACATCGTAAAGCAGCTATGTGCATGTGTGTGTGTTACTCGTATCCGACTCTTTGTGACCCCATGGACTGTAGCCCGCCAGGCTCCTCTTGTCCATGGGATTCTCCAGGCAAGAATAATGGAGTGGGTTCCCATTTCCCTCTCCAGGGGATCTTCCCAACCCAAGGATTAAAACCCTGGTCTTGGCAGGCAGATTCTTTACTGTTTGAGCCAGCAGGGAACCCCAATAAATTTTTTAATTACTTTTGTAATAAGAAGAACATAAATTGTGTTTCAGAGTTATGCAGCAAGGCTCAAGGCCCTGAAATTTACTCAGTTTCTCTCCTGTCCTTTGCCCCTTTCCTAATGTGATCTGGTCACAGAAAGCCCATGTGCTGCTATGCACAGGACAAAAGTAGTAAGGAACCAGGGGTCTAAATAAGACTTTAATTGAAAATGTGAAATTATGTTCCATATCTTCAGAGGACTGTTGCTGAAATGGATCACATTGAGAGGTCGTGGGGCTTCTCTGTCTGGAGGTTTTAGAAGGACAGGAGAAGCAGTTATGCTGGTAACTCAGACATTTTTGCAAGGGCTGGACCGTGATTCTTTTTATTTTTTAGAATAATTTATTTTCAGGTGAACAAATTATTTTTTATCTGTAAAATAGAGACCCTATTCCAGCCCTAGACTTGTGGTGAGTATTAAATTAAATAAGACAGATGTGACCAATAAGTACTATAGGGCCTGACATATAGTAGGAACCCAATTAATGTGACTTTTGGCCTATCATTGATTAATGGATTATGAAGTCCAAAAAGTCATGTCTAAGGAGAGAGATGAGTTTAATGCAAGGCTTTCCATCCTCACACCCTTGTATGACTCAAAATTGCATCAAACGGAGTTTAATTTTAAAAAATCTTTGTGAGTTAAAAGTTCACACAAATAAAAAGAGGCCAGAGAGGTAAGGAACAGAATCTCTTTGTCTCCGTCAGGCAGATGGGCCTTGAAATTGCTTAGTTTCAATTCCCTCTCCAACTTTCCAAGACTTTGTCACTTACTAAACACTCAGAAGTTTCACCAAAGCAGGATTATTTTGTGTGAGGAAACCCTCAAGCAAAGCAGCTCATATTTCCATATGGAGACCCCACTATTAGTCAAAACAACACTTTGGATCATTCCAATTAATTATTTACTTAAAGTTCCACATCTTCTTTCTATGACTATAGATAGTCTCTGGGGAGCGTGACTTGTTTTTTCCTTATGGCCGTTATTATATTAGGTTACTCAAGTTAACGTACTGCGTCAGGAATGTTCCACTTGCTAAACTTTTTGAAGGTTTCTTCATTCACGTATTCATCAGCGAAATGTCCTCTAAAGAGCTTTTCTCATTCCCTTTCCTATTTCTCCCTGGGCTGCAAAATGGAAATAAGTGCTCAGTCAGTAATACCACTGTAAGGCTCTTTGGAGGCATCTATGAGGTGGGCATGGCAACCACTCCAGTATTCTTGTCTGGAGAACCCCATGGACAGAGGAGCCTGGAGTCCATGGGGTTGCAAAGAGTCAGACACGACTGAGCGACTAAGCACAGCACAGTACACAGAACTGTCAGAGAGGTGCTTCCTGAGGGTTTGTGTAGTTCAACTCCACTCCTTCTAAACATCCAGAAAGCTCACAGAAGCCCCATTCTGATTCAGCCTGCCTACCTGCGTGCATTTACTCTCTTGACAGGAAAGGAAAAGCTCAAGAGATAGGAGAAAAGAGAATGGGAGAGGTAGTTAAGAAGGGGTAGAGAAGCCTCAGAGGCAAGAAAGGAAGCAATGGAGATGTGATAGCCCAGCAACGTCTGCATCCCAAGCCCCTGGAAACCCTCCTGGTGTGATGTTGAATGGAATCGCTTCTCACTTCAGCATCTCACCTCCTGAGCCCCATGACAAAGCTGCTAAGGATCAAAACTGTCTATGAGTGGTGGGGTTCCCCGATTAGTTTCTTTCTTTATTTCTGACCTGACTTTCTTCATGAGCCCTCCACCTGCCTTAAGTAGCAAGAAAACAACTCCATTTAGTCCAATTTATTCTTCAGGTTAGTTTTGTCCAACCATTTACCCAAAATCTTTAGATTCACTTGTTTTTCTCCTAACTTCATCTGGACTCTCATCTCCCTCTCCTGCTCCTCTCTCTGGCTCCTGCAACCCATGACACTGGGGGAGGGGAACCTCTGGATTTGCACTTGTGCCTGGGTGTGAGGTGCCTGGTGTCTGCTGAGGAATGCTTGGCACCACCCCATGGCTGGTGTCCACAGCTGGCACCTGCAGCTGACATCTGTGGCTGGAGTACTTTTGGTCTATTTCTGCTTGGCTTGCTCAGAGTCTGGGGCCCCTCCCTGGAGACTTAAGCCCCACTGCCTACGCCGCTCCTGCTAATGAAGATGCTTTGAGTCTCTGCCATATCTGCCACTTCGGGTCCTAGCTGTTAACGATGCTGTCCTGATGCGGCAGGCCCATCTCAGTCACCCCAGCAACCTAGGTCAGGTCTGTGACTTCACAAAGGAGCATCCAGGCCAGATGAAAACAGGACAAGCTCAGACCCGCAGGCCAGTCCCTTTATCTACCTGCATCTCCCACCCCATACTCTGAATTTGCAGGACCCTCCATAGAATTTCAGGGTAAGTCGTCTCCATCTAAAACAAAAAGGTAGGTCAAAAGTCCTTGTGCTGTCACGATGCTCTCAGCCTACCCACTAATGCTCCTCACTGCATGGGGCTCTGATGACCCAGAGAGGAAACATTCAGATATTCTTCCTGATTTCCCTGAACTCATTGCTCAATCATCTTCTCTCTACAAGCCCTTGGCCTTGGAGGGGTAAACTTTTCTTTGGGGTCTACACTACATAAAACTGTATAATGTGTTTCACCAGGACTAGTTTGATATGTTAAATGGACACGAGAGTCATTTAGAAAATTCTAGTTTCATAATGCTTGCCTTCAAGGCTATTGTCTTGCTGGAAATCTTTGAATTATCAACTTTGCCAGAACAATTTTCCGTTTATTTTCACTTTGTGATAACCTTACTTTATATTGACTAGAAAACTGATCATAAATACTTAAGATAGAAGAGAAAGAGTATTAAATACCACTCAAAATATTGTGCTCATTTTGAGGGAGCAGAGATGTTCCTCTCAGGCTTCTTGCTCCATGGATTGGTCCTCAGAATGGCTGTTGCCTCTGACTGGTGTTGAGGTTATCAGGGTAGCAGCCCCCGTTCCATCTCCAAGGAATTATCTGTCCCTGACAGTCGTTGTCCATCCAGGTTGTAGACCGTGGAGCCACCTTCTCTGGACACGTCACTGAGATCTTGTGGCTGAAAATGAAATCTCTTGGATCTTCTATTCATTCGTCAAACATTTATTAAACATCTCCTATTGGTATATACTGATACAAATGCTCTTAGACACAGAAGTAAGAGGAAGGAACAGAATAAATCTGCCAGAAAATCTTGTCATTAAGAATTTGTGCCTCTCTCCCAAAGTGGTAAAATGAGTTTGATTGTAGATGTCAACCTACAATTTTAGATGTCCATGTCAACCCTACTCTACTTGACTCCTTGAAGACCAAGAGAGATTTAAACCTCATTCATTCTTTTATCCATTCCTTTAACAAACACTGATTACTGTTATATCGCAGGCACTTTGCTAGGTTCTGGGGAAGCTGAGATCATTAAGATGTATTATCATCTGCAAAGCATTCTAGATCATTCAGAAATATAGACGTTTCCACGGCCAGAGTAAAGCGGTGTTATAGCTGTTCCCATCACCCGCATCAGTGAACTCTGCACAGCGCTTATTAAACCAGCTTCAGTGAGCACCAGGAAAGGCTTGGTCAAGCTGGTCTTTGGTTGAAGGAGAAGGTGATTGGGAAGGAGACATGAAGAAGATAATGGCTTGATTGAGACTTCAAAATACTTGGTTTGTTTGTTTGCCTGTTTACTTATAAGCAAGGAAAGGTTTCTAAGCAGAAGGGTAAGGCCTGAAGGTGATCAGCAGCATGAAGTTTCCAGGGAGCTGCAAGCAGAAGGAATGAGTATGGAAGGAGCCAATGGAACAGGAAAAGATCAAGCCTGGTTCCTTGGGCAAATGCCAGCCTGAGGGAGGTGGTGCTGTTTGCTTGTTCTTTTTCACACTATATCCCATCAGCTCCTAAAGTCAATCATTATGAATGTTTCAAAAGAAGGACAAGGGCCAGAGAGAAGGGAGAACTGATAGTCCCAAAATAGACAATCATTAACTACACTAAAGCCTTTGACTGTGGAGATCACAACAAACTGTTGTGGGAAATTCTTAAAGAGATGGGAATAACACCGAATGCTGTCAACAGCCTGAGTCGGCATGAGAAGGTGAGGTCCCTAGCCAAGGTCATGTGCTGGAAGTGATGGCTTAGGGTCCATTTCAGGTACCCTTACCCTGGAGCAGGCCCCACTTCCACCACTACCTTCAACCAGCAGAGAGAGGTCAGTGGTTCTGCAGAGTCCCTATCAGATTTCAGGTAAATAAGCGAAAGAAGAATGAAAAAAAACATAGATTCCCTTTGAAATAATTTTAGTTTATAATGAATGGAATCTAACTTGGATGCCAAGTTCCAGCTTCATATTTTTTATTTTTGTGAGGTCCCTGTTCTCTTTGAGCTCAATTTGCTTCAGAGGAAATGCCATACATGGAAGAAGGGTTTGAGGAGTGCAGGGGAATGACAACTTAGTTACATGTGCCTGGGGGACAAAGTAAAGTAACCGTGGAAAGATGTGGACCTCTGTCTTGGGTAGGCCACCTTCACCTGCCTCCCTCTCACGGTGGCCATCGCAGTGAGCTGAGAAAAGCCAGAAGCTGTTTATGGAGCTAATTTTTACAGAATTCAGATATACTTAAACGTCAGTTTACTGTGTCACCTACATGTGACCCACTTCTGTACAAAGGCAGCAGGAACAACTTGATCCCTACCCTCTTTGACCTCATTATTCAAAACAGATATGCTGCTGCTGCTGCTAAGTCGCTTCAGTCGCGTCCAACTCTGTGCGACCCCGTAGACGGAAGCCCACCAGCCTCCCCCGTCCCTGGGATTCTCCAGGCAAGGACAATGGAGTGGGTTGCCATTTCCTTCTCCAATGCATGAAAGTGAAAAGTGAAAGTGAAGTTGCTCAGTCATGTCCAACTCTTAACGACCCCATGGACTGCAGCCCACCAGGCTTCTCAGTCCATGGGATTTTCCAGGCAAGAGTACTGGAGTGGGGTGCCATTGCCTTCTCCGATATGAATAGTACGTTATCACCAGTGAACAGAATTAAAGCTCAACGGTCTCTGATCTTAGGTATATCACCTACATGTGCCCAGCAGTATGTCTTCTGTATGTGGGAAGTATATGAGATCAACCTTGGCATGCTTTGAAAAATCAAAGATTCTAGATTACTAAGAGTCAAATTTCTAGGAGCACTAAGAAATCAGATCTATTTGAACCTCAGCTTTCCATTTACAAATCACTTATAACCCCTAAGTCTCTGATTCCTCATGTATAATGTGGATGTGGTAAGTGTGTCCACTTATAGGGACGTTGTCAAGTTCAAATGTATTAAAAATACATACCAAGCTAACATATAAAAAAGTCTGAGCCCAAGTCTATGTTAGAATTAAGCGATGAATAATATTCACCTTTTTTATTAAATAAGTCATCTTTATTCTCCTTATCAGCAAAGAGCTTTAAGTAGGAAGCAATAAGGAAAATTTGCAAGTCAGATTATTAGAATACATTAAACAGAACATTGGCATTAATAAAACAAGCACACATAAATATTTGAAAACAAATCAAAACACTTTTATTGGCAGTTGAAATGGTCATCATTTTAAGAAAAAGAAATAATCCCTTAGTTGGATGATCCTCCAAAGGAAAGCTAGAGCTGAGTATAATGGGCAATGACTTTGATGTGTAACAGAGGAATGCTGCACAGGGACAGGCAGTGAAGGAAGGGACGTCAAGAGCTTGAAAGGACTGAAGTGCACAGGATGTAGAAGAAAGTACATGAGCTGGTTGTAAGGCTTTGATTTGGGTTTGGTTACCAGCCAGCCCTGAACTTGTACCAAGCACCTTCTGTTTTCAAGTTAAAAGTCATTTACTGGAAATCTATTGTATATGCCCCAAAAATGTCCCTCCCCCGAGAGTTCATACGAAATTTGCACACAAGTAATTCGACCCTAAGGGATGCTGTGATAAATCCTTTGATGGAGACACAGCCAGATACTCTTGGAGCACAGTGCGGAGCACAACCCTACCTTTGGAGTAGGGTTGGGTCCTGACAAAGACAGAAAAGAACAAACGAGTCTGTGGCCTCCAAGGGCTTACAGTATGGCTAAAGAGAGAAGACAACAGTTACAACATGTTCAATAACTTAAAGGCAGGTTATAACTAAACAATTCCAAAGCACAGAGAACTCATACTTCCTGGTCTTGGGTAAATATTTTTTCATTGTTGTTGTTTGGTCCTAAGTCACGTCTGACTTTTTGCAACCCCATAGACTGCAGCACACCAGGCTTCCCTGTCCTTCACCATCTCCTGGAGTTTACTCAAACTCATGTCCATCAAGTCAGTGATGCCATCCAACCATCTCATCCTCTGCCATCCCCTTCTCTTCCTGCCTTCAATATTTCTCAGCATCAGAGTCTTTTGAAATGAGTCAGCTCTTCACACCAGGTGGCCAAAGTATTGGAGCTTCAGCTTCAGCATCAGTCTTTCCAGTGAATATTCAGGACTGACTTCCTTTAGGATTGACTGGTTTGATTTCCTTGCTGTCCAAGGGACTCTCAAGAGTCTTTTCCAACACCACAGTTCTTTGGCACTCAGTCTTTTTTATTGTCCAGCTCTCACATCTGTACCTGACTACTGGAAAAACCATAACTTTGACTAAATGGACCTTTGTAGACAAGGTAATGTCTTTGCTTTTTAATATTCTGTCTAGATTTGTCATTGCTTTCCTTCCAAGAAGCAAGCATCTTCTAATTTCATGGTTGCAGTCAAACATTTATTGCCATGCCTTTCTATTATAGACTTATTTTTTTTTAAAAAAGTCAGATCAGGACAGAGCTAGCCCACATATAGAGGTTATAGGTCTCTGCACAAAAGAAACTGCTATGTACTGGCTACAGGCATGGGGGCTGGGGTGTGACTGCATGCAAACCTGATGCTCCTACTCACTAGTTCTGTGACTTTGAGCCAGTCACTTAATCTTCCTGGGCCTCAGTTTCATCTTCAGTAAGATAAGCCTAGTCATGGAACCTGCTTTATAAAATTGTTATGAAGAGTAAATAAATCAATGTATTTAAAGCTTTGGGTAATACCTGGTACATAGCAAGTGTTCAATACATGTAAGAATAATATTATGACTACACCACAATTAAAACCATGAGAAGGCTCATCATTTGTTTTTCTTTTGCTTTCTTTACACTCACCCTCACAAAACATTAATAATTTTTATGCTATTGTAGAACCAATGGAACTGTAGCATGCTTAGAATACTGCCTCCACTGCCCTGTATTTAGTCTGACAGTCTCTGATTGGTCTTTCAGGAGTCTTCCAAGACTCTCTCCAAACCAGGTTGAGTGGCTCTTCTGTAGGTTCCTATGGCTCCATATACTTAGTCTCGCCAGCAATGTGGTTTTTGGAATGTGTCATGGAATGTGATTTTTGGTTCATTTGTCTGTCTCTGTCTCACTCACTCCTGCACCAGGAGGGGCAATTCCTTGAAGGAAAAAACTGCATCTTGTTTTCCATTGTATCTCCAGGAGAGAACGTGGTGCCTGACATGATATTGAGTGTATATGTTAAATGGGAGGAAAAGAAGAAATAAGAGGGGAGGGAAGGAAGGAATAAGGGAGGGAGGGAGGGACAAGGGAGGAAAGAAAGAGGCAAAAGGCAGAAAAGGTGTGTAGAGGTGCTCTGGTCCTGGCAATGTGACATGTGTCTGAGTCTGCACACCTTCTTCCCTCTGCCTCTCCTGTCCCTCCAGCCCTATAAAGTGAAGGGAAGTTTGAGCCGTGAGAATGTTTTACTTACCCCAAATCACCACTGGAGAAATCCATTGCATTACTGAACACTTGTAATGGGTTGGCTCCATTTCAGAATATAGGGTTTTGCTGCCCCTGCCAAACAGACTTATCCACGAGAAGCTTAGATAGTGCCTTTGCCCACACCTGTCTGGCTCAGGGAGCTTGTTGGTCTGTCAAGGGGAGAGCTGGGCATTGAGAAAGGCTGATGGGCTTTGACGAGAAAGAGAACCGGGCACACAAGTCTCGTTTATAATCCATTCCAGCTGCTCCTCTGCTGGGGGAAACTGGCATTCTGTTTTGTTGGCCCCTTTTCCATCAGGACAGCTGTGAAACCCTACTCAGTGAAGTAATCGCAATAACAACCACCACTTTGCATGTTGATGCCTTTCTTCCAAGGAACTCAAAGTTCTTTGGAGACATAACCTCATTAATCCATCCTGCATGAAGTGGTGGCTGATGGGGAGGGGTAGGAACTCTTACTCATGCTTCCAGGGCTGGGGGATTTGAAGGGGGGAAGAGTGGAAAAGGAAGAGAAAGAAATTTTAGAGCTAGGAAAGATAAGCAAAGGTATTTTCCTCCGAACCCCACTCTGGCACAAAGATAACACTGCATAGAACAATACTCAGTTAAACGTTTGAGATTTAAAAAAACAAAAAAACACTCTGAATGTTCACCATCCCCTCAAAGGAAGAGAATTCTAGGTGAGAAGTTAAGAAACCTGATTTCTAGCCCTGATATTGACACTGAATAGCTGTGTGACCATGAGCTAGCCCCATCCTTGGAGTGGTAACTTCATAGGAGAGCATGTGGCCCAGTGGTAATGCTGGAAGAGCGCAGAGCCAAAAGAAAGGAGACCGATGCCTGCCTTTACAGCAGCATGGTTTTAGGTGTGTTCCTAGCTGCAAAGGCTCACTTTTCTTATCTGTGAAAAAAAAATTAGACTGAATTATCTCTAGAGTTCAGTTCCAATAAAACCAGTTATTCTAGAAATGGTGGGCTAGGAAAGGTCAGATCTGATTTCTGCTTCGACTTTTGGAAATCCAATAACTCTCCATATCAGTTTTCTACCACTGCCACCCTGAAACTCAGTGGTTCCTACAAAACAACAATTTATGATTTCTCACCATTTTGTGACTTGCCTGGACAGTTCAGTGGCTTCACATGGGTTCACTTTTGTGATTGAATTCAGCTTGAGGCTGGAGGGGTTCAGTTGGGACATCTGTAGTATCTGGGCCTCCCTTGCCTTGTGGCCTTTTCATCCTAAAAGTGGCTACATCTGGCTTGCTCACTAGTGGTGGTACCACTTCAAGAGGGCTAGTCTTGGTGCTCATGTGCTCATTACACCTCTTCCATGTCAAGTTCAATACTATCTTGTAACCTCAAGACCTCAAGAAAGTCACATGGCCTAGAATCAGTGAGGGAAGGACTACACAAGGACATTGTTAGAGTCGAATTGTGTCCCTCCAAAGGGTAAGTTGAAGTCCTAACCCCATGTACAATAGAATGTGGCCTTATTTGGAAATAGAGTCCTTTCAGATGCAGTCAAGTTAATATGTGGTCTACAGGAGTAGCATAGACCTCTAAACCAATGTTACTGGTGTCCTTATGAGAATAGGGAGAGTCACACAGACAGAGGCAAGATGGTCATGTGAAGACAGAGACAGATTGGAGTGATGCTGCCAATAAGCCAAGGAATGCCTAGGGCTACCAGAAGCTAGAAACAAGGAAGATTTTTCTCCTAGAGTTTTTGGAGGCAAAATGGTTCTGCCATGTCAGTCTTTATTTCAGACTCTTGCCTCAAGAACTGTGAGAGGATAAATTGTTGCTGTAAGCCACCCAGTTTGTGGTACAGCAACCCTAGAAAATACAGGCATGAACACCAGGAGACATGGTTCTTTGGGGCCCACTAGTTAACAATCTAGCACACCATCTACTTTTATGAGCATAATTACACATTTGTTATATGATTATTGTCCAAAACATGCGAAAATGTAGTCCATGGCCTCTGTTGTATGACTTGACACCCTCCATCCCAAAAGAATTAGAGCGTATTCCCCTTCCTCCTCACTTTCTTATGGTCATGTGACTTGCTTTAGCCAATAGAAGAAGAAGGAAAGGCCATTATGCCAGTTTCTTAACAAGGCTTTATATTTCTACAACTGCCTGTTCTGACTGTTCCTTGCGGCCAAGGTGCTCTGCCTAAGGTGCTGTCTCTTGTGCTCCCAGAGCTGAGTGTCCTCAGTTATGAAGGACATGCTCAGGGGTTCAGAGCTATGTGTTACTCTGGGTTGAAACTAGAGAGAATGTTTCTCTCTTTATAGGGATCAAACCTATACCAAAGCTTTCTCTTCTGTTTTCTCCTCTTCTCCTCTAACACAGGTGTCCTTAACACTTCCTTCCAGAGTCCTTTTCTCCCACGCTCTGCATGCATACAAATGAAATTGGGATTCAGCTTTTTCACTATGGTTACATAAATCAATGCCAATGTCTTTACTATTGAGATGGGAATCACACTACACCAATCACCCTGAAAATGCCATTTTTATTCAACAGTGTATCACTCATCTTCTTTCATTACTGTAAATACAGATTTGTCCTCATTTTTAATAGCTGCACATATTTCCATATGCACATGGATATCTATATGCATGTGTGCGTGCATGATTAGTAGCTTCAGTCATAACCAAGTCTTTGTGACCCTATGGACTGTAGCTTGCCAGGCTCCTCAGTCCATGGGATTCTCCAGGCAAGAGTACCAGAGTGGGTTGCCATGCCCTCCTCCAGGGGATCTTCCCAACCTAGGGATCAAACCTGGATCTCCTACATTGCAGGCAGATCATTTACCCTCTGAGCCACTGGGAAAGCCCGTCCATATGCATATGCAGTTTATTTAAATAATTCCCTACTATCAGACATTCTGTTTCATTTGTTTCATTTTTGTTGATTAATAATGTTGTAATAAATACACTTTTACATACCTGTTCCATTATTTTCAAGATAAATTCAGAGAGATAGAATTGCATATACAAAATATATTTTAAGGATTTCAGTACAATTTTCCCAAATTACTGTCTGAAAACACTATATTAATTTATACCTACCAATGTGTAAGAAGAGGTGGCAAGAATGGACAGAAGAACTGTTCAAAAAAGATCTTCATGATCCAGATAATCTCGATGGTGTGATCACTCACCTAGAGCCAGACATCCTGGAATGTGAAGTCAAGTGGGCCTTAGAAAGCATCACTACGAACAAAGCTAGTGGAGGTGATGGAATTCCAGTTGAGCTATTTCAAATCCTCAAAGATGATGCTGTGAAAGTGCTGCACTCGATATGCCAGCAAATGTGGAAAACTCAGCAGTGGCCACAGGACTGGAAAAGGTCAGTTTTCATCCCAAACCCAAGGAAAGGCAATGCCAAAGAATGCTCAAACTACTGCACAACTGCACTCATCTCACATGCTAGTAAAGTAATGCTCAAAATTCTCCAAGCCAGGCTTCAGCAATACGTGAACCGTGAACTTCCAGATGTTCAAGCTGGTTTTAGAAAAGGCAGAGGATCCAGAGATCAAATTGCTAAATATCTGCTGGATCATCAAAAAAGCAAAAGAGTTCCAGAAAAACATCTATTTCTGCTTTATTGACTATGCCAAAGCCTTTGACTGTGTGGATCACAACAAACTGTGGAAAATTCTTAAAGAGATGGGCATACCAGACCACCTGACATGCCTCTTGAGAAACCTGTATGCAGGTCAGTAAGCAACAGTTAGAACTGGACATGGAACAACAGACTGGTTCCAAATCGGGAAAGGAGTACGTCAAGGCTGTATATTGTCACCCTGCTTATTTAACTTATATGCAGAGTACATCATGAGAAACGCTGGGCTGGAAGAAGCACAAGCTGGAATCAAGATTGCTGGGAGAAATATCAATAACCTCAGATATGCAGATGACACCACCCTTAAGACAGAAAGTGAAGAGGAACTAAAAAGCTTCTTGATGAAAGTGAGAGAGGAGAGTGAAAAAGTCGCCTTAAAGCTCAACATTCAGAAAACTAAGACCATGGCATCTGGTTCCATCACTTCATGGCAAATAGATGGGGAAACAGTGGAAACAGTGGCTGACTTTATTTTTCTGGGCTCCAAAATCACTGCAGATGGTGATTGCAGCCATGAAATTAAAAGACGCTTACTCCTTGGAAGGAAAATTATGACCAACCTAGATAGCATATTAAAAAGGAGAGACATTACTTTGCCAACAAAGGTCCATCTAGTCAAGGCTATGGTTTTTCCAGTAGTCATGTATGGATGTGAGAGTTGGACTGTGAAGAAAGCTGAGCACCAAAGAATTGATGCTTTTGAACTGTGGTGTTGGAGAAGATTCTTGAGAGTCCCTTGGACTGCAAGGCGATCCAACCAGTCCATCCTAAAGGAGATCAGTCCTAGGTGTTCACTGGAAGGACTGATGTTGAAGCTGAAACTCCAATACTTTGGCCACCTCATCCAAAGAGTTGACTCACTGGAAAAGACCCTGATGCTCGGAAGGATTGGGAGTGGGAGGAGAAGGGGACGACAGAGGATGAGATGGTTGGATGGCATCACCGACTCGATGGACATGGGTTTGGGTAAACTCCAGGAGTTGGTGATGGACAGGGAGGCCTTGCGTGCTACGATTCATGGGGTCGCAAAGAGTCGGACACGACTGACTGATTGAACTGAACTGAATGTGTAAGAGGGCTAATTTTTTAATTCTCATGTAAGCACTATGATTCTTTACACCTTTGCCAAGCAATAAAAAACAAAGTTTGCATTTCATAGTGTATTCTCCAGTCCTCTTTTAAACAATTGGGTTGCTTAGAAATGTGCTTATAAAATTGAATAGAAAAGAGACAGCAAGAACACAGGATACTGATGAAATCAGAATTGAGCTCGCAGAAAGAAACCAAGAGCAAGGAAGGAGAAGATGTGCAGGTCAAAGCACTGTTGTTAATGGTTGTGCTTCATGGATTTTTATTTGGCACATTAATTTAAAATGGCTCAGATGTGAGTGAATCCAACTCAAAACGATGTCACCATAAGTTGCCATACTCACAGAGGTTGAAAACGTAGGATAGAAATTCCAAAGAAGAGCAAATTCTAAATAGTATATCAGGGATAAGAGTTATCCCCCAAACATGATATTAATTAGGAGGGAAATGCAGTACTCAAAAAAACTGTTTTGAGGAGTAACCAAGTTAGATATGAGCTTACTGAGTGGAAAAGAGCAAGACCAGCTAAGATCAAGGATTTACACACAGGCAGTTTCTGCCACATTGGTCTAACATAGGATCAGGTACTGCAAATATGGACAGATCTATTTAGTTTAACATGTCCATGTTATCTATAGTGGTGCTGGTCCTCAGAAAGGGATCTATCTGGGATGTCAACATGGATTAAAAGAATAACATTTCATCTGCTACTTTCATTCAATGCTGGTAATTTGGTTTTAGATATACATGTATTTAAAACCAAATAATATATATACACACACACACACATGCATGCATGAGAAGTCGCTTCAGTGTTTGCAACTCTATGGACTGTAGCCCACCAGGCTTTTCTATCCTTGGGGATTCTCCAGATAAGACTACTACAGTGGGTTGCCATGCTCTTGTCCAGGGGATATTCCCCACCTAGGGATTGAACCTATGTCTCTTATGTTGTGTTGGTAGGAGGCAGGAGGGTTCTTTACCACTAGAGTCACCTGGTATATATAGTTCATTTCACAGGTCTTAAACACATGTATTCCATGTGGCCCAGAATCTCACTTCCAGGAGTTCGTCCTAATAAAAAAATTTAGCATACACCCAGATATTTAGATACAAGATGTTCACTGAAACACTGTTTATAAATTAATGATGCTAAAACATATACTGAGACCATTTAAAATGATATTATAGAAATATTTTTACTCACATGGGTCAATGATCATAAAATATTATATTTTAAAACAGAACCTGAAAAAGAATAGATACCCATATATGCATAACTGAATCTCCTTGCTGGACACCTGAAACTAAGACAACATTGTTAGCCAACTATATTCCAATATAAAATAAAAAGTTAAAGAAAAGATTGCTAAGTACGAATCAGTATTGTATGTGTGGGTGGGTGTCGGCAGTCTACGACATTCCATTAAAGACAGCTACCACTGACACCTGAGTTTTGCTAGTTCTTTGATCCTCTTTTCATGCTTAGATTAAGGAGTCTTACTGCAAGTTTGGTTGGAATCCTACACTTTAAGCACTTGTTTTTGCTAGCTCAGTGGTTTCTTCTCCAGAGTACACTAAGCTGAGGCATTGCGAGTGACATAAATGGGGATTGAAATTACAGCTACACTCTGAATCCAGACTCATGACACTTCTCCTCCAGCCCCTGTTTCTATGTTTATATGATCTTGACACTTGGGGTGAATTCCTTCTCAGGAATCCTGTAGATCATCTTTGGTAATTTGACTTCTACTGGGGAAACAGCACCCAAACACACACGCAGTTTGCCAAACATAACTCCGTGTTTGGACCCACATTTGGACCTGTCTTAGTTCTAGCCTCATAATGTTCCCCCGTCTCCATGTGAATCATGTGGAAGTAAACATACAGTTGGGAAGAGGCGGTGGTGGGCAGAGGTGACACCAAGTAGCATGTAGCAAACACATCTGAGTCTCAGCTCCAGATTACTCAGCTTATTTCGTCACATGTTTTTGTGTATGTAACTGTGAAAAACATTAATGCAAAGACCTGAAGAATATGCACCAAAAATATTGACAGTCCAGGGGTGGATTATGGGTAATTTGTTACTGTTGTCTTCTTTTTTTTTCAATTAAAAAAAATTTTTTATTTGTTTTGCCATACATTGACATGAATCCACAATGGGTGTACATGTTTTCTCCTTCCAGAACCCCCCTTCCACCTCCCTCCCCATCCCATCCCTTCGGGTCATCCTGGTGCACCAGCCTCGAGCACCCTGTATCATGCATTGAACCTGGACTGGTGATTCCTTTCACATATGACCTACTGTCTTCTTTTATCTTACCTGTGTATTCTAATCGACAGGGATCATGTATTCCTTGTGAACATTAAACAGAAGTAATTTTTTAAAGATACTCTCTCAAAAAATATAAGAATGCTTCTCTGGTGACTCAGCTGGTAAAGAATCCGCATGCAATGTGGAAGACCTGGGTTAGAACCTTGGGTTGGGAAGATCAAGGGAATGGCTACTCACTCCAGCATTCTGGCCTGGAGAATTCCATGGACTGTATAGTCTATGGGGTCACAAAGAGTCAGACACGAGTGAGTGACTTCACTTTCACTTTTTTGAACAACCACTCTGAGGTGTCTATTGCTTCATCGCCAAACATTCTATAGTGATATCAGGTGAATTCTTGATTCCAGGGCCATCAACTCAAGTGCTTCTGCATTATATAGCAATTTTTAGTAATTTTTTTCTGATCAAACCCATTCCTTCACAGTAATCCTAAAATGGCCTATTTATTTGGGATTGATAACTTTGATGAATAATGTGGAGAGAATAGACGAAGTATCCAAGTTTGAAAATATGAGAGAAACCTTTACAGAGAAGATTCATGAAGCATTTGGGAAAGCAGTTGGGTATCACTGTAGGATCCTCAGGGAGGCTTTACAAGCTTAAGTGTTTGTAGTGTGATGAAAGTGGCCAGATTTTTGGTAAGACACTGGCTTAAAGTCTGAGAGATGGAATGTAGAACAGTTGGATGCAGAGAACAAATATGGACTCCAGTTAAGTTTGGGAGGTGACATAAAAGAGATAAGGGCAGATTTCAAATTTACTGTAGAAAGAGGAGGAGAAACTTGGCAATAGCCATGGGTTGACTCCTTCAGTTTCTGTTCAGATTTTCCCAGCATTACAGCCCCTCCCACTTTATGTGATACCCAGTGGGATGCTCCAGCCTTTAGATCCACCCAGGCTTGATCTCAGGAGTGACCTCCATGTTCAAGAAAGCATCTGCCACTATTTGGTCCAGGCTTAACCCCACCAGCCTCCTCAGAGATGGGGCATGCCAAAGTTCTTTTGTAAGTATGTAGTGAAAGTTTGAGTCACACTCTTGCTTAAGAGGATATTCTATGCATTTTCAGACGTATGACTAACTAGGCAAAAAGCTTAGAAAATATAACTCGGAATAACACAGTGTTCAGCGGGAGAGTTGTTCTTTGCTTTTCGTGTTGTTGGAGGGGAGAGGGAGGAGGATTGGCCTGAAGTATGGAACACCATAAAGAGACAGATAGACAGAGAATCAAAGTCCCTGAGTGGCATTTAATTCCATGTTGCTGTTTTTCCTGGTCGGGTTTCAGAAATCCTCTGACAGTTGGACTATTTGCTGTTTAGTCATTCTACTGTACAAATTTTACTGACAATCAGCAGGCATTGCCTAATTTCACGCTCAAGCTAATAAAAAAGACCAAAGCAGACTACAACATCAAGCATATGTTTAACTTGATGCGATTTTTAAAGAACGTTTCCAAGATAACACATAAGTTGTAAGAGCAGCAAATATACAAGGCTGGACGACATTTAAGTACATTCAGGTTTTAGCGAAAACGGCTTGCAATAACTAGATTAAAAAAAGAAGGACAAGAAGCCTAATTGGAGGCTTTCACATTAGGTTCTGAAACACATTTTTTGGTCCCCTTGTGCCTTGTTTCCAAGATGGTAGCACCTGGAAAAACATGCAGCTTGATTTCTGTAATAGATATGAGCTCAGATAGTATGGGCTGCCTTACACCAGCTCCTTTGAAACGGGTGGCAGTTACTGCCAGAGTCCAAGTGGCTAAATCGCATGCTTGGAAATAGGAGTATATTCATCTGTTTGTGAAAATCACCAGGCATAGACTGTTTCTACCCAACACACCAAAGAAACTCACAAGCCTCCTGTTCCCAGCAAGAAATAAAGCCAAAACTCAGCAAGAGCAATGCCAGATGATCGCGGCTGTTTTCCCAAAGCCTCGATTTTGAATGCTGTGTTACTATTTATTCTTCCCGGACTAAGAAGCTTCTGCCAGACTGATGACAGTGTCCTCCATGAGGCAGTGGCAATTTCCACCTAATCCTGGCCCCCAAAAGCATCCAGTGTGTGTTCACTTTTCATCACAACTTGGTCAATTACCCCCAGGAAACTTCATTTCATTCCACTTGCTACATGAGAGTAATTAGAGCAGCCTTTGACCCTTTCTTCTCTACCCCACTTAGTTTACAGTGAGCTGTGAAATATGATCAGTTAATTCTTAAATACATGCTTTTATGCCAAGAACAAATATCTCTTATTTGACTTGCTGTTCCCCCACAGGAATTTGGTATTGTTTATTTAAGAATTTGACATGCAGCAATTTTGTCAGATAAAGTTGGGAAGAAATGTCCTCCAGATGACATAACTGCCCTATCTATGGAGGGTTCAAAACTTGCCTCTTATCTTTATATCTGTGGTAATAACTGGACCCTTTTCGTTCCATGTGGAAGGTACAGTTTCATCTCCAGTTTGAACTAAAAGTACTACAGGGCTAGAGATATAGTCAAGTCCATTATAACAAAATGCACAAGCATGTAAAGGATCCTGCTTGGAAGTCAAACAATAAATTTTTCAGGTGCTTTGAACCATAACCTTTATATACTTGGGGGTGCATCATGGGCTAAATAAAAGCTATCTTGCATTAACCCCAAAGTATGAGTTTTCAGACTTTTATTAATATGTTCATATAAACTAATAGGCAGTTTATATGTGCTGTAGAAAACCTGAGAAACAAAGAAGAGTTTAAAGAAGAAAACTAAAATTATTTTAATTCTATCTACAAAGATAACCACTCCTCCAATTCCAGTTTATTTCTTTTCGGTCTACCTTTTATACAATTATATAAACATATTTAACCAAAAAACTACATTTTGTGCTATAATAGTTTTAGCTTTCTTTCACTTTACTTTTTATTGTGAGCATTTCCCCCCGTCACTAAACATGTATCAAAAACATGATATCCCATACTGGCAAAGATTTCATAGCCCACGAACTCCTTGGCATCTGGGTTACCTGCATTCTCCTTGAAATGCAGTGACCATGCAGCATCATGTCCACACCAGGACCCCCCAGTCACAAGAGGTAGAAACATAAATAAGATAATTCATTGGCTTCCATTAAAAGGACTCCCTTTAGGCACCCCTGTCTTCTGGGCTTCAGCTAAGGTCTTCAGGAATCAGTCTTTGTCTCTCTGTCTCTCCTTACCTCTGTTTGGCTTCTTACCCAAGCAGGCAAGCAGGTTCCCTCTATGTGGAAGCACTATACCACTAACATCGCCACGACTGTACCCACTCATAGATCCAGTGAGATCAGAGAGAAAGAGAAAGTACTTCTCTCAGTGGTCCCCTGAAAGGCTCATGGAGGTCTCTAGTTGGTCTCACAGAGATCACATTGTCATCTCCGAGGATGGAGTACCCTGATTGGCCAAGTCTAAACCACGTCACGGTCATGCACAGGGGTCAGCTCCGTGGGAGGGGGCCCCAGGCAGGGAGTTTGTGAAAAGAGTCTCCACCCTCTCTCCACTGCTTTTCTTTCCTTGTCTTAAAATTTGTCCTCACTAAGCAACAGCACCAGTTGAGTATGTGATTCAATTCTTGCCTCATAGGCTTTCTTAAGATGAATGTGCTCAGTACATTTAGGAACAGTTATATTCCCTGAACTCAGAAGAAAAACTAATTCCAGAGCCATTTCATGAGAAAGCCAGTTATCTTTGCATGGTCTAGTTTTGGGGTCTGCCATGAAGATTATCAGCCAGTCATGTAGATATCAGGTGATTGTAGCTTGATTGTAGAATGTTGAATGGAAGCTAATGATACAATAACTTTGAAGGAGAATCAAGATCTAGAATTATAGGTGCACTTTATTTAGTGCCACCACCATCATTACTGACCCACCGTCGTGCCATCCTTCTCAGAAGGAGAAGACCATGTACAGTTTCCCATGGCTTCTCAGCCAGTACAACAGAGAAGGCACATCCTGGAATCAGCTGTGGCAAGCGTGCTTGATATAGTACCATTCCCAGTCTCAATGGTGCTGAGAAATCATTTTCTTATTCCTGTAGGGGTAGCTCTTTTTGCTATATTTGACCAAGAAAGACTGACAAGAGCTATATGTGGAATGGTTTCAGAGATGCTGTGTGCTGTCTTACTGCAAGTTAAAACATGCAAATTCTACAGCAGGTTGAGATACCTTCAAGGGAATGGTCATGGATGTAGGCACTCAAGCTCAGCAGTGTTTGAGAGAAGTCCTCTGACTTTGTGAAGGTCACCTTCAAGAGGGCCATCTTAGGAGGATCGGTCAATCATGGTAAGAAGGCCAGCTGGAGGACAACACTGTTGGTGGTGAACTGTGTTAATCTATTGAATCTGCATCTCTATTACTAGACTGTGGGCTTTTCCTGGTATCCACTTAACTTCCTATATCAGACCTTGCACTCACCACTTCCCATCCTCTTGGCCTCAGTTCACAGCTCTGGAAAAGAGTTCCACATGTTTCCAACTACTCTCCACTGACAGTGCATGCATCAAGCCTGCACCAAACACCTGTTTTCCTGTCTGGGGTGGGGGGGTCCCCTCATTCCTCAGGATGGGGGACAGGGTGCTTGCTTGACATCCACGTATGTGCAACCCAGAAGTGTGCAAGCAGTTGTGCTTTGAGGGGTAACTCCCAACCGTAGCAGCTCATGAGCCCTCTGATGCTGCTGCATACTCTTCACAAGGTGCTGGCAGACTGGACACCAGCCACTCTCACTGATGGCCCTCTCACTAATGTGTCCTGATATTGGCTTTCCTCCCCCCTGTTCCATTCTTCTTGATCCCTCTCTTCTGCCTTTTACAATCATTTCCCAAATCCATCTACATGTAAGCCTTTAGTCTCAGGCTATATTAAGGGAAACCCAGGCTGAGAAAACCACTGCACACCAACCGCATAGCATAGAAACTGGCTAGATCAGGTATACAATAAGTATTTTTAAGTCAAAAAATAAGCCAAGTATAAATAAATTAAAATTACTTTAAAAACTAAGAGGTAGAAGAAGACAAAATTAAAGAGACTAGTAATATAGTTTAGTACAAGAAAATTTGGGGCTTCCCAAGTGGTGCTAGTGGTAAAGAACCCATAGGCGATGTGGGAGATCCCTGGGTTGAGAAGATCCCCTGGAGGAGAGCATGGCAACCCACTCCAGTATTCTTGCCTGGAGAATCCCCATGGACATAGGAGATTAGTGGGCTGCAGTCCATAGCATGGCAAAGAGCTGGACAGGACTGAAGCAACTTAGCACGCACGCACAAGAAAGTTCAGCATTGCTTAAACCTACCAACTCAGCAGAGACCCCCCCTATGCCATACTGGTGGACTCAGAAATGTGCTTTCTTTTTAAGTAGGTGAATTTTCACCAAGACCTATCTGTTTAATCCTTCCTCCCTCAGCTTGAGAAAGCTTGGGATAGTGGAAAAAGAATGAGAGTTGTCATGACACCCAGCTGGGCCTGACTCTCCAGGTTTGCCACTGCTTCCTATCAATGGGACCTTTCCATATTCTTCAAGGTCAGTTTGCCTGTCTGGGCCTCCCCAATGGCTCAACAAGTAAAGAATCTGCCTGCAGTACAGGAAATTCAGAAGACATGGGTTCAATCCCTGGATTGGGAAGATGCCCTAGAAGAGAAAACAACAACCCACTCTAGTACTATTGCCTGAAAAATTACCATAGACAGAGGACCCTGGCAGGCTACAGTCCCTGGGGTCACAAAGAGTTGGACACAACTGAGTACCAGCTCATGCAATGGGAACATGAATAGTCTTATAGAATTGTTGTAAAGATTAAAAAATAGGTCCTCAAAAATATTGATTTGCTTTCCCCAGATTCTCTGCCCTCCTTTGCTCCCTTCTCTGGTGATACCTATGCATTTTTTGGAGGACTTGTTTCTGAACTTGTGGCCCATGGTCTTGAGCGGAAAGCTTGGGGCAACAATCTTCTGACTCCATTTGCTTGTCTTTACAGTTTCTGCACTTGCAATACACCAGCCAGCTGTCCCAACACTTGAAAGACAATATACCTCAGGTAAAGATCTTTATAATTTCTTAAAAGAAATCTTTCAAAGGCATTGTGGTCCAGGGGGTTCCCCCCTAGGGACACCACAATGTGTGTCCGTGCGTGCACATGGGCGTCCTGTGAGCCTGCAGCTCTCCACCCTTCTCTGGCCAAGAGTGCCTTTTGTCTGCTTGTGCTCCTCTCAAAGGTCAGCCCCTTGTGAAAAATACTTGCTCTATTAATCATCTTGGAAGACTGCTCCAGACACATTTTCAGAAGGGATGCAGTAAGTTTTGTCTGCACTGTGCACCCTGGGAAAAGAGTTTTCCCTTGAAAAGCAATCTTGCCCGCAGCCAAGTCTTTTTTTTTTTTCCTTACATTTTTAAAAGCAATGAAATTATTTCATGTTCTTAAGGTGTCAGGAGGCACCACCACCCCTATGGTATGGGCATGTTTGTGTACTTAGGAGATGTGTGCCCAATTAGAGGACTTCACATGAATGCTGGTGTTGGCGAATGACCTACAGCCAGCTGCTGCTCAGTCTTTTGGGGCAACAGTGGAAGGTTTAACCATTATTTAACACAGACTTGTTCAGTCAGAGACAGAGTGGTATGAGGATAGCTACATGCCCAGAGCTAATGAAAGATGAGCCAGTGATTAGACTGGCTCACGACCTGGGTAATAATTTTTATACTCACAATTAGACCATGGAATTAAATAGAATGAGACTGATCCCCCCACTGTACTGCATAGCAGGGGTCAGAATACATGACGTTCTATTCCCTTTTTTTCTCATCTGAACCTTGCAGCTTTAGATCTTCAAAGGGAGAGGCACTTTCACCAGTCATCTGAATGAAAGCGAGTTTTTCATCATCTTGTCTTGTTCAGTAAGGGATCACTTCATGTGTGCAAAGAGTAGTGAGCACAGAAGAGAGAAATTTCTGGGCTTGTTTCTGTCTCGTGTAGAATTTTCATCTTTTACCATTTCCACTTGTGTGGAAACTTTTCCTAGTCATTACATAATCTAATATTCTATTCCATACAGCCAGTCTTGGTAGCAATGAGAATGAAACCTTGACAAATGTGCCATTCATTCATTAAGACTCCCATCTTGTAAGCGTCAGGTTTTTTTTTTTTTTGCAAAATTGTGATAATAACTATTCTATTTCAGATATAGTTTAACAACTCTGCCTTCTGAATGAAAGCAGGATTGATTGCTATAGTAATTCTCAGCTGAGATGTGTGTGTGTGTGTGTGTGTTAGTCATTTAGTCATGTCCAACTCTTTGTGACCCCATGGACTGTAGCCCGCCAGGCTCCTCTGTCCATGGAACTCTCCAGGCAAGAATACTGGAGTGGATTGCCATTTCTTTCTCCAGGGGATCTTCCTGACCCAGGGATGGAACCATGGTCTCCCGCATTGCAGGCAGATTCTTTACCATCTGAGCTATAGGGAAGTCCCAGGTGAGATGAGAAATAACTAATCAACAGTGTCTCACTGAGAGTCCTCCCAAACGCCATGCCAAAGGAGGTCTACAGCCATATTCAGTAAAAATAGATAACACCCTGGACTGTTTCCCAGTGGGATCAGACCAGACAAGAACAAGGCAGGCTGCTTAGGAGACAGTCTGGGGATCTTTGTGAATGACATCTGCAATAGATAGATATGCCTCCCCCTCAGATTCTTGCTCCTGTGCACATGCAGGACTTACAACTGAGTCATGGTTTTCAGGAATGAATGTGGGTGTCACAGTCAGTGACCTGTGGTCATAAATAGCTTGTTTCAAAAGTACCCCAGGCACAGCTGAGCCCAAAGAGTCCCTTGAATGACTTAACTCCAAGTCCACTTCAATAGCCTCTTTTTATTGTCCATACCCCCTTTTACTACCATGGCCTTGCATAAGTCCCACAATCTCCTAAAAGATTTTCAATGAAGAACCATCTTTGAACAAGAGCGCTAAGAACTGGGAAGTTAGACACCAACTTGTAACTGAGGTATCCTGGAAACAGTCCTAACACATTTCCCACACCTAACCACTTAGGGTAAATTGGAAAGTCAACAACTGGCTCTCATGCAACAGACGGAGCATCTGCCAAGGGCCAGACACTTGAATAGGTTCCTGCTGAGAGAAGCATGGAAGGTAACAAGTCTTCACTCTGCCCAGGAGGAGATATCAGGGCCAGAAAATGTCAACAATCTTTCTCACCACAATGCTGCTCAAACAACTGTCTCAAGTGAGAGTTGGAGAAGGTGCCACACAAGAGCTGGTCTTCCAGAGGGAAGGGAAGTTGATCTGTTAGAAAAGGGAAGTATAGCGATACCAAGAAGAACATTTCTATGGTCAAAAGCATGGAAGTGTGAAAGACCATGGCAGGTAGAGAGTACTGTATAGCAGGAGAGTGTGTCATGGATAGATGGATCAGGGCACAAAATGCATTTGTTGGGCAGTTGCAAAAACCTTCGAACTTTCTGAACTAGATACATCAGGGGAAATTTATTATGAGGAGGCAAAAAAAGTTCATGGAACTCAAGGGCAGGAGGTACAACTAGGCTTAGGAATAGAAACACTATCAGGAACTAGAGCTGGAGTCACTCTCTCTACCTTTTTCTTATCTTGGCTATGAGGTTCCTTATTTCTGCAGATGCACAGCTCTGAATTGATCATTCCTCTATTGAATAGGAACTGATATTCTTCTCTGTGCTCAGCGTGCTCCCATGCGATAGGAAGTGATCAGGCTGGCTTCACAGGCACAGACACATGCAATCAAATGACCCCTACATTAGGTTTAATGCACAGCTGTGGCTATCTTGTAATTCTAAATATTTTCACTGAACTTATGTTTTGGAAGTGAAGTCCAATGGGATGACGGAGCATGGACATGAATAGAAGAGATGCCCAGAGTACTTTGCTTTCCCATTCACATAAAGCATTTGGAACACCCCATGGGCACACAATTTGAGTGGCCCACGATACATGGGCATTCAAGCAGACTCAAAACAAGTAGAAGGAAAGTATGTTACTGCTGCCACTAAGTAAGGTGGGAATGAGGGAAGTGCTGACATCCTAGAAGCCATCTTTCCATTTCTCCTTTGAACCAGAGCAAGGACCAAGGAATCCTTTCACATTCTTTATTATTCACATTCTTTCCCTGGATTAGCCAACTACTTCATGCTGAAATGATGCAATAGAAGGAAAGGGAAAGATAGGGCAATATAGACTTCTTTTTCCTTTCACTCTTTCCTTACTCATTAGTAGGGTGAAGGTAGAGAGCTTTGGTGGAATGTATCAAGAGGTGAAACCAAACTGTTGAGTTAGTTTTGAGCAGCATTTCCACTGTTCTGGTAAGAATGACATACATAACAAGTATAGGCTACAAAATATGAATCATGTAATTTTCATGACTTGCATATGAGTTAAATGCTATTATATTTGCATTTAAAGCTGGCATTGTATAATACAAAGATAAACAGTAAAATCTGTACTAATAATTTACAATTTAACTTTTTCTTTACTTAGAATTCCATTAAACTAGCAAAGAAAAAGCACAATAGCAAGTTGAATGATCACTCAAGAAAGGAAAACGTTTTATACCTTACTGCCTTCAACAGTATTCATTTTCTTCTCTTTGAACAAAACACTCAACATACTCATTTTGCAACAGGCTCCACAAATTGTGTAGCCAGCCCTGTTCTGGTGATGAGTGGGCAAACAAAATAGACAGGGTGCCTGTTGTCTATGGAGTTTGCTTTCCACTGAAGAAAACAAGAGAAAATAAAATCAATAAGTAAGTAAACAAGAAAAACCTCACTAGCTCATAACTTTTTGGAGGAAATAAGCAGGGGACACGATTATCAAGGGAAAGGGATCCTCTGTAGCTGGGGCAGTAGAGAAAGCCTCTTCAAGAGATTGTTCTTTCAGCTGAGGCCTGAAACAGGAGCAGTTAATGATGCTGACACAGTGAAGTCTGCCTCTTCGTTCTTAGGCTCTGGTTCACACTCTGCAGTCAGCCTGAACCAGCCTGCCCCCTCACAGTTTTATAGATCATGGCCAGGTCTCCCCAGGATTCTTCACTGTGTCTGTGCCCCTGGGTGAGCCTCCTCTGGACTTCCCGTTGGAGGAAGTTCCAGAGACTCTTCTCATCAAGCTATCTAAAGACCATGAAAACTTGAAGGGAAAACATAAGGTGCACCTATTTCAGCCCAAGAGTTTGAGGAGCCTAGAAATGTAATCCCTGGAGGACAAATCCCCCGTTCCAGCAACTCCTTGGAGAGGCTACCTGGCCAATGCCCTGCCTTTGTCAGTCATGCAGAGAAAGTCACATCAGAAAGGAGGGTGATTTGAATGAGCCCAGATGTTTCACTTAAAACCACAACCAGGCCTAGCATTTCAACAATTTTTTCAGTCATTTCTTTTCACATCCTGTACATACTCGAAAGTGGTCTAAGGAGACAGCATGCCTTAGAAGAGGACAATTGTAAATGGCAGAAAATAGCAAACACGATAATAACTTGTCATGTCTAACCAAGTTACAGCAAAGGCAAGCTGTCTAGCAGTGAGCAGATGTGGACCAAGAGGGAGATTTCAGAGAGCTACATGTGGCAGGCCTCAAAGCATTTTGGTCAAGGATTATAAAACATTACCCATGGTAGAACATATACAGTAAATATAATATTTCAAGAAGGATTTAGAAATATGCAAGTTTTACTATGTGAGAGTTTAAAAGAGAGCGATTGAAGTCTCAATCAAAGGGGGTGAAAAGTTTTGCCAAGTGAAGTAGAATATGATTATGTAGAGGATTTGAAGCTAGGATTATTATTATTTTTTCCCCCAAAAAAGAACGCTGCACTTGGCAGCAGCCTCAATTCCAGTACACAGAAGTTAGTCAACTGAAGACATGGCAAGGGATTCATCTAGAGAGGCTAATTGCTTTGTCACTTTCTGCCAAGACCATTTGAAAATAAGCCCCTCTGTCCTATTTGTGTTGTAGTTGGAAAGAGATTGAGGTTGACCGTGAAAGACTCAACAAGTAATAGGTGAATTTAGGCATTTAGGCATGGTATGTTCTCACTAAATATTTGTAGAATGAACACAAGGACCCTGAGGGATGGGATGGGGAGGGAGGTGAGGGGCGGGTTCGGGATGGGGGACACAGGTACACCCATGGCTGATTCATGTCAATGTATGGCAAAAACCACTACAATACTGTAAAGCAATTAGCCTCCAATTAAAATAAATAAATTAATTTTTTTTAAAAAAAGAGAGTCTAGAAGTTTAGGCCAGAGGACAGTCTTCTAGACTAGGCTATGGGAGTGCCACATCTTGCAGTGGCATGGGTACAGATCCTTATATGTATGGATATATGCAGATGTAGTTATCTGACCTATTCTAGCCATTGAGCCCTAACTGCATGTCTATAATGTGTTGGAGAAGTTTGGTCTACACATGGAAAGGATGGATTCACTTGCCAATGGGGGCACCATCATGGTGAAAAGGGAGAAGAGGCAGCCTGACACTTGACTGCAGTCGATAGCACAGGCTGGTGCGCCAGACAACCACTGCCTCATCCTGCGAGGGTGGGACCGGGATCTCTGTAGGCAAATACACTGTGTAATGTGATGCAGCAAGTGATTCTAGTTGTGAGTGTTCTCCAAGGCAGTCCCCACAGACACCACCAGTTTATGAGATATTTGGGAGCAGTTAAACCAGCATGTGGCAGATACCATTTATTTTTATGCCATCAGACAGGGAAACTGGATGACGACATTTACTGAGCTGCTTCCTCAGATCAAAGACTTTCGGGAACTGAAGGACAGAGAAACCCAATTTGTCAAAGCGCTTGTTTACCCAGTGGTGCTTTTTTACCATTGTGACAAAACATGGAAGTACGTTGAACCTGAAATGTTGAGAGAGAGAGAAAAAAAGGAATGAGCACCACTATACTTTCCGAAGTTTGCTTGTTTATGTTAAAACTGGACAGATAACTTTTAAATAAGCCAATCATTATGCAATAAAATTAAAAAATAATGTGAAGCATTTTAGGATTATCAATGAAAACAGTGTTGCAACTTCAGAAGCAGATTGTCAGCATTGTTGGATTAGAAAGTCACAATTTTAAGGGACAAAAAAAGATTTCCTCTGAAAGAGTAGGTTAATTTAGGAGGCTCTTGTAAACCTGAGAGCACAGCAGTTCCCTCCGACAACTTTGTGGATAAGCATGTAAATCCAAGAACTTATATTTCTGCTACATGTTAAACTCTGGCAAATGTTTCGATTCCTCTGTGTTTATTAAAACCTATGATTTCTTCATTCTTCGGATAACCCAGGAAAGAGTCACCATCAACACCACAAACCTGGAGTGCATCCTGACTGAGTGTTGAAAATGATCATTATATTAGGTATTAGGATTCAAATCCTCATGCAATGTGGGAGACCAGGATTTGATCCTTGGGTCAGGAAGATACCCTAGTATAAGGCATGGCAACCCACTCCAGTATTCTTGCCTGGAGAATACCCATGGACAGAAGAGCCTGGCGGGCTATAATCCACAAGGTTGCAAGAGTCAGACACAACTTAGTGACTAAACCACCACCACCGTTTTGAACAGCTAATGAGTTTTACCATTGTTTTTCTTACCTTTTACCTTTTGGAATTTCTAATAATGTGGCTTACTACCAAAAAAAAGTTAGATTTTCTAGCTTTTGGTCATAACATATGTAGAAAGTGAAACTTGTCTTAGAATTCCCTCCTCTGAGGCCACTTTGTACTCCTTTTGGGCAGGGAGTAAGATCCATCTGTTTATCTTTAGCCTTGCTCTCCTGGCAAACTGGCTCACACACTGGCAATGTGATGTCTGTCACCTTGTATTTCATGGAGGATTTTCCCCCAGCCCCAGGAGTTCCATGACCTTTGTGATTCAGACATTTATGGTCAATTCTCTTCCAGGCTCTCTGGATCCAAGCACTGGGTAGTGACATAAACGGCAAGTCATTGGCTGGTTCTGAAAAGACTTCCAAGAATAACTGCCACAAAACTTTTTAAAGAAAACGATGACTTTTAAAGATCTAGAAATGTTGTCTGTCAACTGAGGTCTAGAATGGAGACTACTGGTGGCCAAATCATCTCATAGGCATGTTTTGCTTGGCCAGGCTAGTGTTGGCCTGCAGAGTGTTTAAGAAATATTTAATTAGTTCCCAACATTTGAAAAATCAGGAGATGTCACGTAAAAAAATCCAGATTTCTGGCATCATCTGATTTGGTAGCCCAGAGTCTGCATACCCGGCTGGCAATAATTGGCTACTCCTCTATAGCAGTCATCCCATCTGGATAGGCCAAGCGCACTCCACTCATCAGTCCCTACCACTCCCCGCCAGATCTTCTTCACTCAACTCCATAGCATGCCTGGCTCAGAAGGCTTTTGAGATTGAAATCTTTACTTTAGAACTTCATTGTGCCTAGCATGCTGCTAAGAACTGTGGAGGAAACAGGAAAAGGATTAGCATTGTAAGCCTTCCTAGGTTATCACCTGGTTAGAGAAAACAAGAATACTAACAATAATTTTTTTTAAAAGTTAATTTATGGATCAATTAAGGTCTTCTTTGTAAGGTATCAAGCACAGACATGACCCCTGACCTACACACAATATGCATGTGTATCCTGTCTGTAGAAGTGATGATAAGAAAGAGCCAGCCCTGCAGGAGACCAGTGGAAGAACTCGACAGTTTGTCCAGTTAGGTCACTAATGTGCCTCCAGTGTGGACTTCAGAGATTCGTCCCTGTATTTATCTACTGTTTCATTTGTCAACAAATATCTATAAACTGATGGGGAGGCCCCAGAAGTCCACCACTCAACCCTCTCTCCAGGGAAACTTCCTGGGGAGCTTGGTGGATGACAGTCACACATACTGAGCCTTTGGATTCACTGTGGATCCAACCTCCCAGAGACCACTTTCAGCCATGGTCTGAGCTTGGTGGGGTTCTGGACTGAGGCCATTCCTACCCAATATGGGATTTCTCCAATGAGCAAACTTTGCATGGGGCCCACCTTCAGTCTGGCCAAAACTTGCTCAGAACTGCACCGGGGTCTGAGGCTCTTCCTGTCCAATCTCCCTTCCTTCCCTCTCTCCTTTGACTAGCCTCCTGTCAGACCTGTGTCACAGTCTGAAACCTCTCCCAGCCTTCTCTCGGCTTCCTGTCTGTTATTCTTCATAGGTGTTTCCACTAATAAGTTGCTTGGGTGTCTAATCCTTGGCCTCTGCTTCTCAGAGAAGCAGATGGAACTTCCAACTGTATGTCAGGCACTGTGCAATAAAGTGAGGGTACATACACCATAAGCAACAGGAATAAGTTATTCAAACTAGGGAAAGCCTAGAGAATGACTTTCAGATTTATTGGGTGGTCAGGAAGGTCTTTCTAAGGAGATAATGCTTAATCTGACATTTAAATAATAAGAAGGGGTGCATGTATGTGTGTACTTAAGCGCTTAGTCGTGTCTGACTGTTTGTGACCCCATGGACTGTAGCCCACCAGGCTCCTCTGTCCATGGGATTTTTCAGGCAAGAATGCTGGAGTGGGTTGCCGTTTCTTCCAAGAGGGAATAAGGAGATAGATAGTCAAATGAAAGCCTTAGGAGGGAACATTCCAGGCAGAGGGACGAGCAAGTACAAAGGGTGGAGACAAGAACATCTTTGGTATATTTGAGAAGAGATAAAAGGTCAGTGTGGTTGAACAGTAATCGAAGAGGGAAAGAATGGATGAGCAAAAATGTCAGAGAACTAGGGAGGAGCTGATCGCTTTGGGATTGTCAGTAACAGTAAGCAGTTTAGAGTAGGTCAGGGAGAAGATTATCCTCTATCTCCAAGGAGAGATGGAGCTCTGTTAGGTCAAGACAGAACTGTAAAGGCTTGTGTCTCCTGCTAAATGTCACAATAAAAAGACAGAGGTTTTAAGCAGACTACAAATACAAAGCTTCTGGATGTACTTATATCATGCCGGCCTTGTGGGCCATCCTGAGAAACTAAATACTACACAAATGTTACATCTGTAGAGAATGCTGGGTTCCAAGCTGTGTGTGTGTGTGTGTGTGTGATGGTGAAAACAGCCAGTGTCTAATCTGAACCTCATTCTTATGTGCTTTCAGAGTTCAGAGAAGGTGTACAGGGCTGTGAATTACAGTAAGTTGAAGAGAACTTCTTGGAGAAATGGGAAGTTAGCTTATTGAAATTATGTTGCCTGCTAAGAAAAGGGGAAAAAGCCACAGCGTTTGTCTTGCTAAAGCTGGCTGACTGGATTTCCATTCTAAGAAAATAAGGAGTCAACAACTCCTATTGCAAACATGCCAGCACTTTACCTGACCACTAGCAAGTCTGCAGGAGCTCCTGAACAGATGCTAGAATGCAATGACATTGGAAAGGGACTCTGTGCCTAGGTCTAGACAGAAGATGTGCAACTTTTTTGGAGAATATTCCTTGAATACCAGCTTCAAGAATCCATGCCTCAGGCATAAGCTACTGCTCTTGGACTGGAAGTTCCTGAGAATGTTTTTTGACCGGAGGACCCTTAAGGATATTGTTACCTTCTGCTCCTACCTGGTTTGAGTTTTAAGAGGCTTTGGGTTTTGTTTGTCTGTTTGTTTTGTTTTGTTTTTAATGTTGCCCTCCCACCCCATCGGGGGCAGGACAATGAGAAACAGATCTTTGATAGCTCACTAGTCCTTTCCTTTGGAGAGTCACAGGACAGTTACACGCAGTAGGAAAGTTTCCTGAAATAGAACTGTATTATCTGATGACTGGAAAGGATGACGGAAAAGTTCACTTAACTGTAAGGGAACTGATGCAAAGCCTGGATGGTTTCCCATTGTCCAAGGAGCTCAGCTTCGCTAAATAGATCTCAATATGTTCATCATTCAGCCCTTGTTATGGCTGGGTCTACATGATGGCAAACAACCGCGCTGAGCATTGAGAAATTCAACTGCTATCTCTTAAGAGAACGCCACCTATTTGAAATACTTGTTGTTGTTGTTGTTGTTAAATTTCCTTCTGAATGTTTTTAAATCAACTTTGTGTTGATACTTGTGAATTTGTACATATTATAAATTTTTTAAAAAAGTGATCAATAAATTTTCAAAGGGCTTCCCTGGTGGCTCAGATGGTAAAGCATCTGCCCGCAATGCAGGAGACCTGGGTTCGATCCCTGGGTTGGGAAGATCCCCTGGAGAAGGCAATGGCACCCCACTCCAGTATTCTTGCCTGGAAAATCCCATGGACAGAGGACCCTGGTAGGCTACAGTCCATGGGGTCGCAAAGAGTCAGACACGACCGAACGACTTCAACTTCACTTAAAAGTGAATATAACTATACATGCACAACAGATCAAGAACCAGACATTATCAGCACCCCATAAGTCCTCCTGTTGCTCCCTTGCTGGAGAAGGCAACCTACTATCCTGGATTCTAACACAGATAGGTTAAATTTTCTTGTTTTGTATTTCATATATTAATAAATTGAATCTTACTATATGCACTCCTGATCTCAAGGAAAAGTCTTTAGTATTTCACCATTGAATATAACATTTTTATATATCAAATTTAAAAAGTTCTCTTCTATTTTTACTTTGCTATGAATCTTCATCATGAATAGATATTGAATTTTGCCAAATGCTTTCTTTTATTCTCTTGAAGTGGATTGCTTTTTTTACGTTTTTCTTCTGTTAAAATAGTGAGTTATGTTAGTTGATTTTTCTAATGTTAAAACCTTCCAAAACCAGAGTAAAGTCTATTAGCTATATTGTCTTATTCTTTTTATATATCACTGGTTTCAATTTTCTGACATTTTGTTTAAAAGTTTCTGCATTCATGTTTATGAAAGAGCTGATTTGTAATTTTAAAAAACAAATTTCATTTTAAAATAGATCTTTAGACTGACTTCCCTGGTGCCTCAGATGGTAAAGAGTCTGCCTACAATGTGGGAAACTAGGGTTCAATCCCTGGGTCAGGAAGATCCCCTGGAGAAGGAAATGGCAACCCACTCCAGTACTCTTGCTTGGAAAATCCCATGGACAGAGGAGCTTGGTGGGCTACAGTCCATGGGGTCGCCAAGAGTCGGACATGACTGAGCGATTTCACTTTCACTTTCTCTAGACTGCTCAGTTTTAATTCTATTTTTAGTTGTAATAAGTAATATTTATTTAAGAGGTTTTGTACATTTTATCCAAATTGCTAAATATATTAGTGTCAAGTTCATTATAATACCGTTATTATCATTTGATATCTTTAGGATTTGTAGTCATGTTGTCCTTTTCACTATTGATACCAATCTTTGTTTTTATTTCCTAAGAAGTTTTGCCAGCAACTTATCATTTGTAAATCTTTTCAAGAAACTAAATTTTGGTTTTGCTGCTTTTCTTTATTGTATGCATATGGGTTTTTTAATTTGTCATTTATTTGTCATTTTATTATTTATTTCCATTTATTCCTCTTTACTCATTTTTTGAGGTGAAGGTTTAAATAATTCATTTCCTGACTTTCTTCATTTTCTCCATTTAGATGTATAAATTATCGTCCCTCTAAGTAGATGGCTGCATGCCACAAGTTTTGATATATCATATCTTCATCATCATCCAGTTCAAAATATTTTAATTTTCAATGTGATTTCTTCTTTGATACATAGATTGTTTATAAATTTATATTTTTCAATCTCCTGGTAGTTAACTTTTTCTAATCACCTTTTGTTGCTTTTTTTTCTTGATTCCACTGTGGTCAAAGGATCTATTTGTAATTCTAAATAATTTCAGTCCTTTAAAATTTATCAGTTCTGGCTCAATGGCCTAATGTATGATTAATTTTTACACCAGTAAATTGCTAATTATGTGTACTTAGAAAAGTGTTACTTTGGGGTGTAATGTTTCATATTTGTCAAATAATACAAGCTTGTTAAGTTCAGAATTTTTATATCATTTTGAGTTCTTTGGTTGCTCATTCTATTGGCTATTGACACAAGTACATCATAATTTCTTACTATGATTATTTATCTATTTTAAGATTAATTTTGCCAATTTAAAAATATTTTTAAGATTTATAGAGTTCAATCAAACTTAGGGATATGTTGTCTTTGAAATGGAAAGACCCCTTCATTGTTAGAAAATGCCTCTAAAAGATCCAACTGACTCTTTTTTTTTAAATAAATTTCAATTTTCTTTGTGTATACATATCTATAGATTATCTGTTTAGATAGATGTATATGATGTGATAGGTATAGATATCCATATGAATATCATATATACAGAGAGAGATGACAGATAGCCTATCTCTGTCTCTCTATTTTTTTTTATCTGTTTCTCTGGGACCCTGATACACCAGCATTTCATGTAGCCTCAAAACTCAGCAAATATTTTGTGAGGAAAAGTGATCATGTGTTTGAAGTTCTGATTTTCAATCTGTTATTAGTCTTGTAAGACCACTAAAATCTTTGTTTTTTTTTTTTCCTCTTTTTCCCAGCAAAAATTTTCTGCCATATATTTTCATGACTTCTGTCTCTTTTTAGGCAACTGCCAGTATTTGTAATGTCAACTTTGCTTAGTAAATGATTAGATTTCAAAACTAGCACCTCATATTATTTTTGTAGTATCTTTTGCATAACTATTCATCAATATATCCACTTCACAAACATTTGAGCTTCTGTCATATCACAAAACTGAACTTACTACTATAGATGAGTTTTTTTGTTTCTATGAAGGCAGTTAAACCTCAATACAAAGAGCCATGATTGGTGATAAAGTTTTTACTTGAACACTTTGAAATGAGATAAAGATAGCACAAAATACATGTCAGTATAAAATAATCAATTTCCTTTTTCTTTAGAAAGTCTACCTCTATTCTAAGATCAGGACCTTAATATTTTCAATGCTAAATATCTTTTTTTGCTTTCCCTTCCAGAAATCAGATGGTAGTTACAACAGCTTCAACAACCAAAAAAGCCTGACACATTTTTAAAATCATATTTTTAAGTTTCAGAGAGCTGTGGAAGTAACAAGGACTAAACGAACTAAAATCGAAAGACTAGAAAACATTTCCTAAATGGCCTGGGAGCATTTGTTGATTGTGGGCGTGAACTCATGTTGGTCTTCCCCTGGGGAGTGAATTCTCTCTCTATCCTTCATCTCCATGTCTTGAAATTTCTGCTAGTCACTGTCAATTCCAAAGAAAAAACTTGCTGAAAGAGAAAAAAAGGAAAATTAAAATTTTGTCTTGTAATACAGCAACATACTACCTCTGATAAATTTTTTGTGGGAGAGAGAGTTCAAAAGTTGTGGTTAAAGTGAGTTTTAAGAAGTTATCTATTGATTTTCTTTACCCATGTTAATTGTATTTTGCCTTATTATGAATCACTCACAGTAGCAAAAGAAATAATAATAATGTGAAACATAATTGCAAAAAAGGAGTATGCATTTTGTGGTCTTCCATGGGCTATTTGTCATTTTATTAAATCTTAACAAGGACCTGTTAAGGTAGGTGTCATTACCCCCGTGTTATTGAATACATTTGAGGAAACTGAGGCTCAGTAAGGTAATGTGACTTGAACAAAGTCAAAGAACAAATGGCAGAGTCTGTTTTAATCCCAGGTGCCAAGGTTTTGAGTCCAGTGGTTTTCCCACTACACCAGTGCTGTCTTAATATTCTGCTTTTGTTTCATATTAATTGTACTGTTGGTCATGGTAAGAATACTAATGAATACAATTACCAATGATTTAGTAAGGGAACAATTTTAAAAGCTGAAGTTTATTACAAATGGCCAATTTAGTTTTATAAGGGATAGGTCATACTGAAATAAGTGACTGAGTTTTTCTAGGATATAATTTCCATGGCGACCGTGGAAAGATTGACATTATGTACTTGGAATTCCAAAAAGGTTTTGGTAACATCTCAGAGATCATTAGCTCAGATCTTGGACTGAGGGCAAAGTACCTTAATAGACAGAAACCAGGCTCAAAACAGCAACTGAAAGAATGGATTTTTCTAGCTGGAAAGAACTAGTAAGTAGGGCATCCTGAGGTGAGACTGGATGTTCTTTTTTGTAATTTGTAGAAATATTTAGAACTATATTGTCCCTGGTGTGTTGACAATATACAAATTAGGGGAAAAGTCATCTCCTGCTGCTGTTGTTGAGCTGCTTCATTCATGTCCAACTCTGTGCGACCCCATGGACTGCAGCCCACCAGGCTCCTCTGTCCATGGAATTCTCCAGCAAGAATACTAGAGTGGGTTGCCATGCCCTCATCCAGGGGATCTTCCTGACTCAGGGATTGAACCCAGCTCTCCTGCATTGCAGGCAACGTCTTTATTGCTGAGCCACCAGGGAAGACCCAAAAGTCATCTAGCCAAATTCAAAAAGAATATGTTCAATTTAGCATACCCCAAATAATTATTACAGTTCATCTAACTCCTTTTGAAGGAGATAATGGGCCTGTTGGCTAGACTTCTGGATGTGGAGACCCAACTCAGAATAATCCCCAAAGAAAGAAAGTACATAACTCTCAAGTCGATTATGGGGTCTTTTTTTGGTCGTAAAAAAAAAAGGTATAAATAATAAGTATATAAGAAATAAAAGAGTACAGTCAGAAATTAACAGGAGTATAAGCAACTCAAAGTCAAAAGAAACCCTTAATTGTCCTCTGTGTGTGTGCTTAGTCACTCAGTCATGTCCGACTCTTGTGGCCCCATAGACCACAGCCTTCCAGGCTCCGTGGGATTCTCCAGGCAAAAATACTGGAGTGGGTTGCCATTTCCTTCTCCAGGGGATCTTCCCGACCCAGGAATTGAACCCAGGTCTCCTGCATTGCAGGCAGACTCTTTACCGACTGAGCTACGAGGGAAGCCCTCTACCTTTCTTTGATTTTTTTTCTTTATCTTTTTCCCCTGAACCTAAGGCTTCATTCAGTAGTTTTCTCTCTCATTGGAGCCTTTGACAATTTTTTCTCACCAAAATTAAAAAAAAAGAAAAAAGAATAGTCTTCCAGAACAGAGAACAAAATATCTTTTCCAAAACATTACACAGCCTGTCTGAGGGTCAAAGCAGTTCCTCTGTGTGTGTGTCTGTGTCTGTTTGAATATTTGTGTCTGTGATTCAATATTATTATACATTGCAAAATGATCACCACAATAAGTCTACTAACCATCTGTCATCTTACAAAGTTTTTATAATATTTTTGGCTATGTTTCCTATGCTAAACATTATCCTCATGAATTATTTATTTTATAAATGGAAGCTGATATCTCTGATTCTCCCTCCCTTGCTTCATTCAATCCTCTCTCCTACACCTATTTTCGATGTATATATGTACAGTTTGTTCTCTGTATCAGTGAGCGTGTTCCTCTTTTGTCTGTTTATTTGTTTTGTTTTTTAGATTCCACATGTAAGTGGAATCACATACTCCTTGTCTTTTCCTGTCTGACTTTTTTCACTTAGCATAGTACCCTCTGTTTTGTGGTTGCTATTGATGTTCAGGCACTAAGTCATTTCTGAATCTGCAACCCCATGGACTGTAACGTGCCTGGCTTCTCTGTCCTCCACTGCCTCCTGGAGTTTGCTCAGATTCACGTCCACTGAGTTGGTGATGCCGTCTAACCGTCTCATTCTCTGCTGCTTCCATCTTCTTTTGCCTTCCATCTTTCCCAGCATCAGAGTCTTTTCTAATGAGTTGGCTCTTCACATCAGGTGACCAAAGTGTTCAGCTTCAGCAACAGTCCTTCTAATGTATAATTCAGAGTTGGTTTCCTTTAGGATTGACTATTTTGATCTCCTTGCAGTCCAAGGGACTCTCAAGCGTCTTCTCCAGTACTGCAGTTTGAAAGCATCAGTTCTTCCACAGTCAGCCTTCTTTATGGTCAAACTCTCACATCTGTACTTGACTATTAGAAAAGCCATAGCTTTGACTATACTAATGTTTGTTGGTAAAGTAATATCTCTGCATTTTAACATGCTGTCTAGGTTTGTCATAGCTTTTCTTCCAAGGAGCAAGCATCTTTTAATTTCATGGCTGCAATCAACATCCACAGTGATTTGGGAACCCAAAGAACAGAAAATCTGGCATTGTTCCCAATTTTTTCCCTTCTATTTTCCATGAAGTGATCAGACTAGATGCAATGATCTTTGTTTTTTGAATGGTGAGTTTCAAGTCAGCTTTTTCACTTTCCTCTTTCACCCTCATCAAGAGGCTCTTTAGTTCCTCTTCACTTTCTTCCATTAGAGTGGTATCATCCACATGTCTGAAGTTGTTGATATTTCTCCAGGCAACCTTGATTCTGCCTTGTGCTTCATCCAGCCTTGACGTACTCCTTTCCCAATTTGGAACAAGTCCGGTGTTCCATGTCGGGTTCTACCTGTTGCTTCCCGACCCGCTTACAGGTTTCTCAGGAGACAGGCAAGGTGGTCTGGTATTCCCGTCTCTTTAAGAATTATCCATAGTTTGTTGTGATCCATACAGTCCAAGAATTTAGCATAGTCAATGAAGCAGAAGTAGATGTCTTTTGGGGATTTCCTTGCTTTCTCCACAATCCAATGAATGTTGGCAATTTGATCTCTGGTTCCTTTGCCTCTTAAAAACCCAGCTTGTACATCTGGAAGTTCTTGGTTCATGTATTGCTGAAGGCTGGCTTGAATGATTTTGAGCATAACCTTGCTAGCATGTGGGCTTCCCTGGTGGCTGAGGGTAAAGTGTCTGCCTGCAATGCAGGAGACCCAGGTTTGATCCCTGGGTCAGGAAGATCCCCTGGAGAAGGAAATGGCAACCCACTCCAGTATTCTTGCCTGAAGAATCCCATGGATGGAGAAGCCTGGTAGGCTATAGTTCACAGTGTCGCAAAGAGTCGAACACAACTGAACGACTTCGCACACTTTGCTAGCATGTGAAATGAGCAAAACTGTATGGCAGTTTGAGCAGTTTTTGGCATTGCCTTCCTGTGGAATTGGAATGAAAACTGACTTTTTCTAGTCCTGTGGCCAGGGCTATGTTTTCCAAATTTGCTGGGATATTGAGTGCAGCACTTTCACAGCATCATCATTTAAGATTTGAAATAGCTCAGCTGGAATTCCATCACCTTCACTAGCTTTGTTTGTAGTGAGGCTTCCTAAGTCCTACTTGATTTCACACTTCAGGATATCTGTCTCTAGGTGAGAGGCCACACCATCACGATTATCCGGATCATTAAGACCTTTTTTGTATAGTTCTTCTTGACACCTCTTAATCTCCTCTGCTTCTGCTAGGTCCTTACATTTCTGTCCCTTATCATGCTCATCCTTCATGAAATATTTCCTTAATATCTCCAATTTTCTTGAAGGGATGTCTAGTCTTTCCCATTCTACTGTTTTCCTCTATTTCTTTGCATTCTTCATTATCTCTCCTTGCTGTTCTCTGGAACTCTGCATTCAGTTTGGTTATATCTTTCCCTTTCTTCCTTGCTTCTTGTGTCTCTTCTTTCCCCAGCTATTTGTAAAGCCCCCTCAGACAACCACTCTGCCTTCTTGCATTTCTTTTTCTTTGGGGTAGTTTTGGTTACTGCCTCCTGTACAATGTTATGACCCTCTGTCCACAGTTTTTCAGGTACTCTGTCTACAAGATCTAACCCCTTGAATCTATTTGTCATATCCACTGTATAGCCATAAGGCATTTGATTTAGGTCACACTTGAATAGCCTAGTGATTTTCCCTATCTCTTCAATATAACCCTGAATTTTGCAATAAGAAGCTCATGATTAAAGCCACAGTCAGTTCTAGGTTTTGTTTTTATGGACTGAATAGAGTTTCTCCATGTTCAGCTGCAAAGAACATAATCAATTTGATTTCGGTATTGACTGTGTGGAGATGTCCACATGTAGAATTGTCTCTTGGGTTGCTGGAAAAGAGTGTTTGCTATGACCAGCGTGTTCTCTTGACAAATCCTGTTAAACTTTGTCCTGACTCATTATTTACTCCAAGCCCAAACTTGCCTGTTATTCCAAGTATCTCTTGACTTCCTACTTTTGCATTCCAATGCCTGATGATGAATAGAACATTATTTTTGGTGTTAGTTCTACCAGGTCTTCATAGAACCTGCCAGCTTCTTTGGCATGAGTGGTTGGGGCATAGACTTGCATTACTCTGATCTTGAATGGTTTGCCTTGGAAATGAACCAAGATCATTTTTTCATTTTTGAGATTGCACCCAAGTACTGCTTTTCAGTCTCTTTTGTTCACTATGAGGGCTACTTCATGTCTTCTAAAGGTTTCTTGCCCACAGTAGTAGATATAATGGTCATCTGAATTAAGTTCACCCATTCCCATCCATATTAGTTCACTGATTCCTAATATATCAATGTTCAGTCTTGCTATCTCCTGCTTGACCATCTCCAATTTACCTTGATTCATAAACCTAGCATTCTAGGTCCCAGTGCAGTATTTTCCTTACAGCACTGGACTTTACTTTCACCACCAGACACATCCACAACTGTGAGTCATTTCTACTTTGGTCCAGCCACTTCATTCTTTCTGGAACTATTGGCAAATGCCCTCTGCTCCTCTCCTGTAGCATACTGGACACCTTCTGACCTGGGGGGGACGGGGTGCTCATCTTCTTGTGTCATAGCTTTTTGCCTGTGACATATCTTGTGTCATATCTTTTCACACTGTTCATGGGGTTTTCACAGCAAGAATACTGGAGTGACTTGCCATTTCCTTCTCCAGTGGACCACATTTTGTCAGAACTCTTCACTATGATCCATCTGTCTTGGGTGGCCCTGCATGGCCTGGCTCATAGCTTCCTTGAGTTATGCAAGCCACTTCACCGTGACGAGGCTGTGATCTATGAAGGCGATAATACCCCCTTAAGCCCATCTATATTTTCACAAATGGCAAGATTTCATTCTTTTCATGGCTCAGTAATAGTCCATCGTGTATATATACCACATCTTTTTATTCATTTATCTATTGATGATCACTTAGCTTGCTTTTATATTTTGGCTGTTGTAAGTAATGAATCAAATAGTAATAGTGTTCTTATTTTCTTTGGGAAAATACACAGAATTGGAACTGCTGAATGGTACTTTTTTGTTTGTTTGTTTTTGAGGATGCTTTATACTGTTTTCTTTGGCTTTCCAGGTGGCACTAGTCGCAAAGAAAGTGAAAGTCGCTCAGTTGTGTCTAACTCTTTGTGATCACATGGACTATACAGTCCTTGGAATTCTCTAGGCCAGAATGTTTGAGTGGATAGCTCTTCCCTTCTCCAGAGGATCTTCCTGACCCAGGGATTGAACCCAGGTCTCCCACATTGCAGGCAGGTTCTTTACCATCTGAACCACCAGGGAAGACTAGTAGAAGATAACTGGGGTCCAATTTTTACCTGCCTACTCAGGCATAGAAAAATCTCTTTACCCCATATCTCAGCTACTACTGAAATTGGGTCATTGTGGATACTTTGGAGATACACCTCTAAACCTTAAAAAGAGTCAAGAATTGTGGTATGCTTCAGTTTGAAGTATAGAACTGTAAGAGAAAGCCATCATGATATTAGAAGCATCAATTTTAATATCCCAGGGGAAGAAATGGCATATTTTGCTAACACTATATCTTGTTTAATGACTGATGTCAGTTATTTTTGGCTTTTTGTATGCATATTTCATCTTCGACACCTTCTAAATTAAAACCACTCTGTTTCATATGTTGGCAATTTATTTCAATTGTTCATTCCACCATATCCATTATATTAAATGAAAGTGTTATTAATTTAGATCTATTTGATCTTATACCTAATATAAAGATACAAGAAAATGAATGCTGAATTCATAAGGATATTCCCATCCCACAACTGTTATATTATTTATCTAGATTTTGACCATTGTATTATTCCAGTCAAAATCCAGTTAGAGCTCCCTCCACCATAGAAACATACTTTTTTTTGATAGTAGCAACAAATTTAAGAAATAATGCAGCTATTTCTGAGTCTTTTTTTTTTTTACATATAGCCTCATACATTTTGATCTGCTTTTGTTTAAAATAAGAAAAAATATGTATCGTGAAAGCTTCCCTAATATTTTATCCTTGGAAAGAACTTTTTTTCTAAAATTGAAAGGTTTCTAACTAACCCAATTTTCCATTTATAATGCTCAAGCTTTCTTTATTTTCCAATGAAATTTATTAAACCAACAGATAGTTCCATTCTCTGAGAGAAAACACATTTAAGAAAGTTCACACAGATAGCTTTCAAATACCATTGTTGTCAATAGAAGTAGGCCCAAATCTCCAAACTCCAAATTCCCATATAATCTCCAATTCTCCCACCAGGCTTCTGAAACTATACATTGAAAGACACGCCAAGCACATTCACACTTTGATGGGAGCTTCATTCCCAAATCTCTCTGGTTTCCCACCATGTAAGGTTCTAAGGGACCCTGTTGTTTCTTTAGCATCTTTTACCCTGGATCAGAGGCATAACAAAGAGGTCTGTTCTGAGTTTCCTGTGCTCATGTTCCACATTGGCCTTGCCTGGACTTCTAAGCTGACAGTACCTTCCTGCTGCACTATCACTTTGCCCCAACTTCATCCCAGCACGTAAGAGAGAAGGGAGATACTGTTCTCCGAAGGGAGATACTGTTCTCGTTTGTTCTTGTTTGTTTGTATATATAATCCCTTTGTTTCTTCCTCTAAAGTTTCATTCTTGGCCAGTGCTATAGAGTCCACTAAGAAACTCCATTCACCCTTGAACTCCTTCCTCTTTCTCTCACCGTGTATATGCCAGGCAGTGTGCCAGGCACAGGAATATAATGATGGACAAGGAAGCCGTGTTTGAGCCCTTTCAAGGCTCAGAGATCCTTCAGACTCCCACATTCATCCATAGTCTATAGTTTGGAAAATATGATTATCATGTTTCCAGCTCAAAGGGTAGCTGGGATAAGACTTAAAATTAAAATAAATAATAATGGAACAAGGTGGGTACAAAGCACATTCACACATTTCTCCTCACTCAACACATTTTGATGAATACCCTTCATGCTTCAAGCACTGTCATAGTCCCTGGGAGCAGAGCATTGAACCAGCTTGACAAAGATCTGCCCTTTGTCCAGTAGCCCATACTCTGGTGAGAGGAGTTAGATGATATGAGTGCACAAGTCAGTGAATCAATACAATGAACCCAGAGAGTAATATGGGCTAGGAAAGGAATTAAAGTATATCATGAGCCCGAAAGTGACTAGGATGGAGCAAATAGACAGGTCTGCACTAACCAGGGTGGTGGAGGAGAGGATACATGGACTGAAAACCCCACCTGAACAAAAGTCTGGCATCCAGAATGTTCTGGAAAGAAGGGCCAGCAACTGCAAAAGCTTCAGGCCAGGAAAAATCTGGCATGTACTGGGAACAGAAGTGTCCCTAGAGAGTGACCTGTGCTTAGTGAATATCTTGGGCTGCCAGTGCAAGATGGGGTGGGGCCGAGGGGAGGAGCAGGGCTAGATCCGTAGATTCTGGTAGGTCAAAACCTGACTTTGGACTTGACCCTAAGTGAGATGGGAGCATCATGGAAGGTTGTAAGTCAGGGGTTAAAAACACCCTGCTGGCTGCTGTTTTGCTTCGTGGGGGAGAGAACATCAGGGAGGCAAGAGTGGAACCAGGAGATTAGCAGGTACAACGCAACATATGACACATCGAAAGCTTAATCCAGTGACCATCTGCAGAGAGTGAAAGAGAGCTCCTCTGGCTTGGTCACGCCCAAACACAGGTCTAGAGGTAAAGGGCCTTAGTCTGCTACAAGGCGTTTGGGAACAGACCTCAGGATCTTTTCCTATAGACTCTTCCTCTCTCCAAACAGCATTGTGTAAACGGGAGGGTAAGTGAAAGTGTTAGTCGCTCAGTCGTGTCTGACTCTTTGCGACCCCATAAAAAACACAACCCCTCTTTGTAGCCCATCAGGCTTCTTGGTCCATGGAATTCTCCAGGCAAGAATACTGGAGTGAGTTGCTAATATCTTCTCTGGGGGATCTTTTCCACCCAGGAATCTAACCTGTGTCTCTTGAGTCTCCTGCATTGCAGGCAGATTCTTTACCATCTGAGCCACAGCAAAGCCCAAGAGGAGGGTAGCTGGCTTTCAAATAAGTCAGGCTGTGTTGGAATCCCAACTCCATCATGGCACCTCCCCAGCCTCAGTGTTGCCCTCTGTGAAGTGGAACTAATGAGCCCTCCTCTCAGGAGGGCTGTGGGAGTAGATTAGATAACAGAGGCAGAAGGTTATCTTCTCTTCTCCCTGGGGTGGCACATATCAGGGAGGAGTGCAAGGAACAGCAATTGTCCTCTGCATCCCAGACTAGAAGAGGCCATGTTTACAAGGAACCTTGTGTTTATCACTTGTCCATAAGAAGCATGAAAGTAATATGACTAGGGGACCAGAAGAGTCATTTAAACCTACTTTATTCAATCAACAAGAAACTAAAGCTGAGATTTTTTTTTAAAAAAGTAGAGAGAAACAGTCATGGAAAAGGTTTGCCCAACTCCACGCCAAATGAAAACCCTGCGTCACACCTTCTCGGAGACAAAGGGTTGAGGACTAATGTTTACATAGTTGCAAAATATTTCAGTCATTCCTATCAGCAATACGCCGTGGGAATGTGATTCGAATAGTGAGGCAAATTTGGAGTTTGGATCTGCATGTAAAGAAAGGGCCAAGATGAAAGTTGGAGTAATAACTTTCACCTGACAGCCGGTGGAGGGGTTTACGTGGGTAAATGGTTTTCTAATTGACAGTTTTAGACCCTGGCAACGGTGATAGAAATGGAGTCCAAATCTTTTTGAGGAATTGTAACTCTAAAAGCTGTGTTAATGCGATAGATTAAATGTACCAAAGCCGAGGCAGCCGTCGGCAGACCCTGGGCCTGGGGATTGCCTTTTCCTGGTTTCACAACTGTTTATTTTGATTGCTTTAAGTGTTGCAAAGCCCTGTTGCTTTCCTTTCAAATTTCTGGCCCACCTCTACCCATACTGCTGGTTCATTTAAGCTTCTTTCCAACTTTGGCTTCCTCACAAAGCCTGTGCTAATTACGCGGTCAAAGATTTTGGGTGGTCAAATGTGGTTATCCTGAACAGCCATAACCTCCAGGATTTGCCCTTTGGCATGCCTTTTCAGAACTTGTTCACACACCTTGCACCTGTAGTAGTCAGTTTATATTGAATAACAAACAACCTCAAAAATCTCTAACCTTACGGCTTGGCGGTATAGCTCTCACAGACTAGGTTTTGGCTAATGTAATCTGAGTTCAGCTGCTCAGTGGCTGTATTTGGGGATGCAAGTTTGTTGGGTTGGCTCCACACTTGGGTCCATTCAGATCTGCCCCCCATGTCCTTTTGCTTACTGGGAACAGCGGCTATTGAAGGTCTGTCCTCATGGCAAATGGAAGAAATTCAAGAGGGCCAATCAAGTACACACTTCAAGTCTCTACTCATATCACTTCCTCATTCCACACAGGCCAAGGAAAATCATTTAGCCAAATCCGAAATCCAGGAGCAGGAAAATATACTCTTCCTCTGGAGGGAAGAAGGAAAGTCATATGACAAAGGGCATGGATGTGTGATTCTAACATAAGGATGTTTGAAGAGCCCGAGACCAATGAATGAGTCAATCTTCTACAACCTCTTCTCCAAGTCCTTACCAAGGCCCTCATCTTGAATAACAGTGGAAAAAGGAGGTTTGGAGCATATGGAGCCCCCATAGGGAATTATGATTGTTTCTGCACCTTCTACTCCACTTACTCTCATATCCAGAGTTTCCTTGGGTCTTACTAGTCTACTCTACTAACTATACATATACTGACAAACCCACTTGGAAAATAATTCAAACTTCACAGGTTATGCCCCCATTGATGTAATGTAAGGCCCACTTCAAAAACTTCTGTAATTCAATCTGGGACTCCCCAGGAGTGTTTGACATGATGTTACAAAAGACTCCCTTGTGTTCTGCCCTGGCACCCCCTTGCTGACACCAGCACTGATGCTAATGCCTGTGACTCATCCAAGAGAAGGAGCCTCATCAGCACCTGTATTATCAGGGCTCCTGCAACAATGTCCCAGGACTCAAACTCCAAACCTCAGGGTTTACAGAATCAATGCATTTCCACTCTGAAGCCAGAGAAACAGAGCTACACGTTTCCCTGCCACGCCCTGTCATTTTCTTCATTGTATTTTGAAAAGCTGCTTATCATCCCCACCCAAACTAAGCACGTGTGTGAGTGCTAAGACGCTTCAGTGGTGTCCGACTCTTTACAATCCCACAGACTGTAGCCCGCCAGTCTCCTCTGTCCATGAGATTCTCCAAGCAAGAATACTGAAGTGGGTTGCCATGCCCTCCTCAAGGGGATCTTCCTGACTCAGAGATCGAACCAGCCTCTCTTTCGACTCCTGCATTGACAGGCGGATTCTTTACCATTGCTGCTGCTGCTGCTGCTAAGTCGCTTCAGTCGTGTCTGACTCTGTGCAACCCCTTAGACAGCAGCCCACCAGGCTCCCCCGTCCCTGGGATTCTCCAGGCAAGAACACTGGAGTGGGTTGGCATTTCCTTCTCCAATGCATGAAAGTGAAAAGTGAAAGTGAAGTCGCTAGGTCGTGTCCGACTCTTCGAGACCCCATGGACTGCAGCCCACCCAGCTCCTCCATCCACGGGGTTTTCCAGGCAAGAGTACTGGAGTGGGGTGCCATTGCCTTCTTTACCACTAGCACCAAACTAGGTGCAGCAAGTGCTATCAGTGTCCCTCACTGTGTCCCTCAACACTTTCACTCTGCTCCAGCTAACTTCTACCTACCAGGATCCACATCCCTGTGACTACAGGATATTTTTTTCAGAACTGAAAAAGTCCTCTCTGCCCTCGTGTGCAGCAGGTCAGAGGTACCAGGCAATTAACAACCACCAGAAGCTCTCAACCAGTGGCTTTCAAGGCTTGGTTTATCCTTCTCCTCCATGAGGGATAATCCTAGGTTTCAGTTTTACACTGTTGCCAGAGTTTCCCTGCAGGACAAAGTTCGAGTTATCCACCCTGGTTGTCAGCTTAATATCCTTCCTTTTCTGTGGAGGTGGTGGTGGTTTAGTTGCTAAGTCATGACTGACTCTTTGTGACCGACCCCATGGATTGTAGCCTGCTGGGCTTCTCTGTCCATGGGATTTCCCAGGGAAGAATACTGGAGTGGGTTGCCATTTCCTTCTCCAGGGCATCTTCCTGACCCAGGGATTTAACCTGTTGTCTCCTGCATTGCTGGTGGACTCTTTACTGCTGAGCCACCAGGGATTCCCTTCTTCCCTGAATCACTTCCCCATTCTTCAGTTGTTGCTAATTTCACCATTCGAATAAACTGTTTGCACCAAAATCTCAGGATTAGTTTCTGGGAAACCAAACCAAGGCACCAAGTCCCTTATCAAAGCAGTTTTTTTCAAACCCCATAGGGTTGACTTGGATAACTTCCAATATGCTATTTTCCATATACCCTGTTTTCCCATCCCTCTTGTCAGGATCATAGAACCTTCCTATAGACCCCTTTGCCCAGATAATTCCAAGGAGGCTGGTCTCATAGACCCACCAGACTTGCCTAAATTAATGCCTGGATCCAGAGTGCACACAGCTCGGGCTCAAATGGACAAATCCACCATATTGTCAATTCACATTTATCATCACATTCTGTAATGCGTCTTGAGTCACTTCTATGTAAAAAGAACTGACAAAGGTGTGAGGAACATCAAATCATATGAGAAATAGTCCATGACCATGAGGAAAGAGGGGTCTGATGGAGGAGTTCTTCTCACTGAGGCAAATGCTGCCTTCTGCGCCTGTATTTTCATTCTTCCCTTCATATTTTGAAAAAAGAATCTATTAATTCCTGTAACTACAAAAACCCCAAACTGTTATATTTTTGTTAACCTAGCAGGTTGAACAAGTGCTTAGAAGACAATATAGACCATGGGATGAGTCGTATTTTCCCTTATTTGCCTGTGAGCAGAAGTAGGTCTTGCCCAAAGCAGGCTCTCAATGAACATTCATCCCATGGATAAAGTGCTCACCCAGGCTCCATGCAGCCCAGGACTCACTTGAGGGAATTATTTCACTTTCAAGAACACTGTTGTGGCACTGCAAAATTAAAGCATTGAACCCACCTGACTGTAAAGTCCAAACAGTCTATGGATCTGTATACTCAGAATATGTATTCTTAAAGGAAAGTTTTATTGATATCACTTTAGGAATATTTTCTTGGACCAAAGAGGGAAACTGCTAATATGGTGCTAAGTAAGTAAGTGAAAGTCATTTAGTTGTCTAACTCTTTGCAACCACAAGGACTATAAAGTCCATGGAATTCGCTAGGCCAGAATACTGGAGTGGATGGCCTTTCCCTTCTCCAAGGGATCTTCTCAACTCAGAGATCGAACCCAGGTCTCCCACATTGTGGGCAGATTCTTTACCAGCTGAGCCACAAAACGTGGGAAAGTCATTTGAGAGAAATGTGGAAGTTTCCTGTTAGATTTATTTTCCAAATTTGTCCCAAACTCTGATTGTTAATCAGTCATGACAAGGAAGAAGAAAGCCCATACTCAGCTCATAATATGTTTATTCAGTGTATACTGTTACCATCAAGCTGTACCGGGCACTGAGGATATAACACTTAACAAATAGGCACATTCTCTAATCTCACTGTCATCTCAAAGCCCAATGTGCCTGAACTGGTGGGTTCACTTACCCACACATCAGTCCCAAACCCACTTACCCAAGGTAGTCAGAAGGCATTCACTGCATCCATATATTTCTATACATCATTTTATCCTATGATCTATTTGGGGTTCAATGCTAAATTCTAAATGCTAAATTCAGATGATGCTCATCCAAATTTAGATGCATCATCCGAGAACAAGAGGAAGGGCCACATCCACAAATTACTTCTCTGGGGAGTTCACAGTCCTCTTGCTCTGGTGTAAAATGCAGTTGCTCAAAGCAGAGCGAAGAAGTATAGACGTGGCAAAAGCCATCTTCCTGGTTGGCAATTTCCCTTAGGATTATAAAGAAATATTTCACAGGAAATATGGAGCTGGAGTCCTCACAGCTGCTGAAGACAAGGCAACGAGCAGAGAAGGGAACGAGGAGGGGATTGAAGAAAGATTAAAATATCAAAAGGGAAATCAGTAAATTTGAATCCTCAGACCTGGAACCAATTAGAGGTCAGCTGGCAACTGTCAAGAATCAATATAAGAAAGATGTAATTTTTAATAACTCAGAAATAAAGTATGCTGTTAACATGCTAGGAATTGGGGCAGGGGAGGAAAAAGAGTGAGGAAAAATGTAGTCTGTTAGCAATTATGGTGTGCACGCCAGGACCAGCTTAAAGGAGTCACTCTCACCTTCTCAGGGCATCACTCTGGGTTTCAGCCTCAGTGCAGCGCCCTTCAGCCTCCTCTTGGCACCCCCCAAGCACAGCTGGCATGTCTGCTGCTCAGCTAGTTCAGAACTCAATGGATCAAGGATTCCTCTGTGTCATCAATCCAGACTCTTTTTCTCCAAAGAAGCTGGGGCTCTGGTAAACTTTATTAAACAACCCTTGCTCTTTACATAAGTAAATGTTTACCTTTCTAGTTATTTATACACCAAATTGATATCTTTAAATATCAAAAGCTTAAGGATTTTCACATTTGGCAAGTTTTTACAACTCTCACCAAGATAGGTGTGTAGAGTCAAGTTGGGAAACATTTTCTAAGGACTGAAGATGAGTACAATTTGAAAATCACTTTGGAGATGGACACTCCTCCAAAGAATGAAAATGTACTTGAAGACCATATCACATAAGCAGATAAGGGGATCCCCGGAAAGATCATACAGGCGTTTTCCAAAGTGTCCTCTGTGGAATATTAGTTCTGAGTGATTCAAGTAGGCATTGCTTTTAATTTAAAAAACAAGCAAGCAAACAAACAAAATGGATCTCAATAGCAAATAAGTCTGCAAACTCCTGTGTTATACAGAGTTAAAGAGATTCCTTTATTGCAGGACTTTTTAGATCCTTTATGGCATCCGAGCAGGATTGTGAATCTAAGAATTTTTGCATGGAATGGGTTTAGTCTTGGACCACGGATGAGTTATTTCACCATGGACCATTTTCTTGTTTTGTCAAATTCAAGTTCAAGTTGGCTTAAGCTTTTCCCTAACTCAACAGGTATCAGTGTCTTGAAATTAAAATGGATCCTTACAAGGACAAGGTTTACAAAGAGCATCTCTGACATCTTTTTCGAATTTTCTTTCTTCTCATAAGACATCTAGGGTGAAAGAGAACTCTAACGTTGCTTGCTTCTGAATCCCTCTGATCTTTGAAACTGTACTCATTTCATTGGAACCCAGTCAGCTTGATCCCCATTCAGGATCCCAGTCAAGCATCAGGCTGATCTGAATGCCAGTCTCATCTGACCTTGGTGTACAAGTCATTGTTTTTTGCTCTATCTCTAGGTAACTGAAAGCTTTCTTAGAGGCGAAAGGGGAGAGATCGCCTTCCAGGGATCAGAGATTGCCTCTCCCAGCAACTTCAGCTTACCGCTAGGGAAACTGAGGCTCAGAGATGGCGAAGAACCTTAAAATCACACATCCTCTTTTTTTCAGAAGCCAAACCTTGCAGAGCCCACCCAGATGACCAAGCTGTGCTCCCCCTCCCTGTACCCCTTGAGCATAAAGAACCTCACGTTTCTTCCAACTTCCCATCCCACTTGCCTCTTCAGGGGTCTGAAGCAATTTGAATGAGCCTCCCCCTGCCCTGTCACAGACTGGAGCACATTAAGGGCAGGAAATTAGGCTGGGACATGTTTGTAGATCCGGTGCCGATTACTCTTCCCCTCCGATTGTACATCCACAAATACGGAATGGATTTCTCTCTAATTTATTAAAGGTCGGTCAGCATGGAATGATAAAGGAAAGGGCCATGTCTGATAAATTCACCTAAATTGAATTCTTGGGCCACATTACCAAAACAGCAGACATAATTTATCTGGATTTCAGGAAAGCATTTAGGGCTGTACCATATAACAGATGCATTTACTAAGGCAAACCATTGTGTGATGGTTAAGTGTCAGGTGGCAATTTTGGAAACAGGTTTAAAATGGCCCAGAACCCAGTGCTGGGTGCACCGCCAGGAGACACTTAAGACTATAGACAGAGGGGTCAGTCTGGGGGTCATTATTTCAAAGTCCTTGACCCTAATTATAATTTAATTTCCACAATGGTCATATCTCTTGAGAACAGAATTGGGATGAAGGGGGGGGGGGACAGTTTTAAAAGGAACAGACTGAAAACAAGTTTTGTGTTTCTTTTTTCAATCAGAGTGGCTTGGTGAGGGATGAATGAGTTATTCTTCCACCAAATGAACACAAATAAACAAGAGAATAAAGGAAGCCAAAGACTTCTGAGCAACAGGGCACTACAGTGACAAACTGTGAACAGGACAGGGATGGGAGGCAGTGGGTTTCACTAATACTTCAAACTCGGAGAGTCTAAACTCATACCATGAATAGCAAAAGAAATGGAGTTCAGGGTTCTTGAGATAGAAATAGGCTCAAATAATTACATAACTGTGAGTCATTAATACCCTTGCTATGGCCTCGAAAGGCATGAGCTTCAAACTCTGGTTTGAATTTGCCTTTTCTTAAAGTCAAGATTTATGCATCAGCCTTACATCTTTATCCAGGCAATGTGGAATAGATTTCTGTCTAATTCATTAAAGGTCAGTCAGCATGGATTGATAAAGGGAAACCCATGTCTGATACATTTGCCTAAATTGAATATTTCCTCTGGGCTACTGCAAAGGTGACCTGAGGTGACCGTCATCACGAATTCACCCAGGCAGTCTTAAACTGAGTCTCTGTCTAATGTCCTCACCGACTCCATGGAATCCAAGAAGAGGGCAGTAGTCTAGTGCAGGCTCATTCTCTTAAGAACAAGCTTTGGCATTTGGGTTTGGCCTCAATAACTAGTTCCCAGGTCTATCCCACATATTGAGCTGAAGGTGTCCACAAACGTTGAACCCCTCCCAGAGGCACTGAGCATGGCACATTTATGCACATGTGTTCCATCTCCTCATCTCCCTCTCCGACTCCACTCTGGGTACCTAACAATGCCAGCCAGTACCAGAGCTGCCTCTGGCAAACACTCTCTTCCTCCTGGAAGCTCTTTCCTTGTTCAAGACTGTATCATGTAGTATGTGGTGGTTAGTTGTATGTGTCAAGTTGGAGAGTGTTTGGGGATGAGATTAACATTTAAATTGTTGAACACTGAGTGAGCAGACTGTCCTCCACAATGTGGGTGGGCCTCATCCAATCAGTTGAAATTCTGAGTAGAACAAAAAGACAGCCTCCCTGAGCCCTAGGAAATTCTACAACAGACTGTCTTTGAACTGTATCCACACCATCATCTTTCCTGGGACTCCAGGTGCTGGCCCATACAGCAGATTCAGACTTGCTGGTCTTCATAACCATGTGGGCCAACTCCTTATAGTAAGTCTCTTTCTATAATATAAACTATCTTGCTGGTTCTCTTTTCTCTGGAAAACCCTAATGGATACACAGGGGTATCTGTAGTTATACTTCTGTCAGATTTCTGGAGCCTACAACTTGAGGTAAAGTCTCAGTTTTCACTTAATTCTCTGTTTAAGGAAACTCTCTGGATCTATGTGAAAAAAATGGAAGCATGGAACAGGCATGTCACAGACTTGCATTAGCAGGAACTAGATTATGGATCTATTCTGAGAATTAAGGGAAACTTTGGGATCCTTGGACTGCAAGGAGATCAAGCCAGTCAATCCTAAAGGAAATCAACTCTGAATATTCTTTAGAACTGACACTGAAGCTGAAGCTCCAATATTTTGGCCACCTGATGTGAAGAGCTGACTCATTGGAAAAGACCCTGATGCTGGGCAAAATTGAAGGCAGGAGGAGAGGGAGATGACAGAGGATGAGATGGTTGGATGGCATCACTGATTCAATGGGCATGAGTCTGAGCAAACTCCGGGAGTCGGTGATGGACAGGGAAGCCTGGCATGCTGTAGTCCATGGGGTTGCAAAGAGTTGGGCACGACTGAATGACTGAACTAAACTTGGAATCTTCAAGCAGGAGATTCCATGAACTGATATTAACAGGACACTATGATATCAAAGGGAGTTTATAAAAAACACACAGTGGAACCTGGCACTATTATTATGCCATTGCAGACTTCCCCTAGCTTCATGATGTCTTGAATCTCATGAAATTTGGCAGCTGAAGTGAAGTACAAGACGGAATTAAGGCAATAAACTAGAACGCGTTTTCATCTCAGTAATGTGAACCCCCAGTTGAGTCAGAATTTTACTAATGCAAGTTTTCATGGCCTCTCAAGTGAAAACATCACTGTGCTCAAATGGCACTTTTAACCACAGGCTCGCAGATATTATATAGGATGTTCATTCATTTATTTATCCATTCAACTAGCTAGCATACGTTAAGTATCCAAAGCCCTATGCTGTGTTGCGGGAATTAAAAGAAATGCCTTCAATACCTGTTTTCAAGACACTGTATAATCTAGTTGCTATAAAGACAACCAACAGAATGAAAGTTTGCATAGTATTTTTTTCTTGATTTAGAAAAATAAACTATCACAGAGTCCAGATAATAATGTATTTAACAACACCCACATGTGCATCAACAACTCATGACCTGCCTAGGTGTGTGCAGTGATGGCAGAGCCAGCCAAGACCTTCACTGAACACCCAAAGTATAAATTCAGTTGGGAAAAAATAGGTAGGTTGACTTATAGGGATGGTACTAGGGTAGAGGTGGGCTGAGAACATGGAGAGGAGAGAAACTGGGTCCATCAGTCTTCATGACAAACCCAGAACAAATACAGTATTTGGCCTTTTGTAGATGCTAAATACAGAGTAGGAAATGGCAACCCACTCCAGTATCCTTGCCTGGGATATCCCATGAGCAGAGGAGCCTGGCAGGCTACTGTCCATGGGGTCACAGAGAGTTGGGAATGACTGAGCGACTGAGCACGCTCACACGCACAGGTGCTGAATTAATAGATACTGAATGAACGAACAAATTAATGGAACCATTGTGATGAGGAGGAACAAGTGCATACAAAATACCTTATAAACTCAAGGGACAGTGAAGCACTAGCTTCCAAGGATGAAGCCAAGCTGAACAGCAGCCAGGCTGTATATAACTCCTTTCATCACACTCCAGGGACCATGGTATTGCTAAGGAGCCTCAAGCAAGAATAATAAACAGAATCAAAATTGTCAGCTTCATTAAGTGTGTCGGGTTGAATGAAAGAGTAAACCACAAACTAATCAATGCCTATTACATGTAGGAAGTTGAATGAGATTAATCTAGGAAGACTTCCTGAAATAGGTGAGTTCTGAGCTGAAATTTTTTTCCTTGGGGACTTGACAAAATAAATCTTACTAATAGTGTTTCACATGCATTTAGATGAATATATACTATAGACATATTATATATATTCTATACACACACAGCATATATATAAATGAAGCACGTGTACTTCCCAAAGTGTATTCTCAGATATTAAATCAGATAATTCTGTCCTTCTGTGATCCTTATTTTCCTGTCAATCAACTTTGGAGACAGTCACAGTGGAGCAGAATTCCAGTTTGGAATTCCAAAATCCTTAGTCCTGTCCCTTTATGGGAGAGTCTGGGGTGGCTGAACTCTTTTTTGCTTTTTGAGAGATGCCCATATCCTCTGCGATTGCTGTTCCCAGGATGCTCATCCTCTAGGCAAGAGATCTAGTCCTCCCTCCTAGGGTTAAAATCCATTGCTTTTTCAGCATTTAACTGGCATAAACTCTTTACATCCTCTCCCCAGCTTTTTAAAAAATAAACTTTTACTGGGAAACTGTGGAGTTTCCCAGGGAACAGCCTGGAAGTATTTGAATGCCAGGACCCTGAATTTCCTTCCTAACAATCTCCTTGGACCATCACCAAACCCTTCTCAGGCCACCATCTCTTTATCCCTAGGGACCAGAGGCAGTTCATATTTCCTTTCTTTGGCCAAAAAGTTTAGTTCCATCATCCTAGAGTCTCTTGCTATTTTTCCCATGGTATTTGGTTGCTCTGGGGAGAGGATCATAAGAGCAAATCTAGGAGGGAACTGAATCAATCCAATTCCAGGGCAGTCACTGAGAACCAAGGGGTCATCTGGTCCAATGAGAAGGGACAGAATACAGTTTTTGGATGAACAAATTGGAATTACTACTAGTGTCAATTAAACTACTGATTCATTCCCAAAACAAGTCAAGGAAGAACAGAACAAGCTCATCTGGGATGAAGACAAGAGTGTCTCCCCCACCTGCCCAGTAACATAGAAACCCCAAGGACCCCATGAGACCCAGGCAGAAGCAGAGTGGGCAGAGCCTAGCACCCCATCTCAGGGGTGTGAAGAGTGGGGAAAGGCTGGCCTGACAGCCTTAGGATAAGTCATGGCACCTCTGTCCTGTAGTGAAAAGTTCTATGGTTTGTGTGTTGAGGACTCTTACAAGGTCTTTTCGTTGTTTGAAGAAATAAAATGGACCACCTCAGAACAATGGATGCTCCTTCTTGAAATCAAACGAGGTTAGAACATGGACTTTTGTGAGGGTGGAGTTTCTGAGCATCTGAACTGATCATCTCAAAGTGTATTTCAGGATATGTTTGCCCCCTCCCATAAAAAATGATGCAAGCTCTTTTCTTTCTGCCAGGTCTTCAAAATTATAACTAGATTCTTTTCTTTTTGGTTATTTTTTTGTTGTTTTAAAAAATAAATCTGAGTGAAAGCTACAGAGCTCTAAGAATAGATCTAAAGCTAAAAGATTTTTCACCCAAATCATCCCTTCATTTCCTTTTTTTTTCAAATCACAGCAGCGTTGAGTAATAAAATATTTGACCATAGTGGTTTCTTAGCCCTCCAACAGCATCCCAAAATGTTTCTGAGCTCTGAGAAAAGGTTTAAGAACTATCTCCCCGGCCCCACATGTATCCCATCAAGACTTGGACTAGACAGGCAGAAAGAGCATCACCCATGAACATGATCTAGTCATTCCTTGTTTCTTCTCCTCTTCTTATGGCCTACTTCCCTCTTTTACACTCAATATAATTGACAGTGATGACATCCAATTACAGCATTTCCTTCCAAATAAAGTTGGAGCCCAGAGAAGCAGGTTTCTTTAATTCTCTAATAGAGAATAATAATTTTTCTCTAATTTTTGTAATATCAAATAGTGATGTTACCAAAAAAAAAAAAACCCACACAAAACAAGTTTGCCAGATTGTCTCTTGACAAAATACAGGACATGGAGGCTGGAAACCATCCTGGGCTCTGTTCATTTCCCTCATAGTGATTATATAAATTATCTCCTGGGTCTGGAAACACCAGTCTCTATTTCAAAAGGATAGCTTTCCAAATCCATATGTGGAAGGACGAAGAAAACATTATCTGTGGGAAACTGTCCAGGAGAATCATCAGCGCACAAGATCATTCAGGGTCCGTGGCCCATGTGGATATGCACAGCAAATCTCACTGGCACCCATACATCCCAGTCAAATGGGCCACTGGGTGTCATTGTGCCCACTGTATTGATAGTGAAACTGAGGGTATCCTGTATTCAAGTTAATGTAGGCTATTTAGAAATGGAGCTGAAGGGACTCACTCCTGGGCTGTATCCTCGTTAGCCAAATGGACCTTGAGTAAGACTACAACCTGGCCTTCCTCTAGAAGAATGCTGCCATTGAGAAATCTTAAACTTGGTTTGAAATAGAGCCTCCTAAACACTGTCCACCACCCTTTACCTTGTGCAGCTAATTTACTGCAGGGGCACACACACACTAAAAAAACCCATGGAAATAGGAAAGAAGGAATTTCCTGTCTTCTTATCTTCTGGTCCTTCATGATTCAGTCACAACCTTCAAGCATTACATGTGATGTTTGCTCTGACCTGATAGATTAATGACTTCTTCAGCTGCTAATGCAGTGATTATTATCATTATTACTGTTTTAATTTCAAACAATGGGAGGCAAGGAAGAGAAGGTATTTACTGCAGCGATTCAGTGGAGACATTTGGGTAAAACTACATTTGTAGTACCATAAACTAGCTTCCCAGTGCCATTTGAAACATTGCCAATTCGCTTATCACTAACATTTCCCTGAAAAACAAAATTTCTTTTCTCTCCTTCTTCAGTCAGCTTGCCAAAAAGCATTATGTTGCCACAGCCAGCTACAGAATGGGATAGGAGAAAAGTGTGCATTAATTGTATTCTGAAGCCTGCCATAAATTCACTGCAGTGAATTTGGATGGAGAGATTAAACAGCATTCAAGAACATTTTCCAAAAGAGTACTCGAGTACACAATAGTGGTTTGTGTGGGGCAGAGAGATGACACAGGACGATTGTGATTTATGTATGTCTCATGTTGGGTGACCACTCCTCAAGGGGAGGAGTGGAGTCTTTCTGCTGTACAGCTCTCCGAAGAAACTTGCTCAGGACTCTGTGTACAGCACATGGCCACTGGGTGATACCATGGTTTGATGGGCCAGACTGTGAGCTGAACTGCTTGAGGGACACCCAGAGAACACAGTAAACACTGAGGTTTGAAGAAAGTGACAAGAACTTGACAAGAAAGAGACTGTGACTGTGAGAGAAAATTGCAAATATTAGACTCAAGAGTTAGACAAATTTGTGGTGACCTCACAAGCCCAGGTGGTGCTAGTAGTAAAGAACCTGCCTGCCAATACAGGAGACATAAGAGACACAGGTTTGATCCCTGGGGCAATCTCTTGGAGGAGGGCACAGCAACCCACTCCAGTATTCTTGCCTGAAGAATACCATGGACAGAGGAGCTTGGCAGGCTGCGGCCCATAGGGTTGCAAGGAGTCAGACACAACTGAAGCGATTTAGCATGCATACAATTTATTGTTCAAACCGAGATACTTTTGAGAGAATAAGGGGGCACTGTAAACATTATGCAAGGTCAGCAGTTGATAAATTATCATGTGTGATCACCCCAACTGCAATGTTCTTTAGCAAAGGAATGTAATGCTGCAAAGAAAGCATGTCCTTGAATTAATGCAATGCTCAGGAAGAGGTACTGTATTAGTCTGCCACCATAACAAAGTACTGGCTTCCCTCATAGCTCAGTTGATAAAGAATCCACCTGCAACGCAGGAGACACCGGCTCTATTCCTGGGTCAGAAAGATCTGCTGGAGAAGGGATAGGCTACCCACTCCAATATTCTTGAGCTTCCCTTGTGGCTCATCTGGTAAAGAATCTGCCTGCAATACAAGGAGACCTGGGTTCAATCCCTGGGTTGAGAAGGTCCCCTGGAGAAGAGAAAGGCTACCCACTCCAGTATTCTGTCCTGGAGAACTTAATGGACTATATAGTCGATGGGGGTCACAAAGAGTCAGATATGACTTCCACATTCATAACAAAGTACTGCAGACTGGGTGGCTTAAACAACAGAAGTTTATTTTCTCACAATTCTGGAGGGTGGAAGCCTGAAATCAAAGTGTTGGCAGGGTCGGTTTCTTCTGCAGCCTCTCTCCTTGAATTGCAGATGGCCATCTACTTCATGCATCTTCACATGGCCTCCCTCCATACCTGCCTGTGCCCAGATTTCCTCTTCTTAAAAGGACACCAGTCATACTCATAGGGCCCATCCTAATGACCTCATTTTGACTTAATTCTCTCTTTAAGGATGTATTCACAAACGTATCACATTGTAACCTATCAGGGGTTAGAACTTCACCATATGAATTGGGATTTGGAATGTACACAACTCAGTCCACAACCCATTCTGGTTTCTAAACAAAGCCCGAAGTTTTACAAAAGTGGTTCATGCCTTCTGAGAATGGCCAGGCTCTTCAAGAGATCAAGAAGCCAAGGTTCTGAGATTCACAGACTTACCAGAGAGAGACGACAGAAGGTGTGGTCACACACATGACAGCATACAGATGAAGCAAATTTCACAATTAAGAGTAAGAGTGATGTTTAAAATATGTAACTGATATACTATAGGCACTGACAAACCACTATGAATATCAGCCAGCACAAAGCTGGAGCAGGGCCTGGATGCCGTGAATATATGTCCACGGCTGACCTTTAGTGGAAGGGTTATGAGGCAGACTTGCAGGGAGGGCTAGTCCCCAGGCAAAGGCTTGGAGAACTAGGGCGGCAGGGGCTCAAGGAAACAGCTCTTTACTAACTAGGTAGAAGTGTTCTAACGTTTTAACAACCAGTGCATACACCTCTGATCACCAGGTGATCACATGTATCAGCCCTGTTAGAAGATGAGCAATGCAAGTCTTACCACTTATGAGCTCTGCGGTCTTCAGTCTTGTCTGATAGCATCACCTCTTTAGGCATTAAGTTTACTGATCTCTGTGAAAGTTGCATGTCCAGGAGGCTCAGGTTCTTGAATACTATTGTCACATCAGCAGTTTTTCCTTAGGTTTACTGGCGCGCACACACACACACACACAATCCCACCTTCCAAGGAGCACCTTGATATCAATTTCCTTTCACTTTCTTTCCCCATTTTCCTTCCTATTGCTCAGAAACTCTCTGGGAGTGTCATAGAGGGCTCTCACACAATCAGAGCCAAATGCTTTTGGCTTGACATTAGGAAGTTAGCATCTGAAAGTAACTAGCTGGTACCTTGAAGTTTTATTTGAGAATAAAAATCCAAAGAAGTTTCCATGGACCAGGGAAGGTTTTCAATCTCATTCAAAACCCACTTATGTGGATATTTAAGATCTTTTGCGTGTGTGCTAAGTCGCTTCAGTCATGTCCAACTCTTTGCAATGCTATGCACTGTAGCTCACTAGGCTCCTCTGTCCATGGGACTCTCCGGGCAAGAATATTAAGGTGGGTTGCCATGCCCTCCTCTAGGGGATCTTCCCCACCCAGAGATCAAACCCTCATCTCTTAGGTCAGCTGAATTAACAGGCCGGTTCTTTACCATCAGTGCCACTTAGGAAGCCCTCAAGATCTTTCAGTGAGCAACGAGCTGTGCACTAACACTTTTGCCTGTATCTAGATTGAACAGTGCTCAGTTCCCGGGAACTTGTCCTCTTGTGATCTGGGCACTGGATTTTCCGAATTTAAAAAGAAGAAACAAGTAAGAGATAGATAGAGTAAGGGGCAAAGTATTGCAGGCAAAGCAGTGGTGAAATGTCAGTAACTCCCCAGCCTGGAAACAACTCATCAAGTAAATATTTTCATTACATCAACTTATGTCTCTCAGAAAATAATGATGGTCTATTCTCCCTTTCTACTATAATCCAAAATAACACAAAATGGGCAGGATAAATCATTGTAGGAAAGTATTCCTGATGTACCAGGGGTCCAGAATGAGATAGCAGAATTTCATACCTTTACAATGTTTAAAATTAGAGCATAGTGTCATCTATGGAGACAGAAAGATAAACAAATGACTTTCAAAGTTCCATTTAACTTTAGATGTAAAGATTAAAATGCATGAAAAATGTATGAAAGCCAAGAATTCTGTGTGAGGTTTTATGGGCAAGAAATGAGTATCAATCTTTAAAAGATTTTTTTAAAAAACACATTGATTTCCTTACTGAGATTTATTGTAAAGCCATTTGCAGAAAATTCATGGAAAACCCCAGAACAAGAGATCATTTTATGTAGTAAATAACTCTAGCCATAGGTTAGACATGTATCTCACCCCAGCTTGACAGAAGGATTGGGAACCACCCCCACCACCCCCGAAGCAAAGAGGATTATGCTGCATTGGAGCTAAACCTCAGAAGAAAATATTGCTGTGAGGGGCTTCATATCTTGTCTCTAATATGGGGGATGGAAAGCAGGGAAGATAATGACCACCAACAGCGTAAGGAAAATGTAACTAAATATGGCAGCTCCTAGAAGACAGATGAGTTATGGAATCCCAAAGCACCCAGATTCACTTTAGACTTTACAGGTGATGATTCCCTTTGATTCATGGTTGCAGTTCTTAAGGGCAAGAGAACTTAGTTAGCTGGAGAAGGGGATGCAAACAGAAAGAAAGCCTTCTCCAGCTGGGAAAACAAAAGATGTTTGGGATGATGTCGATGAAAGCTTTTTTAAAGTGAGAGGTACAGAGAGAGTGTAAGAGGAAGGCAGCTGGAGTCTTTCCAGATCCGCTAATGATGTATGGTGCTGCTGACAAAGCAGTTCACCCAACCAGTGCGAGAGAGAGCTGCCTGGGGGACCTGCCCTTTCTCTTAGGGTCGGACCCTAAGAGTCCAGGTTGGGGGAGCCTTCACCACTCGGTTCAGAGAACTTTTTTCTTTGGCTCTCATTTAAATGCTTACCACTGAGACACACTTAAAGCTTAGCTTATTTTTTTTCCCCCCTTTTCAGACTTCATTCCCCTTAGCAAGTATTTGGTTTCTAAGATCAGAAATCAACAGGGGAGAGGATGTTAGCCTGGGTTATAAAATGAAATGAAACGCCTTTCCTTTTTCATCCACTTTTACCGAAATGCTTGGTTCTTTGCTCATAAGACTGAGAAAAACCCAACCTGGGTTTAAAATACTTACCCATTTGGGAATCATGTGCCCATCCCAGGGACTCAGGGACCTGTGGGTCTTGGTAACTATGTCTGGTTGGGCCTGTGTGATCTAAAATGCAAAATACAGTGCATGACAACATAATTCATTTTAGTCTCTTTTTTCATGTTGTTTCTCCAACTGAGGCAAGATGACATGTGCCACAAAGCCATCATCTGTGATGGTCTTAGGATTTATAATTTCAAGTTGCAGATCTCACATCACCTTCTCCCCATTATCACTAAATAGCCTCTAATTCCTCCTTACCCAGTTTCAACCTGGGAACTTCCCTGTCTCTGGAAGCAGTTCACTCTATCATCAGACTTTACTGTACGATGAACTCTAAATTTGACAAGGTTCTTTCCAGGTGACAGCAGTAAGGCCAATATGTTCGCCTTCTAAACCACACTGCAGATACTGCCCTCCTGTTTGTGACCATTATCTATAGCTAAGCTCTTCCCAGCCCATGGAGCTCTATAGAGAAACTATTCAGATGTGTTGTTTGCAGTTTGGTTTCATTTCGTGATACAACCTTACCTCTAGCACAGCTGATTGAGTTTGGACATTGGGAAGAATGTTCTCAAATGAAGGTTTTTACACACTGGAACAGTTAATACAGGGAGAGAGGAGTGCAGGGAATGTCCTCAAAATGCCCTTCCAGTATTTAGAATAGAAGTTAAATATTTTACCAACTCTAATGCCTTTGTAAGAGTGCTACACAAAGTCACACCTGAGACAAAAGAATGAACTGGTTACTCTGTCTTCCATGCAGTCAGGTACCTCTCAAATGGTGGCAAGATGGTCCTAGAGATTATTTCATGTCTGGAGTCAGCACACTATGGCACATGAGCCAAATCTGTTCCATTTCCTGTTTCTGTAAGCCCTATGAGCTGAGAATGGTGTTTACATCTGTTAACGGCCGAAAAAAAACTCTTAAAAGAAAGAATATTTTGTGACACATAAAAATTAAATTCAAATGTCAATGCCCATAAATAAACACAACTTAAAAGACAACCATGTTCATCATTTATGTGTTTTCTGTGGTCAATTTCACATTCAACATTTCAACTTTCAGCACAGTGGAATAGTTGTGTCAGAGAGCATTAGGACTGTAGAAAGCCTAAAATACTTTCTATCTAGCCCTTAATTAAAAATATTTGCTGGCTCTTTCCATCTCGGGCCACCACAATGTGCAGAGCCACCACCATGCCCACATATCTATCATGTATGGTCGTGCAGAACTGCTCCAGCTTCTTGATCAAGAGGAATAAGCAGACTTACAACACCGAAGAGGAACTAAAGAGCCTTTTGATGAAGGTGAAAGAGGAGAGTGAAAAAGCTGGCTTAAAAACTCAACATGCAAAAAATGAGAATCATGGCATCTAGTCCTATCACTTCATGGCAAATAGATGGGGGAAAAGTGGAAACAGTGTCAGATTTAATTTTCTTGGGCTCCAAAATCATTGTGGACAGTGACTGCAGCCATGAAATTAAAAGAGGTTTACTCCTTGGAAGAAAAGCAATGACAAACCTAAATAGTGTATTAAAAAGCAGATACATCTCTTTGTCGACAAAGGTCTGTATAGTCAAAGCTAAGATTTTTCCAAAAACCAGTAGTAATGTATTGATGTGAGAGCTGAACCATAAAGAAAGCTGAGCACCAAAGAATTGATGCTTTCAAACCATGGTGCTGGAGAAGACTCTTGCGAGTCCCTTGGACTGCAAGGAGATCCAACCAGTCCATCCTAAAGATCAGTCCTGGGTGTTCATTGGAAGGACTGATGTTGAAGCTGAAACTCCAGTACTTTGGCCACCTGATGCGAAGAACTTACTCACTGGAAAAGACCCTGTTGCTGGGAAAGATTGAAGGCAGGAGGAAAAGGGGACAACAGAGGATGAAATGGTTGGATAGCATCACTGACTCAATGGACATCAGTTTGAGCAAGCTCTGGGAGATAGTGAAGGACAGGAAAGCCTGGCGTGCTGCAGTTCATGAGGTGGTAGGGTGTCGAGCACGACTGAGTGACTGAACAACAGCCCCAAACCCAGTAACCTGAAGTTCTGCAACTTCCACTACAATGGGCTCATACACAGCAAGACTGTGGGCATACAGCTGGCAGTCGATGGCAGAAGGGTCGTGATGGTACCAGAGATCCGGCCAGCACAAATTGGCTACTTCCTGTGTGTGGACCACCATCAGCAAGAATGCCCAGGCCACCTTTAGGAGAATCTGGCACATGATCTGGAAGAACAAATACCACCTGGATTTGCGCATGGCCACCATCCCCAGAGCCAGAGCCATCCTGTGCAACCAGAAGCCTGTGATGGTGAAGAGGAAGTGGACCCACTCCATCAGGAAGCTCCTGAACCATCTATCCCCTCTCCAAATCAATAAAGCTGTCAGCCTACTTTCTTCAAATTAAAAAAAAAAAAACTGCTGATGACTGATATATGTCCTTCCTAAGTCTTCCTGATCATGTTCCTTAAACTTAACAGTCCGTTTCTTTGCCTGAATCTGTATTCTCAATTCATTGTTTACAAAGCTTTCTGTACAATGCCTGACACATATTATTAAGAAGTAAGTACTTGATAAACGAATATAACCACTAATTTCATTATAAGGCAAATGGAATAGCATATCAGAAGCTCAAAAGATGAAAAGCCAATGGTACTTCTTGTTACAAACAGCTCAGCACCATTTTTCTTCGTGAATATGCAGTTTGATCTAAAATGTCTGCTATTCTCTCTGTATAAGATCTACTGGTTCTAGACTCCCTGGCTTGTAATTACAAAGCAAAATCTTCTAATGCCAATAATAAGACCAACTTCTATACCTTTTAAGTGCAATCTTCTTGATTATAAGCAGCCACTGACTGAAGACTTCAATTAGAGAGGGAGATTTCTTAAACCCTGGGGCAAAAGTTTAGTTCAAAACAACTTGGAAAGTGGTTTAACTCTTTAAGGATCACCTGCCTCCCAGCATACAGCATTCACAGAAAACCCATGATTTTGCACAGTTTCAAGAAAAGAATCATTCTGTGTTTCTTATTGAGTGGCTCCTGCCTCCTGAATACTGTCACCCTGGTTAAAGTTAACATGGAAGAAATGTGGGTAGGGAAGATAGAGTTCAGTTTACTTGTATAAGTCTCTTTATTCTATTTCAAAATAGCTGGTCCTGGATTTATAATTTGGGGAAGCTTCAAAACCCTTTGGGAGAGTTCAGACCTAAATCGAAGCTATGCCTACACAGCAGAGACTCCGAGAGACTGTTATCAATACACCATATCTCAGGAAGAGCCAAACATTCCTGTACAGATGCCAGCCAGGCTGGGAAGTAGAATGACAAGAAGGAACCTAGAGAAATTCCATAAACAGAATCAAGAAATGTCTCATCTCCCAAACAGAAATGTGTATTCCATAGTTTCTGCAAATTTGCAAATATTCAGAATGAGAGAATTTGGGCGACCAAGTATAAGCTAAAGCAACAAAACCCCCTTGTGCTCATTTATTCAATCACTTGCTCCTTCTTTCTGTCACCTTCTCTATGAAGCCTTCAGTATTTTACTACTTAGTTTAGACCTAGTAAGTTTATTCTTCTCACAGTTTTTCACACTTGGCTTCCTTTCAACCCCTAAGCATTATGGATTCTTCCTTACTCTTAAGTGTCACACTTCGGCCTCTAGAGGGAGTTCAAGTCCCCAGATCCTCAAGAGGAAGCGTTCTGTTGTGACATGTGGGTCAGTTGGACCCAGGTGTCTGGGATGGAGCCTTTCGTGAGAGGAGCCGTGAGGTTTAAGGCTCTCCTCCTGCCTGGAGTACTCACCAGGATTCCCTCTCCTTTGAAAATCTCCCTTGTCCTCTTAGCCTTTTTAAAAAAGCCCTTTGTAAAAACTGCTTCACTTTTTTTCTTCCTCTTTCTGGCTGTATAGCTTCTGTGATAGTCTAAGCAGAGGGATCCTCCCAGTTCAAACACAGTCTAAACTAGCTCATGAGGAAAGGAGATCAGAGAAGCATTTCATAAAAAGTTCTGATTAGTAATGTGACAAGATAAATGTTAGTGCAGTCACTATGGAAAACAGTATGGAGGTTCCTCAAGAAATGAAAATATAGCCAATATATGATCCAGCAATTCCACTTTGAGGTATTTGTCCAAAGAAAATGTGAACACTAACTCAAAAAGATATATGCATCCCTAGGTTTATTGCAGCATTGTTTACATTAGCCAAGATACAAAACAACCTTTGTCCATTGATGGATGAATGGATAAAGATATATATGTATATAGGTATATAAATAGAGATAGATAAATACAATGGAATATTATTCAGCCATAAAAAAGAGTGGAATCTTATCTGTGACAGCATGAATGGGCCTTGAGGGCCTTGTGCTAAGTGAATTAGGTCTGACAGGGAAAGGTCAGACAGAGGTAAGCAACATTTTATTTCTACAAGTTTAAATTATGCTATGAATTAGTTAGCATTAATATGGTACCCTGTACTTCAAGAGATTTATTATAACAAAGAATTGAGAGCCTCCAAATTTCTGACTGCTAGTACAGAAAACTTACCCCAGGTTTCCTGGGGTATGTTTGTAAAGCATTCATAAAGTGGACTCACCCAGCAAGAAAAATCAAATGGCATGGCAACACCACATGAAATATATTTGCCACAGAATTTATCAAAAAAAATCACTATTGTGAAAATATACTAGTTTTTATTGCATTTTAGGGAGCGTGGATTATTGGAGATTATTCAGGAAATAGAAAATGTTTAAAACACAGAAACTTGCTTAACAAAATGTTATAGTCTGATTTCGGTGTGACCATTTATTCCCTACCTGCCTAAAATATTTTTCCTTTTCTTTAGAAGGTCATCATAGTAAATCTACACCGTTTGCTCAATTTATTACTATCTCAGTGATGTGGAGAAGGTGTTCAAACTGACCCACAGTTTAGAAGAGGCGAGAAAGGGAGAAGGGGTTGGTTAAAGGGCACAAACTTCCGCTTATAGAATAAATAAGTTGTGAGCATGTGATGTGCAGCATGGAAGGAAGGAAAGAAGGAAGAAGAGAGGGAGGGAGAGAGAGAGGGAAGGGGAGGAAAGGAAGGCAGCAGTGTTCCGAGACTCCAGCCCCAGCCCTCCCAACCATTACAGCCTTCCCACTAGAGAAGATCCTTTGTCAGCTCAATTTCCAAAGTCTCTTCTCCATTCTTAAGGAAGGATGCTTTTTACTTTGTGGGGGGCAAGATCAAGTTGATTGACTTAATAAGGTACGTTAGAAGGAGGTACAGGAATGGAGACAAGGAGAAGTAAAGGACTATGCAGGTTGGAGGGGAGACTGGGGGGCAGCTGCATGAACAAAGATTGGAACTCCATTTTTTTGGAAGGGGGAATCTGAATTTCTGTTTTTATTCATTTTTAAATTAATTTGCATTGGATGTAGAAACTCCATTTTCTTTACTTTAGGCTTTGAATTTGTTTCTGGGACACAGCAATGCTCTGAGACTGAACTACACAGGTCTCCAGGTTAATTTGAGCCACGCAGAAAATATGTGTGTCCAATCCTCTTTGTACATTCTCTTTGAAGCCCATAGTAGGTGGCTGCCTGAGGATCTACAGATTTTGGAGGTTTGCCGCCCTCATCATAATGAGTATCTGACAAGTCCAGCAGATCAGGACAAATATGGGCATGGAGACTAGGAACTTGGTGGCAGGTCCTCTCAAGGTCAATACACTACAGCAAAAGCCCAACCTCTCAGGACAAATTCCCAGGTAGAAAGTAAGACTCCAGTACTAAGACTGAATCTGGAGAAAGTAATTCAGTATCATCGGGGATAATCATTCATTCTAGAGCCAGAGCAGGTTGTCTTTTCATGGATGAAGTCCCAGAGAAACTATGGGTGAGACTTTAAAATGAGTCTGCTACTAACAGGTGTCCTCTACCTATAATTGCACTTACATGGACTATTGGATGACGTTCACAAATATCATCAGGAATCTGGTCTTGGCATTAGCAAGAGCTCAGTTCTAGATTCAGAGCGAGATCACCTGCAGACTCTTGGAACCCACCAAAAAAAGATAACCCATGTCCAAAGACAAAGAGGAAGCCACAATGAGATGGTAGGAGGGGCACAATCACAATAAAATCAAATACCATACCCACCAAGTGGGCAACCCACAAACTGGAGAACAATAATACCAAAGAAGTTCTTCCAGTGTTGTGAAGGTTCTAAGCCTCACGTGGGGTTTCCCAGCCTGGGGATCCAACAAAAGGATTGGGAACCTCCAGGGAATCTGACCTAGAAAGCCAGTGGGATTTGATTATAGAACTTCCACAGAACTAGGAGAAACAGAAACTCCACTCTTGAAGGGCATAAACAAAATTTTGCACACACCAAACCCAGGGGAAAGGAGTAGTGACCCCACAAGAGACTGAACCAGACCTACCTGCTAATGCTGGAGGATCTCCTATGGAGGCGTGGGTTGCACGGGCTAGCCACAAGGATGGGGGCACTGCAGTGTAGCATGAGCCTTGGAAGATGCCCCTTGGTGTAAGTCCTCTTGGAGGTCACCATTAACCCTACCATAGACCTCAGGCCAAACAGCTAACAGGGAGGGAATGCAACCCTACCCATGAGCAAATAATTGGATTAAAGCTTTACTGAGCAAGGCCCTGCCCACCAGAACAAGACCCAATTTTCCTCACTCAGTTCCTCCTATCAGGAAGCTTATACAAGCCTTTTAGCCTCATCCATCAGAGGGCAGATAGAAGAAGCAAGAAGAACCACAATTTCATAGTAGCTAGAACAAAAATGACATTACAGAAAGTTAATCAGGATGAAATTACTCTCTGAGAGTAATGTCCCAGATGAAGGGACAAGGTAAAATCCCAGAAAAACAACAAAATGAAGTGGAGATAGCAAACACCCAGAAAAAAACTTCAGAATGACGATAGTGAAGATGATCCAGGATCTCAGAAACAGAATAGGGAGATGCAAGAAATGCTTACCAAAGACCTAGAAGAACTAAAGAACAAACAGAGATGAACGTTACACTAGAAGGATTCAATAGCAGGATAACAAAAGCAGAACCAATAAGTGATCTGAAAGATAGAAATCATTGCCACAAAATAGAATGTAGAAAAAGAATGAAAAGAGATGAAGGCAACCTAAGAGACCTCTGGGACAACATTAAATGCACCAATATTCATTTTATAGGGATCCCAGAAGGAGAAGAGAGAGAGAAAGGACCTGAGAAAATATTTGAAGAGATAATAGCTGAAAACCTTACTAATATGGGAAAGGAAATAGTCAACCAAGTCCAGGAAGCACAGAGTCCCAGGTAGGATAAACCCCAGGAGGACACAGCAAGATACATAGTAATCAAACTGACAAAAATTAAAGACAAAAATAAAGTATTAAAAGCAGCAAGGGAAAAACAACAAATAACATACAAGGAAACTTCCAGAAAGTTATCAGCTAATTTCTCAAAGGATACTCTACAAGCCAGAAGGGAAAGGCAGAATATATTTCAAGTGATGAAAGGGAAGAAACTGCAACCAAGATTACTCCACCCAGCAAGACTCTCACTCAGATTTGATGGGGAAATCAAAAGCTTTACAGACAAGCAAAAATTAAGAGAATTCAGCACCACCAAATCAGCTTTACAATAAATGCTAAAGGAACTTCTTTAGGCAGGAAAACACAAGAGAAAGAAAAGACCCTCACGAAATAAACTCAAAACAATTAAGAAAATGGTAATAGGATCGTGTGCATGTGTGCATGCATGCTCAGTCACATCCGTTATGTCCAACTCTTTACAGCACCGTGGATTGTATCTGACCAGGCTCCCCTGTCCATGGGATTCTCCAGGCAAGAATATTGGAATGGATTCCCATGCCCTCCTCCAGGGGATCTTCCTAACCCAGGAATTGAACCTGCATCTCCTTCATTGCACATTGATTCTTTACCCACTAAGCCACCTGGGAAGCCCAATAGGATCATACATATCGATAATTACCTTAAATGTAAATAGAATAAATGCACCAACCAAAAGAAACATGAAAACATGTGCATGTATGCACTTCACTTACCACATCACTATACTTAACCCCCCAAGTTGTATGTAATTATTTTGTATTGTTAGGTTAATCATGTTTCTATTATGATTTGCAATTTTAATTATCTTTTATTTTTTGTCTGGCTATTGATTGTGAAAACTGATAAACATTTTTTACTGTTGTTATGTAACTACTATTCACCTAATACCATAGTATCATGATTAGTCAACAGAAAATAATAGACTTCTGTATCACAAAAAATACCATTTAATAGAAAAATCTGTAATTGATTTTTAAAATCCAGATGCATATCAGAATTATCTTGGAATTTTTTGAAAAATACAAATGCCCAGAAATTGCTTTCTTCCCCCAAAGCTTTAGATGTGACTCTAATGAGCAGTCATGTTTAAAAACACCTGGACTATATGATGATCTTTTACTTTTATCTAGTTTGTTTCACTTTTTCTATTTCATATTCAGTGCTCCCATTTCATTTAGTTTATGTTTTACAATTTTTCCTTCTCTTCTTTTTTTGATGTTCTTTCTCCAGCCTTTATCAAGTGTAGTGAAAATCCTTTGTAAACATATACATAAATAGTATGTATGATATAATACGTATATTTTATAAAAGTGATGACATTTTTTGCCTAGCTAAAAAATTTGACATTTTGATTCCACTTGTTTGACACAGTATGAAGAGCATGTTAGATTTCTAACTAAGCAACAAAGTTTTACTGTATAGAACAGGGAACTATAGTCAATATCTTGCAATAACTTATAATGGAAAATAATCTGAAAAATAATGTATGTGTATACATATAACTGAATATCCTTGTTATGCACCTGAAACATTGCAAATAAGCTATCAGACCAGTTCAGTTTAGTCTCTCAGTCATGTCTAACTCTTTGCAACCCATGGACTGTAGCACACCAAGCTTCCCTGTCCATCACCAACTCCCAGAGCTTGCTCAAACTCATGTCCATAGAGTCAGTGATGCCATCCAACCATCTCATCCTCTGTCATCTGCTTCTCTTCCTATACATCAATAATATGTCCTCCTATAAATCAACTATACATCAATCAAATATATATATTAAGAAAAATAAAAAAAATAAAAAAATGTGACCTAATCAAACATACAAGTTTTTTCACAGCAAAGAAAACTAGTAAAAAAAAAAATACAACTTACAGATCGGGAAAAAGTATTGCAAATGATGCAATACCCAAGGTCTTACTCTCCAAAATATATAAATAGCTCATACAACTCAACAACAACAAACAACTCAATCAAAAAAAAAATGGGCAGAAGACCTTAATAGACATTTCTCCAAAGAAGACATACAGATGGCCAGTAGGCACATGAAAAGATCAACATCATTAATCATTAGAAAAATGCAAATCAAAGCTACAATGAGGTATCACCTCACACCAAACAGAACAGCCATCATTAAAATGTCTACGAGAGGTTATAGATAAAAGGGAATCCTCCTACACTGTTGGTGAGAATGTAAGTTGGTACAGCCACTGTAGAGAACAGTATAGAGGTTCCATAAAAGCCTAAAAACAGAGCTACCATATGATCTAACAGTCCCACTCCTGGTCATACATCTGCAGAAAGCCATAACTCAAAAAGATATATCACCCCTATGTTCACAGCAGGGCTTCCCTGGTAGTTCAGCTGGTAAAGAATCCATCAGCAATGCAGGAGATCCTGGTTCAACTCCTGGGTTGGGAAGATCCCTTGGAGGAGGGCATGGCAACCCATTCCAGTATTCTTGCTTGGAGAATCCCCATGGACAGAGGAGCCTGGAGGGTTACCGTCTATGGGGTTGCAAAGAGTCAAAGACAACTGAGCAACTAAGTGCACACACACGTGTTGACAGTAGTACTATTCACAAAAGTCAAAACATGGAAACAACCTAAACTCCATCAACAGATGAATGGGAAAAAAAGATTTGGTACATACATATAATGAAATACTACCTGGCCATGAAAAAAAAATGAAACAATGCCATTTGCAGCAACATGGAGGCAACTAGAAATTATCATACTAAATGAAATAAGTCAGAAAGAGAAAGATAAATGCCATATGATATCCCTTATATGTGGAATCTAAAATATAGTACAAATTAACCTATTTATAAAACAAACCGGTTCACAGACATAGAGAACAGACTTGTGCTTGCCAAGGGAGGTGGGGAGGGTGGGAGGAAGAAGGATAAACTGGGAATTTGGTGTTGGAAGATGCAAACTGGTACATTTAGAATGGATAAACAGCAAGGTCCTATTCATAGCACAGGAAACTATACTCAATATCCTGTGATAAACCATAATGGAAAAAATATTTTAGAAAAAGAATGTGTCAGTATGTATAACTGAGGCATTCTGCCGTACAGCAGAGATTGGCACAACATTGTAAATCAACTATTCCTCAATTTAAAAAAAGAAAAAGAAAATTTAAGAACTGAATAAAAACAAAGATAACAGAAGGACTGAAAGGAAAAAGTTATTACCATCCTAAAAATAACTTGGACCTATTCATCTAATGGTAATAGCCAAGAGAGAGAGTATACAAATTCATGTTTTTGAAATAAGTTATTATCCCTGCTTTCTGATTCTCCTGCTACTTGATTGATCAGCTCTTCCTCCCATCCTGTGAGCTCCCTGACAACCTTCCAAAATATCTTTTTAATGCTTATGTTGCTTATATTTGCTTTCTGTTGCTTGTACCAATGATTCCTAATTGACATTGATAAGTTAGAGACTATACTCTCGTGGATTGGTTTGGGAAAGAGAGAGACTTGGAAACCACAAGATGAACCAGGAGGTTACTCCCGTGAACAACATGCAAAGCCTGGATGGAAGTGGGATCTGAGAAGTGAGGAGAGGCCAGGAGACGTTGTGAAAGAACAAAATCTTGTGACGAGCCTTATACAAGGAAAAGGGAGAAGAGCAGTGAAAGATAGCTCCCGAGCTTCCTAGCCTGGCCCGCAAGATAAAAACACAGGAGTAGCTCCTTCATTCAGCTTTATTGTGTGCCTACTATGCACCAAGCATGGGCTAGTGGCTACTGATGCAGAGATTAAAAGTGACTTGCTACACAGTTGAAAGGAGAGAAGGTAAATTTTACTTTGGACAGGAAGAGTTTAACGTATCAGGAAGAGGTGCACTGGAAATAAGGAATTAAGGCACTTCCATGGATCAGAAATTGAGCAGTAGGGCTTCCCTGGTAGCTCAAATGGTAAAGGAATGGTTTGGGGATCATTAATGAGTCAAGGGGTTACTTTGGATGAACTATCAGGAGTTGGATTACCGAAACAAAGTTATAAAAATATTACATGGTTGCTAATAATATTGTCAAATTATTTCCTAAAGTGACTGTACCAATATATAATGTCATCAGAAAATGATTCTTTACTATCTACTTAGCATTGTTTGCTATCAAGAAAATTGAAACTTTTGCTTATCTGAAAGATAATAATTGTACCTTGTTTAAACTATATCTTTGATTATTAATGAAGTTTAACATTTTCCTATATGTTTAGTAATTATATTCTATTTGGGCAAATGATCTATTTATGTTTCTTGCCAGTTAGCTTTTTAAATTACTAAAGGGGCTTCCCTGGTGGCTGGGATGGTAAAGAAGCCGCCTGCAATGCAGAAGAGCCAGGTTCAATCCTTGGCTTCCCAATTTGTGATATTTCTTTTGATTTCATATTGGCTATTTTTATTGTACAGTTAAATTTTTTAGTGTAGTCCAATCTGTTAAATTACCTTATTGCTTCAATCTGACATAATTCTTCTCCAAACATAATAAATATAGTTCCTACTGTTTTCTTTGGAATAACATTTTTGTAATTAAGTCATCAGTCTGGAATTTATCTTGTGTTATAAGATGTGAATCTAAAGGATTTACCTCAATTTGGTATTGAGTTATTTCAATTTCATTTGTTAAGTAATCTTGAATCGCTACATATTCTAAGCCAAAACAGAAGTGATAAACCATATGCATGCTGACTTTTGACACGAACGGACAAGTCCTATTGCTTTGGTAGCTGTCAGTTTATGCATCTCTCAAGTGAGTGGGTTAAATTATGGTCTCTTCCAGAATTAACCCTTGATGATTCTCTGAAAGCCTTTCTCAGGAAAAGATCGGTGCTCCATGAGCACTCAGCTAGAACACGATGACCCACTGCTTTGGCTGTTGCTGTTTGGATTTCTCAGATAATTTACAAACATCCTTGGCCACACAGCCATTCAGAAAGCTTGGGATTTAGCATATTTACTTCATTTAGGAAGGCTGCACAGGATATGTCTGGCTGACATGAATGGTGCCTAATGGGCAGTAAATGACTTTTGACCACTTGACCTTGGTCATGTTGATATGACCCCATCAGTTCTCCTCAATGGTGGGATCATGCAGATGCCCACGAACGACTTCATAAACGAGCAGAGTATTTCCCCTAATTGGGGAGAGGAAGCATGGTAAAGCAGAGCAGTGGAAAGACCCACATTTTGTGAATGCGTGGCCTGATTGGATCCTATAGTAAATCACCCACGACCCAGCCCTGTCACTTTCTCCTTTTGAGCTTAAAGGCCCTACAGAGGCACTGCTTTGAATTACTTGTCTAGGCATCAGTTTAACCCCATTTTCTACCCCTACGCTCCCCCTACCCAGCAGCATTTTCCTCTGTTAGATCTTGTTCTTGCCTTCTAGTCAAAGCCATTTTCCCTGTTACCCTATATACTTCAATATTTTTCTTTTGAGTGTTTGCTCAGAACCCAGATTCCCCAAGATAATTTTCTTGTGTGATGATAACAACCACTACTATCACTATCACCATCACCACTACCACCATCATCATAAACTGAGCCCCGCTATATAACTGACACTAACTCTATAAACCTCATCTAGCTGTCTGGCCGCCTGAGTCTGAATCTTATCTCTGCCGTTTACCAACTGTATGATCTCATTTAAGTCGCTTAACCTCTCAGTGCCCCAGTTACCATCTGGAAACTGAACGTATTAATAGCACATATTTTATAAGGTTTTTGGAAGGTCTAGAAGTGAAGTACTTAGAACAGTGCCTGGCATATAGTAAGTTGGAAAAGATAAGGAAAGATTCTCCCCTAGAACCTTCAGAGAAAGCATGGCCCAGTTTTAAGCCACCTAATGTGTGATATTTTCTTACAGCATCCACAGGAAATAAGCACATTGTCATTTAAGACTCAACTTCAATTTCAGCTCCTCTGTGAAGGAGCTCTCTGCCCCCTCCATCTCCTCCTGTCATCAACAACACGCGCTTGCCCCTCTACTCACTGCCACATGCCATGCACAGCCTAAGGGTACATTTCCATTTTCCATGGGTGTTAGACTTAGCGCTTCTGGAGAGCAGAGGTCAAGGATGATACTTACTGTGATTCCCAGTTTAAGAAGTCTCTTTGGTTAGTATTAGCTTATTATTAGAAAACTCGGAAATATATTTTATTGTGGACTCACTGTGGAAAATACTCCCTGTGCATAAAAGATAGGAAAAAAAGAAAGCAAAATGTTTCTGTATTTCAGTTCAGTCACTCAGTCGTGTCTGACTCTTTGCAACCCCACGGACTGCCGCACACCAGGCCTCCCTGTCCATCATCAACTCCTGGAGTTTACGCGAACTTATGTCCATTGAGTTGGTGATGCCATCCAACCATCTCATCCTCTGTCTGTATTACTTTATTATTATCTGTATTATTATTTATTATTATTTGTATTATTATGACTTTATTTTCTTTATGAGTTGGACCACTGTGGCTCAGGGAGAAAACCTTAGAGAAAAGATAAGTTAGAGAGATAGACTGAAAATAAAAAATGTGAGCTGGTGAAAATATTGATAGATGCATTAGAATATTTGAAAAAGTTGGCATTTGTTAACTTTCTTGCTTAAAAAGACCCTAAGACTATTTGTTCCTCTGAGTTCATCTAATTTTCGAGACTCATGCTCTTAAATACCTCTGGAAGCTGAAGTGCATCTAAAACGAATACAGGTGAATAGAAAATGTTATTTATAAATTTAACGGAAAAACAGAAACATGCTGGTCTCAATTTCAAATTCTTTGATTTCAGCATCCAAGAACACTTATTAATTAAGGAGACATTCATGTTCTGAACTGCCAATTGCCTGTTAGTGTTCTTAATTCACATCTGGAAAGTTTCCTTTGAGAACAAGTGTCCTACGGAATGCCAGCAATCTATCAAGACCATGTTTCTGGGGCTCTTCTTTTCTGATTAGACGGTTATGGGAGACTCGAGGAAGGGAGGTCAGAAGGAGAATACTGCTAGTCTATAGAGTGAGAGATTATACTATCAATACAAAAGGCCTCATTCTCAGGAGCTATGTTAGAAGTTGTTGCCTTAGCATATGTTCTTTGAAAACAACTTGTAGGATTGAACTTCAGAATGAAATTCATGAGTCAGTGTGAATAACTACAAATCTTTTAAACTTAACATTTTAGCCTAGTCCACTAAAAAAGAAATTACTCAAAAAGTCAAATGCAATGTTTGTTTTCTTCCAGGTCCTCAAAGAAAAGGTGGGAGTGATTCAACCATAAACCACTTAGATAACTTTAAATAGAGAATGATGAGGGACTATCATCCCTTAGAGTCAGCCATTGATCTGAAATAATACAGGTGATAAACAGGATAAAGGCAAGATCACTCACTGACATATCCAATTTTGTATACATAAAAGAATTGAAAATAAGAAATCCCTGCTGATTATTCTGAATGATTTCTTTTTTCCCTTAAGACTTTCTGGTTTCCCTCCTTTCCCCCCAACTACGTCAAATGTTAACAGAATAAGAACACCGTTCTTCTGCCCTAAATGTCTTATATTCAAAATATTCAAATGAAAAATCTGATCAAAAAGGAGCCCCAGTTTTGGAAGGCAAAGAACATGGGACTGTTTAGAGTATCCAGTGTCATTCTACAAAAACTTTTTTCTTTCCTCCTGAGGGCCTTTGATACTCTGCCCTGGAAAACCAATACACAGTATTGTACAATTTGATAATGTGCGCACACTGCTCTGTGAGAAGTTGGCAGGAAAAGTAAAGGGAAGAAATAATCCTTGTAGTTCTGGGCGAAAATAATAAGGTCACTGCAAGTAAAATTTTTCCCTTCGTCAAGTCTCAGTACCCATCGTTTTTCTGAGATTGGATTTCATGTGCATTTCCGCACTGGATGAGAAAACTTCATGTTAGTCCTATCAACTCACCTGCCTGTGACAATCTCAAGATCTTAATAGCCAGACCACCAAACAGGAAATTGTCATGCAGCTCAAGTTTTGAAAGCTATCTGTCCACAACCCTGCTTGCCAGGAGTATTTTCCAGAGCCTATGCAATATTTACCACTAAATGTTTGCAAGTTTAAAACACAAATATTTTATGTTTTTTCATATAGAACAGAAATAAGATCTATTCTAAGGAAATTAATTCATTCACATTTATCTGCTCTTGTATGTAACTGCATTTGCTTATTCAGTTAATCATCATTCTTTTCCTCAGCTAACACAAGTCAGAAAGAGTGCTGAATGATGAAAATATGAAGATGAATAAGACCCTGCGTTTTCCTTCAGAGAGCTCTTAGGGAGTAGGCAGGCAACCACAATCTAACATAGATTTTGATTTACAAAGAGATGCATCCAGTTCCAAACAGGCAGAAGAGTTCCACCCAAGTGAAAAGAAGCATTTAGGGCCTTCAGAACCACCGGGACAGTGAGCTCTGATCTTAGATACATGGAGAAATCAAATCCCTACCGGGCTGGGAATTTGCTCTTCTGTGTAACTTCCTAAATCGTTGAGCACCAAGCTCGCCATTTTCTTCCTTGTTCTCATTCCAAGAGTAACTGAGTTTATCCTGCCCCAAACTCTTTTTCCAAAGATGTTGATATTTCAATTGGTTTTAAGTAGCTCTCCATGGACTTCGTTTTTTGAGGGTTTTTTTTTTTTTTGGTTGGTTGGTTGTTTTGTTTTCCATTGTTAAAGGAAAGTAAGGGAAGAGCAGAACTGCATTTCTTTGAGGAATTTTGCTCGTTACCTCTGCTCTCCTTACCTGGCCTTCCAAGACTGTGCAGTTCTGAGATCCTTTATAGGACAAAAGGAGAAAAAAAACGGCTCAGTCCCCTCAGTTGTTTCTGCCCCATTCTTCCCAAACTCACTGACCTGGTCTCTGAACTCTTGTTCATATAAGAGGTCAGTTCCTTTCCTTATCTCTATTCACTCATTCTGAGCATGGATGACTATGTATTACAGAGTCTCCACCTTGTTGAGACGTTCATAACACTCAGACCTTTATATTTCACTGCCATTTTCCTTGCTTTTGACAGGGAATGTGAATGGTATAAAGGAAAAAGCCAGACTTTGGAGACTGACAGAACCGGGTTTATCTCGTGGCTGTGGCAATTTTGTCAGCTGTGTGACTCTGAGCAAGATCAAATCGCTCTAAGTCTCAATCTCAAATATCATTACCTTACACAGTTTTTGTGAGGATTAGATAGTATGACAAGCATAAGACACCTAGCATATAGCACAACCAATAAATAGGAGTCATTTTTGTGATGATAGTGTGCACTCCCTGCTTATAGCCAAGACTGGACATGCCCATTTACTGTGACGTATATCCATCCATTTGCAGTGTGTCAAGAAGCATGCAAAACACTGAGGCTACACTGTAAGGAATATACAAGGCCGCTGTGCTAAAGGAGCTCACAGATTCTTACAGAAATGACAGTTTCGTACACAAATTATTATGGTCCTAAGTAAACATACCACTGTAGAAATAAAGACACAGTGCTTTTGGAATACAGGGGATAAAAAGACTCTGTGACATGCGGCTCACCAAAGCAGAGTAAACTCTGGGAAGGCAGAATTCCAGAAAGGAAATTGTGCACATGCCTTTGCCAATTCTAGATACAATAATCCTGATAGAGGTTCAATTGGCAAACTTATCAACAATGAATTATAAAAGGTACACGGTAATCTCAGTCAGGGTTTGGTCAGATAAACAATAATCACTCTAGGTATTTCAAGCAGGAAGATCTTAATTCAGGGAATTGGTTATTTATAAAACCACCAGAGTAAGCTCCAGGAGTTGGCGATGGACAGGGAGGCCTGACGTGCTGCAGTCCATGGGGTCACAAAGAGTCAAACACGACTGAGTGGTTTTTCTTCTGCAAATCACCAGAAGAATGCCAAAAGAAGGTCACTTTCTGGTCTAGAGGCCACTGCTAGATTTCAGGGGTTCAGGGGTGCTATTAGCTTTTAGAGAGTCAAGAAATTATAGGAGTCCAAGAAATTCCAGGCAATGATCATAGCACCAAGATGTGGGTTTAACATGAAGTGTCTCTGGGGTGGCCACAAAATCTCACCACTGCCAAAAGCTACATGTCTGCCAGCTGCTGTCAGAATAACAATATGTGACATCTGCTTCTGCTTAGGCTTCCAGGTCTCATGTTAATGCCTATGTTTACTGATGCTCGGACATCTTGGGGTCTTGCTACTTCAGGAACGACCGCCCCTCCCAGGACAAGCTAATTCCTAGAGACAGGAAACTAACTTGTGAGCACCCTTCTCATATGCAACCCAACCAATCCGGAGTCCACATCCTCCAGTCACCTCCTTTATTTTTTCTCACACTCTGGGCCACTATCCACCTGCCCTTATCACCTTAGGCAAGATACCAGACATATGGACATCACCTGTGACCTAGGGCTATGCTTAGTCACTCAGTCAGGTCCCACTCTTTGCGACCCCATAGACTGTAGCCCGCCAGGCTCCTCTGTCCATGGGGATTCTCCAGGCAAGAATACTGGAGTGGGTTGCCTTGCCCTCCTTCAGGGGATCTTCCCAACCCAGGGATTAAACCCAGGTCTCCCACATTGCAGGCGGATTCTTTACTATCTGAGCCACCAGGGAAGCCTGTGACCTAGAGCTCACTGAAATTACTCAAACTAGTCAATCCTAAACCGAGCTACTGTGCATCTCCATTCCTTCCCATTGAAACCACATAAAGGCTCTTCTCACCTTCCCCCCACTCCCTCTGTCTCCTGAAGACTTGGTGCTTCCTTGTGAGACTCCCTAAGGTATGGTGTACCCCATTCTCTTGGGATCTCTAAGTATAACTAGTAAATTATCTTCAGTGACAGTTGTCTCCTGATCTATTGGCCTCACCATACCTGAATTAAAAACAAAGCAAAAATATCTACATCTTAATATCTCTCACTGGAAAAAAAAATCTAGAATCTGCTGGCAGGAATTTGTAATTAGTTTCAGGCTTCCAACTATTACACTAAAAGAGAGAGAATGGAAAGAGAAAGAGGGTTGAGTTCCTGAGAGACAGTCTAGTGTACTGAGGCATGAACTAGTGACAATCTTCCCCTACAGTGGTTGAAGGTCTAGCATGATCTGACTTCTCTGATCTGACCAGGGTTGGCTACATTTTGCTTTATGACCCTTGCTACTAATTTTTTGAAAGTTTTTAAGCTTTGATTACTCATTGCTCAAAGCCAGCCTTTAAATACTCATTGATGGTCTACACACTGCTTGCTATGCATTTCAATTGCTAACTAAAACAACTACATAGTGACTTCGCCCCTTACTGACCAACTGACCATTATAGATAGACCTGTTGTCTGTCTTGCCTCATCTGTGCCATATGTACTATAGCAATAAAAGAGAAATTTTAAGATCCTTTTAGTAGGAAAGGCACTTCCTGCTTAGAGTATGAGCTGAAAATGGATCAACTGTAACACAACTGACACTTTCTATGCAATACCTTTAAACCTTCCTCATCCCAACAGAGAAACCCAGGGCTTTAGTGTTTGATTACCTTCTATAGCCTAAAGAGTCCTGACCCCAGAATAGAAAACTCACCAGCTAGAGAGATTTTACATTCAAACACATCAATGTTAAAAATGGCAGTAAGGATTGTATAACTCATTGAATACAATAAGACACAAAGAGAACAAACAGATATAAAGAAATACACAAACAAATCAAAGGTTGAAGAGAAAGAAGATATCTACATTCTCTCAGTGTATCCACCCTAGTAATTATTAGATCGTTGCTGTTGTTCAGTTGATCAGTCAGGTCCGGCTCTTTGGGACCCCATGGACTGCAGCACGCCAGGCTTCCCTGTCCTTCACTATCTCCTGGAGCTTGCTCAAATTCATGTCCATTGAGTCGGTGATATCATCCAACCATCTCATCCTCTGTCATCCCCTTTTTCTCCTGCCTTCAGTCTTTCCCAGCATCAGAGTCTTTTCAAATGAGTAAGTTTTTCGCATCAGGTGGCCAAAGTATTGGAGTTTCAGCTTCAACATCAGTCCTTCCAATGAATATTCAGGATTGATTTCCTTTAGAATTGACTGGTTTGATCTCCTGAGTCTTCTCCAATACCACAGTTCAAAAGTATCAATTCTTTGGTGCTCAGCCTTCTGTCTGGTCCAACTCACATTCATACATGACTACTGGAAAAACCATAGCTTTGACTATATGGACTTTTGTTAGCAAAGTAATGTCTCTGCTTTTTAATATGCTGTCTAGGTTGGTCATAGCATTTCTTCCAAAGAGCAAGCATCTTTTAATTTCAAGGCTGCAGTCACCATCTGCAGTGATTTTGGAGCCCAAGAAAATAAAGTCTGTCACTGTTTCCATTGTTTCCCCATCTATTTTCCATGAAGTGATGGGACCAGATGCCATGATCTTCATTTTTTTGACTGTTGAGTTTTAATCCAGCCTTTTCACTCTCCTCTTTCATCTTCATCAAGAAGCTCTTTAGTGCCTTTTCACTTTCTACCACAAGGGTGGTGTCATCTGCATATCTGAGGTTATTGATATTTCTCTCGGCAACCTTAATTCCAGCTTGTGTTTCATCCAGACTGGCATTTCTCATGATATACTCTGAATATAAGTAAACAAGCAGGGTGACAATATACAGTCTTGATGTACTCCATTCCCAATTTTGAAACAGTTAATTGTTCCAAATTCAGTTCTAACTGTTGCTTCTTGACCTATTTATAAGTTTCTCATGAGGCAGGTAAGGTGGTCTGATAGTCCCATCTCTTTAAGAACTTTCCACAGTTTGTTGTGATCCACACAGTCAAAGGCTTTGGCGTAGTCAATAAAGCAGAAGTAGATATTATTCTGGAATTTCTTGCTTTTTCGATGATCTGATGGATGTTGGCAATTTGATCTCTGGTTCCTCTGCCTTTTCTAAATCCAGCTTGAACATCTGGAAGTTCTTGGTTCATGTATTGTTGAAGCCTAACTTGAAGAATTTTGAGCATTACTTTGTTAGCATATGAAATGTGTACAATCGTGTGGTAGTTTGAACATTCTTCGGCATTGCCTTTCTTTGGGATTGGAATGAAAAGTGACCTCTTCCAGTCCTGTGGCCACTGCTGAGTTTTCCAAATTTCCTGGCATATTGAGTGCAGCACTTTCACAGCATCATCTTTTAGGATTTGAAATAGCTCAACTGGAATTCCATCACCTCCACTAGCTTTGTTTGTAGTGGTGCTTCCCAAGGCCCACTTGACTTCACACGCCAGGATGTCTGGCTCTAGGTGAGTGATCACATCATCATGGTTATCTGTGTTCTTCTGTGTATTCTTGCCACCATAAGATGGCAGACTAAGACTCTTAGTCCTGTACTAAGATGGCAGAGTAGAAGGATGTGCACTCATCTTCTCCTGCAAGAACACCAAAATTGCAACCAGCTGCTGAACAACCATCAACAGGAGAAAATTGGATCCCACCAAAAAAAGATACCCCATGTCCAAGGGCAAATGAGAAGTCCCAGCAAGATGGTAGGAGGGACGAAATCACATTTAGAATCAAACCTCATACTTGGTGGAGACACTCAGAGGGTGCAAACAAATCCTGTCCACCAGGACCCAGGGAAAGGAGCAGTGACCCCCACAAGAGACTGAGCTAGACCTGCCTGTGAATGTTTGAGTGTCTCCTGCAGAGGCCTGGGTCAGCAGTGGCCTGCCATGGTGACAGGGGCTCTGGCGGCAGCAGACCTGGGAGGTGAGGCATGTGGCATAAATCCTCTTGGGGGAGGTCACCATTAGCCTCACCATAAAGCCACCAAGCAGACGACCCACAAACTGGAGAACAATTATACCAAAGAGGTTCTCACACTGCTGCAAAAGTTCTAGGGCCCACAACAGGTTTCCCAATCTGCGGATCTGGCAAAGGGACTGAGAATCCCCAGGAAATTTGACTTTGAAGGCCAGTGGAATTTGATTATAGAACTTCCACAGGACTGGGGAAACAGACTCTTGGAGGTCAAAAATCAAAACCTTGTGGGCACTAGGACCCAGGAGAAAGGAGCAGTGACCCCACAAGAGACTGAGCCAGATTTGTGAGTGTCCAGGAGTCTGCCACGAGGTGTGGGTCAACAGTAGCCTGCCATGGGGTCAGGGGCACCGAATACAACAGTCCTGGGAGCCCATTAAGGTCTTTTTTTTTTTCCATTAAGGCCTTTTGAAGGAGGTCTCCCTTACCTTCATTACCCCACCCATAGTCTGGCCTCAGGCCAAACTACAGGGAGGGAACACACCCCCGCCCATCAGCAGAAAATTGGATTAAAGATTTACTGAGCATGGTCCTGCCCACCAGAACAAGACCCAGTTTTCCGCACAGCCAGTCCCTCCTATCAGGAAGCTTCCACAGGCCTTTTAGCTTCATCCATCAGAGGGCAGACAGAATGAAAATCACAATCACAGAAAACTAACCAAACTGATCACATGGACCATAGCCTTGTCCAACTCAATGAAACTATGAGCCATGCTGCTTAGGGCCACACAAGATGGACAGGTCATGGTGGAGAGTTCTAACAAAATGTGCTCCACTGGAGAAGGAAATGGCAAACCACTTCAGTATTCTTTCCTAGAGAATCCATGAATAGTATGAGAAGGCAAAAAGATATGACACTGAAAGATGAACTCCCCAAGTCAGTAGGTGCCCAATATGCTACTGGAGATCAGTGGAGAAATAGCTGCAGAAAGTATGAAGAGGTTGAGCCAAAGTGGAAACAACGCCCAGTTGTGGATGTATCTGGTGGTGAAAGTAAAGTCTAATGCAGTAAAGAACAATATTGCATAAAAACCTGGGATGTTATGTCCACAAATCAAGGTAAATTGGAAGTGGTAAACAAGAGATGGCAAGAGTGAGCATCAACATTTTAGAAATCGGTGAACTAAAATGGACCAGAATGGGCCAATTTAATTCAGATGACCATTATATCTACTATTGCGGGCCAGAATCCCTTAAAAGAAATGGAATAGCCCTCATAGTCAACAAAAGAATCTGAAATGCAGTACTTGGATGCAATCTCAAAAATGACAGAATGATTTCTCTTTGTTTCTGTGGCAAACCATTCAATTATTAAATACTAAAGGACAAAGAGCAACTTTTCAGTGGAGGAGACTAACAGACACCCCCTAAATTAAGTGATCAAGACGACCATCATCATCATTGGGCCAAAGCCACAACTGATGTCATATCATACGAACACTACTGCTGCCGTGATATTCCTGCCAAAGATGCATAACTTGAGCCTAATCACAAGGAAATATTATACAAACAAGTTGAGAGACATTCTACATAATTGGCCTGCAATATTCAAAATATGTCAAAGTTATTAAAATCAGGAAAATATTGAAGAAATACTCCAAATTGAAAGATATTAAGGAGACTTGACAGCTAAATGTGATGTGTGATTCTGGACTGGCTCTCTTGTGGTCGATGATGTTATTGGAGTAACTGGTGGAACTTGAATGGAGTCTGTTGATTAAATGGTAGTGATACATCAGTGTTAACTTCCTGATACTGTTGGTTGTATTGTGGGTATGTAGGAGAACGTGTTTGTTTGTAGAAATTACACACTCGCGTTTCAGGGGGTGATGGGACATCTGTGGCATCATCTTAAATGGTTTAGGAAATAAAAGATTTCTTTTAGCACTTTCAAGTATTATGTAAATTTGAGATTGCTTTAGAGATTTTAACAAATACACATTTGAGGGCCTCCCAGGTGGCTCAGTGGTAAAGAATCCACCTGCCAATGCAGGAGACATAAGAGACATGGGTTCGATCCCTAGGTCAGATTTGATCCCTGGAGAAGGGAATGAATACCCACCAGTATTCTTGCCTAGAGAATTCCATGGACAGAGGAGCCTGGCAGGCTACAGTCCGTGGGGTCACAAAGAGTCTGTAGCTTTATTTAACTTTAGTTTTTTATTTACAAAGAAATTATAAAGATAGCACAGAGAGTTTCCATATACTCCATATCTAGATCCCTTATTATTAACATCTTACGTTAGTTTGGTGCATTTCATAATTACTTGGTCATTTTGTTTTTAATTTTTATTGTTAAGTCCATAGTTTATTCAGATTTCCTTACTTTTAACTTTTCTTCTGTTCAAGCAACTCATGCAGGATATTCCATATATTTAGTCACCATGTCCCTTAAGCTCTTTTTGGCTTTGACAGTTACTCAATCTTTATTTTTCATGACCTTGACAGTTTGGAGGAGCACTAGGATTTTACAGAGTTGGGATTTTTCTGATATTCTTCTTCATGATTAGACTGGAGTCATAAGATTTTAGTAGGAAGATCACATAAGGAAAGTGCCATTCTCATCATATCACATGTATGCTTCCCATTTTTAGTAATTATAGATAAAACTGTTCTAAACATTTGTGTGTGGGTTTTATGTAATAAGTTTTTTAATTGGTTGGGTTAATATCTGGGGGTACAACTGCTGGTTCAGACCACATTCACCTTTGTAAAAAACTGTCAAATTGTCTTTCAAATTTGCTTACCATTTTCTATCCCCACCGGCAATAAATGAGAATTCCCATTGCTTCACATCTTTGCCAGTAACTGATATTATCAGTTTGGGGATTTTTGCCATTCCAAGAGATATGGGTGGCAGAGGATGAGATGGTTAGAGAGCATCATCAACTCAATGGACATGAATTTGACCAAACTCTGGGAGATAGTGAAGGACAGAGAAACCTGGCACGTTACAGTCTGTAAGGTTGAAAAGAGTTGGGCCTGACTTAGCAACTGAACAACAACAACAATAAAAGAGGTAAATGGAAATATTTTGTTCTTTTAACTTGCATTTTCCTAATGATAAATGATTTTGAGCATCTTTTCATATGCTTAGTTTCCATCTCTCTATCTTCTTTGGTTAGATGTCTATTCATGATCACTTGAGTTGTTTGGTTTGTTTTTTTAATGAATTAGTTTATTTATTATTTATTTGGCTGCACTGAGTCTCAGTGGCAGAATGTGGGCTCCTTGTTGTGGCGTGCAGGCTCTCTAGTTGCAGCACGTGGGTTCAGGTTTTGCGCGCATGGGCTTAGTTGCCCCTTGGCCTGTGGCATCTTAGTTCTCTGACCAGGGATCAAACACTCATCCTGTGCATTGGAAGGTGGATTCTTAACCCCTGGGCCACCAGGGAAGTTCCAGTTGTTTGTTGTTTTAAGGTGTCTGGAAAGGAGCAGAGGAAGGAAGGGAGGAGAAGAAGGAAGGAAAAGAGAAAAAGAGGAGAAGGGAAGAGCAGGGGGGAAAGTATCTGTGTACTTGTGAGGAGAGAGAGAGAATTACTGTGCATGTACTATGTACAAGTACTGTTTTGGGCACTTGAAATACCCTGTTGTTCAGTCGCTCAGTCGTGTCTGACTCTGACCCTGTGGACTGCAGCATGCCAGGCATCCCTGTCGTTCACCATCTTCTGGAACTTGCTCAAACTCATGTCCATTGAGTTAGTAATGTCATCCAACCATCTCATCCTCTGTCATCCTCTTCTCCTCCCATCTTTAATCTTTCCCAGCATCAGAGTCTTTTCTAATGAATCAGCTCCTTGCATCAGGTGGCCAAAGTATTGGAGCTTCCGCATCAGATCTTCCAATGAATATTCAGGATTGATTTCCTTTGGGATTGACTGGTTTGATCTCCTTGTGGTCCAAGGGACTCTCAAGAGTCTTCTCCAACACCACAGTTTGAAAGCATCAGTTCTTCAGTGCTTGGCCTTCTTTATAGTCTCACATCCATACATGACTACTGGAAAAACCACAGCTTTAACTATATGGACCTTTGTCGGCAAAGGTACCCTAGGGGACAAAGTAAGCAATACTCCTGTGCTCGAAGCCAAGAAATATTTAGGCAAGAACTCTGGAGGTGGAAGAAGACTTGATCTAACATCCTAAGGTGGGAACATGCCTAGAGCTTTTGAGGAAAGGGAGTGGAGCCCAAAGCGGCTGAAAGGGAGTGAAGAGGAGGGAAGCAGAAGAGGAGGTCGAAGAGGCCAGAGCTCCTGGGTCATGATGGGCCCTTTGGCCAGGGTAGGGACTTTGCCTTTCATCTGGGTGAAATGATGAGCTGCTGCAGAGTCTGAGTAGAGGAGAGACATAATCTGACCCACATTTTAAGAGGATGACTCCAGTTGATGCTGTCCATGGTCCCTAGTGGGACAAGGTTAGAACCACAGACTTGTTAGAAGACTACTGTGACGGTCCAGGTAAGAAGAGACAGTGACTCTAGGGCAGGAGACGTGGGGGAAGTGAGAAGCAGTCCGATTCTGGATATATCTAACATTTAGAAGTGCCTCCATCATGGTTTCCTGATGGACTGAAAACGGGATATAAGTGAAATAGAGTCACAATTCTAAGATTTTAGGCTCAAGCAACTAGCAAGCAAGATTTGATGTCACCTGAGATGGAGACGGCTGCGTGGGGAGCAGGATGTGGGCAGAGGATTGGGGGTTTTGTTCTGGACGGACTCTGAGATGCCTATTGGACGTGCGAGTGGTCTTGTCAAGCAAGCAGGTGGCGTGGAGTTTGAGAATTGAGGAGAGATTTGGACTGGAGACAAAAAAATCAGCAGTTATTGGCACACTGACGACCTTTGAAGCCATTGGGGCTGATGTGCCACACAACAGTGAGTGTAAACAGAGACAAGGATCAAAGACTGAGCTCTGCTACCTCCTTATTGACCTTGACAAGAGTGGTTTTGGGGTAATAGTGGGGGGAAACCTAGATTGAAGTAGATTTTAGAGAAAATAGGAGAAAAGAAATAGAAAATAGTGAATATAGAAATCTCTTTTGAGGGTGTCGCCAAAGAAATTAAAGAAATCAGCTGGTAAATTGGTGAGGAAATTGGGGTCAAAGAACAAGATTATCTTTTAAGACAGGAGAGATTAATAGCTGGTTTGAATGCTGATAGGAGTGAGCCAGTAGAGAGTTAAAAATTAAAATCTGATGCAGCTAGAGAGAGGGGAAGGGTTGCTGGAGTGCTACCTTTTGGTAGGCATCATGGGGTAGGGTGGGAGCAAAGATCTGGACCGAGGAACTGGCTTTATTCAGGAGCACACAGTGCTAATGTATGGTGGCAAGCAGGCAGAATGTATCAACTGTGTGGGGACAGACAGTAATGGTAGAAAGATGTAATGATAGGATTCTGGGGAAATTCACTTATCACTGCTCCAACTTGCTCAGTGACATTGGAGGCAAAGTCATCATTTGCAGATCATGCCACATCCATTTTTGTGTGGACTGCAACTCTGAGATAGAGAAGCAGGAATGCCTTCTTGGAAGGGTGATATTTATCTGAACTGTGGGGGTGGAGGGGTGAGTGAGAGGATGCTGGAATTCTATGTACAAAGGCATGTGAGCCTAATAGAACAACACTAATTTTCTGCAACTAGAGGATGACGTGTATGTTTGGACAGCAATGTGAGAGGAAGCTGGAATCGCATTTAGGACTGGATAATGTGATAATTTGAACATTGTTCAAAATTTAACAAATGGCTCAAACAGGAGAGTGGAATAGTAACATTTGCACTTTACAAAGAAAATGTGTTGGCTTTGTGGAAAGATGAATTCCCCTGGAGAGAGAGGTTCAAGTCAGGAAAACAAGTTAAGAAAATGCTGCAATTATGCAAACAGAACATTAGGAGGACATAAGTGAAGGTAGCAAGGGAGAAGCATTGAAAGAGAATTTGTTGATATATACACAGGAGAAAGACGTGTGGTGGTAGTTATTTAAATGTGTGAGATGAAAGGAAAGAAGAAATCATCCAGGATAGGAAGGCTCTTAAGTTTAGATGGTGAAAAACCTGATGATGGTTGATAAGGTTGGGAATAGGATTGGAAGAGAAAGTTGGGGGAGAGGAAGAAAAAAACTGAGTTTGGTTTTAAACATTTGCCTTGCTTTCAAGTCATCCGCAGTAAGAGTGATTTCACCAGAGAGAGATGGGCTAGAGATTTACATGTGGGAGACATAAATATATAACTGAGAACACCCAGAAGAGATTATAGAATGAACTGAGAAATACGTCAAGAGGAATACCAACATTTAAGAAGCAGAGATATCAATAAAGGGAATGAAAGAAGAATGGCTGGAGAGGAAAGGGAAAAATCAAGTGATGTCACAGAACTCAAGTAAAAGAGTGCCAACAAGTAGGCGTGGGGGTAAAAGACTTTACTGGTGCAAATCTCAAGATGAAGTTGGTCTATCAAACATAGAGATGACACCTGAGAAGTGATCCAAGAAAAATTGTGAAGAATATTCATTTACAGCATGCTCAGATCTGGATGAAGATATTTTTCTAATTCTTCATTCACCCTGAGGTTTAATAGCAGATAAGAGATTAAACTGTTAGTTTTCCTAGAAATGAAGGAATACTGTACTGAGTTCTGAGGTCAGACATTATTCAGCTAAGGTAGGTGGGCTTGGCAGAAGGGGATGGGATCCTAGAAGCTTTCCTAGAGCTCATAACATCACATTACTCACTTATGTTGTAACTCCTCCAGTTTCAGATATAATCAGACAATGAACTATTTTTTTTTACTGTGTGCTGGTGCTTCTTACAATGTTTGCTATCTGTATATAGGTTTGAAGCCAAAAGACCATTGTGTGGTCAGATTCTTCTTCATGCTGAACACAGGTGCCTGCCAATGTGTGCTTGGCAGAAGCATTCCTGATTTGCACAGCCTGTTGCAATTTGTCTCTAATGTCCACAATCTGCCTGTGGATTTTGCTCAGAAATAGCTATCTCATTCCCTGGAACTGAATCCCAAGACCACTTCTCTGCACTATATTTATTCTTATCACCAAAGGTGAGTCTTTAATTTTTTTTAATAGTGTCCAAAGCACTTTCATATTCAATATATTTAATTCAAGTTTCACAGTAACCCTATAAGACAAATGAGTTAGTTGTTAATATTATTCCCATTTTATGGATGAGAAAACCAAGGCTCAAAGAAATTGTATGACTTACTGAAATTTGTATAATTAATACTTGGAAACATAATAATAGTAGCTGATAAGTCTATTGTATTTACCTTGAGCCAGCACTGTTCTGTGTAGTCTATTATTAAAATACTATAATTCATTTAATCCTTATAACAATCCTGCAAAAGGTGCAATTAATTCCCTATTTTGTAGATGTGGAAACTCAAACACAAAAAGGATAAATATCTTGTCCAGCCTAATAAGTAATAGAAGAAGGATTTAAACTCAAGTAGTGTGATTTTCAAACCAGCTATGTTATCTTTGAATCTCATCCACAATTAAAACATAGTGTCATCTATATTGTGTGGTTTCAGGCTTAATGTAGCAATGAAGCATTTCTTCTAGCGCTTGCTGTTTGAACTAACCCACTTGACTTCGCTCCTCAAGTCTCTTCAAATTCCACTTTTCCATTTTCCACGTATATTGAGTCTCATGAGGCAGACAATGCAGACTATCTTACAACACCTAATTTTGAGACTCCTTTCCTTCCATCAAGTGTTCAGTAGCACCCAAAACACTCAAAGTTGCTTAAGATTCTGGATGTGATATTTGAGGCCGTTCTGGAGCTCATGGATGAGTTCTCTCTCTCTTTCTCTCACGCAGGCATTTGTAGCATTTGCCAATTTCCATCGTGTAATTATTTCAGCCTACCAGCCTACCGATATGAAATCGGCTGGCTTGCCAGATTGCTGAAATTTTAATAACTAGCTCTAATTCTGTCCTAAGTGATTTTCTGTAATATACTTGAAGTGAAAAACTTGTAAAATGATTGTATTTATTAGCCACATTTTACATATGAGAAAACTTGCACAAACAGGTTAAGTAACCTAACCAAGATCAATCATAACAAGTGACAAGAGTCAGGATTTGGACCTGGCATAGAGCTCCAGTGGCCCTGCTCTTATCCGCTCCACTGCCAGCCTCTCAAACACTGGCTGGGAGTTTCCGATTCATCTTTGCTTTCAAAGGTCCCTGCCTGATTGTCCAGACTCCCATCTCTCCATTCCATCTTACATACTACTAACAAAATTCTCATTCTAGAGAAAAAAGCTGATCGTATCATTCCCCTGCTCAAATACCTTCAGATAGTTTGCTGCTAGAGATAGGATAAAACACAAATTCCTCATTTTAGTATCTTTGTCCTCTGAGGTCAGCTCTTGTAGTATTCATTTACAGGGCCCCCTGAATGTTCTGTCTGCTCCGGTTGTATTGAATCAATTGTGATTTCTCAAACTGGCTGTGTGCTCTCCTGCCTCCGGACACATGCGACTCTTTCCATCCATCAAAGTCCTACCACTTTCAAAGTCCTGAATAAATGCCACTTTCTCCATCAGATCTTCCCATATGCCTCCAGTTGGAATAAATTTATTTTCTGCTTCTTGTTGTCCCACCACATTTGACTTGTACTACCTCCATTATAGCACTTGCAACGATCTGTTTTTTATTACAGTTATATTGCATGGTGTGGGAGATATGTCTGTCTTCTCAGCCACAAGAATGAGTCTTTGTGGGCAGGGGCCAAGGTCCATTCCTCTTTATATCTCTCCCCCAGAACCCAGGATAGTGTCTTACTAAAAGCAGGAGCTGAATGAGTCTTTGCAATTTTTATTGCTAAGTGAGAACAACGAAAATCTGAACTTGGTGTAAACTGAGTATTTGCTCCCCTCTTTCCCAGTTCATGGGACGCTATCCACTTTAGGTCATCCCCTGAGGACAGGATGCCAATCCCCCATCAACTAGGAAAGCAACGCCGGAACATCTTATACCATGGCCACAGGGGACGTGGGTGGGAGAGCAATGGCTGACCTGGGGGGGTCCTGGGTCAGCTTCTGGAACTGGCTTTGCCCTCCTCCACTGATCTGGGACAGCGGTGTGTTTTCCTCTGCAGTTCTCCCCTTGGTCACAGACACAGCTGTCTCCCGGACTGGACTCAAATCCATCCTAGAAGGTGGAGTCGTCCACCTTGTGGACCTACAGCCCCAAACACCTTCCTTCCCCATTCCTACCCACCTTTGTTGTCTCCACTTTCATAGTTCTGTTGTCATTTTAGTCGCTAAGTTGTGTCTGACACTTGTGCGACCCCGTGGACTGTAGCCCGCCAGGCTCCTCTGCCCATGGGATTTCCCAGGCGAGAACACTGGAGTGAAGTGAGATGCCATTTTCTTTCTCCAGGGGATCTTCCTGACTTGTTTTAGGGCCTTCAGAAATACAACAGAGCCACCCATCTTCTCCCCTAAGGTGACAACCCAATTATCAGGAAAGCCTCCAGCTCTTGCCCCTACGGCAGAGTACAGTTGATTGAGTGCCTTCAGGGACTCTCAGGTATGGCCAAATGGGTTTCCGGGGCTTTGCTGGGAGAGTAGAAAAGTGAAAACAACACTCCCACTTCAATGTGTGCCCACCAGTCTAATTCCCGGAAGGCACCGGTATCTCAGCATCGGCACCATTGGTATTTGGGTCTGCATAAGTCTTTATTGGAAGGGTATCGTAAGGGCATTGCAGGATGTTTACCAGAATTCTTGATTTCTACCCACTAGATGCCAGTAACACCATCCCCCTCAGCTGTGACACCCCAAAATATCACTACATATTGCCAATGCCTTTGGGTGGCAAACTCTCTGCCCAGTTGAGAACCACTGATATAGGTAAAAGTGCCATATAAATGAGCCCTGTCAGGTTAGGATGCCATCGGTCCCAGCCTTCTAATGATCAGTTACGTGTTGTCTTTGGGGTCTGCCCAAGCTCCCTCTGGCATGGGAACATTCCTGGGTGGCTGCCTCCAGGATGGGTGGCTAGGTTATCATCTTGATATTGGTATTGGTCCCCACATAGAACAAAAGATGAGAGGGCCATGTTTCCAGCAGATGATTTGTTGAGGTTAGGCGTGCTCTTTTGACACCCCTCTTGCCTCTGAGTCTAGCACTCTGAACCACGGCCCAGCAACAGGCAAAAAAAAAAAAAGGAAAATAAGGTCAACCCCAAGGCTCTTTTTCTAATTAGGCTGCATTTCTTTATAAAAAATAGTTTTGGAAGGATCTTATTTTATGGAATCTTGCCCTAAACCCAAGCAACATAAGACATCCTCCTCAGCTGCTTTAAGAAAACACCTCAAAGGGTCAATAAGGCGTTTGGGGGAGGGGAAATATATATAAACTCTCCTATTGTCAAATTTCCATCCTCCTTTAGCACGCACCTTTCCTACCCAGATTCTTCTTTTCCCTGTTGAAAGGCTTAATGTATATATTTCCAAAGGAAGATTAAATATCTTGTCGTTGAACATTAGAAATGATCCACAAATCTCCCAATAACTTGCTTTCCTATAAAATGCAAAAGTACAAGTTTACATTACATTGGTGTTCAGAATGTTTCTTTATGAAGCTTTTTCCTCGGTGTTAAATGGCCTAAAGTACCATATGTTTCTTAATAAAAAGCCATGTAAAAACCTACATTAATAAACTGAACTCAAAGAAAAGCTGCCCCAAGACGGTTCTAACCAATCCTTTTAATGGGCTTGCCAACAATTTCAAGATTGTTTTAATGAAAAAAATTTATGTTGCTGTCTTTGTGGACCCCAGCAGGCCAGTTCCCCCAGTTCACCCTCGTCCCACCCGCGGGGCCCAGCCAATCCTCCAGTGCCCTGCAGAAGGGCTCACTCAGACCTTCCTTGGCAAGAAGTTCAGAGAAGGGCTAATCTGTCTGGAAGCTCCTGCAGCACACACGGCCCAGTGGCTGCTTCCGAGTCCTTGTCTGCTAACATTCCCTGGAACCACACTGCCAGCTCTGTGGTCACTCTGGGGCTACACTGTGCAAGGTAAGCAGGGGAGAGACTTTAAAAGGGAAAATTCTTTAGAACTCAGCCTGAGGAGCCATTAATTTGTTTCCCAGATTCCATGTTTCTCTACATGTGGGAGGAGAAAGAACATGCCCTTTAGACCAGCATTATCATTCTCTATTACATTTGCCTTTGTGTGTGCTGGTCTCAGCTACTGAATGGTAAATTCCTTGAAAGTGTGATTGTATTTTGTTGATCAGATATCATACTTAGCATCGTCTTTGTTTGTCAATAGGCTCAGTCTCTATGCACTGAGATTTGATTGCTTTCAAATTCTAGCTTGGCCACATATTGGCTATAGGTTACATAAATAAATGTTTGTTGATTAAAAGAATGAATGGGGTCTTCCCTGGTGACCCAGTGGTTACGAATTTGCCTTGCAATGGTAGGGGACACCGATTCAATCCCTGGTCCGGGAACTAAGATCTTGGAGCACTCTAGAGCCCACTTGCTGCAACTACTGAAGCCTGCATGACTCCACAAGAGAAACCATCGCGATGGGAAGCCAGCACACCACAACTAGAGAGTAGCCCCGGCTCAGTGCAACGAGAGAAAGCCTAAGTGCAACAACAGTAAAACAAATCAAAAATTAAATTTAATTTTAAAAAACTAATAAATAAAAGAATGAATGGAAGAGAACGGTTAATGGTTATATGTAACTAATAACATGACAGAAATTCCATAAATGATATCGCTTTTGTTTGTATATGTATTATATGTAAATCCCATGGACAGAGGAGCCTGACAGGCTACAGTCCATGGGGTCGCGAAGAGTCGGACATGACTGAGCGACTTCACTTCACTTTATATGTATTACAGTTACTAATGCTAGCTATGGGTACCTAAAGCAATTTACCCTCTCTGAACCCCATTTTTCTGTCTGTAAAATGAGTCTCATAATACCCGTCTTCTTTCTAGGTTTCTATGAGGAGTAAGAGATCCATAGCAGGCACTCAGTAAATGCTTATTCTTCTAGTCCTCCTTGTACGGTAGAAGTAATGATCACTTTGCTTTCCACCACCTATCAGAACACAAAAACACCACAGCTCCCCTTATTCAACACATCGTAACACTGCCATAATCCTGCAAAGGGAAGATGTGATTCTACAGCATCCTCCTGCTCCCCGTTCCTATAGAGAGCATAGAGAGGGAGGCACTCTGGCTTGAAAGAGACACCAGCCAAATCTGTGTCTTATGTCCTGATCATATGCCATGCTCATCATCTTTCTTTCGTATTTTTTTCTCTCTCATTCTTTCTTCTGTCTCTTAATAGATTTATTTTTGAGAAATGCTAGTTTATTTCCATAGGACTAGTAAGAAAAAGAAAGTGCTCTTAACTCTTCATATTCTGCAAAGACAGAAGGCCACTGCTTAAGACTTGGTGTGGTGGTGGTGTCTGGGAGGGTGACATTTTCTTGGGGTGAAAATTGAAGTGACAATGGACTGCTGTTGGGGATGACATCTTTTCCATCCTGTAGTTCTTTCACTCATGAGTTCTGGATTTGTTTGCTTGTTTTTTCTTACCTCTTAGGAAACGTTGTGTTTTAGATATTTTTAAACGTCTTCATCTTACAGATTGTCAGGTGGAAAAAGGGTAGACGCATTCTTGTGTGACCAGAGGAACAGAGTCAGGACAATGGATAGCAGTCAGACAGATCAATGAGCCTTTACAAGTAAGAGCTTTCCAGCAACCGGAATGTTGTAACCAGAGGAAGAAACTGACTAGGCGAGCTTACCACCCCTGGAAATGTTCAGACAGAGATTTGGATCACCTTGTCAGAGACACCATAGAAGGAATTCTTGCTTTGAGTAGGGAAATGAGCTAGATGACATGTAACAAAAAAGAAGATTCTTTGACCCCCAAGATTAATTTAAACCAGTTTTTATTTCTGACCTCACATGTCTACTTAAAGAAGAGGTACTGACGTATTTTCTCCTATGATTGGGCCTAATGGATCCAGTATTAAGGTAGTTCCTGTCTCTGATGGTGCCAAGCAGCAAAGATGGAAAATACCTTTCTGCCAAAGTTTCTTTGTGGCTGTGGCTTTACGGTTGTTCTCCTTGCCCCCTTGTTTGTCTAGCCAAGTTTACTTTTTTTCCTTTTATTAGACTAGTTTTGACCCCCTCTCTGGTTTTCATCTACATGAAAGGGTTCTGACCCTTGACGTCGCGTGACTCCTGGTTGCTCGGTACATGCCCTGAATTTTGCTTGTCTGCTTGGTGTCTGAATTTCTGCTTCACCTTGATCTCAATTTACATTTGCCCTCAGTTCCTAACTACCTATAAATTTACTATGATGGACAAGTGATTGAATTCTGGATTAGCCTGGGTTCAAATCCTACTTATTGCTACCTGGCACACTTTAGACAAGTCACTTTAGTCCTCTAAACTTTGTTAAATGGAAATGTAGTACCTATGTGACAGAGAACACAGTCTATGTCCAGTAAGTGTTATTACAGCTTTTATTTCATAAAGACTCTGATTCAGCCTTTACTCTAAGGTCTTAGCTTCCTATTCCATGTTGATGCTCTGACACCATCAACAACCATCTCAAGACAAACAGAATCTTAATTTAGACTTCCCTTGTTTAATCAAACAAATATGTTAGAGTTAGATTGGCCACAAATCATTTCCATAAGGTGAGTCTTATTTGTCCATTAAATTTCATCATAACATTGCGAATCTAATTCTCTCAAAAATCAGTTTGGACCTTGAATATAATGAAGTTGAGCTTCAGAATTCAGAAAATATTTTCAAATCAAAACTAGCTTACCAGTAAGTAATTGTCCACATTCAAAACACTGGTTATAATCATATACTCTTTGCACAGTTACATAAGAGACAAGACAGCAAGTTCGAGAAGAATCACACCCCCAAATTCCATCTATCTGTGATGTATGATCCTTTAGAATGAATGTGTGACTAAATTCATGAATTTGTGAGTTTAGAAGTCTATCCAGCAAAATGAGATCATTTGTCAGTGTTGCAAAATCACTACTCACTACTAGGTTTAGTATTATTATTCTGTCTCAGGACAGCCAACTTAAAGAGAACCAGATATCATACGGGTTCAGACAAGAGGGCTGTGGAAATGTTTTTGATGAAACAGGCACAGTGCATTCTTGTTAGCCATTGGCTGTTTCCTGAAAATGTCCATCAATCTAAAATTCACCAGACTCCTGGAAGCAGAACTTGAACCAAACCTAACTCCAAACCAAAATTCAAATAGAACTGAACCCAAATGTTAATGTTTCACTAAGCCATGAACTGAAGCAGTTTTCACAGGGGAAAGGGAAAAAAGGATGAAAGCAGCTTGATTTGAAGCCAAATGCTATATATGTTTTATAAAACTATTGAACTGGAACAAAATCAGATTCAAAATATCCCCTGAACTAAATTTAAACAAATACATTTTTATTTCTTTCAAATTGAATCCCTGGCTATACATAAGGCTGTGTGCTCAGTCACTCAGTCATGTCTGATTCTTTGCGACCCCATGGACTGTAGGCCACCAGGCTCTTTTGTCCATGGGATTTTACAGGCAAGAATACTGGAGTGGTTGCCATTTCCTCCTCCAGGGAATCTTCCCCACTCAGGGATCGATGCATTGTCTCCTGCATCGACACATCGACATTGAGGATCAATGTCTCCTGCATTGGTAGGCTGATTCTTTACCACTGAGCCACCTACAAATAAGGCTTACTTTAGTACATGTGATGTTTAATACATGTATAGTTTCTCTTAGGCATTTTTTTTCCTGTGTCAATTTTCTGTTTAACACAAAATCCCAGAAAATTGACACAGGGGAAAAAAAATGCCTAAGAGAAACTATACTTGTCATCTTCCCTGGTGGCTCAGACGGTAAAGCATCTGCCTGCAATGCGGGAGACTGGGGTTCGATCCCTGGGTCAGGAAGATCTCCTGGAGAAGGCAATGGCACCCCACTCCAGTACTCTGGCCTGGAAAATCCCATGGATGGAGGAGCCTGGTGGGCTACAGTCCATGGGGTCGCAAAGAGTCGGACACGACTGAGCGACTTCACTTTCACTTTAATAATCCCTGCCTACTTCACTAGTTACTGTGAGGATTCAATTAAATAATAAGCAAGTACTTCCATCACTATCATCCTCATAATTATTTTGCAATCTGCTTTGTGTCCAGCACACAAGGGGTCAACTTAGAATTTTGAGTCCTCCAATATGTTTGCTGGCCACCAGAGGGCAGCAAAAAGGTAGAAAGCCTGGCTGGAACAGACTGCGGAACTTGTCTCATTTTGTGAGGACAGCACTGAGATCTTACTATGTGCCAAACACTGTTCTAAGCATCTGCATATATTAATACATTTAGTCCCACGAAGTGGGTTCTGTTATTACTCCCAATGGAGCTGATGAGAAAACTGAGGCAAAGAGAGGTCAAGAAACTTGTCCAAGATCACCCAACTAACAGGTGGCAGAGCCAAGCTTTGAACCCAGATAGCCTAGCCACAGAATCCCCACCCTTAACCTACCATCATATACTGCCATTTGATATTCATTTTGGAAGATTCTAACCTGGGAGAGGTTGAAATCCTGGCCTCGTTCATAGGCATGGGCGGACCTTCAATCCAGGATGACTTTATAAAGTTCAGGACCCAGAGCAGAAGAGAGTCAAAACTTAAGCCAGGAGAGTGTGATGTGGTCAACAAAAATGTTAGAGACTAATTCAGGGCACAGGCCTCAACCAAATAAACAGAGGAAAGTTCTGCAAGTGGGGAGGAAGATAGGATTCAAGCACAAATGTAGGAAACGATCAGGACAATTGCCCTTGACAAAAGATAGTTCTTCTCATGGTGGCTGAGTCCAACTGGCTCATCCTTCTGAAGCTGCAGGACGCCTTAAGGTTTAAAGCGCCAACACTTAACAAGACAGCGGGAGAGCTGACTCGGTGCCATTTGCACAGCAATTTCCAACTCCTGGGTTTGTTTTGTTTTGTATTTTTTTCTTTATTAGCAGCAACCAAAAAACCTACTATCCTGGTCATCACAGCCAAGCCTCTCAAATTAACAGGTCCTACTAATGTCCCAGCATCTTCATGTTCCATACTCTCCCCACCCCACTGCAATCAGACCTTTGCCCACACCACTTCACAGAGACTGACCTCTCCAAGGTCACCAGTCATCTTCAAACACCAGATTCACTTGGCATCTGCAGGTGTGTCTGAAGTTTTTTTACTTTCTTGGTCACTCCTTCCTTCATGAATCTCTCCACCCCTGGATTAGAAACGCCTTGTTTGAGGCACACACCCTCAATCCAGGTGCAATCCTGCTTCTCTGAACACCACTTTGTGGTCTGTTTATTGGCTTCCACATCTCTTGTCAAAAGCAATGCAATGGCTTTTAACTGGTCTCCCTACCTCCACTTTGGACACCCTGATCCATTCTTTTTTTTTTTAACAGATTTTTTTTTTTTAATGTGGACCAGTTTTTAAAGCCTTTACTGAATTTGTCACACTATTGCTTCTGTTGTTGGTGTTCTGTTTTTTCAGCCACAAGGCATGCAGGATCTTAGCTCCCCAACCAGGGATCAAACCCACACCCCTTGCACTGGAAGGTGATGTCCCAACCACTGGACCACCAGGGAAGTCCCCCTAATCCATTCTTAACATTGCTTTAGAGAGAGTTTCCCAAAATAGTGAAATGCTACTCTGATCATGGTTCTCCCTTGCTTCAAATCTTTCAGTGGTTCTCATTCCCCCATTATGAAAAGTTAGCTACTTTTCTGCCTGCTTTTCCACGTGGTTCTGGTAATACCTTCACACATGCCCTTTGTCTACTCGCACTACTCAAAAAGTCATTCAAACTTCCATAGCTTCTCAAGCGCTTGTCCTTTGTATTCTTCAAAATGCAGCTCAATCATCTCCTTCCTCCTCAACACACTTCCCTGAAATCCTTTTCCCTAGACAGAGCTGTCAGCTTCCCCCAGAGCTTCCATGTACACACGAGTCATTGGATGGTCGTGGCTCATTCACAGTCACCAATCTCCTGTGCCAGACTCTTCTCCTTATGTGAAGGACAATGTGGGATTTAGCCCACTGTTCCCAACACCTAGCAGAGAGAGGCACTTAATATATGTCTAAGGAATGAATGGATACTTTTTGAAAGGAAAGAACCGATAGGGGACTGAAATACAACACCTGGTGCATCCGTTCTCACCATATTGTAGGTAATTTGGAATTGGAATCCCAATTTTCAGTGTATCTTGTTAGTGTTTAAAGATCTGAAAGACTAAGGCAATGCTGAAAGCTGAAAATTGTAAGTCAAGTGAGAGTCTTCATCTTGACTTTATTTCGTTATCAATGACAAGGCCACGAGAATGTTAACGAGAACCAGCAGGGGTGTGCTGAACAGCAGGCTCAGTCCAAGCGGGTCTGCAGGCCCCCAGAGCAGCCCATGGGACTGACTGGCTTTCCTCTCCACATACCACTCAGTGGAACTAGTCCTGACAGCTTAACATGGCACATAAAACGTGCTCTCCCAGTGACAGGGCACTTAGCATATTTGACTAGAATCATGTGGACCAGATTTTTCGTTGGCTTATCTTGCCAGAAGAAGTAGAATCTGTTCACCCTGACTTATTCTTAGCCCTCAATTTCGTACTAATTTAGTCATCTAAGAAAATTGGTCTGTGCAGCTTCCCATTTGTTCTGTAGAAGCTCACAGAAGCATCACCATTTCTCTAATCCACCCTCCCAGCAGAGAATGGGGCCACAGCCAGGAAAGGCAGAGACTGCAGGAGGTGTCCTTGTGGTGACTGCTCATCTGCTGAGTCTAACTTTGATGTTTTTGCCTTGACTTCGGGGGCTGATCAGCCGAGGGTGATACGCATGAGCTTCCAGTTCCCTGGTCTATTCTCTGACTGCAAAGGGGGATGGGGTGTAGAGCAGGGCACGCCTCTGTCTTGCACCGTGAATCAGCCGTGTGGGTTATCTCATCCTCTCCCACTGGACTCCCCTCCAGTTTGGAAACTGGAGAAGCATGGGAAGGAGACACATGCCTTTGCAGCCCACAATCTGAGTTCAAATCCTAGCTCTTCAAGCTCTTAGCCATGTGACTTTCAGACAAGTTATTTAACCCCTTGGGTCCTCAGCGCTCTCCACTGTAACAGGGGGATAACAACTTCCTCAGAGGGTCGCTCTAATGGGAAAATGCCTGTAAAACACTTGGCATCAAGCCTGAATCAGCTCTCTGTAAATGTCAGCTGCTATGATCCTTCGTTTTAAATTCTTAGACATTGGACTGGCTTTTCGTGAAGTGCCAGATCGATCCAAGCTCAGCGTGGCTTCACGTCTGGCGTAGAAACGCGTGGAAACCCCAGGATGACTTCCACGATGCTAACGGGCCGAGCTCCATGTCAGCTGACGAGAAAGAGCAGACCCGCTCCCTGTGGCAGAAGGTAATCGCTCTTGCAATCACAAGCAATTTTTGCTACTGTCAGCATCACTGAGCCAAACTCGATCTGGACGAGAAACCTGGATCACTCTGTGTTGGTTCCCATATAAGCCAATCTTATCAACAAAATTCCAAATGCCCCCTCTTCTGAGTGATGATGTAACAAACAAGTTGACAGGCCATCGAGTCTGGAATCCTGCATCCAACTGTGTCCTACATGCCGAATATCAGATCAAAGTGAAAAAGAAATCAGGAAAGAATTGAGGCAACTTTCCATGTACAACACTAAACACAGTTTGATTTTCAAATTTTAGATTGAGTTCTCAGGACTGACCATCACTGGAAGATTTCCTTCTGAATTTTCTTCTCTAGAATGACATGTATAAAACACAGAATAAATAAAGATGTTCCCACAGCTACTCTATTAAGCATCATCTCCTTTCTGTAGACAGAAAATAGGTTGGTCAATACAGGGACACCAGCGGAGAAGACGATGGAGGAGAGGTTAATAAAAGAGCCTTGGAAAGCTTCCCAGATTTCACAACTGCAGCTCTTTTGAAGTAATCCCTCATGGGAAGTGCTGGAAATCCACTGCAAGAGCACTTTCACTAACACAGATTACCCAAAATGAAGAATGTATTTCAACAAAAACAATGCCAAATCTAAGTCCATCAACTCAAGCCTCAATACGAGTGTGACATAGAGAGATGGTGTGTCTGATTACATCAGAGAAGCAGAGCCACAGGCCGTACACACATACACACATACTATTGTTGCTGTTCAGTCGCCAAGTTGTATCCGACCCTCTGCAACCCCATAGACAGCAGTACACCAGGCCTCCCTGTCCATCACCATCTCTCAAAGTTCGCCCAAGTTCATGTCCATTGCATCAGTGATGCCATCCAACCATCTCAGCCTCTGTCATCCTCTTCTTCCGCCTTCAGTCTTTCCCAGCATCAGGATCTTTTCCAATGAGTTGGCTATTTGCATCAGGTGGCCAAAGTATTGGAGCTTCAGCTTCAATAATAGATATATGCATATATATATATACACACACACATACATATACATGTGTGTATTATACATAAATGTACAGCCTGTGGTTCAGCTTGCTGAGTGAACCTTGACTGATATGTATACTGGGGTGTGTGTCTGTCTGTCTGTTGGTGAAGGCCAGATGGCTATAATGTGGGGCAGAGGGTCCACAAGCACTAGCCAGAGCCCCCCAAGAGGTAGAGAAACCTGTCTCCGTTCTTGTTGCCTCTGACTTTGCTTGCTGTGTCTTGCTGGGGCCCTTCACCATGGAACTAAACACACAGACCAGGCCAGTGAGATGAAGAAACTGAAAGAAGATCCAAGGGAAACTGAAGCAGTTGCATTTCTACCTACTCCCTCACACCCAATTCTTTGCCACCCCACAGACGATACGGTCCATGAGATTCTGCAGGCCAGAATACTGGAGTGGGTAGCCTTTCCCTTCTCCAGGGATCTTCCCAACCCAGGGATCGAGCCCAGGTCTCCGGATCGCAGGCAGATTCTTTACCAGCTGAGCCGCAAGGGAAGCCCCTGAGGTGGGGAGCTGACCAACAACAGAGAGAGTCACAAAAGAGCTGCTGCCTCACTTCCAAGCCCAAATCTCCCGTATCCCACTGGAAGCATATAGGAAAGGGAAATCTGGAAAATGGAGTTGCAGCCCAGCCAAGCAGGCGAGTTACAGAGCCGCCACAAACAGGTATTAGTCCTCCCTACCTGTGATTATTATATAACGCCTCTTTCAGTTCAGTTCTGTTGCTCAGTCGTGTCCGCCTCTTTGTGACCCCATGGACTGCAGCACACCAGGCCTCCCTGTCCATCACCAACTCCCAGAGTTTACTCAAACTCCTGCGCATCGAGTCGGTGATGCCATCCAACCATCTCATCCTCTGTCGTCTCCTTCTCCCAACTCCTCTTTAGAGAATGCCTTTTCCAGCCTAGAAGGGTTTAGAAGTCCACAGAATAAAGACTCTCTACACACCTCATCATAGCATTCACAAACTAAAAATACTTACGGTAATTTTGTAAAGTAATTTGGATATTAAGAAATCTCAGTGAATTCTCAAAGCCTAAGACAGCCTGTTCTAAGGGCTTTGGTAGAAGTTAATCTATTACATTAAGGAGAGTCCCTCCCATCCTCTGTGTATGTGCACGCACACGTGCATGGGTGTGTGTACACACACACATTAATCTATAGTTTGTAATCGTAATTTCACAAGTTCAAGTTTCATATATTCTCAATATCCAGTAAATGTCACTCTTTAGCAGGGATGTGACCTGAGTGTGCCTGTCCTCACTCTCTGTTCTGGGTACCAATGGCTTTGAGACTGAGAGATCAATGTGCCTGACATCACGTTTTCTGGAAAACATCAAACCTGGGCTGTCCAGCTGCTCTTTAAAGTATGTGTGTGCCTCTTAGTTTTATAGTAACCATGGTGTTTGGGGAAGGTAAAGGTGAACATTACTATTTTAACCAACACTTTTAAATAGAAAAAACAAATTTAGGGAGCAATCACATGGCAATATTAAATTTTTTTTCATTATATTTTCTAATAACTCTCAAGCACTGGTAACCATAAAAGCCTCCATAATGTGTTTATTGAGACCAGTAATCAGTGCAGGATGGAATTTTCAATATAATATGGGCAGGTTTTCTATGAAAGTGACACAGAGAACTCTGTCCCTTTGCTGGAGTATAAACTTGACTCCCTCTTTAGGGCATTGGAGTAGTAAAACACAAGAGAACTTCCTAATGGAAATGAGACTATTCTCATTAAATTAAATGAGACCATTTAATGTGGGTGAAAGTGATTTAAAATTCACACACCTCCTGCAAATATGTTCTTGATTTACTTTTTAAAGAGTAAAATGGGTTTAGTAAATATTGCCAGGTATAATAAATCATAAAACATTTAACACCGATTTGTCAAATGCAGTTTACATGAACTAGCACTTAGTGTTATTTATACCAGGCTGAATGAAATAGCTGATATGTTAGAAAGGTTTTCAGCCAGTTAGGAAACATGCAGTGAGCAAAACATTATGCTGGGTGGTATGTAGGTTACAGAAATGTTACACATTATCCCCAAAGTGCTTACAGTTTGGATGGGGTACTCAATCAACAATACAAGACAGGATATGAGAAGAGCCTGTCCAAACTAGCTTGGTTTCAATTAAACTAACCAATGAAAACCATCCTTTCTTATCTGATTCTACCCAACCCCCAACCTGGCCACCATCCATTAAGAAGTCCCAGCCTTTTAGGAGTGTTGACCTGAATCTCCTATCCTCAACTAATCTTATATTATCTTGCACTCTTTTTCTAAAACTTTTAAGTTTTCAACATTTGATCTCTTCTCTGGGATGGCTTCACAACCTCTTCAGGGACCAACCCTTGCTTCAAATATGACTGCTATTTACTGCTTAGGTATATACAACTTTAGCCACTCAGTGTAACATCCTGATATAATTTAATTCATATGGTGGGACTCTACCCTTTAGGCTGATTTGGCTAATGTCATTACCTGATCAGTCCCCTCTTGATAATTATATAGATTAATGAAGGTGCCATAGGAGTTTCATGTTCTGATTTTAGGAAAAGCCAAGCTAGCACCCATCCTAACTCAGAAAATCTCTTTTTTTATTTCTCAATTGCACACACACACACACGTAACCCCCCCCCCCAAAAAAAACACATACTTTTCATAACATAGAAGCAAGACAAACTTCCCTCAAATTACTAGGCTATGAAAATTTGTCTTCAGAATTAAAAATAGGGGTCATTCACTTCTTCCCTTGAAAGATTTATTGCTCTGGCCTTCCTAGTAGAGCATTACATGTAAAATACATATAAAACAAGTATACAAAATGTGTAAATCAACCGGTTTTAGACATTAGTCAGCAAGTGGCACAACAGTGATTTCTGATAAAAAAAAAAAAAAAGGAATCAAATCAGGTGAACCATTCAATGGCAACCATTCACTATCTGGAGATAGTTTTGTGAATGTGGCTCAAAGAGTTGACGACACAGGGCCTATCGGTCTTGCTGTGTAGAGGAAACAGAGCTTGTAGTTCAGGGAGATGAAGATGTCCATAATTTGCAAGGGAGAGGAACAGAGAAGAGTGAGATGCATGGTGAGAGCTCTGAAAATCAGCAGAGGGTACCCTTGAATGTTGTTTGAGCAGTGACATACACATTCAGAAGTAGAAATTCCCTGAGGCCAGGAGGGAGAAAAAGACGCTAGGATAGAGTAGGATTAACAATTCCTGGAACTCACAAAGGTGAGTCAGTGTGGAGAGACACTGTAATTTACAGGGAATTTGACACCATTCTCAGATGTCTTTAACTTTTGTAGTAGAATTAAAGATCTCTAGTAAAATGGTTTCTTTGGGCCTAGCTCAACAAAAATTAAACGTATGACTCAAATGAGCCATACTGATCTAAAAATATCTTGTGTGCATTTTTGTACACACAGAACTACAACAACAACAAAAAATCAACTCTTGGAAAAAAACAAAATACACCACTCAACAATGCAAAACTCACAATATTCAGCATCTAATCAAAAATTAATATACACACAAAGAAGCAAGAAAAAGGAACCATAGTCAAGGAAAAAAAATCCATTTGTTGTTAACAGATCCAGACATCCCATGGACGGAGGAGCCTGGTAGGCTGCAGTCCATGGGGTCGCGAAGAGTCGGACACGACTGAGCAACTTCACTTTCACTTTACACTTTCATCCATTGGAGAAGGCAATGGCAACCCACTCCAGTACTCTTGCTTGGAAAATTCCATGGACGAAGGAGCCTGGTGGGCTGCCGTCTATAGGGTCACACAGAGTCAGGCACGACTACAGCAACTTTAGCAGCAGCAGCAGCAGCAGCAGATCCAGACATGACAGAGAGAATGAATTAGCACCCAAGTCTCTTTAAAAAGGTATTACAAGTGGACTTCCCCCGTGACTCAGTGGTAAAGTATCTGCCTGCCAATGCAGGAGACACAGGTTCAATCCCTGATCCAGGAAGATCCCATATGCCATGGAGAAATGAAGCCCATGCCCCACAATTATTAAGCCAGTGCTCTAGAGCCCAAAACTCCAACTACTGATCCCACGCACCACAACTCCTGAAGACCATGTGCCCTAGAGTCCCTCGCTCTGCAACAGGAAAAGCCACTGCAATGAGAAGCCTGCAAAATACAACTAGAGAGTAGCCACCACTCACCCCAACTGGAGAAAAGCCCATGCATCAATGAAGACCGAGGTACAGCCAAAAATAAATAGTCATTTTTTTAAAAGGTTTTATAAATATTACAGACATGCTCAAAGATACAATCAAAAGCATGGGAGAGAAATAGAAGATTTTTTAAGACCAAAATAGACCATGTAAAGGAGAAAAATAGAGTGTCTAAATAAAAAATACACTTGATGAGATTAACAGGAGATTACATAGTAAGAAGAAAAGGTTAATAAACTTAAACAAATATCAGTAAAACCTATCCAGATGAAACATAGAGAAAAATAAGAATAAATGATGAGGCCAGCCATGACCCTCAGAGACAGTATCAAGGGCTCTGAAATAGGTATAATCAGTCGGTCGGTCAATCAGTTCAGTTGCTCAGTGGTAAAGTATCTGCCTGCCAATGCAGGAGACACAGGTTCAATCCCTGATCTGACTCTTTGCAACCCTATGGACTGCAGCACACCAGGTATAATGGGAGGTTTGAAAGATAAGGGATGAAGAAAAACACATTTGGAGGTAAAAACGGCTGAAATACTTTCAAATTCCATAAAAACTATAAACCACAGTATCAAAAAGATCAGTGAACAACATACAAAATAAGCATAACAGGGACTAAACCAAGGAGACTGGTTAAAACCAATGAAAAAGATAAAAAATTAAAAATAGCCCGAGAGAAAAACCAACACATAAGAGCAAAAAAAAATAAAATAAAATAAACTGCAGCAGATGAAAATTAGAAATTACGCACCCCAAAAGACAATAGAGAGACATCTACAAACTGCCTCAAGAAAGAAAAGACAAAACACTAAAACTAGAATCCTATACCAAATGAAAATATCTTTCAAAATGGAGGGAGACACAAAGGCTTCTCCGGGTTCGACCAGTACAAGAAACATTAAAGGGAACAGGCAGAAGGATAATGTTACCAGATGGAAACTAGGAGCTATATAGAGTACTAAAGAGAGATGAAGTGGTAAATATATGGATAAATACTGTATTCATCTCCTGTTACTTCTGTAACAAATTGCCACAAGCTCAGTGGCTTACAACTACCACTTCTTTGCTTAAGTTCTAGCAGTCAGAAGACTGAAATTGGTTTCACTAGGCTGAAATCAAGGTGTTGACAGGGCTGCATTCCTTTCTGGAGGCCCTAGGAGAGAAACAGTTCCCGCCCATTTTCCAGCTTCTAAAAGCTGCCCACCTTGCTTGGCTCATGGCCCCCTTCCATCTTCAAAGCCAACAAAGACTGATGGCGTTTTTCATGTGTTGCTTTTTCTCTCTGATTTTGACATCTTTTCCCCATATGATGGTCCTTACGTTTATAATGGACCCACTTGGGTAATATAAGATACTCTCCCTATTTTAAGATCAGCTAATTAGCAACCTTAATTCAACCCTTAACCTTAATTACACCTTTGCTTATAACATATCATTCATAGACTCTGAATATTAGGATATGGGCTGCTTTGGGGAAACATTATTCTGCCTGCCACAAATACAAATTAAAAGTTTTCCAGTTTTAATCCTTTTAAAAGATAATTCAACTGTTCCAACAATAAATAATAAGATATTATGAAAAATGCAAATAAAAAGTAATTTCAGTATGCAGAATTATTAAATGAAGCAAAAGAGGGAAATTTTTAATGCTAAAAGATACATTTCACAATGAAAATAAAACAATTATGACTCTCTTTGTACCTGAAACCATCCCTGATCTCAGTTCAGTTCAGTCGCTCAGTTGTGTCCGACTCTTTGCGACCCCATGAATTGCAGCACGCCAGGCCTCTCTGTCCATCACCAACTCCTGGAGTCTACCCAAACCCATGTCCATCGAGTCGGTGATGCCATCCAACCATCTCATCCTCTGTCGTCCCCTTCTCTCCTGCCCCCAATCCTTCCCAGCATCAGGGTCTTTTCCAATGAGTCAGCTCTTTGCACGAGGTGGCCAGAGTATTGGAGTTTCAGCTAACTTCAAATAGAACAATATATCTAGGATATCTAACAATGCATCTAGGAAACACAACAATAAATCTAGGAATTAATAATAAAACTTGAAAATGAAGGAAACATTCTTCCTGAAAATTAAAAGCAAAGAGAAATTTGTAAAAATAAGAATTGATTCAAGATGTCAGAGTAGAAGGATGTGAACTCATCTCCTCCTGGTAGAGCACTAAAATAGCAGCTAGTGGTTGAGCAACCATCAACAGGAGGACACTAGAACCCACCAAAAACATGCTCCACATCCAGAGAGAAAGGGAAAAGCTACAACAAGAAGATAGGAGGGGTGTAATCACGAGAAAACCAAACCCCATACCAGTCAGGTGGAGGACCCACAAACCAGAGAACAATAATATCAAAGAAGTTCTCCCACTCTTGAGAAGGTTCTGAGCCCCATGTCAGCCTTCGCAGGCTGGGGATCCGCCAAAGGGACTAAAGAATCCACAGGACTGGGGGAAATAGAGCATTCCACTCTTGGAGGACACAAACAAAATCTTGCATAGCACCAGGACCCAGGAGAGAGGAGCAGTGACCCCACAGGAGACTGAACCAGACCTACGTGCTAGTGTTGGAGGGTCTCCAAAGGAGGCATGGGTCTGTACTGGCTTTCTGAGGGAAAAATGCCAAATAACACACAAGGGAACTCCCATAAGGTTATCAGCTGATTTCTCAATAGAACCTCTACAACAGAAAGGAACGGTATGATATATTTAAAGTGATGAAAGGCAAGAACTACAACCAAGAATACTCTACCCAGCAACACTCTTGTTCAGATATGAAAAGTGGAAGTGTTAGTCACTCAGTTGTGTCTGACTCTTTGTGACCCGTGGACTATATAGCCCACCAGGCACCTCTGTCCATAGGATTTCCCAGGCAAGAATACTAGAGTATACTGTATTGGATATACTGGAGTTGGATAATACTGGAGTTGACATTTCCTTCTCCAGAGAATCTTCCTGACCCAGAGATTTAACGCAGGTCTTCTGCATTGCAGGTGGACTCTCTACACCTGAGCCACCAGGTAAGCTCTCAGATATCATGCAGAAATCAGACAAGCAAAAGTTAAGAGAATTCAGCATCACCAAACCAGCTTTACAGCAAATGCTAAACGAACTTCTCCAGACAGGAGACACAAGAGAAGGAAAAGACCTACACAGTATAAACCCAACGCAATTAAGAAAACAGTAATAGTATCATAGATATAGATAATTACCTTAAATGTAAATGGATTAAATGCGCCAACCAAAAGACTGGCTGAGTGGACCAACACACGTGCATGTATGTACTTCCATTTACCACATCACTCTACTTAACCCCCCAAATTGCATGTAATTATTTTTTATTGTCAGGTTAATCATGTTCCCATTATGGCTTGCAATTGTGCAGTTCAGTTCAGTGGCTCAGTCGTGTCTGACTCTTGGCGACCCCATGTACTGCAGCACGCCAGGCTTCCCTGTCCTTCATCAACTCCTGGAGCCTGCTCGAACTCATGTCCATTGAGTTGGTGACACCATCCAACCATCTCATCCTCTCTCATCCCCTTCTCCTGCCGTCAATCTTTCCCAGCATCAGGGTCTTTTCTAATGAGTCAGTTCTTCACATCAGGTGGCCAAAGTATTGGAGTTTCAGCTTCAACATCAGCTTCCAATGAATATTCAGAGTTGATTTCCTTTAGGATTGATTGGTTGGATCTCCTTGCATCCAAGGGACTCTCAAGAGTCTTCTCCAACACCACAGTTCAAAAGCATCAATTCTTTGGCACTCAGCCTTCTTTATGGTCCAACTCTCACATCCATATAGCTCTTCACCATACTGGAAAAACCATGGCTTTGACTAGATGGACCTTTGTTGGCAAAGTAATGTCTCTGCTTTTTTAATATGCTGTCTAGGTTTGTTATAGTTTTTCTTCCAAGGAGCAAACATCTTTTAATTTCATGGCTGCAGTCACCATCTGTAGTAATTTTGGAGTCCAAGAAAATGAAGTCTGTCACTATTTCCATTGCTTCCCCATCTATTTGCCATGAAGTGATGAGACCAGATGCCATGATCTTCATTTTTTGAATGTGGGTTTTAAGCCAGTTTTTTCACTCTCCTCTTTTATTTTCATCAAGAGGCTCTTTAGTTCCTCTTTGCTTTCTGCCATAAGGGTGGTGTCATCTGCATATCTGAGGTTATTGATATTTCTCCCAGCAATCTAGATTCCAGCTTGTTCTTCATCCAGCCCAGCATTTCTCAAAATAAACTCTGCATATAAGTTAAATAAGCAGAGTGACATCAACAATGCTCAACTTAATATTGCTTCTTGGTATTTGTCAAAGAAATTTTGACAAAGGAAAGAAATTAAAGATACAAAAATTGGAAACAACTAAATATTATCACATTTTGTTGATGGCTAGGTGAAAATGAGTACATAATCTATAGATTTCACATACACAACAAATAGGGAAGATAACATCCCAATTACTATAGCAGCAAAAAGGAAAAATACTAGAAAGAACACATGAAATGTGCAATTCTCTAGTTGAATAAATATTTTAAATGCTCCTGAGAGACAGAAAGAAGACTTGAACAAAGACTTGAACAAGCAATTCATATCATGTTCTTGGATAGGAAGACTTAACATTCTATGAAGTGCCAGTTCCTGCTAAGTTAATCTATAAATACAACATAATCCTAATAAAAATAGAAGCACTTTGGTTTCCTGGAACTAGGCAAGCTGATTTTAAAGTTCATATGGAGAAATAAACAAGCAAAAATAGAAGAAATCTGAAAAAAGTAATAAAAATATACTAGAAAGAAAAAAGCATCATTAAGATAAATTTTATAACACGTAATTATAGGCTCAAGAATTAAAACAGTGTGATACTGGCTCTTGAATAGAGAGACACATTATTGCACTGTAATAAAAAGCAAAGTAACGAATATAAATACATTGAGATAGTATCTCAACTCTGTTGGGAAAATAATTACACACGAAGTAAGTGGTAAGGCAACAAAGGAGTACCTATCTGGAAAATAAACAAACAAAAAACAGCAGATTCATATCACACACATTATTTAAAATAGACTTCAGAAAGATCAAATATTTGAATAGAAGTATTGAAACCAAAAAAAAATGCACTACAAATTTATGTCACAAATTAAGGATTAATGTCCCTCATATATAAATCAATAAGAAAATAAAGATTGATAAGCCAATAGAAAAAATGGGCAAAAGGACAGTTCACAGAAAATAAAATTTTTAAGTGAAAAGATGTTTAACTACATTCATGGTGAAAGAATTGCAAATTAAAAATATACTGAGAAATCATATTTCAAAATCATCAAATTGTTGAGTGTCAAAAAGTTTGATAACACTTTCTATCGGTATAGTTTGGAGAAACAGACACACCCATATATTGCTGGCAATGTATATTGGTTCAGCCCCTGTGGAGAACAGTTTGCCAACAAATTAAAAGTAAGACATCTATACATCCTTTGACCTGATTAAGTTCATTTGTTAGAGTTGAGCTTAAAAGACAAGCTCACACACTCAAAATGGCTTGTACATATGAGTGGTTTATGTATGAATGGTTTACATATGAGTGGTTTGTGATAAAGAAATTCAGAAGCAATCTAAATGGCCATGGATAAAATATCTCCAGAAAACTACTCAAGAAACAGGTGGAAAGGGGAATTGTAAGGCTAGGAAATGATGGTAGAAAAAGATTCACACCTTTTACACCCTTTTCAATTTTTTTTGAAATTTATTGTATTCATCTATAGCTTCTTTGAGGTGTAACTGATATACCAAAACTGTACACTTTTAATGTATAGACCTTGATGAGTTTGGACATACGCATACACCCATGATGCCATCACAACCAAGGGACTGAAATATCCATTACTTGCAAACTCCCCAAAATTTCCTCGTGTTCTTCTATGGGGAGTGTGGGTGGTTTGTTGGTTTGTTTGCGGGGAAGAGCAACTAACATGAGATCTATCTTCTTAACATATTTTAAAGTGCACAATAAAGTCTTTATTATACAAGATAAATAAGTTCTAGAGATCTACTGTGCAACATCAGTACCTATAGTTAATTTTTAGAAATTTCAACCACCTGTGTGCACTAACTTAAAAAATATATCTGTACACGTACATGTTAAATATATCAAAACAAATTATTTGTGTATATATATGTGTGGGGGGGGGGGGTTCCCAGGTGCCTCAGAGGGTGAAGAATCCGCCTGCAGTGCGGAAGATGCGAGTTCCCTGGGTTGGGAAGATCCCCTGGAGGAGAGTGTGGCAGCTCATTACAATATTCTTATCTAGACAATCCTGTGGAAAGAGGAACCTGGTGGGCTACAGTCCCCAGGGTCGCAAAGAATCAGAGGCAACTGAAGTGACTGAATATGCACACATGCATACAAGTGTATGTTTATATGAAAAATACAGAATATCAATAGCAAAAATACCTCTGTATGATTATTGGTAATTTTTACTCTTCTATATTTTCTAGATTCTCTTCAATAACTTTATAAAAATAGAACTATAAATGTCATATCTTAAAGATCAGAAGGATGATCTTGGTGTATTAAAACTAAGAATCAAAAGACCTAGCCCTTGTTCCAGATTCTACACTTACCTGCTTGGTGTCATTTGTTATATATTCTAACTAAACTGAGGCTTAGTTTTCTCATCTGTAAAATGGGGGTAATACTGCTTGCCTTGGTTTTCAGAATTTGGGGGAAAATAAAGTGAGAAAATGCTCTGCAAATGCTTATAAATCATCATGCTACAGAAATGTGCAATATTGTTATAGTTAATGATGTAAGAAGGACTACCGAAGTATTAGATTTCTCAGTCTCCTTAAGATACAAACTGACCAATGAGTTAAGTAAAGTCAATCAGGGTCTCAAAGAGCTACAAGGCAACCAAGTTCTGTCCTCCACTGTTATTTCCATTTGCAAAGTGAAAAGAAGGTGAAGGAAGTTCTATAAGAATATTCTAAGAGAAGAAATTCTCACCCAAGGAAGGAGCACTGACTTGTGCCCTCCTAAAAGCAGATGTTGCCCCAGTAAGACACATCCAAATCTATCCAGTCTATTCTACCAGGACCAGTTTGCGTCTGCTACACAGATTGGTTGTGTTGTAAACATGGTGCTTGGGATATATCTGCTTTGCTGTCCATACTCTGAAAAATCTGAATGAACTCAATGCCCAGTCCAGCACTCCACAGAGAGACTTTTCTCCTCGCTTCCAAACCAACACACATACATGTGTGCATGTGTGTATACATATATATCTAAATATTTTAAAAATTATGCAGAGTTACCAGAGAAGATGCTGAAACCATGAATAATAATAGTTATGTCAGCAGGAATGTGGAATTGAAGCTCAGCACTTCTTGTAAAACAATATATTGTTTCAACAAAAATAAGGCCAAAAAATCAAAAACAGTTCTGAATCGGTGTCCAAAAAGTTCCACTTTTAAGTAATGGTTTCAAAAGATTTTTCCCTTAACATCTGAGGCAACAAACCAGACCAGGGTAAGCAGCTGGATTCCCCTCACCTTGGCCAGCTTGCCGGCTCTCTCTCACTCTGTCTTTTTTCAGCCATCAGGATCTTTCAAAATGTTCTCACTGGAAAACCTAGCCATTGTAAGTGCTCAGGAAATTCATTCACTTGGGGTCATGGTACACTCCTATCTGCTTCATTTCTCAGCGGGTTATCTCCAAATATCTTGAGGGGTGTTGCAAAATGCTAAAAATAAATGGAAAAAACACCATTAATTGGTTCAAGTTTTTCCCTTTAATTTATTTATACCATACACAGTCCTTTAGGGAAAGTCAGAATGCGTTTTAAAAAATCAGCAACCACAAATATTATAAAAGGCTGGAGATTGTTGCTTCAGGCCTCTAGGAGATAATTTAGTGGTACTACATATAATGGCTGAAGTGTGGTCCAAGAGTTATATATCTCGTGGGTTCAAATCCCAATTTCAACACTAGCCATGAGGCTTTGAATTCTTCCACTTTTAACCCTTCCTTATCTCTTTTTCTTATCTCACAGTTACCTTAAAGAATGAAGAAAATCATTCCTGAAAAGCATTGAGCACAAAGCTTAGCGCGTAATAAGCATTCAATGAATGTTAGCAGTTATTTTAATTATTTGCAGTACTATGGCAGAAAATTTCTAACTGGTCCATGAACATCTTGCAAGAGTTAATGGTCTTCCTTAAGCATCTACCCTAAGTATTCACTACTGTGGCGATAACTTGGGTACCTTCTCCAGATTACAAGCACCGTACAGCTTCTTGTCTCAAATTCAGATATTCTGCCTCTCAGCATGGACTGTTTAATGTGTACTTCAAAAATGCACTCAAGCAGGCCAAAACTATGTCTTCTATCTTACAGTGAAGGATGCTGATGGGTTGGTATGCCACATTCAATTTTTATTAGACTGGCTCTTTGCTAACTGCATTCCAGCTCATTTCTGAGCTTCAGCAGATGGGTGGGCAAGGCAGGAGTAGCACGGAACACACTGCTTTGTTTTGGTGTCTTAACACTTCAGACAGATGAAAAGAATAGTCCTTAAACTGGCCCATCTCTGTAGACTGTGTCTTCAGCAGAACATACTTCATTTTTTCCATTAGTACGACCAGATGACCTGTTGGTAAATGTTTTAGGGAACAGATCATAGCAAGAAAACTAAAGGCATATTTGAGTTTATGGAGATACCTAATTTTCCATCACTGAGTGATGTTCTTCTTTATCTCCATGTATGTTATTCATCAAGGCATCTTGACACTATTTACTGGAAAGGAATGGCACTGTTTACCAGAAAACTAGCTTAATCTGCTACTCATTGTTTTCATCAGTTAAATAAAACTGACCTTTCATCTTTAGCATTGTGCTTCCAACAAAATCCTGCCAAAATCACTAATGATCTGTGCTCCTCAGACAGCTGCAAGACATTCTCCATGAGCTAAGGAATGGTAGGATCATCACCCCTTCTGGAGATAGAAGGACGCAGCCTTTATAGACCACGTTAACCGGTTAGCATACCAACCAAGCCACTGGGATCCAGGAAAAAGAGAAAGGGAAGGGAAGGAGCTTCGAAAACAGAATCCCCAAACCTTGTATGGAACCCCTTAATCAAAAGCACTTAGTAGTCATAAAGATGGAATTAACCCAGCTCAGAGGCAAGGGTAGAGTTAACAATCAACTGATAAAATCAACTTTATAGAGTTTCACACTTAATAGAATTAGTATAGTTATTCCATAGTGGAGCCTGACTTAACCTAATGAGTATTCTTCAGGTATTGAAGAATATCTGAGTACCAGACAACCTTTTCTTTCATGAAGAATGATATCAATATGGCTAAAATAAAGTTATTTTGCTACTCACATTGATAACGGTGCTTATGTGCACTTAAGTTCACCCTCAATTTCTCTCTCAAAGACCAATGTCTATCCATTCACTGGTGGTTGTAAATTGGTTACTCTCAACCTAATTAACACTCTGGCACACCATGGACGTTCTTACACAGTTCAATCAAATTACAGAAGCAAATGAGCATTTCATTTAAACTGATAAGGTCTCAAATTTTGATTTTGCCTCGTGCTTTTGCTCACCTACCAAACCATCCTTCCTGCAGTAATACCATCTTTTTTTCCCTTTGAGAAACTGTTTCGTCCCATTCTCATCTATATATTAGTTTGTACCCCAAGATATATGTACAGAAGTGTTCATTGCAGCAAAAACTTAGGAAAAATCTAAATGTTAGATATTTAATATGGGGATAGTTAAATCATAGGGCATTCATATAAAATATTAGGCAGAATTTAAAAGAATTCTCTGGAAGATTTACATGTACAATCATGGAACCATCTCCATTGTTATTAAGTGAAAGAACAAGCTGCAGAATAATGTATGCAACTTGATTTAATTTATGTAAATGCGTTATAGTCACCTAACCGTTTACCTTAACCTTCTTCCTTGCAGGCTCAGTAGATAAAGAATCTGCCTGCCAATGCGAGAGACATGGGTTTGATCCTTGGGTCGGGAAGATCACCTGGAGACAGAAATTGCAACCTACTCCAATATTCTTGCCTGGAGAATCCCATGGACAGAGAAGTGTGACAGTCCACGGGGTCACAAAGAGCTGGACATGACTGAAACAACTTAGCACACACATAATATAAACACATAAGATTTAAAATAAAGTTCATGAAAAAAAATCTATCCTCAAAAATGAATCCTTTTTATAGAAGTGGGTTATGTCCTCAGACTTTGGAAAGGACTTTGGGTTGTTATCAAAAGTGGTAGCTATTAACATGTGAAACTAGAAATTATACTCGATTCAGACACAAATAATTGAAAAAGCCAATTTTCACTTGCTTTTGCATCAATATTATTCACTCATTATTGTAGTAATAATAATGTCTCTTTCAAACAGCTGAAATAAAGCTGTGTCTTCCTTGTCTCAATCACAACGCCAAAGTAACCATTTTCATGAATGTAGCTTATATCCTCACAGATTTACAAACACATATAGGAATATTACACATCTGTATAGTTTGGTTACATCTTTAGATTTCTTGGATGGGAATCTTGGCCCTCAATCTCCAGGAAATATATCAGCCTCTCCAAGTGATCTCTATAAGTGATCTCTTATAGTCTCTCTCACAAAGAAACAATATCTTCAATGTTCAATTCCAAAATTCTAACTCTCTTGTACCTTTGAGTTGAATAAAAGATCAAAGGGTCATAGAACTGGTTAGTCCTTTATGGTGATCCAACACCAACTTTGGAAAGAATTGCCATTTATTGCCTTGGAACTTCAGCTAAAGTAAGAAAATGAATTGCATTTATTTTAATATCTAGTTAGTCATATTTCTTAAACTAATTGATTTTAATATGTGGTTTCTATATTTAACCACTTTGCTTAACTCTTTCATTAGTTTTATCAGTTATTTCTCTTCAATTTTTAGTATAAAAATTGTTTTGGCTATAAATGATAACTCCTCCTTTTAATACTTATATCTCATATTTCTTCTTCATGTCTTAGTGCATTGGTTAAAATCTCCAGTACAAAGTTTAGTGTTTCAGTGATAGTAAACTAACCTTCTCTTTTTTCTAACTTAATTTTAAAAATTTCTATTATTTTGCTATTAGGTATGATGTTTGTTCTAGATTTCTGTTAAATTCTCTTTAAAGACTTTTTTAAACCTATTATATTTCTAGCTGACTAAAATTGTTTTGATTTATGGGTCACTGAATTTTATCATTTTTTCTGCATCTATTTGAGATGGTTGTAAGGATTTTCTCCTTTAATTCATTTATTAGCATACTAAATTATATCAGTAAAATTTTCTTGTGTTGACTCATCTCTTCATTCCTAGGCTATGTGTTGTATTCTTTAATGTAGATTTGTATTGAATTTGTTGATATTTTATTTTAAAATTTTGCCCTATATTTTTAAGTAAGAATGTTTTATGTTTTCCTTTTCTATTGCTTCCTTTGCCAAGTTTTTGAAATTCAGTTAAGTGAGTTACAAAGCTTTCCAATTTTTTGATGTAGTGGACTAATTTATGGATCATGGAGATTATCTGTTTCTTAAGGTTTTGGTAGAAATCCAAAAATCTATTTGGTTTTTCTACCATTTTTAATACCAGTACTTTGATTCCCTTTTCAATTATACTGTATTATAAAATTGGTTTTCAACTTGCTTTGAGATTTATTTCTATGATTTACATTTTCCTAGAGAATAACTTATATCATTCAATCTTTCAAATATATTATCGTAAAATTTTATTTATGTTCTAACATTTACTCTTTTCTATTGGTGTTTATGGCTCTATCTCTTTGGTAATGACATTTCCATTGTCTTTGTATTCTTACAAAGATTCTCTAAAATGTTATAGTAATGTTATTAATGTTTTCAAATAAACAGTATTTTATGGATTAATTATGAATTATTATTCATATCTTTTAATATGTCTTCCTCCTCCTTTTTCAAGGGTATCTTATTATTATTTTCAAAGATTTTTAGGTTGGAAGATCATTCATTTTCAATCAGTATCACTGTACAATATTTGGCTTTTTAGTTATAAGTTTCTCTGTGACCGCGTCTTCGCTTATAGATTTTACTCTGTTGTGCTTTATCATTTTTAAGAAGTTTGTCATTTATATTTTTCTTCATTCTATAACCCCAAATATACTTGAAATTAATTTTAAATTTCAAAGTATATATTTATTATCCATTTTGCATTTAATTGTATTACGTATGTAGTGTATTCAGATGCAGGATAAATTATGGTTTTTATACCTTTGGTGGGTTGTTGCTCTCACTGGTATTTTAGATTCAGGTTGTTTTTTAATCTTGTTCTTTCATCATCTTTGTCCTTCCTTGTTTCTTGACTCATTATTTCTTTTGCGTTCTTTACTTTCTGTGGGGATTTATTTTTTATTTTGTTGGAATGCATCTTCCATTCACATTTCTTGAAGCCTGGAGGTAAAAATATCTTGAGTAATTGAGTGTCCCAAATATCTTTAATTTTTCCTTCATGTTTAAATAATAATTTGGCTAGATAAGGAATTCTAGGTTCTAGTTTTTTCTTAGATCTTCCAAGATATTGTCATATTATCTTCTTAGGGCCAGCACAGCTGATGAGAAACACAGTATCAGTGTACTACTTTTTCCAATATAGAAATTTTTTTTCATTCTGGCAGGTTTTATGACTTGTTTCTTTAGATTTAGTGTCTCCAAATCAATTCATACTCTGTCCAGATGAGAATCACTTTTTATTCGCATTACTCGACAATTAGTAGACAATGTTAGTCTACAATTTCATTTACATTTTGAAGTCTACCAGTCTTTTATTTCACTGAAATGAGATCTTTTTCCCTAGGATATATTCTTTTGTTATGTCTTTCACTCTTACATATTTTTACTTATTTTAAGAATATGTCATGTGTGAATACATTCTTGCAAAAATATTTGGACAATTCACAAGTATATTGAGCAAAAACTTTGAATAATTATAATCCTTTTTCTCTCCCTATGAAAAAGCATTGTTATAAATAAATGTATCCTTCCAGACATTTTAATTTTTCATTTAATTTTTATCAAATTAACACACATTCACGGTTTACAAAATTCAAAAACAATATAGTTTGTAACAACAAAAATGACGGAATCCCAATTCCTTGTCCCACTTCCATCTCTGATTCCCACTCCTGGGAGACAAACACTTCCTTTATCTTCCTTTTATCAATGGACTCATGCATCTCCTAGCTGAGCACCCAAAACATTTGAATTTTCAAGAATCACCCATTTGGAATCACCCCTATTTGAGGCTGAAATTCCCAAGCTTCTTACCCTACTTTCTTCACAACATAGATAAGAATGACTTTATCAACAGTGGTCATCCCTTCCTGGCAGTGCAGCGAGCAAATTTGGGGCTCTTTTTTATACAACAAATGTACTCTGTGGTTTTAGCTAGGCTTTGTAACAGAAGAGGTATGCTCAAAAATAAATTAATCACCCACTGTGTTTAAATCTTGGAGTAGGAAATGGCAACCCATTCCAGTATTCTTGCCTGGAAAATCCCATGAACAGAGGAGCCTGGAGGGCTACAGTTGGTGGGATCACAAAGGGTCAGACACGACTAAACGACTGAGCACAGGCGTATATAAATCTCTAACTAAATTTATTCAGCAGTTGAATTAAACACATCAACCAGCTTCAAACACACAGTGCCAGTGTGAATTTAACATTAATCAACAAGGCTTCCATCTCAGAGAGTTGGTAAATGCTCTCTAGAAATAATCATCTGTGTCAGTGTCTTCATCGTGATATGCCTTTGGTCCTTTATTAGGTGCATTTCAAAGACACAGAGCAGCTCTCCTCATGAATTTAGCATTCACGTATCATAACACTACAACTTTGCTTCTGCCCTTGCATCCCTTTAAAAGCTCCTCTTTTGGGACCCCATGAACTGCAGTACACCAGACTTCCCTGTCCTTCACCATCTCACAGAGGGGACAAGTGTATGCCTGTGGCTGATTCATGTTGACGTATGGCAGAAACCACCACAATATTGTAACGTAATTGTTCTCCAATTAAAAATTAAATAATTTTTTTTTTAAAGTGCTGATACCCAGATTCTAGCTCCAGAGGTTCTGATTTAATTGCTCTGGAGTGTGGTCTGGGTATGGAGAATCAGCCCAGTGATACTCAGGTGCCCAAAGGTTAAAGAATCATTGAAAAATTTTCCCATGGGAGATGCCTTTCATAGCAAATGATCACCAGCAATTGGCTTCTTTTTAAAATCTGGATTTTGATGCATGCAGTTTTTATAATAAGATGAAAAGTGAAAGTGACTCAGTCGTGTCCAACTCTTTGGCAACCCCATGGACTACACAGTCCAAGGAATTCTCCAGGCCAGAATACTGGAGTGGGTAGCTCTTTCCTTCTCCAGGGGATCTTCCCAACCCAGGGATCGAACACAGGTCTCCCACATTGCAGGTGGATTCTTTACCAGCTGAGCCACCAGGGAAGCCCAAGAATACTGGAGTGGGTACCCCTTCTCCAGCAGATCTTCCCAACCCAGGAATCGAACTGGAGTCTCCTACATTGCAGGCAGATTCTTTACCAACTGAGCTACTAGGGAAGCCCTATAATGAGGTGAATCCACATTTAATTCTGTTGTATTTATGCTATATTTAAAGGAGAGTATAGATTTGTGGTATTTTAGGCTTATTAAGCTTAATAAGATGGATTGAATTCAAGATCAATTAATCCAACACATTTTATAAATGAAGAGACTATCAAATTCCTGACCTCCCAGAATAATCACTGCTGGTGCTTTTTCCCCTGGTGTAGGATTCTCAGCTGCCTGCCTGTCTGACATCTGACTCAACCCAACTCCAGCTGTATTTATACATCCTGGCATCAGCTTGATTACTTGTTTGTGAATGTGTACCTTGTCCCAATATCCAGTTCACCCACCTCAGACTCCTAACACACTCAGCACAGCACCGACTTCCCTGGCTTCAGCGGAGAACCTTGAACCCAGCCTCCAGCTTGTGTCATCCACTGCCCTGGCTCAGCCCTAGGTAGGTACATATCCCCATGTAGGAGATGAAAAATGGGTGTCTCTTCATTTTTCTTAAAGAGAACTTTGAGTATATTCAAAATAATTCTTTTATTTACTTTTTTTTACATTTTATTTATGAAAATGCTAGTAGTAGCTAACAGAATTCATCACTGTGTTAAAAGAGGAATATATATTTATTAGACTAAAAGTCAACTGCTTTCATCCTCAAAGAGATGCAGAGACAGAGTTGGGAGATTCTCTCTTTAGCAGCTTAAATCCCACACACAGACACTGAGTATTTCTTTTATAATTGTTTGCACCATTATTATTGCTATACATGTGCAAAAGGGTACATTTGGAAAGCAATTCCCCTGTCTCCTTGTCCCTTATCCCCAGCTTCTTCTCTCAAAAGGACCCATGTCAGCAATTAATTTGTACCAGAGGTACTCTCTAAATATTTCAAAATAGCACCCTCTGACCAGGTTGCTCACATACTTTAGGAAAATAGAGATACCACCGTGCAGGGTGGGCATGGAACACTGGTAATTCAAAGCGTGGCATACAGCTACTCAAACAGTCACTGGTGGATAAAGTATGGGAGCAGGACGAGGCAGTGAGCCATCAAGAAGTAGTGGTACTTGATTGCTTATGGTAATTATAAAGAATTAGGCTGTTTTCAACACTCAAGTAAGAATGCAAAAGGAAAAGGAGAAACTGAAGGTGGTGACTATTCCACTCACAACAGAAAGGAAAACCATAAACCATGAAGGACAGCTCTGAAGGAGTCTTAGTTCCTGTTGTCACAGAATACGTACAGCTGAGTATCAGGTGTGGTGCCTGGCAGTAAGGGTGGCATGCCTACAGCACAAAATAGGTGCTCAAGCCTGTCAGATACACCCTGCACTAAGGCAAGGGCCAGGTGAGGAAGGGATGGGACCTTGGCATATGGAATAGGGACATTTGGACAGACACAACTGAGGCTTAGAATGATAAACCCACATAAACTTCCTGACCTGTAGAGGCAGCCCCTCCAGCCCCAAGCAGCTTCCCCATATTTAAAGCACCTGTGAAAGTGCCTCACAAGATAATGCTGCTCTCCTAGGGGTCAACCCCACCATCAATAATTGCCTCCACACAGATTATGAGCCCAACGTAAGTCCCCCCAAAACCATGAGGCTTGCTCTGGGTTCTGCACCAAGAGACTTGCAGGATCTCAGCAATTTGTATCTGCAGAAGTCTGAGGAGGGTGTGGGAGCAAATTCTAAGGGTGTTTGAAGAAAAAGGACAAATTATAAGGCTGGACCAGGCAGAATTTTTTGGCATACCCATACCTACCCAGAGTTTGGATTTAGTGCATTGGCTCAGGCACCTGTCAGCAGCATTAATTGTCTGCTAGGTTAACTGCTAGCAAGGATGAAATGCCAGAACTTCCCTGCATACTCTAGGGGATGGAGTCTGAAAGCTTAAGGAGATAAGACTGCTAGCAGATTGGCTGTGTGCGACCTGCTTGGCCATTCCTCTATGAGACCTCAGTTACCCACCAACCTCCTTTGCTTGCAATCTCATAGAACTGCCAGCAAGATATTCACTCCAAAATATTATTCAGCCTTAAAAAAAATGAAATTCTGATACACGCTAAAACATGGTTGAATCTTGAAGACATTATACTAAGTGAAAGAAGCCAGATACAAAAGGACCAATATTCTATGATTCCGCTCATATCAGGTACCTAAAATGAGAAAATTCAGAGTGACAGAAAGTAAAACAGAGAGTACCAATGGCTGAGAAAGGGGACAATGGGTAATTATTGTTTAATGGTTTCTGTTTGAGATGATGAAAAATTCTATAAATGAATAGTGATTGATGATGGTTGTAAAACATTGTGAATGAATTTAATGCCACTGAGCTGTATACTTTAAAATGGTTAAAATGATAAAGTTTTATGTTATGTGTATTTAAATACAATAAAAGAGAAAGATATCCATTATGCATGGCCAAAGGGTGAGCCTATGACCTACGACCCAAGCTAGACCAATCCAACTAGTTAGCTTGAGCTCATATCTTTTGCCAAAGACCACAAAATGGATGTCTTAGTTTGGATAGCTCTAATAATATATCATATCTGTGGTTATTGATATTTCCCCTGGCAATCATGATTCCAGTTTGTGCTTCATCCAGCTCGACATTTCTCATGATGTACTCTGCATATAAGTTAAATAAGCAGGGTGATAATATACAGCCTTGACGTATTCCTTTCCCAATTTTGAACCAGTCCATTATTCCATCTCTGGTTCTAATTGTTGCTTCTTCACCTGCTTATAGGTTTCTCAGGAGGCAGGTAAGGTGTTCTGCTAATCTCATCTCTTTAAGAATTTTCCACAGTTTGTTGTGATCCACACAGTCAAAGGCTTTAGCATAGTCAATGAAGCATAAATAGATGTTTTTCTGGAATTTTCTTGCTTTTTCTATGATCCAGCAGATGTTGGCAGTTTGATCTTTGGTTCCTCTGCCTCTTCTAAATCCACTTTGAACACCTAGAAGTTATCAGTTCATGCACTGTCGAAGCCTAGCTCAGAGAATTTTGAGCATTACATTGCTAGCGTGTGAAATAAGAAATATCAATAACCTCAGACATGCAGATGACACCACCCTTATGGCAGAAAGCAAAGAACTAAAGAACCTCTTGAAAGTGAAAGAGGAGAGTGAAAAAGCTGGCTTAAAACTCAACATTCAAAAAACAAAGATCATGGCACCAGGCCCCATCACTTCATGGCAAATAGATGGGGAAACAATGGAAACAGTGACAGACTTTATATTTTTGGGCTCCAAAATCACTGCAGATGGTGATTGCAGCCATAAAATTAAAAGACACTTGCTCCTTGAAAGAAAAGCTATGACCAACCTAGCCAGCATATTAAAAAGCAGAGGCATTACTTTGCCAACAAAGGCCTGTCTAGTCAAAGCTATGGTTTTTCCAGTAGTCGTGTTTGGATATGAGAGTTGGACCATAAAGAAGGCTGAGTGCCAAAGAATTGATGCCTTTGAAGCATAGTATTGGAGAAGATTCTTGAGAGTCCCTTGGACTACAAGGAGATCCAACCAGTCCATCCTAAAGGAAACCATCCCTGAAAATTCCTTGGAAGAACTGATGCTGAAGCTGAAACTCCAATACTTTGCCCACCTAATGTGAAGAGCTGACTCATTGGAAAAGACCCTGATGCTGGGAAAGATTGAAGGCAGGAAGAGAAGGGGACGACAGAGGATGAGATGGTTGGATGGCATCACTGACTCAATGGACTTGAGTTTGAGCAAGCTCCAGGAGATGGTGAAGGACAGGGAAGCCTGGCGTGCTGCAGTCCATGGGGTCTCAATGAGTAAGTCACAACCAAGTGACTGAGCAAAACAAACAATATATCATACACTGGGTGACTTATAAAGAACACAAATTTATTTCTCACATTTCTGGAGGCTGGAAGTCTGAGATCAGTGTCCCAGAATGATGAGAGCTCTCTTCCAGGCTGCACACTGCCAAAAATTGCATTTTTATGGAGTAGAGGGCAGAAAGCGGACTTGAGCTCTCCCTTTGACTATAAGGACACTAATCCCATCCTCACAACCTCATCCAATCACTTTACAAAGGTACTACTTCCCAATACAATCACATGGAGTGTTGGGGTTTCAGCACATGAATTTGTGGGAGACACATTCCATCCATAATAATTGGCATAACTTAGAATGAATTTATTCTGCTTGTTCAGCATTTTTCTTAGATTCTGTAAACCACAAATAGCTTTTAAATAAATTGTTTCAGGAAAAGACCTCCACTCCACTCCCCAACAGCCACCACTGTTGCTCTCTTTCCCTTTATAGACAAAATTCTCAAGAGCAGACAGCTCTCACAGTCTCTGATTCCTCACATCCTCTGCATTCTTCATTCTACCCTGGTCTAACTTCTGCCTCCACCAATTCCCTGAGATAGCTCTTACAAGGTCACAGTGACCTCCATATCACAAGATCCAGTGCAAGTATTTGAGCCTTCTCTCTTCCTCCTGAAACATTTTTTTCCATTGGCTTACATGTCACTTTACTTCCTAATTTTCCACCTAATTTAGATTAGATTTTTCCAACTAATTTTCTAAATTTTTTTTTCAGTCTCCTTTGCTGGCCTCTTTCTACTCTAAAAATCTACTTACTTTATGAACTGATCCCAAGTTGTTCTATCCACAACCATGAATGGCTTCAGTCACTGTTTACATGCTGATACCCAAACATATACTGCTTCCAACTCAGACCTCTTTGGGCTTTGGTTCCTAATACCCAACTGCCTTTCTCACATTTCTTTTGGGTGACTCAGAAACTCTCCAAATTTAACATACTTCAAATAGAATTTATTATTATGCTCCAAACAAAGTACTCTCTCAGTGATTTTTTTCAGTGGCTAATGGCTAATACTACTATCGCCCTCTCCCCACCGCCATCCCACCCGGATATTTAGTCCGAATTTTGGAAGTCATCTTTCATAATCTCTTTAGAAGATCTTTGGAAGTCATCTTTCCCAACCTCTTCCCCAAGCCATCACCAAGCCTGGCTGACTCTATCTCTTTACTGTAACCTGAACGTACGTCGCTCTCATCCCTGGCCAAGTCATTACCTCTCACCTGGATTTTGGCAATTAACCAGTCTTGCCAGGTAACTGAGTGTCTTATGAGTTAAAACTCAGTGTGCTTTAAGTAATGTAACAGAGAATGTTTATTGTCAATTTATTTTACGCTTCATATTTTAGATGCCCATTATCTTCAAGAGAGTGTTGATTATATTCGAGACTACTAAAGGACCACATGCCTCAGCATCTTGGAGCCGGTTATGGCTATATGGGTAAGTTCTTTTCAGTAAGATGATATGCAAGACTTCCAGGAAGACTTTCCTGGAAAAAGACAATCATCAGAGTGAAATATTTTATCTGGAAAGTGTATCTTTTTTACCCTTCTCCTCTTTACCCTTCTTGGAGTCAGGAACACAGACGTGATGGCTGATCTTCCAATAGCATTGTTACCAGGATCACAGAGCTGAGCCCTTCCTGAGTTCCTGACCCACAGAAACCATGATTGATGTTAAAATTTTGCTCTACTTTTAAGCCACTATGTTTTGGGGTGATATTTACACAGCAAGAAATGGCTGGCATCATCCACTGATTAAATGTAGGCCTTTTTAAACAGGTAAATGGTGTCCTATGCTCCCCTTATGAGGACAGCAAGGATAATATCTGCCCTAGGACTCCTCCCACATCATACATGGAATACTCATGGCCCTTTTTTTCAGGAATCCTTCCATGGAGAAGGCGTCAAAGTGCTGAACACTTTTCAGAGACTCACTATGATTTGAGCTCTAGTTGCTTCCTCTCCAAATCTCTGCTTCTTCTAGCTAGTTGAACACAATGACATTCCCTTTTGGTTAAAACCAACTCTTACACTGCGGGCAAATTCTTTCCAATCTATTGTTATTGGGTAAACCTTGTGCTCCCTTTCTTCAGGTTGTTATTTCCAGTCAAAAGACCTTTATTCTCTCAAGTCTGTGGCCCTTTGAGTTGAGGGTCATGGGTTTCAAAATCCTTGTGATATTTATAAAACTCCACATACTTAAAAAAGATTAAGATGGCAAATTTTATATGATGTAGTTTTTACTACAATGAAAAAAAGTCAGCATAGGCTCTCAGAAGATGGGCTTTGGAGTCTTTGTACTCTGTATATTAAATATTTCCTGAAAACACTGCATACAGAAAAAGTTAAATATAGAAGCAAAAATATTTGAAAAATGAAACTGTTCAATTTCCATGATATGCTCTTTTAAGTGAATTCACATTATTACAATGATATTTTAAATATTTAACCTGACCTATAAAACCCTGTGTAATAGGGCTCTGGCCTACTGCTTAATTTTGTGCTGAATCACTGTTCCCTTGACTCAGTACTGTATATGCTAGCTACCTGATTCCTTTCGGAGTCAAGGATGTGTCAGACTTCTTCTAGCTGTGGGCATATAGTTCCCTCAGCCTACATCCGTCTTCTCCACATCCTCACTTCCTCAGAAAAGCCTTTTTTTATTCCCCTAGATAAGGGGACTATTTTCCTTATTAGATGCTCCTTCAGCAATTTGTATTTCTATATGATGAAATAATTGAATGTGTAAATAGCTATTTCATATTGTTTCCCCTTCCTAATCTAGGAGCTCCCTGAGGGGCCAAATCTATCCTGTTAACTGCTATCTCCAGTGCCTCTCATACTATTTTATGCACGATAGCTAATGAATAAATAGTTATTGAATGAATATATCAGTGACTAAGTCAGCAAGTGGCTTTGTAGTGCTTGGAGCATACTAGGGGTTGAATTGCATGATGTCTAAGATCTATTCTACGTCTAAAATTACACGTTTCAATGATTCTATTCCCATGCCAGTAAAGGCCATTAACCACCAATATAGTCTGTATATACAACAGTGCAAAATTAGGCTCATGCAAAGTTTGTATTATACAGATCTTCTCACCAGCACTTGCCTTTCCAGATACGTGGTGGATGCAATGACCACAAATATAGTGAGAGACAAGTGCAAGATGGTCAACCATACTGCCAGTAAAGCCCACTCTCAGGGCAGTGCAGAAATGGAAATTCAGAGCACCAAGTGACACCAATCATGTTCTCTTCCTGTTGGTAAAGGTTGATTTGTCAGATTATCAGGGTTGTGGCATATTTTAGGCTCTTGTTTATTATTAAGCTAAGCATCAAAAATAGCACCTGAAATAAAGTAGTTATTCAATAAATATTTGGTGATGAATGAACGAGAAGCCTGCTGCACATGAAAACATGTGCATGTAGGCCATTCAAATATATTTGTAACCAGTGCATCAAAATTCACAACCTTGTCCAACCGACCACTGAGGATTTGAGACCCATAGGTCTCTAGAAACTAATTCTTGATCCCCTGACCAAAGTGACATTGCTTCAGATAAATGTGCTGACCCAGTTGAAAAATCTCTCCAATTAAGAGCTTTGACAGGATCATAAGCTATCAAGCTGAAAGGGGCTCAAAATGTTCAGGTGTGATATTTGTGCCTAGTGAACTTCGGAAGTGGGGAGTCTCATACTGAGCTTTTTGAAATGAGTCACCTGTTGCTACAAAAGAAAGTGGAGTGGCGGGGGTAGGAAGGATGCTGAGAGACTAAATGGCCCATCACACCCTCAAATTTTACTGTTTGAAATGGTCTTACCTGAAGTCCATTTTAGAGCGTAATTCCTAAGTGGAGTAATAATACTCTCTGAGTAGCCAGTGGGGAGTGGGCTGGCAACAGGCTTTTTTTTTTTTCACACAGCCTGAATAAGTAGAGAAACCAAGTGCAAATTCTAACACTCACAGTATTACATGGACCGTAGCCAATTCTTCGTGGATTTGATTCCATGAAAGTGAATTTCGGCAACTCAGCTCAGTAAGATGTTGCTTCCTTGCTCTTAAAAGAGATTATATCTAGAGAAACCTTTCTTTTCTTCACCCTCTAGCCTCCTTAAATTTCACCCTCTATGTGATCAAGGAAGAAATGCCTACATAGACTTGTGTCAAGCCTCTGGGGTCATAGTTCTGTTAATTTCATTATTCTAATGAGGTGACAATGAGCAACCTTGTTCTAGAGTGAAAAGTTCAGGTTTTCTGAAATGTGCTGATCCATGGTAATAACCTAGCATTCTGGAGCTGGTGCTGAAAATTGGATACATTCCAGAAGGCTGCCTAGAGACACCATAATCCAGTTGTCAGTCCCGGAGGGTACTTCTGGGCTCTGAGAATGAAAGCAAGCCTAGAAATACCAGCTGATTTCATTGGAGAACAGGAGATTTTTCTTTAGGAAAGATGTTGAGATCTTAGTCTAGATGGATATGAAACATAAAATGAGATCCTGAAGACCAGAAGAGATGCAAAAAGGAGAAGAAAAATAGGTCAAACTGCTCTGGGGGAAAAAAGAAATGGCTTCATTATAACCGTATGAGCAAAAGTTACTGGAACCCAAAGATGTCTCACAGAAGAGGAGATGCAATGCCTCAGAGGCAGAGTCTGACATATTTGTCCAGATAGGGACCAAATTCAGATAACCATCGAAAGTCTAAGCTATAAGTAACAAATCAATGGTGAAAACAATCAAAGAATTGCCCTGGGAAGGCCAGCAGTGCTGTGTTAAGTGATTACAGAAAATCTAGACCGATATGAGAAGGGAAGGCCAGGACAATGAGAGAATATCAAAGCACGATTTGTGAATTTCAAGGTATACAATTATTTTAAGTAGAGACACAGATATTGCCTAAGCGCTAAGAGAATCTGTCCTAGAAATTCATGGAAGTGGACTCTAAGGAAAGACACTTATCTGAGCAATGAGCCACAGGAAAGGGGAACCAAGCAGAATTATGCAGAGCACAACAAGGCCTGTGTTCAGTGTTTGTCTGTTGCTTGGAAGAGCGTCTCATGTTGTTGCTTTGCTTAAAGCCTTCCCAAAGCTCTCACTTCTCAGTCCTCAGATCAGCCTATACTCCCTAGATTTGTGCCATCCCCTGATACGTGCCTGGCTCTTCCTTTACCTCCGGTTAAAGACTCCACTCAGTGACCTTAGATGAGTGACCTCTTACCCCATTGCCGTCTTAGGAGAGATTTCCTACACGTGAGTTGACAGTCGATCACGGATTCTGGTGACTGGTAACCACCTCTGAAAAAACTGAAAACATTTCTTCTCTCAAATTGCCACGAGTACTTGGCCCTAGCTGGGAATTAGCTTGTTTCCTGAATATGGTAGGTATGAGGCCCCCATGGTCATAAACTTGCCTGTCCTTGAATTCTCTTCAAAGGAAAGCAATTTAGAGACATGGCTTCAGAGGTCCTGAAGGAATTCCACTCCAGAGAAACACAGGCCCGTCCAGACAGCATTGCTGGACAATTCCATCTACCCATCCGGCAAATGAGAACCCCTCAATTGGGCAGGGGTTGAATTTTGGACTTAAAGTTTTTTGGGCCTGCCAGAGCAAGATAATTTGATTTTGTTCTTAATATCTTTGGACTCGAATGTTTTGAATCTTTAACTTGCAAGAAGAATTAATTTGGGGGCTTTAGCTACTCCAAGGACAATTGACTATAAGAGAGTTTTTCATATTCAAATTTGGGGCCCTTCTATTAATTGGCATCTATTATTAACATATATTTATGCATTTTGGTATTGACCATCTTAATGTTCCATTTTGATCCTAAAGCACTATCTCTAATTGCCTCCATTGTACACATACTGGAAATAATTTGGAATGGGGATAGGTAATATGTTTTAGGTCTCAGGTCCAACACGGCATGGTAGTGCATTTAAATAATGCTCTGTTCTGACCCATTTCAGAGCTTTCTGGGACAAAATCCACCCTGTTCTATAGAGATCCTACAGAGAAAGGGAGTAGCCTCATATAGGTAGAAGGACTGACTTGATAAATGCCCACCTCCTCCTCCAGAGGAAAAGCCACACCCCTAGTTGACCACACACTTGTTGGGTAAGCCAAGTGTGTCAAGAATATTAAAACCTGGGGATCCTTGGAGGGAAAAACCCATTCCCAGTCTCCTTTCCATAAGAAGAGATTTCCCTGAATGCCTCAGGCCTGCTGCTTCCTCCTCCCCCACCCCCACTCCCTACCCCTTTCCCTCCCCTGCCACCCCCGACCCCTCCCCCATGCCACCTCCACTCCCCATCCCTGCATGAGGATGGAATGTGACATCTGGTCTGTAATACCTGGTCACTAGCCATGGCTAGTGACCAGGTATTACACTGGCTAGATCACGTGAAGCTAATCTACTGAAGATCCTGCAAAACAGGGAATTTTCTTCCTCTCTACTTCAGTGGACGGCGGAGCCTGGCAGGCTGCCGTCTACGGGGTCGCACAGAGTCGCACACGACTGAAGCGACTTAGCAGCAGCAGCAGCAGCAGCTACTTCAGTGAGAAGTGGTGGCCTGGTTGAGAGTGTTTGTTCTGCAGACTCAAACGTTCTCTCAGATGAGCTTTTCCAAGATCTGGATAGGAAATCGAAATACTATTTGGCTATAGTCCCAAGCTACCCCAACCAACATACCCTTTATCAGTAATAAAAGTCATGCTTTGTTACTCCGTCTTTTCCTTTATTTCTCTTCTGGTTAGAATCTCAGGCAGAGAAGAGCATGATACGTGAAGGGGGCCCAGGTTTATTTGAAAAGTGTGTAAAATAACTCGCGGGAAGCTCTTATCTTGCTGACTTGGCATATTACAAGTGCTCAAAATCTCCGATGACTGTTGCTGTTGGCCTCCTGCGCGGAAGTACCCCATGGGCCCTGATCCTACGCCTTTTGTATGTTACTTACCTCTTCTTGTTCTGTTTTCTAGTTGTCTGTGTTTACATTGTTAGAGATTTTAAACACCTGGAGGTCAGGGATCACATCTTAGTCATCTTCGTATTATCTGAAGCAGCTAGCATCATGTGTTTCATGAAGAGAGTGCTTAATGAATAATTACTTTTTATTGGAGTACAATTGCTTTACAATGCTGTGTCAGTTTGTGTTGTACAACAAAGCAAGTCAGCTATATGTATACATATATTCCCTCCCTCTGGAACCCCACTCCCTTCATCCCACCCCACTAGGTCATCACAGAGCACCGAGCCAAGTTCCCTGTGCTATACAGCAGCTTTTCACTAGCTATCTATGGCAGTGTATACACGTGGCAGTGTAGATACGTCAATTCTACTCTCTCAATTCGTCCCACTCCTTTTTAAAATAGACAAACAAGGAAAATCCAGTGATTACTATTAACTATTAAACCTAGATTTGCAGATGTAAATAGCCTCACTAAATTGGTGAGTTATTCTCTTGATTTCAGATAGAGTTTCTTCTCTTAACAAAAATTTCTGAAGAAGTAGAAAATGCGCAGTTTAACACAGGGGTCACCCAACCACTAAAAATGAAACCAAATCCCAGTGGAACTGACATAGTCTTTTTCCTCAGAGAATCTTAAAGCACTTGACCATCAACACACACCCAGGCTCACAGCAATCCTGTGAGTGACTGTGCGATCCTTCATGGGTGCCTAGACACTTTGCATGCAATGTATTTTCCCGTTTGAGGTCTTTTTTTCAATGCTGGAAGCCACGTAGATGCTTAAGAAATATTATTTATATCATTTTTATAGGTAATAATATAAAAAATTAGTATTTTGAAAAACAAAATTAAAAAAAATTAGTATTTTGAGGTCCTATGGTGAAGCCAAGAAACTGAGCCCACCTAAGAATTATATCAATACTGCAGTCTCCTTCAGCAAAGCAGATCTTTGTGATGACATTTTCACCATGCCAGGCAGTCAACGCTATTTTCCAAGTGGTGCCCAGACAGACAACCTCAAGGAAGGAAAACCACAAACTGGAGAAGGAATTTTTTTTAAATATTGAAGAAAATGTGGTTCATGGTCTCCAGTTGCTCTCTATCAGAAGGAAACAGAAAATCTTCCAGAAATAACACTATATACCATCTTCAGCCTCTTGTCTGCACATAGTTATAATACTGCACGATGAAGCAGTCTCAGGATCAGGAAACATGGGCTATTTGACCTTTACTTTGCTTTTACGTTATCTGATTAGTGTAGCTGTAGGCTTCTTGGTAGAGCAATTATAGTTTTACCATATATAGCTATGTAACCTGGGATTTCCTCTTCTTTTAGCCTCGGCATCACTATCTGTAAAATGGAGATAAGCCTGTCACTAACATAATAAGAGCATTGTGAGGATTAAAAAAAATTAATACAAAATGCTTAGCACAGTACCTGTTACACAGGAAGCTCTCAAAATTGCTATTACTACCCTTTACCTTCTTTTTGCATGTGTCATGAATCTGAATTTGTAGAACCTTGTTTATTTTAATTTTTGCATTCTGGTTATCAAAGTAGTATGAATTAACTGTAGAAACTTTAATAAATATAGCATAATATGACTGAGAAAATAAATCTTACACATAATTATACCATCCATAGATTTAAAAATTAGTTTCACAATAAATTTCCAATTTATAAGGGTGGGGACTATTTGTTTCGTTTGTGCAAAGTACTTGGCACATGTAGTAGGTGCCCAGTGAATGAATGTTGGAATATCTCATAGTCAGGATCAAGTGTATGACAATATCAGTTGGAAAAGTATTAAAAAGCAGACACATCATTTTGCTGACAAAATTAAAGCTGAGGTTTTTCCAGTAGTCATGTATGGATGTGAGAGTTAGAAGACTGAGCACTGAAGAATTGATGCTTTCAAACTGTGGTGCTGGAGAAGACTCTTGAGAGTCTCTTGGACAGCAAAGATATCAAACCAGTCAATCCTAAAAGAAATCAACCCTGACTATTCATTGGAAGGACTGATACTGAAGCCTAAGCTCCAATACTTTGGCCACCTGATGCGAAGAGCTGAACTCACTGGAAAAGACACTGATGTTGGGAGGTTAAGGGCAAGAGGATAAGGGTGTGGCAGAGGAAGAGATGTTTGGATGGCATCACTGACTCAATGGACATGAGCTTGCACAAACACTGGGAGGAAGTGAAGGACAGGGAATCCTGGCATGCCGCAGTCCACGGGATCGCAAAGAGTCGGACACAACTGAACTACTGAACAACAACAGCAAAAAGAAAACTTTTCTTTAAGGATGATCTCTGGGCACCTTTCAAAGCAAAAAAAAAAAAAAAAAAATCACCCAGAATCAATTGAAGGACAAGATAAAAACATATTCCCTAGGTTATGTGTAGGACTTCCACTAAACCATCCTACCTGAATGTTCATAAGTATGAACATTATACTTGTTCTGTATAAACCGTAGGAATTTTCTCTCCTCTGTATAATGATTACTATATATCTCTATTCTTCTCCTTTTACTCTTAAATTCTTCTACACAAATAGATTGAAAACTGCATAAGCAAGTATTTGTATCTTCTCTTTCTTCTGGATTCTCTGTTGTCTCCTAGTTTCAGGCTTGGTGTTCCATGATTACATCCTGAATTTTACAGACTGATAAACTGAGTCAGCACCCATTCCAGATTGCTGATTTATCCCAACCAGATAGGGGCAGTTGTGGACAGCAAAATTTTTTTGTTTGGGTCCAATTCCACTTCCAGTTAATTTCATCTTTAAAAATGTAGGAGACAGCCCAGTTGGCTTTTATTGGTTGCTCCTACAATATGTTGTCGCCTGTGTTGTATTAAAAGCATCTGTTGAGAAATGGAGTGGCTGAGTGCCTCATGTTGGACCTACAAAACCCCACTTCCCTGACTCTCTTTCATGATCAAGGTAGCATTAAGAAAGAACGGGGCCTTTGGAGCCCCATTACTGGGCTCAAGTCCAGGGCACACTGCCTCTTCTCCAGTGTATGAATTACTGAACCCCTCCAAGTTGATTTCCTCATGTACCTGGCACATGGCAAGCATTTAAGTGAAGTGAAGTGAAGTGAAAGTCGCTCAGGCGTGTCTGACTCTTTGCGACCCCATGGACTATACAGTCCATCGGATTCTCTAGGCCAGAATACTGGAGTGGGCAGCCTTTCTTTTCTCCAGGGGATCTTCCCAACCCAGGTATTGAACCCAGGTCTCCCACATTGCAGGCTGATTCTTTACCAGCTGAGCCATGAGGGAAGCCCAAGAATACTGGAGTGGATAGCCTTTCCCTTCTCCAGTGGATCTTCCTGACCCAGGTATCGAACTGGGATCTCCTGCATTGCAGGCGGATTCTTTACCAACTGAGCTATCAGGGAAGCCCCTGATACTTAATGGCAAGCATTAAATAAATGTAAGTTGCCATTATTAGTAGTAGTCAAAATAGTCATCTAATCAACTCCAATGATTGGTGGCCTAGCAATGTCCCCAGCCAGATACGAGTGCACGTAATCAAAGGTTACATGGGTATAATCTGAACCTCTACACATTGCGTAGCAAGTCACTCATTCATTTGGTCATTAACACATTTTTTTAAAAAATACTGATGATATTCTGATTGCTACATTAAGAACTACAGAGAACTAAGAGATGAATAAAACATACATCTTGCCTTAAAAGTTTCATAAGACAGTAATAGAATGCTCAAAGACTCAAAATTCCAGATTCCATTAGATGTCTTTTTGAAATGGATAGTTTTATTAGTTCCATATGACAAGATATATAAAACACGATCTAAGATTAAAGTAATCAGGGAAATGGGCTCTCTTCCACCTCTGCAATAGTGGTCAATTTCCAACTTACTAGTGTCATAAAGTTTTTCTCAAAAAACTGAATGTCCAAAGTGTTAAAAGCATACATGTGCTATAAAAAGGACATAATCAACACTGTTATTAAGTGTGTTAAGAACAGACATATTCAGCACTGCCACATCAAAAGGGTTTTTTTTTTTCCCCCTCAGTGGGAAGAGAAAAGAAACTAGGAACATGTAGTCACACTGTATATATATTTAGATATGGAATACAGAAACAGTCAAAAACACACTAATACACACTGAAGGGCTCATAAAACATTAGGCTCTGACGGCTCGGTGGGCTTCCAAGCCAGATTCACGTGGTTTCAAATTTTAATCTTATCAGGCACAACCTTCTTGAACAAGTATAAATTCCTGAAGTTCTCTGAGGTTTTCTTCATCTGTGCAATGAAAGAGATGGGAAGATTGCAACAGACCAGGTGTATATATGTAAACTGCCTAAAGTAGTATGTAGTGAGTCATTGTGCTTAGTCACTCAGTTGTGTCTGACTGTTTGTGATCCCATGGACTGTGGCCCTCCAGCTTCGCTGTCCATGTAGATTATCCAGGCAAGAAAACCGGAGAGGGTTGCTATTTCCCTCTCCAGGGGAATTTCCCAACCCAGGGATCGAACCCAGGTCTTCTGCATTTCAGGCAGATTCTTTACTGTCTGAGCCACCGGGGAAGCCCTGTAGCATTAGCCAGCCCTGGAGCAAGTCATTAGTTTCCAATAAAAAGGAGCTATGATATTGATGATTTTATCAAGAATGGTCATTTTCAAGCATTGACTCCAGAATGACTGGCCACTCTATTTATGTCATCCTTAGATCAGAGCAGACATGCTCAGGGGCTTCATCTCAGACAAGAGCAGCAACGTGGCCAAGATGCCCTGTGCTTGCGTGAACACTCCTCTTCTACCTGCTTACAAATCAACTTCTAGATTCCTAACTAATCCTGAGGTCTGAACTTTTATCCCTGGTAATTACCCAGTTCCAATCTAGACTCCCTCTCTGTCCTACCCTCTCTACTCCACACCCCAGGAGGAAAGGCTGTGGGAGGTTCTGATGGGATCCACATCAGATAAAGCCCCATGAAATGGCAATCTACTCCAGTATTCTTGCCAAGATAATCCCATGGCTATAGCCCTTGGGATAGCAAAGAGTCAGACTAAAGTGACTGAGCATACACACAATGCTTGATGGCTTGACAACCTGGGTTCCTGTATTGCTGAAAATATCTTGACTGCAAGCTTATATTTGAACATAGACCTATTCCTAACCTTTTGCTTCATTTCTCTGCACTTATGACCTCACAACACAAAGTGGAAGGAAGTGATGGAGGGAGGAACCAGGCATAATTGGCAATTCCTGCCCAGACCAATAGACTCACACTGTTTGCTTTGGAAGGGAAATGACTTGAATGTTTTCCCCAAGGTCTGTATGAACCTACAAACCATCTGATCCTTCCAATTTCATCCCATAGTGAAGGTTAATGGATATTAAAATTACATGGGTTAGGGCTCAAATACACAAGCAGTTTGCTCAGCTTGACTTAAATCAAGTATTTACTTTGAGACCAAAAGTACAAATTGTGGGCTATTGAATCAGCTGGAGTGCTTAAAATAGAATTTGACCTGAATGGAGATAATTCCATGAAAACACTACTGAAAACCAAAAGGCTAATCTAATCTGTAAGTCTGGCAACATGTATAGCATTACTGATCTCTGGTATTGGTGAAAGAGTCTTAATTTTTATGTCTAAGAGGAAATTAAGCCAAGAAAAAGAGGACCATTTAGTTCAGAGGAAAGATGTTCATACATTTTATATTTTAAGTGATTCCATTTGAGCACTTGGAAAATTAAAGGGCCTTTAGCCAAAAGCAGTTCTATGTCACTCGGCTATGTGGAGCTTAACTAAAGCTTGGCCTTATCTAACTTCTCAGAAATACACTATCCAGAGACTCTGTGTAAGGGTTCCAGATCTAGCATATGCCTACAAGGGATTAGAGATAAACCAGAGTGAAGAAAAGCAATTTACTCATAATGGAGAATATAATGGTCATAGATACCAAGTATGAGACAGGCCATTCCAGACTGTCAAAAAGAGCTTCAGGCTCACCGCCACTGAAAGACCATTCCCAGAGTGGGCAGGAAAGAGCTCTGGTAATTCCTAATAATAGCAAGAAATGGGATTCCCCTTGGGACTTGTAAAAGCCCACCTTTCTAACAGTGAGAGTCACACAGTTCCAATGAAGAGAGCAGCTATTACTTTTTAGAAAACTAGGTATATTCTTTGCCTTATTAACAGAGTCCCCAAATTTAATATTATTAGAGTGGGTTTTTCAAACAAGCAGCTAGCTGAGATGTATGACTTCAAGAATACTTAGAATGCTTTCCTGTGATCTCCATCCTAACTGTGTGGTGCATATTCTCCATCCAGGGGCTTGGTGCCTAAAATTCTCTCCTACTTGAACTTAGTCTCCCTTGTCTAAGTGAAAAGGGAAATTGGTCCCTGGAAGGGGACCCTCACTGACCGTCATCAGTTGTTGACACCTCAATGGGAAGGGCATCCTTGGCTGTTTTTGAAAGAGCTCGTGTGAGTCACAGAATGGGAAGCCAGAGTGGAGGGCCATTGGTAACCTAAATTCAACCGTTTAAACTATGAGTTGGGGAAAGGGGGATTGAAAGGAGGGGCTGATAGACTGACAACTAACATAGCCTTTGAACAATTCTGACAGAGGCCAGTGTACACATAGCAGTTAGCTTGAAGCCAAAAAGAATCCCATTATTCAGAAAAAACTGCAAATCTCTAAACTACAGAGAAAATATTATCATATATATATATAATATGCATGTATGTGTATATGTATATATGTATATGTATGTACACATAGATTCATGGGATTATGTCTGATAGACAGAGTGCCTGAAGAGCATTGGACGGAGGTTCGTGACATTATACAGGAGGTATTGATCAAAACCATCCTCAAAAAAAAGAAATACAGAAAGGTAAAACGGTTGCCTGAGGAGGCCTTACAAATAGCTGAGAAAAGAAGAGAAGCAAAAGGCAAAGGAGAAAACGAAAGATATACATCTGAATGCAGAGTTCCAAAGAATAGCAAGGAGAGATAAGAAAGGCTTCCTACATGAACAATGCAAAGAAATAGAGGAAAACAATAGGAATGGGAGAGATCTATTCAAGAGAATTAGAGATACCAAGGGAATATTTCCTGCAAAGATAGGCACAATAAAGGGCAGAAGTGGTATGTACCTAACAGAAGCAGAAGAGATTAAGAAGAGGTGGCAAGAATAAACAGAAGAACTATACGAAAAAGATCTTCATGACTCAGATAACCACAATGGTGTGATCACTTACCTAACAGTCAGACATCCTGTAGTGCAAAGTCAAGTGGGCCTTAGGAAGCATCACTAAGAACAAAGCTAGTGGAGGTGATGGAATTCCAGCTGAGCTATTTCAAATCCTAAAAAAAAAATGGTGCTGTGAAAGTGCTGCACTCAATATGCCAGCAAATTTGAAAAACTCAGCAGTGGCCACAGGACTGTAAAAGGTCACTTTTCATTCCAATCGCAAAGAAAGGCAATGCGAAAGAATGTTCAAACTACAGCACAGTTGCACTCATCTCACACACTAGCAATGTAATGCTCAAAATTCTCCAAGCTAGGCTTCAACAGTACATGAACCAAGAAATTCCAGATGTTCAAGGTGGATTTAGAAAAGGCAGAAGAACCAGAGATCAAATTTCAACATCTGTTGGATCATAGAAAAATCAAGAGAATTACAGAAAAACACGTGCTTCATTGACTATGCTAAAACCTTTGACTGCGTGGATCACAACAAACTGGAAAATTCTTGAAGAGGTGGGAATACCAGACCACCTTACCAGCCTCCTGAGAAACCTGTATGCAGGTCAAGAAGCATCAGTTAGAACTGGACATGCAACAACAGACTGTTTCAAAATTGGAAAGGAGTACATCAAGATTGTATGTTGTCACTCTGCTTATCTAACATATATGCAGAGTACATTGTGCAAAATGGATGACGCATTTCCCTAGATGTGCTGGATGAAGCACAAGCTGGAATCAAGTTTGCTGGGAGAAATACCAATAACCTCAGGTATGCATATGACACCACCCTTATGCAGAAAGCAAAGAGGAAATAAAGAGCCTCCTGATGAAGGTGAAAGAGGAGAGTGAAAAATCTTGCTTAAAACTCAACATTCAAAAAACAAAGATCATAACATCCCGTCCCTCCACTTCATGGCAAATAAATGGGGAAACAGTGGGAAACAGTGACAGACTTTATTTTCTTGGACTTCAAAATCACTGCAGATGGTGACTATAGCCATGAAAATTAAAAGACACTTGCTCCTTGGAAGAAAAACTGTGACCAATCTAGACAGCATATTAAAAAGTAGAGACATGACTTTGCCAACAAAGGTCCATCTAGTCAAAGCTATTATTTTTCCTGTATGATGAAGAGTTGTATGGATGTGAGAGTTGGACCATAAAGAAGGCTGATCACCAAAGAATTGATGCTTTTGAACTGTGGTGTTGGAGGAGATTCTTGAGAGTCCCTTGGACAGCAAGGAGATCAAACAAGTCAATCCTAAAGGAAATCAATCCTGAGTGTTTCTTGGAAGGACTGATGCTGAAGCTGAAACTCCAATATTTTGGCCACCTGCTGCAAAGAGTTGACTCATTTGAAAAGACCCTGATGTTGGGAAAGATTGAAGGCAGAAGGAGAAGGGGATGACAGAGGATGAGATGGTTGGATGGCATCACCGAATCAATGGATATGAGTTTGAGTAAATTCTGGGAGTTGGTGATGGACAGGGAGGCCTGGCATGCTGCAGTCCATGGGGTCGCAAAGAATTAGACACGACTGAGCAACTGAACAAGAACAAATACGTATGTATGTGTGTCTATATGTACATATGTGCGTGTGCATTTACAAGTATGCTGCTGTTGCTGCTGCTAAGTCGCTTCAGTCATGTTCGACTCTGTGCGACCCCATAGATGGCAGCCCACCAGGCTCCGCTGTCCCTGGGATTCTCCAGGCAAGAATACTGGAGTGGGTTGCCATTTCCTTTTCCAGTGCATGAAAGGGAAAAGTGAAAGTGAAGTTGCTCAGTCGTGTCCGACTCTTAGTAACCCCATGGACTGTAGCCTACCAGGCTCCTCCGTCCATGGGATTTTCCAGGCAAGAGTACTGGAGTGGGGTGCCATTGCCTTCTCTGATTTACAAACATAGAGACATATGAAGACATATACAATCAATCCTTATTATTCTCAGAGTCCATATTTGCTAATTCACCTGATTACTACACTTTATTTGTAATCTCAAAGTCAACACTCATGGTTCTTTCGTAGTCATTTGTGGACATGGGCAGAGAAGCAAAAAAAAAAAAATTCAAGTTGCTGTACACACACTTTCCCAACTGAGATCAGAAAAGGCAATGCTCTGCTTTTTGGTTTCAATTCTCATATTGTCATACTGTAAACAAGGGTCCTTTTGCCATCTGTTTAACTAGTTTTTCAACTTTCTGTGCTTTTTGTTGGTGATTTCACTGTTTAAAATAGCCTCAGGTGTAATGTTGGAGTCCTGTCTAGTGTTCCTAAATGCAAGAAAACTGTGATGTGCCTTAGGAAGAAAATACGTTTTTAGGTACACTTTGTTCAGTAATGAGTTATAGTCCCATTGGCTGGGAATTTAATGTCAATGAATCAACAATAGATATTAAGTAAAACATCTTTAAGCAGAAATACATATAACAAAAACTTCTGTACTGATCACTTGTTGAAATGTTATGACCAGAGGCCTGCAGGCACCTAGCCTTGTATTTTCCCTAGGCACAATAGATCAGTATCACTAATTCGATGTTCACAGAAAACTTAAAGAAAACAAGTACTCCAAATGGTAAGAATTGGCCATATATACATTTTTATGTGGAAATAGTTTAAGATTCAAAAGAAGTTGCAAAAATATGAGCATCTGTGTGTATGCTTCATTCAGCTACCTCAAATGAATATCTTATTTTCAAAACAGGAAAAGTAATGTGGAAATAATGCTGTTAACTTAAGTACAGATGTTATTAGGACATCATCAGTTTTTATATGTACTTTATATATATATAATATTTCTATGAAATTTTATGACATGTAGATTCGTGTAACCATCACCACAAGGAAACTCCCACTTAAAAATCATACCGCCCCTCCTTACCCTAGCCCCTAACTCCTGGCATCCACTGATCTGTTCTCCATCATCAGCATTTTATTACTTTGAAAGTTTATATAAATAAAATTACAGTGTGTAGTCCTCTGATATTAGCTTTTTCACTCAGTCTAATGCCCTTGATGTCCATCCAAGTTGTTGAATCTATTAATGGTTCATTTCCTTTTTATTGTTGAGTATTACTCCATTGTATGGAGGTACTTCAGTCTGGTTACCCATTCACGCACTGATGAATACATTTAGGTCGTTTCCAGTTTGGGGTTATTACATATAAACCTGCTCACAGTGTCTTTTAAGGTCTAGTTAAAATTGGTTCAAACACTATTTCCAGTGTAGCAGGGAAAACCTTTATTTCTCCCCAGGGACAGCTGAGGTACAAGTTGCAACCTAGCACTTGAATTTCTACTAATTGCCTTTATCTCCAAGATTCTACTGATTTGTTGATTTGCTTTTCATATTTCTGGTATACTAGTTTTCTTCATTTCATGTTTCCCTACTCAGTACTGCAATACCTTTTTAGTCTTCAAAGTATTAATGCTACCTGCCACTGAAGGCTGTTTGTGAGGGGACTTGGCTGGAGGGTCCAGGCAATGGAAGAGGACTTTATCACTAAGAATGATAGTAGTAAGGTACATATCGCAGTCCTAAATGTCCTTGCATCATTTCTGCATGGAGGATGTTGAGTGGTCAAAGCTTTAATTACTGTCTGTCTCCACGCTTGCCTCTTTCCCCCTCTCTAAAGTGAAAGATGTCTTTGGACATACAGATGGGGACAGGGAGTGACGGATGTTCAGAAGGCAGTCAAATCGGATGGACACATATTAAGGACTCAATAATTGTTAGCTGAATAAAGTACCATTTAGAACTCTTAAGAGGACAGGAGATATAACAGGAATTTGGAGTTGCAAGTATGATCAGTTTTCATCCAAGAATCTTTTTGTCCAAAATTACATCATAATCCTTTCCTTCTTATTTCCATGCCCCTTTACAAATCCTTCTTACCTTTGTTCAGGTGGCACTGGTGGTAAAGAACCTGCCTACCAATTCAGGAGACATAAGAGGCGCAGGTTCGATCCCTGGGTTAGGAAGATCCCCTGGAGGAGGGCATGGCAATCTATTTCAATATTCTTGCCTAGAGAATCCCATGGACAGAGGAGCCTGGAGGGCTACAGTCCATGGGGTTACAAAGAGTCAGACACGACTGAAGCAACTGAGCATGCATTAGGAGAATTCTTGATAATGATACCTGAAATTCTTAGAAGTCACACAAGCATCTGTAATTTAATTTCTTGTATTATTTTTATGTAACTGTACATCTCTATACCATTGCTTTTTCAAAAAATATTATACCAAGAAAAACTGTTCTTGAGCTTTTATTCCATTCTTATCTCTTCTTGATGAAGTTATTTTTATATATTAGAATCCTCTAATACAAAATAGTAGGATTTCTCCATCTGTGTGTCCTGTCAGGATGCCTAGTCACTTGACACCTTTATTTTGATAAGTGCTGAGATTAGCTATTTATAATCTTTTTTTTTTCTCTCAGTCTTTCTTAGACAAATCAGCTAGAACAAAATAGGATATGAAATAAAATTTATATTTCAAAAAAAAAGAAAACAAAAGACAACACCAAAAAAAAAATCTTTTAACAGTTTTGTTACTCAATAACTAGAGTCAACAGCAAAAGTAATTTTGGATGAAATTGTGTATTAACCAGAAGTTTCCACTTTCTTCAAAATCATACTTTTAAAGGTTGCCTGTTGTTTAACTACACTTGCTATTATCGATATTCTTACATTTCCCAGGTATGTATAGAATGTATAGAGTGACTTTTGTGCTAAAGAATAACTACTGTATTTTGAGGGGCTCCAAAATCACTGCAGATGGTTCTGAAATTAAAAATGCTTACTCTTTGGAAGAAAAGGTTGCTTATTAAAAAAAAAGACACTTGCTATTATCAAAGCTATGGTTTTTCCTTAGTCATGTATGGATGTGAGGGTTGGACTATAAAGAAAGCTGAGCATCGAAGAATTGATGCTTTTGAATTGTGGTGTTGGAGAAGACTCTTGAGAGAAATTGGAAGGACTGATGCTTGAAGCTAAAACTCCAACAGTTGGCCACCTGATGTGAAGGAGCTGACTCTCTGGAGACCTGATGTGGGAAAGATGAAAGAAGTGCTTGGGAGCCTCTACCATCCCAGCTGAAGGGAGCAGTTGGCTCCTGGCTGAAGAGAAGAGAGAACCAGGTCTCTGCTCCAGAAGGTCTGAGGAGACAGACTCTACCTCCTGGAACCCCTCCCCCTCCGCCAGCAAAATAGACCATGACCGCTGGCTGGCCCAGGGCCTCTCTGACCATCTCGCTCACCCTGAGAGATTGGAAATCAATAGTACTTTGGATCCTTGGGGCCTATTTGGCCTGATCTTAGACAGAAAAGAACAGCAGTTAATTCTTCCCTTCTCTTGGGGAGAAACAAGCCAGGAAACCACAATTTGTCTTTTCTTCCCACTTCACAAGCCTATGGCTTACCCAAGTTAACTCTAGAAATGCTTGTTTATTCTAGAAAAGGAGATCCTTATACAATGTTCACACACTCCTTATTAAGTTTATTGTGAATTTTATTTGATGACAACTTGAATTTTTCTTTTCTTTTGTTTGGTCTCTACTGTGGATCTATGTCTATTTAGTACTTTTAAAAAATAGAAATGTCTATATGGTATAATCAACCCAAAGGTTTTATTTACAGTACCCATAAAATAAGAAGATTCTCCTTTTACGACTTAAGTTTAAAAGTTTTGAAAGTTGCATATACAGTATTGCTTAAATAACTTTAAAGTAAAGCAAAGGGGGGAAAATGTGCATGGAGAAAAAGAAGTTAATAAAGCCTATGAAACTCTTTGATAATTGTCTTTGGGGAGGGGCGGGTAGACTTCGGGTTAGTTTTTTTTCCTCTTTTGCTGTTTCTCCATTTTTCACTTTTTCTTTAATGAGCGTGTGTTTCCAAAGTTTCTGCCTCCCATTTGCTCTGTAAGTAATGACATTCATGTGCCCTTTTGACTCTCTTGTAATGTTTTGGAATTGCCCCCAGGTTCCTCCAAAGCCTGGTTTCTCACTGTTGCTGGGATAATGTGGGAAAGCCATGATTCAGATGAGGGTCCGACCTTACGCTTCTGTAGTTAAGAATGAGGGTGAGTGAGAGGCTGAGTCACAAAGTCGTTGAAAAAGGAGAAAAGTGATTCAGAAACGACCTAGATAGCTTCTATTGCTCACTTATAGCCCCTCCACATTTTAGCTTCAGTTCACATCTCATGTTTTCCCCCAAGGGGCTCGCACTACTGAGGTCAGCTCCACGCTTTCCAAGTCTTTGAAAGAAGCCGCATCACATCCTTAGTCCGAGAGTGTATACTGTTCTTTAACAGAATCCAGAGGCCTTTGGGGTCCAAATACATTTGCTTTATTGCCCATTTTCTGCCACTCCTGTTGCCTTCTGCCCTCTTTTACTAAAGAAAATATTTCATCCATGTATTCCTAAGAAAAAACATTAGAAAGATACAGACAAGAGCTCTAAGGTCAACTTCAGTGACTCGCTGCTGCAGTCACTGTGTTATGTCCAAGAACTGGATGTAAATACAAAAGATGGCTCATGCCTTCAATAAGATCAAGGTCTACAATTAAAATATCCTCTAGAAATAAGGTCTACAATGAAAAATCCTCCTTCAATAAGATCAAGGAAGATCAATTAAAATATCCTCTAGAAAGTGACACGAGGATAAACATAGGGGCTTTCAGAACACATGGGAAACCTAATTCAGCTAAAGTGAGGGCAGGGCCAGAGGAGACTTCCCAGAAGATGCAGAGAAAAGGAAAAATAAGAGTTTAGGGATAGGGAGATGAGAGTAGGCATTCTAAGCAGATGGAATGGCATGTTCAGAGACCAGAATTGAGAGAAAGATTGTGATTACTTCAGGATGGTGTGGATACTGCAAATAAAGAAAGAAGAGGGGAAAGACACAGCTGAAGACGTAGAGTAAGATCTACCACAGTATGCTAAGTGTAAGCAGATAAAAGATAGGACCCAATTTTGTACAGTTTTAAAGCTAGAAAAAAAAATCTTAGAATTTGATGTACCATCTTACAGCTCAAGATACTGAGCTCCAGAGAGGTCAAATGACTTGCACGGTGTCATACAGCTTGTTAAGGTGGAGTCGAGTCTAGAACACTCTTCACTCTTTCCACTCCCTCTCACTGACTCTCCCAAAAGGGAAATGACTGATCGAGCAACTTATCCCGTCCACCAGAACTACTGAGCCTGTGCTCTAGAGCCCGGGAGCAGCAACTACTGAGCCCACGTGTCCCAACTGCTGAAGCCCGAGCACCCTGGAGCCCTTGCTGCACAACAAGAAAAGTGACCACAATGAGAAGCCCTCACACTGGAACTAGAGAGTAGGCACCGCTCGCCACAACTAGAGGAAACCCTGCACAGCAACAAAGACCTAGCATAGCCAAAAATAAATACATAAATAAAAATTAAAAAAAAAAAGAATAAAGATCAGCTGTTCATGTGACAGTTATAAGGCCACATTTCCAAAATCAATGCAGTGTTTGAGATAGAAAGGAATGGGGTTTGGGCAAAGAATAAAAGGCGGGTTCAGCAGGACAGGGATCCAGTTCTTACGGTATCTTCTGCTCCAGCTTTCTGTCCAAATGAACTCAACCCGTCCCATCCCCCTGACCTTCCTACGTGCCTTTGATCTCTCCTCATCTCCTTTTTCATCCTTCCCTTCCCATTGCTCTCAGTCTCCTTTGCTCTGTCCTAAACAGTGGACAGACACACTAGGAATTAAGTACTGAAGAAGTGGTTAGAATCATCAAGAGGAAACTCAAAATGTCCCTTTCTTTTCTCAATTTGAACTCTTAAGCTCAAAATTAACCTTATCCTGACCACTCTGCCATCATGCAGTGGAAACGCCAACAGTGCTGGGTAAAACCCATGATCAATGCAGCTGAGGGTTTGATCATCAGTCCCCTTGATCCTCCCACCAGAGATGAAAGGCCATCCCAACACTAAGCAGACCAGAATTCCAGTTTATTCTGAGCCATCTAGGTGGGGTGAGTGGAAAGAAACACTTAGAAGTTAGCCACTCCCAGCCCACTGGCCTCCGGCTGCTGGGCCTTGCTGAGCAATGCCAGAGAGGCTGAAGCCGCTACACCCCCTCCAGGGCCAGCCTGGACTTCCAGGATGAACTAGTCGGGGGAAGAGAGGCAGCATCCGCCTTATCCCTCTGCCCTTTTGAACTTGTTTGGTTGCCAGCAGGAAGGCCGCCAGGGGATCAGGGCACCTCGAGAACGGAGAAGATGACGCTCCTTGGGAGGGAGTCTCTCTGTCTTTGCATGATATATCGGCCTGCGGAAGCCAATCTGACTTGCAGATAAAGTGCATTTGTTCTATCCAGCTCGGAGCTGACAAGAGGAGGGTTGCTGGCGGGATGGTTTCCGGCCTATTCATCCTTCTTCTGGTAAAACCACCTCTTAGGGGAAGGCGTCTAGATTGTTTCCTCTTCTCTGGGGCTTCTGGGCACCTGCTGGCTGTGGGGGCCTTCTGCTCGCTCCAAAGGGCCTCAGTCCCCACTGGGACTTTTGCCCGCAGCCACCTGAGCCACACCAGGTTTCTAGCAGCAGGCCTGTTGACAGAGAGCAAATGACTGATGAGACGAGAGGATCTCTTCCTCGTCCAGGAGGAAGATGAAAGCAGCATGGGGCTCAAATCCCATGGTGGGGATGTCTGCTCAGGCTGGCAGCATGGGTGGGCCCCAGTGGAGGGTGGGGAAGGAATGTGCCAGAGAAGGCGACTGGAGGAGGGGCACTCGTGAGGTGGGAGGGGTGTTTTCAAAGTCCACAATCCATCACTTTCAAAGCCCAGCACTCTCAAAGTCTACAAATCGACCAGGAAAATTGACTCATTTATTTCCTGATCTGACACTTACAGCATTAACTCTTGGGTGTTCCTACGTTTGCATCCATGAAGTGGCCCAATAAACATGCCATTCTTTCGTATACCACTCTGGTTTTACTTTATGTAAGTTCATATTTGAGGATCACATGCTTCATCCTTTGGTAATTCTATAAAGACTACTGAGTGCCCACTGTCTGCAGCATCTGAGGACACAGAGACGAGGGAGTTCAGGCCCTATGCTTGAAGAGTCCACGGTCCAGAAGGAAGAAAGAATGAGTAAATGAACACCTTGAACTGCAGCAGGATAAAGACCTTAAGCAGGTGTTGAGTCAAATTCTTTGGCACTTAGGGTAAACTAGAGACGGTTCAGAAAAGATAATACTGGAACTTTAGAGGAAAGGATGAGTAGGCAGAGAGAACAAAGTCGAAAGCAGATGGGCTTGAATGGTGAGGTACTGTAGAAAGTGGAAAGTGAAAGTGAAGTTGCTCAGTCGTGCACGACTCTTGGTGACCCTATGGACTATTGTAGCCTACCAAGCTCCTCTGTCCATGGGATTTTCCAGGCAAGAATACTGGAGTGGGTTGCCATTTCCTTCTCCAGGGGATCTTGCCGACCCAGGGATCGAAGCCGGGTCTCCCGCATTGTAGGTAGACGCTTTTACCAGAAAGAGCAAGTTAGCCAAGATGGGTGGTCAGGCTCTCTCCCCCCACGGCCTCTTGCTCTTACCCCACCTTTCATAAGTAATGATTTTGTAACAGCTGAGAGCATTTACAGCACTGTGCACGCTCATCACCAGGTACCTGCTTGGTCGTGGGCTACCGTGTGTGGTACACATACATGAGCTCCACCTAAGAAAGTGGCGGCATTTACTGCTGCTTCACGGTTGTGGCCGTTGGGTCAGCCACGAGAGGAGAGAATATAGCGTCTGCTGCTGAGAGGGTTAACAGCCTCTGTGGGGAGGCCAGAGGTCTCCCTCTTTTTTTAAAATTTTTATTTATTTTATTTATTTCTTTTATTGTAGAAGGAAATAAACTGCACATAGCAGGCATTTTTTTTTCCTTCTCTACACAAAATTAAAGGAGGTTTTCTTCTAATCCTGTGTTATCATGGTGACACCTGGTTCCCCCTGAACTTAACTTTATCTCAAACCCTGAGCTAACCAAAGCATTTTTCTTATGGAAATGTTTTCTTAAGCTATTTAATGAACTAGTATTTACTTGGAAATCTGTCTTTCTTTAAGATTCCTGTCAATTGTTTTATGGCCCTGGATGACTCACCTTGTGCCAATGCTATCTCAAAATGGATGTTGTGGGTGAGGGGTCTGGTACAACTCTCTCAGTTTTGAAGCATTTCCTTTCTCTAATTAGCAGCTTGCTAATAGGTTTGTGTGTGTGTGTGTGTGTGTGTGTGTGTGTGTGTGTGTGTGTGTGTGTTAGTCACTCAGCTGTGTCCGACTCTCTGTGACCCCATGGACTGCAGCCCGCCAGGCTCCTCTGTCCATGGAATTCTCCAGGCAAGAGTACTGGAGTGGGTTGCCATTTCATTCTCCAAAGTGAATTTTAGTAGTAGTAGTCTAGTCGTAACTAGCAAGGGGGCACTCTTTCTGTCCCCTTTTGCTATCTATGTCAGAAGCTTTCTTGATCTCTTTTATACTTTAATAAAACTTTATCACACAAAAACTTCGAGTGTTCAAGCCTCATCTCTGGCCCCAATTGAATTCCTCTCCTCCAGCGTCACCCACTGGTCACAGCAGCAAACTTTAACCGCCATGGCTACTGTGTCCGCCAGGAGAGAGGCTGTGTTATGGCCGCTGCGCCAGCTGAGAGAGAGTAAAAATGTCTGCAGTTCATACAGCCCCTCAAGTCTTCTTCCAACGTCTTAGACTTGCCTACCCTGGGTTCAGCGAAGGGTGCGCACAGTGAAACACAGCAAGACAATTGGCATCACGAACAGGATCAGCAAGACAGGTATGCTCAAGAGATGTGGCAAGTCCATTTAGACCAAAGCAAAGATTTCTCATGAAGCTGCACTGGGAAATGGCTCTAGAGAGGAAAATTAGGAAACCTTCCCCCCATGGAGGTGGTGTGTGTTATGGTGCTGCCATTTGTATTTTGTCTTATTGGCCAGAGCTTTCCAAAGTTTTCAAATGTGAAGATCCCTTTTTGGACATCAAAAAGTTAGCAAATTGGGAGAAAACTTGAGAGGTCTTTTTGTTTAAACAAAAGGAGGCTGACTGACATGAATTGGGATCCTTAGAGCTGTTGGTGAATTTATCTAAGTGCCACAATTAATACCAGGAATGTGGTGAGAGCTTAATATATGTTTGACAAAGATAATGAAGGCAGCTTCTTTCCACAAAGCTCCATATCTAAAGGATGTATTCATTCCCTCTGGCTGCTGTACCAAATTACAAACTGGATGGTTTAAAACTAAAGAAAGGGGCTCTCTCACAGTTCTGATGGATACAAGTCTAAATTGAAGGTGCCAGAACAGGGTTGTCTCCTTCTGAATACTCTGAGGAAAAATCTGTTCATGCTTCTCTCCAAGCTTCTGGTGGGCACCAGCAACCCATGGCATTCCTCAGTTTGTAACAATGTCACTCCAATCTCTGCATCTTCATGTAGTTCTTCTTGTTGTCTGTGTCTTTACTTCTGTTTCTTATAGGAAAATTATCATGGGATTAATGGCCCAGCCAGATGATCCAGGATAATATTATCTTGAGATACTTAACTTAATTACACCTGCAAAAATCCTCTTTCCAAGTAAGTTCACTTTCACAAGTTCTAGGGGTTAGGATAAGGACTCAACTATCCCAATGGTTGGGAGACCACCATTTAACCCACTACAAGGGAGTCTGGGAGAGTGTGAGCCACCTTAACTGGGCCATTGGGTGCCACAACTCTGTCACCTGTGACTCAAGTCCTCCAGACTAGGAGAGACATGAAGAACAACCAGGTGAAAAGAGTTATGCAGTCCATGCCCCTGCCTCCAGGACCAGGGGGTTCTGAGCACAAATGACTCCAACTTTTACCCATGTGACAGAAGTTCCATGAGAGAAGGGATCACGTCTCAGGCTCAGCACTGAGTCCCTCAATCCTAGCCTGATGCATTGTAAGCATTCACCATTTTTTAACAAATAAATGATTCAATATAAAAAGAAGTATCACCACTGAACTTGCTCATCCAAATATTTCATGTCACCTTATAGTCCACATAAAAGCTAATTTTATTTTTATGCAGCAACCCTAGAGCCTCCAAGTGACTGTCAAGATAGGGTACAATACAGGTAAGCCCTGCAATTTCTAGGAAATCAGACAAATTCTTTAAAATATAGCTATTGTCTTCAGAACAGCAGATCACTGGGAAATAAAAAGATTTTTATCACACAAAATTAGCCCAATGGGCCTATCTCTAGTGCCAGTTTAGAGGATGCTGGAAATGATTAAACATCTCTTTGCTGGTCAGAACAAGGAACTGACATATTTTCTAGAAACTGATTTCTAGAGATTTTCTAGAAACTCTGGAGAGTCTCTAATCTGAAAGACAGTAGGGATAGCAGAAAGATTTACTCTTCCTTCTTAGTCTGATAGCTAGTAGTCATACATGGCTACTGAGCACTTGAAATATGACTAATCTGAATTGATATGAAATGTAAATACAAAATGCACATCAGATTTTTAAAGCTTATTATGAAAAGAATGGAAAATATATCACTAATAAAATTTCATCTTAGTTATAGGTAAAAATAATAATAATCACTAATCACTAATAAAATTTCATCTTAGTTATAGGTAAAAATAATAATATTTGGATATATTGAGTAAAACAAACTTCATTATTAAAAGTAATGTTACCTATTGCTTTTTACTTTTTTACTCTGGCTATCAGAAAATCTGAAATTACATATGCAGCTTGCATTTGTAGCTTCCATTATATTTCTTTTGGAGAGTTCTGGTCTAGAGCATTGTGAATTCTGAGGCTGGAATGAGACTGTATGGGAAACAACTCTAATGTAAGCCTGGTTCCTTTCACCTGCTCCAGTATGGTCCTAGGTGAGGAACTTGTCTTTTCCAGGTTCAGTAGTCAATGCAGATCAACACGGAAACTTCCCAACTACTCTCTGTGCCTTCACTCTCACTTCCAGTTCTTGCCCATGAAACGGCCACAGACATCTTTCTAAAGCACAACTCTGACCATACTTTAAAAGCTGTGGTGCTGCACATGACCAACAGAGAAGCTTTTAAATTAGTCTGGCGGATAAGACCTCTACAGTCTTTTTTTCAGTATTCACTGCTAGGTATCCCAAGGCAGGTCATGCTGAACTACTAATTTTTCCCCGAACATAATGATAGCAACACATTGAGAGCTTACTGTGTGCTGGTGATTCATTTAATCACTGCAAACAACTCTTTGGAGGTAGATTTCTCATTTCACAGAAAAAGCAACTGAAGTAGTAACAATGATGGGGATTTAAGTTTTACATGGCAGAATTTAAACCAAGCAATCTACCCCAGAGTCTGTGTTTTTAACCACCAAACTATTGTTCCCTCTGCTGTTTCTAACCTTGTCAGTCCAACTCACACATATGCAGGCTTTAATATCCAGATCAACTATCTTATCTGCTATAAAAACTTCATCACACCCACAGGAAATTGCACAATTTCTCCTCTCAGCAAGTGTGTGTCACATTCTTTTATTACTGCGAACAGTTGGATTCTTCTACCCTCTTGCCCTCTAGATAACATTGGCCCATACCTCCAGTTTTTCAGGCAATGGAAATCTAAAACCTTTCTCCCATATTTCTCTACATGAAGACTTTCATGTTCATAATCAACTCAATCTCTGGATTCCTGTTACTGTGTTTGTTGTCTTTGTTCCTGACGGTCTTAATCCAAACAGGAACCCAGGCTGTGTCTCCAATTTTTACAAAAAATATCCCTTCCTTAAAGTATGTGTATTTAAACCAACTTAATGAATGTCTGGGCATCATGGTTAGGAATTACATTACACTATTCTGAAAAACATATGACTATTTTGTAATATTTACTTCTGTTTTTAAATTTTATTTTAGATGCCAAAGAGCTACTTACAGTCCCTTTGAGTATCTGGGCTTTTCCTATCTCATTGTTGTTCCTTTCCTCCCTCTTCTATGCTAAGCTCTCTATTCATTCACCTCCATCTTCCCAACCTCCACTAATTTTTTAAAGGAGGAATTCACATTTTCTCATGCAGAAGAGCTTTTGATTGTTTGTTTTTCACTCAAGGTATCTTCTATCTAAAGGAACTTAATTTGTCAAATGGAGTTCACTCTAGACTGAGAGATACTTGGGTAATAGCTGTTAAAGTAATAAAAATTTCACTGCACTAGAGAAGTGTTTCTTTATACATCTGCCTCGCATGCCATGTTTGATTGTATGTCTCCAGAACCAAAGTAGGTGTCCAGTAAATATTTGTTGTGGAATGAGCTAACAGTTTCTTAATTAGAAATATCCTACTAGACAGCCAAGTGGCCTCTTTATAAATGCAAACCAAAAATTTTTGTGATCACTAGTTCTGCAGAGAGCTGAATTCCCACTCTATGGGAAATCCTTTTGTAAGACAAAGAGAAGTTGAGTCACATGTGATTCCTGAACTCTGTAGGGCTTCTCATCCCCAGGAGGGGATGACAACCACATTGCTCAGGAAGTAAACTGTTCGCTTTATGATCTTCTTTGTCTCAAACTCAACGACTGTATTTCCTAAGGTCAGTAAATGTTAATGAAAACTAGTTTGTATGGATCCATTTTAATGGCCAAAACATTTGCTTCTATTGAGAATGTTTAGATTTCTTCAAAGATATATTTACTATGGGATGTTTATAAATACAGAAAATTACAAAGAATAATACAACAAAAATTTATTTAACCACCATCTGGATTTCTTTAATGTTATCACTGTTGCCATGCTTCATTCAGATCTTTTTTAAAGGAAGTAAAGCATTACAGATAAAGCTGAATTTTTATTATAGCTTTACCTAATTATAAATACAATTATAAAAATTATTATTGTCCTTCTTGTCCATGTTTTCTACTTTAATGACAGTAATGTTATGTGTGCCTAGAAAAGAGAAATGTTTATAAATGCTTTACATGCATTTGTGTACTTCAGCCTTTTTATATGTGCTCTTTGGCAGTGACATAATATTTTTCAAATCTTCTACATCATTGATAACTTTGTATTTATTATTGTTAAGAGAAATATATAAAAATCTCCTTCTATAATTTTGTATTAGTTAATTTCTCCTCATAATCTTTCTTATATTGAGACTCAATGTTTAGATACATACGGAGTCTGAATTTAATATATTCCCACTAAATTATTCTTTTATTATTAAATGATCACTTCACCCCTGGTGATACTTTTGCTTTAAATTCTATCTTAATATTGTAAAAACATAATACTTAATATAACACAGCCCCACTCATCAGCAGAAAATTGGATTAAAGATTTACTAAGTATGGCCTTGCCTACCAGAGCAAGACCCATTTGACCCACAGCCAGTCCCTCCCATCAGGAAGCTTCCAAGTCTCTTATCCTCAACCAAGAGGGCAGACAGAGTGAAAACCACAATCACAGAAAACTAATCAAACCAAGTACATGGATCACAGCCTTGTCTAACTCAATGAAACTATGAGCCATGCCATGTGGGGCCATCCAAGACAGATCATGGTGGAGAGTTCTGACAAAACTTGGTCCACTGAGGAAGGGAATGGCAAACCATTTCAGCATTCTTGCCTAGAGAACCCCATGAACAGTATGAAAAGGCAAAGAGAAATGAAACTGAAAGGTGAACTTCCCACATTGGTAGGTGGCCAGCATGCCACTGGAGAAGAGCAGAGAAATAGCTCCAGAAGGAATGAAGAGGCTGAGCCAAAGCAGAAAAAACTCCCAGTGGTGGATGTGTCTGGTGGTGAAAGTAGAGTCTGATGCTATAAAGAACAATATTGCATAAGAACCTGGAATGTTAGGTCCATGAATCAAGGTAAATTGGAAGTGGTCAAGCAAGAGATGGCAAGAGTGAGCATTGACATTTTAGGAATCGGTGAACTACAATGGACTGCAATGGGCAAATTTAATTCAGATGTCCATTATATCTACTATTGTGGGCAAGAATCCCTTAGAAGAAATGGAGTAGCCCTTATAGTCAACAAAAGAGTCCGAAATACAGTACTTGGGCGCAATCTCAAAAAATGACAGAATGATATTAGTTTGTTTCAAAGGCAAATCATTCAATATCATAGTAATCCTAGTCTATTCCCCAACCACTAATGCCAAAAAACCTGAATTGAATGGTTCTACGAAGACCTACAAGACTTTCTACTCTAACACCAAAATAAAGACGTCCTTTTCATCATAGGGAACTGGAATGCAAATTAGGAAGTCAAGAGATACCTGGAGTATCAGGCAAGGTTGGCCTTGGAGTACAAAATGAAGTAGGGCAAAGGCTAACAGAGTTTTGCCAAGATACTGCACTGGTCATAGAAAACCCTCTCTTCCAACAACACAAGAGATGACTCTACACGTGGACATCACAGATGGTCAAAGCCAAAATCAGATTGATTATATTCTTTGCAGCCGAGTATAGAGAAGCTCTATAAAGTTAGCAAACACAAGACTGGGGCCTGACTGTGGCTCAGATCATGAACTGCTTATTGCAAAATTCAGACTTAAATTGAAGAAAGTAGGGAAAAACACTAGGCCATCAAGTAAGACCTAAATCAAGCCCCTTGTGATTATACAATGGAAGTGATAAATAGATTCAAGGAATTAGATCTGATAGACAGTGTCTGAAGGAAAAAGGGCAGAAGTTGTAACATTGTACAGGAGACAGTGATCAAGACCATCCCCAAGAAAAAGAAATGCAAAAATGCAAAATGGTTGCCTGAAGAGGGCTTACAAATAGCTGAGAAAACAAGGGAAGCTAAAGGCAAAGGAGAAAAGGAAAGATATGCCCATGTGAATGCAGAGTTTCAAAGAATAGCAAAAAAAGATAAGAAAGCTGGAATCAAAATTGCCAGGAGAAATATCAATAACCTCAGATATGCAGATGACACCACCCTTATGGCAGAAAGTGAAGAGGAACTAAAGAGCCTCTTGATGAAGGTGAAAGAGAAGAGTGAAAAAGCTGGCTTAAAACTCACCAGTCAAAAAATGAAGACCATGGCATCTGCTCCCATCACTTCATAGTAAATAGATGGGGAAACAATGGAAACAGTGACAGACTTTATTTTCTTGAGCTCCAAAATTACTGCAGATGGTAACTGTGGACACGAAATTAAAAGATACTTACTCCTTGTCAGAAAAGTGATGACAAACCTACACAGCATGTTAAAAAGCAGAGACATTACTTTCCCAAGAAAGGTCCATACAGTCAAAGCTATGGTTTTTCCAGTAGTCATGTACAGATGTAAGAGTTGAACCATAAAGAAGGCTGAACAGCAAAAAATTGATGCTTTTGATCTGTGACATTGGAGAAGACTCTTGAGAGCCCCTTGGATTGCAAGAAGATCAAAATAGTCAATCCTAAAGAAATAAACCCTGAATAATCATTGAAAGGATTGATGCTTAAGCTGAAACTCCAATAATTTGGCCACCTGATGTAATCAGCCAACTCATTGGTAAAGACCTTGATGCTGGGAAAGATTGTTGGCAGGAGGAGAAGGGGACAACAGAGGATGAGATGTTTGGATGGCATCACTGACTCAATGGACATGAGTTTGACCAAACTCTGGGAGATGGTAAAAGACAGGGAAGCCTGGTGTCCTGCAGTCCGTGGGGTCACAAAGAGTCAGACATAATTGAGCAGCTGAGTTCAGTTCAGTTTAATTGCTCAGTTGTGTCTGACTCTTCACCACCCCAGTTCTGCAGCACTCCAGGCCTCCCTGTCCATCACCAACTACTCCCGGAGCTTGCTCAAACTCAAGTCCATCAAGTCGGTGATGCCATCCAACCATCTCATCTTCTGTTGTCCCCTTCTCCCCCTGCCTTCAATCTTCCCCATAATCAGGGTCTTTCCAATGAGTCAGTTCTTTGCATCAGGTGGCCAAATTATTGGAGCTTCAGCATCAGTCCTTCCAATAAACATTCAGGACTGATTTCCTTTGGGATGGACTGGTTGGATCTCCTTGCAGTCCGAGGGACTCTCAAGAGTCTTCTCCAACACCACAGTTCAAAAGCATCAGTTCTTCAGTGCTCAGTTTTCTTTATGGTCCAACTTTCACATCCATACATGACGACTGGAAAAACCATAGCTTTGACTAGATGCACCTTTGTTGGCAAAGTAACATCTCTGCCTTTTAATGTGCTGTCTAGGTTGGTCATAGCTTCCAAGAAGCAAGCATCTTTTAATTTCATGACAGCAGTCACTTTATTTTTGGAGCCCCCCAAAATAAAGTCTGTCACTGTTTCATTGTTTCCCCATCTATTTGCCATGAACCGATGGAACCAGATGCCATGGTCTTAGTTTTCTGAATGCTGAGCTTTAAGCCAACTTTTTCACTCTCCTCTTTCACTTTCATCGAGAGGCTCTTTAGTTCTTCTTTGCTTTCTGCCATAAGGGTGGTGTCATCTGCGTATCTGAGGTTATTGATATTTCTCCTGGCAATCTTGACCAGCTTGGGCTTCTTCCAGCCTGGCATTTTGCATGATGTACTCTGCATAAAAGTTAAATAAGCAGGGTGACAATATATAGCCTTGACGTACTCCTTTCCCGATTTGGAACCAGTCTGTTGTTCCATGTCCAGTTCTAACTGTTGCTTCTTGACCTGCATACAGATTTCTCAGTAGGCAGGTCAGGTGGTCTGGTATTCCCATCCAAGAATTTTCCACAGTTTGTTGTGATCTACACAGTTAAAGGCTTTGGCATAGTCAATAAAGCAGAAATAGATGTTTTTCTGGAACACTTGTGTTTTCAATGATCCAACGGATATTGACAATTTGATCTCTGGTTCCTCTGCCTTTTCTAAATCCAGCTTGAACATCAGAAATTTCACAGTTCACATACTGTTGAAATCTGGCTTGGAGAATTTTGAGCATTACTTTGCTAGCATGTGAGATAAGTGCAATTGTGCGATAGTTTTAACATTTTTTGGCATTGCCTTTCTTTGGGATTGGAATGAAAACTGACCTTTTCCAGTCCTGTGGCCACTGCTAAGTTTCCAGATTTTCTGGCATATTGAGTACAGTACTTTAACAGCATCATCATTTAGGGTTTGAAATGGCTCAAATGGAATTCTATCACTTTCACTAGCTTTGTTCTTAGTCATTCTTCCTAAGGCCCACTTGACTTTGCATTCCAGGACATCTGGCTCTAGATGAGTGATCACACCATCATGGTTATCTGGGTCATGAAGATCTTTTTTGTATAGTTCTTCTGTGTATTCTTGCCACCTCTTCTTAATCTCTTCTGCTTCTGTTAGGTCCATACCATTTCTGTCCTTTACTGTGCCCATCTTTGCAGGAAATGTTCCCTTGGTATCTCTGATTTTCTTAAAAGAGATCGCTAGTCTTTCCTCTTCCATTGTTTTCCTCTATTTCTTTGCATTGTTCACATAGGAAGGCTTTCTTTCCTCTCCTTGCTATTCTTTGGAGTTCTGCATTCAAATGAGTATATTTTTCCTTTTCTCCTTTGCCTTTAGCTTCCCTTCTTTTCTCAGCTATTTGTAAGGCCTTCTCAGGCAACCATTTTGCTTTTTTGCATTTCTTTTTCTTAGGGATGGTCTTGATCACTGCCTCCTGTACAATGTCACGAACCTCTGTCCATAGTTCTTCAGGCACTCTGTCTATCAGATCTAATTCCTTGAATCTATTTGTCATTTCCACTGTATAACCATAAGGGATTTGATTTAGGTCATAATGAATGATATAGTGGTTTTCCCTACTTTCTTCAATTTTGGCAATAAGCAGTTTATGATGTGAGCCACAGTCAACTCCCAGTCTTGTTCTTCTGACTGTGTAGAGCTTCTCCATTTTTGGCTGCAAAGAATGTAATCAATCTGATTTCTGTATTGACTATCTGGTGATATCCATGTGTAGAGTCGTCTCTTGTGTTGTTGGAAGAGAGGGTTTTCTATGACCAGTGCAGTATCTTGGCAAAACTCTGTTAGCCTTTTCCTGCTTCACTTTGTACTCCAAAGCCAACCTTGCCTGATACTCCAGGTATGTCTTGACTTCCTACTTTTGCATTCCAGTCCCCTATGGTGAAAAGGACATCTTTACTTTGGTGTTAAGAGTAGAAAGTCTTGTAGGTCTTTGTAGAACCATTCAATTTTAGGTTTTTCGGCATTAGTGGTTGGGGAATAGATTAGGATTACTATGATATTGAACGAAAAACAACAATATAACTTTAAAATCAATATACTATAATTTAATATATAATATTATAATACTCTAATACTATGTTTAATATCTATTGATACTAATATTATAATCTCTCTCTTTTTTGCTCCCTAATTGCTTGGCATATTTTTTTCATTCCACTACTTTCTTTTGTTTTGACCCATGCTGCTGCTAAGCTGCTAAGTTGCTTCAGTCGTGCCTGACTCTGTGCGACCCCATAGACAGCAGCCCACTAGGCTCCGCCATCCCTGGGATTCTCAAGGCAGGAACACTAGAGTGGGTTGCCATTTCCTTCCCCAATGCATGAAAGTGAAGTCGCTCAGTCGTGTCCGACTCTTAGTGACCCCATGGACTGCAACCTACCAGGCTCCTCCATCCATGGGATTCTCCAGGCAAGAGTACTGGAGTGGGGTGCCATTGCCATACTTCCTTCTTATCTATTATTTCTTTTTAAATTTCTATTACTTTTCTTTCTTTTGCTTTTTAAAATTATTTTTCTTTTATTAGCTTCTTAAGCTGAATATTTTTTCAGTCTTCTTTATAGTGAGCATGAACTTCTATTGGCCAGGCTGCTCTCTCTTCTTTCTGAAAGAACATCCACCTTCTTTGGGAGAGCTTTATATCTGCTCTTACTTCTCCAAGAAGTGTTCTGAATAGGAGCTAGAATGAATCTGTTTCTCTCGTGGTTGAGATTGGCCAAAAGGCAGGAATCTGACTCAAGCTAGACCAGAGACCTGTTCAGGATTATTCAAATTGGAGCTGAAGAAAATGTTTAAGGGGAGTTTGGGGCAGAAGTAGGAATGATTTGGAGGGAGCCTTTCTTTATGGTGGGAAAGGTGAAAACTTGATGCAACATCTGCCACTCCATGGAGAAATTCACTCTGCAGTAGGCTGGAATGAAGCTGACCCACAGGTGGAGACAAGGACAGGACAAATACAGGGATATCCTGGGAAAACCGACCCCTCCTTAGCAATGCCCATTCTTCCCATTTGTGGACCAATAAATATCTCTCATAGTTCTGGCTGGTTCAAATTGGACTTGCTTTCATCCAAAAGACTCCTGAATAATATTTCTTTGATTGAGGGAAAATAAGTGTGTGATTGGGAATATGAATACAGCTTTTGCTGAATTCTTTAAATTTTGTTATGAACTGTTTGCATTAGTGTTAATTTCCAAATATTTGATCGATCTATTTAAGAGAGTACTTTACTCCCCAAATGTATAGTTTCCTCTGTTTTTGTCTTTTAAAATGTATGCCATTAGTTTCTAATTTTGTTGCCTTGTAGATAAAGAATATAGCCCACCAAAGTTATTTTTACTTGGTATATATTGGGATTTTCATCATGATCTGAAATAAGATGATTTTTTATAAATGTTCTATAGGTGTATTTTTTGATGGCAGGGCACAAAGTTAAATTGATAACTTTTAATAATATTAGTAAAAAGTATATTATTAGTTAATAATATTTTATTAATTAAATACTTGATAATATTTAAAATTATGTTTAGTTTACTTAATCCATCAACTTCTAATAGTGTATATTAAACTTATTTGTTATTATTGTGTTTTCTGGTGATTTTGAACAGCATATATAAATTTTTTTTCTGATTTATTTTTGCATGTGTTTTTTGGTTATATTTCAATATTGTTAAGTTCAAAACCTCTTCATGAATGTAATATTTTTTTGTTTATTTAAAGCTTATCAACATGAAATGATTTGTGTTCCATTTAATGTTTTTGAAGTTAATTTTAATTTGCCTATGATGGATAATTTTAAATTAATTAATTTCGGTTTATCATTGTCTTTTTCTCCCCTTTAGTTACATTTACCAACTTTTTATTATTGTATTTTTAGCCGTACATAATGGTTAATTTTATGTGTCAAATGAGCCACAGTGCCCAGATATTTGGTCAAATAGTACTCCAGATTTTTCTGTCAAGATGGTTTTTTGAATGAGATCAATATTTAAATCATGAACTTTGAGTAAAGTAGATTGCCCTTCATAATGCAAGTAGACTTCCTCCAATCAGCTGAAGGCTTTTATAAAACAAAAGTGACCTTCCCTGAGCACGAAGGAATCAGGCCAGCAGACAGCCTTCAGGCTAGTACTGCAGTATGGGCTCTTCCCTAGGTCTCCAGCCTGCCAGCTTACCCAGACAAGACCACCAAGGTTACATAAGTACAAGAGCCAATTCCCTAAAACAAATCAATCTTTCTCCATCTTTCTACCTATTGTTAAGTGTACAGCATAATGATCTGACTTATACACACTATAAAATGATTATCATAATCATTTTTATGATATGTATATCATAATAGGTTTAGTGAACATCTATCATCTCACATAGATATAATATTTAAGAAATAGAAAGCAAATTTTTTGTGTGTGATGAGAATTCTTAGGATTTGATATCTTAATTTTCATATATAACTATGGCAGTATTGATTATATTTATCATATTGTATAGTACATCCCTAGTACTTATTTATCTTATAATTGCAACTTTTGACTGCTTTCATCCTACTCTTCCTCCCCTGGCTCCTCTCCTCTGGTACCCAGAAATCTGATCTCTTTTTCTATGAGTTTGTTTGCTTGTATTTGAAGGATAATTAACCTACAACTCTATATTAGCTCCTGTTATAGGTATTTCTATGCATTTCAAAATGATCACCACGGTCAGTTTAGTTACAGTATCTCACTGTGTTTCTGCTGTTGTTGTTCTCTAGTCATTAAGTCATGTCCAGCTGCTTGCGACCCCATGAACTACCTCATACCAGGCTTCCCAGGCGTCCCTTCACTATCTTCTGAAGTTTGCTCAAATTCATGTCCAATACGTCACTATATAAAGATTTTATGTACTTACTGACTGTATTTCCCACACTGTACATTATGGTACTGGCACAGAAACAGACACACAGATCAGTGCGGCAGAACAGAGAGCCCAGAACAGAGCGCACATGGATGTGTGCAATTAATCTATGACAGAGGAGGCAAGCATATACAGTGGGAAAAGAAAGCCTCTTCAATAAATGGTGTTGGGAAAACTGAACAGCAAAATATAAAAGAGTCAAACTGGACTATTCTCTCACACCATGCACGAAAATAAATCCAAAATGGATTAAAGATTTAAATGTAAGACCTAAAATCATAACACTTCTGGAAGAAAACATAGGCACTAAGCTCTTTGATATCAGTCTTGGTATTTCAGATATCTCTTCTCAGGCAAGGGAACGAAAAGCAAAATTAAGCAAATGGGAAAAAATCAAACTTAAAAGTTTTTGCACGGCAAAGGAAACAGCAATACAAAAAAGGCCACTTACTAAATGGGAGAAGATATTTGCAATTAACACATCTGATTTAGGATTAATATCTGAAATATACAAAGAACTCATACAACTCAACAACAACAACAACAAAAAACAACCTGCTTAATAAATGGGCAGAGGATCTGAATAGATGTTTTTCCAAAGAAAACATTCAGATGGCCAACAGGGACATGAAAACATGTTCAACATCACTAATCATCAGGAAAATGCAAATCAAAACCACAGTGAACTATCTCTTCACACCTGTCGGAATGGCTATTATCAAAAAGACAATAAATAACAAGTTTTGGCAAGCATGTAGAGAAAAGTGAAGCCTCATGTTCTATTGGTGGGAATGTAAAGTGGTGCAGACTCTATGGGAAACAGTATAGAGGTTCCTCAAAAAATTAAAAATAGAACTACCATATGATCCAGTAATTCCACTTCTGGATATTTATCTAAAGAAAAGATATACACACCCTATGATCATTGCAGCATCATTTCCAATAGACAAAATATGAAAAAAACCTAAGTGCCCATCGAATAGATGAATGGATAAAGAAGATGCATATACTACAATGCAATGTTGTTGTTTAGGCACTAAGTCATGTCCAACTCTTTTGCAACCCCGTGGACTGTAGCCTGCCAGTCTCCTCTGTCCATGGGATTTTCCAGGCAAGAGTACTGGAGTGGGTTGCCATTTGCTTCTCCAGGGGATCTTTCTGACCCAAGGATCAAACTCACATCTCCTGCATTAGTGGGCAGTTTCTTTCCCACTGAGCCACCAGGGAAGCACACAGTGAGATGTTACTCTGCCATTAAAAAGAATGAAATAATACCATATGCAGCGACATGGAGAGACCTAGAGGGTACTATGCTAAGTGAAATAAGTATGACAGAGAAAGACAAATACCATGTGATTCCGGTCATATGTGGCAGATAAAAAAGAAATGAACAAACATGGTAAAACAGATGCAGAGAATACACAGGTGATTTCCAGAGAGTTCAGAGCTAGGAGGAGAAAAGAATAGCTGAGGGAGGTTAGGAGGTACAAAGTTCCAGTAGCCATAAAATTTTATCAATGTTTAAGACTCAAAGATCGAAACAGCATCTTATCAAATACCCCAGAAAATTCTACATGTGTCTCATTCCAGTCCCAGTCCCTAATCTCACCCTCAAAAGATAACTGCATCCAGACTTTTATTATAATAACTTTCTTTAGGATTTTTCTCACCCAAGTGCACATCCTTTTTTCTTAACCACCATCTGTCTTTTAAGTCTTTTTAACTTCATTTTCTCCCTTAATTCTTTATTTTCCTTATAATTAATGGGATGAAGAACTGAAGTTTTAAACTACAGAGTTTCCCACAGCCTATTTGTGCTGGTCACACACTTATTGTGCAGTTCAACATGTTTTCCATCCTTTGTGTCTCCTGCATATGAGCAGCTGGATCCAGAGGCAAATTCAATCCCACTGGAAAGACAATCGGAAGCATATAATGTCTGATTTTATCCTCTGAAGATGTTAGTAGCCATTTGTGATCAGCATTATAGGTTGAAGTGTGACAACATTAAATTGTAGCATTTTGTTTTCCTTTATTACCTGGAAATAATTTTATAAGAAGGTGTTTGCCCTCATTCACCATTTGATTACTCTGTAATGCAACTGATACAGAAAAAAGCAGTTCATACAAGATAAACTCTCCATTCCTTTCTTTATTCACCTAGTTTTCAAGTTAATGGACTGATTCCCTGCCATCTTCAGTAGGTGACCAATTGGTTTGTCAAAAATATTCCATGAATTTAAAATATTAGATGGATTTTGATCTATTACAATTTTTATCTTTAATAAAACTAAATTTTGTATGCTAGTTGTATCTCAGTAAAGTAATTTGGGGGCTTCCCAGGTGGCACAAGTGGTAAAGAACCCACCTGCCAATGCAGGAAACATAAGAGACATGGGTTCTCCTCGGGAAGAACCCCTGGAGGAGAGCACAGCAACCCACTCCATTATTCTTGCCTGGAGAATCCCATAGACAGAGGAGCCGGGTGGGCTACTGTCCATAGGGTCACAAAGAGTCAGACATAACTGAAGTGACTTAACACTCATGCATGCAAAATGTTTGTTAAAAGACTCAAAATGTTCTAATTTTGACTAATAGGATTTTCTTCTAATTGGCTGTGAAAGTTATTTTTATATTCTACTAATTTTTGACAGTTTTCTTGCTATCTAGAATGATATTAAAAATAATTTTATATATAATTGTATGTGTATACTCATTCCAATCCCAAAGAAAGGCAATGCCAAAGAATGTTCAAATTATCATACAGTTGCATTCACTTCACATGCTAGCAAGATTATGCTCAAAATACTTCAAACTAGGCTTCATCAGTACGTGAACTGAGAACTTCCAGACGTACAAGATAGGTTTAGAAAAGGCATAGGAACCTGAGATCAAATTGCCAACATCCATTGAATCATAGAAAAAAGCAAGGGAATTTCAAACAAACATCTACTTCTGCTTCATTGACCACACTAAAGCCTTTGACTGTGTAGATCACAACAAACTGGAAAATTCTTAAAGAGATGGGAATACCAGACCACCTTATCTGCCTCCTGAGAAACCTGTATGCAGGACAAGAAGCAACAGTTAGAACCATACATGGAACAACGGGCTGGTTCAAAACTGGGAAAGGGGTATATCAAGCCTGTATATTGTCACCCTGCTTGTTTAACTTATATGCAGAGTAAGTCATATGAAATGTTGTGCTGGATGATTATATCAAAAACCTCAGACATGCAGATGATACCACTTTAATGGCAGAAAATGAAGAGGAACAAAAGAGCCTCTTGATAAAGGTGAAAGAGGAGAGTGAAAAAGCCGGCTTAAAACTCAATATTCAAAAAACTAACAACATGCCATCTGGTCCCATCTCTTCATAGCAAATAGATGGGGAAAAAGTGGAAACAGTGACAGATTTTATTTTCTTGGGGTCCCAAATCACTGCAGATGGTGACTGCAACCATGAAGTTAAAACACGCTTGCTCCTTGGAAGAAAAGCTATGACAAACCTAGATAGTGTATTAAAAAGTAGAGACATCACTTTCCCAAGAAGGGTCCATATAGTCAAAGCTATGGTTTTTCCAGTAGTCATGTACAGATGTGAGAGTTGGACCATAAAGAAAGCTGAGCAAAAAAGAATTGATGCTTTCAAACTGTGATGCTGAAGAAGACTCTTGCAAGTCCCTTAGACAGCAAGTAGATCCAACCAGTCAATCCTAAAGGAAATCAACCCTGAATATTCATTCATTGAAAGGACTGATGCTGAAGCTGAAATTCCAATACTTTGGCCCCCTGATGTGAAGGGCAAGCTCATTGGAAAAGACCCTGATGCTAAGGGCTGAGGGCAAAAAGAGAAGGGGGAGACAAAGGATGAGATGGTTGGATGGCATCACTGACTCAATGGACATGAATTTGAGCAAACTCAAGGAGATAGTGGAGGACAGGGAAGCCTGGTATGCTGCAATTCATGGGGTCACAAGTATTCAGAAACAACTTAGTGATTGAACAACAGCAATATGTGTTTATTTTACATATATTAAAATGTATTTAAAGAACATACTGATATTTATAATTCAAATTTAAAACCATGAGACTTTTGCTTAACCTCTTCTATATGATATCTGTATTTCTTTTACTTCATTCTAACAATCCTAGTTCTCAAAAACACAAAAGATTATAGAATATCCCACAGTTACTCATTTGCTTTACCCACCCTTCACATACAAGTCTTAGAATAACAACATGCAAGAATACTGGAGTGGGTAGCCATTCCCTTCTCCGGGGGATCTTCCTAACTAAGGGATCCAACCCAGGTCTCCTGCATTTTAGGCAGATTCTTTACTGTCTGAGCCACCAAGGAAGCCACAACATAATATTACCACCACCAATCATAATTCCCAAAAACAGTTAAGAATTTCTGTTTGCATGTGTTCGCTCGCCTCTTCTCCTCCACGTTTTAAATGATTGGATGATTGAATTATCTGTATTCTCATATCACCTTGCCATTGTGTAGTATAATTTCTTCCTCTTAAACTTCATTTAGTCTGATTTCTGCAAGTAAATAAGTGTTTAATGTTTACTACGAGTCTTTAGGTTGAAGTCTCACTAGTCATGTTGCTTGTCTGACACTTGTTTTCTTGTAGACTCCTTAGTAAAATCTCATGGGAACAATATTTCCTGAGTTCTTGAATGTTGATAACAGTTTCTGTATCCTTTATATTTGAAAGCCAAGTTTTTTGGACATAAAATTCTTGGCTTGTATTTCTTTCCTTGACTATCTTAAATATGTTACTTCATTTATTCTGACATAAGCGTTAATGTCAAAAAGTCCAATGATAATCTAGTTTCATTTCCCTTGTAAGTTACTTACTATTTTTGCCTAGATTCTGAAAGGATTTTTTTTTGTCTGAAATTTTTAATAATTCTATTACAGTATGTCTTGGTACAGGCTCCTCCTCTTAAGAATACAATATATTCTTTCAATGTGTTATTTAAAATATCATTTTATTTCAGCAAAATATCCTTGAACTGTAGACTTCATTATTTCTCTCTTCCTTCCCTTCCCTTCCCTTCATTAGAGACATCTGCTATGAATATTTTGGATCCCCTTCTCCTAACTTTAATATTTGCCATTTCTTTCAACCTTTGGTTTTTGTCTCTTTCTTCCTCTTGATTTTCATGTTTCCTCCTTTCTGTGTTTTGTTTCACCTTAGACATCTGTTGTGTTTATTCATTCGTGTTTTCCTTCTACTTTAGTCATTTCTAAAATGATGTTTTTCCTATATTTTTAATTCTTTGGTGAATCTGTCATCTCTTTGTTTAGGTTTTCTAATTCTTATTAATGTTATTCTTTCATGCCTGTATCACTTTCTTTATCCTGTTAGTTTGTTTTGAAATAACTCATTACAGTTTTATCTGTTTTTTGAACATGTCTTTCTGGCATGCTTTCTTTGTCTGTGGGATGTTATTCTACTTTTTAATCTCTTTTTTTTCCTATAATAATTTTACATAGCATTTGGCCTCAGTACCTCTCTATTGCTCATTTTCACGTGGATTTAGTTTTCCTGAACTTGTAGAAGGAGGCTTGGTTCAGAGAGTTCTTCTAGCTGCACAAAACAAGCACTTCTATTGTTTTTATATAGTATTTTAAAATATGGTGGCTCATTTTCTAAACCCTCCTGGCTCTATTGCTTCTACATTTATCTTCCCTACAGTTTGTCCTTGGTGTGGAGACCTAGCCTAAAAAGGAGTCCTGGGGGGTCTGTTTCGAGGTTCCATGAGGTACCCTGCTTCAGGCACTTTAGGCTTACAACAGGCTTCCCAAGTGGTGCTAGTGGTAAAGAACCTGCTTGCCAATGCAGGAGACATGAGACTTGGGTTCGATCCCTGGGTCGGGGAGATCCCCTGGAGGAGGGCATGGCAACCCAGTCCAGTATTCTTGCCTAGAGAATCCCATGGACAGAGCAGCCTGGCAGGCTACAGTCCATAGGGTCACACAGAGTCGGACAAGACTGAAACAACTTAGCATGCACTGCACACATGAGCCCCTTCTGCTCATCCGTTACCATGGTGACAAAAAGCCTCTCTACTTTCATCTGGTTTCTCAAATCAGCTGTCTTGTCCTCTCAGTGAATGACTTGGGCTACGTGCTCTCCCACTCACAGATAGATCCCTTTGCTCTCTAGCACAGATGTGGTAACATACAGTCTTATGGCTGTGGTGGTTTATTACCACTTACTTATGAAAGGTTGTCACTGAGCCATGAAGGATGCCGGGATCCCTGGCCTTCAGAGGAGAGGAATTCGATCCAGGGCCAGTGACGAGGCTTGATCACTCAGAGCTTCTGTGTAATAAAGTTTTATTAAAGTACAAAAGAGATAGAGAAAGCTTCTGACATAGACATCAGAAGGGGGCAGAAAGAGTGCCCCCTTGCTAGTTTTTAGCAAGGAGTTTTATTTCTATTAGCAAGCTGCTAATTAGAAAAAGGAAATGTCTCAAAACGCAGAGAGTGGCACCAGGCCCCTCACCCACAACATGCATTTTGAGATAGCATTGGCGCAAGGTGAGTCATCCCGGGCCATGAAACAATTGATGTGAATCTTGAAGAAAGGCAGATTTCCAAGGAAATACATAGTTTCACTAACATAACTTAGGAGAACATTTCCATGAGTAAAACATACTGGTTTGTTGAGCCATTATCGGTTCTGAGTCTTAGGTGGAACTGACTTGCAGAAAGACAGAATCTAAGGTAAATACATAGTTCAATAACATAGCTTAAGAAAAACATTTCCATAAGAAAGACACATTGGTTAGCTCAAGGTTTGAGAAGTTAGGTTCAGGGGGAACCAGGTATCATCATGGCAACACAGGAATTTAAAACAAACCTCCTTTTAATTTTGTATAGAGAAGGGGGAAAAAAGCACTGACACTTGTAGTTTGTTTTCTCCTGCCGATTAGGAGAGAGAAAAAAATGTTTGACACTTGCAGCCTACTTCCTCCATTTGGAGACCCCTAGCCTTCCTACCTGTTACCTTCTCACTTATATTTGATTTTTAGAGATACGTTGTCACTTAGTTTTTCTGTAAATTATTTCCATGACTTTGCTTTTCTATCTACATACTCTGTCTGTTTTTATGTGGGGATTCAAGAAGATTCAAAAGCTATGCAGCCACCCCCAAAGCTGTCATTCCTAATTTACCCATTCTTGAGATTTTATTCTTATACTCACTTGATGAGCTCAAGCATATCTTCAATTAATGTTTTTGAGTGTTTCTTTCTGGAAGATACATAAGTGATTTATTTTCCGTGCTCTTTTTTATCTTGGAATTTCTTTCATATGCGACAATTTCCTGAGTACAGAATGCTTGAATCTCAACCACTTCCTTTTAAGTCCTATATTCAATGTTACACCGTCCTATAGTTTTTAGTATTGCAAAAGAGAAATTCAATACCATGCTTCTTTCTTCTTTTATTTTAAAGCAATTTTTGTGTTTTTGTTGTTGCTGTACATTTGACAGTGAAATGTTTGCATAATTTAAAAATTACACTAAGATACATCCAAATCAGCTTTGTCAAAACTGTTGTAGTGATAGTCAAACTAATGTGCACATAACCTCGGTTGTACGGAAACACTTTTTAATATATTATATATGTATGAGAGGTGAATGGTTTTAACAGAATCAGTTTCCAGAAACTCAGCTTCTACATGTAAATTTTCCTAAAATTGATCTACCTAGGAAAGGACATACTGTCAAGATATCATGAGGTTCTTCTTTCTTTTCACAATTGCCTTTCTTCCACTTTAGAAAAGAAACAAATCTCTCACTCATCCAAATCTTAATAAGATGTCATGGCAATCTTTTTAAATGGCTACAAGTTCATCAACATTTCTTCCATAAAGAAGTGGAGTCTTCATCTCCTCTTAGATCTGAGCTAGATTATAACTGCTTTGACCAACAGAGTCCAGTAGAAGGGACGACTTCCAATGCGAGGTCATAAAAGACAAAGCACCTTCTGTTTTGCTTGCTGGAATACTTGCTCTGGCCCTTAGTCCTGTAAGAAGTCTCGCTGCTCTGGCCCAAGCAGCATGTTTTGTAGCATATTGTAGCCTAAGCACACACAAGCATACTGTAGCCCAAGCCGCATGGAGAGGCTGTGTGTGAGCTCTCTGATGGACATTTTCAGCGGAGCTCATACTTTAGTCATCCAACACAACACTGGACACGGAAGTGAAGGAACTCCCAGAGAATTCCAGTCCCAAGCCTTCGAGTTATCTAAACCTTTGATCTTTGATTCTTCCCATCTGAAACCCCAGACATTATGGAGGAGAAATAAGACCTTACTGCACCCTGACCAAAATTCCTGACCCACAGAATCTGTAAAGACAACAAAGTGATTGTTTCATGTCTCTGAGTTTCAGGGAAGTTACTCAGCAATAACTGAAACAGGCACATTGGCCTAGAATTTAAAAACCTCCAAGGTGACAAACAAGGCAATAGTTTGAGATATTGGTGTAGATGCTGATAAAGAAAAGCACTTGAATGACTGGGTAGCACATCATGCTGCATGTCATTTGGCCTCTGATTCTTCGCTGTCAACAAAATTATGAGAGGACATTATGGATTTATCAGATGCTAAATAATTCAAATAACTTTAGATGTTTGGTAGTTATGTGATTTTTGGTATACAAAACAGAAGGGATTGAAAGCATACATGACATTGCTATAACAAAAATTCTTCTATTCTTATTGATGCAAATAAAAGGTTTCCTCATTTTCACCTGTACAAATAAAATCAAATGGAATTGATGCTGAATTATTTATCATTCTAACAATAAGTAATATTCATCCATCATCATATGAACTGACTGACAAAAGATAAAGAGCCTTAACCATCTCGTTAAGAACTGCATTCCAAATAAAATCATACTTCATATGGTTAATAACTATCAAAATTTGTGATATATTTATATTATTTTGATCTGTTGGAAATCAACAACTTAATGACAGCTGAAACTAGAAAAAATTTATGGAATGTTCAGAGCCTGTGGTTATAGAAAAATTTTAAAGTTTAAGTTTAAATGTACAGTCATATTTCTAGTATTGAAAATATGAAGATTAACCAAGAAAATCCATGCATAAATTACATTACATTGCTATAAATCCTATAGAAAAAGGAAAAGTGAACTGAAAATGTGTGGAACTATTTTAAATTTCCACCTTTTAAAGATGAGTTTGTTCAAGTATGTTTTAAAGGTGACAATGGTCATCATAGAAATAATTAAGCTATTTAAATCACATTGGACATTTTTTTAAATAATGATGACATTTTTATTTTAAAATACAAATGTTCATAGTACACTATAAAGAAGATCCTTTACAACTGTTTAAATTTATGATAGCAACTTAGAAATGTATGAAGCATCTAAATTTCTTTACTACCTTTATCTTATTGAGCTTTTTAAATCTCTTCTACAGCCTAAGCAGCTCTCTTTTCATCTAAGTCTATTGTCTTATCATCTTCTCCTTCCTCTTTTGTTTGATAAAGGACACGTTTTTGAGAATTTTATTGAGAACACAAAACAGATGCTTTCAAAGATTTACTTTGGATCCCTTTAGTTAACTGTTTTTAATCTTACACAATTTTTTTCTTTTTATCTTTAATGAACCATTTACCATTTCTTATATTTCACAGTATTTTCTCAAGCCATTTGTTGACTTTTTTCCTTTGTTGATTCACATGCCTCTGATTGTCCACTTCCTCCTGAGAAGTGTAATTGTATTACCTGTGAATGTAGGCAGTAGAAGTAGTTGAGAATTCTCAATGTACTTCGACCTTGCTATAGCTTTAAGGATTCTATATGTGATTAGGTTAATGAAAATTGTTCCTATGGAATAAAAGACCTTGACCCATATTCCTGCTGACAGTATTGGAATATTGCATTGCTTTCAATAATTTTAATGAGTGTTACTACAATAAGGCAAGTTGGAAATTATTAACCAGTTACCCTGATAATCTTCAAGCTAGGGAGGAGATGCTTTCAAACGAGTATACCAACAGGGGCATCCTTGTTTGCAGAGAGTCAGTGGGGGAATGGAGTGTGTTGAGAATGTAGCATGTTGGCTGCAACTTTAGTGAAGACAGAAACAGCAGAGGGCAATGACTCTCACAAGTTGCAGGAAGAGGTGTGTGGCAATGAATCCCAGCTCACGGTTCACTGAAAAATCAGCATGCTACAAGATGCTGATCTTTGATTCGAGCATTTTCTCAGCCCAGCTGCTGCCTAAGAACCTTTAATTAGAAGAAACGCAATACTCTTCAAACCACGATGTTGGCTAGCATTCGTTTGTATTTGGTTCTTACTGAGGCCTATATTTAATGCCATCAGAGCTCACTCTGGGGAGAATGTGAGCCGAACCTCCTAGAGCCAAAAATATCCCCCAGGAACAAACACAAACGTGGGTTCCATTCCATACGAAGTCAAAGAAACATATTATTTTCCTATAGCCAGCAAAGTTGTAAGGAAAACAAACACTGAAAGGCAGCTCTCCAAATAGTATTGAACTCTGTTGACCACACCTATGGTATTTTCTGCTCCGTCTTTTCTGGATCCACAAGCTTAATGTGGAAACTTCCATGTAAGTGCAGTATGACCCCTCCCCCCCGCAACCAGTGGATTGACCCAGAGTTTGGGCACCAGATCCCAGCGAGGCCAATCGAGTGTCCCATCTCTCTTGTTACAGCTGTTTGTTCTGGGGTGAGCACCTGCATCAAACTGTGCCAGTAAGTCCCACAGTGCACATCTGGATGTGGGACTGAAGGAGTTAGATCAATCTCTTCTCACAGGTGAAGAGGGACCCTCCTACCACTGTTTCTGCCACGTGGAAAAAGCCAGGCAGCCCCACGAGAGATGACACCAGTTGTAACGGGGCGCCATCTGCATCCTGGCCTCTTCTGTAGCTGAAGCCTTTAACTCTTTCTTAGATTCCCTGAGAGAGCCAAGAATCTTTAAAATAAATTCCCATTGTTTTTAATTAAAATGGTTTGAATTTGGTGTCTGGACTTGCCCACAGTGGATTCCTGACTTAAGAAAATCAGATTTATCAAACTTGACTGCCACTGAGTAATTGTTGTTATTTTTATGAACTAGAAAAGTGTACCATTCCTCTTGGTCACTGAGTCATTCCTTTTGCCCATTCCTTATCGTCTTATTTTGTACTCTACTTGGGGTTGGAAAATCCTTTTCTTGAAATGACTTCTTGTGAACAGCGATTGCTCTGAGAGTTTATCTAGATAGGCCTGTTTCCATATGCACTGGGTTTGATTGATACATGCAGTAAAATATCCAGCACTGTGACTTTTACTGCCAAAATTCTCTAAGAAATGGAAACCAGAACGGTCTTTTTTTAAGATAGGCCATATGCCAAGATTTTTTTTTTTTCATTTAAGGAAGAATATAGGAAGTAAAATAAATGAAAGAAAAACAAGTCACGGCCCCAAGAAGAACTGTGCACTGCTTTGCAGCAACTGCTCCACAGGGACGGGGCACAAGGCCACCACACAGCGTGAGTCAGTCAGTCAGTTCAGTCGCTCAGTCGTGTCCGACTCTCTGCGACCCCATGGACTGCAGCACGCCAGGCCTCCCTGTCCATCACCAACTCCCGGAGTTTACTCAGACTCATGTCCATTGAGTCGGTGATGCCATCCACCCATCTCAACCTCTGTCGTCTCCATCTCCTCCTGCCCTCAGTCTTTCCCAGCATCAGGGTCTTCCAATGAGTCAGCTCTTCGCATCAGGGGGCCAAAGTACTGGAGTTTCCAGACCTTCCAGTGAATATTCAGGACTGAACAGCATGAGTAGGGCTCACCACGAAGGCTGAGCACCGTCCCTGCTGCTAAGTGGAGGCCAGGAGAATGAGCATCTCTGTAGTGAGAGGAGACACTGTGTGTGTGTGTGGGTGTGTGTGTGTGTGTGTGTGTGTATTCAGTCTCTCAAACAATTGGAATTATAAATAAAAAGAGAAAATTCTCCTAGGAGATGCCTCTACAATTAGCAGAATGCCTCCAATGAAGGCAATGCAAAGGGGGAATGGTGGTCTCACTCTCATAAATAGCCACCCATATTCGGCTTTGGCATAGCTCCTCTTCAATATGCTTGCCTTGCCTTTTCAGCCTCTATTCTCAATTCTATCTCAATGTAACTCTCATGCAACACGTGCTACAGGAAAGGAATCCTCTCCCGGGGATTCTTTCATGTTCACAGGCATTCCTGCTGCAAATGTGGTTCTCTAGAAAGGCACACGCAGGAACAGAATGGAGGTGGTCCTTCATCCCACTCCCTCTGAAACATACCAGGTGCTGAGATTTCCATCTCCATCTCGAATTTGAGGATAGACATAATTAAAGCTTTCCTCCTACTCTCCCATACATCAGTGCTGGTTAGCTCCTACCATCTGAGAGTTGCTTGCATACACCTGGAAATAAACATGAGTCCCTGGATACACAGCCACGAAGCCTCGTCACCAAGGTCTCAGATCGTTTCCCCATCCGTTTCTTTTCATTTCTTCTGTTTATCCAGAAGATGCTGCTCTTGCTGCAAATGTTGGTTGCAACTTCTAACCACATGGACTTAATTAATTACCAGTTTGGTCAAAACAAGCAGCCTTACTGTGTTTGTCTTAGATTCTTCTCCTCTGTAGTTATTTGCAGCAGAGGAAACCATGAACTTAGGCACTGAGGAGCAGTTATTCTATTAAAATGGACAGTCACAGCAACATGTGGGACACAATAGAAGTTTGGCCCCTTACAGGACTGGAACTCAGGAGCTGAGCTCCATACCCCAACAAGGGTTTGAGGTAAGTTATCAGATCATGCCTAGGAATCATATTAGGAAAATACCTTCTGAAATGTTGACCACCAACAGGTCTGTGTTCCTTTGTCCTAAAAGTTCCTAAGTAGAAGACCTAGAGATGAGACCACAGATGACTGGCAAGGGAAATTCTTAAAGGATCTCTTCTTTTGCCAGACTCCTCTGTTTGGGCTGTTAAATGAAAAGATGAGAAGGGTTCTATGAGTTTTGGCCTCTCTATAGGATCCAACAAAGTTGCAGATGTGGTACCTGTTCCCGCATTAGCACTGCAGCATAGAATATGATTTGAGACAGGGTAGTAGAAACCAGCTCAGGTCAAGCTGAGGTTTCTCTTAGGAAAGGTCTTGATCATCCATTATTAAAAAACATCAGACATACTGATGAACATGTTAGCCTGGGTAAAGTTCCTTTTGAAGAGCTCAAATCTTCTAGCAACAAAGTTCAGTGGTCTTGTCAACCAGCAGTGCAAATTTGAGAACCAAGTCGGAACATAGGAGATCAGTTCCTAGAACTTTGTTCGTGAGGAAGGACAAGCTGCATGCAGCACATGCTCAGAGGCAGTGACTTCTCCTAGGCCTTGATTACAGATGTGCAAACCAGCAGGTAACCCGGGAAATCCCACGCTTCCTTCAGGTAAAGCAAGGTGCATGGAGACGGGTTAGTCACAGTTAAGACTTATTCAGGGCTCCTTAACCAGCATAGCTGAGGGCGAGGGGAACCTAACCAGGCTTCAGCTCTATGGTCTAGCGAGCATCATTTACTCTTCTGACACTCTTTCTTTAATGTAAAAGGAGGGGGTGGAATTAGATAATCTCTAGGGCTCTTTCTGGGAGGAAAAATTTATGACACTCAATTAAGATATTCAATCATCCTTTAGATTTCAAGGACCCCAGGGGCATATGAGGTTTTTCTTTTAATTACTTCTGTGATAAATACCATACTTAGAACATTATTAGTTCAATAATCATGTGCTGGACAACACAGAAAATACTCCTAGTATTTTCCCTCATGTTTTAAAAAGTAATGTGGCAGAAATGGCCATTGTGTGAGGTAAGTCCATTATTAAAAATAGGATGTGTGTTTTAGACACCCCTGTTTATGACAAGGTACATTTTGGTCACATCTCGTACACTGGCTCTTAGCCAGAAAAGAAATTTATTTGTTCTCAAAATGGGGGATATTACAAAGGTTAATTAGATATTGTAGCAACTTTAAGTGAAGTCAGTACTTTGGGAATCAGATGAGTATTTAAATAATTTTAATGTGACCGCTGAGTCATATATATACACCATCATACATACATATAAAGATTCTTTTCCATTATAGCTTGTTACAAGATATTGGATTGCAGAAGACTGGAGCTGAGCAAATGGTTACTGATAAGGAAAAAAATTATAAAACTATATTCTTAGTACATGCAGTGCACAAAAGTAAATTTCAAGTCTAACAAATGGCGAACCTTAGAGCTAAATGTGAAGAGCAGTTTTTAAAACTTTGGGAAGAAAATATAATGTCTTTACGATTTATAGTAGGGTCACATGAGAAGTTATTTTAAATTGAAATTTCAAATTTCTGTTTAACAAAAGACATTGCAGAGAAAGTTAAAGGACAATTACAGTCTAGGAAAATTTTGCAACAAAGAACTGCTTCCAGATAATTTGGGATGAAGTGGAGGGTAGAACTGACCGATGTGAAGATGGACTGCTTATGAAGCATAAGGAAGAGAGCTAAGTAAAAAGTTCAGTTCAGTTCAGTCACTCAGTCGTGTCCAGGCCTCCCTGTCCATCACCAACTCCCGGAGTCTACCCATACTCATGTCCATAGAGTCAGTGATGCCATCCAGCCATCTTATCCTCTGTCATCCCCTTCTCCTCCTGCCCCCAATCCTTCCCAGCATCAGGGTCTTTTCCAATGAGTCAACTCTTCGCATGAGGTGGCCAAAGCATTGGAGTTTCAGCTTCAACATCAGTCCTTCCAGTGAACACCCAGGACTGATCTCATTTAGAATGGATTGATTGGATCTCCTTGCAGCCCAAGGGACTCTCAAGTGTCTTCTCCAACACCACAGTTCAAAAGCATCAATTCTGCAGCACTCAGCTTTCTTCACCGTCTAACTCTCACATCCATACATGACTACTGGAAAAACCATAGCCTTGACTAGACAGACTTTTGTTGGCAAAGTAATGTCTCTGCTTTTAAATATGCTATCTAGGTTGGTCATAACTTTCCTTCCAAGGAGTAAGCGTCTTTTAATTTCATGGCTGCGATCACCATCTGCAGTGATTTTGGAGCCCAAAAACATAAAGTCTGACACTGTTTCCACTGTTTCCCCATCTATTTCCCATGAAGTGATGGGACCAGATACCATGATCTTAGTTTTCTGAATGTTGAGCTTTAAGCCAACTTTTTCACTCTCCTCTATCACTTTCATCAAGAGGTTTTTTAGTTCCTCTTCACTTTCTGCCATAAAGGTGGTGTCATCTGCATATCTGAGGTTATTGATATTTCTCCCGGCAATCTTGATTCCAGCTTGTGCTTCTTCCAGCCCAGCGTTTCTCATGATGTACTCTGCATATAAGTTAAATAAGCAGGGTGACAATATACAGCCTTGACCTACTCCTTTTCCTATTTGGAACCAGTCTGTTGTTCCATGTTCCGTTCTAACTGTTGCTTTCTGACCTGCATACAGGTTTCTCAAGAGGCAGGTCAGGTGGTCTGGTATTCCCATCTCTTTCAGAATTTTCCATAGTTTATTGTGATCTGCATAGTAAAAAAAACTTATCTCAATTTTCCAGTGGAAGCAATTTGTATTTGTTCCTCTCACTTCAGCACTCTATTGTAGAACTTGTAGGATAATACTATTTTTTGCTTATACGTCTGTCTCCCCCGCTAGACTGGGCTCCTTTTAATGTAAGACTCAAGTCTTTGAATCCACAGCCTCAATAACAAAGGGGCTCCAGAACAGTTCTAGAACCTGAGCTTCTGCCTGTCTCAATTATTTGTCGGCTGTGGAAGCTCATGCAAGTTATTTCACTGCCCTGGGCCCAGCTTGCCCACTTGTGTGATGATGAGAGTAATAATAATAAAGCCTGCTTCAGTGGTCAATATGTCAAATGAGTTAATACACATAAATTGTTTGGCACAGTAGTAAAGAATCCTCCTGCCAATGCAGGAGGTGCAGGAGATGCAAGTTTGATCCCTGGGTCGAGAAATGTCAGTAGGAAATGGCATTCCTGCTCCAGTATTCTTGCCTGGAAAATTCCTTCGACAGAGGAGCCTGACAGGCTGTGGTCCATGGGGTTGCAAAGAGCAGGACACGACTGAATACAGCACGCACTGCATTTAGAACAATGCCTGAACACAAGCATTTGTGGAGTGAATTAGCCATACAAGTGACAAGGGCAAACTTTTCTTTATGTTTGGCAAACTTTACTTCTCTGTGAAGGAACTTAAATTACACAATCTCAACTGCATTTCACCCACAGCTCAAAGCAAATAAGTACTTGACAAATATTTCTTTTCTTTCTTTCATTCCAAAAATCACCAAAGATGACAAAGAAGATACACGGGTTTTTTTTTTGTTTTTTTTTTTTTCCAGAATTTTAAGGAAGAAGTAATAAACAGTGGGGGTGGTCCCTGGAGTTAGCTAAACTGTGAGGTTCAGGGTCCAGTCTTCCTAACTGCCAATGCTAAATAAGACTTCTGAATCCAAAGGCAAGGAGTTAGGATCCAACTACAAATTTAGAGAGAAGAGTTGGCATAAGATCATTCTCATTTCTGAAAACAACTAAGTTCAAGGGTTTCCCCAAACCATCCTTGGATTCCATAACTCACTAGGAAAACTCACAAACTCAATGAAAGCTCTTACATCCATATTTGCACTTATTACAGGGAAAGAATACATTAAAATCAGCCAAAGGAAGAGCTGCATGTGGCCGAGTCTGAGAAAGAAGAGAAAGTGGTAGTCGCTCAGTCACATCCAACACTTTGTGACCCCATGGATTATAGCCCACCAGGTTCCTCTGGTCATGGAATTCTCCAGGTAAGAATACTGGAGTAGGTAGCCATTCCTTTCTCCAGAGCATCTTCCTGACCCAGGGATTGAACCTGGGTCTCCTGCACTGCAGGCAGATTCTTTACCATCTGAGCCACTGGGGAAGCCCCAGGGCAGAGAGTCTAGCTCAGCTCAGTTCAGTTGCTCAGTCATGCACCCAACTCTCTGCAAACCCATGGACTGCAGCACGTCAGGCTTCCCTGTTCATCACCATCTCCCAGAGCTTGCTCAAACTCATGTGCAGAGAGCCTGGGAGAGTCCCAGATGTGACCTTGCCATTGACCACAGGAGGTTCTAGCACTGATGTGTGACAGTACTTACCGAGTGTTGCTGCTCTTGGAAGCTCACCTGAGCTTCTGTGTCCAGAATTGTATTGAGGCTTCATCACATAAGCATGATTGGTTGATTGGTTGCCCACACGGATTAAGTTAACCTCTAGGACCACTGATACTATATCAAAGCGAAAGTCGCTCAGTTGTGTCTGACTTTTTGCAACCCCATGGACTGTAGGAATTCTCCAAGCCAGAATACTAGAGTGGGTAGCCTATCCCTTCTCCAGGGGATCTTCCCAACCCAGGGATCGAACCCAGGTCTCCTGCATTGCAGGCAGATTTTTACCAACTGAGCCATCAGGGAAGCCCTTGATACTTGATACTACATCAAGCCCCACCCGAAATCATAAATTGACGTTTCTGGTGCAGCCAGCCCCTGTCCCAAGTCTATTAAGTGTGGCCAACCAACAGGAGGGTGAGGACGGGAAGGAGGAAGAGGGATTAGAAGGAAGAAGGAAGAAGAGACAGGACAGGACAAGATGTTTTGTGAAGAAGAAAACTTCACTTCCCAAGTTCATGAGCACCACTCAGTAAGCAGCCACCCTATGAGATGTTCGCAATTGTGAAGCTGAGAAAACTGAGACTTAAGGAGGCCAAGTAAAAGGCCCCAGATCCTTCAAGTTAGAAAGAAGACACACTAGGTCTGGAACCAGGTCTTCTGGCCCCATATTCCTGTTCTCTTCAGTACCAATTACAGTCTCTGTTTTCGGCACTTATGTGAGTCTTTTTTTTTCTTTTTTAACCTTTTTAAAAAATTGAAATATAGTAAATTTACAATGTTGTCTTAGTTTCAAGTGTACAGTAAAGGGATTCAGTTATCATATATATATATATATATATCATACATACGTACATATATACATATATCATATATACACGTCATACATACATATATTCATGCATATACATTCTTTTTCAGATTCTTTTCCATTATAGCTTATTACAAGATATTGACTATAGTTCCCTGTGCTTTACAGTAGGTTTTTGTTTGCCTATGTTATATACAGTAGTGTATATATGTTAATCCCCGACTCCTAATTTATCTCTCCCTCACGGACACAGCTTAGTGACTAAACAGCACCCAACCCCACCATCCCCTTTGGTGACCATAAGTTTATTTCCTATGTCTGCAAGTCTATTTCTGTTTAGTAAATAAGTTCATCTGTATCATTTTTTTTCAATTCCACATATAAGTGATATGTTTGTCTTTGTCTGACTTCACTTAATATGATAATCTCTAGTTCCAGTCTTCACTCTACTCCAACCCTGCACATTTTAAACTTTTCCTTAAAGTGCTTACAGAAGTCTCTTTCTTATGTTGTTAAGTTCTTATAAAGTTTTGCAATAAATTAAAGAGATGAAGATTAACAACTTGGAATGTGGTAATAATGATCTTGGGCCAAAATGTATAGTCAAAAGGATACACAGCTTTTTGCTTTGTTCTGAAATTTTGTCATGATGAAGCAGTCATTTGTCTGACCTTCCTTCTCAGTGGCCCTCCATCTCCACAGGTGAATTTGGCACCTGTGTCAAAGAGCTAAAAACAGTTCTTTACAGGCCAAACTGCATGCAAAGGTTTAATGGGTTTGGACAGCGTGGCAGACTGGTAAGAGGTAAGATGGGCCAAGGGCAAGCCCTCAGCTCCACTTTAGACTTTGCTGTCATCTAGTTCCTAAGACCGGAGAAGGCAATGGCACCCCACTCCAGTACTCTTGCCTGGAAAATCCCACCGACGGAGGAGCCTGGTAGGCTACAGTCCATGGGGTCGCTAAGAGTCAGACACGACTGAGCGACTTCACTTTCACTTTTCCCTTTCATGCACTGGAGAAGGAAATGGCAACCCACTCCAGTGTTCTTGCCTGGAGAATCCCAGGGACGGCGGAGCCTGGTGGGCTGCCGTCTATGGGGTCTCACAAAGTCGGACACGACTGAAGCGACTTGGCAGCAGCAGCAGCAGCAGCAGTTCCTAAGACTGTGCTTTTTGCCTGTTGCATCAATAAAAACCTAACAACTAGCAGTTCATCTAATTCTTATCAAATGTATATCAAGTGTATATCAAAAATATACTCAACAGAAAATTAAACTAACTGTATGTGGTAAAATGTATTACAGATGAAAAACTGAAAAATTGAAAGTGGAAAACAGATTTGGTAGAAATAGTTTTTCAAAACAAACTAAGAGTATCTAAATTTGCATATGATTTAGAATGCTTATTAGACAAAAGCTAGTGGAAGGATCAAATCTTTACATATTTGTAAATTAGACCTGAGTAATGACACTGATAGAGGTCACTTTTGCAAAGAAAACTCATAACCACAGAATGTACAACTAGGTAAATCTTGAGTCATAATAAATTAATCAAACCAGAAACTTAATTGATCCTAGTGATAACCCTTTTATTCAAACAAAAATAAAAATGGTGTAACTGGTTTATAGAAATATTATCAAAGGATCAGTTGATTTAACAAAGATTAATCCTAAATTTTTTTTCAATAAAACCCATCAATTTTGGTATAATTTGTATTGAAATATTTATGTACATAAACAGAGATAAAACATCTATGAGATCAACGTGAAAGTCCAAAGAAGTGGGATTGAAATATTATTGAAATATTTTTTACTCTTTTGTTCCTTTCTGCAGGACTGATATGAAATTATATAACCATTAACTTTACCAAATGCAATTTGTCTACATTGAGAATTTTACAAAGGTTTACAAAAAGATTGCCAATGCAAATAATTTGAATTTGATTTGCATACCCCCTGAAATGTACGAAAAAGTGTTTAATCTCATTGTGGGACCTGCTTTGACTTGGGAATACTGAAGCAGAGAGGAAGAGACAGTAAAGTAGGTGGTTGGAGCCCCTTCCTTCCCAGGTTCTCACAATGACCTCCAAGGCCCCACCTGATCTAGAGCCCCTCCTTCTATGACCTCATCTTCCACTGCTCTGAGCCCTTTCCAGCTCTACCTGTGGCAAAGGAGAGTAGGGGGAGAAAGAAAAAGGGAAAAAAGCAGTGCATTACATCATTCTAGTCTAATTCATAGACAAGTCCAGCAACAGTTTACCTGATTTTGAAACTCAGTTTAACAGGGGGGCATCTGTTAGAACTAAGTTCCCACCCTGAATCCCATATGAATCCACTCTTGTTCCTACTGTTCCATCACCACTTTTACCCTCCCCTCCTACCCAGACTAACTTAACACAAGCTGGTCCGAATCCTGGCCCCCAACTCCAGCCCCGTGGTTGGGGCAGCCATCTGCTACCAGGCCAAGCTGGGCTGACCACTAAGATGCCAGTCTGCAGCATGGTTCCACTTGCCTAAGAAGTCCCCGTTTTTGTTCTGCTCACCTCTCTTTGTCTGGGCTACCAGCATAATCTCCAGTGAGTGGATGCAGTGCGTACCACCAAAATTCTATTACCATTTTGCCACCCCAGTGGACACGTCTGACTCAGACTCCAAACCCTTCCTGTCTGCCACATCCCTGCCCTTTCTCATCCAGTTGCAGCAGGAAGAGCCCCAGGCTGGTCTCCTTCTCATCGTGAGTTCCTTGTCAAGCCAGCCTAACTCAGTCAGGCCCAGACCAACACATGGTGATATAGAAATGTCTGCAAAGCTCTCATCAAGGCTCTGAATGAAGTTCAGGACAAGCAGAAAACTACAGATGACGTAAGTTGAAGAGGTCAGTGACACATCCGTCCCATGCACCCACTGTGTCCAGACAATGCCTGGGCACCAAACCTTCCTTTTTTAAAACAAAACAGAGCTATTCCTTTCTGGCCTCTGGCTTCTACCATCAGCTATTCCTTCTCTCCCAGCTATTTCAATCAGACAACTGATTTCTCACCGAATTCCACTTAAATCGCTTGGTCCCGATTTACATGGCAATCCTAACCCACAAGTTGAGCTAGCTTTCCAAAGGAGTCTTGAGTTTCGGAGTTAATAGACATGTTACAAAACAAAAACAAAGCAGAACATCACACTGGGTTGAAGCCATCACGGGGATCTTTTTTTTTTTTTTAAACCAGAAGCGTAGATTTGTGATACAAGCAGCTGCTACAAACCAGACAAATGACAAGACTCAGCTCAGAGTCTGAGCCTACCCAGGGGCTGAATTATGTTTGCTTTGAGGTTTTGTGAAAGGTCATGAAGCCTAACAAAGTTCAGATGAGACTTGGCTGCTTCTCTGTTAGGCTCTGGCTCAGAACTTGCGGCGTTTCATGTGGTTTGGAGATTTCAAACACTGCGCTTTGCACAGCACTAATAAATGATTCTTGCTCAGCATGGAAAGCAATTAAATGTATGGCCTCTTGGGTTTTTGGTCTTAGAATCGGTATTTATTTATTAGGAGCTGGGAGAAGGGCTAAATGGCCTAAAAGAGGGATCACACATAATGAGAGGGGTGAATTTTCTGAAGACACCACATTTTAGATGACTAGAGGCCTGCAAAGCAAGAGAGGAACTCCTGAGGAACCAATAAAATTAGGCCACTGGGAAACTTGCTAATGAATTGAATTTAGCATCAGCCTACAAAGAACAAGTTAGAACTGCTTGCAAAGCTCCGGGAAAGACCACATGAAAGAACCAGCACTATCTGTCTTCAGCCTGCAAGGGGCCACGCTGAAGGGATCTCATGAGTCTCCCGGACAGGCAACACTTGGCACTTCATCTGTGGGCAAGCCTCTTCCAGGTTGTCAACTTGGATTCCTCTGACTCATATCGGGAGTGGGGTTGGGAGAGTCCCTCCAAACAAACCTCTCTCCAAATAAACTGTTCCCTTGTAAGAAAGGGGATGTATTAATTTGTTAGAGCTGCCATACAAGGTAGCTTAGACTGCGTGACTTAATAGAAGTCTATTTTCTCACAATTCTGGAGGCTGAAAATCTAAGATATAGTATTGGCAAGGTTTCTTCCGAGGTCTCTCTTCTTGACTGATTGTCAGCTTCTTCTCTCTGTGTCTTCACATGGTCTTTTCTCCATGTATGTCTGTGTCCTAATCTCTTCTCGTAAGAACACCAGTCATATTGAAATAGGGCCCAGCTACATGAATTCATTTTAGCTTTATTACCTGTTTAAAGCCCCAATCTTTAAATGTAGTTATATTCTGACATACGCGGGGTTAGGATTTCAACACATATGAATTTAGAGGGGACATCATTCCATAACAGAAGTATCATATCCTTTATTTAGTGATGTCATCTGTTCAAGCTGGGAGCTTCCCTGGTGGCTCAGACCATGAAGAATCCGCCTGCAATCCAGGGGACACAGGTTCAATCCATGGGTTGGGAGGATCTCCTGAGGAATGGAATGGCAACCCACTCCAGTTTTCTTGCCTGCAGAATTCTATGGACAGAGGAGCCTGGTGGGCTCCAGTTCATGGAGTCGAAAAGAGTTGGACATGACTGAGCAACTAACACTTTCACTTTTCTGTTCAAGCTGTGCAACTGAGCCAACTTCCTTGCTCCTAGTGGCGAGTAATAAGGTGAGACAATGCACTGAGGGACAGCTTTTCCTTGACTAGATTCAGCTCACTTTATCAAAACCTGAAAGAGAGAAAGTAAAACAGCAATACAGCAGTCTAAACGTGCAGGTGTGCATGCATGCTCAGTCACTTATTCGTGTCTGACTCATTGCGACCCCATGGACTATAGCCCACCAAGCTCCTCTGTCCACGGATTCTGCAGGCAAGAATACTGGAGTGGGTTGCCATGTCCTCCTCCAGGGGATCTTCCTCACCCAAGGACCATACCCGCATCTCCTGCATTGCAGGTTTCAATGAAACTTGACTGTGAGCACATGTGTTAGAGCCACTGGAGGTACAGCTGTGCTCTTCAGGGCTGACAGTTTAGTGGGAAATTCTGGCCAGAAACAAATCCATAATTTGATAAAGAAATCATTCTCTATTGCCTGGGTTTAGGCACCCAACAATGATTGGCAGATGAATTGCCACAGTGGCACCAGTTCTTTATTGGCTCTTCTAGCCATGTCATCTGCCACATGACTCTGCAGTTTCTCTCATCAAGAAGTGGAGTCTATTTAGTCACTGACTCACTTTGAACAATAGAATGATGGCAGTTGTCACACAAGCAGAAGCTTGGTCAAGAGCCTGCACGTTTCTGATTCTTCTCCTGCGCCTGGGCCATTCTGCTTAGAACCAGCCCAGGCTAGCGGCCTGGAGAGAGAAACATGGTGCGAAGATCTACATCAGAAACCATTTGACCACCAGCCAGTCGTGTGGATCTTCAGCCAACAGACTATACAACCCCCAGATATGTGAGCAAGACCAGGTGAGACCAAAGAAACTTTCCAGCCTAAATCACCAACCCACAGACTTCTGAGCTAAATAAATACTTATTATTTAAAGTCCCAGAGTTTGGAAGTAATTTGTAACACGTTATCATGTCAATAACTAACTGATCCAGGGATTGAAGGCTCCCAATGAATTTAAACCTGTCTGAAGAAGGTGGCACATTAAGGCATTGTTGGCCATTCATATCTTGGCTAACAAAGTGTGTAAATCAGCTTGTCAAGGCTCTGAGAGATGGGATAAAGGTAAGAGATGGAGACTAGATAAAATCTTTGCCCTATAGGATGAAGGTAATGTAGGGAGTGGGGACCTATACAAAGATTCAAACAGCCATGGACTGACCTGCTTGCAATACTTCCTAGGTTTTCTGTGACCTTCAGTATAAAATTCAGATTCTCTATTCACAACTTTCGAGGTCCTCCTGTCTTGTCCCTGAAGTTTCCCCTCCAAAATCACTTTCTTCTGAGTCACATGGGCTAAATTTCACACACAATGTTCGCTAAACTCCCCCACCCCCTGGCTTCTGGTTGGATTACCGGTGAGAGGCAAGAACAGCAGGTTGGAAAGTGGAGACGTCAGAACTTGTATTCCTCTGGACCTCTCCCTGCCAGGATGCGGTTTGACATTGCTGTGTTTTTCTATCAAAGACCACAACCCGCACAGAGTATCTCCCCCTATAGTCACAACTCCCCACCATCTCACAGTGACTCATTGCCCCCAGGCCTCGGGAGGGTGACACTTCTGGCTGTTGCCGATCCTAGGGTACTTCATCACTCCCTGTCGCTTTCCCTTAACCCATCCCAAACATTGCAAAAGTCTCCCTTATTCAAACATGTTTAAAAGGCTCTTTATAATCACCCTCTTTGAAAGTGCCATGTGTTTCCCAACAGAACCTTCCAGGGCATGACTTTTCCCATCTCCTATGTCTCCACCACTCTCTTCCCCAAACTCTACTCTCCAGCCATAGTTTCATTCCCTGTTATGCTGCGTATCCTTGCTTCTGTCATACCCTTCTCCCTTTTTTTTACAATGTCTTCCCCTTTCTTGACCAGACTCTCACTCAAGCTTAAAATCTAAATTCAAATGTCACTTTTTCCAGAAACACCCCCTCATTGCCCCACCACCACCACATCATCCTTTCAGATGGGTTAGGTGCTCTTCTTATCAGCTCCCATAATTGTCTCCTCTCTCCCCGAGTCAGTGCACTAATCACAGTGGAGTGGGTAGCCGTTCCCTTCTCCAGGAGATCTTCCCAACCCAGGGATTCAACTCAGGTCTCCTGCATTGCAGGCAGATGCTTTACCATCTGAGCCACCAGGAAAGCCCAAGAATACTGGAGTGGGTAGTTTATCCCTTCTCCAGCAGATCTTCCTGTCCCAAATGTCAAACCAGGGTCTCCCGCATTGCAGGTGGATTCTTTACCAGCTGAGCTACCAGGGAAGCCCCTGATGATTACCCACGAATATGTCTAAATCTGTAAAGTGAGCATAATCATGTCCTCCCAAAGATGTCCACTTCCTAACCCCCAGAACTTATAATTAGGCTATGTTACATAGCAAGGGGGAATTAACTTTGCTAGTCAGATGGCTTTAAAATGAAGAGATTATTCTGGATTACCCGATATGCCCAATATTATCACAAGTGGCATTAAAATTGGCAGAGGGAAAAATGGTACTGATGAACCTATTTGCAGGGCAGGAATAGAGATGCAGACATAGAGGACAGACTTGTGCACACAGCCAGGGAAGAAGACGGTGGGAGGAACTGAAGGAGTAGCATTGAAAAAAAATATATATATATATATTACCATATGTAAAATAGCTAGTGGAACATTGTTGTATAACACAGGGAGCTCAACACAGTGTTCTGTGACAACCTGGAGGGGTGAGGTAGGGTAGGGGGTAGGAGGGAGGTTCAAGACGGAGGGGACATATGTATACTTATGTCTGATTCACGTTGTTGTACAACAGAAACTAGCACAACACTGTAAAGAAATTATCCTCCAATTAAAAAGAAAAACTGGCAAAGGGAGACAGAAGAGTGAAAAACCAGAAGGGTGATGGTGGGAGAAATACTTGACTGGCCATTTCTGTCTTTGAAGATGGAAGAAGGGACCACAAGCCAAGGAATGTGGGCGGCCTTCAGAAGCTAGAAAAAGCAAGGAAGCGGACTATCCCCTAGAGACTCTAGAGAGAAGACAGACCTACCAGCTTGTTTTCCAATAAGATCCATTTTGGACTTCTGACTTCCAGAAGTGTAAGATGATGAAATGAGCTGTTAAGATGCTAAGTCTGTAGGAATTTGTTGAAGCAGAAATAGGAAATGAATACGATCCACCAGTAGAGAGTCAAATCCTTGAGGACAGGGACCATGATTCTGTTTTCTGTCTTTGAAGCTCCTCTCACAAAACTACTATCTTGGAGTAATTCTCAGGCATTTTTGTTGAAGAAAAGATGGAATACGAAATTATCTTGCTTGTCTATATCTTTTGGATTCTTCTAGGTCTATGGCAGCATGTAGCCATGCTGTCTGTAGCCATGTAGCTACATGTAGCCATGTAGTCTGTCTGAATGAAGAGATTTGCATTTACCCATGTAATCATTTTATAATCTTTTTAAAGGAGTGCTATTATCAGTCTAACATATCATCATTGGGAAGAATAATGTAACCAGCTGCCAAGCAGAACAAGGGTGCAGGAATGTGAGGGTGCTCCCAGGGTCCTCCCTCTCAGGAAAGCAGCTGTGCTAACTGACAGTGGCCTGCCTCGGGACATGCCCAGCTTCCCGGATGGGCAGGGAAAGAACAGATTGTTCCATCCCCTGGAGCAGCTGGCCCTGGTTTTGGCCGCATTTGGATTCCCGGGCGCTGGTTACTACAGTTTGGCAAGAGCACCCTCCAACCCTGCATTTCCAGAAGGGCTGTTCTATTACTAATCTGGAGCAGACACCTCCTAATCATCACCACAATCTTGTTCTTACAACAGCACCAGCAACAAGATGATCTGCAAATCCCACAGCCTCTTGATGAAATCAGACCTGGTGCCTCGGTTTAAAGCCTCGTTGACAATTCTCCTGACATCGCTAAGAGCTCGGGACTAGAAGCCTTGGAGCCCTGGGGTCTAGTCTGGCTCTGCCTCCTTCCGTCTTAATTGAGTCACTTTCCATTCCTCACCTAAGATGTCAAAGGGGTGGATGTCTGTGGTCGCCGAGAGCAGTGGCATTCTAAGAGTCTATGACAGTTACACAGATTCCCCAGCTTGGTTATGCTTGGAAAATGCTGGTGACAGTCTGTCCCCACTAGGGAGAGCATTTCATTGACAGGAACAAAGAAGAGCTAGAGCCTGAGAAAAAGAAGGAAGAAGGAAGAAAGGAGGGAGACGAGAGAAGGAGGGGAGAGGAAGAAAGACAAGGAAGGAAGGAGAGAGACGGAGGGGAGTGGGGGAAGAGTTATTGAACCGTCTCGACTCACCCACACCCCAGGCCAGAGCCTCACAGAGTTTTCTACCAAAGCACTTCTGGCCTCAGGGAACAGTGACAAAAAGCCCCAGAAATCCAGTCTGTACCAAGTAGGAAAGCTGATATTTCATTTAATCTTTAAAGTAAATGTGAATTGCATCTTCTACTCCATCTACAGTAGTTTTATAACCGAGCAGGATCCTATGGGGCTTTCCCAGAACCAGACTCCCCCACTTCCTCCACAAAATTTGTACCAAACCAAACTTGGGTCCCTTTGCCCACATGCAGTAAAGCAAATCTACTGATACCGGTTGTGATGAAGGAAACTGTAGTGTTTATTGCAGGGCCCCAAGCAAGGAGTCCAGGGCAACTCGTTCTGAAAAGACCCTAACTTCTTGCTTGGCTAGTGCTAAGTCACTTCAGTCGTGTCGGACTCTTTGCAACCTGATGGACAGTAGCCAAATAGGTTCCTCTGTCCATGAGATTTTCCAGGCGAAGATACTGGATTGGGTTGCCATTCCCTTCTCCAGTGGGTCTCCCTGACCCAGGGATGGAACCCACCTCTCTTATGTCTCCCGCATTGGCAGGCGAGTTCTTTACCACTGGCACCACCTGGGAAGCCCACCCGGCAATAAACACTACGCTTTCTTTCACCACAACCGGGTGTCTATAGATTGGCTTTACTGTGCGTGGGGAAAGTGGACGCAAGCTTGGTTGGGTAACAGTTTCATTTCTGGCTGTGGAATAAACCTGTTGTTACTGAAAGATGGCGCATATTGATGAGTCCTGTGGTCTGCAAATCCCGTTTCTCTCTGAGATGGGATGCTCCGGGTCCAGAGACAGAGACCTGGAGGTTCAGAGGTGGGACTTATTCACCAACCTCACCCAGGCCATGAGCAGACTGGGAGGTTATCCAGTTTATTCCAGCTACAGAAACCAAGCAAATAAAAGAAAGTTCGACTAGTCCAGAAATGTTTGTCTCCAGAAAATTGGGATGAGAGGTTTACTGGGACAGTCCTGCCTCCCGGGCAGTCTGGGCCAGAAGAGGCTGTCTCTGTTTATGACTCTATTTATGACAGTGAGACACATTAATACTCCATGTGCAGCACTGTCAGCAACTTGTTAAGGCAGATTTGGGGGTGTTTATTTTCAAAAGCAGTGGAAGTCGGGGGCAAAAGTCCCATGGGATAGAGACCACACGCTTGGGGGTCAGACAGCAGGGCCCAGCCTCAGAGGAAATCTCAGCTGCCAGCAGGAGGGGGACCAGCTGGGACTTAGCCATGGACCCAGCAGGGAAGGGAGTTGACCGCATGTCAGAGTCCTGGAAGGTCAGCCGGGGCCAAGTTCAGATGCAGGGAGTACAGCAAGCCCCGCTGATGATCCATAGAGCTGCTGTGTAAAATGAGCTACCACATGCCTGACACATAATAACTGCAAGAGTTTGCTAGTATTATTATTCAAAAGGGAGATCACCTCTCTTGGTGGCAAAATCGACCATCAGGAGAGGAATCCAAAGCCATTTAGTCCACTAGGCTCCTCTGTCCATGGAATTCTCCAGGCAAGAATACTGGAGTAGGGTAGCCATTCCCTTCTCCAGGGGATCTTCCCAAACCAGTGATCAAACCTGGGTCTCCAGCACTGCAGGCAGATTTTTTTTTTCACCATTTGAGGTACCAAGGAAGCCCGTTTGGTGGACAGGAGACAGGAAAAGTCCATAACAGACCCAGCAGCCAACACACCTTATTAAAGCCACAGAAAAAGGACTTGGAAGGGGAATTTTTCTCTCAAGCTAATAGGAATTAAGACTTGAAGGATTCAAAGAGGTGCTAGGTACAAAGGGACTGTACATCACAACACTGTAACTGACAAGAGGAGTGAATAATGGGGAAGGGAAGCGTGGCACAGGTCTGAATCCTGACTACACATCTGGTGTGGGGGTTTTGGCAAGCCATGGAGGCTGTCTGGGCCTCTTTAAAATAGAAGTTGCTAGAACACCTCTCCCATAGGATTTGGGGAGGTTCCAGTGGGGTAATTCATGGAACTGAATGGATGCTATTATGTAGCAATTGCAAAGTAAGTAAATGACACTTTGTATTAGGATTCTGAGATTGGGTAGGGAAGATTTTATAGGAAAACAAGATGCTGCTTCATTGTCCCTAGATTTTATTTTGGAATAGTCAAAAATTAAGGAAAAAGAAAGAGAAGGAGAAGAAAGAGAGAGGATGGGAGGATGGAGAAAGAGGAGAGGATGAAAAGGAAGAAGAAGAAATAGAAAAATAAAAATTGATGCTGGAGGAGGAGATGAAAGGGAGAGAAGGAAGAAAAAGAAACAAGGACATGTAGTCCTGGTAATTATCAACAAGACAATTTAACGTGAGGATATCCCAGAACAAATCATCAGCTGGCCCCTTGTTCTCCATTTCCCTCTCTCCTAAGTTCACTGCTTACATGGTAAAGTCCTACCAAGTCCTGCCTTTGGCTCTATTCTCTCTCCTTACAGCATCTTCTTGAACACATCATCCATTCCTACGCCTTCAGTTACTACCTGCTCTTTAATTCTGAAACTTTTATTTCCAGCCCAGAATCTCTCTTGATCTCCAAGTTCTTATTTCCAATCACCAGCTGAACATCTCTACACAGACAGGTCCATATCAACAAATATAAACACATCTTGCATTTCCCCATAACAAATTCCCTGTCTTTGTACCTTTATTCCTCACTGGGGTTGAAGGTATCGCCATCACTTCAAGTCAGAAGTGTGGGACTCCTGCTGGACTGTGTCTCCCTCATCCTAGCCCTCTGACACTTCTCCCACTGTAATTTTTCTTGAAATCAGTTTCTGCTTGGTACTTTTTCCCTTAACCCTTCATCATCTCCCAACTGGTCTTCCTGCTACCAGGCCCATGCCCATATAATCATCCTCTATAATCAGACAAGTGTGATATGACCCATGACATTCTCTGGTGAGCATTTCAAGGACTCTTCTTCTAATGCACAAGTTAAAGATAGACATTCCTTAGGCCAACATGCAAAGCCCTTTTCCTGACACCTGCCTATTTTTCCAGCTTCATCCATCTTCCTCTTTTCTATTCCCCAACTCGCATGCACTCACACCCACATTCCATCCTTGTTTGAAGATGTTCTTGAGCTACTTGTTTGAAAATGTTCTTCACTCTTGCTAGAAATTTTCTGATTATTCCATCTGCCTGCCAAGCCCCTGGCCAACCATTGCAACTCAGCACAAATACTACCTTCCTAAGGGAAGCCTTCTTTGACTGCTGTGTATACAATTAATCATTCCTTTTTTTTCTATAACTTTATTGCAGACTTTAATGCATTATGATTATTTAAAATATCCAGTTTCTCCAACTGGAGTGAAGTCTTCTAGCGGCCAGGGATGGTGCTGTATGCATCAGGGTACCCTCACTATCTAAAATGCCTGAACAGAGTGGTCATCAATAAGAAGTTGTTACATGGAAAACTGAAGGAATGGATAAATAAAGAACCTTTAGAACATAAATATGAACTGAATTCCAACTAACTATAGTTTGAACAGACTTAAACTAATATTTAACTCTTATACACTTAGGGAAAATGAGATGAAGAGCTCAGCTACAGAGCTCAGCGGCCATTCAGGTCCTGCCACAATGGAGACAGATTCTAATGAGGTCACGACTGGCCAGCCACGATCTGTCTGTAATCCTAGAACTTCCACTTGGTCTGTGTGCCTCATGGTGCTCAAGCTTGGGAGAATGCCGATTTGTTAATCATAAAATTATAACTGCCAAAGACCTTCACTGCCAGCTTTCTACAGTCAACACTTTTTCAGAAGGAGAATCTACAGGGAAAATAAGATTATAATCAGAAGGTTAGCTTGATAAGCATGAAATAAGCAAAGAGTCCATCCAATTTACCCATCCAGTAAGCCACGCAAGCTCCCTATCCTTGATGACTGAAGACCAAAAGGAGTGCCATCTCCTCTGATAGAGATAGAGATGCTCTGGAAGGTTCTACCTCTTTAGTTTCTCATTTTCTAGACTTCAATGCAGCCGATCCCCTTGGGCTGACAGGGGCATAAGCAATCGACCAGGTCTCGATTTTCAACAGACTAGTAAAGTCACACACACACGCACTTCTAAGGCTTCACTTAAGTAAATTAAACATTGTAGACAGTTATGTTCAAATTATTCCTTAGGGAAGGTTGATGTTCTCAGAAGAATGATCTCAGACAAACGAAGTTTTCCTAAGTTTTCAGGGAGACCTTTTTGTTATGCCTTTGTGCTGAATTTACTATCTGGGGAGATAAAAGCATTCTTGGTTGTCAAAGCTTTACACTAGTGGGAAACATTCAACATAGACAGGGAGGCTAAATAGGAAAAAAAGATACTAGGTAAGAGTAATAATATAAATTTATCTGATTACTTCTATTATTTCATAGGGGCTCAGTTATAGAATGGAAAGATTTCAAAACTTCTAAAAAAAGGAACTTACCACAATAGAGTAGGATCTGTTCATCTCTCAACCTGTGTGTCAGAGAAGGCAATGGCACCCCACTCCAGTACTCTTGCCTCGGAAACCCCATGGACGGAGGAGCCTGGTAGGCTGCAGCCCATGGGGTCGCGAAGAGTCAGACACGACTGAGCGACTTCACTTTCCCTTTTCCCTTTTATGCACTGGAGAAGGAAATGGCAAACCACTCCAGTATTCTTGCCTGGAGAATCCCAGGGATGGAGGAGCCTGGTGGGCTGCCGTCTATGGGGTCGCACAGAGTCGGACACGCTGACGTGACTTAGCAGCAACCTGTGTGTGGTGTCTATCTTCTCTGAGCATCACATGGAATTGGTTCACAGGATGGATTGGAGGAGACAAGCTGGCTGGGGCTGGACAATGGCAGGCAACTTTCTACAAGAGGATCTGGGTAGCAAGATGGTGAAGTAGGACCACTGGAAAACGGAAAGCCCCCTTGGCTGTGACGCACCTGTGAGTCTGAAATATACACAGATGGAAACCCCAGGGCTGCTTATGGTTTGGACACGGGAGTAGATGGTCATATTTGAAAAGTAATTCCTAAGAACCCCCAAAGGAAACAAACTTCAGGTTGAAGCATCCTCCCAATAAACTCAAAACAATTTCCTCTCTCATTGAGAGATAATACAAATGAGGAACTTTCTTTCCTTTGGGTTTTGTCTTTATTCCTACTTCTAGTTTTTCCAGATGCTTGTAGTCATAGGATCTACTGTAAATTAATTCTGACTGAGGAGTCACCTGGGTGGATCCAGGTTTTGTGGGGCCTGAATAAAATTGAAAATTCTACTTCATTAAAAATAATACAATTGTCTTATACGGTATTAAATGTTAAATAATACTGGTTTTATTTAAGAACTATTTTGTATTTATTTGTAAAATAACATAACATTTATAGAATAGTGAATATTTATATAGAATGAGAAATATAATTCTAACAAATCACAATTTTTAAAAGGTGGCAAATACCACAGGCATCTCAGACTGGAAAAATAATATAATGATATTGCTATATCATTATTACATTAAATATTATTAAATCTTATTAATATTATAATATTAGTGCTAATTAGCTTCTGATACAAACTTTGGGCAATGAGGAGAGAGGACAAGCTTTCAAGAAGAGCAATCACCTAACCAGATCTACATTTTAGAACTACCTGGAGTAACAAAGCAGAAATTCTTCTTGAAACTAAGTCTTCTGCTTGTGGTTCTTTTGTTGAGGATGTTTTCTGGCAAAGCTTACTGAAATTATTGTGTCATACTGTCACTTGAAAATGAAGGAAACTGTCTTTTTCAGTTAGACAAGACAGTTACTTAAAAATAACTTTAGGACACATCTTATTTTCCAAGATCTTATTTAGGAAAGAGTCTTTAAAAGCAGGGTAGCACACATGGTGCAAAGCACTGACCCTCTGACCAAGAACTGGTGAGAGGGTCACATCGGATTAAGACCCACGTTGGCTCCAGACAAAAGCATGTGAGAGTCTGGCCTTTAGACTCAGGAGAAACATCTGCTGGTGGGACTCAAGAGACAGATCTGCCTTCTCTGAAGAGCTTCTTCAGAAGTGAGAAACAGAGCATGACATGTGTGTGAGTGCGTGTGTGTGTGTGTGTGTATTTTCTGGGTCTTCATCTGCCGTGTGAGCTGAATCCTGAAAGGAAAATTGCCTAGCAGGGAATGCTGATGGCCAGGCCATGCCGAGTCAACAAACAGAGCCCTTGCATACTCAGTCTTCAGATACCAGTTGCCCCAACGGGAGACTTCCACCACCAAGAAAAGCTTCTATCACCCTGATGCTCTTTACATGAGAAGCCTGGTATTCCAAGGGCACCACAGGAAGAAGATTCCACCTACATCATCCAGGAGCCAGCCCTTCTCAGAAGGTCTATGCTCTCTTTCTCTCCTAGACTTCCTTCCATCAGTTCAGACCATCTCTAAAGAGGATGAAACTGATTGCAGACTTCCGTTTCTAAAGTTAATCATACTTTTCTATCCGGTGGTTATATATCAGCTCTAAGCACTATGCCCTTCAAGGCTGTTTTCAATTCACTTGTGACCCACTGTTTATCCATTTTGCACACCCCCTTACAATTATTGGGCATTTTCACATGAAATTAATTATAAGAGAGAGTTCCAGTTCTTACCTTGTTTCTGTTAAAAACAGAAGAGCAAGGAGATATACCTACTGCTTTTTACTCAAATGTCATTCCTTTCTGTACTTCACAGCATTGCATTCTTTATGACAGTTATTGCCCCAAAATGACCCGCCAATACTCCCATAAAATGCATTCAAATCGAGAAATCTGGGTTCCCACTGCATCATCATATGCACAGAATCATACATTTTACAAACTTCAATACATAACTGAGGATTTTGATTTCAAGTGTAAGCCCTATTACAAAACTAATATTTTCTGTGAGAAAAGGGTTCATATTATAGTCCATGTGGAGAAAAGTGCTCCACATGTAAATAATGCAGCATTGTAAATAATGCTACAACATACGTAAAATGTATTTCAAAGTTTAGACATCTACATATTTTTAATGAAACTGCTCCATGCCACCCTGAGAACATGGTCTCATAAGATAGTCTCATCACTTATTCGCACATTTCACAAATTATACAAATTTATCCTGGGTTTACAGCTACTTCCAAGGCAGTTATCAGTCTGTGGCATCAACAGAACAAACTTAAGCTGGGGACTGGGGGTGGAGGCAGGGGGAGTGAAGCTAGTCTTCACAGAATCCACTGGGATCCTGGCCAAAACACTGGCAGGTTAAAATAAGAAGGCAATTGAGAAAGTGAAGAAAGAAATGTGGCTTCATTTTAAGTTGATCAGTCTGCTTGGGTGAATTCATGATGAGTTTAAAATTAAGCTAAATAATCTCTATTTTCTTATTTCTGGAGAACAAGAGTCTCCTTTTCCACCTTCCCTATATTATATTCTTCCTTCTTTCCCCCTTTCTCTCTCTACAAAGCAGGAGACTCCGTGAATTTTTTTATTTGGCCTTAGTTAAAGGTCAGCTTCCTGTCTGGCTCTTTCACTATTGTATAGAGGACTTTCACACTTCCGACCTAGAGTGGATTATGTAGAGCAACCCACTAATTTGGCCCCAAACCACTATCTTAGTCTGTTCAGGATACTATAGCAAAAATGCCATAGATTGGGTAGCTTAAACAGCAAACAGTTATTTCTCCTGGTTCTGGAAGATGGAAAGTTCTAGATAAAGACACCAGCAAATCCAGTATCTGTTGAGAGCCCACTTCCTGGTTCTAAGATGCTGTCTTCTTGCCATGTTCTCACATGACTAAAGGAGTGAAGGAAATCTCGGGGGCTTCTTCTATCAAGGCACTAATTCCACTCATGGCAGCCCCACCCTCATGTCCTATTCACTTCCCAACACCATCACTTGAGAGTTAGGATGTCAACATATGAATTTGAAGGGCAATCAGATATTCAGTACATAACCCTGAACAAAATCTTAGCTGGCTGACTGTGAATCTCTGGATATGAGCTCTGGAGGGCTTATAGAGTGGCAGTGCTGTTCTGTAGCATGCTGGTCGTCTCAGCAGCCTATCTGAGGCTGCATAGCATTCTCTAGTTGGGAAGAAGACCCAGCTTACCACCAAAGTCCTCCTTCTCCTTTGAAGCCAAGGCATTATTAATAAGCCTGATTTACCCCGCGATCACAAATACCCACCTCAAAGCAAATATAGCACTCAGTGTTCAGTAAGAGAATTTAGAAAAAAAGACAGTAGATCCTGCATAGATCACTCTGAAGAAATAAACTCTCTAATACAAAAAGCAACAACATATTTTATTAAATTTTAAGTTACAAATGTGCTGTGTTTTCATCATAGAAATTTTGAGAAATACAGAGGAACACAAAGAAAAATATTTAAAATGAACCACAATCCCACATCTCAGATATAACCATGATTCAAGTTTTGGTGAACCTTATATCTTTCAAATTTTTTTCTGAATATACAATAAATATGTTATTTTTAAAATAGATTGTTACAGTACATTGTGTCTTATAACCTGCTTTTTTCAGTCAATAATATATTGTGACTATTTCCACCATACTGTTTTCAAGTAACATTTTACTATGTATATTTTAATAGCTGTAAAGTATTTAATATATGAATACAGCATTGACTGTTTATAAATTAATCCCCTCTTGTTAGACTGAGAAATTGTTTCCGGTATGGAACTAACATGATGCTACAATGAACATTCCTCTAGCATTTCCTTGTCTGCTTCTGTAAACTTTCAGAAGTAGAATTTCTGGATAAACGAATATTAAAGGGTTTAAGGGTTTGCTACTTATCCACTTGTACAACAAATATTTATTAAGGGCAAAATCCCAGACATTCAAGGCTCTGGGGATATAGCTGTGAGCCAGTCAGGTAAGATCTCAGCCCGCATATAGCCTATACTCACGGGAGGAGGCAGACAATTCACAAGTGAGAAATTTAGCTCATTAAGTGGTTTCAGAGAGTAATAAACACTTTAAGAAAAATAGAGAAGGTGAGAGTACAGTGACAGACTGGTATTTTAGAGAGGATGGTCAGGAGGTATCCCAGAGGATATTCGATTTGAATGGAGTCCAGCTTCTAGGGGGACTTGTTTCAGGTGGAAACAGCACATAGGAGGATCTGCAAGGTGGACTGAGCTGGGCAGGTTTGAGGACTTGTAAAGCTGAGGTGGCTGGAGCGGAGTGGGTATCAGGAAGATATGGGGAAGGCAGGCAGAAGTCAAATCACGAGGGCTCTACCTGTGCCAGGAAGCCTTTTGCACAATAGGGGGACCTAATCGTGGTGACCTGCTAAGAAAGTCACTGGCTGCTGGGTGGAGACTGGATGATGGGAGGCAGGGATTCAGTTAGGTGTGTATTGTAATTTTCCAGATAAGAAATGAGGGTGGTTTGCACTGGGGGAGGTGGGTAACAGGGTGGTTTCAGAATGTGTATTTCAAAGTAGAGAGGGCAGGAGTTCTAGAAGGAGTAGGTGTGGAGCATGAGGGAAATGCAGGCAATCACGGAAGCCCACCAGAAAAGTCATGGCACTCAAGAGTGTGCCACAAATCATTCTTCCCCACAATCTTACCAACTTTATTTTTTCCTCTTTGTCAAATTGATAAGCAAAAAATATTAAATAGTCTTATACTTCTTCACCACTACTGAGGTTAGAAGTGTGTTTGTGTTTATGTACTGTGTCTGCTTCTGCAATCGTGAAGATAATATTTTTAGCTAAAATTGCTCTTTTTGATAAACCATAAGAATACATGTCTGTCTTCCCCATAGAATATGAGTTTCACAAAAGCAAAGGACAAAAGGATTTAGTTTGTTTGCATCGTTATTCTGTTGATGGTACCTAGAATAGTGCCTACCATATAGGCACTAACCTATGGATGCCTTTGGATGCAAACTGCTAACCTTTGGATGCCTTAATATGTTCCAGGCACTGTCCTAAGTGCTTTTTATATAAAAATTAACTTATAAAAACCCATTTACAGATGAAGAAACTGACCTATAGAGAGGTTATGTAACATGTCCAAGGTACAGGCAGCCTGGCTCCAGAGTCCAGCTCTGGACTCACCCACTGTGTTCTAATGTTTTTGATAGCAAATGACAATGTAGACTTGCATATTGATTAGTTAACTTTCCAATCTACAAAAGGTGAATAGTAATACATGTTTAAACATAAGTGTTTGGAAGAGAAAAGTGAAAGTGATAAATACAACTAAGCTAAATTTTAAAAACTCACTATAGAAATAGAGGATACATTTACTACAGAAGAAAAACCATTTAAAATCTATTTTGTGAGTAAATTAAGAAGAGGGTTAATTTAGTATTGCACTCTAGGATAATGCTTCAAATTCTCAGCAAGAAAATCCATCCATGGTTAATGACCTAGAGGTGTTAAGTGAGGCTCTAGAATGAACATGAGTCTCCAAGCTGTCTCCTGGCCTTGACAAAGCTCAAATCCATTCCATACTCCCTGCTAATTAATCTTCCTGAAACATGTGCTCTTGCTGAACACACGTCCCTGTCATCTTCTCCTTAATAGCCCTTCATTGTAGAACAGAAATTTTCTTGTTGAAAGAAGTGTGGTATGCAGGGAAAATAACTCCAGCATTGGCTCCTGGGAGTGCTGAGGATGAATCTCAGCTCCTGTAGTGACTGTGAGAGAACTATTTTACCTGTATCATCCTCCATATCTCAGCTATAAAATAGGAATCATAGGCAGTGGTGAGAACTGAATGAGCCAAGGTGTATCTGATGGTTAATATGTGTCAACATGACTGGACCATGAAGTGCTCAGATATTTGGCCAAATATTGTTCTGGGTATGTCTGTGAAAGTGATTTTGAATGAGAGTAACATTTGAATCCAGAGACTGAGTAAAGCATATTGACCTCCCTAAAGTGGGTGGGCCTCATCTAATCAGTTGAAGGGCTGAATAAACCAAAAGCGCTGATAACCCCTAAGTAAGAAAGAATTCTTTCTGCCCAGTGGCCTTTGACTAGGTGACCTTTTCTCTGCCTTTCAGACTCAAACTGGATCATCTGCTGTCCCTAGGTCTCAGCCTGTCAATCTTGAGATTGAAACCATACCATTAGCTCTCCTAAGTCTCCAGCTTGCTGACAAATTCTGCAGATCTTTGGATTTGCCAGCCTCTGTATTGCATGAGCCAACTCCTTATAATATAAACGTTGGTTCTCTTTCTCTGGAGAACTCTAACAAATATAGTGTGCTATCTATCACTCAGTGCACATAGTAGCTGCTTAGCAGATGTGCTTTGTGGTCAGATGTTTCTCAATTTCATCCCTGCTCTGCCATTTTTACTTGTTAATTAGGACAAGTTAAGGTTATTTGTCTATGCCTCAGTTTTCCTTCGGAGAAGGCAATGGCAACCCACTCCAGTACTCTTGCCTGTAAAATCCCATGGACAGAGGAGCCTGGTAGGCTGCAGTCCATGGGTTTGCTAGGAGTCAGACACGGCTGAGCGACTTCACTTTCACTTTTCACGTTCATGCGTTGGAGAAGGAAATTTCAACCCACTCCAGTATTCTTGCCCGGAGAATCCCAGGGACGGAGGAACCTGGTGGGCTGCTGTCTATGGGGTCGCACAGAGTCGGACACGACTGAAGTGACATAGCTGCAGCAGCAGCAGTTTTCCTTATTTTTGAAACAGAAGCAATACATAGTATTTAATTCTGCTAAGAATATTCAATAAATAAATTACATAAAGCATCCAAAATATGGTAAGTGCTCAGTAAATGGCATATACTGTTATTATGCCTTTTCACAGGTGTCTGAAACAGGAATGTCTCAAGGGGCCAGAGGAATAATATAAAGGAGTGAAGGAGTGCAGGCAATATTTTTCCTTAAATACAAAGCTGCATTTTACAGGAGCAACACTTAATTCATTAATATTGAAAAACAATTGTTAAAATATTGGTATTTTTCAGTTCAATAAGCGTTCTATCCATATAATTTTCATGTGCATAACAAGCATAGATCTTACCATTCTTTGCTTCATAACGGGATGCTAAATTAGATTCTTTAACATAGGCACAGTTTGACTGCCTATTGAATAGATGGATGTTACATCTCCATCTCCTATTCGCCACCTCATTTCCTCTCAGCTTCACCTATATTTGGGATCTGTGACCATTTGTTTCACCCCAAGTTCTTCATCAATGGTCATCTCTACACAGACTCCATTCAGTTGCCACCACAGCAATGAATCTCACCAGAGCACGAATCCAACAGCACTTTTTCTCATCCCCATGTCACCTGTCTCTTACCTTCAGCCTTAGGGTGTCCTTGTTGCTGCAGAGGCAGAAGATGACACAGGATGCATTTTGTCTCTATACATGTTCCATGCACTCCCAAACCGAAAGATGGGAACGTTAGTGCCCATGGAGGCAACAATTTGACTGTAAGAGATTAAATGACCTCTCCAAACGAACTATTCTGAGGCATAGGAGTTCATGCAACCCTTAGAAACTGGTCTTGTGAGACTGAACAGAGAAATACAACCCTTAGAAACTGGTGTTGTGAGACTGAACAGAGAGGTGCACATAATGTCAGGTGGTAGCCACACAGTGATTTAGCCTTGTATTGCACAACCTCCTTTCCTAACTATTCCCATTTCTCCTGATCCTTGTTTCCCAGAGATTTCATTCCCTAATAAAGTATCAGCACACGGGCTTTTATTTTGGGCTCTGCATCCATGGCATTTTAGTGTAAAACAGTAGCCACTAAGAGTGACCCTTAGGAAGCTGAATCTTAAGACTGGATTTTGGAGGTGAATTACACAGTGGTCTGAAAGCAACAGGGACCTCACTGATGGTTGCATCGGGTGGTAACAACTCTTGGCTAACAATGGCATCACGATTATTAGGAATTTCACTTGTGTTTAGTTGAGAGAGTAAATATTAATACAAATAGTGTATCTAGGTGGTAAGATGAATTATTCAGTATTGTGGCACTTGAATAATATGCAAGCAATAAGCATATTGGATTTATGCAGGGTTGACTTTTGGTGATTATATCGGAAGCTTTGAAAATATAAATTGATAGGCTTAGGGCATCTCCTGAAAGCCAGAACACCTTTATGGCTGCTTTAAGGAGACTCTCTTCTCTTTCAGACTGTGCCCAGGATCTGATTGGAATGATGGCAGAACTGCAGTAGAGACCAGACATGTAGCCTTGACAGGTCTCTCCTGTCACAGTTAGGGTCCTGAAAGGAAATGTAACTTAAAATATGGAATAGAGATATTTGCATCAACAGGACAGAATATTCAAACCCTCAATTGCTCTGCAATCCAGGCCAACAGAAGTATATCCCCCCTTACTGCCAGAGGAGAAAGTTCCTCTTGCCTGAATACCAGGTGATGAGCTCAGCTGAAGTGGGTGCTTCACAAGGTGATACCTGGCCTCGCTGCGGTGTGGTCCCCATCATTCTTCATTGCCTCCAGGCTGGTAACAGGGTGAGACCTCAGAAGAGTGCAACAGGCATGGTATAATCCGTGGAGGATGAAATGTCTTTTACACCAAAAGAATTGCAGAACTTGCCTGATATATATGACAAGAAAAGGGAGGGTATGTTTGAAGGTAGATTGGGGGGGGGGGGATGTTGGATTTGGCAGTGGACTCTAAAACTTAGTAGTTGAAAATTCACTGATAGAGGGCACTAACGTTTGACTTGGGATTCAGTGTTTGACAAGGATACCCGAACTGGCCCTAACTCTTCACAGGGATGGTTACTTGGTTATGATAGTTGCCTGGATATATTAGGAAAATGTGGTGGGGTTTCCCTGGCGTGGCAAGAGAGATTCTCCTTGACCAAACTTTAGTCAGGCTCCTCTAAGCCTTTTACTCAACTAGTCCTTGGCCTCTGGCCTCCATGTCTATCTTCGCAGAGTCCAATTTTAGCAAAACTTCTGCTAATTCAGTTTAGCAAAAATCCTCCTGCTTTGATACTTGATCAAATTCTTTATCCTCCATCCTAGATATTTGATCATCATAGAATGCCTTCAGCAAGAATCCTATTAAGTCACTTTAGCATGAATTTTCCTACACTTGACGCCTCCTTTGAGTAAGTTTCCATCTGATGATGCCCTCATTCTGCTTGCTGGCTCTAAATCCTCAGGTGTCTTTGCTATATTTCAAGGTGAACCTGATCTCTCTTTCTCACTGCAACATTTTTATTGCAATAGTCCTGAATAAAATCTTCCTAGCCATTTTAACAAGTGTCTGAATAACGTCTTCTTTAATAATGGTATTGAGAAAGAATTCAGATGGCTGAGAGAGGTAGGATGTAAGAATATATTATTTACAATCAATTTTTTTTCAACAAGCATACTTTGTTGAAACTTCTCAACAAATGATGCTGGGACCACTAGATATACACATGTAAAAGAATGAAGGTGAACCTTTACCTCACATCAGAGTAAAAATTCACTCAAAATGGGTCAAAGACTTAAATGTAAGAGTTAAAAGTTACAGAATTATTAAAACATAAGTGTAGATCTTTGTGATATGAGATTAGTCAATGTTTCTTCGATATGATACCAAATGAACAGACATCAACAGAAAGATATATAAATTGATAGTATCAAAATTAAAAATATTTGCACTTCAAAGAATACCATCATAAAAGTAAGAAGACAATTCAAAGAATGGGAGAAATTTTTACAAATTATATATCTGATAAGGGATCTAGAATAATCAAAGAACTATTAGAACTCAATGATAGAAAGAACACTAATTAACCTGACTTAAAAATTAGCAAAGAATCTAAACAGACAGCTCTCCAAAGAAGATATACAAATGGCCATCAAGGAAAGGAAAATCAAAAATGAAATGAGATACCACTCACACTCACTATAATGATGATAGTTAAAAAGATAGATAATAACAAGTGTTTCTGAGGATATAGAGAAATTGGAACTCTCATACACCACTAGTGGAATGCAAAATGGTGCAGCCAGTTCAAAAAACAATTGAGGTTTCCTCTAACACTTAAATGTAGAGTTACCCTATTATCCAGCAGTTCCACTCCTAGGTAAACAACTAAGAGAAATGTAAACATATGTAAACACAAAAACTTGTACGTAAAAATGTTCACAGCATCATTACTCATAACAGTCAAAAGTGGAAAACTCCCAAATGTCCATCAACTGAAGAATGAATGAGTAAATAAAATGTAGTATATCCATATAACGGAATATGATTTCAGAAACGATACATTCCAAAAAATTAATGAACCTTTTAAGCATTATGCTTAAGTAAAAGAAGTCAGTTACAAAGAACCATGCATTATGTTATTCCTTTTATACAAAATGTCCAGAACACACAAATCAGTGAAAAGGGAAAATTAGTGATCACCTAATCACTCCTAGGGCTAAGAGTTTTGAGATGATTAGGAGGAAATGGCTAAAGGATACAGATTTTCCTTGGAGGGCAATGAAAATATTCTAAAATTGATTTAGGTAATATATGCATGTGAATACACTATGTTAATATAATAAAAACTATTGAATTATATACTTTTGGTAAATTTATCTTAGTAAAGCTGCTTAAAAAAAAAGAATGCATCAACTACACTAATATTACCTGAGTTACCTGATAACTCTCTACATGGCAGTGTTCCTGGCAGGGTCCAGAGAATAGTCAATTCACTGAAGCATTAAGGAATGAATTGGTAAGAGGGGGCAATAGTGTAATCATTGTGTAATCAGAAGTAAACAAGGGAAGATAGGCAGAAGGGTAACAGCAGCCACCATAGTGAAAAACAGTTTTTACATCTCAGTCAGTTCACAGACCCAGAGTCCACTGATTAAAGAGGGGCTGAGGTGAGTGAGGTGGGGGAGGCTAGGTTCCCTTGAAAAAGGACAGTTCAATGCAACCACAAATATGACCAGTCAATAGTATTCAAATCCTTCCACCAGAGCTGACTATGATCATTTGCCAGGATAACTCCATTAGGGGAAAAGGAAGACCCAGACTTTTCTTGAGGATTTTTAGATGTCCTCAGATGATACTAATACCAGAAGACTCAAATACTAACACCAGAGAACCCATCATGGTCCTCCAGTAGAGTGAGAGTTTATGGGGATCACACCAGAAACAGAATTTTGATTCTGGTCCTTGATCGCATATTAAGGTAGAGATTATCAGCCGACAAAATCCTCAGGTTTGTTCGCTGGTTTTGTAGGCCAATAAACAGTTCTGGGTCCCTTTGTCTCTGCTTCCCTGGAACTGTGTGTGTGTATTAGTTGCTCAGTCATGTCCAACTCTTTGTGACCCCATGGACAGCCAGGTTCCTCTGTCCATGGAATTCTCCAGGCAAGAATACTAGAGTGGGTTGCCATTTCCTTCTCCAGGGAATCTTCCTAACCCAGGGATCAAACCCAGATCTCTTGCATTGGCAGGCAGATTCTTTACCATCTGAGCTACCAGGGAAGTCCCTGGAATTGTACTTAGTAATAAAATAAGCTATTGTCTCAGGCTCTGATTTCTATGGAACTCAAGTTAAGACAGGTATATTCTTCATGCTAAGAAAGAAACATGCAATTTTCTATTTTTTCTTGAAACATACTATTCTCTGAATCTTGGTCAGTTTTGACAAATATGTGAGTATAAGAAATATTGTAAAGTTAAAAAATAGAAAATAAACTAATTAAAAATATATATATATATAAAACTCCTAAGAAAAAAACAAACAAACATTAATTCCCTCCTAACTCCACTATAAAAAAGACAACCTCAATACAATGATCAATGACAAAGGACACTTGACATTTCTACCAATCAGAAATGGTAGATTTGGTCAAACTTGAGATCAAGTGCGCATTGGTAGGGGAGAGCCAGGACTCAGCTCCCAATGGTCATGCTAGGTGAGGAGCATCGATCAACACTACCAGAGCTTTTCACTTTTCTAAAGAGGCCAGAATTACAGCTTTTCATGTAGAAACTATTAATTGAAACATTTTGACCTGCAGGGTTTTTAAAAAAGATACTACAGGCCAAATATATCACATCTCTTGGGTGAATTTGGCCCAGGAGTCCACAAATACAAACATTTGGACTAAGTAATGTCTTACCTCTTTAGCTTTTGTTGGGGGTGGGGTGGTATTTATTGATTCAAAATCTTGTTGCTAAGTCATGTCTAACTCTTCTTCAATCCCATGGACTGTAGCCTTCCAGGTTCCTCTGTCTATGGGATTTCCCAGGCAAGAATACTGGAGTGGGTTGCCATCTCCTTCTCCAGAGGATCTTCCCGACCCAGGGCTTGAACCCAGGTCTCTGGCTTGTTAGGCCGATTCTTTACCACTGAGCCACCTGGGTTCATTGCCATGTGCCTGTTCTCCAGCACAGTGCCTAGCTCACAGCTGGCATTCAAAAGATACTTGTTGAATGCCTAAATATTATTTAAAACATCTATAAGAATCAATCTATATAGCTATAATACATTAAAAAGAAAATAAAGCCCACATTTTTTGACCATAATAATACAGTTGCAGAATTCCAAAGTGGATAAAACTCAGCCTAGTTTTTCAGTTAACCTAGTGTCTCTAGATTTGAGGAACTGGTGGGTCTCGAGATGGAGCTTTCATCAGAATCATCTGAAGAGTTTGTTAAAATAAAAATGGTTAAATCCCACCCTCAGAGTGTCTTTCAGCAGGTCTGGGGTGGGGCCCGGAAATTTGCATGTCTAACAATTTCTCAGACAAGGCTGACGCCGATCTGGGGCCCACATTTTTGAAGTGCTGCTGAAAAATCCTCTTATAAAATCTCTTTATTTTGCAGCAGAGCCTTACCCGTTCCAAAGGGTCTTTGCTGATTTTTGTTACCCCAGGGAACTCTCTCCCAAGCCTCACCAGTGGCAAGAAAAGTTAAATGAATCCAAGTCAGGCAATGCTGTGCTCTGCCACTTCCCTTTCAGGAGGCCTTTGAAAAGCAGCCTATTTCCCTTTCCAGCTTTAAAGGTTGAAGCTCTTAGCTGACGTGTCAAGCCTGTCTACCTTCTGGGGCTTACCCATAAGAGGGGTCAGAGCTCACAGAGTGCAATGCAGCCCTCCCACTGGAGAAGGACTGGTCCTGTGATGACTGCTGCAGAAGCCCCCCACCCCAGCATGCACATCTCAGTTGTAGTCCCGTTCCCACAACAGAGAGGAAACACATACCTACATCCGTCCAGAAGGTCTATTATCCTCACCCTTCTAACTAAACAGGCTCCACCCACAGGCAAATCCTTCTTACTCCAAGTTCCTTGACAAGCATCAATCAACTGCTAATCTAGGCTCTTTATTATAGGTGAAGCTGGGGAGTGTAGGCTGAGTGTGAAGGTACCATATGGTACCTGTTATGCTGCTGGCAGAAGGAATGAAGATGTGGACATGGGCGCTGGGAGACTTACCACAGGAAGATTGCTAAGACAGAGTAACACTGGATTTTAAAATGTCATTTTTTCCACAGGTCACTTACAATTCCTATGTACTTATATTCTCTGCATCCTCAAGAACAAAAACTAAACAAAAGGAGGGGAAAGAGTACTAAGCAAATTTTTTAAAGAAATTTTTATAACTCAAAGTAAAAGAAAAAAACTAAAAAAGCAGCAAGGTGAACATCTGCTCTAAGTCTCCCAGGAGTAATATTTCAGATTTTGAAAATATATATATTCTTAGGGGCTCAATAAAGATAATTAGTATGCAAAGTCCAGAAGAATACCAGAAAATATGAAATACATGGAAAATAAGAACATGTAACCTATAAAAGTAAATGAAGCCTAGGATTAATAATCAAGGTATGATTTTTCAAAATCTAGAATTTTTGAAAGAATCTGTGTGTGTGCTCAGTTGCTCAGTCATGTCCGACTCTGCAACCTCATGAACTATAACCCACCAGACTCGTTTATGCATGGGATTCTCCAGGCAAGAATACTGGAGGGGTTACCATTTCCTCCTCCAGGAGATCTTCCTGATCCAGGGATCAAACTTGTGTCTCTTGTGTCTTCTGCATTTACAGGTGAATTCTTTTACCACTGAGTCACCTGGGAAGGCCCTCTGAAGAATGAAGACTATGAATTAAAACAACCAGCACTGTCTCAAGTTAAACACACAGAAACGAACTCTAAAAAGTAATTACCACTAGCGCCATCGGGGAAGCCCAAGAAAGCTACTGGGTTCCACACTGAACTGTGACGTCTTTTTTATGATTTCTATTTGGCTGCACTTGATCTCAGTTGTGGCAAATGGGATCTAATTCCCTGACCAGGGACTGAATCCGGGTCCCCTGCATTGGGAGCTTGGAATCTTAGCCACTGGACCACCAGGAAAGTTCCTGAACTGTGACATCTTTACTTAAATTTTAGAAATTGTTAAATTTTAAGAATAAAGGTTGCACAGTTTTAAATGTCACAATTAAAATTTCTTCTTTACTGGTTTCTTTACTGCTAATCCAAGATAATGGAGCCAGAGCTTTAGAATTCTTAAAGACAAAAGACCAGTCTAAGAACACAATACACAGCCAAACTCTGAATAACAGGTAAAGACAAAAATCTTAAATGGTCAATCTTCTGGAAAATCTACTGAACACCCTCTCTGCAGAAGTCACATGGACTCAACCAGCTCACCAAACCCTGTAGTAGGGGTATGGGAAGAAATCCTTGAATGAAAAAGTTGATGCCAAAAATGATGTACAGTATCCTGTAAAACCAGCTATCCTCTTTTTTCTTTAAAAACATAAGCAAATGTTAATAAGAAAAGGGAGTGAGTCAATACTGATAAGAGTAAATATGTAAAAAAAAAAATAGAGGAGAGTGATATTGCTGAGACACCTAACTAATTGGAATGATTGTTTAAACAAAAGTAGAACAAAATAAATCAAAAATAATGAAGGCATAAGAACCTCAGATTAAACAAATAATGAATAGAAGAAAGGCGGGGGGCAGGCCAGGAAGCACAAAAAAGTGTCACCCTCCACAGAGGAGAAACCAAAGTAATTATGTTTAAAAGGACAGATCTAAATTAATAATTAAAATACTAAACATTTACTAAAAATAATTGTGACCAATTTTGTAGTAATAAATTAATGACTACTGCAATTAAGAATGTTTATGACCCATTTTAAAGTAATCATAATGATAAGTATAGGGTAATTAACTTTAAATTATTCTACATGAAAAAAATACAGTCCATTTATCCAAATTGATAATATAAAGGAAAAATGGAAGTTTTACTTTTAAAAACTTAAAATAGACAGAGGACAGGACAAATAAAATAAAGAACATAAAAAAATGAAATTACTTAGTTCACTCACCAAAAGACATGCGTGTGTTAGTCACTTAGCTGTGACCAACTCTTTGTGACCCCATGAACTGTAGCCTGCCAGACTCCTCTGTCCATGGGATTCTCCAGGCAAGAATACTGGAGTGGGTTGCCATTTCCTTCTCCAGGGGATCTTCCTGACCCAGGGATCAAACCCCGTCTCCTGCATTGCAGGCAGATTCTTTACCATCTGTCCCATTCTACATACTACAAAAGACATACTACTTGATTATTTAAATCCATGAATGAATTTCAAAAAAATATAAACAGCACAAAAGTACTGAAGAGTTTAAAATATAATATGGGCAAATATTATTATTAATCTCTTGTAATTCAAAACAAGATCATTATGTTATGATAGCAGATATATTGTTTACAAATATATGACTTTAAAGGAAGTTTTGTATGTATCTAATTTACAAACAAAAGAATACATACAGACAGAAGAAAAATGTTAAAAAGAGGAGAATAAAAATCATATTATCTTAAGACATTTTCATTTTTTAAATACACAAAATCTAAATTTTAATTAGTATTTTTAACTGTCAGGTATAATTCAACATAAATTTAAAAGAAAAACATCATAATCAACTACTTATTATCTCAGAAATGTAACTGTGACTCAATATTTTAAAAACCTAATCAAATAATCACATCAAAAATCTTTCATATGTATAATTATGGCTGACTTGAGTTGTTATACCACAGAAACCAACACAACATTGTAAAGCAATTAATCTTCCTCCAATTAAAAAATACATTTAAAAAATCTTTCAGGCAAAACTTATTTGTTCAGCAGGTGCTGAAATTGGTCAGTTTTATTCTGAATGGTGTACTCAAACTGAAGAATAAAGCAAAGAAGCCCACCACTACCTTTTTTTTATTTTAACACATTGGAGATTCTAACTAATGCAAAATGTTAGAACAAATAAGATGAATATGTATTGAAAGGGAGAGACAAATTAATATTTGAAAATGACATGATTTAAACATGTATTAGTCAGGGTTCTCCAGAGAAACAGAACCAATAGGATGTGTATAGATATACATAAAAGGAGATTTATCATCAGAATTGGTGCATGTAGTTATGGAGTCAAAAAAAATACACTATAAGGTCATTTTAAGTTAGGTAAAAGAGTAAAGTTCAAAATAAATTCTGAAAAAGCCATATCACTCTTTTGTACTGGCAATAATTATCTAAATAATGCATCATTTTTAGAGAAAGGTAGGTCCAGATCCTTTCAACAATAGTAAGGAAACAATACAATAGGAATAAACTTAAAAGAAATTCGGAGGAAAAAAAAGAAAGTTGGGGAGTTTATTTTAAGGTCTAAATACTGTAGTATTTTTCAAATTTTTAATATATAGAGAGATTTATCATCCAAGTATACAGTATTAAAAAAATTACAAAAATTGACCTTTCTGTCCATATTATCATTAAAAGCAATAACTGTATGAAATTTGAAAAACTACTGACATTTTACAAGGAAAAATAAACATGTGAGAATGACAACAACAACAACAAAACTCTGAAAAAGAACAATATGGGTATTTACCTCTATTGCTCATTAAAACCTATCAAAAAGAAATGATCATTAAAATGGGGACTTCCTTGGCAGACCGCTGGTTAAGAAGCTGCCTACCAATACAGGGGACATAGGTTCAGTCAGTCCAAGAAGCTTTCACATGCCTCAGGTAACCAAACCCATGCACCAAAACTACTAAGCCTGTGCCCTTGAGCCTGAGCTCTGCAACAAGAGAAGCCACCGCAATCAGAAACCCACACATAGCAACTAGAGAATCTCATGGACAGAGGAGCCTGGCGGGCTAGAGTCCATGGGGTCACAAAGAGTGAGACACAACTGAATGACTAAGCACACACACACACATCTATAAAAACTCAGTATGTGATAAAGTAAACACTCTAAAGTTATCATAAAATAATTTTAATAAGTGATTTGAATTTCAAACATTTAAGTATTTTGTAGGGAAATGTATTAGTGATGTCTGAACGCATATGCCAAAATAAGCTACAGATAGGATTAAAGAGTTACATAGAAAATGATGAACAAAGTAGATGGAGAATTGTTAATAAAGTTCACCACCACTACCAAGATAAAGAGACTTAAAAGTTATTGGCAAGATAAATCTTTACATAATAAAAAGCAATAGATTATACAAATGGCTCCAGTTCTTTCAACAAGTGGAGTCTATGTCTCCACTCTTTAAATCTGGGCTTGCTTTAAAACTTGCTTTGGGACAATTCGACCTCAAAATTCCTCTAGCTTTTGGAATCCTTGCTACCGCTGCCATGTGAGCAAGCCCAGCCTCGCCTGCAGAATGACTGGGTACCACGTGGAGCAGAGACAAGCCATCTCAGCTGAAACATCTTAGACGGGCCAATCCCCCAGCTGACCAGGCTGCTACCAGCAAATGCTTAGGCAGGCTCAGTCAGCCACCCAGCTGAGTCAGCCTAAACGGCTGACGCATGAACTAATCGTCTGTGTCAAGCTACTAAGTGCTGAGATAGTCTATTACACAACAATAAATAACCGATATTCTAAATACGTAGTTGTTCTCTAAAAGTAAGAAGGGGGATTATGAGCGAGGCAACCCTGAGGGACAGATGGATTTATTATACAAAGAAAAGATCACTCAGAATATGAGCAGGAATCCTCAGAAGATTATCTCAAAGGTGGAAAAGGTATGACTTATACCCAGAAAGTTTGCACTTAAGGAAAGCCAAGTTCAGGAAAAGGGGTGGGACCACCAATTATAACATCGGTTGGGGTACTAACATGACAATAGACTAACCTGACCTCTGAATATATCCCTATTCCCAAGCACCAGTTTATAGCTAAAAGAATAAATGATTCCTGATAGCAGCCATGTTTAGGGCAAAGGGGTTGAGAAATACTACTACATGGCTAGTTTTGCCCAAAAGTGATAGGGAGCATCCAAGACCAGAGGAGGTGCGACCCAGGTGCCCTGCCCAGCAGCAACCTCATCAATCTTCCACTCACTTTTCAGTTGCTTCCACACAGTGGAGAACAAGACCCTGCAACTCTTCTGCCCACTTTCTCAGTAAACATCTGAAGGGAGAGGAAATGTTCTGTCTGGCCGAGAACCTCTAGCTGGTCTGATATTTCATATACTATCTACAGTTTTCATATACTATCTCATTTAATCCTCACAAGAAATTTATGAAAATGGTGGTATTTGTAATTCCTCCTATTTAAGATGAGAAGATTGACCCATGGAGAGACAAGGTTAATGTAATTACAGAGTAAAATGTGTAATTCTAGTATAATTAATAACATCACAGTCATAAAGGTGAATGTTACATATACAAATAAGATTATTTTAAATAAAATGCCAAGTGGAGATGTTAGGAAAGAAAATTGTTGAAATAAAAATTCAATTTATTTGCTGGCACAGGTGAAGAGCAAATGAGCAAGCTGAATTAGGCCTAAAGATTTTCTTAAAATGGAAAAGAAAACAGAGTTGTTTCAGGGGGGAAAAAATAAGATATGAAGGCTAGATCCAGAATTTCCAGTATTACTGGGGAAAGGAGGCAATAGATGGTAGGCACTATCTCATTAAGTAATTGCTAAAATTCCCCAAACAAAGTAAGACAATATTTACAATATTCTGTCAAACTTCAAACAGGATAAATTCTATAGACCAAACACTGACCTATCACAATGAAATTTCAGAACATGGAAGAAGAAATTAAAAATTAAAAAGAATCTAAAGAAACCAAATTTATTAAAACAGAGATCAGACTGGTAGTTCCCAGAGGCCAGGAGTAAGAGGTGGGGGGATTGGATAATGGTGGTCAAAAGGTTAAAAACTTCCAGTCATAAGATCTAGGGGTAATTTTAAAATATTAACTTGGCAAATTAGATGAAATGGACAAATTTCTTAAAAAACACTGATTACCAAAACTGATACAAGAAGAAATAGAAAGTCTGAACAATCCTCTCTCTGTTAAAATGATTGAATTTATTAATTAAAAATCTTCCCAGAAAGAAAAGTCCAAGCCCAGATAACTTCACTGACAAATTCTACCTAACATTTGGGAGAAGTATCAATTATATATGAACTCTTTCAAAAAATAGAAGAGGTGAGAATATATCCCAGTTCATTTTATGAAGCTATCATTACCCTGATAGCAAAATAATAATAATAAGATATTACAAGAAAACTACATACAAATATCCTTCAGGAAATAAACACAAAACTTCTTAACAGAAATGGGAGTAGGTTTGTGACTTAGAGACAACAGGATGCTGGCCTTCAGGACTTTAATTCTGATAAGAGTGACATAATAGAGCAAGGATAATTAGAGGCTTTTCATCTAACTGGAAAGAAATTCCAGAGGCAACTACCATCCAGCCACAGTGTTGGTGATGACTCTCCAACCAGCCTATCCCTAAAGAAAGACGCTGGCTCTTCTCTGTTGCCAACTTTCTCTAGGTTCAGCCAATTGTTTAATTTGACATTCTAGGTGGCCGGTTAGCTCGGCTGGTTAGAGCATGGTGCTGATAATTTGACATTCTAGGTTTTGATCAGTTCTGCAAAGTACCCAAAAGTCTTTCAATAAATTCACTTCTGCTAAATTTAGCAACCAAGAACCTGAACAATAAATTCACCCTGCTACAGTTCTCAAAATCAAGAAACTGGAGCTGTGGAGAAATTGGTATCCAGGAGTAATGTGCACAGACTCTCAGGTTCATGGAAGGAATTTAGGTTTGGAAACCCGACCTCACTGGGATGAAGCCTGTAAAAAATTTTTTGGTATTCAAGGATAGTAATCTAGCATAACAGCTAATTAAATTGATCACCTATGGCCATCAGAAATGAGGAACTCATTGAATGTAAGGCATGGAGGAGAGAGACTATTCAAAATGTTTTCAGGGCTCTCTGTCTCCATCTATCAGCTCTCAGCTTCAAGATTATGATCTATTCATAAAGATTTCCAGAAAGCCATGATCAGCTTGAGTTTCACAAGGATTTAAGACTCGAAGTGACTGAAAAAAAAAGAGCCCTTCTCTCCCTCTCTCTCTCCTCCCTCTACTAGCATTTATACAAATCTCTGTCCAAAAAAAATTCTAGTCATGCCTAAGACATATGTTCACCTGTGGATCATCAAAGTGTCCATTGATACACGATCTTCAGAATGGCTAGACAGTATCTTGTGCCCACTTCCATGGCAGAGAAGACAGGGTCTTTTGATCAGTAGCCATACCTAATTCATATGGGGTAAGAGAAAAATTGTTCTCAAGATGAAGGGATGTTGGACAGACAAAAGAAATGTTAGAGTTGACCACCACAGAGAGAAAGGGCAGAGGTGAAGAAGAGACAGGAGCTGACCTGTTGAACTAAATCCACTGTGAGAAAATTGAAGAGGGAACTAGATAGTAAGGTAGGAGGAACTAATTTAAGATCAGAGGAGGGATGCATGATCTTTTATACTCTGTATATGTACTAAGCTGCCTCAAATCCTTAACTAATTATAATACCTATAACATAAATAAGAGTACTGGGGCCTTGTATCCTTGAAAATAAACCATTTTAAGTATCTAGCATCTTGGTAGCTTGCACACTTGCTGATCAACAGTTACTGTGACAATTATGAATACTACTAGTGAAATTTGTCATCACTGAACATGAACCCAAGTGATGCTCCTGTGGCCCACTCCCTTAATTATTCTGCATAATCCTTGCACCAGGATACAATCAGGTAGGCTTTACAGATTAAAAGCCACATGCACTGGGGTGCAGATTTGGAAACAGTAGACCTGAATTTCCATCCTGGCTACCATCACTTGCCACTTATGGGACCCTAGGAAAGTCACTCAGTGTTTAATTTATGTAAAATGGTCCACAGAGGGCCTAGAACATGGTTCGATCTCAGTGATAAGTGTTCCCTGTTGTTAGTACCATGGTCCTAGAACTTTGCAGCCAGTTCACTTAAAATATCTCACAGCTTTCCATCATTCTGATTCTTTTCTAATTCCAGCTGGAATTAGTGAGGTTTCACTGTCCATTACAAAGCATAATGTATAAATATCGAAAACAGGTACATGTAAGTAACCAACCACTGTGCTTTTTTTTTTTAAGCAAAACATCCTCTCGATATCCCCCACCCAAAAACCCTCCCCAGCCAGCCCCATTGAGATCGGCAGCTAAAAATCCCTCACAACTTCTGGGACTCCTCGCTATACTGAAAGAATTCAGCCATATGTCTGTTGTCCAGTCAAAAACTTGGTAGTTCGCACTTCTAAGAGCATGTTTTCTAAACATCTCTGGTAAATGGAGATTTTGACTTTATGCCCGGGACACCCTGAGAGCTGCTCCTGCAGAAGAAAAAAAAAAAACTAATAGGATAATAAATCCCAAGTCCTTTTTCCCCCACTCCGAACAAGAGTTGTTTTAGTTAAGCCGGGCTTCGCTTTCCTCTGGACGCTGCCCGCGTGCTCGTCAGACCATTGTGTTTAATACAGGACTTTTGACTCAGCCATCATTACTCACACTTTACTGATTTTACTTTAAACACTGCTGGCTAACACGACAATTTATCACAACTGTTTTCCCTAGCAGTGGGGGGATAATTTATTTCCCCGCTGAAGGGTTTGATATTTATTAGCGCAGCCGCCCGGCTGCTCAGCGGAGATGCACACTCCAGGGGACGCGCCGCAGCTCCGGCCCCAGGCCTGCTCCATCCTCTCTGCTCCAGCTCACCCACTCCTCCTGGGCAGGACCCACTGGCACCCCAGGGCACAGAGGACAGTAACTCGGGAAGAGGAAGCGGGGTGCTCCCCTCCATCCTGAAGGGGATGCCCGCAGTGGTGGAGGGGTGAGGTGAGCTGAGCCTTCAAGCCTGGAGACTTGAGGACCGAGCCCAGAAATGCAGGCATCTGCTGAGGAGGACTCGCTGGAGGGTGGCCGCCCAGTGCCCCCAGCAGAAGAGATGGCAAAGAGATCCTCAGGTAAGGCGGGTTTGGACTGAGAAGTGGAGCGTCCCAGGCCTCTAAGACTGGTGGGAAACAACCCCTACACCACCCAGCAGACAGCACCTCTGCAGGGCAGTCACTGGTGCTTGGCAAGGGCAGTTTCTAGTAATAAGTTTATTGTAGCGGCAAATGAGTAACTGGAAGAAAAGAACAAGAACTTGGATGTATTGTGTGCCTACTGTGCACCTGGCACCATGCTAGGCATACATGAATTGTTTCATCATCTTGACAATAATCCCAAGGAGGATGATAATCATGATGAGGCTGCCCTAGGATGCGTGTTGGTATCCAGGGGGCTTTGGAAGGTCATTTAAATTGCCTACTCGTCTACAGCCAGTACATGGGAGAGCCAGCGAACACACACAGATCTGTCTGACCAAAGGGCCATGTCCTGCTGCTGAATGAAAGGCTCTGGAAAGCTCACCAGAGGGCCTCGGTGCAGGGCCTGGAGTTCCCGCCACCAGAGCTACCCTTTCACTTAGGGTGCTATCTCTAACGATGTATCTTATCTGGGGGATATGGCTATAAAATCCATTAGCACTTGGGCCACATTAGTCAGGACTTACTGGATGGTTTTCTTTTCCAGAATACTGGGGATGAGTCACAGCACAGTTTAACCTTGATGTTTCAAGTTGAGCAAACTCCTGGGGTTGAGAGTGTGGTGAGTGTCTTAGTGAATGCTGTTGAGGGAGGGGAGGATGCACTGACACACAGGAGTGTGAACACACACCTAGAGGAGGAAACATGGAAGAAAAATGTCAGTGGACTAAAAAGGGACACATGCCCCTATCACAGTAGATGCGCTAAGCTTCAAGTACTGGGAGCCTAGAAGTTTCCCAACATTTGTGGTGTGCTAGGCCCTGTGCTGGAATAAAGGTCACAAAACAAGATAAGATACAAGCCCCCATCCCAAGGGTTTGTTATCTATTTCTCCTGAAACTTTGAGAAAATTCCTAGGATGTCAGGAAAAAAAAAATTTCATAAAAGAGACTTGGGATAAAAAGGTGGGTCATAAAGAAAATTCCACTCCTCCTGGTCCTCTGTGGAGACACTCAGGAGAGCAGCACCTGCCCAGGTATAGGTAAAGCCCGCCCACCCAGAGCAGCCTTGTGGTGAAGAGGGAGGCTTCCAGACCCAGTCAGTCCTCAGACCTGCTGGCTGGTGTAACCTGCCTCACTCCTTAAGAGGCCTTCTGGACGAGACGACGGATGGTGAGGGAAGAGGGAATTTCACTCCCTTCCACAGCCTGTCCGACACCAGCACTAATACCCGGATGGAGTCCCCCCTCTCGTTGGTCAACCCCACTTTCTCTGTGGCTATCCCTGAGGTAAAACCTTTCCCTGTTGCCTCTCACCCAACCACCGCACACCCCGGCCTGGGTTACGTAACGTCGCCGTCAAGAAATGAGGTAGGGAAACATGCCTCCACTTGAGACAAAAACTCCTCAGAAAACAAATTCCCTGAGGGAGAAGCTGTGAGAACTTCAGAGGAGGCTTATTTAGGACTCCCAGGGAGCGGAGACTGACATCAGTCTGAAGGCCAAGCAACAGATAGCGTCCGAAGGCCGCCATGATTGCGTCACTGGGGAAAGAAGTTGCGGCCTGGCCTCACCCGGCTTGACCAGCGGTTGATCAGGGCCCCGGCTCCAGGCCTCCCCCTCTGGCCAATCGCAGGAGGGCCCAGCTCATTGTTTTGTTGAGTCCATCATGAAACAAAATTCTTTCCAGAGCCTTGATTAACCTTCTTAAAACTCATAAAAGTCAAAGTATTTCAGCCTGTTCGAATGTCTCCATGTTCTTCTAGATATTTGTGGTTGAGGACATTTTTGCTGTCAGTTTTCAATTAGTAAAGAGATGGGGCAAAAAGAAAAGGAAGGCAAATTAGAATTAGAAAGCATCGCTTTTTAAAAAACTCTGTGAGAGACTGTGACGTGTAAATGCCTAGACCCCAGGAAGGGCAGGTGAGGTAGAAAGAAGACCCTCATCCTTTTCATGTTCCAGGAACGTGTCATAGGCTGGCCTGTGGGATGCGTGGTTACAATTACATGATATCATATGAGGCGTTTTATTCTTGTCACAGAGAACCTTGCTGATGCATGGCTGTATTTATTAGGACCATTTCTATTTCCTGGCTTGTGTGTGGTCATGGGCCGCATGTTATCCATTAATGATGGAAAGCTGACCCTGGTATGTCTTGGGTTTGTTGAACAGTTCGGTAGGATCCAGCAGAGCTCATGGCATTTTTGCCAAAGCTCTCTCCCCAGTCCCTCTCTTCCCTTAATTGTAAAACTCATATGCATTTAAACAAAAAATCTCATCCATCTGTTTTTGACTCATTTACACTTAACTCATCAAATCTCCTTCTGTCTGGGCTGTCATGTCCCACAGGTTCTGCACTGGTGTGCCATATCAAACCCTTTTTCCCTGACTATCGAAAAGTCTGGTTTAGCCAAGAGATGACATGCTCCACTCCCTGGGATTGAAGGAGTGCAGCTAGTGGGGTGGGCGTAAGAAGAAAGATGTTCCAAATTCTAAACCCCCAAGAGCTGCCATCCACTGTGGATTTAGCAAAATATCTCCTTTCATTCATAGTACTGACTTGACTGAACTGTTATTGTTATGATGTGCAAATGAAAACGTGTGTGTTTGTTAGTGTGTGTGTGTGTGTGTGTGTGTGTGTGTGTGTGTGTGTGTGTGTGTGTGTACACTGGCTGTGATTAAACGTTTTGTGGCATTAATTCAGACCTGTGGTGGGCTTCTTTTCTCTGTAATCAGACCAACTGTCTGACTTCGGAGTGAGGACCTGGACTGAATTCCTCCTATGACTTCCACTGTGCTGGGTTTTATCCACCTGTCAACCAGGAGCAGAAAAATGAGAAGCAAGAGCTCGCAGTAACAGGAGGAAGAACTTCAGTTCTGGGAGTTCTCCCAGCATTCTCCTGTCTAGGCAGATTTCTTCCCAGACGAGGAGAGGGCACACAGATGACCACAGGACAGATCCACTCTCAGCACAGACAGGTAGGGCACTGCAGCTATGCTGGATACAGCATCATGTCAGTTACCCAGAACCTCGTCAAATGGAAGCCACAAAAAGGACAGGGCCACCTAATTCTGCCCCACAACCAAGATAAGAACCATGTGAAATGAAAAATGCTCTCCCCTGCCTCAGGTAGGGGAGACAGGTAGGGCCATCGACATCTAAACTCTATCAAACACAAAACTTGCTTTAAAAACAAAACCTTTTGAAATCTTGATTATTATTCATCATTCTGCTACTTCTGATGATATGCAGGGTGATGGCTTCAATTGCTTCTACTAATCTCGTTTCTGTTTAGAAAAATTTCTTTCCATATAAGCTTGGATTATCTTATTTCTTCATAGTTTGAGGTTTTTAATTTATTTTTTAATTGCAGGATAATTGCTTTACAGAATTTTGTTGTTTTCTGCCAAATATCAACATGTATCAGTCCAGGTGTACATATGTCCTTTCCCTCTTGAACCTCCCTCTCTTCATAGTTTTTTGAGTAAGTCACGTGGACAGGTTAAAAAATTGGATACAAAGTTACATTCATGGAGTGATATGGCATATTTGGACTTACACGTTAGAGTTCCTAAGGAGAGACTTGTGAAAATCAAGTGCAACACTATCTGCTAGCTTAAAAAACAGACCCTGAAGTTAAATAAGGAAAAGAACTTCATTCTGGAAACAGTTCTCAACTGTGGTGTAATGTCATGCTAGTGCTTCACAATCAGTTGTGAGATGCGTTACGAGTGATCTGTTGCTAAAAATACTTCAAGTACTGACGTTTGTGAATGATTCACTTTTAAATAAAACTTAGAAGTAGCCTCGAGGTTATCCCTAAGACCATGTCACTTTAAATCACCAGATTTCCAGATACACTTTATTGAGTTGGAGAGAAAGAGTTTGTGTTACCTCGAGGACCCCTGGAATTGAACAGACAGACACAAGAGGCACACGCTGGGGAATGTGTCCTGGACGTAAACATCATCCGTCACATATGTTGTGGCAGAAAACAGTTGGAAATCACTCCCTTCACAGTCTCAGTACATGTCATGGTCAGAATTGTATGGCTCTTTGTCACTTTTTAACATGTAGGGATTCCATTCCACTATTCCTTTTTAGCCCTGAATATTATGTAAAGCAAGCTTACACTCAGAAAAAGATATTCAAGAGTTTCAATGACCAAAGCAGTCAGTGTTCCTGTACAGCATGATCTTATAGTGAAGCAAGTTTAGTGAACAGCACTGACATTAATTCCATTTTTCTCTGCCTCTTTCTCCCTCCCTGCCTCTGTGTGTGTGTGTGTGTGTGTGTGTGTGTGTGTGTGTGCAAGTGTGCGTGCTTGATTGATTGTTTCATTGCTTAGTGTAGAAAAAGAGTTACTGGTGCTATGAACCACAAGCACAGCCATGTCTAAGATCTGCCTTTTAGCGATGGCCCTAGATGAAGTGCTAATGAGGTCAGTGTCAGGGCTCCATGTTCAGTCTGGGTACTGAGATTATTCCACTTTACAATAAGCCATAGCCTCAGGGACTCTTAAGCCCCACCCCTCCCCCAGCCTTTAGTGGTATCTCCCAAATACATACTATGTTCACAATCAAAAAATCAAACCTGAAATTTGATGTGGGTCACTGAGAACTCAGTGCAACTCAAACTCTTAAAATCAAAAAATGCCTTTTAAACAAGTGACTGCTACCAACAAGATAAAGGAAATCTTTCTGCAGTGGCATGTTAATAATTCCCAAGCTCTAGATAGCTGTGTAAATTCACATGTAGTCCCACGGCATACTATGCACCCAGATGAGGAAAGGGATCATACAGTTTTTGCAGGCCAATTGGCAGGCCAGTTCATGTTTCTTGCAGCACACACTCATTTCCTGTGTTCTTTACTATTTTCTGACCTTAATACAGAGGCTATACTTTTAGATTTGGTCAATTCCTTGGGCGATATACACTGGGCAGTAGAAACTCTGAAATCTCCCTTTCCTCTTTTCACCTACAACCATTAGCAAAGAAAAATACAAGTTAAGTTAAGATTGACTTAGAGTCCCAGATGTATCAGTCGGCTGTTTTAGGTGAATTTCGCTTTGTCTTTCATGCTCCCCAGTCTGCCTTCTCCTACCCATCCACCACCTTAACCATCAACTACCACTTCCTTCTCTCTCTCTCTCATGTTATTACCAATTTCATGGTTTATCAGTTCAAAGGCTTTCAAGTGCTAGTAGCAGAAATCCAACTGACTGAAGCATCAGTTACGTTGGCTCAAAATCCAGAGGTAGAGAGGTTCTATTTGTGATACATTCAGGGCTCCATTTTCTATGAGTCTCTGCCCTCTACCACCTGTTAGCCTTATCCTGAATCTCACCTCACCTCCAGCCATCAGATGTCAGCCAGCAGCAGGAGGTTGACATCCTACCTTATTTGTCTCCCTTGAAAGATGAAGCTGGCTTTTGTCCCATTCTCTTAAGGACAAGGGAAAACTTTCCCTGAAGCCTCCAACAACCCTCTCGTGTACAAGAATTAGGTCATTTGCCCATTCACAAAGCATTTGTTGACAAGTAGATTAGCTTCCTTTAATTGGCCAGGATTAATCAGGTCTCATGGACATGAGTTTGAGTAGGCTCCAGGAGTTGGTGATGGACAGGGAAGCCTGGCGTGCTGCAGTCCATGGGGTCGCAAAGAGTCGGACATGACTGAGCTACTGAACTGAACGGAACTGAATCGGGTCTCACCTCTGAAGCTGGAAATGGGATAACTTCCCCCAACATCATATGAACAAAACTGAGATATCATTGTGAATAAAGGAGAGAATGGATGCTGGCTAGAGACAATCAGCAAAGTCCCTAAGAGATATTTGGTGCTTTCCACGTTAAGTTCTGCATCCATTCCCTTTACCTGTTTAGACGATGCATTGATATAACTGATAAACAAGAATTAATTAACTGTGAAGCTCTGCTCTGTTACCTTTTTGGATCATGGAGGATCCAGAGAGCTTTGTTTGACTTGTGTGCGCCACATCTGAAGGGTACTGTGGTGCTTTGGGACCCTCCCCTTGGGCAGCAGTTACATAATCAAGTAACAACCAAGCCTGAAGCTTGCCGGAACTTGAGCTCCCTTCCTAGAGAAGTGGCCAGCTCTACATTCCCATGTCGCAAAGCTCTCAGAATTCTGCATGCAAACTCCTCACTCCTAGTATTTCAAAGTGCTGGCTATTCCTCAGTCGGGGAAGGCAACTGGGCAGGGAGCAGGCACAACGGCTCACATTTTCCTCCTCATGATCATTTTTCCATTGACTCAAGTAGCAGCTGCTTTTTGGAGGGCCATGTATGCTTCTGATGACACAGACTGTTTCCAAACTCTGAAGTGGTCATCTTCAGATTGGCCAAAGTGATATAATCTCTTTGGAATCAGACTTCTGTTGCCCTGACTGCCCTTGTGATGCTAAAATAGGACCTCTGGTTGAAGAACCATTCATTAACATGTAGACATAGCAGTTTCTTCCAAGCAAAAGAAGAAAGGAACCTAGATCGTTATCACTGATCCTTTGCTGTTGGCTGGTCCAGAGTTGCCCTGATTCAGCTGATTCATTCCTTATGTTTATATCCTATAAGGTTCCAGAACCTCCTCTCCGTCACCTCAGCCACATGTCCCTCTGCAGCTTGAAGTCTGTACTCTGAAACCTTCCTGCCTTGTTCACAGCTCTTTCCTGACTGCCCTAATCTGCCACCTCAGCCAACTCCAGCCCTCTTTCCTTTACTTTGCCCCCAAAAAGTGTTTCAGTGCTACTATTCTTGTATTTCTGACTTTCTCATGAGCCAGTCCTCATTCCAGCTCTGCTATTTCGATCTGAAATTCCATTCAGAGTACCTTGTATTGTACCATTGAAGATACCACACAGAGCGGGTGTAAATGTGGCCTCCATCAATTACTACATGAACTTAAACACATTTTTACACCTCTCATCACACAGTCAGTGGGTATCTATTAAGGATCAGCCACACGACAGGCACTATGCTAAGCTCTAAGACAGGTGCTGCATCTATTTTTTTTTAAAGAGCATAATAATAAAATGCATCTTAAAGGGTTATCATAAGGATTAGATGAGATAATACATGCCAGAGGCATAGGAAACATTCACGAATGGTGACCAGTGTAACTATGATCATTAGTGAGAAAGCACCTGGTCCATCTGCAACTCTCTATGATACTACCCTTAAAAGGAATTTGGGAATTCCTGTTTCTTCTGCATTCATTCCAACTTGTCACCCTTCCAGGATATCCCCCAGCTATATATCAGGCAGCACTTAGAGTGGGTCTGTTGATATCAACCCAACCGTGTTCCCACACACAGTGCTTGCTGCAGGCCAGGGTGCCTGGGCCTGCTCCCAATGGGAGACAGTCAGAAGACATGAGGCTTACCTGTTCCAGGCTCAAACCTCCAAGGCTGTGTCCCTGGTCTGCCCTGGAGTGTGAATGGTGCACTCGAGTAAGGGGTGCACTTGTCTCTAGCCATAAATGTTGCATGGTTGTTATAAACCATGAGGCCTGGTAACACCAGCAGCAGCTTATCAGGTTTCCAATGTACCACATTCTCCCAGATTTCCAGATGCTCTTTTCTTTCTCTCTCTCAGCCCCACTCCACCCCTACTCGTACTCTAAAGCGCCCCAGATTGCTTACTGCAGCCTAACTATTTGAAAGTAAGTGGAGTAAAACTTCAGGAGGGGAAAACCAGCTGGAAGTTTCTATTTAAGGAGGAAGAGGAGTGGAAAATGACCACATGCCTCATGGTGCCATGCGGCTCTCACAGACCATTCATGGCATACAGGCAGACCACAGTAAGGGAACTCAGGGCAACCCAACATACAGGAAAGAAATGGCTTAATATTATCACAAATGTTCAACTTATTTGAAGCCCCCGAAGGAAAGGTGTACTTTCATCAGTATAGAAGATCTATTCGGTTAAAAAAAAAAAATAAACCATTAAAACAACATGCTGATTAGAAACCACATGTCTCTTGACTGCAAGGAAAAAAAAAATCCCTCCTCCTGAGACAAAATCTGGGCAAAACCAGCCCTGGCTAAAGTGTTACTACTAAGGGAGAGAACTTGAGTAGGTGACTTACCCTGGCTTACCTTTCCTTTGTGAAATGGAAATAAAAGTTCAGCACCACTTCTACCTCATCATGATGTTTGAGAGACTTCCTTAGAGCTTCTTAAGAAAATTCTGAAGATGTCTTGTTAAGTCAGCATAACCCTTGGAAGGAATTTCGTGAAGTCACCCCACTGGGAAGTTCTTTTTCCTGTTAAATGATTGCTACTCACTGGCAGAGGGCCAATAGATGGCGACAAGAAATCAGGAGCCTGAGCATCTCTACCTGGAGTGGTGGTGACACGAGATGTCAGCAGCAGAGTTCAGAGGAGCATTGTAAGATGTAGGGGGGGGGGGGGTGGGCAGGGTGGAGAACAGGGATGGGGATTCGTGTTAAAGGGATGACAGAATGTGATTTGCAGAATTCCCCTGGCTTTCTCTGATCCTTGAGACACATAGGGAAAATCAAGCCACCCAGTTTGTGATACACGGTTACAACAGTCCTAGGAAAGGAACGCAGATTTTGGTACCCAAAGTAGAGTGGCTTAAAACAATAGAGTTTGATTGTTTCGCATCTCTGGAGATTAAACATCTGAAATCAAGGTGTCAGCAGAGGGCTCCGCTCCCTCTGAAACCTGGAAGGGATACATTTTCCTCGCCTCTTCCTAGCTTTTCACGGTGGCCATCAGTCCTTGACACTTCTTACAGCTGCATCACTCTAAGCCCTGCCTGTGTTGTCGTATGGCATTCACCCTGAGTGCCTGTGTCCAAATTTCCCTCTTCTTATGAGGACACCAGTCATATTGGATGAGAGCCCTCCCTAATGACCTCATCTTAACTCGATTACATCTTCAAAGACTCTAATTCCAAATAAGGTCACATTCACAGGTGCAGGGCTTTAGGACTTCAATTTTTTGTGGCTGGTGGTAGTGGGAGGGACATAATTCAATTCTCAGTCAATCTCCCAGGAGACTATGTCATAGGTTTTCTAGTTGGCTACAGTTAGTAAGCAGCCACTGAGAGTGAACTTGATTGAACTTTGAAAGGCTAACTTGAGAATGAAATGCCACAGCAGGCAATGAAAATGGATGCTGGAAGTGGAAGACCTCCAGCCCATGGGCAAGAGCCCCTCATTAGTTACTCGACAGCTTTCCAAGCTCTCAAGAGACCCTGGGAGCTCCAAAGAAGTCAGGGCCCTTTGGCTATCTGTGAAAAGGATATAAAGTTGTGAAAAAGTGGTTCAAAGTATCAAGTGCTTTCATAGGATGCTGAATGCTTGATTCCCAGCAGGCAGTCTGATCTCCTGAACTCAAAACATTGAATTTCCCAAGACACAGAAGAGACATAATCACAACTTTTAGATGTACAAGTCATTCTGGCAATTGATTTTCCAAGAAGCAAAGAATCCAGGATTCTTTTTTGCTGAAGCAAATCTAAGTGATGACACGAAGGAGCACCAGAATGTTGTGTGTCTGTCATGGCCAAAGGGTACATTGCTACCTCTTCTGGTCCAAGTGTTTTCAGGTGCAGTTGCAACTCTGAGCTTGATTATTTCCTCTCCTCGAGCAGGGGTGGGCTCTACAGAGGCACTTTCAGCATCTGGCAACATGGATTTCATGACCACAAAGTAAAAATGAAATAATGCACATACCAAAACATAAACACATTGTAAAGTACATTCAGCCTCAGATTCCAAACCCGGCGACCCTGCGTGGGTTAGCAAAGGGGAAGCCAGGCTTCTGTCCCAGGGGGGAGAAACAAGGCCTCCAAACTGACAGCTGCTATCATTCCAAAACAAGTCATTGTTTATAAATGAATATTCTTTGTGATAAATTATTGAATTACATGAAAACTCTATGATTGCCTGCTGCTGCCAGATTTGGTTTTGGTCTCAAAAGCCAGCATGGAATGTAGTACAGACCAAGAGCGAAATTAAAAACTGCTGGTTTTCTCTCACAAAATTCTTGTCTGAACTCTCAGTTTCCCACTAACCTGTAATGCTGGTCCTGGTTTTAGATGCCCAGAAGTCCTTCTGGGACATTTATAATATATATGGTTTTAGATTAGAGAGATGTTTATCTGTTCTAAGAAAACTGTAGGTATGAATCGCAGCTTGTAATTTACTTTTGATAATGACTATCTCAAAATTTAAAAGCAAAGAGGGATGCTACTTGTCATGAGTGTTCCCTAGGTGGCAGGCTGCTTGCTTTAGCTTTAGCTATCTCATTTAATCCTCGCAAAGTCTGTTTAATACCCATTTTACAGATGAGAAAACTGAAGCATGATGAAGTTAAGTGATTGCCTAAGTTGACACAGCAGTAAAATGAGAAGACCAAACCTGGCACTAGGCATTTGATTCCAAAATTCATGTTCTTTCCTTAGTAGCACACCGATTCCCACCACAGTTTCATAAAGGACTATAGTTAGTACTAGTACTCAAAGAAAGGGCTTCCCTGGTGGCTCAAGTGTTAAAGAATCCGCCTGCCACTGCAGGAGAGGCATGTTTGATCTCTGGGTTAGGAAGATCCCCTGGAGGAGGAAATGGCAAGGATAATACAACTTATCCAGTATCCTTGCCTGAGAAATCCCATGGACAGAGGAGCCTGGTAGACTATAGTCCATAGGGTTGCAAAGAGTCATACATGACTGAGCACACTCGCACGCACGCATACTCAAAGAAAGGGACTGCTTTCCAAACTCTCACATTAATTCCTTGTACACATTATTTCTCAAGTAGGCCTGTTTTATAAGAAATAACATTGAAAATGAAAAAATAAATTACTAACATTGAAAACGAAAAAAAATTACTATCTTCTTTGATTCATCTTTCCCTTCATAACTGGATTTCCCTCATCTTCCCTATTCTAGGTTCCTGGGGAAATCTGGTTAATTCCTATGGAATTAGCAGGAATAAGAAAAGCATAGAGTTCTAATCCCAGTTTCACCTCTCATTCACTGTGTGCATCACTAAATCTCAGCCCTCCCTTACACCAGGGGGATGGTGAGATTTGCCCAGCATATTTCACAGGTTGTTATAATGCTCAAATTATATAATGTCCAGGAAATTATTCTGTAACTCATAAAGCTCTGAACGGTGTAAGTATCTATGATGGCCTAAACTCTTCTCTGACAGTTCAACAAAAAAAAAAGGGAAGATTTTTTCCAGTGTTAGCTAGTGGTCTTCTGATAAGCAGGATCTCTGGAAAAAAGAAAACAACTGATTTTTAGCATTTGCTGATTTTCATGGTGTAGATGCTCCCACAAGGACAATTTTAAGCTACCAACATGCTATCACTGAGCATAGAGGTAGGAAGAGATGCTCTGGTTGCTATCACAAACAGGCTCCAATATACCGCCACTTCTGACTAAATTTAAAATAGCAGCACATTTTAAAACACCTGTTATACTGGAGTCATCCTGTGAAATGCCCAAAGTCTGTCTTCCACTCTATGTGTTTCCCTCATGGACACAAGAATGTGCCTCCAGCCTAGGACAGAGTGCCCAGACCCCCATAAGCCCCTCAGAGAACCCAAACAATCTTGCATTTGCTGCCTTGACCCATCTGAGGAGAGAGAGCCTGCCTCATACAAAACTTATATTTTGCCCAGGAAAAAAGTATGCTCCAGGAAAATGTTGTTGCTCCAAGCAGACTTTGAGTCCCAAGAACAAGTGTCCCTCACTATTTCCCTGTTCACAGTGTAACAGTTAGCCTTAGATTTGAATACATTTCACATACAAACAGTGGCTTACACAAGATTATTTCTCTCTCATGTCAAAGAAGACTGGAAATATGCCAGCCAGAGCTGACTTATTCCAAGGACCCATGCTTCTTCAAGTTCCCCTCTTCACTATCCTCATGGTCCAGAATGTCTGCTGAAGCTCCAACCATAACATGTGAGTTCCAGTCAACAGGATGGAAAAAGAGAGGTACACTCTCTCACTTTTAAAGAGAGTGCCTAGAAGTCCCAATTAATATTTTATTTATATGTCATTGACTATAAACCAATCATATGACCATAACTAGCTATAAGAGAGACTTGAAATATAGCCCTTTAACTTGGAGACAATGTGCCTGGCTAAATGTCGGGTTCTTTTTTTAAGAAAGAAAGGAGAGTAGATATTGAAGTAGGCAACAAGTAGTCCCTGTTTTGTGTTCATGGTGTGTATGTGTGTGTGTGTGTGCACGTGCGTGCGCTCAGTCGATCAGTCATATCTGACTCTTTGCAACCCCATGGACTATTGCCCACCAAGTTCCTCTATCCATGGCGTTTTTCAGGCAAGAATACTCGAGTGGGTTGCCATTTCTTACTCCAGGGGATCTTGCTGACTCAGGGATCAAACCTGTGTCTCTTGTGTCTCCTGCATCGGAAGGTGGATTCTTTACCACTGAATCACCAGAGAAGCCCTGTTCACTCATACTTGTCCACTAATTCGTCAGAGGCTAGAGAAAGGAAAGGAAACGAATGCTTTTCTTTTTTTCTACCTACCTGTAGTTCAGCTGTCTCTTTTCCCCATTCATCCCTGTGGGCAAGAAGGGAAGGTAGCTGCTAACAGGTTATCACATATCCTTTGAGGACCAAATTGTTGTTGTTCAGGTGCTAAGTCGTGTCCGACTCTTTGTGACTCCATGGACGGTAGCCTGCCAGGTTCCTCTCTCCATGGGATCCTCCACGCAAGAATACTGGAGTGGGGGTGCCATTTCCTTCTTCAGAGGACCAAATAAAATGAGTTATATCTGTTTCTGGAATATGTGTGCAAACACATCATGATGTTTTGATCATTATTTGGAAGATAGAGACAGTTATATATGGTTATATATGGTCATATGTTAAAAGTGGGTGGAAGTTCTTGTCTCTCTAGCTGCTTTTGTCTAAACGCAGGAGTATCAGTTACCTACTCTGATGAAAGTGAGCTATGTGTCTGACCCTAGATGATGCTGGGGAAAATGAGGTAAGGAAGATCCTTTTCTTTTCCCATACCATCCACCTAGACTCTGCAGCACAGAAGTTGGAGAGCTGTTTGTTATATGAATTGCATTCAGAAAGTTTTGTGTGGGCATGCCTGTAGCCCTGCGCCTGCCTCCTCCACCTCTTGTTCCCACTGGAGCTAGTAAGTAGCTGATCAGGCATCAGGAAAGAAGTCTCATGCAGCCAAACAAGGCTTTTCACCTTTATTTTTTTTTCCAAAATTGCATGAGAGTAGAGCCAGGGACACATATTAACCTACAGAGAAGCTTGCTAGTGACAAATGCAGAAGCCACGCAAACATGCAGGGCAGGCATGAGAACACAGCCCCCTGCTGAGGGTGGCTGTCAAACTGCATCAGAGAGGAGATGCATCCTAGCAACCATCAGCCCACTCCCATCCCATCTTAGACCCAAAGAAACACAAGTACTGTTGGACATTTCATTTAAATCTCCAGTCTGTAATCTAATACTTTAATTCTATTTAATATAACGTTCCATGACCAGATATACCAACTCCTCCCATGTGCATTTGTCCCTAGAAACTTAAAATCCTTGACCTTCCAGGTTTTAGCTTTTAACATACAGATAATCCAATGGATGACCCCAGGCCTACCATCAGTTTAAAGTCAAGGAACTTCATGAGATTTTGTGGCTGATTTGTGCAACAATCAAGTGTTTCCAGTGAAGGTTGGAAATCCAGGAATATAACACTGATGGACAAGCCTGCATAAATCCAAATTCTATGCCCTCAGATCCTGTCTGCTGTGCATTTACCCTGAGAACACGGCTCACAGTGGACCTTGAGACTGAGAGAAGAAGCTACTTTAAAATATACATATACTGTTTTTAAAAATGCATCAGGATCACTTTATACAGCCTTGTGGGGCTGTGAGTCCCCAGGCAAAGTCAACAGCCTGGCAATACTTACCTCTTCTCGAGTCCAGCCTTGGCCACTCTAATCCCTGTTGCTGGGGAAAGCCTTCCTAAGACGATCCAGTTGATCTTTCCAGGTGGAATATTAGAATCCTTCTGATGCTTCTCCTTCAAGTCATTTAGACACATAGCCCCCTTTTTTATTGAAGTGAAGTTGATTTACAGTATTGTGTTAGTTTCAGGAGTACATCAAAGTGATTCAGTTATATGTATACATGCATATATTGATATTCTTTTCTCTACTTTTTCCATTATCGTTTATTACAAGATATTGATATAGTGCTACACACAGTAAATCCCAGTTCCCTATCTATTTTATATATGATAGTGTACATCTGTTAATCTCATACTCCCAAGTAATCCCACTTTCCTTCTCCTTCGGTAATCATAAATGTGTTTCCTGTAGCTGTAATCTGTTTCTGTTTTGTAAATAAGTTTAGCTGTACTATTTTTTAGATTCCACATGTAAGTGATATCATATAATATTTGTCTTTCTCCAACTGACTTCATTTAGTGTGATAATCTTTAGGTCCATCCATGTTGCTGCAAATGGCATTATTTCATTTTTTTTTATAGCTGAGTAGTATTCTATCGTAGATATCTACCACATCTTCCTTATCTATTTCTTTGGTGATAGATACAGGTTGCTTTCATGTCTTGGCTATTATAAATAGTGTTTAAACACATAGCTTCTTGATGACTTCAAGTTTAAGAAAATCTACCAGCTTTCCATGAGGGGGATAGTGGGCCCCAAAGGAGTAGACTGGATTCATATTGGAGGAGTGAGGAGTGTGTGGTATGGGGTTTCCAAACATGGCAGCAGAAAGTTTTACCTCTTACTCAGGTACAGAAGTGAAGTAGGAAAATAGAGTTTAGCGTTTAGCCTTGACTGATCAATAGATAGGAAACTTATTACCCTAGGAAAGAGTTTTCTCTTGGCATTACACACGAAGAACAATTTTGCACATGGAAATACATACAGCCCAAGTTATTACTAAAGAAGAAAAATATAGATTACCTCCACCAGTTCAACCCTGAAAACAAACAAAAACTTTTAAAACTCAAGAAAAAGAAAAAAATACAAACTACAAGTTCTACAACATGGCAAATACCATACCAAAGGCACGGACTGTCCAAATACGTGCTCCTTCTTCAAATGTTTCATGTAGGTTGGCTAAAGCCAGATCCTGGAATGTTAATTGGGACCTGATCACAACTAATGGACCAGAAATTATGAAATGCCTCATGTTACCAGTCATTTAAACCAGATAGTTAAGGGTCCAGTTATGGTTAGGTTCAAACTGAGGCTTAAATCTAATATATTTATTGCAAGTAACACGGAACACTCAAGTACCCTTATTTTAACCTAACCGACACCATGTATCGTATCCATTTCCTGCATCTTTGAACCATGCTTCAGTTGAATCTGTTATCTTTCTTCCTCATTGGGGAGTATTCAAAGTGACATCTCCTACTATGTCACTTTACCTGGGAGAAAACGGGGAGTTGGTTGCCATGCACTGTTTCGCGTTAGAAGAATTTAGTCTGAGAACCTAACACAAAGTCAGGAGCCAGCTGCCTGAGTTAGAACTAGGGTGGCATAGCAGTGTCATTCTTGTTTCTTCAGGTTTTAATCTATTTGCTTCATAAAAATATTTTTACTTTCCTTGGTCCACCGTTATGCCTTGGCCTGTGTTTTTCCTAGAACTCTTCTTCGGGAATGTGCACTATATGTGGAAATTCAGAGCAGAACTAAGAAAGGCCCTTGTCTCCTGACGTCAAGGTTTTTGTAAAGAAAAATACACAAAGGTAACCACGCCTCACTCTGGCTTTCTAGTAACCCCAGAAAAAAATTTCAGAAATGTGTTTTAATTCTTTAGTCTGAGTGACAAAAAGGTTCAAATGTTTCCCAAAGTCCACTTAAGAATCATTCTAACCTCGGGAAAATGGATTTTGTTAGCCCCAAAGCTTGTTAAGATTAATGGCAAGAGGGGCTCATTATTCTGCCAGAAAAATCTACTCACAAATCTGAGAGAAGAGTTTTTATTCTGTCAGTTTCAGGGAGAGGGGACCCAGAGTGCCTGACAAATACCCACCAGGTATGAGGTGCCCCTCAGACACACGGCAGTGGTCCACAGTTGGGAGGCTCACTTTAGGTGATTGCAGGCCAACAGAGGGTCGAATCAGGGCTTTCTTACAGTCAGAGGTCCCTCTGCTCTCAGTCGTGAAACCCACCACCCTGGCCACACCACCAAGCTTTATGGAGCCCAAAATGGTATTCAGAAATGGGAGCCTTATTCAGATATAAGTAACTCTCGTGCCTATTGACCTTGTTGCCCCCGTAGCAGCAGGGGGCTACTGTTTCCTGTTCGAGTGCCCGGTCACTGCACTGACCTCACTGTCTTTCAGCTTCTGCCATGCCTGCTTCTGCCGCTGCTCACCAACTGACTCCCTGCATGCCTTGAACAGAAACTCACAAGGAGGATCCTTGTAAGTTGCCAATTCCCCACGCAGTACCAGGAATCTTCGCAGGCAGCACCTTTGGGTTGGCTGCTTCACAGGTTCCTGCCCAGCCATGGATGGCTGGATTTTAGCTGAGTGCTCATCCCTGGTCATCTTTGTAGGGCACGGCACAGAAGCCTGTTGCTAAGAGACAGGAATTTCCAGACCCAGAGATGGCTAGATAAGAATTCTGGCTTTGATTACCAGCTCATAGAACTGATGGGAGGCAAATAGACAGGAAACTTTCTAAGTTTTTAAGGAATTTGGTTCAACCCAAGAAACCCAAGCTTGGCTGACAACAGCCTGTAACTACTCAACTCGTTGCCCACCCCCCCCAAAATTTGCTCCAAAAGGTAATGAGCTCCAAAGAAGTACAGTTCTCAGAACAAAAAGCATTTGCATCAATATCCATCTCAGATAAGCCAAGAAAGGCAGTGAACAAGGGAGATCCTTTCAGAGAGCACAGCCAGGGTTTGCCCGATTGGCTGCCCAAGGAACTCAGTGATCTCCAAGGCAGGGACTGTCCCTGTCAAATAGGTTGTGATATATGCATTGAACCAGCAACCTCCAGGGATTATTTTCTTATTGTCCACATCTTCAAATAAAAGTTTCCTTGCAATTCTCCTCCACCATTTTATATTTAACATGCTGTGCTAAGAGTCCTAGACTTAGTAGTTACAAAAAAAAAAAAACAAGAACTAATTATACAGTGGGTCAAAACACACACACACACACACACACACACACACACACACACACACCCAGAAGTTTCTTTCTCTTTCATATACCAGCCTGGAGCAGCACTGTCTAATAGAACGAGGATACAAGTCACGTTTCTTTTTTCTTTTCTTTTTTAAGCTTTTTTTTTAATGTGGAACATTTTAAAAGTCTTTATTGAATTTGTTACGTATGACGTCTGTTTCATGCTGTGGTTTTTTTGGCCACAGAGTATGTGGGATCTTAGCTTCCTGACCAGGGATCGAACCCACACCCCCTGAATTGGAAAACGAAATCTTAACTACTAGACTGCCAGGGGAGTCCCAATAAGCCACATTTGTAATTTACAGTTAGCCGGCAGTGACGTTGTGGGGGCGGGGGGGGACGTGAAATTAATTTTTAAATACCTTTTATTGAACTTAATATATAGCCAAAATATCATCACTTCAACATGTAGTCAATATAAAACATTAAGGTATCGTCCATTTGGGGGGGGGGGGTACTTATTTATAATCCATCTCAGTTAAGACTAGTTAATTTCAAGTGCTCAATAGCCACACAGAGCAAGGGACTCCCCTGTTGGACAGCCCAGAGAGAGATGACAGACGGCAGCTGAGCAAGTGGACAGTTCTGCTCCAAGTTCGACAGGGCCCCACGACACTCTGTTTCATTGTGCTACAGAGTAATTCTACTCTAGAACAGAGCTTCTCAGCCTCGGCACTATTGCCATTTGAGGCCATAAATCTTTGCTGTAGAGGACTGTCTAGTGCACTGTAAGATGTGTCCTTACACACAACCGTTGTGTGCCTGTCCTCTACCCACTACATGCCAGGAGCACCCGCTCCCCTCATATTGTGACCATCAGAAATATCAGCAAGTGTTGGGGCATGGGGGAACAAATCACCACTGGCCGTGGTTCTCAAACTTATTTATGTATCAGAGTGACCTGGAGAGCTTGTTAAGGAAGAGATTTCCAGTCCCATAGTTTCTGAATCAGTGGGTCTAAGTGGGACCCAAATACGCATTTCTGTTGAACTCTCTGGCCAGGCTGCTGCTGCTGCTCTTTGAGAACCCCTTCCCTGGTGGTTGTGCTCCTCTGCCTGGCTGACTCACAACCACATGACATTCTTGCTGTCAGGAAGATGGAGAGGAAATAGAGGACAAGTGATACATTTTAAGGATGTGATGGAGAAGTTGCCCATGTGACATTTGCTCAATTTCCATTGTTGAGAATTTGAATTTATGGCCACATTTTGATACAAAGAAGGCTGAGAAATGTAGCATCTCACTGGGTAGCCAAGAGGCCAGTTAAAATTCAGGAATTCTGTAACTAAAGAGAGGATTGGGAGGTGGATAATAGGGACTATTTGCAGGTTCTTGTACAGAAGTGGATAATTTTATTTAGCTGGGAACTACTAGACTATAAAGAAATCCATACAAAAACTAACCTCAAAGAAGGCGTGTCATCCACACATCCTAGATTTGGAGCTTAAGATGAGGCTTGAGGAGTCTTCCTATTTTTTTAAAAAAAAAAGTTTATTTCTTTATTTTCAGCTGTGCTGGGTTTTTGTTGATGTGTGGGTTTTCTCTGTCATGAAGTACATGGGCTTCTCATCGCAGTGGCTTCCCTAGTTGTGGAGCACAGGCTCTAGGACTTCAGTAATTGTGGCAAATGGGCTCAGGAGTTGCAGCTCCCAGGCTCTAGAGCACAGGCTCAATAGTTGGGAGGAACAGCCTTAGTTGCTCCATGGCATGAGGGATCTTCCCAGATCAGGGATGGAACCCATGTCCCTTACATTGGCAGACAGATTCTTTACCACTGAGCCACCAGGGAAGCCCCTCGAGAGGTCTCCCTTTGATGAAAAGATATGTGTGGCTCAAGCAGGCACAAACTTTCAAAGGTGTATGTATGGGAAGAAAGGAGGAACTTGGAGAGGATTTGCCAAAGAATCGTCTCTTTAGTATCCATTTCTTTCCCTCATTCCTAATAAGACTAGCAATTCGTCAGTTTTCGTGGTTTGAGAAGCTGTAACTCCATCTCCCAGCTCCAGACGTTAGCCTTGATTAAACTAAGCCAATCAAGGAGTCATATTTGCCTAGTCACAGTGATAGATTCAGGGATGGGCCCATGACCTAAACTGGCCCAACCAGAGAGAAATTTATAGCTGCTCTTTGATGTCTGGAGCAAGAGAAGCTTCTTTCCCCCTGGATGTGAATGAAGAAAACATAGCCCTGGGGCAGCAGACAGCTATGTGACAAGAGAGAAGCCAACAGAAGGATAAAGCCAAAACATGAAGGAGGGCCACTGAAAAACAGACCTGCAACCCTGACAACATTCTGAATCTCTGGATCAAACCATGCCTGATGTCCCACCTCTGGAATTTTCAGCTAAATGAGCGAATGCTTTTCTTGTATTATTTAAATCAGTTTGACTTAAGCTTCCTGTCACTTGTAACTAAAAGTACTCCCAACAATGGTTTGACCTGAATGTGTTCCTTCCTTGGCATCTAAAAGGGCAAATTTATCTCCTGAGCATCTACTTATAAGCACCTCCCTATGTGACCATCTACTTTAAGCACCTCCTTCTGTGACCCTGAATCATGCATTAGCTCACTTAAGTCTCACAATAACCCTGGAGGTAACTACAAGTCAGGAAACCAAGACTCAAAAAGATTAGCTAACCTTTCTAACGTCACTCTGAGAATAAGTGGCTGAACTGAGAATTGAGCCCTACCAATTCTTAATCCGATGCTCTTTCTCCAACTTTGGCCTCATATATTATTTTTTGAACCGTGTATATAAATAACAAAGGTTTATATGTTTACTCAAACTCCACACGGAAAACCATTCTGACTTTTGAAAATCTGATTCAATGATCAAAAACACATGTAGAATATTAGTTAGAAGGTGGTGTAGACTGTAGTAAGGTTTTATAGGCATCTTGGGCAGGTCCTTCAGAGTAATTGGGATGTGGAATGTGGAAGTCATTTTTATGGGAAAGTTGGGACATGGCCTCCTGTGGGCAGCCTCAGGCTAAAGAGGGAGTATATCAAGAAAAAAATCACGTTGAACCTGGTGATAAGGTTCATGAGGATGTTAATTAAAAGAAATCTCAAATTTCAAGGCTGTATGGGTGATACACTTACAAGCAAGAGCATAGGAACAATACACAACAGAAATATAAGGTTTTACCCCACGATGTCAGTATTCTTTTGAAAACAGTATGTATGGTTTATAAACCATCTGTGAAATTCTTCTCCTGCTCACTTATCTTATTACAGTGCCTGTTTATGCTTCTCAAATAGTCTGGCTCAGCCACAGAAAGGAGAAAGATGCCTTACATTTTGCTTGAGCATGATCAAGTTTGGATAACCATGCTATTTTAGCCAACTCTAAAGCCTCCTTATTTGTATGTTGTTCAAAATGATCATTCTCTTGTCAGGGTTAGAAATAAGAATTATTCAATTTTATATCCACAGTAGCACTGGGTTTGTGCTTGAGAATCATCCCATGGGTTGAATTAAATACCTGCTCTATTTCCCAAAAGGAGAGAAAAACCCACATGCCCTTACTCTTCCTTACTCCATCCTTTCCCATGCCAAGTTCCATTTTCCTATAGAAAGTTTATACTGAAAATGCACTCAAAGCCTTCAGATTTGGCTTAAGGAATTACAGCTGCCCCAGTGTTCATCCAATGATAAAAGTGTTTGTCCTAGAAGCTTATTTAGAAGAGGCTGCTTTTACCACCTAGTCAGGCACACAATATGTCTATGCTGCTGCTGCTGCTAAGTCGCTTCAGTCGTGTCTGACCCTGTACGACCCCATAGACGTCAGCCCACCAGGCTCCTCTGTCCACAGGATTCCCTAGGCAAGAATAATGGAGTGGGTTGCCATGTCCTTCTCCACAATATGTCTATAAATAAATGCTTAAACGTTAATGAAAGTGGCTAGATGGGATCCTTTAACATCAGGCACTGAGCTCTAAAGTAGATTTACTGCCTTTGCCATCTCATCTGTGTTCGTAATTTGTCTCCTATGAAGTAAAATGTATTGAAAACAACAATATTTCCTGAACTCGGCCTTTGACAGTCTCTCTGTTTAAAAACTCCCCTATATAATTATGCTACTTTCCCCCTTCTGGTCTATGGTAGGGACTATCCAAGATTTGGATGCTCACTAGACCTACTTCCCCTTCATGGCTACTCAGCGAAACCACATTTTCCACTTGTCTTGTATGAAGGTGATGCCACATGAGCAGTACTCACCATTGACAGATGAGTAGAAGTGACGTGCGATACTAGGGGGAGGCAAGTGAGACCAGGGGGACCTTCACACACTCGTTCTTCATTTGTTGGCCAACCAGATGCCCAAGAGCCAGAGTGCTGAAGGGACAGAGGAGCCACTAGGAAGAAAGGTCCTGGGTCCCTGAATGACAGCGTGGAGCAGAGGATCTGACTCCTCCAACTCCAGCTGATCTACATGGAACTGGGACTTCAGCCAGGAATGAATCTTTGTTCAATTAGTCACTGAAATTGGCAGCTGCTTGTTATAGTACTACTTCCATTGACTAATTCACTGCCCTATGGAAAGAGCACTTAGACGTTACCCGACTTAAATACTGTCCAGTGGAATTCACTGCCCTATGGTGGGAGCACTTGAAAATTTGGGAAGCCAAAACCAGACAGGGCATCAACTAAGCAAACAGTTCCACAGCTCTGACAGTCTGAGGCATGCCCCTTGGCCCTTGTGTCCATCCTGCCTTGCATCAGCTTTGCCTCCACATCTCAACTTCAAGCATCTGGAAAACAAAGTGCTTGTCTTATCTTCTGCTCTACAGTGCCTATTGCAACTAGCACCATTTTGAGTAGTTAACCATAGTGGTTAGTAAATAAAATGTCTGGAGAACCAGCTGAAATTTGGTTAAAAAGGAGCTGAAACAGAAGAGAGAGAGTAACATTTACATAGACACTATTGTAGGCCTGGGGCCTTGTAAGCTGAAACACAGATGTCCTCGGATATTGTGCTGCAGGTGAGATTGCCTCCAGCCTCCCATTCCATACCTGGAGAAGTCCAAAATCCCTCTCTGCAAGTTTTCTTGAAAATTTCCAGGGGTGGGGATGGCACTCCCATAGTCACCTGCAGTTCTGAATTTCTGCTCCTGCTGTTCAGTCAGTTTATGGATTATCTTTCTATCTCATCCATCCAGCATGTGGTCTACCTCACATTAACTCAAGCATGAAATTCAACCCCTCCCTCAATTTCTACCCGAAAGGAAAAAAATCACTCTTAATATGTATTGATATTTATGATAGAATCAAAGATTCAGCCAGAGGTGAGATGGTTTCATCCTAGAGATTCACTACCTAGTTGAAATACTATCATTCAGTTACCCAGGGCTCCTGAACATCAGGAATTTTTTAGTGGGCCTTCAGATTGCAGTGCTGGAGAAGACTCTTGAGAGTTCCTTCGACTGCAAGGAGATCAAACATGTCTCTCCTAAAGGAAACCAACCCTGAAGATTCATTGAAAGGACTGATGCTGAAGCTCCAATACTTTGGCCACCTGATGCCAGGAACCAATTCATTGGAAAAGACCCTGATGATGGGAAAGATTGAAGGCCAAAGGAGAAGAAGGCAGCAGAGGATAAGATGGTGAGAGAGCATCACTGACTCAATGCACATGAATTTAAGCAAACTCCCAAAGATAGTGAAGGACAGAGGAGCCTGGCATGCTGCAGTCCATGGGGTCACAAAAAGTCAGACATGACTTAGCAACTGAACAACAACAATTTACATAATCCTAGCCTCAGATCATCTCAGTAACCTCCTGTACTCCTTCTTCCCTCCTCCTTATCTCTTTCCTTCCAAGTCATCCCAGCCAAATCCCCAGTACAAATTTTTCACTCTGTAATGAAAAGGGTCCAGTTTACTTCAGATCCTATTACCTAAGGCTCCAGGAGCATGCTTGCATATACCAATCCAGATTCAGCTCACCCAAAGGGATTTTTCCTTCAGTGAAAGACAGACTTCTTACAAGGTGGCTATGGCTCAATTTTGTTCTTCCTCTATTACACACATAAATGCATGTAACAACAAAACCATTAGCCCTCACACTGCTAATTCTCACAGATCTCATCCTACTCCATTTCTCAACAGCATTTGGCCCCAGATGGTCACACCCTCCCCCTTGAACACTTTCTTCATTTTTTAAAATGTATTTTATTGCAATATAGTTTATTTACAATGCTGTATTAATTTCTATTGTACAGCAAAGTGATTCAATTATGTGTGTGTGTGTGTGTGTGTGTGTGTATACATAAATATATAAATATATATCCAGAGTCACTTCAGTCATGTCTGACTCTTTGTGACCCTATGGACTGTAGCCCGCTGGGCTCCTCTGTCCATGGGATTTTCCAGGCAAGAACACTGGAATAGGTTGCCATGCCCTTCTCCAGGGAATCTTCCCAACCCAGGGATAGATCATATGTCTCTAGTGTTTCCTGCATTGGCAGGCGGGTTCTTTACCACTAGCGCCACCTGGGAAGCCCCCTATATATATATATTCTTTTTCATATTCTTTTCCATTATGGTTTATTACAGGATATTGCATACAGTTCTCTGTGCTATGCAATTGGTGTCTATCCATTCTATATATAATAGCTTGCATACACTGATCCCAAACTCTCTATCCAACACTCTCCCACTTTCCCTCACTTTTTATTTGCAGGATATCACAATCACCTACCAGGTTTTCCTCCCTGCCTGCCTACCAGACTCTTCTGCTGGTATTCCCTACCATCCCAACCTCTAAATGTCAGTCCTTGGGGCTAATCTTGCTATTTTTAGATCTGCACTTATCAACCTTAGACTGGATATTTTCTCATTTGGTCCCATGACCTGAACACTATCTCTCTGCAGACGATTCTCTAACTTAAATCTCCATTCCAGACCTCTCTCACAAACTCCAGACATATATCCCCAATTGTCATTGGATACCTGTAATTGGCATCTTAAATTTAAGATGCTCAAAAATGAAGTCCCAAATCCCATTCCATGTGCAAAACTGGCTTCTCCATAAATCTTCTCATCTCAGTAAATGGCATTTCCATCCTCCCTGTTCTTCAGAATTGACCTTTGGGTCCCCTCAAGCTTTACTTCCCACATCTAAGCCATTAGCAAATCAGCTCTACCTTAAAAATACACGCAGAATCCAACCACTGCTCACCACTTCCACTGCTAGTCTCTGATTCAAGCCACCAGCAGGTCTTATCTGACTGGTCTCCCTGGTTCTTCCTCTGCATTCCTAAAACCCATTCTGAATATAGCACCCAAAGTGATCTATTAAAATTCACATCACTTCTCTGTCTAGAACCCTCCTCAATCAACCTCACAGTGACCCATAAAACCTACATGATCTGGCCCTTGTTACCTTTCAGACCTTTTTGATTACTACTCCTAAACCCCCTGCCCCTGACATTAACTCCTCTCCAGTAACTCCAGTCAGTTATTCTCTATATCTCATCTGTGACAAGCATACTTCTGCTTCAGGGCCTTTGCACTTATCTTCGCTTTGCCTAAAATGCTCTCTCACTTTCTTCATTCCTTTACTTAAATCTGACTGATTGACTTCCCTGGCGACTCAGACAGTGAAAGTATCTGCCTACAAAGTGGGAGACCCAGGGTTCAATCCCTGGGTCAGGAAGATCCCCTGGAGAAGGAAATGGCAACCCACTCCAGTATTCTGGTCTGGAGAATCCCATGGACAGAGGAGCCTGGTAGGCTACAGTCTATGGGGTCACAAAGAGTCAGACACGACTGAGTGACTTCACTTTCCTTTCTTTACTTAAATCACATTCTCAAATTGCACACTTCCTTCCTGCTGCATTTTTCTTCTTAGCATTTATCACCGTATAACACATAGATATTTTAATTATTTCCCTTGCTTATTTTCTGTCTTCCCTGCTAAAATATGGATGGCCAATTTTATCAGTGTTGTTCATGGCTGCATTTCTAGTGGCCAGAACAGAGTGCCTGGCACAGAGAAGGTACTCCGTAAATATGTAAATGGCTATCAACAACAGCCCTGCAAGGAATTACTGTCCCATTCTGTAGATAAGAAAAGTGAAAGTCAGAGAGATTACAAAATTTGTTCAGTTAGTAAACAAAGCTGGGATTAAAATTCAGTTTCAGTGCAGTTCTAAATGCCATAATAATTTCACAACACAGTATTATCTTCCAGAAGGATCCAGAGCTTCACAGTCACAAAAGGTCTCTGATGTGCTTCTGGGAGCTGTGAAACCAACTGAAAATTGATTGAACACTTTCAGTTGTCTGGCATTGCTTGTACTATGCACCATGCATTCAATCAACAAATATTGAGAATCTACTATGTAACAGACCACTAAGAATTCAAAGATAACAAAAACAGGTTAGATTTCAGCTTTCTTACACCGGAACTGAAAACCACACAAATCGACAGGGAAATTGTACCCAGATAAACGCAATCAAGGAAAAGTCTATGGGAGTCAACTTAGTCTGCAAGTCAGAGAAGGCCTCCCTGGAGGAGGGACATATGAACTGAGTTCTAAAAGGTGGGTAGGAGTTAACTTGACAAGAAGGGGAGGGGGAATATTCTAGACAGAAGGAACGGCATGTGCAAAGTCCCCGTTGTAAGACTGATTTTCTCTGGTTAATGCCACTTGGCCTTTTGTGACCTACAAGCAAAATGAAGAGGTATGGGCAGAGGGCATAGGAGGTCCCTGCTGCAAGAGGCGGCTGGAGTGAAAGGTAGAGGCTGACCTCATAGGGCTCTCTAGCCTAGTTAAGATACAGCAGTGCTTATCCCAATCAGGCTGCCAATGAAGGACGTCAATCTCGGTCAAGGGTCACACAATTTTATTGAGCTTTAATTATTTGTCAAACACAAATAATTCTTCCCCTAGGAAGATATAACTATGTCCTGGGAGATGAAACTGGGTCTTTTAAGAATTATGTGACAGTCTCAGAGTCACATGGCTGGCAAGTGGCAGAACTAGAATTTAAAACTAGACTGGCCCAATTTTAAAGCCCTGGCCTTCTCATCCAGTGAAGGATAATTGGACAGAAGTGCTAAAGAAAGTGGCCTTTGTCCCTCACCTTGGGCAAGATGAATGCAAAAAGAAAAATATCCAGCCACCTTCTGGTTTCCTGCAAGAACCTCTGTGTTCCATCTTTCCTCATTTCCTGCCCCGGGGAAGGGGCCTGTTTCTCAGCTCTCTGACCCCTCGGGGCTGCTCCTCCAAGTCTCTGGGGCCATGCCAAGGAGCAGGTGCCAACAGAGATTTCCAGTCACTGGTGGGATTAAAGAGATTGATAAGTGGAGAATCAAAGACTCTCAAAAGGTCAGCTAGTCCTTAAGAATTATAAGAACAAGATAACTCAAATCTACATTTCACTTGGCTTGTTTTGTTTTCATTTGGGGGGGGCTGTTTTGTGTTTTTTTTGTTTACTTTTATTTTTGTATAAGCTGGGGACAGTTGAAAGAGCCCTGGGTTTAAAGACCTGCTCTGAAGTCTTAGTTCTGCCACTTGAAAACTTGAGCTTCAGTTTAATGACTGAGGAAGGGTTGCGAGGACCATTGAAATAGGTAACGTATGTTGAAAGTGTTGTTGATAACACTTCAAGCAGGAGACAATTCTCATAGATAGATATCCGACTTCCACAGTATCACAGGACACAACTCACTGTATCTGTTTCTGGAGCACAATTATATGTTTGGGTTCCCTTGCTAACATCTCTTCCAGCAAGCTGACCCTTGAATGCCGGGTCTGCAGAAATGCTATCTTGTTCTTTTCTCCTTCTACTTTCTACGGGTGATCGTATCAGGTCCCAAGACTTAAGTACAGACAATTTCAAAACCTCTCACAGGAGATCCAGAGCCATTCCCCAGCTAGCTATCTCACACAATATCCTTCGGGTATCGCAAACTTAGGTCAAAAGGGAACTCACTGTCTTTCCTCCATTTCTTCAACACCATGCCTACCATCTTAGCAAATGACACCAGTTCTCTCTCCCTCTCTCATGTCTCTCAATCTTTCTCTCTCTCTCTCTCCCTCTCTCTGCATTTTTAACTTTGACACATAAGAACGTAAGTAATATTTATTAGAACTTACTAGCTGTCAGGCACTATGCTAAGCATTTCAGACATGTTTTCTGATTTAAGAATTAAAACAGCCATATAAGGTTTCAATGCATTAGCAGCCTGCTTTCATAGACAGGGAAAATAAAGTTTAGAGCCCTGTTCAATCCTTGCTCATAGTTCCCAGCACTACGTTATTTTTGAAATTGTCTGCTCACCACTAGGTAACACAGCCTCACGCTCCCTGTCACCACATCTCCCACTTCCAACTGGGCACCAAATCCATCTACACTGTACCTCGAAAATAAATATTTCTCAATTCCAGCCAGCCCTTTCTGTTTGGTCTTGACCTTCAGTAGCTCTTACTATGATTTATTTATCTTTACTTAACAATTACCCAGTAATACACATGCTATGTACCAAGCATTATTTTAAGCACTTAAAGTAGTATCAACTCACTTAATTCTCCTAGCAGTCCCATGAGGTGGATTCTTATTATCCACAATTTGTACATTGGGAAACTGAAGCACAGGGCCAATAAGTAACCTGCCTAAAATCACATGGCTAATAAATGATGAGGCTGGGATCTGAGCTCAAGCAATGTGACTCCAGGCTTCACACCGTGATGTCCCTGCAAATACAATTGTAGTGGTGTCCTAGGTGGTTTCCCTTCCCTCGGCAGCTCTCTACCCAGTCTCAACAAATTCTCCAGAATTTGCTTCACAAAAGTATAACTTCGATCCTTTCCTCTGATTAGAGCCATGATGGCCTTTTGTCAGCTACAAGCAGAGTAAGATCCAGATCCCCTTTCCCATCGTGCATTACACCCATCAATCCAAAGCCGTTGCTTTGCTAGGCACTATTTTCCTGCCACTGTGTCCTTACGTATGTCCTTACCGACCATGAAGTGCCCTTCCCCGATGAAGTCAGTCCACTCATCCCTCAAGACACAAATGCCACCTGCTCTTCATTTCTTTCACTTAGCGTGTGATCATGTTTCATTCTAATAATTTGCAACCCCCTCTTTCGTACACCTTCCTGCCCTGTGTCCTTCACATCTGAGATGGGGCTGGTAAACCCTCTAAAACTGACACTGATCTTGTATATCATACCAGCCCTATCAGTGATTGTAGTGGGCTCACAGTCCACACTTGCTGAATGACGCTGTGGGATTTATGTGATTCATCCAGAGCCTCAGAGGAAGATGTTTGAATATTAGTGCTCTGAAATTTCAGCCTGAGCGGTGGGTGAGTGGTTTTAAAAAAGTTAGGAAGAGAGTAAAAGCTTGCATTTCTTTCTGTGGACAGAACCAGAGTTAAGTGTGAGTATACACAGTTTGAAAAAGCATTAGACCATCCTTTAGGGGAGCTTTCTCTTTGTTTGACATTCACTACACTGCTGCAGCTGCTGCCTGGTAGGCAGAGCATACATATGACTCCCCCACCTTCCTGGGGCTTGTATTTCTCCAGAGAGTAGGACCTCTGTGTGGAATTCATGCTCACGAATATTCCACAAACATTCACTGATGTCTTTTCATGGTCGGTTAGCTCTTCTGGTTTCTTTTTCCCATTTCTGTTACTGCTGTCTTTTGTTTTCTACTTTGTGTTTTATCTCTAGTTTCCCAATAACAGTAAACATTTATGGAGCACTTTCCATGAACTTGGCACCCTTCTAAGGTTTCTGAAATCATTTGTGGACTTCTGTCTTGTGAGCATCAGAGTAAAAGAAAATGATTGAACTTGAAGATCCACCAGGCAGTAAACATCTTTAAACATATATGTGTACATCCTGGTGCTCTTATTATGTCAGCGGGGATTCCAAACATGGGACTTCAGTGTTGGGAAAAATGCACGGCCCTGCTTCTGAAAGACACCACTGGGCACAATGCACATTCCCACCGACAGTACACAAGGGTATCCATTTGCTTTATCTTTGCCACTAATCAATATTGACATATTTTTTCATTTTTGTTAATCTAAAGACTAAAAATTGTGGTGAATTATTCCTGTTTGCAGATCTATGACTTTAAAGAGCTAAACATCTTCTCAGCTATAATTGGATATTTTCAGTTCCTACTTGGTGAGTCTGTTTGTAAACTGTTAGCCACTTACTACTGGATTTTATTTTGGGGACCAGTTTGAGGATGTTTTTAATACTAATACTTAGAGCTGATCATCACCACTGCTCAAGGTTGAGGAGGGGGAGCTAGAAGTAACTAAGAGTACATCAATGGAGCATTGCTCAAATAAATTATGACACTTCCGTGCTCTGGAATATTGTGTTTAAAAAGAATGGGTTAGGTCTGGAGGGTCTGGGACCTATTGCAAGTAAAAAGATTCAAGTTATAGTTTATTTAGCATGATACCATTTTTGTTCACAGAAATTAGGAAATAAACTATTATGTGCATTTCTATGTGTATATACATAAAGCATAAATATATATATGCAAATATACATCTTATATAGCTACAATTATTATATATAAATGTATTTGAATATTTATTTTATATAAATAGAAAATAGATCTTATATATAAAATAGATACCTTTGTAAGAATACAGGAAAAGTTGTGAAAGGGTACACACAAATTGATATATTCAGGAGACCGGGATTCAAGGGGAGGAAGAAGTAGGCACATTTTCCTTGTAAGCCACTGTATTTGATGATTTCCTTCAATGAGCATATATTAATGATTTTAGTGAATTTTTTAAAAAAAACTAACAAAAATGATGGGAAGAGGTTTAAAAGAACACTAACCATGTACCCAAAGCCCCTTGTATAAAGGTATTTAGTCCCAGAGCATTTTTTCATGTGCCAGAAACTGGGAAATATTCTACCTTTCGTTATCTTACTTTATCTTCAAAAAATAGTTCAGTTCCCTCAAATTACAGTTTAGAGGACCCTGCAGTTTTCTTTTTCTAGGTTAGCAATGACATGTATGTAAATAAAAGACATCCAAAGCTAAGGACATATTGATAAATCTGAAAATCTCGGGGGGTGAGTAAGCCAAAGGAGAATGAAGGCGTAAACCTTCACCAGGTTTGTCCTGCCATGGCCAGGCTGGATTTTCCCAGAGCAGCTACCTTGGTGGGATGCACACCGAGGCCCTGAGAAAGTTTCCCAGGCAAAAATGTTTCTCAATCGCCCAACTGCCCACTGATGACAAACGTTCTGCCAGGACAACTTTTCATTCCTTTTGCTTAAGTGTTTCTTTCCCCTCTTCATAAAAGAAAATTCCCCTAGGGGAGGCTGTATACCAAGACTGATGAGCAATTTGCACCTCAATGAGAATGAGTGTGTTCCTTTCTCAGGAATAGGATTTAATAAGAGGGAAAGGTTTGGGAGGCACTGACAAATGGGGGAGGGCATAAGGATAACATTAGAGCAAGAAATTAGAAGCCAGGGGCACAGGGAAATAAAAACTGTGTCTAAATCACTTTTTTGCCTGAGGCTAAACAACTGTCTGTATTAAGTATTAGTTGCTCAGTCGTGTCTGACTCTTTGTGAACCCACGGACTGTAGCCCACCAGGCTCCTCTGTCCATGGAATTCTCCAGGCAAGAATACTGGAGGGGGTTGCCATTTCCTTCTCCAGGGGATCTTCCTGACCCAGGGATCGCACCCAACCCAGGGATCGAACCCGAGTCTCCTGCATTGCAGGCAGATTCTTTGTGATCTGAGCCACCAGGGAAGAGCCCACCAGGGAAACAACTCTCTGTGACACTAGCCTATTCCGGTGGGAATGGAGAAGTAGGATGGATAAGAGAAGATGGGGACTCACACAGTTCAAACCCACTGATGGCCAACAGGTTTGAGTTTTTAATAGATGAATCACCAGTGGCCATCCTCCCTTTCAAAGCTTTTTCTTTTTTAGTCTGCCATCATTTAACACCATCTTCCATGTTTCAAGAAAGAGATGAGGTATGTAAATATGTATATAAGTTATATTAAATCAGTACAATTCAGACTCAGCCAAGTTATTTAACATATCTCAGTGACAACTCTTTTCAACAGTAACACGAGCATACTACTACTTACCTCTCAGCACTCTGGGGAGGACTGAATGAAGCAAGGCCCGCCCGGCACGATGCCCGACCCTCCATAGAAGTTACCACCGTTCCCGTTGACCTGAGGAGGTCCAGGCAGTCCAAGGAAAGGTCAGGGCTCGGGACAACCGCCCTCCTTCTCGATTAAGGCCAAAGTATTTTTGGATGCACAATCCGTGTTAATTTGAGTAATCTCTTGCCTATTCTGTGCTTATTCTGGGGATAAATAGATGACTTCAGCCATCAGCACTGTCACTCTCGCGTGTGCCAGGAACATGTATCAAAGAAAGAAAGAACAAAAGAAAGAAGGAAAGGGGAAGGAGAGAGAAGGAAGAGGAAGAATAGAACTGGTTTGTTGAACAAGCTACTGCACAAACTAATGCTCCTCATAACTTGACTAGCATTTGTGTAACACATCACACCGAGGAGCAAGGAGCCCAGGATAACCCCAGGAATATGGAGGGTCTCCAGTATGTTAAACAGGTTCTCCCACCCTCCTTGCTGCTGCATTCTGCCCACAAGTATCGGGCTGGCGCTAGACCAAGAAAATCTTATCTGTTTTCTGGTTTGGATGGTCCCTTCGCTCCACCACGCGGAGTATCACAAGCCCTTTATGTTGTGTAGACGATATTATTCCACACCCAGCTGGGTCATTTTTCAAGATCCCCCATCCAGGCATGAGTCAGACTAAGAATGAGTAACTCAGCCTGCTAGGCAAAAAATTACTTACAAACTGAAAGAAGAAAGTACCACATCTTAAATAAATCTAGCGAAAAATCAACTTCTAAAATCTTCTTTGGATGGGGTGGGTGGGGAGAGGTATTGATAAAGGGAACAAAGGGATTTAAAGTTTAATTTTGTCTGCGTCTATTTTGCCTCTCTTTTATTATCCAGATGTCTTGTTCTTTCTTGATTGCTCTGGCTTTTTTCTCTTTCATGCATCAAAAGTCTTTCTCTTTAATTTCCAACATTAAAGCACACACACACACACACACACACACACACACTCCTCTGTCCTTCCCCTATCCCCCTTTGTGTGTGCTAAGTTGCTTCAGTAGTGAACTCTTTGTGACCCTATGGACTGTAGCCCAGCAGGCTCCTCTGTCCATGGGATTCTCCAGACAAGAATATTGGAGTGGGTTGCCATGCCCTCCTCCAGGGAATCTTCCTGACCCAGGGATCGAACTCTAGTTTCTTATGTCTCCTGCATTGGCAGGTGGGTTCTTTTCCACTAGCATCAATCACCTGGAAAGCCCAAGCATATTTTAGCAGCATACGAAATACCTGAAATTCAATGTGACTGCAGGCTCAATAAAGCACAATCCAGATTTCTATTACAAAAACAAAATAATCAGAGTTACAGAAAACCATCTCCTTACCCTAAATTGAGGATTTCTCTTGAACCCTGGAGATAACACTTATGATCACTTCCCTATTGTATATCCTTAGTAACAGATTTATAGCCAATCATTATTCTTTCTTTATACTGCACACATACACACACATACCCTATGAAAAACAATACAGTTTAAAGGGGAGAAGCCGTGAGAAAGAAAATTCAAAGTCAGATAAAGAACGACCATCACCCAAAATGTCAGGCAGTTTCAATATCTATCAACCACGTTTTCTGTTTTCCTATGCCATAAACATTCTGGAAGAGCTGTCTACATCTCCTGTCTCCTCTTTGCCATTACCCACCTACTCCTTCCTCTATTAAGTTTTCCTCCATCATCTCCCAAAACCTCCTTTGTCAAAGTTGCCAGTGAGATCATTGACCTTGTAAACACAGCCAGGGAACACTTGTATGTCTCAACAGCCTTTGGCACAGTGGACCACTGTCTCTTCTCCCCTTTATCCTGTGGCCACTCTCATCGTGTTTTCTGCTCAGTCCATAGCATTCTTCCTGCTATGGATCTTTTCTATAAAACTGCCTCCTCTTCCAATGGATCTTATCTTCCTTTCCTTCCCTTTTTTCCTTTCCTTTCCTTTCCTTTCGGTCTTTCATTCTTCTCTTGCTTCTTTCTTTGATACATGTTCTTGGCACTCATAGGAAGGACTGGAGTGCCAAGTGCTGATGATGGCTGGAGTCATCTCTATCCCCAGAATAAAGTTAGAATTCTCTGGGCTCCTTCCTCCTCCATCTACACCTTCTTTAGAGGATCTCATTCCTTCCGTAGCTTTTAAAACACATCTGTTGATGATTCCCAAATTCATAGATCTGCCTTCAAAGCTTCAGTCTCATATGTACCACTGCCTCCTTGTTAGCTGTATTTCGTAGCTCTTTCAAAGATACCACAACCGAAAAGTTGCTCTTGACTCTCACAGATCCTCATCCACTGATCCCCACTCCAACCAAACCCTCCCATCACTCACTGTTATCTGAGTAAATGGCACCCACAGAAACTTGGGAATCATTCTTGATCGTGTCCTTACCCCTATATGTGTGCATGCACACACACACACACAGAATAATGTCAATCCATCAGCATGTCTTGAAAGCCTCTCCTTTAAAATACAGCTCTCATCTGCCCGCCACACTTCCCCTCCACTGTCACCAGCTTTACCTGTCACCATCCCCTCTTACCTGGACTATGACCTATTAAAATAACTTGAAAACTATTCTCTCTACTTTCACTCCTGCTCTCTCTCTTTATCCAATCCCCAGAAAGGACCAGAAAGTTCTTTTTAAAATGCAAGCTATGCCTATGTCCCACTTAAAGCCTTTGAATAACTTCTTCTCCTCTCTCAAAAAAAATGCAAACTATTACCAGGGCTTCATGGCCTATGTGATCTGGACTCTGCCTGACCCTCCAGGGGCATCTAAAGCCATACTCTCTCCCGTGCACCATCACTCATTCACACCATGCCCCTAACAATTCCTCGAAAAGTCTACCCTCTTTCACTCAGAGCCTTTGTACCTCCTGCTGCCCCAGGGGCCTCTACCCAGTGCCCTTCCCTGGACCTTCCTATGTCTGGCCCTTTTCTCCCTAAGATCCTAGTTTAGGAGGAGTCAACTTTTTAGAAAGGCTGTCTAAATTAGGCTCCAAACCTGCCACTCTTGATCAAACACTTTACTTTTGCAGCCCTTATTACTGCATGTATCATGATATTGTGATAGCCAGTCTATAAGAAGGGCCCCCAGTGAGTCCCAGCTCCTGCTATTCACATGCTTTTGTAGTTCCTCCCACACCAGACCAAGGTTGAAGTGCATACCAGTAGAATATCAGAGTGATGATACGTCATTTCTGAGACTAGATTATAAAAGACACTGCAGCTCCCATCTTATTGTCTTTTGCTCTCTCTCCCTTCTTAGATAACTTGCTCTGGAGGAAAGCAGGTGCCACACTGTAAGCAGTTCTACGGAGGGCTCCACGTGCTGAGTTTCAAAGCCTGTGGTCAACTGCCACACAAGTGAGCTTGGAAGTTGATTCTCGGGCCGGTGAAGCCTTGTGATGACGTTCACAGAGCTGATAGCTTGACTTCAACTTCATGCAAAACTCTGAGCTAGTTCAGTTCAGTTCGGTTGCTCGGTCATCTCCAATTCTTTGCGACCCCATGGACTGCAGCACACCAGGCTTCCCTGTCCATCACCAACACCCAGAGTTTACTCAAACTCATGTCCATCAGGTTGGTGATGCCATCCAACTATCTTATCCTCTGTCATCCCCTTCTCCTCCCACCTTCAATCTTTCCCAGCATCAGGGTCTTTTCAAATGAGTCAGTTCTTCATATTAGATGGCCAAAGTATTGGAGTTTCAGCTTCAGCATCAATCTTTCCAATGAATATTCAAGGCTGATTTCCTTTAGGATGGACTGGTTGGATCTCCTAGCAGTCCAAGGGACTCTCAAGAGTCTTCTCCAACACCACAGTTCAAAAGCATCAATTCTTTGGTGCTCAGCTTTCTTTATGCTCCAACCTTCACATCCATACATGACAACTGGAAAAATCATAGCTTTGACTAGATGGACTTTTGTCGGCAAAGTAATGTCTCTGCTTTTTAATATGCTGTCTAGATTGGTCATAAGTTTTATTCCAAGGAGCAAGTGTCTTTTAATTTCATGGCTGCAATCACCATATGCAGTGATTTTGGAGCCCAAGAAAATAGTCTGTCACTGTTTCCATTGTTTCCCCATCTATTTGCCATGAAGTGATGGGACCAGATGCCATGATCCTAGTTTTCTGAATGTTGAGTTTTATGCGAACTTTTTCACTCTCCTCTTTCACTTTCATCAAGAGTCTCTTTAGTTTTTCTTCACTTTCTGCCATAAAGGTGGTATCTTCTGCATGTCTGAGGTTATTGATATTTCTCCCAGCAATCTTGATTCCAGCTTGTGCTTCATCCAGTCCAACATTTCTCATGATGTACTCTGCATATAAGTTAAATAAGCAGGGTGATAATATACAGCCTTGACATACTCCTTTCCCGATTTGGAACCAGTCTGTAGTTTCATGTCCAGTTCTAAGTGTTGCTTCTTGACCTGCATACAGATTTCTCAGGAAGCAGGTCAGGTGGTCTGGTATTCCCATCTCTTTCAGAATTTTCCACAGTTTGTTGTGATCCACACAGTTTTGGCGTAGTCAATAAAGCAGAAGTAGATGTTTTTCTGGAACTCTCTTGCTTTTTTGATGATCCAAAGGATATTGGCAATTTGATCTCTGGTTCCTCTACCTTTTCTAAATCCAGCTTGAACATCTGAAAATTCACAGTTCATGTACTGTTGAAGCCTGGTTTGGAGAATTTTGAGCCTCACTTTGCTAGTGTGTTAGATGAGTGCAATTGTGCTGTAGTTTGAGCATTCTTTGGCATTGCCTTTCTTTGGGACTGGAACTAAAACTGACCTTTTCCAGTCCTGTGGCCACTGCTGAGTCTTCCAAATTTGCTTACATATTGAGTGCAGCACTTTCACAGCATCATCTTTCAGGATTTGAAATAGCTCAACTGGAATTCCATCACCTCCACTAGCTTTGTTCGTAGTGATATTTCCTAAGGCATACTTGACTTCACATTCCAGGATGTCTGGCTCTAGGTGAGTGATCACACCATCATGATATATATATCACTACCAATTCATTATCTATCTTCTCCACTGGAAAATCTAACATTCACTCATTGTTATCTCACTGCCTAAAAATTTTGCCCTGCACACAAGCAGTTCTTCAGCAGGTTTCTGTTACTATTCTTACCATCAATAAAACATTAGTTTATCACTGAATAGTTTAAAAACACCTGTATTTTCTCAGTTACTTCTGTGATTAACAATAAACTAGGTATTTTTTCCATTTCATGATGAAAAGTCTGAGGCTCCGAGACTTCAGATGATTTGTTCACAGTCACACCGCCCGCTATATTACAGAGTTGGTGCTCCAACCTGGGCTTCTGTCTCCAAGCCTGGTGTTCTTTTCCCTACACACACTGACCTTCATCTATCACCCCTGGAGTATGAGCTCTGTCATTCTGACGTTCACCTTTCTGCCCAAGGCACCCAGCATGTTGGCCTCCTAAGGCAGCTACCTCTTACTCAGCCAACCTGTGGCTTGACTCATCCAACCTACTTGACCCAGTTATCAACACTGTGCACAAAAATGCCTAAAGTAGGAGCACAGAATTGTTCATCCCTCTCTGAAAGGGTAAGGGAAATGCATTACATGGCTTTCCTTTCAAAGCCTTCCAAAACTATAAAAGGAGTGAAAACATGCTTTAAAAGTCCCCAGGACTCAATTTTAAGTACATTACCAAGTTTCATACTCTCTGAGGACTTCTAAAAATGGATATTTTCATCAATCCTTTCATAGATATTATTTGAAATACAGCAAGTTTTGAGGATCTGCAGTGATTTACCCCTAAAGAGATTACTTAAAAGTCCTCCTCTCTCCTGTCCAAGTTAATGCCAGTTTGGTACAGGAAGAGCTTGTGTTTGGCCAGTGAAGTGAAGTCGCTCAGTCGTGTCTGACTCTTTGCGACCCCATGGACTGTAAGCTACCACGTTCCTTCGTCCATGGGATTTTCTAGGCAAGAATACTGGAATGGGTTGCCATTTCCTTCTCCAGAGGATCTTTCCAACCCAGGGATCGAACCCAGGTCTCCCGCATTGTTGTGTTTGGCCAAACCCAACACTAAGTGATCCAGAAAAGGATTCACTACTAAATCAGATTTTTTTTTTGTTCCATTCTTCTGTCAAATACAATCTTATGTCAAGAGAAGAAAAAGATTTCAAATGCATATATTAAAATAATTTGCATTAAAAATTAAAGTTATTCTTTAAAATGTTTTGGTATTACATTTTCCTGATAATTACCATTATTATTTCTCATGCACTTATAAGAGAAACTTGGTCTTGGTATAGAATTACTTTAATCAAAAAAAAAAAAAAAAGAATTAACTTTAATCAAATTAGAATCCCAGATTTGCTTCAAAAACATTCTTGAATATGTTGCCCCCAATTTATCACGTGTAAAATGAGCATAATAAAATTCCTACCTTATAATGTCGTTATTGTGAGAATCTAAGTGGTTAATACTTCGCACACAGTAATTGCTATATTGTTGTTGTCTCTGTTCTGTCGCCGAGTCATGTCTGACTCTTTTTGACCCCATGGACTGCAGCATGCCAGGCCTCCTTGTCCCTTACCATCTCCCAGTTTTCCCAAGCTCGTGTCCATTGAATCAGTGATACCATCCAACTATCTCATCCTCTGTCACCCTCTTCTCCTTCTGCCTTCCATCTTTCCCACCATCAGTCTTTTCCAATGAGTCAGCTGTTCGCATCAGGTGGCCAAAATATTGGAGCTTCAGTTTCAGTCCTTCCAGTGAATATTCAGCGTTGATTTCTAGTTGGACTCTCAAGAGTCTTCTCCAACACCACTGTTTGAAAGCATCAGTTCTTTGGCACTCAGCCTTCTTTTTGGTCTAACTCTCACATCCATAAGTGACTAACAGAAAAACCATAGCTTTGACTATTTGGACCTTGGTTGGCAAAGTGATGTCTTTGCTTTTTAATATACTGTCTAGATTTGCTGTATAAGTGTAAGCAATTAATGTTGCTGTTATTATTTTCATGTTTTTGCTTCCCTATAATAGTATATATATCTGAAAATTTTAAATTTATTTTCTGCATGTAAGATCCACTCAGGACATATAAATATATACTCCATCCAAATGTTTTCTCCTTCAGGGCTCTTTAAAGCAAATCATTTTTATATCCTCAATCATTCATACCCTAAAGAAAAACATTTGCAGAGGGATCTTGGAGAGAGTCTAGCATACTATTGCTGGTTACACAGTGCTTTCCTGTGTCATGTTGATCAAGTGATGGCTCTAATTCTCTGCTGCCAAAAATTTCGTGATCCCTAACAGTATTTCATGATCCATAACAGAAGGAGAAGTTGATAGTGATTACTGGACTGAGAGTTATCAAATGACTTAGATCTTTGAGAGATGCTGGGTATAAGACTTAATATCATTCCTGTTCTGTGCCCTGAAGGGTAAGAAGGGGTAAGAGAGATAAGCATTCTTTGGCCAGACTCTCCAATCAGGGTCAGGCTCCCTGAGTCACTTCCAAGATAAAATCTAGATTTCCTTATCTCACACACCTTGAGATAAGAGGGAATATTTAAAGAACAATAGACATTTTGGAGTTAATTCCAGGATATATTCATTTATATGATAGATTTTTTTCCTCATCACCAGAAATTGTCTCTCCTTAATTTCCATTTAGGAAGAATACACTTTCAGTCATTCCAGATAAACAGGTAGATAGATGTTAACGTGTTAAGTCACTTCAATCATGTCTGACTCTGTAACCCCACGGGCTGTAGCCCACCAGGCTCCTCTGTCCATGGGATTCTCCAGGCAAGAATACTGGAGTGGGTTGCCATGCCCTCCTCCAAGGGGTCTTTCTGGCCCAGGGATCAAGCCCAAATCCCCTGCAGCTCTTGCATCAAAGGCAAATTCTTTACCACTGAGCCAGATAGGTAGGTAAGTAGATAGAATGTCATTAATGAAGTATCAATGACATATAATAAACTAATTTTCACTCTTAGTAGAAATCAAACAAATTACCCAATGAAAGAAAAATTGCTGAGGAGTTTTGTGTACATTTGTTGACATATGACATGGAGTCTATGTACCTCCAGCAAAAATGATTTTACATAAACCATAATGAAGACAGTTCAAAAAGGGAAGCAAAAGACTCTTTTTAGTATCTTACCAGAGCAGCATTTCACTCCAAATAGTCTAACTCCAGAGGCTGGATTTTTTAACTGTGTTATAACATGTGCCATTCTGGTAGACTCCAGTTCTATCCTCTTTGACGATGACAGAATTCTCTAGCTCCAGCACCAGTCTCTTTCTTGAGTCCCATATTCCTAACTGCCTACAAGGCATTTGTACCTGACAGAAAACCTCAAAAAATGTAACTACTAATCAATCATTCTTGCCTCAATGTTCCCATAACCCTTTGGCTACACTTCCATTACGATCCTTATCAGACTACAATTTAAAGATCTACCTATGTTTCAGTCTCATTGTCTAGAATATGAGTTCCCAGAATTCAGAGGCCTTTTAATAAATCTCTATGTTCTTAGTTTTAGCACATGACAAATATTTGATAAATGTATATTGAACACGGATCTGACTGAATATCATTTATGCCTCAGGTTAATAGGAACAGAGTATTACCAAGCAGACAGAAGAGACAGCTTTGGTGAATGGATGGTAACAGGGAGGAGAATAAGTAGGTACAAAGGGTCAGGGTATAAGGCAGTCATCAATATAGGTGTCTAACCTACCTTTACCACATACCTGATACCTGGAGTTGAAGCCACATGAAGCACCAAATTGTCATCACTGCCTTTGTCACTTTTATGTCAAATCTCTTGGCAATGGGTTTTGTCAGACTGTGGGAGAATTTCATGTTCAAAGCCTCAGAGAAACCTGATACTTCTTCCTTTACAATGGGTCAAATGTCAAGCAGTAAACATAAAGTGGTTGATTTGTAAAAAAAAATCAAGATATTTTGGCCCCTTGGAGTCTCACTCAAGTCAAAAATGCCCTAGCATGTTAAGATAACCAGAGGTGTCATCTCCAAAAGCTATCAAAGTTGACTCTCCCACAGCTCCAAGATGTTTCTACCGAACTGCCTGGTAAAAGGGTTCACCCTGCCCTCGTTGAACAAAGTACTATTCTAATGTAACAGAATCTCCAATATTTAGAAGGACATGTAGATTCAGAAACATAAGGTTGTAAAAGATATTATAAATAGGGTGACCATGTAATTTATTTCCCAAAGAAGACACTTTTGAAATGGGACACAATAATGACACTGAGACAAGAGTGTCAACAGGAACTGTCCCAAGCACACCCAGCCTTGAGGTTATCCACGCTGGGGAGAAAGGCTCAAGGGACTAGGAGTGTGTCTACAACTGTCCTCATGCAGCCCCAGGTTGATGAGTAAATGTATGAAGTTCTAAGGTGGACCTTACTAACTCTGCTGCTGCTGCTGCGAAGTCGCTTCAGTCATGTCCAACTCCTTGCGACCCCATAGACAGCAGCCCACCAGGCTCCCCCGTCCCTGAGATTCTCCAGGCAAGAATACTGGAGTGGGTTGCCATTTCCTTCTCCAATGCATGAAAGTGAAAAGTGGAAGTGAAGTCGCTCAGTCGTGTCCGATTCTTAGCAACCCCATGGACTGCAGCCTACCAGGCTCCTCCGTCCATGGGAGTTTCCAGTCAAGAGTACTGGAGTGGGGTGCCATTGCCTTCTCCTACTAACTCTGAGTTTATGCTAAATACAGAAACTTCGGTTGATTCTCATATCTAATTTGATTCCTTATCAACCAACAGTTTGGAATATTGGGGAACAGAGACACGATGAATTTTGACCGTTCTATGCAAATCCTCTCTATCCAATTATTCATTCAGTCTTTCAGCAAGCTTTGGTTGAACACCAATTATAATTTGGGAACTAATAGGAGCTCTGGGGAGGGCAGTTACCAAAATGAATAAGACAAGCCTCCCTTCACAGAGTCTATGTAACAATAGGGAGATACCTGAAACCAGGTAATTGTTAATGCAATGTATTCAAATGCCAGAAGCACATATCTCCCAAGAGGGGATATATGGCTAGTTAAAATTCCTGAAGCTGCTGGCATCTCTCATTACACTATGGCATCTTATTTCATATAAATTGTCATTCTCCCTTGCCTCACTTTTCTTACTGAGTTCTACTTGTATCTTAGTTCACAACGTGTAGTTAAGATTTATAAAATTACATGTATTTAAATGTCTTCCAGAAGTCAAGTTGTTAACTAAAAAAGAACTGTCCTCTTTCTTCCCTTTCTTCTAGCTTTAAATTACATGGTTCTGTGATTCCCCTTTGCCTTTTCTTCCACATGAGTAAAGGTTTGCTTTGCAGGAGTACTTATTAGGAAAGTATGACCATTTCAGCTAAATTGCAAAATACACCACACAGGTTTGAGTAGGAAGCCTGATGAATGAACAGTCTGAAATTCTCCTTCACTTTAGTACTGCTGAAATGCCTCAGCTTACAAGGCAACATTTTTATGAGCTTCTCATTTTAAGAATTTCAAATTCTGTTCTGCAGACCAAATCAACTCCCTTCTGAGAGTTGCATGTGCTTCTATTTTCCATAATGGTTTCAGAAGTAATTAACACCTCAGGTTTTGTATTTGCCCAATCATCTAAGGATTGCAAAGACATTGGCTCGATTCCCTGGTTTCATTTCCTTTGGAATCAAGAAAGCTTTCCAAATGGGTATGTTTATTTGAGGAAGGTGAACAGTGAAATTAATGTATGCACTTGCATATCTGATGTCTTCTATTATTGCCCCCATTTTACACACGGTAAAGCAAAATTTAGTCACCATCTGTGACGTTGCTTATATGGCAACCTCTTCTCTATTCTCCTGAGATCCAATCCCTTGCTCCCCTCTCTCATAACCCAAACACCCATGGCTGGCTACTCTCAGAGTCACGGAGCCTTGCCTGACCCTACTCCCTCGCCATAACCAATGGGTCCAGAGGGAGCATCTACCCAAACTGAGTTAATGTCCAACCATCAACCTCATCAAAACTAACTGGTTTGAGGTGAGGGGCACAAATAAATCAAATCCCATACCTGCTGAGTGGGTGGCCCACAATCTGGAGAACAATAATACTAAAGAAGTTCTCCCACTGTTGTAAAAGTTTGGAGCCTCATGTCAGGCTTCCCAGCCTTGAGATCCAGCAAAGGGACTAGGAATCCCCAGGGAATCTGATCTTGGAGGTCAGTGAGATTTGATTATAGAACTTCCACAGGACTGGGGGAAACAGACTCTGCTCTTGGAGGGCACAAACACAATCTTGTTCATGCCAAGACCCAAAGGAAAGGAGCAGTGACCCCACAGGAGACTGAACCAGACCTACCTGTTGGTCTTGGAGGGTCTCCTGTGGAGGCGTGGGCTGGCAGTGGCTCACCATGGGGATAGGGCACTGGCAGCAGCAGCCCTGGAAAGGGCCCCTTGGCTGTAAGTCCTCTGAGAGGTCGCCATTAACCCTAGAGCCCATAGACCCCAGGGCTGGGTCACCTCACGCCAAACAACTAACAGGGAGGGAACACAACCCCACTCATCAGTGGATAATTGGATTAAGGTTTTACTGAGCACAGCCCTGCCCACCAGAGCAAGATTCAGTTTTTCCCACCACCATTCTCACCCATCAGAAACCTTATACAAGTCTCTTAGCCTCATCCATCAGAGGGCAGACAGAAGAAGCAAGAAGAACCACAATCTGAAAGTGGCTAGAACCAAAACCACATCCCAGAGAGTTAACCAGGATGAAAAAACAGAGGGTTTTGTCCCAGATGAAGGGACAAGATAAAACCCCAGAAAAACAACCAAGTGAAGCGGAGACAGGCAACCTTCCAGAAAAAGAATTCAGAGCAATAATAGTGAAGATGATCCAGGATCTTGGATAAAGAATGGAAGCAAAGATTGAGAAGATGCAAGAAATGTTTACCTAAGACTTAGAAGAACTAAGTCCATGGGGGTCACAAAATGTCAGACACGACTACATTGGCACATGATGATAGAAGAATTAAAGAACAAACAAACAGAGATGAACAATAACTCTAGAAGAAATCAACAGCAGAATAACTGATGCAGAACAGATAAGTGACCTGGAGGACAGGATAGTGGGAGCCACTACCATAGAACAGAACACAGATAAAAGAATTTTTAAAAATGAAGACAGCCTAAGAGACCTCCAGGACAACATTGTTGCTGTCATTGTTCAGTCGTGTCGGACTCTTGGCAACCCCATGGACTGCAACACACCAGGCTCCTCTGTCCATGGGGTTCTCCAGGCAAGAATCCTCGAGTGGGTTGCCATTTCCCTCTCCAGAGACAATATTAAGCACACCAATATTCATATTATAGAGACCCCAGAAGAAGAGAGAGAAAGGATCCAAGAAAATATTTGAAGAAATATTAATAGATTAAGAAGAAAAAAATCATATATGCATTGAACATTTAGTATGCACCAAGCATGACAATGAGGATATGGTAATGAACAAAACAGAAGCAAGACTTCCCTTCATAGATCTTACATTCTACTGGAAGAAGACAGACAACAGATAAAACATAGAGTATGTCAGATGGTGATAAGACCTGTAAGAGAAATGGAAAAGTAGGATTGGGAAGAAAAGGGTGTTGGGAAAGCTTAACGAGGTAGTAAGAGGAAGTTTTATTGAAAAACTGATATTTAAGCAAAAGCCTAAAAGAGATGAGGGATCAAGGAAGAGGAAGAGACTATGAGTCAGAGACAGAAAGGAAGGCTAATCGTCCAGGGCCATGAAGGACATTGAGGATTTGGGGTTTTGTTCTGAGGGATTTGAGCAGACCCATGACCTGAGTTATAAATTTAAAGAAGTTTTCTTGGTGTTGTGTTAAAATGGGGGCAGAAGGAAGGCAAACAGGAGGCTAATGCAATAATCCAGGCAAGAGATAGCGATGGTTCAAATCAACATGTAAGTGGTAGAAGTGATAGAGGTAGGAAATAATTTGGCATATACTTTGAAGGTAGAGCAGGCCGGATTTTCTATGGATTGAGTGTAAAATCTGACAGGTAGATGAGAGACAAGAGTGATGCCCAGTGAGACTTCCTTGGTGGCCCAGTAGTTAGGACTCCATGGTTCCAATGCATGGGGCACAATTTCCATACCTGGTGGAATGGAACTAAAATCCCACATGCCGTGCCATGGTCCCCTGCCCAAAAAATGAACATCAAGCAGAATACACATGTTCATTGCAGCACTGTTTACAATAGGACATGGAATCAGGTAGATGTCCATCAACAGATGAATAGATAAATAAGCTGTGGTACATATATACAATGAAATATTACTCAGCCATCAAAAGGAATGAGTGCTAATAAGGTAGATGAACCTAGAGCCTACTATGCAGAGTGAAGTAAGTCAAAAGAGAAAAGAAAATATCATATATTCATACATATATATGGAATCTAGAAAGATGGTACTGATGAACCTATTTGCAAGGCAGCAGATATGGAGAACAGACTTACAGACATGAGTGAGGGGGAGGAAGGAAAAGGTGGGACAAAAGGAGAAGTGGCATGGAAACATATACACTGCCATACGTAAAACAGACAGCCAATAGGAATTTGCTTTAAGACTCAGGGAACTCAAACCAGGGCTCTGCAACAACCTAGAGGGGTGGGAAGGGGTGGGAGGTGGGAGGGAGGCTCACAAGGGAGGGGACATATGTATACCTATGGCTAATTGATGTTGATGCATAGCAGAAACCAACACAATATTGTAAAGCAAGTATCCTTCAATTGAAAATAAATAATTTTCTTTAAAATTAAGAAGAATAATTTCCAAAGACCTTTAGACAGAAAAATTAGGAATTTCAGTTGTCATTTACTGAGATGGGGAAGACTAGAAGACGAGTATGTTGAGGAAAAGCAGAATCAGCAAACTACACATAATCATTAAACATTTAAAGCAGTTCCAAAAACAAAGAAAAGGAAAATAATACTCCCCATTGAGATTACTCAAATTATTCTCAATCTCCTAGCCAAATCAATTAGATAAATATGTATATAGAGAGAAAGGGCTTCCCTGGTGGCTCAGTGGTAAAGAATCTGCCTGCCAATGCAGGAGACATGGGTTCACTCCCTGGATCAGGAAGATCCCCTGGAGAAGGAAATGGCAGCCCACTCTAGTATTCTTGCCTGGGAAATCCCATGGAGAGAGGAGCCTAGCGGACTACAGTCCATGGGATCACAAGTCATACATGACATAGCAACTAAAACAACAATACAGAGAAATGGAGCATGCATTTTGGACATGAAGAAATCTCTTTCACTTTATTTGAAGACTTTGTAATTGATTACCTAGAAAATCAAAGGTAATAAAGACAAAAACTAAGGACTCCAGCAAGATAGAGACATACAGGATTGAGATGCAAAAATCAATAGCTTCCTTATACTCCAAGATTTAATTGAAAAAAGGAGACTGTTTGCAATGACAACAAAATATCTACAAATAATCTAGCAAAAAAATAAAACATGGAATTAAAATATACACTAAAAATATAAAAGAATAGCTGGGGGAAAACTTAATATTATTAATATGCCAATTATATTCCAACTAGACCTAATAATATAAACTCATTCCCATCACAGTCCTAAGAGAATATTTTTTTGAAACTTGGTAAACCAATTCTAAATTTCACCTGGAAAAGAAAAAATTCAAGTGGTACCAATAACTTTAAAAAAAAGAAAAGAAAAATGAGGGTGTTCCATGGGGGCCTAATGGTTAAGAGTCCCGGCTTTTACTGCCATGGCTGGATTCAATCGCTGGTCAGGGAAGTGAGATCTCCTAAGCCTTGCAATGCAGCCAGAAAAGGAAAAAAAGAAAGAAAGAAAGAAGGGAAGAAAGAAAAATCGTGAAGTAACTGCCTTACCAGCTAAAGGAAGAATACTTGAAAACACGATGTATTGGTTCAAGGAAGGACAAATGGATCAGTGAAACAAATTAAAGTGCAGAAACAGATCTGTGCATACATGAGGATCTGATGCATGATATAAGTGTTTTTTCAAATTAATGGGTAATTAACAGTGATTCAATAAATAGCATTAGGATAATTAAATATTCATACAGGAAAAACTGTCTACCCCACAGTGCATATGAAAACAAATTTCAGATAAATATCTGTGTTGTTCAATGTGTACCCTCTACCCATATGCGGCTATTTAACTTTTTTTTAATTAAAATTAAATTAAATTAAAATTTCAGTTCTTCAGTCCCCCTAACAACATTGCCAGTGTTCAACAGTCCCTTGGTGCTAGTATCACCCTATATTTCTATCATTGTAGCAGCCTCTATTGGCACTGAAATATTTCAAATATTATATAATTGTTACAAAAATAGAGAAAAATGTCTCTATTATCCTGAGGTGAAGAAGATTTTTCTAAAATACAAACCCCAGACATCATAAGAAGGAAGACTGCCATTTTCAAAAAATAAAATGGCAGCTTTATTTCTGTTTCAAGAAAGGCACCATAAAATTAAAGGACAAATAATGGATAGAATGAAATTGTTTGCAATATATGTAAGGAAAAGGATAAACTGCTTTAAAAAAAAAAAAATTGAGAAAAGGACCAAGAACCAAATAGAGAATTAAGTAAAAGATATGAATATTTAATGTTCAGGAAAAAATTAAGAGATGAGAAGATGTTCTACAACTTTACTAGTTAAAAGAAAAGTACAAATTAGACACCAATGAAACAGCAAAATTTTCTCATCAGACAAGCCCCTCTTCGAGTGTCAACAGCAAATTAAAGTATCTGAGAAGTACTGTGTTGTATAAGCTAACTTCAATTTGTTTAACACAATGTGTCACAAATTTGTTTATCAAGTTCTCCCCCAACCTAACTGCTTTAGCTATAGCATTAAAAAAAAAAAACAAAAAAGATGGCCAAGCAGAGGTCCATAGCAGTTCTATTTTAATGAAATAAGATTTTTTTATGTAAGTGATAGTATCAGTACCAGTGTGCTTATAAATGGTTGAGGCTCTTAAATGGGTTAAATAAAATACTTTCTCTAAAGAGTACACTGTTGATGGAAATGTAAACTGGTGCAGCCACTACAGAGAACAGTATGGAGGTTCCTCAAAAAACTGAAAATAGAGTTGCCAATATGATCCAGCAATGCCACTCCTGGACATAGATCCTGAGGAAACTATCATTTGAAAAGATATACGCGCTGCTACGTTCACACAAGCACTGCTCACAGGAGTCAACACGTGGGAAAATCTAAATGCCCACCGACAGATGACTGGGTAAAGAAGGGGCAGTGCAGATTTACAAGAGAAAACAAAAATGCCATTTGCAGCCACATGGATGGTGCTAGAGATCATCATACTAAGGGAAGTAAGTCAAAAAAAGTAAGACAAATACCATATGATATCATATATATGAAATCTAAAATATGACACAAATGAACTTATCTGTGAAACAGAAATAGACTCATAGACATAGAAAACTTGTGGTTGGACGACGGGGGAAGGATGGATTGAGAGTTGGGGGTTAGCCAATGCAAACTATAATATATAGAATGTATAACAATAAGGTGCTACTGTATAGCATAGGGAACAATATTCAATATCCTGTAATACACCATAATGGAAAAGAATGTGACAAAGAATATATAAAAACTATATATGTGTGTGTATTTGAATCACTTTGCTACACACCAGAAACTAACACAACATTGTAAATCAAATCAACTATATTTCAATTAAAAAATACTCTAATATTTTTACTGCAATTATTTAGTAAACTTTTTCACAGATAATACAGAGATAATTCTCAACTCTTTACTAAATTATAAATTCTGACAGTGTAATTTAAATATAAAGCTATCTCTCTTTTTTTAAAAAAAAAAGAAAAAGCTGTGGTTAGCTTCCTTTATTTGATCTCACATGGGAAGCAGGATTTTATTCTCCATATATCAAGAAGACAAATGAAAATTTTGGCAGGGAGCAGGTGGGAGGATGCCACAGAGACTTGTAATTTGAAAACCTCAGTGAAACTGTTTTTATATCTTTGGGAATATGCCTTCTCCTCTACCTGAGAATCACAGGTTAAAACAATGTACTTTTGGCCAAGACAAATTTTTAGCTTCTAATTTCTATTAATTTGCAAAGAAGTCTCTCATTATTGTATTTGTCCAGTCTATTTTTCTTACATAGCATTCTGACATTTTACTCCAAAATAGTAAAAAGCAGTCTTACCTGAAACTCAGCCTATTTGCAAAAAAAGTTTTACCAATCTTATTTTTATGTATCAAAAGGTATCTTTTCTACTTTCCAGAACAATTTTTAAAGTTTATATTGAAACATTTTCCAAATGCCATCTTTGAAAATAAATTACAAAAGTGGATAGTTTGGACTCTGTCTGCCTTTCTTCAGAATTAAGAATGCCTTAGTAACTTGAATTGCAAAACTGTTTAAGAACAGTAGAATAGAAACATATTATTTATTTATCAATTGCTTTGTTGTAGAAGGAGTATGTTAATACTGTAATTGCTTAATCATTTTGTATTTAACTGGCTATGTCCATGAATGGAAAATTCAAAATGATTATTTTTATTATTCCCTGCCCTTAGAATCCTATTCACTAATCTTTCAAAAAATGGTTACTTTATGTACTAGAAATCACTGAAATATATACCTTAAAATAGTGGATTTTATGTGAATTTCATCTCAATCTCAAAAAAAACTGATTACTTCATTATCAGTCAGATCTTTTAAAATTAGCTTAAGATGCTAAAACAAATCATCCTCCTTAATAACTGGCTTTTAAACAACAAACGATTCCTTTGAAGTACCAAGCTCCATCACAGAAGTCCTCCTCACTGTAGTTCTGTAAATTACAGGCTATTTATTTTGTATTGAACTCTTCCCCAAAATGCCGTATTTTTGGATACACAGTACTGTAAAACGAGCACTCTTCACTGACGATGGTAAAGCCACTGTCCTACTCTGCCGTTCCGTTTAAAATCTGATAATAATGGTTACTTTACCTCAAGAGAAATCCTACAGGCAAACATGTCATGAGTGGCCCAGTTTGACTGAGAACAGATCCAAGCCACTGGTCATAAAGGGTAAACACTTAAGACATTTAACCCAGTCCAACAGTACTAAATGGAAGGAGATGGTCATCTGGATTATGAATCACCTAATTGACATGTCAGAAAATAAGCATTTTATTGACAGAAGGTGATTGTAGGGAGAGTCATTTTTCACGTAAATAGCCAGATACCTTCCTTCTCTCTCTTTGTATTTGTACTTGGGGGGTGGGGGCAGTGAGTAGAGGAGGGTAGTGAGAAAAGAAGTAATTCTCCTTTACAATTTACAATTTAGTAGTACTTGAAATGTAATAGTTTATTTCTTGCTTTGGCTTTTGTTTCAACAGCTCTTCATAAATCTGTAATTGTTTACAGTTTCTAAACAAATCTCAGTTTTTTACAAGAGATTTTTAACTTTCTCTGTAACTCTTATCAGTAAAGAAGTAATTTAAGAAGAAACATTGATACTACTCCCTTGTCCACTGCTTTCTCGGTTGGACATGTTTCACTGGTTAGTATGACAACAGCATTGTAAAAAATACACATCCTACACACACTCTGGCTTCCCAGGTGGCGCTAGTGGTAAAGAACCCGCCTGCCAACGCAGGAGACATAAGAGACTCAATCCCTGGGTCAGGAAGATCCTCTGAAGAAAGGCATGGCAACCCACTCCAGTAATCTTGCCTGGAGAATCCCATGGACAGAGGAGTCTGGCGAGCTACAGTCCATAGGGTCACACAGTGTTGGACATGATTGAAGTGTCTGAGCACTCACGCATGCATGCACACCCCACCACACACACACCACCACACACACACATGCACACACACACACACACACACACCCCGCAAACACATACATTTGTTTACAACCTGTAAGATTCTTGAGGTTAGGAGCCTGTAAACCCATGTTTACCTTTTCTCCTAACCCTGCTCTACCCCTTGTCGATTTAAAAAAAGCGCAAGAGAGTTGCAAGTTAAGTTTTATTGGGGCAAAATGAGGACTGTAGCCTGGGAGACAGCACCTCAGACAGATCTGAGAAACTGCTCCAAAGAGGCAGCAGGGAAGGTCAGTGTATATCATCTGACTTTGGTGAAGTGTGAATTCATGCAGTCAAGCACATATTTCTTCCAGAAAGTGTCAGTTAATCTGGTGAAGTTTTCTGCTAGTCACGAGGAACAGTCCTCCCCATGAAGGATTTTAGTGCTTTTTCTAGATATGAGAAAATGCAAGAATTGGCCTCATAAAATCGGCACCTGAAAATATCTATCTATAGAGAGCACAGGGTGCCTCATTCCTGCTTTCCATCCTGAACTCCTTTCAGGAGGATTGAAGGTCAGCAGCTGCAGCAGCACATGATTTAATCCTTGTAGAGGTGGATGGCAAGTGCCAATTTGTAGTTAGACCACCATTTGTGTTTATACATAGTATCTACCCAATAAATATTTGTCGATTTTAATTTGTTAATTAAAAATTTGTTAGCTTGATTTTAATTTGTTGATATATTAATTCTAGAAAATTTTACCAGGCACCCTCACTACAGGATTAATAAAATAAATGAAAGACACTGTTAGTTGCTCAGTCATGTCAAACTCTTTGTGGCCCCAAGGAATTCTCCAAGCAGGAATACTGGAGTGGGTTGCCATTCCCTTCTCCAGGAGATCTTCCTAACCCAGGGACTGCACCTGGGTCTCCTGCATTGCAGGCAGATTCTTTACCATCTGAGCCACCAGAGAAGCCCTATTAAAATGAACAGTTATTTTTAAATTGAGCAAAACATTGCACTGATCTCTTGGTTAAAAAACATATTTTATTTTAATTTTAGTATATGTAATAGGCATTCGTTAAATATTTAAGGATGTCAAGCTAACTGAATTCTCTTATGTGACCAAGTTTTCAAACTAACTCCTTCATCTCCAAAAAGATGTTTCACTCCATACATCATACTGATATATTTTCTGTCTTCTAAAATCCTTTTCTAAGAAGAGTAGAGCTTTAGCCTGATTTACTTCTTCATTAGTGAGATCTTGGCTAAATAAGATCTTTAATATACTCCATCTGACCTTGTAGAAATCATCATTCTCATCTTATGAGTAAATTAGTCACACTCAAAACTTAAACTTCAGACTTTACACATGACTGATGCACAAAGGGGAGAAGTTCATGGTATAAACTTCAATTAAATAAACAATAAACTAAGTAACACATATGCAGAAATCAGAAGTGTGAGAGTTGTATTTGTAAGAAATACTACTACAGTTTTGAAACACTAAGGCGTCATCTTGTGTTATATTAATTTTTTGCCAAGTTACATTTTTCTTATTTACCTTATAATTTATACAAGTTGTTGGATTTGGGATTTGCTTTTCCCCTTCCTCCCCACCCACCCCAAGGTGAGAATGCCTAGCAGTTTCTGTTCTTTTTCTACATGTGTGGGAAAGGGAGGGGTATAATATCAATAAATATTGAAAACTGAGGATCTGTTCACAATTGACAAAAAATAGTCCCCAGGAATGTTTGGCCACTTCCAAGTATGCTTTTCTCCTTTAAAGGAAAGAAGATTCAAGAACAACGTTCTTAAAGCTGGTGGTCTTTACAAGTCAATCTTGAGCCTCTCAAGGGAGAATACAATGAGCAAAATGTAGCTGAGAGATAAAAGTGAACCTACTAAGAAATCAAAGCAGAGCACAATCTGAGAATCAGGCACAATTAATACTAAGCAATTTCAACATCCCATGATTGGTTAGATTAAGAGAATTAAAAATGTCTTAATGCCACAGGTATTTATTATAAACCTCAAGAATGACTTCCTGAGTCTGGGAAGAACCAGAAGAGGCTGGAATCTACCTGATCTCTGTGGGAGGTAAGGCTGATTTTCCCAAATCATCAAGTCCTCTCATAAAAGGACTTTTGTGAAGACAGTGACGGCTCAGAGATTCCAACTGAAGCTTTAACAGTTTCTGAAAAACGAGGGCATCTCAAATTTCTTTGTCTCCTCAATGTACAATTTAGTTGATAGGACTAGTAGAAGCTCAATAGATATTTGGTATTAATGATTTGGAGAATTGTTAGGGGGGGTGTTGGGGGGGTGGTTGCCGTGTAGTCCAGGAAACAGGTTTCTCTGATTTGGGACTAAGGATGCCTGTTACCTAAGACTGGAGCAAGGAAATGTTTCCTGTGTCAATGGCAATAAAAACCCATAACCTCCAAAGGTAACATTGGAAGAAAAATCCAGAAACCGAGGAGAGCTGCGACACATGCCACTTACTCTGTTCTACTGAGATTCATCTTTACTCTGGAGCACAGTTGCTCAGTCTTAACACTATGCGCATTTTCAGCTGTATAATTCTTTGTCGTAGGGATTGCTCTGTGGTTTGCAAGATGTTTTAGCAGGATCCCTGGTCCAGCCATTAAATGCCTATAGCATCACCCCCCCTCCCAACCACCACCAATGTGACAATCAAAAAGTCTCCAGACACCGCCAAATGTCAACCTGGGAGGCAAAACTGCCTCCAGATAGAAACTCTACTTTAGGGTCTCTCTTTGATTATCTCTGGCCTCAGGGGAAAACTGTTCACTCCTTTAAAACTGCCCTAGGGTGCCCCAATTACCTTGCTTCTGGTGTGTAACAAAGAGAAAAGAACTTCAGAGAGGAGCATGCAAATAAAGAAGCTGGTTTACAGACTGCAGCTGACCAGACCAGAGGGAAGCACAGCTTCTGAGACTTCTTCCTACCTCCTGCTTGTTTCCTCTTGATGCAATGTCAAGGTTGTTTCAACATTCAACAAAGGAAAATATTCCTAGACACATGGAATGCTAGAAGGCTAGACCAAGCATTCTTGCTCCAGCCTGCATTCCTGGGGTCTTCCGTCTCAATTCCCATGACTTGTCTGAGGATATTCCTCTTCCTCCAGGTAAGTGACACAGGAATGAGCTCCTCAAGATAAACATATCTGAAAAGAATAAAATAACCATGGTGTTCATTCAATAAGAGAAACACCACGTACTTTCAAGAGAGTTGCTTCCTCATGCAGGTTTATACATCACATCCTAATCCAATTATTAAAGTCACACATGCGTTTATATTCTTTTCCTAAGCTTATCCACTGCTTTCTGTGATCTCTGCAAATCACTGTGGAGGACATGGTGAAGAAGGGAATGGGCGTATTTGTTTTCTGGACGCCCAATTGGCTGTTGCCTATGCAACACGTCTGCATTGGCATGTGGTGATGGACGTGTTAGATGATTGGAGACCAACATTTCTCCTGTAAAGGCTTTCATTTGTTTTCCATCAGAGTGACGCACAATTTCCTACATTCTCTGCCCCTGGGGTGTTTTCTACAAAGAGAAAACATTACTTTGGACTTTTAGCATATCTGCCCTAAATTAGCCTCATAAGTTCTCTGTGTCCTCCAAGACCAAGGGAGAAAGAGTAACAGAACATAACCTAAAATTAAGGAGAACTAAACAACGAATGCTGTGTTTCCCAGACAAAGTTTCTGTAGAAGTTTGGGCTGGGAGCAATCCTCCAAGCAGAAGCCTATGAGTATGACCCATTGGAACAGGTGTTTGAGAATGAATTCGTGGGGAAGTGAGGAACCATGCTAAAAGCTCACCAAAATATGGTGAGCTCAGAGAGGCACATATGTATTCAAAGTGAAAACAAAACACAAGAAAACAAACCAGAACAAGAAGAGTGGTTGATCCTGAAGGGCTTGAGGCAGCATTAGCTCGAACATTCCACAGCCCTGGGTCTTCACACAGCCACTCACTTGCTCTTTACTGTTGAATACGCCACTTATCATAGTATCACCAATCCAATGGCCATGAATTTGAGCAAACTCCAGGAGACAGAGGAGGACAGAGGAGTCTGGCATACTACAGCCCATGGGGTCACCAAGAGTTGGGCACGCCTTAGCAACTGAACAACCACAGAAAGCCACTTGATTCTCCAGATCTCAGTTCCCTCACCTGTTACATGTGATCTGGATATTTTCACTGTTGTTCTAGGATCTTATATGCATATTTCAGATTGGAAGTTCTCATAAGGAATTTTGGTTTTTTGTTTTTATCCTTTAGAAGGACTTTATTTACCATCATCAAAAACTGACTGCAACCAAGATTTCCTTCAATTGGTGGCAGGATAAACACACTTGGCACATCATTCAATGGAGATTATCCAACCCTCATAAGTGTTTTTGAATAAGAATGTGTGCAATGAGGATCTTGTCATCCAAATCCTTTTCCACAATATTCCCTGATTTTAATTCTCTTACTTTCCATCAGAGGTGGTATTCATCTATTTGACACTGTCTGTTGTTCCTAAATTCTTTCTGGACAGTTATTTTCCATTTCCCCAGTGCCTGCCCCCACCATCTTTGCCTGGGTAACACCCACTCTCTTGGTAAGCCCTGCCTCAAGCATTACCTCCTTCAGGAACCTATTCCATTCATCTAAGCCAATTAAGATTTCCTTTCTCTGCATGTATCTATCATGGCACCTAGCACAACACATCAAAAGGAACTATTTAAGTGTAGGAACCATATTGCTTTCATCTTGTTTCCCCACTGCCTAGCCTATATATTCGGTGACTCTTGGTTAATGCATTAGTGAATAAGGTACCTAGCTTTGAAGGAACAAGAAGTCTAACCAATGTGTTTCTATAGAGACCGGTGATCCTACCTATTTTATATTGTGTCCTAAACTAGGAAAGAGGGACTAGGGAAAATGTAGTAAGTGAGTGACTGTTCCACTTCTAGAAGGGAACTTTAAATAAACACAAATTACATGGTACAAGTGAAAGATAAAATCTTTACAAAGGTCTGTAAGGCCTGCATGGTCTGGCTTGACCACCCCTCCCCCTCTGACCTCATCTCCTATTACCCTCTCCTCCACCCCTGCTCCAGTCTAGCCAGAGGCGCAGTCACTCTCCTGTCTCAAGGTGTTCACATTCAGTGTTCCCTTGGCCAGCGTCTCCACCGGCCAGTTAACCCCATGCCTTTGTCTTCATTTCCTTTTAGGTCTTTGCTCCCAAGTCGCCTCCTTGGTGAGGTCTTCCCTGAGCATCCTGTTTACAAGAGCATTAACCTCTCCCCAACTCTAATCCCTAGTCCCCTTCTCCATCTTATCTTCTCTAGACCTTATCACCATGCAACATACCATGTATTTTACTTACTTATCTCGCTTAGTGTTTATCTGTCTCTAGTGGAGTATAAGCTCTAAACATATTATGCTCTTTGCTCCACATAGTGCTATTTGCCCCATGCCTCGACCATACCTGCATGGTAGTAGGTGTTCAGCAAACATTTCTTCAATAATAAATAAGTAGGCAATCAAAATCTTCCCACATAGCTCAGTGGTAAAGCAGGTTCTCTCCCTGGGTCGAGAAGAGGAAATGGCAACCCACTCCAGTATTCGTGCCGGAAAAATCCTATGGACCGAGGAACCTGGCAGGCTACAGTTCATGGGGTTGCAAAGAGTCAGACACAACTTAGTGACTGAGCACAAACACAAGCAGGCAGACAAAGACACAAGCAATACACCTGGCCTTGCCCAAATCATCCAGATGTTTCCTAGTAGTTTACATATCTGACCAGAAACTGAACTCAGCCCTTGAGTATCACACTAACATCTCCACTTGGAAGGCAATTAGGCATTTCAAACCGAGTAAGTCTAAAACCAGTCACTTGAAACATGTATATTATCATATGTGAAACAGATCACCAGTCCAGGTTTGATGCATGAGACAGGGTGCTCAGGGCTGGTGTACTGGGATGACCCTGAGGGATGAGATGGGGAGGGAGGTGGGAGGGGGGTTCAGGATCGGGGACACATGTACACCCATGGCTGATTCATGTGAATGTATGGCAAAAAGCACCACAATATTGTAAAGTAATTAAACTCCGATTAAAATAAATAAATTCATTTTTAAAAATTTAAATAAATAAATAAATAAAACCACTCACTTGATCTCCTCCCACAGATTTGTGCTCCCTAGAGTCTTCCCCAGCTCAGTGTACAGACAGACAGTCCTGGCACCACCCAGCCACTTACTTAAGCTAAAACCAGGTGGCCATTTGGGGCAGAGATAATGCTATGTGCTCACAAACTGCTTTCATTGGCTTCCTGACCAGGCAACCAGAGTGCATCATCCAGCACTCCCAAGGGCTGCAGTTAAGCATGGTTATGTTATTGAGCTCTGGCCAACCAGCGTGTGGACAGAGATGATGCCCTCCATACACAGTAGGCCCTTAAGTGTTCCACGTGTTTCTCCATGCTTTCTCTTTCTGCTCCTGGTAATCTGTGAGGCCACCTTTGAAAATGGAGGCTCTACAAGGTGTAAGAATGTGAATGTGGGGAGCAGACGCCCCCTCACTCTGCTGCTGATCCATACTGGGTGGTGATGTGAACAAGAAACTAGATGCTAGTGGGTTAAGTCCCTGACACGTGGAAGGAGCTGTTTGTTATGGCAGTTATCATCCTAATACATAATTTTGTTAATGTCCTTTCCTTACCACAGCCAGTCCCTTATCCAAATCCTGAGAGTTCTTTCATTATAATGGACCTTCAATTCTTCCTCTTCTCCCCATCTCTGTTACCAATACCCTAATCCAGAGGTCTACCTCTCCTTGCTTGGACATCTACTGTAGGCCCCTTTATGTTCATTCTTGTCCCTCTCAAGTTTACTGTCCAAACAAGGATCTTTGGTAGTGTCCGTCGCACTTATAACAATTAAACCCACTCCTAGACGCTTACTCCTTGGAAGGAAGGTTATGGCCAACCTAGATAGCATATTTAAAAACAGAGACATTACTTTGCCAACAAAAGTCCGTCTAGTCAAGGCTATGGTTTTTCCAGTGGTCATGTATGGATGTGAGAGTTGGACGGTGAAGAAAGCTGAGTGCCGAAGAATTAATGCTTTTGAACTGTGGTGTCGGAGAAGACTTTTGAGAGTCCCTTGGACTGAAGGAGATCCAAATAATCCATCCTAAAAGAGATCAATCCTGGGTGTTCATTGGAAGGACTGATGTTGAAGCTGAAACTCCAATACTTTGGCCACCTCATGCGAAGAGCTGACTCATTGGAAAAGACCCTAAAGCTGGGTAGGATTGGGGGCAGGAGGAGAAGGGGACAACAGAGGATGAGATGGTTGGATGGCATCACCAACTTGATGGACATGGGTTTGGGTAGACTCCGGGAGTTGGTGATGGACAGAGAGGCCTGGCGTGCTGCAATTCATGGGGTCGCAAAGAGTCGGACACAACTGAGCGACTAAACTGAACTGAACTGAACTTTCTTATGACCTCACCCCTCACTTACAACATCCCCGTCTTCAATTACTACACTCCCGCCTCTTTCACCTTTTCTTTACCATCTGAGGGTCCTTACAGCCTCTGCTGTTCCCTCCACCTGAAGTGTGTGTGCAATGACTTCTAGCTCTGGTCCTCCCTCAGGCTTCAGGTCTTATATTAAGCCTCCCCTTTTTAGGAAGACTTTCTTCTGATGCTCAGTCTAAAGTAGGTCCCCAGATTATCCTGTCATGACATTCTGCTCTTTCCTTCACAGCACTCAATAGTTAGTGATTACACACTTAACTTCTTTGACTAAAATTTGTTTCCACTACTAATTACATGGTAAAGTCTTCAACTGCTTGAACCTTGTCCATTGTGATCACTATTGAATACCCAGCACTTCACACAGGTCCTGGCATATGACATGTACTCACTGAATACTTGTTAAAAAGATGAATGGATTGATATCAAATGACCACTGATTCTTTCTGGAATTCAACATTTTCTTTTCCACCAATACAATTTTTCCCCCAATACCATTTCATTTATAATTGTGAATTTTTTTTAACTGCTGGGATTGGATCCAATTTTACCTTACAGGACCCAATTTTACTCACAGGTATTAATAAAACATGACACATTTATTTTTAAGAAATAAATCTATATATCACAATCATTCTTACAACAGAGTTCAAGACATTCTTCTTGAAGAAGTTTTAGGACTTTTTTGCTTATTTCTCATAAGAGAAAAATGATCAACATAATTTCACTACCATACTTCAATAACTATTCCCATTATGTTGTTTGTGGTATGAGTAGAGCTACACAGGCAGAAGACTGGGCAACACGTGGTGAATACCAACCATGATAGAATGAATTAGTCTGTGGCCTGAGCACCAGAGTGTTAGATAATGTGCACCAGTGAGAGAGTTCCCTAAAAATCTTTCTCCAGAAGTTTCCAAAAAGTCAAAATTCAGGGACAAGCCTGAGTTTGAATAGAGGAATTGAATCAGTGACAGAGTTCTTAGCAACAATGCACAAATTCTATCAAGGGCCTCTCTCATCATATTTTAGTTTTGTGATTGTTTTTTCTTTTGACCCTCCTGAGGTCCCTGGCCTCAGACAAATTTTCCCTGTTCCTTTTATGTCTTTACTTTCACTGTATGTATTTTATACAGTTTAAAATACAGGGTCATGAAATTTATATTCCATTTTTCTGTCACTCTACTGGCTTTATAGCAATTTTAAAGGCTACATAATAATTCACCAAGTTAGTATACTATTCTTTTATATGCAAGGAAGCATAGCATAGAGGTTAAATACCTGTACTTTGCAACCATAGTGCCTGGGTTCAAACACTAGTTCCCCTACTTATTAGGACCTTGAAAAATTATTCATCTCTATATCATCCATCTATAAATTGACACTAGTAATAATATCTGTTTCATAAGGTTACAAAGAAGATTAAATGAGGCATTATATATAGAAATATTTAAATCAGTACTATACAAATGTTACTACTTTTATTGCTGGATACTTATGTCCCTGATTTTTTTTAAGATTTACACTTGAAACTACAATAAATATCTTAATGCATAGGGCTCTTTTATTGTTAGCCATTCCCCAACAAGGTCTCTTCCATGTTTGAGATGGAAGATTAAATCACACACTCCCTTATTAGCTGCATTTCCTTTAAACAACTGACAACTGGAAATCAGACTATGTACAACCTGCTGCTAGGCCAGTGTTAAGTAGCCAAAAAACGCCCCTTTATGCTGGGGCTTGGATTCTGATGTTGGACTCAAAGTAAACAGGCAGGTGAAGAGGTTGGGATGATGAAAGACAATAGACCATTACCCAAGACTAATGGTGTTGTAAAGGAGATAAATGTCTTTGAAGTAGCACCCTTAAAATTTGTGACCTTTAGGTTGACCTTTCCTTTCAGATTATGGTATGCAGGTTGTTTCAGAGTCTGTGCAAAGTCAGCAATTAGAAAGATAGACCTTGAGAGAAACAGGCCTTTGAAGAAGGTGCCTGCCCAGGGGTGTGACTCCATTTCTGCTACCAAGTTCCCAATCACTTTCACAATGTTGGAGCTTTACTGCTCATGCCCTTACAGGTGGACTTTCTCCTAGACAGAGAATGTGTTTGGTCCTGCCCCATCGTGCAGTCCAAGCTGTAAGCACAGGAAAAACCAACAGTGGAATTGGGACAAATTGCCCCTTTCTTGTGAGGAGTAAGGTAAATGGGGCCGACAGTTAATAACATTAAATATTAGTCATCTGCAAATGATATCCATAAGAATTATTCATATTGCTAAGAACATTGTAGAAAACAGGACTGTTGACTTTTATAGATGGTTGTTGTTGTTCAGTCACTAACTCGTGTCTGACTCTTTGTGACCCCATGAACTACAGCATGCCAGGCTTCCCTGTCCGGCACTATCTCCCAGAGTTTGCTCAAACTCATGTCCGTTAAGTCAGTGATGTCATCCAACCATCCCATCCTCTGTTACCCACTTCTCCTCTTGCCCTCAATCTTTCCCAGCATCAGGGTCTTTTCCAATGAGTCAACTATTTGCATCAGGTGGCCAAAGTATTACAGAAGGTACTAGAAACAAATATAATCAGAATTGATGATTTAACAGGTAATAAAGTACTATGGATATTATTTGAAGCAATTTACCTTTATATAATATGTTAAAGTTTTCCAAAAGCTTTCCCTTGGGACTAAGGTTAATCTTCACACAGAATTAAGAAAGCAGATATGATTACTTTTCTCCCAGTATCTAAGACATTTATTATTTGTTAAATAGTGCCAAGACAAGCAATATTGGAGCCTAACATAAAAGAAAAACTATGTAATAAAGTCCTATTTTTTATTAAAATTTCTAATGTTTTGCTCATCACAGGTTTTTATATTAACTTTGATTGTTGAAGTATTGCATTACCAAGGCTTTCTGGTATACCCTCCTAGTCAATTAATTGTCTGTCACAATGCCACTGCTCTTTTAAATGGTGTTTTAAAAGTCATCACCCTTACAAACCAACATTACTACTTATTCAACTCAGTTAAACACTCAGTTAGAAGTGTATCTAAATTTTATATATAGGGCACACTCTACTGTATCTTCTACAACTCAGATGCCAGTGAGCAACTTTAAGATATTTTCCTCTCATTCTGCCCTCAATAGAAACAGAGCTTGATAGGAGACATGGCTGTTTCCAATTTAGTTACTTTAATTTCTTATTTTCAAAATACCTCTATTTCTGTTTTGTAAATAAGTTCATTATTTACAAAACAGGGAGAGAGTCACAGATGCAGAAGACAAATTTATGCTTACCAGGGGAAAAGAGAGGGGAAGGATAAATTGGGAGATTGGGAGTGACATAAACACACTGCTATATATAAAACAGATGACTAATAAGGACCTGCTGAACAGCACAGGGAGCTCTAATACTCCGTAATGACCTACATAGGAAACGAATCTAAAGAAGAGTGGATATATGTATATACATCAATATACCTGATTCACTTTGCTGCACAGCAGAAACTAACACATTATAAATCAACTATACTCCAAGAAGAGCTTCCTTGGTGGCTCAGATGGTAAAGAGTCCGCCTGCAATGCAGTAGATTCAATCCCTGGGTTGGGAAGACCCTCTGGAGAAGGACATGGCAACCCACTTCAGTATTCTTGCCTGGAGAATTCCCATGGACAGAGGAGCCTGGTGGGCTACAGGAGCTGGGGTCTCAAAAAGTCGGCCACGCTAAGCAACTCAGCACCTAGTCCAAAAAACTTTGTTTTAAATTCCTCTATAGAACTAGACTAAGGAGAGCTTATACTGGAAGACAACAATCCTCTGATCCACTCTTTCCTGTTCTGTTTTCCTAGTGTAACTTTCAACAGCAACACTTTAAACTTTTGAAAATGGTTTCTTCTGATATTTACCGCCATTATTTTAAAGAAGGTAAAGTGGGGGCTTCCCTGGTGGTCCAGTGGTTAATAATCCGCTTTGTAATAAATACAAAGGGTGCAGGTTCGATGGGGGACTAAGATCCCACAGGCCTGGGAGCAACTAAGCCCGTGGGACTCAACTACTGAACCCGGGGTTTCTGTAGTCCACGCGCCACAACTAGAGAGTCTGTGCGCCTCGGCAGACAAAAAAAAAAGACAGAGTAACCCTACCTCTTTTTCTTTCTTTTTTTTTTTTCAGATGCTTTTGGTCCTGAAACAGAGATTCAGAGACCATAAGATGAGGTGGCTGCGTGCCTCAGTGAAACACTAGCTCATGTTAAACTTCTGCAGTATCTCTAGCATCCAGGGGTTAGGCAGGGGTGGCCCTTCTCAGGACTATTGCTCTACCTTTTGATTTATGAAATAGATGCATTATTTACTGATGTTATGATAACTATTAAACTCTCTTACACAAACATACTTCTACCCTCCCAATACAGCTGTCACATATTTTCTAGTAAAATCAATAACTGTAGCTTCCACTACTATAAACCCTAAAATATTGTTCTCAGCACAGCCAACTAGTATAATGTAATTATGCTTCTTATACAACTTTTAATTTTTACTGTGTTACCTAATTACCTCCCTTTTATCTCATAATTATCTGTAAACATATCCTTAGATATTTCAAACCTCTCCATCCATCATGTGCCTATGTTTAAATACACCAAGTGATGAATCACTTTTATTTTGTTCTTGGGGGCCTCCATCATGAAGCTCCCCCACCTTTTTCCCAGTTACAGTCTGGTTGCTATCTTAGTCCACTGACAGCTGTCCTCTTGAACTTCCTTTTTGACAAGATCTTGTGTATCCTGAAGCTCAAGATTTTTCTCTTCTTTGTTTTATTCCTTAATTTTTCTAGAGTACATTTGTCTCCTTAGAAAAGATGAATGAAAAGTAAAATATTTAATGTGTTGGTTAATTCCCACTTAGTTGTGAGTTTCCCAGATTTCCAATTTAGTTCCATTATGGTCAGAAAACATAGTTTGTTTGACTTGAAATTCTTTCAAATGTACTGAGGAATATTTTATGGTCTACATGGCCTGTCTGGGTATGCTGTGTGTTGACTTGTCCAGTGCATCCTTAGTACTTTGCAGGTTTGTTTTCTGTATACTTGAAAAAAGAAAAAAAAGCGTTCTCTTGTTGTTGGGTGTTCTATAAATGTCAGTTAGGTCAAGGAAGTTGATTGTTCAAGGTGTCTTCATTCTTCCTGATTTTCTGACTCTTTGTTCCAGAAATTGAAAGAGGAATGGAGGAGGAAACGGCAACCCACTCCAGTATCCTTGCCAGGAAATCCCATGGACAGGGGAGGCTGGTGGGCTACAGTCCATGGAGTCACAAAGAGTTGGACCCGACTGAAGTGACTGAGTTCACATGCACGATCAAAGCAAAGACTTTAGAATATTTTTACTTCATTGATCTCCCTCTAATGTTACTATTTTGAATTTTAAATCTGTAATTTTAGGCATATAGTTTTATATGTATTTATAAATTTTATGCCTAAAACATATATATATAAAGAGGGGACTTCCCTGGCAGTCTATTGGTTAAGACTTCACCTTCCAATGCAAGGAGTGCAGATTCAATCCCTGGTCAGGGAGCGAAAATCCCACATGGCTCACCCAGGGCCCAAAAACCAAAAACCTAAAACAAAAGCCATATTGTAACAAATTCAAGAAAAGACTTTAAAAATGGTCCACATTAAAAAAAAAACTTTAAAAAAAGAGAATATTGAAATCTGTGACTAAAATTATGAATCTGTCTATTTCTTCTTGGAATTGTATGAGCTTTTGATTCATATATTTTGAAGCTGTACTATTAGGTGAAGAAATACTGAGGATTGCTATGATTCTTTGATTTATGGATTCCTTTATCATTAAGAAATGACCTTCTTTATCCCTGGCCATAGTCTTTGCTGTGAAGTTTACTTTTTCTGATATTAATGTAGTAAGAGCAGATTTCTTGAATTAGTTTTAGGATAGTATATCTTCTTTCATCCTTTGACTTTTAACCCAGTTCTGTCTTTAATCTGGTTTCTTGTGAGCAACATATAACTGGGTGTCTTGCTTTTTTATTCAAGCTAATTATACTGGCCTTTTAATTAAGATGTTTTACCATTCACATTTATATATTTTCGATATGGCTGAGTTTAAACTTATCATCATGTACCAACTGTTCTTTGTTTACTGTTTCAGTTTTTTGCTGCCTTTTTTTGGGTTGAATATTTTTTATGATTCTATTTTATCTCTTGTTGACTAATTGCTGTAACTGTTTTGCTATTTCAGTGGCTACTCTATGATTTACATTATAAATATGTATACCTTCTAGCAATATTTTACCTTCTAGCAATATTTGTCACTTCATATATGGTTTAAGAATCTTACAGTAGTATACTTATATTTCTCCCTTCCCAGTCTTTATACTACTGTTATCATCCATTTTACTGCCTCATACCTTATAGACCCCTCACGACATTGCCATCATTTTTAATAAGTAAATTCTCTTCTAAAGAGATGTAAATAATTTTTAAGTCATTCAAGCAATTACCATTTCTGGTCATAATTTTTTTCTTTTCTTTTAACTTTTTATTTTATACTGGAGTACAATTGATGCTTTTGAACTGTGGTGTTGGAGAAGACCCTTGAGAGTCCCTTGGACTGCAAGGAGATCTAACCAGTCCATCCTAAAGGAAATTGGTCTTGAATATTCATTGGAAGGACTGATGCTGAAGCTGAAGCTCCAATACTTTGGCCACCTGATGTGAAGAACTGACTCATTTGAAAAGACCCTGATGCTGGGAAAGATTGAAGGCGGTAGGAGAAGGGGACAACAGAGGGTGAGATGGTTGGATGGCATCACCAACTCAGTGGACATGAGTTTGAGTAAGGAGTTGGCGATGGACAGGGAAGCCTGGTGTGCTGCAGTCCATGGGGTCGCAAAGAGTTGGACATGACTGAGCACCTGAACTGAACTGAACAATTGATTAACAATATTGTGTTAGTTTCAGGTGTATGACAAAGTGATTTAGTTTTACATATATATGTATCTATTCTTTTCCAAATTCTTTTCCCAATTAAGTTGCTGTAGATTATTGAGCATAGTTCCGTGAGATATACAGTAGGTCCTTGTTGGTTATCCATTTTAAATATAGCAGTGTATACATTTCAATCCCAAACTCCCTAACTATCTTTCCTGCAAAAACTTTCATAATGAAGTTTTCTTTTTATTTAGATCTGTATTTCCATCTGGCATTATTTTCCTTCTGTCTATAGGGCTTCTTTTAATATTTCTTATAATGTGAGTCTGTGGGTGATTGTTTCTTTCAGCTTCTACATGTCTGGAAAGTTCTTTAATTCAACTTCAGTTTCCACTCAGGTATTTTTTGGTACCTAATGTCTTGGGTATTTTCTGTGTTTTAGTCTGCTTGGGCTGGCATAATAGACTAAAACAGACTGGATGGCTTATAAACAATAGAAATTTATTTCCCACAGCTCTAGAGGCTGGAAAGACATCAGCAGATTTGGTATCTGATGAGAATCCCCTTCCTTGTTCACAGCCAGCAGTTTTTCTGGACATAGTCTTCCTGCTGCGTCCTCACGTGGCAGAAGGGACAAGGAAGCTCTCTGAGGCTTCTTTTTGTAAGGGCACTAATCCCTCCATGAAGGCTCAGCCCTCAAGACCCAATCATCTCCCCAAGGCCCCACATCACACTGTGTGTTAGGATTTCAGCATATGAATTTTGGGAGGACACACACATTCAGTTCATAGCACTTTGGGTGTTGAAGTCTAGGTTGGAACTTTTTCCTTCAGTTCTTAAATAATATTACTCTTCTTCCTGCTGGGTACGAGATATTTTTGCATGCTTGTAAATATTATTGAGCCTTCTTTTGCTCGGTCTCAGTTGTGGCACGTGGGATCTTCAGTCTCCGTTGTGGCATGCTGGATCTAATTCCCTGTCCAGGGATTGAACCCCCACTCCCTGTATTATGAGCACAGAGTCCAAGCCACTAGATCACCAGGGAAGTCCCATGTGGCTTCCCTTGTGGCTCAGACAGTAAAGCGACTGCCTGAAATGCGGGAGACCCGGGTTTGATCCCTGGGTCAGGAAGATCCCCTGGAGAAGGAAATGGCCACCCACTCCTGTACTCTTGCCTGGAAAATCCTATGGATGGAGGAGCCTGGCAGGCTGCAGTCCATGGGGTCCCATAGTGTCAGACATGACTGAGCAACTTCACTTTCTTTCTTTCTAGAAGTTACTCAGAAATACTTTGATCCCGTTGGGTGTTACTTTTAATATCTGACAGGCAATACCAGAACAGCATTTCATTTAGAACTAATTATTTTCCACTAATGAGGAGAGCTCCTTCTGAATATTCTAATGAGATTTTCCAGTCTGGATGGTGGAGACAGGAACTATTCGCAGACCTATGTGAGCTCATGGAACTCTTCCCCTGATTCTTTCACATGTGGTGGTTCTTCCCCAGCCTCAGTGAGGACCCTAATCAGCACTTTCCTGAATATTTGGAAACCCTTCTGCAGGCCTTTGGGAGTTCTCATTCTGTAAAGCTCTGCTCTCTCTCCTGGACTCTGTCCTGTGAACTCCAGTTGTCTTAATCTCACCGCACTCTTAGCTTAATCTCCTTAACCCTTCACTTAATCTCCTTAAATTCCCTCCCATCACCTGAAAACTCTCTCAAGGTGGGAAGCTGAGGAAACCTTGTTTGCTTCCCATCAGTCAGGACTCACTGTACTTTGTTGCCTGGTGTCTCATGTCTTGAAAACCTTGTTTTGTATATGGTACCTGACTTTTCAGTTGTTTGGGGCAAGAAGGCAAACCTGGTTCCCATCACACCATTTTACCTGGGAGCAGAAGTCCCTCCATTGTATTTTCATGTTGAAAAGTCCAAAGCCTTCCTCATTTTTGCTTCTTTGTATGTAATTAATTTTAAAGGGTCTTTCCCTATGTGCTGGAACGTCATGAAATTTCAGGACGTTGTGCTTTCATATGGGTCTAGGTTCATTCACTCTACTTGGTTCTTAGTGGGTCCTCTCAGTCTTAAGATTCACAGTTTTAATCTTGGGGAAAATTGTGAGGAGAGGGGAGGAGTTCTTTTAAAGTAATTTGCTTCCTTTTTTTTTTTTCTCTATTCCTATCTTCTGGTTCTACAGTTAGCTGAATGTTGGACCATGTGTGATCATTTTTTTTTCATTTGTTTTCCTTCGTATTCTTCTTATTACCCTAGGAATTTTCCTTTGCTTTACCTTGCATCCTAGCAATGTCACTAAGGTATTTTTGAAGGTTTCTATGACTTTCTGTGTTACCTTTGTTTCCCTTGAACTTCTCTTTTGACAGCTCACTTTTTCCTGTTAGACACTTTTCTCCAATGATTGTGATTTAAAGGAAAAAGGGTCAAAGTGAGCCTGGATCGTTCTGTCACTTCATTCTATTGATAGCAAAGATGCTATTAACAATTACTAATGTTATATCAGAAAGACTCAGTAGCCAAACTCACTGGCCAAAAAAATGGGACAATTTAAGCTTCAGTGGGATAAGATCAATAAACTGGAGCACATTGAAAGTGAAGTCGCTCAGGCATGTCTGACTCTTTGCAACTCCATGGACTGTAGCCTACCACACTCCTCTGTCCATGGGATTTTCTAGGCAAGAGTACTGGAGTGGGTTGCCATTTCCCTCTCCAGAGGATCTTCCCAACCCAGGGATCGAACCCAGGTCTCTCACATTATAGGCAGACGCTTACTGTCTGAGCCACCAGGGAAGTCAATTAAATATGGGAGCACATTAAATATGTTTAAATCCATGGGTTCATACGAACATTGAAGGAACACAAAACCTAATTCATCATTTTTTACTATACGTGCAAGTATCACATGAGGGGAAGTTTCTCTTTATAAAAGCATTCCAGCTAATAAACGAAAGGCTGATAGAATTATTTATGTTTCCAGAAGAGAAAGCATCCTGAAGGGTCCCACATTCATGATGGAGCTTCTTACTTAATCCACTGTTTCATTTCATACACCCTCCCTGCCCTTCAGTGTCCAGTATTCCTGAATGAGTCCAAAGAATAAGCTTTCAATATCATTCTTGGGGATAGACTCCTGATTAGCAACAGGGGCTCTTGGGCTCAATTGCTCTGTTTATAGAATTTCAGTGCAACAAGTCTTCCGGTTTTGGTTCCATACCTCATGCTCACCTTCAGGGTTTCCTGGTTCCCCTAAATCTTTTTTAGTATTTCAGGAGGAGGATTACAGGAGAGATGATTTACCTGCTATTAATATCGTTCTTGGTCTCTCATCAGCACCCCTCTTACCAGGTAATTTAGGTTGTAACCTCCTCTATCCTGCTGTGTCAGGTACTGTTCCTTGGTTGGTTTGCAGGCTTCCCAGAATTAGCTTAAGTTTTTCATTTTTAATATTTTCTCCTTCCTTTTTGGGGTCTTAGGAGGGAGAGGAGGAAAGAACTTGAAGACAATGCATCCATTTAACTAAAGACTAATTAAGCTTCTGATTCAAAATAAAAGCATCTTGTGGAAAAGGCTATATCTATTTATCTTGTTTACCATCACACCTAACACAGTGTGAAGTGCAGGAATAATTCTGAATCCTGTTTATACCATTCACATTTTCTTTAAGATTGTGATTTGTGGCAGGAGGTCAAAGGCACAAGAGTAGATGAAAATTCTTCTGTTCTACAAAGAAAACAGGAAAATGTCCAGAGCTCAGTCACTGATCGGTAATGTATGTGCCATCATTCTTTTTCAAGCCACATTTGAAATATTTTTGGCTTTAACTTTCCTTGCCTTATACCAATCATCTTAGTTGTTAAGTTTGTTTAGAAAGTAATTTTTAAAAGATTACACTGATAACCCCAAGCGAGTTTGAGGCAGGGTAAGTCTGCTTATGTGGAACTCTTAAAATGTCCATTAGTATACTGTTCTTGTCACTTATCACCCAGGGGGTCAAGCCTTTGGTATGAAAGTTGTTTATAAACTGGTAGCTTTATTTTTAAAACAGAAAGGAAGGACTGAGGTGGAGCTGGGCAGAAGATCACACCCTTAAGGGTTTGGAGATCCATGCACATTATGAACCAGCCCTGGGTTTGTGAGTCATTTTTTTTTAATATCTCAACCATTAACCACTAGCCTTCCGTTGGAATTTGATGCAAAAGGTTTCCATCTCTAAAACCATGAGGTGGTGTTGAAAGCCGGTTTCTTTCTATACAGCCCTTCAATAAAAGGAGATAATAATAACTTATTTAGGTGACATAATTTCATGAAGCTTATAATTATGTTTCACAATTATTTTGGAATTTCTGAAACTTTCTGTGACATTTTCCAGTTTTTGAGATATGATTGAAGATACTGAATTGATCTAATTCTACTAGCCTTCAAAAAGCACACCTTCTAAAAAAAGAAAAAAGTGTACACCTTCTTTCACATAATGACATCTCTCAGGGCCATGGTGGATGTTAGTTACTTGTGGACCCTGTATCCATTCACCTCTAAGATTTTCATTTGTGTCATCTCCTCTCTCCTACCCAGGCATCCACCCTGGAAGCTGACCTTTTCTCCCCAGCCCCTATCAACTCCAGCTTTGATTGGCTTAACAATCTGTATATTCCATTCCCCTGGCCATTATTATTGATCCAAGGATGGGCTTGTGGCATAAGTGACATTGACTGAACCAATCAGAGTGGATATCAAAGTATGGAAGTGCTACAATCATTTGTGCCACCATGAGGTATGTCAGCCGGAGAACTATGCTGATAAATGACAAAGCAGAAACAGAAAAATCATAGACTCTTTCATATGAAAATCATAGATGAAAATCATAGATTATTCATCCAGTTTTGACACCTGACCTACTCTGAATATTTTCTGAGATAAGAGTTCCCCTTTGTTGCTTAAGCCAGTTTGGGTTAGGTTTTCTGTCACATACAACAACAAAAAAAGTGTCCAGATGTAGGTAACAGTCCCCTTGGAGCTACACTTGGGGAAGCACCTCTCTAATTAAACTTGTTCTTTTGTTTGTGTGGCAAAAGTGTGGAAAGGTACATTGAAGTTCAGAGAAAGACATGGAGAGGTTAAAAAATTACTCAAGATTGTAGAGTGAGTCAGGAAAATAAACTTGATTTCTAGATGACTTGCTATATGCAAGCTCGCTTATATTCATAGTGGCAGGTTTCTTGTGTGCAGTAATGTATATCTTTTCCTCTTTCAACACACCCCTCTACTTCACGGATGTTCTAAAAAAAAAAAAAAACACCTCATGTTAAATATTTAAATGCATTTCCCATACCAACCAAGAGCCTCAAGGGAAGGCAAGAAATAACAACTTCATTAGATGCCAACTTTGCCAACCCTTATGCAACAAAACTTCTGGGACCATGGAGTCGGCAGAATAATGCCCCTCCATGGCCCCGTGATGCTCACATTCTAACCCCCAGAACCTGTGAATATGTTAGGTTACATTGTAGAGGAGACTTAAGGCTGTGGGTGGAATTAAGCTGACTAACTAACTGAGCCTAGTATGTGAAGATGACCCTGGATTATCCAGATAAGTCCAATTAGTCAAAAGAGTCTTCAAAAGTGGAAAAAAGAGGCAGAAGAGTGAGAAATAGAGAAAGGACATCAGGATTAAAACTCAACACATGTAAACCCATGGCTGATTCATGTCAATGTATGGCAAAAACCACTACAATATTGTAAAGTAATTAGCCCCCAACTAAAATAAATAAATTTATTTAAAAAAAAAAACCTCAACCCAAGGTTGCTAGCTTTGCAGATGGAGGAAAGTGTTAGTCTTTCAGTCGTATCTGACTCTTTGCGACCCATGGAAGCCCTCCAGGCTCCTCTGTCAATGGAATTCTCCAAGCAAGAACACTGGAGTGGGTAGCCATTCTCTTCTCCAGGGGATCTTCCTGATCCAAGGGTCAAACCCAGGCCTCCTGCATTGCAAGCAGATTCTTTATCACTGAGCCACCAGAGATAGGACTTCAAATCAAGGACAATGGGCTGCCTCTAAAAGCTGCAAAAGCCGGGGAGACAGATTCTCTCCTAGAGTTTCCAGAAGAAATCCAGACCTGCTGATAACCTGAGTTACCCAGTGAGACCCATTTCAGATTTTTGACCCCCAGAACTGTAAGATCATAAATTTTTGTTGTTTTAAGCCACTAAGCTTTGGTAATTTGTTGCAGCAGACTAATGCAGACCACTACTGTGCTTTTGTGTGAGATTTTCTAAATGTTCTACCTAGCTGAGGCATAATACAAAATGTCTGATGATCCTGGGTTATTTCTATAGAAATCTGTTACCACCACATTATTTTTCTAGAAGTCCTCTGGTTCTACTACATAATCCAACCTGAGATATTTTAGTCAATTTTTATATGAAGCATTATTATTGATAGTCTTTCAAAAATATCCATTTGTCTGCCTTTATAAATAAAGAATGCTGGACATAATTTAGCTTTTGATACTTAGGCCTAATGGTCTGAAATGTTTCTTTTCACATTCAAGAGATTTTTGATAACAATTAAAGCTAATGGAGAATTTACCATGGGCTGGACACGATGTTAAGCCCGTCCATGTGTTATCTCAGTTCTCAAAATAAGTAGTTATCATTGCTACCTCCATTTCACAGCTGAGAACACCAAGGCTTGGGCAGGCAAAATAATTTGTCCAACATCTCAAAAATAATGAATGGAAGCACCGGAAATTAAACCCAAGTATCCTTAACTCCAAACCCCAAGTTTCTCAACCTCTACATATAAGAGGTGGAGAAGTGTGAGCTGAACTCTAGACTACATCCAACCTAGTTCAGCAAGTCATTTCTGAGTGGTACCCTTTGAGTTTTGTTTGTTTCCTCATTGTGGTTTTATTATTCAGTTTGCTTGCTTATTTATTTGCCTGAAAGTTTCATTGTGGTTTGTGCCCTTTAAGGTTTACCTTTTACTTTGGAAAGTATTCAGGGGTTCAAAGGAGCTGGAGTTCCGGTTTAACTGAGGTTGAACTGAACAGATTCAGAACACCGCTGCAAACAATAGGAAAAGCTTGCACATGGAGCGTGAGGCAGGCTGAGCCCTGAGACCAGTATCGGGAGGCAGAAAGGCAATCCACTCACCCTAACTCCATGCTTCCATGGCTTTCGTGGGTCACCCGACAGGTCTGCTGAACAAAGGGAAGATGGTTTCCTCAAGAATCTGCCAACCTCGATTACCAATCACTGGCAACCAGTGTCAAAGAGGGTCACCGAGTATTGAGCTGGGCCCAGCTTCTCAGTCATACATCTTCCAGCCAGCCCCATTCTCCACTCTTTGACTATGATTCTCAGTACTCAGCCACAACATGGCCTTCCCATGACGGGTCCATTGCACTTCAACTGATAAGCTTCTTCCTGCAGTCGCTGGATAAAGCACCTTATCCACATGCTCTCAATCCCCACAGACATCCTGCAAGGAAAATACTGTTGTCCCCACTTTGCTGAGGAGGAAGCTGAGGCTCAAAAACCAAACAGCTTTCATTAAGTTAGCCCACAAATATGTGTTGAGTACGTAGGCCCTAGGGAAGCAGAGATGAAATGTCACCGCTCTCAAGGTGTTCAAAATCTAATAGGACTTATGAACACAGAAACAGATAATTATAATATATTACAGGAAGCCAAAAGACAGAGTCACAAGCAGGGTACTGTGGGAGCAGAGGGGAAATTCACGGGGTGGAGAGGAGACAAAGCTTCGGGGAAGGCTTCCTGGAGGAGGTGGTAAGTGAGTTGAGTCTTCACATTTGCATAGGAATCTCCTAGGTGAAGAAGTTGAGGGGAGGAAAAGAGATTCCTGGGAGCGAGCAGGGTTAGTAGAGGCAAAGGGCGGGAAGCAACTTGTATGTGGGAACCGGAACTCTGCAGAGTTCAGTGAAGCCAGAGCAGAAAGAAAAGGAAGACAAAAGTGGGAAATGAGGCTGGAGGCACAGACAGAGCCAGATCTTGGTGGACTTCATATCCTGTTTCCCAAGTGGGCTTTCCACGCGGAACTAGTAGTAAAGAACCTGCCTGCCAATGCAGGAGACATAAGAGATGCAGGTTCGATCCCTGGGTTGGGAAGATCCCCTGGGGAAGGGAATGGCAACCCTTCCAGTATTTTTGCCTGAAGAATCCTATGGACAGGGGATCCTGGTGGGCTACGGTCCATGGGGTCTCAAAGAGTCAGACAACGACCAAACTAATTTAGCATGTATGCATATCCTGTGTTAGAGACTCTTTAATTTTTCTTGTGGGATTTTAAAGCATTGTAAGCTAGCTGATGATGAAAATACAACCTACCAGATTTTTTCTTTAAAAAAAGCCTTCTCCTGTAGATGCTAAAGTTTTACGTAAAAATTAAGATGTGGAAACAACCTAAATAGCATTCACAAAGAAAATGTGCTGTATATCCACAAAGGAATATTTTTCAGCATTAAGAAAATTCTGAGATTTGTAATAACAAGGGTCAACCTTAACAGCCCTATGGTAAGTGAAATAAGCTAGTCACAGAAGGACAAATACCATGTGACCCCACTGATCCACTGATACGAGGTATCTAAAATAGTCAAACTCATAGAGGTAGAAATGAGAATGGCAATTGGCAGGGACTGGGCGAGGGGGAGACTGGGAGGTGCTGTTTCACAGGGATACAGATTCAGTTGTGCAGGATGAGTGAGTTCTAGACAACACTGTGCCTGTTGTCAGCAATACCATATTGTGCACTTACAAATTTGATAAGAGGGTAGGCTTCACATTAAATATTCTTACCCGATTAAAAAAATTAGGTTGAGCTTAGGGATAGATCCTTTGTACTTTCTGGCTCTTTTCAGTTTGCAGGGAACCTCAGAGAGACCTTGACTTGGTGTCTATTGACAGGGCAACATGCCCCTTTTCTGATGTAATTGAAATATTATTCATGTTGGATCTGTGTGTTTACCACTATCCAAAAGCTTGCCTGGAGGGTAGTTCTAGGTCTTGGAAGCACTTCTTCTAGTCTTGCTTTTGTTTGCTACAAACTCTGCCTCTGTGCAACCCACAAGGAGACCTTAACAGGCACCCTGACAGTACGTGAATCCCAGAAAAACTACTTAGTGCAACATCTACCTTCTTCAAAGAGAAAATCATTAGAAATAAACAGGTCAGAAAAGGCAGGGCCACATCAAAACACTTTTCCAAATCACCTTAGCAGAGTAATGGCAAAAAGTGATGTTGTTGTTCAGTGGCCAATTGATGTCTGACTTTTTGCAACTCCATGGACTGCAGCATGCCAGGCTTCCCTGTCCTTCACTATCTCCCAGAGTTTGCTAAAACTCATATTCGTTGAGTGAGTGATGCTATCTAACCAACTTATCCTTTGCCATCCCCTTCACCTGTTGTCTTCAATCTTTCCCAGCATCAGAGTCTTTTCCAGTGAGTCAGTTCTTCACATCAGGTGGCCAAAGTATTGGAGCTTCAGCTTCAGCATCAGTCCTTCCAATGAATATTCAGGGTTGATTGCCTTTAGGAATGACTGGTTGGATCTCCTTGCTGTCCAAGGGACTCTCAAGAACTAGCACCACAATTCAAAAGCATCAATTCTTCAGCACTCAGCCTTCTTCATGGTCCAACTCTTACATCTATACATGACTACTGGAAAAATCATAGCTTTGACTATACAGACTTTTGTCAGTGAACTGATGTCTCTGCTTTTTAATACACTGCTTAGGTTTGTTAAGGTTTTTCTACCAAGAAGCAAGTGTCTTTTAATTTCATGGCTGCAGTCACCATCTGCAGTGATTTTGGAGCCCAAGAAAAGAAAATCTGTCACTATTTCCACTTTTTCCCTATCTATTTGTCATGAAGTGATGGGATCAGATGCCATGATCTTAGTTTTTTAACACTGAGTTTCAAGCTAGCTTTTTCACTCTCCTCTTTCACCCTCATCAAGAGACTCTTTAGTTCCTCTTCACTTTCAGCCAATAGAGTGATGACCCCGGGGGAAATACTTGTGGTATAAGAAGGCTGGTGTTCAATCTATCAGTGGTTTGAAATAACTCATAATAACATCATCCAGATGCATGGCTGTCCTTTAAGAGACACAGGCACTATTTCCCGAGTATCCTGTGTGCAGAATATGCTCTGAAAGGGCAAGATACATATATTAGCGCTTTCTTCCAGGATCCAGAATGTGTCTGCAAAGTGAAACGAAAACACTGTAGCAAGTGAACGAATGAGTGAATGTTCCAAAGGATATGGATGCAACAAGGATAACAAAAAAATCTGTATGGAACCCAAAGGGATAAACTTGTGCTCTGATCCCTCTTCCAGCTTAGGAAATAGAGCTCATTAAAGAGTTTTATTATTCTTATCTGTAAACCATCCTAGGGCCCATAGAAATCAGCTAAACTAGAGAAAGTGACCTTGCCAAGCCTCAAAAGAAAAGGGCTCTATGAGCAAAGTGAGTCATAACAATCCCTTCTAATTGTGGGAACTAAACAGTGGCAGGTTGTAAAAGGAAAATGCAGGTTGTTCCCATAAACCATGGGGTGAGTCCTGGAGATAGTGTGTAACAGGGTCTCTGTCTTATCAACCGTGATACCTCTCCTCTGGGAGGTGGCAGTCTAGTTAATAAAACACTCCTCACAAAGACTTTAAATCACTCAGAGAGCTACTGTCAGTCAAGAGTAGGTTAATGCAAGCTATGGATAGGGAGGCTTTCAGGAATTAAAGGATGTTGTGGTACCTTTGACAGAGACAGTCGCTCACCAACAGGCTAGACATCTCTGGCTGCCCATCTGTTAAAGACTGACCTTGGCTTGTTTTCCCAGGTGACTGGTGATGGGCTACACCAAGACATCCCTGCTCTCTATCTCTGCCTTGTGAATGCTGGTTTAAACATTTTATAGTTTTTAATTGAAGTATAACTGATTTACAATATATTGGTTTCAGGTATACAGCAAAGTGATTCATATATATATATATATATATATACACACACACACACACATATATATATATGTATATAAATCCTAAAGATAATGTTGTTAAAGTGCTGCATTCAACATGTCAGCAAATTTGGAAAACTCAGTAAACTCAGCCGTGGCCACAGGACTGGAAAAGGTCAATTTTCATTCCAATCCAAAAGAAAGGCAATGCCAAAGAAGGTTCAACTACCATACAATCGTGCTCATTTCACATGCTAGCAAGGTAATGCTCAAAATCCTTTGAGCCCGGCTTCAGCAGTATGTGAACCAAGAACTTCCAGATGTGCAAGCTGAGTTTAGAAAAGGCGGAGGAACCAGAGATAAAACTGCCAACAACCATCAGATCGTAGAGACAGCAAGGAAGTTCCAGAAAAACATCTACTTCTGCTTTATTGACTACAATAAAGCCTTTGACTGTGTGGATCACAACAAACTGTGGAAAATTCTTAGAGATGGGAATACTAGATCACATTGCCTGGCTCCTGAGAAAACTGTATGCAGGTCAAGAAGCAACAGATAGAACCGGACATGGAATAACAGACTGGTTTAAAATTGGGAGAAGAGTACGTCAAGGCTGTATATTGTCACCCTGCTAACTTAACTTATACGCAGAGTACATCATGTGAAATGCCAGGCTGGGTGAATCACAAGCTGGAATCAAGATTTCTGGGAGAAATACCAACAACCACAAATATGTAGATGATACAACCCTAATGGCAGAAAACAAAGTGGAACTAAAGAGCCTCTTGATGATGATGAAACGAGAGAGTGAAAAAGCTGCCTTAAAACTCAACATTCAAAAAATAAAGATCATGGCATCTGGTCCCATCACTTCATGGCAAATAGAAGGGGAAACAATGGAAACTGTGACAGATTTTATTTTCTTGGGATCCAAAATCACTGTGGATAGTGACTGTACTCATGAAATTAAAAGATGCTTGCTCCTTGGAAGAAAAGCTGTAACAAACCTGGATAGTGTATTAAAAAGCATAGGCATCACATTGCCAACAAAGGTCCATATGCTAAAAGCTATGATTTTTCCAGTAGTCATGTATGGATGTGAGAATTGGACCATAAAGAAGGCTGAGCACCAAAAAATTGATGCTTTTGAATTTGGTGCTAGAGAAGACTCTTGAGAGTCCCTTGGACAGGAGGGAGATCAAACCAGTTAATCCTAAAGAAAATCAACTCAGAATATTCATTGGAAGGACTGATGCCGAAGCTGAAGCTCCAATACTTTGGCCACCTGATGGGAAGAGCCTCTTGATGTGGGTGAAACTCATTGGAAAAGACCCTGATGGTGGGGAAAATTGAGGACAGGAAGAGAAGGGAGTGATAGAGGATGAGATGGTTGGATGGCATCATTGACTCAAAGGACGTGAGTTTGAGCAAATTCTGGGAGATAGTGAAGGACAGGGAAGCCTGGCCTGCTGCAGTTCATGCAGCTGCAAAGAGTCAGACATAGCAACTGAACAACAACAACAGATATGTGTATGTGTGTGTGTGTGTGTGTGTGTGTGTATTCTTTTTCAGATTCTTTTCCCTTATATATTATTACAAAATATTAAGTAGAGTTCCCTATGCTATACAGTAAGTCCTTGTTGGATATCTATTTTATATATGAGTGTGTATATGTTAATCTCAAACTTCTAATTTATCCCTCCCCCTGCCCTTTCCCCTTTGGTAACCGTAAGTTTGTTTTCTATGTCTATGGGTCTATTTCTCTTTTGTAAATAAGTTCATTTGCACACATTTTTCAATGGGTCTTTGACCATTGCTAGAGGTCCAGTCTAGAACCAACCACACTTGTCTTTCTTCAAATCTATCTGTCCTTTTGAGAGATCAAACATAGCTGTGGCCAAAACACCACACTCCCCCAACTAGCCCCCCGAAGCTAAATTAGAAGATGAACATAAAGCACGCCAACAGGATCTCTCCTTCCCAAGACTGCTCCCAGAACATCGGGGTTCTAGTAACTGTCAGAAGTGTAGTTCCAAAGAATCATTTCTCACTTCATTGGTTGATACGCAGGGTTGTCTGTTTGTACTCACTCGTGCCACCTGGGTACAGGGATCTTTGTTGTACCCTGCCATGAACAAGAAAGGCTGGGTTGCTTTCTAGAATGATCCATCACAGGTGTGGGTTTGGGGACTCAGCAGAAGCAGCATGCTGGGGTCCCCACTTCCCTCTGCCCATGGGATTAGGTTCTCAAAAGAGAAGTGCCACAGGCCTAGGATACTATAATTATCTCAGCCATTTAAGGATTATGCTCCTGGGAGACTATAATTATCCAAATATTGTTGCATTCAGGGATATTTTACTTACAAGGGAGTGCCTTCATTTTTACAGGATCTTTCAAGGGGACCCAACAGGCGTGTCCTCTCTAATGTGGTTCCTAAAAGAGGCTGGAAATAAACAACTGCAACTGGCATGAGGGTGGGGCCCAACTGAATCCAACCCAACCAAGGACTTTTGATGGGGGCAGGAGCAACCAGCTTCCTGTGTTGCCTTAAAAAGTAGTTATCAGTCACTCTAGGCCAAAACCTGGGGACTTTATTCTTTCCTAGTCCCACCCTTCTCCTCCTCCCCACTCACCCACAAATATTTCTTCAGTCTAAAGTCTATCTATTTTGAGAAATTGTTAACATCCTGGGCATTTAAGATACAACTTCTTTCTGAGGTCTGTGCATCACATTATTCACATCATAATATCCTCCTGGCCTGAGGGTTGACCCTTTACTTCTTTCTCTAAATCCAATAAAACGCTATTTACTATAGAAAATTGTATAGTGTACAATGGAACTAGAGGGTTGGAGAGAAAGGGGGCACTCAGTGTGGAAAGGAGAAGCTTAATTCAATTCAGTGAACTTCCTTGATTAAAAGAGCTACATCCAGTTTTTACTATGTTGTTCAATCACTCAGTCATGTCCGACTCTTTGAAACCCCATGGACTGCAACATGCCAAGCTCCTCTTTCCTCCAACATCTCACGGAGCTTGTTCCAATTCTTGTTCGTTGAATTTTTGCTATATGGTAAGCATTATTCCAAAGCATGATTATACTCAGCGACGAAACAAAAACCACAAGCGTTATTCCAAGCTTTGTGTCTCATTAATTCTGACAGCATCCTTGTAAGGTAGGTACTGCTACCATCCCCACTGAGCAGAGGATTAAATTGGCAAACAGAGAGGGTGGGGAGCTTTCTCAGTATCATACAGGTAAGTGATGGGTGGAGGACCCACACCTGGCAATCTGACTCCAGACTGACTCTTCACCACCTAGCCATTGTGCCAGGCTCCTTCCTGTGCCCCGGTGCCTATCCCATGATGGACGTCTTCAGCGATGTGATGAGAGGAACAGAACAATGAGAGGATGTGGTTCCTGCTCTCCAGGACCTTAGGAACTCTGGGGAAAGAGGCATGTGAAACTCGTTACAGCAGGAGAAGCATGGACAAACTGCTGCAGGAGCATAGAATGGCCGGAGGAATGGCTGTGGAGCGGGGGTGGCATCTGACACGTGAATACCTGCAGAGAAGGCACAGGTGTTGGCATTCCAGGCAGAAGGGTAAGAGCAGCATCAGATGCCCTGGGAAGTTGGGGATAGACTAGCACAGTGCATGCATGGGCGTCAGCTGTGCGAAGTGCCCTTAGCAGAGACTGCCAGGGTGCGAAGAGCAAGGAGACAGCTGTGTTTGGGCAGGAAACGGTCCTCTGCGGCTTAGGATGGAGGTGAAGATGAAGACAGCCTTTGATTTTAGTGTTTGGTTTTGATTCACTGTGATCTAAAAGAAGACCTTAAAGGACCTTAAAGTATCTAGGAGAAGACCTTAAAAGACCTTAAAGGAATGCTTTATTGTTGTATACCTTCTGACCTCTTTTCTCATATGACTTCTGTCCAGGCTTCAATCTAGTCTAGTTCAATAAACAGCTGTTGAGCACCTCTTTTGGGTATTGAGTACAAACCACCCTAAAACTCAGTGGCTTGAAACAGCACTCCCAGTTCTGCCACTGAGGCAGGTCTCAGTAAGATGTAGGATCAGTTCATCTCTGGCACATCAGCTGGGGCAGCCCCAATGGGGCTGGGAGAGCCATTGCCAAGGTGGCCTCATGCTCACGGGTGGCCAAACGGGGCTGCCCGGCCGCTGGGAGCTCAGCTGGGACCCCATTTCTCTTCCGCTGGCCTCTCCATGTGACTAAGTTGGGCTTCTGACAACACAGCGATCTAGCTGTCAGACTGATTTATGGGGCCTGGCTTCCCCCAATGAGTAAACGTGGAAGCTGCCAGGCCTTCTTAAGGCTTGGCCTCAGAAGCTCCAGAATACATTCTGTTGGTCAAAGCAGCTGGAGAGCCAACCCAGATTCTAGGAGAGGAGTCTACCCAAGAGCAGCTCCGAAAGCAGTAATCTATCATTATACCTGTTAATGGTCAGATCCACGACTGGAGATAAAAGCGCTAAGATAGGATCCTTGCCTGGAGGGAGGGATAATTCAGGAGCTTCGGGATGAACATTCACTACTATATATAAGACAGATAGCCAACAAGGACCTGCTGTATAGCACAGGGAACCCTACTCAATATTCTGTGATAAACTGTATGAGAAAATAATCTAAAATACAGAATGAATATATATATGTGTGAATGCAACTGAATCACTTTGATGTACACCTGAAACTAGTAAAACATTGTAAATAAATTATGCTCCAAAAAATAATTTTTTTAAAAAAAAGAAAGATATGATCCTTGCCTCAAAAAGCTCTCGACCAGTATCATGGGGGGTTGTATTAGATTAAAAGAGAATGAATAGGCACAACAACTGAAAATAATGCATAGACTTTAATAGGATCCTGAATTTTTTTAAATCCAGCTAAAAAGACATTTTTAGGAACACTGGAGATTTAAATATAAATTTGATATTTGATGAACTCAGAAGTTAATGTCAATTTTCTTAGGCTAATAGTAGCATTGAGGTTGTGTAGGAAATTGTCCTCATTTTTGAGAAATGAATTATGAAGTATTTTCAGAATGAGATACCACGTCTGCAACTTACTTTTAAATAGTTCAGAAAAAAAAAGTATCAACTGACAAAGCAAATATTGGCCAAATGTTAAGAACTGTTGAGTCTACGTGGTAATAATATGGTCGATTATTATAATATCCTTTCATGTTTTCTGAAAGGTTTTGGAATAAAAAGTTGGAGATGAAAAAAAGCATGACTTAGTTCTTACTTCTCCATGGAAGCAGTTTCCCCAAGAGAAATCAACAAGAAATACATGAAAAGAAATCACAATTAAATGAGTCAGCACCCTCATTGCATACCCTGACAGGCTCCTATCAGTACTGCCTTCCTGCTTGAAACACTATTCAGAACCCTCTGGGTGGTTAAAGCCTGAAGCAAGACCCTCCAGAAGGGGAAACTGCATGAAGCATAGCTACCACCATGCTGGCCATCCTGTGCTTCATTTCCTGGCACCAGAGAACAAAATGCTTGTCCTGCACTCTTTTCTTCAGCTGAAAGAAACTACTGCTGTCAAAAGAGACTTTCCTTTATGACAAGAGGAAAACCCACAGAGTTTGTAAGAGACATATGAGCAGGGAAACAACACAGGATATTGATCCAAACATAGCTTGTCCCCAAGCCTGATGTTTGGCCCATATGAAAACACCAGTTTGACGTCAACCATGGTAGCTCCCTTGGGATGGCTTGAGTTCGTGCACATCAAGGGATGCTGAACCCCTCTCATACCAACCTACAGTCCTACATCTGGGCTCTGGTTTTCGGTCTGAGGACATGCCTCTTTCCCAGACAGCGGTACACCAAATGATCACACCCATCCTGTGGGATGCTATGCTTAAAGTCAAAGTTAAAAAGTAATATGATTTCAAAGGTTTTTCCAGTAGTCATGTATGGAAGTGAGAGTTGGACCATAAAGAAGGCTGAGCGCCAAAGAATTGATGCTTTTGAACTGTGATGTTGGAGAAGACTCTTGAGAGTCCCTTGCACTGCAAGGACATCAAACCAGTCAATCCTAAAGGAAATCAATCCTGAATATTCATTGAAAGGACTGATGCTGATGCTGAAGCTGAAGCTACAATGCTTTGGCCACCTGATGTGAAGAGCCAACTCATTGGAAAAGACTCGGATGCTGGGAAAGATTGAGGGCAGGAAGAGAAGGGGACAAAATGGTTGGATGGCATCACCGACTCAATGGACGTAAGTTTGAGCAAGCTTTGGGAGATGGTGAAGGACAGGGAAGCCTGGCATACTGCAGTCCATGGGGTCTCAAAGAGTCAGATACAACTGAGTGACTGAACAACAAAATATGATTTCAAGAGCCACTGTATTCCATTAAAATAGTATATGTATCTTTTCTGAAGATTTTTCCTTGCCACCTCTCCTCTGCCTTCATCTCCCCAATCAACCCCACACTGATGCCTTTCTTTCCTCCACAACTCCCTACTTATGTTGGTTATAAGCCTCCATCCACCCTCTAAACACACACACACACACAATATTGCTGAAATTTGCTCGCCCTTCTTCCTTTTTAAATGAGCAGTTCACCAAGGATGTGGGGGGTTTTCCAGTCCATTGGTAGTTTTCAGCCTTGGCAGAATGTCAGAATTCCATGTGGAGCTTTAAAAGAACTGTTCTGGAGTTACTGATTCATTGTGTCTGGGGTGGAAAGCAGCCATTCAATTTTTTTAACCTCCCAAGTGATTCTGATAAACATCTAAGACAGAAACCATTGTTCTGCTCTTTTTCTTCCCAGGAAATCTCATCAAGTACATGAATGAATAAATGATTGAATGAGGGAATGAATGGCTCCAAATATTAAAACTAGGCTGACAACATCAGGTCAAATAAACTACAATTTTTCCCTGGATATAATTTAGCATTTTAAGAAAGCATTTGGTAATTTTCTCATGCCACAAGGCTGAGACTTTGTTCCAGCTTTAAGCACTTTACTGGTTTCCAATAAATAGTTATTGAATGACTAGTGGAGTCTTATGATTTCTAGCCCTGACATCTCTTATAAGCTCTGACCAACTGCCTGCTAGACTAGCCACATAATTCTCAAACTCTGGATGTGTGATCATGTGCAGCTCAAAATAAATCTGTCTAGAACTGAAATCATTATCTTTCGTGCAAAAATTGAGCTTCTAGCATCACCATTATCTCTATGCCTCCTGAAACGTCGGCATCATGTTTGTCTCCATGTTTATGCAAAGAATAGGTCTGACCTGTTGTCAAATCCTTTCAGTCCTTTTCAGCAATGTCTTGTGCATCTTGGGAATAGAATGCCTGGATGTGAAATATACTCCCTTCAAATGCTGGATGCATTAAGTTGCCTTTATTTGAAGAGGATATCTTGGCATGTTCTAGACCACTGAGCCACTGGGCCTTGAATCTTCCAGGGTTTACCTCTTACCCTCTGGAGTCCATGTATTTTATCAATACTCTGATATAATTGCCACTTTTAGTCATTTGATCTGATTAACATGTTGTCATCATTAGAGTAGATTAATGATATGTTCTAACACCCAAATGGCCCAGGTTTCTTTGACCTATATTAAGATAGAGGACGGGATGCTTACTATGTCCTGGCACAATACTATAAACGTGTTTTGTTGTCCATTCCAAGTGAATGCCGACTGTTTCTGCCCCTCCCTTCTGATATGCATGGGGAAAAAAACACGCCCCAGTTCAGTAGATCAGTGGCCACACACCGCATACCTGAGACCAGGTCAATCTGCTTGATTTGAGCAAAGAAAGCACATCTGGAAGAACAGGAGTTTCTATCAGTTGAGGGTGTGCTGTGACCTCCCACAATCATCTGATTTTTGTGAGGGTCAAACTGATTGAATTAAACATAGATGTAATGAGGCCCACCACCCTTGCATGTGTCAGACCCAGAAAGGTGACAATAATCTCTCTCAGTCCTCTGGCAATTTTGGTTGTTTTGATTTGCTATCTTGGCTAGAGGCGGTGAGCAGACAAAGTTTGGGGAGCAACCAAACCTTCATTTGACTTTCTCCACTCAAAGAGCTCTTACCTCAGAAGCCAAAGAACCAATGTGCAAATTGCACCAACTACTAAATTTGTCCAGGGGAGGTTCCTGGTCCTATTAGAGCCGTTGTGAGTCAGATCTGGGCTGGGACTCCACTTAGTACTGAGCCCCTGTGTGTCCTTGCTATAAGAGCAGGCTATGATGCTGCTTTGGATCCTCAAGAATAAAATCAATCAGGACTTGAAATGTTTGGTGATTTCCCTTTTCCGAGTGCATAGTTACAGCATCCATGACGGAGGGAAAGCTCTCTGTGGAAGATTTTCAGCCAATAAAGCAGAAAGAATGAAACATCATTTTACAGTCTCTAGTGAAAGGATGCATGCCAGCAACAATTGTCAACGGATACTAAAACAATCAATTAAATGGATGAGAGTGAAGTTCATAATGAATGGATAAGACTAACAACTCCCAAACCCATGGCTCAACCTTAACATCACTAAAAAGGAAACACCTACACATTAGGTGCTTGCTGACAGAATAGAAGAGGAAGTACCCTGCCCTTCAAACAGCCTTGCCTAGATTAGATGAATGTGAACTGAGTTCATCCTAGACCTAACTACCTATTTATAGGAAAATAAAAAATTAAATAAAAAATTAAAGGATACTAGAAGGAAGCAATCAGTCAAATTTAGAAAGTGAAACACTCTAGAGAACAAACAGTCCAGTTCCTTTAACAAAGAAAAATCATAGGATGGGATCAGGGAGTGGGGTGAGAGGGAACTGATATGAATGAAAGAAGACAAGAAATAAAACAACAAAATGCAATGTATGGATCTTATTGGGATCTGTATTTGAATGAACCCAGTGTAAAATGACATTTTGAGACAAGGAAATTTTAAAAGAAATTGTGTATCCATGATATTTAGGGAACATTCTTAATTGTAGTAGATGTGATGGTGATATTGTGATGAAATTAAAAAAAAAACAAAAAAACGGCATTTTGGTCAAATGATATGGAACTAGTTTTAAAATATCCAAGCAAATTAGTGCTAGGGTGTGTTCTTTTTTATTTATCTTCTATATTTTCCTACACCTCACTTCCTCCCTTTATCAACCAACATGGCAAAATGTAACATATGATAAAACATAGCCGGAAAAAGTCCTGTAGAATATAATAGGAGGCACCAATGAACACTTCAGAAGGAATTACACTGTATTTGGATGAGATACAAAATCCATGTGAACAACAGGTATCCAGCCCAAATTCGTGGTCTGGTTCAGCAAGCCGAGGGTGCCCAGAAAGCTGATCAGTTCCACAGCCGTATCTGTGAACCGGCCATGAACTCAAATACCTCCCAAGCTTTGAATGATGTTCATGTGAGCAGATCTTCCTGCCCGTCATTTTGATTTTTTTTTTTAAATGCAGTGGCTGTGAGCCAATTTGGGGCAGTATAACAGGTCTCCCCTGAAGAGAGTTTCATGCATGTATGTTGCAAACAAACACAGGCTATTGGAACCAAAATTCCCAGAAACAGAGAATATTTTTGGATATCACTTCATCTCAAAATATCTGAATTTCCTCCAAATGATAATGTGAAACTTTCATATGATATGATCTACTGAAAACCAAGACCTCAAGAGTGAAACCAGTGTGCAAGTATTGGAAACAGTCACTAACAAAATGTCTCTGTGCATACCTATACGATTAACCTAAACTTTGTGATCCACAGATTGTCCACAGATTGGAAGTCTTCCTGGGTTAAGCCACTGTACAGAAAGGACCTTTTAAAGATCCAGACAACTATGGGTCATGATCACCCATTTCATATAAATCTATTTCTGTTTATAGACCCATTTAATCCCAGGCTATTGCTATGCTTTAAGCATTGGCACAGCAATAAATACTTGTTGAGTGAATGAATGAATGAATGTTGAGAGTGTTATATTAGCTCAGACTTTCTTAATATCTGATGATTTACAAGGAAATACTCAAACTGGCTTATGAGTTTAAAAGATGGAGATGGGATGTATTTCCTTGTATAATTAAAATGCTTGCTATCCTGATTTCAGGCCCCCATGAATCAGGCGACACAAACAGTATCATCCACGTGGTTTCTCCCCATCTCTCAGGGTGGGTTTCTTCTGAATGTCTCTATTGTCAGGCATCCTTTGTCCATGGTTAAGAGCAGTCCAGGACTACATGCTCTCCTCTAAAATTGCAGCTAGAGAAAGGGTTACACCAAAGTTCACTCCGATTAAACAGATCCACAACCTACCTTTTATCCCTTCATCTATCATGGGGACCAAGAGAATGTGCGCCTCTGGTTTACTCACCCAAGAAGTGAGTGGCATCTTAACCTTAACAGATCTGCCAGCAGAAATTCCTTTTGAAATCACCTTCAGAGTCTGTTTGCAAAATCTCGTGGAGTCCAGGGAACTGGTCCATCTCATTGACTAAAGAAGCTCCAGAAATGGACACAAAGCCTGGTATAGATTAGGTGCTCAAACTTTTGAATGGATACATTAAAAATTTTAAAACTTCTTAGACTGACTTTTAATTTGGACACCATCCTCCCTGAAAAAGGACGCAGTTTTAACTAGTTTTTGTCTTTTGACAGGAGAGGAAAGAGGAGAAAACATCCTGAATTTGAAGTTTCTAGCATGTCATAACATCTATCCTCATTCCAGTTACTCTGAGCTGAGGACAGGGCATTACTGTTATTATGCTGCGGACAATAGCTAGGGCTCCTAGGAGTTAGGTGTTAAGGTCACCTGGTTACTTAAGTGGCCCAGACAAAATAAGTAGCTCATTCCTGCTCTGTCTCACACCGTCCAATTCACACATTGCTGTGATCTATCTGTGTGACTGGCAACAAATCTCTAAAAGGGTGCTCATCTCTAAAGCATTTGAACTCAATACAGTGATTTTAAAATATTTTGTAGCAACAGAACCTATTTTAGAAACAAAATATTAACCAGAACCCCAAATTAACATGCTGCTGCTGCTAAGTCGCTTCAGTCGTGTCCAACTCTGTGCAACCCCATGGACAGCAGCCCACCAGGCTCCTCTGTCCACAGGATTCTCCAGGCAGGAACATTGGAGTGGGTTGCCATTTCCTTCTCCACCAAATTAACATACATACATACAAAAATATGAGACCTCTCTGGTTGAAAGAGGTGGGATACCTGGGGATACATTTGCTAAACCCTAAACCTACTGAACAAAATTTGATGATCCTTAAGTTTCTTTCCAGTTCCTGGTGGAAAAGAAAGAGAAAGAAGAGAAGAGAGAGTATTGCAATGGAAAATGTTAACGACCGTTAGGATTCAGTACCAATGACCATCTCCACTGGGTTTTAGATAGAGTCCCATGAATTCTAAAGGTTCTGCAGACCAATATGTTTATCAAATCAGCCTGCAGAGCAGAATTGTTGGGGGAGCATTTACACTGATGCCTGTGTCCCACACTGGACACAGATCAGAATCTCCAGGGGGGTGGAGCTATTGTGTGTATAGGTGTATATTTCATGCCCCAAGTGATTTTATTCTGCCTCAAAGATTGAGACTCTCTGCCCATAGGCCTGATGTTCAAATCCTCCCTACTTTCTCTCTTTCTCAACCTGATTTCTCAAGACTCTCTGGGCTCTCCAGCTAAGGACACCCGCTTGCCAACCACTTCAAATGACTTGTATAATTACAATGATGAGTGGCACTTCCCCAGTGTGTCTAAGAAAATCTGAAGATGCCTCTGGCTTCTAGGAGCAGAAGTGTTGGGTTTGTTTTTTTTTTTTGGTGGGGGAGGGGAATGGGGCTGCACCACATGGCTTGCAAGATCTTAGTTCCCCTACCTACACCCCAGTAGTGAAAGCACCAATTCTTAACCACTGGATGGCCAGGAAATTCCCAAAAGAGTATTGAATTAAGGTTTGAAGGACAGTAGTGGGCATAAACTGGTGGATTTTCCATACACAGAGCTCAGTTAGGATGCTGGTTGCAAATATGCCCTAAATAACCTGTGGAAGCATCAATTAACTGGAGATTAAGAAGACAGCCATAAATGTAAAAAACAATGAAGCACTATGTTTTCTCTTTGGAAAACATGATGCAGTGGGCCCTGAAAATCAATGAGGTTAAAAAAATTAGACTACCTCAGAAAATGAATGAGGTGAAAATAGACTAGCTTCTAAATTATATTCCCTCCTGGATTTGCACCTGTTTCTAATAGCCAGTGTCTGTTTCATCCCCACAACTGTCTACACTAAACCAAAAATGCAACCCTCCCCCCTCAGTTCCTTGACCCTCAGCCAACCCCCATCATTTCTCGCCAGCCCAGGTCCCCAGAATCCTTACAAGTCTTAGATGAAATTCATCTCATTACTTTGAATGTATTTAGAGTCAGTGTGTGTGTTTAACTTAAATGCAGTCACCCAACAAATATATCCCATTCATTTTTACCACTAAGGACCTTGTCTGTTAGAAAGATAGGGAAAATACCAGTGAGTTGGTCAGTGAATAATACAAGCCAATATACAGCTAGAGTGGACTCAGACAGATAGGCTGTCATATGAGGAGTAGTCTGGAAGGCTTCATGGAATAGGTGACCTCTGTACGAGCCTCGCAGACTATCCCGTAGAACTTGAAGAGGTCATAGAGGTCACTGGGCGAGTGGTTGAAAGGAACATCACAAATATGCCAGCTTTCATTGGAAATGCTTGGCTTCTCGTGGTGCAGGAATCTATAAAAGGATGGTGATAGCTCAAGTTCCATCTGATTGTTTTTCCAAGTGAGGAAGATCGAGCCTGGTTTGTTTTTTTAACAAACCATATTTTTAGTGGAGTCCATTATGAATCTACATTTTTCAAGCTGTCTCAAAGCTTATTTTATGTTGACATATTTCAAAGCTTGCAAAATTCTTGCTCCAGCCGAGATGGGGAGTTCAAAATAAAAGGAAAGTGCATAGACAAGAGCATGACTTCATAACCCATTTAAGAAGAGAGAACTTGAGAGAGAAAAGATCATTTGTGGAATCCCTCACATTATCATCCTGCTATTTTAAAACACGGCTGTTTATAGTAGGCCCTGCTTGGTGAGAATTCACTGCAGCCCAGGTGGCCACCTCCTCTCAGTCCCCTCCTCCCCGTCTACTTCATGACAAGTCACCCACTCTGACTGTTGTTAACAGATTGGAAACCAGGAAACAAAGGGAGCCTTGTGATTCTTGTATCTTGGTGTCCTGTGGCCTCATGTACCACAAGGCAAAAATACATACCCCTAGCCTTGACACAAGACTTGCCTCTTTTCATATATTTTGTCTCCTAATACCTGTTCCTAATTGATTTGTTTGATGATTCCTTCAACCAACGTTCAGGGATGAACTGCCATATACAAAGCATGGTGCTAAGTGCCCAGGGAGGGATGAAGATGTGGCTTTTATCTCCAAAGAACCCAGGACCCTCTCTTCCCTTGGCTTTGAGGTTAGGTCCAGAGGTTGGTCCAGATTGCTGCTCAGGTACATTGGAGTTTCCTTTGTTAGCGTGAGAAATCAAACTACATACTCCGATTTTGGAACTATGCCCTTCTTGGGCAAAAGCCAAGTGAAAGTGTTGGCCATAGCCAAAGTCATCCCCCTCTCCTCCAGCCACTTGTGGGACCTCCCAGAGACCCCGAGACTGCTCTGAGCATCCAACTGTCTCACTGGACTGTGAAATCCATTTGGTCACCCTTGATTTTCACACAAAAGTAACTCAAGAGAGCTGTTCTCCGCTGCTGGTCTGTTGGATGGAGTTTTACTCAACCATCAACCCAGTCAGTTATCAAAACTCACAGCTAGGCTTGGCAGCCTGAATGAAGCTGACCCAAACAGAGCTCTGTGGTATCCAGAGGACAGAAAATGTTCCTCCTAAAATCTGATAAGTGACAGCCTTAATTTAATAATCAGAAACAGAGAGAGCGATAGTTCGTTTTGAGTCCTCCGCTCGGCTTCCAAATACACCTGGCTCTGATGTTAACAGGAAAAGAGAGTGAGGTTGGGCCCAGTAGAAGAAACAGGCCATTTTAAGGCATCAGCTAAGCAAACCAAGATACTGACAATAATATCACATGAAAGAACCTGGGCTTTTATTTTCATCTACTATTGTTTTCTTGAGTTCCAAAACTGTTTTTAATATAATAGCAAAATGCACTAATGTCACAGAAAGGCTAAAATAAGCAATCACAGCTAAGGGAATAATGGGTGATTAGTGACACCCTTATTCAGAGCCTTCTCTTGGGACTTTTCTAATCCATTTTAGTTTGTGGCTGGCATGTTTCATGTAGTATCCAATTTATTTGCAGGTGTTGTTTTCAAGACTGAAAAACATTTATTTTGCTTTGTTTGTGAAAGAATTGCTTCCCAAAACACACTGTTGTTCTGGGACATTTAATTGAACTGGCATCATCCTGTTTTAAAACATCACAGTGTTAAGTAAACTTGACCCACAGTACCAAAGTGCTCGCTCCTCTCCAGCTGTGCCATGCCACTGAAATGCATGCGCACGTGTGTCATACCATGACTTCTCCAGCTGAACAAGAATAAGCCTCCCTCTGAAAAATAATTAGGACTTTCTCCCCTACAGAACTCTTAGAATTGCACCCCTTTTTTGGTGCAAAATCCTTGACCAGAAGTAGAGCATTCTTACTCACTACTCCCCAGGGAAAGTATTTTCCCTGGAATTACTTACTTCAGCTGCCTGAAGTTAAGTTTCCACTGATAGGACTGGACTCCTCTAATGTGCTGTGGGCTTGTCTTAAAAATGGAGCAGTCTTCGAGAATCCTAAGAATCAGGCGAGGGTTTACACACAGACAAGTTTCACTGCGGTTCTTCATAAAAGGAAAAGAAAACAAAATACTCCATATTGAGAGATGGTTGAGTAAATGATAGTGTAATTCCTATGATGAAATATTATGCACCCTTTAAAATTATGCTAATGGAAAATGTAGATGGCATGTGGAAATGAGCATTATATAACAAGTTTTAAAGAAACAGAATGCAAAGTATGAGTCAAAATAGAGGGAAAAAACCACTGCAATTTATAGGCTAAAGTGTGTCTCTGTCCTTGTGGTGGAATGGGGAGGTGGGAGTGGAGACTGGGATTGGAAGGTGACTGCCTTATTCTGTATTCTTTATTTTTTCCAAAGTTTCCACAATCAGAAATTACCTTCATGTTAGGTTGTTACTGTTTTGTGTTTATTAAGGCAAAAAGAAAAAAAACAGGATCTGACATCCCTGGAACACAACCTAATTAGCACCATGACCAACTTCTAACTTTCTATTAAGATGGTTTTGTGATCCTGGAATTGTACAGTAGCGTATGCATTAGGGAGACGATTAAATTGCAGGAGAATTTAGAGACCCAAAGTATATTTTAACTTTCATTTTAAAATATATAGGGAGTCGGGGGAGAAAGATCTAGACAGGAAACGTCACTGAGAGGAAAAAGACATCGAAGCTCTAAGGAATCACAACACAATCTTGTTTGAGGGCAAGACTAACATGGCAGGTTTTGAATTCACAACTGTAACACCTGTGTCTCCTGGTAGGAAAAAACACATGAAACGCACAGGCTTCACACACACTCACCCAGGTGGAAAGACCTTTTTTTCCTTTTGGGAACCTAAGGCCACGATTTCCAAATGCTGGTCCCCCTTCCTCAATACTTAAAAGCCATCAAATAAAGCTTGCCAGACGCTCACACTATAAAGAAACTCTCTGCCCCTCCCTGATTTAGACAGGCAAATAGACACCACCTAGCAGAGAAAATGAGCTTTGCCAGGCCTCTTTAAGGCATCGAGAAAGCTGGGAATAAGACCGAGCAACTGAGTCCCAACCCTTGTTCCAAATACACCAAGATCTGTGAGAATTTTACTAAGCACAAAAACCATAAATGAAGACGAGTAGATAATGATTTGAAAAGAAATGCTCTGCTCTTTAAATCTGGTGCACCTCTGGGTTGTTAGGTTACTTCTTTTATAAGGAAAGAAAAAGAAAGAAAAACTCAGAAAAGAGCCCCTTGTGGTTACAAAAATCACATAGCTATGTTATGAGGACCAATAAAACTATTAGCTATTGGCCCAAAGCCAAGAATCCATTAATGACAGACTGGTATCTATCCAGGAATGTAAAATGTTTTACTAAATAAACACTAGAGCAGGAAACAGTCAACTTCTGTCATTATGTAAAACCTAAGTGTGATTCTATCCTGAAGTGGAACAGCGAACAGGCCCGTTAGATCAAGATTTAAAACTTTATCTAACTGAAGAAGGCAATGGCACCCCACTCCAGTAGTCTTGCCTGGAAAATCCCATGGACGGAGGAGCCTGGTAGGCCACAGTCCATGGGATTGCTAAGAGTCAGACACGACTAAGCGATTTCACTTTCACTTTTCACTTTCATGCATTGGAGAAGGAAATGGCAACCCACTCCAGTGTTCTTGCCTGGAGAATCCCAGGGACGGGGGAGCCTGGTGGGCTGCCGTCTATGGGGTCGCACAGAGTTGGACACGACTGAAGCGACTTAGCAGCAGCAGCAGCAGCTTGATATTTCCTGCTAACATACTATCCCTTTCCCCTTCCCCCCACTTCCTAACCCCCATCTCCACCCTCCACTCAGCAACACGCAGCTTGTGGAATCCGAGGTCCCCAACCAGGAATTGGACCCATCCCCTTTCCAGTGAAAGTGTGATGTCCTAATCACTGGACTGCCAGGAAATTACACTCTTCCCTTCTTCTGGCATGAATCTGTTGTGTAGCTTCTGTATCCTCTGGATGTCTTTTATGCTAGAGAAGCCAAAAATAAATGTTTTAAAGAAAATGACATGACCCAAATTATGTTCTTGAAAGCGACTCAGTCAGTGATAAACCAGCTCAGATTTCTCAATTTGTAAGAAAGGACCGTTTGCAGAATATAGTTTTTCATCTTCAGCTGTCAGATGAAAGCTCAGTCATATATGGTAGAGCTCAGGGGGGAAAAAATGTGAATTTAGGTACAGCTTCAAACCTAGGATATGAAAATAGAATCAGAACATAGAACCAGCTACTGCTACAACTTGACAGGCAAGCACAAGCTCCATTAAAGAGTTAGGAATTTAAGGGTAGCTCTACAGAATTCCAGGGTCAGGTTAGTAAAGTTAGACCCTTGATCTTTCAAATATTGTTACCACCTGTTGATAACACAGAGGTAGAAAAATCCCTGCCTGAGGACCAGTGAGGGTTGCCGTGGCACAGCATTCACCCATACCCTTCTCCAACACTATCTGTATTTCCATTAGTAGTCCAGTTTTAATGTTTTTTTGTTTTAAACAAGATGCAAAAGAAATACTGCAGAAAAGCACACTTTTGAAATCTACTTACTAAAAGTGCTTTTCTAGTACATCAATAATTTAGAGGCAACCACTTTAACTGGAAGAATAAATTCTGAATTTGTGAAAAACCTGAAATGATAGAATTTTAAAATAAAGTTGGCCTATTTCAAACACATAGACTGCTTCTTATAATAAATAATCTGTTTAAAATTTGAGAATCTCTGCAATCTTATTGAATCACAATGAAAATTTGATTTCTCTAGATCCTGTTGAGTTTTTTGCTGCAGCCCACTATTAAAAGAATGCATCAGCTCACAACCCCATACACCTGCATCAGAAAATGTCTTTTTAAACTTCCATAGACCCAATATTCTAAATATCAACATCTAATTACAAATGCATATTTGTGACTATTGTCCAGAATAATATTCCTGAGAAAATACAATATCCGTAAACTGACTTCAATTACCGTATTAACCAAAACAGTAAAATGGGAAATATTTTTACAATTTTTAACCAAAAAGATGCAAAAATTCAATAACCCTATCAAGATTTCATCATACTAAGCTAACGTTCTCAAAAGAGTTTGCTCTCCACAATCTGCTTTAGAGCATTATTTGCTTAGCAAACCCCTCATTCTACAGCAAGACTATATTTAAGCCCAGTTCAGGATGAATTATTACAAAGTCTAAATTAGGGAGCTCTAAATTAATTTTTTTTTACCATTCTAGGATATCTCTACTCACAACCTGTTTTACCAAAACCTATTGCTGGTAACAATCATATCTGATTTGACCCTAAAGTTGAGAAAAACATTTTACCAAGCCCTGTAACATCAGTGTCTAACAATAAGTAAAGATATTCCCATAGCTTGAGTCAGTAAGAATGATTTTAAAAAAACAAACCAAGAGTGAAGGAAATTTTTTGACATGCTACAATAGTACAGAACTGACAGTAATTAGTAAAAGAGGAAAGATTAGGCTAAATCTGGAAAACCTCAGAACAAAAGTATCCAAGATTAGGAGTGGAAGCAGCTTTGCTATTTGAAAAAACAAAAAGAAATAAAATAATGGGCTGCATGTTATAGATAAAGCCTGGTAAGTCAGAGACATTGAATTTTTTACATTCTCTAAACTTTATGATATAATTATTGGATAAAAAACAAAATGTGAACTAATTAAGCAATTATTTGTAATATGCACCAAGAAAGCACTGAAATAATACTAAATCTGAATGGATCGCAATACACAGGCTCGGTTCTTTTTATTTTTTTTTTTTTTTTTATTTTAGTTGGGGGCTAATTACTTTACAATATTGTAGTGGTTTTTGCCATACATTGACATGAATCAGCCATGGGTTTACATGTGTTCCCCATCCTGAACCCCGCTCCCACCTCCCTCCCCATCCCATCCCTCTGGGTCATCCCATTGCCCCAGCCCTGAGCATTTGTCTCATGCTGAAACATGCATATTATCATATGTGAAACAGAACACCATTCCAGGTTCTTTTTGTTATTATACATACTAAAATACACATGAAGTATTTACATATACAAGTGCCAGAACATAGCAACGTCCTTCTTGGGTCCTGGTATTAATAGGTATATGGTGTGTGTGCACACACATGGATGTGGGGTGTGTGTGTGCACATGTGCACATTAACAACTGGCAACAGGTTTCCACAAAGAGATAAATGCTAAGGGTAGGAAACGTGAAGGTGGAAAAGTGATAAAGTCCTAATGACTGTCTTAAATGAAGTTAAGACCTATTAGGTCAAACCCTGCTGGGTAAATAAACTAGTCCCTGGTGTAAATTAGAAACTTTTGGAGATGCATTAACTTTTTCAGGCCCCTAAGGTCCTGTTTAGTAAATTACTGTTCCAGTCAACCAAACAACACCCTGGGGGCCTTCAAGACTTAATGCATCTTCAAAAATGAATGACTGACTCTCCTCTCACCAGTAGGATATCACACACCTGTGCACTGTGTCTCACCAGCTAAGTACTGCAGATAAAAGAAATTCATCCATTCATTCATTCACTTACTGACTGTGTACTGAGATTCGGCTCTGAGCGAGGCCATGTTCTAAGCACTAGAAACACAGCAGTGACAGGACAGAAAGGAAGACAGACTTTCACAAAGCTGACATTTGGGTGAGGAAAGACAAACTTTAAACAAGTAAAACAAGACACATCAGGAAAGACAAGAAAAGAATGTGACGTGCTAGAAAGACACAGGAGAGCCGCTCTGTCCCAGGGGTTCAAAACCTTGAGATCTGACTCGTGAGCCAGCACCTGAATGTGGAGAAGGAAACAGAAGGGACCATCTTGGCTATTACTGTTACAGGTACCACCAGCTTCACACACGGAGCCCAAAAGGACCCTCATCAAAGGACAAAAAGAAAGTCAGTGCAGCTTCAGTGAGAGTTGATTGCAAGAGGAGCGGTGCCCGCCATGGAGCAGAAACTCCTGGCTCTGTCCAGTTCACTCTTAGAAAGCAAGCTGAGGAGGAAAACGAGAGTGGGGGAAATACAGTTTTTAAAAATTAGAAAAGAAACATGTCTTTGGGATTCTTGGACAGAGCTTTCCTGGAGGAAGGAAACAATAAGCTGCAGGAGATCCTAGAGGAAAAGTTGATCATGAACAATTTTAAAGAAATCCTGTTCTAAATGGGACAGGGTCTGTACTAGTTAGCATTTTCCAGAAAAACAGAAACACCAAGAGATATCACACACACACATATATATACAGACACATATGCACACACATATATATCCACACATCTATATATATATATATACACATGTATGTATCTACACACACATATATTTACATATATATACATACGTATATATATATATTTAGATATATATTTGGATATATGTAAATAGATAGATAAATGTGAAGGTGAAGAGAGATTATTTTAACAAACTGGCTCATGCTATGATGAAGGCTTGGTGAGTCCAAAATCCGCAGGGTAGGCTGGCAGGCTAGAGGTCCAGGGAAGAGTTGCAATTGAGTCCAAAGGTAATCAGATGCCAGAGTTCCTTCTTGCTCAGGGGAAGTCAGTCTTAGCACTATGCAGAACTTCAACTGATTGGGTAAGTCCCACCCATGTTATGGTGGGCAATCTGCTTTACTCAAAGTCTACTGATTTAAATGGCATTGAAGCTCATTCAGACAACACCCTCACAGAAGCAATCAGAATAATGTTTGTAAACATATCTGTGTTCTTTTAATCCAGCCAAATTGATACATAAAACTAACCATTACAAGTTCACAAGAAGAAATGAGCACAAATGTCTCATGTCAGGGGTATAAAACCAGCTCAGCATTTCCAGGGCCTTGAGTACCCACTTCTTGTCTTCACAGTCCCCACACTGAGTGAGAGACTAAAGGTCCTGAAGCAATTCTACCATTCCTCATGGTTAGAACTCTAAGGAGCCTAGAGCCCCAGTCCCTAGCATTCTGAGGAGAATCTGACTTCAGAGTCAGTCAGAGCTGGGCCTGAGTTCAGGCTCTGTCACAGAACAGCTGTAGGAGCACGAGCAAGTTCTACAACCTACCTGAGCCCCACATTGCTCATTTGCAGAAGGGGACAACAGTTGCAACCACTTCAGATGAGAGTTTCTTGCTGATGATAAAATGAAACACAAAATGAGATCATACAAACTGTGCCCAGTTCATAGTGAGCCGTCAATAAATCCAAGTTCTAATTGTTCACTGAAGAGTCTGTTTTCCAAAACCCTTGAATCCTTGTGTATGTGCATGGAGCTTTTGATTGTGTGCATGAGTGTGCGTGTGTGCCTGTGCATTTATACACATAGATGGCAAGGATGTGTCCACAGTAAAATTCCCCAGAGCATGTAAGGAAACTACAGTTCTCCCAGTGACTCAACCTATTTCAACAATCAAAGAGAGAGGAAGAAACTTCTTTAGGGGACATACCCCATGCCTCAGGGAGCAAAGTAATTCTTATCACTCTCTCCTCCTCTCTCCCACCTCCTCTTCCTCTGAATGTTCTCAAAGACCATTTTTTCTAAAGGTTTCAGGAAATTCTAAAGGCTCAAACCTTTGTCTTTGCGTACAGGAAACTAAAGTAAAGCAGACTAAATTAATTTTCTCAGGGCTGCTGAAGGAATCGGCGGCAGAGAGTCTTTTAAACTCACCTGTAGAGAAATTGGGAGACAAAATAATATTTTCCAAATGATTTCAAAAGAGTATTTACTAAGTAATAATTCAGTCGCTGTTAAACGTCCACATGAATCAGGTGTTTTATAAGCAGCGTAATAACAAATTCTAAAAATAACATGCCTGTAAAATCAACATCTTGCTGCTAAAATACCACCAATAAACACGATGGGCTAAACCCCTACTGTGACCTGAGATGTGTCTGAAGAGGGATGGAGTCTTGAGTCTCTATCGCTCACACACTGTTCAGCAGTCAGTGCCTTACAGTAGAGGATGTCTTTGAATGAGGAGAGCAAATGCACCATGTAAGTTATGTCAAGTTGGGTCGGGCAGCTCACATTGCATGGCACAAGCCTCCCAGTCAAAAGCACCCACTTGTTGCAAGGTAAATCCTGGCCGGATTTTGTCATGATCACTTTGCTGAATGTAGAAGCTGCTCCACTTAATAGGACAGCGTTTTAAATAGACGACCCCCATGTAAAAGTGAGAGGAAGAGACGATGATGGCCAAGAACTCAGTAGTTAGCAATCGCCTGTGGGTGGCGAGCCATTGAAGAAAGTCATGGACAACCAGCTTGCCACTGGGCTGAAGGTAACCTGATAAGATTAAAAAAAAAAAAAGATTCTGTTCTGGTCCAGTCCTTAGAAAAGGAAAAAAGATTGGGATCTAGGATCCAGTGGCCCTTTTATAGTAGTAATCCTACAGCTCACAAGCACTTTGTTACAATTGCTGGAAAGCGAGAAGCCCTGGGATGCCAACCAGAAGTAAGGCTTTGGGCTCTGAGTCTCGGCTAATTCACTGGGTTCTGTGTACTTCAAATATAAAGTTTAATGGAGAATATGATATCCCAGCCAATGATACGTCTTATGACATTTTCCTGTCTTTTCCTATTCATACTTGCAACAAACCCCTAAGATGATGGTAGGCTAAGGGTGGTGATGCTTACTGAGTCTGGTAGTCTCATGACTGGTAAGCAACACAACCAAATGAAGTCCTTACTTTTCAATGTCAGTGCTCATCCACTAAACTGCATCGCAAATAATCTTATTCTTTGAGGGTCGGAATCTATGTGAAATAGGTGTGTGTACCTGTTTGTGTCCTTCTATCGTCATTCCAACATGTCAACAGCAGGCTACCACTGGCTGTTTTGTGTCTAAGACAGGCTCAGAGCATTAATGATTGTGCAAATGACTGTTTAATAAGAATATTTTATGATTCTAGAAAATGTTCATGGCATTTTTAAATCAAAAATTTACATAATGCTATACATAATGATTCTGGTTTTGTAAGAAGCCAGATATAGGCACGTATGGTTGTATGTGTAAATAGACACACATATCGATTGAAGGCAAGCCTGGGATGTGGGTGTCAGCTGGTGAATAGAGGCTGTCTTCCAATAATGGGATTATAGGTGATTTTTAGTTAGTTTTTGTACTTTTCTACATCTTCAAAATGTTCTAAAATGAACATATTTTGCTTTTTCAATCAGAGAAAAAAGAACATGTTTGTAAACTAGTAGAATCTTTTCTTCAGCTATAACACAGCAAAGTCATTTGATGCTTAAATAATGTTTAATTCTAACAGTGAGCTCTTGTCAATGACTCAGGAAAGTACACATTCCTGCCAAGCATTTGGAAGGGAATTTGGCATATGCATTATGGAAATTAAAGTTGTTCATACCTTCTGAGCAATAACTCACTTCTGGAACTGATTTTAAACCATTCATCCTCAATGTTTGTGCCTAGTGATACATACAACATTAATTATAACTGCAAGAAAATAAAAATAACAAAATGTTTACCAATAATTGTTAAGAAAATTGACATCCACTCAATGAAATAGTAAGCCAGTATTAAAAATAATGTTAAGACAGAAACAGTTACCATATTGGGAAGAATCAGGTGATGAAGTAAATTTGTAGAATGGCACAGATTGTAGTCCACAAATCCAAGGGTGAAAATAGTTTTTTTCTATAACAATTTAACTTCCTTTCTGACATATATCCTTCAGAGTGCTAGAAACTTAACCTCAGAATTCCTTTCTCCTGGAAGCTCCTCAGTGCCAACACGGTGCTTGGGCATCTATGGAGAAATCTATCCTCCAGTCTGGATATGGTCCTCATTTCTAGCCAAAGTCATCTTCCAATCTTGGGTCACCCTTTGCTTCCTGACCACAGCACAGGATTGGACATTCCATGAGGCTGGTTTAAGTATTCTGGCCTGGACACATCTACAGCCATTTCTTCCCTATAATTTTATGACTTCCTTACTTCTCACCTGGAAAAATGGAAACAACATCCTCTGCTCCCACATATGACTATCTGTCTTGAGTTGTTGCCATTTTCCCTGGAGAACAGAGCCTGAGGCCCTTCTGAATCCTCTGAACACCTCTCATGTTTCCTTTCTCCCCAGGAGGAAGTGTGCTTGTGTGTGCTTGTGTGTGTGTGTGTGTGTGTGTGTGTGTGTGTGTGTGTGTGTGTGTGTGTGTAGAGAAGGCTGAAGGAAGGGAAAGATCCCGCACTCCTGCAACCATGCTCTCAAACCTCTGCTCTGTGACGTCTACACACCCAGGCACGTGGGCATTTCAAACCCTGACGCCAGGGAGAGATTCTTCTCCTTTGCTCCTTACTCAGTCACATATTTCTCCAGAAGCAGGGAACCCAGAATAGTCCAGCTGGTTAGAAAGTATTAATAACCTAAAATGTTATATTTATATAATCATGAATAACTTTAGAGGAATTAAGTCTAGGGAGGAAATTCACTAGAAGTAAACATGTTAAAATATTAGTACTGGCTATTGATTCTGGAGAATAACTTGATCTTTGTGGGTGATTTGGCTTTTTAATTTCTTCCCTTTACCAAGCTTTTCTGAAAGTCTGTGACTATGAGGGGTAAAATACAGAACAGCCAGTCATTATAGGAAAGAAGGAAAAAAAAAAAAGATACATTATATACATACTATAGGAAAAAATAAAATTGAGATACTACTGAAAAAGCAATGTCAATTTTTTTCAATCTTTGAAGACAGATTAGGCCAAGGTAAAACACGCAATACAGAGAAGAATGCCATTGAAATGACATTGCAAGAAAAACTTACACTGCACTGTCTCAAAATACACATTTTACGTCTCTTCAGTCTTCATTTTACAGATAATATCTGGTTGAAAAATACTGTTAATTCCACCTGGTGGACTTTGAGAATTTGTACAACATGAGTGTCCAAAACACTTCCAGGTATTCTGATGGTTCTGGTCATTTGAAAGGGTTTGGAGAAAATGAGGGTTTTCATTGGGTTGAGCAGTGAATGTCTACGAAGAAGCAGATGTGAAAGTTAAATTTATAACTGTGCCGGTACTACTAGCCTATCAACTTCTCAACCCCATGAAGGCACCAAGATCCACAGTCTACTTTTCTTTCCTTTGGCTTTGCTTATTGTTATTGTCAGGTTTATAGCATTTGTAATGTACTGTCTAATTACACAGCGGGTCCAGATGAGCTTCAAAGAACTTTCCTCCTTTACCTAATGTTTGGTCCCTGTCCCCGTTAAAATTAGGTGTTCTGTTTCTGGCTCCTGATTAGGCAAGTTCCCGTGAGAAGCACTTCCTTTGCGACGGTCACTGACAAGCAACGTGACCAGGACATCACCTCTCCCTTCTGGGACTCAATTTTTCCTTATCTTCAAAATGCAGTGTGCGTGCTCCATTCTGGAGCTTGTCTGCAGACTGTGGGCTTCGAGCATCACTTCCGCCTGTGCTTCTGAGGCTCCTGTTCTGGTCGCTCCTACGCTTGGGACCTACTGACATCAGGTCACCCTGGGTGCCTTTGGGGCTTCTTCTCTCTCTAGATTCACTCTGAAGGCAACTCCTTCTGACTCACAGCTTTCAGCCTCTACTTTTTACAGCCTGATGGGTCCCCAAGCAAAGTCTGCAGAGGGGACGTCCCTCCTGAACTTCAGGCCCAAACATCCACTGAGGTTCTCATGGAATGAGGTGATTATCGCCTCCGATGCAACATACCCAAACCTAACACCGACTGCTCCCTCCAAAACCTGCTCCGTCTGCCACTCGCCCAAAGTCAGTTAACTCATGACTCCTCCACTCTTCCTGTGACACAGGACAAAAGTCTTGGGGTCTTTCTGGATTCATTTATTTTTCTTACACACACGGTCTCCAACTCATCAGAAAATTTAGTTGAGTTTCCCTTCAAATTTTCCCTCAGCATGTCCGCTGCTCCCACTTGGATCCCACCCTGGTTCTCTTACTCAGGAGGATGTCCTCCTGGTTTCCTGTAGCAACCCCTACAGCCCTTTCTCAGCACAGCAGAGGGAATGACCACACTAAAAGCCCTGCCAGCCCACAGCGCTTTTCCATTCCAGGTTCTTTGGTGGCTTCACCCTCACTCAGGATAAAGTCAGATTTTTCAGTGGCTCCCGAGGCCCAGAACCATCTGCCCCTTCTCTCCTACTTGCTCACTTGGCTCAATGCTCCCTGGGCTCCTGTCCCTCAAACATGCCCAGCCACCTAAAGCTTTTGTCGTAGCTGCACCCTCTGCCTGGAATGCTCTTCATCCAGATCCACATGGCTCATCCCTCACCATATACAAGTCTTTGCTCAAACATCTCTGTCAGTGAGACTTACTCTAAAGACATCAACTTTTAAATTGCGACACCAAATCCATCCTGTATACCCATTCCCATCACATGGCTTTACTTTGACTTCATGATACTCGTCACCTTCTAACAAAATTGTCATCATTTACTTATACTTTTAATTGACGGTAAAATATACATAACACAAAGTTTACCATTGCAATCATCTTTAAGTGTATAGTTCAGTAGTATTAAGTACAGTCACGTCGTTATGCAATCAATCTCCAGAATTCTCACAAACCCCAAACTCTCTACCCCTTAAACAACTAACTCTCCACCCCAACTTCCCTCTGTCTCTACCACCCACTATTCTTTCTCCCTCTGAATCTGATAACTCTAGTTGCCTCGTATAAATGGAATCATACAATATTTGTCTTTTTGTGACTTGATTTTATCACTTAACATTATGTCCTCAAGCTTTATCCATATCCTAGTATATGTCAGAATTCCCTTTATTTTTAAGCCTGAATGATACCTCATTGCATGTATATATCATGTATATAACACTTTGGCCACCTGATGAGAAGAACTGACTCATTGGAAAAGACCCTGATGCTGGGAAAGATTGAAGGCGGGAGGAGAAGGTGACGACAGAGGATGAGATGGTTGGATGGCATCACCAACTCAAAGGACATAAGTTTGAGTAAACTCCGGGAGCTGGTGATGGACAGGGAGGTCTGGTGTGCTGCAGTCCATGGGGTCACAAAGAGTCAGACACGACTGAGTGACTGAACTGAACTGAACTGAACATGGAGACATAAATATCTGAGGCCCTGCTTTCAATTCTTTTGAATATACTGGGTTGGCCAAAAAGCTTGTTGGAGTTTCTTCATAATCTGTTATAGAAAACCCTGAGTTTTTTGGCCAACCCAATGTTACATACCCAGAAGTGGAATTTATAAATCATATGATAATCCTGTTTTTACTTTTTTGAGGATCCACAATACTGTTTCCAAAGCACTGCATCATTTTACATTCACACCAACAATGCACAAGGGTTCCAATTTCTAAACATTCTCACCAATACTTGTTATTTTTTTACAGAAGCTCTCTTAGTGAGTGTGAAGGAGAATCTCACCGTGGTTTTGATTTGCATTTCCTTAATGACTAGTGCCACTGTTCCCCTTTCCATGTGCTTGTTGACCATTTGTTTATTTTCTTTTCCCCATTTTTAATTTGGCTGAGTTTCTTTGCCGTTGACCTGTAGGAGTTCTTTACATATACTAGATATTAAGCGCTTGTCAGCTGTATGATTTGCACATTTTTTCCTCCCGTTCCATCGGTTGCCTTTCATTCTGCTCGTTGGGTCCTTTGTTGCACAGACATCAGTTATTTATTTATTTATTTCACTTACTGTTTTTTTCTCCTGTCTCCCCTCTGGTATATGAGCTCCACAAGGGCAAGGCCATGTCTATTCTGTCTGCAGCCATATCCCTAATGCTGAGAACAGTGCTTAGCACTTGGTGGGATCTCAACAAATATTTGCAGAATAAGAGAACAAGGGAGCGGACAGCTCAGAGATGTGGTCCAGCCTTTCCCTAAAACCTGCATGGGTTGAGAAAAAATCTGGGTGATGATTGTAAAACCTACCTTGTAATCTGTTACGATAAATAAATGAGAGGCCGCATGTAAAATCCTAAGAACAGAGTCTGACACCAGGCAACAGGTTGACAGATGTTAGTTATTAGTATCGCTGCACAATTAGTGAGGTCAGGGGTCTCCTTTAGAAGAGGGTTTCTCAGCCTCAGCACCATTGACATTGGGGCCTGATAATTGTGGGAGGTTGTGTATTGACGGATATTCAGCTGCATCCATGATCTCTATCTACTAGAAGTCGGTAACTATCACCTCTCCTTCCCCGCTCTGCCTACCCACCTAGTCTTGACAGTCAAAAAAAAAAAGGACCCCAGACATTATTAAATCTCCCTGAAAAGGGAGAGGGTGACTTCCCTTGGTTGAGAACCACTGCTTTAGAATGTGTATGTGTTAGTTGCTCAGTCGTCTCTGACTCTTGCAACCCCATGGACTATAGCCTGCTGGGCTCCTCTGTCCATGGGATTCTTCAGGCAAGAATACTGGAGTGAGTTGCCATTCCTTTCTCCAGGGGATCTTTCCAACCCGGGAATCAAACCCAGGTCTCCTGCAGTGCAGGCAGATTCTTTACCATCTGAACCACCAGGGAAGCCCCACGACTTTAGAATAAGCATCGATAATTATATAAATGTGCGCATATCCATGGCTATGACCCACTGGGGAAGGTATGTGTGTGTGAATGCTAGTTTTCCTTAAACTGGGAATTTCAACCCTCCCAGAGGGGCTTTGAAGAGTCATGAGGTCACAGGAAATAATCCCAGTACACTTCTTATTCTCACTGTGTTGGTTGGCCTCTTTTAATACCTCCATCCAGCCCTAATCCCTGCCTTCCACAGGGTGGCCTGGTTCTTAGCTCCCACTTGGCTCAACTCCCTCTGCAGGAGGTGTGGTAGGTATGCCTCCCTGCAAGCTGCCTGGCACATACTAGATGCTTAAGGAAGGTTTCCTGAATGAAAGCAAGAGGTGAGTCTAAATGATTTAGCTCAGATTCTTTTCTTTTTCCATTTTCTGTTTGGTTTTGCACAGTAGAAAAACATCATCTTTCCCAAAAGCAGCAAATTTCACACACAACAGAATCTGAGTGGCAGAACAGGAAAACAGGAGGCAGAGAAAGGCCCTCAGGATTAAAAGAAAAAGAGAAAGTGACAAAGAGGTGACAGGAGGCAGAGAAAGGTCCTGGGGAATATTTTACTTTCTTCTTAGCTGTCAGTGCAGTCCCTGCCCTATATCGTTTTCTCTCCCGCCCCCAATCCTGGCTGTCCCAAGGAAAAGTAAAGTAGGGAGATCACTTTGACAGCATGAGTCTCCTCCAGAGGAAAATGAGAGCTCAGAGCAGAACTTGGAGCAGAACTCAGAGGCGAACTCAGCATGGAAATAACATCAACACCCAGTCCTGAAGCTGCATGGGAGAGAATGAGAAGGGAACACAAGGAAACCAGGGAACCACCTGGAAATAGTACATGAAGGGGAAAGTCAGAATTAAAGGGAAAGTCGAGATTAACCTTAAACTTCTACTGGCTGAGAGTCAGTCACCTTGGTTCTCGTTTTCTCTTGACCATAACCTGGGCTAGATCAGGTCCTCTGAATTGTGGGCACTTGATAGTAGACCCGTGGGTGGGAGAAAGCCCCAGACAAAAGTATTTTATTGAATTTTAATGTAGATCCCCTCAATTCAATTTCCAAAGAGAAGAAAGAGACAGGTTCCCCTCCCTCAAATTCCCCCAGTATAACCAAGAAAAGCCAGGACAGAAAATGCTAATTCTGGAGGGGAAATGGGCCCATGTTGAAAGTTGGGTGAACTGAGATCCTACTCCTTTGCTGAAGTACCCTTGTTCTTTCTCGCAACATCCTGATTCTCTTGATTTTCTGAGACAAATCAAGACAATCATGTTCCTACTGCGCTCATCCTCCAGGAATTCCATGTCAGCCACCCCTTTTCCTGTACTCTCACAGAGAAAGCTTTCAGACAGGACTTGACACTAAACTGCTTAGATTGAGGGATTCCCTTGAAGAGCTCCTAGACAGTGGATTTTGCTGATGGCCACCTTGAACCCTTGGGCAAAATGTTGTAGATAGTTGTCTTGACATTGTTGGGGATCTATTCTTTGCAGTAGCTGCTGCTCTTGTTCTTCAGTTGAGCATCGGTTTATCCACTTCCTTCATAGAAATCTATTCTCAGAAAATGATGGCAATGGGGCTCATGCTGTCATCCTGCACTGGCATCGAGGGTTTTCTGGGTGAGCTTTGGTTCAGCTGGAACTCAATATTCCAGTTGGCTAGGCTGATGGTGAGGTGAAACCTGGCATAAAGAAAGGAGTTGAGAAATAGAGAGCATGCAGACTATCTGCTATGGAAGTTAGTATTGAACTGCCCAGGGAAATAGAGAGAGGCAGACCAACTCACATGTCTTCCTTTGAGCTGCTATAACAAAAATGCCATAGATTGGGCGGCTTAGGCAATGAAGGTTTATTCCTGACAATTCTAGAGGTTGAAAAGTCCAAGATCAAGGTAACGTGCTGGCCAGTTCTGGTGAAAGTCCACTTCTTTGCTTGCAGATAGATGCCTTCTTGCTGTATGCTCACATGGAAGATGGAGAGAGAGGAGGGAGGGAATAGAAGGGACAGTGAGGAAGGGAGGGAGATCACGAGAGAAAGGAAGTTCTCTTATTTCTCTTCCTATAAGGGCACTAACTCCATCATGAAGGCTCCGTTCTCATGACCTAATAACCTCCCAAAAGCCCCATCTCTGAATACCATCACATTAGGAATTAGGTCTTCTACATATGGATTAAAGAGAGATGGAAATATGCAGTCTATAATACTTAGGTCACATCTTGAAGTTTCAAGAGCATATGAGAGCACTCCACCAACCACCAATCAGTGGGCAGAGCAGTTGGTATTTGGTCAAGGTGTCTCAGACTTTGGGTAAGGCTACCATGCGGTGGTCAGGTCCCAGGCAAGGTCTTGAAAGTGGTGGTGGTGCTACTGGTAAAGAACGCGCCTGCCAATGCAAGAGATGTAAGAGACTTGGGTTTGATCCCTGGTTCAGGAAGATTCCCCTGGAGGAGGGCATGGCAACCCACTCCAGTATTCTTGCCTGGAGAATCCCATGGTCAGAGGAGCCTGACAGGCTATAGTCACAAAGAGTCGGACACGACTGAAGTGACTTAGCATGCATGCATGCACCGTGAGGTGGTCAGGTGCCAGTCAAGGTCTTGCAAGAGAGTGAGGTGTCCATGCCAGAGCCCTCGTCCCCCACCCAGAGTCAGTAGAAAATCCCAAAGCCTGTAACAGCTCTAAATGCCCTGGATACCATCTCATGATGGAGTCGCTCATCCTTGCTTCCTCCTTTCTGTGGCCCTGGCCCACTCCAGACTGACTAAAGACAAGGTTGTCTAGCCTGAAGATCCAGTTAAAAGGACTTGAGCAAATATATTTTATAGGCCTTGGTTTTCATCATTCTAGATGGCAAGAACACATCAACTACCCGAGCTTTATGGCAACACATGGAGCTCCGAACTAGCTACAGATCTGTGCTCTACTGTAAGTGCTGGGGGCTCATCACTGAACACCAGCCAGACCTTGGCACCACCTGAGTGCCACACAGGACAGTTTGGGTAGGCAAGGCTTCCCTCAAGGATAGAATTTATTTTTATTTTTCACTCACCTCAAAGTATGTGAAGAATGAGGGAATGGTACATTTTTTCTGCTTATCACACACTGTAAGAATGGCACATGGCCCAGGAAGCTGCAGCCACAACATCTGAGTCCAGGGGTTCCGAAACTGCTGCAGCTTTTTACAGTTATTTTCCTAACCGTTTTTGACCATTTTAAGTTAGAAGCTTCTGAAAAAAAGGATGTCTTCTCCCTTCTATTAGCTGTCACCGTACCTAGAAAAGTGTTCAAGGCTGGCCAATGATTAAATAATCGCTGACTATTTAAAAGAAAAACCCTTTTGCAGACTGTCGACTTAACAGATGTCTCTCGTGCTTTTCATTTCTCAAACATGACACGTGGGTGGATTTGGCTTGAAAGAAGGAGAAATTTCAGTGGTATCAGTACAGCAATTTTTCAGGGCTCCATTATTTTCTGATGCTCACTTTTCTTGTTGTCAGAACTGAAGAAGCACCAGCTACACATACATCAAGATAAGAGCCGTGTTTCCATTAATGAAAAGGGGAGGCTTCACTGTGAATACAGGAGTTTTTTTCATTGCAAATGGTGAAAGGGAATTTGTTTCAGGGTCTTATCTGGCTTATGATCATCTGGACAGGCTTACAGAGTGAGAAATGTTGGTGTTTCTTTTAAAGACAAAAATTGCTTTTTCATTGCATCAAATATGTGTTGCAGCTGCTTAGACACACTGTTCTGAAAAGCAAATAGAGTGAGCCTGCCATTGGACCTAGATATACAAAACAGGATTGTTATTTTTAAAAAAGAAGAACTGGACCTAGTGCAGCCAGTTGGTGGAAGTCAAGAGAACTTTCAAAATCTACATGTGATTGCCTGAACGAACAGCCTCCTACAATAACCAGAGGTTAACACAGTTAATAAGTCAGTGTCCATTCTCATTAAGAGAAACAGAACAGGAAAACAGAGAGAACCACATTCCTCTTTTCTAATGTGGGACCAGGACTCCAAGAGAGAACAAAGTTCACCTAGACTGCCAATGCCAAAACCAGCAGTCATCTGAGACATCTGATAGATGCACAACTTGCATGAACTTATGGCCACATAGATTCCTCCCTCTGGCTCCCTCTGAGCTCAAGCTCATGGACTTTTCTCCAGTCTGCAGACCACCCAGAACTGTTATGACATCTGACTGTTGCCCTGTCTCAAGGAAGCACTTCGAGGGAGAAGGCTATGCCTTTTCTACCTTCTGATTCTCAACATAGTGTTTCCCAGATGCTAACAAACTTTTACTGAGCAAATGAATGAATGAGAGAATGGGCTTCTATCAGTATTCCAGAGTGTGATGATCATCACTACAGGTTGTTCTCTTTGTGTTCATGAAAGAAATATATTTGAATCCCCAGAGCAGCTTCTATTCCCAGGCTGATGTCCATCAGTGAAATCTGCTATATTCCAAGGGTGCCCTCCACATGGTAAATGTCTGGTCAGGCCATCCTCTCCATTCAATCCCTTCCCACTTGATAAACTCCAACAATCTCTTTGCTTGTGCCTCTCTTCCACTCCCAAATTCAACTATCTTCCTTCTTCAGTCACCTTTTTGTGTTCCTGTAGCAGTCCCTCTATATCATTTTATCCATTGCAACTCTCTATTGCAAGTCAGAAAACCCAATCCAAAGGGCATCCAGAGCTAGGGCTCTCTTCAAGTTTGAGGCTCAGATGGTACCGTGGGGCTTGGTTTCTCTCTCCTTCTGTGAACTGTGCATTCCACCATACTGTCCATAGTCTCTGATGGGTTCTCCCCTCAAAGTTGCAATGTATCTGTAGCAACTCCAGTTTATATTCTTTAAGCTTCAAGTCCAGGGTAAAACAAAGTGTCCTCTTCCCCAGTAGCACCATAATGAATCCCAGAATGGAGCCTCCCTTGCTCTGACTTAGCCATGTCATACACGTGTACCAATCACCGTGCCCAGAGGGTAGAATATCCTGTTAGGACTAGACTCAGTCTCACATTGCCATGCTGGGGTTCAGTGCAATCAACTAAACTCTAATCATGTGAGTTCAACGTTGACTAAGGGTGGTTTCTCCAAAACAAACCCCGGGCATTCCCACCTCAAGAAGTAGGTATGGATATCAGGTGACAAAAACAACTGACACCCATCTCCTCCTATACACATTATCCCTCTGATTTATTGCTGTTTGTCATCGTCTTTAAGTGCCAGACCAGGATCATGGTGAGGGCCGCCCGCATGCACCACTCCCTGCTGTATCACGCCTGGCACGGTTGCTGACACACTCTAGACATGAGGTCTTCACCACCTCTCCAGCCCTGAAGTTTCACCTGCTCTACGTCTCCTTCATGCCCCAAAACATGGCCTCTGTATTTCTCATCTGTCCACTGAGGCCAACCCACTCAGAGCGAGAATCCACAGAGCCCTCCATGCTTCTTCCTGGAAATTCAACCCTGCTTCCAAATGGTCACTCTCAGGCTCTGGTCTCACACCTTCTTCACATCGAGCTCTGCTCCCTCCACTTGTGCACAGTTGCATTCATCTAACAAGTGTGGATTTTTTGTTCAACATTCTTTTATTTAGTAAATATCGGTTGTCCCTGGGGATCCTGCTATCAAAGGGAGAGACTTACCATTCCCTTCATGGTCCCCACACCATGTCCCCTTGTGACAAGGAATCAACAGTTAGGTAAATTTTCACTGTTCCTGCTACCTGGTAGGGTTTTTCTTGTGTATGTGTGTGTGACAATCTCTCCAAAATATATTCCTCCTTCTCCATATGCATAACTAAGTATGTGCTTTACTCCTTGACCATAAACCCTGTATAAACTAAGGCTAGCGTGACTTTGCCATTTACCAACCAAACCAGGACTCTAGGAGAGTCAACAAAGGAGCTATTAAAAGTTTCCCCTGGCAGCAGGTATAAACTGGGACCTTCCCCAGCTAATGAGTACATCTGACCTCCCTAATATCTTTGGCTTTATTTCTTGAATTTTTCCCCTCTGGGACCCACTGCTTTAAATGCCTCCCCCATTATCTGAGGTTGCCAGCATCTCCTTACTCTTCAGTGAAGCCTCAGTCATTCCCACTGTTTTCATCCTCAAATTCATTCTCCTCTTCCCCCGACAGTTTGCCACAAGTCTGCCTGATCCTAATTCTTTCTTCCTTCTGCTGTCAAGCAGTCACTGGTGACTGATCTTTTTTTTAACATCTCTTCTTCCATCCTATCCTCACTTGTAGGAATCACTTCCCCTTCTTCAACTGACTTTTCTCCTCCTAATTTAAAACTCAGCCTGAAGTCTTCACCTTTACCAGGAACCTTGCCATGACTGTGAGGAATCGGGGGAGAAAACATTCTCATACAAAGCCAAACACTAACCTCCCCCATTTACTTGCATCCTATGTTATTGGCAAGAAAGAAACCCAGAGAAATTAAGGAGGGGTGGAAATTAAGGCATTTATCCACATAATCCCGTTTACATTTTTACCTTATAAGTACTTTGCACGTAAGACTCAAGCCTTCTGTTTCAGACACCAGCACGTGGTATCTTGACAGTAACACTATCAAGGATGTGGAGGGTCTTCTCAAATAATTAATGCACATTTAGGGACAGCTTCTTACCTTCCTAAATCAAGTTGCCCTAAATGGTACCCAGGGGCTCAGAACTACCGGAAAGTATTGATAGTTTTCTGTCCTCGGGAGCATTTTTTCACAATTTTTTATTTTTTAAAGTCCGAGCCTTTGGGGAGATGGGTGGCCATTCCAACGGGTGTCTGTCTACGCCTCCCCTTCCAGCGGAAGCTGCTCCCTCTTCTGGTCAACAACGAGGGACTGTGCCGGTGAAGGACCGACCTCTCCCGTCCCCGGAGGGCGCTGAGATGGGGTGTGAGAAAGACGGTTCATTGTACTTTGGCAAGAGGAACGGCACAGATGTGAGATAGGCTCACCTCGATTGTCGCATTTGGTTTAATCAGCTTTCTGAGGCTTGCAGTCTCATCAGAGACGCAGCGATTGCCCACCATCCTTCTCAGCAACCCCAGAGAGCCGAGCACAACCCCGTCCTTCCCCAGAAGATCCTGGAGTCTGCCAGCGCGCTGGACCGCTGGAGTTCGGGCCCACCCCCGAGCTCCGCACCGGGGAGACCTGCCAAGCCCCAGAGGAAGGAGACGGCAGTTCGGGTCATTAGAAAGACTTGCCAAAAAGTGCTCAGAAAATGAACAATTAATTTCGGCTGTCAAAACAGATACTAGAGGAGCCCAGTTAGATTTCAAGCATTTTTCTCTCCACCAGCAAATCCAAGGCTTTGTCGGTGATAAGAGATGGAGCAGATTTTAGGGATGTTTGTGAGACAATATTACATAGTGGTTCAGACTGCTGTGGGCTGTGGGATCAAATTGCCTGGTGTGGATCCCAGCTTTGCTTCCCCTCCACCCACCCCACCCCACCCCCCGCCCGCTGTCTCCTCAGGCATTTAATGTAACCTCTCTGAACCTCGGTTTGCTTATCTGTAAATTGGGAATGGTAGAAGCAGAGAGCAGGAAGTGGGGGGAGGGGCGGATACGAGGAAGACACTTAACTCGGCTTCTGCATGCAGTCAATAAATGGTTGCTGTTTTTGTTTCTTTGTTTTTTAATCATTTTTGGTGGTGGTGATGTTATCGCACAAAAACTCCTGCTTCTCTTGGAAGTTAACGGATTCAATTTGTTTGTTCCCTCTTCCTGAAATGATTAGTACTTTGCCCAAACTTCAGAAAATTTTCTGAAAATCAGTTCCTTTGGGGACCCCTCACTGGTAAGCAGCAATTTATTGACTCAGTAAAAATGTTCCCCACGAATGTAAAACCTCAAAGAAAAGAGAAGCATTTTTGTTGTCGTTCTCCCCCGGTGAGGCTGCAGCGTCGATGACACATACATAAGTAAAATGGAATTTGAAAAGCAAGAGGCAGAGTATTTTGAAAAATTAAAAGTTTCTTATAAATCCTTACAAAAATGCATCTGTGTCAACACAATAAAAGTAATATCCCAGCCTACTGGTTTTCATCTTCTAGTCCTGGGCGAGCCCTAGCTGGTTAACCCTTCCACTGCTGTTCACAGGAGAGAAAGCCCAGCTGCTGTTGGTCTTTAGGGCAAGTAAGTGAGCACTCCACTCTTGACTTGTGTAACATGAGCTTTCTCCCCTCATGGGGTCACAGTTTTTTCCAGATAATTGAAGAAAGCAGTATCTGACAGTACATTGTACAATAACACTAAACAATATTAAAAATAAATCGTCTTCATAATTGAGAAAATAGGCAATTTTTTTTTTAAGCTGGAACATAGAGAATAGATTTGTGATTGCCAAGAAGGAAGGATGTGGGAGACGGATGGATTGGGAGTTTGGATTAGCAGATGCAAACTGGTATACTAGAATGGATAAACAACAAGGTCCTACTCTATATAGCACAGGGAACTTTATTTAGTATCCTATGATAAGCCATAAGGAAAAAGAACATGTAAAAGAGTGTGTGCGTGTGTGTAACTGAGTCACTTCTCTGTAGCAGTAACACAACACTGTAGTTCAACTATATATTTCAATTAAAAAAAAAATTTTTTTTAAGCTAACCCTACATTCCTGGCTACTCTTTGTCTGTTTTCATTGAAAAGTCCCATACTCCTGGGGAGAATTTGTACTGATACTCTTCTTAAAAATCAGTATCTTCCCAATATCCACATGCTACCTCTGTCCATGACTACAGAAACTGTTTTATTCCCAGCAATTATGTGCCCATGTAAAAGACTACATTTTTCATCATCCCTTGTAGCCAGGTAAGGTCACACAGCTAAGTTCTAGTCAGTGAGATGTAAGTAAAAGTGTTATGTGAAACTTCAGAAAGGCTCCGTAAAGGTAGTTGACACTGCTAGAATTGGGGTGCCTTCGTTTTGCATAGTTTCCCTTTCTTGCCTACTAGAACATGGATGTGATGACTGGAACTCTAGCAGCTATCTTTAACTATGTGGCAAACTTGAGGATGAAAACCACATTTAAATGATGAAAAAAATTTCCTAATGACTAAGAAATCATTATATCAACTCTGGAATGTTAAATTTCAATTTTTTTTTCAAAATTGAGACTAACTATCTGGTTTGAGTCACTGTTACTTGGGGCTTTCTGTTTAAGTAGATGAACGTGATCCTCACTGACACATATTTTTGGCCCTAGGATGAATTCTCTGCATTGACTTATCTAATGATGCTTACTGCACTGTGCTCCAGTGAGTTTAGCAAGTCTTCTCTTTTACAGAGATCTTCCTATTAAGTCATTCCTATGCATCTGGCATATGATAGAGGCCAAAAAAGTACTCACAACTCTTTCACGAATAAAATGATTGTTTCTTAGGAGCAGCTCATTTGAACTGTCATTTCTATCACCAGTCAAAAATAAATACAGCTTTCAAAAATATATCCAAAAGCAATATAATGATGATGATGATAATCATTAATAATTGCTGAGTATTTTCTCCATACTAGGTCATTTGTTAAACTTGAAAAAATCCTGGAAGTGAGTTAAACATAAGCGTATGCACATTTCTATGTTATAGCTCTGCCTATGGTCCACACTTGCAGATGATACATACTATCAAAAGATGCCTTGTCATTTGGTGCCATGGTCACTGAGAGCCCCTCATCTTCATCCCCACAGCCACACCCACCTGGCTTCTGAACATCTCGCTGAGCATACTTTTGGGGAGAAATATTTGTTCTCTAGTCTACATTTGAGCAAAATAACATATGAAGCCATTAAGCCCTCAGGGTTTGGTTCATGAATGAAACTCAGCTGTTAATAATCATTAAAGTTTATCATTTTGCCCGTCTATAAAGGCCAAAGTGTTAAATAATGAATAAAGTAGATGTTTGAGATGTGGGGCAAAAGATGCCATTTGAATGCTAATGCATTATTCACAGAACTTCACAGAAACCCTACTGGAAACATCCAAGTAGTGGCAGACTGCTTTTGGTTTTATTTTTTATTATAGACAGTCTCACAATTATCAGTGACATTATAATCTCTTGGAGTTACCTGATCTTTTCATTTATCTTATTAAAGTTCTTTGGTCCAGAGGCTAAGGAGCTTTTGGTTCTTAATTATGGATAGCCTGACTAGTTCTTACTTCTATCCACTGACCCCTGATCAAGAGCCCAGGTTAGCACTGCATTTCAATCAAGTATGGCTTGGCATCTACAACTGACTTGAGTTTTTACTTATTTCCCAGCATGGATAAATGACACTTAAAAGTGATATTCTCATGATATATACCATGACATTGTCTCAAATAAACTAATTTTTAGCAGTGCCTGCCAGCATTTTTTGAGTCAGAGGGTACCCTGCAGCTGGTAATGTCTGTAGAACACAGTGGAACACACAGAGAGTCTGCTGTTGGGTCGAGGTGATCTGCTAAAACATTGGTTGCCCCAGATTCGGTATCTCAGCACAACAGTAATCCTTTCAGGCCCATTGATTGCAAAGCTCAGAGTTATAACATTATGCGTGGTAATACATATGGTACATGGAATATATGAAGATAGAGAATATATCCATGTGCATGTAATAACAGGCTTACTTATATGTCTATAAGTATGTATGGCTAGATACACATTCAGCATAATATGAACACCTATAGTAAGAGAGTTAATGTTGAGATAGGATCCGCCACATATGCTGTTTCCCTTATCAGCACTTTCTCACAGGAGGAGGAATTCCTAATCTGATCTGTCAAAGTCAACCGTTTGCCTTCCCAGTGAACATTTTCCTTAATAAGTGCTTGTTCTTGTCTTTCAGTGTAACTATCATTTTTTCTGCAGTTAAATAGCTAAATTAGGTTGGTGTGCATTTTCAACTCTGGAGGAAGGGAGTAAAGGGCTTTAGTCTTCCCAGCCTCAGTCTGGTTCTCTAGTTGGGCTTTTATTGTAGAGCCTGCGCTTCTCAACCATCACTTTAGGGACACTTGGTTTCCATTGTGGTTTAACTCTACTCTGCGTGAGGAGTACTCAGGGCTAGGAAACCGCCAGGGAATAGGAGGCATAAGTGATGGGGTTGGATCTATGGTTGTAATATCATTCCGTTCTCCAGAAGATCTTCGGACCCAGAGATCAAACTCAGGTCTCCTGCATTGCAGGCAGATCCTTTATCATCTGAGCCACCAAGGAAGACCCTCCTATCACAAGGCTACTTGTTGCCTAACCAAAGGATAGCCATATGCTATACAGAGTAAGACTACATTCCCTAGTCTCCCTCAAAGCCAGCTGTTGGTATGTTCTGGTCAATGAAAATTAAAGAGAAACGTTGTTTGGGACCTCTGGGCAGGCTGCTTAAAGGGAGCTGAACCAGCTGGGAAAGTCCTTTTTCTTCCCTTCTGGCTGTTTTCTTTCCTTTGACTTCCAGGTGGGATGTGATTGCTGGACTTCAGCTGCCATCTTGGGTCATGAGGTAACCTTGGATATGAGAGACATGAGACATGAATGATGGAGCAAACAGACAGGAGTCTCAGACTCTGAAGACACTGTGGAATCCTCATTAAACCCAGGACTGCCTATCATTACACTTTTCCTTTTTTATATGAGAACTAACTTTCCTTATTTAAGTTATGCTTAACTGAAGGGTTTATATTAAATAAAACTGAATAGACCTAAGTGATTCTATTATCATATATTTATCTCTAATTTCTTTTTATCCTATGTTTTGGCCATGCATGACGTTCACAGATCTTAGTTCTCTGGCAATGGATTGAACTCATGCACCTGCAGTGGTAATGTGCTGTCTTAATCACTGGACCACCAGCGAAGTCCCTATCTTTAATTTCTAATGGTTAAAGTGACTGACACTGTAACTACCATTACCACTACCATTGTCAATGCATTATATAAGTAGCAGAGAGTCGAGTCTCACCTCCAAACCACAAAACCCACCAACAAACCAACAGAAGAAGCAAAGTTCCTGCCATAATAACCTCTCCTTCACCCTCTTGACTTCCTAGGGAAGATACAAATTTTCCTGGCTACTTCCCTGCTAAGGAATATGGGTGGACCTACAAGGACCCAGGAAACCTGATTATAGGGTGACTACCTGCAGCCTATGTCACACCAAGAGGTTAGAAGACACTAATATGAAACTAGATCTGCCTGTACCTGCACTCCACCTCTAGACAAATAACCCAAATTCAAAGATTTGGGATAACTTGGAGGAGTTCTAAGACACAATGGCTGTTCAGAGCATGGTATTCTTCAACCAGTCTACTGTCCTACTGTTCAACTCAGGACACTTTCACTGCCAGCCAGGCAACAACTACCAATGTGCTGGCTGAGACATCACTTTCTGATTAATATGAGCAAATGTTAGAAAACAGAAAATTGTTTTTTTAGTGACACAATTATCTGTTTATTTGGAAAATCCATTTGTTCACTGTAGTGGCAGAGGTTCTCTTTCACTGGAAGCTCATTCCCAAGAAGCTTTAGTAGTCAGGTTTTAGTAAAAGTTAAAATCTGGAATGAATACATACAAAATTGTTTAAGCCTAAACCAAACATTCTTATAAGATAGATTTTTGTCCATTTGTTCAGGACAGCAATTTTAAAATAAGCCACATTAAAAATTCTTTCTGATGAGAATAAACTATGAACTGAGCTCTCCACCAAGGGCCTTGAATGCATTTTAATCTTCTACCATGTCATGAATGCTATTGGTATCCAACAAGCATTAACCACTAGTAAGGACAAAAATATAACTCAGAAATTAATTATCTCCACGGTTTGCTCAACTTATTGGAGATTTTAGATATAAAACTGGAGATAAAGGAAAGTCTCAAGATTAAAACAGAAACTCTGAGACTTTTAAGACTGCCTCAACACAGACAGGTAAGTATTCCTCCACGTAAATGACTGCATTAGTTTCAAAGACAAAGAGGGAAGATATTTGTCAATCCAAGCGTCCCTTCCTTCTGACACATGGGAGAACATAATTTCCCTAGAAATTACGAAAGAATTCTAACAAAGTAGAAATCACATCAAGAAACTAAAAAAAAAAAAAAAAAAGAACTGGCTGGTGTAAGTCAGTTGACAATCCCAAGTAAACCATTAGGTCTTCAGGATAGAGGTAGAAGATTCCCTCTGTTGCAAACGTGGTCAAACATGGAGGTGTGGACTGCAGAATCTCTGCATCAGGGATGTATCCCAATTGGTCATTGCCTAGGTCAAAAGTAAATAATCCCGTTAAACTTGTTTTAAAATTCCCTGTGCACATACTGTTGATTCCCTAGCTGTTTTGAGGAGAAAAAGCATATTAACTAGTTTTCACATTCCTACTACTGAATAATTATCATGCTTAAGAACTCCCAGTAGAGGTAGAGGAAGCATCACTGGAAAGAGGAATTTTCAAAAACAAAGTTGCCTCAAGGGGTTCCAATTTCCACTCATGTGATCATCCTCAGTTACATCTGGTGAATTCTGCCTCTAGTCACAGATGACACTAATATATAATAAGTATTTATTAAATTCTTTCTTTTTAAATCAAACACATTTTATTACTAATAAGTTTGGACTTTCTTGGAAGGGTTAGCGTTACACCCTTTGTAATTTTGAACATCTGAATGGTACAGAGAACCCATGGCTGCAAATATTGCCCTTTCCCTCATTTCTCAACTCCTGATCCTACTCTCCCTGCTTCTTCAACGTTTCTGGAGGAGGAGGATGAAGCTTTCAGAGAATTTGTGTGCTGAAAAGGAAATAAGCCATTAAAAGCAGAACTTAGGTAGCGAGCAGTCTGCCTTTAGGAATCTGCAAAGTCTTGGAAGTTCAGCTCAATTTTGGAACTTCCTTTACCTCTAGCTCTATTTGCAGTTTCTCTGAGCCTCAAACAGAGCCTTCCAAACTATGGGAACTTAATAAATAACCGCCGGAAGACCAAGCAGATGCAAATATGCTCTGGAGTCTATCAGATTAAACCTTAGCTTTTCCCCAGCAATTGCTTGAACCTCTCTAAGCCTCAGTTTTCTCATCTGTAAAGCAGAGCAATCATAATTAGAGTTTCTGTAATAATTAACCAAGGAGATAGTAGTAACCATAACAATAATAATATTCCTGTGAACTCCAGCGCAGAGACTGTGTTCTCATTCCTACAATTTTGTATGGTGAACCATAGAACCAGGCAAGGAATGAGCATGTGCAGTTTCCATTAGATGTCATTTTCATAACTGTAAGAGTTGTAGATTTTCCAGACAAGACAAATACAGAAAAAGATTACAGAATTCTGATTACCAGAGTTTGATGATAAAGTTGGAAGAGGTGGTGGAAAAATTATGGAAGGGCAGAAGAATTCAACAGAGCGGCAATAAAGTAATTTTAAAGCCAAAGGTGAAAACAAGGAAATGTCCTAAGGTTATTAAATAAATGTGAAATCCAGCTCATTAATGAAAAAAAGCCTCAATCTTAGTGGGGAGCATGGAATTCAGTTTACTCAAATCAGAAGGAAAGATGAGTTAACAGCCTCTCTTGAACCCAGGAGAGACCAGCTCATAAAAGATGTGGCTTTGGAGTTCCTGGTGGTGTGGTGACTATTAAGAAGGAGTTGGCATGATGGCCTCTCAGAAGAATCCATCTCCTTCCTCAACTGAACCTCTGGTAGATTAGAAACCACACAGTCTGTTGACATGCTCTCCTCACTTGCTTGTGAAACTAAACTTTGTCAGTAGTAGGTAGTGTTTTTAACCCAAAGAAACTTTGGAATAGAGTACGAAGATTAATTCGAATCTAAATTATTAGTACTTTGTATTAAGTTCTAAAATAATGTTTTTTAATCATTGAGACAAACTATATGTATTTAATATTTTAAATGTTTGCACGTTTGAAGAAAATATGGCTTATTAAGGTATCTAACAGCCTTCTGATGTCAGTTTAAATGGTCAACTGGGCAATTAACTTTAGATACCCACCCAATGTTAAAGCAAATGGTGTAAGCAGTATTGAAATACTTAGTAGAACTTAAGAATCATCAGAGTGGTTTAAGTACTTGGGAAGATTTTTTTTCCTGTTAGGGAAATGTGACGGGTTTGAGGGGAAAATGAATATATTAAATTGACAAAAGCAATGTACAATATTTAAAAGAAGTTTATTAACTAGGTTTGTAACCAGAATTGGTTGATTAAGGGAAGTTGGTCCACTCAACTTGAGTTGAAAAGACAGAAATCAAAGGCTCCCTTGAAAATGCTTGTTAAAACTGCTAGATTTATATGTAAAATTGGATTTGTAAATATTCATTCAACATATTTATTGAGTGCATACCATATGTTGGGCACTATTCAGTATGCTAAGAATATAGCAATAAACAAAACAAGGCCAAAAAAAAAAGCTTCATGGGGCCTACATTCATTAAACTTAACAAGCTTTAGAAAGAACTAAGTTATTAACTGCTTGCTTTAATACATTGGATATTAATTTTTAAATGTTAGCTGTAAATAGTCTCTTTATTGCACAAAATGTCCCACAATGGACACCAAAAAATTTCACATTGCTAAGTGTCTTCATTCATACTTTTGTCCTTAGTGCCTAGCTCAAAATTGTGTTGAGTCCTCCTATATTGACTTCACATCACTCACAAGAGATCTGAAGTAAGCAAGATTTTTTTTCCTAAACTGCTTAGGAAGCTTGGAGATAGCAACATCTTCATATAATTCAATCAGATTGTTTCTTCTAACATCTGAGTTGAGAAATAAATTTTCTAATAGAAGAGAGGAAAATTACTTTGGAGATGGAAACATCTGTGCAGAGAAAGGAAATCTCTGGATTGGGAGCATGTTATGCGGCAGGGCTGGGAGTACTGGGGCAGCTGGGAAGTTGAGGGACTTGGGTGAGGGGTACAGAAAAAATGGTGGAAAAATGCAAAGAATTCTCAACTATTTCAAAAAGAGACTCCACCTAGGAAAGAGAAGGAGCTTCTCTTTTGCTTTCTCAGGTGATTGTCTGTGCCCAAAACTCATTGGTCAAAATTGCTTTGTTAAAAACTTCCATGGGGGGAGGTGGGGGCAGACTATCCATTAGGGTAAATAAAGCTTTTGCAAGATGATCTGGCAACTCAAACAACATTGCTTCCAAAGGAAAATGTTTCTCAATTCTTAACAGTCCATTTACAACCAGTCTATTGAAACATAACCTATCTGTAAATTAATCAGTATTTTGATAACCAAAATTCACAAAAACCACACCCAAGGCAGTTCCAGAAAATTGCAGAGACACTACAGAAACCCAGCAATGACCTAAACCACGCATTTGCAGAAGCAAGCCCTAAACTGAGAACTCCCAGGATTTTGCAATCCGTACCCATTTTTCAGGTTCCTTATTCCAGCAGTCATAATTCACATATTCCAAAACTTCAGACAATGCTGGTGGCCCCTGGAGCAGCAACTCCTCCTCCAATTGGCCATTCCCAACAATAGTGGCTAACAGCAAATTCCCCCATTTCAGGACCAATTAGAGAGCAGATAGATATCTCAGGGTTGAAGTGTATAGCGGTTAATTCTTCAGGTTCTAGAATCTGAAAGAACTAAGTTTAAATCCTAACTACCACAGCCAGGTTACTTAAACTCTCCACACATCAGTTTCCTCATCTGCAAAATGGGGGTTATAGTAACACCGACTTCATGGAGTTTCTGAGGGGTTTGAATGAGAAAATGCATGGACAGTATCACGCCTGACACAAAGTGAGCACGCACAGTTACCCTTTACACAGGCTCCCTAATTTATAGCAAGGAGCATTTCATATCTTCTGCTCCCCCTATGCCATAGTATAAGTGGTAATTATGGACATCTTGGCTGGCCTAGCTAACTTACAATTTTTTTCAACATTAAAGAAACTAAGAAACAATCCAGTTCCTATCTGGGCTTTTGAGATGTTGGAATGAGTTACAAGCTCATAAATGCTGTCCTAACAGTTGACAAAGATTTGGCTTTAATCTAGTGAATGAAAATTTCACTAAAAGAGAGTTACGGAAGAGTTGTAAGGAGAAACTGCAATGCTCTGAATGATGGATTTCAAAATCATCGACACGTTTTCAGACGTTCAGTCCCATACTGGACCAAAATACCATTGACAGTAATTCTTTGAGAACATGATTTTTCTAAATAGATCCATATAAACCAGGCAGATTTATTAAGGGAAAAAAATGAGTTTAATAATACAGTATTAGATTGAGTATCATCCAGGAAAAGTGTACTGTAAAAAATGTTTTGAATATTAATTGACCTCTGGTAACTTTTGTGTCGTAAATACTTGTATTATAGTGAGGTAGACAGTTTTAAAAAAACTCTCCATTAGACAGACTTAAAATTTTGTAATAATATTTAAGAAAATGATAACATTATGAAAGAATGAAATATCTGATGAATGCTTAACTTTGTACAACTCGAATATAAACTTTAAAAATATTAGACATTATAACATTTGAGTGCATATAACGTTTTGTACATTAAGATGAATTGCATGCTGTCCATTTCCTCTTTGCACTTTCAGTCACCTTAAATAAACAAATATATACAGCCTTAACAGAACAACAGTGCATCCAAAGCAAATGTGCATTTTAAATTATTTCTCCTGGCCAAGTCTTTTTTTTTTCTTTTTTACTTAGCATTTTATATTAGCATTTATTATCAGTCTCACCCTTTCTTGGATAGTTTGTAGTTCTCTGAACCAAACAAGCAACAGGTTTAGATCCAGAGAGAGAAACACCACTTAGGAAGAACAAAAAGGTTTTGTAATGGTTGGTACAGGTTCCCTTGTTTAAACCATTTCATGGTCAAAGACAAGAAGGAAGCTAACTCTTCAAAGGGCCTACTTATGGGCAATGTTTGAAAATAACACTGGTGCAGGCTGGGGAAAGTTCATGCTTTTGGCAACCCGAGGATGGGTATTTACCTTGCACTGGGCTCTCTCTTGCTTCTGGAAGATGAATCCCACCCTTGCCTTCTTCCTCACCACCCCGTTCCCCATCTCCCACCCCAAGCTCAATGTAACACTTTGCTCTTTTCACAGTTTCTCATTACTAAGTTTTAAAAACATTGCCTAACTGGTAATTACAATCTGAAACAATTCTTTTGGGGGAGCCCTGGGCTATTGCTGGCTGGTAATCTTTCAGGAATGTCAGAGAGAGGGGAGGGAAGAGAGATTCCAAAGAAACTTCGAAGACAAGGACTGTGCCTCCTTTCATCCCTCTCCTCCCAGCTCCTGGGCCTGTCCCCGTATCCCCATCCTTGGGGAGGGAGGGGGCAACCACCTCCCCTCTGGACCTCACCCTTCCTCTTCTTGGGTCACTTTCCCATCCTCTGCATTTCTTACTTTAGTTCTAAGTTACCCAGTTCTTCCCAGTTTTTTGTTTAAATGGGAAATCACTTTCCCCTTCAAAGGGGATGTCTGAATTTGGGCAAATTCTGCCTAAAGAAATCAGTGAGACACAGACATGGGCAAGGGCTTTTCCATAGGCTACCTCCAGCCTGGGCCAAGGCAACTTGGTGTCAGCCCGTCAGAGGCTAGTCTTGTGGTTGGTTTCTCATTATCCTTCAGGGGGTTCCATTTGGACTCATTCTTGTCATTCCATCCATACCAGCTCCCCTTTCCCCCAGAAAAAGCCAGTGAAGGCGGTGACCTGAGCCCCCTGGAGTGAGATGCAGGTTGCCACTTCTCTATACCGGAAGAGGCCAGGGCAGAGCTGGGTATACAAGCAAGCGGCAAAGGCCCGCTTGGATCCGCCTCTTGTCTTGCAAAGCTCTTCTAAAGGCAGGACTCCTGGCTTTCTAATGCCTCTACCTTAACACTTTCTGCAGGGGCGCGGGGTCGGGGGTCACAGAACAGGGCCAGAAAGACCACCTCCTTTACACAAGTAGAAAACAATCCGACGGAGATGTGGTCGAAGGTGAGTCTTCCTTCCACAGGTTCCCTTCTTAAACTATTATTTTTTTTTTTTCCCAATCCCTGGAGCAGTTGAGAAATAGGCACGCGTCTCCTCTGCCCCCACCTCCCATGGAAATCTGTTGAGACACACGAGGAAACCCAAACCCACACTAATAACGACCAAAAAAAAAAAAAAAAAAAAAACTGAAGAAATCCTCCTTGGCTGGTTTTTCCAGGATGCCCCCCCCCCCCCGGGCAAGGTGTGAAATTCCGTCTCTCCCTCTGGGCAGGCAGGTGGAAGATTCTGGGAAGGCAGAACTCCCTGGTCTCCCACCGGCCGAAGAAAGTCCAGGCTGTGGCCCCACTCTCCGCCTCGTCGGAGGCCAGCTCCCCTCCGCCTCTTCGCGGTCGGACCTCCCCCCGGGCCATCCCGGGCCGAGGCGGCAGGAAGGCGCCGCTACCTGCAGCCGCAGGACTCCACCACCATGTCCTCGTACTGCTTGTAGACCACGTTATTGCCCGCGTCGATGTACAGGATGCTGATGGGAGTCAATTTGGTGGGCACGCAGCAGCTGGGCGGGGTGGAGCCGGGGTCCATGGAGTTCATCAGCGTCTGGATGATGGCGTGGTTGGTGGGCTCCAGGTGCGAGCGCAGCGGGAAGTCGCACACGCCCTCGCAGTGGTAGGCCTCGTACTCCAGGGGCGCGATAATCCAGTCGTCCCAGCCCAGCTCCTTGAAGTTTACGTGCAGGGGCTTCTTGCTGCAGCGCAGCCTCGACTTCCTGCCGTGCCGCTTGCCGTGGCGGCTGGCAAAGGCCGTGCGCCGCCGCCGGCGGCCTGGCGAGGGCGGCCAGGGCCCGGCGTCTGGGGTGCCCGACGGCGACGGCGGCGGCGGCGGCGGCCCCGACTCCTCGGAGCCCGCGCCGGGGCTGGCCACTTCGGCCGCCGAGCCCAGCTGCTCGCGCATCTCGGCGAACAGGGTCTTGCGCTGGGATCTGGAGAACACGACGAGCAAGGCGCGCTCCTGGGGGGTCCGCACCCTCCGGCCGAAGCCCAGACTCCGCAGGTCCGGGGGCGGCGGCTGCTGGGGCCCCGGCGCGCGCGCCTCGGCCTCCTCGGCGCCCGGCTCGCCGCCCCACGCGGCCCGAAGCTCCAAACACAGCTGCTTCCAGGGCTGGGGGCGCAGGCCCCGCCACACGTCGAAGACTTCCCAGCCGGGCCGGGGCGCCCCCTGCGGGTCCAGGCTCCGCGCTTCCAGCAGCAGGGGCGACTGGCAGGCGAAGAGCTGCAAGCGGAGCGGCCCGGCCGGCGGCCCCGAGGGCGCAGCGGGCGCCTGGCGAAACAGCCGCAGCTCCGCGCCCACCAGCTCTTCTTTGTCTGAGAGCGTGGACACATCAAACAAATACTTCTGTCTCCGGAGAGGAGTGTGTGCGAGAGATCGTCTGCGAGATAAAAATAATAATAATAATTACAGTCAGTTTCACTTAAGAGGGAGATCAGCCCGGAACTCTGCGGCCGCCCCTGGCATGGAGCCGGGGCAGGTCGGTAGGGGTCCCTGGGCGCCCGCCCGGGGGGCTGACCACCCCGGCTCCCCTCCCCGGCAGGGCGCGGCAAAAAGGAAGGGGCACCAGGGCGGCCCCCTCTTCTCCATCAGCGCGGACACCCTGCGCGGAAGTCGGTGGAGAAGGCGGCCGCGGCGGCCTCCCGGGTTTCCCCCCCACACACCCCTATGAGCCTGCGTAACCACTAATGAGCCCTTTGTGGCCGCGATACCGCCACACCTCCGCTCGGCTGGCTCGTTCTCATCATTCCCGTCTCAGTTCAAATGTCACCTCTTCCGAAAGGGCCATCTTCGACCACCCTGATCTAAAGCAGACTCCCTCGGTCACTATCACGGGACCCTGGTGTATTACCTTCCCCGCACTTAGCACGATCTACAAGGACTCCGTTTGTATTCGTCTCCTCAGGGGTCTGCCTTTCCCAGCAACAGCCTTGCCCCACCTCCAGCAGCCCATAGGAGCTAGCCCCCTGTGCTGGCCAATCTTGCTCACCGCAGCGTCTACAGGCCTGTCTGACCTGGGGTACATGCCAGTCAGTAAGTGGGGAACTTCTTGGCTGCCCTTTATAACTATCTAGAGTTTTAAATGACAGCACCAGGGCATGCTTCAGCCAACTGGATCAATATCTGAGGACAGGGCCTGGGCATTGGAGTTTTGTTGGGGTTTCTTAGCTTTGCTTTTTTAAAAAATAAGCTCCAAGTTGATTTGAAGGGACAGCCCAAGTTGAAACCCAGGGGGCCTGGTGGAACGGTGGAAGGTGCTGCCCAGCAGACAGGTTTGCTGAAACCTTTAGGCCCAGTACGAAGTTCACAGAATGCAGAGCTGCAAGGCAATTTCTTTCTTTTTTAAATTAATCAGTCACTTAACAAACAAAAGAGCAAGAAGGGTTTCCAAAGTCTGCAAGGGGACAAATGAATCAACACTAACACCAGGCATCTATCCATTGAGAAGATCCTGCAGCCAATGAGAAATAAATCCATCAGCAAGGAGAAGAACCTAAGCAATGCATACACACACAGAGTGACATTCTCCCCTCCTTCACCTACCCAATCTGAAATCGTCTTGCTTTGCAACTAATCCTGAGAGAAAAAAATGGGGGCACCTGGAGGAGGGACAATAACAGGCTTTTAAAATTCAAGGTGAATTCCTGGGGACCCAGGCAAAACTGGACTTCTTTTTTTGACACATCTGTGCATGAAGCCAATCCCACTTCAGTGTGCAAGGCGGAAAGCTAACCAGGTTTTCCTGAGCTGCCTTCTCATAAAATATTTACAACCCAGCAAATACAAAAATCCCCAAAGCCCCCAGCTTGCCCCAGAAGCTAGTAAAGTTGGGGTAGACTTCAATAGTAAAAGTGTCACCGGGTCCTGGGGTCCGGCCCTCGATGCCTGTCCAGATGTAGCCCCAGGGCACTGGATCTGGAGCCTCGGCCACACCCAGTCCCCATTCCCGGCTGACCGCTGGGCGGCCGGCTGCCTCACTCAGTCGTGCAAGTCCAGACCTGAGATGGAGCTGTGGGAAGGGTTAGAGAGGTGAAAAGGGAAAAACTGCTGGAGGCACTTGATTTATGGAAGCCAAGACCTTCAAACCGACCAGGGTCACGTTAAAATCAGTGGGAATTCAGCGCTTTCTTCTCCTTTAAAGAAACCTGTGTCTGACAACATTCAACCACCACCCAGATCTCTGGACCTATTATTGCCTGAGGCTTCCCCTTCCTGTCTCTCAAATTTCTCTCCCCAAACTAAGGAGGTGATAAGAGGGACAAACCTAAGGTTCTTGCTGCACCAGCTTGATGTCTTGAGGGCTGACATATTTTTCATCCTTACTTTATCCACAAGTACAGATCAGTCCTGCAAGGTGAGTACTCATATTGTTCCCATTTTACAGATGGGAAAACCAAGGCTTGGAGAAACTAATTACCCAAGTCTGACAACTAATAAGTGGTGGTATTCAGATCCAAACCTAGGTCCCTTTAATTCCAGAGTTGGAGCATTTAGCCGGTAAGCCCCATGGCTCCCTGGAGAAGGAAATGGCAGCCCAGTCCAATATTCTTGCCTAGAGAATCCTGTTAATGGAGGAGCCTGGTGGGCTGCTGTCCATAGGGTCACACAGAGTTGGGCATGACTGAAACAACTTAGCATGCATGCATGCATTGGAGAAGGAAATGGCAACCCACTCCAGTATTCTTGCCTGAAGAATCCCAGGGACAGAAGAGCCTGGTGGGCTGCCATCTATGGGGTCGCACAGAGTTGGACACGACTGAAGCGACTTAGCAGAGCAGCAGTGGCCCATGGCTCCCATTGCCCATCCACTAGAGTCCAGGTCCTGGAGCCAAGGCAACTAGGAGTGGCCAGGGTATAAGTGATGAAGCATACAGTCCGAACAGTATTTTCAGGGCTTGGTAGGAATCAAACCTGGGATCCTTTAGGAAATCATTTCCATCTCTGCTTACATAACTCTTGAGACAATTTGTCACTGGTTGGAGAGGTACAGGGGAAGAAGAGGCAGGTGTGCAAGATGATTTATTTATTTTTCTCTCATGCAACACAGAGAAATCAGCCTGCTTTTGTTTTCATTCTTTTTTTTAAAGCGTGGACTGCTATACAACAATGCAAATCAGCCATAATTATACTTAATCCCCTCCCATACCTGCATTGTTGTTTGGCAGAAATCAACATAATATTGTAAAAAATGTTTTTTAATTTAAATTAAAAAGTAAAAGTGTGAATTAATAAATGCTTAGTCTACACAGCTGAGTCATGTTTTTCTAGTCCTTAAGAAGGGTCAAAACAGAGAAAACCTCTGTAAAAAGAGGGTTCCACTGGTTCTGCAGCCTTGGGATTCACGTGATTTTTCTAGCAAGATCAGCCTGCTTCCCCACCCATTCCAGAGCTAGGAGAAAGAATACAAATGGGGGCTTCAACCTGTATCCTGCTCTCTTTTCTTCCCACACCAGCTCCATCCCACAGTTTGAGGGGTCTCACCTGCATGGACACACTTGCCACAGGTCCACACTTCCCCAGCTACAGGTGCACACATAAGGCAGTCCCCATGCCCCTAGGAGGACAGACCCAGAGGAGAAGCTGCCCAGGCCCTTGAAGTGGGCTCAGGGCCATGTGAGTGAGAACATGGTGGCTCAGGTACCAGAGCAGAGCAGAATGAATAGCTCTCCAAGCCACTGAACCTGCACTGGTCCCTAAAAATGCACCATCAGCTTTCCCCAGGAACCTGTTAGAAATGCATACTGTCTTGGGCCCCAGAGGTTTGAGGTGGGACCCAGAATTTGCATTTTCCTCAGTTCCCACGAGACGCTGGTTGGATCTCCACTGTAAGGACCACACATCTAGAGGAGCCCATTCCCTGGGCTCTTCAGATGCCCCACTAGGTGGGGAGGGCCCCATGGGGAAAAAAGGCAGGGTCAGGGCAGGGGCTAAGGCAGCACTCACCAGTACCAAGTTCCTATTGCTCCGTGCTCCTCCTGCCCCCTGCCACGGCCACCCCTACATTTTTTATTTTATTCTTCCAGCCACATGTGTCCAGAACCTCTAATCCATGATCATGGCTGCTCTGTGAAGCTCCCCTACAGACCACATTCTCCACCTGTCTGGACCTGCTCTGGAGGCATGCATCACAGAAATAGCCCCAGAGGAGGCTTTCAGCTTGGGGAGTGCACACACCATCCACTGTGGCCCTGCAGACACTTTGCCTGCCAATGCTGGCACCACAAGGCCTGGCCAGTGCTGTCTTGGCCATCTGTGGGTAGAAAACCAGCCCTTCACACTCCCTCCCACAAGCCTCTCCCATCATTGGAGTGTTAGTTGCTCAGTCCTGTCCGACTCTTTGCGACCCCATGGACTATGGCCTGGCCAGGCTCCTCTGTCCGGGGGATTCTCTAGGCCAGAATACTGGAGTGGGTCGCCCTTTCCTTCTCCAGGGGATCTTCCCGACCCAGGGATAGAGCTCGGGTCTCCTGCATTGCGGAAAGATTCTGAGCCACCAGGGAAGCCCAAGAAGCAAATATCACAGCGTGAAGAAAAAGGATACCCCAGGGCGCCTTAAGTCAGGACACCCAGGAAAGGGGCTTTTAAGCAGCCTTCCCTGCCCACTCGCACTAATCCAGCTGCTGACGGCTCCCGCGGGCGTCATTCTGCAGACCGGCTCCGAAAACCCCAAACATCGTTTGGTTTGGGGCAGAAAGGGCCTGGCCCGCTCTGCGTTTCCCCAGGACGTCTTGTCGTATGTCCGAAACTTGAGGTCCCTCTTGAGAGTCCTGGTTGCATCGTGCGTCACTCTGAGGAGCCCCGAGGGCGCCCCGCAGCTCCAGCTCGCCCCCCAAGGCCCTTCGCGCCCAGGCCCTGGGCTCCAGGACCCTGCCTAATAGCGCGTGTCCCGCTCGCGTCCTCTAAATCCGCTGTGACCTAAGCGGCCACTGCTGGGCCCCACCCGCCTCCGCCGGCCGCCCACCGCTCGTCTGGCTGCGTGTCCTCCGGCGATGGGCTGCGGCCCAGAAAGCCGCGATGACAGTGGAGTCTCCCACCCCTAGTCCGCTAGGTGGGGACGGAGCAGGGAGGATAATCGCCCGTCTTCACAAAGGAGACTCCGGGGGTCTTAGCTGCTCAGCCTTTCCCTCCCACCCCTACCCCCCTTCAAAAGCATCCCTGAATGTTCCCGGGAGCGCCTCTGTGTTGGGCACGTGCTCAGGGTTTGGTGGCCTCGGTCCCGTGAATCCTCAGCGACAGCGTGCGAGGCCCGTTCTAACTGTTACGCACTCACTCTTTCATAGACGAGAGAGCGGGCTCCACGAGGAGTCATCACTCGCCCAAGGTCTTGCAACTCGGAAGGGGGACACGACCTGAAGGAGGTCTAGATTCCGACCGAAGCCCTGGGACCGGAGGCCACGCCCCTCTTCCAGGGATCTGATTGGGCGGCGGGGCAAAGAGGGAGGCCATGAGACACACATCCATCACTGAGCCGCCAACACAAAGGGTGCTGGGTTCGGCCAGGAATTCCTTCCCCCCCCCCCCACCCCCCCGCCCCAGCCTTTAATGGAAATGAGAAGACCTTCAAGCAGGGAACTCAGAGCTGGCCTGGAGCCTCTTCTTCCCAGGTCACTCAGCCCTGAGGATGTCCTGAGGTTGCCCAAGTCCACCAGTTGGAAATAGAGCCAGGTGTACTGGGTGAGTAAAAAGGAGCCTTCGGTCCTCTCTCCTCTGGGGTATGAAGGTCTCTGAGTCATTTCTGCTCCAACCATTACCCTCTCCTGGGACAGTGATCTCCTAGTCATCCCCCCTCCCCCACTCTTGTCCCGAGCCCCGCCTCAACCAAGATCTGAGCCTTGCAAACTGCTGACCTTGCTGAGCAGTCCCACTGATTCATGAGGCCACCTGCACAATTCACCCTGTCTGGGATGCTTTTGCTTACCTCTAGCATAATCCTCGGAGAAGGCAATGGCACCCCACTCCAGTACTCTAGCCTGGAGAATCCCGTGGACGGAGGAGCCTGGTGGGCTGCAGTCCATGGGGTCGCTAAGAGTCGGACATGACTGAGCATCTTCCCTTTCACTTTTCCCTTTCATGCATTGGAGAAGGAATTGGCAACCCACTCTAGTGTTGTTGCCTGGAGAATCCCAGGGACGGGGGAGCCTGGTGGGCTGCCATCTATGGGGTCGCACAGAGTCGGACACGACTGAAGCGACGTAGTAGCAGCAGCAGCAGCAGCATAATCCTAACAGTAAACTCTGCTGTATGCACTCACTATGTGCGTACTAAGTCACCTCAGTCGTGTCTGACTCTTTGCGACCCTACAAACTGTAGCCCGCCAGGCCTCTCTGTCCATGGGCTTCTCCTGGCAAGAATACTGGAGTAGGTTGCCATTCCTTTCTCCAAGGGATCTTCCTGACCCAAGCATCAAACACATCTCATGTCTCCTGCATTGGCAGACAGGTTCTTTACTACTAGCACCACCTGGAAAGCCCACTATGTGCTGGGCATAATCTAAATTCTAGACTTATAATAAGTCATTTAAGCTTCAAAAGGACCTAAGTCATTTTCTTAAAAAAAAAAAGAAAAAAATATCATTATGTCATGATTCAGAAAACTAAAACACAGAGGGCTCAAGTGTCTCTTGTCCAAGATAGAGGTAGATGTCACAGTCTGGCTCCAATATCGGTGCCACCACTCTGGACTTCCCAGCCGCTGATCTGTGTGTCTGGTAGAGACCCTGAGAATGCTCCAGCTCTTTTGCGCTGCCTGTGACTGTGGGGAGGACATCCACCCCTGATCTCCAAGTGTCAATCACTTCCTAATCAGCAGAACTGAAGGGATGCCAACAACTGGACTTTTGAAATAGAACTTAGTTGGAAACAACTTTCTCATCTGCAAAATGAGAATCTCATGTCAGCTCACTGTCACTGAGGGAAGGCTGGCAAATGAGATAGAGTAAGAAAGACGTCGAGGATATGTGTACATGTTAGTTACTATTGACGACATGGAATGAGCATAGGAATCTAGAGTCTGAGACGTGATTGGGATCCTGACCTATAACTTACTGGTTGGATGATCTTGGATGGACTGAATCATGTAAGCTCTCCCAGCATCATATGCCTCATCTGTAAAGCAGGAAAATGACACCCTGCACCCCGACTTTGCAGAGTCATTGTAAAGGTCAGAGTCCAGGCAACCAGAGCCAGCTGTGCATAACAGACAGAAGCACCCAAAGAATGCAGCCAATATTACTATAACTACCTACAACCAGGTAAGTGGTCCTGGGGGGAAGATGCACCTGTCCTCCTCTTGGCCTTTTTTGAGATGCAGTCCAGTGCTCTCCAAAAGATTTTCAGAAGTGAGTGGAGGGGAGGTGCTGGGCAGAGGGGTCAAGAAAGAAACAAGGGCTTCCAGTGAAGGGGCAAGACCCATAAGGGTTTCAGCTTCACCCCCATCACCTTGCTCCATCTCAGTCCCTAGGCTTTATCCACCACTCTGGGTCCCTCCCACAAATGCCAAGTGAACGACCAACCTCCAGCCAGAAACTCATCAAGGACAGGCCCTCCTCTGCAGATAGCAGGTAGGCACTATGCAAATCTACCACACCCCTGAGAGCCCTAGTGGCTGGTCTCCTTGCCCCTCACCTCCCAGTCTCCCGTTGGCACCTTTGTGGGGCACGAACTGTCCACAGAGCCAATCTAGGGTACAGGAGAGGTGTTCCCTAGCTTCATCAGGCAGCTTGGAGGAGAAGGGGTCATAGCCATGAATCACGCCTTGGGCTTCAGTGGGAGGAGGCATCACAGTCCCACAGAAGTTCCCCTGGGCCAGCACCTCCTCACTACACACCCAACGAGCCTTCGCTCTGGGTCTATTGGCTTCCTCAGTGTTTTCCCCAATAGCTTGCCCTGAATTTCTCAGCTTCTTTCTGCCTTTTAAAGACCAGAGAGGCCCCGGGAAATCCTCCACAGAGGACTTTTCCACACCCTTCCCAAAGCCTCAGCACGTCCCTGCCCCCTCTCTCTGGCTCTAGCCAAGGCCTTGGGAACCACAAAGAATGAGTCTGGTGGCCAGCCTCCATCTGGAAGAGAAACCTCAATGTTCCCACAGCAAGTTTTCACTCAGCCTGTGGCAAACCATTGAGGTTGGGTGGGGGGAGCAAAGGGGAACCCCGATTTCCACCCGGTTGGGAACAACTTCGCTCTCCCAGGGAGCTTTCAGCAGGTTTCTGGAAGGAGACGGGCCAGCCCTTTACCTGAGCTCTGGGCGCTGGGCACCCCTAGCAGGAGTCCGGAGGTACTTGAAGAGATTCCTTTGTCTCTCAGGATGAAACAGATTTATTTATAAAGCAGTTTCCACGCACGTGGTGCAAACTCTCCTGGCCGCAGGGGCCCATGAACCAGAGATGCAAAGTCCAGATGAAGGACACTTCACCAGGTTTCTGTCTTCACTGACATCCTATCCTGGGCTCTCGACCACAGTGGCTCAGATCTTAATTTGACAGCACCGCAGTTGAAATCCAACAGCTGAAGTCCAAGAAGCTCAGATGCACCCCACACGTCGGACCTTCTCTCATACCTTTCCTCTGCCGCTAAGCAGCCTGTGCCCGGCGTCCTCAGCCGCAGCATCCTCTGCAGGTCACTGCTGTCTCCTGGACCCTCGGAGCATGGTCCACACCTGGTTGATTTGCCCAAGGTCGCCCCAGCTGCTATGTCGACCTGTATAGGGTCACTTGGGAGCCCAGGGGAGCTGCGTCTCAGCCCTGAAACTGCCCTTTGGGCTGGAACATGATCTCGGCCCTTGGACTTGAGAGCTTGGAGATTCAAAGCAGAAGAAAAGCTTCCCTTTTTACGTTGTTTCCCCTCCACGACCAGTTCTGAAGTTGCAGGTGGGAAGACGGGCTCAAACTGGCTTATGGTTATGGACGGGATTTTGGACGGTCAGCGCCGAGCAGGGGCGGAGTGGTGGGTTCCTGCGCAGGAGAAACCTCAGTGATGCGCGTTCCTTCAAGTGCTGGCCCAGACACTCCTCCTGAGGCCAGCATCGTGGCAACTCAGCTCCACTGCGTTCACCTCGGGCTGAGTCCCGAAATAAAACGCTACCATAAACGAGATTCCTGGTGGCAGTTATGACCCATAGTCTAGCATCCTTCAGTTCCCCCGTCGCACCCCGCCACCGCTCCACGGCCCCCGCCTCCCCCGCTTCCCCTACTGGGCGTGGGAGCGGCGGTCGGCTGAGAAGTGGGATCGCGACTGGACCAAGTTGCCCGGAAGCCAGATATGCAGAACAGGCGCACGGATTCTCTTCGGGTCCGAGGTTATTTAGGGGGGGATGGGTAAACCATCCCCGATCGACCCCAAAGTTAACCCTCCTCGCTGCCACTGCTCCGGCTTTCCGCTCCGCTCCAGCCGTCAGACCCGCGCCCGCCGGAGCCGGAGGCCCGCCCTCTCCTCGCCTGCACGCATCGCCACTACCGGGTCCCTAAACACTGCCTGGCCCCCAGGCGCCCGGGCCACGAGCCGCGTAGCGCGCGCCTCCCCGCGAACGCTGGTCCGCGCCGCCCGCCGGCTCCCAGAGCCCGCAGCAGCTCACCCTCAGCGGACCCAACCCTGGGCCCACAACAGCGCTGATGGACTGTCCTGGAGGGCAGGCACCAGCCTCCCTGGAACCCATTATTTGATCCCTGTAAACAAGAGACTGCAGAAGGACATGGCAACCCTCTCCGGTATTCTTGCTTGGAGAATCTCATGGACAGAGGAGCCTGGTGGGCTACAGTCCATAGGGTCGGAAGAGTTGGACACGACTTGGCGACTAAACCACCACCACCACCACCACCACCACTAAACAAGAGACACCATTTAACCAACACTGAGCTTAAAAACAAATAGCCAGACTTTAAGGGCGGGGGTGGGGGGAGCGGTGATGGGAATGGGGTTGAGGGAGGTGATAGGTACCAAGCAAGGAAATGGCGTTGTGAATCCACATTCCTGCTCTTCATCCCTCTCGGCCTCGAGAGCTTCGTCCAGAGAGCATCGCTTACCCAGGGGTATTCCATACCCGCGGAGTTCTAGAACTAGAGCCCTCCTCTGCACTTAAAGGCTCCTAGGGATCATTGTTGATTTGCTCTGGGTCGTTGGATGCAAGCAGAAGTCCTGGCAGGAAACAAAAGTTTTCTTTTCCCCCACCTGTCTGCTCAGTTGCCTTCTCCCTCTCCGACCACGCCGCCCCCAGGAAGACGTTACCAGTTTCCCCGAGGTGTGCGGCCAGAACCCGAAAGCTCCAGTTGGGAGGAAAAAACGGGGTGCACTAGAGCGCCCATCAGTCCAACGCTCTGCGTTCCCCGCGGTCACTCTGGTCGGAAGGGGGAGCTTTCATGTCTTGATTCAGTTTGCGCGGGAAGGGGTTCCCAAGGCCTGTCATGGGATGTGGCTTAGGTAATTTTTTTTTTTAATGTGCAAAAAAACGACAAGGATGTTGGAGCAGGTTTTTCGATCCCCTCCCCCTCACCCCCAGCAACTCGCAAACTCCCGGAGCCCCAGAGCCTTCCGCGCCAGGAAAAAGCACAGTGTCCTTTTCTGATTAGTCTCTCCTGCTGAGGAAGCCCGGCCCAGAATTCTGGCGATACTTGCCCTCTCGCTGAAGATACTAGGCGTTCTTAGCCTCTTGCTAAAGCGGCCTTTGTCTGGCGGCCCTTAAGGCCTTAGGGATGGGAGTGACAGTAACTGCTGTTTAACAACGAGCCCGTGGCCAAGGCTTAGGTTTATGGCTTGAAAAATGTTTTAGTCATCCCATCCAGAAGGGCAGAACAGACTTCTGGTTTCAGGCTTCCTTCCCTTACCCCCGGGGTTAGTTCCAGGACCTGCCCGTTCACTGGACTTGAATGGGATCCTAAACCTGGACGGCTTCGCAAACCCTGCGCGGGGCTCACAGGGGCGCGTCCTCACACGCACGCACGCACGCACTTGAACGCTCAGCAGTCCTTTTCCAAGGCTGTTCCCTCTTTCCGGGGAAATAAAGCCTAGATTGGAACCTTCTGCCGGCTTCCTCACTTGGCCGTCTGGTCTGCATTAGTGTTTTTATAAGGGACTCAAACAAATCGAATACAAGGTCACCAAATAATTAACAGTTGTGAATTCCCTCCATCCCCATTAAAATACTTCCCTGCTTATATTTCATTTTCCGTTTGCCAACGACAACAGGGTTCGGGCAAAAGCCCGGCTGCGTTGATTGCACCACTCTGCGGCCCAGGTCCACCCAGAAACTCGCTGTTTTGCATAAACATACCGCGCGAGACGCACTTCAATCAGGAGGGAAAGATGCGGCTCTTAGAAGTGCTTCCCGCCGCCAGACTATCCCTACGACTGTCCTGCCCTGCCCGCTGGCAATCGCGGCCCAGAAGGTAAACCTAGAAGCCAGCGATCCCGGGCAAACTCTCCCGAGGTTCATTTCCAGGGTGTCAAGTTCTTCAAGGATGTTCGGATCTCGTTGGGTTTTTTTGTTTGTTTGTTTGGTTGGTTGGTTGGTTGGTTGGTTTTTGTCTGTTCCCTACTGCCTCCTTTCTGAGAGTGCTAGTGTAACAACAACAACCCCCCTTCCCCCCAAAAAAAGACTTAAAGAGTATTCTTATTTCAAAATTGTCTGAAAACCTAACTCACGGCAATGTTCTTAAATTCATTTTGTTTTCTTCATCCTTAAGAGGCTTTTTTTTTTTGGTCCCTTGCTGGAATTAACATGGTGCTTCTCACTACATAAATTACAGTCCGAGTTTTGCCTCACTCTCCCTCACTCTCTATCTTACAGCCACGTTGAATTCACAGTTCTTACCGTCTGCCGTTCCCAGGCCCCGGGGTTTGGGGATCCAAGCCTCCCATACTTGTGGTCTTTTAATGAGTTCTGTCATGTGCTAACTGCAATGTCTGTGTATCCAACCTGGTCCATCCTGATCCTATGACTGCACCAACACACACATGCACACACTTTCCCATCTCTGTGGATCCAAAATCATCTTGAAAGCACAATTTGGAGGCATTCTTAAAGGTCAGGGCTTCCATGGTGGCTCAGCTGGTAAAGAATCCGCCCACAATGCAAGAGACCTGTGTTCAATCCCTGGATTGGGAAGATCCCCTGGAGAAGGGAATGTCTACCCACTCCAGTATTCTGGCCTGGAGAAGTCCGCGGACTGTATAGTCCATGGGGCCGCAAAGAGTCAGACCCGACTGAGTGACTTTCACTCACATACATGCTATGTGAAAATTACCTTTAAAAATTAAAGATCAGGGGTAAGGCGGTTTGTGCCTTTTACAGGTAGATCAAGAGGAAGCAAGGTGCATCTCAGTACTAGACCTGAGTTCAAAGTTTCACTCCAACTCCTAACTGAGTCTTGAGAGATTACAGAGGTAGGGAGTCTGTAAATTTTTTCTACTTCTGCTTCCTACCACCATCCTTTAGAAATCTCCTCTTGCCTTACTCTATCCATATAGCGCCAGAGGTAAGCAGGCAGAATTGGCTATAATGACAGCCTCAGCTCTCATCAGCTGTGTGACCTTGAACAACTTGCTTAACCTCTCTGCCTTCTTTAAATTCATCTGTAAAACAGGGATTATAGCACTTTCTTCCTGGGGGAGGGAGATGTTGTTAGAATTAAATGAAATAATTCATGTAACAAATGTTAGCCCAGCATTTGGTACACAGTAAATGCTCAACATGTCAATATATACCAGTTATATCGGAGAGCAAACTGAAAGGGTGGACATATTTTTAAAAGCTTGCCATCAAGTCTCCTCATGGGGGGTTGAGGGAGGGAGGCAGGGAGTGAAGCAGTACAGAACATGGAAGTCGTCATAGATCTAAAGCGCTCTGAATGCATCCACGCTGGGCAGAGTTCATCCTCACGCTCCCATTCTTAAAACGCAAGCTTTAGGTGTAACCTTTGGGGTTCCGGGGTCCCCAGGTGAGGAAGACTTTTTTAGAAACACTGTACGTTAAGTAGTCCAGGCCTCAACAGCGGGCTTCAGGATTCCTTACGTGGTCTTTGCTCCTGCCCCTGAGGGACCCCCTGCTTCTCAAAGCCAAGCCTGCCACACTCGACGGCGATTTAAACATCCCCGAGGCAAGGCGCCAAGTCAGCTCGGCCGGCGCGGCTCTGGGTTGGCCGCTTCTCTTTGCTCCTTGTCCTGCCATCCCCAGCTGGGGGAGGGGAGGCCCGCGGGTTTGGCGCGGTTTGAGAGTCCCCACGTGAGAGGGGCGGAAGTCCTCGCCAGGAGCCCGGGATGCGCGGCTGGCGGGTCCCTTCCATCACGGGAGACTAGACACCGTTTGATGTGTTATGACATGAACCCTCAATTAGATCGCTGAGTTGAAACACTCCAATCAGGGGCCCGATGCTAAGCAAGCCCCGGAAGGTCCAGCCCGAGGTCACCGCCGGTGACACATCAAATCAAAATCAGTGAGAGGGAAAGTGAGGCTTTCCCTTTATCAAGCTGGGGCTGTGGCCCGCAGCGCACCCGCTCCTCTGCGTGCCCCCCTCCTCCGCGCGCCCCCTCCAGCCTGCGGCTTCGCACTCCTTCGCCCCCGCGCGGCGTGCTACCCGCCGCACAGCCTTCCCGCTCAACGAACTGCCTTTCTTCCCGTTTTCTGGGAACCTGAGGGCTCGGGGGAGACCGCGCCTAGGACGCGGCGGGCCAGGTGGTCACGCCGCGTCTCCTCCGGCTGGGGATCGCGTTCGGGAGTGGAAGCCGGACGTGTGGATCTCGGTCCGGCTAGCCCGGAGAGCTTGGCTCGGGAACAGAGCCCCCCACCCACCCTCAACCCCCCCGCCTCCCCCAGGCTGGGCGTGCAGCCAGTCCCCTCCCTACCTCCGGCGCCCAGGGGCGCCCAGCGCGATGCCCGGGGAGAGGCTGCCGCGCAAGGCTGGGTGAGGCGAGCCCGCGTCTGCGCCCGACCTGGAGTCCCCAGAGACCTCCCACACTTGCCCCAACGCCGCAGGCTTCGGTGGACGCCTCCCAGCAGCCCGCAGGGTCCCCTGGTCCTGCGCCAAACTCTTAGGGCGCAGCTTGCGAGTTAGGGGGCATCTGTCTGGGGGAGGGGCAGAAGTTCTGGCCACTTCCCGTGGGGAGAAGAAAAGGCGCGCCCAACCGCCTGCCACCCTGGGCCTCCGGGACTTCTTCCCCTGGGGAAGAAGCTTTAGAGTAATCCACTCTGTTCTTCCTTAGTCTCTCGACTGGGGGAGTCTGGGGTAAGTCTTCGATTAGGGGAATCAGAGAGGATGAAGGATACACAGAGGATCTGGAGGCAGAGAAACAACAGAGGTAGGGCGAAGGTAGGAAGTGGGGTCAGGGCGAGCTGCGCCGGCAGCAGAGAGGCCGGGGACCCTGATGCAACGCTGCGAAGAAGCCACTTGTATTTGCCAAGGTGGCTTTACTAGTCCTGAAATCACCATAAAATACCTGGCGATAATTTGCCGCCCAGACCTTTCCGCAGCTCGTGAACCTCGCTGATCTCCGGCTGCAGACGCGAACGCCTCGTGGGCTGGACCCATGCAGGTCAGGAAGGCGGCGGCAAGGAATGGGGCTTGGGGCCTGAAGCCTGGAAAGAGCGGGGGGCTCGGGGCCTGCTCTGTAAATTTCAAGGGCGTGCGAGTGCCCAGGTCAGCTGAGTGGTCCTCTCGGTCCGAACCCCGGCGCTGGCCAGTTCCTGGGCGACCCCACTTTCACTGACCTGGAAGTGGGAGGCGGGGAAGGTATATCGAAGGCGAGGAGCTGCGTCTGGGCGGGTGGCGGAGTGGACCGATGCCTTCTTCCTTTCTCCTCGCCCCCTACTTCCCCTTTGCCCTCCCTTTGCTTTTTCTCCCTTCAGCCCATCTCCTTGCACGTTATTGTCTCTTTAGGAGCTGAGTGCCCGGCGCCGGCAGATCTTTCCCCAATTTCTGGGACCAGGGGAGTGCGAGGTTCTTTCCAAGGCACTCGCCACGCTGCAGACCCGCGCGGGTGGCAGGGAGAGGGCGCAGAGGTTTCCGCAGACACCCATACATGCACCCGAGCCCACGGAGGGGCCCAAAGACGGGGCCCCTGGGTCGAAGCGCAGAGAGAGGCGAGTTGCCTGGCTGAGAAAGGTGGGTGAGCACACCCAGGCACCCACGTGGATTAAGTACCAACAGAACACCCAAACTGAGCCCACTTGCCTCTGCTCCCGGCTCTCCCTGCCAGTTGTTGCCGCTGCCTCTGCAGAAATGACTCGGTTGCGGCCCCGAGGGCGCGGGGCTCCTAAGCGGCTGACCATGCCCACACCCAGCGCCGGGAGCGGTCGGGTACCGGCGGAGCGGCTGGGCCGGGACACTGCCACCCGCCGCTCGCGGACTTGCTGCTCCGGACCGCGGCACTTGCTTCTGCCGGCTTTTCCCGGAGCCGATGGGAGCTCGGGGCTTCCCAGCGCTCGCTCGGGTCCCAGGGCCTCCCGGTCCGCCACCGCGCAGCTCCGGCCTTGGACCGCACACCCGGTACCATCCGGGCTCCCTCGCTGCGGGTTCCATCAGTCCCCGCTGCGACCCCTCTCCAGCCCGGGTCATCTACCCGCCACCTCCCGCCTTCCACGCTTCCTCCAGCAGCCACCAGACGGGCGGCCCCCACGCTGCTTTCTGCAAAAGGCGAGAGGAAGAAGGAAGGAATGGAGAAAGAAACAGACGAAAGAGAGGCAGGGAGAATTGCACACTGGAATAAAATCTGCAGCCTCGTTCGGAAACGTACTTGGGCTTGAGAAAAAGCAATTGAAGAAAAGAAAAGGAGGTATCCAGAGCGGGAAGGGAATTCACAGATGCAGCCTCCTGCCAGCGCCGGAGCTGAGCCCTGGCGGCTGACCTCCACCGAGAACGGAGTCGGGCGTCCTCTTTGCCACTTACCTAGGCCCCTGTCTACAAAGCTAGTGATCGTATTAGCCGACCTGGAAGACTGGAAAAAGCTGGCATTGATACCCAGCTTCTCGGCGATGGAGTAAGTCCTGTAGATTGACAGCATGTACTCGTGGGGCACCACGCGCGGGCCCCTGCCGGGAGGCTCCCGAACCTCGGACTGCTGAGGCGGCCGCCGCTGGGGCTCCTGGCGATCCAGGGGCGCCCGGGCCGTGGCATTCTCTCTCGGCGCCCGCGGCATCTTTCCTTCCTTGCGGCTTCGCATTCCCTTGGCGGAGCCCAGCTCGGCGGACGACGTGGAGGAAGAGATGGAAGCTTGCTGGAAACCCGGCAGATCCCACAGGAAACTGATGAGGAAGACGGCCGAGAGCAGGACCCTGGAGGTATCCATGGCGAGCGTCTCCCCGAGAGGCGGCGGCACCGGGCGCGAGGGGCGGCACGGAGCGGCTGGACAGCGGCCGGGGCCCGGCTCCTCCGGCGGACTCGGAGTGCGTGGAGCCGGGTCCCAGCCACACAAATCCCGGCCCTGCCACGCCCCCTCCCGCCCCTCGCCGAGAGGGGAGGGGAGAGGACGGAGGGAGGGGAGGAGAGGGTGGGAGGAGAGGCCGGGTGGTGTGGGCAGGAGGTGTGGGGGAGAGGGGGCCGCTGTGGGCCGGGGTGGCAGGGGAGGGGGCACGCAGCGCCCCCGCGGGACGCGCGCGGGGTTGCCGGGCGGTGCGCGGGGAGCGGGGCCCGGCGCGGCGGGCAGGGGTAAGGCGCGCGAGGCCGCTCGGCGGCAAGGAAGCCAGGGTCCTCCGCAGCGCCAGAGCCCCTCCAGCTCCGTTCGAAGCTCGGTCCCTCCGCAACGCCGCGCTGCGCGGGCTCCCAGTCTTCCCACCGCACCCCCCCCCCAACTCCCACCCCGGTCGCCTCCACTGGGCTGGGAGCGTGCAGCCCCGGGAAGACGCAAGCGGCGGCGGCGGCGCCCCCCAGAGACAGCTCCGAGCAGGCGCCTCTGCAGCCGACTGCGCGTCGACTCCGGGCGGTGGGTACCTTCCTTTCTCGGCCCCGACCTCCCGGGCCAGACGATCGCTCCCCCTCAATGGCCAGCCCAGAGGCCAGGGAAGCCTCTCGCCGCGCGCGCCAGGCGTAGGGCTCAGCCCACAACAGCCCCGTTCTCTCGGTGGGGTTACCGCTTTCCACAAAGACCGGGCGTCTGTTCCCGACCCTCGAGGTCACGCAAAGGCCACGAGTCTGGATGGATGCTGAAAGCTGCAGCGCTCTGCTGCAGGCCCCAGCCCTTCTCCTCGCAGTCCCCAGCCTCTTCGGACCCTGGGTTTAGGCGATTCTTTTCTCCTCCAGCTGTCCCCCGGTCCTCTCCCCTCTCGAGGCCTGGCCCCCGCCTCCAGTGCGTCCCCATTTTCCCCTCTCTTCTTTCCCTCCCGCCTTCCATACTTCCTCCTTCCCCAAGTTCCTCCTGCATTCCAATCCCTCTTTCCCCAGCCTGCTTTTCTTCTCACACCGCCCTCCCATCTCTCTCTGCCTTCCCACCCTCTCCCTCCTCGGACCCCCCCTTCCCTTTCGGTGGACCCCTCCCTTTGCAGCTCTTCCCCAATCTGTTTCTCTTCAGCTCAGCCTCGCCCCGTCACGAGTTTCCTTTATCTGTCCCCAGATTCCCCGTGCCTGTCTTCTCCACCCACTGCCTCCCTCATTCCCCGGCCTGACAGCTGAAATCGAGGCGGAGGGGCTGCCTCTCACTCGCTGGTCTCCGTGCCCCTGGGGCGCCGTGGACATCGCGTTTCCCCGTGCATTTACTGGGTGCTCCCGGCACCAACCATAAAATGTTCTTGAATCGCCCCAGCTTCTACGGGAGGTTGGCCTTCCAGTTTTCCACTTTCACAGATTTAAACAATGAGACTGAGAGGAGATAAATGACTTTTCCAAGGACGCTCCGTCAACAGGATGTGCGGCTAGAGACAGAATCTGAGGGTGCAGGCTCTAGACCCAGTGCTCCTCCCGTTCCTGGGCCGATGTCTCTACTTCATTTTTGCCTTTTTCTTTTCTTTATGGTTTTACTTGCGCTCAGATGATTTCTTCATTTCCTCTCCCGCAGCGCACTGTGCCTGTGTGCGTGCGTGCGTACGTGTGTGTGTGTGTGTGTGTGTGTGTGTTCCCGGTCTTCATACTTCCCCACCCTCTCACTTTCTTCCCCCTTCTACCTTTTGCTATTTCATTCTTCCTTCTGTCCCTGCCTAGGCCAGTCACCTGACTGCGTAAAGAGGTAAAGAGGGAGTTTTGCTCCCTTGACCCCTTCCTTCCGAAACTTCCTTAAGGTCTGGACACTGGCCTCCCTGGGGAATGGCAAACACCCAAGAGAACCTGTTTCCTTTCATCTTCAACAGGATCTTATGAGGTCAGGGTTGTATTATCCCCATTTTACAGCTGAGGGAACTAAGGGCCAAGTTCACACTGCTCCGGAACCTGAGCTCTTAACCACTGGGCTATGGACCTGGCCAGTCTCCTCTCGATCTCTGCCGTGGGTGTCCCTTCTGGCTTTATCCCAGGCCTTCTTATGTCCTAGTTTTTATTTCAAGATTATCAAGCTCTGAGACATTAGACTCAAAGATGCCTTACCATAACCTTTTCTTCCTTCCTTCCTCTGTGCTTCCAAACAGTTTATTTTTTACCAACTTAACAACATAAAAGGAAGTGGAACTGAACAAAACAAATTGGTTTTCAGATTTTTGCCACTAAAACAGACTTTCAAAATGTGCTCGCCATTATAGGTCCCCTTGTAATCTATCTCGGTCTTTCATGTACTTACGATCGCCATCCAGGGATAGATGATATGTCATAGCCTCCCCTTGTCACTTAACGTTATGTCCAAAGCATCTCTGCTGGTCCTTCTTTCCGCTTTTTGGTTTGGTTTTATTGGTAAGGCCATTTCCTTGGATGTCTCTCTTCCGTGGCCTCTCTGTCGCCTCTGCAGGTCTTCACCAGCCCTCCCCTCCCTGCACATGCCACCTCTCCCAAACCACAGACTAAAATCCCTTGTTTCCCACTTGAAGAGGAAGCATTTCCCCTTCCGCCTGCCGCTTGTATTCCCCCGTGTCAACCAGGAGAGGCCTCCTCCTTGCAGTCTCTCTCCATCCCTTCCCCAGGGAAACGAACACTTGTGGTTTAGGTTATCAGTATTTTAATTTCTAGCAGTATGGAGTCTGATCAGCGGTGATTCATGGTTTCAGACCCCCCCAGTCCATAAGAAGGCTTCCTGCCTGCAACCGCTGTCCTGTATGTTCTCTCTTCTTTTTGCTCAGGGCAATTATTATCTGCCACAAGTTATCAGTAAACAGGAACCAAAGCCATCAGCGTATTGTACCTTAGGAGCCCTGGATGGAGTCGTGGGTAAGAGGATATGACACGAGGACAAGGACCGCAGAGGATGTGGTCTGTTCTCCTGGCAGGATTCCGCTGGGGCAGATATTATCCTCCTGCATTGCTACCAGACTCAAGTCCAAGCAAAAGAGGGGTTGGCTCTCCTTTGCCCGAAAGCACTTCTCATGACACCGGTGAGCAGATGGACAAACTCAGTGAGTGGGGCCCAAGGTCACAAGCCAGTCAGGGATCTACTCACAACTAGGAGGGAGGCAAGTCTTTCTGACTCTTAATCCAGTGCTTTCCCTATACTAAAAAACGTTTCACATCTCAAGTATTATGGCCATGATCCCCAGTAAGGGATAAAGCTGTACCTCTTCCTCCCTCGTGGATCTGTTTCAAATAAGAATTTCAATATTAACAAGGCCACACTGAGGCCTTTGCTCTGTGTGTGTGTGTTTATATGTTGTAAAAAATAAAGATATGAGAACAAACTACGAAGATCTGCCTCTAGATCTTCTCAGAACATTTTGAGAATTTGAAACAATGTTGTAGAATTTTTCAGTCTAGTCTTTGATTCTCTTGTAATTTTTTCAGCTGTTTTTTCTATGAGGAACAGCAAAAAGGGGGAGAGGTTCTTGATCTGAAATGAGAAGGTCCGGTATAGGCACCTTTCGCAGCTTAATAGATATTCTTTTCATGGTTAGATTTTTTTTCCGCCCAAAGAGAAGGGAATAGGGAAAACTGTGCAATATGGTGTATCCTGCCCCTCTGTGGACACTGAGGGAGTTACCGGTGGTGAATCAAGTGCCGGACCTGGTGAAGTTTTCAGGGGCTTGCAAGATAAGCAAGGGATAACAACATCTACATTAACACTAGTTTGAGAAATTAGAGGGTCCTCTATAAGCTGTGTGAAGCAGCTGGCAACAAAACATACATAAATAAAGATCTACCTGCCCAGAGATACAGAATCAAAGCAAACAGAATTGCCCTGTTACTATCTGAAATCTGCGTTGTTGTTGTCTTTAAAGCATTATTTCATACTAACTCAGGGAGGGAAGGTTCTCTTAAGTAAATAGTTTATCTTAGGGTAGGGGAAGGATGGAGTGGGAATCTGGGGTTAGCAGATGCAAACTGCTGCTGCTAAGTCACTTCAGTCATGTCCGACTCTGCGCGACCCCATAGACAGCAGCCCACCAGGCTCCGCCGTCCCTGGGATTCTCTAGGCAAGAATACTGGAGTGGGTTTCCATTTCTGTCTCCAGTGCATGAAAGGGAAAAGTAAAAGTGAAGTCGCTCAGTCAGGTCCGACTCTTAACGACCCCATGGACTGCAGCCTACCAGGCTCCTCCGTCCATGGGATTTTCCAGGCAAGAGTACTGGAGTGGGGTGCCATTGCCTTCTCCGAGATGCAAACTAGGGACATATATGTAGAGAATGGATAAACAACAAGGTCCTACTATACAGCACAGGGAACTATATTCAGTATCCTGTGGTAAACCATAATGGAAAAGAATATAAAAAGAATGTATATAACGGGATCACTTTACTGTACAACGGGGATTAACACAACATTGTAAATCAACTATATTCAATTAAAATAAATAATACATTAATTTAAAAACAGCTTTTCTCTTGCATTATGCCATTTTTTCACTAACCTGTCACTTGAAAAGCAACTTTTCTGACAGAAGTGACCGAGGAGGTTAACTTTTAGTATGGGCCCTGCGTGCTTAGTTGCTCAGTCATGTATGACTCTGCGACCCTATGGGCTGCAGCCCACCAGGTTCCTCTGTCCATGGGGATGCTCCAGGCTAGAATACTGAAGTGGGTTGCCATCTCCTCCCCCAGGGGATCGAACCCACATCTTCTGTGTCTCCTGCATTGCAGGTGGATTCTTTACCCATTGAGCCATCGGAGACGGGGGGCCGTATCCACAGGAGAAGTAACCATTCTGTAAAGTCTCTTGAAATATATTCTAGGAGGGTAGCCTAACACCTGAAATTTGCACAAATAATTTCTTTACTTTGCGGCACTGTTTTCATAATGTGCCAATTAAACAAAAATGTCCTCAGGTGCGATCCCCATTCATATTTCACTGCCGTTATTATACTATTCCGAATAAACTGACAAACTGATAATCTGAGAACAGTAATTAGTTGACACCTGTAGGCTGAGGACGAAAAGAACCCGGGCAGTGGGTTTAAAATACTCTTCCTTTGAGCTCCTAGAGCTTTCAGCAAGAGGCATGAGGGGGAACCTACCACGGAGGCCCGGCGCCCCACATGTGCCACAAGCTGAGCATCCCTGCTCTGGGTTTCCGACCTTTCCTGACTTCATCTTCAGGAAAAAGTCCCTCAGAAGAGAAAAAAGAAAATACTTAGGGTACTGAGCAATCTTTCTCAAAGGAGATCAAGGGTGAAAAGTCAACGGAGTCCTGAGCAACAGGAAGAAAGACAAAAAGTGGTGGAGAGGCAAAAGAGGGAAAAAAAATCCCCTCAGAAAATGGTGCACAGGAAGATAAAACTGCTCTTGCACAATTTAGCCTGAGAAGTACCAGCCCCTGATTCCCCCTGCTTTCCCCAGTGTAATATGGAGACCTATTGTGCCACTAGCTCTGTCTGCTTTGGCAATCCCCTTTTTCCACAGGCTGGTTTTCCGACAAGTGAAATGAAGTGGAAGGAAGAGTTGTGCCCCATGATATAATGCTCATGCTCTCTCTACGCCTCAGTTTACCCACTCTATCAGCTGAACAGGTGTGACTCACACTTTTCATAGGTCAGCCCCGTGCCTGACTCCAGTCCAACAGTACTGAGGTTGGCAGGGAATTCGAATTCCAGTTCTGGATATTGAAAGAAGCATGAACACCCATCAGGGGGCATCAAAGCAGCCCAGTCACTGCTGGCCTTGTTTGGTTACACCACTGGCCGTGTAGATGTTCAGCACGTAGGTGATGGAGTTAGTTTACCAACACTAGGGGCTCTTGAAGGATGGCCCCTGGGCCAGCAGCATCATTGCTGGAAATGCAGAGTCTCAGGTCTCACGTCAGATCAGAAACCGGGGCCCAGAGGTTTATACTTTAACAAGCTCTCGGAGGGGTTCTAATACAGGCTGAGGTTTGAGAACCGGTGGTCTACACTATGAAATAGAGGCAAGCTACCTGCCAAGAACTTCAACCAATGCTTTGATCTTTAAGAGAAAGTTGTAAAGGAAATGCACCTTTATGCAACTTTATTCTTCAATGAATGATTCTCATTCCTAATGAGAGAATCATTTTCATTCCCCGTGCAAACCAGGTGTATTTTAATTACCCAGTCATATCAGATCAAATTGTGGCTAGTCGGGCCAGATTTCTAAAAATAAGAAGAGTTGGGCCTGTTTAGAAGCCGGGAGGGAGACAGAAACTGTATCAGGATGAAGCAGCCTGTAGACACTTTCTTGTGTACTATCGAATGAAAGGGGAGGGGCTTGGAGCAGACGACCAGAATCCCAGCTTTGACACTTCTTAGCTGTATGAATTCAAAACCTTCTACTTTTAGTTCTGTCACTTCAGATAGAGGTAAAAATACATCCCTCTGGGGTTTTTATGTAGATTGCATACAGCAAATTATGCAAATTCTTATTACAGATGCATGTATGTAAATGCTGTGCTCAGTCACTACAGTTGTGTCCGATTCTTTGCAACCCCGTGGACTATAGCCCACCAGGCTCCTCTGTTCATGGGATTTGCCAGGCAAGAATTCTGGAGTGAGTTGCCATCCCCTTCTCCAGGGGATCTTCCTGACCCAAGGATCGAACCCGAGTCTCCTGAGTCTCCTGCATTGAAGGTGGGTTCTTTTACCTCATTGGGGAAACCCATATGTAAATCACTCAGCCGTTTGGATATTTTAAATGTCAAATAATTCTCTGGTAATTTTATTCTTTCTCAATTTTTATACTCGTGCTCTGGAATTACATTTTAAAACTTCAATCTAACCAGTTCTCATATTCTCTTAAGAATTTCTTTCGTTAAGTTGCTTCTCTAAAAAGGCTTAATTTGTTTGACATAGTGATCTTTTACTGTATTTCACTGTGAATTTGTGGCAACACTTTTCTCCTATAATGATTCGACATGTTTTATGTTTGTCCAAATCGTCTAGATTAAAAACACATTGCAGTTTGCTAATAAGTATTGGGATACTTAAATTGAGCAGACAAAATGCCTTCTCAAATGAGCATCTAGTAAGCTTATGAGAGTAAAGATGATTAAACTCTAGAAATGATTTGATCTTTGCCAAATCTTGCATAGAAAATTTACAATTACATAGGAAATTGTCTTTCTTATTTAGAATCAGACTTGATTTTAAAAATCACTACCAACTTTGTCAACATTAAAATAGAAGCAATAAAGATGTGAAATTTCACACAGGGGATCTACAATATTTGGATAATTATAAGCATATGGCTACTTTACATGAGATTTCTGTTAAAAGTGTATTTACTAGGGCTCTGGGGAAACAGAGGTTCTCAAATTCAGGGTTTATTTCCATGTGTTGAGAATGTCATGTTTACTATCGATGTATCATAATCTATTCTTGCTTCAGAACTCTAAGCAGAATTAGCTCAATGATCACAGTATCTGTTGTTTACTGCTCTCTTGTCTGTTTGTTAATATCCCAGGCTTTACTTGTAAAAGAAATGGCAAAGAACAATTAGCTTGGTGAATGTTTTCTCAATCATTATAGAAACAATTCCATATATTTTTTTAGAATTTAGGGCAGGAGCCTATACTGACTAGTTTCAGTAGATTGTAGTCAAATAGAAAGGATTGGTGGAACAACAATTTAATTTCATGTTCTTTTTGAAGATACTTCAATGTATCCATTCCTAGGAATCACTAAAAACAAAGACAAATTTGTTGTCTACTCATTTAGAATTAATTAAATGCACACTTTAAATGTGAAAAATGGTTGAAACTTTATTTGGAGATCGGTAAATATGAGATTTAAGAGTTTGAAATGTCACCGTAAGCCCTACTTTTCCTTGAAAAGCTTTCCCCCTATGACTTTGCTTCTCAAATGCTAAGATGATGAAATGCCACAGCTACAACTTATCATGAATTGGTCTTTAAGAACAGAGTGAGAAAGCAGAGTAGTGGTTGCCAGAGGCTGGGGGAGGCAGGAGGGGGGAGTTAGTGTTTAATGATACAATGTTTCAATTTAAGAAGATGAAAAAGTTCTGGAGCTGGATAATCATAGCAGTTGCAAAACAACATGAATGTATCTAATGCCACTGAATTGTACACTTAAAAATGGCTAAAATGGTCCCTTTTAAACTGTAGTTTACCACAATAAAAAAAAATACAAGGATTTAATAAAAACAATTCAAGAAATGTCCATTTGTAAAACAATATGCTTAAGGACAGACATTTCTAGACAGCTTTGTAGACAATTTTGGCTTTTATCACCTTTACACAGAACCTATCAATGTGCATAACCAGGAGTGGATTTATGCCTATCTACACAAATGTCAGTGGAAAATTGCATTAGTCTTTTGGGGCTTCCCAGGTGGCACTAGTGGTAAAGAACCCGCCTGCCAATGCAGGAGACATAACAGATTCGGGATGGATCCCTGGGTTGGGAAGGGCATGGCAAGCCACTCCAGTATTCTTGCCTGGAGAATTCCATGGACAGAAGAGCCTGGCGGGCTACAGTCCATGGGGTTGCAAAAGAGTCAGACATGACTCAGCAACTAAACAACATTAGTCCTTTTAGGATTAAAATCCATCCCTTCTTCACCTCTGCACATATATGGCAACTGTGCTAAATTCCTTTTCTTCATATGATAATTTTTTCCCTTAAATAAGACTATTCCACTTTGCCTTCAGTTATTTCCACTCCTGCCTCCTTTAGACTTTCGGTCACCGCCCCCTTCACCCTGCACTCTTGCTACTCAGCTCAGCGCCCAGCTGTCACCTGTCCCCACTCCTGGGTCCCGAGTCTCTCTTTACACCCCCAGCCCCCACCTCCTCTTTCTCCCTGCCTGTGTCTCACTCTTGTTCATTTCATCACTGTTTCTAGTCTCCTTTAACCAGCTGCTATTGGGAACTGCAGCCCATTTAAAAACTTTCCCTTCACATTGATCCTAATTAAAGCACCAAATGAATTGAACCGTATATTTTCCTCTTTAAGAAAAACCGAAAAAACCTACCCCTTGAGACTAATCTGTCTACTTTCCCATTTATTTACACGTATGTCCCTTAAGAGGTTTCTTTTCCCACAGTGGTTCTGAAAGGGTGGAGGGGGGGACCCTATCTCCTCCATGAGGATTTTATTATTTGATATTTGTTTAAACAGAGCGTCAAGTAAACATGGATTGCTTGTGAAGTACATTTTTACAATTGGGTGGAACCAATATGACAATTTCCTCGTTGCATTTTTTTTTCAAGGTTCAAATGGCTGTTGAGGATTTTCTGACCCTTTGTTAGAAGTCAGTTCATATTTTAGCAACATTAGACAATGCCCGACTTGCCAAGAATATCAATGTAGAAGTGTAACACAGTAATACCTGAAATTATGATTTTCATTGCTAAAGGTCTCTTTCATAAGCATCTTCGATTCTCCTGGCATTCAAGCCTCCTACTGCAGGCTAGCCCTAACCTCATCTCCCATTACTGCTGGCAGTTCCATTGACAGCTGGTGTCCTGGAGCCGTTGACCCCGCCTGTGTATCCTCACGACTGACTTCCTGCACAGGCGTGAGCCTCACCTGGAAGGCTGGCCTGTCTGCATCCTCTCTACATCTGCACTTAGCAGTAACAGTTACAGTTCCACGGTGCTCGCTTCCACCCAGCACCGATGTGGCCGATGTGGACTGTGGGGGTGTGGATGTGAAGGGCGAAGAAAGAAACGTCCTTGGATGATTTTATCAGCTTCCCTGCCTTCCATGTTCCCTGACCACCAACATATACACTCACACCTCTTCTGAGAATAAGAAACATTGGTTGGGGTTCATCTTATAGAGGTAATAATGTTCTAGGACTATATGTATATCACAGATCTTTTCCAAAAAACCACAAGGACGATAGTTGGAGTCTTTGAGAAACGCCCAAGCACCATGACAAGGAGAAACAGAAAGTCAGATTCGAGGAAGACCTAAGAGGTCACTTATTTTAATGGGGCCCAAATAGGAGCTGGCTTCCCAGGTGGTGCTAGGGGTAAAAAACCCACTTGCCAATGCAAGAGACATAAGAGACACAGGTTCCATCCCTGTGTTGGGAAGATCCCCTGGAGGAGGGCATGGCAACCCACTCCAGTATTCTTGCATGGAGAACTCCAAGGACAGAGGAGCCTGGCAGGCTATGGTCCATAGGGTCGCAAAGGGTCGGACAGATGGAAGCGACTTAGCATGCATGCAAACAGGTGGTGTATAATAATGATACAGGTTGCCCAGGCACAGATCCTGGCTCTCCTATTGCAGGTCTACAGCCTTAGCATGTAGACCTTAGCAAAACCTCTCCTGGGCTATGACAGCTGTGACATGGGGGGCCAACATAGCATCTCACCGGCAGATCTGCAGTGAGGCATCAATGAATTGTGCATGTGAAACACTTGGAACAGAGATCAGCACATAGAAACATCTTAACTGTTTACAATATTATTATTTTACAGACTAGAAAAAGAGGCTGAGGTGTATCCTGAACAGGGTCTCATGGTTGGTGGCAGAACTGGAACAAGAGCTGGGTTGCAAACTCAGGTCCTCCTAACTCCCATTCAACCAGGTAAGAGAAAGAGGGCTGCCCCTTCGTCAAGTTCAACATGATTTGAAAGGCTGATTTTTTTAGATCAGAAAGAGGACTGATCGGAGTGTAGAGAGCCTTATTAATGCCTTCTAATCACTTTCCAGGCATGCTGGATTAAAAACAAATGGGATTTTAATATTGTGACCCAATTCCAAATGCCCTAGATTACAATGTTTTACAAACTGTGGGTTGTAACACATTAGTGGGTTATCACATCAGAGTAATGAGTCATGGCCTGCAGCTTTTTTTCACTGAAAGAACAGAATGGAATGGGATAGAACAAAATAGAATAAGATAGGAAATACCAGCATGTCTTATGCCTAGTACAAATATTCACTTGGAAAACTTTTGTTCAAAGGGTGTGTGTGTGTGTGTGTGCGCGCGCGCGCACGCACACACGCGCGCATGCGTGTGTGTTGTGGGTTGCCCCTGTAAAAATTTGGGGGAGCTGTGCTGGGTCTTTGTTGCTATGCAAGGGCTTTACCTAGTTGCCGTGGGTGGTGGACAACAAGGTGGGGGTGCTACTTTCCGTCATGGTGCTTGGACTTCTCATTGAAGTGGCTTCTCTCGTGGAGCGTGTGCAGCATACAGGCCCAGAAGTTTTGGCTCGAGGGCCTTAGAGTCCACAGGCTTCAGGAGTTGTGGCCCATGGGCTTAGTTGCTCCACAGCATGTGAATCTTCCTGGACAAGGGATCGAACCCATGCCCCCGGCACTGGCAGGCAGATCCTTATCTACTGCCCCACCAGGGAAGTCCAACATTCTTAAAAGTACTTTTTTTGGGAAGGATTCCATAATACTTTTTAGCAAGGCGTACAGCTATTCCTTTGGAATAAATGCCCTTAACTACTAATTTATTTGCCTGAGTGCTCACCTACTTCAACAGTGTCATTCATTCCAGGCAAAAGAACAGGAGAACAGAGGAGTCACGTATTGGAGGGGAGAGGGGGCAGTTTCCAGGGAAGGGGAGGGGCTGCTCACAGTGGCCATTCTCCAGAAAACCATCTGGGACCAGCCCTGACCATAGCCTCCAAGTTTCCAGCAAGATGGGTTGCATTGGCCATGTGATTAATGGCTGAAAAAAAACATTAGAGGCCATCAGTTCGAATGCAAGGAGGATTAAAAGCTGGAGTCAGTGTCTCCCAGGACAGAGCTCACCCAAGGAAGCCCATTAAACAAGCAGATGTTTCCTTAAAGGTTGTCTGCAAAATGTGCAAACTGACAAAATGTTTACAGAATCCCTAGGACTCCACCAGCTAGGCTTACCTTTTAACAAATTGTTCCAGTGACTCTACAATTAGCACAGTCCTGGGGTTATCTTTCTTACGTGGCTGCAGATGAAAGCAAACCAATAACTGAGGCCAATTAATTCAAGCTGCCATTCTCCCCCCCCCACCCCAACACACACACAAACTGGAAGAGATCTTCACAGCAACTGTTCAAAGTGATTATTTCATTCGAGACTCTTTTATAAAGCTCAAATACATAGGCAGCAAACTTAACCTGGTTGTTGCTGGCTCTTTGCCTGCATGCGTGTATGCTAAGTGCTTGCTTAGCCGCTTAGTCATGTCCAACCCTTTGTGACCCCATGGACTGTAACCTACCAGGCTCCTCTGTCCATGGGATTCTCCAGGCAAGAACACTGGAGTAGGTTGCCATGCCCTCCTCCAGGGGATCTTCCCGACCCAGGGATCAAACCCACGTCTCTTACATCTCCTGCATTGGCAGGCAGGTTCTTTACCATTAGCACCACCTGGGAAACCCAGCTCTCTCTCTGGCTCCCATCAAATCTCTGTTTCTGAAATTCATTCATTTAGAAAAACTCAATCCATGCCGGATATCTTCCGGGGGTACTAACATGCTTTAGACCCAGATAGTCAAATATCTCTAAGGAAATTAATGAAGAAACCCACAAGAAATCCCTAGCAGAGAGCCTGAGGGACGGTCGCCTGATGGAAGGGCCAACCATCTGGGTGCCTGCAAACCTCGCTGTTCTTGTGGGAGCATCCTTTCTTTAATAATTCACCTTAAAACATCAGAAACCTGCATCTCAGATTAATGCTGAGAAAACCAGCATTTTCCTGCTCCCAATATTTCTGGGGAATCGTGGATGAGTAGGTTTCCCCAGTTCCCTCTTGTTCCAGAATCCTCTTCAGGTGGAATACTCACTTGCTCTATCCCTCTCTGTCTTCTCGCCATCAATGTGACTGATGTCTTCACATGTCTTTGATGTGATTATCATCCCTTGATCCCTGCCTCCCCACAGCACTCAGGACGCCACGTATGCTAGGCATGCTACACTGAAGGTGTAGCGAAGTTACACGGTCGCAAGGCCCAGAAGGTGACTGATCAAGTAATTTTAGAGGTCTTTGTCCTCGGACGGTCCCCGCTGGAGCCCACCTCTGAAACCTTTTCACTGGTCCTCTCTCTTCTCCATCCTCCCAGCTTCTTCCCTGTTTCCTCACCACCACCACCACCACCCCTTTCTCCTGTAGATTGTCCTGGGAATTTCAAAATCCCACTTCTTTATTATATAAATTAGATCAACTCCTGTCTCCTCCCTCACTGGTGCTCAAAAGAAACAAGGCCCATGAAAATGCCTTGCAGAGTCAGCCATGAGAGCCTGCCTCCACCCAATACATATCACAGCCTGCAAACACATTGCAATTTACTGCTTCATTTTCTTTTGTTTTCTAGCTTTATGTTTTGAATCGGGCCAAATTCTTGGGGAAGGCATCCTTACCTTGGCCTGAAATATGTAATCTTTAAAGGCAGAAGTGGTACCCATTTTGTAAAAAATGTGTTTCTAATATTTAATAGCATTTTCCCTCTTCTATTATAGATATTCCAAAACCTTTCTTGACTCAGAAACTGATTTTTAAAACTGGTGACAGTCTTCCTGACCCAGGAGTCAAACCAGGGTCTCCTGCATTACAGGCAGATCCTTTACCAACTGAGCTATCAGGGTAGCCCTGTAAATCTGAAGTGGATCTCTTTTTTACTAAGTTTTAATATTTTTACTATTTCACTGTTTCTGGCATGACCTGCCTGATGTCCCAATAAAGTCTCATCTCTTTTTAATATTCAAGTAATCATTTGCTGTTAACAGAGCCCCAATTTCTCTTGTTCTCTCTCCTTACCTCCTTGCCACCTCCAGTTGAATGGTTTGAGAACCTCAGAGACTTAACTGGGTCCAAAGGAGCCAGCCTTTCCCTCTTTCTCCAAAATTTAGCTCTTAAACGTCTGGGTTCTCTGGCTAAAGCTTTGATGTTTGTGCTCCAGCTCTGTTCTCAACTCTGCCTTTCCAACAAGATGTCAAAGTCAAGAGTGACTCTGAGACTCAAATATACGCTGACCCTCCCTCTCTCCTTCCTGTGCCTTCTCTTCAAGGATCGTTGGGATCCTTTCTGTCATGGACTTTAGTTGAGACCACCTCAATCCATCAGAAAGATTCTAATCAGAAAGGAAGGGCTCTGAAGTCTTGATTTCTTCTCCTCCTACTGTAACTGTTGCATATTTCCCATCCTGCTCCCAAATCGCCAGATCTACAAAGGAGCATTGGGAAAAGCATCCCTGCTTGGCCACAAAAAATCTGATTACACTTGCCCCTCTGCCCAAGGCCCGTGAGCACTCACATATTTGAGGACTGTCCATGTGACTCTCCCCCCCAAAATAAGATATGCTCCAAAGTGACAGACTCAAGAAGTAATAAACAAGTTCTCTTGCTGGACAAACCAGTCACAAGAAAAGTTTAAGTTAAATTCCCTCTCATCACACTATGTTTTAAAAAACCATGTATTTGTAAATAGGTCTCCCCATTAAAGTCTTTATTGTTGTTCTTCCTATAGGGCCGGCTATAGGTCACATGAGGGTTTTGGGGAGAAATTCCTAATGAAAGTAATTTGAGGTTCAAATACCACTGTGAGATATAATGCATGTATCTGATACTTAATAAAGCTCTGTAAATGTTGTAAATTGCCTTCCCAATCCATTCCTTTAGTCACAGTTAACATCTTTGGAATTTTGGTGATCATATGCTGAATTTCATTATGTTTAAACCCTAGTTCAAATGATAAACCTAAAAGAAAGTAGAGTTGGTATGAATCACAAATAAAAATAGTTATTTTGGTGATATGCCAGAGGACACATTGATTCTTTCAAAATTTAAAATAAGGACATTAAAATCTGGAGATGGCTATCCTAATGCCCTTAAGGAATCAGAGCTTCCTGCTTCTGGGGTAACTTGAATTTTAAACCCCTCTCTTGAGGATAAGCTACTCACAGTCTGATGACTATCATGGAGATCACTGAAAGCAGCTATCATAATTACAAGATAAAGTAACCGCGCCCACAGGAGGACTGGTCAGATTATCTGCATGGGCCCTCCACCAGGTGCTAAGTCATTTCAGTCATGTCCAACTCTGTGTGACTTCATGGACTGTAGCCCACCAGGCTCCTCTGTCCATGGGATTCTCCAGACAAGAATTCTGGAGTGGGTTGCCATGCCCTCCTCCAGGGGATCTTCCCGACCCAGGGATCGAACCCATGTCTCTTACATCTCCTGCATTGGCAGGTGGGTTCTTTACCACTAGCGCCACCTGGAAAGCCCCCCTACACCACACAGACGGGCAATAAAATTTTCAAAGTGCTTTCTGAGCCTCTGCTCCCAAGCACGCTCACCCCAGACATAGGGAGAGGTGTAGGACTGAGGTTGGGCCAGCCATGGTACTTGGACACCCCCAACCCCGACCTCTGTTTTTGGTCTGGTGTTGAAGAAAGTTGGGTGCTGAGCCAATCAGCATCTACACCCAGATTTCTCTAAGGGGAGTTAGGAAGGATGACCGCTTTACACGACACAGGCAAAGCTGAAAAGATGTCAGCAAAGAACTGCCAGCAACTTTGGTTCTAGACCTCCACAGAAAACTAGCTCTCTGGAGGAGAGAATGGGGCCCACATCTCAGAGAGGTGAAGGTGAGAGGAGAGTCTTGAGGGAAGGAGTCTCTAGAGCCACCATCTGTAGTTCACCCCCGCCCTCTTCAGCTAAAGCTGGTTTCAGTCAGGTGTCTGTCACTTGCAATCAAAAGAGTTTTGAGGAACGCGAAAGTTGCTTCAGCGACTGAGGTTCCCAGGTGCAAGCCCAAGGCTAGCACGGTCAGGTGTTCTTTCGCTTCTATGAGTCACAGCAAGAGTGCGTTCTGACGGATCTTAACTGCCGTGTAAGCTCGCTCAGGCTGGGTTTCTGACACTTGTATTCGACTTTTCTGGATTCATTTTCTCTTTCCTCGATTTCTCCATGAGTCGGTGGCCCTCAGGAGAAACACTGTTTCCGCTCCTCCTCTAGAGACGTACGACCCATTTCGTTCTATGAATATGATCAAAAAGAGAAAAAGAAACACCTCTCAGGTCAAAAGGAAAGACAGGAGTGTCAGCTGCATGTGGACAGGAGGAGTCTGCCAGAGGTTCCTCCTCAGGGAGGGACTTGTCCTACACAAGAGCATCGGCTGGTTAGTTTTGAGAGCTTGTTGTTGTTTAATAACTAAGTCATGTCTGACTCTTTATGATCCATGGACTGCAGCACACCAGGCCTCCCTGTCCTTCACCATCTCCCAGAGTCTGCTCAAACTCATGTCCATTGAGTCGGTGATGCCATCCAACCATCTCATCCTCTGTCATCCCCTTCTGCTCCCGCCTTCAGTCTTTCCCAGCATCAGGGTCTTTTACAATGAGTCAGCTCTTCACATCAGGGGGCCACAGTATTGGAGCTTCAGCTTCAGCATCAGTCCTTCCAATGAGTATTCAGGGTTGATTTCCTTTTGGATGGACTGGTTGGATCTCCTTGCAGTCCAAGGGGCTCTCAAGGGTCTTCTCCAACACCACAGTTCGCAAGTATCAATTCTTCAGTGCTCAGCCAGCTTTCATATCTGTGCATGACTGCTGGAAAAACCATAGCTTTGACTAAACAGACCTTTGTCTGCAGAGTGACGACTGCTTTTTAATATGCTATCTGGGTTTGTCGTAGTTTTTCTTGCAAGGAGAGCTTATAGGGCCCCAATTTCTGCAGACCTTGTCATGGATGCCTGTACACTAGCATGCCTGCTACCTGGATGCCATGTAATGAATGTGTGCAGAATGAACGCGAGCACCATTAGGCAGAGAAGGATGGAAGGATAAAGGCGGCTTTCACCCTCCAGACTGCGTTGTTCTCTTCCTCTCTTCCAGGAGCACTGTTTGCATTCCAGTCCTCACCCTACTGCACAGTACTTCCCTTTTGTATTTATTTATCCCCCATAAGACAATGAAGAGCCCAGGGGCACCTATGGAACACAGTGGAAAGTAGTGTTTCAAGAGCAATTAATTGAATGGTGGGTGAATGAATAGAGAGTCTGAGTTACGGATTTTCTAAATGTATTTTTTATTGTTTTCTAAACCATAACAGCTACCAGTGTTTCCAAGTGAAGGCCCTGATGAGACCAACTTTTATGGCCCTGTTGAGACTCATTTATAAATTCAGTCTGTTGACACACAATGAAAAGTTGTGGACCAAAAGCTTGGATCACACACCCCAGCAATCTTTGCAGTGTTCGTTTGCTTAACAAGTGCCTTCTCTTTAAACCTACTGTGGGTCAGGTAGACCCCAACAGAGGAGTCCTGATGGCTTCTGGTGATCCCTGTGGGGACTCACCTGGAGAGAGAGGCTCTGGGGACAGTGCTGGATGCTAGTGGCCTGGCGGAATGCTGGCTCTTCAGAGCGAGGGAAAGGGTGAATCTTTCGAGATGAATGAAGAGGCAGATCTCAGAAGTGCTTCTTCTTGAAATTATTTCAAAGCCTTCCTCAACTTCCATAGTAAGCCTCATGCTTCTCATGCCCAGAATCACTATTTGTCCTCATGCCTGGAATTATCAGTGCCTTCTTGTTGTTGTTAAGTCCCTAAGTCGTGTGTGACTCTTTGTGACCCCATGGACTGTAGCCCCCCAGGCTCCTCTCTCCATGGGATTCTCCAGGCAAGAGCACTAGAGCGGGTTGCCATTTCCCTCTCGGGGGGCGGGGATCTTCCTGACCCAGAGAAAATTAATGCCCCCAAGAGAGGAACCGTCTTGATACACTTTGATAGTCCTGTTCTTGTTTGAGATGGGAAGAGTCCAGCACCGCTGCCCTGGAAACGTGGCCTGGTAGCCCAGCATCATCCTGGGGGTTTGCTGGCCGGGAGGTCAAACCAGCCTCCTGTTGCATGGTTAATTAATATGGAATGTCACTCTCCTCCCCTGCGCTAGAGAGAACAATGCCCCACGGACCCACACTCAGCATGTCCCTCATATACCGGCTGAGACGAGGCTAAGGAGAATGTGTAGCGTAGATGCATTGGGTGTTGGGTATAAAGCGATTAAAGAGGCAAGAGCTGAGGGGTTGGGGAGGAAAGAACCACAGAGAGGCAAAGCCTGTGCTCCGGCCTCCATGTGTCTGCACGATGGGGAATCCAGTGCCCAGCCTGCTGCTGCTAAGTCGCTTCACTCGTGTCCGACGCTGTGCGACCCCATAGACGGCAGCCCACCAGGCTCCTCCGTCCCTGGGATTCTCCAGGCAAGAATACTGGAGTGGGTTGCCATTTCCTTCTCCAGTGCCCAGTATGACTTCCTCCCAATCAGCAGTGATCCGACCCATCAAAAGGTACCTAAAATCCTCCCACCTTCTCCTCAGAGTGGCCCAGCCAGCAGCAAATGCAGCAGGTAGGCTTGGCCCAGAGGGGTCCCTTAGAATGGGCCTCCATTCTGGCAGTGGGCATCTCCATGGCAACCACCAGAGGATGGATCCTGCCTGTCCAGTTGTTCTGAAAATCGTGAGAGCGGGGCTCTAACGGTCCACGGGATGAGGAAGTCATTTTTCTGATCATGTAGCTTCTGGAATGCTTAGAAAAATGAAAGAATGGCGTGCCTCTACAGGTATTTTTCACCGAAGATGGATTTTTATGAAATTTGAATGGGGCACAGGCTGAAGTCGTCTATGATCAGAGCCTAGAGAATTCTGGATTGTTAGAAACAAAACAAGACAATAGTCAACCTGATATCCTTTTCTGGAAATGAAATTAATGATGATAATATCATTGCGTTTTGAGTGAAAATATAAGTTCTTTTAATACATTAGTCATACATTGAATGTGCCAAGCATGGGATGTACAGCAGTGGACATTTATTTGTGAAACTTACATGCTAGTCAGGGGAGGCAGACAATAACCAAGTACATAAGGAAAGGCCGTTTCAAATAGTGATAAGCGTAACGTAAACAATAAAATGAGGTAGTGTGATAAAGGCGTTCAGGAATGGCCATTTTTGATGGGGTGGTCAGAAATGAGCTCTTTGTGGAGAGGACATTTTCTCTGAGGCCTAAATGACGAAAAGAAACTCGCCTCACAAATCTGATGGGAGAGCCCTCTGGGCCAAGGAAACAGCACATGCAAAGGCCCCGAGGCGGGAAGAAGTTTGGCACGTCTGGGAAGCAGAAAGACAGACTCCTTCTAGCTGCTCATGACAGATTGTTGTTTGATTGTTGTTCTCATTTTGCAGATGAGAAAAAGCTAGAGAGGTAAGTAGCCCCAGACCCTGTAGCTCAAGAGATGGAGCTGGGACCCCCGTCAGGCTTCCCCCCAGGAGACCAGCCCTCTTGAGGGTGGTCATGCTCTTCTTCAGGAGAGATGGCCAGGGGCACAAAGTCCGTGGATGGCAGTGATGTCCCAGTTCCCCAGCTTCCCATGTGCCTGGTGACCTTGCTGCTCTTTTGTGAAATGTTCACCTTCTCTTCTCCTTGAGGCTCCTTTCCTATGGCTCTCCTCTCTCCCAACTCAGGGGCAGCTCCAGGAAACTGAGAAGGGATCCTGCATTCATTTTGCAAAACCATTGAGATGAATGGGCTGAGAGGTGCAGAACGATGTGTGAGACAGCAGAGGAAATCGCATCCCTTTCAGGGAAAGAAACTTTAGGGTGAGAGGAGGACTTTAGTCCATGCTTCTGCCTCAGAGCAGGGGGGAAACTCAAACAGCTTCAGGCAGATAAAGACCCAGTCCTATTGTAAGGAGTGGGGGCTAAATATCTCTTCACAGATGGACTTGCTGATTGTATAGGGGAGAATGTATAAGTGCAAAAAAGTGACTGACAAATAAATACACCCAACTAAATTTCAAGTAGAAATACAGCAAAGCCAACCCTGTGTTCAAGTGTATTGGGTGAAATGGAAAATACCCTCCCCTGCACACTTTTAACTTACCCTCTGGGTTTTCCCCTGAGCTTGGGGCATCCCTTGGAATAGTAATCAGTTCAGTCACTCAGTCATGTCCGACTCTTTGTGACCCCATGGACTGCAACACGCCAGGCTTGCCTGTCCATCACCAACTCCTAGAGCTCTCTCAAATTCATGTCCATCGAGTTGGTGACGCCATCCAACCATCTCATCCTCTGTCGTCCCCTTCTGCTCCCACCTTCAATCTTTCCCATCATCACAGCCTTTTCCAGTGAGTCGGCTCTTTCCATCAGGTGGCCAAAGTATTGGAGTTTCAGCTTCAGCATCAGTCCTTCCAATGAATATTCAGGACTGATTTCCTCTAGGATTGACTTTATTGTAATTGTAATAGTAGCAGCTAACTTCACTGAGGGCTTATGATATGTCAGACTCTGGCCCCAAATACTTCATGATAAATTTTGAAGCAGGTCCAGTCATTGTCATTCTACATACTTTAACGAGTAAAGTCTTACTTAGCTCTTACTATGTGTCAGGTACCATTGTAGTCCTTTCCACATATTAATTCACTTAATCCTCATTGTGATCTTATGTGCTAGGTATTATTAACTCCATTTTATGGATGTGAAAACTGAGGCTAAAGGCAATTAGAATGAGGTTAAGAAACTTGCCTGGGCATAGACCTAGTAACTGAGAGAAGCAGATTCAAGTTCAGGCTGCCTTTAGAGACTTCATCCTGAGTCTATTTATAGCTGTTAAGGGAAGTTTTTCATTTTAAGAGACTGATAGGGTGGGAGGGCGGATTCTCACCCACCATCCCGTGGCCTGCAGCCGCCTGCCACCAGCTCCACCTGGCAGAGCGTAGTAGGAGCCTGACCCCAACCCTACCTCCCCCCAGGGCAGGAAAACATTTCTTGCCTAAAGGTTCTCCCAGGAAGGGAGGCTCCCAGCCCTGCCCACACCTCTCCACACCTCTCAAATTCACCTGTGCACCTTCAAATGAGATTTTTTCACATCTGATCTTCCCAAACCCCTGTCACAGTCTCCCTCCTCAACCCAGCTTCCCCAGAGCTGCCAGAGACTTCCTCCTGGAACCCTCCAACCCCCGCCTCCCCGCCCCCTACCGCCATGAAAGGCTCCCCTGACTCAGTAGAGCGAGACCACACTCCTCCTCGGAGCCCCTGCAGGGCCCACCCAGGTCTGGCCCCCACTCGCCTCTGCAGGCCTGTCCTCCCCCTCCCCGGGGGCCTCGGGTCCTCTTGTGCCCAAGTCCTTCGTTCCCTTTTGTACTTCTGCCATTCCTTTTCTTACATCTAGCGTGTGTGTGCGTGCGTGTGTGTGTGTGTGTGTGTGTGTTAGTTGCTTAGTCATGTCCGACTTTTTGCAACCCCATAGACCGCAGCCCACCAGGCCCCTCTGTCCATGGGATTCTCCAGGCAAGAACACTGGAGTGGGTCACCATTTCCTTCTCCAAAAGGAAGCATAGAAAGAAAGAAAGTGAAGTCACTCAGTCGTGTCCAACTCTTTGCGACCCCATGGACTGTAGCCTACCAGGCTCCCCCATCCATGGAATTTTCCAGGCAAGAGTACTGGAGTGGGTTGCCATTTCCTTCTCCAACATCTGGCATGCTCAACCCCAATCTCTTTTCTCCGTTCTGTAATGTTTACTCAAGAGTAAATGATAAGGAATTCCCGGGTGGTTCAATGGTTAGGGCTCCACACTTTCACTGCCCAGGGCCTGCATTCAGTCCCTGGTTGGGGAACTAAGATCCCACAAGCCGGGTGGGGTGGCCTATACCTGTGTGCATATGTATGGCAGTGGTGGTGGTTTGGTTGCTAAGTTGTGTCCAACTCTTGCAGCCCCATGGACGGTAGCCCTTCTGGCTGCTCTGTCCATGGGATTTCTCAGACAAGAATACTGGAGTGGGTTGATATATATGGGTGTATATATATACACCAGCGAAGCCCATATGTATGGGCTTCCCCGGTGACTCAGCAGTAAAGAATCCGCCTGCAATGCAGGAGATGTGGGTTTGATCCCTGAGTCAGGAAGATGCCCTGGAGGAAGGCATGGCAACCCACTCCAGTATTCTTGCCTGGAGAATCCCATGGGCAGAAGAGCCTGGCTGTCTGCAGTCCATGGGGTTGCAAAGAGTTGGACATGACTGAAATGACTGAACATGTGTGTGTGTGTGTGTGTATATATATATATACACAATGATAAATGATAAAGGCATTTCCTAGGCACAAGGCACCGCTTTTTAGGGGTTTTTAAGTATTTATTTTATTTCTTATTTATTTGTATGGTTGCACCACATCTTAGCATGCGGGATCTAGTTCCCTGACTAGGGATCAAACCCTGGTCCCCTGCATTGGGGTGTCTTAGCCACTAGACCACCTGGCAAGTCCACTAAGCATCATTCTGACTTTTATCATCTTAATTCTCACCTACAGGATGTATATGATTATCATCCCCATTTTTCAGATAACATTCCCAACAGTAGGTGGCAGAGCCTGGATTCGAGCTTGCTCTAAGACGCCAGTGTCGTAGCTCCTAACCGCCATGTCACTCAGTCCCCGGGGCTGCTTCCAGCACGAAGTGCTCTGAGGTTCTCCTCTGTGATGACGTACCCAGCACCCCTGCAGAGTTAATACATTTCTTCCACTTCTCTTATATGCACATCTAGGAAAGCGTTGTCCTGAGGGCACTCTCTCCCTCAGTAACTGCTGCTCTCTTTGACCCCAAAGCTTAACTGGAACTTAATGATCATTCAATGATGCTAGCTGAGCTCATTGGTCAAATGAAGACACAGGACTCCGGAAGGCTGGGCCCATTGCCAGTCACACTGCCGGTGCCAAGTTGCACTCAGGCTCAGGTTTCTGATTCTTGGTGGTGGCTCCTCCTTGCTGGGTCACTGCCTCACCTGCCCAGACCTCTCTGCAGATGTGCATATGGGAGAAACGGAGCTACATTCGGACACTTCTTGTCTCTGAGGCATAGAATGTGGCCATGAGAATTTTTTTATTAATTCTCAAAAAATTCTCCTTTCTTCCAAAAGTATCCATCATCTGTCACTGGTGTAATGAGGGGCACCTGCAATTCTATTTAAAACATCTCCACCTTAATGTCTTTCTCTATATAAAGGCAAATACCCTACAGGAAAGGGTAACAGACTAAGATCTTCTAAGCTGGTCACAGGGTGAATTTGGTGCTGGACGCAGCTGCCTAATGACCAGGGCACAGAGCAGAGACAATGGTCCCATTTCATGGGGGCAAGGGAAGGAGTGGCTCCTAACAGGAAGGAACACCCGGAAGGGAGAAAAACAGGTTGACTTGAGAAATGATAACCAAAGCGAGGATTCCAGAAGCACCCACTGTCCGTGGACGAGACTCCACAGTGGCTTAGAAGAGATTGGCGGATTGATAAACTCACCAGCTTCAGCCATTGGAAGTATCTGGGGTTTCAAAAGACAAATACTTTATAATAGGTATGTAGACAGTTATAATTGTGCACTGCACTCTGGTCCCTGCTTCCCTAAAATAGAAGGTGCCTTGGTACATTTCCCCAGAATTGCTCCAAGACCCCTTCTGTGTCTCCAGCTCCTCTGATCCTTGCCCCCCTGCCTTGCTGATATCACAACATCTCTTTTGGACTCCACACCTTGGTTCCTGCTCCAGAACCCTGGCTCTTGGATCTGCTACCCCAGCTTCCCCTCCTCCCTCCTCAGGGATGTAATTCTGAGTCTCTTTTCTCCAACTGGACACGTCCCAGTTTCGACACTGGCTCAACTTTACAAGATCTGCTCAAGCCAGTCTGGCCCCGGCTCCCATCACTCACCCCTGGGCAAAGTGGGATCACGTCCTGATGGGTGACAACCATGAATCTTGAAATGGACTTGACCAACCCTCTAAAAGAGAAGGCGGTAATCTAGACGGGCAACATGGTGCCACCCGGTGACTCAGAGCAGCCTCAAGATTCTTTCAAGATCACAGGTCCTATCGCATAAATAACTATAAATAATTTGGCTGCTTTATGTTGACTCTGGTTGAATATAGGGGAACCTGAAATGATTGATTGTAGTGATTTTATTTACACGCATGTATACATGCTCCCACATACACGCACACACAGGCATTTTGAGATTCTCATGGCAATCTCAAATAATATGCTTTTAAATATGTGTGGGCCCTCATCTGGATGCTTGTCTTCTGATTTAGCCTTTGACAGCCGAGTGCAGGGAGAGACACCCACAGAGAATGCAGGGTTGTTGCTCCCAGGTGGGGAGGCAATGAGCTGCTGTGGGTTCCCTGTTTTGACTCCCAGCACTGAGCTTCTGTCCTCTCTGTCTTGTAGCAGCTGGGAATTGGGCAGCGGGGAATAAAATTCCTCTGTTGGTCTTCCTCGACAGGAACATCGGAGACTGATCTTGGCTTAGAATTACTGGAGGATATATTAAAAATCCCATCACCCAGGCTGCACTCCAAACCATTAATATCAGACTCTTCAATGATGAAATTCAGGCTTTGGTATTTGGAAATGACCCAGATGATTCCAGTAGGTAAAGGATGAGGACCACTGCTGTCAAGAAAACTGTGTTTGAGGTTATCATCGTGATTACTAACATCATCTCCATCCTCATTTATTTAACTTCTTGCCACATCTTCCCTGGTGACTCAGCAGTAAAGAATCCGCCTGCAACACAGGAGGCACAGGTTCAATCCCTGGGTCAGGAAGGTCTCCTGGAGGAAGGCATGGCACCCCACTCCACTCTTCCTGCCTGAAGAATCCCCGTGGACAGAGGATCCTGGCAAGTGGTCCATGGGGTCGCAATGATTCAGATATGACTGAATCAACTGTACATGCACACACAGACACATCTTCTCCCAAGGCTATGTATTTTGACAGAATAGAAAAATCACTTGGCCAAGAATAATGCATCTAAGGATTTTTTCGATTCCATCATTAATTAGCTATGTAATCTTTACTAACACCACAATTACTAATGGTATAGATCTTGCTGATGATAACAGCTTACATGAATTGAATCCTTACTGTGTGCTAGAAACTGTGCTAAGAATTTTATATACTTTAGTTCACTTAACTCTCACCCAGGAAAGTAAGTATTAGTTTATAGAAGAAGATACTGAGGCTCAGAGAGATAAAATCAATTGCCCAAGGTCATAGAATGCAGGAGAAGTGGGTTTGATCCCTGGATTGGGAAGATCCCCTGGAGAAGGAAATGGCAGGCCACTCCAGTATTCTTGCCTAGGAAATCCCATGGACAGAGGAGCCTGGCAGGCTATAGTCCATGGGGTCACAAGAGTCGGACATGACTTAGTGACTAAACCACCATATAGAATAAGTGGCAGAACCAAGATTCAAATTCAAGTTGTCATACCTAGAAGCTCGTGTTCTTAACTGCTCTTCAATACCACCTCCCTCAATAACTTGCCCTGATTACAGAGCTGGTGAAGTTGAGAATACAAGATTCCCTTCCACGTCTGCCCAACTTCAAAGCTCATGCTTTAACTAGGACACTGTACTACTTGTGTCATTGACACAAAAGTTAAGTCAGGTTAGTATCTCTCCATCTGACCTACTCTCTTTCTTGAAAGAAATATGGATGAAAAGGAAACACATGTTCATGGCTAGAGGGATTTAAATGATCTAATCCAGTGAAAAGGGTCTCTGCATTGAACTACAGTTCAGGAGGCAAGCAAGTGAGTCTCCATCTAAATTTTCAGGGATTTCCATGTATAAGAAGAAAAACACACTTCATAGGTAAGATTTAAGACCAGAAATTGTAGGTTTGCAAGCTGGTAAATTTTTCTCACACTGTATTCCATATGGCAATAGCAAACCAAGTCTCTGATTTCTTTCATTTCTTTAGAGGCTGTAAAAAGGGTATATACATTTGCAAAAATCAATATGTGTTTCGTTTTCTGCCATTTCATGTGATAGACAAACACAACCCTTGTCCCATAGTAGAAATTAGGTTGTGTTTTCAGATCTTTCCAGAAATAGGTACATAGAAATGTCTAAACTCATCAGGCAGTTAGTTTAATTTCAAGATGTTTCGGTGTCCTGGGTCAGAATCTCATGGGAATGTACATTCAGATGGTTCCTGGGAAGCTTCGAGGACCTCTAAGGCAAGGTCTGAAATTGATTAGAGCAATGTATTCCAGAGACATGTTTTGTATGGCCTTCCTGGAAGAGACTGTCATCACTCCTGGGTGAGACCTGGGAGGTCACAGTAATTCACACCTGACAGCAGCACCTGATAGGTAGGACTGGGCAGGAGGCCCACAGTCATCCCAGTGGTACGTGACCGAGTGATGGGTGTCTCTCCCTTCACAACCAGGTGAAGAAAGCGCTTTCAAAACTTGCATGCCCAGGACATTTCCTTACAGACTTACTCTAATCAGGGCAGAGAGAGGAGGAGGAGTTAGAAGAGAGTCCACTGGAAGTTTATTCTTGCAGGGTCTCAGACCATATCAGCTGTCTGTAATGTGAAAAGTGATGGAGAGAGATTTTTTAAAAAAGGAAGGATGTACAAAAGAGAAAAAGGCCTAGAGAGAGAAAAAGATGTCTGTTTTATTCAGGAGCTTCGCTACCACAATCAGAAGGAGAGGTTATCAAAACTAGGAGTCCCCAACCCCAAGAGCGTGGACCACACAGCAGGAGGTGAGCATCGCGTAAGAGAGCAAAGCTTCCTCTATATTTATAGCCGCTCCCCATTGCTTGCAATGCTGCCTGAGCTCCACCTCCTGCTCCATGAACTTAATAAATGTAACGTGCTAAAGTAATCAAATCACTCCATTTAAGCCAAGAAAACCATCCCCATTCCCCCGTTTCTTCCATTGAAATCGGCCCAAGTTTGTAGTGCCGAAAAGGTAATGGGGGGGAGATGGACAATAAACAAAATAATCCATGGCCTAAAGTAATGAAAAAGAAATATTCAAGCTGTACTCCATTTAAGTTTACTCAAACCAAGAATGAATCATCCTTGTCGTGCACTGCCAAAGCCTTCATCACAGCAAGTCATCACAGTCAGGACATGCTGGACCAGCTCAGGAAAGCGGGGCACCTGTATCTAAAACCCGGACTTCTCTGGGTTCTTCCTGTACTGTCCATATCTAGAGCCCTTTCATACATTGCTGCATATAATGATGACTTGATGTCCCAAAGACACGATTGATTTACAACTAGGTAGTGCTGACCCACTTGTGGATGGGCCCCATCATCATGTGATAGGTTAACATCACAGATTAACGTGTATTTATATGCTGCACACATGTATTTGTACATGTGCCTTATTTTTGTGGTATATTTTCCAAGAAATATGCCATAGATTTTTAACATACTGTGAAATGGTCACTTTATTTTAATCCAGGCATCTCAGTATAGTGAAAATGATGGCAGAAAGATCCATTTGTTCAGGCTTAGTTTGTTTTTTGTCTTGATACTAGGGGATAACCAAAAAAACATAATTTTTATCATTTGTATCTTTCCTTCATTTCACTGGAGGGGAATCCCCAAGGTCTTGTAATGATCTGGTGGACCTGCCTGTCTCCTGCTGAGCTTATCTCAGAATAATGCCTGGTAAACCCAACACGAAAGTGAAAGTGTAAGTTACTCAGTCATATCCAACTCTTTGGGACCCCGTGGACTGTAGCCCGCCAGGCTCTTCTGTCCATGAGATTCTCCAGGCAAGAATACTGGAGTGGGTTACCATGTTCTCCTCCAGGGGATCTTCCTGGCACAGGGATCGAACCCACATCTCTTGTGTCTCCTGCACTGGCAGGTGGGTTCTTTACCACTAGTGCCACCTGGGAAGCAATGTGATTCCTGGGAAACAGCCTGACAATGCCATTCAGAGCTCCCTCTTACCATCGTCTTTCCTCTTGATAACACGATGGCTTTTTCCTGAAAGGACAGCTTGTCTTCCTTTTCTTTCGCATAATTATAAACTGCCACAACCTTTTCCAAGAGCCCAAGGCAGGTCCTCTTCAGCATAAGGATCTCTATGCTCAGCCACCGCCACTGTTTCCCATTTTAACATTCTGGGAGAGGAAGTGGAGGGGACATTTCAGATATGTTGTACATATATTTGTACACAGTAGATATTTGTACATGTTTGTGCTGTGTGTGGGCTTCCCAGTTGGTGGTAGTGGTAAAGAACTCACCTACCAATGCAGGAGAACTGGGTTCAATCCCTGGGTTGAGAAGACTCCCATGGAGGAGGGCATGGCAAGCCACTCCAGTATTCTTGCCTAGAGAATCCCACGGACAGCGGAGCCTGGTGGGCTATAGTCCATGGGGTTGCAAAGAGTCGGACATGACTGAAGCAACTTACCATGCATGCAGGTGCTATGTAGAAAAATACATACAGTATATAGAGTGTCTAATGCTGTGTGTATGTTTTAAAAGTATGAGGCTCACTTTTTATTCAATGCAATATTAAGATTAAATCAAATGTTGACTTTTTTACATTAAAAATTAAAAGATATTAATATCTTTATAATTTATAATATCTGCAACTCCTCTTGCTGAGTGACTTTTAATGACTTTTACATAAATAGTAATATATTAAATTACCAATGAAAATCAACTGATATAAATATTGAATAATAATATCAATGTGATCAAAATTTTCAAAACATCATTCACGCAGTTATTTTTCCAACAAAAATATAACAATTGGAAAGTAAAGTAATTTCTTAAAATTATTTGTAGTGAATTTAACTTTTTATTTTAACTCAATATGAGAAAGTAGCTTTAGCTGCTAGATATTCACTTGATATTGCACTAATAGACTTTTTTTTTCCAGCACTTGACCTAATTACTGGTGGAATAACTTTTTTAAAGAGATTTATAAAAATAAACAGATTTTTATTCAGTTAATTATTTGTATTTGATTCTCAAAGACAAAGGCTCTGAGGGGCAAACACAAACAATATTCACAAGGCAGCTAATCTCAGCCAACAAGCACATATAGGCCACCTCTCCAAATGCAATTCCAAGATGGTGCAGTCAATTGAGAGGAAGACCTCCAATCACAGCCATCTCATCACCATGGTTTTGTAGCACTAATCTTCCATACATTTTGTGTATTTTCCATGAAGTCAACATCAAAGGTGCTGGTATCCAAGAAAACCCAAGGAGAGAAATTAAATAGGATTAAGATTTTGTCAAATAGAGTTGACCTTTGGAGGACCACAAAGAATTGTACTATTTTTTTTTTTTGACTGCCAAGAACCAGTGTTCACCCTCCAAGGTGTCCCATTGCCCTGCTAAGAACGTGTGCACTAAATTGTGAGTTCCTCAGTCATAAGGTCTGGGTTCTTTTCATCTTTGTATTCCATCCTCAGCAGAGAGAATTCCATCGACTTGATACTCTTTAAATATTTGATCAGTGAGAGAAGGAGAGAGGAAGGTAATGACTGAGTTAGTGAAACAACCTGTACTCAGACGCTCAGTCAGATCCAACTCTTTGCAACCCCATGAACTGTAGCCCATCAGGCTCCTCTGTTCACGGATTCTCCTGGCAAGAATACTAGAGTGAGTTGTCATTTCCTTCTCCAGGAGATCTTCCCAACCCAGGGGTCAAACCCTTGTCTCCTGCACTGGCAGGTGGATTCTTTACCACTAGTGCCACCTGGGGAGCCTAGTGAAACAATAAACATTGTTAATCTGAGAGACTGTTATACACTGAAGTCCTCAGTGGAAGAATGATGAAGGAAGAGAATGAAAGAGAGGGTGTTCTTGGAAAGAGAAGCAGGGAAAGGAGGGGCATGGAGTGGGTTTCAAGTAAGTGAGAAGAGATCTGGGCCTGAGGGTGATAAAGTTCTGTGTTGGAGAGGCAATGTGGCCTGGCAAGAAAAGCAAGCATCTCAAAATGAAAGCTCTTTGCTTCATTTCCAAATCTAACGCTGATTGGCTAAGATTTTAAGCAATTTAGTAGCCTCTGTCTCAGTTTTCCAACTTTTAAAATGGCGATGATAAATGTGTTTCTTATAGAAATGATCAGAAGTAAATAAGATGTCAAAAGCTCTGCAAAGGAAAAATAAGTATAAAATGTGTTTATTGAGCCTGACGTTTGGAGAGATATGGAGGGGCCAGACTAGGACCAGCCTCAAATGCCATGTGGAGATGCAGGTGCTCAAGGGGAGCACCACCGTTACAGGTTATTGGAAAGAGCAAGGAGACTGATGTTTCTTGAGTGGCTGCTCTGTGTTAAGCACGTTATCTCTTACCTTATGTAATCTCCAGAGCCAATCTGTAAAGTAGACCCTGATGTTGTCATTTTGCAGCTGAGAACATGGAAGCTCAGGAATATTAAAGCTGTTAGACTATTAAAGCTGATAGAACTGTTGACAGATTGGGTAAGGGCTGCCAGGGGAAAGGAAGGAACGATGAATGATTCCTAGGTTTTTGCTTTATCACCAGAAGAATAATATTGCTACTTACTGAAACTCAGACGGTAAAGCATCTGTCTTCAATGCGGGAGACCTGGGTTCGATCCCTGGGTTGGGAAGATTCCCTGGAGAAGGAAATGGCAACCCACTCCAGTACTCTTGCCTAGAAAATCTCATGGACAGAGGAGCCTGGTGCAGGCTACTGTCCACGGGGTTGCAGAGTCGGACACGACTGTGCGACTTCACTGAAACTTGGAACACTTGGCAGGAGAGGTAGGGGCAGAGGTTTAAAACTTGGTGTGGACATGTCAAGTTAGACATGGCTCAGAGACATTCAGATGGAGGAGAGTAGGACATTGGAATCTTCCATGTGAAGCTCAAAAGAGAGGTTAGAGTTGGAGCTGTAATGTGGGGACTCATCAGTATAAATGTTGTGTTTCTTGTTTTAAAACCATGTTACTGAGAATACCGAAGGAGTTATGGATAGAGAGGGAAAGAGGAATGATTTTAGGAGAATGTCACATGTAGAGGTTGGGAAGAGAGAAATAGCCGGAAGCACGTGGTGCTCTGGTAACCAAGTGAGTCAAGTGTTTTGATAAGGAAGGGGTCACCAACGGGGACAAATGCTGCAGAGAGGGAGAAGATGAAGACCGAAGGTGGACCTCGGTGGCAGCATGGAGGTGACTGGCAACTTTGTTGAGAGGGATCTCAGAGGAGTGATGGTAATACTGTGCTGTGCTCAGTCGCTCAGTCATGGCCGATTATTTGCGACCCCATGGACTGTAGCCCACCAGGCTCCTCTGTTCTTGGGGACTCTCCAGGGAAGAATACCGGAGTGGGTTGCCATGCCCTCCTCCAGGGGAATCTTCCCAACCCAGGAACTGAACCGGGGTCTCCTGCATTGCAGGAGGATTCTTTACCAGTTGAGCTGCCAGGGAAGCCCAGTGATGGTAATAGACCCCCTAAAATTAGAGAGAATTGAGGAAAGTGTGAGATAAGCAAGAAGCAGTGAGTATAAACATTCCTTTGAAAAATTTTGCCAGGGAGGGAAAAGGGATTGTATCCAGAAGGGGAGGTTGGGTGAACGGAGAGTTTTTTAAAACTTGGAAGATGTTACAGAATGTTGATATGCAGAAGGGAATGATGAACCAGAGAAAGGTTGATGAACCAGGAAACATAGGTGAGAAATAGCAAGAGTGGAGGGGTTCTGCATGAGATTAGAAACAGAAAACCAACAAAGTTTATCTTTCATAACGAGAGGGAAGGCAGGACATGTGGGCAGACGTACAGACAGGCTGTTGTTTCAAAGGTAGACAGATGGAGTAGTTATCTTCTGACTTCTTCTGTTTTCACTTCACGATGTTGTGACAGTGGAGGTCCTCATGAAGAGTGAGGAAGGGGAAGAGGGGACAGCTGTTTAAGGAAAGAAGGAAAGTATGAAATAGTCGTCTTGGGGGAAAAAGAATGAATTGACAAGAGAAAGAAGAAAAGATCACCAGCTGGTGCAGAGGGCCTACTTGAGATTGATGTGTCATGAGTTTAAAGAAGGAAAAATCAGCTTGTGCATCTTCCCCCAGCTGAGTTAATTGCTGGGGTGCAGGCACGGCAGAGTTGTCAGAGAGCTGGGTTCGATTACAGCTGAGATATTTCCAGGGTCATGGAGTAACTGAAAGACCAAGAATCTGAGGGCACATGTAAGAGAGTGGGGCTTCCCTGGTGGTGCTAGAGGTAAAGAACCCGCCTGCCAATGCAGGAGACAGAAGAGACTTGGGTTCGATCCCTAGGTCGGGAAGATTCCCCTGGAGGAGGGCATGGCAACCCACTCCAGTATTCTTGTCTGGAGAATCCCATAGACAGAGGAGCCTGGTGGGCTACAGTCCATGGGGTCGCAAAGAGTCGCACACACCTGAAGCGACTTGGCACACAAGTAAGAGAGTGACTACCATCACGGACTACAGATCCATGCTGGGTTAGGAGGGCAACGAGGAGGCTGGGGGGAAAAGAGGCAGTGGTGAGGGACGGTGAGAAAGTGGTAAAGTCAGTGGGTTTGAGGTGCTGATAAGAATAAAGGAATGTTGGTGTGGGAGTACTAATCAAACGAATGAATGTGGGATGCTGGAGATCACAATTTTGAAGGCAGTGCAGTTACTGAAAATGGCAAGATTTAGGATAAGACCATGGGAGTAGGTGGTTAAGAGGGGCTGCAATAAAAAGGCATGGGAAGTGATGAGGTCACGGGACTAAGGCCAGAGTGTTGGGTGGATTTTCTCTATGGATGCTGAAGCCACCAAATGTGATGACAGCAGTGAAGACTCAGAAATGCAGCTACAGGGATCCTATCACAGTGTTTTGTGATTCCCATGACGTTCAGTCTTTATGTAGGAATCCCCGTCTCTGCAGCTGTGCTGAGCTTCCATTCCTTGCACCCAGAAAGCCATAACGAGTTCACCAGGAGCTCCTCCTATTTTCCACTAATAAAATAAAATAAAATTGACTTTCTATTTTATCTCCCCTGAATTATGCTGACTAGAGCTAGCAGGAGAGATGAGGCGAGGTTGGGTCCTGGGGTAGGCAAGAAGAGGAGGAGACTGAACACACTCCTATTTATTTATTTTTGACAGTAGACTGGACCAGGCTGCTCTAGAATTACCCTGAACTTTGAGAGTTACAAAATACCTTGAACTCGGAGAGTTTTAAGATACTTGAAATCTCCTTTACTACATACTCTAACCATGGTGGATACAGACTATGCTTGGCACATGCAGGTCAACCACATTGTGCTTTTTCAGTTCTACTTTCAAACTTTGATCTTTGTCTTAGATCCCTAAATATCATCCTTTTTTGCAAAGGAACTACACAAAGTTCCCAGTCAGCTCATACTGGTTTCTATTGATTCTGGGACAAGATTTATGATGAGTTATAACTCAACTGAATCACCTAGAAAAACAATCATTTTCCAAAAAAAGAAATGAAGGAATAAATGAAACAAATATACACAGTGATGTCATTTGACAGATTTCGTTTCACCGAGACTCATTGGCACATCACTGAATGGGACTGAAATTTTCAACAACCCCTATGTCTGGGCTGCCTTTGATAGAATAAAACCTGCAGGGAGACATAGCTGTAGCTGTCCTTCCAAAATGAAAAGAGATCATTCTCAGAAATGAATCCCTAAAATGGTTGCTTAGTGTATGGCAGATGTGCCTCACAAGCTGGAATAACATCCAAATGCTGGTCTTTTCCCTATTTCTCTGCAAGAAAACCATGTAACAGAAATGGATTTATCTGGTGTATTATCACTAATGTTCTCTAGATGCTTAAGTGTCCCTGTGGGTTGGCCCAGATAACTTAGAAACAGCTGCTGCCTGACAGAACACATGGAATAGACAAACAAGACACAAGACAGAAACAAAATCCTAAAGGAAGTCCCCAAGCCCATCATGTCATCCAAAGGCATCTGGCATAAGGAATTCTTGCTTTCCTGCCCAGTGATAGCACCAGCATTTGGGAGAGGTATTAGAACCCAAGGCTCCTGTGACTGTCTGCCTTTTCCTCACCAAGGAGTCATAAAGGGATTCTGGACATAAGCCAGAAAACTTGCCTACACATTTCTATGTCCTAGAACTAACCACGCTGCAACCTACAGCTCCATGAGCCAAAGCACTAGCAGCCCCAGCCCAAAACAAATCCTGGCATGAAGAAGCTTTGTTTGTTTGTGAGTTATTTTCAGAATGTGTGCTTAATGCCACACCGTGCACATGCATGAGTGTGTGTGTGTGTGTGTGTGTGTGTGTGTGTGTGTGTGTGTGTGCGCGCGCGTGTGCATGTTTAAGCTCTTTTAGGTCCTGAGGCTTTCTATGAAGGAGGGGAGGGAGGCAGGAAGACTAACCTCAGTTCCTGGATGAGAAACTGAGATGTGAAAAATAGAAGTTAATATCTGTATTAATTAGAAGAAAGCTAACACTTGATAGAGAGTTCCTTAAAGGTATAAACTATATCTTATTTATCTTTGAGGTGTTTTCAGGATTAAGAACTAGTATATGACTTGAATACAAATTGCATATTGGGGGAATTTTGGTTGGAATTAAATGTGTTATACCTACAATGCTGCAGGTACATATATTGTCTCATATGATCCTGGAAACTATTTTATCAGATAGATGTCATCACTCCCATTTTATAGATAAGAAAGCAAACTCAGAGAGGTTCAGTAACTTTTTCAAGGTCATGCACAACTGGTAGAGTACAGTCTGTAAGTATCAAGTCTTGACTTCTCCACTACTGATCTTTCTTGTAAATGAGCAATTTCACTAAACCCTGCCTAAGGCAAGCCTTGACCACAGCACTTAAACTGTGTTTGTCTGTCTGTCTTTGCACCCAGAACATGAATTTCATGAAGGCAGGAACTTTTCTCAGGCAGTACCTTTAAAGGAGAACACTGTACCCTGGGGCTGGTATCTTATTTACCTTTGTATCCTTAGTGTCTGGCTCAAGTCTTGGCCTGTTGTAGGTGATAATGTAAGTAGGTGGGAGGTGGGAGGGAAGTTTCAAGAGGGAGGGAACATATGTATACCCATGATTGATTCATGTTGATGTTTGGCATAAAAACCAACAAAATTATCCTTCAATTAAAAAATAAATTTAAAATTAAAAAATAATTAAACACATAAAAATAAATAAAATTTAAAAATACTGAAAGTAATAAAAACTTGAGTAAATCAATAAGCAAATTGACTGTGAGTCCAAACTAATCTACACAGGAACAAAACTCTGGATATGATCTGCATTCAGAAATTTCATACATATTATTTAATGACTAAGTCTCACCATGGAAACAATATCTCAGTGATTACTTCTTCCATCCCTTTGACCATGTATTGTTATGGAGACACGACTGGAAAGAAGCAGGCTCTTTTGGGAACAGAACTCTCAAAGCTTTAGCACAAAAGAGCTCTCGAAGAAGACCTCCAAGTATGACTAGGTCTGGTGATGGGGTCTTGTCAGCCTCTCCAGTTCCCTCTCTCCAACCGTCTGCTACCTACTTTGCCATCCAGCTGTCCCAGAGGACCTGTAGTCCTCCATGCCTGACCCCACATCAGCATTATCCAGTCTCTGGCCTTTTCATCGTTGTTCACATGGACCCCTTTGCGCTGGATTCTTTCTTCCTGCTCCACTAGGCTACGAGTTTCTCAGGGACAAAAACTGTGACTTACTCATCTTTATCTCACCATATCAATGGGAGCTTAGAAAAGGAAAAAAAAAAAACAGAGGGAGAGAGAGGTTTTCCATAGATGATGAATTTGGGACAGTGAAACATAAGGAAACAGGGTAACAGTTTCCAAAAGTGGAAGACAACTTAAGGAAAGACTGAGCTGGCTAGAACATTTCAAAATATCAGAGGAAAGAATGTAATTACAATAGGACCAACAGAGGGACAGAGACAGAAGGGAACAGAGCGAACTTTCTTTGTATTTGCAGCCTGTAGCAAGGGAACAGGCAATAGTAGAAGCAATCTGATTCTCTAGCTATAGACATTGCTGGGGTTTTTATTTTCGTTACTTAAGTGATTCTTATGGCATGTGCTGGACCTTTTATAAGTTTAAATAGCTGAGCCAACTTTGCATAGTGCACATATTCTGTAGAAATGAATATTTATGCTTAGTTAGTTGGACAAATACACAACTCATTGGAGTTTCTTTCCCCACAGCTATCAAAGTGAAAGAAAAGTCAAATCCATGTATAATGGGATTTGCTGAACCTTCATCCCAGGACTGTGCCAATGTACGACTAGGAGAAAAGTGATTCTATGTCTGTAAGGTGGTTAAAAAAGTGGTTGCATAAAATCATCACCTAGTATCATTTTCATAGGGCCCCAATTCACTCACACCAAGTAATTCTAGAGCTAGGAACCTTTCCAGAGAATTCCTGAGGAGCTATACCGGGATAAAATCTGGCCCACTGTGAATATAAAATGGCAATTTTATTTAAACAGTTGTAGCTCCTTGGGTCTCTTCTGGCTGACTCTAATATTGCTCCTTGTCTATATACTTTGGACACATTTTCACTTTCCTCTAGAAAGAGTTTTACTGCTTAATCATCTTCCTCTTGCCGCCTCTCCCTTCTAGCCGAGTTCTGTGTTGGAACAATAGAATAATATTGGCTTGGGGGCCTGTTGATGAATTTCATAGCAAAGCTGTCACTAATAATCCCAATGTATGTTCCTACCTTTGGCACAATGACCAAGCCACTTAACCTTCCTACGCCATCGTATTTCCAGCTGTAAAGTTCAGTTGATAAGTCTTAATGCCTCAAGTTTCTCAAATGCTATATAGCCTCCCTGCCATTTCTTTGCCCAGAGTGAGTAATGACTTTCAACAGCCAAATTTAAAAGGCTGACTTCAATTACTGTCCCACCTGTGACACTTCTCTGGCAAACATGGGCTAATAAAATGCACGTGACCTGGAAAATCTGTAGTACTTTTTTTGCAAGGCATTTCTAGTTTATGACCATGAATTGAACTGATTACTCATTGGCCAAATAGTCTCATCATCAGATTTAGCCATCAGGATGAATTTGAACCTCATCCAATAATAGGTTATAATTTAGTTTTTGATTAGAGAGAGAAAATAGATTGATTTATGCAGCCAGGAAACAGTTGCAGGGTATGTGTGATGTGCCAGGCATGGTGAAGAGTGGTAAAGGTATTGGTTGGTTATATTTTCCCTAATTGGTGAGAATGAGCTAACCAAAAAGTAAAAGTCTCTTAGGGTTATGGGTAAAGCGGTTCCCATGACAATGGGTGTTGACAACGATGCTTACTGGAGCCCAGTGGGTAGTGTCTGAGCAAGGACTCCATTCTGGTTCCACTCTTCTGGTACCAGCTCAGGATGGCCATGACCTTATCCTTTTTCTCTACTAATCCCTTGGCTGGAGTAAAGGACAAAACCCACCTCTTTGGACATGAATGGTGTCCACGGTAGGGCATGGCACAGCTGCTCAGCCTAGATTTGCAAACTTCCTTTAAAGTCTGTCCTAAGAATTTCCCTCAAGTAATCATTTAGTGTTTGCAACCGATTGTCTTGAAACAGAAGCCAATATTTACTGCCTTGTTAGTCATCCCATTCTGTCCCTTCTCCAGCTCATCTTCAGTGCCACTCACTGTGGGCTCTAATCACATTACTTTATGGCTCAGAGAGCTTTTTTTTGGCTCCTGTGGGTCCACCATGTCAAGTGCAAACAATTCAAACTGTTCATGTGAATTGAGATCATTTCTGCCTCTTTAATGAGATATATTATAGTGAGAAACCATAGCTAACCTTTACTGACAGCCTCATATGCGCCTGACATTGTGCTAAATGCTTAACTCCTTTTGTCCCGATAACAAGAGTGTGAAATTTATATAGCTCTTAGCCCAGTTTACAGATGAGCAAAATAAAACCCAAAGAGGGGTAGTTACTGGCCCAAAGTCAGCTGTCTCGGGGCAGAATTGGAAGTCAGACCTAGATCTGCCTGCTTGACCTCAAGCCTTATCTGCCTGCTGCCTCTTGGCAGACCCACAAACAGTGCACCCCCTTCCTCCTCATCCCCCATCTTAACAGGGTGGCCCAGGGCAAGAGGACAGGTGGTCAGCCCCTGAAACCATGTCCCTTTCCTTACAGTTCTTGACATTGACAGAGACCTGCAGACCGGCTTGCCAGCTGAAGGCCAAAGTCCTAAGGGACACAACTTCAGTGTGGAAGAGCAAGCCCCCCGGTTCTGAGAGAAGCCGACAGCTACGCTCGCCCACCCCCCGCCCCCCGAGACAAGACAGGCTGTCATAGATGTGTGGTGTCATGCTGGCAGACACCTCCTTTGGACAAAGTAGAGGAGGCGTCCTGTGTGTCTTCGAGTTAATTTCCGCAAAGGTCTAATTTTCTTCCCCCACCCTCCCCCCTTCCTCAGTGCCACTCACTGTGGGATCCGGTCACATTACCACTCAAAGGGCTTCTCTGGCCCCCATAGGTTCCCATTCATGGCAACCCCACACCACATGCCGTGACCTCTTCCTCCGTGGGGTTCACGGCACCCCACTCGGGTTCTGTCAGGTCGAGGATTTTGTTTCACAATCCCGACGGCCGTTACACCCCTTGAGGACCCACGCAGTGTCCTGTTGTCTTTGGCCCCAGGAGCCTGACCACGTGATGAAGAGCGCCCCCCTCAGCTCTCTGAGCGGCCTTCCTCCACCGGCCACACCTCACCCCAAAGCGGAGTGAACAAAGCCCCCTTCTGTGTCCCCAAAGCACCGGGTTTGTACCACCAGCAGAGCATTCGTGTTACAGATGACTGAGTGCCTCTCTGTCCCCTGCTATTCGAGCCCTGGCTACCCTCCCAGCCACACCTCCTGGTTTTATCCATTCCAGCCTCACCAGCCTGCCGTTGCTTTTCCAAACCAAGCCCATCCCCACCTCAGCGCTTGGCACATTCTGGAGAGTCTCTACCCCCACTTTCTTCAGGCCACTTCTCAAGGGTCCCCTCCTTAGAGAGGCTGCCCCCAGGCACCCTACGAAAATCGCAACCCCGACCACCATTCTCCATTCCCAGTTTCTTCACAGCACTGACCCCTACCTACCGAATCATTATTACTTCTTCATCTGTGTGATTACTGTCACCTCCAGTAAAACATAAGTTCCTTGAGGACGGGAATTTTGTCTTTCCCCTCTCAGAACAGTGCCTGACACATAATAATGAATACTATTGAATGAATGAATGACTTCCCCAAGGGACTGTGAGAGCCTCAAGAGCCGGCATTGCGTCTTTCTCATTCTTTAACCTCCAGCAGCTAGTAACAGTGGGCCTAGGACAGACCATGAGCCTGTTTCTTGATTTATGATGTAGATTAGAGGTACGTGGTGCAAAAAAGCACCGAGCCTTTCCTGAGTACCCCGTGACAGGTCTCCGCCATGTGCTTTGGGTGCAAGGCTTTGTTTCATGCTCACAACTTCCTGAGGCAGTTGCTATGGCTTCACTTGATGGGGCAGGAGACTCAGTGTCACAGAGCAGAGACCACTAAGTGACAGCTGTCCCTAAGTGACAGTGTCCTTAAGTCACAGCTAGTGAGGAGCAGAGCTGGGATTCGAACCCAGATCTCACACCAACACCTCTATTTCTTCCTTCGCCTTGCCTCTCCTGAGACCCTGGCTGCATTTAAACAAATGGATATTTGACTCATACATAGTCCTGTAATTAATGAGGTAAACCAAAGTGCAAAATTCAGAAAACGTTTTTCGAAGGGAGTTATTTTACCATCTCTGATTTTGAAATTTATTTTTTCCATAGGTCAGTGATATTTTCAGCTTTCCTTTCAAGAGGAAATAGGATGTAAGTGACTGTGATAATAAACACAACAGCCATTGAAACCGATTGTGAATATAAAGTGCTGGATAAAGCATAGCAATTGTGAGGCTTAAGTCATTGTTATCGCCTTCAAATTAGCCACATCTTTCTCAGAAAAATTAATTTACTTGCTCTTGTGGCTCTTCTACCTCAAACTCAACATAAATTTATTGCTCAAAAAAAAAAAACCCGAGGGATTTTTCAAATACACTCCACTGCCCAGATCTCAACGGAAGACTTTCTTTTCTTTTAGGTGAGCTTGGGATGTTTGGATTTTGTTGGATTGTGCCTTTCTGGGGTGTGAGCAAGCATGCAACACCAGACAGAACTCTTGTTCGACCTCTGCTCAGGGAGGACCGTTTGGAGACTGGGGGCGTATTTTGCAAGAGGAGTGAAGCTTGGACTGATTTTATGAAATTACTGATTTTTAAATGTTTTGCATTTTCCTAAGTCTGAAGTCAGTACCGTTGCCAGATGACGCGGTTATCCCAGCGGTTGTCGTCCGTGTGTTCAGAGTCATAACAGCACCACAGACCGTGTGGCTTGAACCACAGAAACGTATTCTCTTACAGTTCTGGAGGCCTGAAATCAAAATATTGGCAGTACTGGTTTCTTCTGAGGCTGCCCTCCTTGGTGTGTAGATGGCTCTCTCCTTGCTGTGTCTTCATATAATCTTCTTGGTGTGCATGTCTATGTCCTGATTTCCTTTTCTTATAGGGACACTCAGTCAAATGATAGATGACACCACTCTAATGCAGAAAGTGAAGAGGAACTAAAGAGCATCTTGATGAGGGCGAAGGAGGAGAGTGGAAAATCTGGCTTAAAACTCGACTTTCAAAAAACTAAGATCATGGCATATGGTCCATCACTTCACGGGGAACAGATGGGGAAAAAGTGGAAACAGTGACAGATTTTATTGTCTTGGGCTCCAAAATAACTGCAGATTGTGACTGCAGCCATGAAATTAAAAGATATTTGCTCCTTGGAAGAAAAGCTATGACCAACCTAAACAGCATATTGAAAAACAGAGATATCACTTTGCCGACAAATGTCAAAGCTGTGGTTTTTCTGGTAGTCATGTACGCATGTAAGAGCTGGACCATAAAGAAGGCTGAGCACTGAAGAATTGATGCTTTCAAATTGAAGTGCTGGAGAAAACTCTTGAGAGTCCCTTGGACAGCAAGGAGGTCAAACCAGTCAATCCTAAAGGAAATCAACTCTGAATATTCATTGGAAGGACTGATGCTGAAGTTGAAATTCCAATACTTTGGCCACCTGATGCAAACAGCCGACTCACTGGAAAAGACCCTGATACTGGGAAGGATTGAAGGCAAAAGGAAAAGGGGGTGGCAGAGGATGAGATGGTTAGGTAGCATCACTGACTCAACGGACATGAATCTGAGCAAACTCTGGGAAATAGTGGAGGACAGAGGAGGCTGGCATGCTACAGTCCATGGGGTCACAAAGAGTTGGACACGACTTAGCGACTGAACAACAGTCCAACTGGACTAGGGCACTTTCCTAGGACCTCATTTTGGAGACCTTGTCTGCAAACACAGTCTCGTGCTGGGGATGAAGACTGCAACGCGTGAATTTGGGGCACACAATTCAGCCCATAACACCACTTCTCCATCAGACAGTCACAAAAGAAAGGGCTCCCTATTCTTAAATCTTTAATCCATACTTCATTTCTCTCTGACATCTTTAATCTTCTGATCTTTCGTGGCTTCTTCTGTTTCACCCACAAAAACATATAAATCCATTTAATTTTTTAAAAATCCTAAGGTTTTCCACCCCCTTTAAGTTCATATCCTCCCTCCACTGCCAAACTTCAAAAAAATTCTCTTTCTTCATCACTTAAAATCATTCTCCTCTCAACACCATCGGTATTGCTTTTGCTAAAGTCACAAAGCCCAGGCCAGTGGCTTCTTTCAAGCTTCCTACCGCTTCATCCACCTTTGCGCAGTGTCCAGCGGCCGCTGGCTCTCGCCTCACACCATGTGTTCGTCTCTGACAAGAGGATGCTCCTTGGCTGCAAGAGGGAAAAGCAACTCAGGGGATAATTTCTGATTGTTGGAATAAGAGGTGATGTTTTCAGGGTTTAGTATTTAGGGTTGCTATGTAGAACTAGGGCTTCCCTGATAGCTTAGATGGTAAAGAAACCGTCTATAATGCAGGAGACCTGGGTTCTATTCCTGGGTCAGGAAGACCCCCTGGAGAAGAGAATGGCAACCCACTCCAGTATTCTTGCCTGGAGAATCCCATGGACAGAGGAGCCTGGTGGGCTACAGTCCATGGGGTCACAAAGAGTCAGACACGACTGAGCGACTAACACAACCATTTAGGACTAACCCTAAATATAGGTTACCATGCAATACTGGGGACACATTTATACTAAAAAATTACTCATTGTTTATCTGAAATTCAAATTTATTTGTTATATGGCAGTTCCATAAATATTGAATTTAGGTGAATGGCCTCTCCTGACTTTGCACCTTCAGCAATGTCTACTAGTCACAGAGGAGATTTGGGGAGTAAGGATAGCAAAGTGGTGCCCAAAATGGGCAAGGATTTGAGGAAGGGAAAACACACACGAGAGACTGTAAGTTCAGAGAGAGCAGTTGACTAGGAGAGAGGTAAGCCTAGCCAGCAAATCCCCAGAGATCTAGAAAAAAGATGTACTAAGGTCCCCACCTCATGCAAAATAAGTTCAAGCCAACTGACTTCAATATGAAAGGAAGCAATCATTCATTATCATCTGTAACATAATTTAGAATACTTTTGCCAGGACAGAGTGATATATATGTACCCAACACGACTTTGGCGACTGAATAACAACAAAGCACTCTGGAAATACCCCATTGGAAATACAGTTAGCCTTTGGAAGATCTGACAGGTATCCACACTGTATAGAACTGTCTCTAAACAGTGCTACATCCACATTAGCAGAAAGAGCTACTGCAGGAGTGTCAACGCTACCATCAGGTTTGTAAGCTAGCATTACGAATGTGATAAAATATGGAGAGAGTAACATGGACACTTACATCGCCATATGTAAAATAGACAGTCAACGAGAATTTGCGATATGTCTCAGGGAACCCAAACAGGGGCTCTGTGACCATCTAGAGGGGTGGGATGGGGATGGGGATAGGAGGGAGGTTCAAGAGGGAGGGGACATACGCATACCTACAGATGATTCATGGTGATGTTTAATTCTGTAAAGCAATTATCCTTCAATTAAAAAATAAATTTTTAAAAATAAAATGCGCAGGAAAAAATATCTCACTACAGACGTGAGTGGTGCTAAAGATATGGGAATTGGCTTGAAATGCTGTGTAGGCACCTTGCGTGAGTGGGATGTCAGATCCGGGATCCAGCAGGTCCTTAGAAGGGCCTGTTTCAGTCACTCCTTACTGACCCCACTGATTGCAGAGATGGCCAAACAGGTGACACTTGGCACTGGACAGGCAGGATGGATGGCAGTTTATTAATCACATATCCTCACAGCCTGGGAGGAGGACCCTGAATGCCATGAGGAGTCATGCGGGCACTATACTCAGGAACTGAGTGAACAGCCAGGGACTGTGGGAGGCAGGCTTTGCAGGATCAAGGTGGGGGGGGGGGGGCGGTCCCTGGCTCCTTCTGGAGATGCAGCTGGCCTGCTTGAATAATTCCGTGGGCTTGCAGGGAACTGGAGCCTTCTGTTCAGGGATGAGCAGGGACTATGCTGGTTCCTGTGAGGAGGTTTGTTTGGCAGGTGGATCTTATCTCCAGGAGCCATGTGGGAAGGGGAACCTGCAGTTAGGCCATTCAAGGCTCTCCTGATTTTACAAGAGCTTTCAAAGCAGCACAAAATATGGGGCCTTGATTTTAGACGGCAGGGCTCCCCCGGGCCAGGGCTCTACTTGGTCCCGCGTGTTCCTTCTTCAAGGAGGATTCATCCCTTTAGCCTAAAGCTGGTCCCACCACAACTGGCATGTCTCCCTCAGGCGATCATGACATGCAAAGTATTGTTGGAAATCTAGGACGCCACCAAACTTGAAAGAAAAGGTTGAATGTATGATTTATGCTGCACTGGCTAATAAATGCATGTGGCGTCTTCTGAGAATTGCTGTTTCCATTGTACCATACCTCCTGATGAAGACAGTTTGTGGGAGAGACTACAATACTTCTCATGTACCTCTCGTCTTCAGACTTCTGATCAAATTGTGAAAGGTCAACTGTGGCCCTAGTGGTCTAGAAGGCTTGGAAATACCCAGGGGGCTGACCCTAGGGAAACATAAGCAACCCCTTCACATCTATTCTCAGCACCCTTCTCCCCTCACTCACACTCACTCTCCAAAGTATCTGTCCCTAGGGCTCCAAGTATAAGCTCTCTGTGGGCTTTCTCAGAAGCACTAGAGCCTGGTCTACTCTGGAGCCTCAGATTTACTTTCCTACCTGTGTGGTGAACATTTCCACATGACATTAGTTCATTAATTCAACCACTTATCAGACATTTACTGGGTAATAAGTGTTCAGATACAAACATACCTGAGGTGTCTTGCTGTCTGCACGGAGTCTGCGTTTGGGTGGGGTGGTATTGTCCAGGCACATAAACTCAACAGGTCCAATGTATTATTACCATCTTCTATCCCCAAATTGATTCTTCCTTTTCCAACTAAAGACATCACCATCCCACTACCTGCTAAACCTTCCAGCTCCAAAGTCATATCTGTTTCCTCTCCTCACCATCCTCATGAGTTCCACCAAGCCAACAGCATAGCAATATAATCACAATAAATAAAAACCTTGTTACAGCCCCTTAACCTCCATCTCCAAGCTTACTACTCTAATATTTTAAGTTATCACTCTTAAGGTCCCTTTTAAGCGTAGATCATTGTCTTTCTGCTTTATTAATATTGGCTATCTAGCTTTAAAACATCTTTTTACTCAAGGTTCTCCTGATTTTTAAGGTGAACTGTCTAAAACTTCAAAAAGTCTGAAAACTCTTTTGTCTAAAAGACCAAAACAAGCCAACAGATATGGTCTGGTTTTTTAAGGCCAGATCTGAAGTGGGGAAAGAAACATCTCCGCTGCTGAGAAAGATGCTGATAGTGCTATTCAGAAAGGGACCCAGAGGACTCCAGTTTTAAACAAACTGTAATAACAAGACACTGTCAGCCAAAAGAGAAAGCTGATCCCCCAACGTGAAGGGTGCCAGCAATATAGCACCTTCCTCCCCTCAGCGAGGCTGCTGACGCCTGATGACGCACCTCCCACCCGCTTTGTGGCGGAGCCAATCAGTTCCCTTTGAATGAAATCTTTATTCACTTCAACCGCTTCAACACTCCTGGGGGAAGGGAGAGAGGACAAGAGAAGGATTTCAGAAACAAACGGAGCCCCAGACGCCAAGTTTCTGTTCTTGTTACCGTTCAGGTTTTGGCCCCGGGAAGACGGTCTCAATTCCATGTTTTTCGTTAAGCTGGTTTGTTTGGCAAAATCCACTGATAAATACAAAACTCTGAGGTCAGTCTCACCTTACTCAGAAAAGGGGGGAGCTGGGAAGAAGGTCAGCTTTCTGTGGTCGAGGAGACTCTGGAAGCCACTGAGCTGCTGTTGACAACGGGAGGCAAAGATATGGGCCAGATAATTTTTTCTTTACAAACGTGTGAATCTAGGACTTTTTTTTACCCCCCTTTAAAAACCCAACGTACAAACGATCCTTTGTTGAAGGTTTGGTACCAGTGGCTAGGTGGGGGAAGGGAAGGTAGGGAGGATGTTGGGTACAGTGAACAGGGTGGAATCCACAGATACAGGTCAAGATGTAAAAAAAAAAGTGGATAAACGCCCAGACTGATCCCTGCCTCTTCTCCCTGTTTTTCTTATCCTCAGCTACTCATAGACAGTCATGTCTTGCCCCATAAAAAGGCAAGACGGTGAGGGAAGTGGGAGAGGGCAGGGGCCTGGGTATCCGCAGGGCAAGTGGTCAGTCTGGGAGAGTCAATAGTGGTTTCTTGGGATCCAGACTTGTTTTCCTGGTGTTGACCCGCCTCTGCCCCTCCCCTGGGTCCCTACAGCCACTTTACTCCAGGTCAGTAAAATTAGCCATTTTTCTCTTCCTAGTATTGTCAGCTGCTCTCACATAAAAACAAGAGTCTAAATGTGAAGAGGAATCTGTTTCAGTGCTGGAAATTGAAAGGCCAAGGTAAATAATTTTGTGTCAACACCTGTGAAATCATAATGAGTGCCATGCTTTGAGTGCTTCCTAAGTGCTAAGCATGACTCACTGGAAAAGACCCTGATGCTGGGAAAGATTGAAGGCAAGAGAAGGGGACGACAGGGGATGAGATGATTGGATGGCATCACCGACGCAATGGACATGAGTTTGAGCAAGCTCTGGGAGTTGTTGATGGACAGGGAGGCCTGGTGTGCTGCAGTCCATGGGATCACAAAGAGTCAGACATGACTGAGCAACTGAACTGAAGCGCCAAATGCCGTTCTGCATGCTTACCTACTTATCACACAATCTTCTGAGATGGGTAATATCATCATTCCATGTTATATAGGTGGGGAGACATGCGCAGAGAGGCTTAGCAACTGGTCTGAGATCACACATCTGGAATCTGAACCCAGGCAGTCTGACTTCAGAGCCCATGCTCTTTAACCGCCCCCAACACAGACCTGGCCTGTCCCCTGAGTAAAAGTATGTGACTAGTGGCAAGTGACCTAGACAACACTCCCCCCCTGCCCCCCCACCCCACACACTCACTCATTTCCGTGGATAAAGGGTGGCAAAGTAGGGTTGTCCAGAAGGACAAAGATAATCACACTAGGAGAGGGTAGCAGCTACACTGATTCCTTGGACTGGCCAAGAATACAGGTCTCACTGTGCTGGGCCAGGCGCAGGCCCCTCCATGCCAGGATGCCAACCAAGCACTCAGAGAGGGCTGAGCGGGGCCTCACCACCGTGTTGTTGGTGATGGGTGCTCACCCTGTTGGGAGGGAAGACAGAGCCAGTAAATTGCCCTGCACTGTGAAGGAGACTGATGTGCTAATACTGGCATTTATGTATATATAAAATAGATATGTGGTATGTCATCCAGTGACCCACCAAAATATGTGGCTTGGATTCAGTCTGTGGACTAGAAAATAAACATCTTGATGGTCATAATACAGCCAAAGGTCTCCTAGCTGTTGTCTTTGTCACTTCGGGCTGCTCTAATAGAATACACTGGTACAGACAGACAGGCCTAGGCAACAAGCATTTAGCTTTCACAGACAAGATGTCCAAGATCAAGGTACCAGCAGGACAGCGTCTGGTGAGAAATTGCTTCCTGATTTGTAGACAGCTATTTTCTCATATCCTCACATGGCAGAGAGCCAAGAAAAGAGGAAGCTCTCTTGTAGGTTTTCTATAAAGGCATCAATTGCATCATGGTGGCTCCACCCTCATGACCTAATTACCTTCCAAAGGCTCCATCCAAATACCATCACACTGCGGATTAGTGTTTCAACATATGGATTTGGAGGGAGCGGGGACACGAACATATGGTCCCTAACAGATGCCATTCTATAAGTCTACATCAGCATCGTTAAAAATTACACACACACACACACACACACACAATGCACAGTCCTGAAGTGATTCAGAGAGAGCTCTGGCTCACGGATGAGCACCTCTACCCAAGCCTCATGCAACCAGGAAGTTTAATTAATTGTCTCATTGTATTCAGCGTGGCACTCTGCTGTCTCCCCAACATGCCATTGCCTGGAATATAGGAGTACTCAACTTGTTGCTGTTGTTCAGTCACCCAATCGTGTCTGACACTTTGTGACCCCATGGTCTGCAGCACCAGCCCTCCTTGTCCCTTAACATCTCCCGGACTTTGCCCAAATTCATGTCCATTGCATCGGTGATCCCATCCAGCCATCTCATCCTCTGACGCCCTCTTCTCCCCTCTGTCTTTCCCAGCATCAGGGTCTTTTCCAATGAGCTGGCTGTTCGCATCAGGTGACCAAAATGCTGGAACTTCAGCTTCTGCATCAGTCTTTCCAATGAGTATTCAGGGTTGATTTCCTTTAAGATTGACTGGTTTGATCTCCTCACTGTCCAAGGGACTCTCAGAAGACTTCTCCAGCACCACAGTTTGGAAGCATCATTTCTTTGGTGCTCTGCCTTCTTTACGGTCCAGATCTCACAACTGTTCGTGACCACCAGGAAGATCATAGCCTTGACTATACGAACCTTTGTCGGCAGAGTAATGTCTCTGCTTCTCAACAACACTGTCTAGGTTTGTCATGGCTTTCCTGCCAAGAAGCAATGGTTTTCTGATTTCATGGCTGCAGTCACCATCTGCTGTGATTTTAGAGCCCGAGAAGAGGAAATCTGTCAGTACTTCCACCTTTTCCCCTTCTGTTTGCCATGAAGTAATGGGACTGGATATCATGATCTTAGTTTTTTCATATTTAGTTTTAAGCCAGTTTTTTCACTCAGCTAGAACTGTTAAATTCAGTTACTCAGACTGTCCTGTTCCTCTGTGTAATTAAGGTCCATCCATACCTTCTTCCCAAAACTTCCAGTGTGTTCATACCTCATGTAGTGTCTCTAGATTCTGACCACACTAACCCCCTCTGTTGACTCGCAGCAGAGATGGCTACAACTTGCAGTTACTGCCAGTATTTTCACAATTGAAAGGAAGCAAAAGTTCCAGAGTAAAGATCGTACTGGGTCAAGATGAATGTAAAGATTTTCCAAACCATCAGAGAGGAATCTAAAAATACTAATAACTCTATTTTTGCTTAACTCAGTTACAACTCCTCCATTTGAAAAACAAATGTGTCCAGTGAAAGGATCTCTTCAAATATTTAAACAGCTGCCTTCATCCATCTCTCTACTCTCAAGCCCCTATCTTAAATCTCTGGACTAAAGTCCATAGATCCTTTCCTCCTAGGAATGATGAAGCTATGGAATTAAGGTTATAAATTCAGTCAAGCTCCAGGACCAAGTTCCAAGTTGAAGTGTTAAGGTCTAATGTTGATATTTTGCTTTTTAAGTCAACCAAGTCATAATTTGAAACAGTTGTTCATCGGCAAATCAATTTTCTTACTTTTTTCCTGATCTTCAGATAACAGTCTCAACAATTAAAATTAAGTTTAAAATGGGGGTCAGTGAGCTAAGCTCTGTTTTTAGGTTTCAATACTTGAGTTAGTTAACTCACAAAATCTTATACCAAAATTTCAATGTGAATTGGAAAGAAAAGCGACTGGGAGGAAAAAAAAAGAACAATGAACCATTGCCCCCAAATGTCTGTTCCTTCTTTTGGCTCACGCGTTTGTGCTGTAAATATTTGAGGAAGGTAAAGACATAAGGTGCTCTCTGACCCCAGAGACCAGTTCCAGCCAGTGAGTCAGCCCCATTCTCTGTCTTCTCAATCAGTTTCCAGTAGGAAGCTCTCCCTCTGAGAAAAGGCATCTGATTGTGTTGCTTTTATGCCAAGTTCTGCTTACCAAGTTAAGTCACTGAGTCTTGCAATTTTCCAGTTAAGGGTGTTAAGATTTGACCCTTGCTTTGGAGAGCAATTTAGGACTTATTCTTTCTGTCGTTGGCAAACTTCCAAGGAGGTACTACGAAAGCAACTTTTTCCTAGCTGGGTATTGAACATCATTCAAATGGTGGCAAAAAAAACGATGGCTTATATACTGAGAGCTCTGCCAACAAGTGAGATCCAAAATACTTTGCAGATGATAACAGTGACACAAGACATATTGAAGGGTGAGAGAGTTCCAAGACTTAAGTTAGAATAGTGTTTTCTGGTGAGATGCATGCTATTAAGAACTAAAAGAGCGGTGAAGAAATTAAGTTAAGGATTGGAGAATCATAAACATCTTACTTATGAAGAAATGAAGAGAGAGAAGACATTCCTGTCAAAGGAGGTTTGGCATTTTGCTTTTTTTGTTTGGGAAATACATACATGTTTGAAATCGATGATCCTTAAGCAGAAGTGCCCAGATGATTCTGAGGATTTTTCTTTTTTTTTTTTTTGCATACTAAATCAGAATCCCTGTGGCAGGGATGGGGTGGGGGTTAGATATGGATTGTGGAAAAAGCACTTCAGGTAGTTCTGACATATACTTCTGGTTAAGAAAACTTGTGTTGTGTACACATTTTTCTTCCTTTATTCCTAAACCACAGCTTAATTTTTCCAGTGCTTTTACATAAAATAAAAGGTTCAGATTGTAAAAACTTTTCATTGAAAATTTGGAAAACATGGAAAAGTGCACATAAAAAGGCTAAAATCTCCTCTAAACCTCTTAGCCAGAGATATTCTTTTTAGTCCAGGAAATCTATGTAGAACCTGTGGCTAAATTTCAGAGGGTCTATGGCCTACACCTCTGAAAATGTTTGGAAAATCACTGTGCTTTTTCCCCCCACCCCAAACATATATATGGTTTTTAAAATGTTGGTAGCACATTTTGTTCTGAAATTGCTTTCTCTTCAGTCAGTAAGACATAGTCTTGTTTTGGCTTCACTGCAGTCCTTGGGCTTCTCATTGTGGGAGCCTCTCTTGTTGCGGAGCACAGGCTCTAGGCATGTGGGCTCAGCAGGTGTGGCTCACAGGCTCCAGGGGGTGTGGAATCTTCCGGGACCAGGGATCAAATCTGTGTCCCTTTCTTCGGCAGGTGGACTCTTATCCACTGCACCACCAGGGAAGTCTTGGCATATTCTCAATATTACATGTACTTAAGTAACCTTTGAGAATATCACTGAGTCAATAAAATTCCAACAGCCATTCCCTCATTGTTGGACAGGGATGCTATCCATATTTGCTACTATCAACAAGCCTGGAGTTAACATCCATGTATGTAAATCTCTACATTTTTGTCTATTTCCTTCCCTGCCTCCCCATTCTGAGATGTACCTGAGATGACCCAGAATCACTGGGGCAAATGGTAGGTCCTTTGAAACACTCTCGGAATCTATTGACTTTGGGAAAGATCTTGTCCAATCTGCACACACACCAGGAGTCTATTGAAGTGAGAGTGACTCTGACTTTTTGTTTGTACACTTTTAAAACAGATTGTGTGACTTCGATTTCAAGTTTTTTATTATAATAATAAAGTTCTTTAGGAAAATGGCAGCCTGATAAAGGGCCCAAGTGTACTTAAACGAGCTGCCTGAAGAAGGAAGACCAAAGAACTCACTGAGTTAGTGTTATGCCTCCCTCAGGCCTCCAGCCCAGGCTCCTCTTCCCCCAGGACCATGCTGCTGGTGACTGGTTCATTCCTGCCGTGTAGACATGGTGATGTGTCCACATCAGGGCCCCCAGCATCTGAACACACTCTTGGCGAGTCTCAGGAGGTAATCCTTCAGTGTGAGTCCTGGCGGAAGGCAAAGCCCTGCTTCTTGTCCCCAGAGCTTTAGGAGCAATGCACCCTCTTCCGGCAGTCGGCATGGGGTGTCTGATCCGGGCTCCACCAACTGGGTGTTCCACCTCAAGATTTTGTCTTTTGGGGACAACACAGGCACAGAGCTAGAAATTAATCAGGCCAGCAGTGGGGTCCAGCAGCTGCAGTGGCCAGTGCAGGGCTTCAGCTTCCTCCTAGGGCAGGATGGGGGGCTGTGTCCTTGAGTCCATCCATCCCTTTCTGGAAGCTTCTCTCTTGCCTTCTGTGGTAGGCTGAATAACAGCCTGCCTTCCTAGAAATATCCTGTAAATCCTTGACACCTATGAATACGTTACTTTCCATGACAAAAGGGACTTTGCAGATGTGACTCAGTTAAGAATCTTGAGATGGGGAGATTATCTTGGACTATCTGGGTGGGCCCAGTGTAATCAACAAAGATTCTTTATAAGAAGAGATGAGGGGGAGGGCATTCGTGATGGGAGAAGGCCATGAGCTGATAGCAGCAGAGATTGGCGTGATGTAGCTGGGAACCAGGCAATGCTGGCAGCCTTGAAAAGCTGCAAGAATAAAGGAACAGATTCTCCTACAAAATCTGCAGAAGGAATCAGCCTTGCTGACCTCTTGATTTTAGCTCCCTCAGACTTATGGGCATCTGACCTTCAGAACGGTAAGATGATAGATTTGGCTTGTTTTAAGCTAATTTTGCCCTGATTTGTTACAGCAGCAGTAGGAAACTCATACACCTTCCATTGATTTCATGATATTCTCCAGATGAAATGTCTTCTTAATTCTGCCACAATCCATTCCAAGTTGCTTATCACCCACCTCCAGCCCTCGGCATGGGGTTGGATCCATCCTCCGTGCTCCCACATAACCCCCTGCTTTCCTTGAAGAAGCCCTGCTCACTCTGAGTGGTGACACTCTACCAGCTGGGCTGCCTCCCTCTCCCGACTGCAAACTCAACAAGCAGGTTTGCTCCATCTTTGGACCCTGGCATCTGGTACAACCCGTGAATAAATGTGAACAGATCAGAACTTATTTGTGTGTAAACATGTGCCAAAAAGGTGAAAGCACCTTCCTGTTGTTGCTGTTTAGTCACTTAGTTGTGTCCAACTCTTTTGTGACCCCCTGGACTGTAGCCTGCCAGGCTCCTCTCTCCATGGAATTATCCTGGGCAAGAATACCGCAGTGGGCTGCCATTTCCTTCTCCAGGGGATTGTCCCCACCCAGCGATGGAACCTGTGTCTCCTGCATTGGCAGCTAGTTTCTTTACCATTGAGCCACCAGAGAAGCCCTGAGAAGTTTTAACAAAATCATTTGAATAGATGGAGAAACATTTTGTATTAAGTTCCTTTTCTATGTGTGTGTGCTTGGTTGTGTCCGGCTGTTTGTGATCCCATGGTCTGTAGCCTTCCAGGCTCCTCTGTCCATGGGATTCTTCAGGCAGGAATACTGGAGCAGGTTGTCATTTCCTCCACCAGGGAATCTTCCCGACCCAGGGATCGAACCTATGTATCTTATGTCTCCTGCATTGGTAGGCAGATTCTTTACCACTGTGCCACCTGGGAAGCCCTCCTTTTCTATAGACAATGGAAATTATTCAAAAATGGTATGTTTATCTCAAAGTAAAATTCTGCGCTGATTTATGACAAGAGTTTTAAAAAGCTGACTTTCATGTGAACATGAAATACTAAACATACAATATGTTAGCTAAATCTCTTGGATAGAACTGAAAGCAGAGCAAATGTAATCAATTTATGATATTATTAAAACCTAAGGGGAAATGAAATGTCCGTTTCAGGAACACCGGGCGTGTCCATGTTTCTCACACTTCAGTATTATTGTAGGACACTCCAGCGGCTGTTTGCAAAATCTTGATGGTCTGCTAAACCTGGCTTTATCCAGGCTGGTGTGGAACACACATTTAAGACACTTGGGCTTAAGAGAGCTCTCTCCCTCACATGACAGGGAGTTTTAAAGGATTTTCTCTTCTCCCCACCCCCACTGTGTTCCCTAAATTTTTTAAGCCCTTGGACTCTATCCTACAAAAATGCAAAAGCACAAGTGCACACAGATATTCGCTGCAGCTCTATTTGTAATAGCATTCCCTTGGAAGCAACCCAAATGTCAATCAGCTGGAAAGTGGTTGAATAAATTATGGGACATCCATAATCTGGAGGACTATGCATTCCTTAAAAAGAATGAGGTAGTTTTATACACAGAGTACCTGCTTTAAAATCATAGTTCACTGCTCTGCTCAAAACCCTCCGGGGCTTCCAGTTATATTTATGTAAAATCCAAACTTTTTCCCGGGGAAGGCGCTAGTGGTAAAGAACCTGCCTGCCAATGCAGGAGACGCGAGATGTGGGTTTGATCCCTGGGTCAGGAAGATCTCCTGGAGAAGGGTACGGTGATCTGCTCCAGAATTCTTGCCTGGAGAATCCCACAGACAGAGGAGCCTGGAGGGTGACAGTCCATGGGGTCGCACAGTCGGACACGACTGAAGCGCCCACGCGGGCACTGTGCCTGCCTCTCCGACCTCAGGGTTTTCTCTCCCTTCCCCATTGGGATTCAGTGGGATGGCCTTCTGCATCACCGTCCCCTTACTGCTCCCTGGCTCCCTGCTACAGGTCCTTTGCACTTGATGTTTTCTCAGCTAGGAATGTTTTGCACTTAACCTATGTCTCTCAGCTTTAGTTACACAGTAAAACCATCTGCATTCCAGGCCACATCCCAAACTGATCAATTCAGACTCTCGGGAGTGGTACTCAGGCAACAAAGTGGTTTTGGTTTGGGTTGCTTATTTGTCTTTAAGCTTCCCAGGTGGTCTCCTGCACAGAGAACCAGTGTGGCTTTCCCTGGTGGCTCCTCTCCAACATTCAGAGCACAATTCAAATGTCACTTCCTTGGAGAAAAGATGATTGCACTACTTTTAAAGCTAGATAACTGGTAGAGTTTAAAAAGAAAAATAAAAGCAAAAGACAAGTAGAAAATGACATCAAATTTGTAAACACAAAGATGGTAAGTATGAGATGTCATACACCAAAAAGACAGCAGAGCAATATAAAAGCAGATGGAACTTAAATTTCAGTTTGCCCACTGGCTAACTGAGATCCTACAGCCGTTACCGGCTCTCTCTGAGCCTGTATGAAAAGTAGATAATCATACCCACCTTGAAGAGTTTTTTTTAAGGAATAACGAGGCCATACCTCGCACATAATGAACACTAGGTAAATAGTATTAGCCATTATTAAGTCACAAATGATTTGTTGAAACAGTAATGTTTCAGAACTTAAAAAATGTAGAAAATGTCAAATGTCTGGAGATCAGAGAGGGCTTCTCCAAGTAAGTAGAATTTTACTTTTGTCTTAAAGCTAGAATTTGGGCAAGTGGAGAGAATGGTGAGGGTTTCAAGTGGCACCCCCAGGAGCAACAAAGGTTAGAAGCAGAATTTGGCAGAGTACATCTGGCGAAGAGGGAGTTAAACAAGAAGAAAGAGCTTGCCCAGAAAGACAGTGCAGCCCCATGTCAGGGTGGGCGAACCTTCTGTTTTCTGTCATGCAGCATCTTTTTAGCACTGGCATTTCCCTGAATTAAATTGTGTGGAAGAGTAAGTCTCTGATTGGAAGCAGATCCATCAGGCATAGAGGCAGAGAGGTGGGGGTGGTAGGAGACACTGCCTTCGACAGGAGCTTGTGTGATCTCTTGGAGGCTGACTCTGGGCCTTGAATTGGCCAACTTCAAGGAAGCAGGCTTGTAAGTTTTCCCAGGGACAGACCACAGACCAGTTCTGCTGCTCTTGGTGCTCCCAAGGGAAACCTCAATGACACTCAGCGGGTGGGAGACCAGCTCTGTCTGTGTGAGTCAAGGTTCTCAGTTACCGGTCAGGCTCCCGCCACCAAGGGACATTCAACGAAGGATCTACTGAAAAAGGGCAGGCAAGGTTAAGGGACCAAGAAGAGATGGATGTGGGGAGGAAGAGAGCTGCAGGAGTCCACAGAGGGATGGCCAACCCGCAGCCCAGCAGGAGTGAGCTGGGAGAACAGACACCCCTGTCCCTCTGCTTGTCTGTCCTCTTTTGCAGGTAACTTCCCATTGGCCAAGCCCAAGTGAGAAGCCAGAGGACAAGGCGTCCGTAGATGCAGTCCATACACGTCAGTCTCCGGGGCGCAGAGTAGGATGGAGATGTGCAGAGAGTGGATCTGGAATATCCAGCAGGGGGAACAATCTTACAGAAAACAAGCCCACAGAAGGGGCTGATTACCAGCCCACATGGGATGCTAGGAAAGATTGAAGCCAAAGGAAGGGAGCAGCAGAGGATGAAATGGTTACAGCACCACTGACTCCATGGATATGAATTTGAGCAAACTCCGAGAGATGGTGAAGGACAGGGAAGCCTGGCATGCTGCAGTCCATGCGGGTCGCAGAGAGTGGACACGACATAGTGACTTAACAAGAACAATCTTCAAGGGATCCCCCTTAGTGGGTCTCTCCGTCCTGTCTACTTCCCACCTCCACCCCTGCACATGAAATTGATCATCCAACCTTACCAACTGGACCTGCTAGTATCTCTCAAAAATATACTCAGCTCACACCATATTCCTAATTCCATAGGGATTAAAGATTTATGGTTTTACTTCTTACAGCTAATAGTACTGGATGAAAAACCTCACTGGATATTTATATAACCATGGAGTAAAGGGAGGACTTCTCAAACATGACCTTAAAGGCAAAACCACATAGGAGAAGACTGACAGACTGTTCTACATAAAAATTAGAAACTTCCATTCAACAAAACCCACTATAAACGAAGTTGAAAAGGCGTCCAAAAAATAACCAGAACAACATTCAAACAACAGAATAAGAAAATATCTTTTTAGCAAATTTAAATGAAAGGAGTACTGTCTAAATATATAAAGGTCTGATACAAATAGATAAGAACTGACCCAATGGGGGGGGGGGTGTGCAGCAGGGAAGCTAAGAAGAAAACTAAACGAAGAACATGCTGTGAAAATAAAAATAGATGCACAGGCAAAGGACATGAACGCGATAAAGGAGGAAAAACAACTTGATAATAGTGTATGGAAACATGTTTAACTACTTAATCCAAGAAATACACATTTAAACAAGAAACCCTTTCTCCAACCAAATTCACCAAGATTGTTCTTAATGAAATGCTTGGTGCAGGCAGGGGTGCATTGAAAAGAGCCCTCATGATTGCTTGTTTGCTGTTCAGCTGATAAGTTGTGTCAGACTTTGTGACCCCATGGACTGTAGCCTCTGTCCTTGGGATTTCCCAGGCAAGCATACCGGAGTGGGTTGCCATTTCCTTCTCCAGGGGATCTTCCCGAGCCAGGGATTGAACCCACAACTCCTGCATTGCCAGCCGGATTCTTTGCCACTGAGCCACCAGAGAAAGTACAAATTATTACTGTCTTAAAAAGCAAATTGGCAGTTCAGTATTGAGAAACTTTTAACACTCATCCCCCTTAACCTAACTTGAAAATTCTGGGGATTTTTACTTGCTAGAATCTACTCAAACACTCTCCTGCTCACAAAGTGCAAGCACCTCAATACGGCCTATACCTTCCAAGTTCCATCACCCTCACCTCCCAGACATTTGCCACTCCATCAGTGTGAAGTTTCTTTCCTTGGCATATGCCCTACTGTGCACTTTCCTGTTTACCTTCCTCCACTTAGCTTGGCTGGCTCTGCTTACTCTTTTGGAATCCGCTAAGTTGTCAGTGGGTGTTCTCTGATCACCTGCCAAATTGATTTAGTTTTCCCTTTTCCACGCATCCATAACACCCAGTGTATATGGTTTTACAAATAATTTACACATTTTTTACATATATTACATATTTATACATCTATTTACATGTCAACCTCCACCATGTTGGTTTCTCCTTGTATCCCCTGTACTGGTGATTTTCAAGTAGAGGCAATTCTATCACCCAGAGGAACATTTAGCAAATGCCTAGAGACATTTTGGGTGGCCAGAACTGGGGGAAAATGACAATGCTACTGAACGCCCTACAATATACAGGGAAGTCCCACAACAAGGAATTATCCAGCCCCAAATGTCAACAGCGCCAATGTTCAAAAAGTCTATCCTACACCTAGCTTCTGCCTAGCATGAGACACAGAAAGCACACACCAAATATGTATATGTTGTTATTTAGTTGCCCAGTCATGTCCGACTCTTTGTGATCCCATGGACTGCAGCACGCCACGCCTCTCTGTCCCTCACCATCTTCCGGTTTGCCCAAGTTCATGTCCACTGCATCAGTGACGCCTTCTAGCCATCGCATCCTCTGACACCCTCTTTTCCTTCTGCCCTCAATCTTTACCAGCATTAGGGACCTTTCAAACGAGTCAGCTGTTTGCATCAGGTGACCAAAATACTGGAGCTTCAGCTTTTCTGTCAGTCCTACCAATGAATATTTAGGGTTGATTTCCCTTAGGATTGACTGGTTTGATCTTGCAGTCCAAGGGACTCTCAGGAGTCTTCTCCTGCACCACAGTTCGGAGTCAATTCTCTCGCTCTCTGCCTTCTTTACGGTCCAGCTCTCACAACCATACGTTACCACCAGGAAGACTATAGCCTTACTATACAGACCTTAGTTGGCAGAGTAATGTCTCTGCTTTTCAACACACTGTTTAGGTTTGTCATAGCTTTCCTGCTGAGAAGTAATCGTCTTTTGATTTCATGGCTGCAGTGACTTTAGAACCCAAGAGGAAATCTGTCACTACTTCCACTGTTTCCCCTTCTATTTGCCATGAAGTAATGGGGCCGGATGCCATGATCTTAGTTTTTTTAATATTTAGTTTTAAGCAGGCTCTTTCATTCTCTTCCTCAAGAGGCTCTTTAGTTCCTCTTCGCTTTCTGCCATTAGAGTGGTTATCATCTGCTAGTCTGAGGTTATTGATGTTCCTCCCGCCTATCTTGATTCCAGCTTGTAACTCATCCAGCCTGGCATTTCTCATCATGTGCTCAGTGGATAGGTTAAATAAACAGGGTGACAGCAGACAGCCCTGTTGTACTCCTTTCCTGAACCAATCAGTTGTTTTGTACAGGGTTCTAATTGTTGCTTCTTTATATATATATATATATTTTTTATGTATATGTGTATGTGTATATATATAATGAACAAGCCCAATTTCTTCTTCCATACAACGGTTGTAATCATATCTATGTCAGAAGGTTGCAGGGAGGATTAAGAGACAACATACAGTGTCGCTACAAGATTGATACTCCATCAATCAATATTAGTTCATCCTAACAGTAAGTGCATAAATAAAAAATACAGACCCAGGATGTTTTGTTCCTAAAATAATGACTCATTTCATAAACTGCTTCATTTTACAGCTGAGACGTCCATCTTTAAAGGATAATGACTGCCAAAATAGTTGGCATCTAGTTTCTAGTTTACTGACACACCATGTTTTAAATGTATGCATATGAAATTAGAAGCTGAGTCTTGTAGAACAAATAATTCTCTTTTTTGACTTATAGATACAATTTCATAGGCATGTATAAAAATTTTCCTCAAAATAGTTAGAATACTAATAGAACAATGATTCAATTGAATAATGTTAGCAGAAATTTCTCAGGGATTTATTTTGAAATTACATTTTTGGCATTTATGCCAAAATAGGCAAATGTATTAAAATACAAAGTTAAGCAAATAATACATTTTTTTCAACTGTAGGAGAGCTATAGTCAGAATCCAGAATAACACTTTAAATAGTTTGTCATAATACGTAACCCACTACTACTAACAAGCTTTCTGGAATCTATGCTAAAAATTAACAATCTTGTTAACAATTCATTTCTTCCTCCCTGCTCAATTGTTAACACATACAAAGAAATTTCTTAGCAAAATATAGTTCAGAGGCACCATCTGACCTGAGATTTCAGATTATAACATGTTGTGGCTTTTAATAGGAACACCAGTATATACCAGAATTTAAACAAATTATGGCAAATAAATTAAAATATATGTATTTTAACATCTTTAGACTTTGTTAGGTGTTCCTTATACAGTCATCTGGTATGTTTAAAGAGTGAGCAATCATATAAAAGGAAATATGGTCAAAACTGATTGAAGTAATAAAATCCTGAAACTAAATAACATCTCATAATTCATTGCACAGCATATATTAGATTTCATTACATCAGTATATAGCTTAGTAGTAAATCCTCCTGATGGCCATAAACCTCATAAGGTGTTGTCATCCTGAAAAATGAAGGGGAGGGAGTCGGGTACAGAATAGATAAATCTTCAATAGTGGTGCTGCGTCCCTTTAAGTAGTCAAGTTGTAGCGCATCACCACCTAGTGGCCGAATCTAGTACCTCACTCTAATAAAGGAATCTTGCCCGTTTCAAGTGAAACATGTTTGTCAGAATTTTATTTGTGATAAAAATATATGTCGAATGTACACACCCACTTTTGATTGTTTCAGGAATTTTAACTACAGGCATACCTCCTTTATTAGGCTTCACTTTTTCTTAACAAATGGAAGGTTTGTGGCAACCCTGTGTCCAGCATGTTTATTGGCGCCAATTCCCAACAGCATTTGGAACTTATGTCTTTGTGACATTTTGGCAACTCTTGAAATATTTCAAACTTATTGTATTTGTTATGGTGATCGGTGATTTCCGATGTTAGTAGTATAACTTACTGAAGGCTTAGATGATGGTTAGGATTTTTTAGCAAGAAAGTATCTTTTAGTTAAGGTACATACATTGGTTTTTTAAAGCACAGAGCTACTACCCACTTAATTGTACAGTTTTAATTTTTACATGCACTGGGAAACCAAAAACTGTGTGACTCACTTGATTATAGTATTTGCTTTATTGTGGTGGTCTGGATTTGAACTCACTGTATCTCTGGGGCATGCCTCTGTAATACAAAAATTGTTTTTCACACTGTTGTTTTGTTCTACAAGGTAAGATCCCGATCAGAGATGGTCTACCACACAGAGCACTAGCTTGTGGAAGACTGTAGACTGCAGGTTCCACAATTCCTTTCCCTACTTGCTGTGGTTCTGTGTTCTCACTTTCACCCAAGTAAGCGTTTTAGAATTTAGGGGTGAGGATGATGACATTATAGAATGGTTCTAATATGTATTAAAAAAAAGTTGGACTACAGCTTTAAGTATCATTACTATCCAATGCTTATAATAGATCTTTTTTTTTTGGCCGCACCCCTAAGCATGTAGAATCTTAGGTTCCCTGACCAAGGATTGAACTTGTGCCCTCTGCAATGGAAGTGTGGCATCTTAACCACCTGATTGCCAGGGGAGTCCCACAATAGACTTTAATGATCATTTCCTAAGCGGAAAAGTCACTGGGAGCTGAAAAAAGTGTCTCGCCTATTGTCTACTTTTTCTTTTCTGTTATACATATTAGCACAGGAGCACATATCTATATAACTTATACAGACCCATATTGGGATTAAATACATAATTTTTTAAAAAAGCAAAATTTATTTGGACAACAGTAGTTGGTAATGGCTCTTTCTCAATCCTGGCAAACTAGGGGGTGAATCCTCTCTCCTCTCATTCAGTAACTTTCTAAGTCTGAGAGCCAGTCTGCTGCGCTGTTTATATGTGTTATGCTAAGTTGCTTCAGTTGTGTCTGACTCTGTGATCTTATGGACTGTAGCCCGCCAGGATCCTATCCATGGGGATTCTCCAGGCAAGAATACTGGATGGAGTGGGTTGCCATTTCCTTCTCCAGGGGACCTTCCCAACCCAGGGATTGAACCCGCATTTCTTATGTCTCCTGCACTGGCAAGAGGATTCTTTATGACTAGCGCCACCCGGGAAGCCCTGTGCTATTCACTTCAGATAAAATAAAGTCCCTGGTACTAGTTTCTTGCTCCATTCTATCCCTGCAAGGGAGGCCCTGCTGGGGCTTCGAGCTATCTTGCTAATCTACAGTAGCAACATAAATTCAGTAGTTATTCAGAATAAGGTTTAGAATTCCAAAACTCCAACAATAATTATGATATTTATTTAAAGAAATACATTTACAGCCCAAATAGTTCTACATTGTACATTTCAGGTTTAACCAACTTCATAAAAATACTTGAGAACAGCTGTATCCACAGATTTAGACTACTAACTTATTTCTTTGCCCATTCTTCTCTCTCTTTCCTTTCCCGAATAACCTCTTTCAGATATGGTTCAAGGTAGAATTTATCCTAAAGAATGAACAAAAGAAAAATATTATATGCCACCATCACATATTGATATATCCCAAATATTCAACAGGTCTTAAACAACAAAAGAAATCTACAAAACTTATTTCCAACTTAATAAAATATATTCTCAAGCAAACTAAAAACTGTCTGCTTTTCATTTATGTAAAATGCCACAAAAATATTGTAATAAGCTGTTTTGATAGGTTGTCAGAGGGTCTGTCAAAGAGAAAGGAATGAGAATCTACAAGGTTTGGCCTAGTTTCAGTGCAGTCCAAGGGGTGAGGGATTGCTTCAGAGTCCTTTCCAGGAGCCAGAAAGCCACTAAACAGGCCAATCACAGAAACACCACCCTTTCTTTATCTGAGCAGAAAGCAGAGTGCAGAGGCAGAACATGGCCTGGGAGGGAGAACACCTGGATTCTACTCTTGGATCTATCTCAGGGATGTGTTTAGTGATTTGGAAAGTCACTTCATCTCTAGATCTCAATGTGTTTATTTCTAAAACACATCTAACATTTGCTCTACTAACCTCACAAGGCTATCATAAGGATATCGATCTGACACAACTTTAAGAACTCTAAAGCACTATACAATGAATGTGTTCTTTGTTTCTAATATTCAACCCTTAATGGCCAACACTATACACAAAAGCTGTCTTACCTCCTCATATTTTGTCCACTGCTCTTTAGGCAGGATCTGCTGCCTCATGCTGAGGTCCAGCGCTCTCTTAATGCGAAACACTCTGTCGTTATAAACGTTCTCAGGAAGCCTTCTTATGGCTTCTTTTACATCATCATTCTCATGTATTGTGTCATCTCGCATTAAGCCTATGGTAAAAAACAAAGTTAGAATGAATATGCATCTTGAAAATAACTTTTTAAAAAATAAGTAAAATTTTGATTTATAACTTAAGTCATTAACTTGGGTGATACATCAAGAATTAGTTATGATGGAAACTCAATGCCATTTCACATACAATAATGAGTTATTCAATGGATTATTTCTTAAATGGCACGGTGGAAACAATGAGTCCTTTAAAATATATTTCCACAAAGTTCACATTTTATCTACGGTAATTTTAAAAACATTTAAAATGTCTACCTTGTTTTTAAACACATATCAATAAACCACGTCTCTACTATATAATAGTTTGTAATTCTGAGCTCAAGGAATTAAAGAACCTTAAAATTGACCGTGTACTAAGGAACCATTAACATTTAATGATGCTTCCATCAGGCTTCAATTACAAAAGATGAAGTTCACCACAAAGTATAAAGTTCTAAAAAAAAGTTCAGAAATCAACTAACTGTAAAGATGGCAGACAATTTTAACATTTGAAAAATCTCTACTTCCAAAGTTCACATAACTTAAATTTTAAAATGCTAAGGAGAGGAGCTGAGAGAGGGAACATATAATAAGGAAAATGTTCTGCTCTCATATTTCAAGAACATAAATCATGTGCACCTCCTACATTTGGGACAATTCCATCCCTCTCTTCTCAATAATAAAAAGGAAATGGATTTAACAGTAAAATGTGACTTAATTTTAAAATTTAACGCACACAGGTACAAATAGTTCATGTATTCTGAGGATCCATAATAACTCCTACAAAAGCACTATACTCAGAAAAAGAAGAAAAATGAAAGAAAGCACAAAAACTCACCCAGTTTATTGAACCCAGCAGCGTTGTAATACCACTTTCGAATACCCTCCAGCCACCTGCTTGATGCTGAAACTGATATTGTCACACTGTTAATTGCTAACAATCCCACTTAAGAGAATGCAAACACAGGAATTTCATTTAAAAGCATATACTCTATATATTATAGATAAAAACTGCTTACTTTGTCTATCAGCAAAAGTGATTGCAGGTAAAAATTGGACAGTAAGGAAAAAGGATATACTCAAACACCTGAAAGACCTGTAGGTATGATTACAGTCCCTCACAATCTGCAAGGGATTGATTTCAGGACTCCCCTCAGATATCAAACTCCAAGAGGCTCAATATATATAAAATATATATATGTATAGTGTTTGCATATAATCCAAGCATGTCTTCCTACTTTAAATCTTCTCTGGGTTGTGCTTAGTCGCTCAGTAGTGTATGACTCTTTGCGACCCTATATGGATTGTAGCCCGCCAGGCTCCTCTGTCCCTCAGATTTTCCAGGAAAGAGTACTGGAGTGGGTTGCCATTTCCTCCTCCACGCAAACTTCCCAACCCAGGGATCAAACCCGCATCTCTTGAGTCTCCTGAGGGATTCTTTACTACCACTGCCACCTTAATACAATGTAAGAGTGATGTAAATAGGTGTAAATACAAAATAAATGCTATGTAAATAGATGGCTGAGAGCAGCAAGTTCAAGTTTTGTTTTTTTGAATTTTGTGAAATTTTTTTTTCAAAATATTTTCCATCAGGAGGTTGGCTGAATCCTCCAGTGTGGAACCAGTGGACATGGGCCAACTGTACTGCCACTCCTGCTTTTCAAAGTCAAGCATCCCATTCCTTTATGTCCCCTTGCTGCCGTTAGAATTAAAGGAGTGGGGGACGGAAAAGAAACTGCGAACTTCTCTATCATTTGCAATTTCAGAAATAGGTTACAGGAAATAACTCTAAACTTTTCAAGGGAGTTGGAGTTGTATGAAAAGATGAGATTTCAGGATACACTAGCAGATCTAAATGACCCCCATCTTCCAAAACTTTTATTTTAGTTACTTTTATTTCACTTGGCTAGTCTCTTTAAAAATACATGTATTTCTGGGAGGGTTTTGATCCCATATGGACTAGTAAAAGAAGCACATTTCCCTCTTCTCCAGCAGCTAACTTTCCATGGAAGGAATGAATATTTGAAAGTGTATGAGGAGAAACAGGTAATGTTAAAGCTCCTTCCGGAACAGAACTGGGCTTGATGGGTTACCCAGTAGGAGCTAAAGGCAACATGACAGTGCCTGATGTTTACAGGAGAGATGTGGTACAGAAGGGGAGATACGGAAAGTTTAAATTTTCTTTTAAAATTTTGTCTTAGGGATAGCCCCTAACCAAGGAAGGAAAGCAAACTCTTTTGATTCAACCTCTTAAGACATCACAGCTTTGGTAACTCTCTTTGGAAATTAAGCACCAGGTATATAATGTTGCTTCTAAAGTAACAATTAACAAAGCGTCAACAATCTACAGACACATTTGTAGGAGACAATTACTTGTAAACATATTTACCAGTGATGGTAATAATGATTAATATTCACTGAACACTTATGGTGTGCCAGGCACTATTCTATTTGTTTTACTACCACGCGGGAGTTACTTACAACCCGCCCGTCCTGGCAAAACAGCAATAAGCATTACATAAATTATCCCATCCAAGGTCAGAGGCAGCCAGTGATGGAGCTGAGGCCAGGTCTATGTAGTTTCCAAACACAGCACTGAAGCACAATGTCTTCAGTAGTTGTCTAGTCAAGGAAATAATGAATTTTTAAATGTCTCCACTACTCCCCAAAAGCTCAATGTCATTTAGGTTAACGGCTTTTTCTGGCAATCTGGTGTTTCCTAATAGCTTCACAACTGATGAGGGTACAGAAATAGGGACCAACATTTTTTTTTTTTAAAAAAGCTAGGAGGTGTGTGTGTGTTCAGCCGCCTGCGACCGAAAGAAAAAGCTAGAGGGTGGTGGGGTGTGTGTGTTCAGCTCAGCCGCCTGCGACTCTTTGCGACCCCACGGACTGTAGCCCACCAGGCTCCACTGTCTATGGAATTTTTCAGGCAATACTGGAGCAGGTTGCCATTTCCTACTCCACAGGATCTTCCCCACCCGGGGTTCCAACCTGCGTCTCCTGCACTGGCAGGCGGGTTAGGGACTGACAAAAAGGGGGGGAAAAAAAGGAGCGGGGAGGGGGCTGCATTTTTTTTTCACGTTGTTTAAATATTCCAGTAATATCTGCGTCCTATTCCATAATAAACACATCTGTTCCAATACCTAGAACAGATGCAAATGTCTCCAAATCCCAAGACCGAGAGGATGTTCCAGATAAGCCAAGGTTATTAAACCGAAGCTTCGCCGTAACCCTCACTCCCTCAGCTGCCTCTAATTCCCTGTTTGAGAAGCGTGAGAGAGGTGCAGCGAGGCTTCCAGTCCTGCTTCCTCCGGCCACTTCGCCTCAGTCATCTTACCAGCCTAAAGGAAAACTGACCCTGTCCTCCTCGCGCTGACAGAACGGACCTAGCTAGTGCACACGACAGCGCTTGGCTCACAGTAAACGCTCGGTCCACTTGGGTTGAGAGCCACTGATTATCTCCCGGCGCCCTTGAACTTCTTCTAAGGTCGAGAGGAGAAGGGCTCAGAGCTCGAGCATCCGGAGCGCCAGGGCTGTGGGGGCCGCCGCGGGGACCTTCACCAGCGGCCGGCCCTGGACACTGAAAGGGGGTAGGCCCAAGGGGTCTCTGAGGTGGGCTGGAGCCGCCTCCTTCCCTCCCGCCACAAACCTGGCCTTTTAGACCGAGCATAGGGAGAGGAGCAAGTTGCTGCGAGAATAAAAAGTTGAGCGCGCCGATGCCCGCCAGGCAGGCCGCCCCTCACTTACCAGCTGGCCGACCCGCCATGTTGACCTGACGCAGAAGCGTTGCCTCCTGGGTAAGTCCTAGAGGTCGAGCGGCCAGGGCGCAGGCGCGTTGCGTCACGTCGAGAGGCGCGTGGGGGCGTGGAGACGCTCGCGCAGGCGCAGTTCTGGCGGCCGGCCTTTGGCCTCAGGTCTTGCGCTTGTCGGCCACGATTATGCTAATCACGTAGGCGTGGAACCGCCACACGTTCCCTGGCGACAAGATGGGAAAAAACACTAAGCGAGGAATTAGAACTGGAGAAGGAAATGGGCAACCCGCTCCAGTATTCTCGCCTGGAGAATCCCATGGACAGAGGAGCCGACGGTCCGTAGGGTCGCAAAGAGTCGGACACGACTGAAGCGATTTAGCACGCACGCAGGCAAGGAATTAGAACACCAGATCTTTAGCCTGGTTTCTGTTACTGACGAGTTCTGAGAGGTTGGTTAGTAGTAACTGCGCCCTTTGTGTCAAGCAACACGCTAAGCGTTTTATGGACTTATTTTCATTTCATTCTAAACCTAAAAGATAAATACTATGATTGTACCCATTTTAGAGAAGGGGAAACTGAAGCTCTGAAAGGTTGCATAAATTGTCCAAGGGCACTTAAACTAGGAGGAATCCAGATTCACCTTCCAGAATCTGAGACTCTAGATAAAGTGTTGTTGTTCAGTTGCTACATTCTGTCTGACTCTTTTGCAACCCCATGGGCTAAATCCCAGTCAGGCTCCTCTGTCCCTGGAAGTTCCCAGGCAGGAATATTGGAGTGAGTTGCCATTTCCTTCTCCACAGGATTTTCTCGACCCAGGGATCGAACTTGTGTCTCCTGCATTGGCAGCCAGATTCTCTACCACTGAGCCACCAGGGAAGCTCCAAAGATACAACTTTGGCACTCCTTAATTCTAGGGCCATATGCTACACCACTGATCCAGGGGAAACTAACCCTCTCTCACCTTCAGTTTCTTCAGGTGAAGTTCTACATCAAGCTATTTCAGTGGCAGTCTTGTTGAGAAAAACAATTTAATACTAAATTTGAACTGTAGCAGAATTTTAATGCAATTTTAAGGTAAAAGTACATTTTAAAGGTTTCAGTCCAACTTAAGTCTAAAGTATAAAAAACTAGGGACAGCAGGATCACAAATTGTTGAGGTAGAAGAATTTTACTAAAGATTGCAGAACAGAATAATTGGTTCATTTGTGGGTAAGGCAGGCAGAGGGGACAAGTCAGACCGTCTCTTTACACCTTTTATCAAATTAAACTCCAGGTGTATTAAAGAGATTTAAAAGTATTTAAAAAAAATACCCCAAAATACCCTAGAGACAAAACAGTGGGGGTTGGACATCAGTTCAGTTCAGTTCAGTCGCTCAGTCGTGTCCGACTCTTTGTGACCCCGTGAACCGCAGCTCGCCAGGCCTCTCTGTCCATCACCACCTCCCGGAGTCCACCCAAACCCATGTCCATTGAGTCGATGATGCCATCCAACCATCTTATCTTCTGTCATCCCCTTCTCCTCCCGCCCCCAGTCTTTCCCAGCATCAGGGTCTTTTCAAATGAGTCAGCTCTTCGCATCAGGTGGCCAAAGTACTGGAGTTTTAGCTTCAACATCAGTCCTTCCAATGAACACCCAGGACTGATCTCCTTTAGGATGGACTGGTTGGATCTCCTTGCAGTCCAAGGGACTCTCAAGTCTTCTCCAACACCACAGTTCAAAAGCATCAATTCTTCGGTACTCAGCCTTCTTTATAGTCCAACTCTCACATCTATACATGACCACTGGAAAAACCATAGCCTTGACTAGATGGACCTTTGTTGACAAAGTGATGTCTCTGCTTTTTAATATGCTGTCTAGGTAGGTCATAACTTTCCTTCCAAGGAGTAAGCGTCTTAATTTCATGGCTGCGATCACCATCTGCAGTGATTTTGGAGCCCAGAAAAATAAAGTCAGCCACTGTTTCCACTGTTTGCCCATCTATTTGCCATGAAGTGATGGGACCGGATGCCATGATCTTAGTTTTCTGAATGTTGAGCTTTAAGCCAACTTTTTCACTCTCCTCTTTCACTTTCAAGAGGCCCTTTAGTTCTTCTTCACTTTCTGCCATAAAGGTGGTGTCATCTGCATATCTGAGGTTATTGATTTTTCTCCCGGCAATCTTGATTCCAGCTTGTGCTTCCTCCAGCCCAGCGTTTCTCATGATGTACTCTGCATATAAATTAAATAAGCAGGGTGACAATATACAGGCTTGACGTACTCCTTTTCCTGTTTGGAACCAGTCTGTTGTTCCATGTCCAGTTGTAACTGTTGCTTCCTGACCTGCATACAGGTTTCTCAAGAGGCAGGTCAGGTGGTCTGGTATTCCCATCTGTTTAAGAATTTTCCATAGTTTGTTGTGATCCACACAGTCAAAGGCTTTGGCATAGTCAATAAAGCAGAAATAGATGTTTTTTCTGGAACTCTCTTGCTTTTTCGATGATTCATGAATTTGAGCAAACTCTGGGAGACATTGGAGGACAGAGGAGCCTGGTGAACTGCAGTCCATGGGGTTGCCGAGTCGGACACAACTTAGTGACTGAACAATACACATTAAGCCTAGAGAGCCTGGACATTTGCTGATAGCCATTAGAATTGATTAAAGAATCATTTTTGATTTTCCTTCTGGCATATGGGAGGATTGCACTTCTCTGCCCTTAAACATAGGCAAGCCTATTTGATGCTTTGACCAAGAAAAATGTGAGACATTTTTAAGAGCAATTTTTCACATTCCTTTCCCCTTCCATAGATGGGCTACATTCCAGACATGGTTGAAGCTCCAGCAACCTCCGTCACTCGGATAATGTGGAACAGAAACTGTTTGGCCCCAAGTTGGACATGTGTGAGATTAAAAACGTCTCTGGTTCTAAATCATATGTGGTTTTAGGGTTGTTTGTTACAGCAGTGTAGCTAGCCTGTTCTGAGTGGGTATTTAATTAAGGCAAAATGAAATTCTGAGCCTTAGAAAGACCAGGCAGTTTGGTTCCATGCTATGCCTCCTGGCTGAACCTTCTTCCACGTTCCCTGTTTTTTTTTTTTAAGAATTTATTGTTGGTTGCACTGGGTCTTCATTGCTGTGAGTGGGCTTTCTCTAGTTGTGGGGAACATGGGCTTCTCTTGTTGCAGAGCACAGGTTCTACAGCTCCCAGGCTATAGACTGTGGGCTTAGTAGTTGTGGTGCATGAGCTTAATTGCTCCGCCACATCTATCTTCCTGGACCAGGGATTGAACCTGTGTCCCCTGCATTAGCAGGCAGACTCTTATCCACTGTACCACCAGGGAAGTCCTTGTGTTCCCTGTTTATTGAGCTCATCTGTTAGAGAACTCCATGAAGACATGTGTCTATGCCACACTCACCACTGTATTCTAATCTGTTGAGGGAATGAATAAAGTACATTAATAGAAGACCCTGACCAATTACGAGTTTAGTTCCTCAGTTTCAGGACATCCAGCACACAGAACCCCAACATACAACTAACTACCCCTAAAGTTAGTCGTTTTAAAACACCATTGCTCCTAGTGCTGAATTCGGCTGAGTAGTTGTGCTCCACGTGGACCCTGCTGAGGCTGCAATACCCAAGATGGCCTCTTCAATCCCTTCTGTGGTGCTCAGGGGGCAGAGCTGGGACAACTCATTTCTCCACTAGAGTCATCAGACTTTTTCCATCCTGGCTCAGGGTTCCAGGTGGACAAACACAGATCTCATGAACCAGAGTGACCAACCAGAACGCGCCGCCTGAGTCAGTGTGGGAGGGAACTACAACAGGAGCGCAAATACCAGTGTGTCTTCCTGGGGGCCACCAGCGTCAACAGGCTACTCAGTCTCATGATCCTAAGGCAGATACCTGAAGCCATGATGCCTCATCTCACCAATAATCAGATCCTGTGCCCAGGATCACATGTCTAAATGGGAAACGGGAAAAAAAAAGTATCATTTCATGCTAAATCTTTATACCCCAGCCATGAGACAAAGGTTTGTTATGTGGCCTTTTACTACGTCTCATTGCTGTCCTTCAAATGACTTTCCTATCCCTTTTTCTTTCCAGATTCTCAGTAGCCAACTGTGGGCAACTTTCACTATCTTTCTTTGCTCAGGAACATAACAGCGTAGATAAACCAAAATCAAATGTGTTACGTAGCAAAGTCTAAGGGAGCAGTAGGTACTAGATGGATAATATGGCATGCTCTGAACTCCTAACATGTCAAAGAAAATAGAGCTGTCTTGTGATGAAACGACTTTAAAAGACCTTGAAAACAAGAAGGAAAATCCTCCACTGTTCCCATCTTCATCAGGAGAGCACACCAGCCTGGTAGACAGCCTCCCTTTCTCTAAGCTTGCTGTATTTTAGTTCTCTTTCCCAAGAAGGAAGGAAATGGTTGAGTCAAATGTGAGTTAAGTCACCAGAAACTTGGAAGAAGTATCTATCAGAAGTGTCCCCCAATTTATAACAGAGGTTTGAGGCATTTATTTAAAAATATATTTATTCATATATACGTTCACTTTAAATTATTAAATTTCAACATTCATCAAAAGCTAAAGAGTTTTTAAGAATTTCTCAAAGTCCTGTACTGATGCCTTGGCCATCGCTTCACAAAATATTCCATCAGGCACAGATACCAATTTGTCTAAAGAGATGTAGTTAGGTTTTGTCGGGTCATACTGTGCTCTTCCTAAATAGGCAAGAAACAAATGTCTTTCTTTGACTTTAAACAACCTTGTATTAAATACCTAGAAAAGAAAAAAAGAGTTAAAAAAAAAACACTGTACACTAAAATACTGAACTATTAAAATGTTTATCTGGCTAAACAGTTTAATAGGTTAACAAATATAAAGAATTAACCACATGTTCAATAAATATGGTAAATGCTAGAGGGTTTAAACCCTTTGACTTCTACTAAGAAATTACGGTTAAAAATTAGGAACTCAAAACTAATATTCAGAACAATTCTAAAGTAATAAAGTACTGCACTGTAGGCAAAGACCAGACTTATTTGGAGAGACCAGAGGAGCTGTTTAAAAAGCAAACCCGACGGTCCCACCCCAAATCTACTAAATCAGAAACTTTGAGAGTGGGGCCCACAAGTCCTCCAAGTGATTCTGATGCTGGCCAAGCTGCAGAACCAAAGTAAGAGATGGAGCTTTATGGCATGAAAAATTGTGTAAGATTTCACAGTCTGTGAAGCTTCCTATTTCCCTTTCTTTCTTTTTAAATTCCTGTTGCTCCCTCTGACTGGTATTAAAATGAAATGAACCTGGACTTCAGGGGAGAAACATAACTGCTTTGGAGTTAAAACTCCTGAGGAATGGGGTATATACAATTTTAAAAAGGAGTCAGAAGCAGGCTAAATCTTTAAAGCCAGCTGCAAGGAAGATGGGAGAATTTCAAGATCTGGCCAGACCTGAATGGAGCCCTGAGCTAAAGAGACATCTGTGAGGCTCCCTGGCAAGCCCAATGAACTACGTTTACTACTAGATCTCAAGTCCTTCCCATGACTGTATTTCAGATACAGTGGCGACACTCCACATAGCACATAACCTCCAGGAGTCTTTCTTTATATTAACATGAAAACAAAATAATAATAGATCACTTGGAAAGGACATCATGAAAAACGATTGTTGAAAACTACAGAACTTTGAGAACAGTGGCCAAAAAAAGTATAGTGTGCTAACTCAACATGCGATTGTCTTGCTTTTGGAACATCTTTTTCTCTCTCTGCAGAAACAAATTATGCACTACTCTGCCTTCATTGTGGTAACTGCAATCAGATTATCATGTTATTATTGCTCAAAAGACATAAGAAGCATTTAGATATGTTTCTTAAATATGACTCTTCCAGTCATTCTCAACTTACACAACATACAGATAAGGACATACATGCCTCTGAAGCTCCCAAACTATTATTCATTTCCTAAATATAATAACGCTTTGAGGCAATTATACAGGTTATGACTAGATAACTATATTAGTTTCCCAGTGGTTCAAAGTGAATTCATTATCATTGATTTAGATTTGTATGATCTTTCAAGTCCAAAGTCACTGCTCAGATTAAGTTTTTTTCTCTCTCTATCCCCTTCTGCCCTAAAATGGATTTCAGCTCTGCCTTCACAGAAACCCACAGGGAAAGAGGAGAAACAAAGGATAAGCCTCGTTCCTGAAAGTGATTTCCTCCTTGTTATTACTCTCACTGCTTTTGTTACCTTTTACCTTCCATGGTCACTGCTCTGAAATGGCTAAATTAACCGTAGTTTTAAAGTTAGAACTGCTTCTCCATTTTTAATTAATCATAAAATTATATATCAACCAGAACTGTTATTTGCATGAGAAAACTGTTTCATACCACTGAGTTTTTAAAGCACCAGCCAAAAATTTTAAGTCTACATCAGTTCCCTCACAGTCCTGGCTGTCAGTTAGCCTATGTTTCCATTAATGAAGCTTTTTTTTTAAGGAAAAAAAAAAAGCAATCCTACGTAGGAGTCTGAGAATCCTCCCAATGTGGAAGCCACACATCTATAAATGGGCTTTTCAGAAGCTAGGATCTGGCGTACCTAAAAAAAATCTGTGCTTTTAAACAACTGATTTTGATGCATCTAGTCAAGCTAATATTTTTCTCTACTTGCAAAGTTTCTGTCCATTGTTAAACCCAACTCATTCTACTGACAACTAAAATGTCACTCCTTAGAGTATCAGTAGATCTCAGGTGAGAGCATGGGTTTTCAAACTGACTGCCAGAGTTCTAATCCAAGCTATGGCCCCTGTTACCTGGGTAACCTTGGACAAGCTACTGAATCTCTTTATGCTTAATTTCTTCATTTGGGAAGTAGGGACAATAATACTACCTACCTCATATGGGCTGCTGTGAAGATTAAATGAATTAATACAAGTAAAGCGGTAGAGACAGAGTTGGCACATAGTAAATAAGCTATCAATAGCTGTTATTATTTCTAAGATCTTCCTGCCTCTCCTAAATTAAATCAATAGCTGTATATGGTATCTGGCTAAGACTCTGACATAACGTAAAGCAATTTACATTCTGAAAACCTGTCATCCACACGAAATTAAAAGTTCCACGAGAATACAGACTATGACTCATTGATTTTTACATCCTCAAATCACATTCTCTTATCATGCTCTACTGTCACGGAATTATCTATCAACCAAGTGGAAAACTGTTATTGCTTTTTAGTTGAAGATTACTTACTTTATGATGGTTCCATAAAGCCAAATTTGCACCCCTGCAGGCTTCTAACACTTTTTATAATGAATACTCATGCATTTGATGAAACAAAAATTCTCTATTAAGGGCCCATTCACAGTGAAATATGATAGGTAAATAAATGTTGTTTGTGAGGTAACTGTACCTAGTGCAGGCTAGTTCTGAAAGTTGTATTAAAGTCATGTTCCATTGCCCACCTTTTCATTGAGAACATGTGTAGCAAATGGAGGAATCCCTTTAATGCAATTCAATCTTTCATTTATCCAGTGAATACTCACTGAGTGTCTATTCACAGGCCAAACAGGAAAGAAGGATGACTTTCATGAGATTCATTCATTTGTTCAACAGATATCTATCCGGTACCTACTAATTGGTCCCTTCTAATTCCAGGTGCAGGGAATTTAGCAGTGTATAAATCAGACAAGACCTGCTTTCAAAGAAACATTCTTCTGAACAAGCAAATAATGTCACTCACCAGGTAAAGAAGAGGAAAGTCTGATCAGCTTAGAAAACATAATTATGGCTTTGGCATGATGACTAACTGGAGCTGAGAACTACATGCTTTGATAGGAGATCATTACAACATGGCCTGTTAACTAATGGATTTAGGCAGACTGTGAATAAAATACATTTAGAATGGAAAAAAAATCTTTAAGGGAAGTGATCTATTTCCATGTGAACAGAGAAGCGCACAGGAGAGAACATGTTAGATTCCAACAGGCAGAATGAGGACTGGGTACAAACCACAGGGAAACAGACTCATCAGTTATGTTTCCTCCAGAGATGTGTATGGGTGCTCTTCTCTCTCACAAGTAATCCCACCAGTACATTTGCTAGATTGTGGTCTTGATACAAAGATGGGCAAAAAGACATATGGCCTTATACGACCCAGCAATCCCACTGCTGGGCATACACACCAAGGAAACCAGAATTGAAAGAGACACGTGTACCCCAATGTTCATTGCAGCACTGTTTACAATAGCTTGGACATGGAAGTAACCTAGATGCCCGTCGGCAGACGAATAGATAAGAAAGCTATGGTACATATACACAATCAAATATTACTCAGCTATTAAAAAGAATTCATTTGAGTCAATTGTAATGAGGTGGATGAAACTGGACCCTATTATACAGAGTGAAGTAAGTCAGAAAGAAAAACACCAATACAGTATATTAACGCATATATATGGAATTTAGAAAGATGGTAACGATGACCCTATATGCGAGACAGCAAAAGAGACACAGATGTAAAGAACAGACTTTTGGACTCTGTGGGAGAAGGCGAGGGTGGGATGATTTGAGAGACTAGCATTGAAACATGTATAACCATATGTAAAATAGATCGCCAGTCCAGGTTTGATGCATGAGACAGGGTGCTCAGGGCCGGTGCCCTGGGATGACCCTGAGGGACGGGATGGGGAGGGAGGTGGGAGGGGGGTTCAGGATGGGGAACACATGTACACCCATGGCTGATTCATGTCAATTATGGCAAAAACCACTACAATATTGTAAAGTAATTAGCCTCCAATTAAAATAAAAAGAAAAGAAATATGGCCCTAATACAGCTCTCAGAACTGGACTGTGTTTGGTCTGATTCCTTCACAAACAGTACGGGATATTCACAAGCCGAGAGCATGGTGCGCTTGCGGGAGTTCTGGACGAAGGGTGACTGCAGCTCTTCAGGACAGAGAGCTGTGAGCGCCTCACCTGTGGGAACCTGACGATGACGTGGTGGGGCACGCACATCACGTTGTGCACATAGTCGAAAGTCTCGGTAAGTTTCCTTTTATTTGCAGTCAGCATCTTCGGGATTTTGGTGATCATGTGTTGAATTTCATTCTGCTGAAACCCTAGTTCAAGCCGAAAAACCTAAAAGAAAGTAGAGTTGCGATGAATCATGAATCAGAGTGAATCACTTCACTCTGTATAATAGTTTGTTGTTCAGTCCTTAAGTTGAGTCCAACTCTTTTGAGACCCTGTGGACTGTAGCCCGCAAGGCTCCTCTGTCCTTGTGATTTCCCAGGCAAGAATACTGGAGATCTTCCCGACCCAGGGATCAAACCTGTGCCTCCTGCATTGGCTGGTGGATTCTTTACCATTGAGCTACCAGGGAAGCCCATGAATCACCAACAGAAATAGTTATTTTGGTAACATGCCAGAGGACACATTAATTCTTTCAAAAGTTAAGGACATTAAAATCTGGAGATGGCTATGCCAATGCCCTTAAGGGCTCATGACTCCTTGCTTCTGGGGTAACCTGAATTTTAAAGCTCTCTCTTGAGGATGAGCTGCTCACAGCCTGATGACCATAACGAAGCTCACCAAAGCAGCTATCATAATTACAAGACAAAGGAACAGTGCCCACCGGAGGCCTGGTCAGGTTATCTGTATGGACCCTACACCACACAGACTGGCAGGAAGATTATCACAGTGCTTTCTGAGCCTCTGCTCCCAAGCACACTCCTAATCATGTCATCTGGAAATGCTACATGTCAAAATTCCAAACAGAGATGATTAAAAAAAAAACCAAATCACTCCAATGTGGGATAGGTCCTTCGTGTGCATTCATAGTATCCTACGCTTCCCCTCCATCCATCACTCTCATCACTTTGCAGGCGATCCCCTCCACTGGACTGTAAACTCCACAAGAGCAGGGACTGTCTCCCCGGAAAAGAATATGGGCAGATGCTCAATACAAATGTCTTCAACAGCTGAGTATCGAACACTTTAGGCATCTCAGCAAATAGGCTTTATATAATCATTTCAAATCCCATGACCGCTGTGGGATACTAACAAGTCAGCTGCCCCTGCTTCTATACAGCAGTTGAGTGTCTGGTGTGTTCTATGATGGAACTAGAGCCGGCACCTGGCACAGGTTCTAGGACAGCCATGTGCTGGCACTACCCTCTTCAAAGAAGCTCCAGACACTGCCGCTCGTCTCTCACCCAGGTGACCCTCATCCCGGGCAAAGGGAGTGGCTTCCAGGTCCCACCCAGATACCTAACTGCTCCTCTAGGATTACGGGTACCAATGTCTGCAAGGCAACTTACTCATGTAACACCTGGTCAATATGTGAAAAAATTATAAACTAAAATAAACTGCCTGCTGTATACTTATGATATTATTTCCTAGGTCCACCTTCTTAGAAATACCTTCTTTTACAATCTGGTTTTCTTTAAGATGATGAGAGCAAAACCCATTCTCTTCAGAGGACTTAAACACTTCAGGAGCAGGTTTCTCCAAAACTTACTGTCCTACCTTCATGTTTTCCTTCACAGGCTCCAGACTTCCAGTTAGTAGTCTTGGGAGACGAATTACCAGATCTCTAGTCTACAGTTATAAAATAATCTATTATTAATATACATGCACATTCAACTAGTTTGGAAAAAACAAGGCATAACTAGGATATAAAAGTAAAATTTAAAATATGACCCAGGAGATAAATGCTAAGGAGCCCAGAAATACAAATACTTATTACTGTTTGAGGAAAAAAACAAACACTCAAAATAATAGTTAAGGAAGCAACCTGATGGAATTATCATAAAATGATATAGCGCTATCATTAACCTAGTAAGGTAATCCATTCTTGTACAGAAAACATCAGGCATTGACAGAATTCATAGGGGCCAGGCATCAGTTAGAAACATGAGCTTTAACAGTTACTAAATGTAGCTGACATGGAAACGTATGAATTCTCAGTTCTCTTTTACCTTCTTCACACTAAGTTCAAGTTCTTTCTGAAAAAATCCCAGTCTGTTATCCAGTCTCTCCACTGAAAAACTCAGAAGAAATGGTGCATTTCTGACCATCTGTGCAATATCCGCCTTACTGAAATTTTTTGACTGTAGATAAGCCACCCTAGAGAAACAAAATACATGCACATATCGTAAATATTTACTAGTGTCTTGCTACCTTCAAAAGTAACAACTGTTTTTAAAGCATTCAGAAACCAAAAAAAGTTTAAGCAAAAACATTCTATAATAATGACCCAAATATGGTTAAAACAAATGGCTTTCCAGATGGCACACTGGTAAAAAAAATCTGCCTGCCAATGCAAATGTTAGAAACACAGGTTCAATCCCTGGGTCGGAAAGATCCTTGGGAGAAGGAAATGGCAACCAGTCCAGTATTCTTGCCTAGAGAATTCCATGGACAGAGGAGTCTGGCGGGCTACGGTCCATGGGGTTGCCAAGAGTCGGACATGACTGAGCGAACACGCACGCGTGGTTAAAACAAAACAAGTACCCATCCAGCTTTTCCATTTAGTATTAGAAACAAAAAATATTTCTGAAATCCACTAACAAACAGATTTGCTCTTCAGTTAATCTGACTTGTTTTATTGGTTGGTAAAAAAAAAAAAAAATGAGATAGCTTCTGTTTTAGAATTTTTTTGCTAAGAATAGAAAACAGAAATTAAGAAGAGATTCAGAACTCTTTTTACAAAGAAAGATAATCAAGCATGCAGCTAAGACTGGAAAGAGGAATTTTTTTTTTTTTGCTGTCTCATTGTCTCATGGCTTTAGGGTCTTAGTTCCCTGAAGGGAACTAAGCAGTGGAAGCATGGAGTCCTAAACTGCCAGAGAATTCTTAGAATGTATTTTCATAAAGAATTTTCACTATAGTCTTTCAATATGTATTTTGTTAACAACTGAGAAATCTGCTGCTGTTTCTGGGAACCAAAATAAGGCAGTAAAGTCCAGAAAGTATGACTATAAAGTAATATTATTGATTTTTAAAATATATAAACATAGTGAAAGCCAGTTTAAATGCCTAAAATATTCTAGAACATTATTTTGTTTGATTCTCATCGGAAAAACAAACAAACTCCTGCAAGCCAGGTAAATTTCCCACGTTGCATTTGAAGAAACACAGGTTAAGAGAAGTTAAACAACTCGTCTTAGGCCACCAGCTAATCAATGACAGAGCTGAAATCTGAACTCAGGCATGCCTAACTCTAACGACTGTGATATTTTTATACCATGTATCAGAACTTATATTTTACACTAAATGACTATTATTCCTTTAAACCAGTCCCTTAGAGGAGATGAGAGAAAAAAAAATTGATAAAATTACACAAAATTTTAAATGCAAGGCAAAAAAAAAAAAAAAAAAAAGAAAAATCACAAACCAAGTCAGACAAGTGACAGTCTGGGAAAAATATTTACAACATGTCACAGAGAAAGAACTAATTTTATTAATGCATTAAAAAATGCTTACCAAAAAACAGAAAAAGGCCCAATTAAAAATGGCAAAGGACACATAAAATTTATAGAAGAAGAAATGTAAACAGACATTCAACATATGAAAAGATCCTTCAAACATCTGATGGTCTAAACATCATTTCCAAAACTACAAGGTAATGTTTTTATCAATCAAATGAACTGAAATTATAAAGCTCAATGACACTGTATTGTGAGGATAATAAGGAAGCTGGCACATGTGGACACTGTTGGTGGGAGTATAAACTGGAAAGCCTACAAGAAGGGCAATCTCTCTATTAAAATTATAAATGCAAATACCCTTTGACCTAGTAATTCTACTTCTAGAAATGTGTCCTACAGATATATACCAATATGCGTGAAATGATTTCTATAAAAGGGGAGTCACTGCAGCTTCTCTGTGACAGTAAAGACTAGAAAATAACCATTGTGTTTACCAAAAGGGGACTAGACAGATCTGTAGCATGAACCGCAAAAGGGTTAAAAAGAGTAGGAAGAGCCAATAAAAAACTATCTCTGAAATAGAGTTAAGAATGTGAAGTGCCTTGCTTATATTGTAAGGGCTCAAATTATCCAAGAATAATTATGTAAGAAATAGGTTTTTTTGTTGTTATTGTTTTCTTTTTTTTTTTTTTTCTAACTCAGAGACCTTCAAGGAACTACGGAGCTCTCGGAAACTGGAGTGAGGACAGTCTGGGTAAGATTAGAGGCAGATTAGTTAGGAGAAGGTTGCGGCATTCTTCATGTGAGACAGTGGGGACCCGAGGTCAAGTGTTCAAAGGGAAGATTAAGATTTGAGCGCGATACAAATAGAACCAACAGACCTTGGTTATTTCTTAGATGTGGATGATAAAAGATGAGAAGTCCAAGTTAATACCAGTATTTCCGATTTGGGGAGCGGAGTGAATAGTGCTCTCACGCAGTGAGTCTGGGAAAACCTGATTTAGGTAAGAGGTTGGAGTGATGATAAATCCAAGATGTGAACTTAAAAGACCCAGACTCTGTCTTCCTCTCTGTGATGTTGCCAATGCCCAGCGGGATTCTTACCTTACAGATCAATAGTACCTGACTGTGTCAATTCTCATAAATTCAATAAACTCCTTGAATGTTGAGCGAAGTACACAGATATTTATAAGCGTGCTATTAAAAAAAAAAGGAAAAACCAAAATAGCCAACTGACAGAAGCAACTAAGCAAATTATATGGTATTTGCCAAAAGAAGGTTAAATATCTACCATCCAACATTTGCCAGAAAGAACAATAGAAAAGATCAGGCTTTCATACCTTAAAGTGTGCTCTCAGATAATTCAGCCATTTGTTAACGGATTAAAAAACAACTTATCCAAGTTTCCACAGAGAAACAATAGTGGCTTAGCAATAAATTGAAAGCATAAAAATAATAATGGGTAGTTGAACAAAAGAAGTAATTTAGATACTTAATTTTTTTTTGAAGTATTTATTTATTTGGCTGTGCCAGGTCTTAATTGAGGCACATGGGATCTCTGACCTTCACTGCAGCATGCGGGATCTTTAGTTGCATCACTTGGGGTCCAATTCCCTGACCAGGGATTGAATCCAGGTCCCCTGCATTGGTAGCACAGAGTCTCGGCCTCTGGACCACAAAGAAATCCCTAGATACTTAATTTTGATCAAAGAAGGTCCATAACAAAAAGTCACATTCACATTCATTACATCACCAGATCCCTATGCTCTGAGACTTAAAATAATAACTTACGCATGTTATTTCTTCACAGCCCCTTCTTGGGTTACGTGAAAATCAATCTAACAGCCCTACCTGGTCTTAAGATTTTCAAGGTCTTCAGAGAAAATAGCGTAGTTTTTTGTCAGGAATGGTCCCAGTTGGGTATCCTCTATGCCTAAATCTTTAAGAAACAGGAGCATTTGCTTAATGTCTTTTTCAAAATCCAGTCGCAGGAGGAGGTTGGCTGCATCGGGATGTTTTTCTATCTTGGATAAATCCACTCCTGGAATAAATTACAAACTCTTTGTGAAGATACCTGTTTGGCTGAGTCATTAAACGTCATGTACAGAAACACAAGAAATTACTGATGAAGGTAAATGACCTGTCCAAAGGAGACCTGAGTTGGGCCGACAGAAACTTCTAATTTGGTTGCAGAAATAAAAACACATTAAAAAGTAGTATTTCTTTCAAAGTCATGTATAAAGGAAAACAGTGCATTTGGGGCTAAATTTCCATCTGAAACAAATTCATTACGTCATCATAGTCATCTTTATCTAAGGGTTCTTGGATACTGTTTGCAGGGTGCCTATGAGCCCTTACTGATCTCCACGGTAACTGCTTCACTGGTCCTTCTGCAGGGTAACAAGCCCCATGAACTGCTACTTTCTTTGAAGTTTATCATTTTAGTTATAAGCATTATTTTAAAAATTGGCTTGATTCCCTCCATAGGAGGAACAAAAACAAACCCTATGTCTTACTCACTGTATTCATATTTCATAGGCCTTTAGCATAAAGACAAGAACCTCAAAGGAGCTCATGAAACAGCTCATGAAATATACACAGCTCTCAAGTAACAACAAAGCAGAAAGTATACCACCTTCCACCTTCACAAGGTCTCAGAATCTGAGGTAGTCTAAGCAAATGAGACAAGGGACAGGAGAGGAAGTCAGAAGGGGGAGAAAGCAAGTTATTGGACTTTGGTTATGGATATAATTAGATGTCCATCTCAATTAAGCAGGGAATCAAAATAACTTTTGATTCAAAATTCTCATTAAAACTGAGCATTTTATTCTGTTTTTCCTTTTTACCTGATTAAAAAAAAATCAAACATGAATAGGAAAGGCCTATTGCTTATCCTAAAGATGAGAGAATAAGGTATAACTTTGTTTAGACTTAAATTTTATATTCTTTTTTTTTTAAATTTTATATTCTTAAAAATATTTCTTCAGGTTAAAAAGTAACTCTCAAACTGTTTTCTAGATGTAACTTTACAGTTTTAAATATTAATGCAATGAAATAAAAGCACTTTTAAAAATGGTGTCTATAATTCCATGTATTAGATCCAAATATAATTCTAAACCCAAACTTCTTGACATTAAACAGGCACTGATATAAGATAATTAACAGAAAAACAGATTACACAAACACACATACACACAGAGTGAAGACTAAAAACAGATCCAAGATGAACTAAAAATCTAGTGTTCAAACAATAACATTTAAAATCAGTGGGGGAAAAGATGGACTGTTCATTAAAACACAATGTGACATCTAGCTATATATTTGAAAAATAATTACTAATTCCTTCTATAGCTGATACAAAAATTAATTTCAGATAGATTAAGACTCTGAATATATACTAACTCTAAAATTACTAGAAAACACAGACTTAAAAAAAATAATAGTAAGTCTGACTACATGAGAATATAAGACCCACTGCATGGCTTTCTGTAATATATGCATTTGCTTAGAAAAAGGTGAAGAAGCTACTCAACAAACTGGTGATGGTGGTTACCTTCGTAAAGTGCAACTAGAGATGGAAAGAAGGTTAGGGTTCTTTCTCCTTAATAGCTGCAGTTTTGACAACTAGATGTAATTCTTCTACAGTATAATTTTAAAACTCATAGTAACAGAAAAAGAACTTAAATTACTGGGTGGGAGGATAAATAAGATAGAAACTATATTATTTATTTACTTGCTAAACTATCTTATTTAAATGAAGTTTCAAAAGTTTGTGATAAATGTGGGAAGGGACGCTTTAAAAATCACATCAAGGGTTCGGACTTCAGTTTAACTCAATATTACAGCTGACATGTGCTCAAGTGCCTCGCTCAGCATGAGCTGTCATGCCCTGACTGTGCCAAAACTGAATTCCTCAAAAGCTGCTTCTTAACAGCAAGAGGAGGGCAGAGTCTCACCAGGAGGGCACACTGCTGTCAGCACAAATCACGTGGGCTGACTCAATGACTTCATTAACTTGAAAATAGTCACCGATGCCTCTTATGGACCAGGCACTTCTGTGGACATGACGAATGAATAATACATGATGCTAACTTCTAGGTGACCACAGCCCAAGCTGCTTTGACCCATCAGTTCAGTTTGGTTACACAAACTCTGTGTATCAGCCAGCAACAGAAGTTGCCCAAGCAAGTTAAAATGAAAAAACTTTAATGAAGGGACTCTGTACAGAGGTGTGAGCAGAGTTACGGGAATAAACAAGGGCACCTCTAGTGCTAAAGAGACAGGGAGGAGGGAGCCTCATGTGAACCTAGAGGGGGCTGCAAGCTATTAAGCAAGGGTTGCCATGGAGCAAGGCAGTTACACGACCCAAGACAGGGAGGGGACGGAGAAAAAATGCTCCCACCTGCCGTCCCCCTCCTCCTGCATGGGCCTCCCGTGGCTGAAGCTGCTCAGAAGCCAGCTGGCTAAGGAGCCCGAGCACAGTGGTGAGCCTCCTGGGATACAGAACAAGCAGAGAAAGGCAGGAAACAGATCTGAGAAGCAGAGAAGAACCAGGACACTCGGGTCCTCAACAACACTGTACAGGGGCTTCCTGGATGGCTCAGTGGTAAAGGATCCATCTGCCAAGGCAGGAGACGCGGGTTGGATCCCTGAGTTGGGAAGATCCCCTGGAAAAGGAATTGTTTTTCAGTTTTAAAAAAATAATACCATTTAACAATGGGATCATGGTTCCGCTAGGGCACCGTCATTTAAGTTACTGCCAGGATGTGCTGTTGAAGGATCAGCATACAGATGAAGGAATGGCTGACACGTATTTCAAAACTCTAAGTATACTGAAAATTATTCAAAGGTGGGGGCCACATGCCTTTCCCGTGGGACCTCTCCCAGGGCCGAGGACGTCCTGGGCTTCCCTGCTTGCAGCAGATGTCGTCTTTCTCTCTCCTTTGAACCCACAGAACACTTTATTTGTGTCTCTTATGTGAAACTTATCACTGTACCTTTCATTTTTGGATTTCATTATTTAGATGCTTCTGAAGCCCTGAAGCTTCTTGAGAACAAAGGCCATTCCCTATATGTCTGAGCAACTTGTACAGGGACAGATGTGTAAACAACTATAGAAGTGTCCTTAGTGTCTAGACTGAGGTAAGCAGTGGGGGCACCAAGAGCCTGCAGGAGGGTCCCTCTGTCTGAAGGGTCAGAGAAGACTTTTGGGAAGTTACTTGAACTTGAGTTCAGTTCTCCAGGTGTCAGATCTGGCCAAACAAAAAGGCGGAGAGTGGCAAGCAAGTGGAATTGAAGTGGTAAGCAAGGGCCAGACCAGGAAGACCTTAGAAGGATTTCAAGAAGGTCACGGACGCGGTCAGATCCGCATTTTAGAAACAGCACTAATATTAGAGAGATTACTGGGGAACACTGCTCAAAGGAAGACTATCAAGTTAGGAAGCTCCTCACTTTTTCCTGAAAACTAAGGCAGTGACCAAGACATGAGAGAAACAGATGGGTCTGAGGCAATCCCAAGCCTATCCTGCTCCTCTCAATCCCGCGATTCATTATCTGGGAATGCAGAATAAGAGAAGCACCAGATCCGGAGATAATGGGAAAAGCGGAAGGTTGCAATAAGGTGCTAGATTGAAAAATAAAAGAGGACTCATCCAAGTTTGCAGGGAGATCTCTCGGCTGCCTTCAACCACCCAGATCTAGGTGCATCCTACTAGTGAACAAGCTGAGACGGTTATGGAGCACACCCAGAGACGCCAGCCAAAGCAGAACAGCAGGCTTAAGAGGAAGGTCAGGGGAGCAGGAAAATGGAAGGCAAGTCAGCTGAGAGGGTTAGGAAAAACTGTCCTGAGCGGCCACTGGAAGGTGTGCGAAAAGTTCAAAGAAAACTAAAGAATTCAAAGAAAGGATCAAACAAAAAACAAAGCAATTACTAACTCCAAGAAAATGAAGGGCTGCACAGGGAGAAAAACAATCACAGCACACTTCCTAGAGGGCAGTCAGCAACATTCAGAATTATAATGGGATCAGTGACTAATGATTCATTTAAAAAATTGTTAACATAGCCCATTGGGAGAACTGAAGAGAATGAAGGGGAAAAGTATGCGTGTGCAAGAGATTACCTGGTATCTAAAACTGAGAAACAAGCCGCAGCACTACAAGCGATCACGTGGGCATTTAGAGATTAAACGCCAACAGAAAGAGCTGCGAAAGCAGATAGTCCAGGATGCAGGCCAGGAGGGGTGAAGCTGGGAGTACGGTTTTTCACTGGAAGCCTTTTCACACTATTTGCCTTTTAGGCATGTGTATGTACTTTGATAAAAACAGAAGTGCTAATTTTAAAAAGGCAAAAAAAAAAAAAAAAAAAAAGTGTGGGTTACTTAGACTTACCTAGAAGCACTAACTTCCTCAGAGTCTCGGAATGATCCACATAGTCTCGAAGTGTGACTGAAGATGGAGGCAATGGAGGGCCTGCAATAATCTGAACAGCCTCCTCGTCGGAAATCGACCGCAATGGGGACAACGGAGGCACATCATCCAGTCCTTTGCAGCCAGGATGTGGAAAAGAAGCAAGTTAGCTTTCTAATCTGTATACTTAAATGTTCTTTCTGCAAAGGCAGTCTCTTGCCTAGTTTGCTTCTTTTAAAATCTTGGCATCATTTCTGAATTAAACATCTAAAAATTCCATATATTTTCTACCTTCTAAGAGGTAAGGTTAAGACTATTTAGATACCAACTACTATTCCTCCAAAGAAAGAAATCTATTGTTGAAGTCCTGTACAAAATTCCTTTCCTTTCCTTCACTTGTAATCAACAGGTATGAATGCTTAATGACCTACAGTACATTCTGAGAAAGATTGAGTCTACTACCATAGCTTGTTAACTTGGCCAAAAGTACAACATATTCTACCAGCCTGAATTGTATGGGTTAAAGTCATCATATCCTGAAATGTCATTTTGATCTGATCTTTTCTCCTCCAAATTATTCTCAAATATGTCTGTAAGAGGATTTCTACGATTGTTTTCATCACCCGCAATCCTTTGCCACGAAGTGACCCTCTCTAGTACAGCTTTGAGTTTGAGGTTTTGTTATGGTAAAGAACCTGCCTGCCAATGCAGAAGACGCAAGAGACGCGGGTTTGATCCCTGGGTTGGGAAGATCCCCTGGAGGAGGGCACGGCAGCCCACTCCAGTATCCTTGCCTAGAGAATCCTATGGACAGAGGAGCCTGGCGGGCTACAATCCATAGGGTCGCCAAGAGCTGGACACGCTGAAGTGACTTAGCACGCAGGCACCCAAGTCAAACATAGTATAAATAAAAGACCCTGGGAACTGTAACCCACCTGAGGCTAAAAATCAGAGCCTTGACTTTATGTTCTATTTTTCTGTCTCTAATCACTACCCTTTCTCATTTCTCACCGCCAGTCTCCCCTCGCTGCCCTCCCCCCGCAGCTCGCTTGTGTTTATAGAGTCTACTTAACCTAACATTATCTCATCTGTAGTGAAGTATTCCTTGCACAGGAATATTCCTAGAATGGGAAGAACAGGCAGGAGAAAAGCGACTAAAAAAATTTATACAAGGGAGTTTTTTGGGGTGTTCTAGTTGTTCTTTGTGTTCTATTTGTTGATGCGGTGGCTGCTACAGAACTAAAACCATGATGTCAAGATTCATAGAAAGGATGACTTTTACTTGAGTAAAATTATACCCTAATTAGGTACATAGAATAGGGTAAATTAGATCCTAATAAACCTTTTTTAAATATCTAAATAAAGAACATAGAAAGCAAATGCTATTGGCATAGCTATAAAACAATCTTATACATATTAATCTAAAAGCTTTTTTCTTAGTCAAGAAGTCAGAGGGCTAATAAAAGCAAGCAGATTATTGCATAATAGAAGCAAATGAATACAAGTGGATTGTTCCTTTTCTTTCCTGACACAAAGTATGACTTGAAATTGGCTAACAAAGTAAAAACAGGTAGCTTGTTCAAACTACCAAGGTGAGGCAAAGGGGAGTTTTCCGAAGGTGGAAAATTACCTTCTAGTGACAGCTCAGAATCAAGGCCGGGTATCTTTTGTGTCTTCTGTGATGGCTCATTCACGGAAGGAAGCAAAGTGCTTTGGGCACAATTAATCTCTTGCCTACTTGAGTTGGCGGATTGGGAACTATTCCACATGGAGGAAGTCCTATAAGTCCTAAAACCCCACTGGAGAAAGCAATCATCAGAGGACACACGGGGCTGAGCGAAAAAGCCACCCGACAATGTTTTTCCTGGTCTCTGAAAACGTTTTCTGAGTTGCAGAGCAGTCATGAAGCTACTCAACTTAATTGAGTTGAGCCATCTGGATATCTGTTGGGCTGACAGGGCCATTTTTCTTAAAGTTGCCTACAAAAGAAATACATACCCATCAAAAAAGAGAAACTTATTTCACTTAAACATTTAAAACAGTATTCAAACCACACAAAAATAAACTGGAAATTATTTTTGCTACTTAAAAGGTATTTATTACTTTAGATGACTAAAGCGGTCAGATGTTTTTAAGCATAGGAAAAGCAAAAAACAAGGCAGTTTCAGTTACAAACCAGAAGACAGGAACTTCTGAACTGGAAAGATAAAGATATGCTTTACAAATTAAAAACAGAAAGCAAAATCAGTGGCATGAGAAAAACATTTAAAACAAACACCTGTAAATATTAAAATTACAGCTGAATCTCTTAATATTTAAAGAAAACAAGGTGATGCAATTCAGTGCTCTTGAAATTTGATTTGAAGGACATTTGAGAAGCAGATTGCTGATCAAAATAACACTGAATTATTCAGATGCATTTTATGTATGTACATTAGTCACAAAAACAAAAATTCTACTTAGTCTTAAATGAATCATCAAAATATTATCATTGTAGAAGGTCATTTCTTGCTTTATTCTCAGGGTTGAGCACTATTGATTATTTCACAGGTAAAGCTGTTCCTCAAAAGAGAATTGAACAAAACCAAATTCTGTTTGACTGCAGGAACAAAGAAAAAGACTTTCAAAACAGAGGGTGGGGGCTGGGGTTCAAAACTAATAAGCAAAATGAACAGACAGAAATGTATTACAAGCAACCAGCAATGGATATACTGTCAATATATATACATATTTTGACTGAAAAAGTGGTTGTTGATAAAGAGATTTTTTTTAATCAGATGACTTTTATATTTAGCTAGCTTAATTAAAGGGTAAACTTGATGCAGTTTTTATATTAAATAAGACAATCCATTAAAATACAGCATAGAGTCCAGCATGTGGAAAATGCCCAACACATGTTAGCCACATAATAATCATTATATTCACTGATTACACAACCAAACATAAATGAGTTTGGACTTAATTGTTGCATACAACTTTTTGATTTGTTTCTCTCCATACTGAATTTCAGCTTGTTTTATGTTTGGAATTAGACCAAATAAATGCTTGAGGGTCTAAGCTCTTTTTGGAGATTTGCGGCTTAGGGAAGTCTCCTGAAAGTAATTTATAAAAGTGAAACATCTCACTGTCATTCTGAAATGATTTTAGAAAGGAAAAACGTATTTAAAGCAGCCTTATGAGTGATTTCGTTAAACTCTGGTGGGAAATGAGCCTCCAAATCTGTCGTGTTTTTCCTCAAAGCTACAACATTCATTCTCTGCACAGCAGTGTCATATGGGCATTCAGCTGAAAGCCAGAAAACTGCAGTTATGCTAGTTGCAGATTAAAGTTTCAAGGTGGTCCAGCACGACTGGCCCATGACGGTTTTTAAAAGGTTATGGGTACAATAAGACGATTCTTGAGCTCTAAAATGTTCTGACTTCTCAGTATGTCCAAGCATTCTGTCCTCCTTCAAACTCCTGAAATCCCCAATTCACTTCAAAGCCTCTAGAGCCAGGCTCAAATCAAAACTCTCCCCACTAGGAGAGAGGAGAGGGTGAGATGTATGGAAAGAGAAACATGGAAACTTACATTACCATTTGTAAAATAAACAGCCAACAGGGGAATTTGCTGTATGACTCAAGAAACTCAAACAGGGGCTCTGTATCAACCTGGAGGGGTGGGATGGGGCGGGAGATGGGAGGGAGGTTCAGGAGGGAGGGAATATATGTATACCTAAGACTGATTAATGTTGAAGTTTGACAGAAAACAACAAAATTCTGTAAAGCAATTATCGTTCAATAAAAAAATAAATTAAAAAAAAAAAACCCAACTCTCCCCACGTTAGAACGATCAGCTTTTGCATTCTATCCATATTCATTAAAAGGTCTTGATGTAAACAACTAATGTTTATCCTTCTGTTTTTCTTTACAAGCGCACTGTCTTTGCTACATCATCATTTCATTGCCGTGTATACTTCTAACAATTGATTAATTGTTCGGTCACGAGAGCAGGGCTATGTCTTTATACCTGTATTCCCCCTGGCCCAGAGCCTCGCACTGCCCCCATGTTTTATGGACGAAATCGATTCCCTTTTGTGAATCGGTTGCAACTACGGTGAACTCATTTCCTTACAAAATATTTAAAATCTGGTAAAGGCGTCTCCGTCAAAAGCCAAAAAGCCTTAAGTAAATTTTGAAGTCCATTAACACATATAGACTAGTTCTCCACTGTAAGTCTTAGTAATTTCATTGGCGCTTAAATACCTTCGACGAGGGTGCAAGACTTCGACTTTTGGGAGGCTTAGATCAGGAGACTGAAAGATGGGGAGGAGGACGGTTTGGGAATAAGGGGGCTCGGGAACCCGGCTTGACCCCCGCTAGGCCGTTCTACCAAGTCCGTTTAGGTTCCCCCAAACCCAACTTCCGGGGGAGGCCCCCCTCGCCATCTAGACCTCCTTCCGCGTGTCCCCCACATCACCCCGCGCCCCCACCAACCGGGCAAAGCGCGCTCAACACACCAGCGCCGGGGCGCTTCCTTCTCACCCGCCTAGGAAACAACATCCCCGACCCTCCGCGGGGCCGCGAAGGCCTACAGGGCCACGCGGCTCCGGGGCGCGGCCTGGAGCCGAGGAGAAGGAGGGCTGGCGGAGGGGGGCGGACCGGGAGCCCCCCGGGCAGGGAGCGCTCCCCCTTTACCTGTGGCCAGGCCTTCGCCGCCCGCCCGCCCAGCCGGCCGGACCCCGCGGGCCGCCCCTCGGCGCCGCTCTGCCCGCCGGCGCTCGCTCGCCCGCCGGCCCACGTGGGCTGCGGCCTCCCCCACCCTAGGCTCCCAGCCTCCGCGGGCCGGGGCTGCGCCGCGGGACCGGGAGGCGGGCCATGGCGTCCTGCGTGGGGAGCCGGACCCTGAGTAAAGATGATGTGAACTACAAGATGCATTTCCGGATGATCAACGAGCAGCAAGTGGAGGACATCACCATCGACTTCTTCTACCGGCCGCACACCATCACTCTGCTCAGCTTCACCATCGTCAGCCTCATGTACTTCGCCTTCACCAGGTGCGGGGCGGGCCAGGCGCACCCGAGGGCGAAGGGGAAGGTGCTGGCTGGGGAGGCGGCGGGGCGCTGGGGCGGGGAGAGCCATGGCCGGGAGAGGAAGCGGGCTCGTCCGCCGGCGTCTCTGTCCCCGAGCACACCCAGCTTCGCTCCCCCACCGCTCCTCGGGGACCGGCGCTCGTCCCTTTCCTGCGACCCACCTCCATCCTCCACCCACCCCCACGCCTGTCCCCATACCGCCTCTCCCCATGCAGCGCCTCGGGCCACCGCGGGAACACTCGTGGCTCCGCTGGCGCGATCGCCCTCCCTCCCTCCTCCCCGGCTCCCAGCATCGCCCCCCTCTCCACGCATCACGACACCGGCCCCCTCCTCTCCGGCCTCCGTCCTCGCCTAGCACACCGCGTGAATCATCTGGTATGCACCACTTGGAGCACACATGTCCCCGCTGCAAACACCCCAGTCTACGGGCGTCTTTCACGCGCCGTGCCAGGCCCGGGACACAACCAGACCCCTTCCCCGCGGAACTCCTCCAGGGTTCAGCACTACCTGCCCACAAAATGCGCTCCAGTGTGCGTTGTACGCAAGTCGTCTGGCAGAACCCTTCCGGAAGCCCCGAACACGACCGCCTGTACCACAACACAAACTGCCAGCCATGCGCACACACAACAGCCAACATTCCAGTACTGCCACACAGCCACCAGCCCATCACACATCACACGGTGCCCGCTCTGTTCTGTCCTTATCCTGGCATACATGCGGAAATGAGACCTTGTCAGGCCACTGTAGCAATGCCGGGTGCGTTGTAAATGCTATGGAAAGGGTTAAATAAAACACGCAGCACACCACACATACTATAGCACAACTCTCTTACCGCCTGAAAACATACATGCACACACACTCAAAGCACTTCCAATATACACTTGTACCTAGGAGCTACCCCGCCCAACTCTTGCTGGCCCACAGCTTATAGCTACCTCACTGAACATGAGGTCCCTCAGCCCCAAGCCAAGGAACTGATTCATGCCTAAAGGACAGGTACACCTTGGGTCCTACTTATAAGGGTTTATATTTTCTGAATGAACCTCTTTAAGGAAAGAAAATGTGTGTTTATACCAGCTTAAGCACTAACCTAGAGATGTGGAGTTTTAGAGCCAGACTATTGGTCGCAAGACTATTTGTGTGACCTTGTTAAGTTCTTTAGCCTTTCTCTGAGCCTCAGGATTCTCCTCTGTATAATGGGTATAAAATAGGTTCTTATAACTCCAAATATGGAGTTATAAGGATTAAATGAACGTGTGTGAATGTACTTAACAGAGTACCTGGCACATGATGCATAATTAATGTCAGTTCAGTTCAGTCACTCAGTCGTGTCCGACTCTTTGCGACCTCATGAACCGCAGCACGCCAGGCCTCCCTGTCCATCATCAACTCCCAGAGTCTACCCGAACCCATGTCCATTGAGTCATTGATGCCATCCAACCATCTCATCCTCTGTCGCCCCCTTCTCCTCCTGTCCTCAAATCTTTCCCAGCATCAGGGTCTTTTCCAATGAGTCAGCTCTTTGCATCAGGTGGCCAAAGTATTGGTTTCAGCTTCAGCATCAGTACTTCCAATGAACACCCAGGACTGATCTCCTTTAGGATGGGCTGGTTGGATCTCCTTGCAGTCCAAGGGACTCTCAAGAGTCTTCTCCAGCACCACAGTTCAAAAGCATCAATTCTTCAGTGCTCAGCTTTCTTTATAGTCCAATTCTCACATCCATGAATGACTACTGGAAAAACCATAGCGTTGACTAGATGGACCTTGTCGGCGAAGTAATGTCTCTGCTTTTTAATATGCTATCTAGGTTGGTCATAACTTTCCTTCCAAGGAGTAACCCAGTGGTAGCATTTACAGCAAATAATTGTCCCTGACTCACAGGCACATGTGTGCACCTACACACTTGTATACATGCAAGTGCCAATGGTATCTCCCTTGAGAATCAATGCCACTTTGTCAGATTTTCATAAAACTGATAATGTCCTTCTACATCACACTTGTTCCTTTCCTCCACAATCCACTTAACTCTTGGTTCTTATTTTGTAAGTGTTTATTTATGTGAATCTACCTAAAGGCATAAAGCATATGAAACAATTACTCTTAATGATTGAGGGAAACAGCTACTTTTATGGTAAAATATTCTGCTAATTCTCTGCTGTGGAGTAAGGACAGATCTTTTCAGAGTATCCAACCAAGAACATATTTCTAGCTTTGGAGAGAAGTCTTGTCCCTAATTATGGTTATCCTCAAATACTTATCATTTGATTTTACCACCTAGTATCTGTGTCTGTGTGGCCACTTAGTATTGCTTAGGCCCTAATTGCTTATCAGTACATAGAGTGAAAATATGTAGTAAAACCTGATAGGATTTAGTAATACCTGATAGGATTTTGTTTTAAGTGTTCAATTCATCTTTTTAGATAATCTGTATTTAGCTTGTGTGTGCTAAGTCGCTTCTGTTGTGTCTGGCTCTTAGTGACTCTATGTTCTAGCCCACCAGTCTTCTCTGTCCATGGAATTCTCCAGGCAACAGTACTGGAGTGGGTTGCCATTGCCTGCTCCAGGGGATCTTCCCGACTCAGGGACTGAACCTGTGACTCAGGTCTCCTGCATTCTCGGGTGGGTTCTTTACTCAATGGGTAATGAATAGTAAGTGCTCAGTAAACATTAACTATTATTATTACATTTCATTGTGTGCTGCTGCCTCCTAAATTAGATTTTTCATTGAGTGAGGGTGTGGTGTGCTCTATAATTAAGAAAAAGAATAAAGACTTTGGAAAAATGGACAATGCTTTGCCTGGAGAACATATATGCCTGTTTCACATTAGCTTAAGTTTTACTTTGTCTCATATGGGTTGGCAAGGATGGAGTTGGTACAGGAGTCTCCTTGGAAATTAGAAAAGTAATTATGCTATTTTACTTTAAATAATAAGAAGCAAGAATGAGCAATGTGTTTCAACCTTTTACCTTATTATTCTAGGCCCTTTCAGAACAGATTTCTCTTCCTCTTTTCTAATACAGAAAGTCACATTCTTCTGGAAGTTCCCTTTTACAGCATGTCCTGCCAAACTAGTCAATAAATTACAGCAGTGAAAGTATAAGAAATGAGTGTGAATTTTAACAGCTTGTCAAAAGTAATAGAAAAGGCATAATCTGAACTGTAGGCTATGGTCTTTTCCAAAATTGATGATGATTTTACTTCTCTGACTAATTTCATAGAGACAGAAATCATATATTAAAGAACTACTTCAGAACAAGTTTCATGTTATATAAAATCATAAGCACCATTAGTACAATTAGTACTTACTGTCTTACTCATTTTTTGTAGTGATTTGTGACCCTTTAAACTGAGACATTACAGTGATCGCTCTGTCTTCTTCCATAAAGATTGAAAGTAATGACTTCTTAAATGAAGATTAATCATTTTGTGCTCTTTTGCAGTAAGAACCTTATTTTATAACAGGGTTTGAGTTGGTGACTGTTCAGTGCAATTCTTCAGTAAAACTTTAAAAATATGTCTTAAAGTTTGTTTTTCAAAAACCAGTAGTTGAAGCGAGCCAGGGGTAGAATACTTTCTGGGTGTCGGATTACCAGTATGCATGAAACACTACCTGGGTCATGACACATGGTGCAGAAAGACACAGCAAGAATTTAAGATTGCCAAGGATTAGGTGCCTTACACAGAAGTCCAAGACAAGTTTGTATTCGTCCAGTCGTGCTTTTGTTAAATGGCAACTAGGCCAACTCACTGTTGAATCATAGCGTTTCAGTCTCCAGTCCCTATCACTGTCATTCACAGAAAAGCCAGATGATATTGAATCCTGCCGCCTAAGATTGGAAAAAGCTAACTTTGCCACATTTTAGGGTAACCAGTTTTAGAAATCAAATGCCCTGGCATATGTCTTATAAAAGTGTATTCAGCCAACGTGGGGCAAGGAGAAGCTTTGTCTTGAGCTCAGAGCTCGCCTTTCATAGGTTGGTAAACTTGGACGTGTTGAGTAGCCTTAGTTTCAAATGGAGAAGGCAATGGCACCCCACTCCAGTACTCTTGCCTGGAAACTCCCCTGGATGGAGGAGCCTGGTAGGGTACAGTCCATGGGGTCGCTAAGAGTCAGACATGACTGAGCGACTTCACTTTCACTTTCATGCATTGGAGAAGGAAATGGCAACCCACTCCAGTGTTCTTGCCTGGAGAACCCCAGGGACGGGGGATCCTGGTGGGCTGCCGTCTCTGGGGTCGCACAGAGTTGGACACGACTGAAGCGACTTAGCAGCAGCAGCAGCAGCAGCAGCAGCAGCAGCAGCAAATGCTCGGGCTTTAGATTTGAAAATGCCAAAATTTACTAGATCCCATTGGTAGCAGGCCGCTCTCTTGTCAAGAAGCACATGGCAGTAAAGCAGTGAAATCAGTCTCTCCAGTGACACTTGTCCAGAAAAAGTCATCACTTGCCCAGAAGAGATTGCCTTCCTGCAGCTTCCAGTACAGAAAGGGTCATCCACTCACCTGGGCTATTTTTCTCCTTAATATGGGACTGAGGAGGCAGATGAGGGCAGGCACGTGGCCAAACTTTTGATTGATTGATTTCTACTTGTTCATGATAGTGGTTTTCGCTTCATTTCCCTTAGTGGCTTTGGAGCGTCAGCTTTTCTTTTTCTTCATCTTACCGTGGAGCCATAGTTCCACCTTCTGTGTCTCTTCCCTCATGGAGACCTGCCAGCCTTCCCTGTTTTTTCCCTTCAGACCATATCAATTCCCATTAGAAACTGTCTCCTCATACTGCTGATTCAGTTGTCTCGAGCCTATTTCCTTTATGTACAGCGTGTTCTTCCTTTCCCAATAACAGAAGACCTGGCTGTCCTTGTTCCTGGACACCAGCAACATTAAGTGATTGTCCATAGCAACCGTGTGCTGGGGTGACACCGGCCTTGGAGGTAGAGGAGTGCCCTGTGTTAGGCCCCTCTAAAGAGATGCAGTTAGCCCTCTTAACATTTCTCTTCCTCACTTCCTATGTAAATCATATTTTTTTTAATTGGATTAAAATACGCACCTCTTTATATCCTTTCTTGTCCTTATTTCTGGTTTTATGTCCTTAATTGGAGAAGGAAATGGCAACCCACTCCAGTATTCTTGCCTAGAGAATCCTGTGGACAGAGGAGCCTGGTGGGCTGCTGTCCATAGGGTCGCACAGAGTCGGATACAGCTCTAGCGACTTAGTATGCATGCATGCATGTCCTTAATAAGATTATTCATTTCTCGAAAGGGAAAATGTGTCATATTTCTTTGGGGTAATGTATATAATGGGGTAATGTATATAATATATATTTCTTTGGGGTAAATAAGCACCTGGGTGACACAAAGAGCTATTTGGTTTAGGTGATGCTTACCTTGGAGAGTTGCATGCATAATACTGCTGCCTAGTGTTTAGCACTTTATATATATTTCTATTACCAATGACAATATAGTTTGTCTTGTGCTAGAATCCCTCTAACCCCAGATTTCTGTAGGGACGTTCACAAGTATTTTAGCGTCAACAAATTTGAAAGCCCAGGACTCATTCAGGCAGCAAGGACTGCTTCCTGAGCCCTGGGTTGTACTCAGTGTAGTTCAGCAGTCCGTATTCCGCCCAGCCCAGGTCTCCGGCATCCTGGAGTTCATCAAGTTTATCTTCACCAGGTCCAGCTGGGCTTCAGTAGTGTTCAGAGCTGTCTTCCTCTACCCACACCCAGGCTTTAGCTCACAAACCCCAGCTCTTTGGCATAAGATACTCCCAGGCCTTGACCACCCTTCCCTTCAGATCATCCTCCACACTGCTTTCCTCATGACCTTTTAAAGTCAAGATTGTGATCCCGTCTGTCCCTAGATCTCCATCACCTGTCGGGAGTGCCCGCTGGCCTCTGAGGGCCTTCGTTATAGAGCCTTACACCTGCCTCCGCTGTACACGGCACACACTGCAGGCCCAGGCAGCCCCACACCTGGTGCCAGGCTGGTACCTCCCTCTAACTTGAGAGTGCCTTCTGCCTATCCATGAGCCCATGGCATCCCTGGCAACCCTCCCAATGGTCCCCTCCCAGACACCTTTCTTGGTTGTTCCTGGAAGCTCAGAGGAAGAAGTGTTTACATACAGTTAAGTCTCCTACATATGAACGGGTTCCTCCAAGGATGCATTCATAAGTCCAGTTTGTTCGGAAGTCCAGAGTTTGCCGAGGTACCCAGCTAACACAATTGGAGGGCAGGCTGCAGTTTCACTCAGGCTTGACGTTGATGGAATGCACATTTCACATCTCTGGACATTCACAGCTTGAAGGTTCGTAGGTAGGGGATTTACTATACTTCCAAATGTCTTTTACTAGAATCTCTCTCCTATTGTAATATTTGTTTTTATATTAATGTATTGAGGGTAGATATCTTAATCATCGCAGAATACACACCCAGTAAAATGCTAAATGAGTCAAATATAAAAAATCATTTATACAATATGAACTTTCAAAAAATATCACTCTTCTCTGTCAGTTGATATTTCAGCTCTAATTCTCGAAAAGAATCTTTAACATTTTGTGAAATGAAATGAATGTGGTCTTCAAAGCTAATATCAAAGTTAGTTAACATCGGTCCACTTTGTAACTCGAGACTTAGTTTTCCATTGGGAGAGAGGATCCTTAACAGTGAGTAGCCTCCTGAACATGACCCTATCTTTGTGTCTCAGTTTCAGAGATTCCTATTAAAGAGATGAAAAGGAGAAGATGGCAGGGGGGAGAGGGGACAACCAACTTTGCATTTAGGAGTCAGAGTTAAAGATTCCTTACCTTTTTGGCCCCAGGGAGACAGCCATAGTTAAAGATTGTCTACGGACGGAAAGAGTTTGCTTGTTTTCCTGGGTCTTTTTGCTCACTGCCTGTAACCTGTTCAAGTTTAAAAATCCGAGGCCAAAACTTTTTGTGTTCAAATCTTTGTTAAAAAATGTTAGGGCTTTCCTTTCACTTGTCCTGCTTTTTGGGTTCTCTCTTGGGTAGTTGTTGTTTAATCACTAAGTCATGCCCGACTCTTTTGCAACCCCATGGACTGGAGCCCGCCAGGCTCCTCCGTCCATGGGATTCTCCAGGCAAGAATGCTGGAGTGGGTTGCCATTTCCTTCTCCAGGGTATCTTCCCAACCCAGGGATCGAATCCATGTCTTCTGCACTGCAGACAGATTTTTACCACTGAGTCACTTGGGGTAGCCTCTCTCTTGGGTAAGTTACCTGCACTAAAACAGGGTGACGTGAGATGTTCCAGTCCCTGGCTGGTCAGCACCGAGGCAGGAGAGTCACCTGCAGGGGACCTCTGGGCCTGGGCCATGCTCCCTCCTCACATTCCCTGGGACTGTACCTGCTCAGCCCTGGCCTCTTCCCCTCCCTGGCACCCACCACGTTGAGAAAGCCTGCTCTGTGCCAGGCCTTGTGCTGGGCGCTGGAGCTGCTGAGGGAGAATGAGAAGGGATCTTAAATTACAATTTTCCTGTAATCTGTCCATTTGGTGTTTTCGCTGTGTATGGTCAGGGCTACCCCAGCGTGCTGCTGGAACACCTCCTAAATTTAGCAGAGCAAGGGGAAAAGAACTTTGCCTCCCTGAGCTCGACTGTATCATACGGGTCAGTGTAGCAATCTTGACCTCCAGCCAGCATTCCAGAAGCCTTGGCACCTACTTCATTCTGCCTCTGTTTGTTGTAACTGTGGGCAAGATAAAGCAAGAGCTTTATTTTCCTCATTCTCCAAGTAATGGTAATACTCCTCCAGAGAACTGCGGAGTGGTTCAACCAAATCGCAGCTGGGAAAGGCCTTCAACAAGTTCAGCGGCTCCAAGACAGAGGTGCCTGTTGTTAGGAGCCTCAGAGGACCTAGCGAAGAGGTCAGGGCGCTGCTACAGCCTCACAGTTCTAAGTCTGAGGTCCTCTTATTTTTTGTTGCTGTAAAGCAAAATGTCTTAGTTGAGCAAGAATCCTGAGACCAGAAAAAGTCAAGATGGGGCTCTGGCAGCTCTGACTGCAGAAAACAAGCTTCCCCGGGAAGTGGGAACCATATTGCCCCCTGGCAAAACCTGAGGAGATGGTACCGACTCCACAAACAGGGGTCAGTCTCGTGTGAACCATCCAGGTGGTTTTTTGGGTTTAGGGGGGTTTTGTTGGGTTAATCAGAGGCTGTTCCAGCAAATGAAAAACTTTTCTCTCAGGCCAAAGTTATACTAAGATAATTATTTAATTTTTGTGTCTTACTGTGCTTTTCATCATGATTCTCTCAAAGAGCCAGGACTATGTCTGTTCATCTTTGTCCACAACGATAGATGTTGGCTAGCTGAGAGAATGAGTGGGCAGAAATTACAAATTCATAACTGACAGGCCGTCTGTGCCAGGCACTGTTCTAAGTCCCTCACATGTGTTAAGTTATTTTATCCTCAAACAACCCAGTGAGGTGCAACTGTTACTCTCCTTTGATATACTGTAGAGGAAACCAAGGCACAGAGAGGCTTGATAATTTGCCCGAAGTCACACAGGCTGATAGTGTGAATTCAGAATTCCTGCCCAGGCAGTCTGGCCACAAACCTTTCCTCCTTGTCACTGCACTGAACAGCCTCCTAAAGGGGAAAACACTTAGCCTTTGGGGTCAGTAAAATCCAGATCGTAATCGTTTCCCCCTTCAAGGGTGTTAGGAAGATTAAGAGAACTAACCTGCAGAGCAGCTGTAGCTAGCCTTCTGAGTGAAGCACAGACCTAGTGGATGTCAGGAGATAAACCCTTCTCGTCCTCTGACTGAAGGTCTCTGGAATCAGTAGTGTGGTCTTTGTAGCCTTTATAGCCAAGTTGCCTTTCATGATTAACTATGGAAAATGTCTGTATCCCTTGGCGCGTGGTTAAGACTCTGGATGAGCTGAGGGTCTCACAGAAGGGCCCCGGTCAGCGAGTCGCGAGGCCGGGGGGCAGTGGGCAGCCTCCTCTGTCACCCGTTCCGTTCTTGCTACGTGCCCACCTTTTGTAGGGTATATGCAGGTGCCCTCTCTACTCTCAGGAAACCAGAGGGCATAGTGGGGACCCCTGGTCTGATCTGACTCAGATTTCTTCTTTAGCTCACCTGCCTACCCTCTGGTCTTTAATCACAGGAGTGTGATCTTCCTGTGTTGTATGTTTTCAGTTTTACCAAAGACCTTGCTGTCCATCTTTGATGCTTTTTTTTTCCCCCTAATTAGGCAAATATAAAATGGCCAACTTTTCAGACTCACTGCTATTTTATTCAGGTTTAATCGGCCTTTTTTTTCCTTTCTTTTCTTTTTTTAACTCCCGAAACTAGGCCATTCTTTTGATCCCATCTTTCTAGTAAGATTGCTCAGAATTTACAAAATTGCAGCTTCATTGTTTATCGCCGATCTCAAGTTCTTACAAATTTAATGTTGATGTATAATCCACTTTTTTGAAAATAATGTATCTACCGTGCTTAAAATCCAAGATATCCCACTGGATGTATGGTGAGAAGTCTCCCCCAACTCTTCACTTATTCTCTTTGGATAAAACAGTGTGACCATTTCTTGGGTGGATTCCAGACACCCTGTGGAGCTCGGAGCACAAGTTACAAGTTGTATATACTTATGCATGTTCTTCTTTTTGCACAAAAAGTTGCTTCCTGTACTCACCATTCTGCAAATTGCTTTGTTCACTTCATGATCTCTTAAATTACTCTGTACCGGTTAATTAAAAGCGTCTTCATTCTTTTTACGGCTGCCTACTTTGCCGACAAAGGTCCATCTAGTCAAAGCTATGGTTTTTCCAGTAGTCAGGTATGGATGTGAGAGTTGGGCCATAAAGAAGGCTGAACTATGGTGTCGGAGAACACTCTTGAGAGTCCCTTGGACTTCAGGAAGATCAAATCAGTCCATCCTAAAGGAGATCAACCCTGTGCATCTCCCATGAGTCAGGTGGAATTTAGGGTGACAGGTCAGTTTTCATAAGGCCGTTTGGCAAAGGGGAAAGATCATTATCTGCAGAGTCTAGCAGGCCTGGTTTTGAAGCTGGCTCTGCAACTTCTTACCTCCACAATCTAGAGCAAGTTACTAAACCCTCCTGACCTTTGTTACCTCATCTATAAGATGTGGTTGATAACAGCCCCTGTTGCAGATGGGTTGTGACAATTAGAGATAATGTCTAGAAACTGCCTGTTCAGTGCCCGACACACCGTAGATCCTTGATAGACAGGACCTGTTACCCTGGCTGTCATCATTAGCAGTATCAGTAGTGTGACTTGGTCTGAATGAGGACGTTGTGTCCTCACCCCCGCTGCGCGTAGCCATTCTTCAGTAAAAGCTAATGTTCCTGGGAGTTGGATATGGTGCTTCCCTACATAAGCGAAAGAGCATGGCAAGTGCCCTAGGATGGTCAGCCTGGCATTTTAAAGTTGTGTTTATAACCTCTGGGAAAATGTGTAATTGTTAGGATGACCATTAAAATAAGATTGCACTTTGCTATGAGAAGAAGTCTATCCGATTGTGAAGAATAATTTTGTAATCAGATTTCTGAATTTAACCACCAGGCATTGTTTGTCCAGGATTAGTTCAGAGCTGCTTGGCTGTGTGATGATCTAGGAAACATTTAAGACCTGTATGACATCTTATTTCAGAACCTTATGTTCAGTCCTGTTGTAAGTCTGGAAATAATTTCACTGGGTGCAGAAACTTAGCCGCCTAAACAGGAGTTGGTGTCTAAGTTAACACTTTTAAACCACCACCCAGGACTCAGTCCTTAATGAGGTAACTATTGCTTCATTCCATACCTTTTCGTGTGTGTACTCTGATACTCAAGATCTTTTTTCTATGCAAACATGGTTTTCTTCTAAGATTCTTTTTTGACCTGTTTTCCTTTAGTAATATTCACTCTTAATTTAGCATTGTCTTTTGAAAACTTTCACTATAGACAGTCCTCCTCAGATAAACCCAGTTTCTTTCATCATTTTTAAATGTGTTGCTACCAGTTTCAGCATCTCTAAACTATGTCCTTCCATTGGGTTTCTCCTCGTATTTTCTCTTATTTATCCTACTTCTTTCTAAACTGGAGCACTGAGCTTCCCTCTCCCAAGCTTCTCAATAATTATCAATACTTCAGAAAATCTTCCAGTTGTTTTTCTGTTTTCCTACTTTTGTTGCTTCTCTGAGACCCAGAGATGTTACTAGAATCTTTAGTAATGTAAACTGTTAAAACCTAAATTTTTCACCATCAATGGTAAGAAAATTTCCATTTCGGGGATTTTTGTTGTTTAGTCGCTAAATCATGTTGGGCTCTTTTGCAACCCCGGGCTGTAGCCCACCAGGCTCCTCTGTCCCTGGGATTTCCCAGGCAGGAATACTGGAGTGGGTTGTCATTTCCTTCTCCAGGGGATCTTTCCAGCCCAGGAATCGAACCTATATCTCCTGTGTTGGTAGGTGGAGTCTTTACAACTGAGCCACCAGGGAAGCCCTTGGGGAATTTTACTTCATTCTAAAACAGTAAATTTTATCCCATAATAATCAGTCCAGAAATATATTGAGGGCCTACTGTGTCCCCAGGCTCTGTGGATACAGATGTGAGTAATTCCCTGCCCTTAAGCGTTTACTTTCTACAGAGAAGAAAGACAGCATATAAACCAACAGACGTAATTTTTTCAATTTACTAAGGCAACGACACCTCACTCCAGTACTCTTGCCTGGAAAATCCCATGGATGGAGGAGCCTGGTAGGCCGCAGTCCACGGGGTCGCTAAGAGTTGGACATGACTGAGCAACTTCACGTTCACTTTTCACTTTCATGCATTGGAGAAGGAAATGGCAACCCACTCCAGTGTTCTTGCCTGGAGAATCCTAGGGACGGTGGAGCCTGGTGGGCTGCCGTCTATGGGGTCGCACAGAGTCGGACACGACTGAAGCGACTTAGCAGCAGCAGCAGCAGGGTTATGGAGGAGTTAAACACAGTAACACAGGAGAAATGACCAGGCTGGAGCAGGATGGAGAAGCTTGTCTCCTTCTTTCCAATTCTTATGTTTAGAATTTAAATGCAAGTTTAAATCTGGTATTTTGTTTTCATTTTTCCTTTAACATTTTTTTCCTTAGTGCTTTCTGATGCCGTTACACTGCCCCGTTTTTGTTCATCCCTTGGATAGCCAACTGCCCATATTTGACAAGTGACTGCATAATCTCATTGCCTCATGTCCTTCTCCTTATTTTTTTGAAATAATTTTTATTTAGTTTATTTTTGGCTGTGCTGGGTCTCCGTTGCTGGGCTTTTCTCTAGTTGCGACAAACGAAGGCACTCTCTAGTTGTGGTGCTTGGGTTCCCCTGTTGCAGTGGCTTCTCCTGTTGTGGAGCAGGGCTCCAGGCATGCAGGTTTCAGCAGTCGTGGCTTCCAGGCTCCCGGGAACAGACTCTGTAGTTGTGACACACGGGTTTAGTTGCTCTGTGCCACGTGGGATCCCCGTGGACCGTGGATCAAACCTGTGTCCCCTGCCTTGGCAGGTGGATTCTTTGCCACTGAGCCACCAGGAAAGCCCTGCCCTTCCACTTTATAATCTTGCGCTTCCTTTCTGATTCCTGAACGGTTTTCTGCTGCAGTCTCTGTAGTAAAGGTCATCTTTGTGTGTGCGTGTGTGCTGAGTCATGTCTGACTCTCTGAGACCCAATGAACTGTAACCCACCAGGCTCCACTGTCCATGGGATTTCCCAGGCAAGAATACTGGAGCAAGTTGCCGTTTCCTTCTCGAGGGGATCTTCCCGATCCAGGGATTGAACATGTGTCTCCTGCGTCTCCTGCTTTGGCAGGTGGATTCTTTACCAGTGAGCCACTGGGAAGCCCCTTTGTAAAAGAAGGATGCTTCTCAAATGCTTGTCTGAGTAGAATGGGTGTTGGGGTGTAAGGTTGACAATGCCTTTATCGTAAGAACTGGACTTGACTATGAGGGCTGTATTATTTTAGGGAATACCGTAGTGAATAGTAAATAGTGAATGTAATGACTTAGCTCAGCAAAACAAAGTTAGCAATCCCCAGTGTTTTAGAACATGGAACTCGTGCTCCTTCTAGACTGACTATAGATTCAAACATAGCGCTCAGTGTTCCTTTTCTGTTTGCAGGGATGACTCTGTCCCAGAAGACAACATCTGGAGGGGTGTGCTCTCTGTAATCTTCTTCTTCCTTATCATCAGTGTGTTAGCTTTCCCCAATGGTAAGTGATATAATGTTTTTTACATTTCCCCTGTGCACTGGGCCCTGGTTAGTATTTCTGAGATGCATGTCATCTAGAAGATGAAACTGGAGGGTGGAATAAAGAAAGGATCTGAATGTTGCGTGGTGACTAGGGGAACAGGCTCTGGAGGCAGACTGCCCATTCCGCTATTCCTGGCTCTGTCTCCTCTCTCCCTCTTTAAGACATTTCTGTCTGAAATGGAGAGAAGTACAGCGGTAAGAGTCAACTGAATTAATACCGTAAAATAACTCTGAATAGTGACTGACAAATCATAAGCGCTCAGTGAATGTCAACTGTTATTCTTGTTGCTGTTTTTGGTATCATCAGCCAAATTGTAAAATATGCAATTACTGCTCATTTACTCCTTTTTGCTAACGATGGGGTCAGTGCTCTAATGAGTATTACTTAAATAACTTGTTGTGTTTAACTGGAAACTTTGCTTGAATATGAATTTTCATTATCAGGTAAAAAAATGATTATTGTAAAATTTTCCTCTTTCAGTGTTATGGAGTGAGGCAAAAGCCTTGGTTTAAAAACTAACTTGGTGTTCTGCCACACTTAAGGTTCACCCCTTTCCTCTGAATTGTCCCTAACAAGTTACATAATTTTTTTCTTCCCCTTCAGTACTTCCTCCCTGGAATATTCTTTACTTATTCTCTGCAGGTGATTTTCTAAATACTCACTTTTCCTGTTTCTTTTACATTTAGGGTATTTTGTAACTGTTGCCGTCTTTTTTTGTGAGTTGTGCTCCATTGGCCCTGCTCAGGTTTTGAATATGATGATTTAAGATGTGCTTCTTCCCCATCCCCCCATCTATTCAGTAGAGTATAATCTGTAATATACGGGGCTCATTATGAGCGTTACAGATGCTACCTGGAGCTGCACCCTGGTGATAGGATTCCAGTACCAATTCCATTGTGTGTGGGGGTGTGGAAGGGTGGTGTCCCTCCCACCGAGCGGAGGGACATACTGAACATCAGCTGGGTGTCCTGCAGTTCTACTAGATGTGACACTGTCTGCCTGGGGATAGATTGGATTCCGCAGGTTAAGTCCCGCCAGGCTGCTCCTGCCTCTACTCAGATGCCAGTCACAAGCCCAGGGTGTCCTCTGTGCTTCTGACAGTAGATCAGAGGTTCCCATGGCCTCCTCTTCGGGTTTGATTAATTTGCTAGAACAGCTTGGGAGCCCAGTTTGCTCACTAGATGACAGAATATTAGCCAACAGCTGGATGCAGAGATGCTTGGTGAGAAGGAAGGAGCCCCTTCCATGCTTTCTCGGGGCGCCGTTCCCACCAGACCTTCACGTGCTCACAGACCCAGAAGCTTTCTGAGCTCTATCCTTTTAGGTTTCTATGGAAGTTTCATCACATTGGTAATGACTGATTAATTCTTTGGCCATTGGCAATTGATTTCCCCGCCAGCCCCTACCCCATCCCCAGAGGTCAGGGCGGGCGGGACTGAGGGTTCCTATCCCTAATCACCTTGTTGGCTCCACTGGCCCCCTTCCTGAGCCGCTTCATTAACATAACAAAAGACTCTTATCACTTAGGAAATTCCAGGAGTTTAGAACTCAGTTCTAGATAGGGGACAAAGATCAAATACTTGCTTCTTATAGATCACAGTACTGGGGGGTGGGGTGGGGGAGTCGCCTGCATACTAACAAGTTCTGTGCCAGAGGGCATTCGTAAGTCCAGTTTGTTCATAAATTCAACAGCATTAGGTACCCAACTAATACATTCGGCTATATAGTACATTACTATAATAGATAATAGATTTATAATACTTTTCACACAAATAACATATTAAAAAAAACAGACACAAAAAATAAAACATTGTTAGTCTCAGAGTACAGTACTTTGAAAAGTACAGCGTGTTAGTCGTTCAATCGTGTCCGACCCTTTGTGATCCCATGGACTGTATAAGCTCTTCCAGGCTCCTCTGTCCATGGAATTCTCCAGGCAGGAATTCTGGAGTGGGTTGCCACACCCTTCTCCAGGGGATCTTCCTGACCCAGGGATTGAACCTGGTTTTCCCACATTATAGGCAAATTCTTTACCATGTGAGCCACCAAAGAAACCTGAAAAGTACAGTCACACCAGCTATACCACAGCTGCTTTCACACTTGCTTCTGGACATCTTGGGCTTGAAATAAAGATACTGTACCACTGTACTCTATAGAGTGAAAGTGAAAGAAAAATGAAAGTGAAAATTGCTCAGTCATGTCTGACTCTTTGCGACCCCATGGACTGTATAGTCCATGGGATTCTCCAGGCCAGAAGACTGGAGTGGGTAGCCTTTCCCTTCTCCAGGGGATCTTCCCAACCTAGGGATCGAACTGGGGTCTCCTGCGTTGCAGGCGGATTCTTGACCACTTGAGCTCTGAGGGAAGCCCACTCTGTACAGTAAAGTACACAAAAGCACAGCCACTTGTAGAGGATATGCGCACACGAGAGTGTACACCAGACACACGAAGTAACTCACGTGATTGGACGCGCAAGTGCACGTTCACATCTTTGAATGTTTACAACTTGAAGGTCCATATGTAGGGGACTTGCTGTGTAATACATGGCAAGTCTTTCAGGTTTTCCAAAATGTTAGCAGTGGAATTTTATTCTGTATTATTATTTTTTTAGTGAGCATTTTCTTTTTCTTTTTTTATATTTATTTGTCTGAGTCTTAGTTGTGGCATGCAGAATTTTTAGTTGTACCTTTCGAACTCTTAGTTTCAACCTGTGGGTATCTAGTTTCCTGACCAGAAATCGAAGCTGGGCCCTCGGCATTGGAACCGCGGAATCTTAGCCCCTGGACCACCAAGGAATTCCCTGTTCTGTAACTTTGTGGGTTCTGCTGGTAGCATAATAATTCAACCAGTAAAACCATGATTCTGAATCCTTTGGGGAGTGGATTATTTCAGATGACCATGTTATTTGGCAGCTGAGTTTAGTTCTCCAACCCCTCAAGCTTTTAGATTTTTACTTTTATTCTTATGTTTTTAGTGAAAACCTTTCAAGATATGAAAACCTGTGTCTTAGTGTAGGCTGCTGTGATAGAATACCACAGACTGAGCAGCTTAAACAGAAGATTTCATCCTGTGACACCTGTGAACCTGTGAAACCAAGCAAGCTCTGTGCTTACAGAATACAATAGCGAGCCAGGCATAGCGCAGACATTGCTATTCCCAAAAGAAGAGACTGGAAAGAAGGGAGGGGTAACAAATTCTAGGCCATAACTTAGGAAGGCAAACTGTGAGATCTCAGGGTTTGAGAATAATCCTCCTGGACTTGACGCTCTGCCTTCCAGACCCCCTGGGGCAGTGGTCCACCCCCACAGCTTGCCCAGTGGGGTTGAATCCCCGAGACTCCAGCAGACTCTTCTCCCCGGCTCTGCTCTCTGCCGGGCATCGGTCTTGCCCTTTGAAACCAAGGCGGAGGCCGTCCTGCTCCTGTCCCCGCCATGGCCCTGTCATGGAAGTGGACGGATGATCTCTGAGCCAGCTTGGGGTCCTTCTTCCTAGGTCTAAAGGGTAGCAAATGTTCACAGTCAAGTAGCTCTGTGGCTTGGCCCCGTAGGATCCAGGAAGTCCAACCGTCTTCACCTTCAGGGTTAGAATTTCAGCATGTGAATTTGGGGGGGACGCAAACCTTCCACCGCAGCACCTGCATACCTTACGCAGATATGACCAAACATAGTTTGGCCTTTCCTTGATGATGAAAGTTCTTATGATACACAAGGGTTGCAGTATGAAGAGAAGATATTCAAGATACAGAGAGGTCATGGAATGAAGGGGGATTGGCCCAGCTATGACATTCACTTTCTAGGAAATGTCCCCAGTGTTGAACAGCTTTTCAAGTTATTTGTCTTACTTTCTTTTTTCCTCCTGCTTCCAACACACAAGGGCTTCACAGGCAGCGCTAGTGGTAAAGAACCTGCCTGCCAATGCAGGAGACATAAGATTCTCAAATTCGATCCCTGGGTCAGGAAGATCCCCTGGAGGAGGTCATGGCAACCGGCATCAGTATTCTTGCCTGGAGAATCCCCACGGACAGAGGAGCCTGGTGGGCTGCAGTCCAAAGGGTCACAAAGAGTCGGACACGACTGAAGCGACTTAGCACGCATGCAAGCCCCAGCACACAACATCTCAAGATTTTAGGTTTAGGGACAGCTTGGACTTCATGGAGCCCATCCTCTCTTTCAAGGGTGCTGTGCCATCGCGCAGCTTAAGTGGCCACTTGGGGCATCAAGCGTTTTCTACACAGTGGTGGTCCCCTTGAGCTCTGAAACCCGGTCTTACAGAGGTGGCCTAAGAATATAGCCCAGAGTAGATGGTTAACTGCATCTCGGATTTGCTACCAACACAAGGTCTGCGGCTGCCTGAGCCCCGAGCGAAGGTGAGTAGGTGACAGTTCAGCTGATGGTCCCTGTCACCGCCTCAGCCCCTGCCTGCTGTGTCCTGTGTAGGTCTGTGGCTTACTTCCCAGCTATCATTTGATGCCAGGACCATTGTTGGTCTGTATCCTCTCTTCCTGTTTCTTATCTCATTTGTCCCCCACCATCTTTTTTTATTTTTTAAATCAGTCAATGAGAGCCTAGTATGTGTGCAGGAAACTAATCAATCCAGAGACGTGTCTGTCCTTCCAGCCTCCTGTTTTCTTTGGCTGGGTGTTAGTTCTTGCCTGTTTCTTTGCAGCTTCGAGGGTTTCTTTTCTGCTTTTTAAAAAAAATTTAGGCTTGCTAATTCTAAGAACCGTTCTGGAAGTTTAGGGATTCCCAGACTCAGCCCTCCGTGGCTGTGATCTTACAGCCTTTCCTGCTGGGGGACTCCAGCAGGCACTGGGGCTGTATTGCTTTTCTTAAGGTCCCCAAACCCCTGAATGGTGGGGATTGCATCTGTTGGATGTGACATTTCGCATGATTTCTGCTGATTTCTCCTCTCTTCGCTCATGGAGACTTGTCATCTTCAATGTCCACGTAACTGGCTCAGTCTCTCACCGTGGGACTGGGCTTTTGTTTTCCCTTTTGGAAAAATAAAAGCGTTTTGTTGTCTTGCTTTCCCTGGCTGTCCTGACTTTGTGATAACACTCAAAGCGGGGAGGACCCGCAGAGTCCTGCTTGGTTTACAGCTGATCCCAAGGCCAGCCAGTCGCTCCTGGACCACCCTCAGCCGCTGCTGCTGGCCTGGGGTTAGGGCCCGGCCCTGCATGGTCCTGGACTCAGCAGAGCCCTGGTCTTGTCTCACACGAGGCCCATCGTGAGGTGCCTCGTCTCTGTCTCCTGTGTGTTTCTCTGTCTCTCTGTTTCCCCTTCTCTCTGCCAGTCTCTGGCTCTTCTTTCTCCCAGGAACGCAGTCTCAGGGCCTCAGCTGGCCTGTGTCTGGGGTGCTTGGACTCCACATCCACAGTGGGGAGGCTGTGCCTTTCCTCCTCTGGTGCCCAAATGTCAGCCCCCAGATTGATCAGACCCTTTGCCCACCAAATCAAGGACAGAGACCTTCAGCATTCTGTGCAGGGAAGCCGTGCTTGGAGGGACTGTCTCGCAGCCAAGCGTACTGAGCGAGCCCACTATTGTCTGCCTTGTTTTCTAAAGAGCCAGTTACTCTACATCAGATTAGTAAAATCGTAAGTTTCCACATTAAAGAATGCTGTCATTGAATATTTTTTTAAATTAGGGTGTTTCATGGAGTTGATGGGGCTGGGGACCTGGCCACCCCCCTGGGAAAGGGTCCCCTGGGTGTGTGACTGGCCCCCTCCCCCAGCTGGCGTTCAGACGCCAGCCTTTGCGGGAGCCGTTCCGCTGGGTGCATGGTTCTCTGAGTGGGATGGGCACGCCTCTTCCCATTCCAGTCTTGCCACCTTGTCTTCCGTTCTCCCCACCCTTGGCACAAATTCTTGAATTAAGTATTGGAATGAATGGGAGGAATGGAGCCCAGCGTCTGCCTTCTCCTTGAAAGGCAGTTTTGGGGAAGTGCCCACAGTGGATGGCATTCCCAGAATGGCTCTGTTTTGGCAGATTCACATGCATTTCTCCTTGACCTAGTAAAGGTCGCCCTAAACGTTTACGCATCAGCCTGAATTTGGTTGTCTCCATACGTCTCGTGTGTGTGATCACGTTCACATATGGTCTCTGTGTGCTTGGACTGGTCCGCTCCTACGGGAGGGGGCCCTCCGGTTCCTTTGGTACCGAATCTTGAAGACAAAGACCCTTGACTTTCTCCATAAAGTCTATAACAGTCGGTATGCTTTTGGCCACAAATAATAGGAGACTTCTTTCAAAGTGGCTTAAAGAAGAAATAAAACATCTGCTTTCTTGCATCCACGAGAGGTTCTGAGAGAGAGTGGTTCACGGTTGGCTAGCTGAGCAGCTCGGTGACACGTGAAGACCCGGGCCCTCTACCTGTCTCTGCTTCACCCACGTCATCGGGACTGAGCTCAGCTGCCCTTGTGGCCTTGGGACAGCTGCGGCCCTGCTGACGTGCAGCCATGGACGGTGTCCAGCAGCAGAGGAGGCCCCGTCTTCCCCTGCATCTTTTTACGAATGAAGAGGCCTTTTCTAGAAACCCTGTGGCACGTGTGCCCTCCCTGCTGTTGGGTTAGGCTTGGGCCCCATGCCACCTCTGCTCCAGGCCGACCTGAGGACAGGCGTAAGGCTGGAGGACCTCCCAGGCACATTCACAGAATCCAGTAGATCTCCACTGACTGAAAGAGTGGAAGAGAACCAGGATTGCCTCCATCAGCGTAGAATTTACCGTTGGCTTACATGGAGGAGGAGTGGAGGAGACTCAAACAGACTTTTTCATTTGACGGTCAACAGGGTGAGTGACGGGGTGGGTTCCGGAGTTCCTTTCTTCCGTCCAATAAATGCACGAGGAGGGAGACCCCGGGGGGAGAGGGTCTGTTACCTACACCCGCTTCCTTCCTGTCGCCTTCTCTCCCATTCTCTTTCTTCTGGTTCCCTTGAAGAAAATATTTTAAATGCCACCTCCTCCTCCTTAGAGCAACTGACCCTCCTGTGTAATTTTAACTATGCCACTGTGTCATTGGAGTGTAACTATAACTGCGTCACGGTCACCGGAGTGAAATTTAGAAACCCGCCGCATCTCCAGCTGGCTGTGAGATTTCTTTCAACACGTGACTTCTGTGTGCCTTTCCATCTTCTGAGGGCCTCCTTTATGGTTCCTCCCCTTCTACCCTACCCGACCCCAGCCACCCCAGCCTCATCCTGGGCCCCCATTGCCCAGCCCACGGTGGTCTTCTCAACAGATACATGTTGCTTCAAGTAATGAATCTGTCAGGAAAGAAGTTCACAGAATTAGTCCTCTTGTCCTCTCCTCGTCTGCAAGAGGAGCACCGTTCAGCTCTTCTTCAGGGTATTTTGAAGAGGATGAGATCTCTAGGATGTCTTGATTTTTCCGAGTTTACCCTTCTATTTGTCCTTTGTCTGATTTCTCTGAGCTTAGATAGTGGGAATCACATCTCCTTGAGGCATGAAGGCGATCCAGAAGGTTCATTGTCTCCTAAATTAAAATAAGAAAAAAATGGTATCATCTCCCCCCATTCTCTGTCTCCTACCCCACTTTTTTTTTTTTTGATAGAAAAATTCTTTCTTAGGCTTGAAATTTGCTGAGAGATCATATTTTTCGCTTTTTCTATGTTTTTCCTAGAGGAATTTAAACTTTCAACTAGTTCTAATCAAATATCTTACAATTTCCTTTGTCAATTACACCCGATAAAGCTGAAAACAAGATGATAAAGAGAAGATCAGACCGAGAGGCTCCCAGACATAGTCCTGCCGCTGCCGGAGAGGCAGCTTCTGACTTGGGTTAAAAGGATTCTCTCTCCCTAGGGTTGGTTCTTGGATCTCAGATGTTTGTAGATGTGACCATAGGTTGCTGGCAATTCAGGCTGTGATCTTACGTTTTGATTTCCAAGGAAGTGTTTTAAGTGCGCACTCTCTGATGGCAAAGAAGTTTGGTTTCTGTTTTCTTTTGAAATCAAATTGGCTCTTAATGTCTGATTGAAAATGATGTATTCCAGTCATAGGGACTGATAAGAAAGTAAACCATGTAGTTTTTCATAATGTGTATTGTGAGAAAACCACCTTCGTAAATCAAACCAGCACTGGTTTCTCCATCACCACCCTGAGACGCCTGACCCTTCTCTCCTGCATAATTGAACTGAGGACCCAGACTTTTCCAGGCAGCTTTTACAAAATCAGAAACAAAGTATAGACAAGAAGTCCTGCCCCTACCCCCCATGAGATGGCCCACCCCTGCTGGTGTCCTGGCTGTAACACTGGGCAGAGGAAGACCACCGAGAAAATAGTTTTCGGGGGAGTGAGATCTGTGGGCAGGCATTGGGATGAGGTAAATGGTCCAGGATGGCTCTGCCCCGCTGGGCAGGTGGATGCTGTAGGAGGCGTGGTTTTAGAGGTGACTTGATTGGCGTAGCCAAGTGTGCATGAACTCCAGTGAGCATGAATATCAAGGCTTATCCTATAGGGAACTGCCAGCCTCATCCTCTGTCTTTTAAAAGGCAAAGTAGTATTTTTAGCAATATTATTGTCTCTGATAGTGAAGAGACTACTGTTTGTGAGTAATACCGCTGGCATCTACTTCTGAAAATACTACACGAAAGCATTCAGTTTCTTCGTAAGAAGAAGAGGGGGGATTGGACGACTGAAATAAGGCCTGGATTGGGTTTAAAGGTAGCTCTGGAAAGGTCACCTAGCATTCCAGGCTGGCCTTATATCTCACCTTTTGTAGGTAAAAGGCCCTGGTGGTCTGTTCCCGCCCACCCAGTTCAGGGCAGAGCTCCTTGGGGCTCCGCTGTCTCTTCTGAAACCCCCTGCAGCAGATTTCTGAAGTCTTCCTCAGATCAAATGCAAGGCAGAAAGGGAAGTTTTAAATATCATATTTTATGAGAAACATTTATGATGTAGCATTATGGTATATAGATGGGATATTGGAGAAAAGAGGGAAAAATTCCATAGCTGTAAATCAAGATAAGGCTTTAAAAAACTGAACTGCAGTGCAGTAAGATGGACATTCTCTTTCCAGGCCCTGGGACATGTCTGTATGAGGAATGACAGGCGGACAGAGAGACATAAGTCTTGAGCTGAAGCAGTTATACAATGGGTTGCAGAGAGCTTAAGGCCCCATCAACCCCACATTCCTCAACCACCCTATCCTCTTATTTACTCGGTGCCCCCTTCCTGGCCTCAGTCTCCTGAGCTGGCCCAGTTCTGACAGTTGATGGAAAAGTACCATGGGTTCTCCAGACCAGACCTGAAGTGGAGTCCTGGAGAGGTGTGGCCCTGAGTGAGTTCCTTATGCCCTGATGCCTTTATCTTTAGAAAGGGAAAGATGGTGGTCCTCGCATCATCTGCCAGGAGGACTAAGGCGTAGTGTGTCTCATCCCCCAGCCTGCTACCCAGTAAGGGTTAAGGAAATCACTGCTGACTGTTAGAATCAGGAGTGCTCTTGAAAATAACACTATGTGGTTTTAAAGTATGGATTGGGCATGGAATTCCCTTGCAAGCCAAATAATAGATCTTCGGGTTTCAGAGTTTCACCTTGTAAAAGGAAATCATAGAGAAAGCTGGGGTCCCCGTTCTGTCTGAAAGGTTAATTCAGTACTTTGCATGGAGTAACGCTTGCAAGCCAGACTGCTACTGAAAGACAAGTCATTCCTGGTGACAAGTGAAGCTATTACCTAGCATCAGTGAAGAAGAGCATTTGAAGGAAAAAATTAACTTAAAAGATGACAAAGGTAGCCATCAATTTTCCAATAATTTGCAAAGAAAGTTAACCAGGTTGTGTTACCTGGAAGGGGATTCTGGTTTCTGTGCTTCACTTCGCCTTTTTTGAGAAAAAAAGCAGCTGATTAAAAAGAATACAGATATCCCTTGTGGTCCGAATCTTTGCTGTCAGAACTCAGAAATAGAACAGAGTTAACCTGTTATTAAATTCCTCAGTATCTGAGCTCTCGCTGCTTGCCATCCAAAACTCAGACACCATATTCGCTTGGATGAAGCAGAGTCCCTCACAAACTTAACTTCGGAACTCTCAACATGTAAACCCAGAATCTGAGTCAGTATTCCTCATATGAATTTGGTTCATCCAAAGAAAGCAGTTAGAATATGTTTCAGTGTAGCCTTTTTAAGAAGAAATAGGCCATTTGGAATGAGTTACAAAATAAAAATTACAATGTAATGTTTGCTTCAGGGAGGATTCCAGGTCACAAGCAACAGAAGCTGACTCTGCTGGTGCAAGAGCCTGTTCTCAGATGTTAACTGGCTGGAGGAATCCTGGGAGGGCTAGGAAGACAGCACCCCCACCCCACTTCCTCACGCCAGCTAACCCTGATCTGAGCTGGCGCATCACCCAGACCTAGACTATGAGTGAGCCTTGACCGTAGTCTGTCCTGCTGTCACGTCTGCTGTGTGTGCTGAGTGGAACTGCCCCTGCTGTAGTGTTAACCAGTGCCAGCCTCACCAGCGTGAGGGGTGCTGCCTCCCACCACGGACCCTGCCGGCCAGGATCACAGGGATGGATTGGGGAAAGGAGCACTCTGCATACTTCCTTCCACTGTCCCCAGCCCCTGATGTTCCCCGGCACAGGTGCAGCTATAGGATCGGGACCCAGTTATAAAGAAGGCTGGGCCGCAAGTTCTGGCCTCTCTCCTGGAGATAAGGGATCACACTGCTGGAAATCCTCCATGTGCAGGAAGGCCTGGGCAGCCCCAGAACAGGTCATGGTCAATGTTTGCCAGCTGTAACCCTTCAGTTAGTGGTCAATCAGTTTAGTGGATCAAGGCCCAGATTACTTAATTCATCTTCTATTACTTTTTTTCTTTTTAATGCGATAAAATAGAAGGCAGCCTATTGTTATATCACTTGTAGTAAGTTTCATCCTGCAAAATTTTGGCTTCCCTTTTGTGAAATCTGTATCTGGTTATCTGAACTGGTCAGAGGTATTTTGTTACCACAGGTCATGATCAAAGGCCCCCGCACCAGCTTGTTCCCCAGCTCCGAGGGTTTGTTCTCAGTGTTGCTCCCCATCTCACTTGTTTTCCAAGCACTTTGTTTCTCTCTTTTACTATCAGTCCGTCACGGTCCTGTCTGTCTGTCTGTCTGACACACACACATGATTCCGTCTGTCTCTCTCTCACACACACACAGGATGTCCAGAACGGAGCTGTGAGGTTTCTTGTTAAGATCCAGTAAGTATTACATGCAGTGAAAGACTGGTCTGGTGACCTACTCACTCTCATTGTGTCCATGGGAAATTATCATCTGATTCTGAAGACAAAGCTTTAAGAAAAAAAAAAAAAGCCTCTGTTGAGATTCATGCCTGTTACAATTGTGGGGACAGTTGTTACAATGTAGATAAAATCTTTCAACCTAGACTTTGACCTCTCAGAATTTTCCTAGAAAAAAGTTTTCACAGCAGAGAGGTTTTTTAACCCCTTATCTCTGTGGAAATCAGCAGCACTGTCTTTATTTTGGTCTTGGTTTGAAAGCAGTCTGTTCTGACCTTGTATTGTTATCTCCGCAGGTCCCTTTACCCGGCCTCATCCGGCCTTGTGGCGAATGGTCTTTGGTGAGTTACACATTAGTCGGTTTCAAAATCCATTCTACTCTCAACAGATCTTTTTTCCTGTATGTTAGAGCAGTTTTTCTTACCGCTCTACTGTAAAACTTAATAGTTTTTTACTTTTTTTTTGTTCCTGGTATCAGTTTGTTATTAAAATGCTTTGCCACAAAATAAAGTGCTGGTGACAGTGGAAATTCTCATATACATGAACTGTTTCAATCCCTCCCACCCCCTCAACCTCCCAACACTGCTCTCCGTTAAGGCACTGGATCTGATGTGAGGGAATGTGGCTTGTTCTTCCTGACGTTGCTCTTCACTAGTTAAGCTCACGTGGATCGTATGCGCGTGTTTGCCTCATCAGCATCCAGGAGAGACTGAAATCCAAGCAATCTCACCGGTGTCGCAAGTGGGAAAGAACTCAGAAAAGGAGAGGTCTTAGCAAAGAGCCCTGATTTGAACTACGGTTTAGTGATGAGCATCGCATATACTTGTTGGGTCTCTTACGACGTTTACTTGATTTCTAGTCCAAAGAGTAAAACCACCCAAGTGGATTTAAATCTAATCTTCAAAACTTTGGGGCTTGGCTTCGTCTTACCTAAGTAATCATCCAAAAAAATTATCCAAGGTTCGGAAAGGGTAATCTTATGCAAAGGGACCCTTAAAATGGAGATTATGCTCAAGTCTGTTTATTTTTCACCCTTCAGAGATCATAAGTAAGTCTCTCTGAATTCAATGGTGAGTCTCGGTCGTGCGCTCTGCAGGTGTTCACCGAGTCCCAAGTGGGTGGCTACTGTGGCCCTGAGCCTGCAGGTGGAGGGGCCCCGGGGAGGGAGGGCAGCTGTAGCAAGCGCACTGGGAAACAACAAATCAGTAATCTGAGCAGAGCAGATATCTCCGAGTGGCAGGAAGTTTATTAAAACCACAAGAAGCGACATTGACCAAGTAGCCGCTTTCACTTGTGGGTGATGGGAGGCTTGAAGGAAGTGTGCTTAAGCAGAAGCCTGCCTGAAAAGAAGGATCCAGGCAAAGATGCCGGGAGGCAGGCCAGGCCAGGAGAGGCAGAGCTGGGCGCAGATGGGACCACAGGGCTTGGGAAGGGCCGGGGGATGCCACGGGAGGATTTTTTTTGCAAGTATGTGACTCATTTCCATTACTTACAAGATAGCTCTGGTTGTATTATACTTACAGCTCATAGACTTAACATGGCCACTTAAAAGTTGTGAGTCATTTTCAGCTAGATGGCTACATCTTTTTCTAATTTCATATGGTCCATTCTAGGTAATGAGCAGTTTTATTTCTTCCCTGGAGTGCTGGAACCCTTTGATAACCTGATGAGAACTATAGACCCTTTCCCAGTGTACACACACACAGATACACACACACTTTTGCCTATAATATTCAGGCCTTCAGGGATGTTGAAGCACAACTGTGAACTCTCGTTCACAGAGCCTCCTGGTCCACACTTTCTTTGTATCCCAAAATAATTATTTCATAAGGGTCATAATAAGAAGGTGTAGTGGGTATTTGCAGTGAAAGTCTGTAAAAGTAGCTGGTACATAATAATACATAAGAAGGCTATCCTATAGACTTGTCTAAAAATGCATGCACCCTGGGCCCTGGGATACACAACCGAGTCAGCCGTGTACTCTCAGCCACCCCCCCACCCCGAGGACCAGGAGAGGCCCCGTCTGCCAGCCTGCGCTGTAGCCACCTCGGAGGATTCCATTCCAGCCACGGACACTCTCTCCTCTGGAGCGGCTCCCTGGGGACCGGTGCCAGCCCACTTTGGATGGGGTGCTGTGGTCCAAGGTTGTTTGTATCACAGCGTCTAGATGTCCTCCATAAGCATTTTCATCCCAGCAGATTCGAAAAGAAGAGGGAAAGTAACAAAGCCATTGGTGGCTGGTTCTCAAGTCTTTCTAAAATGTCTTTGCAGGCTTTTGCCTTCTTACAGTAGATTATTGACTTTCTTTTTCAGCTGACGTGGGGCGATTGTTAGGCTACCAGTTATGATGTGATATGACTGTATCATAATGCCCACAGGGCTTAATGTGGAGTGTAAGGCGGGTGATGAGCGACCCTGGGCCACCTCTCACCCCTCAAACCCCAAACCGAGCCATCCACCAGGCCTTCCTTGCCCACCTGCAGTCCAGTCTCCATGCAAGTGGCCAGAGTCCATCTCCTGAAGTGTTCCCTGGGTCGCCTCATTTTCCTATTTGGATCCCAGCAGGGGCTCCTCCTTTGACTTAAGGTCACGTCTGTAGTCTTTGCGGTAGCCCTGAGCCATGGCCATCCCTTCCTAGTGGTCTCACTCCCTTCCTGTCTCCGCCAGCTGCCTGCCTTCCCGGCCAGAGTGCCGAGTCCACTCGTCCACCCCCTCACCGGTCGTCTGCCCCCCTCCAGCTCTCCAGCTCCCAGTGTCAGCATCCCTTTCTCAGAGAGGGTCACTCCACCCTTGGGTCTAGATGAGGACCGAGTGTCAAATTCTCATTGAAGGAAAGGCCAGCCTGTCACGCGAGGGGTCTTCACAGCGCCTGTCTCAGCACCAGTGTCTGCTTGGGGCGTGAGCGAGCCGAGTTTCCGGCTGACACCGGCTCCCTCCCCAGACCTGAGGATGTTTCTTGTTCCCCGCAGGGCTCAGCGTGCTCTACTTCCTGTTCCTGGTGTTCCTCCTCTTCCTGAACTTCGAGCAGGTCAAATCCCTCATGTACTGGCTGGATCCGAACCTTCGCTATGCCACGAGGGAAGCAGACGTCATGGTACGTGCTTGTTCGCTGTGTGTTAGAGAAGCTGGTTGACCCCTTGGGTGTAGGCTTCACATCTTAAATTGGTCCTATGTAGAAATTTTTCCCATATTTCCTATGTAGATAACCTTGGTACCAGTCTCTGGGTGGGCTGGTGTGGGGCCTGGTTCCACGAGTGATCCAGTCCAGGGATGTGAATCCTCTCTTGGCCCCAAGGAGGGTGGTAGGAAGAGATGAACATTACTATCAGCCATAGATGGGAACTCTGCCCCTGACAGTTGTAAGCTGTGTGGCCTTGGGCTGTGGACCTGTAGCCTGTTCCCTCTTTTGTAAAGTGACATAATACTTATCTTGGACATTAACTGTGACCTAAACAAAGGCCTAGCATGGTGCTTCGCACGCCCCAGGTCCTCCAGTGGTGAGCTCAGCTCCGTCAGTGTCTCCCGCAGCCCCTCTGCCCCCCGACTCCAGCTCTGATGCCCCGATCCTTCCCACCTGCTTGCCATGAAGGGGCCAAGTTGTAATGAGGGAGGCCATTTCATTCATTACTTTTATGGAGCCACAATAAATAATTTTGTTCTTGGCTAAAATGACTAATGTGCTTTGGTTTTTAGTGAAGAGATTACTTTATACTGTAATACTATTCCTTTTTCAATTTTTAAAAGGCCTGACGTTTAATACAGGTTGAAGAAATGCCTAGCGACAATCAGAAAAGAAGAACAGACATTTAGGCCATAGATGGGTCCTTGTTTAACAAGCAGGAATGCGGTACAGAGGGATTTAGCTAGAAGTCTAAAAAGTGATCATTCTAGCATAGTCGAGATTGGTCAGACTCTTTTTGGAATGGTATTTCCAGATTTTATCTTTAACTTTTATAAAGGACGTGTTAAAGACAAAAATAAGAAGGTCAAAAATTATTTGAAAGTCTCAAGGAGCAAAATCTGTCTTGAGATTCTTCCTCTAAGGGAAGAGAAAGGTACAGGGTGACTTCCAGTTTCTCATGATGCTGATCATAACAGTTAGGCTAAGGTTGACAACAGTTGTTGATTGTGGATTGTCTGTTTGGCCAGGCTGAGCTGGGTGCTTTATATATAGTGCTTTACATATAGTGCTTTACATATAGTGTATATGTTCATATCCCCATTTTACCAAGGAGGAGATAGAAGCTTAAAATAAGATCCATCTGGGTCCAAAACCTGCACTTCCCCTTAGGACATGCCTCAAACATATAGTTATAATAACGAGTGTTTGACGCTCCCAGGTGTCTTATGAAACAAGGACTAGGAGAAGGATATCCCAGGTTATAGTTATTACCCCCATGAGTTTCTTGAGTCAAAATGGTTATGTGATGGACTAACTTACAGGTAGATTTGCTGGTGTGCCAGGCTTGTTCTCTCAGTGGGTGGGGGAGATGAAATCTCGTAACACTTTGACATCCACCTTCCTTAGGAGCTTAACACCACAGGACATCCGATTGCCATGTCAATAATTACAGTCCCCCAAAGAGCTGCCACTAGCATTTAAAATCTAGTTTCCAAGGACTGGCTAATTCTTTCTCAGCAAACAAAGCAAAGCCAGAGGCAGTTTTCAGCTTCTAGAATTCCAGCTGGTGCTAGCCTGGCCTCAGTCTTCTTCTCCATGTCTAATTCCTTGTCACTTTTTACTTCCTTAAAGTAACCTTTTACAGTTCTGAGGGCCTGTTCATTGATGGCTCTAGAGAAACGCATTCCTTTTTTAGGACCTGGGGTGAGGAGAAGTGTCTTTATGTAAGACAGAAGCCTCTAGTCCTTGGTTCCCTGGGCCCTCTGCCCTCCCCATTCCTTTAGCCACCACCGGTTCCTAATCCTGATACCAGGCTCTAGTCCATGGCAGGTGTCACACGTTGAATTGCAGACACTCCCTTACCCCTGAAAATAAATATTATAACTTGGGGTTGGGAGGGTGGTCATTGAAATCCTATTAGAGGCAGTCTTTTATGTAATTTTCTGGAAAGTTTGCTACATTCCTAATATTTATTCTGTTCAAAAATATGTGATCTAAGCTTCAGACAAGCTTTCAAGCCCATCTGATTTATAGATTGAGTCGTAATCTGTTGTTTAGTAAATGCTCACTGGGCCTTTCCTATGTGCTGGACGCCATGCTGGTGGTGGTGGGGGAAAGGCCCCCTCACTCCCTGTCCTCTCGGGGCTTAGAATCTACAAGAAGCAAATTAAACAAATTAATTGCTGGCTCTTTTTCTTAGAGAATTGTTTAAGGTAACTTCAATAAGTTTTAAAAATTTTATCAGCACATGCCTAATCTTGTTTCATCCCACCCTCTCGCTTCCTCTAACACACCCACACATCTTATTAGCAGACATCAATATCTAAATATATGGATTTTTAAAAACATAACCACAATGCCATTTTTAGTTGCTTAAAGTTAAGAGTATGCGGTGTTCACATCTCTTCCCCAGTTGTCTCATAAAGCTTTCTTTTTTTTTAACGGTTGACTTGTTCGAATTAGGATCCAGACAAGGTCCCCATATTGCCTTTGTTGCAGCTCTTGTATCTCTTAATATGCAGTCCCTCCATGCTTTGGTTTACCATCAGTATTTATTTGTGAAAGACACTGTATTGTTTATTTCATGGAGCATCTCATGTCTGGATTTTGCAGCTTGCATTTCCAGGGTATTATTAATGCATTCCTCTGTCTCCCTGTATTTCCTCTACACTGGAAGGTAGATGTAGAGGCTGGATGGGATCCAGATTCCAGGCAGGTTTCCATGGCAGGGCTGCTCGTAGATGGTGCCGTGTATCACATGAGGCTACACAGTGTCTAGGGGTCTCTCTTTTATAATGTTAAGCATGATCACAGGGTCAAGAGGTCAGCATCCATTGTAAGATGCACTATCAATCACAGGTATGACTTGGGAGGAGAAAAGCGAAATATGTACCAAACGTTGTAATACATTGAAAGTGAAAGTAGCTCAGTTGTGTCCGACTCTTTGCGACCCCATGAACTATATATATAGTCCATGAAATTCTCCAGGCCAGAATACTGGAGTGGGTAGCCGTTCTCTTCTCCAGGGGATCTTCCCAACCCAGGGATCGAACCCAGGTCTCCTGCATTGCAGGCAGATTATTTACCAGCTGAGCCACCAGGGAAGCCCAAGAATACTGGAGTGGGTAGCCTCTCCCTTCACCAGAGGATCTTCCTGACCCAGGAATCGAACCAGCATCTCCTGCATTGCAGGTAGATTCTTTACCAGCTGAGCTACCAGGGAAGCCCAATACATTGAAATATCCACCCAGTTCTCAAAATGCTAAATGTGAAAAGGATGTGTCATAGAATCAAGAAAATGTAATGATTTCAGTATACAGTGCAGTGGGATAAAGAAAAAGATACGGTGCTATTAGAACTTGTCTAGTCTGAGAGGTCAAGGAATGCCTCTGTAAGAGCTGATGTTTATTGTTGTTGTTGTTCAGTCATTAAGTTGTGTCCCACTCTTGTGACCATCTGGACTGCAGCACACCAGGCTCCTCTGTCCTCCACTATCTCCCGGAGTTTGCTCAGATTCTTGTCCATTGAGTGGGTGACGCTGTCTAAGCTGACAACTAGAAAGTGAATGGGAATTAGCCAAGCAAAGTGGGAGAATAGAGGGCTGAGGCCATTGTTCAGGAAGAAGGATCAGTCTTCATGGAGTCCCCACCTAGGGACCTAGGATGAGTCAAGAGTAAAGGAGAGAAGGAATGAGAGGCAGAGGAGGGCCGTTCCTGAGGCTGGGAGGTGTGGACAAGGAGGTAGGAGTACTTTGTGAATGTAGTAAGAGACCCTGAGGGTTTACAAGCAGAGGAGGTACCTGATCTCAACTGATACTTCAGCGGGTCAGTAAACATTATGCCCCGTCTCCAGTCCAGTTTTGAATATGGGGGAAAGAAGAGTGTACAATAGCTGACTTCTTCCTGGTTAAAGCTCAGTGGAGCAGATGGCTTTAGACCCGGGCCACGTGGGTGGTGCTAATCGCTTGTCCCGAATTAGGTTTCTGCTCCTCTGTCCCATTGGACATCCACAGGCTTCCTGCCACAGGGCAGAACCCAACTCACAAAAATTCCTCCAAGGGTGAGGGGGCTGATGGGAGCCTGTTCTGTGTGTATGCGAATAATTTCCCAAGAGGGGACCCTAAAGAGGGTGGGTACATGTGTTCTTTCTGCTTCCATGGTCACCAGCTTCCCCAGGGAGGAGTGAGCGCCCCAGGTACATACCCCTAAACACACACCTCAAACACACTCAACCTCAGAACATGCACACACCCTCACTCACCCCCCACACACACCCTCCCTAAACATGCACACATCCCCAAACACACCCCGAAACATACACACCCCTAAACATACATACCCATGCATGCACATGCTCCAAAACATGCACACACCACATACCCCCAAACACCCTCAAACACCCCCAGACATGCACACCGCCATACACGCACACATCCCCAAACATGCTCACACCTCCAAACACACACACCCAAACACACACACCCCCCCCCAAACATACACACACCTCCAAACACACACACACCCAAACATGCACACCTCCAAACACACACACACCCCCAAACATGCACACATGTCCAAACACAACCCCCCCAAACATTCCACACCCACCCACACACACACCCCCCCAAACCCCATGCCTCCCCACCACACACCCCACACCACACACCCCCCACACACACCCCACCCCACCCCCCTCCAAACACCCATACCCCCCCACATACTCCACACACACCCCCCCCCCCACCCCCCCCCCCCACACACCCCCAAACACACCCCCCCCCCCCCCCCCCCCCCCACACCCAAACCCACACACACCCGAACACACACACATTCCCAAACACGCACATACCCCCAAACACACATATGCCCCCAAGCACACACACACCCAAAACGGTCTGATTTATGATCTGCAAAATCATTTTATTTGTAGAGAACTGATTACGGAGAGACCTGTTAACATCTTTACAGTCTTTAGCTGGAGGTGGGTAGTCAGAGTGTCAGCTATACATTTTACACTTACTCCCGCCTCCCTGCACGGCCCTCGGAGTCCTCACTGCATGCCCCTTCCTCCCGCTTCCAGGGCTGTGCCTGTGTGTGCGGCTCCCCAGCTGCCTTAAACCACGGCGTCCTGTGTCCCTCCCACGACCAGGACCTCGACCTCGGGATCTTCCAGATGTGACCACTGGCAAATTTGTTCCTAATGATTATTTGCTAATATAATAGTTATACACCCACAGACACACTTAGCTCTTTGTGGTGCCTTCAGAGTGCCTTCCTGTTTGTTGAAGCACAGAAATATTCTCCTAGAGAGTAGAAAGGCCTCCAAAGTGGTCTTCAACCCATGATTGCCCTCAGAGCAGCCTTCTGAAGACGGAACTCGGCCGTCTCTTATCTAACCCTCCGCAGCATGTTGCAGCGTAAATAAGAGGATAGGGCGGCTGCGGAAACGGGAGTTGACCGGGCCTTGAACCCTCCTTAACCTAACGAGTAACTGCTTTAGGCCGAGGGTGTCTCTGCCGGTCTGTGATTCCTGTGACAGGCACGTGCTCCAGAGCCTGGAAAGAATTCATCTCATGGCAGTGCTATTTGGCTTTTTTTAAGGCTTATCTTGACTTACCCCTATTGATTTTTTTTCCCTCTTTTTTTCTAGGTTTTTCACTTACACATCATCATACCATATCAGAAAAAAAGATAGTTTTTAAAAATGTCCTTTTGGCTTTGCAAATTAGAATGCATTGGTTCTGAGAAAGCTTCAGAAATCTGAGGCAGTGGGTTTCAGAAGAGAGAGAGGAGCACCCCACTGTTCTTTTTGCTCCTTCAGAGAGTATTGTTTCTAGAATTTGAAAGTATTATACTTTACAGGAACTCCGCCAGCTGACTGAAATCTTACTCCTTCCTATCTCATTAATTTGGGAAAAGCAAATGGGAAATGTAGAACTCTCTGAGAAATGTTGTCATATGATAACTGCTTTGATAATAAATACAGAAATAAAAGGAAATTGATTTGAAAGTTTTTCAAAACATATTAAAAAGAAAAAGATATTAGAGATGGAACCTAAATTATTGAAAGCTTTATAATGTTTAAATATTTAGATTGTGTAATATTATACATTGTTGAGTGGAGGAGTAATTCTGCTTTCTTCTAATTTCTGAAGTTGGATGTTTCAGCTTTTCTTCTTTCCTAATAAAAACAATTAGGGGGGTGTATTTTCTGCTTAATTGTATCTCATCATTTTGATGTGTAATAGTTTCATTATCCTTTAATACTGAGTATATTTTAAATTTCTATTATGACTTCTTTTAAACTCCATATTTAGAGGTATGTTTTTAAATTTCCAAACCTATTGGGTTTCTATTTATTCTTTATTTATTAGGATCCTGTGTTTTTGTTACTAACTTTAACACAGTTGCCCTATGGGCAGGTGACATGGGCTCTGTGATGCCACTTCTTTAAGATGGGTTAAGCCTTTGTAAAATGATTTTGTTTCCCACTTTATTTAAGCTTTTGCAATTTGGAACAAAGCAATTCTAGTGTATAAACTCATACTTGTCCATTATTCCTCAAACATCTTCAGTTATTAAAACTTTTTATTGGGCAGGACATGTATTAGTTGTCAAGATCACATCAGTTGTTTTCATTTTATTGTCCAGACCCTGAAGCAAGTTGATTTCTAGAGCATTACTAATTATTTCCATTTTATCTTAAACAGGAGTATGCTGTGAACTGCCATGTCATCACCTGGGAGAGGATTATCAGCCACTTTGATATATTTGCCTTTGGACATTTTTGGGGCTGGGCCATGAAGGCCCTGCTGATCCGAAGTTATGGTCTCTGCTGGACAATCAGTATAACCTGGGAGCTGACGGAGGTAAGAAGGGAGTGTGGGCTGCTATCTAGATACTATAGTGTGGACAGTTTGTACGTAGGAGGAAGACAGTCCATCAGTTAGCAGTCACGTAATCTGTTCCCCAGCTCCTGTGGTATGAAACTATTTAAATCCCAAGGGATATTTTAAGCCTTTGTCAAACACAGAGAAGCTCCTTGTCAGCTTAAGGCCTGCTCTATCTCACAAGTCTTAAAGAGAAACAACTGGAATCGAGCTAAAGAATGGAGTTAAAATCCCACACAACACAATTCAGTGGTAGTGAGGACATCCGCTGAGCAGTTAATAGGTGCTCCACCCACTAACTAGTTTCCAGTTTGAGATAAATAGAATTGTGGTGTTTAAGACCTTATGAGTGCATCCAGGATACTTTGTAGCTGAAAATGAATTCCCAGCAGAGCTCAACTATCTCAGTAATCAAAAGTTTGTCTCATTTACTGAATCTAAGAGATATATTCTTGAAAAACTATTAGTGAAGTGACATTCTGGGAACTGGTCCCTTTATTCAGTTATTATATTATTCTTAATCATTCCCAGGGAACAGAACTTGGCTGTGTGCAGTTATTTCTTGATTATCATTATTCTTTAGTGATTGTGCTCGGGCCCATCATTGCCCTGATCCTAACTTAGCGAGTGTACTGGGTAGATAGTCAATTCTATTAACGTGCCTTTCACAGCCCAGGAGGCTGGAAGCCTGAGTTCAGGGTGTCGGCCAGGTTCACGCCTTCATAACCTGTCCTGGGCTTCTCCTCGCTGCTTGTGGTTTGCTGGCCACCTCTGGTGTTCCTTGGCTTGTAGATCGCCTCAGTCTCCACCTTTGTCCTCATGTGGGCTTCTCCCTGTATGCCTTCACACGGCGTTCTTTCTCTGAGGCCACTAGTCATATTGGATTAGGGGCCCACCCTCCTCCAGGATGACCCCATCTTGCTAATTACATCTGTAGTGACTACATTTCCAAATAAGCTCACCTGATGAGGCCCTGGAGGTTAGGACCTCCACTGTATGGGTTTTAAGGGGGCCACGATTCAACCCATAACAATGCCTGCCACTGTTTGTACATCATCCAGAATCTTCCCCATGACCTGGAAGGGCGGTGTGTATCCCAGCATAACCAGAGCTCAGAGCCGAGAGTGGATCCAGGGGTGCTTGCCTGTGAGCACGCCCGTGTCCCTGCCCCTATACCTCACACTCGCTCTCCGACTTGCAGGCATCCTCAGGACCTCATTGCCCTGTGACCTGTGCAAGGTGCTCGGCCTTCCTCACCTCCCTGGCCTCCTGCCCTGCCCTTTCTTTGTTCCCCGGCATCCTGTCGTCCCCAGTCCTGACGCCTCTTCTCTAGACACCTCTCCAGGTCATCCCTCTGTGCCCACTTGTGCCGAATCTCCTCTCCTCTTTGCTGAATTTCCTGTCTGCTCCTGCAACACTATTCCAAAGTGATCCTTACAGACCCCAACCCCATCACGTCCTTCTACTATAAACTCTTCCCTGTTTGTCCATTGCTCTTAAAGCAAAATCAGGATGCGGAGGGGGGCTCTGAACAGCCTGTGAAGGCCAGTGTTGGGGTGTTAGCTGGCCCAGCCTGTCTCCCCAGCCTCCCCATCATCTCTCACCTGCCCTCTGCTCCCGGCTCTGCACAGTCGCTGTGTCCTTACCTCCCAGGAGGCCATCCTCCAAGTTCTTCCCCCTCTGCCCTGCATCCTCCACTGGCCAGGCTCACGTGGGTGCCCCTGCAAGTGGAGCATCCGGCCTTTCTCCTCTGAAACACTCAGCACATGTGATAGATACGTGACCCGTGTCTCTCTTCTGCTAAACTCATGCCTCCAGAGAGCAGGGCCCGTGTCCTACCCAGTCCCAGACACCAGGGCTCTACCTCACATGGGCAGACGCCCCCAGATCCACAGTGAGTGAGTGAAGGTGACTCCAGCTCCCCCGACTCTTCTCTTTCTGGGCCATCTCACCCCCGAACCCGGTACTTTCGAGGAAGGCTCCTCAGGCAGATGTGTGTGTCCACATCCACTCCCCTGCAGAGTCCTGTTTCAGCAGGTCTATGTCGTGGGCTTCTGCAGAAGTTTCTCTCTGCCTCGTGTGAATTAATGCTCCATGTCATAGCTCAGACATGGCTCGGAGTCAGTCCCAGGCAGTGCAGCGGCTGCCAGGGGTCCACCCACAGCCCCTCGCCCTCACACACAGTAGCTGTTCTGTATCTCCTCAGCAGCAGGCACATCAGGAAGACAGAATCCTTGTATTTGTGTTGCATTGCAGCCTATGAAAGGGCTTTCCACATGGCACTAGTGGTAAAGATCCCGCCTGCCAACGCAGGAGATGTAACAGATGTGGGTTCGATCCCTGGGTTGGGAAGATCCCCTGGAGGAGAACAGGACAACCCACTCCAGTAATCTTGCCTAGAGTCCCACGGACAGAGGAGCCTGGTAGGCTACAGTCTATAGGGTCGCCCAGGGTTGGATACGACTGAAGTGACTCAGCACACCTGAGTGTACAGTCTATGAAACGCTTTCATGAACAGTTCTAATTTGTAGCACTTATTTTATTACTTCAGAGGCTTATAATTGTGGGGTTGCCTCTTTCCAAAGAGCTGTCAGGCAATGTCTTTATAATTTCAGACCCTCTTGAAAGCAAGCCTTCACGCATACACTGTGCTGCTCTGGACACAGCGAACAGGTCCTATGTTTTGGACAGAACTATTTCTGTAAAAGACTTCTGTTCCACCCTTGATCTCACTGTGCCCTCTTTCTGGAATATCTTCACTTTGATCTCCATCTCTTGAAACCAGTCATTAACCACCCCACTCCTGTCTGTCTCCCTTCCAGAAATCTGCCACAATTGCCATCTCTCAGAATGAATCTCTTCAGTGTTCCTGCGGTTCCCATTTATGTCACTATTGTACCGCTTGACACAGCTTACCTGATTCTGGGGCTCTGAATAAGTGTCTGGTTCTGAATAAGTCTGGCCCCTGCCCTTGAGATCAAGGACCTTGGTGCATTTTGTCTCACCACCTTGTATTGCTACATCGTAGGCACTTAATAAAAGATTATCACTGCAAATTGGTTAGTGTGAGATTTCCTGTTAAGCTAACTTACAGCTTACTATTTTATTCAAATATCTGCAGACCATTTCTAAAATATAGCTTAAATTCTGAAGCTGCTAGTTTCGAGGATTCTGCCAGTGCTCTGTAGGCAGTTCAGAAAACTTTGCTGCCTTCCCTCTCCAGGGTCCATGTTGTATTGTCATGAGCCAAGGTGATTTATTGGTAGTATTTTTCAGGATGGGTCATCATTTCTTGAAAACCCTGTGTTAAAAATAAATTTAAAAATGCACTGTTTGGATTAGCAGTATTTGTAAACCATCATGAAATAAAAAATAAGAACCTGGTTACAGAACTTGGTTTTATTTATTTCTTTTGAAACCTAAAATGTCAACACTTTTGAACAAAAGAGTATACTGTTAAAAGGATGGTACCCTAGGTTTGTTTTATTTTTCACAACCGTCATCTCTCGTGTTTTCCAGCTTTTCTTCATGCATCTTCTCCCCAATTTTGCCGAGTGCTGGTGGGACCAAGTCATCCTGGACATCCTGCTGTGCAACGGGGGCGGCATCTGGCTGGGCATGGTCGTCTGCCGGTTTTTAGAGATGCGGACTTACCACTGGGCAAGCTTCAAGTGAGTCGTCCTCCTCCAGGCCCCACGTCAACGTTTCTCATGATGTGAACTTAACTGCTCAGTAGCCCACAGCATGAGTATGTTTTCTGATGACGAGGAGTAAATTATACACTGGTCACTGGCGCTCAAAAATGGTTATAAACCCAGTTTAGGGCACTGATCCAGAAAATGCTGAATCATTTACGAGTTTCTCAAATCCATCCCCTCTTTTCTTATCCTTATTCCTCAGCCTGCATTCCAACTCCCACAGCTGGGTTGATGACTGCCCTGTCCCCAGGCTATCCCCTCGAAGCCTTCCGCCACCATTGCCCGAGAGATGGTCTCGGGACCGTCAGAGCCATCAGGTCATTCCCCTGTGATGGTTTCTCATGGGCCGGAGGACAAAGTCCATGGGCTCGGCGATTATAAGTAACCTATTTATTCCATGTCAAATTAATTTTGGTATAAGTATAATGGGGAGATTTCACAGTGTATTGTATCTGATTAACTAGTTTACTCCATCCCTTTCGTGAGTAATCCTTTCTTTGGCCACGGACTTGAAAGGACTTTCTAATATATTTTGAGCAGTATATAATGTAACAAAATCTGTAGCAGCGCTGGGTTTTGCTCTCAGCAGCCTTCATACACAGTATCTCATTTGAGCCTTACATCAACCCTAAGGGTAGACACTGCACCATTCTCTTCATTTTAGGGATGGCGGTAACTGTGGTTTCGGTTTGGTGATTTGCCCAAGGACATTCAGCTAGCAAGCTGAGTCTGAATTTGCATCAGGCTGCCTGGCTCCTTAAACACTCCATTATGCTCCCCTAATTTCATACATTTATGCTCAAATTCAACTTGAGAATCATTCTGTCAAGTTCCCAAGACATAAGCACAACAAATGAAGAAAAAAGTCCCCCTGGTTTCAAGATACATTAAACATGAAGGAATACAGATCAGGTTGGATTAACCTCTTCACTCCATTAAACATCCAGATCTCCATCACACCATGTCTTCATCCCCGTCTTTCTCTACCTCTTTCCGTGAAGTCTCACCACTTTTTAGTACAGGCCCTCCCTCGTTCTTGTTTATTTTTGGAATAGTCTCTATTTCTTTGCTGGCTTTGTGCCACAAGCCTTCTTGCAGGAGGTTTTCTCACTGCAGGCTTATTGATGGGCGGAAGAGTGGGTGAAGGAACAAACCTGGCTTCCCTGTATACCCCTCCCCGTCCCCTCCCCACTCCCAGAATGAAAGGCCTGGCCTGTTTGTCCTCGTGCCTTCAGCGTCTAAAATGGTGTCTAAGACCCGAAGGTCCTCGACATGCTGTTTTTGTTGAATTAAAATATCTTTACCATTAATTAAATACTGCAACCTTGGATTTCGGCTCTCCTGGTCTGCCACGAGGGGACCAGAATCTGCCCCCATCTCTGAGGCTTAGGAGGTGAGCCGGCATCAGCCAGTCCATGTCTTGGAGCCTCGGTGTTCTCGTTTGTGACCCTTGGGACTGTTTGTTTCCATCACGGGAATATAAATTTTTTAATTGAGTGATTTCTAGGATGAAACGTAAGAAAGGTTAAAAAAAGTCACGGTTCATCACCTGAAACTTAACTGGAGCAGCTATAAGGCCAGGAGCTGCTATGGGTCACCTCCCATGCAGAGCATGTTCTGTGTTATACCATGCGCCCCCAGGTTGGGGGAGGTGAGCCATAGGTGGGAGTCATGTCACTGCTGCGTCCTCACCCTTCCTGGCCTAGCTCCAAGTCTCTGTCTTCAGTGTCCCTCGGGGTCTTTTGTCACCAGCTCACAGACAGGTGATGGCCCTGCAGGGGCCTGGCCTTTGCATCGTACCTGTCCTCGCCGAGGCTCCCCACGAGGTGTGACGCTCTCAGTGCCTCACCTGTGAACAGAGGCCGCTGTTGGAGAGACGCTCAAACAGGAAGGGATCTTTCGTTCTGAGTACTGGTTGTAAAATAGTCACTGCAGTTTTTTTTTTTTTTCCTCCTTTCTTATCTCTGGATTTTCAGCAGAACTGTTTTTGCCTTTCAGGGACATCCATACCACCACCGGGAAGATCAAAAGAGCCGTGCTCCAGTTCACTCCTGCCAGCTGGACCTACGTGCGGTGGTTTGACCCCAAGTCTTCATTTCAGAGAGTGGCTGGAATATACCTTTTCATGATCATCTGGCAGGTAATTTTTTCAGATGCTCAGAAGTAGGGAAAAAACAAAACCAAAATAAAAACCATCCATTGATTTAAGGTTCATGCTAGTTGACATTGCTTATCAGCTTCGTGCGTCAAAAGATGTACTGTTCTAAGGCTGACATACAGAATAATTCAACAGTGATGCTGTTGCACTTCAGGTCTTGCTTCATTGTGAAGAGGTTTTAAAATATGGATCTTTGAATTGCAAATTGGAAACAGATTAAAATTCCCTGTAAAAACCTTGTGCTTAGCATCTATCACCCAGTGAGTTAGGCATTGGATTGCTTTCTATCCACTCTTTTCAGGACCAAAATAACAAATGTAAGGCTTTTTTTTTTATAGTCCAGACTCAATGTTTGAGTGTTAAGATGGTACCTAGGCTGTTACCACTTTAGGTAATTGGGGAAGCGCTAAATAAAGAAGCTCCCTGAGGGGACTAGAGCCCCCTGGGGACCCTGGTCCTCTGGAGTGGTATCAGCAGTGGGAAGAGGCCCTCCTTCCAAGCAGACTGAAGTGATTCAGACAGCCTGGGTCTCGGAAAGAGATTACCAAACAACTCTCTCTCGGAGGCAGCGTTTTTTATTGACCCTCCTGTTCACAGGTTAATTGTTCCACAGCTTTGGGAGAGTAGCTAAGGAAAACTAGTTTTCACCTGAATTGTCTTCCCGAATCTTCAGACATTATATTTTGAACACATGAACAACACACTCCCAACACAAGGAGAAAATTGGCGTGTGTCACTTGAAAGACAGTTTTTGTCCACAGAAGGAGAACGATAATATCGATCTCAGTAAATGAGGTTTATGGCTTTGGAAGTCTATGTGGATGAATAGGTGTATAGTCACCATGGTTTGGGGAAGTCAGTGGATAAAATGGGCACATAGGGACTTCCCTGGCGGTCCAGTGGTCAGGACTTCATCTTCCAACAGAGGGGGTTGCAGGTTCAATCCCCGACCAGGGAGCAAAGATCCCTTATACCTCAAGGCCAAAAAGCTAAAACATAAAAAACAGTAGCAATATTGTAACAAATTTAATAAAGACTTTAGAAATGGTCCACATCAAAAAAACTTTTAAAACAGGAGGGGGTGTTGCTTAAGTGGATGATGGTCAAGTTTTCCCTTCTGCGGCAGTGCCAGGGCAGACAGAGGTTCCCTGTGATTGTGAGAACCTCAGAAGGATTTGGATTTTCCTAGGGTGGCAGAATTCCACGGCCTACTCTCCCCTAGATTGTGAGTACTGTGCCAGGACCAGTTTCCTATGTGTGGTGATAATGAGTGAACCGTTCTTATTTTATATCCTTAAAATCAGCACTATGATCCTCCAATTAAAAATAAATTAACAAAGAAAAACCAGCACTGTGGGGAAAGACGCACATTTTAGGTCACTGAAATGAACCTGCTGATCCATATGATGTACGCTTTTCTTTTTTTTAATAATTGTGTTTATTTTTGGCCGTCCTGGGTCTCTATTGCTGCACGGGGCTGCTCTCCATTGGGCTTCTCATTTCGGGAGCTTCTCTAGTTTCAGAGCACAGGCTCTAGGCACACAGACTTCAGTAGTTGCAACACGTGGGCTGAACAGTTGTGGCGCCCAGGCTCAGTTGCCCCGTGGCATGCCAGATCTTCCCAGACTAGGGATCGAACCCGTGTCTCCAGCATTGTCAGGTGGATTCTTATACACTGTGCCACCAGGGAAGTACTCATGTGCTCTTAAAGCAGTGACCTTTCCTAATCTCTGCCGCTCACTTCATCTGGAGGGGACAGGAGGGGCCTCTGGGCCTGGAGCATGGATTTCTTGATAGACATCTGTTTTATGCCACCAGGACGTGATAGTGGCACTGGGTGCTGCCCTCAAGGGAGCAGTCTCCTTGCTGGGTGAAGCTTGGACCAGCCCCCACACCTACTTTTAAGAGCTTTTCAGCCTTTCGTCAAAGATCTGCTTGGTCCCCAGCATGAGCTGAATAAGCCCATAGTCATCTCTCAGTCATGCACAGCATCTCAAGCTTCTCCTGGCTCTTAAAGAGCCTGCTTCCCTGCTGTCAGATGTCTTTTCGACCTGGCCTGCTTTCTGTCCAGCTGTGAAGGTGTTCCTCGGCGCAGATTTGTTTTCCTGATTTCACTCTTGAAGCATCTCTCTCCCGACTGTCCCAGCAGCTCACACGTGTGAGCCAGGTCGCAGTCACGAGAACCTAGAAACACAACGAATGGCCGATGCCCCCCGTGCCCCTCTCAGCACCTGACACCTCCCCTGGACCCCTGCTTGGTTGGTGCCCATGTTGTCCTGGCTGTACCTGGGCTTAAACAGCAAACTCTTAAGAGACCCAATATATTTTCTGGAAATGCTTTGAATATACCAATTAATATTTAGAATGTCCACTGAAGAACTAGATGCTCATGACTTAACTCAAAGCACCAGGTTGACTCACGCCTCCTTCTTTTGCAGCTGACCGAGTTGAATACCTTCTTCCTGAAACATATCTTTGTGTTCCAAGCCAGCCATCCATTAAGCTGGTGTCGAATTCTCTTTATTGGTGGTATCACAGCTCCCACAGTAAGGTAATTCTGTGTTAGCCTGACGATCATTTGGACATGTTGACCTGCTTTGTATTCTCCTGTGTAGCATAAAGGAAGTCATATAAACTGGCAGATTTTCCATGAGAATGTCATTCTAGGCAATTATACTTCCAAGGGAACAAAAAGACTTATACATCCAGAACGTGAAGAAAACATTTTGCTTCTCCAACCTCAGTAACATGAAGACCGACATTCAACCCCCTTTATGATCTTCACTGCTGTTCTTTTTTTCCCCTGTGCTCAGTCACTAAGTTGTGTCCGACTCTTTGTGACTCCAGGGACTATCGCCTGCCAGGCTCCTCTGTCCCTGGGGATTCTCCAGGCAAGAATACTGGAGTGGGTTGCCATTTCCTTGTCCAGGGGATCTTCCTGACCCAGGGATCCAACCTATATCTCCTGCATTGGCAGGCAGATTCTTTACCACTGAGCCACCTGGGAAGCCCCCCTTTTTTCCCCCTGTAGCATCCTATTTAAAACAAAATGAGTAAGAGACAAGCTGAGGGTTTTTTCATGAGATTATCAAAAAATACAAACACTTTTATGGTGGATTAAAGTCATAAATGTTGTTATTTTTAGAATGAAACTTTATTAGTTCCTTTAGAGCCCATTTAAGTTAATTTCCTTTTTCAAATGCCCTTCCTGTGCTCCTCCAGGACAACAGGGACAAGCTTGGGTGTTCATCCTTCAGGGAGGCTGTCCTTGTCCTAGACTCGTGATTCATGTAGGACCCTAGACATGAGGTACTGTTCAGAGGCTGGAGTTCCCCACATGGACCCATCCCAGTGAACTTCAGAGTGAAACACTTTCCTTTGTTTTGATGTTCCTATTTGGAAAGGGCGATTAGGGTTTTGTAACTAGTATGGAGTCTCGGCATTGATCAGTAGAAACACCCAGAGTCTCTGCACCACTAATTGAAAGTAACCTTCTTTGGAAACGGGGGGATAACTTAATTCATTATTTTTAATGTATGGGCAAACTACACAAGTAAAGGGTCTTATTTGCCAAGGAGACTCCCAGCTAGCACTTCTTATCGTCCTCATTCATTATTACAAATATATATTAATATATACAGTAAGGTAACTGTTGGTACACCGCAGCCCTTTGGCACTTTATGGACCAGTGATCTGCTGAAACAGTTATCTCATGAATGCAGTTTTCCTTTTTGTGGGTTGGTGCCTCCTTATTTAAAACTTGATTTAATTTGAGGCTTACTGTTATTTTCAGGAAAGATTAGCAGCAGTTTCTTCATAAAATTAGGAGCAATCAACAAATAAGTGGGGAAAGAAATCTCTTAGAAAACAGAACAGCAAATTATATGTGATTTATCATGAATTTTCCTTATTGTTAAACATTTCACAGCAAAAACTAGAGACTCAACCAGAAACTAAAAATCCAGTGTTTGGACTTTTTGAGAGCTCCTTAAAATTTTTGCCAAACTCTATGGGTTTTCAAATGATTCTTTTTTGTTTAAAAATTAGCCACTTCCTTTGTTCCTACATCACTTGAGGCTAAGGAGATGGTTGACAAGCTTCTTAGAAAGATTGAAATGCTTATGGATTTTAGGTTCCGATGAGTAAATGCCAGGCCCAGAAAGAAGCGAAAACTCAGGCTTCAGTATAAATCATACATACTTACCAGGTCTCTCTTTCCCTCTTTTCTGGTTAGACTTTCATATGACTCTGCTTTGAGAAGATATTTCAGTGAATATTCTTTTAGTCTCGGAGAAGGCAATGGCACCCCACTCCAGTACTCTTGCCTGGAAAATCCCATGGACGGAGGAGCCTGGTAGGCTGCAGTCCATGGGGTCGCACAGAGTCGGACATGACTGAAGTGACTTAGCAGCAGCAGCAGCAATGTGCAGTATAAGGGCATGGATGCAGTTAGTAAAGTAGCTGAGCTGGTAAAAGCAAATTAGGTAAAGAAAATGTGAAGTTAGAGGAAAACCTGATTTTACAGCTAGAATTCTTCACTTTGGGGTACAGAGAGAATGCTTTAGGCATTCGTGAACCCCCTGAAGTTTAATGCAGAATTTTGTGTGCATGTTTTATGTGCCTTTATCATAGCTGTCATCAAACCCTCAAAGGGGAGTCTGTAACCCCAGCCCTTACCCCCCTGGTTCAGATGTCACCTCCCCAGGGTTGGGTCGAGTTTCAAGGGCAGCTTTAAGACTTCCCAACTGTGTTGTCCTACAGGCAGCCTATCCCACATGTGGCTACTGAGCACTGAGCATGTAGCCAGTCACCTTGAAATATTTCTGAGAGCCAAAATGTACAGATTTCCTGCCTGGTTACAGTCAGCAGCCTTTGTCCTGGAGAGAGCCAGAAGAGACAGAGACAGTGTAGATGAGCTTCTGGAACTGCCTCCATGGAAAGAGACTGAAGCACCCACCTGGGATGACTTTGGCTCAGGAGTGTGGGTGTCTGCCTCTGAATCAAGACTGCCTCTGCCAATAATCTGGCTCTTTAAATCACCTCCCTCCAACCCAGTCCAAATTCTTAGCCTCTTACAGGAAGGTTTCAGCAGTCACTGGCTTCCTATTCCTTTGACTAGAACTAGACCAGGCAGCTCGAGTATGTGGAACAAGGCAGACGATTTTTATATTCACGCTGTCAGAGTGATTTAGTCCTGTATTGGCTTGCTGGTCTTCCAGAGGCTCTCATGAATTCCACCTTTGTTCTTCCAGACAGTACTACGCTTACCTCACCGATACGCAGTGCAAACGCGTGGGAACACAGTGCTGGGTGTTTGGGTGAGTAATCTGTTATCATTTGAAACCACTTATGTCTGTAAATTTCTTAAGTTCTTTCTTGACCCTACATTAAGTGCCTTTCAGTGCAGTTTTATTTTTGTATGTCTTTCGCTTTTAACATTCCTTTTCTGATTTAGATTTAGAATAGATAACTGGCAAGTTATAGAAATAGGATGTAGAAATTATTTTTTTAAAAGACAGTAGGAAATCAAAAGATATTTCCCACATAGAATTGGAGGCCTTGTTTGAAATAAATTAGGAAATGAATTGTTCGAATTCCCTCTGAAATCGATGGTAAGTTTGGGACAGCGTCTTGTGATGGGCTTGACCACACTTCTTGTTACTTTCACACCAGAAAGGGTCTGGTTTTATTGTCCCAAAGAGAACTAACACGTAGCCACATGGTCACAATTTATCGTGTTATTATAGATACAAATGCTGTATCTGAATTTATAATTACTTAAATGATTTGAAAGAAAGCATAGGTTTTCCAGCTTCACCCCCAGTATTAAATGTGAAATGCTGTTCAGTATCTCAAGTAATTGCTTCCTCTGTATAATACCATCCACATCTCACCATGCCATCTAGCAATAGAAGTTCCAGAGACATCCAGCACATCTGTGTGTGAAGTCCAGTTGCTCACAGAGCTTAAATTCAGGACCTAATCTAGATTTTAAACTGAGCATAAAGAAAACCCGATGAAAACCACAACAGATGTTTAAACAGAATTTTTTTTTCCCATGTTAATGCATATTGATAATGTAGAAAAGAATAAACTAAAGATCATCCAAAGACATCAACTGTTTAGAGATATTGCTGCTTATATTACATTGTCATTCCTTCCAAACGTGTGTGTGTGTGTGTGTGTGTGTGTGTGTGTGTGTGTGTGTGTGTGTCCAGCTCTCACCCAGATTCTGGAAGGGTTACTCAAGTTTCCCACCACCTTCTTTTCAAAAGACAAAAGGCCATTGTCACTGTTTCTCGCAAACTCTGTGATGTAAGCTGATTTTCCTACCCAAAGTATCTTAAAGGGTAATAGGATGGATTCAGTTTCCATTGTTTACCACTCTGGTGGGAGAGAGAATCTACATTTACCAGACTCCTTACATACTTTTGTCGCAGGAAGGTGGGCTGCCTTCTTACTCTCTTGTCCAAAGACTGGGGATCTTTTCTGCCTTTGAGCTTTTCCTCTGTCACGTGCATCTTCTTTCCACGTGCATTTTTCTTTTCACATTTATAAGTCCTTGCCACAATCTTATTCTGCTGTGACTGGAAAACTCTGTCTAGTCACCTGTTGAGGAAAAAGGAGATGGTGGATCAGAGAGACAGGTAGTTCTCCCTAATCTGGTATCTTGAAAGTTTAATCCCTGTGGTGGAAGAAATAGCCGAGAGGAATTAGGCCAGAGGGTGGGAGCAAACGCAGAAAGCTGCACGTTGCTGGAAAATGGTGAAAGAAGGTCAAGTGCAAATGATCTGAAATAAATGTGAGGTCATTTGGCTGATTTAGGATGCTCTGTTGAGAATCTAGGACTCTTAGAATGGTGATGTCAAGGTCAGTGGACCTTGAGATTAGTGGGCTGTGCTGAAAAACAGCAAGTCCCTCTTCATAAATCATGCAGGGCGGACCCACCTGGTGTGTGAACAGGCAGGAGCAGCCTCTGTCTGGTTGGCATGGCCAGCCCGTGATGGTGCAGCAGGAGGCCTGGCCTCCAGTCTCTTCTCTGGTGTTTGCCTCTCGGGGGCCACCACCTCCCATCTTCTTTTCCTTCCTTCCTCCGGCTTCCCCGTCACCTTCGTTCTTTTGTTTGTTTGTTTTTTATCTTCTATCAAAACAGCAAACACTGAAACGTCTGACTTCCTTTAACAACTTTGTTTTTATTGCCAAGTCGTATCTGACTCTTTTGTGACCCCATGGACTGTAGCCCGCCAGGCTCCTCTGTTCATGGGAAAAAATACTAGAATGGGTCACCGTTTCCTTCTCCAGGGGATCTTCTTGACCCAGGAATTGAACCTGTGTCTCCTGCATTGGCAGGTGGGTTCTTTACCACTGAGCCACCAGGGAAATCCCTCCTTTAACAGCTAGTTGATGCTTTATAGTTTTCTTTTTACTAACTTTGGAATGACTTTGGCTCTATCAAAGTATGGAGATGCAAGAGAACAGAGGTGAAGCCCATGTAGTGAGCACTTTTCTCCTTTGTAAATGTTACACCCCCAAAAAGCTGGCATTAATTGCTGCTGTATGTAATGAAATATGGACTTGCAGTGGGCTCTGCAGCTGTGCCATGGAGCTGAACTTTCGGCCTTTTGTACCTAAACATGCTAGCCCCAACTGAGACAGGACTCCATCCATCTGGAGGATGGGAATCCATGGGGAGAAGTCGGACTGGGGGAACCTCTTCTGGTTACCACATCTTCGTGGGCATCAGGGCCAGAGCGAGGTGGACAGATTGCCCAGGTGTGCACATGAAACCGTCATCTTCATCTTTCTCTCCCCTCCCTGCCCCATTATAATTGAGTTTCTGGGCTTCCAAAGGAGAGAACTGGGCTGCTTTATGAAGAGAAGATGTTGGATCCCTTGGCCCTGGAAGGAAGGCCTCCAAGCTGTGGCTGTAACAGGAGTGAGCACTCACTTTTCCTCCTCTGGCCAGTCCTTGGGTTGGGTCTCCAGGGGTTGGGTCAGAGCTGAGGGTCCCCAGGGCCCAGGGCTGGAGCCCGGCTGCTGTCCGAACTCTCACCACACTGGCTTCCTCTCTCAAGCTGCCCCAGCCCTGCTGGTGACCTGTGACAGTAAGCTTCTGCCTCTGCTCCTCTGCGCTTGGAACCGCCTCCTGAAGTTCTGCAGTGGCTCCTGGCTACCTGTGGGATTGCATCATAGCTGTGTCCCTTGTATACACGGCTTGTTTTCACTGGTGGAAAGTCAGCTCCTGGCCACCGGAGAGTGACTGACCCGCGCCCCGAGCCCTCGCAGCAGAGTGTTTTGTGCAGCTGCAGGGCTGCATCTATAGGACATGCACAGGCTATGGCATCTTGAGAATCCAGGAGCAGCCTGTGCTATAGATAGAACGTTCTCTGCTGGAAGTTGGCGTGTTCACCCAGCTCACAACAGGCCGAGAGCTTTTGTGCCCCAATTTCAATAAGACCTTGATACATTCTTGTTCCATCCGCTGAGGATTCCCTGATGCTGGTCTCTGCATTAAGGTCATTTTTATTTCTGAGAGGCCAGCCTCACCCCAGGCAGAAACAGCTCAGGCAGCCCAAAGTTGATTTGCCTCCTGCCCATGAGAACGCAGTGATCATAGCAAACACCCTCTTCCAACAACCCAAAAGAAGACTCTACACATGGACACTACTAGATGGTCAGTACTGAAATCAGATTGATTATATTCTTTGTAGCTGAAGATAGAGAAGCTCTATACAGCCAGCAGAAACAAGACGGGAGCTGACTGTGGCTCAGATCATGAACTCTTTATTGCCAAATTCAGACTTAAATTGAAGAAAGTAGGGAAAAACCACTAGACCATTCAGGTATGACCTAAATCAAATCCCTTACAATTATACAGTGGAAGTGACAAATAGATTCAAGGGATTAGATCTGATATACAGAGTGCTTGAAGAACTATGGACGGAGGTTCGTGATATTGTATAGGAGGCAGGGATCAAGACCATCCCGGAGAAAAAGAAATGCAAAAAGGCAAAATGGCTGTCTGAGGAGGCCTTACAAATACCTGAGAAAAGAGAAGCTAAAGGCAAAGGAGAAAAGGAAAGCTATACCCGTTTGAATGCAGAGCTCCAAAGAATAGCAAGGAGAGATAAGAAAGCCTTCTTCAGTGATCAATGCAAAGAAATAGAGGAAAACAATAGAATGGGAAAGTCTAGAGATCTCTTCAAGAAAATTAGAGATACCAAGGGAACACTTCATGCAAAGATGGGCACAATAAAGGACAAAAACAGTATAGACCTAACAGAAGCACAAGATATTAAGACGAGGTGGCAAATAGCTGTGGAAACAACGGTAACAGTGAGAGACTTTCATTTTGGGGGGCTCCAAAATCACTGCAGATGGTGACTGCAGTCATGTAATAAAAGACGCTTGCTCTTTGGAAGAAAAACTATGACCAACATAGACAGCATATTAAAAAGCAGAGACATTACTTTGCCAACAAAGGTCCGTCTATGGACCAAAGCTATGGTTTTTCCAGTAGTCATGTATGGATGTGAGAGTTGGACTATAAAGAAAGCTGAGAGCTAAAGAATTGATGCTTTTGAACTGTGGTGTTGGAGAAGACTCTTGAGAGTCCCTTGGACTGCAAGGAGATCCAATCAGTCCATCCTAAAGGAAATCAGTTCTGAATATTCATTGGAAGGACTGATGCTGAAGCTGAAAGTCCAATATTTTGGCCTCCTAATGTGAAGAAGTGTCTCATTGGAAAAGACCCTGTTGTTGGGAAAGACTGAAGGCAGGAAGAGGGGACAACAGAGGATGAGATGGTTGGATGGCATTACCGACTCAATGGACATGAGTTTGAGTAAGCTCCTGGAGTTGGTGATGGAAAGGGAGGCCTGGCGTGCTGCAGTCAGGAAAATCAGGAAAGCATGACTCCATGCTGCAGTCATGGAGTCACAAAGAGTCGGACACGACTGAGTGACTGAACTGAAGTGAACACGCTCCTTCACGATAAGGGCGGCAACAAGCACGAAGGGGAGGGCCAGCCCTGGGTTCCGTCCAGCCACAGATCGGCCGCCTTGCTCAGCCTGGTTAAGATCCGAGATTGAAATTGGCTCTAAGCTGAGGGCGGTACCATGCAGGGGCTGTCCAGGGTGTGGTGGTTGGTGTTGCTCAGCTGCCAGTCTTCATAGAGGCTCCCACAGTACCCAGGCCTTTGGCCTCCAGCCCCGGGCCAGCAGCAATTTGAGTCCCATAAGGAAGTGATGTTGACCTTCCAGGAGGGTGTTACGTATCAGGACTCCCTGTAAGGGCCAGCGTTGCTGGGTAGGGGGCCCGTGGATGGCTGGGGTGATGCATCCCCGTTCCCGCTGCTCCCCACACCCCACATCTCCTCCAGGTCCTCACCCTGCTCCACGGTCTCCTCACAGCAGTTCCCTTCCAGCCACCAAAATGAGTCTCCACAAAATGAATCCAGTTCAGCCCTCTGCTGCAGCACCCCCAGGATTCTCAGGTTCCTCAGACCGAAAGCCGAGCTCTGGGGTGGCCTTCAAGACCCGTGTCACCTTGTGACCTTGCGCTGCCCCTTCCCCTCCATCCTGACCCCTCTCCCACCCAGTCTCTACTCAAGGTCACCTTCATGGATAACAGCTCAGCTAAGATTCCTCAGCATGTGGGACCAAGTCATCCTGAAGTTCCTGACTGAAACACACTGGTCTTTAGAACAAATTTCAGGTCGTTATGAAGTCAACTGAGTGAGTCATGGCCAGCATTTTCTGAAAATGAAATAGGGTAGGAAAATGTCAGAGCAAGGGGACAGTTGTTTTGTGTGTTTGGGGGCAGGTTGTGTGTGTGGGAAGGGGGACAAAATGAAAATTGTGTTTCCTGCCATGGGACTCAGGTCACAGAAGTCTGAGAAACACAGCTCTAATTAGCTGGTCACTGAGCTCTCCAAGGGTGCCTCGGTCAGTTGACTATTTAGAAGCCCGTCACAGTAAAGCCCGCTGTTCCGTCCCAGCCCGGGCTGCATTGCTTTCTGTGTCCGCCCACGGGTGCCCTTCCCGAAGCTGCTTTGCTGCCCTCTAGTGTCGGCTGGTGGTCTCGACCTCAGGGTGACAGCCGACCGCAGCCCTGCTCCCTCTGGCCTCCCACGATGCTGTGCTGAAGCATGGCTTTCTTACAAGGGCGGTGCTTTATTGGGCCGGGGGGTGTGTGTGTGAGAGGGTGGTCTTTAAAGATTCAGGCCACCCCTCCTAAACCTTGTTCGGTTCACCCCGGGGGACAAGACCACCCCAAGCTCTCTAGAGATACACACTGGAGACTTTCTGCTTTGGTGGTTCTGACTCCAAGTGTTCAGTTGTTTACCGCTGTCCATCCGTTTGACCAGGGCAGTGACCTCTGTGTCCGCAGTAGGGAGGGGTCCTGGGGTCTTCTGGGCCCCTTCCTGAGATTATGCCTGCAACAGGACCAGTCCCTGATTGTCTCGCTTCCCTCTTGAGCAAGGAATACCTAGCGTGGCCTTGTCAGAAATCGCTATTTCAGGGCGGTCATCGGGATTAAGGGATCTCACCTCCTCAGTTCTTACCCCCAATTTCTGAACCGTAATAAAGACCTGGCTTTAATATTCATAAATGAAGTTCTATAACACAAGATTGGCTTTTTTCTTTGATGTTTTAATTCAAAACTAAAACATGGAAGTTTTTTTAAACATTTTTTTTTATCTAGCAAAATTCCTTACAGATGCAGAGGATAAAGAGTTTTTATTGTCAGCAGAACTGGACATATTAAATCTGGAAATTCCCAGATGGCTGGGAGGGAACGTGATTGCTGCCTTCAAGTTACTGAAAGCCCCGCCTGGAGGCTCACGCTCCCCTGTATGTGGAGGGCAGAGTTCGGACTGGGGCGAGAGGAGGCAGGTACCTGCTGGGGATAAGGAACAACTTCCCCAAAGCTGAAGAGACTGAAAGGGCAGGAGCAGCTGCCCACAGAGGTGCTGGACTTCCTGTCCCTGCCAGGGTGTCAAGCAAGGGGGTGTCTGTCCACCTGTTGTGATGGCTCTGACTGTGGTCTATGAGGAAGGAGGATGCGAAAAAGAACTTGTTTCCGGGGAGGAATAAAGGGATGAATAAAGGGCTTTTAGGGCAGTGAGACTATTCTGTCTGACCGTCTAATGGTAGATGCGTGTACACGAAATCACTTCTCTTGTGTCCAACTCTTTGCAACTGTAGTCCATGGGATTCTCCAGGCAAGAATACTGGAGTGGTTCGCCATGCCCTTCTCCAGGGGATCTTCCCAACCCAGGGACTGAACTTGCGTCTCTTATGTCTCCTGCCTTGGCGAGCAGGTTCTTGACCACTGGCACCACCTGGGAAGCCCAGTGGTGGATATGTTACACTCTGAACATCTATCTAAACCCATAGAACGTACACCACCATCAGAGTGAACTCTGAGGTCACCTGTGGACTTTGGGTGACTGTGTTCATCATTTGTGACAGATGTACTGTTCTGGTGGGGGATATTGAGAGTGGGGAAGGCTGTGCATGTGTGAGGGCAGAGAATGGTCGGAAATCTGTACCTTTCCCTCAAGTTTACTATGAGCCTGAAAAACTGCTCTAAAAGAATAGTCTGAAAAAAAAGAAGCGAGGAATAACAGTAAAATAACCTTTTTTATTAAGTCTATCTATCTATATAAAATACATATAATACGTGTTATCTCTAAAGCAAGCACAGTAGACTAGAACACTTCATTTTGTAGGGGACTTGCTTCCAGTGATTTGGGGCAGAAATCTTTTGATCTGTTGAACTTTCTGGTGGAATTATGCGTGTTTCTGGCAATGCGTTATGTTCTGATGAGTTTGTTATTTAACCTCTTGTTCTGTGTCACAGGGTCATTGGTTTCCTGGAAGCTATCGTCTGCATAAAATTTGGACAAGATCTCTTCTCCAAGACCCAAATACTCTATGTTGTGCTTTGGCTTCTCTGCGTGGTAAGTCATTACTTTGCTACCTCGAAGTGTTACACTCCCCATGGTCTCTTCCAAAGCAAAACAAGACCGTCTTGTGCACCACAGTTTCTTAGACATTTATAGACAAGACATACTACTTGTAGTAGCCCAGGACTGGCCATCGTATGAAGTTCAGAAACAGATACACAGGACCACGTGGCACCCCACATGGGTCCCTTGGTTTGTCTGATCACATGACCCCAGCAGGTGCATCATACTCTCGTTTGCTTCACTTGTGAGCATGCGTCTACATTTGCTGAGAATGTCAGGTCTGCCTCGAGGGGACGACAGTTACGGTCCCCTGTAATGTGTGTATTACCATCCAAAGGTTTATATACAAATTGACAGTCTGGTTTACAGGCTATCTTGTAGTAGGGGGAGTGTTGGAGGTAATCATACCACACAATTTCTCCCCCCCACCCCATCCTGGGCCAACATTATACACAGGCCATGCCTGTGTTAGGCGTGTTTTCCTCTCTGAAGGGAAGAGTCCTGGGGGCCTCCAGCTTCATTGTCCTGGGACTTTTCCCCCATCTCTCAAATGAAGCATGATCTTACCTAAAAATTTTTTAAATTTGAAATTCTATGATTGCCCTTCTTAATTTGTTTTGTTACTTTGGAGAAAAGTCTTATTTTACATTTAAGATTCCTCACTTTTACTCACTTGGTCTAGAAAATTAACTGGGGCTTTTTAAAAATTTTTATTATTATCACATAGATTTCAAACATGTGGAAGTAGATAAGGTCGCTCCCCCTTCAGGTACCCATCACCCAGATTCAGCAGTTACCCACCAATGGCCAGTCTCGTATCCTTCTGTTCCAGACGCACCGTCCCCACCCCAGCTTACTCAGAAGCAGGCCAACCTTTCCTATTTCAGGATATCTCTCTAAAAGAAGACAGGAATGCTTTTTTGTTTAGTGTAACCACCACGACTTTATCACACTGGAAAAAGAATTCATTCCTTCGTACTGTTAAGTAGCTGATGAGTGTTCACATTTCTCATGTTTCCTTAAAGCTTGTATATTTTAACAGTTTATTTGAATCAGCATCCACTCATTGCAATTGGTTGGCATACCTCTTTTAATCTACATGTTTCCCTCCATCTCTAGCGCTCTCTCCTTTGCAGTTTGTTTGCTGAAGAAACAAACTCTCTTGTCCTGTAGGTTTTCCCCTCGTCTGGTTTTACTGATGCCATCCTTACTGTCATTTACCAGATTTCTTTGTCCTCTGTATTTTCTATAAATCGGTAGCTGGATCGAGAGGCTTAATCAGATTCAAGTCTTTTTGTTTGCTTGTTTTTTCCTTTTGGCTGGACTGAACTTTGTATTTTTAAAGTGTTTTTATTGCCTTTCATGGTGTCTGTTTTTAGGATTACTTGTTAGAATCCTAACTGTGCCAGGGCACCTTGAACCTGTGCTGCTTTATCTTGAACAGTGAAAGGGGAGAAGGAGCTCTTTTGTCCTCAAACTCCAGAATTCATGCTCAGATGTATTTTTTCCAGCACAGTGAGACGAGATGTAAGGATTGGTTGGTGGGGGGAGCGTGTCAAATGGGCCAGGAAATGTTACCCTTTGCTCCTCACATTTCTCTCTGGCATGGGCACCCCGGCTCTGTGAATGGTAGCGGGTACTCACGGCAGGCAGGTGTGTGCGCAGCCCTCACTTGGTGCCAACAGGACCACAGGCAGCTTAAGGCAGGCAGGACTCCTGAGATGTGGGCAGAAGGTGCTTCTTTTCACAGCCTATTGCAGGCCTCCTCCGGGGGTCATCAGTAGCCAAAAGAGTCTCCCCATAGCCGTGTCCAAGGAGCTGTCTCTGGTCACCCAGCTGGCCAGGCCCCTCCAGTCTCTAAGTTTTAGAGACTTTCACTCTGTTTTACTGATTAGACACTTGGCATCCGCCTCCTTAGGTTGGTGAATTTTGATGCACCTTGGTGTCTATGAGATGGTAACTTATCGAGGGCACGACCCGTTTCTCAGTGTCTCCCTCCCTTAGCATGGTCCCTTGTAAGTCCTTCATGTGGCCCAGTGCTCATCAGAGCCGCCCTGATGTGGAGCCACACAGGTAGGTGGCGGTGAAGATGAGATTTATTCATGCTTACCGTGCACCAGGCGCTGCTCGAAGCTCTTTTCACGCATTGCATATTTGAGCTTTCCACTTTGAGGGGAAGTACTTTGTTATCCCCTCTTTCCCAGATAAAGGCAAAGAGAGGTCTCCTAACTTACCTAAGGTCACACAGGTCGTCCATGGCAGAGCCAGAGCTCAAACCCAGAGAGTCTGGCTGGAGATCTCCTGCTCCCCCTCTCCACAGGGGTCCCCCTCGGAGGCTCTCCAAGGGCACGTGGGAGTTACCTCTGCCGACTGCTGATGTTGAGACATCATCTCGGTGTGTGTGCACAGAGCCCAAGGAGCTCCGGAGCGAGCAGCCAACAAGCTGGGGTCACCCAGGATCACAGTGTCCAGTCCTCCCATCCCACGGGCGCCCAGCCTAAGCCAAGCTTGGTCTCAGTCTTAGGAGGGAGGCAAACATTTTTCAGCAAGAGAACACTTCATTTACGCCATGTATCCATGCTAAGAGAAACAAAGCCCCCAATTATTCGCCTTGCTTGGGAAGAGAGTATACACAGAATTTGTGATTAATGTAGAAATAAAGGCCCCATATGCTGGTTGATAAGCTGCCGCAGCACTAGCTGTCTAATAAGTCTGGGTGGATTTGAATGCTGGTAACCATAATATGGAAGCCACACCTGGGTCTGTTTGCTGCCTTGGCTCTCAGCCCTCAGCGTTTTTTCTCTTTCTTTTTTTCCCTCTCTTTCTTTAAACAAAATCTGTACAATTGCTATTTAAATGCCAGGCCTTGACATTTTAAGTGGGTACTTGCCTAGATTTCCAGAGGTGTGATTGCAAACCCATAAATTACAAGCTTTTGTCTCCTGGGACAAGCGTGAACAGGGCCTCTTGTACCCAGGTGAAGTGGTAATTTTGGCAACCACAGCAGGTCTTTTGCATGGCGGTCCGTGATGATAAGCATCTGTCACGAAGCACCTGCCACTGTTTGCCTGCGGCCCCCCACCTCCCCCCGCCCCGCAAAGCAAGGTCTGCCCAGCTATCTGCTTCTGGAGCAGCCCCAAGCTGCCAGTCTGCCCTCCCAGGGCAGGAGAGAAAGCTGGGGGAAAACGAGCCCCACACGCCTGCCCCCTGGTGGGCGAGATGCGCAATGACGACCCCCGCAGCACAGTCACCGACTGGTCCCTGGAGATGGAACCGCGCCTCCCTCCCCTCGTGAAACCTAGGCTGTCCTGCTCTCTCCGTAAAGGAGCTGACATATGTAGTTTTACGTGCTGCAGATCCCCTAGTCTTCCCACTCTGGCCATGCCGTGAAAACGGTACATTTAATGATGCCGTATATTAGAAATCCGAACAAGTACTGGACTATGTTAAAGATTAGAAGTTTTTTCATTTTATAATTGTAGTATATTCACTCATGGCTTAATTTTTTGATGGCGAGGTAAGAGCTTTCTTTAAAAAAAAAAAAACACCCTAATATACACCAGTTTCAATAGGGATTTAATTTTTAAAAAATGAACTAGTGGGTCTTCTTATATTTCGTGTTACCTCTCCGCCATTCCGCTACTCCCACTTCACTGGCACGGAAGGACCAGCGGGAGCACTCAGACTCCTTTCTTTTTTGACCCGTAAGGTGACTCTGTGCACTCAGCAGACACTCCGTGAATGCCGCTGACCCTGAGGCACTGGGCCCGGGCTCGGCTACAGGCTGCTGTGCCGAGAAGGCGAAGCCCCGGTCCCCTGCAGTCCGGGCTCTGCCCTCCGGACTGCGGGCTGGGCACACTGGCTCCGCCCACGCAGCCTTTCTTCCCCTGGGAATGGATGAATGGACAGATAAATGGATGGCGCTCTAAACACAGGTAGACCTGAAATTAGCGTTAATTTTGATAGCCACCCCTAAAATTTGATCCAGGTATGTAAAGAAACCTGTGTTCTGGTTTCAGTCCTGCCACCCTCTAGCTGTGCAGAAGGTCATTCGCCTCTCTGAGCCTTATTCCTCTGCTGTGAGATGAGGAGGATTGAGATGAATACCTCTAGATTTAAAGTTATGACTCTTAGAAAGAACTGAAATTATTCAAGGAGAAGATTACAGCATAATTTCACAGCTATTCCCATGACTGAGTCAAGGGGACAGGTCCCCAGCAGGAAACGCAGTGGAAGAGATGGAGGTTAGACCTTGAGCAGGATGTTCTGTCAGTGGGATCCCAAAGTAAGGAAGAGCAGAAGCGCTGAAGAATTGATGCTTTCGAACTGTGGTGCTGGAGAAGACTCTTGAGACCACAAGGAGTCAAATCAGTCCTTCCTAAAGGAAATCAACCCTGAATATTCATCGGAAGGACTGATGCTGACGCTGAAGCTCCTGTACTTTGGTCGTCTGATGCAAAGAGCCAACTCACTGGAAAAGACCCTGATGCTGGGAAAGATTGAAGGCAGGAGGAGAAGGGGACGAGAGAGGATGACGTGGTTGGATGGCATCACCGACTCGATGGACATGAGTTTGAGCAAGCTCTGGAAGATGGTGGAGGACAGAGAGGCCTGGCATGCTGTCGTCCATGGGGTCGCAGAGCTGAACCTGACCGAGCGACTGAACAACCACACATAACAGCCGCGCGGGAAGTTGTTTGCTTGGCTTTGGCGACTCCCGCACGATCACGAGGGGAAGCTGAGGCCTGGCTGGGGGGCCTTTCCTGTCCTGCCACGTGGTATAGTCCAGACAGCCAGGGACTTCCTCCAACTCTCACTTTTTTGACACATTTTTAAACCCTAGATTTTTAGGTGCTATTTTGTCCCTTAAATTATAGCGTACGTTAGGGTGTGGGGGGCCATTTAGGGTGTGGGGCCAGTGGGGCACACCAGGGGGAGACGTGGACGTGATCCTAGCCTCCGGGTAACCATGCCTGTCTCGTTTCACACGGAATCTCGCAAGACAACTTGGTCTTCTCTTTCTTTTCCCATATACCTAACTGAGAAAAACAGAAGCAACCAGACCTGGGATCGCAGTGGGGCCGCTGGGACTGAACCACAGTGCCAGGCCCAGGGCAGTGGTGTCCTGCTGGGCCCTGCCACCTCCACGTGGACCTGTGTCCTCAGGGCCCCCTGGGACCACTGTGACCCCAGACGGAAGGAAACTGCTTTTTTCATTCAGAAATCCTCTTCCTGGGCTTCCCTGGTGTTCCAGTGGTTAAGACTCCACCTGGCAATGCAGGGGACACTAGTTCGATGCTGGTCGGGGGAAGATCCCACCCGCAGTGGGGCAGTCAGCCCCCGCACCCCAACTACGGAGCCCCCGTGCCCTAGAGCTCCTGCTCTTCGACAAGAGAAGCCACCAAAATGAGAAGCCTGCACACCACAAGAGAGAGTGGCCCCCGCTTGGCACAACTAGAGAAAGTCTTCATGCAGTAAGGAAGGCCCAGCGGAACCAAAAAATAAATATAAAAGAAAAATCCTGTTCCCCTCAGAAGGCGACCAGCTGAGTCCTCCTACCTGACTCCAGTGATGGGGGGCAGGGTGCAGAGGACAGACTGTGAGAATCAGGCCCAAAAAAGAGGTACAAGATAAACGCCTATACATGCTCTTAGCCAGAAGCCACAGAGCTGCTCAGAAAATGCACCTACCTGATTCCACACCTAGAAGGGATCTTCATTCTGACGGCAGAGTCACAGTAATAACCACGGAAAGTGAAGTGAAGTGAAAGTTGCTCAGTTGTGTCTGACTCTTTGCAACCCCATGGGCTATACAGTCCATGGAATTCTTCAGGCCAGCATACTGGAGTGGGTAGCCTTTCCCTTCTCCAGGGGATCTTCCCAACCCAGGAATCAAACCCAAATCTCCCACATTACAGGCGGATTCTTTACCAGATGAGCCAAAAGGGAAGCCCAAGAATACTGGAGTGGGTAGCATATCTTTTCTCCAGGGCATCTTCCCAACCCAGGGATGGAACCCAGGTCTCCCGCATTGCAGGTGGATTCTTCACTTTACCAACTGAGCTGTCAGGGAAGCCCAGCCAACCACGGAGACACTGGTAACCGAGGTCTCCTCCCAGCTCCTGTCTCAGAAAGCCCTAGTGGTCCTCCCCACTGCCTCCCAGGGTCGTCGCTGCCGCACCCAGCTGTGCTGTAACCTGCGTCTTGGGGCAGAAGGCAGAAACTCCTCTAGATGTCATGTGTGAATTCCCATTGAAATCCTAAAGTTCGGGAAAACGGAATTTTTGGTTGCACCCCCACTCTAAAACCGTTTTGTGCTTGTTTTTCTCTTCCAGGCTTTCACCACCTTCCTGTGCCTGTACGGCATGGTTTGGTACGCAGAGCACTACGGTCACCGAGAAAAGGTATAGAAGGGAAGGCAGAGATGGCCTTTTGTGTCTGATCACGCCCTGCTTGGCACTGTCGCCCCAGCACAGTCACGGAGGAGGGGGCCTGGCCGGCAGTGCGTGGGCGCGGCCTTAGCCCCCACCCCACAAAACACAGCCAGTTCAGAATTCACTTCCTATAATGGCCATCCTTGCTTGGGACTGCCCTGTTCAATAGCTCCCGTACTTTTATCCTCATTTCTTAAGAGGGTTAAAACTTAAAATTATTTGTTAATTTTTGTTTGTTTGTTTTTAATTGCGGGGCAAGCCCTGGACCAGTTTTTGCAAAGCTGGGTCTTTTACCCTGTGCGGGCCTCCTCCTGCGTCCCAGCCTGGGGCTCCCCTGCTGAAACTCTTGCCCTGCTCACTTCGTAGTGCGTGCGTGCTCAGCCACTCGGCCGTGTCCTACTCTCTGAGACCCCATGAACTGTAGCCCGCCAGGCTCCTCTGTCTGTGGGATTTCCCAGGCAAGACTGCTGGCGGGGGTTGCCATTTCCTCCTCCAGGGGATCTTCCTGAGCCAGGGATTGAACCCGAGTCTCCAGTGCTTCCCGCATTAGCAGGCGGATTCTTTACCACTGAGCCACCGGGGAAGCCCTCCTTCCCTAGTAGAGGAGGATTAAAGTAGAGGATAGATGTGAGTGGGCATAAAACGCTATAGCACTCTTGTCAACTGGGATTTTTTTTTTTAAGTAAAAATAACAGCTTTCATCCTCTATTCATCCATTTAGTCTAAGGAGCTAAAGGCACTTTTGAGAAGATCTGTTCTGCATCACTCGGGAGTAGCCTTGCTCTTAGAGCTGAGAGCCTGAGCACCAGGCGGTCCTGTGCTTGCTGGTGGGGTTCCCTAGCGCGGGAGAGGCCGGGGTGGAGCACCCTTCCTTGTTTGCTGGAGCCCTCCTCCTGGGAGCACTCCATCCCACCACTAAGCCTTCCTCTCTCCCTAGACCTACTCGGAGTGTGAAGATGGCACCTACAGTCCAGACATCTCCTGGCCTCACGGGAAAGGTTCAAAAGGTATTTCTCTCCCCCCTCTCTTGCTTTTTGCTAAAAGCTCCCCTAGGTCCTCTTCCCTCCCAAAGCCAAAGTAAAAGGATTTCGAATCAGAATTTATCCTCGGAATATTGATAAATATCTGCCCTGAATGGTTTCCAACCTACTCACTTGCATGTCTCCTGTCACTTATTAAGAAACAAGCAAAAAAAAAAAAAAAAAAAGAAACAAGCGAAGTGCTCACAGGTTCTGCCCAAGAAACTTGGCTTCATAAGAAGAGGTGCCATGTGGTTCTGCCTCTTCTGAGTTAGAAGGACACGGCGAGACCCCGCTGTCTCAGCCATCCTGATGGGGATGTTCCGCCTCTTGGCTTTCATTGTGAGTGAGAGGGGTTAGGAAGCATTTGTGCCAGAAGAGAAGCCTTTCAAAAAAGAGGCGGATCAGCTTGATTGCGTTGATTCAAGAGACGGACCATCGTCAGAGGGATTTCAGCAGTGTAGTCAGGGATCTCCCACTGGCCTCTCTCCAAGGAGCATTCTGGAAAGATTCGGGGCCCCCTGGTTATTTTTAAAGAATTTGGCTGGTAGAAAAATGACCCCAAGGAGGCTCCACTGGACTACTTCCTTGTCAGTTATGAACTGATCGTGGGACGTGACTAAAAGGAGAGAAGTGAACACCAGAGGCCTTGAATGTCAACCCTAAGACTGGCTGAGCACAGCGGCGGTGAGGGAGGGACAGCTTTGCTGAGTCGCTCTCCTGAGTTCTTTGGGGTGACGCTCAGCACGGTTCTCCCTGGGAAAATGCTGGAGTGCTGGTCACCCTGCTGGAGGTGGTTTCCCGTGAATCAGCCAACTACTGTGGAATGCGGATGGAGGTGGGCACAGGGTTTCTCCCCAGGGCTCCCTTATTCAGAACCAACCCCCCTGCCCAGAGATCAGTCCATGGCACTTTCAGGTTCTCCAGTGACAAGACTACAAGATAAAAGCAATGGTAGAGATATATTTAAATGAAAGGTAGGCTGCTGGTTTAAAAAAACAAACAAAACCTGAGCCCTGGAGCAGAGAATCTTGGCTCCACTGCTAGGCCAGAGGTTGTCCACGTGCCCAACTGTGGGGCAGAGCCAGCCTGCTGCCAGGAAGTTCTGATGACCTTCCAGACCTTACACACCCCCTGCCAGGAATGCCCACCCCCCACCCCACTTCCACTGCCCTGGCCCCACCATCCAGCTGGCTGGTAACCTGCTGATTGCTCAGCACTCAGCTCATGGAGCGTGCGTGACAAAGGATGCCGGTCCTGTAGACCCTGAGCCTCTTGGGGGCCGCAGTGTCTTCCCGGGTGACTCCTGGCTGAGTGTAGAACATCCTCAGGACACCCAGGCCCCAGCTGTGCTAGTTAGCCGAGGGCCGGGGCTTCTATCAATCAAGTCAGTCAGTTCAGTCGCTCAGTCTTGTCCGACTCTGTGTGACCCCATGGACTGCAGCACGCCAGGCCTCCCTGTCCATCACCAATGCCCGAAGTTAATTCAAACTCGTGTCCACTGGGGCTTCTGCTGCTGCTGCTAAGTCACATCAGTCGTGTCTGACTCTGTGCGACCCCATGGACTGCAGCACGCCAGGCTTCCCTGTCCATCACCAACGCCTGAAGTTAATTCAAACTCGTGTCCACCGGGGCTTCTACACGTTGGTTTCTTAGCAAGGCCACTAGATGGCGCCCGAGGATCAGTGGAGGAGCAGCGGGCGGCCCGGGCAGGGAGAGCCGGGCAGAAGGGCAGAGCCTGGGCCAGCAGCCCACAACGATGCTAACGGTGTGTCCCAATTCCTCTTGACCAGGTTCTGAAGACGGCCCCCCCAAGCATCCAGGCAACAGCGAGAGCCATTCTTCCAGAAGAAGGAATCGACATTCCAAGTCAAAAGTCACCAATGGAGTGGGAAAGAAATGAAAAGACCCTGGTCAATAATAATCCAAGATGTTTCCAGGGAGTGCCTAGAACTGGGAGGGGACGGAATCGGCTGGACTTGCCGGGAGGAGGGAGGTCGAAAGGCACAGTGTGATCGGGAAGGAACAGGGGTTGGGGGGGGGGGGTCGTTATTTGAGAGCGTGAGTCTTGTTTCCCACAGACCTGGCCCCACGGGGCAGACGATTGTGGGAGGGGTCGGGCCTTCGCCCCTTAGGGGTCCCTGGTAACTTCAGCACTTGGCCACCGGTAGCAGGACGGTGCTCGGAGGAGCAGACGGTAGCTCTTTACTCAACTGCTGGAGCAGCTTTGAGCTTCCTTGTGTTGTGGACGTGGTTTGAAACATCTTCACTCAGTGCGTTGACAGGGACAGTTGATGGACAGGTCACCACTGTTTTCTTTCTCTGAGTCCGCCTTTCCACTTGACTGACTGGTTTTAAGCCCAGCCCACCTGTCTGTCTTTTATTTCATTATTGCTTGTTTTTTAAGTTTGGGATGCTTATATAAGCCTTCAGAAGCCACTGCTGAAGTTGAACTGGAGGAGGGCTCCCTTCTCTCCTAGAGAAAAAAAAGTGGGGTGCGTTGGTGTTGCATTTAGCAACCTCCTCCCCTTTTAGGACCTGAAACCACATGTGGTGGGTATAAACCAGGCCGCGGAAAGGTTAGCTCCCCACGTAGGATCCTGGGCGTTAGACCAGAACCTTTCCGTTCCCTCTCCAGAGTCACTGGTCCAGACTTAGCCACCGCGCACAGGCGGGAACCTGCCCGGAGGCAGTGCTCGCCGCGACCCCTCCCCCAGCCAGGTGCCTTTTCCATTTTATTTGTTTTCTTTCATGGTGTGTTGCTGACAGTGTCTTTTAGTCCCATGTGAGGTGCTGGTGAGTATTCCCTTTCATCCGTGCCATGCTCTAGACCATTGACCCTGATAGTTCACCACCTCTGATGGATCCCTGTTTTAAATAAAACGGTTCACGTTAAAACCCATCAAATTTGGCCTCCGGAAAGTGCTCATTTCTTTGCATCTTATTGGTACTTTTCACTGTTTGTAACCATTGCTGAGTTTTTCAAGTGGCTTTAGGATACTGTGAATATGTTTGTGTTTTATGCAATGAGAAGAAAAAAGAAAAAAATATATGTATTTTAGAGAGCTTGCAGACTTATACGTTCCTCTTTCTAAACTGCCCAAGCGATCAATAGGAAGTGAACAAAATAGTCATTGTTGTCTTTTGCGTGTGTGCGCTATAGGAATGGTTACATCAGCCAAGTTGGATTGATTTTTCTAACAAGTGACCAGTACCCAGTTGATTTTCTCATAAACTTGCTGAAACCATTTGCTTTGTTCCCTCCTTTCACAGAGCGCAAAGGTTTAGATGTCTTTTCCCCCTTGAAGGAAATCTTTAACTATAGCTGTCATGTTTTTCTTTTTCTGCAAAGAATTCCGGGGTGGAGAGGTTAAATAAATGATGCAAAGCTCAGGTCACTTCCTGTGCTCTGGGCCTCTGGCAGCCACTCGGTTGAGAGCCCGCTCAGACTTGCTCCAGAGAAGTGTCGCCAGCCGCTGGGCTGGCACGGGGGCTGTGGGGGGTCGCCGTGCCGGCCGCAGCTCTGAGCATGCAACATGCTCTCTGAACAGCGGCCCCATCCTTTCGATTAAAGTCCCAAAGAGAAGCCAAGAGGTGCCTGCTCCGTAGACCCATTTGCACTTCCATCACTTTCTTAAATAGAGGCACCATGTAACATTTGTCTTACTTCAAAAGTTAGGTGAGCGTGTTTTGTTTGGCTTCTCTGAGAGCTTGAAGGTACAGGATGTGTATCCCCAACATAGTGTTCAATTCCACTTCCTCGTGCAGGGCCACGTCCCTGAGCATCTCCAGGTTCATTTTCTGACCAGTAGCTGATCCAGCTAAGGAAGGGGTTGCTTCTCCAAGGCTGGTTTCGAAGAGGCCCTGCCCAGCGTGGGGTGACCTGGAAGCGCAGAGCGCACATGAGACATTGTTCCTCCATGGCCTTGTACAGAATGGCCAAGAAAGTTCTCAGATGCTTTCCACGCCCTTTCTTTGCCATGAAACTTCCTTTTACCCTTTCAGTAAGAGCTCTTGACTACAGTGGTTCCAAAACTAGTGCTTCCCTTGACTGGCCAGAACCATAACTGCTGCTTCTCCTAGAAGCTGTGTCTCTGGACTTGGTCTACTTTTTCCACTTGTTTCTAGTAAACTGGGCTTTACCTCGATGGAAAGAGATCCAAGTTGTCATATAGTATCAGAAACGATTCAGTTGCAAATGATCTCACCTTTGTCATTTACAAAATGCCCTGTTATAAGACACCATTGTTTTGGAGGTGATCCTCATAGAATGATATATGTATATTTCTCTGTAAGTAGCATCGCATCAAATGTTTCGTTGTTCTTGTTCAATCTCTTAAGTCATGTCCAACTCTTTGAGACTCCACGGACTGTAGCCCACCAGGCTCCTCCGTCCATGGGGATTCTCCAGGCAGGAATACTGGAGTGTGTGGCCATTTCCTCCTCTAGGGGATCTTGCCGACCCGGGGATTGAATGCGTGTCCCCTGCATCTCAGGCAGATTCTTTACTACTGAGCCACCAGGGAAGCCCCAAATGTTTAGTACTTTTTCCTCTTTGTCATTCTTGAAGGTCTTTCTATGGCCTATCCATGCTTTTCCTGTGTCTGTTTTCACCATTTGTAAAAGCCTTGGGCAAACCGCTCCCACAGCAATGCTAAGACACTTCATTGACCTGTTTTACACATTTTGATGATAAAAGACACAAACGCCAGTCTTATTTTCACTATGATCACTTTGGTAGTGAGTTCATGAGTAAAGTTCTCACCTAGGGAAAATAAAACAAATTCTTTACCAAAGACATCAGGCTCAGCCCTCCTGGTCCCCCCTGAAGCCACTCTGCATCGTCTTTAAGTGATACCTTTCTTTGTCAGGGATCTCCCTTTGGAGTCGGACCCTTGGGTTGTCTTCTTTGCTAGTAATAGTGCACTTGATCAGGCCCTTACAGGAGATGTCAGGGATCTCCCTTTGGAGTCGGACTCTTAGGTTGTCTGATTTGTTAGTAATAGTGCACTTGATCAGGCCCTTACAGGAGATGTCAGGGATCTCCCTTTGGAGTCGGACTCTTGGGTTGTCTTATTTGTTAGTAATAGTGCACTTGATCAGGCCCTTACAGGAGATGTCAGGGATCTCCCTTTGGAGTCGGACCCTTGGGTTGTCTTATTTGTTAGTAATAGTGCATTGATCAGGCCCTTACAGGAGATGTCAGGGATCTCCCTTTGGAGTCGGACCCTTGGGTTGTCTTATTTGTTAGTAATAGTGCACTTGATCAGGCCCTTATAGGAGGAAGCTAGCAGAGTAGAAAAGAAACATTGAACCACTAGAAACCAGAGGAACTGAGCACTATAAACAGGGGCGTTAACTCTGGGGCTCTGTGCTCTTTGAATTATGCTCAGTGGCCACGGGGCTTCCCTGGTGGCTCAGACAGTAAAGTGTCTGCCTGCAATGCGGGAGACCTGGGTTCAATCCCTGGGTCGGGAAGATCCCCTGCAGGAGGGCCTGGCAACCCACTCCAGTACTCTTGCCTGGAGAATCCCATGGACAGAGGAGCCTGGTAGGCTATAGTCCGTGGGGTTGCAAAGAGTCGGACGCGACTGAGCAAAACTTCACAGTGACCACGGCAGCCCACCACATGTCTACCAGGTGAGCTTCATGTACAGAGTTCTTACTGCTGTGAGAACCAGGGATGTCCCAGCTTGGTGACTGCAGTCCTCAATGTATTGCCCACTTTTATGATTGAATTCAGCATATGAGGTGAGCTGAGACTTCTCTTCATTAGCATTTCATTCCAAGCGCATCTCTTACCTTCACTGCACGTGTGTGTTCCGAGGGTCGTATTTGAGATTGGGTTCTTTGTGAGCTTCAGCATTAGTAATGGCTGAGACTGAAGGGCTGCAGACTCATGGCTTGGCCATAATAGGTTTTTACAGCATTTCACTTTATCAGTTTATTCTAAACCTGATGCTGGGACTATCCCAGGTGAAGGTTACCAGATTTTTTAATTGAACTCTGATATTATCTTTGATGCAGTAAATACAGCTTTTTTATTTTGCTGTCTTCTGTGAATTTAAAAGACTCACTAATGTCTACCAAAGAAGGGGGGAATTGTTAGGTGGGTGTGTGTTTGTTTATTCGGTGTGTGGGAATGCTGAAATGTAAAACTTTTCCTTGTCTCCTGTATTTACTAAAGACTGCTTTTAATCCCTTTCAGCAATTCATCTGCAGTTCTGTCCACCTTGACATTCCCTTTCTTCCATCCCCTTCTCATAAACCCAGAGAGGACAGGAACATCATTCAGAAAATAGAATTTGCCTCTGAGTGTTGCTTTTCCAGCTGATACAACCCACCAGCCATCCTCCTTAGCCATTCTGGGCTCAGGCTTGAACCTCTTGAGCCCCAGGTATTAATTTTTGTTTGTTTTGTTATCTGAATGCTCTGAAAACATTGCTGTCAAGGGCCTGCAAATTGTGGGCATCAATAATGCCTCAAATGGCAGGAAGGTTTTCTCCCATGTGCCTGTCCTCCTGCCCAGCCACCCCCTCCACCCCCCCACCTCCATCCTGCACACAGTCTCCCCAGGGCTTCAGATACCAGTGTCCCTGCATGGGACACACTTTTCTGGATGCTAAGTCAAGGGGCCTCATGTGTGGCTTTACAACCACAGGAAATAAGGTTTATTTGCCTTTAAAAGCAGAAAGGTAGATGAACCTGAGACCAAGACGATTTCAGACCAAGACCTAAAATATTGCATCCTCATGTCTGAAGTCTGCATATAGTAGTCTTAACTATAGTTGTTGAATTGCAGTCAGGGTTTGTGTAATAGTCCATCATGGAAAATCTGGACCGTAAACCTTGTTGTTCCCACCCGCCTGACTTCTCAGTCTCATCAATCCAACTACATCCATCACAAGGCGATTAGAGGTATTATGGGTGCAACCCAGGAAAATTTTACGAAGATTCCCCAGGTTTCAGAAGGCTTAGAATCCTCTCCCTTCTCAGTCTGGATGAAATCCAGGCCAGGAGCCGGGGCAGGGGGTGGGAGGGGTGAGTTCACTAGGGCCACTGCTCACAAATCTTAAAGACACAGGCATGCAGGGGACTGGGATCCTTCCAAAGACCTCCGGACAGGGGCTCTTGGAACCACCCCGCCCCTGTGTGTCTCCCTAATGGCCACTACAGACAGCACTCAGCGGGCTTTCTAGAGAGCTGAGTACCAGCGCGGCCCTTGCAGTTCCAGGAAAAAGGGGCGCCTGAGACACCCGCCCCTCCCACTCCCCTGCGCATGGCCCTGTGATGTGTGTTCTCAAGTCCTCTGAGCTTGCTGTTATCCCTGTTTCCCGGAGTCATGGGGCTTAAGGACTTGGTCAAATCAGCCCAGAGCCTAATGCTGTCTCTCCCACTGCAGGCTCCTTAGCCTCGTGTGCCTGTCTTAAGTTCCATCACCAGCCCTGAGCCTGCACCTATCCCCCACCCCCGCCCCCCTCCCTCCCCCCTCCTCCCTCCAAAAGGATGATGAGAAGCCCCTGGTGGCGCTCACGCCTTTGCCTCCCCTTCTCCGGGACTCACTGTGCTAGCGGTGGTCAAACCTCCAGGCCGCCACAGACGCTGACCCTCGATGTGATCTCAGCTGGATGTGTGCTTGGTGGAAGGAATGACCAGAGTCACGTGCTCCTTGAAGCAGGGTCCTCGCTCCATGTGGGTGCTTTCACTGATGTTTTGATGCATTCTGCACACCGTTGGAAGGCAATTCTTCCTGCCTGTAGCGGCTCCCTCTGCCCTCAGGAATCTGATTTACGACCTGGCCAGGCCATAAACCTCGGCTCTTCTGAAAAACGGCAAAGTCTGGGAAAGAACGTAAATTGTAAATACTGAATTCCTAGGGTCAGGAATAATGTAATGGCCGGGGTTGTTGTGTTTTGTGTTTTTTTCTTTAAATACGGCATCCATATGGCTTTCATTTCTAAGGGGCTGGGTTCACTCCACCCCCACCCCCATCACCACCGTCACCATATTTTCTAGGGAGGAAAGATAACCGTGAAATGTCCCACTGGGGTAGGGTGTTTTTTTTCCCACAATGAGAAGAAGCACTTTCTGGTGCAATGACTCACTGGCCCAAGACGGACGTGCCCCTCCTCACCGAGAGGGCCAGGACCGCAGGTGACTGTGACTTCACCGCAGTCCTTAGCCTGCTGATCTGGTCACTCTGCTCCACACCAACCCCTGGTGCTGTCACTCAGCAAACCCCACCCCCAATTTTGACTTTCTAGGAGGAGGTTTTCCTGTAAGATTTTTGAAATCCGCTCCCTGCCCTCTCACCAGTCAAGGTCGGCTCACTCACCGGGAACAGACGTCTCACTTCCACTTGCAGCTTCGGACTCATCCTGAAGACCAGCTGGTGGCTGAGTTTGAATTTTCGTTCCAGCGGTGGGTCAGCTCCAGGCTTAAATTTCACACGCAGGGCAGAAGCAGCTCCTTGCTCTGCTGAGGCAGGATGGAGCTGCTGGTCACTGCATACATTCCTGCTGCCCTTCTCTGCAGAATCCAGTGCTTCCGAGGGCTGTGCTGGTCCTCAGCATTTCTGCCCTTAAACCCAACCACGTCCCCAGTACAAAATGACAGATGAAAGCTGCGAAAATACCCAGGGTCCCAAGCTACTGTTAGAACAGCCCTGGTCTCCCAGACGTCTCTTAAAGTCGGTGGGATTGTGTTTGCTTTGGTCAGGAAGTGTGCTAACAGCAGAGGAGGGTGCATGAGAAAATGATGCTCGAGCTCACGGTGTCTACCCACAGAAACATATAGGCTTGCAAGCACCTTTTCACTCCCACGCTTGCCTTCGTGCCTTCTCTTCCTTTCCTTTGGATCGTATTTGGTCCACAAAATGCCAGGCCCAAATCCAGCATGCCACCTGCCAGACCACACAGAGGGTGTGGAGGAGAGGGCCAGGGTTCTCAGAAATGTCCAAGGGGATGTCATATACATGTTGACCACCAGGATAAGCTCAGTTGCAGTGCTATTCTTCAAAATTGTGTCTCTGCCAGAAGGTACTGTGTATGTACCTCTTGAGTAATTTCAACAGAAATCAAAGATAAGCCCGGCAGTGATAACCATACAACATGTACATGTCAACTGATGCTTAATTTTGTGTGTCAACGTGACTGGGCTAACGGATGCCCAGACAATTAGTAAAATAGTATTTGGGGATTTGTTGTCGATGAGGGTGTCTCTGAAAGAGACTGGCATTTGAATCAGTAGACAGAGTAAAGCAGATTGCCCTCCCTGATGTGGGTGGGTGGGCCTCACCCAGTCTGTTGAGGGCCTGAATAGAACAGAAATACAGAGGAAGGGTGAATTTGCTCTGTGTCTGCTTGATGTGAGACATCCCTCTTCTTCCCTTGGACATTGTTGTTCCTAGTTCTCAGCTTTCAAACTCAGACTAGAATTTCGCCCCATGCACAGTGAGGCCTTTGAACTTGGACTGAATCACAGCACCAGCTTTCCTGGTTCTCCAGCTTGCAGAGAGCAGGTTGTGGGACTTGTAAGCCTCCACATGGACATGAGTTTGGGTAAACTCCAGGAGTTGGTGATGGACAGGGAGGCCTGGCGTGCTGCGGTTCATGGGGTTGCAAAGAATCAGACACGACTGAGCGACTGAACTGAACTGAGGCCTCCATAGCTGTGACAGCCAGTTCCTATAATAGCTCTCCTCATATGTAGAGACATATATATATATATATATATATCCTGTTGATTCTGTTTCTCTGGAGAACCTAATACCGCCAGCCTATATTTGGACTAAGGTTTGTGAGTTAAACTTATAAAGAGAAATGAAAAAGTTGGAGTTGTAAAGAATGCTCCAAAATGTGAATGCTGACATGTAAAGCCAATTGTATTGTCAACTGGTTTTCCAGATAACATTGCTGTGAACAGCAGAATTGCCTTTTAAGTTTAGACTAGTGGTGTACACACAGCTTCCTCTATGCTGCTGCAAAGATGGCCAGGGTTGTGAAACTCCCCCAAAGAGGTGTAATAGGGTTGGCTGAAGAACAAAAACAAAAAGTCGGCATTGTACACTGGACTCATCGCTTCAACCTTTCCCACTTGTCCTAATCCAGTCCTTGCTTGTTAAAACATCTTTGCCACTACGGCCATACCACCATGAACACACCTGATGTCTTCTAAAAAATCATTGCCAACAGTTGTATCTTGTTTGAGAAAATCCTCTACTGAGCAGCTGCTCAGGCTGGGAGAGGGAAAAAGAATGTTCAGTTTTTCCAAATAAATTTTTTCATATTTAACGTGTTGGCATCACCCAACTGCTCTGCTGTTGAGATGCTAATGTGACTGGCAGGTAGTGGTTTTGTCCTACATGATATAATAATTAACAGTAAAAACGAATGCTAACTATTTGCTGAATACCACACTTGGTGCTTGCCATGGCTCATCCAACCCTCCAAGCTTATAGGACAGGAGACGGGAGAGGCCTTCCAGAGAGAAGCAGTGGGGCCAGTACCCAATGAGCAAGGCGTTTGGGATGGAGCCCACACTCCTTGGCATCTCAGGGATCAGGCTGGGGCAACCCAGCCATGTGTCCAGCATCAGCTCTTACTCACTCGCTGCACCCCGGGGTGCCCCATCCCCCCCACTGATAGCACTGTGGGATCCCCGCCATTCCCATGGCCCACCAAGCACACTGCGTTCAGGCTGTGCAGCGTCTGTGACGCACCTGGAACATCTGCCCCTGGCACTCTTCCTGATCGGTTTCACAGTCCTGCAAAGCTCAGCCCAGGTGCTCTGTGCAACTCCCCCGATCCCCGATGTGCATGGCCGTGCTCCTTCCCCGTGTGCTGCATCCACCTCGGAGCAGGGGGCTGTCTCCGGTCTCCTGGACTCAGTCCAGGCTCCCAACAGTGTTCACCCCCAGCACCTGGCCCACGGCAGGTGCTCAGTAAACGCTGTGAATGAGCCTGCGAGTGAGCGGGCTTGTGGGCCAGCGGCCACAGACCACCCCTTCCAGGATGGAGGCTCAGTGTGCAACTGTTACATTTCCGGTTTCACGGGAATCCTGTAGGGGGTCCTCTGGCCCAGGTGTATCTTGACCTGCGTTTGGGTCTGCAGTTAAGTTCTGCTGCCTCCACTATTTAATTTTTCTTCAAGAGGAATTTTTGGCTCACTGAAAATTTGAGCAGAAGATAGAGTTCCCAGGTACCCCCCTGCCCCTCCTTATGCATAGCCTCCCCCATTATCAGCGTCCCCCACCAGAGTGGGACATTTGTGACAGTTGATAACCTGCACTGACCTGTCAGGATCACCCAGAGTCCAGTTTACCTTACCGTTCACTCTCGGTGGTGTACACTGTGTGGGTTTAGACAGGCGTGTAATTGACAGATACCCACCATTTTAGTATCATACAAAGTCTTACCACTGCCCTTGGTGGTGTGGATCCAGGTGGAAACCACAGTATTCTGAATCTGCCTTGCAGCCTACTGGGATGCTCAGTTTAGACAACATATAAAGTTTTCTGGATATAGGACAAACCCAGGCCTATGGAAAGAGCAGGAAGGTTAAAATGTGTGGTACTTTGAGCAGTGACAAAGGCGTAACCAGGGAGCTGACATGTTCGCTCCAAGGCCAAGAGTTCCGGGACAATTTGTTATTCAGCTGAAGCCAGTGTAGTTGCTACAAAAAAGAAGCCCGGGAACACACTTTTTTCTTGTTTTTGTCTTCCTGCATACCTGTTCTATTCTCTAGTGCTGTGGTGAAGATTGCTGACATCAAAAACAATGTCTGATGCTGTTTGCTATTCTCTTTCTGGCAAGAGAATAAGAGGCAGGGCTCTGGTCAAAACATGGCTCTTGTGTGCTGAAGGTATCAGCTTCCTGAAAGGGCTTGACAGATGCTAACATACTCCAAGAAACCATGACTGGAGGGGCTTAGGAAAATCCTAGGTTTTATCAGGAATTATTTTTGCCAGATTAAGCCTAGGCTGAAGGCATCAATTACCTTCTTTATTTTCCTTAAAGTTTTATTAAATAGAAGGGAAATAAAACACTTGGCTTGTCTGATCTGCCAAAACCCAAGTAGTTACAGGACTAGTATCCCAGAACCTCATAGGCAGGTGTGTGAATGGGCTAGGAATTGTTCGTCAGCTTGTTTCAGCACTGGTAGTATTCTGGAGAAGAAAATGGCAACCCACTCCAGTATTCTTGCCTGGAGAATTCCATGGACAGAGGAGCCTGACAGGCTACAGTCTATGGGGTCGCAAGAGTTGGACATGACTGAGTGACTAAGCACACACAAACATATCCTCTGCGCTCTGACTATTCATTTCTCCCCCCAGGATTTCAGGCAACAACAGACCTTTTTTTATTGTCTCCATAGTTTTTGCCTTTTGGAGGCATTTTGGAGGGCTGCTTGCTTCCTTTTTTTTTTCCTCTTTAAATTTCCACCAACAGTGGAAATTGGTAGAGCCCCTTTGGAGTGTTAATCAGAAAATACCTTATTTTCAGGTTTCTTAGAACATCTTTCCTTTGAAGGTGATGACTAGGGACCACTTCTTGACTCTCAACACACAGGTGAGGGGTGCAGAGTACAGGTACCAAAGGCATCCACTCTCCTGCTTAGGGCTTGTTTTGATATTGTAAGCTCCGGAAAAATGGTCTGATTCTCTCCCTTGGATCCTGGTTCATCCATATAACTTAAAGCTCAGAAAGTTTTGTGGGGCCCTCCATTTGGGGATTCAAAATTGTAGATCTCCTTTAGAAAAAACTAATATAAAAAGCTCTTACTTCCGATATTTGATTTTTTAAAAAGCAAATGCCATATGGCCCCAGCTCTAGGTTACCTCCTGGGGTGGGGGGCTTGGAAGAGGCCAGGTGAAAGAGGGCTGGAAAGCAGAAGCATCCCCAACTTTGCAGTAAACCTACCTCCACTGGAACCAGTATGACCTGTGCTTCACCTGCTGGGGGAAATAAACCACATCTTGGATTCTTCCAGCTAACTGCTTAAACTGCCGTTATCAGCAGGAAGTGTAGCCTTTCCCCCTACGGCTTTTCCCCACCCCACCTAAGCTCTCTTAAGAACATTCGGGGATATATTCCATGCCCTGAGTCAGAGAACTGAGCGCTTCCATCAGTCATGGAGCACTCTGACTCAGGTGCTCCGCTGCACAGAGCAGTGAGCAACTGTCCACTGGGCCAGGACCCCTTGTCGGTCCCCATCCCATAGTCGCAGTGTCCCCACGTGGGCAGCCAGTTGGCACCACCATATCATCCACAGAGCTGGAGACTGGGCCAGCGCCAGGGAGTCCATTGACCATTCGAGCCTCAGATCCAGCCTTCCCCCAGACCCAGCTCTTGTTCCTGGGGGGCTGGGTTTGCCAGCCAGGCCCCTCCTGTCCTCTCAGGGATGAGCTTCTGTTGGGGCCTCAGCATCCATCACCACCAGGGGCAACCTAATCCATCCGGAGATTCCCCCAAAGCCATGAGTGGAGCTTTCGGGCCCCTCTCCCACCCACTCTGCAGCCCCGGCCCCTCCCGCTGGCAACGACTCCCCAATAGAGGGTGTTGCAAGTGGGTGACCGCGGTGTTTGTTCATGGGGGTTCTTTCCAGAGCCCTGGAGTCTGGGCTGCCAGCAACTGCGTCTGTTGTGTGTCTAGGAAAGATGTCCCTCCTTCCTTATCTTGCTGTGCCTGGTACCCGGTTTAATGAGGAAGGAGCTGCAGCGAAAAGGCACTTCTGTTGGTGACTTTCCCCCAAGTTGAAATAATTATCTTCCATCCTGCTAACTTGAGCCTGCTGGGACCAGTTTAGTTTGGGGAACTGTTTTTGCTTTGAACGCAAATGTTCTTCCCCCTCGCATCTGCTCCCCACAAGCCTTCCAAACACGCAATGGCAGACCATTGAGTTAGGATGTTTTATCCCCTGAAGAAAGCACTTATGTGTTTTTCAAATATTCATTTCCTCAAGAAAACCGCCCCCATGTGGAGCATCCACCTTTTGTGAGCAGGCGTCTAGGTGAACCTGACTTCCTCCAGGGTTAACTGAGCCAAAAATGAATCACTCGCTTGGCTGCAGGTAGAGGACAACCTCTGTTCTGCAAGTTTACCATCCCCGTAACCAGCCAGCCAAGCCCTTCTGCTGGTTGAAGCCAGTGGACAGGTTTTATTAAAAGATGATGAGGAAATGACCCAGAAGAACACATTTTCACCTCTTTTCCAGTCCAAAGAGAGCTGCTCCCAGATGCTGTTTCTGCAGTCCAGCTTCTGACTTGCAAACTGTTCAAGAAGGAGGTGGTGGGCTGGATGGCCCACAGACCGCATGATGTAAGTTTCATGTTGCAACACACACATGTGCAGACAGAGGAATCAGACATTTGGAAGAGGGGCTCAGGGTCAGCCAATGGTTGTATCCTTATAGTTCATATGTCAAGGCACCAAGGTCCCCCTCATACCCATCAAGGTGCCTACTATCCAAAAAACAAAGTAAAACAAAATTAGTGTTGCTGAGGAACGTGGAAACCATTTTTGTGCACTGTTGGTGGGAATGTAAAATGGTGTAACTGCTGGAAAACAGTATGGTGGATCCTCTAAAAAGTGAAAATAGAATTACCGTATGATGCAGTTAATTAACTTCTGGATATATATCCAAAAATTGAAAGCAGCCTCATAGAGATATTTGTGCATCCATGTTCACAGAAGAACTATTCACAATGGCTAAGACACAGAGGCAACCCAAGAGTCCATTGACAGATGAATGGATAAGCAAAATCTTGGTATGTACATACAGTGAAATATTATTCAGCCTTAAAAGGAAGGACTCCTGGACTTCCCTGGTGGTATAGTAGATAAAAATCTGCCTGCCAATGCAAGGGACAAAGGTTCAATCCCTGGTCCGGGAAGATTCCACTTTAGAGCCCAGGAGTCACAACTATTGAGCCGGCCTGCTGCAATTACTGAAGCCTACACACCTGGAGTCTGTGCTTTGCAACAAGAGAAGTCACTGCAATGAGACACTTTCGCACCACAACAAATAGGAGCCCCTGCTCACCGCAACTAGAGAAAGCCCATGTGCAGCAGTGAAGACCCAGTGCAGCCAAAAATGCATAAATAAATAAACATTTTTTAAAAAAGAAGGAATCCTGTAATATGCTGTGACATCGATCAATCTTGAAGACATTATGCTGAATGCAATAAGGCAGTCACTAAAGGATGATTGCTCTGTATGAGTCCACTTACCTGAGGTACTTAGAGTAGACAAAACCATAGGGACAGAGGGTAGAATAGTGGTTGCCAGGGACTTAGGGGAGGGGAAGATGGAGAATCATTTAATGGGAACAGAATTTCAGTTTTGCAAGATAAAGAGTTGTGGGGGTGAATGAATGACAGTGATGTTAACACAACATTATGAGTGTATCTTAAACCACTAATCTGTACACTTAATGACTAAGACGGTAAATTGTATGTATATTTTACCACAATTTCAAAAAAAAAAATTGGAGGAAAAAAAAAGACACCTAGGCCCAGAGTAGTGAAGCCACTTGCCAGGGTCACACAGCTGGCTGCACCAGGGCCAGGGTTCAGGCCTCCAGAAGCCTGCTTCAGCTTTCCTGCCCAGTACACTTTACTCTCCCACAAGTCACTGAAGAAGAAGATGAACCGTCTGTGGCTTGTGCAGCTGCCCAAGCTCTGCATGTCCTTTCTACCAAACTTCTTTTCCCCCCGCCCCATCCCTATACATTTCTCACCTTCAGAATCCAGCTCCACTCTCCGATGCCTTCTATCACTGACTAACAGGTTCAGAATTTTAAAGCACATGTACAAAAATAGAGTGTACACAGCTAGGGTGCTGATGAAAAGGTGGCAAAATCCCCATAAGATTAGAGTGTTCAGAGTGGCCAAAGCCTGGGGTGATCTGAGGAGCTTGGGAAGTGCTGAGAACAAGTTTTCAAATGAAGGTGAGGAGAGCTTTTGAAAGTCGTATATATAAGACAAAGAGAGAGAGCAAAAGAACGGTGTCCCCTGTTTGGAAAAAGAGTTCCATCTGATGATGTCCTTCTCTGCTGCAGGTCCTTATGTGATTTCTATTAACTCTTTATTATGTCAAGTCAAGTTTAGGCCCTCCTGCACACACCCCCACCCCATCTCTGTACTTCAGCCATTCTGACCTATTTTCGTTACTTGAATATACACAAGTGTCTTCCCCATCACATCCTGTTCCCACTATTCCTCTAGCAAATTCACCCACATCCTTATATTCTCAGACATCACTTGGGCAGGAAGACCTTTGTTGACACTCAGCCTAGATTATCTGCTCCATTGCACCATCCATCTGGCCTTCCCTGGTGGTTCAGATGGTAAAGCGTCTGCCTACAATGCGGGAGACCCAGGTTCGATGCCTGGGTAGGGAAGATCCCTTGGAGAAGGAAATGGCAACCCACTCCAGTATTCTTGCCTGGAAAATCCCATGGGCTGAGGATCCTGGTGGGCTACAGTCCATGGAGTCGCAAAGAGTCGAACATGACCGAGCGACTTCAATTTCACCATCCATCTCCTTTTGTAACTCTTAGTTCCTGTTCAACAGCTGTCTTCCCTGCCAAAGATATTAACTTCTAGATTATTTTTGGTTTGTCCACTCTCAGATACCCAACACTTACCACAACCGTACTCAGCAAATATGTTTTGGATGAAAGAATTCTTCAATGAGTAGATGATAGAGAAAACAGGATAAGTGAATACAGGCATGACAAAGAAATGAAGAGAGGGAGAGGTGTGGATAGCCAGGAAAGAACTGAATGAAATGAGAGATGCTCCAGCTAGGTTTAGAAGGAGATGATATAAATTAGAGGAGATCCAGGAAGTCACTGAGAAACTTGAAAGTCTGAGGCAGGGTCAGTTAAGAATCTGCCTTGACTAAGAGGCTGAGTGATTTATATTTCATTTATATAGTCTCCACCAACAGAATGATATTCAACCTGGAAAAGGCAGAGTGTGCATTAGTAGGAGGGAACCGAAGCCCAAGATGGCACCTAGCTGCGTTAAAAATGTCATCTCTAGGTAAATGTCACGTAAATATCATGATGCTGAATTTCAGAGCTGTTGTGGGTTAAACCTGGAGAAAAAAAGAAAGCGTCATTTAAGAGAGAAGAGGAAAGAGACTTTTGAAAACTGTTGATGCACAAGCTTGGTATGAAAGCGCAGTAAAGTTCTAGAGCAGATTATTAAAGATGGCCTGTGTCCATACTTTCTGAAGAAAACGTTAATCACTGGGCATTAACAGAAGTTCAATAAACAAGCCATGCAAAGCTAATGTGTCCTTTTTTCACAGGATTACAAGATTGGGAGATCAAGGGAATATCACAAATGAGCAAATCTCACAGCATAAACCCCAACTAAGATAAAAAAAAAAAAGATTAAAAAAAATTAAAAAACCCACCTCACCTTTGAGAAACCAGGGTGCTAGTTTAGTTCCTTTTTGAGAGTCACCATGCACGTTAGCTCATTAAAGACTCTGAGAAGGTCTGCACCAAAGAAAGTATTTAACATTATCCTCTGGAGCAAATGGTCCACAGAACACACTTGGAGAAGGATGTTTTGGACAAATTTCAGCAAAGTAATTTGTTAAGTTTTTTTTTTTTTAATATCAACTCTGAAGGAGGTGGAGAAATGTGGATTTAAAAATACCTGTTGGGATCAGAGCCAGGTAGACACCTGCCCCTGAAGAGCATTAATTAACTCATTAATAGTCACCAGCAAGGGGTCTCGAATGAAATGTCTCAAGACTCTGCCCTGTCTCCTGGAATGTTCAACATTTTATCACAAGACGGAACATCTACTTTTAAATTTTTATTTATTTATTTATTATTTTTGGCTGAGCTCTACAGTCCCTGGAATTCTCCAGGCCAGAATACTGGAGTGGGTGGCCTTTCCCTTCTCCAGGGCATCTTCCCAACCCAGGGATCAAACCCAGGTTTCCCACATTGCAGGCAGATTCTCTACCAGCTGAGCCACCAGGGAAGCACAAGAATACTGGAATAGGTAGCTTATCCCTTCTCCAGGGGATCTTCCCAACCCAGGAATCAAACTGTCTGTGTAACCTTGGATAAATTTCTCAAGATCTCTTAGCCTCAAAGCCCTTCGATAAGAAATCATCTTCCCCATTTTGCAGGGTTATTGTGATGGTCCTGGAGCAGGGTGGGTGGTCAATGTATGCTTCTCTTCTCTCTCTCCCATGTGAAGAAGGGCAGTTGGAGAAATGAGAAAGGTGTTTTATTGGATATAGATCCAACAGAAAGACTGGACCAGTGGGAAAATCCCCCCAAAAGAGGTATATTTGGCCAATGAAAAGTAAGAACTCCATAATAACCAAAGCTGGAAGACAAAGCTATGGGCGTGGCTAGCTTTAGGTTGGCCATGGCACTACCACAGATTTTGTGTAAGAGACCTCTGCTTTGGGTGGGCGATAGGATTAGGTGACTTGCAAGATGCCTTCCAGCTCTAGAGTCCATGATTCAGTCTCAGCTAGACTGTTTATTGTTCTCTTCTATATGTAGTCAGTTCATAGATATTCAGCTTCCACTTGTATATATTGAACAGATATTTATTTAAAATCCCCCTTTGGCCATTCCCTATGGATGAGCTCTTTCTTGTCTTAGGGCCTCTTTAAAGCCCAGTTTAGAGATTTGTCCTTCTTGGGAACTTAATACATGGTGAAGGACTATTCAGAGGGATCAGAGGTGGTCTGATGACCACACACTCACACTTCAGACTCATACAGGCACGTGTTCAAATCTTGGCTCTATTTCTTGGCCACGTGACCTTGAGCAAGTTACTCTCTGGGCCTCCATTTCCTCATCTGTAAAACAGAGATAGTAATAATAGCTGTAAGAGATCAAATGAATAGGATATTCTAATTTCTTAGGAAAACAGAAAGTCTTCTGTTTTTGTAGTTGCTGTCAGAGTGAACTTAAACCTTTTTGTTGCTCAGTCATGTCCGACTTTGTGACCCCATGAACTGCAGCACGCCTGGCTTCCCTGTCCTTCACCATCGCCCGGAGCTTGCTCAAACTCATGCCCACTGAGTCGGTGATCTCGTCTACCTACTTAGCACTAATAGAGGGATTTTCTGACTACACAGTAAGCAGCTTATGGATGAATTGGTTCCTTCCTGTACATACTTAAACTATTTTCTCCTAAACAATGTTCTTGGCTATCATGCCCCAAAGTCTACTTAAGTCTATGACCCTAGTTTTTTCCAGTATTCATTATGGAGAAAAAGAGGAATCAACTGGAAAAAAGTAAAAGTGAAGACATTGAAGTGGAGGCAATTTAGCTTCGGCTCAAAAATATCTGTGACAACATCAGAGCTGGCCTGAGACATCCTCATGGGGACGCCCTGGCAGTCAGCCCACACTGGAGACCTAGCGAGCCTCCAGCTGAGGCCACTGAGAAACGGCCCTGCCCCTTGTTGTGCAGAGCAGGGGGCAGGCACATCCAGCAGGCACATCCTGAGGCCTGTGAGTGTCCCCCTCCAATGGGGCCTGAATATGGTTAGCGCCTCGCCTAGTCTGGGCTGTGGCCTAGACTTAGAGATATTCAACCTGGAAGGGAAGGAAAGAAAGAAGGAAGGAAGAGAGGGAAGGGATGGAGAATGAAGTAAAGATGTTTTGTACATTTTTTTCAAGAATTGTGGTTTAAAAAATACCTAATGTAAAAATTACCATTTTAACCATTTTAAGTGCACAACTTTGTAATGTTCAGTATATTCACAATTTTGTGCAATAGATACTTTTTGTCCTGCAAAACTAAAACTCTCACTGAACAAGTCCCCATTTCCCCCTCCCTCCAGCTCCTGGCAACCATTGTTCTGCTTTGTGTTTCTGTGAATTTCACTATTTTAGATGGCTCACATAAATTGAATCATGTGTGACTGGCTTATTTCAACAAACATAATATGCCCAGGACTCAGCCATGTTGCAGCGTAGTACAGGATTTCCTTCCTTTTTAAGGATGAATAATATTCGAGTGTGTGTGCATGTATATGTGTGTAAAATACTTCCATTCATTAATATCTTCATTCATCAGTGGACATTTAGGTTGCTTCCACTTCTTGGCTACTGTGAATAATGCTACGAACATGGGTATACAAATACAGAAATGCTTTTAATGGGATACAGAAGTTAAGAGTTTGGAAAGGCTTGTTGGGGGGACTGGGGAAATATATGAGTAGAACAAAGAAGCAAGTCATGCCTAACAATGACAGAAAAAGTCATCAGTCATGGATTGTTGAGGTGTTAGGAACAAAATTCACTTAAACTAGCTCAAAAAGAGGAGCTTATAATGAGAACACAGGGGTGTCTCCTGGTACCTGAGATGGGCCCTCGGGAAAAACTGGATCCAGAAACTGAAGTTAACCAAAGTTCCTCTCTTTATCTCTACAGAACCCATATTTATTCTGTCAAAGCAGGCACCACTGTTCTAGGTCTTAAGGATACAATTGTAAATAAAATAGGCTTTGCATTGGGGAAGATGAGTGATAAACAAATAAAGAAGGAATTCCAAATTCTGTATATCATACGAAGGAAAAAGCAAATGCTTTGAAGAAGAGTATTAATGGAGAGGTGGTTAGGGGGTGCCTAACTTTACCTTAGTTGATCATTGATTGCTTCTCTGAGAAGACAACATTGAAGCCACAACTTGAGGGATAAGGAAGTATCAGCATGTGGAATTCCAGGAAGAGGGAAGGTTGTGTTAAGGAAGTACAAGAAGGCCATGAGTGAGATGGGGGTATAACTGGAAAGGAGGATTGTAATGGTGGCCTTGACCTCACAGGACCTTGTTGACCACAGAATGACTCCTGTATTTCTTTCCTAACACAATAGGAATCCATTGAGGAGTTTTAAGCTAGGGAGTGACATCAGCTGATTTGTATATCTAGAAGATCATTCTGGAGGTTAGGTGGAAAATGGACTGGAGAGGGCAAAGGGTGGAGTGGTGCAATGAGATGGGATTCTTGCAGGTTATGCTCTAGACCAAGGTAGAGACAGGAGAGATGGAGAGAAAGCAGGGTCAGACATACTTGGAACACATGAAGGTTCATAACAACACTATTCACAATAATCAACAGGTGGAAATGGCCCAAATGCCTAGAAACTGTTGGATGGATAAACAAATATGGTATGCCCATACGGTCCTGCAATGCAGGAGCTGCAGAAAACATGAGTTCGATCCCTGGGTGGGGAAGATCCCCTGCAGGAGGGCATGGCAACCCACTCCAGTATACTTGCCTGGATAATCCCAGGGACAGAGGAGACCAGCAGGCAACAGCCCATAGAGTCACAAAGAGTCGGACATGACTGAAGTGACTTAACACACACACACACACACACACACACACACACACACACACACGTGTGTGCGTGTGCATTTATATGGTAGAGTATTATTCAGCCATACAAAAGGTTGAAGTTCTGATACAATGTGGATAAACCTAAAAAATATTATGTTGAATATAAGAAGCTGGTCACAAAAGACCCCATATCATATGATTCTATTCATATGAAAGTCCAGAACAGGAAAATTTACAGATCAGTGGTTGCTTAGGGCTAGGGGGAGAAGGTGATGGGAAGAGAGGCAAAATGATGGGGGGAGTCTTTTTGAGATGATGAAAATATTCTAAAAATGATTGTGATGATGGTTACACATATCTGGGAATATACAAAAAGCCACTGAGTTGCATACTTTAAATGCATGAATTATATGGTATATGAATCATATCTCAATAAAGATGTTTGAAAAAAAAGACCCCTGCTTGGGAGGATGAGATACTGGTTTGGAAAAAGAGGAGCAGCCTCTCATCTCTACTTGCTCTGCTTCATTTGCCTTCCTCTCTGTGCACAAGGACCTTTGCCAACAAAGGTCCGTCTAGTCAAGGCTATGGCTTTTCCAGCGGTCATGTATGGATGTGAGAGTTGGACTACAAAGAAAGATGAGCACCAAAGAATTGATGCTTCTGAACTGTGGTGTTGGAGAAGACTCTTGAGAGTCCCTTGGACTGCAGGGAGATCCAACCAGTCCATCCTAAAGGAAATCAGGCCACCTGATGTGAAGAGCTGACTCATTTGAAAAGACCCTGATGCTGGGAAAGATTGAAGGCAAGAGGAGAAGGGGACGACAGAGGATGAGATGGCTGAATGGCATCACCGACTCAATGGACATGAGTTTGAGTAAACTCTGGGAGTTGGTGATGGACAGGGAGGCCGGGTATGCTGCAGTCTATGGGGTTGCAAAGGGTTGGACACAACTGAGTGACTGAACTGAACTGAACTGTGCACAAGGAAAAGGGGGCCGACCTAGGGCTTACTCTATGTTCCACCCAGCCCAGTGACCGGACAATAGAACTCTCTGTAGCCCCAGATAAGATCCTCTGGATGGAGACTCATTATCTAGTGTGGGTCAGTGGCAGGGAAGACGGGGTTGCCCAGTACTTACAGGCAGGTCTGCCCCTTAGCAGGGCCATATGATGAGTAGCTCCCGTCCTTGGAGGTCATAGGAGACTATTCTCAGATTTTTCAGACAGAACTAGCATGTAATGCACACCTTCCATGTGCCACATCCAGTGTTAACTGCTGTCACATCCCTAATGCCACTTAATCCCTTATCTATACTGTGAAAAAGCTTCTGCTGACTAAAAGAAAGCATTCTCCATTGGGCTCAACTTGTGGTTTATGCACAAGGTCACGTCAAGGCCACCACTGGTAAAAATCATCTCCCCAAGGGTAGGAAGGGGCCTCCTTGAAATGCGATTGCCAGTCACAGAGTCTGGTTTACAGAAGGCGGTGTCTTCAGGTCACCAAAACACAGGACTCAGAGTCCCTTCTGGTTAGTGAGCTGCACTGGCCAACAAAGAGGTATTTCTGAAAAACACTTTAGAACCCATCTGATGGAAGAGAATCTGTTACAAATAATATTTGGTTCTTAAATAGTGGTCTGTGAACTGCCCGTTTAAAAGTCCTTCTTGGCCTTTATTATATCTGATGTCACTCTTTAGAAAGAATGATTGGTAATGCCTGAGGCTAAAGGTGGGGAGCAAGACACAGGGAAAACTTCGTCTCCTTTAACTTCAGCAGTGTTTATGGAGTAGGCAGAATCCAAATCCAAACCATATTTTCCAAAAATATTTTTCCTCTTAATTCTTAAATCCATGTGTACTATACGAGAAATCTAATCCGTATGTTTCTTACTCATTTACATGTAACTCATCAAAGCGTTTCCTCTGAAGAATTATTTGATGTCCAGGGAGACTTTAGAGACATTTTTCTTTTCAACAAGGCTTTGTTCTTAGAAATAAAGAAGTTGCTGCATTTGTGCATGCAAAGAATAAATGAACTTGAACCCCAGAAAGGTTAAACTTTGTTTCAAATAGGTTCTATATTCAGAAGAAACAATTTGAGAAATGAGCTTTCTCTCTTAAATTTTTTAAGGGCAGGGGTGGGGGAGAGTCTCCAAATGGATGCTTGGGATTTCATGCCAGTTCCTCTTCAGCTGTTGGTAGGTGCCCTTAGATAAAGTCCACCTTCATCTCTGAGGTGGTCTTCAATTTTTTGGTTAGAAAAGGCTGTGTCTAATTTTGATCTCTGTCTCAATCTGTGATAAAATGTGCCCAGAGGAAGACAGAAGTATGCTGAAATTCCAAGTATGTGTTTGAAAGAACAAAGCTCTTGATGAAAAAGGTGCCATGAAACCACGAGGTGGGACCACCACCTAACCCTTCTGTTAGGATGAGGAGCAACGTTGGAGGGAGACGAAAAGAAGTTTCTGGTCCTGAAAAAGCATGGGTGACCCTGAAACCTGGATGTCAAGCAGGGCATGGCTTTGAAGGGAGTCTGTTGTGTTTGAGGTTCTGGAAGAACTGCCATCTAGGCTCTTGGTCCTCTCTGGAGAGTGGTCAATGCTGAATCAGAGGACTAGCCTCGTGTTGAGGAACTGAAAGCCATGGATGGACCTCCAGTTAACAAAGCAGGGCAGGCCACTGAACGCTGGACCTTTGGGACCACCATCTTGTGTTTCTCACAATACGGTATGGCTGCATCTCAGCGGGGGCCCTGCGGCTTCTGAGGCAGAGTGTGGGAAAACAGAAGGGAAGCGTTGGGCTGTCCCAGTGGTTGCAGGAGGCTTCTGCAGGCACACAGGGTGTACAGGGATATGAGATGTCCTACCATGCAGTAGACAGCTCTGCTCAACGTATATGAACTTGTAGATAGATTTTTCACTTAAATGAATGTCCAACAGGATATTTAGAAATCAAGAGGAACCCAGAGTAATTTTTCGGTCTCTGAGCTTAGAATCTAACTACAGTTTCTGTATATGCATATACATTTTGCTCCATTTAAATTGATGCTCAGTTTCACAAAAATGGAATCATGTAAAACATTGTACTTTGTTTTGCTGGAACTGAACAGTTGTTGCATTTCAGAAAACACATCTCTGATGGCAATAATTTGCTAGAATTTGAGTTAGTTCTCTGCATTAATAGCAACTCCATCACAGGTGATTCTGCATATGTATGTATTCAAGCACCTGATTACTTTGTCTTCAAGTACTCATGTCCAGCCATAAGTTGAAATACATTTTTCCCCCAAATAGATTCTTTCCTCTTATCCTTCACATTAGAGTTAGGCCATTTTATTGATTTTCAAAAATTATGCCTGTAGGTAAGTTGCATTATCTATAACCTTCATTTCAGGAGAGTAAAGGAGGTGTACGCTTAAAAACAGTTAAGATGTTAAGATGATAAGTGTGTATTATGTTTTATGTATTCTTTACCAAAATTTAAAAAAAGGAGAAAGTGAAATGAATGTTTATATTGTGTTTTTAACCCAGTTCAGTTCAGTTGCTCAGTCGTGTCCGACTCTTTGCGACCCCATGGACTGCAGCATGCCCGGCCTCCCTGTCCATTACCAACTCCTGGAGTTTACTCAAACTCATGTCCATTGAGTCGGTGATGCCATCCAGCCATCTCATCCTCTGTCGTCCCCTTCTCCTCTTGCCTTTAATCTTTCCCAGCATCAGGATCTTTTCAAATGAATCAGTTCTTCGCAGCAGGTGGCCAAAGTATTGGAGTTTGAGCTTCAACATCAGTCCTTCCAATGAATATTTAGGACTGATCTCCTTTAGGATGGACTGGTTGGCTCTCCTTGTAGTCCAAGGGACTCTCAAGAGTCTTCTCCAACATAACAGTTCAGAAGCATCAATTCTTTGGCGCTCAGCTTTCTTTATAGTTCAACTCTCACATCCATACGTGACTATTGGAAAAACCATAGCTTTGACTAGATGGACCTTTGTTGGCAAAGTAATGTCTCTGCTTTTTAAAATGCTGTCAAGATTTGTCATAGTTTTTCTTCCAAGGCAAATGTCTTTTAATTTCATGGCTGCAGTCACCATCTGCAGGAGCCCAAAAGAATAAAGTCTGTCACTGTTTCCACTGTTTCCTCATCTATTTGCCATGAAGTGATGGGACCAGATGCCATGATCTTAGTTTTCTGAATGTTGAATATATCCCAGTATAGTATCCCAGTTGAATATTAACCCAATATATCCCCAAATGCTATCATTTCAACATATAATTGAAATATCAACTTAAATTAATCAATAGAACAACTATCAACGAGATATTTTATATTCTCTTTCTTATACCAAGTCTTTGAAATCTGCGTGTATTTTATTCCCTCAGCAACTACCAAGCCAGACTGGCCACACTTCTGGCACTCAAAGGCCGCATGTGGTTAGTGGTTACCATACTGGACAGGGAAGTCCTAGATAATAGCTAACACTTGTTGAGCAGACTCTAAGTGCTGGTACTGCTGTGAACGCTGCAGATGGAGTGACTCATTTAATCCTTGTAACGGCTCTATGGGACAGACACAAGGACTGTCCTCATTGCATGCGAGCAAACTGAAGCTCAGAAAGCTTGAGTCGCTGGCCCGAGGTCACACACCATTATGACCCCAAGCAGAAAGCTGACTGCAGGCATTCTGGCTCCTGAGCCCTGCCTTAACCAGTGCTGTGGGCACCATTGTAGGACTTTCTCCTCAGACTCCTGTTCTGACCTGGGGGCATCTGCACAGCCCTGGCAGCCTTGGGGCAGCAGGAACCTGGCTGGCCCACCAGACAGGCTCGTCCTCCTGGCCGCTCATGACGAGCATGGCAGAGGCGCGGACCAGCCCTTCTGAGAAGCAAACAGAAACCTGTGTTTGCTTCACGACCCCTGCAATCTTCTCTATTCTTATCTGTATTTCCATTAAGAGAAATGGTGGGTCTGGCAAAGAAAGACAAATATCATATGATATCACTTATATGTGGAGTCTAAAATATGATACAAATGAACTTACTTACAAAACAGAAATAGACTCACAGGCATAGAAAACAAACTTATGGCTACCAACGGGAGAGGAGGGACGGGATAAACTAGGGGTTTGGGATTAACAGGCACACACTGCTGTATATAAAATAGAAAAAAAAAACATAGATAAACAACAAAGGTCCTACTATATAGCACAGGGAACTATATTCAATATCTTGTAATAAATTACAGTGGAAAAGAATATGAAAAAAAATATCTATATGAAACTAAATCAGTTTGTACAGCAGCAGCTGTACACCAGAAACTGACACAACATTGTAAATCAACTATTCTTCAATTTAGAAAAACAAAAAAATGTAGTGGGTCTGGGCAAATGGGGTCTGAACAAAGCACAGATGGGGCAGAAAGACTGTCCCAACTCATGCATCTAATAAAATTTTGCTCCCAAGACCTTGCTGGTGAATTGTCTGCATTCCAATAACTTTTTCTCCTGGGTTTTCTTTAATAAGGACAGATTTCTTCATTTCCTGGGACTCCCTCAAGATTATACTGACAACTTCCCCATTAATTATCGAATTATGCCCCGTCACAAAATGATTACATTTGCTTCCTACCTAAACACCTCCCCTCATTGATGAAAAGTCTCATTTAAACTAATATGCCTTTAACTTGCTTCATTTCAACACCTCCATAGAGGCTACTAACGAGCTGACTCCTTGCCCAGCTGGTCCCTCCGCCCTTCCTTATGTTCTCTGTTCCAAGACCAATTTAGATCTGGCGGAACAGGAAAGGGGAGGACTCACCCTCTGAATCAGAGGCTTGGATGGAGTCTTCTTGAGGGATGAGGACACTTACCCCGTGACCTTGAGCCTGCGCCCCCTCCAGAGGGAGACCCCACTCGCTGCTTCCACAAACAGGAAAACTGCCTGAGAGTGCGGCCGCTGAAGTAAAACGGCCTCCCCAGTTTTGACTGAGCAGCTTAATGAGTCAGGTAATTATACCCAGATTCCCTTTACAGGGGCCTCTTAATTATTATTTAATAAAGAGATGATTCCAGGCTGTGACCCGTGAGGCTGGCGGCTTGATAACCATCTCGCTGGAGGAGTGCCTCCCCTCAGATGTTGTCCTCCTCTGGCAGGGAGATGGGGTGCTTTCAAAGGACCCCTCAGGCCTGCTTTTGAGAATATCACATGCCAAGAAACTCCCCTTCCTGGCGCTGTCTTCTCTGGGGTGTCAGATGGGCCCCTTCCCTGGAGTGCTCTGAATCAGGTCAGTCTGTTCCTCTGAGTAACCCTGATCTCATTCTGTTGGCAGCAGGCAGCAGCCCGAGGCCCTGCTGCCTCCGAAGGCTGCCCGCTCACGCCAGAGTCACCGGAAGCAGGAAGAGCTCCCTGAGCTCAGGCTGTGAGCCAAGCTCCGTACTAAGTGCTCCTGATGCCTGTTCATATGTCTCACCCCATTTTACAGATCAGGAAACTGAGGCTCACTGGGGTTATGCACACTGCCCAAGGCCATACAACAAATGGAACTGGGAGAACAGGGATTTGAACCTACATCTCTATGGCTCCAGAGCAGAAGGGCTTAATTCCTGTACCATACCACTTGGGGTTAGCTGGCCAGAGAGAAAATTATTTGGATCATGTTTTTCATGGCCATAACTTTGGTAGAGTATCTAAGGATATCCATTTTCATCACTATTGATGGTGCATCATGCTCTTGGTCCCTGACCAGGAACCTGTACTGTAATATGAGACCAGGGATGGGCTTATCATCTTGGCTAGACCAGCAGGAGGTCTTCCCTGGAAATTTACAAACTGGAATTGAAGAAAAGACGTATTTTATCCACTCCAGTGGCACCAGCAACTAGGTAGATGTGAGCTCCAAGTGCCCAGGGGTCATTGTCCAGGCTTGTGTAAAAAGGCAAAGACAATGTTGATAACACATAAAGAGAAAAAATTCCAGTTATATTCAAGCCCCTGATTCAAATTCCTGGGACACAGCCCGTGTATTTCCTACAATTCAGCCCTGTAAATCCGTAAAGTTCCATTGAAGTTTCTATCACTTGTAATAAAGCTGTTCTAACATACTATGCTCTGGAATTTGGTCTACTGTGGACAACAGGGAGCTTCTTAAGGGTTTTCATGTGTTCAGCAGAGAGGCAGCTGTGGCCTGGTAGAGAGGCAAGCACAGGGAGGGCCACACGGTAAGCAAGAAGACCACATGGAACTTCTTGCAATGTGGGCAGCAGTGGTCCAACTGGGAGATGACTAGAGGCAGTAGCAAAGTGACTGGGGATGCGGTCAAGAGATACTTAGCTGGGAGAAGTTTTTAGATTTGATGATTGATTAAAATTGGGGAGATGATGTTGGAGATGCCCAAGATGATTCTGAAATGGATGGTGATGCCATTAGCTGAAAGGGAAACACAGGAGGCAGAGTGCACTTGGGGGAGGTGAGTGGAGATGTCAGAGGTAACAGGCTTGGCCGTGCAGAGTTGACTGGTGTCCAGCTGCCTGCGGCTCTGTTAAGCTGCATGATATGTTCTGGCACTGAGACAAAGGTGTGCTCTGGCAATCCTCTGCTGGTCCCAGCCTCAGTCCTGACTCACCCACCCTGACCTGTGCACCATACACCTTTCCCTTCTTCTCTCAGTTCCCAGTCATCAAGTGGTTCTATTTTTGTCCTCACATCACCCTGCACACTTGTCAGAACTGGTATTGTCTTCCATAGAACTTGGGCTTTTTTTTTCATGGGATTCTGTTCTTCCTGCTTCTCTGTTGAATTGAGCCACCTTGGATAACTCCCTGCCTAGAGTGGTGGGGAAAGATGGCTAGTACTGTTAAAAACAAACAAAGGAATCATGCTGTAGGAAACTGACTCCAGCCAATTTGACTGCTTATAATTGTTTTGTGTGTGTGTATGTGTGTGTGTAGGGTATCTATAGCCTACCATAGTTAAAGGGAGCTGAGGATTATACTGATAGATCTCCTCTGTGAGGACTACCCAGCTAAAGGGTTGGTTGCATTGGGTAGGCTGCACTGAAAGCAAGACTCAGACCAAATTCTTCTATACATGCAAATATTTACTATTCATAAAACAGGCACTACAAACATGCACAATCTTTTTTCCTAAATTCAATGAAATCTTTGCTCTCTGTCTGACACACACCTTGTACAATGAGGCAATATTCTAGTGGCAGAATTCATCTGGGCTTCTAGTCGGAATCAGGCAACAGCCTCATCTGTTAAGTGTGGCTCACAGATTAGGTGGACTCTTAGAGTTGGTGAGCCAGTATGAAAGTTGTAAGCCCTTGAATTTGCAAAATTCTTCACCCTGTTCATGTAAGCATAGGGAGCCCATATTGTATTTCTAACTATCCACCATATCTTTTTCACCATTCATGTAATGAATGAAAATTATTTCTAAATGAACAAACTCTCTACTGAGAATGGAAGATAAAGATTGCTGAGACTCTACCCAGAAATAAACCCATGCATATATGGCCATCTAGTATTTGACAAGGAAGCTAAGAAGATTCAATGGAGAAAGGAGAGTGGCTCCAATAAATGGTGATGGGAAAACTGGATCTTCATGTGCAGAAGAATAGAATTGAACCCCTGTCTTACATTACTCACAGAAATGAACTCAAAATGGATTAAAGACTTGAATATAAGACCCGAAACTATGAAACTGATAGAATGAAATACAAGGAGAAAGCCCCTAGCATTGGTCTTGGCAAAGGTTTTTTGGTTATGACACTAAAAGCACAAGTAACCAAAGCAAAAACAACCAAGTGAGATGACATCAAACTAAAAACTTGCACAAAAAAGGGAAGAATCATCAAGATAAAAAGGAGAGCAGGAGAAAATATTTGCAAACCAAATATGGAACAGGAGAAAATATTTGCAAGCCATCTCTCTGATAAGGTGTTAATATCTAAAATATAGAAGGAATTTATACAACTCAATAGCAAAAAACCCAAACATTCCAATTTAAAAATGCGGAAAGGACTTGAATAGACATTTTTCCAAAGAAGATAAACAAATGGTCAACAGGTACATGAAAAAATGCTCAACATCACTAATCACCAGAGAAATGGAAATCAAACCACAACCAGATATCACCTCACACCTGTTAGAACGGCTATCATTAAAAGACAATATATAACTTTTGGCAAGGGTGTGGAAAAAAGGAAACCCTTGTACACTGTTGGTGGGAATGCAAATTTGTACAACCACTATGGAAAACAGTACAGAGATACCTCAAAAAATTAAAAATACAACTACCATATGATCCAGCAATCTCCTTTCTGAGTGTAAACCCAAAGAAAATGAAAATATCATCTCTAAGAGATATTTGTGCACCCACGTTTATTGTAACATTATTCACAATAGTCAAGACTTGGAAACAACCTAAGTGTCCATATAAAGTGACCATACAAAGAAAATGTTATATATATATATATATATATAAAATAACATATTATATTGACTACATTAAAGTCTTTGACTGTGTGGATCACAACAAACTGGAAAATTCTTTAAAAATGGGAATACCAGACCGCCTTACTTGCCTCCTGAGAAACCTGTATGCAGGTCAAAAAGAAACAGTTAGAACTGGACTTGGAACAGCAGAATGGTTCAGAATTGGGAAAGGAGTACAAGGCTGTATATTGTTACCCTGCTTATTGAACTTATATCCAGAACACCAGGCAAAATGCTGGGCTGGATGAAGCACAAGCTGGAATCAAGATTGCCAGGAGAAATATCAGTAACCTCAGATATGCAGATGACACCACCCCAATGGCAGAAAGTAAAGAGGAACTAAAGAGCCTCTTGATGCAGGTGATATAGGAGAGTGAAAAAGCTGGCTTGAAACTCAACATTCAAAAAACTAAGATCATAGCATCTGGTCCCATCACTTCATGGCAAATAGATGGAGAAATGCTCAACATCGCTAATCACCAGAGAAATGGAAATCAAACCACAACAAGATATCAGGAAATAGTGACAGACTATTTTCTTGGGCTCCAAAATCACTGTGAATGGTGACTGCAGTCATGAAATTAAAAGACACTTGCTCCTTGGAAGAAAAGCTATGACAAACCTAGACAGAGTATTATAAAGCAGAGACATCACTTTGCTGACAAAGATCCATATAGTCAAAGCTATGGTTTTTCCAGTAGTCATGTACAGGTATGAAAGCTGGACCATAAAGAAAGCTGAACACTGAAGAACTGATGCTTTCGAACTGTGGTGTTGGAAAAGACTCTTGAGAGTCCTTTGGACCCCAATGACCTCAAACCTATCAGTCCTAAAGAAAATCAACCCTAGACATTCATTAGAAGGACTGATGCTGAAGCTGAAGCTCCAATACTTTGGCTCTTTGATGCGAAGAGCCAACTCATTGGAAAAGACCCTGATGCTGGGAAAGATTGAGGGCAGGAGGAGAAGGGGGCGACAGAGGATGAGATGGTTGGATGGCATCACTGACTCAATGGACATAAGTTTGAGTGAGCTCTGGCAGACAGTGAAGGACAGGGAAACCTAGTGTGCTACAGTCCATGAGGTCACAAAGAGTCAGACGCATCTAAGAGACTGAACAACAACAATAGTATAATATGATGCATTACAGTAATATTATATTATATAACATTATATATTATATGCACACAAACATATATATATTATATATACACACAAACATATATATATATACACACACACAAACATTATTCACCCATTAAAAAGGAAGGAAATCTTGCCTTTGCAACAACATGAATAGGTCTTGAGGGCATTATGCTAAGTGAAGTTAAGTCAGATACAGAAAGACATATTTTATGTTCTCAATTGTATTGGGAATCTAAAAAAGCCAAACTCATAAAAATAGAGAATAGAATGGTAGTTGCCAGGGTCTGGGGGGTGAGGGAGGTAAGAGATGTTGGTCAAAGGTACAAAACTCTCAGCAATAAGATGAATAAATTCTGGGGATACAATGTATGGTGATTATAACTAATGACATTGTATTAAACATTTGAAAGTTAATAGAGTAGATTTAAAATTTTATCATCACAAAAAAACAATGGTAATTAGATGAGGTGATGAAAGTGTTAACTACCTTTATTGTAGTAATCATTTTGTAATATATGCATGTATCAAATCATAACACTGCACACTTTATACTTACACATATTATAAATACCTCAGTAAAGCTGGAAGGGAAAAAAAGATAGCTGAAGCTCTGATAGAAGGTACCGCTGGAGTGTGACATCCAATTAGCATCTATCAAAACTTATAAACACTCTGGAATGTGTAGTCTTGAGCAGTGTACTTCGAATGTTAACAAATTGCTCCTAGAATGTATATTAAAAGTAACACACACATCTCTCTGTCTAGGCTGAAGTATTTGAAATTAAATTGTATGCAATATAAATCATGCCATGTACTCACCTCAGAACCTTTGCAAAAGTATTCACTGTGTACAATGTCTTCATCATCTTCTCACTGATTTGCCTGGGTTGAACTTTTATTCAGTCTTCAAGATTTAGAATAGCTGTCACCTCCTCCACAAAGCCCTCCTTGATCTTCCCTATCCCTACCAAGGCAGAATTGAATGTCTCATGTCTCCTGTAGCAGCTGGGCTAACTTTTCATCATCAAGAATCAACTGGTCTTTCCCCATCACTTGATGATAATCCACAGTCCTTTTATCCCTAATACCAAGCAGAATACCTGGCCATTAGTGCAGGCCCAATTTGTTTGTAAAATTGAATTTAACTCACATAAGAAACAAATTTTCATCTTCTGTTTCATTGCTTCCCATCCATGCGTTTGGAAAAGGAATTACGGGTGATGATTTGTTGGCCAAAGATACATAACTGATGAGAAGGAAATAAATGAGACGCAGCCCTGGATAGACCATAAGTATGAGAATAATTTGGAAGTGACCAAACATAGAAGCATTTTTAGTTTGTTTTACGTTAAATGCTCAAAGTCTTCACAGAGTTTGCTCTTAAGGTGGGCTCTGGAGCTTCTGCTGGCTGATCTCTGATATTTATCCTGAAGAGAGAAAGCAATCAGAAGTCTTATTCACTGAATGCTTTCCTAGATGTCCTGCAATTCCTAGTGGAGAGAAGGTCCGTGAGGTGTTCTCTGCCAGACAGACAGCCCGTCAGGAGATTGCTGACCCCATTTTATCCAAATACACAGACTTGGACTTGACATTTGCCAAAGTGCATCTACACAAATGGTGGTAAAATGATGCCCCACCTATTCAACCCACATCGAATTGGCTAAGTGGGGTTTTCGAGGGTAGGAAATAGACTCGGCAGAATACTTACATACAGCCGTTTATTCCCAGGGACTCTTTCCCTTTGCAGCTATAGATCTGTAATTTTAAGTAACACCAAGCCTGCATCTCATTGGACATTTTGTCTCATTTAAATAGTGAAGGAGGAGAAAGGATGATGTGGAATTTGTGCATTCAAAATATGTCAAGTTTACACTCTTGGATATTAAGGAAAATACTGTGAGCAAATGATTGCTATCCCCAGAGGCTTCTAGAAAGGAACCGGAGGCTGGGGAGGGGCGCGATTCCTGTTTCTCTTCCTCATCTCTATCCACAGCTCCGACATTCTCCCCACCTCAATCCTCTTTCCCGAGACACCATGGAGCCACCTTGGAATCAGCAATCTGGGCAGGAAAATGACGCAGGACAATTCTAACATGGAGTGGAAAAGCTGCGGTTCTGGGAAGGAGATTGGGCAGCAGCCACTGAGGAAGCTGGGCTGGCATTCAGGTGGAGGACTGGACAGGAATGCGTGGCCTGGGCTGGTTATCCTTCCTAGTGGGGAGCAAGGGCTTCTCTGAAGAGCACTTGGATACAAGCGCTTTTAATGTAGGTCATTCTGTGAATAAAATCTGGTGTGTCCGTGTTCTTGGCTCTGAAAGTTAGTCACTCAGTTGTGTCTGACTCTTTACAACCTCACAGATAGTAGCCTGCCAGGCTCCTCTGTCCATGGGATTTTCCAGGCAAGAGTACCGGAGTGGGTTGCAATGCCCTCCTCCAGGCGAATCCTCCTCACCCAGGGATCGAACCCAGGTCTGCCACATTGCAGGTGGATTCTTTACCGTCTGAGCCAGCAGGGAAGGAGGCTGGTTTAAATCCAACCTGTGGCCCCCTTCAGCTGTCTGTTGGATACTAGGAGGCTGCTTGACCTCTGTGAACCTCAGCTTATCCAGCTACAAACCCTCTTGCAGGGCTGTCATAAGAATGAAATGAGGCTTTAAAATTGCTGACATTTATGGAATGCTTACTCTGCACAAAGCATGTGTTAAGAGATCTACATAAAGGGTGGTTCTATAAAACAGATATCATCCTTGTTTCATAGACGAGGAAACTGAGCTGAGAAAGCCTGACTAACTGGAGCCATATTGCTATCAAACGGAGAAGCTGGCATTCAACGCTGAGTCGTCTAACCCCTGTTACTCTCAACAATTCTGCTCTAAGGGCTCATTAGATGGTCGGCAAAATATTTTGCACAGTTTCTGAAACAGAGTGAACTCTCAGAGTAGGATAGCTATGACGTCATAGTGATGATGTTAAAGGGGAGTTGATTTCAAACTAAGCTGAATCTGGAGGCAGACCGTGGAGTGACTTGGTCGTCATTGTCAACGATTACCCATGTGATGGTCCTGACTTGACAGCCTAGGGATAACCCCCCGCAGCTCTGTCAACATCCTTTTTAAGTAGAATCTCACGTATGGCTGGCTCAGGGTTTTTAAAAATCAATCTGTCTTCCATGTCCTCTAGTTCAGAGATAAAGCAGCACTACTGTCTTAGGTCAGGTTCCTTGGGGGAAAAAAAGAAAAACCCATAGGCAGAAAATTGATAGCAAGTGCTGTAGGGATCATCGACTATGCGGAATGAAGGCTGAAGGACTGAGCAGAGAGGAGAACTGCACTGCAATGCAGTCCCAGCGAAGACCTCAGCCTATCCCCCTGGAGCACGGGGGCTAAGATGGTCTGTGGTGGGCAGAAATCTAGGGTCGTACAAAGATTACCACCCTGAGGTGTACATGTGGCTTCCCAGGTGGCGCTAGTGGTAAAGAACCCTCCAGTCAGTGCAGGAGACACAAGAGACCCGAGTTCGATCCCTGAGTCGGGAAGATCCCTGGAGAAGGAAGTGGCAACCCACTCCAGATTCTTCCTGCCTGGAGAATCCCATGGACAGAGGAGCCTGGAGGGCTACAGTGCATGGGATCACAAAGAGTTGGACACGACTGAAGTGACTTAGCACACAGCACACTGTGTACATGCCTTGTGCAATCCCTTTACCTTGAGTACAGGCAGAAGATGTGAATGTGGTAGACCATCACAGTCATGTTTAGGCTGCTAAATCAGTTGACTTGGAGTTATTATAAAGGAAGAGTATCTGGGTGGGGCCTGACCTAATCAGGTGAGGCCTTAAGTGGATCTGAGCCCTTCCAGAAGTGGGATTGCAAGCATGAGAGCGAATAAAGGAAGGGCTACATAGCAAGAAGCAGCAGGAAGGCCCTAGAAAGCTGAGAACGGTCCCCAGTCAGCCCAGGAAATGGGAGAGCCATCCGAGAGTGACAAGGAACTCGTTCCGCCAACTCCTGATTGAACTGGGAAGAAGACAGTGAAAGCTCAGAGGAGACCACAGCCCCGCTGGCACCTTGGGTTCAGCCTAGTGAGACCTGAGCAGAAGACCCCGTTGTGCTGTGCTGGAACTTCTGACCCGTGAGATGACAAAGGGGGGTGGTTTTTGCTTTATTATTTTAATTAAATTTTCTCTTTTGAGATAATTATAAATTCATGTTGTAAGAAACAATACAGAGAGATCCTGTGTATTCTTTATCCAGTTTCTCCCAAGGGTAACATCTTGAAAACTTATAGTACAAAATCACAACCAGCATACTGACAGTGAGACAGTCAAGACACAGAGCAGAGGCGGGGCTAAGATGGCGGAGGAGTAGGACGGAGAGAGACCACTCTCTCCCCCACAAATTTATCGAAAGAACATCTGAAAGCTGAGCAAAGTTCACAAGACTACTTCTGAACGCTGGCAAAGGACGTCAGACATTAATCAAGTCAGCGCATTATCTTCAGAAGGAGGTAGGAGAAATTATAAAAGATAAAAAGAGAGACAAAGAGTTAGGGACGGAGACCTGTCCCGGGGAGGGAGTCGTAAAAGAGAAATTTCTAAGCACCAGGAAACCTTCTCACCGGCGGGTTTGGGGGAAGATTTCCAATCTCGGAGGGCAACATAACCGGGAGAATCAATAAATAAAACCCACTGATTACGTGCCTAAAGGCAACTTCCAGTAAAGAATCCCAGACGCCCGCATCTGCCACCAGCATGTGGGGGCTGAACGGAGAGGAGCGGGCGGCACTGCTTGGGGTAAGGACCGGGCCGAATGCCCTGAGGGCAATCTGAGGGAGCTAACGGGAGATAGTAACCTAAACTGTGGGACAGCCAGAGAGAGAGAACTGTCCCGCGAAAAGCCCAAAGCTAAGGCACTGCCGGCCCGCTCACAGAACAAAGGACTGAGCGATACAGGGGAAGAGCTAGCCGGCTGCGGACCGCCCCATCCCCCGCCGGACACAGCGGGCAGGCGGGACCAGCCAGAGCCGGAAAGGGGCAAACTCGGCTCCAGAGAGGGCACCCCCTACAAAACTGCAAACAGGCTCCCAGTTTCTAAGCAAAGACTGCCTGAGATCCCGGAGGGTCTACAGCCGCCGGGAGGGTCGCAGCCAGAGACCAGCTCCCCATAACCGACACAAAGCACACCGGAGCCGGAGCCAGGCGCGCCCGTAAACCGAGGTGGGGACCAGGGAGGTGATAAGCCGCACCGCCCCGTCAGAGGAGAGTGCGCTCGCCAAACTCCTGGCTGCCTGAGCTGCTCCGACCGGGAACGGCGCAAACCGCCGGCCCAACCGAGTCTGCGCCTTTGTGGAGTACCCGGGAAGCGCGCCCGTGAACCGAGGCGGGGACCAGGGAGGTGATAAGCCGCACCGCCCCGTCAGGGGAGAGTGCGCTCGCCAAACTCCTGGCTGCCTGAGCTGCTCCGACCGGGAACGGCGCAAACCGCCGGCCCAACCGAGTCTGCGCCTTTGTGGAGTACCCGGGAACCTGAACCTGAGCAGTTTAAACCTGGGAAGTGCGCGCATATCAGGGCCCACCCCCCGGCAGAGTAACCTGAAGCCTGAGCAGGGTAGATGGGGAAAGCACACACGCCGTGAGCGGGGGCGAACCCAGTGCGGCCGAGACACTGCGAGCTCTCCACACACACGCCAGTGATATTGGTTGCAGTGGTCCTCTCTCCCCACAGCAGGACTGAGCAAGTGAACCTAAAGAGACCACCTCCGCCCCTTTGTGGCAGGGCGGAAATTAGACACTGAAGAGACCTCCAAACAAAAGCCAAATTAACAGAGGGAAGCGCGTTGGAAGGGACAGGCCAACAGATTAAAATCCCTGTAGTTAACACGGACTGCATTGAAAGGGGACTATAGATCTTGAAAAGTATAAGCAGGAACAAGGACCTATCTGAAACTGAAGAGACCCCACACGGCTCACAACTGCTCCAGAGAAAGTCCGGGATATATATTTTTACTATTATCATTTTTTTAATTTTTTTTAATTTTTTTTTATTTTTTTTTCTTTTCTTTCTTTTTTCTTTAAGACCTCTATTACACCTTTAATTTTCATTCTCATAACCCACTACTACCTGAAAAAAAAAACAACCCTATTTTTAAAACAAACTGCGTACATATATCTTATACTTTTTGTGTTTTTTTTAATTTAATTTAATTTAATTTTTTTTTTTACTGTTTTTTCCTGTTTTTTTTTTTTTTTTTACTGTTATACTGTTTTACTGACTTTTTTCTTTTTATACTGTTTTCTTTTTTCTTTTTTTTATATTGTATGATTTATAAGAGTCTAACCTCTACTCTAGATTTTTAATCTTTGTTTTACATATTTGATATCAATTTTGTGCATTTAAGAATACAATCTTTAGTACCCATTTTTACTCAGGAGTGTGATTACTGGCTTGATTACTCTCTCCCTCTATTGACGCTCTTTCTTCTCCCCCAGGGAACCTCTATCTCCCACCCTCATCCTTCTCTTCTCAACCCAATTCTGTGAATCTCTGAGGGTGTTCTGGGTACCGGAAAACACTTCGGGAACAGAATACTGCCCAGATCTCTCTCTCCCCTCTTGATTCCTCCCTTTCTACTCATCCTCACCTCTACTGCCTTCCTCCCCCCCTCTCTATGTATCTCTGTGAACCTCTCTGAGGGCTCCAGACTGTGGAGAGCACAGAGGGAAGTGCTTACTGGCTAGACTGCTCTCCCCACATTTGAGTCCCCCTCCTCTCCTCCTGGTCATCTCAACCTCCCTCCCCTTCACCTCTCCATGTAACTCAGTGAACCTCTCTGGGTATCCCTCACTGTGGAGAATCTTTTCACCATTAACCTAAAAGTTTTATTATTGATGCTGTATGGATGGAGTAGTCTTGAGGCTACTGCAAGAATAAGACTGAAAGCCAGAGGAAACATTAATTAATAAGAGATCTTCCAAAAGCCTCCACATATACACTGAAACCAAGCTCCACCCAAGAGCCAATAAGTTCCAGAGCAAGACATACCACGCAAACTCTCCAGCAACGCAGGAACATAGCCCTGAGCATCAATATACAGGCTGCCCAGAGGCAAACCAAATCCATAGACACCTCAAAACTCAATACTGGACACTCCATTGCACTCTAAAGAGAAGAAATCCAGCTCCACCCACCAGAACACCGACACAAGCTCCCCCAACCAGGAAACCTTGACAAGCCACCCATCCAACCCCACCCACAGTGAGGAACCTCCACAATAAAGAGGAACTTCAAACTACCAGAATACAGAAAGGCCACGCCTAACACAGCAATCTAAACAAGATGAAAAGGCAGAGAAATACTCAGCAAGTAAAGGAAAATGAGAAATGCCCACCAAACCAAACAAAAGAGGAGGAGATAGGGAATCTATCTGAAAAAGAATTTAGAATAATGATAGTAAAAATGATCCAAAATATTGAAAATAAAATGGAGTTACAGATAAATAGCCTGGAGACAAGGATTGAGAAGATGCAAGAAATGTTTACCAAGGACCTAGAAGAAATAAAAAGGAGTCAATATATATTGAATAATGAAATAAAGGAGATAAAAGACACGCTGGAGGGAACCAACAGTAGAATAACAGAGGCAGAAGATAGGATAAGTGAGGTAGAAGATAGAATGGTGGAAATAAACGAAACAGAGAGGGAAAAAGAAAAAAGAATCAGAAGAAATGAGGAAAACCTCAGGGACTTCTGGGACAATATGAAACGCCCCAACATTCGAATCATAGGAGTCCCAGAAGAAGAAGATAAAAGGAAAGGCCATGAAAAGATACTCGAGGAGATAATAGTTGAAAATTTCCCTAAAATGAGGAAGGAAATAGTCACAGAAGTCCAAGAAACCCAGAGAGTCCCAAACAGGATAAACCCAAGGCGAAACACCCCAAGACACATAGTAATCGAATTAACAAAGATCAAACACAAAGAACAAATATTAAAAGCAGCAAGGGAAAAACAACAAATAACACACAAGGGGATCCCCATAAGGATAACAGCTGATCTGTCAATAGAAACTCTTCAGGCTAGAAGGGAATGGCAGGACATACTTAAAGTAATGAAAGAGAAAAATCTACAACCCAGATTACTGTACCCGGCAAGGATCTCATTCAGATATGAAGGAGAATTCAAAAGCTTTTCAGACAAGCAAGAACTGAGGGAATTCAGCACCACCAAACCAGCTCTCCATCAAATGCTAAAGGATCTTCTCTAAACAGGAAACACAGAAAGGATGTTTAAACACGAACTCAAAACACCAAAGTAAATGGCAACGGGACCATACTTATCAATAATTACCTTAAATGTAAATGGGTTGAATGCCCCAACCAAAAGACAAAGAGTGGCTGAGTGGATACAAAAACAAGACCCCTACATATGCTGTCTACAAGAGACCCACCTCAAAACTAGGGACACATACAGACTGAAAGTGAAGGGATGGAAAAATATATTTCATGCAAATGGAGACCAAAAGAAAGCAGGAGTCGCAATACTCATTTCAGATAAAATAGACTTTAAAATAAAGGCTGTGAAAAGGGACAAAGAAGGACACTACATAATGATCAAAGGGTCAATCCAAGAAGAAGATGTAACAATTATAAATATATATGCACCCAACATAGGAGCACCACAATATATAAGGCAAATACTAACAAGTATGAAAGGGGAAATTAACAATAACACAATAATAGTGGGAGACTTTAATACTCCACTCACACATATGGATAGATCAACTAAACAGAAAATTAACAAGGAAACACAAACTTTAAATGATACTATAGACAAATTAGATTTAATCGATATTTTCAGGACTTTCCACCCCAAAACAAGCAATTTCACCTTTTTCTCAAGTGCACACGGAACTTTCTCCAGGATAGATCACATCCTGGGCCATAAATCTAGCCTTGGTAAATTCCAAAAAATTGAAATCATCCCAGCCATCTTCTCTGACCACAATGCAGTAAGATTAGACCTCAATTACAGGAAAAAAACTATTAAAAATTCCAACATATGGAGGCTAAACAACACGCTTCTGAATAACCAACAAATCACAGAAGAAATCAAAAAAGAAATCAAAATATGCATAGAAATGAATGAAAATGAAAACACAACAACCCAAAACCTATGGGACACTGTAAAAGCAATGCTAAGGGGAAGGTTCATAGCAATACAGGCGTACCTCAAGAAACAAGAAAAAAATCAAATAAATAAACTAACTCTACACCTAAAGCAACTAGAGAAGGAAGAAATGAAGAACCCCAGGGTTAGTAGAAGGAAAGAAATCTTAAAAATTAGGGCAGAAATAAATGCAAAAGAAACAAAAGAGACCATAGCAAAAATCAACAAAACTAAAAGCTGGTTTTTCGAGAAGATAAACAAAATTGACAAGCCATTAGCCAGACTCATCAAGAAACAAAGGGAGAAGAATCAGATCAACAAAATTAGAAATGAAAATGGAGAGATCACAACAGACTACACAGAAATACAAAGGATCATAAAGGACTACTACCAACAGCTATATGCCAATAAAATGGACAACTTGGAAGAAATGGACAAATTCTTAGAAAAGTATAACTTTCCAAAATTGAACCAGGAAGAAATAGAAGATCTTAACAAACCCATCACAAGCACGGAAATCGAAACTGTAATCAGAAATCTTCCAGCAAACAAAAGCCCAGGACCAGACAGCTTCACAGCGGAATTCTACCAAAAATTTAGAGAAGAGCTAACACCTATCCTACTCAAACTCTTCCAGAGAATTGCAGAAGATGGTAAACTTCCAAACTCATTCTATGAGGCCACCATCACCCTAATTCCAAAACCAGACAAAGATGTCACAAAAAAAGAAAACTACAGGCCAATATCACTGATGAACATAGATGCAAAAATCCTTAATAAAATTCTAGCAAACAGAATCCAACATCATATTAAAAAGATCATACATCATGACCAAGTGGGATTTATCCCAGGAATGCAAGGTTTCTTTAACATCCACAAATCAATCAATGTAATTCACCACATTAACAAATTGAAAGGTAAGAACAATATGATTATCTCAATAGATGCAGAAAAAGCCTTTGACAAAATTCAACATCCATTTATGATAAAAACTCTCCAGAAAGCAGGAATAGAAGGAACATACCTCAACATAATAAAAGCTATATATGACAAACCCACAGCAAACATTATCCTCAATGGTGAAAAACTGAAAGCATTTCCCCTAAAGTCAGGAACAAGGCAAGGATGCCCACTTTCACCACTACTATTCAACATAGTTTTGGAAGTTTTGGCCACAGCAATCAGAGCGGAAAAAGAAATAAAAGGAATACAGATAGGAAAAGAAGAAGTAAAACTCTCACTGTTTGCAGATGACATGATCCTCTACATAGAAAACCCTAAAGATTCTACCAGAAAACTACTAGAGCTAATCAATGAATATAGTAATGTTGCAGGATACAAAATTAACACACAGAAATCCCTTGCATTCCTATACACCAATAATGAGAAAACAGAAAGAGAAATTAAGGAAACAATACCATTCACCACTGCAACAAAAAGAATAAAATACTTAGGAATATTTCTACCTAAAGAAACAAAAGACTTATATATATAAAAACTATAAAACACTGATTAAAGAAATCAAAGAGGACACAAACAGATGGAGAAATATACCGTGTTCATGGATTGGAAGAATTAATATAGTGAAAATGAGTATACTACCCAAAGCAATCTATAGATTCAATGCAATCCCTATCAAGCTACCAGTGATATTTTTCACAGAACTAGAACAAATCATTTCACAATTTGTATGGAAGTATAAGAAACCTCGAATAGCCAAAGCAATCTTGAGAAAGAAGAATGGAACTGGAGGAATCAACCTGCCTGACTTCAAGCTCTACTACAAAGCCACAGTCATCAAGACAGTGTGGTACTGTCACAAGGATAGAAATATAGATCAATGGAACAAAATAGAAAGCCCAGAGATAAACCCACGCACCTATGGGCACCTTATCTTCGACAAAGGAGGCAAGAGTATACAATGGAGAAAAGACAATCTCTTTAACAAGTGGTGCTGGGAAAACTGGTCAACCACTTGTAAAAGAATGAAACTAGAACACTTCCTAACACCATACACAAAAATAAACTCAAAATGGATTAAAGATCTAAACGTAAGACCAGAAACTATAAAACTCCTAGAGGAAAACATAGGCAAAACACTCTCCGACATAAATCACAGCAGGATCCTCCATGACCCACCCCCCAGAATATTGGAAATAAAAGCAAAAATAAACAAATGGGACCTAATTAAAATTAAAAGCTTTTGCACAACAAAGGAAACTAGGAGTAAGGTGAAAAGACAGCCTTCAGAATGGGAGAAAATAATAGCAAACAAAGCAACAGACAAACAATTAATCTCAAAAATATACAAGCAACTCCTGCAGCTGAATTCCAGAAAAATAAACGACCCAATCAAAAAATGGGCCAAAGAACTAAACAGACATTTCTCCAAAGAAGACATACAGATGGCTAACAAACACATGAAAAGATGCTCAACATCACTCATTATTAGAGAAATGCAAATCAAAACCACAATGAGGTACCATTACACACCAGTCAGAATGGCCGCTATCCAAAAGTCTACAAGCAATAAATGCTGGAGAGGGTGTGGAGAAAAGGGAACCCTCTTACACTGTTGGTGGGAATGCAAACTAGTACAGCCACTATGGAGAAGAGTGTGGAGATTCCTTAAAAAACTGGGAATAGAACTGCCATATGACCCAGCAATCCCACTGCTGGGCATACACACCGAGGAAACCAGAATTGAAAGAGATGCGTGTACCCCAATGTTCATCGCAGCACTGTTTACAATAGCCAGGACATGGAAGCAACCTAGATGTCCATCGGCAGATGAATGGATAAGGAAGCTGTGGTACATATACACAATGGAATATTACTCAGCCATTAAAAAAAACACATTTGAATCGGTTCTATTGAGATGGATGAAACTGGAGCCCATTATACAGAGTGAAGTGAGCCAGAAAGAAAAGCACCAATACAGTATACTAATGCATGTATATGGAATTTGAAAGATGGTAATGGTAACCCTATATGTGAGACAGAATAAGAGACACAGATGCATAGAACAGTCCTGTGGACTCTGAGGGAGAAGGTGAGGGTGGGACGTTCTGGGACAATAACATTGAAACATGTATATTGTCATATATGAAGTGGAACACCATTCCATGTTTTATGCATGGGACGGATGCTCAGGGATGGAGCGTTGGGATGACACAGAGGGATGGCAAGGGGAGGGAGGTGGGAGGAGGGTTCGGGAGGGGGAGCACATGTGAACCCATGGCTGATTCATGTCAATGTATGGCAAAAACTACTACAATATTGTAAAGTAATTAGCCCCCAACTAAAAAAAAAAAAAAAAAGACACAGAGCAACACTATCACCACAAAGATGCCCCCTGTAGTCCTCCTACAGCCAGTCCCCCTTGCCTCCTGCATCTCCTTCTTTGGTGTATCTTTAACTCTGTGCAGTCACCAGTCTATTCTCTATTTCTGTAGTTTTGCCATTTCAAGAATGTTATATGAATGTAGTAATACAATGTGCAACATTTTGGAATTGGATTTTTTCCACTTAGCATAATTCCTTGGAGATTCATCCAAGCTGTTGTGTGTACCAATTTCATTCCTTTTTACTGCAAAGTATTCCATGAATGTACCACAGTGTCTTTAGCCATTTACCTGGTAAAGAATATTTTGGTGGTTTACAGTTTGGGGCTGCTGCTGGAAAACCTGCTTTGAGAGATGGTGTACAGCTTTTTGTTTGAACATGTTTCCGTTTCTCTGTGATAAACGCCTAGGATTGAAACTCAGGTTGTACGGTTATTGCATTTTTATTGCCCAACCTTTTTGGCACCAGGGACCAGTTTCCTAGAAGACAATTTTTCCCCAGACTGAGTGAAGGGGATGGTTCAAGCAGTAATGCCAGCGATGTGGAGGGGCAGATGAAGCTGTGTGGCCTGGTTCCTAACAGGCCTCAGACCACTGTGCTTCCATGGCCCATGGTGGGTTGGGAACCCTTGATTTAAGGAACAGCCAAACTTTTCTAAAGTGGTTACACCATTTTGCCTTCCCACTAGCAGTGTATGAATGATCAAGTTTAATGCCATCACTGCTTTTTAGATTTGCTGATAGTTGTATGGTGATAACTCATTTCGCTTTTAATTTACATTTCCCTAATGGTTAGTGGTGTTGAGCCTCTTTTCACAGGGTTATTTACTATCTCTATATCCGCTTCAGTTGGAGAAGGGAAAGGCAACCCACTCCAGTATTCTGGCCTGGAGAATTAAGAGTCGGACACGACTGAGCGACTTTAAATCTAAATGTAAATGTATCCTCTTCAGTAAAATGCCCCTTCATGCCCTTCCCTTCAAATCTAATTGGATTGTTGTTCTTTTATTATTTGCTTTTGAATTTTGAGAGATCTTTATGTATTTTAGATACTAGTCCTTTGTTGGAAAAATCGTTTGCAAAAATTTTCTCACTGTCTGAAAATTATCTTTTCATTCTCTAACAGAATATTTGCAAAGCAAATTTTAAAATTTTGATGAAACAATTTTTTTCTTTTATTGGTCATACTATTGGTGGCAAGCCTAAGAATTCTTTGCTTAGTCTTGGACCCCCCAAAATTTTTCTGATGTTTTCTTTTCTGAAAGTTTCATAGTTTTCATTTTGCATTTAAGGTCATGATCCTTTTAAGCTAATTTTTTAATAAGATGTGAGATTTAAATTGAGGTTCATTAAAAAAACCAGCCTTCCTCCAATGAACTACTTTTGTAATTTTGTAAAAAATTAGTTGGGCATATTTGTGTGAATCTGTTTCTGTACTCTCTATTCTATTCCATTGATTTATGTGTCTGTCACTCTGTAAATATCACAGCTCTGTCTTGAAATCAAGTAGGCTGATTCCTTCTGTTATATTCTTTTACAGAACAATTTTAGCTATTTTAGTTCATCTGCATTTCCAAATAAATTTTAGAATAATTTTATCTATATCTATAAAAAATCTTACTGGGATTTTGATAAGAATTGCATTAAACCTGCATATAAATTTGGGAGAATTGACCTCTTAATTATGTTGAACTTTCCAATCCATGAACACACTTTGTCTCCATATATTTAGATCTTTGATTTCTTTCAACATTGTTTTGTTGTTTTCAGCATAGAAGCATAGAAGTTCTGTAGATGTTTTGGTAGATTTACACTTAAGTATTTTCTTTTTTTTTTTTTGAGTAATTGTAAGTGGCATTGTATTTTGAGCTTTTATGCGCACCTATTCATTGATATATAGAGATACAATTACATTATTATATACAATTGTGTATATAGAAAACAAATGAGTACATTTTTTGTATGTTTGTCTTGTATCTTGCAACTTTGCTGAACTCACTCATTTGCTCTAGGAGTTGGGTTGTTTTTGTTTGTTTACTTAAAGATTCCATGGGATTTACTACACAGTCAACCATGTCATTTGCAAATAGGGACAGTTTTATATCTTCCTTTCTGATCTGTATGCATTTTAATTCCTTTCTGTGCTATTCATTTGGTTAGAACTTCCAAAACTATATTGAGTAAGAGTAGTGAGAACAGACATCACTTACCTTGTTCTTAATCTTGGTGGAAAAAGCATTCAGTCTTTCACCATTAGGTGTAATATTAGCTGTAGGCTTTTGCTAGATACGGAGAAGGAAATGGCAACCCACTCCAGTGTTCTTGCCTGGAGAATCCCAGGGACGGGGGAGTCTGGTGGGCTGCCGTCTATGGGGTGGCACAGAGTCGGACACGACTGAAGTGACTTAGCAGCTTTGCTAGATACTTTTCAACAAGTTGAGAAAGTTGCCCTCTACTCTTATTTTCTTCTGAGAGTTTTATCATGAACACATGATGAATTTTGTTAAAAAATTTTTGCATCAACTGATAAGACCATGTGGTTTTTCTTCTTTAGCTATTAATATGGTAGATCACAATGATTGATTTTCAAGATTGAACAGCCTTGCATTCTTTGAATAAACTTCCTCTGGGAGGGTGAGGAAGACCATTGGGAATGCTTTGTTGAATTTTAAGCCTCTTGAGAACAAACGGTGAGGCGTTCACCAGGCAATTAGGGAGGGAAAGAACTTCCAAGGTGAGGTATTACAGTTACAAAGACACTGAGGCAGGAAACTGGCTTCTTTGAAAAAATGCAAATATTTCAGAATGTCTGGAGTGTTAAGACCCAGAGGGAAAATGGCAGGAATGAGACTAAGATGCAAGCAAGGTGCAGTTCCAAGGCTTTGAAGGCTGTGCTCTGGAGAGAGGCCTTTCACTGAAGGTGATGGAAACCACTATAAGGCTGGACACAGAGAACGATCCTGTAGTTTGCCTTTTGGAAACCCCATGAAAAGGGAACTGGAGGACTGAGCCTGGAGAAGGTGAATCAACAGGAAAAATCCAGGAAAGGAAGGATGGAGTCTTGCATCACCACTAACACTGAGCGTACCATCTTCCGTCTTCGAATGCTTCTCCTCAAAGCCCCTAACTCTCCTTAGCCACTTGCCCAAGGTCATCTCAGACTCCTCTTTCTTTCCTCTTCTACAGTTGATCAGTTGACAGAGCCTCTGTGTCCTCATCTCTTCTGTCCCTTTCCTCCACTCACCGCCTCCAATTCAGTGAACCTGTAATATTCCCGTACTGCTCACTGGCCTCCTATGTCTGCATTTCCTCCATCTCCAATTCATTCTCCTGAAGTAGGAAATGACAACCCACTCCAGTGTTCTTGTCTGGAAAATTCTATGGACAGGGGAGCCTGGTGGGCGACAGTCCATGGGGCTGCAAAGAGTCGGACATGACTGAGCACGCACACACAATTCATCCTCTGTCCTTGGCCCTGCTTTCATCTTTAAAATTCTCTAGTCAGATCACTTCCATTTCTCTATAAAAACTCCAGAAAGGAGTCGCTTGGTTTGGATCAAATGGAACAGACTCCTGGCTGCCTGGGGGCATGGACTGGGGTCTTAGGGGAACTGCTTTGGAAGGTATTCAAGAGCAATCTCACGTGAATTGTCAGGGGACCTCCAGTGCCAAGGGCAGCCCTCTACAGGACAGAGCACTGATGCCTGAAAAGATACCCTCTCTTTAGCATGCCTGACCTCCACCAAACTGCTCATATTTTTCTTGTGGCCTTCTCTCTCAAGCAAGCTAGTTCATGACAGGCACACAGAGACACTCAATATGTACGTGGTGAACTGAGCTGAATTGAACATAGTTCAGCCAGCTTATTGCTTTATTATTATTTGCAATCTAACCTGTGTTTCTGGGACATTTTTCCTCCCTGTTCTTACTTACCTCAATGTTAGAAAATCTCTCCTTTCTCTGTGCTTTCCTGTGCTTGGAGGCAGGACCCCTAGGGTCCTACCTACCCAAGACCGCTAGCTGCTGTGTCTGTGCACCAGGGTCATCCTGCCAGGCTCTCAGGCACATTTTGGTGTAAATTGTGACAGTCTTTGGGGGCAGGGATTGAGCTGTCTTTGTGATGAGGGTGGGGCATGACACTCACCCTGCTAGTCCAAGGACAGCGAGTATTTATTTAGTAAATGAGTGCTAATATTTGGTTACATGCAAAGCCCCCAGGGAGTCATTCCAAGAACACAAACGGACATCCCAGACTTCAAGTTCCCTGATTTAGTCTATCACCATCCCCAGCCCTCACCACACATGTGAATGCCCGAGCTGGAATTACTGACCTTCCTTCATTATCTTCGTTTCTGATCTGCTCCCTAAGTCCTCTCTGAGCCTCTTTTATGGCCCTATGTTGCCCAGGCATCCACTCTTGGCATTGTTGCTGCCTGACGCCTCCCTCTTCCTGTCCCAGGTCCTTTGTTCAAACTTGTTGTATCTCCACTTATAATAGCTATTAAAGAATTCCTCCCCAGTCCCAACCCTCTCTGCCCTTGAGCACTATGCACTCACCTCTTGACCATGATGACCTTCTGGTCTTGGATCATCCTATCTTCTGTGTCAGGAACAATGGTGGCGGTGTCAATAGTGAGAAGAGTGGCCTCAGGGTGGTCCAACTGGTTGCAAGGATGTGCTGGAGGCTTGACTGTAGGACAGGAGGCCCTCAGAATGGAGAATTCTAAGAATTATCTTTGGGAAGGAATACAAAGACACAATGGCAGGTCACAGATTTAACTTTTCATGACATCCTATAAAAATCAAGTCTCTGTTAATATCACATCCAGTCTTGTAAGACTGGTGGTGGTAAAAGGAGCTTTATGTGGATAAGGTGGCTGGATCTCATGGCCACAACTCCCAGGGAACAACTGCCTTTTTAATTTACTGCCCAAGCCCTGCCCATAGTGTGACTCTCTGTATTCAGTCCATCCAGTGAGATCATATTGGAAAACAGACACCCCTTTACCAGGGCACTTAGACTTCAGAGGACCCGGGCTCCCTGGCTGTGTGATCCCGTAGCATCAGCAATTCCCATCCTCAAGTGTTGTAAATGACTACTTGGAGCATTAATAAGCATGAATGGCTGTCACTAGTCTGCTTCCCTGGTCTGTCTGTATGTCAGTCATTCCCATAACCTACATCATAGCTCAGTGACTGCCACATACTGATGCTTAACAGATATCTGTTAAATGAATGAAAGAATGGGTAGATGAGTGACTAAATGAATGAATGAGTGAATGAATTTTGCTTACGGTTCAAGGATAGCAAAAGAGAAAAAAGACCCAGAAAGCTAGTTACAACTGAGGAATTGGGCTTACACAGTGTAACTTACCCATCTCCAGCTTGTGTTCCTCTCCAGGGTCTCCCTGCCTAGCTTCTGGCATCTCTCCACACCTCTCCCTTCCCATCTAGTGCTCTCCAGCCCAGCTAGACCTCAAGACAGATGTACGGGGCAAGGGAAACAGGAACTCCCTCCATGGTGGATGAGTTGAGTCTGAATCCACCCTCTTATATTCCAGATTCCTGTATGAAGGCCTACATCTTCTCGGGATGACATGTCTACTCCTTTAGGGGGTGTGTACTTCCTCTAGGTCAGAAGGGTAAAGAGCTTTCACCTCCCTTGGCAATGTTCATCTGTTTCTCCTAAAGTACTCTATTGAGAATTAGCAAGAAAGCATAGGTTAATGGATCATTAACAGTGTCTGCCATGAGTGTGGCCAGGAGGAGAGAGAGTTTCTATGGTGCATATTAGGGATTCCCTGGTGGCTCAGACAGTAAAGTGTCGGCCTGCAATGCGGGAGACCCAGGTCCGATCCCTGGGTCAGGAAGATCCCCTGGAGAAGGAAATAGCAACCCACTCCAGTATTCTGGCTTAAAGAATTCCATGGAATGTATAGTCCATGGGGTCGCAAAGAGTCGGACACGACTGAGCGACTGTCACTTTCATTCTCTTTGGCAAGCATCACCCCTGAGCTCTGTCAATGGTGATGGCTAAACCAAGGACAGGGTACCCATCGTGGCTCTTGTCCTCCTTGGGTCTGAACCACATCTTCCGATGGGCCCCAAACGGATTCCCCAGTACTCTCGAGACTGAAGCTCTTGTTGGGAAACCAAGAAGCAAGGGCGATTGCTGGGTTCCTTGTTTTGTAAGAAATATCTTCAGAGCATGCACCCACTAGGCCTTGAGTGATGGCAGCCGGGGAAGGGCCTGAGTGGGTTTAGGTGGGTTCTTGGATTGAAGCAACACAGACTTGTTGAGCAGAGGAGGCGGAGGACAGTCTTTGTCTCACAAGCCCCTGGCAGTGAGCTACGGAGCCAGAGCAAAAACAACAAAATGCCATGAAGAGCAGAAACCAAAGGCGGGGAGACAGACAGCTGTGCAGATGAGGGGAAGGAGCTGGCAGGATAAGATGTGAGAGATGGTGGAGACTGAGCGTACGTGTCCGGTGAAGTTGAACATTTTCTTTGCAGGTTCAAATTACCCTGTGAATTTTTTCTAGTACTTTCTCATATCTCTGGGACCCAATATGTGCATGGGGCATGTCTAAAATGGATGTATTTAAAGCGAGTTTTGAAAATGCAGGTAGAGATAAGCTTCTAACTTTTAAACAGGGGAAGGGAAGGTTTTTTCCCCTGACTCAGTAATGTGACAAACCAAGCATCAACACGTCTCTTCACTCAGAATGTCTCAGCTTACCTTCCTACATTGTCTCCAGCTGTTTCTCACACTTAGGACTTATTTTTTTTTATTTCATTTTTATTTTATTTTAGAGTGTCTTGGTGGAAACTTTCCTATTTCTTCCCTTGCGGCTCCCTTGGTGGCTCAGATAGTAAAGAATCCTCCTGCAATGCAGGAGGCTGGGTTCGATCCCTGGGTCAGGAAGATCCCCTAGAGAAGGGAATGACAACCCACTCCAGGATTCTTGCCTGGAGAATTCCATGGACAGAGGAGCCTGACGGGCTGCAGTCCATGGGGTCGCAAAGAGTCAGAGACAACTGAGAGATTAACACACACGGAATATAGCTGATTTACAATGTTGTGCTGGTTTCAGGTGTACAGCAAAGTTTATACATACACAAATATCCATTTTTTTCAGATTCTTTTCCATAAAGGTTATTGCAGAATACTGAGGAGAGTTCCCTGTGCTGTATATTAAGTCCTTGTTGCTTAGGAGTGTTTAATCTTGCCCTTTCTTGGTGGGCAACATATCTGACTTGATCGTAAAGGACAGCATCCTATATAATGGGTAAAGACTGAATATCTACAAGTGTTTATTTTCCTATTGTTTAAAAAATCATTTTGCTAAGAAGTTTAAGAGACACAAAACTCTGTGGATGATTTAAGAAGTGCACTAACAATGAATGGAAAAGAGAAAGCTCGTTCTGCCTCTTCAGTCATCCCACTAGCATCTGACACAGGAGATTGTTTTTTTCACTTTCACTATTGATCTTTCCATTAAATAATGGAATTTATTAATTAATAATTTAATAAACCTTGATAACAATAGCAGTATATAATACTTGTAGTGATTATATAATTTATTATCCAAACTGGGACTTTTGAGAGTGAAGGAGTGCTAATGATCTTTAATCCAGGATAAGGTGCTGGGAAAGATTGAGGGCAGGAGGAGAAGGGGACGACAGAGGATGAGATGGCTGGATGGCATCACTGACTCAACGGACATGAGTTTGGGTAAACTCCAGGAGTTGATGATGGACAGGGAGGCCTGGCGTGCTGCGGTTCATGGGGTCGCAAAGAGTTGGACACGACTGAGCGACTGAACTGAACTGAAGACGCTTAATCTTATATCCTGACATACGTTCATCCTAATAACAGAAATGGCACGGATTCTGGAGTTAGACCAAGATTTCAGTTCCAGTTCCCCACATACCTGCCTGCTATGTCAGTGCAGACATGCTTTTCACCTCCAAAGCCCTTCTTTGTTCATTTGATATTAATACCTACCTTGCAAGAGTGTTCCAAGGGTTAAGTGAGATAGTATATGTGAAATCAGCTAGCCTGGCACAGGGCTGGCATCCCAAATACAGACATATTCTTTGCTTCCTCACAGTATTCCAGGGTTAGCGAGTTTGTCCCTTCCCTCATTTAGTCATGCACTCCTAAGTGAACTGGGCAAGCGTGTTCTTTTTGTTTTTGGCCATACCGCACAGCACCTGGAAGGTGGGGTCTTAGTTCCCTGACCAGGAATTGAACCTGTACCCCCTGCATTGGAAGCGTGGCATCTTAACCATTGGACCTCCAGGGAGATCCCAGACAAGCGTGTATTGAACAAAAGCAACACATCTCTACAGGGGACGTTATGGAAATTTGTGGAGGTGTATTTGGTTGTCACTATGACTTTGGGGGCCACTGTTGGCATTGAGCAGGAGGTGTCAAAGACACTAGACATCCTGAGATATGCAGAAGAATCCTGGGCAACAAAGGCTCATCCATCAAACTCTCTGGACCTCTTAGTGTCCCAGGGGACATTCATTTCGGTAAAAAAAAACTTTCTTCGTATATCTGAGCTTAGAGACCAATTTTATTTTACACATAAACACACAGTATTTGTTGCAGAGTTTCAATATGCATTAGATTTTCCAGGAACGTATCAGCAATGTAAATTAAGGGAAGGCTACCCTTCGTTCAGAATCTTACCAAGAGTTGCTCACCATTTCAGGAACTCCTGTTACTAGTAGCAATACCTCTGTTGGACTGCAATGGTAAAATGGAGAAAGATGTGTCAGTCACTAATACAACACAACTGTCTTCAGCTGCAAGGGATTCCCCATAGAGGAATAAGCGTCTGATCTCATGTCTGCTAGCATGGCCAAGCTTAAGGATTTACATAATGAAAATCACATTTTTACTTATAAATTATTTTTCTTTTTCACTTTTTTCATATTTCTTTTATTTCTTTTTAATAACAGGATATTGTATTCACCAGGGTTTCCATGGTAGCTCAGTGGTAACGAATCTGTCAGTAGTAAAAAAAAATCTGCCTGCAATGCAGGAGAGGTGGGTTCGAGCACTGGGTGGGGGAGATCCCCTGGAGGAGGGCATGTTGACCCACTCCAACATTCTTGCCTGGGAAATCCCATGGACAGAGGAGCCTAGCGGAGTATAGCCCACGGGGTCACAGAAGAGTCAGACATAGTGACTAAACAGCAACTATTGTATTCACAGCAGAAACTGATAGATGCCCACCAAAAGGCATATTCTCCCCTGTCTCCTGGGCCCCTGACTAGACTTGATTTCCCAGCCACCCTTGCAGTTAGTTGTGGTCATGTGACTGAATTCCAGCCAAAGGCATCTGAGAAATGATGCACAACACTTCCAGGCCTGGCCCATGAAAACCTCGTGCACTCACCCCCTCCATGTTTGCTTCTGCTCACCACCAACTGTTTACCTGCCCAGTCCTACGATAGGAGCTAGAAATAAACTTCTGTTGTATTTAAGCCATTAAATATCTGGTCTGTTTGTTTTAGCAGTTGGCGAATGTTAACTAAGGCAATGTAGTTTTCTTTTTTTTAACACTTATACATGGATTTCATTTTAAGATAGTAAAGAGGACATTATAAAATATTAGCTATAAAAGGGGCCTTAGGTTTAACAGAGTTGAGAGCCACTAGCCTAGATTGTGAAAAGTTTTTTAAGAACTATAAGATAAAGAACACATGGACTGAAATTCATCAAGTTCATCATAGAGTGTGTACGACTACAGACACACACGTGTGCAGAGATAATCATTAATTCGGGGCAGTGTGCAATAAGAACAACTGAAATGTACAGATTGGTAACCTCCAACTTTTTTCATTTTGCAGCTTCATTAGCTAAAAACTTTGTGAGCAAGCACACTCTCTATATATGTACATTTTTCATAGAATTCAAGACACTATCAACTGTATATCACATTTTATGTCCCATGAAGAGAGAAAAATATTTTTGCAAATTAAATTGGGACATAAAGCTTTCTTTAGGCATCAGTTGTAAAATACATCCCAATATGAGGATGTTAAAATGTGAACCAATGAGGATCTTAGAATTGCTGAAAATTGGTTATATACTTCTAAATGAATATATTCAATTCATTTAAAAATATTCACAAAAATTGATATTTAAAAGGCTAAAATTTATAAGCAAAATTTTCATTACTTTCTTGTTGTACCCCAAAGGATTGCCATAGGCACCCCACTTTGAAAATCACAGACATAGGTCCCCTGTGGGTTCAGAAGAGAGAGGGCTCCTGTTGGCCATGCCTGTGAGGCTCTGGAAAAGTGGAACAGAGTGTAATTGGAAGATGCTCCCAAGCACAGAACATACAGAGATGCTTGGGGGACCAAGATGGGACCTCAGGTCCGGAAGTGACTGAGATTCTGAGCTTCCGTGTTAGGGATAATGACAGAAGTATAGTAGCCCAGAGAGTGATCCTAGTCTTGGAGAAATGACAAGTAACTCAAGGTGAAAAGAGTCTGTCCAAGGAGAGCTCACCTTGAACAGAGTGAGCAAATGATAGCTGGGCTCTGGATTTCATTACAGCGTGGGAGAAGAATTCCAGTAGGTGCCTTGTACGTTGGATCTGGTAAGCCAGGTCTGGATTTCCTGCGTCAAAATCTCCTCACTACTGACTGTCACAGTGCCTGAAATTTCTCCTTTGAAAATTAATCTTTGTCAGGTAAAGGACTGGAGTCCCCAGTTAAAATACAATTCCCTTAACAGAAGTACTTTATTTCTTGTGAGTTAATATTTCAAAGGGAACGGGTTGCTGAGAGGAAGACAGTTTAGAAATACAGTGGGAAAGCTGGAGGTTGAGAGAGAGTAGTGACCCAAAAAGGAGAGAATGTTGTACTAATTGGAGAGATTGGAGGCTATGGGACCTACTGAAGGAAACTTCATGTTACAATCTACACATGGAGTCTTGGATTCCGCACTGAATTTTATATGTATATATTTATAAATTACAAAACACATAATTAACATAAACAGATATATATATTAATCACCTTATGAGAAAATGCACATACGTATATACTGCAGTCATAATATAATCATGGGTAATGTATGTCTTTATGAGTATTTTTATAATATACATATTTCTGAATTTTTTTTCTTCTGTGAAAACACACATACATATATTTGACACATAATATAACTATTACATATAATTATATTCAATTGAAATAATAAAAAGAATAGCATCATTATTATATTAGAGTTACATATATGATTATGTGTCATGTGCATATGTTTTCTTACAAGGTGGTTTCTAGTAAGAGAAAAATGATAAGAAAACTCAGAAATAACCATTTTTAACATTTTCTCAGCTAAAAGCAAAAGATGAAATCATAAGCGAAAAGGCCCATTAGGTTTGAATAGATAATTTCAAAATTCTGTAACAAAGGGAAAGTACCACCAAAACCAAACAGAAGAATACATTTCCAGTAAATACAACAAAGCGTTACTCTCTTTGCTGTATAAAGGGCTCAAGCAATTCAATGAGGAAAATGCAAAAAGCCCTAAACACAAGCAAGGATGCATACAGACAGTTTGAAAAAGAAGAACTCTTATTAATAAGTCAGTGGACACAAGGTCCATGAGGAAGAGACTGTGTCTATGTGCTCACCATCAGAGCCCCAGAGCCTGGCCAGTGCTGTGCCACCAGTTAAGTAAATATTTGTGGAATGATTGATTTAATGAATGAACTCATTAATATAAGAAAAAGTCAATCTTGAGCTAATCAAAGGCATCAAAATTAAATTTTTTTGTCCATCACTAGAGCAAATATTTTTTAAATGGAGGAATATTCAAAGAATATCTAAAGGAATATCCAAAGTAATTAATATCTGTTGGATCATTGAAAAAGCAAGAGAGTTCCAGAAAAAATCGATTTCTGCTTTATTGACTATCCCAAAGCCTTTGATTGTGTGGACCACAACAAACTGTGGAAAATTTTTTAAGAGATGGGAATACCAGACCACCTGACCTGCCTCTTGAGAAATCTGTATGCAGGTCAGGAAGCAACAGTTAGAACTGGACATGGAACAACAGACTGGTTCCAGAGGAACCATAGGAAAAGGAGTACATCAAGGCTGTATATTGTCACCCTGCTTATTTAACTTATATGCAGAGTACATCATGAGAAACGCTGGGCTGGAGGAAGCACAAGCTTGGAATCAAGATTGCCAGGAGAAACATCAGTAATCTCAGATATGCAGATGACACCACCCTTATGGTAGAAAGCAAAGAAGAACTAAAGAGCCTCTTGATGAAAGTGAAAGAGGAGAGTGAAAAAGTTGACTTAAAACTCAACATTCAGAAAACAAAGATCATGGCATCTGGTTTCATCACTTCATGGCACATAGATGGGGAAACAGTGGAAACAGTGACAGACTTTATTTTGGGGGGCTCCAAAATCACTGCATATGGTGACTACAGTCATGAAATTAAAAGACTCTTGCTCCTTGGAAGAAAAGTTGTGACCAACCTAGACAGCATATTAAAAAGCATGTTACTTTGCCAATAAAGATCCGTCTAGTCAAAGCTATGGTTTTTCCAGTAGTCATGTATGGATGTAGGAGTTGGACTATAAAGAAAGCTGAGGGCCGAAGAATTGATGCTTTTGAACTGTGGTGTTGAAGAAGACTCTTGAGAGTCCCTTGGACTACAAGGAGAGCCAACCAGTCCATCCTAAAGGAGATCAGTCCTGGGTGTTCATTGGAAGGACTGATGCTGAAGCTGAAACTCCAATACTTTGGCCTCCTGCTGCAAAGAACTGACTCATTTGAAAAGACCCTGATGCTGGGAAAGACTGAAGGCAGGAGGAGAAGGGAACGACAGAGGATGAGATGGTTGGATGGCATCACAGACTCGATGGACATGAGTTTGAGTAAACTCTGGGAGTTGTTGATGGACAGGGAGGCCTGGCGTGCTGCAGTCCATGGGGTCACAAAGAGTCAGACACGACTGAGCGACTGAACTGAACTGAACTGAAAGTAATTAAATCTAATGAAAAGGACTTTCTCACGGGAATCAATGGTATGACTCCAAAGGAAAGCAGTTTGTCAATAATATTAACCTTGATGTGTCAGAAGTTTTCACTGCTCACCTCCTTTTTTTAAATTTTTTCTTTTATTTAGGTTGCATGAGGTCTTCATTGCTGTGCACAGGCTTTCTCTAATTGAGGCAAGTGGGGGCTATGCTGTACTGCAGTGCGTGGGCTTCTCATTGCGTGGCATCTCTTGTTATAGAACACAGGCTCTAGGCATATGGGTGTCAGTAGTTGCAGCATGTAGCCAGCAGTGGTGGCTCTTGGGCTCAAATGTGTGGCGCATGAGCTTAGCTGCTTTGCAGCATATAGAATCTTCCCAGACCAGGGATCCAACTCCAGTGCCCTGCCATCGCAGATTCTTCACCATTGAGCCATCAGGGAAGTCTTCACCTACTTCTTGTGCGTGGGAAGAACACACCTCCTCACCCTGCTTCCCTTCCTTGGAGTCAGAACTTGCTGTGTACCTAGTTCTGCCCACTGGGTTATGGGCAGAGGTGATGATGTGTGTCACTTCTGGACAGAAGCATTTAGGAACATGCCTCTGAAGATGTGATCACGGAAGAGGCCCCTGCTGAGAAGGTGGAGCCTAAAGATTGAAGAGCCTGGAGTGCAGAAGGAAGACGGCAGCTTCAGAGAGTAACCTGAACCGAAAGATGATGTCGTGAGACTAGGAACTAAATTCTTAATCACATTTTGTTAGGTCATCGAGATATGAGGGCTGCTTTTCCTGTGGCACACCTAGCTTATTTGATTAATATATTTATTTCATTCTGTTCATGTGAATATCTATTGAGCTAAGCACCTACTATAAGATGGACCCAGAAATTCCATTTATGAGGAAAGAGAAAATCATCCTAAATAAGGAAAAAGATATTTATATATGAAGATGCTCATTGTAAGGTTATTTTAAAACCAACATTCCCATAACAGAACAGTAACTCTCCAAAGAAAAACATATCACGTGCCTTAGTAGATATTTATAAAGAAGAAGTAATAACATGGGAAAATATTTGTGACTGTCATTCTCTTACATTTCCTATGCATATTGAAAAACCATATTGAAAGAAAAAACACGAAAAATGTTGAAGTGTGGTTTTGTTGAGTAGTGAAAATTAAGATAATTTTTCCTCTTTATTTCTTTCTACCATTTAAAATTTTCTAAGTATTTAAAAATAAAATGGTATTAATTTTCATAATGAAAAGCAATCACCCTCTCCTCATGTTTAAATTTATAACAAATAGGTATTTTTGTTATATCTTATTGGTAAGATTTTTTTTAAAAAAACTTTGGAAACAAACCTTTCCCAAGTTACTCTAAAATCCAAACGATGGGTGATCTTTATATTTTTTGCTACTTTTTTTGTAGAAATTCAGATATTGCAAATTTTAAGGAAAATTTTTCTAACTATTCATCTTTTTTAAAGAGATTGCAAACTGCTTATTGATGTTTTTAATATAGAATCTGATCTTTAGCAAGACCCTCCTCCTCTCTGGAGCCCATTGTCTTTGTCTGAACAACAGAAGGCTGGGTCTCCTAGATTCCTGCCAACTCTAGCAGCCTAAGATTCTATATTCAAGTGAAATAAGAAGTTAATAATTTCATATGGCAGAGGTATCATTCAAGCAGGTTTTGGAAAACATTTGTCTCATCAGTTTAGTGAATGGGTATCTATGGAAACAACTTACATTTGCATTCAAGGGAGATAATCATTTATGAATTTATCTCCATATTATCTTCCCAAAGATAAGCTGTACTGGGGCTAAGCTTCTAATAGTATGTACTAGTAGATAGGATTTTACACCTTTTTTGGTTGAATCAAGTAAAAATCAGGATGAGACACCATCAGAGTTTCAAAGACTGGAAGGTTTCACTTGAAAATAAGCCACAGGGATCCAGAGAGTCACAGCATTCAGTAGACACGATTTTTTAAAGCTTGAGAAAAACATTCTTGGAGGATGGCAGAACAAACCAAGTAAACATGGAAAGCAGAAGAGAGAAACTAGAAGCAACCAGTATCATTTTTCCTTCAACCTGAGTCATTTTTTAAAAAATTATTTATTCTTAATTGAAGGATAATTGCTTAATAGTACTGCATTGGTTAACTGGGTCATTTTTAACCAATGATTAGCTGCTTATCTCTGGGCCTGAGCTTCTTCTGCATGTAGAAAAGGAGAGACTTTAACCAGATGATGTCTAACATTTCTTGCAGCCCTAATATTAACAAAGTGACTGAGCTAGCATTTAGTATTTTTGCTATCATGCGATGTCTTTCAGCACCAGTTGAAGAACCCAAAACCCAGGTTATGTGCAAAGAGGTTTTCTATGCTTTGATATTGTCTAATAAGGAGCACTGGTATCTTCCAGTTCACAGTTCTTGACTCCTCTAGCTGTATTGTTCAGGACTCTGGCCACCAATGACAAAAGCTGAACATGATTTAGCTTAACTGGAAAGGGGGAGCCTTGGCTCACGTAAACGCATCACTGAGAGAACACGGGTCAGGTGAAAAAGGACAATGGGTTTGGGAACTCAAACTCTGTCAAGACTCTCCCAGCCCTTTGGGTGTCAAAGGCTGTGTGTGTCATGTCCCCTTTATTGTGAGGGACATGACTATGGGCAGCTCTGGGTCCTAAGCTTAGGACCAGAAGGAAAACTAGGTCTCCAAGTAAATCAGGTAGAGACACTGATCACACAGCTTGGGTTACTGCCCAACACCTGAGTCGATTATCATGCCCAGAGGTGGGAAGTATGATGATCTGGCTCAGCATTTGCCCAATCTTTGTTGTCAAGAAGATTTGAGTCTGTTATTAGGAGTTGAAGGAAAAGATGCTGAGCAGAAAAATCTAGCTGATGTACTTGCTTTCTGCTTCTTGTATGTCGCAAGTTATCACAAACATAATGGCTTAAAACAACCCCATCTGTGAGTTCACAGAGCTGTAAGTCAGAGATCTGTGCTCGGCATGACTGGATTCTCTACTCAGGACTTCACAAAACTAGAAGGTGTTCACAAGGTTTTGTTCTCCTTGGAAGCACAAGGTCATCTTCCAAAGTCATGTATTTTTAGCGGTATTCAGTTCCTTGTGGGTGTGGAACTGAGGTCCTTATTTCCTTGCTGGCTGCTCTCAGCTCCTAAAGGCTGTTCACCTCCCTTCCATATGGCCCCCTCCATCCTCAAAGCCAGCCAGAGTTGAATCTGTCTCACTCTCCCAGTCTTTTTCACCAGGAAGAGCCCAATCCTTAAGTGTTAATTTGATTAGTTCAGCCCTGGCCCCAGGATTATCTCCTTATTTTGAAGTCAGCTGATTTAACACCTTAATTATATCTGCAAAATCCCTTTGCTGGAATACCTAGCTTAGTGTTTGAGTAGGAGAAGGTAGATATTGGGTAAGAAGAGGGTGGGAATTGGGGACCATCTTAGAATTGTGCCAACTACCACTGCTATATGAGGTTAGGAATTTTAAATCAATCTTGAGCAGACCTATTCCAAAAGGCCAATCATTCCAAGACTTGAGTTTACTCAAGTAAGCAATTAGTCTGATAAATGAATTAGTTGCCCAAAAGTTAGGTAAACTCAAGCCTTGAACTCTTGGTAACTAATTCATTTATCAGGCTAGTTGCTTGACTTATATATAATGAAATGATTGAATATATGTTTTATTATTAATCTGATTCTCAATTTTAGGACAATGGAGTGTAAACTAAAAGCAGAGCTTGCTTAGTTAAAAGCACATTTTAAACACTTTCTGCATGCTCTTGCCCTGTGGTCTCCTAAAATCAATTCAGTTCCCCGGTTATACATCCTTATGGAGCCCTATTCTTTTCACTTGGATGCTCTTCATTGCTTATTCAACACCAGCCCTCTAGACTACTGATGATGCAGAATCTGTATTTCCTGTTTAATGCATAACATAGCATAGTGCCTGGCACACACAATAAATATTTCTAAAACAAAGAGGACAGGTGTCATGTCATACCTCAGTGTGGACTTCTGGGCTTAGGGCAGTGCCAGCACATGGTAGGTGTTCCATCAAAATGGAAGGAAGGAGGACTTCCCTGAGGGGCCAGTGGTTAAGAATCTGCAATGCGGGGGGATGCTGGTTCGATCCCTGGTAAGGGAACTAAGATCCCACATGCAGCAGAGCAATTAAGCCTGCGTGTCACAACTACTGAGCCCAAGCACCACAACTGATGAGTTTGGACTTGAACAACAAGAACCAACGAGAACTTTTGAATGGGGAGTGGTGTTAGCTGTGTACATGTGTGCGAAGTCACTTCAGTCGTGTCTGACTTATTGGTTAGCTGTGCATTCTCAAGCAAATATCTTGTCATTTGGAACCTCAGGTTTCTGGTAAGAGGAGTTAGGTTGCACAAGGACAAAGAGACATGCACATCCTCTGAACGCCATAATTCATTGCATAACTGTATGAAAGTCATGGCATTTCGCCTTCACCTTTTTGCACTCCTCACAAGGCAAGACAATCTGCTAGGAGACCACCTCTGTGAAGCTCATTAGACGTCTGTTTATTTAAGCTGGACTACCCTTGTGACTGAGTAGTTCTTTCTAACCCTGTGCAGTTGCTGCCTGGGCAGAGGAAGTATCCAAATGTGGAGGGGATTTGAAATCCTTTATTATGGGGAAAATCTCCCATCGTGACTTGCACCTTTACTTCTAGGCAGTAAGCGGAGATTCCTTTCTGACTAGTGAATATTCATTCCAAAAACTACTGAAGGAGATGAAAGCTCGAGTTTAAATTTGTCAAATATGTTTTAGCAGCAAAAAAAAAGAAAAAGACAATTGAAACACAGACACACACAGACACAGACGCACACACACACAGGTTTGCTGCTGTTGTTGCCATTCCATCCTGAGGATCACTTGGTTTAGCAAGCCGATAATGAACTAAACACTTTCTATAAAATGTCCAAACCGAGGAGCAAGCTATGTGATAAGGATCCCATATATGGGAGTGCGACTAAGCTCTGAGAGAAAATATGGTAGAGATGGCTGGCTACAAATCTGGGATAATTCCTTGAGAAGGAAAAAAAAGAAGGATAACAAAACCCGCGGTGCACAGGAAATGTCTGGCTCGCAGAGGGCGAGCACGTTTGTGTGGGAAAAACACACAGCTTGACCAGCGCCAGCTCCCAGCAGAAATGTTTTCAAAATACTATCTTCCCACCTGCACCCTTTCAGATGTCTAAGAGGTTCTTTGGGGACTTTTGAAAAAGACCTTGGCCCTTCAGGTTGGGACATTTTTGAACAGCCTTTCTCACAGGCTTAGCTCTGTGTTCCTTGCAAACTGCTAAATCCCTCAACCTCTAGATTTTGTTTTGAAGTCATAAATTTCTCTCCAGGCATCTTGGTTTTCAGAAACCAGCACAGCGTGTTTCATTTGTGAACAACTGGAAGAAAGCAATTTTACTGCCAACATTTTTTTTTAAAAGATTTTTTTTTAACTTTCATTGGCTTTTAATTTTACATAAAGGTATGCCCTGTCTGCCAGATGTTGGAAAGTGCAATGGAATTAATGTAGCTTAATCCTCAGAATCGCACTGGTTTGCTAGTCTAAAAATATCTCAACTGGCTAAAATGTTGGGCTGAATTTTCAAAATATAAATGAGAAGAGATGGATGTAATGCCCCTCACTTAGCTTCAAAAATTCAGCTGCACGAGTGCATTTAGGAAGTTATCTACCTGTAAGTCCACTCATCTTAGCCCCATTTCTCGTCAGACCAGACTATTGGAGGTGGGTTCGGCAGGGCTTGGGTTATAGCCCCAGCCCTGACCCTTGCATATGTGTACGTTTGGGGCAAGCCACTTCACTGAAACTCAGGGTTCTTACCTGAAAAATGAAAAAAATAAAAAATCTTTTCCCAGAGATGGGTAAACATGAAATGAGATAACAAATGTAAAGCATTGATCACTAAGTTCTCACCAAATAAATGCCTGTTGTTATTAGATTGTCAGTCTCACCCTGTAGCTCAAACAGTAAAGAATCTGCCTGTGATGGAGGAGACCAGCGTGCAATCTCTGGATTGGGAGGATCCTCTGGAGAAGGGAATGGCAATCCACTCCAGTATTCTTGCCTGGAGAATTCCATGGACAGAGAGGCCTGGCAGGCAACATTCTTGAGGTCGCAAAGAGTTGGACACGACTGATCAACTAACACATACACGCACAGTCTACATGGGAACCACTTTGGAGGACACCAATCAGGGGGCTCCACTCAGCTTTTGGTATTTCTGCTATAAGCCACATCTGTAAGGGTCAGTACATTGAAGATGTTACAGCTGAAGCAAGTTTCTTCAGAATAACTTAATACACACGATCTGCTACCCACTCCAGTATCCTGGCCTGGAGAATTCCATGGACTGTGAGAGCCCATGGGGTCACAAAGAGTTAGACATGACTGAGCGACTTTCATTTTCACAATCTGAAGAACATTATTTCTTCAATAAAGTTCATTACTATTTCAATAATTATTTCATTATTATTTCAATAATTGACTATTTTTTTTTCTTAGTGAAGCAAGTAAGGTATTTATTAGGAAGGAGAAAGAGTACAGTACATGTGGTTAGACACATGGATGGACTCAGAGTCATTGAGTGGAACCCTCATGGCAGTTTGAATCACTTACGTGGGGCCTTTTTTCTGGGCTTCCTTTGGTCAATCATTTTGATTTGCCTGGTTCTGTCCATGTTTGGTATATCTCAGGATCCTCCTATGTGCACACGCATCTCTCTTTTTTAACCTTAAGCTTGTTATTTTGTCTTGGGATATAGCTGATTAGCAATATTGTAGTAGTTTCAGCAAACAGTGAAGGGACTCAGCCATACGTATACAGGTATCCTTTCTGCCCCACACCCCTCTCCCATCCAGGCTGCCACATAACATGGAGCAGAGTTCCATGTGCTATATAATAGGTCTTTGTTGGTTATCCATTTTAAATATAGCAGTGTGTCCATGACCTTCCCAAAGTTAAGTCTGTGGTGTGCATACATCTCTTAGCCGAGATGGATCCAACCGCAAATATCTGTGGGTTGACTATACATGTTTCTACTGTTTCAGCCGACATCTCTGTATCAGTCTTTCCTGTAAGTCCCAGGTTGAATGTCAAGGTCACTGCCCTCTTCCCTCACCTCCTTGGTAGGCTGGTGGCTAGAAGCAGCTCATGACCCGGGTAGAGTTGCTGCCAATCCTCTTCATCCCTGCTTTCTTATTCCTGCTCACGTTAATGTGCTCATTTTCATCCCTTCCCTTTTATCCTGGGCTTGCTCACTCCCTCTCTCTCTCTCTCTGATACTTAGAGACATCAAGTTTTCAGACAAATGTTACTGCAACTGCTTTGCCTCTTTATAGTAACTGGTTGGGTTCAAATCCTCTGTTACTTAAATCTTTTGACTTCTCTGTGCCTCCATTTCCCTACCAGTAAAATGACTTGGAGCATGAAAAGACCTGCTTCTGACAGTGTTAGGGAGATCCACCTGTGCTATGTTAGAGGGCCACGAGCCCCAATGAAAAGAGTGAGAGCTTTAGACCTGGAGGCGCCTGCCTTCGAATCTCAGTTCAACCGTTTTTCAGTTGTGTGGACGTGAACAGTTACTTCATGTCTCTTGGCCTGATTTCTCATTTGTAACACAGAGGAGCAGACTGTTGTTGCTTGCCCCATATCCGTTTCCCATTTTCTTTAACCAATAAAAGCCTGATTGTGTCTGGAGCTAAAATATGCTCAGATAAAATTTTTCATTTCCACTCTCCCATCTGATACTGGCCACGAACTGGAAGTAGGAACCATTGAGTGCAGCCGACGGAAGGTTATTCTGAAGGACTAGCCTGGGCTGCTGTGAACTTCTCCCTTTGCCTTTTCTTTGCTTCTCGTCCCCCTGGAATCTGGACACAATGCCTGGAGGGACAGCAAGCGGCCCCATAACCCCAACGTGCTAAACGTGAGGATGAAGACTATACACTATGGAGGGCTGAACAGAAAGAGGGAGAACCCTTCTCTGATTGCCTCACAGGGTTCCCAGCAAGTGCTGGGCTGCCCACCTCCAGGCTTGCAAAACACGTTACCATTCAAATAGATCTTTTTTGAATACAACTAAAGTGACTAAGCATGTATGCATATGTTTAGCTTTAAAAAGCAAAGGTACGAGGGACAACATATAGCAACTTTCTTCAAATGTCACTTGGCTCCTGGGGAGACTCTGCCAAGTATTTAGCTGTGTGGACTTGGAAACAGCAGCTTCTGGAAACCGTTCCAGAAGAGATGCTTTGTGGGTTCCTGGCTTTGAAAGCATGAGCATGATATATTTCAGCAAGTGTTTAGTGACTTGATTAATTAATTAAAGAGTTAGGTGTTTAGCCCTGATGTTTTTATGGGTAAATTCAGCCTGACTCCCAATACCCAATTCATTGGTGAGAATATGCCTTTGTGTGAAATGGGGGTCACTTGGCTTTGAGGTTATTTGAAATCCAGCCTCTCTCTAATGAGCCCCTCTCTAAGAATGTCCAGAGAAAACTATCTTGAAGGGGCAAGACCTACAGCCTTCCCCATCCAAATTTCAAAGGCAGTGGCTATACAACTGAAATTAATAAGGTCAGAAAACTGATTTATGCAAAAATCATTTTTTTTCTGAGCCAATTGTTTTATTTCAACTGAGTTAGCATCACACATTCTTGGCATCTCCTTCAAGGAGTCTCCTCCAAAGGTCGACTCATCGGAAAAGACCCTGATGCTGGGAAAGATTGAAAGCTTTCAAAAGGGGAAGGGGGCGGCAGAGAATGAGATGGTTGGACAGCATCACCAGCTCAATGGACAAGAATCTGAGCACACTCTGGGACATAGTGGAGGACAGAGGAGCTTGGTGTGCTGCAGTCCATGGGGTCACAAAGAGTCGGACATGACTTAGCAACCGAACAACCAAAACAACAACAACAGACAAGAAGTCTACTCAATAAGCCAGAAACATACGAAATGAAGCCTTTTCTCTCAGAAATGTTATATTGACTGTACTTAAAGTTATTAAATCTTGAACGTATGGAAGAGAAAATGTCTTAATGGCACCAGCGGAGAAGAGAAAGCATGCACAAAATCTCATAATGTGAAGACAGCATGTTGAGAATTGAAGCGAAAGGGAATTTTTCATTACTTGTATCTGGGTTTTATGTTATAGTGAAAAGCACTTGGCTACTACAGTTGGTTTTATGTACACCTCCTCTATAACTACCTAAGCACTCCATTGGGCAAAAATTTAATCAAATATCTTGGTTTCTAGTAAGTACATTTGCGGCAAGCATCAGTGACCAAAACAAGAAAATCTGAAGTATTTCCACCTACTTGGACACAATAAATGTTCACTTCTCAAATTCAGGTTAAAAAAGAAGGAATTCTCTGATGGAAACAAGGGACTGAGTTCTCTCACTTTTTATATTTTGGCTTAACACATTCATTTTACCAAGGACTCAGCATTAAGTTTGAAGTTCCAAAACACCAGAACCTGTTTTTGAGGTGATATTGGAAAACAGCATCACATTTTTTTTTAAATGCACTTTCCCCACTATCCATAAAAGTGAGTTGAAACTTTCCCCATCACTCTGCACTTCTATAGCCTGCCTTAAATTTACCTTTCTATTCAAATTTGGTCAAATTTCAAGTAAAATCCTCTTTTACAAATTATAAGAAATTTTGAAAAATGAAATTAAGCCACATGACTCTGGCAATGAGGAAAGTGATGAGGTCGACCTGTATGCTTTCATTATGACTTATTTGGATCCTCTAAAAAACCTTGCCTTTCCCCCTTTTTAAATTTTTTTAAAAATTAAAAGAAATGTATACAATTTTAAAAAGTTACACTCTATTTATAGTTACTACAAGACTTTGGCTATGTTCCCTAGGTTTTACAATACATCTTTGTAGCCTGTCTTACACCCAGTATGTTGTACCTCCCACTGCCCCACCCTATATTTCTCCTTCCCCATGGTAACCACAAGTTTGTTCACTGGATCTGTGGGCCAGCTTCTTTTCATTTTATTCACTGAAAAGTGAAAGAGAAATCACTCAGTCATGTCTGACTCTTTGCGACCCCATGGACTGTAACCTACCAGGCTCCTCCGTCCATGAGATTCTCCAGGCAAGAATACTGGAGTGGATTGCCATTTCCTTCTCCAGGTAGCTTGCTGTATGTTTTAGGTTTCACATATAAGTGATATCACACAGTATTTGTCTTCCACTGTATACACATTTCACTTAGCATCATCCCTTCCAAGCCCTCCATGTTGCTGCAAATAGCAAACTTTTATTTTTAACAGTTAAGTAGTATTTCACTGTGTGTATACATATGTGTATATATATTATATGTAGTACACATATAATATATACATTATATGTCATCCAGTCCCATCACTTCATGGCAAATAGATGGGCAAACAGTGGAAACAGTGGCAGACTTCATTTTGGGGGGCTCCAAAATCACTGCTGATGGTGATTGCAGCCATGAAATTAAAAGACACTTACTCCTTGGAAGGAAGGTTATGACCAACCTAGATAGCATATTTAAAAGCAGAGACATTACTTTGCCAACAAAGGTCTGTCTAGTCAAGGCTATGGTTTTTCCAGTGGTCATGTATGGAAGTGAGAGTTGGATGGTGAAGAAAGCTGAGCACTGAAGAACTGATGCTTTTGAAATGTGGTGTTGGAGAAGACTCTTGAGAGTCCCTTGGACTGCAAGGAGATCCAACCAGTCCATCCTAAAGGAGATCAGTCCTGGGTGTTCATTGGAAGGACTGATGTTGAAGCTGAAACTCCAATACTTTGGCCACCTCATGCTAAGAGTTGACTCATTGGAAAAGACCCTAATGCTGGGAAGGATTGGGGGCAGGAGGAGAAGGGGACGACAGAGGATGAGATGGTTAGATGGCATCACCGACTCGATGGACATGGGTTTGGGTAAACTCCAGGAGTTGTTGATGGACAGGGAGGCCTGGCATGCTGCAATTCATGGGGTTGCAAAGAGTCGGACACGACTGAGCGACTGAACTGAACTGAGTGACTGCAGCCATGAAATTAAAAGACGCTTACTCTCTGGAAATAAAGTTATGACCAACCTAGACAGCATATTAGAAAGCAGAGACATTACTTTGTCAACAAAGGTCTGTCTAGTCAAGGCTATGGTTTTTCCAGTAGCCATGTATGGATGTGAAAGTTGGACTACAAAGAAAGCTGAGCACCATAGAATTGATGTTTTTGAACTGTGGTGTTGGAGAAGACTCTTGAGAGTCCCTTGGACTGCTAAGCGATCCAACCAGTCCATTCTAAAGGAGATCAGTCCTGAGTGTTCATTTGGAAGGACTGATGTTTAAGCTGAATACTTTGACCACCTGATGTGAAGAACTGACTCGTTTGAAAAGACCCTTATGTTGGGAAAGATTGAAGGCAGGAGGAGAAGGAATGACAGAGAATGAGATGGTTGGATGGCATCACTGACTCAATGGACATGAGCTTGAGTAAACTCCGGGAGTTGGTGATGGACAGGGAGGCCTGGTGTGCTGCAGTCCATGGGGTCTCAAAGAGTTGGACACACTGAGCAACTGAACTGAACTGAACTGATGTATATATATATAGGCTTCCCAGGTGGCTCAGTGGTAAAGAATCTGCCTGTGAATTCAGGAGCCACAGGGGATGCTAGCTTGATTCCTGAATTGGGAAGATTCCCCTGGAGGAGGAAATGGCAACCTGCTCCAGCATTCTTTCCAGGATGATCCAGTGGACAGAGTATCCTGGTGGGCTAGAGGAGCCTGGAGGGCTACAGTCCATGCGGTCGCAAAGGTCAGACACTTAGGTTGTTTCTATACTTGGCAATTGTAAATAATGCTGCTCTGAACACTGGGGTGCATGCATCTTTTCACATTAGTGTTTTTATTTTGTTTTAGACTACACCCAAGAGTGAAATTACTGGGTCTACGACTTAAAAATTGGCAGTTCTATTTTTAGTTTTTTGAGAAACCTCCATATTGTTCTCTACAGTGACTGCACCAATTTACATTCCAACCAACAATGTACAAGAGTTCCCTTTTTTCCACATCCTTGCCAATGTTTGTTATTTGTGCTCTTTTTGATGAGAGGCATTCTGACAGGTGTGAGATGATACCTCATTGTGATTTCAATTTGCATTTCCCTGAAGATTAGTGATGTTGAGCATTTTTTCATGTGACTATTGGCCATCTGCATTTTCTCTTTGGAAAAATGTCTATTCAGTTCTTCTGCCCATTTTTTTAGTTGGGTTGTTTGGGTTTTTTGATGCTGAGTTCTATGAGCTGTTTATATGTGTTGGATCCCCTTTGCAAATATGTTCTCCCATTCATTAGGTTGTCTTTTCACTTTGTTAATGGTTTCATTGCTGTGTAAAAGCTTTTAAGTTTAATTAGGTCACATTTGCTTATTTTGCTTTTATTTCCTATTCCTTAGGAGATAGATCCAAAAAAATATTGCTGTAATTTATGTCAAAAAGTATTCTCCCTGTTTTCCTTTAGGAGTTTTAACGGTGTCCAGTCTTACATTTAGGTCTTTCATTCACTTTGATTTTATTTTTGTATCCGTTATTAGACTATGTTCTAATGTTCCAATTTCATTCTTTAACATGGGGCTGTTCAGTTTCCCCAGCACTACCTATTGAAGAGACGGTCTTTTCTCCATTGTGTATTCTTGCCTTCTTTGTTGTAGACTAGTTGACCATAAGTGAATGGGTTTATTTCTGGGCTTTTTATCCTGTTCCACTGATGCGTCTGTTTTTGTGGCAGTACAGTACTCTTTTGATTACTCTATCATTGTAGTATAGTCTGAAGCCAGGAAGCATGATTCCTCCAGCTCTGTTCTTCTTTCTGTTCTTTTTGTGTTTTTCTCTTTTTTTTTTTGCATTTTCATACAAACTGTGAAATATTTTGTTCTAGTTCTATGAAAAATGCTACTGGTTATTTTGACAGAAATTGCATTGAATCTGTAGATTGCCTTGGGTAGATAGTATGGTCATTTTAACAATACTGACTCTTCCAATCCAAGAACACAGAGTATCTTTCCATCTGATTGCATCATCTTCAGTTTCTTTCATGAGTGTCTGACATTTTTTGGAGCACAAGTCTTTTGCTTCCTTAGGTAGGTTTATACCTAGATATTTCAATCTTTTTGATGTGATGGTAAATGGGACTGTCTCCTTAATACCTCTTTCTGATATTTCATTGTCAGTGTATAGAAATGTAACAGATTCCTTTTTTTTTTAATTAGAGGATAATTGCTTTATAATGTTGTGGTGGTCTCTGCTGTACATCAATGTGAGTCAGTTATAATTATATATATGTATTACATCCCTCTTGAGCCTCCCTACCCCTCACAATTCCACCCCTCTTGGTCATCACAGAGTGCCAGGCTGGACTCCTTGTGTTATACAGCAGCTTCCCACTAGTTATCTGTTTTACACATGATCGTGTATATATGTCAAAGCTACTTTGTCAATTTGTCCTAGCCTCTCCTTCCCACTCTGTGTCCACCAGTCCATTCTCTACATATGCATCTCCATTTCTTCTCTGTAAATAGGTTCATCAGTACTATTAATATTTTTCTAGATTCCATATATATGCATTAATATATGTTATTTGTTTTCCTCTTTCTGACTTACTTAACTTTGTATAACAGACTGTAGGTTCATCCAAAAAAAGACACCCCACAACCAAGGACAAAGGAGAAGCCACATTGAGATGGTAGGAGGGGCACAATCAAGATAAAATCAAATCTCATAACCGCCTGGTGGGAGACAGAGAAAGTGGACAACAATAATGCCAAAGAAGTTCTCTCACTGTTGCAAAGGCTCTAGGCCCCACATCAGACTTCCCAACCCAAAGATCCAGCAAAGGGATGGAAATCCCCGGGGAATCTGGCTTTAAAGGGCAGCAGGATTTGATTAGAGAACTTCCACAGGACTGGGGGAAACAGAGACCCTTGGAGGGCATAAACAAAACCGTATGCCCATCAGGACCCAGGGGAAAGGAGCAGTCACCCCACAAAAGACTGAGCCAGACCTGCCTATGAGTGTTTGAGGGTCTCTTGTGGGTCAGCAGTAGCCTGATACAGGAATGGGGCACTGGCAGCAGCAGTTCTGGGCGGCGCATATTGGCATAAGTCCTTTTGGAGGTCACCAGTATCCTTACCATAGAGCCTGTAGACTACAGGCCCGGGTCACCTGATGGTCAAACTGGGTCACCTGTCCCGGCCAAACAGCTAACAGGGAGGGAGCACAGCCCACCCATCAGCAAGCAAATGGATTAAAGATTTACTGAGCATGGCCTTGCTCACCAGAGCAAGACCCAGTTTTCTTCACAGCCAGTCCCTCCTATCAGGAAGCTTGCACAAGCCTCTTATCCTCATCCATCAGAATGCGGGCAGAAGAAGCAAGAACTGTAATCCCACAGCATCCAGAACTAAACCACAATCACAGAAAACTAACCAAAATGATCACATTGATCAGTGAAGCTCTGAACCATGCCATCAGGACCACCCAAGACAGACGAGTCATGGTGGAGAGTTCTGACAAAGCATAGTCTACTGGAGAAGGGAATAGCAAGCCACTTTGGTATTCTTGCCTTGAGAACCCAATGAACAGTATGAAAAGGCAGAAAGATATGACTCTGGAAGATGAGCCCCCCAGGTCAGTAAGTGTCCAATATCCTACTGGAGAAGAGTTGAGAAATAACTCTAAAAAGAATGAAGAGGCTGGGGCAAAGCAGAAATGACACTCAGTTGTGTACATGTCTGGAGGTGAAAGTAAAGTCCAGTGTTGTAAAGAACAATACAACAATATCTCATAGGAACCTGGAATGTTAGGTCCATGAATCAAGGTAAATTGGACATGATCAAGCAGGAGATGGAAAAAGTGAACATCAACATCTTAGGAATCAGTGAACTAAAATGGGTAGGAATGGGCGAATTTAATTCAGATGACCATTATATCTACTACTGTAGACAAAATTTCCTTAGAGGAATTGGAGTAGCACTTATAGTCAAAAAAGAGTCTGAAATGCAGTACTTGGGTACAGTCTCAAAAATGACAGAATGATCTTGGTTCATTTCCAAGGCAAACCATTCAACATCACAGTAATCCAAGTCTATGCCCCAACTACTGATACTGAAGAAGCTAACACAGTTTTGCCATGAGAACACACTGGTCATAGCAAACAGCTTCTTCCAATAACACAAGAGACAATTTTACACATGGACATCACCAGATGATCAATACTGAAATCAGATTGGTTGTAATCTTTACAGCCAAAGATTGAGAAGCTCTACACAGTCAGCAAAACAAGACCTGGAGCTGAATGTGGCTCAGATCATGAGTTCCTTATTGCAAAATCCAGTCTTAAATTAGAGAAAGTAGTGAAAACCACTCGACCATTCAGGTATGACCTAAATCAAATCCCTTATTATTACACAGTGGAAGTGACATATAGATTCAAGGGATTAGATCTGGTAGACAGAGTGCTTGAAAACCTATGGACAGAGGTGTGTAACATTGTACAGGAGGCAATGATCAAAACCATCCCCAAGGAAAAGAAATGCAAGAAGGCAAAATGGTTGTCTGAGGGGGTCTTACAAATAGCTGAGAAAAGAAGAGAAGTGAAAGGCAGAGAAGAAAGAGAAAGATATACTCAACTGGGGGATCCCACTTGCCAAGGAGACATGAGATGTGGGTTCTATCCCTGGGGGAGGTCATGGCAATCCATTCCAGTATTCTTGCCTGAAGAATCCTATGGACAGAGGAGCCTGGTGGGCTATAGTCCATAAGGTCACAAAGAGTCAGACACAACTGAAGCGACTTAGTGTGTATGCACACCTACCCAACTGAATGAAGGATTCCAGAGAATAGTAAGGAGAGATAAGAAAGCCTTCTTCAGTGCACAATGCAAAGAAATAGAGGAAAGCTATAGAATGGGAAAGACTAGAGATCTTTTCAAGAAAATTAGAGATACCAAGGGAACATTTCATGCAAAAATGGGCACAATAAAGGACAGAGATGGAAGAGACCTAACAGAGGCAGAGGAGGTTAAGAAGAGGTGGCAAGAATACACAGAAGAACTGTACAGAAAAGTAATAATGACCTGGATAAACATGATGGTGTGGTCACTCACTTAGAATTAGACATCCTGGAATGTGAAGTCAAATGGGCCTTAGGAATCATTACTACAAACAAAGCTAGTGCAAGAGATGGAATTCCAGCTGAGCTACTTTAAACCCTGAAAGATGATGCTGTTAAAATGCTGCACTCAATATGCCAGCAAATTTGGAAAACTCAGCAGTGGCCACAGGGCTGGAAAAGGTCAGTTTTCATCCCATTCTCAAAAAACACAATGGCAAAGAATGTTAAAACTATTGTACAATTGCACTTGTTTCATATGCTAGCAAGATCATGCTTAAAATCCTTCAAGCTAGGCTTCAATAATCCATGAACCAAGAACTTCCAGATGTACAAAGTAGATTTAGAAAAGGCAAAGGAACAAGAGATCAAATTGTCAACATTTTTTGGATCATAGGGAAAGCAAGGGAGTTTCAAGAAATCTCTACTTATGCTTCATTGACTGTGCTAAAGCCTTTCATTGCGTGGATCACAAAAAATCATGGAAAACTCTTAAAGAGATGGGAATACCAGACTACATTACCTGTCTCCTGAGAAACCTATGCAGGTCAAGAAACAAGAGTTAGAACCAGACATGGAACAACTGACTAGTTCAAAATTGGGAAAAGAATCTTTCAAGACTGTTTATTGTCATCCTGCTTATTTAACTTATATGCAAGAGTACATCATGCGAAATGCTGGGCTGGATGACTCACAAGCTAGAATCAAGATTGTTGGGAGAAATATCAATAACCTCAGATATGCAGATGATACCACCCCCATGGCAGAAAGAGAAGAAGAATTAAAGAACCTCTTGATGAGGGTGAAAGAGGAGAATGAAAAAACTGGCTTAAAACTCGACTTTCAAAACACTAAGATCATGGCACATGGTCCCATCACTTCAAGGCAAATAGATGGTGAAAAAGTGGAAATAGTGACAGATTTTTTTTTCTTAGGTTCCAAAATCACTGTGGATGGTGACTGCAGCCATGAAATTAAAAGACACTTTCTCCTTGGAAGAAAGGAAGATGTGATGCAAAGCTATGACAAATCTAGACAGTATATTAAAAAGCAGAGACATCCCTTTGCTGACAAATGTTCATATAGTCAAAGCTATGGTTTTTCCAGTATCCATGTATGGACTTGAGAGTTGGACCATAAAAAAGGCTGAGTGTTGAAGAACTGATGCTTTCAAATTGTGGTGCTGGAGAAGACTCTTGAGAGTCTCTTGGACTGCAAGGAGATCAAACCAGTCAATCCTAAAGGAAATCAACCCTGAATATTCATTGGAAGGACTTATGCTGAAGCTGAAGCTCCAATACTTTGGCCACTTGATGTGAAGAGCCAACTCATTGGAAAAGACCCTGATGCTGGGAAAGATTGAGGGCAGAAGGAGAAGGAGGTTATTGAAGATGAGATGGTTGGATGACATCACCAACTTAGTGGACGTGAGTCTGAGCAAACTCTGGGAGATACTGAAGGACAGGGAAGCCTGACATGGGGTGGCAAAGAGTCAGGCAAGACTTACTGACTGAACAGCAACAACAAAGTTTCATCCACCTCACTACAACTGACTTAAATTTGTTAATTTTTATGGCTGAGTAATATTCCATCATATATATGCATCACATCTTCCTTATCCATTCTTCTGTTGATGGGAATCTAGGTTGCTTTCATGTCTTGGCTATGGTAAACCACGCTGCAATGAACATTGGGGTACATGTGTCTTTTTGAAATTTTTTTTCTGGGTATGTGCCCAGTAGTGTGATTGCTGGGTCACATGGTAGTTTTATTGCTACTTAAGCAATCTCCATACTATTCCCCATAATGGCTGTACCAATTTACATTCCCACCAACAATGCAGTAGGGTTCCCTTTTTTACATATCCTCTCCAGCATTTATTGTTTGTAGTTTTTTTGATGATGGTCATACTGATTGGTGTGAGGTGATATCTCACTGTAATTTTACTTTGCCTTTCCTTAATAATAAGTGATGTTGAGCATCTTTTCATGTATTTATTTGCCATCTGTATGTATTCTTTGGATAGATGTCTGTTTAGGTTTTCTGCCCGTTTTTGGATTGGGCTATTTGTTTTTCTGATATTGAGCTATATGAGATGCTTATAAATTTTGGAGATTAATCCTTTGGCAATTATTTCCTCCCATTCTGAGGGTTGTCCTTTAACTTTATTTACTTTGCTGTGCAAAAGCTTTTAACTTTAATTAGGTCCCATTTGTTTATTTTTATTTCCATTACTCTAGGAGGTGGGTCAAAGAAGATCTTGCTGTGACTTATATCAAAGAGTGTTTTGCCTGTGTTTTGGCTAAAAGCTTTATAGTTTCTGGCATTACATTTAAGTCTTTAATCCATTTTGAACTTATTTTTGTATATAGTGTTAAGAAGTGTCCTAATTTCATCCTTTTACACATGACTGTCAAGTTATCCTGGCACTACTTAATGAAGAGACTGCATTTTCTCCATTTTACATTGTTTCCTCCTTTGTCAAATATAAGTTGCCCATAGGTGTGTGGGTTTGTCTCTGGGCTATCTTGTTCATTGGTCTATATTTCTATTTTTGTGCTGGTACCATCCTGTCTGGATGACTGTAGCTTTGTAGTATAGTTTGAAGTCAGGAAGGTTGATTCCTTCAGTTTCATTTTTCTTTTTCATGATTGCTTTTGCTATGCGAGGTCTTTTGTGTTTCCATACAAACTGTTAATTTTTTTGTTCTAGTACTGTGAAAAATACCATTGGTAGTTTGATAGGGATTGCATTGCATTGGAGATTAATCCTTTGGCAATTATTTTCTCCCATTCTGAGGGTTGTCCTTTAACCTTATTTACTTTGCTGTGCAAAAGCTTTTATGTTTAATTAGGTCCCATTTGTTTATTTTTATTTCCATTACTCTAGGAGGTGGGTCAAAGAAGATCTTGCTGTGACTTATATCAAAGAGTGTAGTGCTTTGGGTAGTATACTCATTTTTACAATATTTATTCTTCCAATCCAAAAATATGGTATATTTCTCCATCAGTTTGTGTCATCTTTGATTTCTTTCATCAGTGTCTTATAGTTTTTTGCATACAAGTCAAATTTCTATATATGAATTTTGTATCATGCAATATTACCAAATTCATTGATGAGCTCTAGTAGTCTTTTGGTGGCATCTTTAGGATTTTCGATTGAGTTGGCCAAAAAGTTAGTTTAGGTTTTTCCATAAGATGATACAGAAAAACTTGAACAAACTTTTTGGCCAAACCAATGTGTGTATATATATATATGTGTGTGTATATATATATATATAGGATCATGTCATCTGCAAACAGTGGCAATTTTACTTCTTCATTTTTTTCTTCTAATTTAGATTCCTTTTATTTCTTTTTCTTGTCTGATTGCTTTGACCAGGACTTCCAAAATGATGTTGAATAAAGTTGGTGAGATGGGCGTCCTTGTCTTATTCCTAATCTTAGGGAAAATGCTTTCAACTTTTCATCATTATCTTGTTGACAGTAGGTTTGTCATATATGGCCTTTATTATGTTGAGGTATATTTCCTCTGTGCTGCTTTCTGCAGAGATTTTTTTTTTTATCATACGTGGATATTGAATTTTATCAAAAGCTTATACTGCATCTATTGAGAGGACCACAAGGTTTTTATTCTTTAGTTTGTTAATGTGGTATATCACCTTGACTGATTTGTGGGTTTTGAAAAATCCTTGCCTCCCCAGGATAAATCCCACTAGATCATGGTGTATGATCCTTTTAATATATAGCTGGACTCTGTTTGCTGGTATTTTGTTGAGGATTTTTGCATCTGTGTTCATTAGTGATAGTGGCCTGTAATCTTTTTTTGTGATAGCTTTGTCTGATTTTGGTATCAGGGTGATGGTGGCCTCACAGAATGAGTTCAGAAGGGTTCACTCCCCTGCAATGTTTTGGAACAGTTTCAGAAAGATAGGTGTTACTGCTGCTGCTAATCACTGCAGTCGTGTCCAACTCTGTGCAACCCCATAGACGGCAGCCCACCAGGCTCCCCCATCCCTGGGATTCTCCAGGCAAGAATACTGGAGTGGGTTGCCATTTCTCTAATGTTTTATAGAGAATTCTCTATATGTTTAATAGAATTCACTTGTTAAGTCATCCGGTCCTGGCTTTAAAAGCCCTATAGTTTATATGTTTAATTTTCTTTAAATCTTGTAAGAATGAGCAGCAAGCCTCCTTTTGGGAAAGGCAGGAGGAAGTCATGTGAAAATTAGTTGGTTCCTCAGTACATGTCGGAGCCCTCTGCCACTCTGGAAGTGTGTGACCTGGACATTGCAAGGGAAGCAATGGAGAGTGGGGACTAAGGAGGAGCCAGGTCCATCATACTTAGGGTTTGTCAGACAGCAGTGGGGGTCTTGTGTTCAGCTCTGAAGGCCACATTTTAATCCAGGCACTTCAAAACCAGAGGGCCTCCAGAGAGACCCAAGGGCAGAATCCTGAGGTGCTGAGGTATAAAATCTATTCATCTTACAGCTGCTTAAAGGAGCAGCTGATGTCCAGTGTGAAGAGATTCCCCAGCAAGGGCAGAGAGGCTGCCTCAATGCTTGAAGCTCTGTCACTGGTGAGGGGCAGCAAGGTCAGGTTTGGCATCCAACAGCAGCTCCATCAGAGTGGAAGATACAGAAAGTTGGTCTCGGATTGCTGGAGGAGGTCATGGAGAGGATGTGACCACTGGTTGACCCCCAAGCTGCACCCAGGAAATAGAGGCTCCTCACTCCCTCACCTGTCCTTGGAATGTGCATTCCCACAGTGGGAACTCTTCCAAGGACCTGGCTTTGAGAGAGCAAGGTATTGCTGAGGCCATCTGGATGGGATATGTGACTGAGCCCAGTAAATGCTCCATATAAACTTTAAGATTCTAGTGGGCAAGTGCTGAGACCTATTCATCTTATAGCCACCCTAGTACTTAGAAGCCAACAAGCTTCCTAAGTAAGTTCCCTTGTTTATTAAACCTGCTTCCTAGCAGTCTGACGTAATCTGCTCAGTCTTTCCTCTCTCTTCCCTGTATGTATGCAGGGGCCAGTTGGTGAACTAACATACATCAAAATGAAGAAACCTGTTCTGACGTGGAGAACTGCCCCCAAATGAAAGGATTGGCCTCATCTGAGGGTCTGGAGGTCATCCTAATAATGACCGATAGCTGTAAATCTCTCTAAAATCTACAACATATGCTCATATGTACCATCGCAGTTGAGAGGTATGATCCTTGTTTACTAAGGAGAAAACAGAGATGCTGAGAGACCGAATGACTTTTAAAAAGTCGTAGAATCATCTTAGAGCCTTCGAGTTAGAAGAGACAAAGAATGTTATCCAGACAGAAAAGGTATTTGAGATGCAAAGACCAATTTGAGACTCAAATCAGTTCTCCTAGCCTCCTGGTCCATGCTCATAGATTACGTCCTATTTCCTTTCAGCTTGTTTTTGTTTGTTTGTTTTCTGGGAATTTTCAAATTCTGTCTGGGGGGCTTGCTGTGTCATTCTTCACCCCTCTTTTCTCCACCCTCAACCACAGCTTAACGAGATGCTTAAACTTGAGTGAGTTTCTTAAACTCTCCAAGCCTCAGTTTCATCATTTACCCACCGGAGGTGATGGTGGGATTCATCTCATAGGCCTCATGCTATGAGTTAAATGAGACAATGCATGTACATCTCTGCACCCAGAATTAGCACCCAATGGGTTTTCAGCTTGATTTTTACCTTTGCCACACCTAGTCCATGGAGAAGGAAATGGCAACCCACTCCAGTGTTCTTGCCTGGAAATCCCCATGGACAGAGGAGCCTGGAGAGCTACAGTCCATGGGGTCACAGAGAGTCGGACACAATGATGCAGAATTAACACCCAGGGAGTTTTCAAGTTGATTTTACCTCTGCCACCACCCAGTCCAGGCCTTTGTAATTCCTCACTGGGGACCATTTATAATTGCCTCCTAACCAGTTTTCCCACACCCATTTGTGCCCTGTCCAGTTGCTTCTCCATACTATAGATGAAGGGCCTTCCTAAAATTCAAATCTGATCATGTCACTCCCTGGCTTAAAACCTGCAGTGGCTTCTGCTGATTTTTATATAAAGGCCAAGACCTGCAACAAGGTCCATAACCCCGAGTGTGGTCTGGGCCCTGTGTGCCTCGCTGGCCTCACCTCATGGCAGCCTCCTCTCATTCAACACTGACCACACCAGGCTCCTTCTCTCACCATCTAGGCTCTTTCTCACCTCAGGGCCTAGAATGTTCTCCCATACCTTCGGGAAGCCAGACGGCCTCGTGCCACCCTACATACTCTCAGAGCCCCATTTCCAGCCCTTGGTGGCGCTGTGCCCACCACAGCTGTGTGTTTGTGAGTATTTCACTACAGTCTGTCACAGGGTGTCTTGAGGGTCTTGCTCACGAGTGTTTCTCAACACCCAGCTTGGGGCCTGTCATTTAGCAGGTGCTCAAAGAACATTGAGCGTGTACGGGTGTGAGAGCTGGACCGTAAAGGAGGCAGACTGTGAAGAATTGATGCCTTCGAACTGTGATGCTGGAGAAAACTCTTGAAAGTCCCTTGGACTGCAAGGAGATCAGACCAGTTAATCTTAAAGGAAATCAACCCTGAATACTCATTGGAAGGACTGATGCTGAAGCTGAAGCTCCAATATTTTGGTCATCTGATGCAAACGGCTGACTCATTGGAAAAGACCCTGATGCTGGGAAAGACTGAGGGCAGGAGAGGATGAAACGGCTGGATGGCATCACTGACGCAACGGACATGAGCTTGGGCAAAGTCTGGAAGATGGTGAGGGAGGGGGAGACTAGGGTGCCACAGTCTATGAGGTTGCAAAGAGTGGGACACGACTGGGTGACTGAACAACAGCACAAAGAACACGAGTGACCTGAAGAAAGGCTCTGTAGGGGCCTTTCCATATAGATTTCTGTGAGGCTTAAGCTAGAGGGCAGGACTTGATTTACTCCAAGAGCCCTTGCCTCTCCGGAACTGGATGATTCCACACTACCTTGTACATTTCCCTCCCTCCCCCTCCAGACATTGTCACCTTTAGATGAGCTCACAGGAGTCTGTCAATAAATCCTTGCAAACTTATAAGCAAATGACTCAGAGCCGTGGAAAACAAGCCTTGAACTGTATTCTGTGCAAATTCTCATCTTGACGTTATTTTTACTCCCCCGCAGAATGTGAAAAATGCCACCTCTTGTCATTGTTGGTGAGAGTGCCCATTGGTACCAACCATTTCTACAGTCCCTCTGTCAGTATCTTACAAAACTCAAGATGGTCAAACTCTATGACTCAGAAATTCTATTCCTTAGCAGACATCCGAGAAACTCCTGCACTTCGGCCCAGCACAAAGCAATGACTGGCACAGCAAACAAACAAGCATAATCACCTAATTTCCATCAACAGAAAGATGAACAAATAAATTGTAATATAGTCATATAGTGGTATACACTAGACCAGTAAAAGAAATAAGTAAACTTATTAACACAACTTCATGTGTTAGCATGGCATCTTTTTTAAAAAGTTTAATAATGAAAGCAAATCTCAGAAGAATATACACCAAACAATTCCATTTAAGGAAATTTAAATTTAAATAAGTGAAACCACAAAATGTGTAGTGTAGGGATTCTCAACGATGTAATAAAAATATAAGGACCTCAGACAGAATGGTAAACAGTAGAGCCCATGTCGGGCTGCCTCCAGAATGGGGAGAGTTGAAGGTGGTCTGAACACGGGTACCCAGGGGCTTCAACCAGCCTGCTACTATTTTATTTCTTAAGAGGGATAGTTGGTAAACTGCTCATCATTATAACAGTATCTCTGCAGTTTTGTATATCTGAACTATTTTATAATAAAAAACACTTAAAATATATTTGGAGTTACTGATTCAACTTAAAACAAGAGTGGCCACTCTGGGTTTTATTGGGCTCCAATGCATGTGTCTGGCTCGTGGTAAAGGGTTCCTTCTTCCCTTCCTGAGATGAGAGATGCCAGGTGAATTCTAAGCTTTCTTCCTGTGACCCCAGGACCCCCTCTCCCCGGGCATATTCTCAGAGAACCCTAGTGAGTATTTGGGCCAGAAATTTGAAAGAAGATGTTTGCCTTTAGCCTGGGGACCAGGTACAAGATCCTTTCTGCTCGTTTCAGGACCTAGCAAGAGAAAGGGCTGAAAAGAAAGAATGGGGCAAATAGGTCAGAATTTAGCTCTAAAGTAGGTGTTATTAAGGGCTTTCCCAGTGGATCAGTGTTAAAGAATCTGCCTGCAATGCAGGAGATGCAAGAGACATGGGTTCGATCCCTGGGTCGGGAATATACCCTTGAGAGCATGGCAACCCACTCCATATTCTTGCGTGGAGAATCCCAAGGACAGAAGAGCCTGGTGGGCTACAGTCCATAGGGTTGCAAAGAGTGGGACACGACTGAAGCAACTGAGCTCAGGCATTATTATAGATGAACTCTTACTCTTCTTGCCAGAAAGAGGGCCAAGCCTTTCGATATTTACATCAGCTCGGCAGATAAAACCAGTTTACTACCCACAAGAAAGCCCATGGCAAAAGCTACATGGCCTCCTGATCCCCTCCACACCACGTACTACACACCTGTCTTTCAGCATTGCTCAGAGGTAGGGGAAGGGGGATGTCACCCTACATTAGCAGGGCATTTTATTTGTCCTCTGCTGATAAACTGTATTAAATGATGTCAGTGCAAGGTCTGCTTCTGAATCTACCATCTCACTGGCTCTTTGCTCCTTCTATGAAAGAGCATAGGGAGATGATAGAGTCACCAGGGAAAGCCAGCTAGGGCCAGTGATAAGAGCAGAAGGACCCTGAGCTGTGACACGGGCCCTGGAAGGGTGCTTCTGTCCTCGTGACCTCCAGATCAAACCAACATTTCTTACAAAAAAACCTTAGACACAGCTCTCTGTTTTCCCTACTATCCTAACTCAACACCTAAAACAGGTCAAATCCACTGCATTTTGGGCAAACACGTCATAATTAACTGAGCCCAAGGCTTGGGAAAGATGCTCTTAGCATGTCTGGTTTATCCTCAAGGCTAAGACTGCAGGAACCCCTTCTTGGAGCTGCTTTCCTGCCTTGGATGACCTTGGTGGTTGTAGGATCCACTTCGCAGGCCTGCCTTTCACCCTGAAGTTATTGTAGCCTCTGAAAAATAGTATCTCACAGTGAAAGTCACTGCAAGTTTGTGTTGCTGTGAGCTTTCATCTCACTTTCTGTCTCAGGGCAGCCCTAATTCAAAGGCAGGTGGGTAGCAAAGGGTGAAGACTGGCAAGGGGATAGAGAAAGAGTTTGGGGGTTGCAGGGGAGCGGGGAGGGAGTCAGGGGCTGCAGCACAGAGGGGCCGGGCCCAGTGCTGGAAAGTCACCCTGCCCCGCCACTCACTGCGAGGTGCTCCTGTGACAGGCATGTAAACTGCCTCTCCTCTCCTCTCCTGCTCTCTCTGTCACACACACACACACACACACACACACACACACACACACACACACACACACACACACACACACGCACTCTCTCCTGATGAGGGCAGGCTCTGAGGCCACACTGCCTGGATTCAGATCCTGGCTATGCCACTCAGGAGCTTGATGATCTGGGCCATGGTATCAAGCCATCGGATGCCTCCATTTCCTCCTTCTTTCCCAAAGAACATTAGTAGAAATAGTCTCTGCCTTGAACACATCTCTGGGAGGATGAAATGAGTTGATATGAGTTATACTTAGTACTGGCACAGAGTAAGTCTGACGTTGGTGTTTGGTCAATCAAACTAGAGGGTAAGGGCAAGGGGCCAGATAAACAGAGATTGGGACTGACAGACACTATTATATATAAAATAGATAACGAATAAGGACCTGGTATATAGCGTAGCAAACCCTACTCAGTACTCTATACTGATCTACGTGGGAAAAGAATCTAAACAAAAGTGAATATATATATGTGCATAACTGATTCACTTTGCTGTATACCTGAAATTAACACAACATTGTAAATCAACTATGCTCCCATACAAATTAAAAGAAAGAAACAGTTGTGAAATTTCCCATTTCTCATTCTCTCCCCACTTGTCTTGCCTCAACTCGGCCCCCGTAAAACTCTTAAAGAGCCAGGTGCCTTCAGACTGCTGTCCTCAGCTCTCCCTTAAGCAGTGAGCAAGGTCGGGAGGCCAGGGACTCAACCACAAGGGTTCAGAATAACCACTACTATGACGGAGGACAGCCCAAGGCCCCCATTGCTCAGCCATCATGTTTTGTGTCTTGCTCAGGACCACTGATGAGGAGCGGACATATGGCAGCCCTTGATTGTTGGCGGCTCCATCAGCCTGCCTTTGAGTGATGCTGGTTAGACACTGTCCTGTTCTCCCTCTCTGGTGTTAGCTGGGGATTCTAGAAACGGCAGCATCTCACACTCTTCCTTTCTCTTCCCTGCAGCCCTGATCGGGACTCTTGCCGCATGTGCCTGGAAATATTGCTAATGTGCTAAACTTTAATCCTCCCAAGAACCCCTCAAGGCGGGTACTACTGCCAAACTCATTTCCAAGGAGGGTCAAACACAGGTCGGGGAATTTAAGTGACATGATCAGGTCTTAACCGTCCCTTAGACACTTCATATTCAGCCTGGAACTGGCTTGACTCTTGCCCCTTATTTGTTCAGGGGTCTCTTGGGCAGGGTGGGGGATGTTGAGGGAGCGTGTGGCTCTGGTCCTCTTCTCTTCCATTTGGGCTTCCTGGAAGCACATAAAGCATCTAACTCAGGGCTGAGTATCGGGTAAGCTGTTGATGAAAGGTAGCTATTACTATTCTTAGGCCCTGGAAGTGGGCCAAGAAAACAGGACACAGTTCCTGTCCTCCAAGTGCTTACATTCTAGCGTGGGGTGGGTGAGTCAGGGAGAGACATGGGCACCAGAGTAAATTGCAGATGCTTTCGGTAACTGCTGAAAGGCAGCTAAAAGGAGAGATACACCTGAACTGAGGTCATTCGGGAGACGCCTTGGAGGAGGAGGAAGGACGGAGAAGATTTCAGAAAGAACAGAGGTTGTCTAGGACAAGATGGAGAGACTCCATTCTCAGAACCTCGGCAAGACAAGAGTCAGCGTGGGGAGGGTCTCACAGGCTTGGAACTCACCCTTGTGATCAGAATCACTGGGTGTCTGGGCCTGGTGATGACAGGACGCAATGTGTGGATGTGCCAGGAGCAGGACTGGAAGTCTGCCTGCCCAGTGGTGTTTAATGGCTACATTTCATCATGTGGAAGTCTCAGAGTTTATTTAACCATTCATTTTTTGTTAGGTTTTTAGGTGGTTTCTCAATTTTCCACTATTATAAATAAGGCAGAGAGGCAAGACGGTAATAGACACGGAATAATCATCAAAGAGGCCTGTGTTTGAATTCTTTCTCTGCTACTTATAAGCAATGTGACCACAGGCAATTTACCTAATCTCTTGAAGCCTCTGTGTCATTATCTATACTATTAAAATGATAATGCTACCTAACTCACTGCGTTGCTATAAGTCCGGGGAAACCACATTTAAGTGACAGATACTATCTCTATATATTTGACAGCTTATCATGTGATTGTTAGGTGCCTGACTCTGTTCTTAATAAGACAGTTGTGAGGATCATATGTGCTTTTAAGAAGGCCTTGTCACTAACATCCTGGTGCTCAATATAAGTGAAACCAGCAGGGACTTGTCCAAGGTCACAAGGCAGAAGGAGGATGGTACTGAACGGGGAAAATCACACGCTAGGAGCTTCCTAGGGGGCGTTGTGGTAAAGAATCCGCCTGCCAATGCAGGAGACACAGAGATGCGGGTTCAATCCCCGGCTCGGGAAGATCCCCTAGGGAGGGTATGGCAACCCACTCCAGTATTCTTGCCTGGTGGGCTCCTGTCCGTGGGGTTGCATAGAGTCGGACACAACTGAAGTGACTTAGCACGCACGCACACACGCAATCACGTGGCAGAGCCCACTTCTTCCTCAGCTCTCTGCCCTCCTGCTCAATAAGTGCCAGCTTGTACTGCCTTTATCAGTGTCCTGCTGCCGTTGGCATTGTGACGGGTTTAGGGGATGCTGAGGGAGGCTCTCAATCACTTTCAGGTTTTCAAGCTCCTGGTGGAAATGAGAAAATGCCCAAATAGGGCTTTTTAACATGCGGTGTATTTTAGGGGTTTATGTCTCACACATTCACAGTAGTGTTTATTAAAAAAATGTGAAACTGCAACGTCTTCACAACAATAGACATAAGAGATAAGCCCTCGACTGAGTTTCCCTCCACGGATGCTCCGAAGCTTCGGCGTCCCTGACACCCACCCCAGAATCTCACCCGGAGAAGCAGTGTTGGGGTCAGGAGCTGGGAGAACAGGGGTGCTTACCTTCGAGCTATGGGAGATGACCGCCGCCATCACTGCCGCTGAACAGTCTTCTGCAAGGCTGCTTTATGGCGAAGAACAGCAAAGTGACTGGAGGGGACTCGGCATGCGTAGTAAATGCTAAACGTTCGTTGTGTAAATGTTAACATTTTAGGATCCTGGAAATAATGCCATCCATTTATTTACAAATACCCACTTTCGTAGCAGGCAGTTATGTTAGATTCCAAGCAGCTTTTCTACCTTTCTTTGACCAGTTGCCATCTTGTTTGTTCTTAGGGACCAATGCTGAAACCACTACCATCACCCCCCTCCTTCTTTCCAAATGAGAGTATAGACTAGAACGCAGTATTTATTAAACAAATGCTATTTGCAAAGTCCTGTGCTTGGAGTTGTAACAACAGCAGTGACATTAACTGCGGCATTTACTGAGCACATACTCGGCTAAGGCCCAGGCTCACTGCTTCCCACACACGGTTTTTACTTAATCCTCAGGACAGCCTTATGAGGTCAGTGTGTTATTACCATCATTATTTTTCAGATGAGGAAAAGGAGCCTCAAAGAGGAGGTCTATCGGATTCTACGTCTGTTGGCTTATTGTTGGGACTCTGCTCTTACCGAAAGGCCCAAGTGACAGGTCAGACTGTCCCTTTGCAATTAAGTTTCGACATCTGTAAAATTGGATTAGATTATTTCTAAGATCACTTCAAAATTCTAGCTTTCTGTCAGATAGTGGACATTTCATATAATCTGGACAGTTTTCTTTCAAATTGTACTTTCCTGTGGATTTTTTTCTTATTTTTCTAACTTTTTTTTTAAAGCTTATAAGTTACAGAGAGAAAAATGTATACATCTTGATGAATGAACAGAATGAACACCCACTTGTAACCAGCACCTAGAAAAGAATCATACGCTTCTATTTCAATTTCAGAGATCTTATGTCGTTAATTCATTCATCTAGTTAATATTCACTGAGCACCTACACTGTGCTAAAAAGGTGACCCAGAGTCAAGAGAATGAGAAGGCATGCCACAAACTGGGAGAAAATATTTGCAAAAGACACATCTGATTAAGCACTGGTGTCAAAGAAAAAATGAACTCTTAAAACTCAATAAGGAAACAAACAGCTCAACTAAAAGATGAGTCAAAAGCCTTAAGAGCTACCTCATCAAAGAATAAATAAATAAATATATATATATGTGTGTATATATATATATATATATATATATATATATATATATATATATATAGCAAGTGAACATGTGAAAAGATGTTCCACATTCTATGTCATCAGGGAAATAGAAATTAATGCAACAAAATATCACGACACACCTATTAGAATGGAGAAAATCCAGAACACCATCAGTACCAGGTGCTGGTGGGGATGTAGAATAATAGGAATTCTCACCCACTGCTGGTGGAAATGCAAAAAGTTGCAGTCACTGTGTAAGACAGTTTGGCAGTTTCTCACAAAACTAAGCATATGCTTTTACCATACAAGCCAGCACCACATTCCTAGGTATTAACCCAAAGGAGCTGAAAACTTAGGTCTACATGAAAGCTTCCACACAGATATTTATAGCAGCTTTATTCATCATTTTCAAAACATGGAAGAAACCAAGATGTCCTTCAGTAGGTGAATGGATAAACTGAATTCAGACAATTCAGCACTAAAAAGAAAGGAACAATAAAGCCATGAATAGACATGGAGGAACTTTAAATGCATATTACTAAGTAAAAGCAGCCCATCTGAAAAGCTACATACTGTTTGATTTCAATTATATGACATTCTGAAAAAAAACAGAACTATGGAGACAGTAAAAAAAAAATCAGTGGTTGTCAGGGAGGTGGATAAACAGGTAGAACACAAAGGTTTTGGGGGCAATGAAACTATTCAGTGTGAGGCTTTAATGGAGAATGCATGTCACTATATTTTCCTTACAACACACAGAATAAACATCCCCAAGACTGAATCTGAATATAAACTGTGGACTTTGGCTCCTAGTGACGTGTCAGGGTGGGTTCATGGATGGTAACGAGCATACCGCTCTGCCGCTGGATGTTGATAATGATGGGGGATTGGGGCCAGGGCATATGGAACTCTCTCCATTCCTGGCTCTGTTTTGCTGTGAACCTGAAACTGCTCTACAAAATAAAGTCCACTTTTAAAAATGATGCAGAGTGGAAACTGTCATGAGGTGCCCGTAGTTTTAGCCTTGCCACTATAAAACCTGGGACAGACTACTCAATCCTTTCTGGAAAATAAACAAACAAGACTTGATAAGATCAATTCCCCCTTTTGACTCTAGATCCTATATCAGAAAAATTATATTTAGAAACTTAAATCATTCCACAAAGCATTTTGGTTTTGCTGCACTGAATCCCTCTTCATATTTAATTTTCTCCTGTGATTCTATCAAGAACAATTAATCAGAGTATGTTGTGTGCTGTGCTTAGTCGCTCAGTCCTGTCCGACTCTTTGTGACCCCATGGACTATAGTCCTCCAGGCTCCTCCATCCATGGGGATTCTCCGGGCAAGAATACTGGAGCGGGTTGCCATGCCCTCCTCCAGGGGATCTTCCCAACCCAGAGAGTGAACCCAGGTCTCCTGCAGTGCAGGCAGATTCCCAAGATTCCCAAGAATACTGGAGTATTCAAGATTCCCAAGAATACCACGATTCCCAAAAATACTGGAGTGGGTAGCCTACCCCTTCTCCAGGGGATCTTCCTGATCCAGTAATTGCAGGCGGATTCTTTACCAGCTGAGCTACCAGGGAAGGTAATCATATTTAAAACCTTTCTACATTTGTTGATAGTACACGGGGCACAGACTCCAAACAGAACTGTGAAGAAAGCAAGCCTCCAGTCACTGCCCCTCAGCAACCCTTCCCCTCTCTTCCGTCTCCCTGGAGCCTAGGTTCCTTGGGCTCTTCTTCCCACTTCAGAGAGACCTGCTGTCAGGAAGGGCCCTCTGTAGTTCTGTAGTTCTCCCTGACATGCTTGCTTCTCCTGGTACATGAGGAATCACCATGGCTCCTTCAGTTGTGCCCTGAGGCCTCAGGCCCAGCTCTGTGATAGTGTCAGAGGGGCAGGCCTCTGTTTCCATGCCCAGCTCCCTGACTGGCTCTAAACCTCATGATGATAAGAACCATCTCTCCCTTGGAGCACAGGCTCAGATCATACGTGTGAATAAAGTCCCTTCCCATCAAACTTTACATTGCTGAGAAAGTCTGCTTTGTACACCTACTATGCAGATACATTTTCTCCTCATGATTCGCGGATCCTGTGTTTTCAAATTTTCCCACTCACTGGAATGTGTTTGTAACCTCACTTGTGTTTCTGCGGTCATTCAAGGACACGTGCAGAACAAAGACACACACCTGTGTCAGATGGTCTTCATTCAGGCGTGAGTTTCAGTACTGTTGGCTGTGAGTTCAATGCTAATGAAGCAACACTATATGCTCAGGAAGGTGTCAAGACTATGTATCTATAAGGCCGTGTATTGTCAGTTGACGAAAAAGTGACCAAAACCTGCAGGAACCTAACCCTCCTTTTCCCCTAGGAGATCACATCAGTATTTGCTAATTCAGCTCTTATGCTGACTTTATAGAATTACTTTATAGAACTACTATGAATAATGACAATCAAATGTATTTGCTTTTTTTTTACAGGGAGAAAAGGATTGACTCTCTTTATAGGAATCCTCTGACCATCACAAACAAGTGAGTTTATTTGGCCAAAAAACAAGTGAGTTTATTTGTCCCACAAACAAGGTGGAGGGCACCACCAGTCCCCAGGTCCCTGAGCTCACGGTCCTCCCTTGAGTACACATGGTTTACAACATTCTGTCCAGTTGTCCCTAGAACATTTTCCAGAAAAGTAAAAAGAGCAACCAAATGTCTTGGGGCTCCCTTTCCAGCATGTAATTTCACTGTGGGAAATCTAGACTTTGCAGTAAAGGAAAGGCCAATTGTTTTCAACACTTATCTCTATTAGAAACATCATTAATAAATAATCAGCTTTTTAAACAACTTACCATGAGAAAAACAAAATATAAATTCTTACCCAGTCCTCAGATCTGCAACACTCTAAATCCAGATTCTTTATTAAAGATTAAAAGACAATTTAAGTATTAAAATATGAATTGTACTGAAGCTCTGCCCTGAAGATTAATATTGAGCAAGACAACTTTTTACTGCTCAGTAAATGTGAAGAAAAAAGTATCAAAATTTGCCACTTAGAACTTGAATCTTGGGTCCACTAATTTTAAAAGCTTTTTTTTCCCCTCAAAAGACATAATGAATGAAGGCAATAACTTTAAAAACAAATAGGAAAAATAAAAATTATAAACACAGATATTTTAATAATTCAACCAAATAGTTAAGTTTCCAGGGGCTGCTGTAAACACAACTTGGTGGCTTAAAATAACTTGGTAGAGAGAAATTTATTCTCTCCAAGTCCTAGACACCAGAAATCCAAAGCAGACTCACTGGGCTGAAATCAGTGTGTCAGCGGGACCATACTCCTTCTAGAGGAGAAATTGTTCTTTGTCTTTTCCAGCTTCTGATGACCAATGCATTCCTTGGCTTTCGACCTCACCCCTCTGTGGTCACCTTCTCTTCTTCGTGTGTCAAATCTCATCCTATCTCTTTCTTATCAGGATTTATTGCATACTGGTCCACCCAGATAATCCAAGATTTTATCCCCATCTCAAATTCTTTAACTTAATCAAAACTACAAAGTTTTTTTTTTTTTTTCTGTATAAAATGATATCCATAGGTTCCAGGGATTAGGGGATTAGGACATATGTATCTTTTGGGATGGGACATTACTTAGCTTGCCACAATCAGTAAACCTAATAATTCTATGTACTTGTGACATAACCTAATGAGAAAGAGAGATGCCTGTGAGAACACGCCTGTGGAAGTATGAGACCCCCGTACTTCATAGTCAGTTGAGATTTTTTTTTTTATGATAACAACGATGATAACTTTATCAAGCACCAGCCATGTGCCTACTCCTGTTCTAAGTATCCAAGCTTTGCCCCACAGAATCCTCACAATGACCCTACATGGGAGGACGGCCATGTTTTCACATTTTACCGGTGTGGAAATGGAGGAGGCCAAATCCATCAGAACAAGACCCAATTTCCCCCTCAGTCAGTCTCTCCCATCAGGAAGCTTCCATAAGCCTCTTATCTTTATCAGTTAGAGGACAGACAGAATGAAAACCACAGTAACAGAAAACTAATCAAACTGATTGCATGAACCACAGCCTTGTCTAACTCAACTGGGTGTTGACTTTGCTTTGGCTCCATCTCTTCATTCTTTCTAGAGTTATTTCTCCACTGATCTCCAGTAGCATATTGGGCACCTACCGACCCGGGGAATTAATCTTTCAGTGTCCTATCTTTTTGCCTTTTCATACTGTTCATGGGATTCTCAAGGCAAGAATACCAAAGTGGTTTGCCATTCCCTCCTCCTGTGGACCATGTTTTGTCAGAACTCTCCACCATGACCCATCCGTCTTGGGTGGCCCTACACCCGTGTAGCAAAAACAACACCCAGTTGTGGATCTGACTGGTGATGGAGGTGAGGTCTGATGCTGTAAAGAGCAATATTGCATAGGAATCTGGAATGTTAGGTCCATGAATCAGGGCAAATTGGAAGTGGTCAAATAGGACATGGCAAGAGCGAACGTCGACATTTTAGGAATCAGCAAACTAAAATGGACTGGAATGGGTGAATTTAACTCAAATGACCATTATATGTACTACTGTGGGCAAGAATCTCTTAGAAGAAATGGAGTAAACATCATAGTTAACAAAAGAGTCTGAAATGCAGTACTCAGATGCAATCTCAAACATGACAGATCTCTGTTAGTTTCCAAGGCAAACCATTCAATATCAGGGTAATCCAAGTCTATGCCCCAACCAGAAATGTTGAAGAAGCTGAAGTTGAATGGTTCTATGAAGACCTAAAAGACCTTTTAGAACTAACACCCAAAAAAGACGTCCTTTTCATTATAGGGGATTGGAATGCAAAAGTAGGAAGTCAAGAAACACCTGGAGTAACAACAGGCAAATTTGGCCTTGGAGTACAGAATAAAGCAGGGCAAAGGCTAATAGAGTTTTGCCAAGAGAACGCATTGGTCATAGCAAACACCCTCTTCCAACAACACAAGAGAAGACTCTACACATGGACATCACCAGATGGTCAACACCAAAATCAGATTGATTATATTCTTTGCAGCCAAAAATGGAGAAGCTCTATACAGTCAGCAAAGACAAGACTGGGAGCTGATTGTGGCTCAGAGCATGAACTCCTTGTTGCCAAATTCAGACTTAAATTGAAGAAACTAGAGAAAACCACTAGACCATTCAGGTTATGACCTAAATCAAATCCCTTATGATTATACAGTGGAAGTGACAAATAGATTTAAGGGACTAAATCTGATAGACAGAGTGCCTGATAAACTATGGATGGAGGTTCATGACATTGTACAGGAGACAGAGCTCAAGACCATTCCCAAGAAAAAGAAATGCAAACAAGCAAAATGGCTATCTGAGGAGGCCTTACAAATAGCTCTGAAAAGAAGAGACATGAAAGGCAAAGGAGAAAAGGAAAGATATACCCATTTGAATGCAGAGTTCCAAAGAATAGCAAGGAGAGATAAGAAAGCCTTCCTCAGTGATCAATGCAAAGAAATAGAGGAAAACAAGAGAATGAGAAAGACTAGAGATCTCTTCAAGAACATTAGAGATACCAAGGGAACATTTCATGCAAAGATGGGCTCAATGAAGGACAAAAATGGTATGGACCTAATAGAAACAGAAGATATTAAGAAAAGGTGGCAAGAATACACAAAAGAACTGTACAAAAAAGATCTTCACAACCCAGATAATCACGATGGTGTGATCACTCACCTAGAGCCAGACATCCTGGAATGTGAAGTCAAGTGGGCCTTAGGAAGCATCACTACAAACGAAGCTAGTGGAGGTGATGGAATTCCAGTTGAGCTATTTCAAATCCTAAAAGATGATGCTGTGAAAGTGCTGCACTCAATATGCCAGCAAATTTGGAAAACTCAGCAGTGGTCACAGGACTGGAAAAGGTCACTTTTCATTCCAATCCCTAAGAAAGGCAATGCCAAAGAATGTTCAAATTACTGCACAATTGCATTCACCTTACTTCCCCTCATAGATCAGTTGGTAAATCATCTGCCCGAAATGCAGGAGACCCGGGTTCGATTCTTGGGTTGGGAAGATCCCCTGGAGAAGGAAATGGCAACACACTCCAGTATTCTTACCTGGAGAATCCCATGGACAGAGAAGCCTGACAGGCTACAGTCCACAGGATCTCAAGAGTCGGACACAACTTAGCGACTAAACCACCACCACCACCACAGGCTAGTAAAGTAATGCTCAAAATTCTCCAAGCCAGGCTTCAGCAATATGTGAACCATGAAATTCCAGATGTTCAAGCTGGTTTTAGAAAAGGCAGAGGAATTAGAGATCAAATTGCCAACATCCATTGGATCATTGAAAAAGCAAGAGAGTTCCAGAAAAACATCTACTTCTCCTTTATTGACTATGCCAAAGCCCTTGACTGTGTGGATCACAATAAACTGTGGAAAATTCTGAATGAGATGGGAATACCAGACCACCTGACCTGCCTCTTGGGAAATCTGTATGCATATCTGGAAGCAACAGTTAGAACTGGACATAGAACAACAGACTAGTTCCAAATAGGAAAAGGAGTACGTCAAGGCTGTATATTGTCACCCTGCTTATTTAGCTTATATGCAGAGTACATCATGAGAAATGCTGGGCTGGAAGAAACACAAGCTGGAATCAAGATTGCCAGGAGAAATATCAATAACCTCACATATGAAGATGATACCACCCTTATGGCAGAAAGTGAAGAAGAACTAAAGAGTATTTTGATGAAAGTGAAGGAAGAGAGTGAAAAAGTTGGCTTAAAGCTCAACATTCAGAATACTAAGATCATGGCATCTGGTCCCATCACTTTATGGCAAATAGATGGGGAAACAGTGGAAACAGTGGCAGACTTTATTTTTTTGGGGTCTCCAAAAGTTTTGCAGTTGGTGACTGCAGCCATGAAATTAAAAGATGCTTACTCCTTGGAAGGAAAGTTATGACCAACCTAGTCAGCATATTAAAAAGCAGAGACATTACTTTGCCAACAAAGGTCCATCTAGTCAAAGCTATGGTTTTTCTAGTAGTCATGTATGGACGTGAGAGTTGGACTATAAAGAAAGCTAAGTATTGAAGAATTGATGCTTTTGAATTGTGGTGTTGAAGAAGACTCTTGAGAGTCCCTTGGACTGCAAGGAGATCCAACAAGTCCATCCTAAAGGAAATCAGTCCTAAATATTCATTGCAAGGACTGATGCTGAAGCTGAAACTCCAATACTTTGGCCACCTGATGTGAAGAGTTGACTCATTGGAAAAGACCCTGATGCTGGGAAAGATTGAAGGTGGCAGGAGAAGGGGAAGGCAGAGGATGAGATGGTTGGATGGCATCACCGACTCGATGGACATGAGTTTGTGTAGACTCCGGGAGTTGGTGATGGACAGGGAGGCCTGGCGTGCTGCAGTTCATGGGGTCGCAAAGAGTCGGACAAGCCTGACTGAACTGAACTGAACTGAAATCCATGTTAACTGAGAAGCACAATCAGGCCTCAAAATTGAGAGTGTCCACCTCCCACAACGGTGTCTCTGGTTGATTGGGAGTGCACCACAGATGACTCCCTGGAGAAGAACATCCCAGGGGCAGGAGCAGGAGCCACTGCTGCAGGTGTTCCAAGACTGCTTGGTGTTGCAAAACTGGCTTGTGGACTCCGGCTCCATGAACTCCACATTACCTTAAAATAAAACACTGTACTTGGAGAATAAGTATATCCCTTTGTGTCGTAATGATAGCATTGCTATTCAGATCATCTTAAGTTTATATGAGCACACAGGCAAATCTTACTTTCCTAAAGGTGGAGCTGATCTGACACACTCACTCCCTTTGATTTTGGATCCTGTTCTGTCACTCATTCATGTCTGACTCTTTGCGATGCCATGGACTGTAGTCCACCAGGCTCCTCTGTCCATGGGGATTCTCCAGGCCAGAATACTGGAGTGGGTAGACTTTCCCTTCTCCAGGGGATCTTCCCCACCGAGGGATCGAACCCAGGACTCCCGCACTGCAGGCAGATTCTTTGCCACCTGAGCCACGTGTCCTGGAGCACACTATCTCCTAGCTTGTGCTCACGCTGCTCTTCTCCTCTCAGTTCCCATCTCCTTTCTGGTCATCTGGCATCACATAGTGAGCATCTAGCATACGCAGGGCATTGGGCTAGGTGCTGCCCATATAAAGGCAATTAAACAGGAATCCTCCCAACAGCGGAATCTAGAGTCAGTTATTCCAACACTCTTAAAACTGGTTAGAGCTAGTCACTGGTTTATTTATTTCATTCAACAAATATTTATTGGGCATCTTCTTTGTGCCAGGTATGAAGGAAGTAAAAAATAAAGATATCTAACCAGCCTGAGAGAGGGTAACTAATGCTTCCAGGAGGAATTACAAAGCTTAAAGATGGATAGAAATTGTCTAGATCCAACTTGAAGAGGGTTTTCCGGGGAGTAGAGGAACTCTGTAAGGCTGGGTATGAGGGGACCAGGGAAAGACTGGCAACGGATAAGGGTCAGGGGTTAGGGTCAGAACTTGGAGGGCCTTCAAGGCTATGTCAAGATTTCTAGACTTTATCCCAAGGGGGAAAATGAGCTCTTAAGGATGTTTTATTTTTTAATAAATAAAAAGTTTACTTACATTAGAAGAAGCACACAGACTCCATACAATACATACCAACAGAAGTAAAAAAGTACATTGTGTATCTTCCAATACAAGTTCATGACACAAGAGTTAGTGCCCTTAAGTATATAATGCATATAAAAAGAAGGAAAACAATAAAAACTTTTAAAAAACTGCCACAGATTATATCAATGTCAATCTCTTGGTTGTGATTCTGTACAAAAATCATCTAAAAATATTACCATTGGAAGATATTAAGTGAAGGGCATTATTATCACTATTATTTCTCACAACAGTATGTGAATCTACAAAGATCTCAGAACAAAAGTTTTTTTAAAGGCACACACATACAAAAATAAAGTCAAAGAGATCCTCTTGGGAAGGAAAATACTGATACAGTAAAACAACACAATGGAACCGCTGGTAGCTTCAGAACACCAATGAGAACAACCTGTTCAGTGGAGCTTTGGACTTTAGTCACTTTAGTCCAGTGACTAAAGGTTCAGCTGTGGGTCTGTAACCCACATTTTCACTGCAAAAAAACCCACAAAAAACAAACAAATTAACAAAAAACCCTGAGAATACTTAGAGCATTGATACAGGAAGGAAAAAATGGAGTGACTCAGATGGCAATGAAATTCTAAGAAAAGTAAGATTGTGTGGTTAGGGAAAGAGGTGGCTGCTGGACTATGATTCATAAGTGGGTTTAGATGTCCCTAACACCCAGCTTACCAGCACATAAATTTATGTTCTTTCATTGGCTATTGTAGGATACAGTGCTCCCCAGTGGCTTTCTTGCCTGCAGAAGCTTCCAGTGATGGTTCTAGCAATGTTCCTTGGATTCTAATGAACACGTGATATAAACTGCATAGCAAAATTAAACCCAAATATGGAGTAGGACATGCTCAGGTCCTGATACTCAACTCATAAGACAAAACATGCCATCACAAACAGGTTAGAACTTACCAGCCTCTTGAAAGGTTTGTAACAATAGGAGTAATGTAATCAAATGCGTTATCTAGAAGATCTCTTTGGCAGCAGGATAGACAATTTATTTGGGAGGGGGGTGAAAGTTCAAAGGAGAAACAGTAAGGACTTCCACTAAAGGGAAAGTGGCAATAGAGAGGAGATAGAGTCCAGAATTATTTAAGAAGCAAAAAATAACTATCTTAATCATAAGAAATTCCCAGTAGAGGTTGACTCTTGAATCTGCTGGGGTCAAATTTGGCTGTAAAGAAGAATGTTCAATAGTAGTGGTTTAAACAGGATAGATTTTTACTTCTCTCATAAAAAAAAGTCTGGAGACTTCAGTTCAGATGTAATCTGGTGGCTCCAGAGTCATCAGGGTGTCAAGTTCCTCCCGTTCTGATCTACATTGCTAGTACATAGCTTCTGTCTTTAAAGTGACATTTTTGTCCAAGATGGCTGCCAGAGCCCATCTAACTGGTCCACGTTGCTGCTGGTGGAAAGGAAAAAGGGAGAAAACAGCCATCAGCTTCCACAGAGCCTTCCCAGGACTTCCGCATACATCGACGTTTACATCTCATTGGCCAAAACCAATGGCTACACCTACGAAAGAGGATGATAGGGAAATAATATATTCTAGCCCTGCTATCATTACCAGAATATCTGGAATGGATATTTGATGAATACTTAGCCATCTCCGTCATGGCCATCAATTAAATGAGACACAGAGAAGGCGAGAATATCCTAGTCCTCCAAGGGATGAGTCACAGGGTTTGGTGGACACTGTGGTATGCCTCCCAGGACTCCTTCCAAGAAGGACGTTTTGCCTCAACTGCACGGAGCATTGTCGACAGAGAGCTTTCATCTGTCAGACCCTTCTGAGAGCCTTTGCACCCAAGGAGCCTAGACAGCCTACAAATAATGACCATTGATACAGGAATACAAAGGCATGTCCACCTTCATCCAACTGAGGACAACTCAGAAGGACTATGCTAGCTCCACATCTTTCCTTGCAGTTGGCTAAGGCTATTGTTGTGTTCCATGGTGGTGTGAATTTTCAAGCTAGAAACTAAACTCCCCAAAGAAATGACAAAGTTCTCTTTTCTTGCCACAAATTTCTCTCTTTTTTTCCTCCCAGAATGACTCCCACTTTCTTGCACTCCCTTCCACGGCATGGAGGCCATGTTCACTCTCTCATAGACAGCCTGTGTGCCAAGCTGTATATCAGAGTCTGCTTCCCAGGCAAGTCAATGTGGCAAGGAGGGAGGGCATATCTACCGAAGGTGTCAGAAACTCTAGAAGGAGGTGAAATGTTCACATTTACTGAAAGCAGGATGGGCTGGAAAGATGGAGACACGCCGCTGTGCACTCATCGCTTTGTTCCGTGTCCTGCTTGCCTCTCACGGCTGTCAATGCAAGTGTCTATAGCATCTTCTACACTCTTTCCAATGTGTAACTATCCATCTAGGTTTGGATAACCAGATCCTCAAACTTGTTAAAACTGTGCTTGAAGAAAGGAAAATGGCCGTTGGGTGAGACCTGAGTCTCCCCGGAAAGGAAGTGTCTGAGCGTGCACATAATGGCACTTCCACCATTATCAGTTATGCTTAGAGCTTTTTTTTTTCTTTTTTGGATCTTGGCTAGGCTCCAGAAAAGTGAGATGGGACTCAAAACACAATAAATAAGAGAAAAAATTACTCTAATTTTGAGGCATTTTTCTCTCTAACTCAGAAGCCAACTTTCCTTGCTGTATCTGGGGGTTTACAGAATTTGGCCTAAAACAGCCTGTCATTATAGACACCCCTTCCTCTGGGTTTCCCTGGTGACTGAGATGGTAAAGAATCCACTTGCAAAGCAGGAGACCTGGGTTCGATCCCTGGGTTGGGAAGATCCTTTGGAGAGTGGAAAGGCTGCCCACTCCAGTGTTCTTGCCTGGAGAATTCCATGGACAGAGGAGCCTGGTCATGGGGTCGCAGAGTCTGACACAATTGCGTAACACTTTCACTTTCCTCACTTCCTCCGGGGTTCCATCTGCTCATTTGTGAAAGCTGACCTGCACAAATGTTCACTTAGGCTAGGAAGAGACCACCTGAGCGCCAAGTCGTGTGTGAGGGGTGCTCATGACACATGGAGAAAAATGTCACAGAGGGGCCAGAACCACGTCACCACCCAGCTCTCAAGCAGGTGGTCCTTCCTGCAAAGCCCCGCCTCCTCACCCGTGTGTATGAGGACCTACAAACATTACATATGCACCTAAAACTCCGCGCTTAGAAATGCTTTTTCATTTTCGTGACTCGGAGCAGACATTATTCACATCGTGCCTCTGAATACACCCACTTCTGGTAAAAAGAGAAACTTGCGGCAAGAAGAGGCAACTTTGCCATTGTTTCTTCCTGGAATTTAGATTCTGGGTTAGGAAGCAGCAGCTGCTAGAAGCACAAGCCTGTGTGCTCTGCGGCTTTTGAGGTTTGCATACTCACAGATCTCTCTGTCCCTTCCCATTTGTCTCTGTCAACCACTGACACTGCAGTCTTGATTCAAAACCTGAATTTGAGATAGCACCTTTTCTCACAAAAGCACTTCTCAGGACTGGGTGAGCAAGCAGGCCACAGCAGTTTTCTCCTGTTTTTTTATTTTATTTTTAAATTTTTAAAAAAATATTGGGCTTTTTTGTTGTACTAATTTATTTATGGCTACATTGGGTCTTAGTTGTGGCATGCAGGCTTACTTGCTCCACGTCACAAGGAATCTTTGTTCCTAGGCCAGGGATCGAACTCACATCCCCTGCATTGGAAGGCAGATTTTTAACTACTGGACCACCAGGGAAGTCCCTCTGGGAGTTTACTTTAGCGAAAAGTGCAAGGAAAAGATCCCCTCTGTTTGAAAAATCCTAACGAAGCTCACACAAATCTGTAAATATAATTTCTTAGAAACTTTTATTCATTTTAAAAGCTTCCAGGGCCTGCCACTTGGAGTATGGTAGATATTAACATCTGTTGCATGAATACATGAAAGGGTGAATGAAAGAAGTAAGGAAACAAATGACAATCACTGAGTGAATAAATGGAAGTGAGCTCAAGAAGCTTACTGGTAGAGGATAAATTCAGTTCATAAAAGGTGTAACACAGGAAAGGCTGACTGCTGGGAGCAGGTGGAGGGAGCCGTCAGATCGGGTGAGATCTGTGATACTCAAACTGGCTGTATCTGGCAGAGTCGCCAGGAGGGTTTCTAAATCCCAGAGCCCAACCTGTTAAATCAGAGTCTTTGGGGGTGGACTCAGGCATTGGTGTTTTTAAAAGCTCCTTAGGAGATCCCAATGTCCAGCCAGAATTGAGAACACTGGGACAGGAGGATCAGAAAGAGATTCATCAAGGAAATGGTTTTTGAAAACAACCTTTAAGGATGGATAGAGTTTTCTTTTAACTTTTTATTTTGTATTGGGGTATAGCCAATGAACAACGTTGTGATAGTTTCAGGTGAACAGTGAAAGTACTGAGCCATACATATGTATCCACAAGACCCCAACCCCAGCCATACCTGTATCCATTCCCCCCTAAACACCCCTCCCATCCAGGCCGCCACATAACATTGAGCAGAGTTCCATGTGCTGTACATTAGGTCCTTGATGGTCATCCATTTTAAATACAGCAGTGTATACACGTCCATCTCAAACTCCCTACCTATCACTTCCCCAAGGATGGGTGGAATTTTGACTTGTAAAAATGAGCAGGAACCGGGGAAGATATCCTGACCTCCTTTCCCTCCCAACTGCGGTTTCAGACAGTCTAATTGAACTGTCTAATCCAAACAGATGTTGGCATCTGGTAATGATGCACCTGGGCAGTGAAATGGCTTTCTCCCCTCTGGACCATCTAAGAGCCTGGTCACTAGGGTCTGGGGGACTCAGGTGAGGGTCTGAACACTGGGTATCCTGGCCTGAGGGCTTGCCCACCCCAGGGAATGTCTGTATCCACTGGTATATCCCAACTCAAGAGCTGTATAGGGAGGTTGAGGCCATATCATCCTTGAGGCTGGTGTTTCATGAAAAGATGGGAAATGTAAAGTCATCCTTCCTGAGGTGCCTTCACAGGGATGGGACAACCCATCCTTGGCTCCACTGCCAGCTCTTGTGACAGGGACCCAGAATGCCTGCCACTGTTCTCAAAAGTAATGCTACAGAAGGTTCTTAGCAGCTATACCCAAGCCCCAAGGGGTAAACAAAGAAAAATAATACATTAAGGCTAACAGCTAGGGAGAGAGAAAGAATAAACAAAGCAATCAGCACATAAAAAATAAAACCACAAAATGTTAGAGCTACTGGAAGAGATAGTCTACAAACTATCCACAAATACAATAATAATAAGAGAAGCTGCAGAGACTTAAGAAAAACCTTCAGAAGACAGCCTGGCATTCAAACAGACAAATGTGATTTTTCAGATTAAAGCAAACTGAATTAAGGAAAGAGTAGTTGAGATTCACTTCAGGGCCTGGAGGATTAAGTAGAAGAAACAATCCAAACCTCAGAAATAATGGCTTCTGTCAGGGAAAACAGCAACTCCAGCTGGAGAAGGAGGAACAGCTGGAGAAGAGGCAACAAGTAAACAATGATGCAAGAAAATTTCCTACCGATGAACAAGGATCCATACCTGTCTTGCAAGTTTTCACCAGATTCTACACCCATGTATATCTTGGTCAATTTCCAAATTTCAAAGGTAAAGCAATCAATCTTTCAGTTCACAGGTAAGAAGAATAAGAAAGGAGAATCACATTGGTGCTCAACTCTGCTGCACTAAAAACTAGGAGAAGAACATTTATAGACTTTGGAGAAAAAAAAAGGATTGCAACCTAGGATTCCTATGCTGGCCAAGTTAGTCTTTATAGATCATCAAGAAAGAAAGATATTTGGGGTGTGCAAGAATTCAGAGAACATATTATTTCCCTAGGCTTTCTGGAGGAAATACTAAAGAAAGGGCTCTAACTAAAAAACAACTGAATCATACAGAGAACTCAAGATCAGGAAAAAAGAATGAGTAAAAGGAAAGAGTAGTGAGCTGTGATGCTTGCTATTTATACAAATATATGTAATATATCAATCTATCACTGTAGGTTGCCTGAGGATGTGTAATATAAATTCCAAATAAGAATTCTTGAAATAGGCAATGAATGTTCCAAGGAAATTCTGATAATAATAATAGTCTGGAATGAAGAGTTCTTCTGTATCTTAGCAAAACCTAGAAGTGGGAGAAGGATGAAGCAGCAAAGCAAGAGCACTTATTATATCTCCTTTGGAGAGAGAAGGGGAGGGAGAGAGGAAGATTAAAGCCTTCTGAAGGAGAACCAGTAAACATGAAAGTTGAGTAAACTAAACAGGAAAGAAAATCACATAAGATACTATTGATTAAATCCAAAGGCTTGTTCATACAAAGTTCAGTGGAACTGATAAACCCTTCCCTAGTCTCTTAATGAAACACAGAACAAAGAAATAAATAAGAACACCTGAGTCTCACATAATGGTATGTCAGTTATACCTCAATTAAAAAAAACAGACAAAATTGAGACTGAAAAAAGTGATCATCACAGATACAGAAGAGATTAAAATAATTTTAAGAATGCATTATATACTATTATATAACAATAAATTGGAAGATCTAGAAATTACCAAAATTAATTCAAGTAAAAACTTGAACAACAATTTTAGTGGGAGAGAAGAGAAAGGTTGTTAAAGATCAGCCATTAACAAGGGTATCAGGACAGACAGTTTAACAGCTCAGTTTTCTAATCTTCAAAGAATAGATAATATCAATATTAATTAATTTATTCTAGACCATGGAAAAATTGAAAGCTTCTCAGTTTATTTTATGAAGCAAATATGATTTTAATGCTAAAATCTGATAAAGATAGTTCAAAAAAGGAAACTGTAGGCCAATCTTATTTCTAAATAAATATTAACAAACAGAATTTAGCAATCTGGCAAAAAATATCACACTATAACCAAGCAGATTTATTCTAGGATTACAAAGCACAACATAAGGAAATCTATCAACATGAATATTTTAATCAATAAATTAAAAATTAAAAACCATATCCTATCAATATTTCCTGAAAAGGCATTTGATAAAATTGAGCAGCCATCCTAAGGAAAATAAGAATGAAATGGTAGTTGTTGGATATAATTGTCTCTTTATCAAAAATCAGTGGTCCATATCATTCTTATTGGCCAAAATACCAAAAGCATTTCAAAAAATCAAAACCAGACAAAAATGCCCACTGTTGCCAATTGTAACTCAATATTTTCTTTGAGATTCAGAGATTCAAACAGAGTGTGATAAGGTAAGAAAACGAAGGACTGATGCTGAAGCTCCAGTATTTTGACCACCTGATGCAAAGATCCAACTCGTTGGAAAAGACCCTGATGCTGGGAAAGATTGAGGGCAGGAGGAGAAGGGCACGACAGAGGCTGAGATGGTTGGTGGCATCACCGACTCGATGGACATGAGTTGAGCAAACTCTGGGAGCTGGTGAAGGAATGGGAAACCTGGCAAGCTGCAGTTTACAGGGTCACGAAGAGTCGGACATGACTTAGCGACTGAACAACCACAAGGACAATGAAGAGACCAGCCCAAGCATGTAAAGGAGGAAATGAAGTGTTGGGATGTTTCTTTTCGCTCGCAATTCTATCTCTGCATTTCAGATTTATGCCTGCTATTAGTGTTCCTGTTTAACATTGCCTTGAAGGTTTTTAAAGCAAAATAAGAACGTAAATATAACAACCGGCCCCCCACAAGCTAAATATAACAACCGGCCCCCCACAAGCTAAATATAACAACCGGCCCCCCACAAGCTAAATATAACAACCGGCCCCCCACAAGCTAAATATAACAACCGGCCCCCCACCCACCAGACGGCACCCCACAAGCTAAATATAACAACCGGCCCCCCCACCAGCTAAATATAACAACCGGCCCCCCACCAGCTAAATATAACAACCGGCCCCCCACCAGCTAAATATAACAACCGGCCCCCCACCAGCTAAATGTAACAACCGGCCCCCCCACAAGCTAAATATAACAACCGGCCCCCCACAAGCTAAATATAACAACCGGCCCCCCACAAGCTAAATATAACAACCGGCCCCCCACAAGCTAAATATAACAACCGGCCCCCCCACAAGCTAAATATAACAACCGGCCCCCCACAAGCTAAATATAACAACCGGCCCCCCAGCTACATATAACCACCAGCTACATATAACAACCGGCCCCCCACAAGCTAAATATAACAACCGGCCCCCCCACAAGCTAAATATAACAACCGGCCCCCCCCCACAAGCTAAATATAACAACCGGCCCCCCCCACAAGCTAAATATAACAACCGGCCCCCCACAAGCTAAATATATAACAACCGCCCCCCCCCCACAAGCTAAATATAACAACCGGCCCCCCACAAGCTAAATATAACAACCGGCACCCCCCACCAGCTACATATAACAACCGGCCCCCCACAAGCTAAATATAACAACCGGCCCCCCACAAGCTAAATATAACAACCGGCCCCCCACCAGCTACATACAACAACCGGCCCCCCACCAGCTACATATAACAACCGGCCCCCCCACCAGCTACATATAACAACCGGCCCCCCACCAGCTACATATAACAAACCGGCCCCCCACCAGCTAACATATAACAACCGGCCCCCCACCAGCTACATATAACAACCGGCCCCCCACCAGCTACATATAACAACCGGCCCCCCACCAGCTACATATAACAACCGGCCCCCCACAAGCTAAATATAACAAACCCCCCACCACAGCTACATATAACAACCGGCCCCCCACCAGCTACATGTAACAACCGGCCCCCCCCCCCACCAGCTACATGTAACAACCGGCCCCCCCACCAGCTACATGTAACAACCGACTGACAACCCCCCCACCAGCTAAATATAACAACCGGCCCCCCCACAAGCTAAATATAACAACCGGCCCCCCACAAGCTAAATATAACAACCGGCCCCCCCACAAGCTAAATATAACAACCGGCCCCCCACAAGCTAAATATAACAACCGGCCCCCCACAAGCTAAATATAACAACCGGCCCCCCCACAAGCTAAATATAACAACCGGCCCCCCCCCCACAAGCTAAATATAACAACCGGCACCCCACAAGCTAAATATAACAACCGGCACCCCACAAGCTAAATATAACAACCGGCACCCCACAAGCTAAATATAACAACCGGCCCCCCACAAGCTAAATATAACAACCGGCCCCCCACAAGCTAAATATAACAACCGGCCCCCCCACAAGCTAAAATATAAACAACCGGCCCCCCACAAGCTAAATATAACAAACAACAAGCATATAACAACCGGCACCCCACAAGCTAAATATAACAACCGGCACCCCACAAGCCCCCCATCCTCCCCGCTCCTAGTCCCCTCCAACACGAAGGTGGAAACCATCTATTATCTTGGCTAATACCATACTTTGCCTTCAACAGGTTTGGTTTTTAGTTGAACAAAATGTGCTTAGAACTTCCATGGACAATAAATGTTCAGAAGATAAGAAAAACAGGGAAAAAAGTAACAATAAGAGATGCCTAACCTTATGGGATATCAGAGCACTCCAAAAAGCCATTGTAATCAAACCACCGTCTACAGGAAGGACCAACAGTGAGAGGAACAGAATTTGGATGAAAAAAGCAATCCTGGTGCGTGTGAGCATTTAATACGCGACAGACTTGATAGGTCAAGTCAGCAGGGAAAACATAGATTATTTAACACTTAGAACAAGTTAAATCCCATCTTACGCCATATCCAAAAACCAATTTAAGATGTACATAGTACTTATTGTATTTCTATGAAATAAAACAATAAATAGCTTAGAAGAAAATCTAGGTAAATACATGGATTGGGAAATCTTATCAAGACAGGAAACTCAGAACTTCTGAAAGAAAGACATATTTCACTTATTTAAATTGAAAATGTTGCTAAGATAATAGATTCGGAAGGGAAAAGTTTTACAGATAACTTGATAGATGATAAATAATGATAAATAATGACACTATAAAAAGAGCTCCTACAAATTGCCCAATTAAAAAAATGGGCAAAGAATATGACAGATAATTCACAGAAAAGCAAATCCAAATTCTCAATAAACTTGAAAAGATGCTCAAGCTTACCAGTAGTCCACAAATTGCAAATTAAGTTTATAGTGAAATATTACTTTACAATGATCTGAATGGAAAACATTAAGACGAGAGTGATAGAGACTGTTGCTAGTAGGGGTGTGGGTAAAGTATTCTCCATACTTTCCTGTTGAAAATATGATGGGCCTTTTTGAAAGCAATCTGGAAATACACGATAAATTTTAAAATACACATGCTTTTCAAACCTGGAATCTATTCTGTAGAAGCAAGAACATCAGCACATAAAGATACATACATAATAATATTTATTGCTTCACTGTTTGTAGGGACAGAACTGAAAACAAAAATGTCTTATCAAGAGAAAGATAAACAATGGATAAATTATAAAAGAGTATCATCAAGGATTATTATGTAGCCAATACAAAAATGCCGGAGGACAGAGGGATGTCCACAAGGTATTTCGAATGAGAATTGGAATATGTACAAAATCCATGACATAATTTTTCCAGAGAAAACAATGAACTACCCAAAACCCTATCTAGAGATTCTATCCATTTATCATCCATCTATCTATCTGTCTAATCTATCTATGTATTGTGTATATATTATGTCATATCATTATATGACAATGTAGAAAGTTAAAAGGTTATTAGCACCTGGTCATCTGGGGGTAGGGGATTAGGGCACAGAGTTGGTGGGGTGAATACTTGAGAGGACTAAGAAGTGGGAAGTTTCAGGGAATCTATGGATGGGAGTGAATAGTTGCACTCATCTCTCAAGGGGATTTCGAGGGTTCTGGGTATACCCAAAGCTCAAACTCCAAGGATGCTGGTGAGGGCTCTCTTGGGGGATACTAAGGCCAGACTCTCCTTGGAGCATGTGGGTGCAGGACGTATCACAGAGCAGGTCTCCTGTCCCTCCCAACACCTGACCTGGTGAGAGCACAACAGGATGAACACCAAGCACACCCTGGGGCACCCCTGGTCTGGGATGTGCAAGACCTCATGCTGTGTTCAGGGTGAATGCTCCTGCAGGGCTCCTGCCCAGGGACATCCTGGTAACCATGGGATCACCCTGTGTGTACAGAATCCAATAACCCCGGGGCCCTTAGGACCCAGTCTGATTAGGTCAAAATCCTATCGAAGTCCACAACTACTTATTTAAAATAAACCCTAATTTTCACTTGCTGCTGCTGCTGCTGCTGCGTCGCTTCAGTCATGTCCGACTCTGTGCGACCCCATAGATAGCAGCCCTCCAGGCTCCCCTGTCCCTGGGATTCTCCAGGCAAGAATACTGGAGTGGGTTGCCATTTCCTTCTCCAATGCATGTAAGTGAAAAGTGAAAGTGAAGTCACTCAGTCATGTCCAACTCTTAGCAACCCCATGGACAGCAGCCTATCAGGCTGGAGTGGGTTGCCATTGCCTTCTCCAAATTTTCGCTTACATCTCATAAAAAACATTCAGGGATCCAATTCCTATTCCATATGAACCATAGCAAACTACCCTACCTTGGGGTTTTACCTTGAGATGATAAAAATGTTGCAAAGCTAGGTAAGGTGGTGGTTCCACAGCAGGGTGAATGTAACTAAATGCCACTTAATTTTTCACTTTAAAAGTGTTGATTTCATGTTATGCGAATTTCACCTCAATAAATCATTTAAGGGGAAAAAAATGCCCTTTTTCTCCCAGCTGAAAATTGCTTTTGTATCTTACTCTTAGCTCTACCAAAGCATTCCTCAAAACCCAGTCCACAAACCCCTCCAATTTAGTCCCTTCTCTCTTCCCTCCTGTTTCTAGTTCTGATTGCATTCATCCCCCATCCCCTGTCTCAAAATCCCAAGGGACAGGCTGGAAAACATGGAATTCTGCACCACGGTTGAGAAAAGAGGGGAGCTGAGGGGAAAAAGACACATTTTCTTTTAACAGGTGGTGGGAACGGGCGAGGCGAGGGCTGGTATTACTCATTAGTAAGTTGTGCCTCTTTCACATATGGGAGCTTAAGGTAATTTGGGTAGCAGCCACCCTCAGCAGCTTGTCTTCCCCACACCCTGAGTCACTGCCCCTGCCTGTCACGACAGCTGTTCTCAGCGCCCGCTGTAACTGCCCCTGCCTGTCACGAAAGCTGTTCTCAGTGTCCCCAGTAACTGGGTGCCCCCATCTAAAAGTTACTTTTGGAAGGGGATAGGGAACCTCCCTTCTTCGGTGGGAGGGAGTCAGGTTGGGAGACCTCCACTGGGCAGCACACAGCCTTGCAAAACAGGTAGCTTTGTTTACTTTTCTCCATTTCATTTGCAAAATTGTATCCTTTGCTAAAACAGCCTTGGGACTCAAACAACAAGGACAGGCACAGTGAGCCGCCATCCAGAGGGATGGGGAGGGGACGGGGTTGGGAGGGGAGTTCGGGAAGGGGAACACATGTATACCCATGGTGGATTCATGTCAATGTATGGCAAAACCAATAAAATATTGTAAAGTAAAAAATAGATAAATAAATAAATTTAAATTAAAAATAAATAAATAAATAAATACAGAAATACAAGCAATCAGCATCATGATGGAGCAGCGGATATTGCCGTAAAACAAACATCCAAGCAGCCACTGCCATTTGGCTGCTCAGCCACTGAGAGGACAGGAGACGGGCGTGTCCAGCTCAGCCCTTCACCCTGCTCATCCTGGGCTGAGTGGAAAGGCAGGAACAGGCCAGTCTGCAGGGTCTGGGCCTCCAAGGCTCCAAAAGGCACCCCTCCAGCCCCTGCCTCAAATGAAGGTGGGTTTCCTGTGATTTTATGGGTTAACTGTGGTTTTAGGGAATCAATCTGTTCATATTATTAATACCAAAAAACACTTTGAAAGTCATTATGGTACAGCAGAAAGAGCTTTCTACTCCCACCCCACCCTCCCCACACTATTTTATTTTTTTTAAGTCAAATTAAGTGTGAGGTGACAGTCACTCAGTCGTGTCCAACTCTGCGACCCCATGGTGTATACAGTCTGTGGAATTCTCCAGGCCAGAATACTGGAATGGGTAGCCATTGCCTTCTCTGGGGCATCTTCCCAACCCAGGGATTTCAAATCCTGGCTCTGTCTCTTATCAGCTGTGTTGAACTTGTACAAATCACGTCAATTCTGGAGGCTTCTATTTGCTCATCTCTGGGGCAAGGTCAGAGTGATATCACTGGTTTACTAGGAGTCTCAGTTCAGTGGGGACATAAACATGAAACGGTTTATTTTTCCTGAAATTGCTTCCAAACTCTCCATGCCACCCCCACCACCCCCCACCGCCATTTCTCACTGGGTAGCAGCTCCTCCGAATGACGAGTCAGCCCAATTCCATGTGTTTCAGTCGCTTTTTATTATTAAGGGGTTATATTCAGTCCTTAAGATTCTGCTTTGTTCGTTTTAAAATTTCAGTCTTCTATCCATTTCAAATACTTTCCCTTCCCTCTTAAAATTGCCAGATGAAATACAGAAGGCCCGTGAAATTAAGAGTTTTAGATAAATAAGTTTTTAATATAAGTACGTCTCATTTTGCTTGTTAAATCTGGCAACCCTCCCCCAAGCTCAGGCTTTAGGGAGGTGGTTCCCAACCCAGATCATTCATTAAAAATTTCAATGCCTGTGTTCCATTCCAGATCAGTTAAGCCGGCGTATCTGGGCATACCAAGAGGTTTTTGTTTTTGTTTTTAAAGTTTCCCCAGGGTTGAGACTATTCCAGGGCTTTGCAGGGTGGTCTGGCTTCCTCTGGCTCTACCAACCTCTCCCACTTCCCAGCATGCACTGCTTTGGTTTTTGGGTGTAGAGAACGGTGAGGCCAGTCTCATTTTATTAGACTACCGATTGTAAACGAGCAACCCTCTCACGCTGGTCACCGTGGTGCTTCCATTTGACACCAACAGGCTATTTGTTCCCAGTGCGTGGCGGGAGTCCAAATACGGGCTCTCCCATGAAGTGCATTTTGTTGGTTCTCTGGAGGGCCTGTGTGTGTGTGTGTGTGGGTCTTCCTTCTGTATGGCCCTCTGGTGCAGTGGTGATGGTGGCTTAGTATCTAAGTCAAGCAGACTCTTCTGGGAGCCCGTGGACTGTAGCTCTCCAGGCTCTTCTGTCCATGGGATTTCCCAGGCAAGAATACTGGAGTGGGTCGCCATTTCCTTCTCTGCTTCCTGGTGTGGAGATCAGACTTTATTTGCCTCTCCGAATCAGCTCTCTGCCAGAAGTAACTTCCACCCCAACAATTTCTTGCTGCTTGCTGCCCTCCTCCCAGTAGGCACCTTTCCGAGGGGAGGATACTGGCAACATAGCTTAAGCCACAGCGCCTTGTGCAGGGCCCAGTCCACCTACAGGGCTCCTCTCAGCAAGCCTGCATTGACTGACATGGGCAGGAGGCACCTGCTGTTCTCAGCTGAGGGCCCTAGTTCCCAGCTCCAGCACTCCCTCCGCACCCACCACCATGTACTCTCATAATAACTCAGGCTTGTTGAGGTTTTCTACGTTCCCAGCCCTGGGCTCGGCTATTTCAAACATTATCTTGCTTTAATCCTAGAAACAGGGTGGATTCTCCACTTTTCAGATAAGTAAATATTAACTAGGACATTTTAAGTAATTTGCTGAAGGTCATATAGCTAATAAAAATCAGAGTTCAAACTTGGCTCCAATATCTTGCCTTTACCACTATAATTTATAAATACTCCTAGTGTAATGCAATTTATTAAACTTATCTTGCTATCTAGTACACAGCAGGCACTCAGTAGATATTAGTTTTCTTCCTAGATAACCGCATAGTAGAAAGCTATCATCATGGAGTACAATTTTATACTTTTCAGTCCAAGATACTTGGAAACAATTTAGAGCTTTGCTTCATCATCCCCATGTAGTAATCTATTAACTAATTTATTCTTTTAAAACATACAGTATATGTCAGGTTCTGCGCTAGCACCAAGATAGAGAGTAAGAAAACTTTAGCATTCATTTCTTGTGGCTGCTGCTACAAATTACCACAGACTTGGTCACTTAACAGAAATTTATTCTCTCCCAGCTCTGGAAGGTGAGAGACTGAAATCAAGGTGTCAGCAGGACCACACTCCCTCTGAAGATTCTAGGGGACCATCTCCTTGCCTCTTGCAGTTTATGGTGGCTGCATTACCCAATCTCTACCTTGGTCTTCACATGACCTTCTCCCTGTGTTTATGTCTACACTGGTCATCGATTCTGGGACCTACCCACATAATCCAGGATGCTTTCACTCATCCTAATGGCAGAAAGTGAAGAGGAATTAAAGTTCCTCTTAATGAAGGTGAAAGAGGACAGCAAAAAAGCTGGCTTAAAACTCAATATTCAAAAAACTAAGATTCATGGCATCTGGTCCCATGCCCTAATGGCAAATAGATGGGGAAAAAATGGAAACTATGGCAGATTTTATTTTCTTGAGCTCCAGAATCACTGCAGATGGTGACTGCAGCCATGAAATTAAAAGACGCTCACTCTTTGGAAGAAAAGCTATGACAAACCTAAACAGCATATTCAAAAGCAGAGACATCACTTTGCCAACAAAGGTCCATATAGTCAAAGCTATGGTTTTTCCAGTAGTCATGTATGGATGTGAGATATGGGCCATAAAGAACGCTGAGCGCCAAAGAATTGAGGCTTTTGAACTGTGGTGTTGGAGAAGACTCTTGAGAGTCCCTTGGACAGCAAGGAGATCAAACCAGTCCATCCTAAAGGAAATAGATCTTGAATATTCATTGGAAGGACTGATGCTGAAGCTGAAGCTCCAGTACTTTGGCCACCTGATGAGAAGAGCCACATCCTTGGAAAAGATCTTGATGCTGGGAAAGATTGAAGGCAGCAAGAGAAGGGGACAACAGAGGGTGAGATGGTTGGATGGCATCATGGACTCAATGGACATTAGTTCAAGCAAACTTCAGGAGATGGTGAAGGACAGAGAAACCTGTTGTGCTGTAGTTCATGGGGTTGCAAAGAGTCAGACAACACTTAGTGACTGACCAACAACAACTCAACTCAAGGTACTTAATTTAATTACATCTGCAGAGACTCTTTTTACAGAAAAGGTCACATTCACAGGTTCCATGAGTTAAGATGTAGCTATATTTTTTGGGGGTGGAGGTTACTATTTAACAATACAAAATTATAATGGGGCTTCCCAGGTGGCACTAGTGGTAAAGAACCTACCTGCCAATGCAGGAGACTTAAGAGATGTGGATTTGATCCCTGAATTGGGAAGATCCCCTGGAGGAGGGCAAGGCAACCCACTCCAGTATTCTTGCCTGGAGAATCCCACAGAGAGAGGAGCCTGGAAGGCTACAGTCCATAGGGTTGCAAAGAGTCAAACATGACTGAAGTGACAGCACACACAGCACAAAATTATAATGTGGTGTGTTGGAAAGAACTTGAGTTTTGTCTTTGGAGTGAAAAATACATATGTCAAATTCCACCCATGGCATTAACTCAGGCAAATTATTCATATTTTCTAACATGCCAGTTCAGGTCTTCTGAGAAACAGTTGGAATTAGATGTGCAAGAGGCTTATCAGAGGACATGCCTGTGGGATTCCTCAGGGACCCTTACTTGTAGTTTCACTAGATAGACTGTTCTGCATGATTATATCTAGCTGCAAGGGAGTCTAGGAAGAATATATTAACTTCCCCATCTTTATTGTACAGATAGGCAAGAGGGAGAGGGGATGTTGAGTATCAGATCCGTAATACCTAGATAATACAATGCCTGAATAATACAATACTGGTATCCACAATGTCTGTGGCATGACATTTGGAAGCTTCAGTTCCTATCATGGAAGCAAAGTGCCTAAATTGGCCTAAATCTTTGTTTGAGGAGGAGGGAAGGGCCCTCATGGCGATGTTTGGAAGTGTACTGGTTTGCCAGATGCAGGAGAACATCTCAGGCAGAAGATGTGCATATGCAAAGATGCAGATCTTTGGGTCAGAAAGCCCTGCTGAAGAAATGGTCAGCAGTTTGGGAAAGTTAGACCATGAATAACGAGGGAGAGAGTGTTGAAAACTGATGAAAAGCGCATCTCACATCAAGGCATTTGGATTTTATCCTGTAAAACAGGATCCCCAACATTTTGATTGTGTCATTTTAGTCGTTAAAAATCTTTTTGGAGTGTACATTCCTCGTGTACATTTATTTATTTACCTGTAATTGATATACTACGTTAATATGCTGGGTGGGATATAAGCTGTATACTAGAGTATAATCTCCCTGAGGGTGGGGATTTATTTTATTCACCACCTATCCCCAGAGCCTAGATGGCCCCTGGCATGGAAAGATACTTAATCAATACTTGTTAATAATGGAATGAAAATGTAAAAGAATTGTAATTCTAGGTTTCTTCTTGCACCCCATGGATCATCTTGCTACACTTGGCATGCATGCAAGGCTCCCCTGGATTTCACCAGTGTGGGTAATAAGAGTTTCTGAAGGGTTTGAAACAGTAACATGATAAGATCTCAGAAATACCATTCTGAGTGTATGGAGGAGACAGAGAGCACGTTAGCAGGTAGACTAGAACAGTAGTTCTTGAGCTTGTAGGATTTCATGGACCAAAATAAAATTTACCGTCTAAACTATTTTTAAGTTTACAGTTCCGTGGCCTTACGTATATTCACATTGTTCTGTGACATCACCACCACCCATCTCCAGAACTTTGTCATCTTCCCCAGCTGAAAATCTAAGCTTTAAAAACTGACTCTTTTCATTCTCCCAACCCTTTAGCTCCTGGCGACAACCACTCTATTTTCTGTCTCTATGTCTGACTCCCCTAAGTACCTCATCCAAATGGAACCATATAACATTTGTCCTGTAGAGACTGGTTTACTTCATTCAGCACATAATGTCCTCAAAGCTCATCTATGTTGTAGCATGTATCAGAATTTCCTATCTTTTGTAAGGCTGAATAATATTTCATTTGTGCATAGTCCACATTTTATTTATCCATTTTTCTGCCAATGGACAGGTTTTTCGCATCTTTTGACTATCGTTAATAATGCTGCTATGAACACGAATTTACCAATATCTGTTTGAATCCTTGCTTTCAGTTCTTTGTGGTATATACTTAGAAGTGAAATTGCTAGATCATATGATAATTATATGTTTAGTTGGTTGAGGAACTGCCAGACTGTTCTCCACAGTGGCTGCACAGTTTTACATTCCTACCAGCAGTGCACAAGGATACTTTCCTCATATCCTTACCAGTACTTGATATTTTCTGTTTTTTTTTTTAAATATACAATTGCCATTTGAATGAGTGTGAAGTGATATTTCATTGTGGTTTTAATTTGAATTTCTCTCATGATTAGTGATGTTGAGAATCTTTTTATGCATTTATTGGCCACTTGTACATTTTCTTTAGAAAAATGTTCAAGTCTTTTCCCATTTTTTAATCTAGTTGTTTTGTTGTTGGACTGCAAGACTTCTTTATATATTCTGGAATTGATTTCTTATCAGATTGATAATTTGCAAATATTTTTCCCCATTCCATGGGTTGTCTTTTACTCTGCTGATACTGTCTTTTGATGCAAAAAAGTTTTATATTTTGATAAAGTCCAATTTTTAATTGCTTTTTCCCCTTGTTGCCTATGTGCTTAGCATCATACCCAAGAAATTGCCTCTATCTAATGTCATGAAATCTAAATTCCTATGTTTTCTTCAAAGAATTTTCTAGTTTTAGTTCTTATATTTAGGGCTTTGATCCATTTTGAATCAATTTTGATATATGTTGTAAGATAAGAGCCCAACTTCATTTTTTGAGAGTCGGCTATCAAGTTTTGAGCACTTTATTTTAAATAAATTTAGATATATGGAGAAATTCACTGCAATGTCTTTAATTTTCCTTTTCCCTGAAGATTGGTGCAAACTTCATCAGAGGCTGTGGAATGACATTTGGAAATCATAGTCTAAAGGAGAGACAGTTATGGCTTTAACCGGAGCTGCAGAGTGGCATTGATAGAAGAGCCCAGTGTGGGAGCTTTCACCGATGCAGAATCAACAGAGTGTCATGCTGCTTGTTGATAACGTTTGGGCATTTTTCAAACATCCTAATTTCCAGATATAAACTTCAATATATTTGTGGAAACAAGATATAGGTGTTGTTCAAATTTCAGCTCTGCCCTTACTATATGACTCCTCATCCATAAAATGACATTAACAGTAATACCTCCTTATAAAACTGGCAGGAGGATTAAGTCACTGAGTATTTGTAAAACCCTTAGAAGAGTGCCTGACACATGGTAAGTGTTGGTTAAATAAAAAATTACAAACTAGAAGTTTCTGGGGTCCCTGATGGACAACTAAATTTTATCCCCTTTCCAGACACACATCTGCCTCCTTCCTCTCCTGACCCGTGGCAGAGTCTGCTGAGAAGGCAGTCAGTTGACTCTCCCTAACTTCTACAGCATAAACTCATCTCTGGGGACCAAGAATAAATAGTTGGCCTGTTATTGATTAGACCTTGAGGTCACTCTTTCCAGTGACTATTGATCTATTTAGAACACTGTGCAGTCACTGATTTACAGAACAGCGTCCTGAGCACACAGAGGAAGACACCCCGCCTAGAATGGCAAAGTTAATGGAACAGAGCTCTGGCTGGGCAGAATCCTTCAGGTGATGCCCGCATTTAAAATCAGATGAGGATCTATCTTAAATGCTCGGTCATCGTCTTTTTCTTACTCATACATTCAGATAATGATTCAATGTACCGTGATGTTTATTACATTGTAATTTATAGCAATGAAAAATTGGAAATGGCTTATATGTCCAACACCAGGGGACTGGTAAATAAACTAAAGGCAGCCACATGACAAATCTCAACAGATAAGATCCACGTTCCCACCAGTAGGATCCCCGGGCTGCCCTGGATTCTGTACACACTGCATTCTGGTTGTCAAACTCTCCTTCGATTTTGTGTGATTACCTCGTCTCTATCGGGTAATTTCCCCCTTTTGCTTAAGAAGGAAGAGCTAGTTTCTGTTGCCTGTAAATAAAAGAACTTTAATTAATACCACACCCTAATTGCTTTAGGGACATACATCTTATATCCTCAACTAAATGTTAGCTCTTCAATGCTAAGGACTCTGTCTTTGTTTTCTCTGTACCTCTCAGAGTTTAGGAACAACAGGAACGCAAACACTGTGGATTTCCCTCAAGTAGGCGGGAGGCCTGAGGGGGAACCTAACAAACCCCTCCTGGATGGTCAGCCCGGTCACTGGGAGGCTTAAGGTGTGGGGAAGATGACAGGAAATAAAGGGTACCTCCCGTCTAATCAGCATCGGACAAGGGCTTTTCAAGAACAGAGCTAGCTTTTAAGAGGAGAAAATGTCTGTGATATAAAAACATTCTCTTCACTGCTAGTCCTTAACCCGCAGGTCCAGCTCACAGAGAGGGTGAGCAGCCCCTCAGGCCCTGAGCTGAATCCGGAGCCATCTAATGAGAAACCTGGGCTCCGCATCAACAAGGGTCCCGGGGACATTTCAAGGGGCCTTTCTGAAGTCAGGCTTATACCTGCTTCCAAACTGAACCTTCCCAATCAGGTTTTCCTTTTATTTATTTGTTCATTTTTAATTTTTTGATGTGGACCATTTTAAAATACTTTACTAAATTTGTTACAATATTGCTTCTGTTTTGTTTTGGTTTTTTGGCCTTGAGGCATGTAGGATCTTAGCTCCCCAACCAGGGATCGAACCCACACGTCCTGCGTTGGAAGACGAAGTCTTAACCATTAGACCACCAGGGAAGTCCCTTTTATCTTTCTTTTTTTTGGAAGAAAACAATTTCGTAGATGATGTCTACCGCGCAATGAAGTTTTTGTACAGTATCCATCCCTCCTCAAAAGAAGTGCATTTAGACAGGGGTCAACCTCACAGCCGCTACCCTGAGCTGGGCGGCCTGCTCTCCCGTGCGCATGTCTCTGTCTCTTTCGGTCCCTGATTCCCTCTCGGGTCTCGACTCTGCTCCCTTTGGCAGGAATGACAGTGCTCAAATTCCTTCCTGGCATCGCCGGCCTAACACTCATCTGTGCTTCTGCTTAGATACACGTCCCCAAGAAAGCGGTCTCGGATCCCACTCCAACCACCGCCTGCCTTCTCCCCTCCCCCATCTCTAAGCCCCCCCCCCCCCCCCCCGCCCCCCCCCCCCCGCCCCGGGTAACACACTGCCCCTGTTCACACTCTTCCTAGCACTTTCATACTGAATAGCAGCAGTCTGCTTGTCTGTCTCTCCCCTAAACTGCATGAAAACTGCATGAGGCCAGGGACTGGGTCTTACCCCCACTGCAGTCACCGCATTGGCGCTTGGTATAGAGTTCACGCATTCGCTCAGCGATGAAGACGGCATCTTGTGCGCCAAGCACTGGGAGCAAAGGATGAACAGAAACACAATGCCTGTGCTTACGGAACTTACCTTCTAGCTCAGAAGACAGAGGTGAGACAAAGAGACACAAGTAAATATTATGAAACATCTCTGAGGTGCTAAGCTCTGTGCTAGATACTTGGACACAACTCTACACTGTGATAAGACTGGAAAAATACATTTGTGATACAATGGAGAAATACACAGTGCCATGGGGCTCATAACAAGGGACTTGACCTTGTCCAGGTGGGTGGTCGGGAAGGGCTCTTCTGAGGAAATGACCATGTTAACTTCTTAGGCCTGTGCTTGGGACACAGTAGGAGGGATGTGTGTGTGTGTCTAGATCCGCATGTCAATCGAGATATAAAACTAAAGCTAGAACTGGAGATGATAGAGAGAGATTCTGAGATGGGAGGGTGAGCAGCAGGTAGCTAGGCAAAGAGGAAAAGCCTTTATAGAGTGTGAACAGCAGGTTCAAAGGCTCCGAGGCGAAAGGGATTGCGGGGTGCCTGAGGCCCTGGCCGGCATGTAGCCCACAATATAGACGTGGAGGCAGATGGGCTGCAGAGACCGGAAGTCAGTACGTCTGCATCAGATGACCAATGCAGAAGCAGCACACTTACTGCTGGAATGTGGCCTCCGTGTTTACCTGCCACGCTGGTTGGGGTGGTTCTTCTTTCAAGCAGGTGTACACCTCCCTGCTCTCAGCCTTTTTGTCCCCTTCTGGCTTGCTGATTAGCTGCTGATTTATTCCAGTTGGTTCATGGATGTGGCCTCTCAGGGTCCAGGCCCACCCACACGATCTCATTGGTATTTCCTACGCACAGAGCTCTCTCCTCACATCCTGCTTTCTACTGCCTCCTGAATCCCCTTGTCACACAGTCCGCTATGCAGAGTGACATCAGGGAGCCAGACTCTGTTATTAAGGTACTGTGAAAAGGCATGCAGGTGGCTTAAGCCATACTCCTTAAGCAGCAAAAAAAAAAATAAAAAAAAATAAGGCTGAATCATTTTCTAATTTTGCTCTTAAAACTTTCTCACCTACCTTATGTAAAGCTGAAGAAATCTTTAAGATGATAACTTGAATTTCCTTGAAGGAGTTAATGTAAGGCTTCTAAACCTATCTGTGCTGTTGGAACAAACCAGGGAGATTCTCTTTCGTTTGCTTTTCTCTTTTCACGTGTCTCTTTGACAGATCAAATAATATCCAGATGTTGGAGCGTGCTAAGTTGCTTCAGTTGTGTCTGACTCTTTGTGACTCTATGGACCATAGCCTGCCAGACTCCTCTGTCCATGGGGATTCTACAGGCAAGAATACTAGAGTAGGTTGCCATGCCCTCCTCCAGGGGATATTCCCAACCCAAAGATGGAATCCATGTCTCTTCTGTCTCCTGCATTGTCAGGCAGATTCTTTCCCACTAAAAGGTCAGTTTTCATTCCAATCCCAAAGAAAGGCAATGCCAAAGAATGCTCAAACTACTGCACAATTGCACTCATCTCACATGCTAGTAAAGTAATGCTCAAAATTCTCCAAGCCAGGCTTCAGCAATACGTGAACTGTGAACTTCCAGATGTTCAAGCTGGTTTTAGAAAAGGCAGAGGAACCAGAGATCAAATTGCCAACATCCATTGGATCATTGAAAAAGCAAGAGAGTTCCAGAAAAACATCTATTTCTGCTTTATTGACTATGCCAAAGTCTTTGACTGTGTGGATCACAATAAACTGTGGAAAATTCTGAAAGAGATGGGACTACCAGACCATCTAACCTGTCTCTTGAGAAACCTGTATGCAGGTCAGGAAGCAACAGTTAGAACTGGACATGGAACAACGGACTGGTTCCAAATAGGAAAAGGAGTATGTCAAGGCTGTATATTGTCACCATGCTTATTTAACTTATATGCAGAGTACATCATGAGAAATGCTGGGCTGGAAGAAACACAAGCTGGAATCAAGATTGTCGGGAGAAATACCAATAACCTCAGATATGCAGATGACACCACCCTTCTGGCAGAAAGTGAAGAAGAACTAAAGAGCCTCTTGATGAAAGTGAAAGAGGAAAGTGAAAAAGTTGGCTTAAAGCTCAACGTTCAGAAAACTAAGATCATGGCATCTGGTCCCATCACTTCATGAGAAATAGATGGGGAAACATTGGAAACAGTGCCAGACTTTACTTTGGGGGGCTCCAAAATCACTGCTGATGGTGATTGCAGCCATGAAATTAAAAGACGCTTACTCCTTGGAAGGAAGGTTATGACCAACCTAGATAGCATATTGAAAAGCAGAGACATTACTTTGCCAACAAAGGTCCGTCTAGTCAAGGCTATGGTTTTTCCAGTAGTCATGTATGGATGTGAGAGTTGGACTATAAAGAAAGCTGAGCACCGAAGAATTGATGCTTTTGAACTGTGGTGTTGGAGAAGACTCTTGAGAGTCCCTTGGACTACAAGGAGATCCAACCAGTCCATCCTAAAGGAGATCAGTCCTGGGTGTTCATTGGAAGGACTGATGTTGAAGCTGAAACTCCAATACTGTGGCCACCTAATATGAAAAGTTGACTCATTGGAAAAGGCCCTAATGCTGGTAAGGGTTGGGGGCAGGAGGAGAAGGGGATGACAGAGGATGAGATGGTTGGATGGCATCACCAACTTGATGGACATGGGTTTGGGTAAACTCCAGGAGTTGGTGATGGACAGGGAGGCCTGGCGTGCTGCGATTCATGGGGTCGCAAGGGGTCGCAAAGAGTCGGACACGACTGAGCGACTGAACTGAACTGAAGTGGCACCTAATTGGCTCTAATTACTTTTTGCTTTTCCTTTGCAACTCATGGGTTCCTGGGACAATTCATTAAGATTTTGTGTATGAGCCCACTCCCCACCCCTCACCACGTAGGAAGCTCAGGAAGAGACAGCACAAGAGAGGAAAGACAGCAAAACAAAGAGTGAGAGACCTCCATGACAGAAGTTGTTCTTCAAAGGAAATGGAACAGTGAGAAAAGTGCCTGAGCCACTAGCCTTGGGGTGTCGGAAGGCTTACTTCCGCTACAGGGCCCCCCCTGGGGGACAGTGATCAAGTGATGGCTGGGCAAAGATGAGATGGCTTCAGTCTAGGATGAGTTTGCAAGCAGAGACAGGGAAACCATGGTCATCGTCAGTTGAGGAATGAGGACATTGAATGATGACAGGAGAGACTGGGACTTGTCCAAGCCGGAGACATCACTAAGCAGTTGGGCACCTAAGGGTTTCTTGTAAGTTATCTTGGATCTTTAAGAAGATATTTTGTAATTAGAGGCCAGGCTAAAATGACACCACTGAACAAACTGGTATCACTGAACAGACATCTGGTAGATGTATTTTTCTGTCATAAAAAGTGACATATGCAGAGGAAAAGCATATACACAAATAATGTAATCCCATAACTCACAGCCTGTGGATCTTTCCCTAAAGTCTGTGTTAATCTGTGCATATAAAAGTACCCTCAAACTTTCCCCCCAAATTAGGAAATCTCATGGCATATTCTATGTTCTAACTTGCTTTTCCTCACTTAAAAATGTATAACAATGTTGTTCCATATCAATACATATAGATCTGTATGACTTTTTATGATTAAATAGTACTCAATTATATAAATTTTGAGCAATTTCATTCCCTCTAGCTTAGAAATTTGTCTTTTTGTGATTTTTAATCATTGTAAACAATGTTATAATGAAGTCTTTGCCAATGAAACTCAGTACATAGCCATGATGATTATCTCAGGGTAAATTCCTACAAGTAGAATTGCTGGAACAAATGGCATATTTTTAAAGAATTTGAATAGGATTACAGAGTACCCTTATAAAGATCATGCCAATTTATATTCCTGGGTCCTACTGGCAGTGTAAAAGCATTCCCATTTTCTCCCATTCTCAGCAAAGTGTACCTTAGTTAATTCAGGAGAACACTGGCAATACTAATTAGGCAGACTTGAAGGGAAGCAAGCATCAAAACCTTTTCACCCCAATCTCCTTCCATCGTGAGCTTCCTCACACTCCTCTATTCTGTCTCCTTGTTTTCTGCTTGGCATATTTGGGTACCCATCTCTCTCCTGCATGAAGTCTTAACAGGTTTGAAGGAAGGAACATGTCTGATTCAATTTATATTTTTCTGTACTCTTAGGGCCTAGCACAGAGTTTTGTTGGTAATAGATTTGTTAAATATTTGTTGAATAAGGTAGGTTAACTGAATTCAAATGTATGATTTCGATCCAAAATAGCTCAAGAGACAAAGTGACACAGTGTAGAAAAATAGCATTCGGTGAAATTATGAAAAGAGTGAAAATGAGTGTTTTATCTTGATGTCCAAAAGCTGCTTAGCAAGAATCTGTACACTTGGGTTCCTAAAAGAATCCTTGCCAATGTCTCCCACAGTCAACAAGCTCATTTAGTTATTCATTCATTTATTCAGACAGTTACTAGGGGCCTGTCAAGCACCAAGCACGTCAGTGAAATGAACCCAGTGGCTGCACTCAGGGATTGTGCTATGGAGCTGCAGAGCTGAAACATACACATTGATTCCACAAGAGATGCTGAGTATCCATGATATGGCAGGCCCCAGGGATACAGAAATAAATAGTATCTCAACCATGACCTCTAAGAGCTTATGATCCTGTAGAGCAGAGAAACTGTAGAGAAATAATTTCACCATGGTGTGATGAGGGCTCTGTATGTCATAGCACTGCACCAGCAGAAGGCACCATGGTGTGGAGGAAAAGAATGGGCTTCAGGATCAGGCAGACCCACGTTTGAATTTATGATCTAGTTCTGTGACCCTGGGCAAGCCACTTCCAGCTTCAGTTTCCTTATACCAGGTTTACTAGGAAATAATGTGTGTAGAAGGCCTTCAGTATCTGTAGGTGTTAAGTGATTGTGGTTAGCAGAATGAGGGCAGGGATTCACAGAGGAGCGGGTGAACCAGGGGGGGAAAGAAGGGACATTACTGGGCACAAAACATGGAGAAGAACACTTCAAGGAAAGGGAACAACATGTGCAAAGTGGAAGCATAAAAACCACTGTCCATTTGGAAAATCATTGTTGTTTAGTGATGTTGTACTGAACAATACAGAACAAGGAAGGGTAGGAAGTAAGGAGCAGTAATTGAGCAAAAGATAGATCCCCACATGGCTCCACATGTCATAGTGAGAAGCATGGATGGTATCTTCTATAGATGATATGTCCAGTACAGCAGCCACTAGCCCCATGTGACCATGTAACTACGTGAATGACAGACATAGAAAGCGGGCTTACGGTTACCAGAGGGAAAAGAGGTGGGGAGGGATAAATCAGCAGTTTGGGATTAGCAGATACAAACTACTACATATAAAATAGGTAACCAACAAGGACATACTGTATAGCACAGGGAACTATACTGAATAACTTGTAGAACCTTATGTGAAAGTATATGTAGTACCTTATATGAAAAAGAATATAGTTGTTCCAGAACACACACTGAAGCTCCCAGCTGAATGTCTGAAACAAGCCAGGCAGCCACCACAAATGGGCTGGTGTTGGCAGACAAGATCACAATGGCCCTGCAATAGCATGCGGGGTGGAAACTGGCATGAGCAGCTGTGGTGGGAAAAAATAACAGCCTGGAAGAATATATGATCCACCCTGTGCAAGGACTCTAGATCCCAGAAGTTCTGTTCCTGAAAGTGTCTTCTGCACAGTATGGGCAAATTGCAATCACTGTTGATGAATAATTGAAGAAATACAGCTTTTGACAGAGGATGAGATGGTTGGAGGCATCAGCGACTCAATGGACTTGAGTCTGAGCAAACTCTGGGAGATGGTGAAGGACAGGGAAGCCTGGGATGCTGCAGTCCATGGGGTCGCAGAGTCAGACATGACTGAGCAACTGAACAGTAACAAAGCTTTTGACATTCAGAGCTTTTTTAAAAACAATTCGTCTGCCAAAAGTGATCCCCAGAAAGATATCTGAGATGCAACGACTGAATTCTGTAGCCTCTTTGGCATTCTACTGAGGACTGATGCCTTTAGCCCATGCTCCACAACTAGAGAGCCACCGCAATAAGCCTGTGCACCACAGCTATAGAGTATCTCCTTCTCCTCCCACCTTCAATCTCCCCCAGCATCAGGGTCTTTTCCAATGAGTCAGTTCATCACATTAGGTGGCCAAAATATTGGAGTTTCAGCTTCAGCATCAGTCCTTCCAATGAACACCCAGGACTGATTTCCTTTAGGACGGGCTGGTTGGATCTCCTTGCAGTCCAAGGGACTCTCAAGAGTCTTCTCCAACACCACAGTTCAAAAGCATCAATTCTTCGGCGTTCATCTTTCTTTATAGTCCACCTCTCACATCCGTAAATTTAAAAAATGAACTGAAATAAATAAATATAAGTGATTAAGAATGAAATAAAATGTAAAATTCAGTTCCTCAATCACACAAGGCAACTTTCACACTTCATCCCAATATTCACATGAAGCTAGTGGCTACCATATAGTTCAGATAGTGAACATTTCCATCATCATAGACATTCATATTGGACAGTGCTTCTCTAGAACCCAAGTAGTCAGCAGACCAGAAGTACTGGTCTCATCTGGGAGCTTTTTAGAAATGCAGGGTCTCAGATCTCCACCCCAAGTGAAGTGGAATCTGCATTTAACAAGATGCTCCCCGTTTCCCACCCCATCCCAGCTGATTCATATCGCACATAGAAGTTTAAGACACACTGCTCTCTAGAACGCAGAGCCACTGAATGGGTTAGGAAGAAACAACATGGTCAAACTCACATTGTTTTTCTTTATACTTTTTATTCAATATCCCCCCATTTCTCCCACTTCCCCACCCCTCCAACAACCACCATTCTATACTCTACCTCTATGAGTAGAGACAGAATTGTCCTTCTGTGCCCATCACATAGCAGGTTCATCCATGTTGTGGCAAATGGCAGGATTTTCTTATTTTTTAAGGATTTTTTTTAAAGTATTTTCTTCTTGTTGTCTTCTTTTTTCTTCATATATATCTCTCACTCTTTCTTTATCCATTCACCCATCGAGGGACGCTTGGGTTGTTTCCATTCTTGGCTATTGTGAACAATGATATAGTGAACGTGGAAATGCAGGAACCTCTTTGAGATACTAATTTAATTCCCTTTGGATATATGATACTCAGAAGGGAGCTGCTGGATCATACAATAGCTATATTTTTAATTCTTTGAGGAACCGCCATACTACTTTCCATAATGGTGAACCAATACACATTTCCACACACTGTAAAAGTGTTCCTGTCTCTCCACATCCTTTCCAGTATTTATCTTTGGTGTTCTGATAACAGTCATTCTAACAGATCTGAGATGATATGTCATTGTGGTCTGAATTTGCATTTCCTTGATAACTAGTGATGTGGAGCATCTTTTCATATATCTGTTGGCCATTGGTATGTCATCTCTGGAGAAATGCCTAGTCAGGTCCTTTGCTCATTTTTTAATTGGGTTATGTGTTTTCTTGCTGTTGGTTATTCCTTGTCTATTTTGGATATTAACATTTTATCAGATATATGGTCAGCAAATATTTTTCCTTTTTCCATAGGTTTTTCTCTTCACTCTATTCATTGTTCCCTTTGCTATGTAGAAGCTTTTTTGTTTGATGAAATCCCATTTATCTATTTTTGCTTTTGTTTTCTATGCTTTTGGGGTCATCTAAAAAAAAAATGATTGTCCAGACCAATGTCAATAAGCTTTTCCCCTATGTTTTCTTCTAGCAGTTTTACAGTTTCAGGTCTTATATTTAAGTTTTTAACTCATTCTTGAGTTGACTTTCATATATGGAGTGAGGTGAGGGTCCAAGTTCATTTTTATGCATATTGATATCCAGTTTCCCCAGGACCATTTACTGAAGAGACTGTCCTTTCCACATTGTGTATTCTTGGCACCATGAATGAAGATTTTCTGGTCATATATGTGAGGGTTTATCTCTAGGTTCTCTTTTCCTGTTCCATTGGTTTTTATGTCAGAAACCATACTGTCTTAATTACTGTAGGTTTGTAAAATAATTTTAAACCAGAAGGTGTGATACCTCCAGCTTTGTTCTTCTTTCTCAAAATTGGTTCAGCTATTCAGGGTCTTTTGTGATTCTCTGTGAATTTTAAATTTTTTTTTTTTCTATTTCTGTGAAAAATAACACTGGAGTTTTGATAGGAATTTCACTGAATCTGTAGATTACTTTGGGTAGTATAGGCAGTTTAACAATATTAATTCTTCCAGTTCATGAACACATAATATCTTTCCAATGATGTGTGTCTTCAGTTACTTTCATCAATGTTTTCAAACCTCCATTTTAGAAGTCTATTCTTGAATGAGGATAATAAAAAGAAGGCAAGACCAGCGGAAGAGAGACTGGTTAGGAGACACTAGCAATAGAGCTGCTGTTGCCACTTTTGAGTAAATTTTTAAAAGTCAATTTTTCTTCATAGAAGCAGCCTAGACAGGCCTGGTGAGCAGAGTGCAGGCTACATTTCAGCCTTGCTTCAGCCCAGGCATCCTTGTGCAATGAGCCAAGTGCATGATCATATGAGGACGCATCTTGGCAGTTGTCTAGGTGAATGATGAGGGAGGGCTGAACTACAGAGCTTTAGGATATTGATCAATAGCAACAAGCACCACTATATGTAGCATTGCTTTGTAACAAGCCATGTGTATTTTACACATACAAAGTAAAGGCAGTGGCAGTCGTGAGAAAGTAAGACTCTGCACTACAAGGACCAGTAAGGAGGCCTGGCCTCTTCACATCATGTGCTAATGGGCAGTCCTGCCCTGTAGAGTGCCTATTTCATTTCACATCAGGAAAGTGATTAAACTAATTTCCTTAGACCAATGCCGGTATTTCATGTGTATAATACCCATAATTTGAGGTTTGAACACAATTGCAGTAAATTATACTAATCATAGAAAAACTTCATTAAACTAATATGGGTTTATTCAAAAGAGTGTCGTTTTAAGCAATCAGTATCCTCAAGTTGAAATGTGCTTGCTTGTTTTATAATAAAGGAGATTGTATACTTCAAAACCTTGTTCATTGGAAGCCTGGTTTTTCTAAAATAATCGGAGTTTTTAGAAAACTTTAACTCATTTGGAGAATGGTCACCTTTTAAATTGTGGAACATAATGCTGAAAATGATTTAAAAAAACAAACAAACAAAGAAAACCACAAGCAGCCTTAAGTCTAAAAAATATTTAAAACTCAGTTCTCTCTAGTCCGAATACTTCTGGATTTCTCAGACAAGGCAGTTTTCTTTGTGCACTTTTCAATGGCTCTTTATAACATGAGTTGAGGCAGAGAAAATGTCTACCATTTGCTACACAGTGTTGTACACACACACAAATACACATAATTATATTGGTCAGAGTTCCTGCAGGCATCTGATTGGCATACTCAGCCAGGTTATCGGAGGACTGTTGAATAAAAGGGTCATTCACAGCTGTGTAGATGGGTTGAAGGGAATCAGTGGGGACCGCAGCAGCACGCTGGGTCTAGCAACAGCTGAGAGCTCTTACCAACCTAGGCTGGAAGGGGAAAAGGGAGAAGGTACTTTTTGAAAGTCTGCCAATGAAGGCTGACCATCAGGAGCCCTGGCCTTTGATAGAAAGATGCAACTAGCTTACCCAACCTGGCAGGAAGGGAAATGTGGGGATAAATGTCCCAGCCTCACACTCCTCCCTCCCCCCTCCTCCAGGCACTTCCTGTTGGCCAAACCTAAGAGGGAGCCCAATGGTAAGAGAGTCTAATGCTGCAGTCCCTTCCGGAAAGCCTCCCCAAACAAAGAGCGACGTGGAGAAGGGTGAAGAGTGAACAACACCCAGCACTCACTTAAAAAACACAGACACGGTTAAACAATTATTTTACGTGTTCATAACACCTTATGGTTAGTAAGGAATTTCAAATATCCTTCAAATATGCACCTCATAGCAAATACTCCATATATATTTATTAAGTCAATGAGATATATTATTTTCAATTGATCTAATTTTTTTCTTATTCCCAATAATTAGGTTTCTTTATATATTTTTATTATGGAAAAATATTCATAATTTACCATTTTAGCTATTTTAAAGTGGCCTTAAGTACATTCATGATGTTGTATAACCACCATTATTATCCAATGCCAGAAGTTTTTCATTATCCCAAATGGAAACCCCATGCTACAAGTTTATTTTTAAAGTGACAGACTTCTGTGCAAAAATTTGTGAAAGATAATTTGAATATACGAGCTATTAAATGGTGTGACAATGTTTCTGTTAGGAAAGAATAAAAGATAAAAAAAACACCCAAGTTTCGGTATGACTCTGTCTATAGATAGGTAGTGAAATACATGGAGTTATTACTTTGGTACAGACGTAGTTGCAGTTCTGGACCATGAATTTTAAATCATTATAACTCAACTCAAATATATCTTTATTAATCAAAATAGTAACCATTACAATAACACATTTTTGCCAATGAGAAATAAGTTTATTCCTGTAGCATGAAAAGCCATGCTTTGGGATCCAACAACTCTTAGAAAGCATTTCTGCCTCCTCCTGATTGTGGAAGCATTTTCCCTACAGGAAGGTGTCGAGATGCTTGAGGAAGTGGTAGTCGGTTGGTGAGAGGTCAGGTGAGTATGGCGGATGAGGCAAAACTTCGTAGCCTGATTCATTCAACTTTCAAAGTGTTGGTTGGGTGATGTGCAGTAGGGCGTTGTCGTGGAGAAGAATTGGGCCCTTTCTGTTCACGAATGCTAGCTGCAGGCGTTGCAGTTCACAGGGCCTCTCACTGATTTGCTGAGCATACTTTTCAGATGGAATAGTTTCACCGGATTTCAGAAAGCTGTAGTGGATCAGACCGGAAGTAGACCAATGACCGCTGACCTTTGCTTGGTGCAAGATTGGCTTTGCGAAGTGCTTTGGAGCTTTTTCTCAGTGCAACAACTGAGCTGGTCATTGCTGGTTGTTGTATAAAGTCCACTTTTTGTTGCATATCACAACCTGTTCGAGAAATGGTTCGTTGTTGTTGCACAGAATAAGAGAAGATAACTCACCAAAATGATGTTTTTTCCTGATTTTGTCGGCTCATAAGGCACCCACTTATCGAGTTTTTTCACCTTTCCAACTTGCTTCAAATGCCGAATGACCATAGAAAGGTCAACGTTGAGTTCTTCAGTAACCTCTCGTGTAGTTGTAAGAGGATCTGTCTCGATAATCCTCTCAATTGGTTGTTGTCAACTTCTGACGGCTGGCCACTGCGCTCCTCACCTTCAAGGCTCTCGTCTCCTTTGCAAAACTTCTTGAACCACCACTGCACTGTATATTCTTTAGCAACTTCTGAGCCAAATGTGTTATTGATGTTGCAAGTTGTCTCCACTGTTTCATGACCCATTTTGAACTCAAATAAGAAAATCACTCAAATTTGTTTTTTGTCTAACATTTCCCTGGTCTAAAATAAATACAAAATTAATAGCAAGTAATAAGTCATTAGCAAAAAATAAATAAATAAATAAAGCGAGAAACATGCATTAAAATAATTTATAACATAACCAAATTTATTTTAAAAATGTGTTCAATGTCAAAGGCAAATTAAAACAATGCAAAAACCGCAATTACTTTTGGACCAACCTAATATACAGAAATATTGGGCTTCTCTCATAGCTCAGCTGGTAAAGAATCTGCCTCTAATGCAGGAGACCTGGGTTCGATTCCTGGGTCGGGAAGATCCCCTGGAGAAGGACATGGCAACCCACTCCAGTATTCTTGCCTGTAGAATCCATGGACTGAGGAACCTGGCAGGTTACAGTCCATGGGGTCGCACGAGTCGGACACGACTGAGTGACTAAACCACCATCAATACACAAAATTGACACATTGACTGTAGTTAACTCAAATATAGGACCTGAATATTTAAGGAAATAACTTTCTGTTGACCACCTTTATGACCAAATTGGCCAAAAGTCGATCAGTGTGACTATACAGATGTTAATGCCCTGAGAGCGCTGCCTTCTTCCTTTGCCAACAAGGAAATAGCCATTTTCGATTCTCAAAACTTGCCAATGAAGCCAAAACAAATTCCCGAAGGAGCTTTGAGCAAGCATAATTTCACAGTTGCAGTCGGCCTGTTAGTGGCAGGTGGGAGGTCCAGTCCTGCGTCGGCCGTTGACTAGCTGTGCATTGCAGAGCTCGCCCACCTTGCCTCCCTTATCTGTAAAACAGCGCGGCTGGACTTTGAGCCCTAAAGCACCCTGTGACTCTAGCCTCTGTCCAAAAAATTCTGAAGCTTTCACTGAAAAAGTCTCACAGTCTAAAGACAGCAAATACCTAAACACGAGGTATTTACCCTTGTGATGAAATAGCCAATGTGGAATTTGACCCTTTTGACAAATCATGGAGATGAAAGTCAACATTCTGTGCATGTAAAGCCAGGGAAGAAACAAGTAAGCCAGATTCACTGACTAACATACTTTTTAATGGGTATTTTGATGACAAGGAGAAGCTAGTTCTGACCTTTTCTCTGCAGCACAGTTCTCCTGATGGTGCTGGGAGACTGGCACTGATCCATCCCCACCTGGTCTCCTTGGTAACTAAGGGCCTAGATCTGTGAGATGCTCGCAGGACATCTGGCCAGGATTAAGGTGCAGACAATCATGATAAGAGATCAAGCCCGTAGCCCCAGCCTTTGAAGACGCCTTGCTAATTAGGGCTGGGATGTGGAGCACGGAACACTGCTGGCAGTCAGGTTGGTACATTGATTGAGAAGGTAGGAATCAGACTGCTTGGGACTAAATACCAAGCTGTCTCTCACTAATGGTGGAACCTTGGGCTAGTTTTAATTTGCCTCTCTGGGCCTCCATTTTCTCACTTGTAAAAGGAGTTTACTAAAAGGACCTTCTTCGTGTGGTTGTCAATATTAAATGCATTTAAATACTGGAAGTTCTGACAGCAAGGGCTCAACATGAATTAGCCAGCAGGAGTAACAGTGAGGAGCTTCCCTGGTGGCTCAGATGGTAAAGAATCTGCCTGTAGTGTGAGAGGTCTGTGTTCGATCCGTGGGTTGGGAAGAGCCCCTGGAGATGGCAACCCACTCCAGTATTCATGCCTGGAGAATCCCATGGACAGAGAAGCCTGGCAAGCTACAGTCCATGGGGTTGCAAAGAGTCGGACATGACTAAGAAACTAACACACACACACGTGCACACACACACACACAGTAACAGTGAGCTGATTGTATAACACCAATAAGAAAAACAGAGCTTTTTTGAGATGACCACATCCAGTATTGTTTTAGGGAGATCCTAGCAAAGGTGATGGGACTATAAGAAGACAGCTGGAAAAGCCTCTGGTCTGTTCCTTAACAAATACGCAAAGTTAGATTGGGCTTCCCAGGTGGCTCAGTGGTAAAGAATCCACCTACCAATGCAGGAGACACAAGTTCAATCCCTGTGTTGGGAAGATCCCCTGGAGGAGGAAATGGCAACCCACTCCAGTATTCTTGTCTGGGAAATCCCCTGGACAGAGGAGGCTGGCAGGCTACAGTTCGTGGGGTCTCAAAGAATCAGACATGACTGAGCATGCTCACACACACACACACACACACACACACACACATGCACATGCACGCAAGGTTAGAATATCAGGGTAGGGTTATTTGAAGAGCAGGAGAAGATTGTGAAGGTTGAAATTGATGGCTTTGGCAACAGACAGATCTGAGTTAGGATCCTAGCTCTGCAGATTACCAGCTGTGTAAATTTAACTTAACCTGACCCTTACTCTCCTCAAACAGGGGCAGAACCTACCTCAGAGGGTGTGTTGATGATGAAATGGATAAAGCATGAAAAGTGCTCAGCACCCTTCCTGGGACACAGCAAGTGGCCAATAAGTATTAAAGACTGTTATTACTAGATCCCATCCTGCTCCATCCGGTCCAGTGGTCTCACATATCCCTAAGGTCAAACGCTTACTCATTCATTTCATCTGTCAATCATTTCCTAAGTCTAGCTTTGTGTCTATTACCAAACTGGACCCCAGGAATTCAAAAATAATTTTGAGATGAGGTTCATGCTTCTGAATATCTAAACAGCATAAATATCCTCCTAAATATCCTAATGTCCCAGTCTAGTCTGGAAATGAATCACAGATCCGCCCAGTCACAGGAGAGCCACGTCAGAGCGCCCTGTGCTCCGGTGTGAGGTTATAGAGAAGGAGCAGTCAGGTGAGGGGCGAGGGCGTCAGGACTAAAGGAGGCGTCTGGAAGGTCTTGATGGCTGAGGAGAGGTAGTGTGGTCTCGGGGTGAGGTGTGCAGGCCTGTTTCAGAGGCTGCCTTCTGCATCCCAGATCTCCTCCCACGAGCCCATACAACATAGGTTAAGTTGCCTCATCCCTCCCTGGCTCAGCTTCCTGGGCTATAAAATGGTGAAGTGATAATACTTAAGAATAGTGGCTCAGACAGTAAAGAATCTGCCTGCAATGCAGGAGACCCAGGTTCAATCCCTGGGTCTGAAAGATCCCTTGGAGAAGGAAATGGCTATCCACAGAATTCCATGGACAGAGGAGCCTGGTGAGCTACAGTCTATAGGGTCTCAAAGATTCAGACTAACACTTTCACTTTCAAGAATTAAATGAGTTAAAACCTGATGAAACATGCAGCTTGTATTAAAAATTATTGTTATGGTGTGGGTGAGAGAAAGGGAGAATTTTTCAGGCACATAGGTATCAGAAGCTTTGATTTTTGTTTGTTTTTTTAAAACTAGACTTTGCCCATGTAATGCCACCACTGCACCCCTTGAAGTTGAGAAAGATGGATCCTCTTAGCTAATCCCCCAAAGAACTCAGTCTTACTTGTGGCTTATCAGAAACAATGGAGCTCCTAAAGGCCTGGGTGCATGTGTGAGTGCTAAGTTGCTTCAGTCGTGTCCAACTCTGTGCGACCCTATAGACTATATAGTCTCCCAGACTCCTCTGTCCATAGAATTTTCCATGCAGGTTGTCATGCCCTCCTCCAGGGGATCTTCCGGACCCAGGGATCAAACCTGCATCTCCTGCAGTTCCTGCACTGGCAGGTGAGTTCTTTACCACTAGTGCCACCTGGGAAGCCCAAAGGCCTGGTGTAGATACTTATTTACCTGCTCTTTGGGCCACTTTGCAGTAAGAGCTGGCTCATTATTATGTGGGAACCTGGAAACCCCTTCTCTTTGGTCACCTACCCTCCCACAACCACTTTCATCTCCCTAGGGTCCCAGCTCCATCCTGTCATTGGCCCTGAGTGGGAGCTAGTGAATGTCATCCCTCAGGACTCCCCTTAGGTCCATGACTGAGGTCCTGTTTGCCCATGTTTTAAAATTCTTCAGGGAGGGCACCCACTACATAAGTCAGACTCTTTCTTTTTAAAAATATTTATTTTTATTATTTCTTTGGCTGTACCAGGTCTCAGTTGCATCACACAGCATCTTTAATCTTCATTGCGGCATGCAGGGTCTTTAGTTGTGGCAGGCAGGATCTAGTTCCTTGACCAGGGACCGAACTCTGGACCCTCTGCATTGGGAGCATGGAGTCTTAGCCAATGAACCTCCAGGGAAGTACCAGTCAGACTCTTTCAAGCTAAAACCAATCTCTTCCCATAGGATAATTTGTATTTTATACTAAAGACCCCTTCCCTGCTAAGGGAGAACAGGGAGGGACAATGGGGGTGAAAGCATTAACCCTACATAAAATACTAAAGTCTCTACTCGATCCTCCACACTGAAGTCTGGCAGAGAGACCATTTCGTGGCTTGCTTTAATTATAAGTTCACCCAATGCCAAGCATAAGCCCCCAAGGTCTAATTTAGGAGGGTTAAGGGTTTAGTGGGGGCTTTGCATTGCTGAAGAGCAGCTGGAGAGGAGCGTTGCCTTGTGCCCCAACTAGGATTCTGATTTCCAGCAGCATCCAAGAAAGTCCCATCGTCCCAAAGACTCAGTGAGCAGCCCAGGCTCAGTGTGTCACCACGAAGCTCATCACCGGGTGCGTTTGGCTTCTCCGGCCAAGTTCGGAAGGGCTCTCTTATCGTTTGATGGTCTGGAAACAACCAAGGCTGTCTTCACATTCTGTGTTGCTGGCTCATTTCTGTTTGGGAAGAGCAGACGCTGCTAGGGCTTCCCTTGCCCTTGACAGCGGTGAAGGAGCCCTGTGGACTGACCCTTCCCATCACAGACAGGTAAGGACCAGTAGTTTAGAAGCGTTTAAACAGCAAGTAGCATTTCCTGAACAACTAACGCACACACTACAAATGTCTTGGTCCAGGGAGAGGAGAGAGATGATGAGAACGCCAATCACAGTAAAAGGAGAAAAGATCAGAGGGAAAAGGTGTGTGGGAGACCGTGGAGCCGAGAGAGCCAGAAACAGCTTCCCAAAACAGGTGCAAGTTGAGCCTCAGAAGTAAGGTGTAATTTATAGAGCATCTGTTCTGGGTGTTGCGCTTATTTCTATTAATCCTCTCACCAGAGTCGCAGAGCTAATAAGTACCGAAACCGGTGTTTGAATCTAGGTTGGTTTGAACCCAAACCCATTTCACTGCATCCTGCTGTCAAGGAAACGGGGAGGCCTGGGCAGGCAGCTTGGGCGATGGGACCTCACGCCAAGAGAATCACCTCCCCAGCAGAGGGAAATCTCTGTGGGATCGAAATCAGACTGAAGAGGCCTGTGTAGAAATCCCTTCCTAGGTCTAAGGCAAGCACATGGCATTGCTTGTTGCTGGGCCCCGAAGGGGCCTTAGAATCCGTTCTCAACCGCACATAGCAGGACCACTGTGGATCAGATTTGAAACATCTGCCACATAGAAGAAGAGAATGGATCTGGAATAGACAGAGAAGTTCTAAAAGAACCTAACAGAGCCAGAGGCTCAGGAAGGATGACTCGAACTTTCTCAAGTTTCCAGTTGCCTTAGCGGGGAAAAGTTAATAAAATTCCACTGCTAAAAAGTTGAGGCTAATGCTTACCCAAGGGAAAGGACTCAAGGTCAGGATGACTTTTTTTTTTCAGTCTCATGCTGAAATTTCACCAATACTGCTGATAAACACTTGTTGACTACTCCAAATTCAGACTGCAGAATGGTACTGAAAGCTTAGGAAGAAGCGCCCCAAATTGGGCCTTGGCATAGAAAACTTAACAGCGGAACAGATGCATACCAGCTGCTTGCTTTGCTTTCTCTAATTAAAGCACTCTCCAGTTAAGGAGAAACGTTAAAGGCTACCCACCTTTGGTTGAAACATGCATGTTAGACTAGACTAACTTGAGACATTACTCTGACTCAGCCAGACTTTGATTAAATACCTGCATCATTTTCTGCCTCAAGTTTTTGAGCACTAGCTTGATGTCTGATACCCAAAAAAGGTTAATCTCTACACTCCATTAAGAGGAATAACGATTTCTCAGGTAGGTTTTTTTTTTTTTCTGCCTGCAATATCTTTGTAATATTCTTCCAAGGGCTCCTGTGGGCTTAATATATACGACATTCAAAAAACAATAGTAAATGAATTTCTATCCATTTCACTGAGGGAGTTTTTCCCTCTATTTGTAATCATTTTTTATGATTGTCTTTGCCTTGCAGGAAACAGAAGTAGAGGTGATTTTGGGCCATCTGCATAACTCTGGGATCAGCTCTCTGTGATCAAAATGGAAACAAATCCCAGATGAGAGCCCCAACTGTTTCAGAAGAACATAGCAAAGCCCAGTGTTCCTGACCAAGTTGTCACACATAGAGTAGAACTATGGGTGAGAGCCGTACAACATCTGTTGCCTGGGTAACCATCCATCCACTGAGCCAGCCCTGAGTCATAAGTGGTGTGGGGAGGAGGTCTGCTAGGATAGAGAGCAGTGCGAACTCTTCTCTTCCTTCGCCACCTCCATACATGGCCTAGGGATGCCATACAAGGTTAATAGGAACTTGCGTGTGTGTGTGCTCAGTTGCTAAGTCGTGTCTGACTCTGTGACCCCATGGACTGTAGCCTGCCAAGCTCCTCTGTCCATGGGATTTCCCATGGCAAGAACACCAGAGTGGGTTGCCATTCCCTTCTCCAGGGGTTCTTCCTGATGCATCTCCAGTGTTTCCTGTATTGGCAGGCGGGTTCTTTACCACTGAGCCACCTGGGAAGCCCCAATAGAAATGAACTAGATCTATATCCCTAAAGACCTCAATACCCATCTTTCCCTAACCCTCATTCAAAGATTCATGGACCTCCATTAGTCTCATCACAAAAGCTCTCCAGATTCTTTTTTAATAATATATATATATATATATATATATATATATATATATATATATATATATATATTTAATTTTAGTTTTAACAGCAGAACATTTTGTATTGGGGTATAGTCAATTAACAATGCTGTGATAGTTTCAAGTGAACAATAAAGGGACTCAGCCATACATATACATATATCCTTTTTCCCCACAACCCCTCTTCCATCCAGGCTGGCATATAACATTGAAAAGCTCCCCAGACTCTTATCAGTGCTAGTGTATTATCAATGCTAAGCAACACTGCTCAAAATGCTGGTCCTTGACTGGTGCTACATCATTCACACACCAGCACCCGGCTCTCAGGCTGCATTTTGAGTAGCACTGATGCCTTAGGACCACTATGGCAGCCCATCAGAGCTCACACACTTACCTGCAGGGATGGAAAAACCTACCATGTTGTTTTCCTTTTATGCATTTCATCATATCCTTGATACTACACACAAATTTAGAGAGAAAAATTAATAAGTATGCCTTTGCTGAGTAATTAGTTCCAATTCTCTAAAAATACCCTTAAGTGTATTCCCCCCAAAATTGAAAATACATATTCAAACAAAAACTTGTACACAAATGTTTATAGCAGCACTATTCACCATAGCCAAAAGTTGGAAACAACTTAAATATCCATTAATAGCTGAGTGGATAAACACATTGTGGTATATCCATACAATGGAATATTATTCAGCCATAAAAAGGAATAAAGTACTGATATATATTATGACATGGATGAACCTTGAAAGGGTTTCCCAAGTGGCTCAGTGGTAAAGAATCCACCAGCCAACGCAGGAGCTGGAGGTGACATGGGTTTAATCCCTGGGTCAAGAAGATCTCCTTGAGGAGGAAATGGCAACCCACTCCAGTATTCTTGCTGAGAAAATCCAAAGGACAGAGGAACCAGGTGGACTCCATGGGGTTGCAAAGAGTTGTACACGACTTATTGACTGAGCATGCATGTACAAACTTTGCCAATATTATACTAAGTGAAAAACTAAGCACAAAAGGTCACATATTGTATGATTTCATTTATATGAAATATCCAGAAAGGTAAATACATAGAGATAGAAAATAGGTCAGTGGTTGCCAGAGATTGAGATGTCATGTGAATTTTACCTCAATTAAAAAGGAATATGTATAAAAGAAAGGTGGAAAGAAAATGTATAAAAAAGAAAAACAGAAAGAAAAAGTATTCCCCAGAGTTGCACCACCCAAAATCAAATACTCATTTCACTTTGTTCCAGTTTATGTTCCACAGTAATAATTCATATCGCATTTATAATTTACATTTTGTTTTCAAATTTAATGTTATTTCCAAAGTATTGCCTATGGTCTATATAGGCAATATAGAGCTTAAATACTGGGTAAAGCTCTTTGATACTTATTTTTAAATTGCTTCTTAATATTGTCGTATTAATTTATATACAGATATCTGTAGTATATAAAAATATATATTCATATACATCATTGCCAGCACTGACTAGTCTCCTAAAAGATAAAAAAGGGAATAGTGTATGGTTGTTTTAATACTATTGCATTTGCTTGTTAATAAGGTTGTCATCCTACATTTTTCTTTTTCAAATAATAAATATTTAGTACAGACTTCTTTGCTTTGTCTTTGTCAGAGTAGAGAATAGCTAATTATTATTGTTTGGGGGAGAAGTTAATAGTAAAGACTTTAAAAGACTGGAGTAGACTATAAACTAGACACAGTTGTCCCTACAGAAGGAGCTAAAGAGTTGAAAGATTGATATGCTCAAATAACCTGGAATGCAAGACTGAACAGCGAGAGAAAATATGCAAGATAAGAACATAAAGATAAAAGTTTACAATCTTGGTGAAAATCAAGTAGGTTAGACCTGTGAAGGATCTGACCTTGCATGATCGAGGAAGGTGGTTAAATACTCTGCGAGACTATTGTCTTCCAGAATGATGCTGGAAGAGCTACGTTCCAGCCCTGAGAGATGCTGACAGAGTCATAGAAAGAACACAGATGAGCATCGGGACAGATCCTGAGATGTAGGCTGTTCAGTCTTACACATGCTTACCTGGTTATACCTCAAGGTATAGAGCAGGGGACAGTGCCAACCAGAGCTGTGACTGTGGAGGCCACTTAGTTTGTCTTTTCCAGGAATTAATAGATACTAAATTCCAGCTTTGAAACTAAGAAATAACAGCAATATAAAATTTTTAATTTAATTTGGAGCTTTATACTATTGAGATGCTTCTCACATGGAAATGTGGCAAAAAGCCACCAGGGTCATACTAAATTACTGAGCCTTGTTAATGAGTAGTTAATGAGGATGGGACATAGGCCCACCATGTCACTGAGTGGCTTTGGACCCTTGCCCAGAGCCTTGCTGATCTTTAGCTTGGTCTCCTTGCTAACCATCCCTTTTCAGGAATGCAAAGAATAGCAGAAAAGAACAGAAATTTTAGCATTACAATGAACACTGCCCAACATTAATCTTGTCTCTGCTGTTCTTTAGTAAATACAGCAGAGAATCTCACAAATTAACAAAGACTACTGAGGGTGGTGGTCTGTCAAGATGCAGACCTCCATCTGCAAGTCTTGACTTGCAGATGACTTGTAAAGATGACCCTCTCTTTTCCATTTTCGAGTAAAAATAACAGGAAAAATGGGTTCAACTTTAGTGTGCCCAAGGAGAAACTGTGATTGAACTTGACAAAATTTGTTGAAATAATGAATACATAACAGAGGAACTTCACCTTTGGTGAGAAGAAGCTATATTCTCAGTGGTCATGTCTCAGTCCTTTGAGGCCGAATTGTGATACACAGCAGTACTTGAAAAAGTACTTCTGTCACTCAGAGCATGATATCCTGCAAGCCAATCCTGCCTTTCAACCAGAACAACACTGCTCATAATCATTCATATATTGGAGTTGTATTAAGATACTGCTTGAAAACACAATCCTACTTAATATCTTTTGCACAGCAGAGGAAACAATAAACAAAACAAAAAGACAGTCCACAGATTGGGAGAAAATCTCTGCAAATTATGTGACCAATAAGGGATTAGTCTCCAAAATTTACCAACAGCTTAGAACAATAACAGCATCAAACAGACCACTCAAAAAATGGGCAGAAGACCTGACAGACATTTTTCCAAAGAGGACATACATATGGCCAACAGGCACATGAAAAGATGTTCAACATCAGTAGTTATTAGAGAAGTGCAAATCAAATCTACAATGAGATATCGCCTCATAGCAGTCAGAATGGCTATCACCAAAAAATCCACAAACAATAAATACTGGAGAGTGTGAGGAGAGAAGGTAATCTTCCTACACTGTTGGAGGGAATGTAAATTGGTACAGCCACTGTGGAGAACGCTATGGAAGTTCCTTAAAAAACTAAAAATAGAGCTATCATATGACCCTGCAATCCCACTCCTGAGCGTTTATCCAGAGAAAAACACGATCTGAAAGGATACATGCATCCCCGTGTTCACTGCAGCACCGTTTATAATAGCCAAGACAGGGACGACACCTAAATGTCTATCAACAGAGGAATGGATAAAGAAGACATGATACATATAGACAATGACATATTACTCAGCCATTAAAAGAATGAGATAATGCCATTTGCAGCAACATGGATGGACTTAGAGAGTGTCATACTGAGTGAAGCAAGTCAGATAGAGAAGGAGAAATATTGTATGACATTCCTTATAGGTGGAATCTAAAAAGAAATGACACAGATGAACTTACTTACAAAACAGAAAGAGACTAACAGACTTAGAAAACAAATTTTCGGTTGCTGAGTTGGGGGGGGGTGGAGGGATTGTTATGGAGTTTGGGAAGATCATGGACACACTGCTGTTTTTAAAATGGATAACCAACAAGAACCTACTGTACAGCACATGGAACTCTACTCAATGTTATGTGCCAGCCTCCATGGGAGGGAGATATGGGGGAGAATGGATACACGTATATGTATGGCTGAGACCCTTTGTTGTTCATCTGAAACTACCATAACATTGTTAATTGGGAAAAAAACGATTCAATTAGAAAATTTAGTTAAGTAAATCTTGGGAAAGAAATAAGTACAATGGTATAGGTAAGTTAAAAATAAAAAGATGGGCAAGGTAGACCATGCAAAGCACTAATGCAAAGAGAGCTAGAATGGTTACATTAATAACAGACAAAGTAAATTTCAGAGCAATGAAAATTACCAGGGATAAAGATAGACACTACACCACAATAAAAGTGTCAATTCACAAGGTAAACTCAAGCCTAAATGTGCATGCAACTAGCAACAGTTTCAAAACACACGGAAAAAAAAATATAGTACTAAAAGGAGAAATGGAAAAATCCACAGTTACAGCTTTAATATTCTTCTCTCAGGAGCTAATAGAATAAATGGACAGAAAATCCACAAGGATATATGAATTGAACATACAATCAACCAACTACATCAAATTGATGTGACATCAGTTTGATGTAGTTGGCTTCCAACCACAAAAGCATGCAAATAGCTTTCAAGTAATTGAATATTCATCAAAACAGACCGTATTTTGGGTTCTAATGCAAACCTTAACACATTTAAAAGAATTAAAATCACATAATCTAAGTTCTCTGGCCACAATGGAATTAAATTAGATATCGATAACAAAAATATAACTGAAAATATTCAAATAGTTGGAAATTCAAGAATATTCTACTAAATAATCCATGGATCAAAGAGCAAGTCTCAAGAGAAATTAGAAAATATTCTGAACTGAATGAAAATAAATCTACATTTCAAAATTTGTGAGATAAAAATACTAAATTGTGTCAATAAATCATGATTCTCAACTTTGATTCACATTTGAACCACCTGGAGAGCTCTGAGAAGTACTGATCCCTGGGCCTCAACCCAGACCAATGACATCAAAATCTCTAGAGGGTGAAGTCCATGCAAGGGTATTTTTGCAAAGCAGCCTAAGTGCTTTTGCTATACAGCCACCATTGAGAACTACTCTTTGAAGTACTGAAAAAGTGATAGAAAATTATCTGGGGGCACAGATGAATTGTCAGGACCCTAGCTTCAAGGAGAGGGTCACTGGGTTTGAAGAATATGCTTGAATTTATCTCGTGGGAAAGGATTAGGTGCAAAGGCCTTCAGGCATAGGAACAACATGCATCAAGCCACAGAGATATGAAAGGGTATTTAGCGAATGACGTACAAAGCATATCTATTGTGCCACCTTACACACACACACACACACACACACGCACACACACACCTGCTTCTATATACACTTACATGTATACTGTAATTCAAATGCTTATTTCCTACTGTTAGCGTGAAATTTACAAATGACCTAAACTTTCACAAAGCTCTACATGGAGAAGGGATAGAAAATATTTGAAGATGGGTTCTCACTGCGTAGGAGAAATTTGGGGAGTGAAAATTACTAAAAAACATTTGTTTGTATCTCAGTTTACATACAAGGATTTAAATATTGTATAAAATTGTGGCCTCTGTCTGTGGAATTCTCCACACCAGAATTCTGGAGTGGGGAGACGTTCCCTTCTCCAGGGGATCTTCCCAACCCTGGGATGGAACCCAGATGTCCTGCATTGCAGGCGGATTCTTTACCCTCTGAGCCACCAGGGAAGCCCTGAATCCATAAAGCCCACTGGAATATAATGTTTTGTGTTTAGCCTGGGTGGGTTTGGTTTTTCCTTTTGTTCTCTCTCTAGCTCTCTAGTCTCACTTCTGGCTAGTCTCCCTCTGCCCCCCCCCCCCCCCCCCGCCCCATACCACCTTGTAGTTTATTCTTTAACAGCAGAAAGAGCACTGGACAGAGTCACCCCATACTTCTTGCTTCTGTGCCTTTGCTTATGTCATGCTCCTTGCCAGGATGGTCTCACTCTCTGTCCCCCAGCCCACCTTGGTTAATCCTCTACTCTTCAACTCAGGTATCACCTCTTCCAGGAAGACTTCCCTGAATGGAAGTGCTTTGGTTGGGTCTTAAAGATCCTTTAAGACCCTTGTTTGTAAATTCCAAATACTTTGCATTTTTCTGCATTGTCTTTGGATATGCAATAAAGTTTTATAATTTTATTTCTTAATGTTGAAGCACAGATCTGAAGGAGGTTCAAAAAGCTTATGTCATTTCTGAGTCTCAGGGGAGCAGCTGGAATCCTCTTTTGTGGTTCTTTTGCAAGAAGCAGATTTGAAAGATTGTAGCAAACAGACATTTATTTATCTTGGGTATTCCAGAAAACATTGAGGAGGGCCTTGGAAAACAAAACTCTAAGCTGTGGCAGATGGTGTTATTTCAGAGAAGAAATTAGGCATTAATAAGGTTGGTAACACTAGACCCTGATGACTATCTCCTCTTCGAGTTGGGAAGTTGCTAGAAGGATGCCAGGGTGCTCCATGGACACATTCTAGGCTCTCTAAGAAACATAGAATTGAACCCAAGAGGCCCTTTAATGTAGGGCAAGGTTTGTCAGCTGTAAAGTTTTTTAACCAGAAGTGAAAACCCCACGTAAACATTCATTCTCCCTCCCCCTGTGGCAGGGGACAGAAAAAGAGAGCACAAATGTCTTAACAGAGTAAGGAAATTAACCTGGCAGTGGAACAGCCATGGTGATGAGAGTTTTTATGATGGGACATTATAACTATCATTTGGGACAGAACCGCCTACTGCCCTGCTTAAATGATGTGACTGTGCAAGAACAAGACTATGTTTGATAAGATGTTACGTGAAAATAAAAGTAAGCTACAGAATACTACGCGAAGAGCCGACTCATTGGAAAAGACCCTGATACTGGGGAAAGACTGAAGGCAGGAGGAGAAGGGGACGACAGAGGATGAGATGGTTGGTTGGCATCACCAACTCAATGGATATGAGATTGAGCAAGCTCCGGGAGATGGTGAAGGACAGGGAAGTCTGGCTTTCTGCAGTCCATGGGGTTGCAAAGAGTTGAACACGACTTAGCAAGTGAACAACAACAGACTGTTAAGGTCTTCCTAGGTGACTCAGTGGTAAAGAATCCACCTGCCAGAGCAGGAGATGTGGGTTCAGTCCCTGGGTTGGGAAGAGCCCCTGGAGAGTGAAATGGCAACCCACTCCAGTATTCTTGCCTGGGAAATCCCACGGACAGAGGAGCCTGGCAGGAACAGTCCACGGGGTCACAAAAGAGTTGGACACGACTGAGTGAGTAAACAACAGCAACAGATGATTGTACTGGATGCTGTCCTAAGTCTATTTAAAAACAGGAACACAGGCGGCTTGCAAGACAATTGTGGGGAATGTCATCAACTTTGCAACAGTGATCGTCCATGGCTATTGAGACTGCAGGTAATTTTTAAAAATTGTTTTCCATTATGGTTTACTATAAGATAGCAAATACAGTCCTCTATACTATACAGTGGGACCTTGTTGTGTGTCCCTTCTTTATAAAATAGCTTACATCTGCCAGCCCCAACTTCCCACTTCATCCCTCCTCCAACCCCCTCCCCCTGGAGAACCACAAACCTGTTCTCTACAGGTAATCATTTTTGCTTGCTTGCAGTTTTTGATATTTTATCTATTTCCTGTACTGAGCACATATTGCATTTATAGTACAGAAGCAGTGAGCTTTATTCAATAATAGTAAATAAATAATAGTAAATTAAAATATGAGACTATGTGCAGGAAGAGGGCACAAGCTGGACCTAAGAATTAGATCAATCAAGCCGTGAATTTGCAGAGTGAAGATGTGGACATTGTCGGTGCTTATTCTTTGCCAGTTTGACACATGAAAAACTCAGTGTTGTTGATTTTGCTTATTTTAACAGCAGAATTACTGAACACTTCTCTTTTGGAAAAAACACTGAGAAAGCACTCTGGGAGTCTGCCACACAGTATGATACCATCAAAGGGGCACCCACAGTATTCTCTGTACACACAAGATTCACATTTCTATCACCAGGGAGTTTTCCTCTAAAACTGGATGAGCTTCCAACGAGTGCATAAATAAAGTTTGTAGAATTCTATGTTCCACCAGGGAATCTTTTAGCCTCACATAGAAAATCCAAACTCAAGAGTGGGCCCTTGGGTGGTAGGTGAGGTGGGTGGGCTTTGGAGGAAAACTGACAATACGAAGAGAAGGCAGTCCAGTGGCTACACCTTTCATACACAACTGATACCCAGGTACCTCCATGCCAGCCTTTATGTTCCACCACTGGGCTAGGGCCAACCATCTGCCACCTGGAGGAACCTGGTAACAACACTGTCCACCTATCAGAAGCGGGGTCAGTCACTGACAAAGAGTCAGGGCTTGATTAGAAAGGGACAAGCAAAAAGGAGGTGAATCAAACCTCACAGGTATTTCTGTGGCTCCTATTCTCTGGTGCAGACCCATTAAGAGTTTGTCCAGTAAGCCGAAAGAATCATTCAGTTTCTCAGAATCACAGTGATGTGTCACTCCGGGGATTCCCCTGAAGGTCCTCACCCCATTTTGAGCCATGACTTGTTGACTTTCATGCCTATGAAAAGAGTTAATGTTAATATCTGTTAGGATCTCTCTACATATACGAGCCATTGAGAAAATGTTCCCGAGCTTCGGGATGCTGTTATCATACCTGCTATCATCATTACCGTCATTACTAACTTCCATTAAATCGATTGTGTAATCTTCATAGTATTTTATGACTATCCTTTGCTGAATCAGTTTTCTGAACAAAATCTTCCTAGTCTGACTGTGGAACTGAATGAGGTTTTAGAATGCAGCAAGCGTGAGCTTGATGGCAGGTTTAGCAGGTGTGGGAAATGAAAAACAGGAAAACTTACAATTAGACAATGACCAGTGACAACTATTATTTACATAACAAACACTCAGTGATACCAGTAGCGTTAATGACTAATATTTTAATTAATTCTATATTTTAAATTCTCATGTAGTGAAATCAACTATGTGTGTGTGTGTGTGTGTGTACAGCACCATGCATTTTAATATTTGTAGGGATTCTCCTATCCACCAGCACATCAGGGTACAGAACAAATCCATCACCTCAGAAAAGTCCCTCACGTTGCTCCTTTGTAGTCACACTCTCCCCATCCTTGCCCTGGACACCGATCTGTTCTGTGTAACTACAGTACTGCCCTTTGCGCTAAGTTGCTTCAGTCGTGTCTGACTCTGCGATGCGAAGGACTGTAGCCTGCTGGGCTCCTCTGTCCATGGGATTTTCCAGGCGAGAATACTGTGTGCTATGTCACTCAGTTGTGTCCAGTTCTTGCGACCCCATAGACTGTAGCCTGCCAGGCTCCTCTGTTCATGGGATTCTCCAGGCAAGAATACTGGAGTGGGTTGCCATTTCCTTCTCCAAGAATACTGTATGGGGTTGCCATTTCCTCCTCCAGGGGATCTTCTGGACCCAGGGATGGAACCCACATCTCTTAGGTCTCCTGCATTGGCAAGTGAGTTCTTTACCAGTAATGCCACCTGAGAAGGTCTTATGGTCTTTTAGAGACTGCTGTATAAGTGGAATCATACAGTATATAACTTTTTTGAGATTTTCTTTCATTCAGAATAATGCTTTCGAGATTCACGCAAGTCATTGCATATATTAGTAGCTGGCTTATTTTTGTCGCTAAGTAGTATTCCACTGCTGGAGAAGGAAATGGCAACCCACTCCAGTATTCTTGCCTAGAGAATCCTGTGGACAAAGGAGCCTGGCGGGCTGCTGTCCATAGGGTCGCATAGAGTCAGACACGACTGAAGCAACTTACCACGCATGCATGCATTGGAGAAGGAAATGGCAACCCACTCCAGTATTCTTGCCTGGAGAATCCCAGGGGTGGAGGAGCCTGGTGGGCTGCCGTCTGTGGGGTTGCACAGAGTCAGACACGACTGGAGTAACTTAGCAGTAGCAGCAGCAGCAGCAGTATTCCACTGCACGCCTGTATCACAGTTTATGCATCATTTGTGGAAGGACATTTGGGTTGTTTCCAGTTTGGGGAAATTAAGAATAGGGCTTCTATAAATATTTGTGTACAGATTTTTGTATGAACACAACTTTTTATTTCTCTGAGGTAAATGCCCAGGAGTGAGATTGTTGGGTCATATGGTCTATATTTAAAATTATGGGAAAGTTTCAGAGTAGTTGTGCAATTTTGCATTTCCATCAACTATGAATGAGAGTTCCAGCTGTTCTGCATCCTTAGCAGCACTCTGCATTGTCAGTAATTAACCTGTCTACTAGGCATCTACTGATATCTCATTGTGACCTCAATTTGCATTTCCGTGATGGTTAATAATATTGAACATCTTTCCTCATGCTTCCTTGCCATCCTTGTATCCTCTTTAGTGAAGTATCCGTTCATCTTTTATCTGTATTTTGATTGGTTTGTTTATTGTCTTACTGTTGAGTTTTGATGGTTTTTTTTTTTAATATATATTCTGGATATAAATCATTTGTAGAAAATTTAACTAGCCAATATTTACTCCCAGTTTGTCAGTTCCTCTTTTCATCTTCTTAACACAATATCTCACAGACAAAAAGATTTTAATTTTGATGAACTTTAACTTATATGGATCATGCTTTTGTGTCATCTCTAAGAACTAACCCCAAGTTAAACAAATATTTTCTCCTGTGTTTTCTTCTAAAAGTTTTATAGTCTTAGATCTATGATCTATTTTGAGTTAAGTTTTGTATAAGGTGTGATGTTAGGTCAAATTTCTCTTTTTTTGCCTATGGATGTCCAAATGTTCCAACATATTTGTTGAAAAGACCATCTTTTCTCCATTGAACAGCTTTTGGGCCTTTGTCAAAAATCAATTGACTATATTTGTGTGGGTCTATTTCTGGGTTCTTTATTCTCTTCCATTGACCTATGTGTCTATATCCCTTTACCAATACCTCCACTGTCTTGATATCTATAGCTTTATAGTAAGTCTTAAAGTAGTGTGATTCTTCCAACTTTATTCTTCTTTCTCAAAATTTCATCAGCCAGTTTTCAATGAGATTTGCTATGAATCCAACACCGTTCCAAGCACCTTATGTGAATGATCTCATTTAAGCTTCACAAAAAACCTTTGAGGATCTGCGTCAGTTCAAGTCTGCCAAGAAGCAGATGTCAAGGTGGATTTAAAAGTTTAAAAGATTTATTGGGGGCAATTTCTATAGAGGATGAAAGGGTGAAGGAGCAGGGGTAACAGGGAAAGATTTCAGGTCATGAGGCTGTGAAAGGTCTGACACTGTGAAAGGAACAGTTCAGGAAGGAGGCTTAAGTAGGAGGAGACTCAGACTTGGAGACTCAGGCTTTCTCGCTTGGAGAAAATCTCAGCCAAGCTTACAGGGGACCATCTAGAACAAAATTTTGCCGCTAGAGGAGCCCCGTGTTGAGCAGAAATCTCCAGGCCCTTGTACCCTACCCCTACCCCACGTGCTAGGCTGTTGGTTGGAAGCAGCCTGGGAAATGTCTGGCCTCTCTATAAATGCTGCCGAGGAGTTAAAACTCAGAGAGATCTGATTCTAACTCTTATTATCTCCCCAAATGCAAATTTCATCTCATGATTAAATTTAATTGTAATATTACAAACAAGTAAAATAATTTGAACCCCAGCACCCACCCCCCCCCCCACCACCCCGCTCAAAATGAAGATCTCACTGTTAAAATAGTTAGAAATTCTGTGACATTTTTCTACTCTGGCAAGATCCAACTATTAGTAGAACTCAGTATAGTGCGTTTCTAATGGCTTTTAGATCCATTTTCCTGGCCACAGACACAGAACTGGACCTGGAATCTATTTCTTGCCCTGGTTCCTCATTAATTGATGTTTTTTCCCTTAATAACATTACCCCTTCCTCTTCTTCCTTTCTTATCTCTCCATGTAAATTTCTTCAAAGATGAATGTCAACATCCACTCATATCCTCCTGTCTGGTCAACAGAAGCCAGCTGTCTCTGTTTTATTAACAAACACATTCAGAATCTCTTTAATCAATGTGCTCATTTAACATTTGTAATAAAATGCTAAAAAATGAAAAGGCTTCTGTACAATGTTTATCATTCACTGGCAAAACTTTCACTGCACTTTGGTACTTCAGGGTACCCTGTTAAAGCATTCAAGATATTTCCATTTGTACAAGACATTTTTAGTGAGATTTAAACGTGTATACTGACCAGCAGCTGGCAAATCAAGACTTTTTCTCCACTGATTTTTCACCGATCTTTCTGTTCCTTATGAAAAGAAACAGTTAGAAATGTACAAGGTGTTTTTAGTAACAGCAATGATAGCATCAGTGTAACTCCCACTTTACAGATGAGCAAAGTGTGGACCAGAAAGTTAAAGTGACATCTAAAGCAGGGATTGTGATGAAAATCTTTTTATGACTCAAAACATGTGCTCTCTTCTCTATACATGAATGTCTGTATATAGCATCATAATTTGTAAACATAGAAGACAAACAAACCTTTAAAAAGTAAATAGTTGACAGAAAGTTTGGAGTGTTTGTGAGCATGGAACATGCTAGGCATCGCATGTTTATATAGGAGCTCAACCACTCACGCTAATGAGAGACTGACCTCGAGAAGTTTCAGAAACAGTTGGATGAATGAACGAATGAATGAGGGCCTGCCCAAACCCAGGCAAAGCCGCCACTGCCAGCATCGGGGTCCAGAGGGTGACCACGGAGTCCCACCTGTTTCACATCATCTCTTCTGTTCATGATGTCCCATTTTCCTCCCATTTGCCCTAAAAGCCCTCCAGGCAGCCTCTGCTAAGAGGCAGTGAATGGAGAGGGTTTTCCCCCAGTTCTGGACAAAATGTACTTTCACCCTCTGGGAAGCCATGGAAATGAGGGGTCAACCTTTCCAAAGAGCATATCTAGGTGAATTAAGTTCACCCAGAGCATCCTCATTCTACCCTGCTCCCTATGACCACCACCCCATCACTTAACTCACCACATTGTCTACATGTTTGCCTCCGTCATCACTGAGTGAGCAATGTGATTTCAGAAGCACACTCATCCATCTTTATACCCTACAGCACCCATCACAGTGGGCTTCCCTGGTAGCTCAGCTGGTAAAGAATTCACCTGCAATGCAAGGAGACCCCGGTTCAATCCCTGGGACGGGAAGATCCCCTGGAGAAGGGATAGGCTACCCACTCCAGTATCCTTGCCTGGAGAATCCCCATGGACAGAGGAGCCTGGTGGGCTACAGTCCATAGGGTTGCACAGAGTCGGACACGACGAGCAACTCAGCACAGCACACACTGCCCATCACAGCTGCTGATGCAGTTGACTTGCCTTAAACAATGGTCCAAATGAAGGAATGAGAACTAAATGATCAGTATCAGGGCTAGGTTTTCTAGTACTCTGATGAGGAAGAGGAGGAAGATAAAATGAAGATGATGACAATAATGATATCAACTAACATTTATCAGCACTTATTATATGCCAGGCACTCTGCCACACCTTTCACACACACAATCTAATCTAATTCTCACATCAACTTTTATGAGGTAGCAATTTCCACTGATCACATACACATCCTAGGAAACTGGGGCTTATTAGGGTTGAATAATCCGCTCAGGACCACACAATGAGTATATGGCAGAGTTATATCTGTTGGACTCCAGGGAGCATAGCCTTAGCTTCTGTGTTATTCTGCTGGTCATACTGTCCAATTCAGAAAATGAATGCATGGTCCCAACCATGGTCTTGCAAAGAGGACAGGAAAGATTCCCTGAAAGATCTGGGAACCAAGTCACCTTAGCAAAGGGGGAAAAAAAAATTTAGTGGAAGTTAAGGCTCCATCTTCAAGGAGCTTACAGCCATAAGGAGATGAGATCAACATACATATTATATTAACGAGATAGTGACCCAGACCTGTGAAACTGACTGTCTAAGATATCCACCCATTTATCTAGACAGCCATACCTCTACCAGTTGGTATGTGCATCCTATATGCCCCACACTATGCTAAATGCTTTACGTGCATGCTTGCGTGCTCAGTCGCTTCAGTCGTTTGTGTCTGACTCTCTGCGACCCCATGGACCATGACCTGCCAAGAGCACTGGAGTGGGTTTGCCATTTCCTTCTGCAAATCTTTACATCTACTTTTAAAACAATCCTTCCAACAACTTTTAGAAAGTAGATATTATCTTCAATTATAGATGAAGACATTCTGGTTAGGAAAACTAAGCAATTTGTGCTAGACCACAGAACTAAGAACAAGTGGTAGATTTCAGTTTCCGAGCCAGCTCACAGGACTGCAGATCCAAGATGACAAACCGCATCCTCCAAGTACTCTGAACCAGGACTGGCAGAGATCTGGCAGTTACGCCGTTAAAGGAGAATGTGTTTCCAAAATGGGGACATCTTGGTGAAAAATGAGGATTCTTAGCAAAGACTTGTAGATCTGGTATAAACAGTTCTTTTTCAGGTTGGCTAATAATTCAGTCAGGATGCTATGTACGTAGGGAGCAGATAGATGTTTTATCTTCTGCCCAAAGATGATAGGTCTGTATAAGGGCCACATGAGGCATCCTGAGTAATGGGGTGATGGAACATGAGGGGGATAAAAGTCCTATAGCCCAAGGACTCTGGAAGCCCGAAGAGCAGCAGGTCTGCAAAGTTAATGAGGGAATGATGAAGGCCAAGTCCACAATTTCATCAGGGTCTGGCTCTGTTTAATGACGTGGAAGAATCATGTCTTAGAGACTTATTCTTGGAGGTTATTCTGCTTATATGAGCAGAATATTGTCTAGTAAAAGAACTAACATTTTGGAGCACTTAATATATGTGCCAGCGTTCTAAGCAAGTTTTACATGATTCCTAATTAAGTTTTGCATGAATTATACCTCATTAAATTCTCACAACTAGCTATCAGGCAGTTGGCTCTGAAGAAAATAAAAAAGGATTGAATAAATGAATACTATATGTATTAACCTGTGCCTTGTGTTAAAACTTAACAATTTGTTTGGAGCTACTTCCAGATGAGCATATAGTGATCTACTACATTCTTTTAAATGGATACACATTATTCTATAGTATTGATGTACTGTGATTTATAGAACTATTCTCGTCGTTGGATGTTTACAACAGTTCTGTTCTCTTTATACAAACAACAGTCCAATGAATGTTTTTGTTCATACAACCTTGTATACATTGCCAACATTTGTGTGGGATAGATACCATTGTACAGTGTCAGTGTTCTTTTTTAAAAACTAAATACCCAAACTTTATCCATTGTTGAGTTGAAGAAACAACTCTAACTTTTGACCTAAATTGGCTTTTGAAAGATTCTTTTTCTGTTTTAATATAAAGTTGAAAAGCATTTTTTTAAAGATAGGAGGCATAAATTATAGGCCTTCTATTTTGGATAATAGACCAAAAAGCTACGCATAATCATAAAAAAGCTCTAAAATTCTATTCTGTGCTTCAGCATGAGGCAAATAGAAATTTTCAGAATAATGAATATAATTTGGGGTGTTTTGGTGTCAAGTTTGGGCTTTATATCTTATAGTAACGCTTTTCATTACTCCTATTTTCAAGATAGGAGTTACATTACTCCTATTTTTTTGTAGATTTGTTCTCTTATACATGGAGTAACAAAATATGGAGAGAAATGTACTAATGACTCCTCACGCACTTTTTTAAAAAACATATTTTGCCTTTGTACATACTTGGATTCAGCTACCATTCCTAAATCCCCAAATTTGTCATTTCAGAATTAGAATGCAGTAGTAGTGGTAGTGGAGTGGGAGGTATAAACTATTGTGTGTAAGACAGGTTCAAAGATGTATTGCATGAAACAGGGAATATAACCACTATTTTGTAATAACTGTAACTGGAAAGTAACCTTTAAAATTGTATACAAATAAAAAAATTAAATAAAGACTAGGAAAAGGAAAAAGAATGCAGCTAGTGGCTAGAATCTGTAGGAGGTAAAGAAATAAGCCAAACTACAATGCTGCCTGTGGGGTCCTTCTCCTGTAAAGATGGCTCCTTGACCCTGAAAGCGTTACAGATAAGCTACTCAAATGTGCATCAACAGATGAATGGATAAACAAAATGAAACATATACTTACAGTGGAATATTATTCAGTCTTAAAAAGGAAGGAGATTCTGACACATGCTGCAACTTGGATGAACCTGTAAGACATTTTGTTAATTAAAATAAACCAGTCACAAAAGTATACATTCACTATGATTCCACTTATATGAGGCATCTAGAGTAGTTAAACTCAGAATCAGAATGTAGAATGGAGGCTGCCGGTGGCGGAGGGCGGAGGAAATGGACAGCTATTGTTTAATGGGTGTAGAGTTTCAATTTTGTGAGAAGAAAAAGTTCTGGAAATCTCTTTCACAACAATGTGAATATACTCAACACTAATGAACTGTATGCACACTTAAAAATGAAAATGATGGTAAATTTTATGTGTATTTTATCACAATTTTAAAAATTATAGACGGGGACTTCCCTGGTGGTCCAGTGTTTGGGAACCTCCCTTGCAGGGCAGGGGGTGCAGGTCTGAACCCCAGTCGGGAAATTAAGATCCCACATGCTGCAGAGCAACTAAGCTTGAATGCTGCAACTGGAGAGTTTGTGCGTTGCAAGGAAAGATCTTGCTTGACACAGCAAAGATCCTCTGTGCTGCAACTAAGACCTGAGACAGCCAAATAAATAAATATTTAAAATTTTAAAAATAAAACACTTTTAAAAATTACAATGATTTAATCCAAACAACAAGGCATCTGCTAGACTCTGAGGTACCTACCCTCTAGTGCTCACATTTAAAGTTGCATTTTTAAACTTAGTTACAGTAGTTGGTATAGCCTAGACCCCAACAAGTTGACCTCAAAAATGTCAAGTGGCTAAAACATGCTAAAAGATCACTTGTCTCACGTAACAGTTTCTGGCAGGTGGTAAGTCAATGTTGGTTAAATGAATGAATGAATGTGGCTTATAAGATGTGTATGAAAGTGCAAGTGGCTCAGTCGTGTCTGACCCTTTGTGACTCCATGGACTATACAGTCCATGGAATTCTGTAGGAAAGAATACTGGAGTGGGTAGCCTATCCCTTCTCCAGGGGATCTTCCCAACCCAGGAATCAGATCAGGGTCTCTTGCATTGCAGGTGGATTCTTTACCAGCTGAGCTACCAGGGATAAGATGGGTATACAAGCCATAATACCAGGTATGGATCTCAGTTTATAAACTCAGATGTGAAAGAAATGAGAGCTTCTTCTTTCAGAGTTAAAATTGCTTGCATGCTTAGTCAATAGTGTCTGACTCTTCGTGACCCTGTGACTGCAGACTAGCAGGCTGCTCAGTCCATAAGATTTCCAAGGCAAGAATACTGGAGTGGGCTGCCATTTCCTCCTCCAGGGGATTTTCCTGACCCAGAGGTTGAACTCGCATCGCCTGCATTGGCAGACGAATTCTTTACCGCTGAGCCACCTATAATTGAAATTAAAATATATTAAATCTTCCTTCTGCCAGGCTAGGTGGCCAAAAATAAATCTGAGACTGCTCTCTGCCACACTGTTGTGGGCAATATGTTTGTGCTCAGTCGCTAAATTGTGTCTGAAAATTTTGTGACCTCGTGGACTGCAGCCCTCGAGGCCCTTCTGTCCATGGGGTTTTCCAGGCAAGAATATTGGAGTGGGTTGCCAGTTCCTTCTCTAGCGGTAGGCGGATTAGTGGCCCCCAAAGATGTCCACACCCTAATCTCCAGAACATATGAATATGTTACTTCAGCAAAAAGTACTTTGCAGATATGATGAAATAAGGGAAGATTATCCTGGATTATCTGGGTGGCCAAATGTAGCCACTAAGGGTTCTTATAATTGAAAGAGGGAGGCTGGAGAGTCAGAGTAAGAGAGACATGTGCCGATGCTATTCTGATGGCTTGAAGAAAGAGGAAGGGACCATGAACCAGGGGACGTAGGAGTCTTCTAGAAGCTAGAAAAGGCCAGGAAGCAGATTCTCCCCTGGGTCCTCCAGGGGACACCCGGCCCAGCTGATACCTTGATTTTAGCCCCAAGAAACCCATTTCAAACTTCTGATCTCCCAACTGGAAAATTATAAACGTGCGTTGTTTTAAGCCACTGAGTTTGTGATAGTTTGTTTCAGCAGCAATAGGAAACTCATATACACCATCCTCACTTTGCTGGCATGGTAGCTAAATTCTGGAAAGGGGAGGCAACAGTATGCAGAAAGGTTGTATAGAGCACAAGGATTCAGGGTAGAAACTGTCTGGATTCAAAACTCAGGTCGGTCACCTGTTTGGTTTATAACCTGAGTGAAGTTACATAACTTCTCCAAGAATGGCTACTTCCTCACCTGTAAATTAATGTTCTCTGTAAATTGGGAATAAGATCAGTACCTACTTCTGCGGGCTATTGCAAAGAATGAATGTGTTCATTTAGGTAGAAGACTTAGCACAGGGTCTGGCATGCAGTAAACACTGTGTCACTATTAGCTGTTATTGTGATTACTCTTAATATTATCATTTGGTCTTGGGCCTTGATTGGTCCATGCTGGTTCACGCCAAGTGAACCCTAGACACAGGTCTGCCTGTGATTCAGTTAATTCTCTTCCAGAATGTTCCCCCTACTCTGGAAACATGATGCTGATTCCCATACAAATTTGAAACAGGTACAGGGCCCTCACCCAGATCCCTTGGAATCCCTTTTATCTGCTGGTTGGTATGCTTGTCCCCCTTGCTTCTGCTGGGGCTTTGACTAAACCCTCTCCCCTGCAACTTGTCCAGAGGATTGCCCTTGGGCAATGGAAGCCACCTTGCCCAAAGTGAAGATGCCCTCATCCAAGGTCAGAGCTCAGAGGAAGGGTATAAAAGTCTTGCTCACCTGTTTGAAGGCAGGACAGACTCTGCAATACACTTTATGCTCCAAAGCTTGAAGAGGAGACTGGATGGAACCCACTTCCTTCCCCTTCCGGTCCTGCTGTACTCACCACCCTACGGACACCTCCCGCGAGAACTCTCTTCAGTCTAGCACTGGCACATGAACATTTGTCTTTGGTTCTGTTTCTAGGAAACTTCATCTGAAATGTGGCCTAAGTTCTCGAGACACTTAGTAGGAGCTCTTTAGGGCACATGATAGGTGACCTGGGAGATGATAATATGAGGCTGTGGGAGGAAAGATTTGTGCCGGAGGAGCAAGGAAGGCGATCCAACAAGTCCGTCCTACAGGAAATCAGTCCTGAATATTCATTGGAAGGACTGATGCTGAAGCTGAAACTCCAATACTTTGGCCACCTGATGCAAAGAGCTGACTCATTTGAAAAGACCCTGATGCTGGGAAAGATTGAGGGCAGGAGGAGAAGGGGACAACAGAGGACAAGATGGTTGGATGGCATTACCGACTCAACAGACATGAGTTTGAGTAAGCTCCGGGAGTTGGTGATGGATAGGGAAGCCTGGTGTGTTGCAGTCCATGGGGTTGCAAAGAGTCACTGACCTGAACTGAACTGAGCAAGGAAGGTGTCGCAGATGGCCTGGGCCAACATTCCAGCTGCACGTAATTCATCAAAAAAGCGTCCTTTTAGACCGGGCTTTGGTTCTGTCGGCCACCTTCAGATGTCGTTTTGTCCTATGCACACAGAATGTGTAACGCTATTTTCAACTCAACCTTAGTTGTAACAAAGTCTTTTTTGTTTTTTCCCTCAAAAGTACTGATGCTTCTACCCCTTAGGTTTCTCCTTAGGTCCTCTATGTTAAAGGTAAGACTTAAAAGCTCAAATATTTTTTGTACCTGGAAACCAAACACAAAGTTTCCAAGACAAGTAAATTTATGCTTGTAGTTTTTCCTGAATAGATTAAAAAAAGAAAATGACAAAAAAAACCATTAAAATTTGAGACCTCTCACCAATTCATACTACGATCTTGTTATTTTGTCATCCCTTTAGGTGACATACTTCCTAATATGTAAGCATTTATTGCCATTGTGTCTCAGGACTTCAGGATTTTACTTCGTTACGTTTTTGGGGGTTTGCATGTTTCTGTTCCTTCCTGACATTCCCCACTACCCAAGACAACTCCTGCCCCCATTTCAACTCTTCTCTCTCACACTTGCCATACAAATGCTTCTCACGTGCATGCTAAGTCACTTCAGTTGTGTTCGACTCTTTGCAGCCCTATGGACTGTAGCCCGCTAGGCTCCTCTGTCCAAGGGATTTTCCAGGCAAAAATACTCGAGTGGGTTGCCATGTTCTCCTCTAGCGGATCTTCCAGACCCAGGGATTGAACCCACACCTCTTATGTCTCCTGCATTGGCAGGCGGGTTCTTTACCCCTAGTGCCATCTGGGAAGCCCCTTACATATACCTTTTTAAAATTTTTTAGCAAAATAACTGTGGCCAATGGCAAGCCATTCTGGGAGTGATAAGAATATCATATGAATTCCCCGAGAAAGACACTGACTATATGTTCCATTGGAGGCACAGATAACAAACCTAAAGGATAGTGAACAACAAGGTCCTACTATAGCACAGAGAACTATATTCAGTGTCTCATGATAAATCATAACAGAAAAAAATTATTTTAAAAAAGAGTGTACATATATATACATGTATAACTGAATCATGTTGCTGTGCAACAGAAATTAACGCAGCACTGTAAACCAACCTTACTCAATAAAAAACTTAAATTAAAGAGTCTGAAGGACAGCGTCTTTCCCAGCACATAAAAGTGTTCAATGGAATGAAAAGTCAGTAACGGCCAATCATCCGCCATTGAACAGGACAAGAAAAATGGTAAACAGTGACTCTCCACCACCCACCTGCTTCTTTGTCCCCTACTTTCTTATGCATTGGGACCTTATCTTTTCTGGAGGGTTGCCAGGAACCAAACATGAACCAAACTGAATGGTGGGAACCAGCTCTGAGCTGATTCAGTTTGGGAACACAGCCCCTTCCTCCAGTCCTGCTGGGGACCCCCTGGGGAGCCCACCCTGCCAGGCGGTGTAAAGGCCACACGTCCTCCCCTGGACCAGACGTGGTGGCCCATGAAAGGGGGACTCAGAAGGGCCTCCTTACCTGCCCTTCTCTGCTTCTCACTCAGAAACACACTCACAGCTACGCTTGGACACTTTCACATGGAGAGTCTCCAATGTAATTCTTTGATCTTTGCTTGAGTGACAAAAACGATGCTTTTACTTCTTCCCATTCCTTTCTTTAAAATATACATTAGTATATGCTTTGGGGCTTTTGTATAGTCCTTTTTTTTAGTAGGTCTTTGTTTTCCTGTTTTTAGTTCTAGACCAAGAATGGAGATAGATCAAGATCCAGATGCCTTCTGAATCACTTCAAGGGCAAATAAGGAATAGTGCTCATAAACATAGCATGTAGTAGTTAATCATACTGAAGTATTTTTATTTCTTACAAAAGCCTTGCAAAATGCCATCTCCATTTAATATAGTAACAAAAGCAGAGGCAAAATAGAGTGATTTGTTCAAAACTCATCAGATTATGGCAGAGGCAAAGCAAGAAACCAAGAACTCTTTGATCCGAACCCCAAAGAGCTTGTATAACTTCCAGTTTAATGGGGCAAAAGTTGTGAGTACACATCTTTGAACACAAAAAAAAACAGAAATATAACTTCTAGCTCATTTACCAATTCTCAGAGAATGAAGAATTCAGTTTTAGAGTTTTAAAGTCTATTTCAGCATTTGAATGGTTTTCGCACCAACCTCAATTAGGGCTTTATTTAGATTGCTATTAGTGGCATTCCTTTATAAGAGACTGTTCTAAATAAAAGGAAATTAGTTAACATATCATCCCCCTATCCCCACCCCTAAATGTGTATTGCTGTTTCCTATTGCCCATAAAAGCAATAAAGCTATCATCAACAACTTCCACCTTTATGACTCACTCCTTGGGTACCTGTCTTGAGAACACTAAAGCTGTGTAGAAGAAACATAACTCAAACGGTCCCTTAGAAAGAAGTACTATCTTTCAGTCTATGACAAAGAATCTGCAGTGAGAATGTTAAACGCAAGCAAATTGAGAGGTATTAAGAAGAAAATGTCACCAGGGAAGAAGAACACGAGAAAATAGCAGAAAGAGATTAAATAATTTATAACCTTTCTCAAAATTATCAAGTTGGGGTAAGTTTTATGGATTTTATCCATTTCTTTACAAATATGAAGATACTTATGACTTTTATTACTAGATAAAATATCTATCCAAGAATATGATCTTATATTTGAATTATAAGAAGGGATTTCTTACTCTATTTTCTGCACATTATTGGCTAAAATGGAACTATTGCCTACTTCATTATTTCTGCCCCTTGTTTCCCTGTTAATTAAAGAAGTTCCAATATTTGAGAATTAGCTTTAAACTCATAGTTTGCAATTCATTTTTTGGCATTTGCTGGTGCTGTTATTGTGTAAAACAATTATTATTTCTAACTCTATTCATGTATTTATTTCCTCCTTTTGGAGGGCAAAAATAAATTGAGTTAGAATTAAATAAAATTAAATGGATGTAATATTTTTCAGGGCTTCCCTAGTGCCTCAGACAGTAAAGAATCTGCCTGCAATGCAGGAGACCCAGGTTCGGTCCATGGGTCAGGAAGCTCCCCTGGAGAAGGGACTAGCAACCCATTCCAGTATTCCTGCCTGGAGAATTCCATGGACAGAGGAGCCTGGAGGGCTACAGTTCATGGGGTCACAAAGAGTCAGACATGACTGAGCAACTAACACGTTCACTATTTTCTCAATATTTCTCAATTACAAAAGGATAAATATTCTCTATGCTATTAATGATCCCTGCCATCACCACATCAGTGCTCTGACTCTTTTATTGTCCAAAAGGGAAGCAAATGTTTTATATGTCAGTGCAAGTTTTAATGGACAAGTGTTCAAAACCTTTATCTATAATTCTAATTTAAACTAATTTGGGTTTATGATCTTTAGGGAGATTTGTGATCCATGTGCAGATTATTATTACAATAAATTATTTTCCAGTAGGGTTCAATATAAAGGAAATGAACATGATTCTATGACTAGACAGAGGAGAAATTTTCTAAGAAAAACAGCCAAGGGTTGGAATGAGAAATCTTTTCCCAGAGATATCTTAAAATGTGAGTCAGATACTAATTTGTCCTGGGCGATTTAGTTGAAGCATCTCCGGGGGCTGAGTGATGAATTATATGACTCTGAAGGCTCTTTCCATTCCTGCAATGTGATGATAAATCTGGGTATTGTGTTAGATTTGTGTTCTTTCAAATGGGTGACATGGCTTTCTCTTCTTTGACTCCAATGAGAAAAATATCTGCTGTGAGGTTTTTCTTCTTAGGCGTTCTGTCACTTTTCCTATTTGAAAACAATGAAGACAGATGCAATTATCTATAAAAGGAAACAAAGTGAAATTGAATCCCTACCTCATACCAAATACAAAAATCAGTTATATAGGGATTAAAGATTATTTGTCAAATGCAAAACTTTAAAACATTTTGAGTTTGCTAGGTGACTGACCATAGACCTTTTAAATACATCAACATGTAATGGCCGTCAAATAAAAGCTTGAGCAATTCAACTACATTAAAACAAAGAACTTTGGCTCATCAAAAAGACTTTTCAAAAGTGAAAAGATAAGACTGAGGGAAGGTATCTGGAACATATATAATAGATAATATTGTTATTAAGGTATACACAGAACTCCAAGTTAATAAGACAATGACAAATAATCCAATAGAAAAGCAGGAAAAAGAAGGGTCACCTCACAGAAGAGGTAACATACATGGCCAATGCAAATCAAGACTATGAGATAGCATTTTATACCCATTTAATTGGCAAAAATTTAGAAATCTGACGATGCCAAATATTGGAAAGGATATTGGAAATGAATCAACAGAATCACTTCTACATTGCAAACACCTCTACTGTTGGAAATGAATCAACAGAATCACCTCTACATTGCAAACAGAAACGTAAATTGCTACATCCATTCTGGAAAACAGCTTGGCATCATCTTGTAAAGTCATGTCTCATGACCCGGCAATTCTACTCTTAGGCATATACTTGTGCAACTACCCAAACACTCATATTTTGGGGAATTAAAAAAACGGATACTCACAGTAGCCAAATAAGTAAATTATTCTGTGACATAGCCACCCAGTAAAATGAATGACCTACACTCACGACAACATGGGTGAATTTTAGTTACATAATATTGAGTGAGAAAAGTAAGTCTGGATATTAAAAAAACAAAGCAAAATGAAACAACATATTGTTTAAAAATAACATGTAAAAAGTAATAAAAAAAATTTAGGATAATTGTTTCATTAAATAATTGTTAACAAAAAAATAACTGAAAAGAAAAGACAGTTATGCTCAGACCAAAGAGGAGAGTGTGAACCAAGTATTATGATTAACTAGGTTATATATATATATTACATAAGGTCTCCCTAAGCTTCCAAAAGAAATAAAAATAAGACTAATGTTTTCACAATTGGATTATTTGTGCTTTTTTTGTATTTCAAGTATTAGAAAAATATCTATGAACCTCCATTCATAGATTTGATACTACTTAACCACATGTACGTCCATCTTCTCCCACTTTATCTCTTCTTAGTGTTTCCTTTTTGGGTTACATTTGAAAAAATGGGCAAAAAAAATGCTTAAGTGTAAATGAGTTTCTAAACTTTTATCACTATACCCAACAGCACATGAGTGCACATCTGCCCTCACTAACAGCAGTGACTTCATAGTCTCTTGAGTTTTTCACTTTTGCCTTCGGGGCCACTTTTTTTCTTAATCAGTCTTGCTAGGGGGTATACTTTCATTAATCTTTTCAAATATCTGAATTTTTAATTTATTTTCTTCACTGTTTGTCTACCTTCTATGTTGTTAATCCTGACTTTACTATTTTCCTCCTTTCTACCCATTTATTTTGCTTTTTAAGTTGAAAATTTAGGGAGTTGATTTGAGACCTCTCTTTGTTTCTAGTGTAAGTATTTAAAGTTATACAGTTCTTAGGACTTCCCTGGTGGCCCAGTGGTTATGAAAGGACACTTCCACTGTAGAGGTCATGGGTTCAATCCCCGTCGCATGGCACAGCCAAAATAGAAAAAAAAATTTTTTAAGTTATGCATTTCTCTCTAAATGCTATTTAGTTATATTTTTCAAACTTTAATATTTTCATTCACTCAAAAAATCTTTCTACTGTATCTTATGATTTCTTCTTTGACCTATTGGTTATTTAAAATTACAGTTTAGTTTCCAAATGTTTGGGCCTTTTCTAAGTATCTTGTTGTTATTACTTCTAAATTTGTTATTAGCTTCTAATTAGTTTCTACTGTGGCCAGAGAACATATTCTGCATGATTTAAATTGCTTCTGAAACATAGATGCTTATTTTATGTGACAGATTATGGTGTACCTTGGTGGATATAGCTTGAGGAGAATGTACATGCTGCAAGGGTTGGGTATGGTGTTCTGTAAATGTTAATAAGGTTAAGTTGAGAAATAGGCTTGTTCATATCTTCCATGTCCTTATTGATTTTTAAAATCTATTTATCCTGTCAATTACTGAGAGCATTAAAATACCCAGCTATGATTGTCTTCCTTAGTTCTGTCAGTTTCACTTCATGCCTTTTGAAGCTCTGGTACTAGTTGCATACATATTCAGGATTATATGTTTTCCTGATGAACTGACACTTTAACACTATGAAAAGTCTTAAATCCTTTGTAATATTTTTTGTCTTGACATCTACTCTGTCTGGTATTACTACTGCTACGTTTGATTTCTTAGGCTTACTGTTTACCAAGAATGTTTTTTCCATTTTTTAAATTACAACCTATTTGGATCTATATATCTATAAATGCATTTCTTATTAACTTCCCATAGTTGAGCCTTACTTTATTTTTCACAAAGCAGTCTACTTTATTTATTTATGACCATGCCATTGGGCATGTGGTATCTTAGTTCCCAGACCACAAATCAAACCCATGCCATCTGCAGTGGAAGCAAGGAGCCTTAACCACTGTACCACCAGGAAAGCCCCAAGTCTTACTTTTTCATCCAGGCTGATTTCTGCTTTTAAGTGATATGTGTAGTCAATCTGCATTTGATACAGTTATGGATACAATTGGGTTTAAATGTACCATCTTGCCCATTTTATTTCATTTGCCTCAAATGTGAGATAAGGTGACTAAACATTCTGAAAACAACTCAGTTCCAGGCACACCATAAAAGTTTGGTTACCCTCAGGTCACAATATGGATCCTCACCTTATCAACATCTAATTCTAATATTCTACCACTTCATATAAAAAGTCAGAGCCTTAGCACGCATACCAGTCTTTTTGCTATTTTTCTCATGGATTTCATTAACACTAAGAACATATTATAAATTCTAGACTAAAATTGTAATTTTTTTTTACTGTAAACAATCAAATGTTTTTAAAAAACTTAGGAGAAAAAAGGGTTTAAAAATGTATACAGTTGACCCTTGAGCAACATGGATTTGAACAGCATGTCCACTTATACACGGAGGGCTTTTTTTTTCCCAGTAACTATTATAGTTACACGATCTGTGGTTGGTTGACTCTGTGCATGCAGAACTACAGATATGGAGTGTTGAGTATGGGGCTTGAGCATCCACAGTATTTGGTATATTCTGGTGGTGGTTTAGTCTCTAAGTTATGTCCAACTCTTCCAGCCCGATGGACTCTAGCCTGCCAGGCTCCTCTGTCCATGGAATTCTCCAGGCAAGAATACTGGAGTGGGTTTCCATTTCCTTCTTCAGGGGATCATGCAGACCCAGGAATTGAACCCGGGTCTCCTGCCTTGCAGGCAGATTCTTTACTAACTGAGCTATGAGGGGTGATCCTTGGTATATTGTGGTGGGTCCTAAAACCAGTTCGTCCACAGATGCTGCAGGATGACTGTACATATATTTACCATTCCCAGTGTTCTTTCATTCCTGCCTGTAGATTTAGCTTCCATTTGGTACCATTTCCTTTCAACATGAAGAATTTCCTTTAATATTTCTTACAGTGCATATCTGCTGGCAATAAATCCTCTCAGCTTTTGCTTATTTGATCATGTCTATTTTATCTTCATTTCTCAAAGATACTTTTACTAGATAAAGAATTTTGGGTTGACAGTTCTTTTTTCCCCTTCTAGTACTTTAAAGATAATTTTGCACTGTCTTCTGGCCACCAAAGCCGCAGAAAAGTCAGTCAGTAATTCCTGTTGTTATTCCCCTGAGCCTACTGTGTCTTTTAATCTTGACTTTTTGAAGATTTTTTCTTTATATGTGTTTTCCATCAACTTGCCTTGCCTAGGTGTGGTTTGTTTTGTATTCATCTCACACACTATTTGTTGAGCTTCTTGAGTGTAACTCTGGAAAGACCTCAGCCATTGTTTCTTCAGATGTTTTTCCTGGCGCGTCCTCTCTCTCACTTCCTCTTTTTTCCCCTCTTCACTCCCCTCCCCTCCTGTTTCCTCTCTTCTCTTCGTTCTTCTCTCTTTTCAGACACTAATATATATATACATTAGACCACTTGATATTGTCCCACAAGTTAAAGAGACTGTTCATTTTATTTTTACCTTTCTGTTCTAGAATCTTCATCTACCTCTTCTTTTATAATTCCCATTTATGTGCTAATACTCCTTATTTGTTTAACCCTTTCCTTTATTTATTTTTAAATGAAGGATAATTGCTTTACAAGATTGTATTGGTTTCCAGCAAACATCAACGTGAATCAGCCACAGGTTTGCCCGTGTCCCCTCCCATTGAACAGCCCTCCCCGGTTTAATTTTTACATCCATCTTTTCCTTCAAGTCCTTGACATATTTATAGTAGCTGTTTGAAAGTCTTTATTAGCTAAATATAACATCTTGGCCACCTCAAGGGTTAATTTTTATTGAGCACCTTTTTTCCCCCCTTAATTATTGGTCACATTTTTCTGTTTCCTTGCACGTCGAGTAATTATCGAAGGTATTCTGGATATTGTGAGGAACACCTTGTTGGAGTTTGGATTATTTTGCCTTCCATCAAAGAGTATTGAGTTTTGTTCTGTCAGGCAGTTACAGTAGTGGTAGATTTTCATAGCGGGCTTGGTTTTATGCTCTTAGGGTAAGTCTATGATTTTATCTTTAGTCCTAAGGAATGGCTGGAACTTACTCTTAATATATGGTCTTACTCTGATTTTTAACTGAATGCAGGGATGTTTGTCTACTCTGGCTAGTCCAGGCATCCACATCAGTCAGCACTATGCAATCTCCCTTATCTCTATTCTGCTCTTAGCTTCACAATATCTGTCTTCTACTAGGCTGCTAGCGCTCTCCAAGCACGTATGATGCATCCCCACCAGAGCTCCGGGGTCACCTTTGCCTAGCTACTTTCTTTCCAGGACTCTGCTCACAAATTCAGCCTTCTGCAGCCCCAGTCTTTCACCCCTCCTCCTCATCTCAGCCAGACAGCCATTGGGCTTTCCCTTCCTGAACTACAGGCCAAAAATTTTCCCCAGGAAGAAAGCTAGGGTAGCTGTAGACATCCTTTGTGTATTTCCCTTCTCTCAAGAACCACAGTCCCGCGCTTCCTGTTAGCCAGTGCTTTGAAACAGCAACCTCATTTGTTTTGCCCAAATTTATAGTTGTTTATGATGGAGGGGGGAGGCAAACCCAGTAGCAGTGACTCCATTCTGGTCAGAAGGAGAAGTGACATTACTTGATTCTCATAAACTTTCATTCTGTTTTTATAAAACTTTGAATTTTTTATAGTGTTGCAAAGGAAATTGAATTATGACTTATAGTCACAGCTCAGAGATCTAATTTCTCATGCTTTTGCAAAGCTGTCACATCCCAACTGCTCTAAGTTGTTTTTTTTTTTCCTCTCAGTTGTCAGGATATTTTTTCTGGGACACTTGTGACCTTCCTTCTACCCAATGTTTTCCTTCTCATGTCAAACTTAGGCTCACTACCCCTAAAGTTTCTTATTGATATCTTCTGGAATATCCACCTCAAAATTTAAATTATAAAAATACTAAACCCTTTAAAAAAATCCAGCATGCATTCATTATTTGAGCATTATAAAAATGATTCCAGAATCTGTTTCTATTTTTAGTCTAAGCCATAGTTGGGCAAAGGATCTCTAATATGTAATTTTTGTTACTTTTATGTATGTTTAAATTTTGTGTAATAAAATGTTATAGCAAAAACAAAAAGAGAATTCCAAAAGTTCATAATTAGTTCTCTCTCATCTGTCCTAAAACTATTTCCTCCAAAACTAAGTGATGCTCTGAGTTCCAAGTCTAGGATTTGATGGGTGAGTATCTCTCCAAGATAATTCTCATTACTCTATAAGCATCAATCACTTTCCTGTTATCCTTAGTCTTGTCTGAGCTTGACTATTTCATTTAATCTCTCTTAATTAGATAGCTCCTAAATCTGCAGGCATTTTTGCTACTTTTCTCTAGAACCTTCAAATGTCCTTTTAGGTCTCTTTTTAAAGCACAGTAATCCCAGCTGCATCTGGTTCTCCAGGAGAGCATCCACGATAGATCTAGACAAGAAGATAAACATCACCCAGTAAGAAGGTGCTGAGTCCACACCTTGAGCTCTCTTTAGCTTGATACACATAAAAATCTTTAAATTATGTTCTCTAATGACAATACAAGTCATTTGACACTTGATGTTAAAAAGATAGTTTACAAAATCTGCAAATAAGAAAACTAAAAAGTACAATAGAAAACAAAACTGGAAACTTCCTCAGTGAAATATTTATAAGTTTTTGCTTAAGCTTTTAAAAAGCTAGCAGGTAACTAGTGCTTCCAATTCCTGACTAAGAAGAATTTATGGAAGAAATTTCAGAAGATTTAAAACAAAGTTCTAGACATGCTGCACTGGGAATCCTGCCTCTAAAACTCAAAAGCTGAGTCTATTTGAGCAAATGAGGGAAATTCTCAGAGTCACAGTTTCTAGTCTGTTATACGAAGACATTTCTTGGTTTGCATGAAGTTTTCCCTGAGATGTTCACCTTGAAAAGAACACTTGCTCTTTAAACTTCTCTGTTTTCACTAAATGGGTTTCAAATCCTAGATCTGTCTGACTCTATAGCCCGTTCTAGCTACTCTGTCATAATTTCAGTAGTGTATTTCATCTTGGAAAATATAAAATAAAAGATAGGGCTTCCCAGGTGGCTCATTGGTAAAAGAATCCTCTTGCCAACGCAGGAGATGCAGTAGATGCAGGTTTGATCCCTGAGTGGGGAAGATCCCCTGGAGCAGGAAATGACAACCCATGCCAGTATTTTGCCTGGAAGATCCATGGACAGAGGAGCCTGGTGGACTATAGCCCAGGGGTTGCAAAGAGTCAGACACGACTGAGCCACCATGCATGCACACACAAAAAAGAAAGAGGGACTTCCCTGGTGCTGCAATGGTTAAGAATTCACCTTGCAATGCAGGAGACACAGGTTCTATCCCTGGTGAGGGAATTAAAATCCCACATGTGGTGGAGCAACTAAGCCTACACGCCCCAACTAGACAATTTGTGCGCTGCAGCAGGAGATCCCTCATGACACAGCAAAGATCCTATGTGCCACAGCTGAGACCCACGGGCAGCCAATAAATGAACTGGTAAGTAAATATTAAAAATAAAATACAAGATAGCTTAGGAGGGTCCATCCACAGTGATTTTGGAGGCCAAGAAAATAAAACCATGGGCTTTTCTTTCCCCCTTCCACTTTTTCTCCTCCTATATGCCATGAAGGGATGGGATAGGATGCCAGTGTCTCAGTTTTTTGAATGTTAAGTTTTAAGCTGGCTTTCTCACTCTCCTCTTTCACCTTCATCAAGAGGCTCTTTAGTTTTTCTTCACTTTATGCCATTAGTGTGGTATCATTTGCATATCTGAGGCTGTTGATATTTCTCCCAGCAGTCTTGATTCCAGCCTGTGATTCATCCACCCTGGCATTTCACATGATACACTCTGCAGAGAAGTTAAATAAGCAGGGTGACAACATATAGCCTTGTTGTACTCTTTCCCCAATTTTGAATAAGTCTGTCATTCCATGTCTGGTTATAACCATTCCTTCTTGACCTGCATACAGATTTATCAGGAGACAGGTCAGGTGGTCTGATATTCCCATCTCTTTTAAGAATTTTCCAGAGTTTGTTGTGACCCATACAGTCAAAGGCTTTAGCACAGTCAATGAAGCAGAAGTAGATGTTTTTCTGGAATTCCCTTGCTTTCTCCATGATCCAAAAAATGTTAGCAATTTGACCTCTGGTTCTTCTGCCTTTTCTAAATCCAGCTTGTACATCTGAGAGTTCTCAGTTCACATACTATTGAAGCCTAGTTTGAAGGATTCTGAGCATTGCTTTGCTAGCGTGTGAAATGAGTGCAACTGTACGGTAGTTTGAGCATTCTTCGGCATTTCCTTTCTTTGGGATTGGAATGAAAACAGACATTTTCCAGTCCTGTGGCCACTGCTGAATTTTCCAAATTTGCTGACACACTGAGTGCAGCACTTTAATAGCATCACCTTTAAGGATTTGAAATAGCTCAGCTGGAATTCCAGTACCCCTACTAGCTTTGTTTGTAGTAATGCTTCCAAAGGCCCACTTGACTGCACACTCTTGGATGTCTGGTTCTAGGTGAGTGATCACACCATCATGCTTGTCTGGGTCATGAAAGACCTTTTGTGTAGCCTGAGTGAGGAAAATACATTAGATCTCACAACTGAGAAGAAAATTCATCTGAGAAGACAGATGAAAACACCAGTTTAAAAAAAAATAAGTGCACTTAAAGAGCTCAAATGCATCTGCAAATAAATAATAAAAATTAATACTAAAAATATGATTTCCTAATAAAAAATTCAGAAGGTGAAAAATGATCACTGCTAAGATCTAAAATTTATTTATTTATTATAAAATAGGTTTTGTGTTTAGATGATTTTGCCCAACTGTAGGCTAATGTAAGTGTTTGAGCACGCTTAAGGTAAACAAAGCTAAACTGTGATGTTCAGTAAGCTAGGTGTATTAAATACATTTTTGATTTATGACATTTTCAATTTACAATGGTCTTATCAGCACATAGCCCTATCATAAGCTGAGGAAGATCTGTTTTAGCAAATATTAGCAAGCTCTCAAAACTAATAGACTAAGATCAAGTAAGTTTTGTTAAAGGAATGTGGAAGTGGTTTGCTACAAAAAAAAAAATCACTTTCAGGGAACATCAGCACAATTTATTACATCAACTAGCTAAAGGACAGAACCCACAGAATCTTAGCAATAAATCTTGGAACAGAAGGGCTTTCATCAAATTCAAAACTATTCCTAATAAAAACTCATAATAAGTAATGAAACATTTCATCAGCTAAAAACTATCCACAAACCAACCACAACTATTATTCTAAATGCTAAGATACACTAAATTATTTTGCTTAAAATCAGGAGCTAGATTGGAATGCCTTGTTATCACCCTCATTGTTTATAACCTCTGTTGTTAAATAACTGGCATAAATATTAGAAAAGGTAATAAAACCACACTTTTTGCTGATGATATAATTGTATGCCTAGAAATCCAAGAGACTCTATTAAAAAATATACCAGAGTAACTAAAGAATTTTAAAAGATGGTAGTATACAAAATGTAAGATAGAGCTGTTTTCCTCTAGCAATAACTTCCTAGATGAAATAGGAGCAACAGTATAACAGTGCTAAAATATATATTAATATGGGACTAGCTATAAAAAGAAGCTCACATGATCTATAAGGATCTATGCTGCTGCTGCTGCTGCTGCTGCTAAGTCGCTTCAGTCGCGTGTCCGACTCTGTGCGACCCCATAGACGGCAGCCCACCAGGCTCCCCCATCCCTGGGATTCTCCAGGCAAGAATACTGGAGTGGGTTGCCATTTCCTTCTCCAGCGCATGAAAGGGAAAAGTGAAAGTGAAGCCGCTCAGTCGTGTCCGACTCTTAGCGACCGCATGGACTGTAGCCTACCAGGCTCCTCCGTCCATGGGATTTTCCAGGCAAGAGTATGGAGTGGGGTGCCATTGCCTTCTCCAAGGATCTATAGGAAACTATAAAATCTTATCAAAAATGAAAAGATCTGAACAAAGTTGAAAATAACATTTTCTGGTTTGAAATAACTTAATATCATAAAAATGTTAATTGTCTCAAAGCCAATAATAAATTTGGTTCAATCCCAAATGGAATTCTAAAATGGTTTATTTTAATTGTCTAAAATATTCTTAGAATTTATATGGATGAAAAAACACCCAAAGATATCCAAGAAAACTATGGAAAAAAAGAAAACAATGTGTAGTTAGAGAGTAGGAAGATTGGTTTTGGAAATATCAGAAGGCACTGTATTATCAAGGTAGTCAAATGATTATGGTATGACATGGAAACAGAAAAACAAATCAGTTGTTAGGATAGTTAGTCGCAAATAGATTATAGTATATACAAAAATATATGTAAGATGGATTAATAACCACAGTTGTAGATTGATGTATTTAGAGCAATTATGCAAGAGCTCATATAAGAAAAAAGCATGTTACCATGTAGAAAAATGGGAAAAGGATACAAACAGATAATACACATAAGACCAACTCCAAATATAACAAATACAAACAGTGCTTTAGGGACTCCCCTGGCAGTGGGTGGTTAAGACTTTGCCTTCCAATGCAGGGGATGCAAGTTTTATCCCTGGTTAGGGAGCTAAAATCCCACATGCCTTGAGGCCAAAAAGAAAAAAGAAAAGAAACAATATTGTAACAAGTTCAACAAAGACTTTAAAAATGGTCGACATCAAAAAAAAAAAAAAATTCCCACAAAAAACCAAAACCTAAAAAAAAAAAAATGCCCTGAAGTGCTAGTACTCAGGAAAATGCACGTAACACTAGCAATGAGCTGTCATGTCATACTTATTCAATGGCCAAAAAGAAAGTTGACATCTGTTGCTGGCTGCAACGTGGAGAAAGAAAAAGAATGGTCTCAAACATCCCTGGTGGAAATGTGAAAACTTTCTGTTGTTGTGAAACTGTCAAACAACATCTCATAAAATTAAAAAATATTTATACTTTCCAATCCAACAGTCCCACTCTTAGGAATGTAGCCTCCAGAAAGAAAATCATCATGAATTAAGGAAATATATAAATGGTATTTCCTGTAATATTGCTTTTAGGAAACCACTGGAAACGTACTGAATGCCTTAATACAGGGAAATGACTGAAACAAGTGTGAAATACCCACACCGAAGGAAAATATGCAGCCACTTAAAAAAAGGAGTGAAAGTTCTGTCAAGTGACTTGGAGGAATTTCTACAAGATGAAGGAAGCGTTTAATGTGACCTTTTTTGCAAAACAAGTAAGAACAAAATTAACCAAAAAACTTACGGGTGTGTCACGTACTTGTGTGTGTTTCTATATGCGATTATACAAGTTGGGAGGGAAAGGAAGACATTCAGACTGGGCTGTTCATATAAGTCACCTTGGGCCGTTAGAGTGTTGGGGTGTGGTGAGTGAGCAGGTGGGAAGAGCTGCTTTCACAATGCAACACTGGAGTGAAATCTGCAGAGAACTTCTCTTCCTTTGTGATGGGGGCATTACTAACAGCTACAACAAAAAGAGCAAACATGAGACATATTGAATTCTGACATTATGATACATTGCATTTTTTCCTTCCCAGAAACATTTTCCTTATTTCTATCTGAATTCAAAAGAGTGAGGGACTTTTTGTTTAACAATTCAATTGTCTTTACTTCTCCTTCCAAATTTACAATTTTAGATTTCCACACTCCCTCTCTAGGTTTTTATGTAGGTTTAAATTTGTTATGGTGCACATTTTTCTAGAGGTAGAATGCTGGGTTCTCTTATGCCCTTACTGACGGTATCCTTTTTTTTTTTTTGTACTTTTAGACACAACAGAAGATATTTCTATGAGCAAATTTTATTAATATTCAAATATTCTATCCTAGGTTATAATTGATAGGTGAGAATTAAGTGTCTTAAAGGTCTATTATTCAGTTGAGGGGGGTCAGGGAAGCTACCTGGAAGAGGTGTTGACACATAGTAGGCCTTCAAATGTTTGCCAATGAGGACACTTCTAAACTGACACTGAACGGTCAAGTAGGAATTAGCCAGAGAACTGGGAGAACAGATAGGTTATTTCAGACAGAGGAAACACTAATAATGACAACTGGCATTTATTGGAAATTCACTATGTACAAAATAACTCAATAACTGCTCTGATGCATGAACTCACAGATTCTGCATATTAACCTTATTTCCAATCTACAGATGAGGAAACTGAGTCAGTGGGCTGTTGGGAGTCAAGTTCTCTTAACAATAAAGGGCGGAATTATGAATCAAATTCCAGTCTGTGTGTTGCCAAACCCTGAGCTATTACCCACTGCAGTATACTAACAGCAGGTGTAAAATGCAAGATTCTGTCACCTGAGTATATTGAGTTAGTTAACAATTCACCCAGGCGTGACCATACTGACTGTTTCACATTTCACTACCTGAAAGAATTTGGTAACATTCCACACCTGGATGTTTGTGCACTTCCCCATCTAGACCTTTTAGAAAAATGTTCAGTGAAGCAATTGCCCATATTAACCTGCAGGTGGTCCCAATATTAACACTATCCTATTCAAAGAAGTATCTGATTCAAAGAAGTATCTAAATATTCTATTCTGCTTTTAGAATATTTAAGATATCTAACTCTACTGAGTGGGGAAAATATTTTCCACAAGGTAATTCAATGATTTAAAAACCTTTTTCCTAATTTTTTTTTCTGAAAATCTAAATAACCTTTATGGTAGGTTGTCTTCATGAAAGCTATTCTTTACTCATATATGTATAAAGCAGTAAATGGCAAGGATTCTACTCTATTCCAAGTGAAGGAAACATAGACAAAATACTATCTCATTTTCAGCTCTGTCTTTGTCTGGGATCATTTGTTTACCAGGAACAGAAATCCTCTAAAACTAGCTAAGGAAAAATGAGGATTTACCTTAAAGACTTTACTTTACCAGAGTATTTAGTAGATCCTAAAGGAATTGAGTTGATTTGGATCTCAAAAGAGGCTAGGAAAGGAACTGGAAAAAAATCAGGAATCTTTCATTATTAGATTCTCTGTTTCTGATTCTCTCCTCTCTGTTCACCTGCTTTATTCTTTCTACTGCAGATCAGCCCCTTCTATTTCAGCGCACAAGGACCCTTATCGGTTTTGGATAACTCCCAGGTCAATGTACAATTGAGTCAGACTCCTAGTTCCCTAGTTTAAATAATCTGAAGGGTGAATCTGATCCACTAATAAATTGCCTCCCCTAACATCCAGCCCTGGTCTGCATAATTGTGAGCAAGGGGATGTGGTATTTTTAATATATAGTATGTAGGGTTCCCCTCCAGGGTCTTGGAGAAGATGGATCTCTAAGAATATTAGGGGGATGCGGGGCAGGGCGGTAGAGCTTGCTGCCATTAAAGTAGTAGCCTATGCAGACAGTAGTAACAAGAGGAATACCATTTTACATCAGATCAACCAAGATTAGATATTCCTGTCTAATTGGAATACAAGTGCAGTGCAAATAATTTGAAGATACCTTTATGGAACCTTTCTAATTTCACATATATAGCTCTTAGGAAAATGTTGTTTGATGCCCAAGAATGATATGTTCTATATATAACGTTTTCTTTAAATTTTCATATCTGATTTTAGGATGAAATTTGACATGGACCATAGTCACAGACTTTTGACTCGAGGACAACTCTCAGTTTCACATGTGTTACTGCAACTGAATATTCTGAGAAAATTCATGTGCCTACCCCACGAGGACCAGGCATGTGCAGTGACCCACGTATGTTTATCAAATGAATGGACATCAAGTTTTGCCAGTATTTCAAGAACCATGCCATTCTGTTAGGGAAGCCAAAAAGAGTATTTTGCCTCCTGTGTTATTCAGGGGATAATTTATGTACTCTATGATTTTGACGTTCCTGCCTGTGTCCTGCTGCCCAAAATGTGACAATTTTGTTCAACATTAGCACAGACTAAAATGATGAAACTCAAATCAGCCAACATCCCTGGCAAAGGCTTGACAGAGGTGAACGGTGAGAACAGTGGGAAGACTGAGGCTAAGAATAGATTTTCTTGGATGGCCTGTAGATTTTCATCACGGCCTCCACTCACTTGCCATTATTAGCACTGGTAATTAATGTCTGGCTGGCTAGATTTCGTCATAGTCTTGGGTTCTATTCTCTTCTGAGTAAATTTAGTCAGGCCTGATGCCACTAAATGGATTTCTAACCCAGAGCCTTGGGAACATTCCAGAGGATGTCGAGTGGAAGAACAACCAGGTGGCTTTTTTTTCCCTCTGCAGCTTCCTGCTCTGACAGTTCACCCTGGAACACAGCACCTGCTAGTCCACAGTCAGCATAGGATACGTAGATACTAAATAGGTTCTCATTTTTATTTTTTATGTTTCTGAATCTTAGTCTCCATATTCTGTTCATTTGTTATATTTTCTTCCGAGATTCTTGAGGAAGGGCATTTATTTTTAGCAATCAGTGAAGCTATTTGAAAAGTGATTGGTTTTGCTATTGTATTTGCTGTGCCCCTCAAAGCACAGTCCTGAAATAAGGACTTGAAAACATAGGTTAGAGAGGAGCCTCTGGCTCTAGCCGCAAGCCAGACGTACTGTATTTGATACAGTCCACCAAATTCTACTGAATTTTAGTCCGTTATCAGTTTAAAAAAATTCCAATCAGGTAAAAGCACAAATAGGTGACTATAGATTGAATGATTGTGTCCCGCCATATGTGTTTCCCAGATGGTAAAGAATCTGCCTGTAATGCAGGAGATCCGCGTTCCATCCCAGGGTCGGGAAGATCCCCTGGAGAAGGGAATGGCTACCCAATCCAGTATTCTTGCCTGGAAAATTCCATACACAGAGTGGCCTGATGCAAACAGCCAACTCATTGGAAAAGACCCTGATGCTGGGAAAGATTGAGGGCAAAAGGAGAAGGGGGCAGCGGAGGATGAGATGGTTGGATGTCATCACCGACTCAATGGACATGAATTCGAGCAAACTCCAGGAGATAATGAAGGACAGGGAAGCCTGGCATGCTGCAGTCCATGGGGTCTCAAAGAGTTGGACTGAGCAACTTTCACTTTCAAAGAAATCTTTATCTCCAAGGTGATGGTACTAGGCGGTGGGGCTTTTGGCGAGGTGCTTGGGTAATGAGAGCATAGCTCTCATGGATAGGACTTGCACCCTTACATAGGGGCTCCAGAGAACTCTTGCACCTCTGCTACTACGTGAGGACACAGTGAAAGACAATTGTCAATGAAACAGGAAGCCTGTTCTCACCAGACACTGTAGCTGCCAATGCCTTGATCTTGGACTTCCAGCCTCCAGAACTGTGAGAAATAAATTTTTGTTGTTTATAAGCCTCCTAGTCTATGACATTTTTCTTACAGCAGCTCAAATAGACTAAGACACAGGTCTTCACCATTTTCAAGTTTAGACATGTGTCTAACACTGGGGACAACCCCACTCCTACTCAGCAGGGCTAATTTTTTTGTAGCCAGCTCTTGTGTAAGTGCTTTCACAGTCTGTGATTTTCCCATGGTCAGATTATCCTTTTGGCCACGCCTGTTCGTGCACTTAAGCACCAAGTCTTGAATATTTGTTATCATATACCTGATATTATGTGACTCTCAAAATAGTTGTTCAGTCACTACGTTGCGTCCAACTATTTGTGACCCCATGGACTGCAGCATGCCAGGCTTCCCTGTCCCTCACTATATCCTAGAGTTTGCTCAAATTCATGTCCATTGAGTCGGCAATGCCATCTAACCATCTCATCCTCTGCTGCCCCCTTCTCCTTTTGCCCTCAATCTTTCCCAGCATAAGGGTCTTTTCCAATGAGTCAGCTGTTTCCATCAGGTAGCCAAAGTATTGGAGCTTCAGCATCAGTCCTTCCAATGACTGTTCAGGGTTGATTTCCTTTAGGATTAACTGATTTGATCTCCTTGCTGTCCAAGGACTCTCTAGAGTTTTCTCTAGCACCACAGTTTGAAGGCATCAATTCTTCAGTCCTCAGCCTTCTTTATGGTCCAACTCTCACATACATACATGACTACCAGAAAAGCCATAAAACAGTACCATCTCTTTATTACATAAATTCTCCTACAGACCATTTATTAAAAAAATACCAAGTCACTGAGAGTCTCAAAAATGCCAAAAGACTTGGGGTATATCATCAGGTGCACAGATGCATTCCTTTCATAGATGCATCTGCTAATTCATTTTTACCAGTCTTCCTAAGCTGAATCAGAGGGCAGTCGCCATGTTTCTCATTAGGTGGATGACCCAATAAACAGCAATAGCTGTGACAGCCAGTGGAGAAGTGCCTTTTCCCCTTTCAATAAAATTCTAGTTTATTTTATGGGTTCTTAACTACTGGAGTGGAGAAGGCAATGGCACCCCACTCCAGTACTCTTGCCTGGAAAATCCCATGGACGGAGGAGCCTGGTAGGCTGCAGTCCATGGGGTCGCTAAGAGTCGGACACGACTGAGCGACTTCCCTTTCACTTTTCCCTTTCATGCACTGGAGAAGGAAATGGCAACCCACTCCAGTACTCTTGCCTGGAGAATCCCAGGGACGGCGGAGCCTGGTGGGCTGCCATCTATGGGGTCGCACAGAGTCGGACACGACTGAAGCGACTTAGCAGCAGTAGCAGCAGCAACTACTGGAGAGACAGGGGTGGGGTGTGGTCTTGCCCAAGGCCTGGAGAGCAGACTGGGTCTCTGGGGAGTAGAGGTGACATTTCTCTTACATTGTTCATTGTCCTTTGGAAACTCGTTTCAGAAGTCTCCCTGTCTCAAGAAATTCTTCAACCCATGGATGAATTCTACAGAAGCCACAGGTTCTGAAACCCATAAACTGGGGTTCGAGTCTCCCTACTTGGAAGCTGCTAACTTTGCATGTTTAGCCAGACTCTTTTCTGTGGGGGGTGGAGGAAGTGGGGGTGGGAGGGGATGGGATAGGGGGTGTTGTTGAGGGGAGCAAAGAATACTTTCATCCAGGTTACAGGATGACAGTGGCCCTTGGACTGGCAGCCCTGCAGAAGTAGGAATGGCCACGTTCAGCCGTGTTCAACCCACAAAGAATCCATCTTAAAAACACCATCAAAGTTCATTCTCCCCAAAACCAAGCAAGACCCAGACCCACATTGATCCACAGGTACCAGCCCAGTTTCTTTCAATGCATGATATAGGGTGCTTGGGGCTGGTGCACCGGGATGACCCAGAGGGATGGGATGGGGAGGGGGTGGGAGGGGGGTTCTGGAAGGGGAAAACATGTACACTCATGGTGGATTCATGTCAGTGTATGGCAGAACCAATACAATATTGTAAAGTTAAAAAATAGATAAATAAACTAAATAGAAAAAAATAAAAAAGAAACATCTGATGGTACAACTCTCAGTCTCCTGGTATTTTTCTTTTCTGCCCCCTCTTCCATTTTTCCAAATTACCTCTTGGCTGCCAGCGCCTTAAATTTGCCTGTTGGGAGCCTGGTAGTTGGGAGTTTAAACCAAAGAGGCGGCCATCTCAGACTTACGAGTTCTCTAATGTTCCCTCCAGTTCTCTAAATTTCTTTCTCTGAGATTTCTTACATGAAAGGTTACTAAGACATTGTAATTCTCACTTAGAGTATGAGTCTAATTTATCCCAAGTTCAAAATTTTTCATGGTCTAGTATCTCTATGTGCTCAGTCCTGTCTGACTCTTTGTGACCCTTTGGACTGTAGCCTGCCAGGCTCCTCTGTCCATGGAGTTTTTCAGGCAAGAATACTGGAGTGGGTTGCCATTTCCTCTTCCAAGGGATCTTCCCCACCCAGGGATGGAACGTGCATTTCTTGTGTCTTCTGCACTGCAGGCAGATACTTTTGCAGTTTTAGATCAAAGTTTATCCAAGGAATATTTATTGTGTGTTTTATGAAGCAGGAATGAGAATACAGTGGTGAACAAGACAGAAAGTTCCCTGGTTTCCTAGAACAGCCATTCTAGGAGCAGAATGGCTCCGTAATTCATTCACTTCAGAAGTCAGAGAGAAAAATAATGCTAGAAATAGGAAGGAACTATGCATTTGGCATGTTGTATAGTGTACTATAGATCCGGAATTGAAAAAAAGACTTCACAACAAAATATTTCAGATCGATCACTTCCATTCAGGAAATAACACTGTTTTCTGCAAACTAGAAATTACTTTATCCCTCTTTTCTTTAAGGTTCTCTTAAATCGGTAATTATTCAAGGTCTCCATCCAATTCTCATCAAATTGCCCTATTTGTAGCTTCCAAACGTTCACATCTCTGTGCTGAAATGGAGCCTATAAAATGCCTTAGGGGCTTAAACTGTGTGAGGGGAAATGGTATTTAAGTCCTTAGTTGAAATTATGAGCTTTGAAAGTGTTGCATTTTTAATTTATGGGAGTATTCCTCCACTTCCTTTTTTGGGGGGAGGGTGGTTAGGAAGGGTGGGAAATAATACACGTTTACTACATGGACCGTCTTCTCTTTTATACAATTTTCATGAACTGGAGACTTAGGAACACTTCACACTGCTTGCAGGCATCTGTAAACTTGGTAGTTCCTCCCCCCGCCCCCCCAATTCTCAAAGCAGTTTCTTACCGCTAGTCCAATTCTCGCAGGCAGAAAAGCTATTAATAAATACACATCTCGTTTTTCGCCGATCTTTCTTCCAGAAAAGTGCTAGTGAAAAGGAAATAGAGAAGAAGGAGTACGGAGGAGGAGAGAGGACAAGGAGGGAGAGACTAGGGGAGAAAGAAGCCAGAGAATGAAGGCGAGGCGGAGCGCTGGAGCACGGACTGGGGACGAGCGGACCCAGCGCAGCCGCGGCGCGGAGCCGCCTGTGGCCACTGGTCCCCGGAGCTGCCAATCCGGGCGTAATCCTGGAGGAATTTCTCCCGGGTTTCGCTGGGAGTCACACTGCCGCCTCCTCTCCTCGGGCGGCCCGGAGGAGTCAGGAGAAGCCGGCTGGGGAGAGAGGAGGGAGGAGGAGGAGGAGGAGGAGGAGGAGGAGGAGGGCCCGGGGAGGGAGGAGGGCCGGGGGGGAGGGAGGCGGCGGCGCGGGAGGAGGCGGCGGAGGAGGGGCGCCGCGGCGGAGCCTCTAGCCCGGCTCGGACGCGCTCCTCTCCAGATACTCCCGGAGCTCCAGCCGCGCAGATCGCGCGCCCCCGCCGCTCTGCCCCCAAACTTCAGCTGCAGCTACATTCCAAGCCATCTAATTTTCCTCAAAAAAATCAGAAACGGAGCAGCGACACAGGGAAGGAGTCCGCGGAGGAGTAAAACCACAGCAGAGCAACAAGAGCCTCCGAGAGCCGCCTCCCCCCCGGAGCCACAATCCGGCCTCGGGAGTGGAGGAGCCAACAAGTGAGAAGGCGCCGCGGTCCCGGGGCGCAGCCGGAGGAAGCGGGCGCTCCGGAGCCCCGAGCCCCCCGAGCCCCCCGAGCCCCCCGAGCCGCGGTCGCTGCGGCGGCTCTGCTCCGGATCGTCCTGCGCGGGCAGCGCCGGGCGCTGGGCGAGAAGCTTCATTTTCTCCCTCTTTACAAACGGGCGGCTGGGAGCCACCGGTCCCGGAGGAACATGCGGCGCGCTTGGATCCTGCTCACCTGGGTCTTGGTGGCCTGCGTGTCCGCCGAGTCGGTGAGTCGGGCCCGGGCGGGGGGCGCGCGCGCCGTTTAGGGTGAAGAGGCCGAGCCGAGTCCGCAGACCCCGCGGGGGATCGGGGAGCGCCCCCTGGGGGATGCCCCCCAGCCCCCCCGCTGCCAGACGAAGCGCTGGGGATCCCCAGGGATCTAAGGGACAAATGCGCTCCACGCCTTCTCCCCTTTCCCTTCCCACAGAAAAGCGCCTCTCGCCGAAGTTACCCCGAGGTCCCCCGGGATGAGAGCTGAAGGTATTGCCATTTTGTCGAACCGCAGAGGCCCCTGAAGACGTTCCCAACTTATACGCCCTCCCGAGGGTCTTACTGCGTGGCCGAGAAGGACCGACGGGGAAGGGGGACGGGAGAGAGGAAGCGTGCATAGGGCTTCGAGGGAACTGGTCCCCTCCGCGCGCTCCCCGAGACCTCGGGGACGGCCTGGAAACTTTGAGGGTCCCTTCCTCCATGCAACCCTTACCCCCGCCCCCCGCGCCAGCTTCCCTACTGGATTCAATGCAGGTTCTGGGAAGATGGGGCTCAGCTTTTTAAGAAACCCGCGAAGTGTCCGGAGAGGAAAGTTTGCAAAAAACTTCTTTTGTTTGATGTTCCCACTGGCTGGGGCGAGGGAGCAGACACTACGGGGTAACGCGACCCGCGGAGGCGCGCAGTCCTAGGTCCCGCTGGGGGCGCTGGGGGAGTGCGTGGAAAATGCGCCCGAAAACGCCGGGGTGAGGACCCTGGACTCCCAGTCCCGGCGACCAGTCCTGCTTCAGGGTCGAGCGGGCTCTCGGGCCATCAGGGGCGGGAGGGCATCTCTGTGTGGATCGCGTTCGAGCGCGGCAGCTGAGCGAGACGGGGGTGCGGGTGGCACTGCGCTCGGCCTCGGGTCGCCTGGCCGCTCGGAGCCCGAAGCTTCCAGCCGGCCGCGCTCTCTCTCACGGACCCCAGCCGGGGTGCCCCGAGGCCTAGGGGAGTCTCTTCTCCGGCCGGGCAGGCTGCGGGCAACCCAGCCTCCTTCCCCGGCCTCGGTGGTGAAAACTGGGTTTCCCCTCCTCTGGCTCGAGGGCTGGAGCTGGTTTCCCTACGACGCCCAGTGAGCGCCCTCTACAGGGAAATGCCTCTTGGGCTTGCCCTTGTGCCTGGCGGCCCCCTACCTGGGCGCCCCGAGCTTTGTGGGGCTGGGTGGAACCCCGAAACACCCGCGAGCCAGTCTGCAGCCTCAGCGCGGTCCGGGGCCTCGAGTAGGGAGGACAGCTGTTTCTACCCCCCTCTCGTTCTCCATACCTCCTCCCTTGGCTGCTTAGCAACGTGTCCATTTCTAATAAACTGGACCGTCTCTTCCAAGACAAATCATGTCATCTTTAGGGGTGGTTTTGTGAGGTTTTTTTTTTCCCCCTTCGCCTTTGGCGTGTTATTCTTTCCTTCTCTCCCCGCCCCGTTTTTTTTTTTTTTTCTTTTTAATCGATACGGTTTAGGATTGGGAAACCTCTTTGGCACCGAGCAGCCGATGTGGCATTTGTCATCGGTGCGGAGGGGCTCTGTGTGCTAGCAGGTCCCCAAACGGTACGCGAGATTGGAGAGCGTAGACTGAACACATGAAAATTTGGGTGCCCCGGCTAGCTGTAGAACTGCGAGCCTTAATGGCATTTCTCTTTGACATACGATCGTTTTTATCCGTTGGGATTGGTAATCTCCCAGACAGTTATGAACTTTGGCTCTTTGTACACCAAAAGAGACAGATTTTCTGTTTATTTCAGAAAATCATTATTGCTCATCTTGTTGCAAAACAGGGCAAAGGGAGAACTCTATCTAAAGGTTTTCTGGGGAAGCCTGCCTAAAAAGCTGTGCAGGGCTAAGGAGGTCCCTTTTTGCTGAGTCCTGTTTGGGGATTTGCTAGAAAGTGTTACTATTTGAGGATTCTACAGGAAGAATGTCTCCTTGGGTTTTTACTTAAATCCAACAGTGATTCATAAGGAAGCTTTTTGGCTGACTATACCTGTCTTCTCCCCCGTGACACCTTCCCCCCCTGCCCCAACTCTATATCTTTGGGGTTCTAGTCAGTCTCATTTCCAACCAGAATTGGATGCTTTCCAAATGAGGTGTTTCACTGTGGTAGATACCATTTTCAGGAATTGGAATATCATTCAAAAGGGTGGTTAGAGATTTTTAAAATGTCAACTGTAGCATGAATGAAGACTGTAGCAAAGAGAGTCTTTGTGAGGGAGGCAATTTTTCGCAAAAGCAGCTGTTTCAAGGCCCAGGAAGGCCAGTAGTTCATTTAAATTACTTTTCAGTCTCTATTTGTTTCAAGTGTAGCCGCATAAATGAAAGACTTCATTTTTCAACATTTTAGCCATTCTAGTACATTATTTCCAGTACTTTGCATTTTAATGGGAAAACTGCAACTGTTTCCCGGGAGTCAGAAGTAGTGATCATCTGAACTCAGAGCCTCTCTTTTTTGGAAGGAAAAGTTTCCGCAGTTAGTGCATTCTTGAGTTTTGTACCAAGTTCAAGGGGGAAAAGAAAAAGAGATTCTCAGCAACTAAGACTCAAGGCTGTCTGTGGAAAGGAACCAGTGGCCCTTGGTTTCTGCATGCTGGAAACAGCAGGGAGAGCCTGGTCACGGCCGTGCATTTATACTTTGCACCGACCATGCGAGGGGAAAGACTGACAGAGTGTGGCAGTAGTGATATGCTGCTGTTTTTCTATCAATTTTTTACATGATTGTTTATCTTTAGAAATAATACATTGCAGACTGCTATAAACACGTAATTTGAACTGGAGATATGTTTAAGAAAAGGAAGTGTTTTGAACTAGTGGAATTTTATACCCATGCTTAGATGTGTGTAAATTAAAAGAAACTGTCAAATCATTTGGACCCATGCATTACCTCTCATGTATTATTAAAGGCAGGCATTGGAAAGTTTGCATTCGAAGGAAAAATTAAATTGGAACCATATAACCTTTTGCAGTTCCTTGAAAAAATAAATTTTGGCTGCTCTAGTAATGTAGCTAATTATACTTGCTAGGGAATCTTAGAGAAACAAGGGCTCTTTCTCTGTTAGTTGGATTTTAGCAGTAGGTAGATGTCTCTTAGGAAGGAAGGATCTTATTAAGATCAGGCCTGTGGAAGAATGGGTGTCCAGAGGAATTTGAGTACACCCTCCAACTCCTACTTCTGGGACCTGGAACATGTAATTTTGATGTGCTTGCCATTTGAGGGACTGCGTAATATGATTACCCACGTGGCATCTTGAATAATCACTAGTTTGGAAAGGATTTCAAAAGATCATCTAGTTTTTTTTTTTTTCCTGGGCAGAACTAGTCCTCAAGTCTCCAGAAGCCCCCGCCAGTGACCTCACTGGCCAACTTAAGGGGCCAGGAGTCTCCACAAGCTGGCAAAGCCCAAGATTGACCTAGCCACACAGAGCCTGGCCAGCTCTGTCATTAAGGTTTATAGGGAGTCCGGTTAAGTCACTGCGCTATCGGCATGTCTGCTGGCAGGGATCTTGGGTCACAAGAGGAATGTCCCCTGAGTTTAGATTCTCACGAGATTGTCTCTCCTCCATTGCCAAAAATCAGACCAGAATATCTTGCCCATCATTTTCTTCTTCCTAAGACAGAAGACCTGCTGTTCATGCCACTGTTGAAGGTACATTCCTGTATTTCAGAACCACCTGATTCTTTCCTGCACCAGAAGCCAAATAAATTTTTAGAGAAAAGCAAGAAGTAATGAAGAAAAAACAAGCTACTCTTTTTTTAGTCGCCTCTGCCAGTACCCTCATCTTAATTCTAGACTTTCAGATTTGAATCTTGAAATCGGGTCCCTGATGTATTCATATTTGTTGATTTTGTGACCAGTTGACCACTGAATGCACCGACATTCCATGATATTTATTCAGCATCTACTAAGTGCTCAGCGTAAAGGCGTGAGCAAACCAGGCAGCCTCTCTATCTTCTTGGTGCATATATTTTGGTGATCCAGGTAGCATTCCTTTTCACGTTTTTCTTTGTTGGGGCCTTGCCAACATGTAAAGCTGACCTGATGGCTCAGTGGTAAAGAATCCACCTGCCAGTGCAGGAGACTCCAATTCGATCCCTGGATCAGGAAGATCTCCTGGAGGAGGAAATGGCAACCCACTCCAGTATTCTTGCCTGGGGAATTCCATGGACAGAGGAGCCTGGCAGTCTACAGTCTGTGGGGTTGCAAAGAGTCAGACACAACTTAGCAACTGAACAGGCCAAGGTGTTTCCCATGTTACCAGCCATGTCAGTGCCCTTCCTGGCCCAAACATTTATCCTGTTTGATTTATTTACAGGATAAATCAAACAACACCTGCTCTTTGATTTATCCTATACCACTTTGTGTTTCCCTTGTTACCCTGGTATGGAGTCTAAGTACCTCTGCCTTTCCAGGTGGCACTAGTGGTAAAGAACCTGGCTGCCAATGCAGGAGATATAAGAGATCTGGGTTCAATCCCTGGGTTGGAAAGATCCCCTGGAGGAGGGCATGGCAACCCACTGTAGTATTCTTGCCTGGAAAATCCCATGGACAGAGGGGCCTGGTGGGCTATAGTTCATAGGGTTGCAAAGAGTCGGACGCGACTGAAGCCAGTTAGCACAGGGCACAGCACAGTTAGCCACCACCCCTGGCCCCATCACTCTCCATCACGTCTCCCCACTCTCGCCCCCTGGCCTCACTTTCATGAATGCTCCCTGGACATGGCCACCTCTTCAGTGTTTCTCCTTTTGAATTCTATTGATTCATATCCACGCTCCCAGGGAGCCTTTTATGACTGATCTAGCCATGTTTTTTCTGTTTCTGTAAATAGTAAGGCAGACTGACAATCCGAATCACTGAAAGTATGTAAAAAATAAAGATTTCAGGGCCTTCTAACAAGCAGAAGCCTAAAAGGGGGCAAGTAATCTGTATTTTTATGAAGCATCTCAGATGATGCTAATAAAGTAGCCACAGTTGGTAACCACAGGTCCAGTGACACACTTGACCCCTTCTTACACGCTATTTTGCATTAGTCCTGGAGTCCCCCCGGGGAAGAGCCTGTGACCCCGAGGACCAAGATAGAGACAAAGGACTTGGGGTGGGGAGATGTTGGTACTTTGCTCCTTACTTCCTGTTAGGACTTGGACAAGATACAAAATCGCTGAGTCACTTAAAAAAAATACGTATGTGTGTGTGCATATAAATTGCACTTGAGAATGCCTTTATAACAGGACTGTTGTGAGGGTAAAATGAGAGAGCATGGGAATGGTACCTAAGGTACAGAAAATAATAGTTTTTTTTTTCTTTTTCTTTCTTGGGCTCTGTTTTCTTGGCCATGAAATGAGACACATATATGATGTTCTTGAAGCCCCTGAGCTCTCTGATGTCATGGAGATTGGCACCATCTGAGGGGAGGGCCCTTGTTTCCATACCTTTGACCCCTGCAGTAAACACCTGCTGATGCTCCATATTTAAGCACAGGTGCCCATGGCCTGGGAAGTTGGGGTCCGTCAGACCTGCTGACGCTCAGCTTTGCTGTGGCCACTGAAGATGGTGTGGCTGGAATCAACTGAACCCACCAGCCCCAGGGGAGGACCTGGGCTAGTTTGCTGAAAGTTTTGACTCTCTCGACCTCAGTGTCATCAACACTGTAGTGTTGGTGTGAAGAATAAACGAGTCCAGTGCTTCCCATCTTTGTACATTCCTGCTTCTTTCCGTGTCTGTGTCGGTGCCCTTCAGTTGGATCAAGATTCCAGCAGGCCAGGAAGAGAGAGTTACAGTGGCATCGTGTGCTTGAGTGCCCCTGGGCGTCTAGAATGAGGTGGCATGGGAGGTGAGGCGTGTTGGGGAACTGTGAGTAGAGATAGGAGGCATTTTGATTCTTTAAAGAGTAGAAATGCATGGAAGAATTTCTGGGGAGATTGCCTAGAGGGGTGATTGGCTCTGAGTAAGAAAGGATTCTTGAAATAGATGGTGTATGTCTGTTTTTCTCTGGTGTCTCAAAGAGTTGATGGGACTGGGGGAAGCCTTAAAGTCATTGGACAATTCTCCATTTGAATCAGCAGAGTGAGGCCAACTGATATACCTGTCAGTGCTATGAGAGCCAGGTCATGGTCTTGGACTCCAAGCTATAGAAAAATGTTATTAAAAATAAGATATGTTTTTACATTTCTCTCCTCTGCTGTTGAATCTGTTCTGTGAGAAATGTCACAAAGATGCAGTAGTTTTGTCCTTTATAAAGCATTTTGATGTTTATTTTCTTTTCTTATGATTATACAGGTATATTAAATATGAATAGTACAGATGCTTAAAGAGAATGTGCAATTAATAGAGTTTGGTTTCATGGTAAGAATGACACATAGAACAAGATACCCAATGAAAGGAAAATTATTTTTTAAAAGTTCTTGTCAAAAAAGAGTAAGTTAAAAATGTATTTTTGTACAATTTATTGTTAAGTATAAAGACAATAAAAGTATAATGTTGAAGGCAAAAGTGATGTTTTGCACACACGTAATTAGCAATCATAATCGCTGTGGGACCTCAGCTTTCCCATCTATAAAATGATGACATGAACTAGAAAAACTTTCTGTCTTTAATGTTTATCTTTTTCTACGTGCTTCAGGGTATAATTGGAGCAATGTTAAGATTAACCTAATCAATAAGTAATTATTAAGCTCCTGCCAAATACTTACTATTCTATTACTGGAGCAAGGAATTTATTCATGTTACAGAAAAGCAAGTCATTTCTACTAGCTGGTGGTAATCAGTTAACTTGAGCTAAGTACTCATCATGTACTGGGATTATGTACATCACTCTGAATATTCAGGATCTAATGTCTAGTGTTTTCCCACGTATGTTCTCATATAAGCCAGTGTATTATAGCCTCAAGAGCAGTGGATGTGATAGAACTCAGTTTCATTCTAGAGGGAAGACAGCATGACTTGCTGATGTAATTTGGAGGGCTTTTTGAAGCATAAACCACCGAGGGGATCTCAGGCTACTCTTTTGGTTTCTGGCCTTGACCTTCATTTGCAGAGACGGGCCTTTAACTGACCTCCCTGTGGGTTCTTTCTGTAGCACTGGAGCCCAGCGTCAGTGCTGTGAAGGCAAGAATCTCAATGAGCAGATAGTAGACTGGCTCAGAGCCTGGGCGTTGGAGTTAAGACGTGCCTGGGTTAGAATCCACTTACTGTGCCACCTTGGGCAGGTTCCTTAACCTCTCTGTGCTTAGTGTCCCCATCCATAAAGTAGAATATCCTAAAATAGGGCTTAGGACCATGGAAGACAGAATACATTGGCGCTTTTAGCACAGTAGCCTATCTACACTCTATGTCACATGTTAGTCACTATTATTCTAATTCCTGGTTTTCTGCCTCTAAAGTGTGGGGATTTGACACACTATATGGGCTCATCTGATAAGTTCCAGGCCAGAGAGAGGCCCAGAATATGCATGAGAGAATGGTTTTTCATAGCTGGGTTCTTTCGCTGACTTGAGGAGGCCTAGCTCTACCTTGAGATATTGGGGACATTTTTGTATTGATATACTCGAGATACTGTGGGTTTGGTTCCAGGCCACCACAATAAAGCAAGTATTGCAATAAAGCAAATATCACAATAAAGCAAACCACATGAATTCTTTGGCTTCCCAGTGCATATAAAAGTATGTTTATACTATACTATATTCTGTTATGTTTAAAAAAAATCAATGTACATTATCTTAATCAAAAATACTTTACTGCTAAAAAATGCTAACCATCATCTAAGGCTTCAGCAAACTGTAATCTTTTTGTGGGTGCAGGGTCTTGCCTTGATGTTGATGGCTGCTGACTGATCAGGGCGGTGGTTACCAAGGGCTGGGATGGCTGTGGCAGTTTCTTAAATTAGACAACGGTCAAGTTTGCCACATAGATGAACTCTCCTTTCGTGATTTCTGTGTAGAATTTGGTGCTGTATGATAATTTTACTCACAGCAGCACTTCTTTCAAAACTGGAGTCAGTCCTCTCATACTCTGGTGCTGCCTTATCAACTTGGTTTATGTCATATTCTAATCTTTTGTTTTCATTCCAAAAAGCTCTTTGAAAGATCAAAAAGATCTATGAAGATATTCTTAGCGTCTTCAAGAGTAGATTCCGTCTCAAGAAACCATTTTCTTTGCTTATCCACGAGAAGCAACTCCTCATCCGTTGAAGTTTTACCGTGAGGTTGCATTTACATTGTCTGGCTGTGCTTCTAATTCTAGTTCTCTTGCTGTTTTCATCACATCTGCAGTTCCTTCCTCTACTGAAGTCTTGAACCCCTCAAAGTCATCCCCTCAAAGGGCTGGAATCAGTTTCTTCCAAATGCCTGTGAATGTTTATATTTTAATTCTTCCCATGAATCACGAATGTTCTTAATGGCATCTAGAATGGTTAATCCTTTCCAGAAGGTTTTCAGTTTACTTTGCCCAGATACACATCAGAAGAATCATTATCGATAGCCTTACGAAACATATTTCTTAAATAGTAAAAGTTGAAATGATCCATGGGCTGCAAAATGAATGTTGTGTTTGCAGGCATGAAAACAGAATTCATCTCTTCTCTCAGCAGTCACCAGGTGCATTGTCAATGAACAGTAATATTTTGAAAGGAATCTTTTTTTTCTGAGCAGTACGTCTCAACAGTGGGCTTAAAATATTAAGTAAACCATGTTGTAAACAGATGTGCTGTCATCCAGGCTTTGTTGTTCCTTTGACAGAGCACAGGCAGAGTAAATTTAGCATAATTCTTAAAGGTCCTAGGATTTTTGGAATGATAAATGAACACTGACTTCAACTTCAAGTCACAAGCTTCATTAGCCCCTAACAAGAGAGTCCTTTGAACTTTAAAGTTGGGCATTGACTTCTCCTCTGTAGCTATGAAAGTCCTAGATGACATCCTCTTCCAATAGAAGGCTGTTTCATCTACACTGAAAATCTGTTTAGTGTAGCCACTTTATGAATTATCTTAGCTGGATATTCTGAATAATTTGCTGGAGCTTCTACATCAGCACTTGCTTCTCACCTTGCACTTCTGTGTTACAGAGATGGTTTCTTTCCTTAAACCTTAAGAGCCAACCTCTGCTAGCCACAACCTTTTCTTCTGCAGCTTCCTCACTTCTCTCAATATTTGCAGAATTGAAGAGAGTCAGATCCTTGCTCTGGATTAAGCTTTGGCTTAAGGGAATATTATGTCTGGTTTGATCATTAAACTTTTTCTATATCAGTGATGAGCCTGTTTTACTTTGTTCAAATTTGTGTGTTCACCTGAGTAGCACTTCCATTTCCTTCAGGAACTTTTCCTTTGCATTCATAACTGCAACTGTTGGGCACAAGAGGCCTGGCTTTTGGCTTCTGTTAGCTCTAGACATGCCATCCTCACAAAGCTTACTCATGTCTAGCTTTTGATTTAAAGTGAGAGACTCTTCCTTTCACTTAAACATGTAGAGGCCACCGTAGGGTTATTAACTGGCTTAATTTCAATATCATGTGTCTCAGGGAGCACAGAGGCCAAAGGAGAGGGAGAGAGACAAGGAACGGCTGGCCAGTGGAGTGGTTAGAATACATACAGCATTTGCTAAGTTTGTTGTCTTATATGGGCAAAGTTCGTCCCCCAAACAATTATAATAGTAACATCAAAGATCACTGATCACCATAGCAAATACAATAATAACGAAAAAGTTTTCAAAATGTGAAACAAAGACACAAAGTGAGCAAATACTGGTGGAAAAATGGCACAGATAGACTTGCGAGATGCAGGGTTGCCTCAAACCCTTAATTTCTAAAAAATGCAGTATCTTTGAAGCACCATGAAATGAAGTGTGCCGGTACTCAGCCTTTTCTCTAAATGTGGGCAATATGAGAGAATGTGTCATTGATTTTTTCTGGCCCATGATAAGTTTCTCCAGTAATTTCATCTCTACAAATCTTTCCAAACGAAATAATTGTAGCTGGGTAAATGTATTTATTGAAGCCTTACTTATGATAGTTAAAAAACTAGAAACAACCTAAGTGTATAATACTAGAGGAACGGTTAAACAAAAGATTCTGAATTACACATTAAATATCATACAGCCATTAAAAATGTATTTGAAGAATGTTTATAACTTGGAAACTGTTTATAATAGACAAAACTCTGATATATAGCTATATATAAGACAACTTTGTAAATCAACTTCAATAAAAAAACTATATAGTAAAACCCTGATTATCTTGAATAAATTTGTATGTATCTATACATATATGTGGTGGTAGTGGTGGCTTAGTTGCTAAGTCTCATCCGACTCACGCGACCCATGGACTGTAGCCTGCCAGGCTCCTCTGTCCGTGGATTCTCCAGGCAAGAATACTGGAGTGGGTTGCCATTTCCTTCACCAGGGTATATACTATGTATTTATGCATCCACAAATCTGTGCATATAATAAAATTGCATAGAACTAAATGAACACAGACATAAACACGAATGCAGCTAAAACTGGAGAAATCTGAACAGGAATGGCTGATTGTATCAATGTCAGTATCCTTGTTGTGATGTTTACTTTAATTTTATAGAATGTTACCGTTGAGGGAAATTGGGTAAAGGGTAGAAGAGAAATTTCTATATTATTTCTTACAATTTCAGGTGAATCTACAATTATCTCAACAAAAAATTGCATTAAAAAAGTGGCACCAGATCTAAGTGGTTTTACAAATAAGTTCTGCTGATCCTTCAAGGAACAGATAATTATTCCAAAGCTTAGAGAATGACAGAAGACTGTTATTTCTCATTTCACGAGGTTGGCATTATGTCAAAAGCAGACAAGGTAAGCACAGGAAAACAAGTGTTTAGGCCAGTTTCAATTGTGATCATAGATGCCAAATTTAAAATAGAATGTTATCAAATTGAGTACAGAAGCTTACTGAAAGAATAATAATGAGTTCAAGTAGGGTTTACCCAAGGAATGCATCAACATCAGAAAAGCAATGCAGTTATTGATAGTTTAAGGGAGATAACAATATGATCATCTCAACAAATGCAGAAAAGCATCCGATAAAAGTTTATAAAAATGTTAATGTAAGGGTCTAATATCTGGTTAAGTGAAGACTTACTGTAGAAGGCTTGGTACATCTGTGCTGAAGGCTCAGTTCATTTGACATGTTTAGGAACCAGAAGGGCCACTGTTTACTGGGTTGTTAGGCAACAGTCTCTGCTTGCATGGATGACAGGTGTGTGACAGTGCAGAAAGTATGGGTCATAACATATATAGATCTAACTCACATGCAGTTGTACTTCTAGTGTTGTCACATTTCACTTGTGTGCCCACCTAAATGAAGACAACACAGGAGATGATATTGAAGGTTTTGGAATCGAGTATACTGTGGTTCAGTTTCTGTTATTAGCACCTGAAAGCCATATGACCTTGGGGCACAGTTGCTTATCATCTCTGAGCTTGTTTTTTTTTTTTTCCCAGTGTAAAATTGGGAATTATAGTATTATGCTTTTGGGTTAGTTTTCAAGACTTGCCTCTGTGATGACTGAACACTTCTAACAAAAATAACTAACCCATAGTAGATGTTTTAAACACATTTGGTTCTCTTTCCTTTCAGCGTTAAGTTTTGTGATTCTGGAATGTATTATATATGCATCAATATGTATGCATGTTTCTTGTTTCTCGCTTGCATTCTGACCCTTGGCACCAAGGGACATACATTTTCACACAATTTATGACCAGTTTGGTTTTCACTAAGCAGGATGTGATGCTGCATTGTTTTTTTTCTTTCCTGCATCATCCGTTTCCTGGATTATATTCAGGTGAAGCTCAAAATAGACTTGCAAACAGGTTAGAGATTTAGTTAAGACTTGAAAAATCTGACCTAGTACCTGGGATTGTAACTGTAAAATGCTTAAAGGAGGTCAACATTGGAATCCTATTGTAAACGTTGATTCATCTATTAGGTTTACAATTGAAAGGACTGATGTTGAAGCTGAAACTCCAATACTTCGGCCAACTGATGCGAAGAGCTGACTCATTGGAAAAGACCCTGATGCTGGGAAGGATTGGCGGCAGGAGGAGAAGGGGACGGAGGATGAGATGGCTGGATGGCATCACCGACTCGATGGACATGGGTTTGGGTGGACTTAGGGAGTTGGTGATGGACAGGGAGGCCTGGCGTGCTGCGACTCGTGGGGTCGCAAAGAGTCGGACACGACTGAGCGACTGAACTGAACTGAACTGAATGAATTAAAATCTTAGCTTCATTTCTGTCTCACCTCTGAACTCATTTAGCTAAGAGTAGGGAGGTTTTTAATTGTATTTGAGTTGACTAGATCTTGTAGTCGTCCTGACTGTGAAGGTTTATGTTTGGTAAGTCCGTTGTTGTTGTTTGGTCATCTGACTCTTTGTGACCCCGTGGACTGTAGCCCACCGGGCTCCTCTGTCCATGGGATTTTCGAGGCAAGAATACTGGAGTGGGTTGTCATTTCCTTCTGCAGGATCTTCCCAACCCAGGGACTGAACCTGTGGCTTCTGCCCTGTCTCCTACATTGTAGGCGGATTCTTTACCGCTGAACCACTGGGAAAGCTGTGGTAAGTTAATTCATGTTCCTGCATATCAACCAAGTGCAAAGCGCTTACTAGTCTCGTGAGTTAAAAAGAAATGACATGATACCTACCTTCAAGCCACTATTATCTATCTTTTGATCATTCAGGGTAATTACAGATGGGTTGGGCCAATATTTAACATATGCATTCTCTGTAAACTGTGGGTCACTTTGTTTTTGTCTGAATCAAGATTGGCGTATCTAGCAATCATATTGCCTGAGAGCTACAGTTGAGAAGGGTAAGAAGAATCGCTTGCAGAAGAGAAGTCACTGCTTTCCCCGGCAAACAAAAAGCCTTCCCTGAAGTGGGACAGTGTCTTAGAGAGAAACCAGAATTAGACGCTGGGTTTTGATCCTTTTGTCTTTTCCTCCACCTGCTCTGCAAGGAAAGACTTCTAAATATTAAAATGTACAAAAGGCACAAAGAGCAAGAAATCGTTTAGAACCTGAGTAGTCTCACATCAGGGGAGAAAGAAATCTTAGTTTCATCCAGTTTAATTCTCCACACTCTAAGCTTTGGAATCTTAAAGGTTAGAGCTAGACCTTTATATTATGTTTGAACAATTGATCAAAAGGTCTTAGTTGATGAATGAAAGAGGTGTAAAAGTGTTGGGATGATTTTCATTGTGTTCTTTTTGGATTCTGCCTTTTCAGTATGTAACAGTGGATTTTGGGGCTGGGATTGACTTGTCCAAGATCACATAGTTAGCTAGTGGTAGATGTATAAATTGGGCCCAGGCTATCTGATATATTGCTGGTTTTTTTTTCTTACCATAACACATTTCCTATTTGGCTCCTTCTTCATTCCCTACACTAATGACTAGCACTTAATACACTTACTTCTGGTGATGTTTGATGAATAAAGGAAATTCCAAGTGGAATGTACATGATTTGTTATATCCTCTGCATCAGTGTGGTTCATGTGTTTTTGTGCCAAAGGAATATTTAAAGTGATGTTTAGATAGTTTCTTAATTTCCAGTGAGAAATATGCTCCTGCTAACTCCTTTATTGTCTGTGAACCTTTTGGCTCATTTGGGGAGGAGGGCTGAGAGCACTGGGATCTGGAAGACCCACAGAGATCAGGGACTGAAATCAAGTTGATTTGTAAATCTTGGGAAGATCATAGGCAGAAAAGGAGATAAAAGCTTCTTGGAGATTAGAATCAAAACTAGAAGCAAAATCCTCGTGAATTAATACCATATTTTATGTGAGTAGCAAACTGCTGTTGCAGGTTGAGGGGAACATTCTTTGGATTTTTAGACTAAAATTATGTCAGTGCCTTCAGGGAAAAGAGTCTGTGGAACTGAGGGCCCAAGTAGAAGTGCTTTTTCCAGTGTTGGGTGAAGGTTTATCTTCTGATATCTTTCTCTTGAATACTAATGTTGTAAATCTTAGTGTAATAATGTAGATAGGTTTGAGCCCTAGTTTTTCAGAAAATAAGTCTGTGGGATGATATTTTTCAGAAATGAATTTTGTTAAAAGACAATAATGTGAGAAATTACCACAGTGATCTACTCTGTGCTCAGAACTCTGATAGGCACTTCCCATTTATTCCCTATAATTGGTGGTATAACTTGCCACGGCTGTATTTTAGGTGACTGAGCAGAAGTCAGATCCTCAGTTTTTCTACCTTTAGATAGTCCTGGCTTGATACTGTAATCTTTCAAGAGAGCACTGAGGGTTTAATCACTTTTTAATGCAGTCTCGGATGGGTACAGCCCCCATTAGTGATGGATCAGACCCTTCATTTGCATTGTTGAGCTAATAGTCTAGGTCACCCATTTCCTAATTTCTTTACCAACATTCAGCATCTTATCTTGAAAGCTTTTCTCCACAAGCTTCAGTCTGGTAATGGTAGAACTTGAGTGTAGAATTAGCAGGAAACTCTTTAAATGCCAGATCTGCTAGTACCTGGCTGTAGGGCTTTCAGCAGATCACTTAGTTTTCTCATCTATGAAATGGAGATGAGTCACAGTAGCTGTTCATCGAGATGCTGTGAGGATTAATGAGCACTTAGGAGAGGGCCTGGCGTAGACTTGGCACTGGTCTCCGGCTGACGCGCATCGAAATGGATGGCTAATAAGATATGTTGATCAAAGAACCTTTTTTGAGGTTTTGAACCTGAGGCTGGGAAGAATGATGGTGCTGCTGTCTTTCCAGATAGGAAAGACAAAAGGAGAGGCTGACTTTTTTTTCTTTCTTTTTTTGTGGCTGTTGTGTTTTGGTGATAAGAAGAGGTGTCTTGCCTCTTCAGCCCCTAATCTTCTGTGAAGAACAAGTTCAGGATCAGTGATTCTCAGTCTTTCCTGGACATTAAACTCACCTAGGGAGCTTTTCAAAGCTCTCTGTGCCTGGGCCCCACTCAGGACCAATTAAACCAGAATTCCAGCCAGCTGGGAAAGCTCCCCGGGTGATTCTCACTTCTAGAAGATTTGAGAACTACGGTGCTGGATGCTTGTTTGATCTTCTCCCAGCTTCTAGGAAAGACTGAGGACAAGAAGAGAAGGAGGCGACAGAGGATGAGATGGTTGGATAGCGTCACTGACTCAGTGGACATGAGTTTGAGCAGACTCAGGGAGATAGTGAAGGACAGGGTAGCCTGGTGTGCTGCAGACCATGGGGTCACAAAGAGTTGGACACGACTTAGCGACTGAACAACAATAACAGCTTTGAAGGAAGTCTGGCACGCAAGATTTTGCCCTCTTAAACCACATTGTCCACTGCACGTGACCAGCCACGTGGAGTGCAGTAGCTTCCCAGGATAGATCTGCTGCTGGGCACAGTCTAAGCTGCATACAAGTGGGAAATACTCGCGCCCTCCCAGGGTTTCCTTTGTGGCTCAGCTGGTAAAGAATCCGCCTACAATGTGGGAGTCCTGGGTTTGATCCCAGGGTTGGGAGGATTCCCCTGGAGAAGGGAAAGTTTACCCACTCCAGTATTCTGGCCTGGAGAATTCCAAAGAGTCGGACAACTTTCCAAAGAGTTGACTGAACAACTTTCACTTTTCACGCCCTCCCAGCCTTTTCTTTTTCTACCCTACTCTTCAACATCTCTTTCTGCTGGTTCACACTCTTCTGATAATTATATTGGTGGATTGGGATACATTTGAGAACTCTTTAGACAAAAGATTATACATGTATAAATTAAATTTGTCCGAGGACGTCTTTAAAAATTTGAAATATATCCCTCACCTTTTGAAAACTCTCCTCGTTGGAATGAAGGGTGCCTGTCTTCTTGGTCTGGTTGCAGAAATGCATGTTCAGTCAACTTGGTCGATTTGCCTGAGTTCAGGCTTTGAGCAGAGAGGTGGTGTGTTTGACTGATTGGAAATGTATTCTAGGGCTTGTCTGAATGTACTGCTCATGTGTAAGCCATCCACACATGTCTTAATGATGGCCTTCTTATTGAAACTGCACTTCAGTTCAGCTATTTGGACCTGGTTCAAGTCGAATTAATTCCATGGAACTAGAATGTTTCCGGTTGGAGCCGGGAAGAGAGACTGCTTTAGGCTGTCCTGTGAATAAGACATCGGAGTTGTCTTTAGTTCTTGCTTAAGTAAAAAAGCAGCAGCCCATTATCTAATCTATTCATAGTTTACTTTGTTCAGATAGCTAATTCGGGAGCATGTTTGCCCTCACTCAACTCTAAAACACAGTTTTCCATCCCTTGAATAAAAGGGGGTATCTTTAATTGACTCGGTGGAGGGGGGCGGGGAACCTTGTTTAAGAATTCTGGAGTTCTCAAAGCTTTTAAAAACGGCTCCGCAGGATAACATTAAAATGCTGACCCTTTAGAAACTGCCATTCAACATGGATCTGTCCTACAATACAGTTGGAAAGAAGTATTATTCTGAGCAAGCTGTTAAAGTGAGCTGTTTGCTATGATTCACAGGCTTTTAAACTTGATGAGTCTGTAATAGCCAGAATAAAATTCAGCATTATTACTGTTTATTATTTTGGTGAGAACAGGGTTAAATGTGTCCTTAGAAAAATATTAAGCCTTCACAGAGACTAGTCTTAGAAATTTAGGAAGTGGACATGTGAGTTCTTCTCCCCTCTCCCAGTGGAGGGCATGGCAACCTGCGCCAGTATTCTTGCCTGGAGATTCCCATGGAGAGAGGAGCCTGGCGGGCTACAGTCCATAGGATCACACAGAGTCGGACATGACTGAAGCGACTTAGCACACACACATGCATGCACTCCCAGTGTATCCCTGATAGATGTTGCAGAGCACCAATAGAATAAAACTGGCAGATAAAGGCATTTGCTCTTAGTGGAAATTTTGGTTGGTTGGAGGCATTGTTAACTCTAGCATTTGCTCAGGGGTTCTCAAAGTAGACAGATCAGAGCTTCTGTATCACCAAGGAACGTGCTAGACATGCGGGTTCTGGGCCTAACTCCAGGCCAACCAAATCACACCTGTGGGTGGGACCCAGCAATCTGAGTTTTTAAAAGCCCCTCGGGTGATGTCTATGGCTCACTAGAGTTTGAGAACTACTGAGAAATGGTTCTCATCCCTAACAGGCCAGGCGCCACTAAAGGAGGGCGCCTTGGGGAGCCCACATGTCAGTGGGCTTTTGTTTTGTTTCGCTGTTCATTTTAAGCTGCCTTGGTGATTCTGCTGTGCAGCCAGGCTTGTAGACCACTGCTTTAGGGCGTCACTACCAAAAATGTGGGCCCTATTCTGGCAGCCTGAGCGTCACCTGGGAGCTTGTTAGAAATCCAGACTCCCAAACCCCACCTGAGACTGCTGGCTTCTAATTTGCATTTTAACAAGACTCCCAGTGACTCACAGGCACATTATAGTTGGTGAAACACTACTTTATAGAAATAGTGAGTTCCCTGTATAGAAGTCAGCCCCTAGAATGCCCTTAATTTACAGCTCTGTGAGGAGATGGAATAGCTGCTTTGGCTTCTGTCTGGTGTTGACTCAGGGAACCGGGCAGTGATTGGGAAGAAAGGGATGGCTTGGGAGATCCTCCTGGGACTGTAGCCTGTCGCCTTCATCATTTAAGCAGTGAATTCACAGTCAGGTGCAAGTAACAAAAATCCCAGCTCCGACTGGCATGAGCAATAAAAAGGAACTTTTCGGCTAAGATAATGCAGAAGCCCAGGAGTAGTTTTGTCTTCAGTCTGGGTTGCATCCAGAAGCTAAAGTGTCAGGTCTCAGGTTTTACATGTCTCTCGGTACAACTTTCCTTTCTTAGGGTTAACTCCCAGGATTTATACTGATTAAGGTAACAGCTCAGTTGTTGTTAAAAAGAGATCCTCAAATACAGTGTCTTAAAATAGCTGTTTTATTTCCCTTTGACATAACAGTCCAGAGACAGGGCTGCTGGGATGGTTCTGCTCTGTTCATATGCAGCTCTCATCTGTGGCTCCAAGGTGGCTGCTTCATCTCTACTGTCTCCCAGCCGGGAGAGAGGGTCAAGGAGAAGATGGGCCCATTTCTCTCTTTTTTTTTTTTGGCTATACCCTACAGCATGTGGGACCTTAATTCCCCAACCAGGGATTGAACTGGCGCCCCCCTGTATTGGAAGGTGGAGTCTTAACCGTTGGATTGCCAGGGAAGTCCCTGTCCATTACTCTTAAAGCCATAGCCTGGAAGTGTTTGCATCATTTCCACTTATTAATACACCCCATTGGTCAGAGTGTACAAGATGCAACGCAAGTTGGGAAATGTAGTTTCTCCATGGGCTGCCACACGCCTGGTAAAAATCTGGGGAGGTTGTATTACTAAAGACGGGAAGATTTTGGATATCGATGACAACTAGAAGAGACCACTCCCCTTGTGGAGGCAAGATGCGTCTGGCAACTCCAGGTTAGCAAGCAGCCCGTCTTCTCAGCAGCTGTGGTAGGAAGAGCTTCTCTTTGCCAATTATTCTACTAAGAATCTGAGAAGAGCTTGTCACTGACTCTTGATTGGCTTGACCTGACTGCGTCTGGCCTGGGTCACAAGCATCATCCCTGGAACTACGAGTGGAGGAGGAGGCTGAATCCCTTAGACGGTGCTGGGAAAGGCTTGGCTCCCCATATAAAAACGGGGGGACCGTTACCTGAGGGAGGAGAACAAACATGGACACCTTGTCTTCCCTTCACCTGTGCTCTGGCTCTCACTGTAGTCACTTTTCTTTCCTCTTTCAAGCCTGATCTTCACCTTACTTGATTTTCCCAGAGTAAGATGTTTGGCACACACAACATTTGACCTTGGGGCTTACACTCCTGAGGACCATGTCTTGGAAGTGGGCTCATATCTTGCAGGGGGAGAGGGGGTCATAACTGGGAAGGGGTCCTAACTGGGAAGTGGAGGTTGTAGCTTTATAGTGGAGGTCACATTGCCCTTTATCCACGTGAAAACTCCTGTATCCACCTATTTAGTGGCCAGTTAAATAGCAGATGTAGTACAGAGGAAACTTACTCTTTTAACTGGCATTTGGACCTAGACAGGCAAGGGAAGTGGAGAACTTGGGGGTGCTAAAGCCAGGGGTGGGGGAGTGTTTACTGTCAATTTAGTTGTGTATGGAATATTTGAAGATTATTGGCACATTAGATAAAAGACATTTTAAGAGCAAATGTATTTGATGAGTTTAATAAACATAGGAGACAGCAGCAATGTACTTTTGATGTCTTATTTTAGTGATTGGTAGTTATTAATAAAGGAGAAAATAAATTTGTTTATCTTTGACTGGTAAATGCTTTTTAAAAAACATTCTAAATAGTTTGCATCTTTAATGGCAAAAGATTGTATAAATAGAGGTCTTAAGTACATCAAACAGTGATGAATGTTATAAAAATGATGAATTGTGCTGTTTACCTCTCATTCTCAAGGTTTTGTTTCTTTTAATGTGTATATTTTTGTAACTTATTCATTGTGCAAAAGATCTGAGGTGGTTTCCAAGACTGCAAACTTTTCCACAAACTTTAAAAGAAATGGTATAAGTGGTTGAATTATATGCAACAGGAGTGTTTTTAAAGCATACTACGTTTAAAAACAGTTGTAACAGTTAAATGATAGGAAAATAATGCATAATATTCAAAATGACATGCAGTTTCCAAGCCTCTCAACTGAATGCTTATTGTCCTTTTTAATAAAAATATGGATTGCAGGCATATCTGATATAAATGAATTAAAATTTCATTTGCCCAGAACTTCGTGTATTACGTTAATAAGATTTACCCAAAATGCTATTGTTGCCTTAATAAATATTAAGAGATGCCTCCTAGTGTTTGCTGTTTTTCTCCCTGGGCATTAACTGCTCTTGTGAGCCTTTACCAGACTGCTTTTGTTGTTTTGTGCCTCGAGGTATAAATAGAGACAGAAAACCCAGAAGATTCAAACAAGTTCCATACCATAAACTATTTGCAGATGTGTTTAGTATTCATTCAGAAAAGCCTTTTAGTTAACTTCATATAAAACGACTCTCCTTTAGCATCTCCATGTGCGAGAGCTTGTATTTATTTTACCGGAAAAATTAAAAACAGTAATAAAAACATTTTTCTGGAAAGCATCATCATCTAACAAGCACCAGCAAGATATAATGTGATGACTTACATCTGACCCTTTGCCTTGTTAGATCTTTCATTGTTTTGGACAGTTAGGAATAAAATGGGTGGTAGCTTCCAAGGAGACAGATTTTGATTGAATAAAAGGAAGCCCTTTCTGAAAGGCAAGCAAGGATGGAATAGGCCACTTCAGAAGTAGTGAGGCCCCAGCCTAGAAGTAAGTGAGCATGTGCTTGGATGGCCATTTGTTTGGGATCTTTAGAAGAGATTCAGAGCATCAGCTGGCTGGGAGATTAGTTGACCTTTATTGCTTCCTTCTCACCTAAGATTCTATTGTTCTTTCAATATTTTGAAGTTAGATGCTGAGCAACTTAAAATAGATTTCATTTCCTTTCCTGATAACTTGGTTTTAGACCACACATTGTTTCCTTAGTTGAAGGACCAATTTTCTGTCCAACTGAAAATTGGACAGATTTCGATTGGCCAACTTTAGGGGACAGGGAAAGTATTGAAATATGACATTGCCTCAAACTTCAAGGGACCTTGACAGGTGCTTAAAACAGGCAGAATGGCCAGTTCGATCGCCTAATGTGAGCCAGAGAGGTGTGTACCTGGGAGATGAGCAAAATCAAGTCACAGCAAGGACTTGAGGGCAAAGGAAGAGTCTTCAAAGGATGAGAAGCAGATGGTCTCCAAGCCAACATGGAGGGTGGCAGGGAAAGGATCCACCGTCTCAGTGTGTCCCAGCTGTGGGAGGTAGGCTTAGCTGCCCAACCATTCACTCCTCCAGCACTCTGTGACCCACAACCAAGGACCTCTGCTCAGACTGGATGAGACAGTCATCCTGTGTCTTGATTACCCATGACCTGTGGGTTGTGAAAGTCACTCAGTCGTGTCCGACTCTTTGCCACCCCATGGACTGTAGACCATGGAATTCTCCAGGCCAGAATACTGGAGTGGGTAGCCTTTCCCCTCTCCATGGGGTCTTCCCAACCCAGGGATCGAACCCAGGTCTCCCTCATTGCAGGCGGATTCTTTACCAGCTGAGCCACCAGGGAAGCCCTGTGGCCTTCCTTACGAGGCTGAAGCTGCCTTTGTGAAAAACACCACAGAAACACATGATGGGCGGTAGGTTAGGACCTGACAGGAGGACTGTAGGTTGGGAACCGTTTCTCTACCTCTTCACTGTTGTCCTCATAGCACCCGCTTCATGTTTTCTTGTTTATTCTGCATGAAGCAAGAGAATGCTGGCCAGGTAGCCACAAGGCTTGGGTTCCTATAAGCTGGCTTTCTCTGCCAGTAACCAGCAGTGACCTCCGGCACATCTCTCAGCCACTTCTGTCTCATTTCCCCTATTTCTAAAATCCATGATCTCTGCCACCGAACATGCTATAGCTCTATAATGGCTGCACTTTTTTTTTTTTTAAAGGAAATAATTTTTATTTTCTCTTTTCTACCTACTGCCTCAGAATAAAGTTTTCAAAATCCCAGTTCACGTTGTAACATGGCGCTCTGTTCTCTTCTCCTCTGTCAGCGGAGTACATTGGTTCCAGTTGTCATTTAGAATGCCGTAATCTTCATGACTAACCATTTCCTCTCTCGGAGACGCCACTCCATCTAGCTGCTGTTGCTCAGATTTCTTCCTCCCAGATAGAAGGATGGAGGTTGCTTCTGAATATGGGAAATCGAAGTTTTTTGGGGTAGGAGGTGAAATTCTCACAGTAGGGAGAATGTGGTCCACCTGCTGGAGGCAGGAAACAGCTGCCGTGTGAAGGCCAGCTGTCCTTCTGTGGATCACAGTTCCCAGCAGATTTCTTTCCTCGTTTTTAGGCTCTGAGTATTACACACTGCATGTACAGTTTCATTGTCCTGGAATCTAATAGTTCTGTTGAAAACTGGCAAGCAAATGCACTCTGGGAAGTTCCTGAGGCTTTGAGTAGCTCAAGTCTGGTATTTTGCGGAGGGGGGGGTCCCAAGCACTGACTGAATCTCCTCTTCCAAAGGTGAACATTTCACCCAGCACGATTCAGCCACAGGTTTTCAAATCTGAATATCTCCCAAATGCCTGTGAAACTGATGGCCAGAATTATTATGAAAAATGCTGCCTAACTGTGATCACGACACACCCACTGATTTACAGCTCATTAGCCCCAGGACTGCCCAGAGATGCCTTTCCAGGTGGATGGGTCTCCTTGCTCAGGCACTGTCCTTACGCTGCCTGGATTAGAATCACCTTGGGGGAGGGAAGGGGTGGTTTATTGAAAGTGCACATTCTTGGCTCCCACCCTCAACTCTGCATTTTAACGTCTAAATACTGAAGTTATAGAATAACTGCTGTAGGCTGGAGAACTAGAAAGCTTGGAAGGACTTTCTATGGACTCCACCTCTCTGCTAATAACCTTTTGGTGTTTTTATTTCTGGCCTGAGTGGTTTAGTCGTTAAGTCATGTCTGACTGTTGTGATCCCATGGACTGTAGGCCGCCAGGCTCCTCTGTCCGTAGGATTTTCCAGGCAAGAATACTGGATTGGGTTGCCATTTCCTTCTCCGGGGGATCTTCCTGACCCAGGGATCGAACCCAGGTTCCCTGAACTGCAGGCAGATTCTTTACCGACCGAGCTACCAGGGAAGCCCTGGTCTGGGGTCCTCTATTAAATACAAACTTTGACACTGAACTCAGGATCAAAACATACCTTGCATATCCGAAAACAATTTATTGTTAAAAAAAGTCGTTTGCTTGGCCATGCATCACTGGCAAACAGTCTTTCTTTTTGCTCTTTGTAGTTGATGTGCATATATTTGTATCTATAAATATATAATTTAATAGCTTTCTTAAGATATAACTCATATACCACAAAGTCACCCATTTAATGTGTACAGTCTAGTGATTTTGGTATTTTCACAATTGTGCAGCATTTGCCACAATTTGATTTTAGAACATTTTTCATCACCCCAAAAGGAAACCCCCCTCATTCCATCAACAGTTACCTCTCATTCCGCCCCTACTAAGTCCTAGATAACCACTAATCTGCCTTTTGTCTTTATAGATTGTCTCTATAGTTTTGTCTATTCTGGATGTTTTGTGTAAGTGAAGTCATATAATATATGGTCTTTTGTGACCAGTTTCTTTCACTTAGCATAATATTTTCAAGGTTCATCCATGTCGGCACACAGATGAATACTGAATTTCTCTTTATTGCCAAATAATATTTTGTTATATGGATTTACCAAATTTTGTTTACCCATTCATCAGTTGATGGACATTTGGATTGTTTCAACTTTTGGGCAATTATGAACAATACCACGGGGCTTCCCTAGTGGCTCAGATGGTAAAGAATTGGCCTGCAATGTGGGAGACCCGGGTTCAATCCCTGGGTCAGGAAGATCCCCTGGAGAAGGAAATGGCAACCCACTCCAGTATTCTTGCCTGGAGAATCCCATGGACAGAGGGGCCGGGTGGTCTACAGTCCACAGGGTCGCACAGAGTTGGACATGCCTGAAGTGACTGAGCAGGATGAACAATACTGTTCTGAAAATTCATGTACAGGTTTGTGTGTGGACATATGGTTTTGTTTCTCTTGGCTATATACATAGGAATGGAATTGCTGGGTCATATGGTAACTCTATGTTTAACATTTTGAGAAACTGCCAAACTGCTTTCCAAAGTAGCTGGAATATTTTATATTTCCACCAGCAGTGCACGAGGGTTCTCTGCATCCTTGCTAACACTTGTTATTATCTGGCCTTTGATCATAGTCCTTCTAGTGAGGGTGTCATGGTACCTCATTGTGGTTTTTCGTTTAACTAATGACTAATGATAATGAGCGTCATTTTGTGTTCCTATTAACCACTTGTATTTCCCTTTGGAATAATGTCTATTTAAATCTTTGCCCACTTTAAAATTGGGTTATTTCTCTTATTACTGAGATTTGAATGTTCTTTATATGTTTTCACTGCAGGTCGCTTATCAGATATTCAGTTTGTAAATATTTTCTCCCATTCTGGGGATTGTCTTTTCATTCTCTTGGTAGTGTACTTCAAAGCACAGAAGTTATAATTTTTATTGCTGCTGCTACTGCTAAGTCGCTTCAGTCGTGTCCGACTCTTTGCGACCCCATAGACGGCAGCCCACCAGGCTCCGCCGTCCCTGGGATTCTCCAGGCAAGAATACTGGAGTGGGTTGCCATTTCCTTCTCCAGTGCAAGAAAGGGAAAAGTGAAAGTGAAGTCGCTCAGTCGTGTCCGACTCTTAGCGACCCCATGGACTGCAGCCTACCAGGCTCCTCCATCCATGGGATTTTCCAGGCAAGAGTACTGGAGTGGGATGCCATTGCCTTCTCCGATAATTTTTATTAAGTCGTGTTTATTTTTCTTTTGTTGCCATATGTGAGGAACACTTTCCTCACTTTATTCCTATGTGTTTTAAGAATTTTATGTTTTTAGGTCTTACATTTAGGTTTGTAATCCATTTTAAGATAATTATTAATTTTTGCATGTGTTATGAAATAGGGGTGCAGTTTTTTTTTTGCAAGTGGTTACTAGGTGTCCCAACATATTTTGTTAAAAAGAATATTCTTTCCTCCATTGAATTGTCTTGAAACCCTTGTCAAAAATGACCATAATGACCAGTAGACCATAAATATAAGGATTTATATCCAAACTGTTGATTTTACTCCATTTATCTGTATGATTTATATGCAGTATTATATGGACAAATTTATCTATATAAATTTATATATATTTATCTGTTAAATATATTTAATATCTATTAAATATATCTATTCAGTTCAGTCACTCAGTCGTGTCTGACTCTTTGTGACCCCATGGACTGCAGCACGCCAGGCCTCCCTGTCCATCGTCAACTCCAGGAGTTTACTCAAACTCATGTCCATTGAGTCGGTGATGCCATCCAACCATCTCATCCTCTGTCGTCCCTTTCTCCTCCTTCTTTCAATCTTTCCCAGCGTCAGGGTCTTTTCAAATGAGTTAGCTCTTCGCATTAGGTGGCCAAAGTATTGGAGTTTCAGCTTCAGCATCAGTCCTTCCAATGAATATTCAGGACTGATTTCCTTTGGGATGGACTGGTTGGATCTCCTTGCAGTCCAAGGGACTCTCAAGAGTCTTCTCCAACACCACAGTTCAAAAGCATCAATCCTTTGGCACTCAGCTTTCTTTATAGTCGAACTCTCACATCCATACGTGACTACTGGAAAAAACATAGCTTTGACTAGACAGACCTTTGTTGAATATATCTATTAATATATATTTATTATCTATTAAATTTTGTCTATATAAATATGTGTGTCTCTCTGTATAGACACACATATAGAAGAGAATCTTCAGACAGACTTGGTTGTGACTGATGTCTTTCCTTTGGCTTTAATTTATGTGGCTGGGAAATGGGATGAATTAAAAAGTAGGAATGTAAGACAGTAACTCGTATCAGGAGACTTGGCCATGGGATTCCTCAAGTCTCATTGAACCCATTTGCCAGGAAATCAAAGGGTAGGTAGCAGAGTGGTTGGGTTGCTTTTAGTTTATATTCTGTTTTTCTCCCTTCTGAAATGGAATGCATTTCTGAATGTCTGGAGTGGAGAGCATTTTAGATCTCTGGTTCCTGGCTTAGCCCTGCCATTAAAAACTTGGTTAAGTGACCTTCCTGAGCTCTGACTGCCCTCCACCCTGCACACCAAGTCTCTGGGCCTGGGTTCCTTTAGCTGTGAAATGTAGGAGCTTTACTGGATTCTAATATTTCCCTCCTAAGTCAGCTTGAAATTCTGTGATTTGTGTGCCTGAAAGTGTCGCTCAGTCGTGTCCGACTCTTTGCGACCCCATGGACTGTGTAGCCTGCCAGGCTTCTCTGTCCATGGAATTCTCTAGGCAAGAGTACTGGAATAGGTTGCCATTTCCTTCTTCAGGGGATCTTCCCACCTGAGGGTTCAAATTCGGGTCCCCTACATTGCAGAAGGATTCTTTATGCTCTGAGCCTCCAAACTCGGTGGCTCCCTGTGTGTGCCTGGCCACCCCTTAAACAATGGTATGTTTTATCATTGTTGCTTACATGTGTAGCTATAAGAATAAAGGTATATGCCACTACTGATCTCATACTTTATTGGTAATTCTGGTGAAAAGAGGCTAGGAAGCACATAAGAGGGGGAATTGAAGTGACCAGTGCCCTTAGTTTAATGGTATGAAAAGCCTAGTCACGTGCTCTCATGATATTTCTTGGTTATTTTAGTGTTCAATGATAAAATATGTGGCATAGAAAGAGTAAGAAACAAAAATTTGCTGTGACACTGTGTGCTTCTGCCTTGTGGTAATAGTTAGGACGATGGCCTTACCTTGAGAGCAGTTGCCTTACAGATAAATAGCTGAAACTTCTTTCAGAAATGTCTTAACTTTTGTTCTTGGATTCATGGGCATTTTAAAGATACAGGCTTTTAATTGTTCACAGCTGGTGCATGAATATAGTGGTAATAATAATTAGTAACAATACGGTTCATCTCTTAAGTCGTTCGTTTTAATCCACCAAAGTTTTTTGATCTGAAGTCTGGCAGCGTCTTCCAGTGGGAACATTTGGAGGGGTTCCATCCTAGCTTTCATTCAGGAAGTATGTGTGTTTGCCTTGTCTTGCTAATTTGTTACAATGATTTCCATGGTTTGATTTTCATGTCTTCCACCTAAAAGCACACACACAAAACCAGCCCACACTCAACAAAACCCATCCAGACATCCTTACTACAGCCCTTGAGCAGGTGCACAGGCGCCCTGAGCCTGGATCAGGCGTATCTGGGGAATTTGCGGCCTCGGGTGTGGCCCCTTACCTGATGGAGATGGGAGCCTTGTTAGGAGAGGAAAAGTGAGTTTGAATTACGTGCTTGTGAATGGAGGCCAAACCCCAGTGTGGCTGACACTCATTACTTCCTTGGGATGAAAAGAACGCTTCCAATTCCCTAGATAGTAGAAGCAATCATAAAGCTGATTTTGTAAGTTATTTATTCCTCCCACCTTGCTTTTTGTCAAGTCTTCAAATTCTAGAGTATTAAGACAAGTTTCTGGAGGCATTCACTCTCCATGACTCCATCTTAGGGAAATTTTTCTAAGTGATAAATATTTATTAGCGAATAAGTATGGTCTTCCCTGGCTGTCCAGTGGTCGATTCTGCATTTCCACTGCAGAGAATGTGGGTTCGATCCCTGGTCAGGGAACGAAGATCCCACATGCTACCTGGCACAGCTAAGAAAAAAGGGGGAGAGAGAGAGAATAAGTATTAAAAAAACATATATTCTTGAACAGTGATTTCAATGGAAGTAATATTCCGGAAACTTTCAAGCAACAACGAAACAGATTTTTCCTATGAGAACGTGTAATTATATCAAATTGTTAAAAGATACCTCTTTTACTTTGGATACCTCAGGGAGAAAAAAAATCTTAAATTGACATTGCATATGTGAAAGAAATGTAAATCCTAATTTTGGTTATTTTTAGAAGTTAGTAGTAGAACATTAATTACATGAACAAATTTATAGCTTCTCATAATTCACGCTGACCCCTGGTTTGGCCCAGGCAGCCCACTCTTGTGTTCTGGAACTAAGTGATTTCTCCTAGCACATCCTCTTTGCTTTTCCCACAAGACTTCCTGGAACAAGATGACTTTTGCCAGGTAGAGTTGATACAAGAATCCTGCCAAGATAACTTGTGATGACAACCTTTTTGCTGTTAAAAGTACACATTGTAAAAAAGCTCCCTTGAATCTACAAATTAAACCCATTTTATGAAGCTAGATTGTTATTCACATTGTACTTCCAGGAAAGCAAATTGGAATAAGTTTTCATTTTAGAGAAATGTGAAGTAGAACAAGTCAGAGAGCTGTGGAAGAGGTTGTGACCTTGTGGAAACACCAGGTCAGTTTTGGGAATTAGTGTGAGATCCATAAATGTCACAGTTTCTAAGTGGATGATTTTTGTCATTTTATTCACTTTTGCTAGCTCATGAAAAATTGTCAGAGTGAACAGAAGGACAGCAATAATCCCCTGAATAAGGAGCCCTTACATCCCTGCCCCTCAGACTCTTTTTTTCATCCCAACATGTTTATAGGTGATCAGCGTGCGGACACTGTATGTGCTTATGTCTTCTAAGTATTTGCTTCTGGAGAGCCAGCTTGAAAAAGCAAAACAGAAAAATCCATTGGCATTTTGAGAGTTGAATCCACAGAAGATGTTGTTTGCAATGTGCTGAAAACATAAGGTTCAAACAGCCGGAACAGGCCTGGTGCCAGGCAGTTTTACTGAGAGAAAGAGGAGGTCTGAAGCAGTCCTTTTAGGATTATCTCCAACTCAGCAGCTGCTGTCTGAGTTTGATTATGCACATCCTGCTCCGGGAGACCTGCCTTAACCCTTGGGCCCCTGGGGAACCTCAGGCCTCTTTTAAACAAAAGGCTCTTCCCCTGGACACCCAAGGGCAAAAGCCAAAACAATATGGGGGTTAAAAGAAAGTAGAAGACTTTTGAAGACTGGATTTGAGAGAACAGTCTAGGAAGGAAACTTGAGTGCAGAAGTCTGCAACTTGCAAGCGCCTTTTAAGACCCTCTGATTTTACAGATGAAGGAGCAGAGGCTTGGGGAAGTTAAGTGACTTGCCCAGAGAGAACCAGGCAGAACTGAAATCCAGGTCTCCTCGCCGCGCCCCCACCCCAACCCTCACCACCCCCCCTCCCTGCCCCGGGTTATAGCTGTTTTGTATAGGATCACGTGCTTTAAAGATGGGATTCTCACATCCATATAAATAACACATTGTATATTTTTGAAAATTGAGCCGAAAGAGAAGAAACGTTGAAAGAGCATTTGGAGTTATGAGCTGACTAGGCGTATTCAGTTTTTCTTTCAAGCAGCAGAGTTTCCTCAGTGTGTAAACAAGTGGACCAGTAAATAGATTATTCCAGCAAATTCTGTGTAAGATTTTTAAAGGTCAGTTCAGTTCAGTTGCTCAGTCGGGTCTGACTCTGCGACCCAATGGACTGCAGCACACCAGGCCTCCCTGTCCATCACCAACTCCCGGAGTTTACCCAAACTCATGTCCGTTGAGTCAGTGATGCCATCCAACCTTTTCATCCTCTGTCATCCCCTTCTCCTCCTCCCTTCAATCTTTCCCATCATCAGGGTCTTTTCAAATGAGTCGGTTTTTAAAGGTAGAACCAGGCATATTGAAGAGGTATTAGGAGGGAAAAGTTGAATCTAGGAAGATGGTTCTGAAATCTAGGAAGGATGTTTGTGTAAGGAACTTCTATTCAATGATTGTGGTATCTGGAGCTGGGCTACAGCCTCTGAGGATTTATGACCTCCAGTCTGGAGAAGGTAGGTGGGCTTCCATTATCTGTGTTGAAGAATGTGTGTGGGATCCTTGAGCCTAAGGCTGTCCAGGTAACAAAAGGCTTTGGCAGAGAAGATGGCTGTCCCGAGTTCTTGGAGAGGAATGTGTGGTTGATTGTTTTACATTTGTGTTGGGAAGTGAGAATTTTCCCCTGCTCTGTGGTTGAAATAAGATGAAGTTTTCTTCCTTTTGAAGTTTGGGAAGCTAATTTCTTATAGAAAATAGTACTGAAATCCAGGGATATTACTAAAATGTGGATCCTTTCTCTTCTTGCCTGGTTAAAAGATGAGCTGGTAGTTTTGTTTGGTATAACGGCACTGGGTAACATTGTTGACCTAAAAGGGTTTTGATTAAACGAGAGAGAGAAAAACCAGAATGATCTTATTCACTAACATGCCAAATGGATTTGCAGCCTATTTTTATACTTTTTAATAGTGGAATTTTTATTCTCCTTTTAAGGTTATATTGAATGTGAGCTGAGTATCCTTTTCTGCACCCCACCATCCTTTCTGTGAAACCTAAAAGAAAAAGACTACGTTTAGATACCCTGAGATACACTGGGATGTCTTTCTTTGCACTTAATCCTCTTTCTAGGATTTTGATGACATCTGTAGCTGAAAATAAAAGGAGTGATGGGTGATCCGGAGCATATCTCAAACAGGCAAATGTGAGTCTTCTTTTAGAGCTATGCCTTAGGAATGTCTTTTATTTAGTGGCCTAATTAGGACAGGCCTGTGTCGGTTTATTGATTGACAAGCTTTTGAAGTACCTGTTGCCTGCAAGTGTAAATTTTTAAAGCAGTTACCTGATTTTCTTTTTTTCCCTCTGACTGGAGAAAAGTTAGGGCACAAGACGACGCTGTATATTATTTTCCTTGTTCTTCACCAAAGACCAAGTTTTGGGTTCTTTGGAAAAAGAAGTTTATCCGAAGGTCATGAATCCTTTCCTCCTTTGTTTCCTTAATTGATAGCAGTGGCTCTTTGTCCCATTGGGACACACTGTCTTAATGCTATTCTTATGCTGTAATGATATCAAAGGAGGCAACTAAAGTGATTTTCTCTGTAGGCAATTATTCAGTTTATGATATATTATAAAACTTTTTGAAGAGCTATTCATAGTCATAAGAGAGGTGAAGTAGCTTAAGGATCTATGATCTTTATTTGAGATAGTTACTAATCTATCTAATTGGATCTTTAGAGCAAAATGGGCAGTTTGTGGATGTGTAGTGTAAGATGAATTCTGTGTACGTACCACCTCTGAATGGTCAGCTCGCCCAGAAGTGACATTCCTCAGCTTGGAACTTTCTCTGGGTTGTTGTTCAGTCGCTAAGTCATGTCTGATGGTTTGTGACCCCACGCCAGCCTTCCTTGTCCTTTACTATCCCCTGGAGTTGGCTGAAACCCATGTCCATTGAGTCTGTGATGCCATCCAACCATCTCATCCTCTGTCGCCCTCTTCTCCTCCTTTCTCTGGGGAGGGTATATATATATATATATATATATATATATATATATTTCTGGATTAGTTTCACACAAGTGAAGTGTCTTTCCCACCTGCTGCTCTTTGCCTGGGGTTGGAATTTTTCCCTTTCACTGCTTGTCATTTGGCCTTTCAATGGAAATGTGTCCTCCCTTTCAGAGCCAGAAGATTCTGTAATTCATCAGGAGAAATTTCTCTGAAGACTTATTAATTCAGTTGCTCTGTAGCAAACTCCGCACATTACAATGATAAACCTCTGAATTTGAAATCTCTTAAAAATTTTTTTCTTCCCAAAATGTGTACAAAGAATTTCTGAGCTGCTAAAAATCCCACATTGTATCGCACTGTCATTCTCTGTAATCTCTTTTTAGAGGATTTGGTGTTGTTTGGCTGCTCCAGCTAAACCACATTAACATGAAATTCAGGCTTTTGAAGTGTAGAAGCAGTGCAGGAAGAATTAGTGGAGATCCTAGGTTTCCTTGAAGAAGAAAGAGGGATGTATGGTGAATATACATGAATGTCCCTTCCCCCGGGGCCTCTGATGGTAAAGAATCCGCCTGCAATGTGGGAGACCTGGGTTCGATCCCTGGGTTAGGAAGATCCTCTGAAGAAGGAACTGGCTATCCACTCCAGTATTCTTGCCTGGGAAATCCCATGGACAGAGGAGCCTGGTGGGCTAGAGTCCATGGGATCACAGAGAGTCGGACACAACTGGGTGACTAACACACATACACACTCAACCATGTTTGAAAATGTGACTTAGTGATTTTGGTTGGGAGTTCAGCTTGTTCCCGGTGCCTTGGGCCTCTTCCAGGAGTGGTGCTCGGAGTCCTAGGTACTGTTAGAGAAGAGCCTTTCATTCTTGGCGTTCTGGGGAAGATTTATGTCTGTAAGCTGGATAAAAAATACATGGCAAGATGATTAGTTTAATTGGCCCACTAGTATAATTATTCAATAGGAGGTGACTGTGGGATGGCTATTTTAGCCCAAAATGCCTGGTAGGAAGGGGGAGGAGACTCACTGAAAACAGCAGCAACATTATAAAACGTTGGTTTAATGTGCACTTAATAGCAAATTATCCTGTCACTTTAAGAAGGATGGAAGGATTCTTAACTAAGTGAGATTAGAATCCAACCCCCCCAAAAAAAAAGAAGTGGGCTTTTTTTGCAAGGATAATTGTGGAGCATTCTGCTAACGATCTCTCTCCCCTTAAGTATTACCCAGGGTAACAGGACTTAGTGGATGTAAACTCGCCCCAACCCTCAGCTAGTCATCCTTCCCCCAGGTGTTGCGACAGGCAGGGTGGCCGCAAGCTGGCGTGGCCCCAAGAGTGGGGATGTCTTGGCTTCTTTCAGAAAAAGCCCAGTAGAAGGGAATGTGGTAAAGCAGCGTATTTTTCTTTCACATCAAAGGGCAGGGAATGTTGTGCAGGCGGTGAGCTAAGGAGGAGGGAGCAGCCCTTTCGGTGCGCGCTTTGGGAAAGTATGTGTGGAACGCAGGGACCAGGGCCCCCCTCAACCCCCCCAGAGGCTCCAGGTGCCTGCCCGGTTGCTGTGTTCCTGGACCCCAGTGACCGGTGGCTGAAATTGCAGCCAGATGAACCGAAAATAAAATTGATGGCTTTATTGGACATTCTTTTCGTGAAATTTAACTTTCTAATGTGCACATTTATCACTCAGGGGATGGCATTATCCATGGCTGACCTTCCGTTTGGGGGAGCTGCCGCTTGCTGTCTGCTGCCCTCTTCAGCTCTGCTTTGATTCCCCTTCACATCTGTTGAACATGTGAGATAAATATATGTATGTATGTATGTATGTATATACTTTTTCCTCTGAAGCACACTGACAACTGTCTAGAAAGATTTAATGAAAACCAGTCAGAACTAATTTTAGTTAGCTATTCCAGTTTAGGGTCCCAGCTCTCCTGGTTTCTTTCCAGATGTAGAAGTTACGGCTTCCTACGAGTTGCTAGGGGGCAGCATGGGGAAGGCTCCTTGTGCAGGGGGCTAGGGGTCTTTGGCTTATTTCCACCCCACTCCACACTGCCCACCATCCCCCACCCCACTGCCTCCCCTGTTAATGATTTGGGAGTGGCTGGGAATAATAAGCCACTGCTGCAAGGCTTGTTATCAATGTGCTCAGTAATATTTAAAAATCTTCCTTCCTTCCCTTCCTCCTTTCCAGTAGGCGTCAGAGCATGGCTGTGGTTACACCTAATAAACCTCAAAGACTTCCCTGGACTGTTTAATGGGACCTCGTGGAATGACAACCCACCCCAGTGTTCTTGGCCTGGAGAATCCCCATGGGCAGGGGAGCCTGGTGGGCTGCAGTCCATGGGGCCACAGAGAGTGGGACACGACTGAGCGACTAAGCACGCACGCAGTGGAGTGTCGTGCGCCCTTCCGTGGTTGGTGGGTGGTTCTTATTTTGAAAAGATGTGAGGACTGAGGACTTTCCAATTATTACAGTCTTTCATGGGATCAGAATTTGAGGGAGACAAGACTTAGGCCTTTATTTAACAGGTCGTCGGAGCTTCCACATGAGCGTTGGGGATGCTGGAGGCATTGGGTCACAAACATAAAATTGCACTCTGTGTTTCCGCTTGCTCCAGAGAAGTGGCAGGAACGCCTGCTCTCGCTTCTTCAGGAGAATCGTAGTCAGGATGTCACTGTCTCCCCAAATGCTCCCGAGTGCTCGTGGCTGCCTGCTCTCTCCCCCCGACATCCTCTGTCTCATCTTTGGCCAATCTGGAGGTAGGCAGCAGTGGGACTTCTGGTTTGGGTGTGCGGTCGCTAGGGCAGGAGGTGGCCTTGTCTTGAACGTGGTCATCCTCTCATCTTGGGGTGGATGCAGCCTCCTTTCCGCAGCAACTCCATGTTCAGCCTCCCACCTGTGCTTGGTGAATACTGCTCCGCCTTGCTGCTGCAGCACTGGGCGGTCGACTTAGGTCCCTGGACAGATTCCCTGTCAGAACACCCTTCCCAGTAGAGGGAGGCTGCACCCTCCTGCCCCTGTGCCCTGGTGGGACTGCATTACCTCTGAGCCTCTTAGGAGGTAGGGACAAGGTTCCTGCCCTGAGAGCTAAAAGTCAGGCCCTGTTGCTCTAGTTTTTTCCTTCTCCTTAAAGCTTCCTTATGACAGAGTCTTCCTCTGCTGGTCTACCCTCCAGGCAGCTTTGCTGAACTCAAACAGAAGGTAGTGCTTAGAAGGGTTGACTCTCCTCCAAGATCATGCCTTTCGACAAACTGGGTTCCCAGGTCTTTACTGATTTCTGGGGGTTTCCCTTGATAGTTGCCTTCCCCCATCTCCTCTGGAAAAAAGCATTATTTGGCCTTACTTTGGCCATAAATAGAATCAGAATGAGACAAGGAACTCATGTAACTGAAGGGGTGGCAGTTACAGTGCCTCCAGAGGGGAGGACCCAGGATGTTTGCATATCGCTTATCAATTTACAGAGCTTTTTTACGTTTTACAAACTTATCAAGGTCATTCATCAGAGTAACTCTGTGGGGTGGGCGTCATTGACCTTGTTTCACAGGGAAGTAAAGTAGTCTCCCCTTGAGGTTGGAGGAGAGGCTTAGCAAAACTAAGCATTTGATCCAAAGTAAAACATCCAATGGTAGAGATGGTCTTGGCTCTTGGACTTGACTGGTAGTGTTTTGCCTTGTAGTATTTCTCTGTGATTTGGGCCTGGCCAAAGTGGCTTTGTACCGATTTCTGTAACAGGTCTAAATCGGTTAGGTTTCAGTAAATATGTACTGATCATCTGTGATTCAAGATTTAAACATAGGAATCTTTAAAGGGATGGCAGACTTCAAGTTTTGTAGAGAATGAAGCATCAAAAATCATTTTACAGAGGCAAAAGAAAAATTGACAAGTTTACATGCTTGATGTACAGACTGAAACCACCCTGTTATTACATAACAATATGTGTTTCTTATTTTGCCTCGCGTGGCCAATAAATGCAGAAAATTTCTTCACTCCCTTCTTTGCATTAAAAAGGTGGAACAAATGTCTCTAGCATGTTTTCAATGCCTTGAGGGAGATAGAGGAACTTTTTTCTAGATTATAGGAGTGCCAAGGGAATGGTCTCCTATTAACAGTGGGTAGATCGTGCCTAGAGTCCTGTGGAAATCCCATCCTCATTGAGGGGAGGAGATTAAACAGTTGAGCAAAAAGTGAGGAAAGGTCTTTCCCATTTCTTTTTGAGTACAAAGGGCCTTTGTAAGTACTTGGGGTACATCACAAAGACAAAATGGTCAAGCCAGGGAATCCAAAATTGGATTCTGTATTAATTCCCCTGCATGTCATTGTGGATTTTACTTGTCTCTGTTGACCCATCCGTAAAACCCGGATGGTGATACAGCTTAGAAGAAGGCTTGAAAGGTACTCACAGGGCTCCTGGATGTGCAGGGGGTGGAGGTTGGGAGCTGGCCACCGGCCTGGAGGGAGAGGCAGGTGTCCTCTGGAAGGTGATGGCTCCATGCAGCAGTCTTCCTGATGCCTGGGTGGCTCCAGTTCCTAATGCTTGGCTCTGTGTCCGCATGTCAGAATCATACTCTTCGTTTTCCATGACTCCTGTTGATTTTTGGCATGGATGCACCCAGGATTTATTTCTACAGCTAGCACAGTGATTGACCCATAATGGGTGCTCAGTAAATACTGGTTGAGCGAATGTACCCCAAGGGGAAGAGGGACAATGTGCCTGTTCACATGTAGGGAGAGACCATGCCTGGGGACAAGTTTTGCGCTTCTTTATTTCTGCCTCTGGAGTGTTTGAATGCATGCTTCATAGCAATAGAGGCAGTGCTGCCATGCCATAAATAACACCAGAATCAGTCTTTGTTTCCCACTGCCATTGTCCAAGTCACTGCTTATCAAGAACTGGTACCAAGGGAGGTTCCCGCCCTTCTTCTGCCTCTGCTGGATGCTTTCTGCCTAAGCTAGCCACCCATTCTCAGGGTATATTTGTCCTTCTCAAAGAGAAATCTGATCATGGCACTCTCCTTACTAGTAAGTGCCCTCAGTGGCTCCCTATCGCCAGCAAAGTCCATACTCCTTGCTCCCGGGGCTCAGGAGCCTCTGACCTGGTCCCTCTACTGTGTTGGATATCAGGGTCCCCTTGGGCAGCCCTGCAGGTTGTTTGGGGGTGGAAGGTGGTGTGTGTGGGGGAGTGTTAATCTACCAGATGGAGTTACATCTGCTGGATTTAACTAGGGAGTTTTAAAACCTGCTCTGAGTTTGGTCTCCAAATGAGCTGAAAATCAGCATATTTGGGACACATCAGTACAGTTACACTAAAAAAAAAAAGGCATTGGATGTTCGGAATAGGAGTGCCATAGTTCATGTTAAGGGACAGAGAAAATCACGATGCTAGAGGATCTTTGCATATAGTCTTCAAAGACCTATTCAATAAAAAGTGTTTTCAACTGACCCTGTAGTTTATTTGGAAGAATATATATGTTTGTATAGGTGCACATATATCTACACTTGCATATATCTTCGTAATTTGGAAAATAAATGAGACAGAGACTTGTATCCCTGGATATTGAAACTTACTGTAAAGCTATAATAAGAAAAGAGGATGACGTGGGTGTAAAAATATACAAACAACCAAACAAAATAGCACCTCTCAAAAATTTTTAGTGTGTGGAATAAAAATTATATGATAAGTCCTTGGGAGAAGGTACTGGTTATCTGGTAAAGGAGGTTGTGAAATTGGATACTTAAAAAAAAAACCACACAACCTATTTAGATCTTTGCCTCAGGTCATCACCAAAATACCATTCTTGTGCATTGGGTTATGTATTTTTAAAACCCTAAACCAAAAAAATATGGAAGGATATTTGATCTCTGAGTAAGGGTGTCTTTTTAAGGCTGAAAGCAAGAAGCAGTGGTTGCTCAACTTGAGTACATAAAATTATTACTTTTACTGAGGAATTAACAAATGACCGATAATGATCACTAGTACCAAAAAATGCAAGCCCAAGCAAGTATTCATTCTTCTAGCATCGTATTAGGCAAGATTTAGAAAATGCAAATACTCAGTACTCATTAGGATACGCTTAGACATCCTTTCAGGAAAGAAATGTAGTTTAAAAATGTCTAGATATTTTTAAGTAGTTTGGATTTTATATATACTGGGGGAATATTTCTATTTAAAAACTAATGTAAATTATTTAAACATGAAAATCTCTAGTTTTATAGCTTTGGTTTTCATCTTAGTTTTGTGGTTGCTTTTTAAATAACAAAGGCCCTTTCGCCTTTGAGTTGTCCAAAAGAGAGATACCTATAATTTAATGCTTTTAATCATGTACTATTCCATAAAAATAGGGCAAAGAGATAAACCATCAGGGAAAACATGACTTATACAGGGATTTGGTGACCCTTAATATTCTAGAAGGCCATAATAGTATTAGAAGACCATAATGAGGCATCATATGTAAAAGATAAGTCAGCCTAGACTCCAGTTTCCGAACTGTTCACATTGTAAGTCACAGGGTGACTTGGAGCACACTGCTTTAGCTCTCTGGGTCTCAACATCCTCATCGGTAAAATGGGAGAGTTGAGTTAACTCACAGTTTCCCAGCTAGGATGCTGTGGCATAGCTGTGCTGAGATTTTGATGTGTCTGAGCCCTAGGGGCCACTGAACAGAACCTGTGGTAGAGGCCACAGGTCCGTCACCTCCAGCCAAGAATAGCCACTTCTTTCTCACAGTGAATTGTGCAGATACTACCCCAGATCACCTTTAACTGCATCAAACCTGGACGAAGCAAATTATTCTACTTTTAGATTCAAGAGGTGAAAGCTAGGTGGGGAAGGAGATGATTTCAGGTATCACGGCGAACCACTCATCCTTTTGACTCTATTCAGCAGTGTGTTTAAATATGAACGGAGGAAAACACATCAGAATGTTATCAGTGATTGTTTTTGGTGGTGGGCTTATGGGTAATTTTTTTCTCTTATTTATAATATTCTATATCTTTCAAATTTACTGTGTTAGGAATGGGTTAAGTTTAAAATAAGAATAGTCAACTAAAAACAAACTCTCCCTGTAGCCTTCGTTATATTCCAAAACTCCATGAGTACAGGTGGCCACTGTGGCTGTCAGTGTTATGATTCTGACAAAAATAAAATGCCAAACCTGGGACCCATTTCTCTTTATGTAGATGTTCTGGGGGATTTTCATCCCAGGGTTTCTTGCTTGGGCTGGTTTATGCTGTGAGGAGTAACCTTTGAGCGGAAGGCCTGCTGTTCAGGGAGTTAGAAGCCTTCTCTTTACTCAAGGGTCGCCTACTCCAAAAGTCATCTTCTCCCCCAAATGCTTTCTTCCCTTTCCCCCTTCCCTGAGATCCCTGGAATTACTGAGTAATTCTTTCTTTGTTCTTCTTGGTCCCCAGTGTGCATAGTTAGATGTCCCTTGTGCCCGCTCAGCTAAGCAATGGAGATTCTGTTTTAACTTGTCCTCTCTATGGCAGCCCTTCTAGGTCCTTTGTCATTATTATTTTTTCCTCTCCTAGCTCCCTCCTGCTTATTTACATCTTTCTGATAATGAGTTGCCTGGAACTTTCCGACCTAATAGTTGAAACCACACCAGAGATTGTGGGCTTTTTTTCCCCACCTCTTGTTGGTTTTGCTTTACTTTGAAGAAAAAACAGTATAGACATTAAAGGTGTTCAAACACTATTTTCTCTGGCTTCTTAAAAAAGCATTTTTGATTGACTCCAAACATTTTAGTTCTCTGAGAAGTGTGATTGTTTTGTCTAAATGTTGGAGGTGGCAGGCCCATGGGTCATGAGAAGTGCCATTATAATTCTTCAGCAAAATTTTATAATGATTAATAGGGAGGCTACTGGGGCATATAGTATGAGTCATAAAAGTCAGAATATGCTATAATAATGTATGTATTAAAACTATGCCAAATATTGATTCCTTCCTTTTATATAACATTTTAGTGTCTTACAGGGTGCCTTGACCTTCTGAACAGAGATGATAAACTAAGGTATTAAGTAATAGAAATTTCCAATTGGTTGAACGCTAGTAAAGGACGTTGTAATTATAGATCTAATTTTTATACTAATGTTGTTTTCTTAGAGTGATGCCACTGCAGTCTGAGCCATTGTAACAAATGTGTTGAGTGTGTCTTGATTATACAGCACCATGCTCTGCATTGCAGCTGATAGCATCACTTAGTCGTTGGCCACGGGCTGTAGCTCAGACTTACAAGATGTCAGAGTTAGTGGGGACCTTGAGGTCATCTAATCCAGTGCTTCCCAGTCATTTTCACTTCATGGAACACATTGAAAAGGTTTATACACTCACTGCGGGGAGACAAATGGCTACTTTTGGCTGGAGGTGATGGTTCTGGGGCCTCCAGTGTGAGCTCTGTACAGATGTCCCGAGGGCCCGGGGGCATCAGAAGCCTGGCACAGCTGGGCCAGCACATGCCAGTTGGGGAACTGTGATCTAATCCAACCCTCCCATTTTACAAATGAGACATCTGTGTTTACACATCGAGACCTAGAGAGGTAAAATAGCTTGTTCAAGGTCACACAATGAATTAGTGATGTTATAGTAGATAAAATTGGAGCATTTCGAAGTCTGAAATGGCTTCTCTTTTACACAGAATGGTCTTTTTCAGAATCATTAAGGACCATAAAGACCTTTAACAGGACATGTTTTCCCAAAAGGGGTTTATTATCTCTTTGCCCTATTATATAAAAGAGAAGTATATGCTTAAGAGTAGTAAATTATACATATATTTCTTTTCAGCAATCCAAAGAATAAAAGGTTGTTTAAAAAAAAAAAAAACAGTAAAATGAAAGTTATGAAACTGGAAACAGCACAGTATATGTAAAAACCACCAAACCATTTTAAAATATTTTATTTACACAAATCAAAAATGTACTCAGTGTTTAAAAACTGTAAGTTTGGGAGTTGTCTTGCTTTTGAAATTCAAGAGATAAAAGTACGATGGAAAAGGAGATGAAAAATGTTAATAATCACAATGAACTGCTGTCACTTCCATCCTTACATTTACTGACCAACTATTTAAGCCCTTTAAGAATACTAAGTAGCTGTGGTTATCTAGGGTAGTTTTACGATTCAGTTCTAATAGCTTCTGAGTTCTCCTTCCACCCTGTGGTATGACTCACTGATTCTAGTATCATCATGGCTTGGTTCAGACTTACATACGTCCATGTGTGTGCCAGTGAGGATGGGTCCTGGAACAGGGAATCTTGTTTTCAGTTCCATGACTGAACTATAAACTTTGTGTGCCAGTTTAGGACAGTTATGGCATGCTAGAGTTGTGACATCAGACAGATTTGTTCCATCATTGCCTCAAGATGTGTAACTCTAGACTAGCCTCACCTACCATTTACAGCTATATCTTAATCTTTGTCTCCTTTTTCTCATCTTTACAGTGAGGAAATCATAGTACCTGTCTGCTAAACTTTTGGCACATGTTAAATACTTTTTATAAATGCAAAGACTCAAGAATAGCATCTGGCACATAGTAAACCCACAATAAATGTTAGCTACTGTTACTATTTGCCACCATGATTGTCTTTGAGTAGGGGGCAGGTGAGGCCTTCAGGTGTGAGTAAGAGCTATCCTACCTTGTCAGTTTCAGACTAACACCTTTTATAAAAATAGCAGTCACCTAACTGAGTTCTTGCAGCAGCAGGGAGTGTGAATCTTGCCAGGTACCTCCAACGGGCTCCTTTTGAGGGGGCTTTTTGTTGGACTTTCTTCTTTTTAAGAAAGATAAAGAAAGCCTGCCTCCTGGGACATGGGGAAAATTTATTTTCCCCCATATTTAACATTAAATTCTGGTCATTATTTTGCAGACTGTCGTGGAATAAGAAGGAGAGATAAAGATCCCAGATTTGACTTTCCTAAGACTTGCAGCTTAACCAGTACTTTCTGAGTCATGCTGTCCTCTAGACAGTGTATGGGGAAGGGCTGGAGCTTTGAATTCAGACAAGCTGGCTTTGGCTTCTGGCCACATGTGACTGAGCACATCCCAGCTGTGCCTTCACCTTCTCTGTTAGTCCTCCAGGTGGGAGCCAACTGCTACAGGTGTACGGGCCATCAGGGATGCAGACTAAGAGGCGAGCGAGGTGCCTGGAACATAGCCTGTTTGCCATGAATGTGCCTTGTCTCTTCTGAGTTCATTGTTGCCAGAATTGTGGTTTCATTTCTTTTTTTTTTTAACTTGCATCTTTGGGCAGTCTTGTGTGGTAGCCCAAAGGCTGTTTCTCACCAGTGGCCTTTCCATGGTGACTTTTAGTTAATGGTTCTCAAGCTCCTCGTTCTCTGTCTTCTTCCCTCACCAACTTTTAAGCATCATACTGAGTTTCCTCAACCCCTTTAGTCTTTTCACCCAAGTTGTCAGTCCCTTCATCACAGTCTCTGGCCTCACTGTGTTTCTTGCTGTCTCACTCTCCTACCCCCTCACCATAGGATTGCCAGATAAATTACAGGATGCCCAGTTAAAATACAATTTCCGATAAACACCTAATTTATTTTTAACATGAGTACGCCCCTTGCACTATGTGGGACATACGTATACTATAAAGTATTCACTATGTGAAATTCAAATTTGACTGAGCATCTATTATTTAGGACTCTGACAACCCTATGAATATCTGTTACCTGTTACACTGCTGTGGCATATTTTGGCTTTAAGAATGCCAACAGGAAAAAGAGAGGCTTCCCAGGTACCTCCTGAGGCTGCATTTTGACTGCCTTGAAAAGAAAATGCCTGACGGTTAAGAGGAGAATCTGACAGTTGGTAGGAAGCTCTGTGATGTCAGGGCAGGAGATACATATCCACTTTGATTTGGGAGATTGACATGATATAAAAAAAAAAGGTCATTTAGCAGTTCAGCGTTACACTAGGCAGTTTTATGAAACGTAGAAATGGCTTTTTCATGCAGCTCAAAGGCATGATGTTGAAATGGAAAACTCAAACAGGAATGATTTGTGTTCATCAACTGTGAACACTTATGGAAATGTCCATGGGGAATACCGAATAATCAGATGACATGGACTTAACCTACAAAGAATCTAATTTATGGGTGAAAAATTTGAAAACAGAATGGCTTATGCCAACTTTTCTTTTTCTTCTTTTTGTTTCTTCCCTTTCACTTCTCTCCTGAAAGACAGAACTAGAGCTGCCACAGCTATGGATAAGAATAATCATGTGAAGGTTGGTTATGGCCTGAATGCTCCCAGGTAGGGGTTTCACTGGTGGCTCTGTGATACTTGTTGAGTATCCTCTGGGTGTGGGTGGTCATCGTATTTCCTGAGTGCCTTGTGTGTGCCTTGCAGGGCTGTAGGTGCCAGGGTTGCTGCAGCAAGTGGCCTGGGCCCAGTTCCAGCTTCATGGAACTTGTGCTCCATCAGTGGGGGCACTTTGAGAAATACAAAGATGTACCAGGTCGGGAGGAAATCCTGGCCTTCAGGAGCTGGATTAGGATTGGTTCCTGTGTGCTCTCCTTCTGTTCAATTAGAGAAAGCGTGCATCGTTGGCCAGAGCACTGGAAACCTGTCTGGGCATTGTTTGGAAAACTCATCAAACCTCAGGTCCCTCATTGGGGAATTTTATACCAGAATCTTCAGTCCAACCTGACAGTGGCAGACTGTAATAAAATAGCTAGTCAACCAGCCATTCAATCTGTCTTCACAAAATAACGAAGGTATCTTCCATGTTATGTCAGATAGCATGCCTGCTAACGTTGGCGCTTTAGCGGTACCTTTGTAGGCATCTACTGTTAAGAAAAATGGTGGAACTTGGTTCATTCTAATGACATTAGGATAAATTTGAGGGGACTGCAAAGATTGTACTGTGATAGTTAGGTGTTTCTTCCTTACCAGGAGAATTTAGAAATGGTGCAGAGTAAAAGAGAAGACTGGTGGTTCTGTAAGTTCTCAATTGTTTTTTAAGATAAGAGAAAAAGTAAGCTTGATTTTAAACCCCTTGGAGTCTGAACTCTTGCCTGTATTCTAGAAGCTTCTTGGGCTGCTTGAGATCCCCAGCCTGAAGTTTTCACAGGATCTCACAGTGTCCAGATATTTCAGAGTTGTCACAAAGTTCTCCATAAATTCTGGAAGCAATATACTTAAGGAATAAATGCATGCAGTGGAGTACTCTTTAGGGCTCATTTCTCTGTGACAGTAATGATGTGGTTATCAAAAAGACTGCCTAGAAATCAGTGGTTTTCGGTGTTCAGGGAAGTCAATCTAATAACTTTTCTTCTGAAAGATTTTTGCTTTGGGATATTTTGTTTATTTTGTACTGGTTTCAAATGCTATTTTAATGAGCCTAGTGTTTTGTAGTGGGCCTATAACCTAGCCATGAATTTTAAGGATAATTTAGGGGGAAAAAGTTCATTCTTCTATTCCTTAAGGGCTAATATACTTAAAAATATCTGTCAGCTTTGTCTTTAAAATCTTTTTATTTACAAGTGACCCCTGACTTCAAGCCTAATTGGTTGAACGTTTAGTCTTGAGGCCTGGCCATAACACAAACTCTTGTTTCCTGTAGGCTGTGTTGAATGTAAAGCTTATGTGATGTATTGGGCTTCCCTTTCTGGAAATCTGCTTTATAGTGTTAAAAATAACAAAATGGATATGAAAATGTATCAGAAATTAAATTGTCCTTTTTAAAAGACAAATGTTTATTAAATATTTTAAATGAAAGATAGTAAAAAAAAAAAAAACCTCTTTGCTGTAAATATAATGTTACTTTGGGGAAATTTTCTTGCTTAGGTTGGACTGATTGCAGTTGTTAGTTCAGTTTCCCTTAAGCAAATATAGGTATTTTTGCCATTGCTTCAAGTCCCTTAAAGCTGTATTGTATAACGGGATGGTCTGCCTCAGATTCTCTTGTGCATAAAGATTGATAGAAATGCTGCTAAGTTTCTTAATTGCTGAAAACTGAAGGAGGGGCAGTTGCCACAGCAACTTCTGTAGCCACCCATGCTCTGGTATTTCAGAAGGATCTTTTTTGCTAAGCTGTGAATGAAATATTAAGAATTCATTCAAGTCTTCAGAATGAGCAATTGCTGGAGAAATTCATTTGCCCTAAGTACAGTCAGAGCAGACAGCTAGCTGGATGTGTGCCGTCGCCAGGAGCATCAGCCATGCCAGTTCACTGACTGAGGTGTTGACTTTCGAGGGTCTGATTGCCATCAGTTTTGAAATCCCTGTGAGGATCTTATAAGAGGAGAGGCAGTTGCAAATTGAGCTGTCTTTGGGGTTTGTTGCCTGACCATTATTAGGATGTTCTCCTTTAATCTGTGTGTGTCTACGTCTCAAAAAAGTGAGCAAAACCAAAGTTTTGGCTAAGAGAATAAATTTATGCTGTAATCATTTGTTGGGTTTTCTTTTCAATAAGAAGACAAAGCAAGGCTTGGCATTACTTGTAAATAACCAGCACTGACCATAGAATTTCATGTTGGAGTTCTTTCAGAAGTGACATTAAAGGAAGATCTTTTATCTCCCATGTTGTCAAAGATGAAACACATCTAAGTGTGAGTGAGATGATATTAAAGTATTTTCTTCAAACATCTTGGGTACTTCTTTTTTTCTTACAGATCATCTCATTTGGTTTTGTGCTTTGCAGAGTTGCATACATGGTAAATTACTTAAGAATGTGTGGATGTGTTGACTCTCACTTTCTGGTTGAATTTTTGTTTTTAAAAAATTACTGAATTATGTTGAGAAAGGAAGAAAACCAATCCTCTTGCATGATTGCTCATGGTCAAGGAAATATCAATCTGTAAATCAACATGTGTTAAGTGTGGCAGTTATTTGCCTAGCACCAGACCACAAGGATCAAAGGAAAGCATGAGGAATGACCTCTACTCCCCTTAAAGTCTCCTGACCACTTATTAGTGATTAAAAAGCAATAAGACATGAGTTTAATGAGTTTTTCACTACCAGTGCATTCTACTCCCATTTTTTTCGTTCATCTTGTTTGCTTGTGTTAGATAACATTTCTGGTCTTCTTAGTCTTGTGGGTTACTCCCCTCCTCAGATTTTCCAGTTTTCTAAGGTGTCTTTTTTGGATCAGGGTCTATTTTAACAGTTTCCTGCCCTTTGGGAGGGCTTCCTGGGTACCTCAACTGGTAAAGAATCCACCTGCAATGCTGGAGACCTCAGTTCAATTGCTAGGTCGGGAAGTTCCCCTGGAGAAGGGTTAGGCTACCCACTCCAGTATTCTTGGGCTTCTCTGGTGGCTCAGCTGGTAAAGAATCCACCTGCAATGTGGGAGACCTGGGTTGGATCCCTGAACTGGGAAGATTCTGGTAAAGAATCCACCTGCAACACGGGAGACCTGGGTTCGATCCCTGGGTGGGGAAGATTCCCTGGAGGAGGGCATGGCAACCCACTCCAGTATTCTTGCCTGGAGAATCTGCATGGATAGAGGAGCCATGTTCGTGGGGGCTACAGTTCGTGGGGTGGCAAAGATTCAGACACCACTGAGTGACTGAGCACAGCACAGCACCTTTTGGGACGTCATATGAGAGGGACAAACAGAAGCAGTGCAGACCAGTTAACATGGTTGGTAGAATAAGGCCATATTGACAGGAAGAGTTCCAGAAGAAATGCTTCTAAAACAAGCCATTATATTTAGCTTCATGGAGATAATTCGATCAGGCTTCCAGGAAGTGCCAAGGAGTAGGAAGAAAAGTGTCATGTTCATTATGAACAGCATCTCTATCTATGCATATCTGATGTCTGTTTAGAATCTCAAGATGGTGGAGAAAGGAAACGGGAAGCCCCTCCGGGTGCATCGGTGAATGCATTGACGACTCAGAAGTATGTCGCTCTCGGCAGGTCCCCAGTGCTCACCTGCCTGCCTTGGAGGTCACCCTTGTGGAGACTGGCTGCCCAGAAACCACCCCCCCCAAAAAAAATAACCACACACACAGCTTTATTTAAACTTATGTGGTTTGTGGAAGTCAGGATTTGAAAAGCTTTATCAGTTGTTTATTCATTCTGTAGTGGCTTTCTCTTTGCAGATGAAGAGGCTATTCTCTTGGCCTTCATGAAAATAGGTTTTCCTCCTGCCCTGAAACAGAAGCTTAAAATATAAAGTGATAAAAGCAAGGCGGTTTACTAGACAAATCTCAGTTCGCACAGGCCCAGTGGGTTATTAAGTCCTGTACTCTCCTTGAGTGGTAGGGCATAGAAGAGAGCCTTGGGAAGCATTTTCTTACCTTTTTTTTTTTTTTTTTAAATTGCAAGTTCATCTCTGTTTCTCTGAAAAGTGAAAGTCGCTCAGTTGTGTCCAACTCTTTGTGACCCCATGGGCTATACAATCCATAGAATTCTCCAGCAGAATACTGGAGTGGGTAGCCTTTCCCTTCTCCAGGGGATCTTCCCAACCCAGGGATCAAACACAGGTCTCCCGCATTGCAGGCAGATTCTTTACCGGCTGAGCCACCAGAGAAACCCTTAAGAAAGAGACTTAAAACTCACATTTGAGGAGACTGTGTTCCAGTCTCTGAGGTACTTTGATTCAAAAGGTGTTTATTATGGAAAAAAAGCACTACATACAATGGGTTATTACTCAGTTTTAAACAGGAAATTCTGAGACCTGCTCCATGGTGAACTTGGACGAGATGATGCTGAGTAAAATAAGCCGGTCGTGAAGGACAAGTGCAAAGTGTTGTTCGATTCCACTTTCATTTATGTGAGGCACCTGAAGCAGCCAGATTTATGGAGACAGAAAGAAGGTAGAAGGCTGGTGCCCAGCGACTGAGGGCAGGAGGAATGGGGATTTGTTTAACGGGTACAGAGTTTCATTTTTGCAGGATGAAGAGAGTGGATGGTAGTGGTGGCTGTAGAACGTATTGAATGTAAACACTACTGAGCTGTACAGTCGAAAATGGCTAGCATGCTATATTTTATGTTCTGCATATTTTCCTATGATTTTTAAAGAGGTTTATTGAACATCTGGTTTTTGAGTGCCAGTTATACTCCAGTGGTTGACACAAGTGTCCCCAGGTTTAGGGGAGCTTTACAGGTCAGTGAGAGGTGAGGGTGTGATGGCTGCTGGACTGGGGAGTACACTGACATCACGGTAAAGGATGCTTTGGTCCTAAACTCAGGTGAACCTGCACCGAGCCATGAAGAAGGACCACACCTGCTTCTCTGTGATTCCCACTTCTGCCTGGCTTCGCCTCCCAACACGTGGTGCTGCCTTGTCACTGTGTCCCCAAAGCCCGTGCCTTCAGGATCGCTTGAACCAGTTTTCTCCTTTAACTGGTTTGCTTTCTGCTCCATTCTCAAATCCAGCTCTGCCCTTCCTCCTTGGCCTCCGTTTTTGAATCACCTGTTTGGTGTGTATCTCCAATTTTACAGCCCGTATCATTTTCCTCCTTTGAACTGTCCATTCAGGGAGGACATGGGCTCTATAGCCCTCTGCCCTTGGCAGCACCCAGCACAGTAAAATGCACTTAATGAATGTTTTGGATGAGGATGAGCCTCTGAAGTTGGAAGCTGATGTTGTTGATGCCTATTTAATTGAAGGTTATTAATGCCTCTTTAACAGTGAAGGATAGTCTTCCTTCTGTTTTTGCCAGAGAGTAACAAGCCCTCAGGTTTTTCCAGTGGTCCCATAGGGTCGCAGAGTCGGACACCATGGAAATGACTTAGCACGTGTGCGGGCTTAGCATATGTCCTGGGTTTTTATACCTGATTTTCTGGCTTAATTATTAATAGCTCCCCTCTTTCCCTCTCCAAAGTGCCCTGGTTGAACAATAAATTTTATTGCTACTGTGGTTAAAAGGAGGGACTTATGGAGAAAATCATTTACTAAGGAAAAATGGAGAAGAGGAAGGCAACTTGAAGCTGCTAGATATTCAGGAGGTGAGGAATCTGAGAAATAGCTGCCTAGTCTGGCATGTTAGGGGTTCTTTGGGTGGAAAAAAATTGTTTGACTCTTAAATTATAAGCATGCTAGTTAAATTATAAAGCATATGCTAGTCTAATATGTTAGAATTTGAAAGTCTTGAGGGCTGTATGGGATCAAAGGAAGATTTATTTTAATTAGTCACATTATAGAATCCTTTAGTGCAGGTTAACAGGTTAATATGTTTACTTAGAGCTTCAAACATTTTATGGCTACTGGCAAAAGAGTTCAATGTAAGGTTCAAGACACATGTATGTGTCTTGCATTTGTTTCTTTAACTATGAAAATGACTTTTATTCTGTTAAAATTCTGTTTTCTATGTGCGTATGTATTTAACTTAGATAATTGTATAGTGGATATTCATTATTGATTGACCCTAGCTATTTAAAAAAGCCAAGATGATAATGAAGGAAGCTAGGTAGGACCATAGTAAGTTCTTTATAATTATTGAGGGAGCATCATGTAATCTGAAGAAAGTAAGTGTTTTTTTTTCAATCGAATATCATTTAGGATTTTTTTAAGTTCCGGTTTTTAATTTAAACAAATTTGAGCTGACTTTATGTTAAGGAGGTATCTTTGTTTGTTAAACAGAAAGACTAGCTGACAGGTGCTTTCAGGATTGGTTTTCTAGCAGCCCAACAATTTTAGCATCATCTTGTTTATTTACATTTTTCCCCTCTGGCATCTGCTTCTGCCTGAGCCTAGAGCCCCCCTTGCTGTGGACAGTCATGTTATTTGAGGGTTTTGTTTTTTTTTTTTAACTGAGACAATGTGTACTTAAAAATATATTTTAAAACTTTTCAAAACTTACCCAGTAATATTGCCTTACATTTTGAAAAGCTTTATAATTTTACAAAGGGCGCTCACATCCATGTGTTGGAATAGCACTTTTACTGGGTGGGGAAATTATCATTTGCATTATATTTTGCATATGATGAAACAGAGTGTGAGTGACTTCCTCAAGGTGTTATAGCTGAAGAAATGAACTTGAACGCAGGTCTCCTCACTTTGTGTCCTTTGCTCTGCCAGAATGCCCCCTCTCACTTCTTCCTGTCTAGGGTATTGCCGAACATAGTTTTCCCCCAATTTTCTTTCCGTGGAGGCTTAATTTGAGGTTGGGCCACACTATTGTTAGGAAAGAAAGAACCTGCATGCCTTTGGATTGATTGGACATGGTTTACCCATCAGCAAAGTGACTCGACTGATGTAAAGTCATCCCTGTCCTACGGGTGTACCCAAGAGAGGCCAAGGAGCATCAGTTCAATGATCCTTTCAACAACTCTGCCTCAATTGCCGTCCCATTCCATTCCAATCATAAGGATTTTTCCGTCTGTGTTCCTAAGCTCTTGCCCTTCCTGCTTGCTGACTGTCCTCTCAGTTCTAACCTCAAGAACCCGGTGAACTGCTGCTGCTGTTTTCTCTATTCATTCTGGTAATCAGTTCCTCTCTCCTGAGCCCCTCTAGTACCTTGACTTTCTCTCATAGCACTTCCCACACACTGCTTTGTGCTCTAGCTATTTGTCTTTATTATATCCCTTCCTACAAGACTGTGCTGAGTCCTCAAGGGCAATAACCATTTCTCGTTCATCTTGGTGTCCCCACCGCCCTTAGCACGGTGCCATATATCTGGGAAGCTTTGCAGTTAATTTTTTTTAATAAATGAATGGATTTAGCAATGGTTATGCCCACTCATGGGCTTCCCCAGTGGCTCAGCGGTAAAGAATCCGCCTGCAATGCAGGATACACAGGTTCGATCCCTGGGTCAGGAAGATCCCCTGGAGGAGGGCATGGCAACCCGCTCCTGTATTATTGCCTGGAGAATCTGTGGACAGAGGAGCCTGGCAAGCTACAGTTCATGGGGTCACAGAGAGTCAGACACAACTGAAATGACTTAGCACGCTTGCACACATGCCTACTCATAAGATTTGAGGACTGAAGCTTTTTGAAACACAAGCATATTCCAAGGTGCTTTATTATTGGTATAATTATCACCTGATTTGTGTATAACTTAAAAAAGTAATTGTATATTTTTATGCAACAGGTTATCATGTGGAGTTTTAAGCCTGCGCTACTTTTTATGGGCCTGTTGTTTAATTAAATGGCACAGGGGTTTTTGAGACCTTGCTGGGAGGAGGGGGAGGGGCAGAGTTGAGGTCTTTTCCAGAAGCTCAGTGAGCTGGCTCTTCGCGCTGTCAGTATATCCTGTTAGGCTAAGCCCTGGCACAGCTGTCTCCACCTGACCAGCTTTGCTCTGGTAGCTGGCATCCATTGCATTAGCTGAGAGAGCAGGTTTAAAGACTTAAACTCTTCTCTGCCTGGGCTCTGTTTCAGAAATATTTTGGAGGCGTTTCAGAAAGTAGAAATTCAACGGACAAGATTTTGGTGGTTTTGAGAGTTCTTTCTTTTAATGTTTACATATTTACATTCATTCCACGTTCTTCCAATTCTGTAAAACCAGGACTGGGCTAATCACTAGCATTTTAAGGACTAAGTGTTAGTCACTCAGTCATGTCCGACTCTTTGTGACCCCATGCACTGTAGCCTGCCAGGCTCCTCCCTCCATGGGATTCTCTGGGCAAGAATCCTGGAGTGGGTTGCCATTTCCTCCTTCAGGGGGTCTTCCTGACCCAGGGATGAAACCCAGGTCTCCCACATTGCAGGCAGATTCTTTACTGTCTGAGCCATCAGGGAAGCCCATTTTAAGGACTGGGTAGTTGAGATGTGTGAAGTTAGAGAAAAATTCACTTTGAGAGAGATCAGAATAGATCAGTCTGTGTTGGGGAAGGAAGGGCTTTGAGGTAGACCTCTTGAAATAGGTAACATTTAAGTAGGTGGAGACTATTCTCATGTAGAGATAAGAAACAGAACAAAGTCTTAGGTGAGAATGAACATGTAAATTAATATTAGGAAGGAGCAGGCCAGGAGAATCTCACCCAGGCTTCACTGAAAGATGATTTGTGAGCAACAGTTCACAAACTGTGGGTACATGAGAAATGTCCATGAGCTCTGTAAACACGCACATTCCTGCACCTTTCGCTGAAATTCGGTCAGTTCAGCGTGTTCTGAGGTTTGGGGTGTGGCCTGGGCATCTGCATTTCTGAAAAACATCCTGCTGACCATGAACTCCCCAAAGTGCTGGAACCCCCTGCTTTGTGGAGTAAATAGGATCTGCTGACGGGGTAGCAGGGATGACATTTTGGCATCCCTTCCATTTTTGGATGGGGTTTTGGGACGTAAGGTGAGGAGACCAGAGCTCTGGCTGGGGAATCGGTTCTGGAGCTGCTGAGTTATCCTGGTGAGGTGGGACAAGCTGTGAGGGGAGAGAGAGAGGGGAAGATCAGGAATTAAATGGCAGAGCTTTTCCTGCAAAGAAAGTATTAGCTGAAAAAGGAGTTTGCCCTTCTGAAGACTGCTCAGAAATTGCAGAGGAATTTTCCACTTACGTGATCTATTGCAGTATTTTAGAAAGGGAACTCTTTACATTCACCCCTTGAAGGGCCCAACAGTGGTTGCTCACAGAATCCAAAATAGCCTAAGGTCAGAGAGTGATCCAGTTTGACTGGGAGTCCATGAATCCTGGATGCAACCTAAGGATTTCGTTAATCAACTGCCAGAAACTGTAGAATTTTGTGTGGACACACCAGTTTCAGGGTGTGGGGAGGGTCCACAGTCCTTCTTACGTCCTCAGAGGAGCCCTTACTAGCATTTAGGGTAAGATAATTTAGTAGAAGGAAATGGCAACCCACTCCAGTATTCTTGCCTGGAGAATCCCATGGACAGAGGAACCTGGCAGGCTACGTCCATGGGGTCACAAAGAGCTGGACATGACTGAGCGACACACACAATGACATGAATTTAGTCCTTGGGCTTCTCAGGTGGCACTAGTGGTAAAGATCCTGCCTGCCAAAGCAAGAGACGTAAGAGACACGGGTTTGATCCCTGCGTCAGGAAGATCCCCTAGAGGAGGGCATGGCAACCCACTCCAGTATTCTTGCCTGGGGAATTCCATGGATAGAGGAGCCTCGTGGGCTACGGATCATAGGGTTGCAAAGAGTTGAACATGACTGAAGCGACTTAGCACAGCACAGCACAGCACAGCAATTTAGTACTTGACTGATTGGCTGGCCTGCCGTCTCTCTCTTCTCTGTTTTAAAAATCTGAAACAAATTCCTGTTAGTGAAAAAATTAGCCAATTAAAGAACACAGAAGGCTCCAGTCCAGAGAATGGAGTGATGGAGGAAACATGGACTTCCCTACAGAAGACCCTCTCTTTCTTTTGTGTGATGGGAATGCCGTCCTCATAGTAAACTGGAGGAAAAGGGGAATGGGGAAATGTTTGTAGAACGAACGATGGAGTTTTCTGTTCCTCAGTGGTCTCAGCTAAAAGTACAAAGAAAGGGAGGTGAATTGTTAGTTATTGCGATCAAGTTTGGAGCTGAGAAAAAAGGCTGGTGTGTGCAACAGGACTATGTGTGAATGGATTTCTCAAGTGTTTCATTAAAAATTTGTCAGAATGGTTAGTCTTCTAACCATCTAGAGTCTCTGATTCCTTTTGTGGAATTACAAAATGCTCTTGGGAAGAGGGCTTGCACACGCCTTTTGTTTGAATTTCCATATATTGATTAATGGGCCCAGCAGTGCATCCTGCCGTAAATTCTCTCTGTTGATGGGAGCCCTCACAAAGAGCAGAGCTCTTCTGAACCAGCACTTTCCACGCAGACCACAGGCTGCTATATTGGGTGTGACCATTTTTTAAAAAGCCGCTGTGCTAGAATGAAAACGGACCATTTCTAAATGGCCTATTGATTCGCAAAACCTTTTTGTGTCAGATTGAATGGTCTCATATCCAAGTTGAGGGGAAAGCGCAGGCTATTTTCAATTTATTATGGTGTCTCAAAGGTTTGAGTTGATGGTGTTTAGGCAGTTATGTCCCATTCCCCATTCCACCACCTGCCGTTGAAAGGTCCACTCACATCCGATACCTCAGACTGTACACATGAAAATCTGGTTCAGTAGCTTATCCTATAAAAGGCTCCCACAGCCGCACTTACAGTGTGAGTCACAGTTGGTAAATATGGATCCAGGAGGCCTAATTATGACTCAGGCTCACCCATAAACTTGGAGACCACCTCCTCACCAACGCTTTCCACCCATTATTTAGAGAAGAAGCTGCCGGCAGTTGTTAGGGTCTGCCTGCATTCGCTGCATCCCAGTATTTAATCGTGAGGCTAGTCTGGACTCTTCATAAAATTTGCACATGGTAATAAATGGTATCAGAGTGTACCTAGATAGAGGATTTTTTTTTTTTCCTGCTGATATAGGATATCGAAGTGGCTCTTATGTAAAACTGTGTGGTCTGAATTTAAAGGATACTTTGTCTTGATGGCTGACCTGACTTGGGTGGTTCCTGGTTTGGCTTTTTATGCAAAGTTTTAGGCAGTTTTCATAGATGTTTGTTACAATAGAAGCAACAATAATAATAAATGTAATTGAGATGTCCACACTTTATCTTTTCCCAAACATGAAAGGTCAAGGAGGAAGAAAGTTCTAAGGATCACAGATGCATTTTGCTGCAGACTGCAGTGTGATCCATCTTGATAGAAGGATTCTGCTCGCCTTCAGGCAATCTTCCCTGCAGGGAGTGAGCTGCCATCCTTTCTCTGTTCATAACCTATATTTTGCCCCATCATCTCCATGCTTCCTTTTTTTCTTCTTGAAGCGACAAGAATATTCATGAAAGGTGAGGAACTGCTGAAAGTAGCCATGACCTGAAACAAACCAATGAAATTGCTGGTCTGAGCCCTCTGTTTAAACTGTCAGTTTTAACGGGTGAGAATCTGCTTTGCAGTGAATGCAAAACAGGGAATTTGCAGCTTTGAGGGCATGTGTTTCATTCATCTTGATGTTGATTTTGTGGTGAGTAAGACCACAGCAACTAAAAAGCTCTCATCCCCAACTTTAGAACATCCTAGACAAGAGTACGCACATAGAATAGACATCATGTCGTGCGTTTTTGCAGCATATTATGTGTTGGGTGAAATTTCTTCTTATCACTGTTCTAGCAAATTGAACTCAAATGTGTCTGTGTACCTTTTATCTCTATCTGTCAGAAGTGTTTCTTGGGTAGTCTGAGTGTAGGAATCTAAAAATGGAGTGTTAAAAGAACACTCTTATACTGAAATTGAGACCCTTAGTTCTTCAGGTAAACTTAGGGAAGAGTGTTGTATGAAAACAGTTTGATATAGCACTGTTTCTAAAGTGTTCTCCTATTTTTCTCCTTTGCATTCATTTTCCTCCCAGGCGGAGGTCTTGATATGGGGAAAAAGCTAACAAATTTCCTCCTCAATGTTTACATATGTTTCCTGCTCTTGAATCACAATCCTCCTAAACAGCTGGGAGGCTTGAGGCTCTCCTGCCAGTGTGGGATACCTGAGTAACAAAAGTCTTATCTGTAGGTAACTCAGAAAATGGAGCTGAAGTCTGTTTGAGAGCTGTCCAGCAACTGCTGTGAACTGAGCTGCCTTTTTAGAAATGAGTGGCTTATGAGATGTTGGGAAAGGGGGGTTCAACCCTAATAACAGTAACTCTCTACAGCTTGTAGATAGAGCCAGTTGTCCTTCACAAGTAGGCCCATTGGAACCAGTAATTCGGGGAATGTTTATTAATTGGCCCTTTGTTTCTCCTTATTTGGTGTGTCTTCGGGGACAATGTGGTTTTAAAAGAACTTAAATCAGTTTTTCTTCTGAGGGCTATAGTGATAACTTCTATATGTTTGCATACCCTGAAATGCCTTAGTATAGGGATTCGATAAGTACTGAATATTACTCAAGTAAGTATTCAAAAATTATTGAATTTTTTATTTTTAAATTTAATGAACATTGTTTAAAACAAAACTTATTTCTTTAGGTTGAAGCAGAGCCTAAAAACTGTTGTAATGATTAACTGTCCTAGTCTTTTAGCTCAAAGAATAGAGTTAGAAGAACTTTTCTGATTCATCGGTTTTGAAATCCAGCTCCCTTTCGAGACTTCTCTCCTTTTGGTTTAAAATTTCACACTTGGGCCTTTGGGGTTTCTGTAGTAGTGGATAGTCCCTCCAAATATGGGCAGCTTAGATAGGCTGGGACCTCTTGGCTCACATGAAAATTTGAACCCCCAACGCTTGTCAGTGATCTCATATTTACAAGTGTGTATAATGTCAAATGTAAGAATTAAAATCAAAGTGGAAGATGGGATAGTTGCCCCAGTCTAAGTGTAGGATTTTTGATACAATCTAGTAATAATTCAGTTCAAGCAGTTGATGGAGAATGCTAACAGTCATTCCCAGAGAGAGAAAAATTCTGCTGAAGAAGAAAGCTTGATGGCCATTGATACTATCATTATTGGCACACTTGTGTCAGCCGTACAGGGAGGAGGGAGTTTTGATACCCCCCCCCAACCGTGCATGTATAGCACCTACATTGACTTGGGCCGATTCCCAACTAACAAACAGACCCCCAGAACCCTGGGGAAATAACTTAGACAGCCCCAAACCAGACCCCTGACCTCCCTTCTCCAGGCATGTCTAATTAAAAACTAAACTGCTCCACTGAAGTATATTACAATGATTCTTATTTAAACTGGCCAATCATAACAATTCCAGTAGTCATGTATGGATGTGAGAGTTGGACTATAAAGAAAGCTGAGAGCTAAAGAATTGATGCTTTTGAACTGTGGTGTTGGAGAAGACTCTGGAGAGTCCCTTGGACTGCAAGGAGATCCAACCAGTCCATCCCAAAGGAAATCAGTCCTGAATATTCATTGGAAGGACTGATGCTGAAGCTGAAACTCCAATACTTTGGCCGCCTGATGTGAAGAACTGACTCATTGGAAAAGACCCTGATGCTGGGAAACATTGAAAGCAGATAGGGAAGGGGATGACAGAGGATAAGATGGTTGGATGGCATCACCGACTTGATGGACATGAGTTTGCGTAAGCTCCAGGAGTTGGTGATGGATAGGGAAGCCTGGTGTGCTGCAGTCCATGGGGTTGCAAAGAGTCAGACACAACTGAGCGACTGAACTGAACTGAATTGAACTGAATCATAACAATCCATTGCCTTTTTCTAATTATTCCTCATCAGCGTTTGGAGTCCCCAGGAACCTCTTGTGTGGGTCCTGCTTCTGGAGTTGCAGGAGTCAAATTGCTTCTCGTCGATGAGTGAGTGACCTGATTATTTTCTAGTCCTAGTATCATCAGCTCCTGGTTCCTACCCACCATCTCTGTGACCATCGGTCTGGAAAGGTCCCTGGGTTGCACATAATTCACAGGTTACTGTTGAGGAGGACTTGAAACTTGTCTCCTGCCCAGCCAAGTCCCACCTGAGCAGGGCTGCTGGCAACAGGAGGTGACTGTACCCGGGGAGCTCCAACTGGCTTCTAGCCATTGGCCCATTAACTCGTCCCCTGGGGGAGGGATTCTTCGGCCCACGCCTCGCCCAGGCAGGTGGTCCAGGTGCAGAGAAGACACCTGTCACATGCTTCCTGTTCAGTTCAGTTCAGTCGCTCAGTCATGTCCGACTCTTTGCAACCCCGTGAACTGCAGCACGCCAGGCCTCCCTGTCCATCACCAACTCCCGGAGTCTACCCAAACCCATGTCCATCAAGTCGGTGATGCCATCCAACCATCTCATCCTCTGTCGTCCCCTTCTCCTCCCACCCCCAATCCTACCCAGCATTAGGGTCTTTTCCAATGAGTCAACTCTTTGCATGAGGTGGCCAAAGTATTGGAGTTTCAGCTTCAACATCAGTCCTTCCAATGAACACCCAGGATTGATCTCTTTTATGATGGATTGATTGGATCTCCTTGCTGTCCAAGGGACTCTCAAGAGTCTTCTCCAACACCACAGTTCAAAAGCATCAATTCTATGGCGCTCAGCTTTCTTCACTGTCCAACTCTCACATCCATACATGACCACTGGAAAAACCATAGCCTTGACTAGACGGAATTTTGTTGGCAAAGTAATGTCTCTGCTTTTAAATATGCTGTCCAGGTTGGCCATAACCTTCCTTCCAAGAAGTAAGCATCTTTTAATTTCATGGCTGCAATCACCATCAGCAGTGATTCTGGAGCCCCCCAAAATAAAGTCTGACACTGTTTCCACTGTTTCCCCATCTATTTGCCATGAAGTGATGGGGCCAGATGCCATGATCTTAGTTTTCTGAATGTTGAGCTTTAAGCCAACTTTTTCACTCTCCTCTTTCACCTTCATCAAGAGGCTCTTTAGTTCTTCTTCACTTTCTGCCATAAGGGTGGTGTCATCCGCATATCTGAGGTTATTGATATTTCTCCCGGCAATCTTGATTCCAGCTTGTGCTTCTTCCAGCCCAGCATTTCTCATGATGTACTCTGCATAGAAGTTAAATAAGCAGGGTGACAATATACAGCCTTGACGTACTCCTTTTCCTGTTTGGAACCAGTCTATTGTTTCATGTCCAGTTCTAATTGTTGCTTCCTGACCTGCATACAGGTTTCTCAAGAGACAGGTCAGATGGTCTGGTATTCCCATCTCTTTCAGAATTTTCCACAGTTTATTGTGATCCACACAGTCAAAGGCTTTGGCATAGTCAATAAAGCAGAAATAGATGTTTTTCTGGAACTCTCTTGCTTTTTTGATGATCCAGCAGATGTTGGCAATTTGATCTCTGGTTCCTCTGCCTTTTCTAAAACCAGCTTGAATATCTGGAAGTTCACGGTTCATGTATTGCTGAAGCCTGGCTTGGAGAATTTTGAGCATTACTTTACTAACATGTGAGATGAGTGCAATTGTGCAGTAGTTTGAGCATTCTTTGGCATTGCCTTTCTTTGGGATTGGAACGAAAACTGACCTTTTCCAATCCTGTGGCCACTGCTGAGTTTTCCAAATTTGCTAGCATATCGAGTGCAGCACTTTCACAGCATCACCTTTGAGGATTTGAAATAGCTCAACTGGAATTCCATCACCTCCACTAGCTTTGTTCGTAGGGATGCTTTCTAAGGCCCACTTGACTTCACATTCCAGGATGTCTGGCTCTAGGTGAGTGATCACACCATCGTGATTATCTGGGTCGTGAAGATCTTTTTTGTACAGTTCTTCTGTGTATTCTTGCCACCTCTTCTTAATATCTTCTGCTTCTGTTAGGTCCATACCATTTCTGTCCTTTATCGAGCTTATCTTTGCATGAAATATTCCTTTGGTATCTCTAATTTTCTTGAAGAGATCTCTAGTCTTTCCCAATTTGTTGTTTTCCTCTATTTCTTTGCACTGATCGCTGAGGAAGGCTTTCTTATCTCTCCTTGCAATTCTTTGGAACTCTGCATTCAGATGGGAATATCTTTCCTTTTCTCCTTTGCTTTTCGCTTCTCTTCTCTTCCCAGCTATCTGTAAGGCCTCCTCAGACAGCCATTTTGCTTTTCTGCATTTCTTTTCCATGGGGATTGTCTTAATCCCTGACTCCTGTACAATGTCACGAACCTCTGTCCTGTGGGTTCCTACAAACCCCCAGAAATTCACCTCTCACCCACTAAATGGGATTAAGAGAGGATCTGTTTAAGGGGTAAGAATCTTATCTTATTTCTTGATAAGAATAATTTTTCTTCTCAAACCCATCTCTACATAGGACATTAGAAAAGTCACTTCATCAGTAAGAAATTACTAGTAACTGATGCTATGCACTGCTTATTTGTGTGCCAAGCAGCTGTCCTAAGTGCTCTGGGTCTGTTCAGTCATGGAATCCTCCCTGCCTTCGTTTGAGGCGGGTATTCTGTTACCCAGCCCAGGTTACAGGTGAGTTAACCAGAGAGACACGGGGCAGGTAAGTCACTTGCCCAAAGTCACTGACCTCCTGGAACCAGGAAGTAGCCTAACCTATCCAGCCCCAGGGCTTTGTCCTTAAGCTCTTGTACCACTCATCATCAGTGCAAGCTAGTTTCAGGGTGGGTCATTTTGGATTCTAATGGACTTTTCAAGTGGTTGACTTTGGTTATTTATGAGAGCAGGCATATCGTTTTGAGACTCTATGGAGGGAGAGATACCGAGGAGGAAACCAGTAATAGAAAAAGTTCTTTAGCTCAGCAAGCTTGCCAGGCCCTGTGCTCTGAGACTTCAATCTCTGCACTCTGATTCCACCCCCGCCCCTACCATGAACTCTGGTGCCAGAGTCTCTTGTGCCCATTTCCTTTTTCTTAGAATAGGTTTTCTCAGATATCTCCATTTCCTTCAGTTCCCCTCTTCCTCCTTCCTCTTCCTTGAACAAGATCAGCCTGTGTTCACTCTTGAGGGGCAGGGTGAGTGCCCCATGAATCAGGGACTTGATCGGCAGGATGAGGGACCAGTTCTTGCTGCCTTCTTGGAGGACTTGATGGGTCCTGATTTGGGGAAAGGAACAAAACTTCTTCCGCAGAAGCCTTGAAACATTGATTTGTATTTGACTTGCCCCTGACTTGATGGTGTTCTTCTCCAGCTGGGCTTGGCTTAGAGCCTTACTTCACCCAGACTTTGTTCAATGATGTCTCAGCCTCCACATGAAATAAGGAATGAAATGCAGATTCTAGTGTCTAATATTAAACTCTAACTTGTTTTTACTCATGAGTTCCATCTTGAGACTCTGTTCTACCCAGAGGTCCTGAGGACCTTCTCTCCCTCTTTTGTTTTGATATATTAAAGTTCTTAGGTTATATTCAATGTTATTGATCTTGGTACATATATGGGTTTCAAAACTGAAAGGGAAGTAAATGGTGCGGTGTTGTTACCATGCATTTGTTTGAATTCTATCCAGCGTCTAAAAGGAAGGCATTCTGTCCAGCCACTGTTTTTTGACTTAAAATCAGTTTGCACTTTGCCTTTTAAAAAACGGATTGTTTCACTCAGTACATGTGGTGTTTGTGTACCTAGGCGTTCATTCTGACTCAATATCATTGTCAAGTTCTAGCTTTTACTTAGGACAACATTTTCTAATATTCTTACTTAAAGGCACTCTTTCTCTGTTTTCAACGCTAAAAGGGACAAAAGAGTTTTAGGTTTTTGTTCCTAACTTTTAACATACAATTATAAGTATTTTTATACTGTTTTGAAGGCTGTCTGTTTTGTTCTGTGGTTCTGTTGTTCTGGAAAAGGGATACTTTACAACCTTCCAGTGTAACTTAGTTAGCTTTTCCTAGAGTGGTCTCCCCTCCCCCATCCCACGTTGGAAGATGGGATGATGAAATTCCTGTGGCTTCTTGAAGCTTCTTGCCTTTGTTAGCTGGTAATGCTTCTCCAATTCATTAAGCTTATAAGAGTTTTCTGGTATTGAATGAAAAAATCTTGTAGGTATTTCAGTAATTTCAGAATAGCTATTTTATAATCAGACTGATGAAGGAAGAAAAGCAATTTTAGGCTTGAAGTTAATATGTAATGAAAATTTCACATTTTAAAACTGATGCAAAAATCTGACACCTTTATTTTACGAAATTTTACACCTTTATTTTACATTGAGGGAGAAATTGCTAAAAGGCATAAAATAAGTTTCATTTGATAAATATTTGTAAGAAAAAAATGTGTTTTATGCGGCATACTTTTTAAATAGACTCAATCCCTATAAAACCAGTATTAATTTCAGAAAATATTAATTACAGGCATTCAATTTTGATAACAAATCTGTATGTATGCTATACTCATGGGTTGTTTGAGAATGTACTTTTATAAAATTTTATACTGTTTTATTATTTTGATTTTTAAAAAATAATTTTTTGAAGATTCCTGTAGCTGTTTTAGCTGTAAATGACCTAGAAGTTACACTGTATAATATGCAAATAGCCTAAACAGTGTGTGTGCGTGTGTGTGTGTGTGTCTCTACTGAGTCATTCCTCTTGCTAAATTTGATTGCTTTAATATCTTCCTTTTAGGAAGAGATAAGGGTCATAGGAAGTTGTAGAGATAAGCAAACCTTACACCAACATCAGTTTTAGAGCACCCTGCTCTTTTTTTTCTTGCTTGCTATTTTTTGGCAGCAAGAACTGCACACACCAAGAATGGAGTAGATGATACAGTCATTTACCCATCGTAAAGAACCACAAATATACTTTTTTCTTTATGCTTTATTGCTCTACTCTAGAATATTGCCTTCAGACCATGAAAGCCACTTGTACTTACTTATGTCTAATTATATACAAGGATTGGTAAGCTTTCTGTCTAGTTTGGCGCCAAGCTCTCTGTATAATAAGATAATTGATTGATGACATACAATTCTGGATTAATACCAGAGATTTTTTTCTGAGGAAGTTTACATGGTGATTATTTAAGATTCTGATATGTTGAAATATAATATATGGTGTATTGAAATATATTAATATCTGAAGAACAGGCCATCCATCCATAAAAGATCATAGTGTAGGTTAACATCTGAATTTTAATTAGGTCTTAAATTTTGTAAATATCATTTCCTTCAGAGAAGCACAAGTATGAGAATATTACCCTTTAAATGGATATATCCACCTGGGAAGCCCCCCACCTTTGGGCACGTGTTTCCTAATTTGATGTTAAAAGGAGAAAATAGAATTTATGCAAATCATGGTTTACGTTCCGACATTTAATTTAAAATAACCTGTAATCTTATAATGCCAATGATTTGCTAAATACTTTACAAAGCGACTTCACATCCTTTACCTAATTCATTCCTCACCAGGTGCTGGAAGATAGGTCTTGGTATCTTCCTTTGACACACTGACTGAGGCAGCGGTTGACACCCACTTGTTTTTGATCTGGAACTTGGGACTAGGAATCGCTCATCTGATTTGGGATCCAGTCCACTTTCTATCATTGCTACGTGAAGCTTTTGGGGTTTTTTTTATTTCCTCTTGTTTAATGTTAAGGTATAGACACACCCTTACCTACATGCTGCACGTCTGGCCTCTGCCTGCTTCTCCACCCGTCTCCTCGTGTTGCCTGCCCTCCTGTCACCCGACAGCATGGGCAGATTTCAGCTTCTCCTGTAGGCCACTTCCTCACTCCAGGGACTTTTTCATAAACTGCTCTTTCTTTTCATCTGTTTACGTTTTGGCCACACTGAGCAGCATATGGGATCTTAGTTCCCCGACCAGGGATTGAACCCTTGCCCCCCGCCCCCTGCAGTGGAAGCACAGAGTCTTAACTGCGGGACCACTAGGGTTGTTTGTTGTTGTTCAGTCGTGTCCGACTCTGCGATCCCATGAACCGCAACACGCCAGGCCTCTCTGTCCATCACCAACTCCCGGAGCTCGCTCAAACTCATGTCCATTGAGTCAGTGATGCCATCCAACCATCTCATCCTCTGTCGTCCCCTTCTCCTCCTGCCCCCAATCTTTCCCAGCATCAGGGTCTTTTCCAATGAGTCAATTCTTCACATCAGATGGCCAGAGTATTGGACGGCCAGGGAAGTCCCAGAAACTATTATTTCTGTGTGAAACGTTCTTCCTCTCTTTCTCTTTTCTTTTCTTCCTTCCTTTAGTCAAGGCCTGTCCACCTTCAGGCCTCAGAGCAGTCTCCTTTGACCACTCCCCCCCACCCCCAACACACACACACTCTCTCCTGGCTCTGCTCACCTCTCCTGGGAACACTTATTTCTCCGATTTGTTTTCATGGCAGCTGATTGACTCTCATTAGACCAAGCTCCAGAGGGATGGGGACTCTGTTCACCTTCGCAGCTTGTGTTATAAAGGGGGGTGTACGACCTCCTTGTGGGGTCTTTAGGGATCATCACAAATGGCCGCAGAGGTTACCCCCCAGAGAGGCATATGAAATTAGAGGCGTTATAACACTCACAGGTCCTGGAAGAGGGAGGCCCAGCGTGTGGCGTTGGGGGCTGCATGCGAGGACCTCGGGGGACCGCATTCAGCCAGGCCGGTGGGGGCGGAGAGGACCCTGGTCGGGTGCCTTCACTGGGCTCAGGTGGAGAACACAGGCACAGGAGGCAAACTCACTGGTGTGTTTGAATGTCACCAGCTCACAGTTGGTGGAGGGCAGGAAGGGGGACCTGTGGTAGGGCCAGCTCTATTGCACTGGGGCAACTGGTCATCTGCACGAGGTGTTGACAGTCTGTTTGTGGGGATGTTGAGGCAGAGGAAAATAAGAAGTTGGAAAAATTTGCACACCTTGTATTCTCAGCCTTTAGTATGGTGCCTAGCACTTTAGAGGTTTCATATTCCTGGTTGGGTAGATGGATGGATGGTTAATACAAACTTTGTTTTGTCTCCTTTCTTAGGCTACTAGAATCATGGGGTGCTCATGAGATTCAGTTAGCATTCATTAAGGGTAGCTGGTGTGGGAACTCCCTGACAATCCAGTGATTAGGACTTAGCCCTTCCACTGCAGTGGCCTCGGTTCAATCCCTGTTCAAGGAACTAAGATTCCACAAGGAGCAAATCAGGCCCCCCACCCCAAAAAAAGAGTATCTGTTATGGCACTCAGCTAGATTTGAATAACTTAGAAATGTTTTGTTTAGTTCAAAGTCCAAGCAGTTAACCAATGTCTGTTGAGTATGAGCCAGGGTGTGAAGTGTAGCTTTGCGGTCTTCTTTATGTCTCCACTGTAGCATTTACTCATGTTTATAGAGCAATGAGAATGATTCAGGTAGTTGAAAGGAGCCACCAGGTAAACGTGCACAGCTAATAAATACTGATATTTATTTAAGGGAGCTGCGTAAACATTAAAACGCAAAATGTATGTCACTGGAGGAATTTAATAAAGTGGGCTAGATTAAAATTTTTTCCCTCTGGTGTATAATACTTCATGGTCTCGAAAGTTTTCAGAAAATGTGGCTACTTCTCAGTTACCCCTGACAACACTTACTCTTCAGATTTAATAGCATTTTCTGCACCAATGTCCCTCCTTTGTTCATCTCTCAAACTCCCTTTATTGACCCTGCAAGTTGAGGCATCTGTACAAATCCACAGGCTTAACTTATTTGCCTGCTGTAGAGAAGGTTCGAGTTAGTGTAAATTTTCTCTTGGTTTAAGAATAGTATATTTCCAGCTTGAGCTGTAATAAATTGTTAAACTTTTAGTGAAAGCTGAACCTCTCAACTTCCTCTTGAGCTTGGTTGTTAAAACATAGTTTGTTCGGAGTGAATTCTCAGAATATCACACAAACACGCATGTTCAAATATGATTAAGTGACATACTTGGAAGTCCAAGTATGAATTAGAAAATTTATGGTTTGGATTATTTTTGTAATGTAAGTTCAGATTTTTCATCATTCTATTTCCCTCTTTGGGGCTGATCATTTGAGACGTTAACTACATACAACCCAGCTTTAAGAAATTTTATTATGTTTAAAAGAGAAAAAACTAAACATGGAAATGATTCTTCCCCTTTGGCCACACTACTGCTCTCATGCTGTGGACTTTAACTTTTAACCAATTTTAAGATTGGATCAATTGAACATTTTGTCCTATGTGTGGTCACTCCATACCTTTATATAAGGATGGTGTTTTTTCTTGCTAAACAAGGTTTCTATCTCTTTGATACTTGCCCCAAACCCAAGAACACAATACCTCTGTTGTATAGTAGGAAGGTCCTAGAATGCCAGGCTGGCATTTTTGGGGGGGGGGGAAGGATGCTTTTTTTAAAGAAGATACACAAGTGCAAGAGGAAGGTAAGTATGTTAAATTGATCCTGAGGATAGATGTCAGGGCGTGTCTGAACCGTGTCTACACTCAGTGTACTTTGTAAATAAAGCCCATAATTGGTACGCATGAGTAGTTAGCAGTTCTAATTGCATGAAACCCATCTGAGAAGGATCCATTCTGTTCTTGGCGGTTGAGGAGATTGTAAGTGTAGGGTAGAGCTGTGTGTCATTTAGAAATGGTTTGCTAGGGTTCAGACATGCTGCTTTTCTGGTGGGTGGAGATGGGGAGAGAGGAAAATAGCTGGATTTGTCTTGATTCTTGGAAAAGAAGAGGATTTATGAGTCACGCTCAACTCTTTGGTAACTAGGAACAATGTCCAAGCAAAAGATATAGCCAATGGTGGCTTCACGGCAAGAAGCTGAAAGACCTTCATTGATAAGGATGTTGCCTGTTTAGGTACCTGTGCTGGTTGTTGTCTTCAGCTGATACCTTGATGTGTATGGAGGATATCTTTTTAAAGTGAACCCAATGACAACGTATTTCTGAATGTTACCTTTTAAAATGTGAGTTCTGATGACTAAATTCCTGACACCTAGTGTGTGCTATGAAATATTTATTGAATGGAAGAATGAATGTGATTTTTAAATGGAGTAAGTCCATATACAGCATATTAAAAAGCAGAGACCTTACTTTCCCCACAAAGTTCCGGCTAGTCAAGGCTATGGTTTTTCCAGTGGTCATGTATGGATGTGAGAGGTGGACTATAAAGGAAGCTGAGCGCTGAAGAATTGATGCTTTTGAACTGTGGTGTTGGTGAAGACTCTTAAGAGTCCCTTGGACTGCAAGGAGATCCAACCAGTCCATCCTAAAGGAAATCAGTCCTGGATATTCATTGGAAGGACTGATGCTGAAGCTGAAACTCCAATACTTTGGCCACCTGATGCGAAGAACTGACTCATTAGAAAAGACCCTGATGCTGGGAAAGATTGAAGGCGGGAGGAGAAGGGGACAACAGAGGATGAGATGATTGGATGGCACCACTGACTCAATGGACATGAGTTTGAGTAAGCTCCGGGAGTTGGTGATGGACAGGGAAGCCTGGCGTGCTGCAGTCCATGGGGTCACAGATAGTCAGACACGACTGAGTGACTGAACTGAACTGAACTGAACTGAAGCCCGTATAAATCAAATATCCATTTTTGAAGCATTTCCATAAGTCATGTGAAATTTTTTATTATTACTGTGTAATAAACTAAGTGACACATATTAGTTAAACACCACAATAGAAAACTCTTAAATCATACATTGTCTTAAATCTCACCTATAAAGATAATGTCCAGATTATTTCATGGGTTGCTAGTGAAGGAACTGGTTTATTTTTTGACTGTTTTGCATGACTTATTGGAGTTGGAGAGTAAGTCTACTCATGGTAGTTTAATGACTAAGTTATCTCCTTTATACACAGTTCTGATCTATGTGCTTGTCACATGGGGTTTCCTCCCCAAAGAATGATGATGGAAACAAGCTTACTGTATTTGATACAAGGTTCAGGAGTGACTAGATGGGATGTAATGTGAGAAAGGAGCGTCAAGGCTGAATGTTGGGATTGGTTTAAATAAATGAACCGTGTCTACATGGTTCATTTGACCAAGAAGGATGTGAGACCTGAGGTAGGCTTAAAAGATATAAGAGTTTGAAGGCTACTGAAAGTGAGTTGCTCAGTCATGTCCAACTCTTTGCGACCCCATGGACTATACAGTCCACGAACTTCTCCAGGCCAGAATACTGGAGTGGGTAGCCTTTCCCTTCTCCAGGGGATCATCCCAACCCAGGGATCGAATCCAGGTTTCCTCATTGCAGGTGGATTCTTTACCAGCTGAGCCAAGGGAGAAGAAGGGAAGGGATTGCTGGAGAATCCCCCCTAACTTGGAGATGGAATTGAGTGTGAAACAGTGAGGAGGGCAACCGACTTGAGGCATTTATAATAGATGGGAGATGAGGGGGGTGTGGTGCCAGGCAGAGAATTTGGAATTTAATAAGATAAATAATATGGGACCATTGAACATTTCTGAAAAGGGAAGTGAAGGAGTGAAACTGTCTAAAGATAAGCTTGACTTGCTATGTTTATGAGTACTTCTCATGACATTAGTAGAACTTGCTATTTCCATAGCCCTAATGACCAGTAATAATTTAGTGATTAAACCTTTCTGAGTATTAGGTTTTTGTCTCCATTTTTATGTCTGTCTAAGTCAGAGTACAGATAAGTAGTTCAGTCCCGACCCTGCAGGAGGAGAGGTAGAGGAAACTCAAGAGGTCTTCAGCCAGATTCTAACCAAGCTGGAATTAATCAGGAATAGTAAGTCAACTTTTCTCTTCTCGCTACTACTGACCTTCCTAATGTGAAATGAATTGTAAATACTTGGGGAAACAAAAACACCTATGTCATGAGTTTTTGAGTTGTATTCACCTTGATCTTAAAGATGATGAAATATTGAAAGTTGGTACTCCCCTTTAGTGTTCATTTGATTTTATAACAGCTTTATTGTGATATAATTCTCATGCTCTACAGTTCATCCATTTAGAAAGTACACAGCTCAGGGGGTTTTAGTGTATTCAGAGTTGTGCAGCTATCTCCACACTCTAATTTTAGAACTTTTTCATCAAGCCCCTAAATGAAGACCAGTATCCATCAGCAGTCACTTCCCTGCTGCTCCTCAGCCCCACGCCGTTCTCACCTCATCTCTCACGCCTCCCAACTCTAGGCAACCACTCATCAACCTTCTGTCTCTATAGTCCAGTTGATATTTATTTAAACTAGTAGTTTACAGAATGTTACCAGAGATTTTAGCATCAGAAGACCTGGGTTCAAACCCCAGCTTACTAGTACAATGACCTTCAGAAAAAAAATTGGCTTTGTAAGTCTGTTTTCATACTTTTAAAACATGAAAGCTACTTCACAGCTTTTTGTGAAGATTAAAGGACGTTTATATAAAAGTATTAAGTGAGGTATGCCTTCCACAGGAGGTATGTAACTAAATTATTAAAGGGTTTCAAATATTGATCCTTTAAAATAGTTGGTGAAACATAATACAATGAGTAACAAATGTCTGGATACAAAAGGACAGAGTTTATGTTTTTAAGGCTATAGTTTTATTGTCGGTGTGACTTTAGGGTTTGACTTTGAAGATGGAAGAGTGCTTCTGGATTTCCCTGTAGAACCAAGTATAGTGCTACTTAAAGCTATTTTTGGATCACAGACTCCTTGGAGAATTTGATGAAGGCCGTACACATACACTTGATTTCATTTTTTTTTTAAATCAGGCGGCTGATGGATCCTTTAAAACTATCTATATACTCCCTACATAGTATATTAAGAGCCCTTAGTCTTTTAAAAGAGAGAGGAAATAGCTCTTCAAAGCTAGAGTGAACAGTCCCACACACTGGCAGAAAAGCACAACCTTTAACTTGAAGGGTATTTGTTGATCTTCTGGTTTTTAATATCCAGGTCAAAGCGTGCCCAGTATGTGTTTAGCCCAGCAAAGTGGACTTTCTTCTAGGCACAGAAATGTACACACATCTCACGTAGAGAAGAAATGGAGGGTAGTGTCCCTGAAAGACATTGCTGGGGAGAGGAAGGAAAAACAACCAGAGCATCTGTCATATTGTAAGCAGTGCCCCCTCACCCACCCCCTGGCCTGCCCATTTTAGAACCCTAGTATAAACAAGCATTGGATTCCCACGCGTCCGGGGGGAAGCGGGAATTCACAGCAGCCTTACTGTGTGTGAGCGGGATGGCCTTGATTGAGTTTATTCTCCAGATAGCTGCTGCTTGATACCACTCCACTCTTGTTTGTTTCATCGTGGTTCTGTGGCCTCGTGATGTGGCATCCCTTGGTAGATTTAACAAGGTTCTTATCGTCTCAAAACAGCAGATTTCTTCCTTATCATATCTATTTTCCCAGTTCCTTCCCTTAGCTGGAAATGTTTATTATTGTGGGAAAATATGTGGGTACCAGCAGTGAAAGGATCTGATGAAAAACAAAGCCCAGGGGGTTGTGATGGGGAGAAAAGATGAGCTGAAAACGAAATGAATACTGGTGAACACAGAATGGCCAGGTGGCCCTGACAAATAGGAAGACCACTTGCTGTCCAACCTTTGGATCATAGTCCTCTATCAGATATGTTTTCCATAAATCTTTTCTCCAGTCTGTGGTTTCTCTTCTCATTTTCTTGACTGTATAGTTTGCACAGTAGAAGTTTTCAATTTTAATGAATTATTATCAATTATGTCTTCCATGGATTATGCTTTTGGTATTATCTCTAAATAGTCATTCTCATACCCAAAATCATTTAGTTTTTCTCCTGCATTATCTTCCAGGAGTTTTGTGTTTGACATTTAGGTCTATAATCCATTCTGGGTTAATTTCTCTGAAGGATGTAAGGTCTGTGTCTAGATTTTTTTTTTGGCCTATGGAGCTTCTCAGGTGGCACTAGTGGTAAAGAACCCACCGGACAATGCAGGAGACCTAAGAGATGCGGGTTTGATCCCTGGGTCAGGAAGATCCCCTGGAGGAGGTCATGGCAGCCCACTCCAGTGTTCTTGCCTGGAGAATCCATGGACAGAGGAACCTGGTGGGCTACAGTCCATGGGGTCGTAAAGCGCTGGGCACGAGTGAAGTGACTTAGCAACTCTAGCACCATTTGTCAAAAAGACTGCTTTTTCTCCATTGTACTGCCTTTGCCTCTTTGTTAAAAATCAGTTGACTACACAGTTGACCCTTAAACAATATGGGTTTGAGTTGTGCTGGCTCACCTATATGTGGATTCGTTGTGTTTTTTTTAGTAATAAATATTACAGTCCTACACAATCCATGGTAGGTTGAATGGCTGGCGTGATAGACAGAGGGGGAGGATACAGGCAACAATGGATACAGAGAACAAACTATAAGTTGTGTGTGGATTTTCAACTGCAAGGAAGGTTGTCACCCCTAAAGCCCTGTGCTGTTGAAGGGTCAACTGTACTTCTGCATCTGTTTCTGGGCCACAACCTGTTAGTGACTTAAAGTGACAGAGGTGGTACGGTTATTGAACTGCCCTGCCTCCCTTGCTTGCTCTTGGCAGGACTTCCGCAGTCAGTGGTCAGCCAGGGAAGCCAGAGGGCAGGGGGCTGACATGGTGGGGCCCCCGTGGTCTTAGGAGCTCTGGGAGTTTCCAAGGAAAAAACTCATTGTTGCCAGGGTAAAAGGGAAAGTTTCTGTAATAGAATAACAATGAATCTAATGCTCATTTCCTCCGGTTCCTCAGGTTCCCCACACTCTCCTTCTTACTGAAAAGATAATTAGAGCAAAATTCTGTGTAACTACTAGAACCAGGGATTCCTCTGAAACAAATATAACTGATAATCCTCACCTTTGATTCTTCATTCTAGGGCAACCTAAAATACAGTTAGGACTGTTTTCAAGCAGAGCTGCTGTGCTTAAATTACCCCACTTCTCTCACTCTCTGTATCTGCAGGCTGATCTCAATTCCAGATTTCCCACTGGGGGACTTGGATGGTTCTGCTATTTGGTGATGGGTTAGTAAATGTAAGAAAGACATTCACCGTGGATTCCACTCTTTTTTTCTTCTCATTTGCCCCACCAATATCACTTAACTTTGTGGCTTCGAACCGTCACTTTCACAGGCCCGCATCATTTCTAATCTCTTTTTCTGGCTCTGTGCTCTTTCCTTTTTCACTGTTCTGGTCACATGGTAGACATTTTCCTTGGATGCTCTGTTGGTATCGCAAACACCAAAAACAACATTGGCTGGTCTTCTCCCACACATACCTTTTTCATTGCTTTTTCTATAAATGGTGTCAGCAAGATGTCTCTGCTGCCAAGCCTTACTGAAATTTCCAATCTTGAGACCTTATAAACCCCTCCTTTGTCCCTATTTCATTATCTTGCTCTAGAGTAATCTTCCTGATGGCCTTCCATCAAGGCTTCCCAGCTCTTTCTAATCCACCCTTCTAAGGATCTCACTTCCTGCTCCCAAATTTCAAGTATGCCAGCATCTTGGTTGTTCTTTCATAATTCCCAGTTCAGAGTTTGGGCATCCTGGGCTGGCACTCAATATCTTTAGTTTCCTGGTTTTTAAACCTAACTTTCCTCTTATTTCTAGTACATTCCCTCATGCTCTTTTCTACCTAACTGAGTGTTCTTTCCACGTTCCACCCCATTTCATATAAATATCTTGCACTTTTTTTGCTTTTGTGTCTTCATTCTCTTCTAAGCTAGTGGTCCTCAGACTTCAGTGGGCATTAGAGCCACATGGTAGTCTGGTTACAGCACAAATCACTGAGTCCCCACCCTGGAGTTTCTGTTTCGATAGGTCTGGGGTGCGGTCTGAGAATTTATGGTTCTAACAAATAACATCATGCTAAATGCTGGGCTGGATGAAGCACAAGCTGGAATCAAGATTGTTGGGAGAAGTATCAACAACCTCAGATATGCAGATGACACCACCCTTATGGCAGAAAGCAAAGAAGAACTAAAGAGTCTTTTGATGAGAGAAAGAGGAGAATGAAAAAGTTGGCTTAAAACTCAACATTCAGAAAACTAAGATCATGGCATCTGGTCCCATCACTTCATGGCAAACAGATGGGGAAACAATGGAAACAGTGAGAGACTTTATTTTGGGGGGCTCTAAAATCACCGCAGATGGTGACTGCAGCCATGAAATTAAAAGATGCTTGCTCCTTGGAAGAAAAGCTATGACAAACCTAGACGGCATATTAAAAAGCAGAGACATCACTTTGCCAACAAAGGTCTGTCTAGTCAAAGCTATGGTTTTTCCAGTGATCATGTATGGATGTGAGAGTTGGACTATAAAGAAGATTGAGTGCCGAAGAATTGATGCTTTTGAGCTGTGGTGTTGGAGAAGACTCTTGAGAGTCTCTTGGACTGCAAGGAAATCCAACCAGTCCATCCGAAAGGAAATCAGGCCTGAATATTCATTGAGAGGACTGATGCTGAAGCTGAAACTCCAATACTTTGGCCACTTGACATGAAGAACTGACTCATTTGAAAAAACCCTGATGCTGGGAAAGATTGAAGGCAGGAGGAGAAGGGGACAACAGAGGATGAGATGGCTGGATGGCATCACCAACTCAATGGGCATGAGTTTGAGTAAGCTCCGAGAGTTGGTGATGGACAGGGAAGCCTGGCGTGCTGCAGTCCATGGGGTCGCAAAGAGTCGGACACGACTGAGTGACTGAACTGATGAGCTGAACAAATAACCGGGTGATGTTGATGGTACAGAACTCCACCTTGTACCTTGAGTACTGGTCTTCAAAGCAATTTTCAAAGCTGACATGGACGTATTACAGTCCATATTTAATACATTTGGGTTAAATTTAGCTCATAAGAAGCTTGTCCGTTATCCACATCTGTGCACTGGAGTTCGTGTACAGCAGTGCTAAAATGGAGTTTTGAACTTAAAAATGTGTATAATTTAAGCTCTTACTCTGTGCCAGCTGACAGGCCCTTTGCCTGTAAAAGCACTGTTGAATTAAGGGTTATACTTCTGTTTCCTCTCTACATGCTACACGAGGATACTTGTCATCTTGACTCGTGGGCCACAGATGGCCTTGCTCTGTCATTACAGACCAACAGGCTCTACAGCCAGTCAACTGCCAATTACCAAACTACAGGGCTGTACACTGAAAGTAATGCCAGCATCTTGGTTGTTCTTCTGTTCCCAGGCCTAGGTACAGTCTTGTAGCTTGGTGGCTTGGTAATTACACCCTTTTAAAGACTCGGGTGTCCCCATTTGTCCTGATGAGAAGGCTTTACATTTTAATCTTATTTTTAAATGTAGGGATCTATCCTTGTCCCATTGAAAAATGGGTGTGTAAGCTGCCTGTACCATCAGCAGGGGGTAGGAAAAGAGCAGGTAGGAAGGCGGTGTGGCCTCCAGCTTGTTAAAGCCACTTCTGTGCTTTTCACTTTGCAAGGGCAAGTCCAAGGGTGCATGAGTTTGAGGAGGGTGTCTGGAACATAACCAGAACCTAAAAGAAGACACTTCATTCATCTTTTCATTAAGTTACATTCTCTAGGTCTAGCCTGCAGTCCTTTTAACTTCTAGCCTATGGCCTGGCCTTATGCAGGGAGGTAAAGGACCTCTCATTTCAAGGGGCTTCTTTTGTAATTCTTCTAAAGGGAAAGCCTGAAGAGTGCTTGCTGCCGAGTGAATGTGCCTAAGATGTACATACCTCGGGACTTTTGATATCTAACCCCAAACAAAACATTCTGAGGAAATGTCTTCTGATTCTAGTATCTTTTTCTGTGGTTCATCTTAGAAGTTTTCTTATTTCTGTGTAGGTAGGTGATGAGGTTGACCTTGCTGGTGCTTTGGAAGTTGAACTTTGTGATCTGTTAGAAAACTGACTTCATGCCTTCTGTTGCATTTTAGTCATTCTCTGTCCATTCTCTACTTCACAAACTTTGATAAGTTAGCAAGCAATGGGATAGGTATCTTTTTCTGCCCAGGTATATTTATTTATTCTTTAAAGTTGTACATTGAGGAAAGGAAAGTAGTTTTTAGGAGAATTGTAATGCATTCTGCTGCTGCTGCTGAGTCGCTTCAGTCATGTCCAACTCTGTGGGACCCCATAGACAGCAGCCCACCAGGCTCCCTCGTCCCTGGGATTCTCCAGGCAAGAACACTGGAGTGGGTTGCCATGTCCTTCTCCAATGCATGAAAGTGAAAAGTGAAAGAAGTCGCTCAGTCGTGTCCGACTCAGTGACCCCATGGACTGGATTTTCCATGCAAGAGTACTTGAGTGGGGTGCCATTGCCTTCTCCGTGTAGTGCATTAAACATGTACAGTAAAGGCATAAAGCGTGTCAGGTATTTTAGTTACAGTTTTTCATAAATGAATATTGTATGACTGAATTATTGTATGAATGAATAGTGTGTATTAATACACTGAGCCTTATTTCTGAAGTTTGTTTTTAGAAATAAGATTACTGTTTAATAATACTCTGGTTAAGTGTATACATTCGCTGTCTGTAAGTTCAATTTTTTAAAAATTCTCAGAATTTTTTTCTGGAGGTGAAAGTTTTATTAGAGATGCCCAATCTCTTATTCTATAGGTAAGTGCAGTGAGATCCTTTGTTTCTTGTTAGACAAGAAACGGAATCTCTTTGGGCTTCCCCAGTGGCTTAGCAGTAAAGAATCTGCCTACAGTGCAGGAGATGCGAGTTCAATCTCCGGGTTGGGAAGATCCCCTGGAGGAGGGCATGGCAACCCACTCTAGTATTCTTGCCTGGAGAATCCCATGGACAGAGAAGCATGGCCGGCTACAGTCCATAGGGTTGCAAAGAGTTGGACATGACTTAGCACGCACATGCACACACGTAGTAAGGCCCTGGTAAATCACACTGATTTCTGAAACCACCCTGAGTCCTACTTCTTTTATTCAGATGACATCTCAGGGTCCTGTGGGACTGTCTTACTGAAAAGAATCATCCATGTTTCTGTGTGGAAAAAATAAATTTAGGTTGAGTCTTAGTTGAGTAGCGTTTTGGATAAGCAGAGCATAATACACATAAAGCCTAGCACTGGGTTCTCAGGTGGCCTTGTTTGTTGCCGTCTTGTACAGTTGTCCTACAGCTGCAGTGTTGAGAGCGTCACCTTGAGGCTGTGTCTCAGGCTTCCCTGACTCCCACATCACACACAGACTGGGGAAAACTGCCTTTCCTTCCACCAGCCCTGCCCTAGGTGTGTCTGATCAAAAAGGACTGATAGGTAATGGTCATGAAGAAACTGAAGACATTTGGAAAGTAATGGTGTTTCCCTTGGGGGTGGGAAGGGAAGGGCCCAGGGGTGGAAGACTCAGGGATCAATGATCCAGAGTGTCATGGACTTGAAGTTCTGCAGCCAGTTGAAATACCTGAGTTGTCACTCCCTGGAAGACTTATGCTGTGAGTGAAGAATGCCATAGGCATGATGCTCTGGAGATCGGGGCTTGAGTCTGCCTTCTTTTCTGCCCCTTACGTCACTTATTAGTTGTGTGGTCTTGAGTAGGATTCTAGACTCACTTTTTTTTTTTTAACTTTTTAAAAAACTTTTTATTTTATATTACAGTTGATTAACAATGTCGTGATATTTTTAGGTGGACAGCAAAGTGGTTCAGTTGTATATATACATGTAACTGTTCTTTTTCAAATTCTTTTCCCATTTAGATTGTTACATAAAATTGAGCAGAGTTCCCTGTGCTATATAGTTGGATATTGCACCTCTTTTTTAAAATTTATATAACTTTAATTGAAGGATAATTGCTTTACAGTGTTGCGCTGGTTTCTGCCAAGCATCGACATCAATCAGCTATAGGTATATGTATGTCCCCTCTCTCTTGAACCTCCCTCCCTATCCCACCCCTCTAGGTTGTTACAGAGCCCGAGTTTGAGTTCCCTGTAGAGTCACTTTCTTTTTTTGAAACAAAAGATCTTATGTATTTATTACCAAGCCAGCTCACTCATACAGAAACTGAAACAACAAATCATTTTCCCGGTAAAGCACATTCAGCTGTCCAGACAGTACTGATGTTTCCACAGCGACATGGGAAGATGCAGGTGACCTTGATACAGCATATATATGTGTGCCAGCTCGGTGTGCAACTCCTTACAGACTCAGCTCGGTTCTTCTCCAGTGTCTCCTCTTGGAGTTGTACCTGATTTTGTTACGCGTTTTCATCCAATCCGTTGGGGCGTTGGGACAGTTCTGCTTTTGTTTCTGGGCCATGAATCGCTTGATCCTGAAAGTCTTGTGAGAAGACTTGGTGAGAACAGAGAGAAGAGAAAGCATCTCTTGGCGGAGAAAAAGAGGAAGCACCCCTTTTGCTGTTGATGGTGCCTACTGCCTGGTCTCCCTCATCTGGGTGCCAGGAGCGTTAACTGTCTCACCTGGCCGTGGGAAGCACCCCATTGGATGACGTGGAGGTGTGGCAGAAAGCGGCCAAATGAAATGTCTGGTGTTTTATCATGGTAATTATCCTGGTTATAGTGTTTATTATATTGGTTGACTTTATTGTGGGTTTCTTAGATGCTTTCTCTTAAAGAAATCGGGAATTTTAATTTGAAAGCACAGTTCACGTAAAAGCGTTAGAGTTGACTTTGGTAAATTCATGAACTTAAACACTTAAACTCTCTCTCAGCCTTTAATTATTTCTTGATTGTTTAAGAGCATTTAATTCGTCCTAATGCCATGGTGTTATAAAACCATGTGTTATGGCTTTGGAAGCAAAGGCTTCAGCTAATTCCTTAGAATGATAAGAAATATTGTGAAAGGGTTTTGAGTTATTCTACTCACAGTATTTCTGGGAAAATAATGAAGTACGAACCATTACAGATTTTATCTGGGCATGTTTTACATGTCTAAAGAAGCTTTTATAATAACCGTTGTAGTTATTAGGTTCATGTGAAAGACAGCTGATAAGCATATGTAACATAACAGAAAATATTTTTGCTGATCTTAGTTTCCCTAAGATGTTAGTTGTCTTTTGTTTTAAGTCATTCTGACCTTGCAATCTGAGAAGCTTGGGCATTATTTTCATACGTTAATCCCATGGTAAGCATTTATATTTAAGGAGGAGTGTGTACGTGTTTGTGTATGTATGCTCAAGTATATCTTTATTTCTGTCTACATAGTGAAAATTTTATAGTAAGTTGTCATGGCTATAACAGTTTCTATCAAATGTCATCAAAGTCTGACTTCAAAAATTCTGGTAGCAAAAAGATAGGGAGAATTCTCATTTCTCAGTTGCTGTTTGAAGAGAAAATGGTTTCATAATGACTTCTTATGAAAGTTGTAAGTTTTGGCATATTCTGCCATCTTTATTTTGATCAAGTGTTCACAAGGGTAATTTAGTAGTCATAGATATTTTTTTCCAAAACTTATTTTTTCCATAAAAGCCTCATTACGCAACTATTTTCTGAGAAGTGGAGCAAGAGTAACATCTCTTGAGTACTGACTATGTGCCAGGCACTGTTACATATGCTGCTGCTGCTGCTAAGTCACTTCAGTCGTGTTCGACTCTGTGCAACCCCATAGACGGCAGCCCACCAGGCTCCCCCATCCCTGGGATTCTCCAGGCAAGAACACTGGAGTGGGTTGCCATTTCCTTCTCCAATGCGTGAAAGTGAAGTTACTCAGTCATGTCCTACTCTTAGCGACCCCATGGACTGCAGCCTACCAGACTCCTCCGTCCATGGGATTTTCCAGGCAAGAGTACTGGAGTGGGGTGCCATTGCCTTCTCTGGTATAATCTTCACTTTTTAGGAGGGGAAACTCCTGTGAACTTTTTCTCTGCTTCAAGCCTTGGTCTGCATGTCTGTATTTTCCCCACTGCTTCCTTTTGTGCATGCTCAGTTGCTCAGCTGTGTCCAACTTTTTGCCACCCATGGACTGCAAAGGCTGCCAGGCTCCTCTGTCCATGGAATTTTCCTGGCAAGGTTACTGGAGTGGGTTGCCATTTCCTACTCCAGGGGATCTTCCTGACTCAGGGATCAGACCTATGTCTCTTGCGTTTCCTGCATTGGCAGGCAGATTCTTTACCACTGCACCACTATTGCCCACTCTTTATCTAATATACTAGTAAAGGTAGTTCTAAACTTGAAGGAGTTTTCTTTGTCAACTTTTCTTTAAAGGAGTTTTCTGACCATAGTTCAGGCTGCCACCTTGGAAAAGTGGATCTCTTCTGAGTTTTCTCAGTTTTCTTTGCTTTGTCTTAATAGTTATATGAGGTAGGGGCTAGGTAAACCCAATCTGCAGCAAACCCTGTGGGTTTTTCATCTCTTACTCAGAAGTACTTAATTACTCTTGGCACATCCTATAGTGAAAGAATACATCCTGTGGGGGTGGAAAATGAAATGGTAACTATAATGAATAAAATTGTTGGCCAGTCCAACAAGTTGGTTTAAACAAAAGTGGGGAGGAAGCAGCTCAAGTGAATTTGCTTTTCATAATATACCTTTAAAACATCATCAGAATTTGTTGAAGATACTAAACAATCGTCCAGTTGCTAACATGGTTGGGGATGAGTACTTGGTGATAAAGCCCTGAAGCTCTGTCTGTATTAGCTAGACAGTCAAGGTGGCTGGAGAGGTGATGTATGTGGGTCAGACAGGTTCAATGACTTGCCTGAGGGAAAACCTGGAGGTGGAACTCTCACTTGGTGTTCTTGATTCGTAGGTGGGAAATAAATACCAGAGATTGAGTTAGAGGCATCTTTTCTTGTATCTGCAGGTTTGAAGAATGTGAACTGGTTTAATACTGTAAATTGAGTGTGAGTCTGTTGAAGCCGGGAGCTGGCTGGTGTAGCTCGGGTGGAGGACCAGAGCTCAGGCGGCCGTTTTGGGAAAGTGGGTCTTTACTCCTAAGGAAAAAATAGGGGGAAAGTTAATTCATTCAATAAACACGCTCTGAATGTTTTCTGTGCTTAGTAGGGAAGCAGGTGATGAGGGAAACTCTTCGTCTGTGGGGATAGGAAGACATAAGTCAGAGTGTAATGCAAATAAGAGTCACGAGGAGTGATGAAAAATCATTATGTGATCAGGGAAGGGTGAGGAGTTAGGTGTGGCTGGTGCTTAGGTGTGGAATGTTCTTTCATGTTCACTCTCCCTTCTTCCTTCTTATTAACTAAACCTAGAGATCCTTTCCTCCATGAAGGTCTTTCGTGACCCCCTATCCCAAGACCAGGTTAGATTTCCTTGTGGGGACCTAAAGTTCAGTATACCACCCCTAGCAGACATCTGCCCCCTGGATGGTAGCTGACTCTTACCTGACGTTAAGCTCCTGTGATAGGAAGGGCCATGTAGACACAGTACCCTTCAGTAGGTTCTTAAGTATTTGCTAAGTGAAGCTATAAATGTTGGAATATAGCTGGGGAGGGCCCTGTAATAATAACAGATATTTGTTGAATGCTCATTATGTGCCAGGCAAGGCTGAGTCCAGGCTCTTAACCAGCATCCCATGCTGCCCTGAGCCTTTTTGTGAAAGGGAACATCTGATTGCTGGTGGTCTCCAGGGATGTTGCCATTCCAGATAATAGAGGATCACAGTGAAATTTTGGGGATGGAGTCTTCCATTTGTAAAAACATCTACTCTAAAGACATCTGTCTAGAAATATTTAAATGATTCTGTTCTATTTAATATATGCTTGGCTTAGAGCAGAAAACGAAACAAACAAACAAAAAACAGAAGACACAGGCCCTGCTTTGAGGAGCTTACATTCTGCTGAGCATAGACATAAAAGTAAAAATTATTTTGGCTAGAGAAAAGTAAGTGAGAAAAGTTAAAAAGGTGATGTGATAGACCTGTGCTATCCAGTATGGCAGCTACACACCACGTGAACGTTGAGTACATGAATCACGACCACTCCCCACTGTGAAGAGCTGTAAGTATAAGATGCACACTGCAATTTAGAGACTTAGTATGAAAAGAAAATTATCAATATTCCAATTTTTGCATTGATTGCTTCTTATAATAAATTGCTTATATTTTTAGCCGCTAAGTCATGTCCAGCTCGTCTGTGACCCCAGGGACTGTAGCCTGCCAGGTGCCTCTGTCCGTGGGATTCTCCAGGCAAGAAAACTGGAGTGGATGCCATTTCCTTCTCCAGGGGATCTTCCCAACCCGGGGATTGAACCTGTGTCTCCTGAATTGCAAGCAGGTTCTTTACCGCAAAGCTGCCAGGGAAGCCAATTGATTATGTGTTGGGTTAAATAAAATATAACAAATAAACGACAAGTGAAATATGCTAGACACCAAAGGACAGATATCGTACATTCCACTTATATGAGGAATAATCAGATTCCAAAGACAGAAAGTAGAATCGTGTTACCAGGGGCTGGAGAGGCAGGAAATGGGGAATTATTCTTTGATGGCTACAGAATTTCAGTTTGGGATGATGAAAAGGGTCTGGAGATGGAAGGTAGTCATAGTTACTTGACAGTGTGAATGTACTTAATGCCGCTGAACTATACACTCCCCACATGGTTAAAATGGTGAAATTTATGTCTATTTTAACCACAGTTTTTAAAAAGCCAAATAGATGAATTTAATTGGCAAAATTTCACTGCTAAAAATTTAAAATTACACATATGGTTTGCATTATAGTCTTTTCAGAGTGTGTTGGGATAGAGAGTGGTGGGTAAGACAGTCATGAAAGGCCTTTTTGAAGAGATTTTCTAAAAGAAAGATGAGTCTTCTGAAATGAGAAGGAATTAACCACCCCAAAGCCGGAGGGAGAGTTTCAGGCCGACAAAGAGCTAGTGCAAAGATCCTGTGGTGGAAACAAGTGGGAATGCTTGTTGTGGGGGGGTGGCAAGTGAGATGAGGATGGGAGCAGATCCTGCGTCTAACGGGCCATGGTGAAGAGTTCAGATACTACTTCTGCTCAACTTGAGAACAGAAACAAAGCAATTGAAAAATGCAAATTCTGTATAGATGAAACCATACAAAGTTGCTGATGTTTCTGACCTACAAAATGGTAATTTCCTCTGATCAGACCTCATAGTGGGATTTGTTTTACCCATGATATGCCCTTTCTGCAAGCAAAGAATGCACTTTGATTGTTTCTAATTACTCATTCTTTGGTGGCTTCCTCAGAGGATAGCGCCCCGTCTTGTTGGCTTGCAGAGCACAATGCCTGACAACACATCTGTGTGGGAACGAAAGAAAAGCTAGATGATCACAAGCTGACACTGTCACAAGTAATAATAATAATAAAAAAAAATCCTGAAGGCAGTCTCTGGAATGTTTCCTATTTTATAAACCTTTGTCTTGGTCAGCTTGGTGATTTTTGGAACCTGGAAGAAGAGATAATAGTATCATTAGTACTTTTGCATCTCTTGTCTCTATCAAGTCACCGGGGGCATTTATTATTATTTCACAGGGGGGCTTTTCCTTCTGGAAAGGCCTTGGCTCAGGACAGGTAAAGTGTAGGGTTGGCCCTCCCGGTAGTTGGGGAGGGTTGTTAGGAAGGCAACTTGGGGTGCTTTAACCTCATATTAAAGGCCATCAGCACCGGCTCAGGTCGTATCTTGGCTGTGCTCTGCTTCCCGAGGCCACTAAGGTGGCCTTGAGTTGTGTTATTACCACCTCTCCTGGAGCAGGGACCCTAGGACAAGGAGAGGTGCTGCAGGCCAAATCTTTTTCTTAATTGTCTTTGGTTCCAGAGCCCCTGGTGGAAAATGTTTGTTCATATTAAAGAGAAAGATGGTTAATACCTAAAGTCTTTCATTTTGTGAAAATGGTCTCTGGGCTTTGAAACCTCTCTGGCCACCTGCTGGGGACCATTGAGTCCAGCCAGGGATAAAGATTACTGCCTTGGGCCTTGGGGCATCTCAGGTGGTGGAAGGGGAAGAGGTGAGTGCAGATTCCTCGGGCTGTGTGGAGTGTTAAAAGTTGTCTGTACTTTGCCTTCTGAGCCCCCGCTTTTGCACAGCTCTTTGAGGTTCCGCAACTCCCCGTTGGTCCTGCCTGTGAGGGGGATATCCTCGTGTGTGAAACCTTTTCCTCCTTCAGCACTCCCTCCCTTCTTCCATTGGGACAGAAGCTCAAGGCCTGGGGAGTGGAAGGAGAGGATGAGATGGATAGGGAGACTAGCATGGAAGCATATACACTAACACGTGCTGCTGCTGCTAAGTCGCTTCAGTCGTGTCTGACTCTGTGCGACCCCATAGACGGCAGCCCACCAGGCTCCACCGTCCCTGGGATTCTCCAGGCAAGACACTGGAGTGGGTTGCCATTTCCTTCTCCAATGCATGAAAGCGACAAGTGAAAGTGAAATCGCTCAGTCGTGTTCTACTCTTAGCAACTCCATGGACTGCAGCCTACCAGGCTTCTCTGCCCATGGGAGTTTCCAGGCAAGAGTACTGGAGTGGGGTGCCATTGCCTTCTCCCTAACACATGTTAGCCAATGGAAATTGGCTGTATGACTCAGGGAACTCAACCTGAGCCTCTGTAACAACCTACAGGGGTGGGAGGTAGGTTCAAGAGGGAGAAGATTTTTTGTACCCTTATGTCTGATTCGTGTTGATATATGGCAGAAATCACACCAATGTTTTAAAGCAATCACCAATCAATTAAAAGTAAATAAATATAATTTTTTAAAAAGTTGGCTGGATGCGCTGTGCTCTCCTGGGATGACTGGACATCTTTTCCTGGTAGCCTAGGTGCTGTGCAAGCTAATTTTCTAAACACAGTAGAAGCATGTTATGTAATTTTTGATGTCTGAGCCACAAAGTAGGAATCTGTCTCGTAATTTCCAGAAGATCTCTCAGCTCTGCATCTTGTGATCTGTTTCTGTGGGTCACTGTTGTGTCATCTTCGTTTACTGTCAAATGGTCAACTAATAGGAGTGATGAGCTGCGTTCATTCACCACGTTCTAACCACACGAGGAACTCCATATGCGGGTAGCTCATATGAAGGTGGAGTTGGGTTTAGGATAGTTATAGAGCCTTTCCTTTATTTTTCAGTCCTGAGAAGCTTGGTTGGTTTGTTTTATATAAAGGTTAGCCAGATCATTGTGACCCCATGGCTTCATTATGACACAGACTAAGAAAGTTGTGTGACTCCCCAGAGTGGCCTGAGTTTGAGGAACAGTCTTTTTTTTTTTTTAATCAATAACATGGTAGCTGATCTGCCTAAAAGAGCAAATCTACACAATTATAAATAATCATGCATTGGGTTTTTATTTTCCAGTTTACAATGCTGGCTCACACGTTGTCTCTCTTTAATTTTCCCATGAAATCTGGGAGACGGGCATTGTTATTTTCTCATCTTACCCAAAAGGAGATGGACTAAGCCTCTGAGTTTCTGTCTGGGGGCACTGATTTCAGGTTGGATTCTCTTAAGCCCTTTCTAACTCCCGTGTTGCCTAACTGTGGGGTGCGTGGCCCAATGGACTATAAAAATCCAGTCATTCAATGTAAGGGCAGGAATCTGTCACCCATCAAGTTTCATTTCTGATTCTCTCCCTAGAAGTGTCACTGGCACGTCCTGCTTGCTTGGTCTCCAAGCTCATCAAATCTCAAACCACCTGCTGTGGGAACCCCATGCCTGCTTCTTCCTATATTTCTGAGTCAGTGAAGGACTCTACCCCGCATTCCAAACCTGGGTGTTAGGGTTGTATGTGAGTGATGGTGGACACACCATGTGATCACTAAAGCTCAGGATTCTCCAGCTATAAAATGGGGCTAACTAATACCTGCCCTATGTTGTGAATGTTTTGAAGTCTCATCCATTTAAATTCGGCACACAAATGCACTGTAAGGATAGCAACCACTATTGTCATTTTAAAAAGTCATTATATCCTCTTACCCCTCATGTGATCAGTTGGCAGGTCCTACAGATTCTACCCACATTAATGCCATCCAGTCTGTCTGCCTGAGACTTCTTACATAATTGCTGCCATAATTTGACTCATCAACCGTGGCTCCGGTCCAGCCCTTCTAATCCATCATCTGCACTATATCCAACTTGATATTTCCAAAAGCACAAATTTGAACTTCTCCTTTAAGCCCCTCATTTACTTACAGAATAAAAATTCTTCAGTTTCTCCCCAAAGGCCCTTCATAACCTGTGCCTTTACACAGCCTCCTCTCACTATCATTCCTGTTCCTGGCCACACACACTACCCTCCACAGTGTAGAACTGAGGCTCCTCTGAATAACCTCCCATCCGATCTTGGTCCCCTAAAAGCTGGCATTCTCTGCCTCCAGTTTCCCTTCTTCCCTCCCGCCCCTCAAACCTCCCCCCACCCTCACCCCATGCCTAGCTGGTGTCATCTCACCTTCAGCTTCATGGTCTCAGTACTTCACATAGCATCCTGCGTGCAGTAGGTGCTCAAGAAGTGAACAAATTAACTCTTGGTTTCAGTGGGTACAGAGTGGCTAGGCACCTTTAGCCACATTCTGGGTTGGGAAGATTCTGGAGGAGGGCATGGAAACCTGGTTTGGACAATTGTTGTTGGGTCAAAAGTTGCTCAGTCTCGTATCTGACTCTTTGCGACCCTGTGGACTGCAGCATGCCAGGTTTCCCTATCCTTCACTATCTCCCAGAGTTTGCATGCTCAGATATATAGAAGTGCCTGGAAAAGGACCCCACGATCTACCTGCTGTGGGTCTTAGAAATGCAAACCTGTCTTGAGAGAGAAGGCTGTGACCAGGGGAAAGGATTTATTCTCTAAGACTCCGGTTGCTGTCTTTATTGGTTGGTTTGTTTTAGTCAACTCTTTACTGAAGCCCAGTGCCTCCAGGAAAGGACACAGACCATAAGTGTACAGCTTGAATTTGCAAATCGCCGTTTTCATGTATTAATATAGAGTAATTTCTAGGACTCAAGGGCCACCACCAATTTCTTATTGAATTAAATGGAGGGAAGGTAAGGATGGAAATGGGAAGTTCTGAATCCTTTTCCCTTGACACAGCTGTTTGATGTGTTACTTATGTGCTCAAGGAGGTAGTTTTGTTTTCCTGGTGCTAATATTTGAGCCACTCACAGTCTGTAATTTCTGCCTCCAATTTGGTTTCTTTTGCCTTTTAAATGATGAATCCTATGAAGCCCCCCACCCCATGTATGAAAATGGCCTGCTCCCGTCTATGTGTGTCAGATACTTGTTTGTCCGAAGAAAGGACACCCAAGAGTTTATCTGCACACTTGGTTCTGGTAAGGGAGTTCTTACCTAAGGTGGATTTCCCCCTCTTATGAAGATGACTCTCTTATCCCCATGTCTTTCCCTTTTCTGTCTTCAGGGGTGGAAATTCTTTAGGGCTATAGTTTGTCTCTCAAATTCATGACCTTCTTTTCTTCTGGAAGATTTGTCTGATCACCTCCCCTCTTCCCATGTGGTACTTTGTGGGTCCAGTTAGTTGAAGCAACTTAACACAGGCTGTTGTACTTTTCAGTGAAGTTCAATCTACTCTTCCTCCTGGTTAGGAAAACACTGTCTTGACCCATTAGTGATGAACTGTTTACCTTATGATCAGCCTCGGTATCACATGAAATGTTTTCAACTGGAATTGTCTCCCCCATTACCCTGAAACTTTTTAGTTATGAAAGTTCTTAAATATACATAAAAGTTGAAAGACTGTCCTCCACCTGAATTCATTAATTGGTAGTCATATTTGCTTTATTTACATGTAGATTTTGGAGGGTTGTGCTATTGATAGTAAAATTCGTCCATTAGGATATTTCATCCCTGAGACCTTCTTTATATGAACACAGTCTTACCCAAGAGAGTTAATTCTAGGTCTATACTATCTTCTAATATCCAGTCCACATTCAGATTTTCCCAGTTGTCCTAAGAATGTCTTTTGTAATTTTTTTCAAAACCAGGCTATACCAGAGTTTTTATTTTCTGTAGTTTATTAATGCATCAGAGAGTATCTGGGTGATTGTGACGGCTCAGGGGACAGAACAATGGTACAATCAGTAGACAGTTCCCCAGGAGAAGATTGCATTTACCTGTGTGTTGTTGGCAGTTTCCTTACTTGCTTGATGCAGCTATGGAGGCAAGAGTGGATGAACGAGCGTGAATGCAGACACCCATGACCGCTGTGAATGGACCACTTATCACTCCTAGAAGTCCGGAAGGTCTCATTTATTTCATGGAGCTAATTGTATCTGCTGTTGCTTTGAGGCAGCCACATACACACGTTTTTGGCACCTAGGAACCATCTCGTGTGTGCTGGTTTGCCAAAAACATGTGTTGTTATTCTGGAAGGGAGCATAGCTCAGGAGAGATATATGGGCAAGAATTCTCCAGAGATTTGGATTTCATAATAATTAATAGAGTTTATTTGGGGGGAGTACATGTTAAGATGTACAGAATAATTGAACAGATAGTATGCAGTTTCATACATCTCCCAGCACCCCCTCATTTCCTTTATTGTTGCACACATTGGTTGTAATTAATGAACCAATATTGATACATTATTATTACCTATAGTCCACAGTTTGCATTCAGGTTCACAGTTCATGTTGTATATTTCAGTGGGTTTTCAAAAAATGCTTATTTATTTACTTGGCTGTTCCAGGTCTTAGTTTCAGTACACAGGATCTTTAGTTGTGGTATGCGAACTCGTAGTTGTTCCATGTGAGGTTTAGTTCCCTGACCAGGGATTGAACCCAGGTCCCTGGCATTGGGAGTGCAGTCCTAACCACTGGACCACCAGGGAAGTCCTCCTTCTATGGGTTTTGACAAATGCATCATATCAAGTATTAACAATTACAGTTTTCCACAGGATAGTTTCACTGCCCTAAAAATCCCCTGTGTTCCACCTGTTCATCTGTTCCTCCTTCTCCCTGAACATCTGACCCTTTTACTGTCCAGTTTTGCCTCTTCCAGAATGTCATAGTTGACATCATACACTGTGTAGCCTTTTCAGACTGACTTTTGTCACCTAGTAATATGCATATATGTTTCCTCCATGTCTTTTAGTGGCTTGCTAGCTCATTTTAGCTTATCACTGAATATTATTCCATTGTTTGGCTGTATCACACTTTGTTTATCTATTCACAAAGCCTACTGTTATTTTTAAACAGATGATAGAACTTTTTGGCACATAGTAGGTGTTTGGTTAATCAATAGTTATTAAATGGCTTAGATTGAATCCTTACTTTTTTCTGACAGGTGTGTAGTGCAAAGGGAGTGTTGTGATGGAAAAGGCAATTCTGTGTTAGGAACTGATTTCTGCTAATGTGCAGTTATCATATAAGGAGAGAGCATTTAACCCCACAGCCGCTTAGCCCAGCAGCTGCAGACAACTTTGATATGCCCAGGCTTCTAACAACAGTTTAAACATTCTCCCTAGCATTGCAGTGTCCAATATAGTGGCCACTAGCCACGTGTGGCTATTTCCATTTAAATTCATTAAAAATAAAATAAAAAATTCAGTGCCTCTGTTGCACCAGCCATATTTCAACCACTTGACAACTATATGTGTCTAGTGGCTTCCATGTTGGACAAAGCACATCTAGAACATTGTCATCATCACAGACAGTTTTGTCGAACAGCCCTGATCTAGAGCATTCAAATAGAAGGACGGGATTGGACGGGTTGGAGTTGACCAGGCCGATTCTGGTTTCTCTGTAAGGCTTAGCTGTTTTGAGCTGCAGCAGTTTTACAATGGAAGAGAAGAAGGACAGAGATTTGTCTGCTGAAGCAAAGTTGCTTAAAATAACTTACTAGGGATAAAAAGGCTGCCCAGGGCAGTGAAGCTGTGAAATCCTCCTTGTGTGACAACCCCAGGAGGCCCAGCTTGACAAAGGTTTAGGCCCTTGATCAGCTAGTGTTAAGGACTTTTACAGAACTCTGAGTTCTTGCTTATTTAGTTTGGTGAAAAAGCAGGGGCCTTCTCTAATTTGAGGGGTTGGGGTGGGTGTGGAAAGGGAGTTAAACTTCTCAACTAATAAGTTTGCAAATTGTACATGCATCCCTGAGTAAAATCCTGTGGTCCTTGGATTCCAGGAATGTGAATCTTGAACGAATATCACATATTTGCCACAGAAATTGTAGCTCTCTCCCTTGAAATCGAAATTACTCTTGTTTGGGAGCAAAAGAAAATGGCAGTTAAGTTTTCTTGTGTGTGTGTGTGTTTTTCCTTCTTTTTTTGCTAGCTCTTGAATTTGATTAGATCTAATTTCATTCACATGGTAAGTGCCATGCTGACACAAAGTATTATGGGTTGTCAGTCTACTTGGATCTCAGTTCTGTATTCGTTTTATGTATGGCATTTTACTGAAGTCTTCAGGTTTTTTTTCTTCTACATAGAAGTCCAGATAACAGACATTATATGAAATTGTGCTTTTCCTTAATGCCTAATCCTGAAATTGGCTGTTGATTCTGGTGAGGGTTTTTACTATAATTTTCAACTGAAAGCACCAAATTGCTCTGTTTGCACACTGCAGCTTTAAATATTGACTTTTCACCTTTTGGCATGCTCAGGCTTCTAAGGGGCCTCATGTGGAAAGGCAAATTTGACAGAATAATATATCAACCAGAATGCCGGTGAAAAGGCTTAAAATATTCTGGTATTTGGATGTCCAGTCAGGATGTGACCACTTGGAATCATGACTGTCTATAAACACAGGCTTAGAATTGATAGTTTCTCTAAGAACAGGCACAGAGAAAATAGTATATTATCTTGCAAATGAAGAACTGGAAATGCCAGACCTCAAATGAAGATGGATTTCCCTTTAATCTTTCAGCTAGTGTCACCTGCTAAACAATTCTCAGAAGAGTTTCTGAGATTTAATCAGTATTTAATAATTATTGCATTTGTTCAATTGACTTTGCTTTAAAAACTAACACGTCGGCCCTCAAATAAAAGGCAGGGTAATGGATGGATTTCTTATATTTACTATGGTTTTCATTTAATTTTAAAAAGTATATATTAATTTAGACATTGTTTCGTGTTAGCAAAGTCTTGAGAAATTGATTATGGGGTTGTTTTCTTAAAGCCCTGCAAGGGGAAAGAATCAATATTAGAGCTTTCCGAGTGGCAGCTTTATACAGAGCCCCCCAGCGCGATTGATTACAGCTGTTTTTGTAAAAGATTTAAAAAGAACAATCTGTATTAAAAATCGCCTTCTTTGCTATGAGCTTGAACAGTTCCAAGCGGGTTTCCATGGGGGCTGCGCTGCAGTGTGACCACTTGAAGGGCTTGTGGCCACACCGGCAGGCCAGGGCAGTCGGATGGGAAAAGGCTATTAGGTGAGGGGGTGTCGGGGTGCATGCCAAAGAGGTTACCATGGCAGCTGCAATCATTCATCTGACTTCCTCAGCCTCCAAAGCAGGAGAGGCAAGAAGCAAGTGACTTTTCCACCAGTGGTGTGTAAAGCAACTGGAAAAGAGAGATGAAAGTCAGTCTCTGTTCCAAAGCATTGACCAAAGGCAGGTATGTTCAGGCCAAGTAAGGAGGCATCGAAACGGAGAGCCCCCAGCTTCCACACCCCCAACTGCTGCCTGGAGGCTGCTGAGGAGTGGACGCGTCTTCCGTGGGCCTCTTACACCGAACACCAGGAGCGAGCTCTAATCAGGCTGCCTGCTGATGCGGTCCCAGTTAAATAATAAACTCCACTCTGTGGGCAGAGGGTTACATCTGGAGCAGTTACATCTATCTGAAACCGGTCCCACCTTGAACGGCTGTGAAAGGACCAAAGTGAGAGACCATGAATGTGGGCTGGGCTCCCCGGGCTTGAATTCTCAGTAAGACCTGTGCTCTTTCGGAAATGAAGATGTAACAAGCAGCCCCGGGTGGCTGTCATCTGAAAAGGTGGGGCGTTTTACATAGACCTTGCCATGGGTTGCTTTGCAGAAGGCATTTGCAGGCCTGGGGTGGCCCATTAATTTGGGAAGAAGTAAAAATCCTGAGGAATGCGGAAATTTTTAGAAAATATTGTTACATTTAGTACCCATGAGTGCTAAATCACCCCGTAGGCCTTTGGTATGGCTTGCTTTAGAACTGATGAAATCAGTTGGTAAACAGCTTTTGTTACTGGATTTACTTGGGGGAAAAAATTCCTTGAGATGATCTGATATGTTTTTGACTCCCAGCTATTAATATTTGCTTTTCTTTATCGCCTGTATTTTTAGAAAATGAAGTGCTATTTCTCTTATGAAATGTGCTTATGAATGTGTGTTCCAACTGAGACGTTTAATTATCACTGGGGAATTACCATGAATCGGCCTCACTTGGGTGCAAAAAACAATAATGATAGGCTCTTTTCGAAAAAATATATTCTCGAAAGCATTTCTTAAATATTATTTTTTAATTGAGCATGTAATTTTACCATCTTGCAGGCTCCCCCTTTCCCTTCATCTTCCATACCCTTGTATCGTAAGAGTATAGGGTTCTATCAGCAGGATGTTGGAATGTCTCCATAGATGCTGATGGAGGTAGACCAGAAAGACAGAAGGCAGCACTGGGTGGTGGAGGTTAGGTTACCTTTTGGATTTTTGAAGTTTTTTTCCCACATGTTAGTTTGAACAGCCAATAAAGTATTTATCATTGTTGGGAAAAAATATGACTGTCCACATAGCTTCTTTCCTCTTCCTTTGGTAAGATTGTAAATGTTATCTTCAGATAAATAACTCATAAACAACACTCGACAACACCAACCTGAGTGCTTTCTCAAATGCATTCGCATAAGAGATGGCACAGGTCACGTGACTGTAAATGTACTCCCTGTGAAACAGGTGCTTTTGTCTGGGAGCTCAGCTTTCATTTCTTGTGGAATTTTATGCAGGGTCCACAGTGGATCTCGCAATCAGTCTCTAATACCTTTAAATCTTTGCCTGCTTCCTTTGTTAAGGAAATCATTTCTTTAAAGGCTGCTTGGCCCTCACTGTTAATTGGTTGAAGAGTTTGGTCAGGAACAATTCCTTTCTACAACAAAAAGAAATACAGGGCCAGGGCCTATGAGTCTTGGGCAGAATTAGGATGTTTTTCTGGGAGATAATCAAGGATGTAATTACCTTCAGCTCCCAATACAGCCACCACTGTGACTTGGCACTTGGTATTAAAAATCCACCCTTCGGAACAGTTTGACTTCAGTTTTGAAATCTCTGGTCTCATCACCTTTGGAGGTATCTCCTTCTGTCTAGCTTTGTTCCTTTTATTTAGATGAGCGCTGTCACGATTTCAGTCTTTCAGGGTAAGGAAGTAGTCACATGTCATCTTCTTCATTGAAAAAGTCTCCTAGATCAGGTAGTCACATTGGCAACCCAAGGCTTTCTAGAATCAGCAAAAGGGGAGATAGAACAAGAGGCTCCCCTTACAGACAGGCAACATCGATGTAACAGAGTGAAGTGAAGTGAAACTCGCTCCATTGTTTCTGACTCTTTGTGACCCCATGGACTGTGCAGTCCATGGAATTCTCCAGGCCAGAATACTGGAGTGGGTAGCCTTTCCCTTCTCCAGGGGATCTTCCCAACCCAGGGATCAAACCCAGGTCTCCTGCATTGCAGGTGGAATCTTTACCAGCTGAGCCACCAGGGAAGCCCAAGAATAATGAAGTAGGTAGCCTATCCCTTCTCCAGGGGATCTTCCTGACCTAGGAATCGAACCAGGGTCTCCTGCATTGCAGGTGAATTCTTTACCAACTGAGCTATCAGGGAGTGTAACAGAATGGGCCCTGAAAACCAGGAGCAACTCGAAACATCTTCTGGGCTCACTGGTATGTCAGCCCTGGAGTGTGTCCAGGGCACAGTGCTTCCAGGTCATGTAGTGGCCACTGCAGCTGGGGACTAGGCTGAAAGGGAGCTTGTTGACTGGGGCACTGGCAGCCACACCTTGACGTGGAGTGTCTTCCCTGCTTTAAATAAGCCAGAAGCAAAGAGTAACTAATGAGCTGGGTAATGAAACCCAGGGCATTTTAGAACCTAGAATCTTGTGATTAAATATCCATTTTACTAGACCTTTCACCTTTATGGCTTCAGATAAACTGGATCAGGAGTGGCCAAAGCACTGTGGTGTGATTCTGGGGCACCTTCCTGAAGTGTGCACTTTTCTTTAGTGTTTGTCACTTATACACCTGTGTACTTCCATGATGCTTTCTTTAGGCTCTTTATACATGTGTGTACCTGTCTCTTTAAATACATTAGCTGTTAAAAGTCCTGTTGATGTTTGGAAGCTGGTTCCTGGCCATTTCCATTGTTTGTGTCTTTAGCAGCATATATATGTTGGGAAAATATAACAGTAATTAGGAATAAGATCATTCACAAGCCACCACGCTCACCAATTAACTCTTCATTTTTCTATTGATTTGAAATTTTTAGAGTTGTAATATTAGAAAATATTAAAGCAATATATACTTTTAAAAGTGTGTTGTCCAACATTTTTCCTCATTGTTCTGTGGGATATGATTTTTAATGGCTATGTTGAGAAAATTAATGTATGATACATAATTGACATAGCTATCCTTCTGTACTTGCATTTACATTGTCTCGGTGGTTTTGCCTTAATTCAGTAGTAAACATTCCACCTCGCCTTCTTTTTAGAATATTTCCTTAGGATAATTCCTGAGAGTAGACATATCTGATCAAATGGTAGAAAAGATTTTGTATCTTCTTAAAACGCATTGCCAGTGTGTTTCCCAAAGGGCTCATGCCCATTTCTGTAAGTTGGCATCTTTTACATGGAGCTCTTCTTTATAGGCCTGTAGTAAAGTGTCCATAGCAATGTTCAATTTCAGTGCTAGCTTAGACCTGAAATAGGCTCGGTTGAAAATTCCATCCACCAACTGCCCCTCATCTCTTGAGAGCAGGTTCATTCTGCAGCATTAGCTGAAGCCTGGCAGGGCCTGGTCTGCCCTTTGGACCTAAGGTTGTTCCCATTTTCTTGTCCCATAGGCATCCTGGGGCACTCCGTCAGCTCCCATATAGGGTGGAGAATATATATGGCTGTGCCTTGGGGCTTAAAATTGTATCAGTTGAAAAGCGTTTAGAGTGAATTATTAAATCTAAACCAGAGCCTCTTGGCTTCCTGTGCTTGACTTGGAATCTGTTCCATTATGGTAGTTTTTACAAAACACTTCTGAATGAGAAATACATTCCAAATCTCACCTCCCCCGCCCCCTTTCTCCTGCCAAACGCCACCAGGAAACAGAATCTGGTTATTTCAGTTAGAATATATTAATCCTGACCTTCTCCAGCCCTTGGGACTTTTCAGGTTAGGCCCACACGGCTTCTATTTTTACTCTAGTCTAAACTGTGGTCATATGGATGGCAAAATAAATATTAGAATATTTTAGTTTGGGAGGGAGAGAGGCAGCAGTGCTTATAATAACATGGCAGCAAACCTCTCTCTTCCCTCTGTTTGATATTCCAAAAAAGGAAGAAAGCGCCACTCAGAGCACATCTGTAAGTCATGAACATTTTCCTTTTGTGTGTCATGCATATTCAATATAACCCCCCTCCCCGCGCCGCCCAGGCATTGCTTTAATATCCATTGCTCCATAAGAGCCCTAGTTTTGGTGCTGACAAATTTAATTCAAGACCCAGGTAACTTCCCTTCTTTCTTTGGACCAAGAATCTGAACCCTTTATCGCAAACAAAAGTGCGAAGTTGTGGTGTGTTCTGCCCTTATCCCCCACTGCCCACCCCTTACCCCCTACCTCCTTTTTGACATCCATGTCCCCGAAGAGGAAGACTGGTTTTGTTTACATTTGAAAAGACCCTGATGCTGGGAAAGATTGAAGGTGGGAGGAGAAGGGGACAACAGAGGATGAGATGGTTGGGTGGCATCACTGACTCAATGGACATGAGTCTGAGTGAGCTCTGGGAGTTGGTGATGGACAGTGAGGCCTGGCATGCTGCAGTCCATGGGGTCACAAAGAGTCAGACACGACTGAGCAACTGAACTGAACTGAATCCGAGGAAGAAAATTAAAAAAAAAAATGGATTGAGTTTCACAATATAGATATTTTGAAACTCAAAAGTTACAAAAGGACATAAAGTGAAAACTCTCTCCAGGTGAGAGATTTTGCATTTAATTAGTTGACCCTGTAATTTTCTCTAGGTGACAAAACATAAAGTATGTCAAGAATTTAGGTGCAAGGTTTAGATTTCTTTCTGCTCAGTTTAGTTGATGACTTTTCTTCATAAAATGGTGGCCTATAGAGACTGAGGGCTGTGAAACAGGGGGCTTTGTAGAGTGATATGGCAGTGATATGATTATTGGCAAGGGAGCATATTCTTGCATATTGGCAAGGGAGTGTCCGTAATCAGGACTGTTTGTTGTTACCAGGGTCTAGTTTACAGAGAAATGGGACTAAGGCCCTGAATCCTGCCTGTTCTATGTCATAATGCTTGGGGGTGGGAGCGGGGGTGCAGAGGAGAATTGCATCCTTCAGTTAAATAAGCATACAGGGACTTCTGGGTCCTCCTATGTGAGATTCTGGTTTAAATTTACCCACAAAACCACTTACTGAGCCAGGACCATACTGTAGACTCAATAGACAAACCCTGTAGGAAGAAAAATAATTTTGAAGCAGCTACACCCACATACCTACGGTGCGACATCTTTTGTGACAATGATACGGATTCTATTGAATCATAAATATACATTGAGATGAGCCAAGTAATCCTTTGGTCAGATTTTTTTGCTGTTGTTCTTCTTAACATGCTGATTATTGGGCTGAGCGTTGTATTAGAGAAAGCTTTTGTTTGTTGGCTATAAAATTGAAGAGGTTTGACCCACATTCTGTTCTTTTTTTTAAACAAAGAAGAAAATTTCTACTGTGAAGTACACTAACTCAGTGTTACTTTTTAAAACACTTTTCAGCCATTCCAATGTACTCCAGAGACTAGTGTTGTGCCAGGCTTATTGAAGGCATTCTTAATGAATTGGTGAATTCTTGTAAAGTCATCCTTATCTTTCTCTTAGTCCTCCTCACAATAGAAAGCTAAATTCCAGATTGCCCTTTTCATAAGGAGACCTTGTAAGAGTTATGGATTGAGTTTTTCCCGATGTGTTTTAACCAGGTAACTTGTTTAAAATATGCGGTTATTTTCTTTCACCCAATGTCTTTAAGTTTGCTTTCAGCCTTTCAGAAAAATGTGACCTCTCTTACTCTTTGTTGAACCTTTACCCATATGCTGTCTCTAAAGCAGTAGGCAATACAGAAAACACCAGGCCTGCTCCTGGTTCCTCAGCCTCTCAAAGGAATGTACATTCTAAGGGGTCAGGTAAGATTCCCACATCCAACAGGAAGATCTGCCAAGACTAGTAAATTCTGAATGAGCAGTTCAGACCTGCAGGATTGTAAGTAGTTACTGTAGGAATTCTATCATCTCCCATGCCTTGGTTTGTTTCAAAAGGTTCATGGAACTAGTTGAATTTTTTCACACTTGCTGATGATTTGACTGTCTTAGAGTTTATTTTCTGATGTGACATTTTTTATGAGCAGCCCAGTCATCTTTTTTGCTTCATACTTCACACCCAAATGTGATTCTGCCTTCATAAACCTGATTTTTTTCTTTCCAGAATTGGGTTTATTTTCCTAATAGACACAAGTAAATAATTTAAACTAAATTCCCACTTAATGGAAGTCATGCTGAAGTGTTTCTTAAAGTTAGAGACTCGCTTTTTATGTAATTAAGGACCAGTGTAGGTGTTTGAAGCAGGTCTGAGCTTAAAGACCTTTCTTAAGGATTTCTTAAGTAGGAATTTAAGAATCTGCTTTCATGTGTGACCTCAGCTTTTGTATGAGTTACACACAGGATGGTAGAATAAGTCTAGGCCATTGTTAGATAGCAGAGCATTTTCTGTAAACAAGTCCTTAGAATAAGTGCTTGGTAAATACAGTAACACTTGCCTGTCAATATATAATGCAGTCATATCTCACACATGTTCAGGGACCACAGTATGTTCCCCAACAGTAAACATAGGTTTCTTTCCTTCCATTACATCTTTGATTTGGATGGGACACCTAATAGAGAGGAAGGTGTTACTAAAACTGAATGAGTGACAGTTGGCATCCTTCACAGGGGCAGTGTACAGGATGTTAGGCAGAGAAGAAATTGTTAAGCTAGAATTCTAACTCTTCACACAGACTTTTCCCCATCTATAATGCCAAAAACACTAGTTCTGAAAGATGTTAAATAGATTTTGGGGGCAGGAGGGGAGAATTTCCATGGCCAAAGTTTGAAAGTGTTGAAAAGGAGAGTTCAACAGGACTCTTTTATTACAGTTCTTCTCAGGGCCTTTATTATGATTGTGTGTGAATTACAAGGCGGGGTGGGGCGTGGGGTGGGTGGTGGGCAGGCCCAGCAAGGTCAACACTCTCAGTGAGCACACACTTGGAAGCCTTAACTTGGACATGAACCCTTGTTCCCCACTTCTGAGCTGTCTGTCTTTGGACAAGCCTCAGTTCCTTGGTCTGCAGTGGAGATTGTTGCGATGATTAAATGTGCCAGTGCTTATAAAACACTTAGCGCAGAATGCCTGGCACATAATAAACACTTAGCAGTTAGCTACAGTTAATCCTTTTGAACCCCAGGCTGACTAGCTCTGATAGCTTCGTGCTGTGGAGCATTACAGTTCAATAGCAAGAGCCCAGAATTTAGGTGGCAAATGCTTTGGGCTCCAGTTTGGCCACCAACTAGACTGGATGATTTTTAAGTGACTTTATCACTGTGGTGTTCTGTGTCTTCACTTTTGAAACAAATAGGTCATCCGGATGCCTATAATGTCCAGTCAAGCTCTAAGATTATATGTTCCCATGGGCTCTACCTAAGCCAGAGTTGGCAAGTTCATCTTAAGGGCAAGTATATCATCCCTGTGGGACTATGTAGGAGAAAATTTTAATTATTATTTCATTTACAGTGTGTGTTAACTAGTAATAAAATAGGTTATTAAGTCATCTCTGGAAATATAAGCTAGAGTTACAGCCAGTTTCGTGCTTTGTAATCACCGTGAAAGTAAATAAACATTTGAGTCTTTGAGTCCAAGTCAGGACTGAACGTGGCTTTATGCTAAAACTAAGAAACATCATCCAGGTGCTTGTTTTCTGTGATGTGATTCAGAGTGTCATAACAGATCACACAAATATTTAACTTTTACGTCTGAAGGCTAATTTTCTGAAGGTTGGGTTTGGGGCGGTGGTATCCATAAATAGGCTTTCTACTTTCTGACTTTGCTATCAGCCTGTTTCCACTATGTGTGCTTGCAAGCTAAATCACTGCTGCTGCTGCTGCTGCTGCGTCGCATCAGTCGTGTCCGACTCTGTGCGACCCCATAGACGGCAGCCCACCAGGCTCCTCCGTCCCTGGGATTCTCCAGGCAAGAATACTGAAGTGGGTTGCCATTTCCTCCTCCAGTGCATGAAAGTGAAAAGTGAAAGTGAAGTCGCTCAGTCGTGCTCGACTCTTCGCGACCTCATGGGCTGCAGCCCACCAGGCTCCTCCGTCCATGGGGTTTCCCAGGCAAGAGTACTGGAGTGGGGTGCCACTGCCTTCTCCATAAATCACTGCAGTTGTGTCCAACTCTTTGCAACCCTATGCACTATAGCCCACCTGGCTCCTCTGTCCATGGGATTCTCCAGGCAAGAATACTGGAGTGGGTTGCCATGCCCGCTTCCAGGGGATCTTCTCGAACCAGGGATCCAACCCACATCTCCTGCAGCTCCTGCATTGCAGGTGGACTCTTTACCACTGAGCCACCAGGGAAGCCCAAGTTTCCACCATAAGGTGAATTTAAAACCTACTGCTTTGAGTTTTAATTATTTTGACCACTGTTTATCTGTTGCACTAGTTTAAGGCATTTAGAGGACATCCATCTAGTAGATAAGGCAGTGTATCTTTTAAGGAAGACCTCCAATTTCTAAATAACAGATTTCTACCCTGGCAGTTTGAAACATGATATTTGCCAGATGTAAGCTTTACCTCATAATGAAAAAAAAACCAGCAAGTAGATTTATTCAGTTGCCATCTCACAAACTTTCTTTGCTGAGACAATGGGAAGATTTGTGATTTTTTTTTACTTTGAGATTAGTGCACTTGTGGTCTTCTACGCACCAAATCAGCATTTTCTCTGTTCATTTTTATTACAAACATCATATATGTTTGGGCTGAACTGTTTTGTCAGAATATTGGTTTTCATCCTCCTCAAGTAGGCAAGGCCTCGAGCCCCTCAATTCTCTGTCCTTGAAGGAGCTTATTTCCTTTTAGGGGTTTTGTATAAAGGAAATTGAGGTCACCAGGTCTGAGTGGAGGTTTTTTGTTGTTGTCTTTTTATGTGTGTGTGTGTGTTATGGAAGCTGGGGTTTGGGTGGAGGAAGTGGCAGTAACTGACTGGACGTGCAAGTGAGGTCCTATGGTAGAAGAATGTCTTTCAAGGCAAAGGAGTTTTTATTTTATCCAGTGGAAGATAGGGAGCCAAGAAGGGGTTTTAATTAGCAGAGGAGCAACGTGGTCGTGTTTCAGAATGGTCCCTCGGCAGATGATGGATTCAAAGACAAAGCCCTGAGGGGTGAATGAGGAAGGAGGCCTTTGCAATGGTCCAGGCCCAACGTGGTGTGGTGGCTGCATTTTGAAGGGCAGGGAGGAAGCGATAGAGTTGGGAGATAAAGGTAGATTTTGCCAGCCTTCAGGCATTACCTCCTCCGTGGAGGTAACTCAGGGCTCCGTTTCGTGGCTGAACCTCCATTTTGTCCTGCAGTCGCTTTTCCTCCTCGTTTTACCTCGTTGCTTTCCACGTCTTCCCTCCACTCTCCTGCAGCATGTCTTGCATCAGCTGAGGGGAGAAAGGTCTGAAAGACCAGCTTTCTTCTTCTTCCAGCTTGTACTCTGAGCCCTGTTAGCCAACAGTATTGACACTGCCCCTTGGTCATAGCCAGTCCCGAATGAAACAAATTCGATAGGAAATCCTGCCGTCGGGCTGGGCCTCTGCACGTTTTCTCCCCGTTGGTTTCTTTCATCCAGTGGCTCTGTCTCATCGAACACAAGAGTGTTCCATGTGTCTTGGGGTTTTCTGCTTAGTGAGGCAAATCACAGTTGGCTGGTGTAGAAGCTATAGTCTTGAGTCACCCCTTTTCTTGGCTTTTGAAAGATTCGTGTCTCGCCCCCAGGGAATGTGAATGCAGAATTCATTTCCCTTTCTGGGCATAAAATCCTTTGTGCACAGACTGTGGAGTCTTCACCAAAGGAATTGTCATGTTTGCAAAGATGATTTTTGTTTAAAAGAAAAAGGCAGTGGAGGTTTTCTTTGAGCGTTATCTACTACTGAGGGAAAAGAAGCCTGCTTATATGAGATCAGACTATGGAAGGTTGTGTTTGTGTGTATGCGTATGTGTGTGTGCACGCGCCCGTGTGCTAAGCTGCTTCAGTTGCATCTGACTCTTTGCGACCCTATGGACTGTACCCACCAGGCTCCTCTGTCAATGGGATTCTCCAGGCAAGAATACTGGAGTGGATTGCCATGCCCTCCTCCAGGGGATCTTGTCAACCCAGGGATCAAGTGAGCAGCTCCTGTGACTCCTGCATTGGATTTTTGACTGCTGAGCCACCAGTGAAGCTCTCTAAGGAAAGATGGATATTGGCAGTTCCTCTTAGATGCTTGGTGCCCCTGACGTCAGAGCAGGAGATAACTTTTAGTCTGATGTTATAATTATTTGTACCACATCAGACAATGGAGGAGCAAATCCTTTTACCTGCCCTCAAGCACATTAAACGTCCCATCATGCACAAGTAGGTCCCTGTCCACGTGTAACTCTGAAGCCTGAGTCAAAGGCCAGTTTGTTTTAGGTAATCTCAGTCAGCAAATATTTATTGAATCCCCATGCCTTCCAAGAGGGCCAGAGAACTCAGGTCACTGAGGCCTTGCCTTCTCCAAATGTGCTCAGCTGAGGGGCCGCAGAAAAGTGCACAGCAGACAATTAACAATAACACTGAGGCTTGGTCTCAAGTCGTTCACAGGCTACAAAATCCAAAATAGTATTTTCCAACAAGGGGACACGGAAGGTCTGAAAAAACAGAGCCTGTTTTGTAGACTGGACTTGAGAGAAAGCATGAGAGGGTTCTGCCAGTGACGTTCATGGGACAAAGTTTAGTACACGCAGGACAGCAAACAGCCCAAGCGGTGTTTACTAAGCACTGCTGCCCACCAGATACTGTCGTTGTGGGGAATTGGGTGAACTGAGGATGTATGAAGCACATTTCTTGCCCTCATAGGAGATAAGACACTGCCAGGGTCAGTGACTCCGATGGTGGGGCTGTGGAACCCATGGCTCCTGGTACTGTAGGTTCACAAGCTTTGGGAAACCCGGCCTAGACTGGTGAGAACCTTGGAGACTGCTATCACGCAACATGGCCTCAGATGGCAGAGTTAAGCTCTGACTGTTCTAGGAAAATTGCAGCACACTCTTGTCTCGGGGTGGTCACTCAGTGCCTGCAGGCCAGGCCACTGGGAAACCAATGCCTGATTAGGGTCTCAGTTCTCAGAATGTGCCGATGTGGCCGCTTAAGCAAAGTGGGCATCCGTACCTTCACGGTAGTTGTCACTGAGGCCTGGAGGACACTGGCTTGGGTTTAGGACATTTTGGTCTCTCCAGTCAGCTGTCGAAACCCGAGAGAAGAATGTGGTGCCGTGATGGGATGGCCACGGCGTCCTCCTTGGAAGGTTCCAGTTCCGTGACAGCTGGAGCATAAGAAGGCCTTATTTTATCAATAAAAGGAAATCTAATGAAAGCTACTGTAATGAGAGAAACACATCCTTGTCATTCCTGTTAAGAACAAACATTCCATTTGATTTTAAAAAAATAGGACAATAATGAGTGCTGCCTTCTTCCAAACACACGTGTTTTTAGAGGCTGACAGGCTGCTGCATTTGTTTCTGGGCTTTCATGAGATACTGGTGGTAAAATACCAATTTACTGAAACCATTTAAGAAAAATTATACGTCTACTCAGCCTCCACTTCATGCGAGTGACTCTCCTGGCAAGATTAGGTTGAATTTTAATATTAAAACTCTTACTGAAGAGCTAAGGAGCTGTGGAACTGGTCGACTTAGTGAATGATCCCTTTCCCTATTCAGCGTGTGATTTGCTGTTACCCAGTGCCAGGAATATAAAAAGAATGCGCTCGTGTGGGTTTATCTGCATTTGTCATTAAGGCTCCACTAAGCCTGTGGGCCCCAGATGTGGCTCGTGGTGGGCTGTTGCCCTGGTCCACAGCCTCGCGGGCCCTGCTCCTGGCGGGGTGTGGTGCTGGCCTCTGCGTGTGTCCAGGCTGTGGCAGGAAGCCCTGGGACAGCCGGCCCACCCCCGAGAGCTCCTGACCATCATGGTGCCTCTCTGAGTGTGGCCAGGCCTGTAAATGTCCAAGGGACCTTGACGCATCCCTGGGAAGTGATTTTGCCCAAGCACCCTGATACATTCCCAAGGAAGTCTTAAATGAGTTGACTGTCTTGTAACTTTTCCAGTCAAGGAGCCTCACAGTGACTTTGTGAAAAGCAGATGGCTCCAGCTAGCACTGGGGCCACTGGAACTCAGACAGCTTTAGTGGGAAGTGAGGAAATAAGCCCATGATAGGTGCTTCTGGGGCGTCTTCTGAGGATCCACTGGGTTAGGCTCCATAGGTTTCCCTCAGGAGCATTGTCTGTGGTCAGCCCTTGACGTCATGCGACTTGTCAGGGTGTGCCGAGGAAAGGTAGGGACAAAAATCGGTTTAGAAGAACAGGAAAGAGGGACAGGTAGTCACTGAGGTATAAGCCTGAACAGTGAGATGAATGAATAAACTCATCTCCTAATTTCTCACCGTCCTGAACCCCTTCTCTTTCCTTTCTCAGCGGGCAGAGCTGACATCTGATAAAGACATGTACCTTGACAACAGCTCCATTGAAGAATCTTCAGGAGTGTATCCTATTGATGATGATGACTATGCTTCTGCATCAGGCTCGGGTAAGGCTAGCTACATCTGCACTCACCTCTGTTCTCCGTGCTTGTGTATGCACACGCGTGCGCGCGCACACACACACACACACACACACACACATACTCTTATACACACATACACTCACACTCTACTGGAACGTGCTTCAGGGAAACAGGCAGGATGCATAATTGTTAAGGGCATGCTCTGTGGAGTTATAGTGCCTGGGTGTGAATTCTAGCTCCCAGCTACTTGAGCTGTGAGATCTTGGGAATATATTTAATTTGGCTGACCTCAGTTTCCTAATTTATAGAATGGAAGATAATAATCCCTCCCACATAGGGTTGTCATGAATCTTAAGGGGTTGATACATCTGTAGCTCTTACAGCTTACTGCTTGGCATGTAGTCAGTGGTCTGTCAACATTATCAGAGTGATGTCATGGAAACCACCCTCAAGTACGAGTTTCATAAAACTGCCAACCCTACCTTAAAGCTTATAGGTGAGACCAAGAAGAGTTACGCTTTCTTACTACTAGTGTATTGCTCAAAAGTAGGAGGGAGAATGTAGCAGCCAAGTAAAATGATTATACACTGATATCCTCAACTCCTGTGGTGTATCAGTTACCTATTACTTCAGTAATGCCTCGTAACAAACCATCTCAAAGTGTAGTGACTAGAAACAGCAGTCATTTTATTTAGCTCCTTATTCTTCAGGGTGGCAGTTTAGGTGGCCTGACTGGGCTTTCTCCCATGTCCGTGGTCAGCTGCAGGTTGAGTTTGCTAATCTTGCTGGGCTTTGTCATATCTGTGGGCTAGCCGGGCAGATGTGGCTCTGGTCACTGTGGGCTCTCATTCTCTAAAAGGCCAGCCATTTGTTCACAGGGAGGAGACAGAGATCCCAAGAGAGCAAGTAGGAGTGTGCAAAGGCTCTTGAAGTCAAGGCTTAGAATGGGCACAATTTCACTACCATGTTTGATAGGTCAAAGTCAGTCATAGGCCCAGCCCAGACTCTTGCTTCCTAGTGAAGGGAGCTGTAGGGTTGTCACAGTGCAGAGGAAAACACTACAAGGAAGATAAAGGATTTGATCATTTTGCAATCAATTTCCCATACCTGGGACATATTTCACCTGTGCCAGGATTGGCTCCCAGGAAACCGAGAAAGAGGAGGAGCTTGTGCCTGTATCAATGATCAGATCAGGAAGGTGAGGTCAGCAGCATGCTGCTGCTGCTGCTGCTGCTGCTAAGTCATTTCAGTCGTGTCCGACTCTGTGCGACCCCATAGACGGCAGCCCACCAGGCTCCCCCGTCCCTGGGATTCTCCAGGCAAGAACACTGGAGTGGGTTGCCATTTCCTTCTCCAATGCATGAAAGTGGGAAGTGAAAGTGAAGTTGCTCAGTCGCGTCCGACTCTTCGCGACCCCATGGACTGCAGCCTACCAGGCTCCTCCATCCTAGGGAAGTCTTATCCAGGATATTCCTTGATTTGAGTTTCATTTTACATTCAACATTTGGTAAAAGTCCATGTAGTCACAGCTATGGTTTTTCCAATAGTCATGTACAGATGTGAGAGTTAGACCATAAAGAAGGCTGAGCATCAAAGAATTGCTCCTTTCAAACTGTGGTGCTGAAGACTCTTGGGAGTCCCTTGGACAGCAAGGAGATCAAACAAGTCAAACATAAAGAAAATCAACCCTGAATATTGATGCTGAAGCTGAAGCTCCAATACTTTGGCCACCTGATGTGAAGAGCTGACTCATTGGAAAAGACCCTGATGCTGGGAAAGATTGAGGACAGGAGGAGAAGAGGACAACAGAGGATGAGATGGTTGGGTCGGTCCCTTGGACCGACTCAATGGGCATGAGTTTGAGCAAACTCTGGGAGATAGTGAAGGACAGGGAATCCTGGCATGCTGCTGTGCATAGGGTTGCAAAGAGTCAGACATGAGTTAGCAACTGAACGAATGCTGAATGTAGGTGTCTCACAATCAGATCAGTGTGGGCTTCGGAATAACCCAGAGCAAATTAAAATCATGTCTTTGGGAGAGATCTAGCTATATAAGAATGAGTATCTTAGGTTGAAAAATGGCAAGTCTGAGAAAGACAAGAAGGGTGGTGGCCGACCTAGTTAACAGTGAGCTTACAATGCAGTCCTCATGTAAAAATAGCCCTAGTTATTCTGGGGAGAGTGATATATATCACACACGCAGGATGCGTGTGAAAAGTTGTTCTCTGTAGCCCACAACTCTATTAATATTGTTCACTCATGGCACCTCTTTTTTTTGTTAACACCTCAAAAGTGCTTTGTAACTGTCTTCTTCAAAATGTCTCAGGAAATATACCTATACATACATTTTGGTCCTCATTTCACAGATCTTAGAATCTGAGAGTTGTTAGAGACTTGTAGAGGTTGTCCAAGTCATTTTTCTAATTTATGCTAAGATTGTTCTTAAATTTAACATAAAGAATGCAGATTCAGTCCTGCTCCTCTGGAAGCCCCCCATGTCCCCCATCCAGGTGGAAGAGGATTGAAGTGGTCGTTTGAAATCCTGAACCACTCATCAGACAGATCGAGCTCAGACTTAAATGTGGGCCCACATTGCTTCTGCCTTGACTCCATCCAACGATGGATCAAGGGCGGATCACTGCTGCAAAGAAGTGTATCGTTCTGGATTTTGGAAACCTCCTTGCACTATACTGGGAATGTTGATTTTCAGCTTAAAGGTAGCAGAAGTTATAACTAAAATTTGTAAAGCCCTTTGCTTATTACTTATTTGCTGCATGTCAGACACTGTTCCTAGTCTTATAATATCTCTATAAAGACAGATTCTCTTATCTCTGTTTTTCATATGAGAAAATCTAAGGCTTGAGGAGATCGAATAGCTTGCCTCAGATCACACTGTTGGAAGGAAGTGGAGCTGGGATGGGGGCAGGGAGCTGGGCTTGAGAGTGTGTTCTCTTCACTTTGCTCTTCAACCTCCCTGGGTCCTGAAACCCCACTCTCCAATGAGGAGACCCCGCCTCCCTGATGTACAGTCCCTGGTGGAAACTGGGATCTTCTGGGTTTTGGCCAGTGTTACCTCTGTTCTCACTGCTGTCATGCCGTTCAGTAGAGGAGCACAGGGGCTGCAGGAATGGCCCAAGACCCAGAGGGTACCTCCCTGGGGAGAGGATGGGTCATCCACACACTGTATATATGGACTCAGGGGTGGGCATTGACAGACATGAACACTTCAACCATCCGCTTAAACGTTTCATGGGCATTCACTGTGTGCCAGATGCTTGACCATATTCTTTGGACACACAGAGATGAAAAACTAGGTCTCTGTACTCAAGGAATGAAGAGTCAGAGGAGAAACATGTAGAAATGAGAAAAAGTAATTGTTACACCATGTCATGGATGATATAACATAAGCAGGTGCTGTACAACAAAAGTGTAAGAGTTAAATTCAGAGTTCTGGATAAAGGTGGTGGATCAAAGAGGTACTAGGGACACTTTAGTAAGTAAAATCTAATGATGCTTTCTCTGATGTTGGAATGATTTTCTTTATTCCTTCCTATATCCTGTATTTTCCAATTTTACCTGTGAAAAAAATGCATTATTTTTTTAAAAGCTGTATTTCTTCAGTCAGTATAAGAAAATGTTATTTTTTTTTAAAGGAGAGACTTGATGAACAGTAGAAGCAGAAAAAGCTAGTTCCATGATGGAGAAAGAGGGGATGACACTGATTTTAGGCATGAGAGTTTAAGCAGGAGAGTTTCCAAGGTGGAAACAGGCTTTGGGCTCAAGGCTAAGCTGTCTCAGGCAAAGAGGACAGTGAGAGCTGCGAGTCAGGGAGATGTGATCAATGTGGTCCCCAGATTTCTGGTTTGGGCAAGAGGGTCAATATTTTTAATAAAGATGATAAATGCAGTGGAAGAGCCACCTGAGGTGGGTCACTCATCTAATTTAAGAAGTGCTAACTTGAGAGAATTTTCTACTTTACAAAATCTCTTCTTTCACAACAAATTCTCCTAACTCCTAATTTGGTGATTTGTATTTGTAAGTGTTTTAAGCCAAGAGAGTCTCGAAAACCCTTAATTGAAAATTTTTCATTTCTCATCGAATTTTTTTCTTAAGAAGCAAATCAGTCATATTATGTATAAAATTTTGATGGAAAATCAGGGAAGCTGATATAAAAGGGCAGTGTATTTGGATCCATCATTATTAATGGCCTACATTTACGTAACATTTTATGTATACAGAATGCTTTCAAATATATATGTGCCATGTTTGCACCTCTGAGAATTAGTGGTTGTTATCCCCATTTTACTGATGAAGAAACTAACTTAAGCATTATTTGTCCAAGGATACAAAGATAATCAATGCCAGAACAAGTACTAAGTTTGTTTAATGCCAAATCCCATATTTGTTTCAATATAATCTTCACCATTTTTTTTCTGTATAATGAGTGTACATGCTGGAGGAAATCAATATATTAAAATATTTAAAATGAGTCATATTCATAGCTTTGCACTTTTCCTAGCATCTTACCTCATATTTTTTGAACTGCTTGTTATTTTAACATGATTCCATGCAGACTCTGGGGCTATTCATCATTTTTTCCTGTCTGAGGAAGCAGGTTGGTTTGAGTTACAGACTTTGAATTTTTTGAGTTGTTACAAGTTTGACAAATGATCAACTTAAAAAGAATGTTGTATTTGAATGTGAACAATTCTCAAATGTTATTTTCTTAAAAAGGCAAAATGAGCAAACAAAAAGACGTAGTGCCCAGTTGGAAGGCAGTGGTTAGTCCTTCCTGCACAGATACTGAGTCAGTGCCTGGAGGTGTTGGGATTTTGTTAGACACTCTGATGGGGAGCCAATCAGATGCAATCCCTCAGCCATATGAAGCTTCGGTCCCTCATCCCTCAGGGGAAACTTTAGTCAGTCATCACACAAACAAATGCATTGTTACAAACTTGTCATAAATGCAGTCTTAGGGTAAGAAAGGTGGTTGCTAAATAAGCAGGTGATGCAGACTCTAATGTGGAAGGGAGGCCTTCTCCAAGGAATGACGTTTGTGCTGAGGTCTAGAGGTGAGGTTTAGAAATTAACTAGGCAAAGACTTCTGACCGAGGATCAGGGGACCACAGCCGGAGTCTAGGGGATAACAGGATAAATGATGCTGAAGGAAACTGGGAAGGTAGGCCAGGACGTTTTATATTCACCTTGAGAGCAGTGGAGTGCCACTGTTACAGTTTTAAACAGGAGAATGATGGGGTTGCAACCCATCTGTGCACAGTGGACTGGAAGGAAATGAGGAAGAAGGGAGGTACAGTGATTGATGGGAAGATTGGATGAGGGTGGTAGCCCTGGAACTATAGAAAGGTGTTAAGAGTGGAGACGTAAAAAGAAGGTAAAATCCATAGAACTGGGTGATGGATTCAATGTGGTGGTGAGGAAGAGGGGAGGGAGCCAGAGCTGTGATTTACAGGAACGAAGGGTTCCACTCACTGCCAGATAACATGAGGAGAAAAGACTGAGTTTGTAGAGGGAGAGGAAGGGAAATCATGAGTTCTAGTTTTTTTAACATTTTATTGAAGTATAATCAATTTAAAATATTGTGTTCATTTCTGCTGTACGACAGTGATTCAGTTGTGTATATTTTTTCAATATTCTTTTCCATTATGGTTTATCACAGGATATTGAATATAGTTCCCTGTGCTATATGATATGACTTTGTTCTTTATCCATTCTATGTATGATAATTTGCATCTGTTAATCCCAAACTTTCAATGCTTCCCTTCTTACCTCCTCTCCCCTGGCAACCACAGGTCTGTTTCATGAGTTCTATTTTGAACATGACCAAGATGTATCTACTACCTTTGAGTCATTCAAGTGAAAATGCCAAGTAGGCTGGTGGATATGTAGGTCTAAATTTTGGAGGAGTGGTAGAAGGGAACCACTTGGTTAGCTTGGGTTTCATTTGTATTTAGATGGAGCAGAAGCCATGGGTGAGAAAGAAAGTGTAGAGTAAGGTGCAGCCTAGGGCTCATCCTTAAGGAATTTTCACATTTTGTGTCCAGGTAGAAGACAATGAATCTTCAAAGGAGACTTAGAAATAGCCAGAGAGGTGAGGGGAAAGCCAGGAAGTCAAAGTCATAGAAACCCAGAGGTAGTGGATCAGAAAGGAGGTGAGAGTTGACAAGCGTCCAGTGATACTAGGAGCTTCAGTTAGATGAGGATCACTCTGGAAAATGCCACTGGATATGGTATGTGGAGGGGAATGGTGACCTGAACAAAACTGTGCCAGCAGCGTGGTGACAGGGAGCATTCAACTGGGGGAGTAGAGCAGAGGGTGGAATGGATGGTGTGGGAAGGAGCTGGTGAGTCTGCACAACACCACTGAGACTAAGTCTGACTGCGAACAGGGGAGAAAGTGCAGCAGCTCACTCAGATAGAGGGTCAATGTTCCCTTTCCATTGTTGTTGTGATGGAAGATGGAAAATATAGCATGTTTCAGCATAGAAGGGAAGAAATCTCTTGAGGAGGAGAGACGGAACACACAAGCAAAAGAAGGGCTACTTGAGGGTCTTCCCTGGTAGTCCAGCAGTTAAGAATCCACCTTGCAACACAAGGGACATCGGTTTGATCCCTGATCAGGGAACTAAGACCCCACATGCCATGGAGCTGCTAAACCCCTGCACTGCTGCCAGAGAGCCTGGGTGTTGCAACTACTGAGCCCACGGGCCACTACTGGAGAGTCTGTGTGCCACAGTGAAACATCCCTCATGTCACAACTAAGACCTGATGCAGCCAAATAAATAAATTATTTTTAAAAGGGCTATTTGAGAACATTTGGGGTAATAATAATATAGAAAAAAATGCCAGACTCCCCACAGATCCACTTTGAAGTCACTTCTTTATTGCTCTGGAGACTGCAGGAAGGTTTATGCTGGGTTCTTGAGGAGCAGGTATTGTGAAAAAACATGACTCTGTCATCGTCAACTTTAGACCGTGTAGCCTGATACTGTAGAATTCTGTGTCGTGACTCATGTGCTTAGCTCGTCTTTCCTTATTCTTCCAGGAGCTGATGAGGATGGAGAGAGTCCAGAGCTGACCACGTCTCGGCCCATTCCAAAGATACCGTTCACTAGTACTGCTCCGAGAGTGGAAACCACAACGCTGAGCAAGATGCAGGACAAGATCCCTGCTCAGACAAAGGTGTGTTTTATTTCGCACCGTGTCATCAGGTTATCGTCAGTGGGCCTTTTAAAAAATTGTACAGAATGTTCCTTTTAAGAGGCACCTTTTAAAACTGTGTAAGGACAACTGGTCTTTTCATTATACTGTAAATGGCTTCTCCGTACTCTTCATGATCGTTTTGACATTTGCCACCTACTGCTTTTTTGTTGTTGTTGGCTTTGCTTTTCAAAGCAGTTTTAGGTTCACAGCAGAACTGAGTGGGAAGCACAGAGAGTTTCTGTATACCACCTGTCCCCCGACATGCTCAGCTCCCCCCCACTATCAGCATCCTGTGACAGAGAGGTACACTTGTTACAACTGATGGATCTACATTCAGTTCAGTTCAGTGGCTCAGTTGTGTCCGACTCTTTTCAACCCCATGGACTGCAGCACGCCAGGCTTCCCTATCCATCACCAACTCCTGGAGTTTACTCAAACTCATGTCCATAATGTCAGTGATGCCATCCAACCATCTCATCCTCTGTCGACCCTTTCTCCTCCCACCTTCAATCTTTCCCAGCATCGGGATCTTTTCCAATGAGTCGGTTCTTCGCGTCAGGTGGCCAAAGTATTGGAGTTTCAGCTTCAGCATCAGTCCTTCCAGTGAACATTCAGGTCTGATTTCCTTTAGGATGGACTGGTTGGATCTCCTTGCAGTCCAAGGGACTCTCAAGAGTCTTCTCCAACACCATAGTTCAAAAGCATCAATTCTTTGGCGTTCAGCTTTCTTTGTAGTCCAACTCTCACATCCATACATGACTACTGGAAAAACCGTAGCTTTGACTAGACGGACCTTTGTTGGTAAAATAATGTCTCTGCTTTTTAGTATGCTGTCTAGGTTGGTCATAGCTTTTCTTCCAAGGAGCAAGAATCTACATTGGCAGGTCATAATCTAGAGTCCAGAGTTTAACTTAGGGTTTGCTCACCGTGATGTATTACATTGTATGGATTCTGACACATTTCTAATGGGCGTGTATCCACCATTAGTGTAGCCTACAGAATAATTGCACTGTCCTAAAAGTCCTCTATCCCCTACATGTTTGTTCCTCCTGCCCTCCCAGCTCCTGGAAACCACAGATTTCTTTTTATTATCTCTGTTGTTTGTGCCTTTCCAAAATGTTGCATAGTTAGAATCATGTAGTATGTAGTCTTTTCAGATTGGCTTCTTTCACTTAGTAATATGCATTTACAGTTCTGCCATGTCTTTTCATAGCCTAATGGCTAATTCTACCTATTATTTTTATCACCCGGGCCTAGCTTATAAACAAATCTTTTTTACAGGGTGCTTCTTCTTAAGGAACTCACAGCCCAGTTAAGCAAAGCCTTTTCAGTTTATGTGACATACATTAAGAAAATTTGTTTTTATTTCATAAAGAATTGGTTGTGAGTTAAAACCATTGTAAACTTTACATCTGCTGAAATAGGTTATGGTCTAAGAAGACTCCAGATACTCATCTCAATAAGTGTTTTCCCAAAATCTTTTCAGGCCCACCACCAGTGGTATGTAAACTTCAACTCTTCGAATGATAATGATGAATGTAGGTACATCTCTATCTTCATTTTGAGAGCTGTCTTATTAAGAAATAAGGTCTTTGGCCTTAAAACAGAGCAAAGGTTTCTAATGGAAACTAGGGAACTGGTGATTTTGGCTTTATTAGCATGGTATTGCAATTATCTGACCAGCTACTACTAGGTAAGCTACTTAAGTTGGAAAATACATGCTACAGTCTGAAGAAGGCTGAAGTTTCAAATCCTGTTGTTGTTGTTGTTCAGTGGCTCAGTCATGTCTGACTCTTGGCGACCCCATGGAATGCAGCACGCCAGGCTTCCCTGTCCCTTCACCACCTCCCAGAGCTTGCTCAAACTCACGTCCATTGAATCGGTAATGCTATCCAACCACCTCGTCCTCTGTCGTCCCCTTCTTTTCCTGCCTTCAATCTTTCCCAGCATCAGGTTCTTTTCTGATGAGTCTGCTCTTTGCATCAGGTGGCCAAAGTATTGGAGTTTCAGCTTCAGCATCAGTCCTTCCAATGAATATCCAAGGTTGATTTCCTTTAGGGTTGACTGGTTTGATCTCCTTGCAGTCCAAGGGACTCTCAAGAGTCTTCTCCAACACCACAGTTTGAAAGTATTAATTCTTTGGCCCTCAGCCTTCTTTATGGTCCAACTGTCACATCCATACATGACCACTGGAAAAACCATAGCTTTGACTAGACGGACCTTTGTTGGCAAAGGAACGTCTCAAGTCCTAGATCTGGTCAAGTGTCTTAGCTTCTCTGACCCATTTCTCTTGGGTCCTTGGGAAGATTAACTGTGAGGGCATGCAGCATGGCACCTGAGACCCAGCAAGCACTCTGTAAGCCTTCATGGAAGTCAGTTAGAGCAGTAGAGACTGGGGCAGTTCACCAAGGGCAAGTAACAGTGGCAGGAGACTGAAGAGAGTGGAGGGTAGCATGTTGCTTAGGAGAATTTGGAATCACAAGTGTCCCTGTTTGGTGCTCACCCGTCTGTTGGTTAGAAATGAGATGCTGCCAAGGTTTAACAGCAGACAAGATGTGGGAAACTGTCATGAAGGTAGGGACAGGCTGTCTCCGGAGTGAGAAGTGCCCCCTCTGCAGGCAGGAATGCACATGGGCTTCCAGCCTGATGACACCCCTCCCTTTCCCACAGTGCACTTGTCCTTCCTCTTCCCACAGTGCACTGGTTCTTCCCCTTCCCACAGTGCACTGGTCCTTCCCCTTCCCACGGTGCACTTATCCTTCCCCTTCCCACGGTGCACTTGTCCTTCCCCTTCCCACGGTGCACTTGTCCTTCCCCTTCCCACGGTGCACTTGTCCTTCCCCTTCCCAGGTGCACTTGTTCTTCCCCTCCCCTGCTACCCCCTACAGACCCTGCTTCCCAGTAAGTGCATAGAGTGGTGAGGAACAGGGCTGGGTAGGTTTCTTCAGACGTGGAGCAGCCAGGACAGTCCTCACCAGACTAAAGTGCTCTCTGTTGGATGGAAAAGGGCGTGTTACCATTAGCAGTAGACCGACTTCACAGGCCAGGCACTAGGAGAAGAAGGAGGAGCTGTGAGCAGTGAGGCAGACCCACCTGGCTCCCTGCATGGTAGCTGCTCCAGAAATGGATTCTGTTGAATGAAAAGCAAAAGGGAGAAGAGAAGAAGTGAAAATCAACAGGTGCAGCTGAGGGTAGGTCATCCGGGGTGGCCACTGAAAGACACATCTGACTCTACTGCAGGTATATGTGACCACTTGTTGTGACTGAATCCCCTGAAGTCAGGAACCATTAGGACTCACTAGCTTGAGACAAGAAACTCAGTTTTGGCTTTTTGTGGTAGAGTTTTTATCCTCAGCAAAACCTAATTTGACATAGAGCTGTCTGACCAGTTGACAGCAATGGATTGAAAATTGATGTAAGTTTTTAAAAATTAACTTTAAGGGAATAATCGTGTCAGATTGAAATAAAGAAGATAGATGTTTGGCAGATGTGCTCAGAAATGAAGGACCCCAAAACATTTTAATGTATTCTTGGTATTGTTTGTTTTTTATGTAATAATACTAAAAGTTCATCCATTTGTGGGAGATTTATTGAATGCTACTCATTGTGTCGAACACTTTTTGCAGTACTTATCACGACAATATTAATATTAGTGATTAAATTTTCTATTTTGTAATTACATGGCACAGCTAAATTAAACATTGCCTTTTGGATACCATTAATACAGACTTTGCTTTTGAGTAGGTGTCACAGTGGCACTGATGCCACTGTTATAGATATTCTGTCCAGTTTGTTGTAAATTTATGTGACAAAAATAAAAAGAATATAGGTATTTGTTCAAGCAGAGCATTGCTCATAACCTTTTACTCCATTACATTTTCATGGTATCCAAACAACCAGACATGGATATGACAGATCTTTAATTGACTTCATCTAATCATCTATGCTGCCTTTTCATAATTTCACTTTGCACACATATAGGAGAGTCCAGGCATTTCAGACTAGTGCTGTACTATAGAAGTATTCTTATTAGTCAAACTCTTCCTTTCATACAGCAAAACTTGTAAATTTAAAGAGTGACTGTTCCATCCAGAGTACCTAGAAGCTTGTGCACTCATTCCTGTGAGTATGTAGTAGCCCCAGTTCTGTGGAGACCTCCAGTCCCCCAACCTGCAGACCCCGTGAAATGCAAGCTCATTCCTGGCTGTTGGATCAGAAGCTGAGTCAGATGGAAATGTTAACTCTCTCAAAGGATTTTAGGGACTGAAAAGACCTGAGGGGAACTCATGTGATCTGTCATAAAAATGAGACAAAGATGACATGGATGAATTAAATTCCATCTCTAATGTCATACTAGTTACTTACCTTCATCTCATGTACCACCAGAACTCACTTCCTCTTTCCCTCATCATAGACCTAGGTATCAACCTCCTTGAGTTTTCTCTTCCCTTTCCTAACTTGCTCTTAACTGCTAATGAGCAGTGAAAAGTCTCTTAGATTAGAATCCAGATAATTCATTTTCTCATCTATTGAGTTGTTTGTCCTGCTACCAGGCATCCAGTTCACAATGGGCTTTCCATGAGAAGAATGGAGGGATTGAGGCAAAATACTGTCAGTGAGCTTTTCTCTTTGCTTTCCCTCGGTACAGGAAAGCCAGGGGAGACCTTTATTTTCTTCTCTCACTCTAATGCAGAGAATAGTGAAATTTGGAGTGCATGCTGTACAGCAGTGAAATGATCATTTTCCTGTAGCCTCTGCTTTTTTTAAGTCATGGCGGGTTGAGGATTAAGTCAGTACAAGGTTTTCGTGTGGCTTGGGAAAGTAGGACAGGCATTCTTTATCATGCTTTATTGTATGTTATCTTCAGTGGAAGCCAGCCTAGTGCTCTGTCCACTGAGGCAAGGCCCACTGACCTGGAGCTCAGATGGATACACCTAGTGATCCTTCTTGGACACATGATGACCTTAAGGCACCCCCGAAAGGTGAGGTCTCTATACTTTTTAACCCTCTAGGCTAAGTAGCTAGTGGCATGTTGGATGAATGCTGGGCTTCAAAAAGCCATCAGGCATTTAACTGGGCCACAGCTTAGAGTCCTAATGAAGGTGGTTGGCTGGTCTTAGGAAGAGTAGTAGAGTTAAAAAAGATTTTTTTCTGCAGTAACAGACAAGTGGAATTGACACTGTTTTTCAATCAGTAGTGTTGGCCAACAAGAACTTGAGCCTGTTAGAGAAGAACCAACTCATTTGAACTGAGCGTCTCAGTCCAGAACAATGAGACAGTATATATATATATATATATATATATATATATATATATGTAACTTTTCAGGTGATTTCAGATTTCAGTGTAATCTTAGGTCATTTGTATACAATGGCCGGCATTGGTAGTGAAGGTTAGAAAGCCAACAGGTGATTTATGTGATGGTATAACGGGCTATAAGGTGTTTTGGGGTTTTTGAGAGGTGAAAGATCAGGGCTTCATGAAGGACAAATGGACAGTGAAAGAAGTGAAAATTTTGTATTGGTGTTAGAAGAACTGTATAAACCGAGGCACAGATGTTAGGAATCAGTTTTGGTAAGTAAGTGGTAGTGGAGATGGCTTTTTGGGGTTTCTGCTGGAGATTGAGTAGTGGCCTTGGGAGATGGATTGGAAGCCACCCAACACATGCAGTTACAAGGTTGCTGCAAGAACCTGGGTATGATGTGGTAAAGACCTAGACAAGGCCTCAGGAATGAGAATCCATGGAAGACACTGAATTTGAAGGAATGGTGAAAGGCAAATTGAAAGGACTATATATGTGTGTGTGTGTGTGTGTGTGTGTGTGTGTGTGTGTATATATAATATATGAAGTATCGCTTAGTCATGTCCAACTCTTTGCGACCCTGTGGACTGTAGCCGGGCAGGCTCTTCTGTCCATGGAATTCTTAAGGCAGGAATACTGGAGTACTTTGCCCTGTTCTCTTTCAGGAGATCCTCCCTACCCAGGGACTGAACCCAGGACTCCCACGTGGCAGGCAGATTTTTTACCATCTGAGCCACCACCAGAAAAGCCCATTGAAAGGACTGTGACATACCAAAACATACAACTTGAAATGTGCCAAAATAACTGGGGGCTCAAGAGAATAGTAGTTACTATTGATGAAAATGGGGAGAGGGTTGATCTGTTGTGATGGTACAGCCAAGGATGAGGGTCCTGTAGGGTGCTGGTAGGAATAATGCTGCCTGGAGGTAAGATGGTGAGAGTTGTAGAATACTCAAGAAACTGAGAGTGCCCTTCACTGGACAGATAGAGAAAGTGAGGTCCAGAAAAATAGTGACTTGATCAGGGCCACACAGGAGCTCCTTACAGAACCCAGCCCCCCCCTGAAGTCTAGATTCTAATCCAGGGTTTAGGTGAAGGTGTAAGTGTGAATAAATAGTGGAGATCATTACAGATGAAGACTGTGGGCTGTGCCTCACAGAATGGTAGCCGGCAGAGCCCTGGGAGAACACTCAGAGAGAATGCCTGCAGGGAAGCTGCCATCCCAGTACCCCATGTAGCAAAAAGGTGGTGAAGGAGTGAGTTGAATTGGGTAATGTTGTTGGGTTGGAGCAGCCAGAAGGGGATGGTGGCCTGAAGAGTGGTAAGAAAGCTAGAGATCCTTATGAAATGTCAATTTAGAGATCCTAACCATGCCATTAGGATTATTATGAACTCAGTAACTGTCCGTCTTGCCTGTACATGTGATGGTTGTTGTATAAAACCATGAACAATGCAGGTCCACCATAGGACTCGCCCACTGGTATGCACACCACACAAGTGACTATTTCATTTGTTTTCTAAACCCAGTGTTTGGAAAAAAAAAGAAAACACTTGGGAAAGTACTTACTATTTCTTCCAGCACATTAAGAGAAGATCTTTATAATTGTCCTTTTTTGCCTATCCCAGTCACCTGAAGAAATTGATAAGGAAAAAGTTCACCTCCCTGACTCAGAACGGAAAATGGACCCAGCTGAAGAGGATACAAATGTGTACACTGAGAAGCACTCAGACAATCTGTTTAAACGAACAGAAGTCCTGGCAGGTGAGTAGCCCGGTGGAGGATCCTTAAATAGGCTTCTGTTTGTCTGAGTGATGTTCAGGAGTATCAGCAGGGTTTGCCGGATGTTACCTTACTACTGAAAACCATCTTGAGCACCTGTCTCATTTCAGAGTGAGTGAGGCAAGAGTTAAGCAAAGGTTGTCTCTGTTTTCTGTCAGCTCCCTCAGCCTACCCCTTGGCCCGCCATTTGGGTTGGAGTGGGGAGAGGCAAGAAAAGTTAAGGCCTAAATTGGTCTAGAACAACTGGGTGTCAGGTATGGCAGAATGTGAAGCTCAGTCAGGCTTGATCCAAGTCCTCCTGATCTCAAGATAAATTTAAGAGAAGAGAAGGTTCTTGATGGAGAAGGCCGTTGATACAGTGCCCATGGCACAGAAGGATGTTGTCTGTAATCATAATTTACCTGATGAAAGTATTAACCTTTGATTTTAAAGGGGAAGATTTGCAAGATTTTAGAACACAGTCCTTTTTTAAATTTTTTATTTTATTGAAGTATAGTTCATTTACAACGCTGTGTTAGTTTCCGATGTACAGCAAAGTGATTCAGTTATACATATAATAGTTTGCATCTGCTAATCCCAAACTCCCAATCCAGCCCTCCCCCACTCCCCACCCCTCCCTTAGCAACCACAGATCTGACCTCTACCTTTGTAGAACACTTGATCCTTGGGAGGGAAGTCCCAAATCCAAGATGACAAAGGAAATTTGCATGTTTTTTTCACATTTCCCTTTACAAAATTTAAGTCAGTTACATCATGTTTTGTGTTTTCATTGAAAAAGCAGTTAGAAGATTAGACTGCAAAAATGTGAATGCTGAAAAGACTTAAGAGTTTTAATGTATGGAACTAGTTGAGGTCACAGCCAGATTTTTTTCTTATTGAGGCTTTTGGGTGATATTATTAATACTAATCAAAGGAAGTAGTATACCTCTTGAAGAATGTCAGCTTTGCTTAATTACCTGGTTGTTTCATTGAATCCAGTTTTTTTGTAGTTTTGGGGTTTTCAAATTAAGCTTTTTATGAAAGCCTCGATAGATTGGCCTTAACAAAGCTAATTTCTGCCATCCTTGAATCTCTTCTAAAAGTAATCTTCCTTTTGGTGCGTTTCAGCTGTCATTGCTGGCGGAGTTATCGGCTTTCTCTTTGCAATTTTCCTTATCCTGCTGTTGGTGTATCGCATGAGAAAGAAGGATGAAGGAAGTTATGACCTTGGAGAACGCAAACCATCCAGTGCTGCTTATCAGAAGGCACCTACTAAGGAGTTTTATGCGTGAAAACTCCCATTTAGTGTCTCTATTTATGAGATCACTGAACTTTTAAAAATAAAGCTTTTGCATAGAATAATGAAGATCTTTGTTTTTTGTTTGTTTTTTTTCATTAAAGAGCCATTCTGGCACTTTAATGATAAAAATCCCATTGTATTTAAATCTTTTCATGTATTTCTTTAGAACAACATAAAATTCAAACTTAACATCTGCAGTGTTCTGTGAATAGCAGTGGCAAAATATTATGTTATAAAAACGCTCAATGTACATGGAATCGTTTTAAATTTCTATGCGCAAATATGAAAAGAGTGTTTTATCTGATGGTTCGAAGATGAAAGCTATTTCATTTGTGTCAGCATGTCTCAGAGTGACCTTATCAAGTTGGTCTTACTTTGTTAATTTATCTGTTGTTCCCCTCTCCTCTGCTCACCCTTGAAAACAAAACAAAACTCTATGCCTTTTGTAGCTGTTACGGTGCAATTTGTCTTTGGGTAATTCAGATAATGGTAATTTAGTGTATATGTGATTTTCAAATATGTAAACTTTAACCTCCACTTTGTATAAATTTTTAAGTGTCAGACTATCCATTTTACACTTGCTTTATTTTTCATTACTTGTAGCTTCAGGCAGATTTGCAACAGCAAATTAATGTGTAAAATTGGATTATCACCACAAAACTGTTTAGTCATGTCTATCCATTCAGATCCTCTTCTTTTGAGAGGATTTGATGTGAGTTACTGACAAGCCTCAGCAAACCCAAAGATGCTAACAGTATTTTGAGAAGTTGCTGCAGATTCCTTTGGCCACTGTATTTGCTGATTTCTTGCAATTTGAAGGTACGAGTAGGGACATAAGGAAAAAAATCAGTTTTTGTTGTTACAAATGCATTTAAGTTGTAAACGTCTTTTTAAGCCTTTGAAGTGCCTATGATTCTATGTAAGTCGTTGCAGACTGGTGTTAATGAGTATATATAACAGTTAAAAACAAAGTTGGTATTTTATAAGCACAGACAATTCTAATGGTAACTTTTGTAGTCTTACGAATAGACATAAATTGTAATTTGGGAATATAAAAACTACTGAATAAATCATGTGGCCTAATATTGAAAATGTCACTGTTATAAATTTTGTACATTTTCGATCAAATGTACACCTCCCCTTTGCTAATGACCGTCTGCTATCAAGGATGTTGTGGGTTTGATTTCTGAGTATGCCATGGTGTCTGTAAATCAAAACCAAAGAGCTCATTTGATGAGGCTGTTTATTATCAGATTCGCTTCTGAATTGGCCAGAGGAAATCTGAATGTATCATCCTGTGTGTGTTTGGATGTAGATATTGGAAGGCTGCCAGGGAGGGAATTGTGAGTTTCACAACCTTTATAGAGATAGCTGATGGCAATATTGAGATGGATACCTGCTCTGGCAAATAACTTTTAGGACTAGAATTTCCAAAGAACTAAAGAGGGCTTTCCTGATGTCGGTATCTATGGTTTAGTCCTCTGGATTGTTTGACCTTTGAAACTGTGCTCCGAATCTCTCCTGAAGTTTAACCGAAGAGGTAATAGATGGAATACCATAGTTCACACTGTGGGGAAGAAGAGTTGCTCAGGGAGGTTCTAGGCATTAAAAGGAGAGCTTCACTGCTTAGGAATGAGATTGCCAGAAAGCAGTGATGCCTGAGGAAGAGATGGAAATGTGAGGGTACCCTGCCTCCCTGGCTGGGGACTTCCTTCTAACTCAACATTTCCTTTTTCTGTTTTACCACCAATTTTGTTTTAAAGTGTGAACTGCCAGAGTAGGAAGAAGAGAGCAAAAACAGCAACCTTCCCAACATATAATTTGCTTTTAATGAAGTATGAATACTTATTCATTTAGAGAACATTCCCTGGAATTGCCACAGAACTCAATTTAAAAGAAAGAAATTTGATGCAGCACTCAGAACAGTGTTTACTTAAATTCTTAATGGCCTTAATTCTCAAAGTCCTGTCCCATCACTTACAGAATGAAAGTAAAAAATCATTGTATAGCCTGACATCCAGTTTTCTTCATCCAGTTTTCTGACATCTACGTTTTCTGCTCAGTTTTTTTTTTCTTTTTTTTAAGACTCAGTAAATACTACTATGAAAAGTGTTAGTAATGATTACCAAGTTCAGGAAAAATTTGGGAAAATATAAATATTAAAGCCAATGTGAAAATTTCCTGTTTCCTTAACCACATCTAAATGATTTCCTGTGTGTGAATATGGCTTTCTTTGAGAAGCTTGCAGTATTCAAACTGTCCCATTTTGAGCATATGTGGGAAATTGTATGAGCTAATTTTTTAAAAATGTTTCACCTGCAAGTGCCTAGTACCTGAACTTCAGGATTAGGACATGGTTAATAAAGTTGAATTTAGGTTAGACAAGATTGCGGAAATTACCATCTATTAACATTGAAACTTAATACTTTCAGATCAGATGTTTAAGGAATTATATTTTGATAATTTTTTTTTTGCAAGTAAAAGACAATATACACTTGCTTATTGAGGATATAGCCTGTTTGTGTAGGGTCTAAGAGACAGACAAATAAGGAGAACAAAATTAATTTACCTTGGTTGCCCTAAAGAATCAAAGGATATAGTAACTTTGTAGTTTTTAAGGATTTATTTCTTCAATATTTCAGACATTTTGAAACCATAAGGAAAATTTTTAAGTGAGGAGCAAAAATATAAAACAAGAAATATTGCAGGATTAATTTTATAATCCTTACATGCGTGCTCAGTCATGTCTGACTCTGCGACCCTTTGGATTGTAGCCTGCCAGGCTCCTTTGTCCATGGGGATTTTTCAGGCAAGAATACTGGAGTGGGTTGCCATTTCCTTCTCCAGGGGATCTTCCCGACCCAGGGATGGAACCCACGTCTCCTGCATTGCAAGCAGATTCTTTACCATTGAGCCATCAGGGAAGCCCTAATTTTACAATAAGGATATTCTTTACAGCTTTATTATAATTACATAATGAAATGCTAGAAAAAGTGTATTAAAATGTATTTGGTTTAAAAAGGTAATGACTAAGCAAAACGACCTCTAACTTGAGTTTTTAAGTTCTAAGCCTCTGGCAGACAACAGCGAGACCCTTAGAGGTTTCCAATTAAAATAAATCAAGCCAGCTGATAAATGGATTTATCTAAATTAAGTAATCACTAAGGTTTTCTTCAATACCAATATTTTATGACCATAGTGAAATCAGAGGTCTGTTCATTGCTAGGGAATTAGATTTAGTTGGCATTGAAAACTTGAAAAAGAATAAAACAGCTATCTGCCATATCAGTTCAGTCACTCAGTCACGTCTGACCCTTTGCGACCCCATGGACTGCAGCACACCAGGCTTCCCTGTCTTTTATCAACTTCCAGAGCTTGCTCAAACTCGTGTCCATTGAGTCAGTGATGCCATCCAACCATCTCATCCTCTGCCGTCCCCTTCTCCTCCTGTCTTCAATCTTTCCCATCCTCAAAGTCTTTTCCAATGAGTCAGTTCTCTGCATCAGGTGGCCAAAGCATTGGAGTTTCAGCTTCAGCGTTAGTCCTTGCAATGAATATTCAGGATTGATTTCCTTAAGGATTGACTGGTTTGATCTCCTTGCAGTCCAAGGGACTTTCAAGAGTCTTCTCCAACACCATAGTTCAAAAGCATCAATTCTTCAGTGCTCAACTTTCTTTATAGTCCAACTCTCACATCCGTACATGACTACTGGAAAAGCCATAGCTCTGACTAGATGGACCTTTGTTGGCAAAGTAATGTCTCTGCCATATAGAATTGATAAAACAGTATCAAAATGAATTTTGTTCCACTGTATCTCCTAACTCTGAGCAACTTCACTCTTATGATGTATGGTTCTAGGATTTCATTCCTTTTTGTTTATCTGCTGCATATGGTCTTTAGCAGAGCTTTTTCTGACCAAGAAGTCGTGGCGACTTTGGGAAAATTGGTTTCCTGTGAATTAGCTGGAAGGGTGTAACCTGAGCAACTGTCCTAACCCATAAATAGCAGAGTGAAGCTTTAGGCTTTGATGCTTCAGATGTGCTGAGTGCAAGACTCATTCATTCCAATTGCCTCAACAAAATAGCACACATAAGCCGCAAATGCTATGTGCAAGGCATTGGAGGTTTAATCAACAGATACTTGCCTAGTGACTTGTCCTGGGCTCCCTCTTAGAAGCTGGGGGTATAGTGGTGAATTAGGTAAACAGAAATCCTTCCTTCATGGAGTTTGGAGAGGGCTGCATAAGGGAAACAAAATTCATGGATAAAATCAACAAGTAGAAATTATCACTTGTTGGTAGTATTTCCACAGTGGACCTGACACTGACTGATGTAAGGGACCGAGGGGTTATTTCAGTCCGGGTGGACTAGGTATGGAGAAGGCAATAGCACCCCACTCCAGTACTCTTGCCTGGAAAATCCCATGGATGGAGGAGCCGGGTAGGCTGGGGTCGCTAAGAGTCAGACACAATTGAAGCGAGTTAGCAGCAGCAACAGCAGCAGCAGGACTAGGTATGCTGTGGTCACCATCTCAAAGTCTCAGCAGCTTAAAACAGGAAACATGTTGCTCGTGCCACGAGTCCCTGGGTTGGAAGAGAGTGCAGTTCTGAACAATCGTCATCTTCACTCTAGGTCTCGGGCCAATGGAGGAGCTATGATCTGGAACACTGCCAGTCACATGGCAGAAGAAAAATCATGATGAAACACACAGTGGCTCTTAGGCATCCCCTCAGTGGTGATGTATATCACTTCACCCCTGTTTCATTGGGCAAAGCAAATCACATGGCCACAACCAATTCCCCAGATACAGAGAAGTACAATCCTACTCTGTGCCCCTAAGGAAAGAGGTGGGATATTTGTGAACAGCTATAATTACTACCACCTGGTCAGGAAAGCTCTCCAGGAGAGTAGGGCCTGAATGATGTGGAGCCAAATATGCTCACATTAGGATGGACATCCAGGCTGTGAGATGCCTTGTGGATGGAAGGGGCTTGGTATGTTGGAGGCACAGTGAAAAGACCAGTGGTGGCTGAGCAAATGCACAGGTATAGAAGAGGTGGGATAAGAGTGCTGAGATGCGTAACTGCCTCCTGATTAGTCTTCCTTCTTCCACCTTTGATCCCTTCTATTTTAGTTATGAAGAATCTAGGCTGGTCTCTTTACTATATGAATTATGTCACTTCCTTCAGTGGCTCCTATGTTACTGAGAGTAACATCCTGACTCTTTATACTTGCCCTCCAGATCTTTAGGAACTGAACTCTGGACAATGGATGTCAGGAGACAAGGCGGAGGCTGGGTGGGTGGGTAACCATGGCCAATTCAGAGGTCATGATTGTTACCTAGCAGAGAAATGATGGTGGCTTGGCCTAAGGTGGTAATAGTAGAGACACAGAAGACTGGAGAGGGACTGTTGGGAAGGTGGAATCAATGGCTCTTGCTAAAAGATTGGAAGGAACAGAGATGAAAGAAAGGAATAAGAGGTCACTCATATTTTTGACTGAGTTGGGTGATCCACATTTTGAGAAGGAGACTATCAGGGGGAGTTGGCTGTTAAAACAAGATCTTTTTGGACCATGTTAAGTTGCAACTGTTAGACACCCACGTAGAAGTGTCTGGTGAACAATTGAATGTAAGAATCTGGAGCCCAGAGAAGGGGTCTGAGCTGGAGATGTAAACTTAGCAACAGTGTCCATCGTTGCCTGTTTGCACTCTGACTCACTTCCTTTTCTTCCCTGCTCTGCTTTGCATGGAAGTCGGGGAGGGGGTGACCCATGCAAGCTATGTTCCCCAAATTTCCCTGCCAACTGACTTCTGAGAAAGTCTGACAGTGCTGGCAGAAGGCTAAAGGTCAAAAGGAAGGGAAAAGCCAGAGTACTTTCCCCTCTCCCTGCTTTGAGCAGCATCTCCAGCTTTAATGCATCTCCTCTATGGTTTGGATCCCATTGGTCCAACTCTCCTCCGAGTCCCTCCCACCCCTCCCACTGTTGCCAAACTCTTGTAAACCCCACTTTGCCCTCCTTGTCTCTCCAGCCTCAGGGAGGGTCACAGCTTCCTGCTGTTGCTCTTCTCTGGGTTATCTGACTCTTCCCCGTTTGCCTGCACAGCTTTTCCAATGTCTTTGTCAGTAATTCCCTGGATTAAATTCCCTCCGTGTTTTGTTACCCGGCGGGGGTTCTGTTTTCCTTCCTGGCCCCTGACTGATGACACAGGAGTGAACAGCATGCAGACAGTATTAAAGCCATGGGACTAGATGAGATCATTGGAGAGGTGGACAGTGGAGCAGGAGGAAGGAAGGCCCTAGGCCTGCCTACTCACACAGTCCTTCTTTGCAGATTCGCTCTTTAGCGCTGGTCACAAGACTGGATTTTCATTTTGGCAGATGCTTAGTAGGAAACAATTTTTAATTGCCAGAGGGGCAGAAATCCCCATAATGCTTGATAGGGTGCTCGTTTTTGAGCACGTTAATAAGCATGTTAAAGTATCTACTTCTACCAGGTCATTAGTAACATACACGATGGACTGTTGTTAAAATTGAAAAAAGTCATTGGGAGGTAGTAAGAACTATCTGAATATTCAGGAAATATCTCTATCTTCTGTGTTTACAATAGGAAAATACCAGTACACTAAACAGTAATTCTGCTACTTGTAACCTTGTCTTGGGATCATTGAAAGCAGAGCTTTATTTGTTCCTTAATTACATTCTGCTCAGGTGAATACCAGAGTAATCTGGCATTTCCTCTGCCCAGACCAATTACAACAAGAACTGGTAAAGATGGTACAAAACATAGACTGGTTTGGCTCCCTGTCAGACCCAGAACTTGGAGATTAGGAAAGATTGCCATTTGTGATCACCCCGTATCTCCATCCTCTCCTTTTTTTTTTTTTTTAAAGCGTCTATTACTCTTCTTTTTCTCATTCAGTTCACTTTTTCGCATGGAAACTAAAGATGATAACATACACTGCATGACCTGTTGTGGGAATTCAGTGAGGCACAGTCGGTGAGGTAATGCACTTAACACACTTTCTGGTCTGGTTCTGGTAGAACCTCGTTTCAGGATCGTTTACTCATCCTTTCACCGACTGTTTCCTGGGCACTCACTGTGTACCAGGTACACAGGTCCAGCCCTGGGAATATAGGAGCCAATGAAATAAAGTTTCTGCTCTCAAGTAACTTACAATCTAGTGGGAAGAGATGGACCATAAATACGTAATATGTCAAAAAGAAAGTGACATTTGATCAGAGAAGAAGGGGTGGAGGGACTGAGCTATGGTGGGTGTGGTAGGAGGCCTGGCGCGCTGGGGAGCATTCTAGGCAGAAGGAATAGTAAATGCCAAGACCTAGTGTATGGCCAAGGAGCAAGTGGCAGTTCTCAGTGTATTGAGGGATTAGATCAGGTTCCATTCATTTTGCTGCTTTCCCAGCCTGAGTACCTAGGCCAGTTCCCAGCCTTGGATAATGGACACATGCCCGTATCATCAGCTCTCTTCCTAGCTCTTAGAAAATTCCTCCCTGAAATGTAGTAAGGCACCATATGTCTGGGACATTCAGCCAAGCCAAACTAAACCAAACAATCTATATCACGTCAAAAATCTAAACAGAATCCAAGCAAGTAGGTGTTCACAGATATTTGTTAAGACCTTGGGCTTGAACATCCCCCACTTAAAACACAGAATGTGCTCTTGATGGGTTAATGGTATTCTTACAGATACATTTTATCATTTTGTAGATAAATATTTAGCATTTATACAGGGAGCTGATTTGTGTTTTCTTCCTTTGTTCTCTCAATATTTCCGTTATGGTGCCACATAATCACCAAGCTGGATCCATGCTGTCCTGAGATAAAAAACTACCCTTTTTATGACCTCCTCTCCCGTTTATGTGAAGAAGGCTGGGCTGTAAGCACGGTATGAAAAAAATTCTTATATGCCATCTTGATTGCTAACATCTGTTCAAATTTCCATTCATAAATTTAAAATTCAAGCTTCTGCAGCCATCTGTTTTCTTGCAACAATCTGAAAAGAAGAAAAGCCCAAGGCAGATGTTGCAGGTGGGAGAGAAGCTTTCGCCTGGCTCGGCCAACTTTGCTGAGTTTCAGCTTTGCTTTCTTTCACCTCCTCAGCAGAGAAAAGTGTGACTGTCATTCCTGCTGGGAAGCATTTCAGCCCCTCTGTCACAGTTTCCTGTCGTACTGGGACAAGGGATTAGGAAATGAGCAAGGTGTTCTTTTTCTCCACATTTCTCTTTTTAGTTCATTTAATCATGTTAACCCCATATTCTGGACAACTTGTAAAAAAAAATACATTGATTTATTTATTTTGGTCTCAAGGTTTGTGGGATCTTAGTTACCTAACCAGGAATCAATCAAACCTGCGCCCTTGGAGGTAAAATCCCAGAGCCCCAACCACTGGACCCTATCCCATAAAAAAATGTTTTTTGTTCCTTTTGTCATTGCTTTCCGGTGCCCTCTCTGTCACTCCTGGTCTCTCTCTCTTACACACGCACACAAACTATGGGTGGAGTGTCCATTTTATGAACAAGAGGACAGGAACTGAAATCTTCCTACTGACCGCTCTGATCGAGTCTGCCTGACAGAAGCTGGATAACTGGAACCCATTGCTTGTCCAGATCCTGGACGATTTTGTAGCTTGCTGGGCCACTAGGCCTCTCATGAGGAATTTCTCCGAGGATGACTTTGGCATGGTTAATGGATATGATTTGGCAGCTGTAGGACCCAGATGTCAAGCTAGGCAATGGTCCTTTCTGATTTTGCTCTTGGCTTTGTTATCGATGTCTAGGGGACCGGGCTGCTTCTAACGCTGCTTGGCTTTATTCCATCAGTGCTGTTGCAGCAACTGTGAAATGCCTTTGAAAGCTGACATGACATTTTGGAGGTCTGCTGGGCTACAGTACTCTTTTAAATGCAACCTAGCCTGGAACTCACTTTTAGCTTTATCTGATTTTTTTTTTCTAGTTTATCTTGAGAAATAAGCTGTTAGCAAACCACATGCAAAGTCTATTTCACATTCTTCTGTGCCTCTCTGAAAACCTCAGCAGTATGAGCAAAGATCCACCCATCCCAAACCCTAGTTTAACAGTCCTGTACGTAAGCTGGTGGTTTGTGGGATCTTCTTGCTGGGCTCTATGTACTTATTTTCATTCTACTCTGACATTGCTTTTATATATAACTCATGACTGATCTCATTGTGTGACCTGGGATGAATCATTTAACCATTGTGACAACTTCTTGAAATAAATGCCATGAGAGTAGACAGAAACTCGCCTCCCTTAGGCTTGCTGGTGGAGATCATTGGGGAGATGTTTGTGTGTGTGGGGAAGGGCTAGGCCAGCATGACTGACACACAAATTCTCAACTTGCGAGTTACCCGTGATTCTAAACAGCTGTTGTCACCCCATCAGAGGAGTCCTGGCCACTAATCTCACCCTGCACCCCTGCTGTCAGTGGAAGCCTCGAGCAGTTTCTGCCTCCCCCTTTGGTTCTCAGAATCCCTGCCATGTCCCTTTCTTCTACTCCCTGGACTCCTCAGGACTCAACAGTGAAACTCATCCAGAGACAGGGTTGCAAGCCTCAGTTTACAGCTTCAGGTCAGAGTGAAACAAGTCCAGAGCAGAGACAGCAAATGCCCAGCTTCAGGGCCTCTCTTCCTACATCTGTGTTCGTGGAAGACATTATTAACCGATACTGGACTTCTAAGGATAACCTCAGAATTCTTCTTTAGACAGCACTCACTGCCTTGTGCAGCAGCTAGTCATTGATTGGAATTGAGTTGGGAGATAAAATCTCTCCACTATCCTTTGCCCAGAGGGACACTGGTCTTCAGGCCATAGTTGTTATGAATCAGCTGTGTCGTTAAATAAGTTTGATATATTTTAAAAGGTTGGCCTTTTTAACTTAATTGGCAGTACTGTTTTGGTGGGAAATATATTAGAACTTGAAATATTAGCCTGCAAGTGAGCTCTTGGAAAGCAACTGGCACATACATGTGCTTCTCTGGTGGCTCAGTGGTGAAGAATCCACCTGCAATGCTGGAGATGTGGGCTCCAGCCCAGGGTCAGGAAGACCCCCTGGAGAAGGAAATGGCAGCCCACTTTCCAGTATTCATGCCTGGGAAATCCAATGGACAGAGGAGCCTGGTGGGCTACAGTCCATGGGGTCACATAGAATTGGACACAACTTAACAACTAAACCACCACCACCACGTAAATGTACCAGCGCAACTCCTGTACTTTGGTTACGTGGTGGTAAGAGCGGCCACATGGGTGGAGGTTAAGAACTTGGACTGCTTAGTTCTAATCCTGTCCCTGCCTCTCACCGGCTGTGTGACTTTATACAGCTTAACCTCTTTGAGGCTCAATTCTTTTAACTATAAAATGGGGACGGTAATAGGATTACCCTTCTCATAGGATTATTATGATGATGAAAAATGTTTTATGTGGGACTTCCTTGGTGGTACAATGGAGAAGAATGTGCCTACCAGTGCAAGGGACACAGGTTCAATCCCTGGTCAGGGAAAATCCCACATGGGCAATTAAACCCCTGCACCATAACTACTGAAGCCCAAGTGCCTAGAGCCTGTGCTCTGCAACAAGAGAAGCCACCACAGTGAGAAGCCCACACTGCAGTGAAGAGTAACTCCCGCCCACTGCAAGGAGAGAAAGCCCACGTGCAGCAACAAAGACCTAGTACAACCAAAAATAAATAAAAAATTATTTATTTATTTATTTTTTATTTATTAAAAAACAATAAACCATTTTTTAATGTATTAAAATGTATTCTTTGTAAAGCCCTTAGAATAGTGCCTAGCATACAGAAGGTACAATAGAAGAGTTCATGAGTTAAAATAAATGCTGCATTCCAATCTAAACTGGGAGGCTCTAACTGTTTCTTTTCTGTTTTTTCTTTTCTGCCTAGGGATTGTCTGGCTGTATCAGTCCATTTTAATACCATATAGAAGTGTTTCAGTTACCTCACCTGTAAAACTGGAACTAACGCCCAGCTGCAGAAGAATATTGGGAGCACTAAATGAGTTAATATATTTGCAAAGTGTTAAATGGGCTTCTCAGGTGGCTCAGTGGTAAAGAATCCAATGGCCAGGCAGAAGACTCGGGTTCTCCTATAACCTGAGAACTTGGGTTTTATTCTCTCTAGGAAACAAAAAATGAGATGATTGAAAATTTTGTAGTTGTATAAATGAGGTGCTATGTGTACCTTTTAACAATTTATTTAACAGTCTGTTTTTGTTCCCAGTTGGTAAGTAGTGTCCAATTCTTCACAACCCCATAGACTAGAGTCCACAAGGCTCCTCTGTCTATGGGATTTCCCAGGCAAGAGTACTGGAGTGAGTTGCCACTTCCTTTTCCAAGTGATCTTCCTGACCCAGGGGTCTAACCTGATTCTTCTGCTTGGCAGGTGGATTCTTTACCACTGAGCCAACTGGGAAGCCCATTTAACACTTCATAAATGTATTAACTCATTTAGTACACTCAACATCCTCCTGCACCTGGGCATTAGTTCCAATTTTACAGGTGATTTAAGTGAAATGCTTCTAAATAGTGTTAAAATGGACTGATACAGCCAGATACACCCCACATGGAACAGACACCCCATACAGACACATGGAACAGAAGTGATCACCCCATTCCAGAGACAAGCGGATGCTTTGAGGACTTTGCCCAACGTCTTCTGTAACATCAACACATCCCAGCTGATAAAAATGTGAGTTATTCAAGGTTGTGTACACTGATCCCATTGATTCTTTCCAGCTAGTTCTTCTATTTAAATTTTACTTAAAAATTATCTTTTACTATCACAGAAAGAGGGTATGGGCATTGTTATGTATTAGAAAATAAAGACAAAGAAAAATAAGAGAATAAAATGCCACTCAACGAGTACCAGTACTAAGGATAGTGTTTATCCTTCTAGAACTTTACTTGTATTTCTTTTTTTGTGTGAAATGAGATCACATGATGCATACTATTGTTCTATGTAAACTGCTTTTTTTTTCCTGGTCAACGATGTCCATTTTTCCATTTCAGCATGTTTCATCTCATCTAATAACAAACCATATTTACATTACCCATTCATCTCCAAAGTGTGCTTTGTTGCTGTTTATCCAAATTTGAATCTCATCCAAAACCATGTTTGCATCTGCTTGTCATATCCCATAAGACTCTTAATCCATCCCTGTTTTCATGACACAGATTCTTTGAAGAGAATCTTCAGCCCAGTTGTGCTGCATCCTTGACCTTTTTCTTTCTTAAATTTGGGAATGATCTTAAATTTACAGAAACATTACAGTACAAATAATTTGTAATTTTTTTCTGAAGCGTGTGAGAGTGAGTTGCTAACATGATGCCTCATCACATCCAGACATTTAAGTGTGTATTTCTTACAAAAAAAAAAAAAAAGACATTCCCCTACATGATCACAATGCCACTAGCAAATCAGGAAATCAACATGGATACATCACTACCAGCTAATCTTCAGACCCTCCTCAAGTTTCTTCAATTACTTCAGTAAAGCCCTTCAGATGAGGGATTCACTCTGGAATAACATGTGGAGTTTTGGTGTCATTTTAGTCTCCTTTGATACAGAACATTTTTCCATCTTTCCTTGATTTTCATGACCTTGACATTTGCGGAGATTTGAGGCTTTCATAGAACGTCCCTCCACACAGATTTGCCTGATGTGTCTTCCTGATTAAATTCAGGCTGTGCGTCTTTGACAGAAATATCATAGAATCGATGCTGTCTCCCATCAGGTGTCAAAAGACTTAGATTTGCCCCATTACTGATGATGTCAGGGCTCAGTGGTAAAGAGTCCGCCTACAGTGCAGGAGATGCAAGAGACACAGTTTCGATCCCTGGGTCAGGAAGATCCCCTGCAGGAGGAAATGGCAACCCACTCCAGTATTCCTGCCTGGAGAATCCCATGGACAGAGGAGCGTGGCAGGCTGCAGTCCCTGGGGTCGCCAAGAGTCGGACACGACTGAGCAACGAAGCACAATGCAGCATGACGATAAGGCTAACACTGGCCGTTAAGCTGGTATCTGCCTCCCAGGCATCTTTCCCTTTGTAATTTGCCAGTGCCTTATGAGGAACTCCGAGAGTTGGTGATGGACAGGGAGGCCTGGCGTGCTGCGATTCATGGGGTCGCAAAGAGTCGGACATGACTGAGCGACTGAACTGAACTGAACTGATGAGGAATTATTTTAAGACTAGGGAAATATCTCATTATGCTATTCCTTTTTGAAATTATTTGTTTATTTGACTGCACCAGGTCTTAGCCGCGGCACGAGGGATCTAGTTTCTCAACCAGAGATCCGACCCGGGACCCCTGCATTGAGAGCCCTGGACCATCAGGCAAGTCCCTGTACTATTTCTTATCATATCTTAAATTTTTTTATTTATTTATCTCAGTATTGATTCATGAATTCCTATTTTAATGGGTCATAATCTGTAACTACCTTTATTTATTTTCATGTTTAGTATTATTCCATATTTGGCTAGTGGGAGTCCCTTTTAACTGGCTTCTGTGTCTTTTTGATGACATGTCTCTAAATTCTTTGATCACTTTTCAACTTTCTGGAACAAAAGACGTTTCAGGGTGATCTTGTACTTTTTGTAGCCTAGTCCTGGAAACAGCCATTTATCCAAGGATCCCTGATGATTTTTTAGTGCAGAACAGTGTTTAGAAATCACAATCTAGACACTTAGGATGTTCACTGGTATTGCGGTATCACTACTCCCAGATCCTCTCATCCTCTCAGTGCACAGAACTAAGGGATGTGTATTTTGTGTGTACATGTTTTCATTTTTTAAATCTATTTATCATCTCTCTGTTTATTCTCTATATATCTGTATTGAAAACTATGTATTCATACCATCATCTTCAACTCTAATTCAACACAGAGGGTTCATACTAGTTTCCCTTTTTCTGTATTTGTAATTTCCTTCTCCAACCTTGAAACATCTAGCTTTTTCCTTAATATATCTTCTTATTTAATCAACCTACTTCTATGTAACCAATCTTTCACTTGTCCTCTTTATACCACTTGAGCTCCAATACCCCACACTGGGCTGACCTACCACATGGATGCCCTATTCACCCAGCTCAACCCCTGTCACTTCACACCGCCACCCCCACTTCTGTCTGGGCATCCTCCTCACCCCACCTCCCCCAACACCCAGGGCAGACATCTTCCTCACTCTGCTCAGGCTTTACTGTCTTTCACTGAGTAACACCCCTGTGAGGGAGAGACATCCTCCTCACTCTGTCTGGCCATGACACCCCACACGGGGTCATGCTCCCACATGGAGCCTCACCTCACCCCACTCAGCCCTCAACTCCTCATTCAGGCAGCTCAACCACATAAACGCCCTCCTCACCCTTCTCAGGCCATGCTACCTCGTGCCAGGCTGACTCATTTGAAAAGAGCCTGATTCTTACACTGGCTCTGCTTGAGGATGTTGAAGAAAAAGTTAAAAGAAACCTGCATTCCCGGATGTCCACATGGACCTCAGCCTCCAAATCATTTTGACTGCCTTCTCATCTTGGACAATATGAGAGATAAATATCATTATTTGCGTTTCTATTTTTTGTGCTGTCTCTTATACAGCAGCTTAGCTTTCTGTCTATCTAATTTATGCCAACAGGAGAATGAGCATTGCCATAGGACTCAAGAGAGCTGGGTTCAAAGAGGTTTTTGATGTTGGGCCAATTGGTCTCAATATGAGAAGATAAATAAGAATACCTTGGGTGTTGTCCTCATCACAATGCTTTGGCTGAGGGAGGCAATCTGGACAGAAGAGTGGTTACAGACTCAGGGAGAACATCTCTAAACCAATGCCAGGAGGGGCTTTTCCCACTTGCCTCCTGCCCTGCTTTGTCCTAGATCCTTGTGGGGCAGATAGCCCTCTTATGTATGAACCAAAAATTCAAACTGCCAAGAAGTAAAGTGAACATATAAAAGAGCTGTCAGACCAAACACATATCATTCAGCTGAATTTCTCTGGAAGATACATCTTTCCTCAAAGACAGAAAGTTGTAGTTGCCGGCAGAGAGGGTGTTAGTGGTCATCTTAGGGGAATACTGTATTCTGGGTTCTACTCAATTTTTGTTTCTCTCCAATATGTTGACTTGGCAGCACCAAAGTCAAACCACTGATCTCCCTTCTCAGACTTCTTGTCAATAGCCATGGCATGTTGTAAATAGCTAGCATTGGTGCCCAAAGGGCAAAGCCCATGGAAATATCACGTGCGAGTCTTGCAATCACAATGTAAGGGAGATATCAATCTATATTTTATGGATGAGAAAGCTGATGTCTAGAGAATTTTAAATAACTTAAAAAAGGCAACAGAGATATTAAGTTATTGGCTCCACACTGAAGTTCTTTCTATAGACCATGTGGTCTCTAAACATTGAGTAAAAATGTCCTCTATGGTAGGTTAAACTTTTTTTTTTCTTAATGCTTTGAGACTATGCCAATATCATAGTTTTTAATTTCGTTTACTTACTTGGCTGTGCCAGGTGTTAGCTGGGGCATGTGGGAGTCCAGTTTCCTGACCAGGGATCGAGCCTGGACTCCCGGCATTGGGAGCACAGAGTCTTAACCTCTGGATTACCAAGGAAGTCCCCTGGATTGAACTATTGATCCCAGTTTCACTTCTCCTTGTATCTACATTCTTTACAAGTGAGTTGATTGTTTCTCTCACTAAAGGCACAGTGTAATTCCCTGCCTCTTTACTTTGGACTCAGCTGTACGACTTGCTCTGGCCAATGGAATGTGGGTAGACATCACTATGTCCCTGTTCTGAACCTCGGCCTTCAGAGACATCTCACTTTCTGCCTTCCCTCTAGGACTTCTGTCATTGCTATGGAAAGAAGATGCCCTGGATGGCCAACTGCACCAAAGAGGGTAAGAAGCCCCCATAGGCAGTGCTTCCTCAGGGCCCAGAATTAACACACTTGGATCAGATGTGGAGGCCAGCCTACAGCAAGAGACTGAGCCCAGAAAGACTTGCAGAGCAGAGCAGCCAGCTGACCCCAGCCTAGAATGTGCCCGGTCAGCCTGAAGACATGAGCAAAAATAAATGAGTTGTTTTAGAAACTGAGATGGTTTGTTATACATCAGTAGCTGGCTGAGACAATCTCTTAGAACACTTTTTATCCACTGTAGAAATTTTTGCACTGTCTTGAAACTGGGATAAGAGAGATAATTATTCTGCTTGTAAAAGTTCCCCGTAGCTTCTAAGATAAAGTCCACACTCTAACTGATATCCAAACAGTCTTGGTTTTCATCCTTGCCTAACTGCCCACTTTCTCACCTCTACACACTCACCATGTTGTGTCCCCACCTCGATCATGTTTCACACCCTTATGTCTTTGTATATTCAGCAGCCTCTCCCTGGAATGTGCTGACTCCTCTGCCTAATTAATTCCAATCATTTTTTTCAAGATGAAACAAAACATCACCTCTTTCAGGAAGCTTTCTTGGCCCTCTGGTATGATTTAGATGCCTCCTTAGGTATGTTCACCTTTAGTCTAGCCCTTGTCACACCATGTCAAAACCATCTTTTCATATGCTTGCCTCTTCCACCTGCCTCTAATCTTCTTGAGAGCAGAGGCAGTGTTTCATTTGTATTTGATTCCTGGAATCCGTCACAATGCTAGGCTGAGGACCACCCCCACAGGGAATGAATACTAAGAAAAAACGTAACTATCAAGCAATCACTTAAAACATTGCCAAACTAAGAAATCCTTCTGCATTTAAGAGGAGGCTCTTTTTCCTCAATAGGAGAAGGATTTTAACTGTACATGATCCCCCAGGCCCCCAAAAAGTACTCAAGGGCTGCCACTATGATTTTTAAAAAATTTAATTGTCAGAAAATGCATATAACATGACACAAAATTTGCCATCTTAACCATTTTTAGGTACAGTTCAATGGCACTAAACACATTCACATTGTTTTGCTACCGCCATCATTGTTTATCTACAGAACTCGCTTCCTCTTGCAAATCTGAAATTCTGTACCCCATAAACAATAACTCCTCACTCTCCCTTAACTCCAGTCCCTGGCAACTACCATCTACTTTCTGTCTCTATGAGTCTGACTATTCCAGATGCTTCTTATAAGTGGAATTATCAGTCATTGTCCTTTTATGACTAGTTTACTCGGCATAATGTTCTTGAGGTTTATCCTAAAAGCATACATCAAATTTTCCTTGTTTCTGAGCCTGAATAATATTTCAGATTTAGTGTTTTTGGCTAATATTTTAGAAAATCCTAATCTATCAATATGTTTTAAAGGTATAGTAACATCTCATGAACAATGAGACCAAGAAAAAAAAACCCAACTGGATTTGGTCCTGCAATTCTGGGAAAACTAAATTGTTAATCAGCTAATTGCAGAATAGCACATTCAAAATAAATATCAAGCAATTCCTTTGAAATTCTGGTGTTGGAAAACAGGGCCACCGCCTGGTATATTCTATATTCATTTGGTTTTGGGGAGTGCAATTTGGCTGCAGTTCACTATAATTAAGAACAGTATTATAACGGAGTTTAGCTCAACTTATATATTGGCTTTGACTTACGTGACACATGTTATCATTTGGGTTTGTTACATGAGCCAAAAGCTTTATTTCAAACATGGTTTCTACCATAGTGCTGTTCTCTGCTGGGAATGGAGGAATGGTTTCGAAGTATAATCCATTCCATTATATTTAATTTCTTTCTTTTTCTGGCCATGCCACATGGCATGCGGGATATTAGTTCTTGACTAGGGATCAAACCTGTGCCCCCTGCAGGAGAAGCATGGAGTCTTAACCACTGGACTCCCAGGGAAGTTCCTATACTTAACTTTACCTCTCGGTTCTTACATTGGCTCTGCAAGTCAATTTACTTTACTCTCATAGTTATCCTGGCCAGCTCAGTCTTAACTATTACTAGGACTTACAACACGAATATTTATTGACCGCCTACTATGTGTCAGACAGTGTTCTAGATGCTGGAAATACAGTAGGTAAAAAGGAAAACTCCTTGCCCTTGAGGAATTTTCAGACATCATAATAAACATGATAAATAATATTATTACATAGTATGTTGGAAAATCTCGTGCATGGGGAAAAAATACAGAGCAGGTTAAGGATGATTGGGGCTGGTTACAGTACTAAATAGGTGAAAGTGAAGTGAAAGTGAAAGTTGCTCAATCATGTCAGACTCTTGCAACCCCATGGGCTATACAGTCCATGGAATTCTCCAGGCCAGAATATTGGAGTGGGTAGCTTAGCCTTTCCTTTCTCCAGGGGATCTTCCCAACCCAGGGATCAAACCCAGGTCTTCCACATTGCAGGCAGATTCATTACCAGCTGAGCCATAACAAGTGAAGCCCAATAATACTGGAGTGGGTAGCCTATCCCTACTCCAGAGGATCTTCTTGAGCCAGGAATCAAACTAGGGTCTCCTGCATTGCAGGCGGATTCTTTACCAACTGAGTTATCAGGGAAGCCCATATAGTAGGTATTCAGGGTTTACCTTATAGAGAAGATGAGATGTGACCCAAAACCTGAAGGACATGGCTGAGGAAGAGCTGGTTAAGTCTAGGAAGAGGAGCAGCTAGTGCAAAGTTCCTAATGCGTGAGTGTTTAAGGAGTGGCAACAAAGAAAGCAGTTTGGCTGGAGACTAACCCTGGGGAAAGGAAGTGAGGATGGAGGCTATACCATGCAGCATCTTGTAGGCTGTTATTGGCACCTTGACTCTCTGGATACAATGCGAAGTTACTGGAGGGTTTTGAACAGAATGACATTATCTGACCTTCACTGTTAAAATTTCTATTCCAATATTTAAATTTAAAATGTTTGAATTATGAAAAAAACATGGAACATAAAATATATGACATATACATTTTAAGCACACAGTTCAGTAGCGTTGGGTGCATTTGCAATGTTGTGCAAATCCCCAGATCTTTTGCATGCTGCAAAACTGAAAACTATACCCATTAAACAACTCTCCATTCCCCCTTTCTGCTAGTCCCAGGCAACCATCATTCTACTTTCTATTTCTATGAATTTGACTACTTTAGTTACCTCATATAGGTGGAATCTTATGAATATTTCTTCTTGTGAGTGGCTTGGGCTTCCCTGGCGGCTCAGTGGTAAAGGATCTGCCTGCCTATGCAGGAGATGTGGGTTCAATCCCTGAGCCAGGAAGATCCCCTAAAGGAAGAAATGGCAACCTATTCCAGTATTCTTGCCTGGAAAATTCCATGGACAGAGGAGCCTGGTGAGCTGCAGTCCATGGTGCCACAAACTTAGCATAATGTCCTCAAGATTTATCCACATTGTAACATTTGATTGGATTTCTTTCCTTTTTAAGACTGAATAATGCCCATTGGATCTATATACTGAATTTTGTTTATTCACTCATCCACTGATGAACATTTGGATTGCTTCCACTTCTTGGCTCTTGTGAACAATGCTGCTATGAACATGGATGAGCAAATATCTCTTTGAGACTCTACTGTCAGTTCTTTTGGATATATACCCAGAAGTAGGATACCTGGATCCTATGATAATACTCTTTTTACAGTTTTGTGCATTTTTCTTTTTTTTTAATTTAATTCTTTGCCACTTTATTTATTTTTTTAATTGAAGGATAATTGCTTTACAGAATCACAGAACCCTTCTATAGTGACTGCACCATTTTACATTCCAACTAACAGGGTACTACTGTTTCAATTTCTTCATAATCTTGCCAACACTTGTTATTTTCTATTTTTGGTTTTGTTGTTGGCTGTTATGTGTGGCATTTGGGATCTTAGTTCTCCGAGAGATCGAATACATGACCCTGCAGTGGGAGCTTGGAGTTTTAACCACTGAACCTCCATTGAAGTTCCTGTTTTTGTTTTTTTTAAACAGTAGCCATCCTAATGAGTATGAGGTGGTATCTCATTGTGGTTTTGATTTGTATTTCTCTAATGATCAGTGAGCATCTTTATATATGCTTATTGACTATTGTATGTTATCTTTGAAGAAATGTCTATTCAAGTTGTTTGCCCATTTTTAATTCCGCTATCTGGAGGTTTTTTGCTGTTGAGCTATAGGAGTTCTTTAGATATTTTGAGTATGAGCCTCTTATCAGATAAATTATTTGCAAATATTTTCTCCCATTTTTAGGGGAAATTTTTCACTCTGTTGATTATATATTTTAATGCACAGAAGTTTTAAATTTTGGTGAAGTCCAATTAATATATATTTACTCTTGTTGCCTGTACTTTTGGTGCCATATCCAGGAAATCATTGCCAAACCCAATGTCATGGAATTTCTTTCCAAGGTCTTCTTCTAAGAGTTTCATAGTTTTAGGTCTTCAATCTATTTTGAGTTAATTTTTGTATATGGTATAAGGTAAGGGTGGAATTTTATTCATTTGCATGTGGATGTTCAGGTTCCCAGAACCATTTGTTGAAGAGACTATCCTTTCTTTATTGAGTAGTCTTGGCATCCTTGGCAAAGAACATTTGGCCATATACATGAGGATTTATTTCTGGGCTCTCTGTTCTAAGCCATTGGTCTATATGTCTGTGTCCATGCCATCAAACATATTTTTAAATAAAAGGAGTCAGATAGAAAATAATATAAATTGTATGATTCCATTTATATAAAATTCCAAAATGATTTTATCTATGGTGTTAGAAGTAAGGGGGTATCCTTGTAGATGGGTAACAACTGTAAGGGGGCATGAAGGAGATTTTGGTGGTACTGGTAATATTATTTCTTGATCTTCATGTTGATTATACAGGTATGTTCACATGAAAAGTCACTGAGTTATACACAGGTATTTAACATTCATAATTATCAGACTCTTTATACTATTTAATATAATCTTAATTAAAAGTGGTTGCCTAGAAACAGAGAAATATGATCAAAATCCATTGATCCTATATTGCTTTTAATGATAATGACACTCATTTCCCCCCACTGGATTTACAGTAGACAAGTTAAAGGAATAGATATAAGTTTCAGCCTTTCATATTCAGGGAGACCTCTTTTTCACATACCTGGGAGAGTAGTTAGAGGTGAGTGATAAAAGGGAATAAGTAATGCTTCTTATTGCATTCTTTGAAGAATCAACATAACATTGACTTTTGTTAGCTGACAGCATTTGATTAAAACACTTTCTCTAATTGCAATATTCTGATTAGCCAACTTTGACAAAAAACACCTTTTTTTTTTTTTCATAATGCCAAGTTGATCAGGACCCACCAAAATAAGGTCTCACAGTTACTCCTGCAAACCCACATCAAGGGAAAAAGAAGGTGTAGACCTCTCTTCAGTAGTGTGCATATTAGAACTTCCCAATCTGTGTGCCTTGGCACACTGTGTGCTAGGAATGAATTACATGTGTATGGAGGCCAGATTCTACTCAACCTTCAAGAGTGGTTAAGCCAGGCCTGAAGAGGAGGGAATTATTGGGCTGGTCATTCCTACAATGAGATCCCTTATTCTTCAAATCCATTGTTTCCTATAGATATTTTCCCTGTATGCAGTAATGTACAAAGGGTTGGAAAGTCAGTAATGAGAAAAATAATAAGAGACTCCTAGCACAGTGAAGAGTTCCACTTATAAATAGAGAATTATTTCTAAATTCTGATAGTAACTGAGCTTTCTGGATGGGCCAGAGGAGTCTCTAGGGAAGAAAAACAAGGTATAGTGGTTTCCAGGGAAAGTTCTAGAGTCCAAGTACTTGTTTTTGAATGATGGCTCTATCATTAACCAATTGCTTTGAAAAGTACTTGAAAAACAAAATGACACTGCCCTGTGCCTCATTTTCTTCATCTATGATTCATAGACACCTACTGCAGAGAGTCATATGAAAATTAAATTCCATTAGCTCAGTGCTTAGCATATAGTAAGTGATCAAGAAATATTAGCTATTGTTAACACTGACTACCACTGGGTACCATTTATCGATTACCAGGCTTGAATGCCAGACTTGCAAGGGATTTTTTATAAAGTTTATTCAATCTAATCCTCAAAGTGGAGAAGGCAATGGCACCCCACTCTAGTACTCTTGCCTGGAAAATCCCATGGATGGAGGAGACTGGTAGGCTACAGTCCATGGGGTTGCACAGAGTTGGACACGACTGAAGCGACTTAGCAGCAGCAGCAGCAGCAATCTTCAAAGTAGGCCTATTATTTCCTATTTTATAGATAAGAAAATTAATGCAGAGAGAGGCTAAATGACTTGTCCATGGCTAACAGCTAACAAACGGCAGAGCCAGACTTTAACTTCTAGGTCACATAAACTCATGGTCTTTCAATGTTTTTGCTAATATACTCCTTGGGACATTAAAAAAATTACTTCTATAATTTTCATTATAACAGTTACGAAGAATACAATTTCCAGCATTGCAAATACTGACATTTCAAAATAAAACTGTTATATCACTCTTCGTATCCAATGGCATTTAAATTTCACACTGATTGGCTACTCACCACATAGTCCATTTAAATATACTTGAAAAAACTTATAATAGTTATAAATTTTACATAGTTCCTTTCCTTCCATGAACTTATTTTTCCATCTCAATGCCCTTATTCCAGGATTTTATCCCCCCAGTTTTTATGATTCAAAGTATTTTTTGGCTTCCCTATCTGTCATAATTCTTTACATTAATAAATACACATAAATTTCCTGTGACCATAAGGTCTGTGTTAAAATTTTTTTCTGAATTGAATTATCATTATATTTACCAGTAGTTCAAAATTCATTAAAACATATTATGGATTCACTAACTATTGAATATGGGCTTCCCTGATGGCTCAGTTGGTAAAGAATCTGCCTGCAATGCAGGAGGCCCTGGTTCAATTCCTTGGTCGGAAAGATCCACTGGAGAAGGGATAGGCTACCTGCTCCAGTATTCTTGGCTTCCCTTGTGGCTCAGCTGGTAAAGAATCTGACCGCAATGTGGGAGACCTGGGTTCAATCCTTGAGTTGGGAAGATCCCCTGGAGAAGGAAATCTATCCACTCCAGTATTCTGGCCTGGAGAATTCCATGAACTGTATAATCCATGGGATCACAAAGAGTCAGGGACCACTGAGCAACTTTCACTTCACATCTATTGAACATAAGTGTAAGATACTGGAATGAGATAGATGGGGGTCATGTAGATGTGTAGAACTCTGATTAAGGGCATTGTCAAAATGTCCCTTAGTTTGTCCTCAGGGACATCTCTTCCCTCAGGACAATGCACTTTAGGGAGATGAGGGATACGTGAGAGGAATTCTTTCTTGAGCTTCTGGATCTTAAGCCTCTTCATGCCTGTCTGCCTCTTGGAAAGTCCCTCATCACTAAGATGACTACACATTCCAGTTCGTGCCTGTTATCCTGGCATGAGTATTAACAGAACCTCTGTCACTCTCTTAAGTATCTCTGTTTGGAGGATAATATTGATCACCTCATCAAGTACCATTGTGGTTCCCCAAGTGAACATGATTCAGATTTGAAGACCACTCTTATAAACCAAGGTGCTTGATTTACTTCTCTCCTGTTAAATTGTAAAAATATTCATTGTACACTTATGTTCCATGTACTATATTAGCTACTCTGACATATCTTGTCATCAGAATATACCTCGTTTTTCTACCCCTTTTTTTTAACATGTAAGAAAACTGCAAACCCAGAGAGCTTAAAGGACCAGTCACAGGTAGTAAGTGACTAAACCAGAACTTAAGCCTTGCTCCCTGCTTCTAAACCTGCGCTTATAATCAGGTGTAGTCTTTGGGTCTCCAGCCTTGCGTTGATTCCCTTCCCTCAGGCACGGGCGTCCCACCTTGTTGAAATTTGGGTTGTAGTTTAGGTCTGCCAAACTGCCTTTTTGCCCAAATCTCCACATCAAACACTTCCTACCAGGCTCCCTTTTACAGTTCTCAGCACTTTCTCTTCATCCCTATCCTGGTTCTGTTCACCAGCATCTCTTCTCTAGGTGACTGCACAGTGTCCAATCCATTTAGCAAAGGCAGACAGAGAAATCTCTCCAAACGTTAGCATTCCGCTCACCTTCCTAAGCCAATGTGGTGTTTCCCATAAAGATGAAGTCTGAACCTCTTAAGATTTACCAGGCCTTTCCTCTCAAATGTACATGTCAGCCCTACTGGACTTTCTCCTTTTTCTTCTCCAGACTCACCCACTTTGCCTGTGTTTGTCCCATACATATACCCACCTCCCAAACCCATCTTCTATTCATATTTGGGGCTTCCCTGGTGGCTTAGAGGTAAAGAATCTGCCTGCAATGCAGGCAATGAGTTCAATCCCTCAGTGGAGAAGATCCCCTGGAGAAGGGAATGGCAACCCACTCCAGTATTCTTGCCTGGGAAATCCCATGGACAGAGGCGCCTGGTGGGCTATAGTTCATGGAGTCACAAAGAGTCAGACATGACTGAGCAACTAACATTCATACTTGAGATCTTAGTTAGATCTCCAGGAAGCTTGGCTGGACTTTGTGAGCCACTCTCTGTCCCACTAACTTGGTGTCCTTGCAGTGGTGTGTTGGAGCCAACTGGAACAGCCTCTCAAAGCCGATTATTCACATCATTTCCCAAGTTCAGCGTTGCATGACATCAGGTTGGCATCTTGAAACTGGCCACAGCAGAAGTATTCACACCAGGGAAATTGACAATGGTGCAAATCAGGGTCTTTTTGTTTGTTTGTTTTTTCAACTGATAGTCAACACTTATCAGAACAACACTGGGCCCCTCCTGTATTTTCATAATGCTTAGAACACCATTTACTTTATTCATTCAATGAATGTTTACCTACTTCCTACTACATGTCAGATACTGTTCTTATTGATGAGGCTATAAAGGTGGGAAAATAAGATAATCTTTGCCATCATGGAGCTGACAATGCTGAAAGGGGGAGATTGACCTTAGTCAGATATCCACATAAATTAAATTAAAAATGATAATTATGTTAAGACCGAAAAATGCTTTAAAAATCTACAATAGGTGGGGCTTCCCTGGTGGTCCAGTGGTTGAGAATCCACCTCCCAATGCAGGGGCCATGGGTTCTATTGCTGGTTGGGGAACTAAGATCCCAGATGCCCTGGGGCAACTAAGCCAGCATGTGACAACTAGAGAGTCCATGTTCACAACGAGAGAGAAGCCTGTGCACTGCAATGAAGACCTGGCACACCCAAAACATAAATAAGTAAAATCAAATGGAGAGAACATACATGAAAAAAAAAATCTGTAACAGGATATTTGACCTAGTCCAGGAAGGTTTTCCTGAGCTAAAATCAGATTAAGGATAAGTATAGGTTTAGGAAGGAGCAAGGTGAAGGAGCATTCCAGGTCGAGGAAACATGTGCTACGGTTGGAGGGAGCATGACCCTCAGGATCAAGGGAAAGAGGACAAGTGTGGCAAGTGGGAGCTTGGTGGGAGATGCAGCTGCAGATTTAAGGCTACACAGGGCTTTGCAAGCCCCACCAAAGAGTGTTGTCCTTATCCTAAGAGCAATGGAAAGCCACTGAAGTTTTTTTAGCAGGTAAAGCACATCAAACAAGTGGAAAATCAGCACTGCGTGGCAGTTCAGAAATCAACTCTGGAGCCAGGTTGCCTAGCTTGAAAGGCTGACTCTGTGACTTACTAGCATTTTACTAGTAACTTCTATGTGCCTCAGTTTCCTCATGGGTTAAATGGTGATAAATCCTACTCTGCAGGCTGTTTATCAGGTTGTAAAGCTTTTAGAACAGTACATAACTCATCATAAATGCTAATGAAAGGGCTTGTTCAATTAAATAAACAAAAATATCTTTGGTAAGACAACTGAATGTTGTGGGTGGGTTGTGGTCTAATAGGGGATGCAGATAAAAACAAGTCATTATAAAATAGCATGGAGTAAGCACAAAGATAGTGGTAACACAAAGATGAAGATGAACTTGATTTCCAGTTATTAGGAGCAGAGTCAGGAGCATAAAGGATGTTCCAGTTGGAGCAAGTGGCACTAAGAGGGGTAGAGATTCACAAATGTCACTGACTCTGATGCGATGCTTAAAGCTTAAAGCCAGACATCAATAAAAACCAATGAGGGGGATGGGGGTGCAACGGTGGAGGTTGAAATTCCTGGTTGTCCAGTGGTTAGCGCTCTAATGGTGGGGCCAGGTTCCATCCCTGGCCAAGGAACTAAGGTCCTGCAAGCTGCCTATAAACAACAACAATAAAAACACCCCCCTTCCCAAACAACAACGAGGGGAGAAGTGTTGTGGTAGAGGGACTAAGGTGTGATTAATGTCAACTCCAAAGCAAATGGAGAGGCTTTATGGAGGAGGGCTCCCATTAAGGTTGATAGCAGAGTCCTGAACAGGTCATAGTGCTAACTCTGCACCTCACTAGTTTTGTGATTTGACTTCTCTAATTCTTAATGTCCTCATCTGTAAAGTGGGAATAATAATTATAATATAATAATAATAATAATAATATAATAACCCATAGAGTTGTTAAGAAGTCACAGTTAATGCATTAAAGTCTTAGCATAAAGTATGCAATAAATGTGAAGCTATCATTATTATTATTATATTATGAGTTGAAACTTGAGTGAGAACTTCGATTGGCACTAAAGGAATAAAAGGTCCCGAAGTCAAAAAGCATGTAACACATCTGGAGAATAGCAAGTCAAAAGGCACTTTAAAGTATGGTCATCAGGACCAATCTATGAACAGTTTTTACTGGTCCATGATGAGATAAATATAGAAATTGAGAGCAAATACTTAGAAATTAAAAGGACACAAAAATAAATTGACAGTAATTTTATATTTGTATACCTGCTAAATACCTGTAATGAAAATTGGGGTTCATAGTTTTTATGTTTCATTTTTTTCACTTTTCTAGCACGTTTTAAATTGTATCTTACAAATATTACAGTTCATGACTTATTGGAAATAATAAATAATCATAATAAAAATAATAAACTATCTTTACCTTGGATAGTTTGAGAAAAAGGAATACTGCAGAGCTGGAGATAGCAACATAGAGATGATCCTATGGCCAGGGTCACCTTTGAGGAACTATTTTGAATGTCTGAGTTCACAGTTTATTCAATGGGCAACGGGGTTACTAAAAGTTTAGAGAGATTGTTAACTGAGGGTTAAGTGTACAGAGATAAATGGACATGGCAAATTTTGTACTTTCTAAAGTTCCCAGGGAACATGTGTTTTGTTGTTGTTGTTAAAGAGGAGACCTGAATTGCTCCGTGTCCCTCAAGTATAACTGTTTGTATTTGATAAGAGTGTGGTTATACAAAGGAATTCAAATTTATCAAAACGGAAAACGTTGCAAATACGTAAGCACACGTTGTGTGACCAGCGATGCGAGTGACTCGTTGATACATAAAGCTACGGTGGGTAATCAGATGAATCGCCTTTCTTCTCGGGCACCCTCATATAATCAACGCATCAACCAGAGGCAGGACTCGTCCGGATCTCTCCCAGCTCGGGTCTTCTCGTCCACCTTCATCACCGTCGGCTCTCCAACAACCCTGCGGGGTAGGAGGGGACAATAACGCTGTCATCACCCGGCATCCGTGGGCGGCGTTGGACAGCTCACCCATCCCGGGGTTTCCACTGCCCTCATCCAGGTGCTAAGACAGCAAAACCTTGCACATTTTCCTTTCAGCTCCTCAACCACTTCCTTCGCTACCTGCCCGCCACTCCCGCAAGCACATGACACCTCAGGTGAGCCCTTTGGTCCCTTGAGCTCCTGAAACCCCCTCGTGGCTCCGAGGTCCAAGGCCGCGGGCACCCGCGAGGCCTGAGAGCGACGTTCTGGCCGAAGGACTCCAGATAAAGGAGGAAGACTGCGGGGGCCCAGGACACTGTGGAGCCAGATCCAGCAGGTGAGGTGACAGCCGGTAGCCCGCGGCCCTCAGGTCGCTTAAGTCGCAGCGAGGCCGCCGTCGGGCGTCGTGGAGGCGGCGCTTGGCCCCCCGCCCGGCCGCAGGCGCCCGGAGTTCCCGGCCGCTGCGCCCCGCCTTCTCGCCGCAGAAACCCGGCAGCTGCCAGGACCAGGTGGGGGAGCCGCGTCGTGGGTGTGGCCGCCGCCACCTGAAGGCTGGTCCCTGAACCTGGCCCTGAGCACGGCCACCCCCGCCGCCGCCGCCGCCGCCGCCGCCATAGCTCCAGCGGCCGACCAGGTGCGTGCGCCGCCTGCCCGGCCCTGTCAGCCAACGGCTGGGCCCGGCTCCTCCGGGCGGGCGAGCCGAGGCGGGTGGCCGACCCCAGAGTGAGGGGAGCTTTCTGAGTAGTTCGTTCCTGGGAGCGATTGACGTACGGGGTGGAGAAGCCGCTGGGAGACCGGCCTGGCCTGTGGCTTCCGCAGCAAAGGCCCAGAAATGAGGAAATCGAATGAGGGCTCCGAGATGGAGAAGGATGCTGGGCGCAGAGGGCAGGAGCCAGGCATCATGGCTCCTTTTCCCTCCTGTCCTGGGACGGAGGAGGGGGTGCTCCGGCCCCAAGCTGCCAAGATGCTTCCCTCGCCCGCATCTGGAAGCAATTCCTAGTTCCCCCTTTATCGGGAGCTCGTTTGTGGTTCTTTTCGCCTTTTATCTTGTACTTTCATTTTTGGTGTGCAATTCTAGGCTCCACGCCGGCTCTTAAGTTCCACAGGGCAGAGCGCCTGTTGGACTTGTCAGGTTCTCAGTGTGGTTCAGACGGTAAAGCGTCTGCCTGCAATGAGGGAGACCCAGGTTCGATTCCTAGGTTGGGAAGATCCCCCGGAGAAGGAAATGGCAACCCACTCCTGTACTCTTGCCTGGAAAATCCCATGGATGGAGGAGCCTGGTAGGCTACATACAGTCCATGGGGTCGCCAAGAGTCGGACACGACTGAGCGACTTCACTTTCCTTTTCTTTCAGTAGTACTCAGTGAGGAGTTGAGCGAATGAGTGAGTTCCTATGGAGGAGAACTGGTGAATTAACGTCAGTGAATGAATACACATGATATAGAGCTGAATGAAGGAGTACATGAATGGATATAAATACACAACGTGGAGGCAGTGGAGACAAAGGCTTACAACTCTTATCTTCTGGTAGTTTTCCAAAAGCTGTATAGATGTTGCACTCATAAACGCAGTCGTTCTGATTGTGGCTACTTAAAAGTTCTATGCTGTATTAAAATAATCTGCAGAAGCACCCCTTCATATTTCCATTTTAGGTAGATTTTCCTTTAAGCGTTGCTTAAAGTGAAGTATGTATAGGCTGCTTCTTCCTTTTTTTTTTTTTTTTTTTTTGGCTTGTATTTTGTTTTCTGACTTTGCAGAATCGGTGTCACTATAATATTATTTAATGTATTTATGAAAGATAAGAGTGAATCTGAAAGCAGTACCACGTGACTCTGCTTTCAGTAATTTGTAAAACCAGACATTTCTTTGAATTCAGGATTGTGGAGGATCTTGTTTGCTTTCCCGAGACAGGTGCTGGCTGGTTTGTGGGTGACTGAAGAAGGTTGACTGTAGTTCAGAGAGGAAAAGAGAGACATTTATCTGAGTGCAGACACTTTGGAAGTGACACAGGTGGAGACTGCTTTAATTCAATTGGCCACTGCTTCAGTTCCAGGTTTCCAGGCCCAGGTTTCAGAAAACCTGGATGACTTGAGACTTGTTCCTTGATGTCTTTAGGTCTGTTTCTTAATCTTCAAAATGCAGGAGGTTCAGTAGGGCCCCTTCCTGAGGGAGACATCCAGGATTCTCTTTTATTAGGTAAAAGGTGAAATTGTAGGTGATTTTATGAAAGCTGAACTCACTTCAACTGCTCTGCTTGGGATTCTGTAGAATCTTGGCCCCACTGTCTTATCTGCAAATTACAACTCATTCCTCATCTTCTTCACATCTGCTGCAGAAGGACCTGGGAGTTTAAGATGAGAATTATAGACTCTGGGCAGGAGGGGAGAAAGGAGGGCAAGACTGTTTTGTGCATTACCACAGGCTCCCCATCCTGGGTCTAACTTGTTTTCAATGCAACCAGCCTGACAGTGCCATATATTTTCAGTATATCTAGGGAATTATCACTATTAATTTGCCTGCATTTGATATTATTTATCATAGATCACAACATTTTGGAAATGGAAGGACCTTAGAGATTTTTAAAAGGCACTTAAAAAGTCATTTTACATACATATTAAAATATTTCTTGCATGCTACATTTCACAGAGTCCCAAACGTGTTAAGTAAAATAAAATTAATGTTACCTACTTCAATTCTTTCAAGTCTCTTGGGAGAAGTGAAGTCAGATGTGGTGCTTGGTGGGAAAAAAACACAACTTTTTGTGACTCTGTTCTCAAAGATCCAGTTGTTGGGTCACATGTGGTTCCGACATGGAATGTAACAGAGATGATATTTATGGGGCAGTGACCACTCGCCAAGCACTGTTACATTTAACTTTTTTACTTGTTTTGCCCCATTTCATCCTTGCTGTAAACTGAAGTGCTGAATACTTTGTAATCCCTATTCCACCTTCCAAAAATAGAAACAGTGCTTGGAAAATGGGAAGGTCAGGTATTCAAAACACAGACAGATGGAGGCAGGGTTTCTCCCAGAAACGTAGACAATCCCTGCTAGGAAAATCTGTGTAACATTGGAGAATGTGGTCTCTGTGTGTGTTCCAGGATATATATTAAACTCTGGGGCATTGTGGATAAGTGCATTTAGAAAGGGAGCTCAGGAGGGGGATAATTAAGACTGAATTACAGAGAATTGGTATAGCATTTTGAAAATTATTGAGTTCCATTAGTACTCTGGAAGACTTTGACCTTTTTACATTGGTGCACATGCATCCTAATGTTAAATGTACTCAGATTTAACAATTCAGGGAGCATAAAAAGGATCAATCACATCAAGAGATATATGGGTGAGTGGCACCTACAGACATCGAACTGAGTACAATGTTGTTTCTTGGGCTAGCTTCTGATCCTTGATAAGTTGCTACCTCCCAACCTCCTTCTTTATAAGAGTGACAATTCCTAATGCCAAGTACAATAACTACCTCGTTGTAATCTAGGGGCAGGAATGCAAGATGAGTTTCCAGAATTCTTATAATTAATTGACAAGAGCAAAAGAGGAAAAGAGAGGCCCATAAAGTAAGTGGTAAATTATTTTGTTTCTTCTTTGTCAGTCAAGTTGAGTTTCATAGAAGGCAGAGACCAGTTGCAGCTGCTTGAAAAACTGAGAGTGATGCCAGTTTGATTTAGCTCAGGAGGCTGAAACTTTCTGCCCTGAAGGCTGGTGTGATGGAATAGACCTTCCCATTGCTCACAATATTATGAAAAAAAACATTAAAGCAACAATTTTTATTACTTGCCCTGGAGCTAGAGCTTTAAAATGTACTTTCTTCTCCCCCTGCCCTCCCTAAACCACTTAGGTTTTTTAAAACAAACAACCCATTCATGTGTTTGCTACATCAGATTATTAGTCCTTTCCTTTATTCTTTGGCCCTGTTTCTTTAGTGCAGCTAAGATGAAGGACTGGTGTGCTTCTATGGAATTTTTCTTTAGTTATTATTTTATTCTGTGCATGTTAATTTCAGTAACCGTTTATTGAGTGCATACTGTATGCCAGATAAAAATGAATGAGATACCGAATTTATGGAGGGAAGTGATCCATCCACAAATATTTGTAGCATAGGGTGATGTGGAAGTAGTGGCTGCTCCTTCTCCCAGGAGAGAGGTTTGGTCAGAATTTAGGTAGACTTCACAGAGCAGGTGAATTCTGAACTGGATTTTGAAGCCTAAAGGCCAAAAGGAGGAAGAAGGGTGTTCTGAGCACAGAGAACAACATGGGCAAAGAAAAGGAGGCAGTTTGAGTGTGGCATTGCTAGGGAGAGACACGGATTGGTGGGTCTTGTGAGGTTGGGGCCAGAGAAAGAAGGTCCTTGAATGTCATGTTATTTCAACTTTATCACAGCCTAGAAAATTTTATTTAAGAGTTGTAAAGCTAATTTTTAATAGGAGGAGTGCTATAATTGGACTTTCTCTAGAAAATAGCTCCAGCAATAATATTTTGGGGAAACTAGGGATGGAAAGCTGGGAGGCCAGAGGAAAATGAGGATGCTGGTGCTATAGTCCAAAGGAAATAGGATAAGGGTCTAAACTAGCATAGGTTTAAGAGCTAATCAGAAGATAGAGCAGGGTTTAATAACTAGCTGGATATGGGAAGTAAGGTTGACAATAATTCTGAGGTTTCGGTATTGCTTACCTAGGTGGATGGAGATACCGCTAATGAGGGTAATAAACATCAGATGAGGAAAAGTTTTGGGGAGGAAGACAGTGAGTAGAGACAACTGTGGAACATCCATGGGAGATCCTTGATGTATACCCTTGACTAGTGACTATAGTTACACTGTGATATCATATAGCCAAGACCGGTCAAATTTTATGACAGATCTGCAGTCTAAATAGACAAATCAATTCAATAAATCATGTAAAAAGAAGGAAAAAAACACATTAGACTTTACTAATGATCCTTATATTTCAGGTGAGTTTCTTAGAACTCTAATTCTTATGTAAGTTCTACTGAAAAAAAAAGATAAACAGTGAGGGGTTATTAAAAATCATCAAGAAAACCAAAATAGAGTGACACAGAGGGGAGTGGTTGAAATGAACAAAGATAAGCAAATGGTAGGAGTGTAGCAGAGAGGACTGATTGCTCAAGGCACAGGTATAGGCAGATTTGGAATACAGAGATGATGTTTGAGCTGGCTCTTCCAAATAATGTATTTCTTTAGTGGTAAGAATATCACAAGCTTTGGTTTCTCATCTAATTCAACTTGTTCAGTTCAGTTCAGTCGCTCAGTCCTGTCCGACTCTTTGCGACCCCATGGACTGCAGCACACCAAGCTTCCCTGTCCTTCACCAACTCCTGGAGCTTGCTCAAACTCATGTCCATCAAGTCAGTGATGCCATCCAGCCATCTCATCCTCTGTCGTCCCCTTCTCCTCCCACCTTCAATCTTTCTCAGCATCGGAGTCTTTTCCAAGAAGTCAATTCTTTGCATCAGGTGGCCAAAGTATTGGAGTTTTAACTTCAGCATCAATCCTTGCTATGAATACTCAGGACTGACTTCCTTTAGGATTGACTGATTTGATCTCCTTGCAGTCAAAGGGACTCTCAAGAGTCTTCTCAAACACCACAGTTCAAAAGCATCAATTCTTTGGTGCTCAGAACCTTGTATATTAAAAAGAATTTTTACATTTGATTGTTACATGAACCCTCAGAAGCATGTGCAGCCAGGCACTATTATCTTTCTTTTATAAACTAAAAATCTTGATATGAAAGAGGCTGTAGTTTGTCTCAGATTCTGTAACTGGCAAGCACTCCAGGCCTTCTGAATTTCAGCCCACTGCTCTATCCATTGTTTTGGAATCTTGCTTGCCTGGGAACCTTGATGTGTTACAGTGTGTCCCCTCCATGCCCGCCATGTCCATCATGTAAAAATAAGAATAAAGCAGATGATATTTGAAGGTCAAGAAAACCAAGATGAGGGAGAGAGGCAGTGATGGAAAGGCTCCTTACTGCCAGCTGTGCTACATGCAGTAGGGATGGTCATGAAGTCTCTAGAGAATATCTGTGGAAATCAAACAATACTTAAAATGTAATAGGAGAATCTACAATATAAAACAATTTTATGATTAAATCTTCCAAGAGGCAAATTACCCTTTAATTAAGTGGAATGTTAATGGCCACTAGGATCTGGTAAAGGCAAAGATCCTTCCCTAGAGTCCCCAGAAGAAATGCAGCCCTGCCAACACATTGATTTTAGCTGGTAAGTCCAGTGTTGGATTTCTGACCTACAGAACTGTAAGCATTTGTTTTGTTTAAGCCACCAAGTTTTGTGGTCATCTGTTACAGCCAGCAATAGAAAACCAATGCATTATCCTATAGATTTGCTGTAGAAATGTAAGCATTTAGGAAAGGCATTCTCAGTCAATATTAGCTACTGTCATTATTATTTTTTTCATTGGTACTTTCTCTTCTGTCTTTGCCTTTTTGTAATAGCTGTCCTGTGGTTACCCCAGATTGTTAGAAGTCACTCCCCTCCTTCCCTGAGACTGTGACCTTAGGAGTTCCTCACTCCCAGGGTAGCCAGTACACAGTCTCAAGCAATTTGTTAGAATTACCATTCAGGTATTCCTATGTTTTATGGGTTCGGTGGCTTCTGCTCCAGATAAGCCAGATTTGGGCTGTGACTCTCTGGATGTGCCTGTCTCTCTATATTTTAGGGCGGTGGTCTGCTTTTTACCCTCGCTTCTCTGCTCTAAGGAGAGTGGTTTTCAGTTTGTTCAGTTGTATTTGTTTCTATAAGGACAGGAGCAATGACGCAAGTGAAAGCAGTGCTCTCAGTACTCTACAGCTATAATGAGCTCTTCTGTTCTTAAGAGATCGCCATCTCTACACTGAATCTCTTTCTGTTCTTTGGTTTTCAACTCAGTTTCATTCCAAAGAATGCTTTTTGGGTTTTCCCATAGATTGAGATGCCATTAACCAAAATAGAAAACCCAGAAGGGATTCTGTGATGTATCTGAAATACAGGGTACAAACAGGCTCAAAGCCTGGGGAAGTTAGCCTTAACTCTTCCCAATTCCTCATCCTCTCAGATTTTAAGTCACCAAATGCTGTTGTGTCTACCTTTGACAGCACCTGAAATTTTCTGTTAATTGTCCCCGTCCATTCTATCCCCTTCATGGATCACAGCCTTGTCAGGGCGAAGGGATTGGGTAACTCAATGAAGCTATGTGCCATGCCATGCAGGGCCACCCAGGACAGGTGGAATCATAGTGAAGAGTTCTGACAAAACGTGGTCCACTGGAGAAGGAAATGGCAGCCTACTCCAGTATTTTTGCCTGGAGAACCCCATGAACAGTATGAAAAGGCAAAAAGGTAGGACACTGGAAGATGAGACCACCAGTCAGAAGGTGTCCAGTGTGCTGCTGGGGAAGAGCAGAGGGCAATTACTAACAGCTCCAGAAAAAATTAATGGCTGGGCCAAAGCAGAAATGATGCCTAGTTGTGGATGTGTCTGGTGGTGAAGATAAAGTCCAATGCTCTAAAGAACAATATTGCATAGGAACCTGGAATGTTATGTCCATGAATCAAGGTAAATTGGATGTGATCAAGTGGGAGATGGCAAGACTGAACATTGACATCTTAGGAATCAGTGAACTAAAATGGACGGGAATAGGCAAGTTTAATTCAGATGATCATTATATACACTCTGTGGGCAAGAATCCCTTAGAAGAAATGGAGTAGCCCTCATAGTCAACAGAAGAATCTGAAAGGCAGTACTCGGGTGCAACCTCAAAAACAACAGAATGATCTCGGTTTGTTTCCAAGGCAAACCATTCAGTATCACAGTAATCCAAGTTTATGTCCCAGCCACTGATGCTGAAGAAGCTGAAGTTGACCAGTTCTGTGAAGACCTACAACACCTTCTAGCTGCCGCTGCTGCTAAGTCGCTTCAGTCGTGTCCGACTCTGTGCGACCCCATAGACGGCAGCCCACCAGGCTCCGCCGTCCCTGGGATTCTCCAGGCAAGAATACTGGAGTGGGCTGCCGTTTCCTTCTCCAGTGCGTGAAAGGGAAAAGTGAAAGTGAAGTCGCTCAGTTGTCCGACTCTTAGCGACCCCATGGACTATAGCCTACCAGGCTCCTCCGTCCATGGGATTTTCCAGGCAAGAGTACTGGAGTGGGGTGCCATTGCCTTCTCCAACACCTTCTAGAGCTAATACCAAAAAAAATAATCACTTGATGCTTTTGAATTGTGGTGCCAGGGAAGACTCTTGAGAGTCTCTTGGACTACAAGGAGATCAAACCATCAGTCCTAAAGGAAATCAACCCTGAATATTCTTTGGAAGGACTGATGGTGAAGCTGAAGCTCCAATACTTTGGCCACCCAATGGGAAGAGCTGACTCATTAGAAAAGACCCTGATGTTGGGAAAGATTGAGGGCAGGAGGAGAAGGGGCTAACAGAGGATGAAATGGTTAGATAGCATCATCAACTCAGTGGACATGAATCTGAGCAAACTCTGGGAGATAGTAGATGACAGAGGAACCTGACATGGTGCAGTTCATGGAGTTGCAAAGATTTGGATGCGACTTTGAGGCTGAACAAGAACAACAATCCTTTCTATCATGGCTCTAGTCATATCCTTTATTGTTTCTTGCCTTGGACAGGCAGAATCTTTTAAATCATTTAATCTTCCACACTGCTTCAAGAGTTGGATCATAGGCCAGATCATATTATTTTCCTTCTCAGAAGACCTACAATTTGAGAAATTACCTGTGAAATAAAGTAGAAACTCCTAATATGGCATTTAAAGTTCTTAAAGATTTGGCATTAAAATGTATTTCTCAGTGCACTCCTAGTGCCTTCACTTACTGTATTAGTTCTCTAGGTCTGTCATAACAAAATACCACTGACTGTGTAGCTTAAGCAGTAGAAATTTATCTTCTCATAGTTATAGAAGTTGAAAGTCCAAGATCACGGTGTCAACAGATTTGATTTCTTCTGAAGCTTCTCTCCTTGGCTTGCAGATATTCATCTTCTTGCTGTTTCCTCATATGGTCATTTTTTCTATTCATGTGCACCCCTGGTGTCTCTATATGTCCAAATTTCCTCTTCAGTCAGATTGTATTAACTCGTCTCCCCCAATGCCCTCATTTTAACTTAATTACCTCTTTAAAGTCCCCATCTCCAAATATCGTCACATTCTGAGGTACTGGGTTGTAGGGCTTAAGCATATGAACTGGGGTGTGGTGCAGTTCAGCCCATAACACCTATAAGACCCCTCCATGTATTATTCTATATGTGTATATTGGATCACGTCATGAGTGCACATCTTGACTTGGGAAGATTTGAAAGATACTGATTCCTGGGCCCCACCTAACTCTGTGGGTTCTGAACCACTATGTCTGAAATGGAACTGGGAATACATTTGTTGTATGCATGTGTATGTTTCAATTTCCCCCTAGTGCTTTATAATACTGTAGCTTTTTATACTCCAGACTTTTTAAAATAAGTAAGTTCTGGAGAACATGTTATAAAAGTTCACATCTTTGCTCACGATTGTTCTTTAACTAGAAAGACCCTTCCTACTATACAACTGTGAAAATTCATCTATCCTGTGAGGCTGAGCTGAAACACCATCTTCTCTGTTATTACTCCCTTGTTCTTTCCTGGATAATCCTGTACTACTTTATTATTACAGTTGGCCTTAAACAACTTGGGGATTAGGGGCACCAACCCCGTAGCAGTCAGAAATCTGAGAATAACTTTACAGTTAGCCCCACCTATCTGTAGTCCTCAGATTCAACCAACATTTGATCCTGTAGTACTGCAGTATATATTGAAAAAAAAATCCATATGTGAGTGGACATACTGTTCAAACCCATGTTGTTCAGGGATCAACTGTACTTTATTGTTAGTACTTAAGAATCAGTTTCCTATTTTGTGTGTGTCCTAGTCATTTACCTTCATCTTTCACCAGCTTCCTAAGGCCTAGGCCTAGGATGACATATTCTTTATTTCTGTATTTCTGAAACAGTTGCAGTTGCTCTGAGCACAGTAGGTAACCAGTCACTGTCTGTAGTATGAATACATGAACTCATTAATAAATGCTAATAATCTTCTTTTTCTTTAAGTGGGTTTTTTAAAATTGGGCTATTGTTGCTTTACAATTTGATAAGCTTATTTGTTTTATCCAGTGCTCTCCACTGGATAAAAAGTCATAAAATTTTTAGCATTACAATGTAAAACTAGTGGCAAATTTTACTCTTGAATTGGGTATCCTTAACATGATATGAAAGCAATATTCTTCATGTGTATTTCCCACTTAAAACTTTAAACACATAAAAATTTTTCCTGTAGAAGGTGTTTGATAATAGGAAGAGGATATAGTGAAGGCATAATAACAATTTGTGATAATGACAAAGCTTTCTTTTTGCATTGCATTTTCAAGGCGGAGTGTGGATGGTTCAATTCTTAAAGATGAATGGATTTCCCAGTGTCTACTTGTATATCCTTGTTCATCCTACCAATCAAGAACTGATTCCTTTTGAGGGGGAGTATGTGAAGGTGGCAATCTATTAGCTGAGCTAATAATAAGCTGTGTTTTCCTGGGTCAGTGAATAACAGAAACAGTTCTTGAAATAATTACATCAGCTAAGACCCAGTTTCCGAGTAGGGATCAAGAATTTGACTTATCCTTTGTCAGTCTTCTCAAAACTACTAAAACTTCTAGAGATGGAGTAATCGCCTCTTAAATAATAGCTCCAAAGCCTTTTCTGAACCAGAGCAGGCAGTAACAGGGATTGGCAGGGGAAGCACTGATGTCTACGCATGAGGGGAAAAATGACTCTGCCTTGAAAAAACAGATGAGCGTTTGGATGTGGAAATTTACAAGACTCAGAGAGCCCTGAAACATCTTCAGAAGCTGAGCCCAGCTGAATAATGGGAGGTTGTGTGCTGGCTTGGCATGGGAGCCTGTCTGGCACAGACTACACTGTAAACAGCTCTTCAAACATTTGCATCTGCATACATGACATTAGATTCTCAAAATGTCCAATTAAACACTTTTCAATAAAATAAACATTTGCTTCCTCAGTTGACCTGGTGTCAGCCTGGCCTTTCTGATGGGGAAGGAGTTGCAGCTGATACTGTTGAATGCCCTTCGTTTCTGGACCCAGTCATGTCCTTCTGGTGGTTAGGACTCAGTGCTTTCATTGCCGTGGCCTGGGTTCTATCCCTGATCAGGGAGCTAAGATGCACAAGCTGAGTGGTGCAGCCAAAAAATAAAAAGTCTTCTTGAAAGCTGTGGAAACTGTGCCAACCTGTGGGCCATGGGATTAGGTTAGGTAACTAGAGGAAAACACTGAGGCAGTGAGTGCTTTTCAAACTCAAGAAAACCTACTCGGTGCTTTAGTTGTTTTGTCCTTTGAGCTTGAAAAATTATAAAAGTTATAATAGTAGCTGAGAAAATGAAAAAGGGCTGTGCTGATTTATTTTTAAAATATTATTCTCTTGAGAACTATATAAGAGAACTATATATAATTCATTTTTTCAACATTTCAGCAAATATATATTGAATAAGTGTTAATGGTGTGTAAGTATGTGTGTCTGTAGTGTATGCATTTCCCTGTCTGTGCTGACAGACATGGAACTGCTCAAATTGTGATTGGCATAGCAATGAAGCTTTTGGACACACGACATAGATGCACAGAGGAAGAGAGGAAGGAAATAAGCGAGAAGAATCTAATTTAGATTATTCTTTAGAAAAATGGGCATGTATAAGGAAGTGAAAAGCAAGTGACCTTGAGTAAATTTTTCAATGCTACTAGCTTCGGTTTCCTAGTCTGTAAAATAGGGAATATAATATCAAGAACATCAAAGTTTATTGTCAGAGTTAATTAAAATGATCTATATAAACTGCTTACAAGCTTCCCAGGTGGTTCATTGATAAAGAATCCTTCCCCAAATGCAGGAGATGTGGGTTCAATCCCTGAGTCAGGAATATCCCCTGGAGGAGGAAATGGCAACCCACTCCAGTATTCTTGGCTGGAAAAGTCCACGGACAGAGGAGCCTGGTGGTTTGTAGTCCATAGGGTTGCAAAGCAACTGAGCACATATGCAAACTGCTCACAGTGGCACTTGCCACATTGTGAATGCTCAGTCAAAGTTAGCTAATGATGAAATATTAATAACTTCTTGGACAGAGGAAATTTAAGTATTGCTGTATGGTAAAGGGAAGGAGCCAAGAAGAGGGAAAAAACTGGATAGTTGATGTGTGGCTGTACCACACTGACTCCATTTTTGTCAGCTCTATCTTAGATCCACAGTCCTAATCCCTACCCCCCTTTCTGTGAGACTGAGCTTTAGCTTAATTGACAAGGAATTTGCCCAAGCCATATATGTTCCCCATCAACGTTTACCCATGTCTTCTGATATGAACTGGAAGCCTGCTTTCTGCTTACACAGATGTTTACTGGTCATGAGACCCCTGGGGAGGGAAAAAATCCCCCGTCCCCATCAATGTGGTCATGCTTCTCACTCGGTAGTTGGATTCTGTTTTTAGCTTTGTCCCCTTTAGATACCCGGTACCCCCTTTCCATGGTGCAAAGTGCAACTGCAAATGCCTCCAGATCATCCCATCTGCCTGATCCTTCCTGCCTGTGTGTAGGTTACCCACAAGAAATTCATAATTGCACTTAATGGAATTGCCTGCTTTGTTTTCTGGTCTCAAAGTTCCTGGTCAGTTTGGAGGATATTCTTCAGTGTCTCTGCCTCTCAATAATTGCTACAGTATGGATAGAAAATTTGGCTTTGGAAAGGAGGGTGCACAGTTCTTTCACTGAGATGGCAGCTGAGAAGAATTGTGTCGATAAGGGGATAGAAAAGTTTTGGGTTGAGGATGAAGAAAGCCAAGTTACCTCATGGTCATAATATCATATTCTCAGTTATGTAGAAGAGGAGAGTTTTGCTGAGCATGAGGGGAGTAGAGGTTGAATCTGGGGCTTAAGGAGAGTGGAAAAACTTTGTAGCAGCTGCTGTGGGGAATTTGATAGGAGTCAGTTGAAGATAAATATAAGGGTTGCTGAGCAATGAAAGAGACCCAGCTGAGATCAGACAGCCTTAGTTCATAGTGGAGATATTTGCCATGGTTAAGAAAATGTTGATGATAATATCGTGGAGCACGTACAGTTTTGAAGAACTGGCAGCTTAGATGAAGAGGAAAGGCAAAGGTGTTCTAAGGTGCTAATGAAAGCATTCTTGGAATCATTAACCACCAGGTGATGTTGTGAGCCAAGATTAATGGTGAAATGGTGAGTTGGGTGGACAGAAATACGGTCAGACTGGAGGCAAGGAAGTGTCTTAGTTAGCTCCAGCAGCTGTAAAAAAGTGCCCTAGAGAGAGTGGCTTATGCATGGCAGTAATTTACTTCTTGCAGTCTGGAGGCTAAAAGTCTGAGATCAAGGTGCCAACACGGTCAGGTTCTGCTGAGGACCCTCTTCTGGGTTATAGACTACCACTTTCTCATAGTATCCTCACATGGCAGAAATAGAAGGTGCCCCTCTTATAAGGGCACTAATCCCATTCATGAGGACTACATCCTCATCACCTAATTAGCTATCAAAGGCTCCACCTGCTAATACTGTCACATTATTATGATGGTATTATACACATTTTATGGTGACACATTGAGTCTATTGCAGGAGGCTCTTCACTTAGCTGGCATCAATCTAACTGCTACTCTCTGCCACACATGTACTGAGTGGAGGGGACACAAGGATGAAGAAAGCACAATTCACTTTAAAAGCTCAAAAGCATTTATTGAGCTTCTGCTGTATATGGGGCAGATCATACATAGGACATTGATCTTTCCCTTGAAAAGCTTTAAGACTGGTGACATAATTTAGATAGTTTTGATTCAGAAATGGTAAACTTTAAAGGAGATAAGCAGAGGGTGCCAGAAAATTGTAGAAGAATACATGCAACACATTCTATGAGAAGAGGGACCAGGTCAGAAAAAGCACCCAGGAAAAGACCGTGCCTGAGTTGACTCAAAAAGACTGAACGAGAGTGGAGGTGGAGAAAAAGCAGAGCGAGGGGATTGCAGATAAGAAAATGTTTCAGAGAGAAAGTGATCTTTGAGATGTGTGATGTATGATACTACTGCTAAGGTAGAAAAATAAAAGACCTGAATTACAGTGGTGACAATTTTGTTGGCAGGGAGAAAAGGAAGGGATGTAAGAGGATAGAATGATAAGATTTAGTGACACTGAATATGTGGGAGAATGAATAGATGAGACTGAACGATGGGACAATTATGTTTTCATTAACAGAAAGAGGCAAATCCTCTTTCTGGGTTAGAGAAGATTCCGGGGAAGGTGATGAGTTTGGAGATTTTGAATTAGAACATCTGGTTAGAAGTGAAAGCACAATATTGTAAAGTAATCAGCCTCCAACTAAAATAAATAAATTAATAAAAAAAAAGAAGTGAAAGCAATCTAACTAAAATGATACTAAACCAAAAGGAGAGATCTGTAACTTTCATAACTGGAAAGTTCAGAGATACTTTTGGTATCTCTGAAACATGGTGTTAGGCATGGCAGGATCCAAGTTACAAATAGTGTGATATGGACCTATCTCTAGCCCTGTTGTCTCTATCTCTTGGCTTAGCTTGTCCTGTTTAGTTTCATTTTGCAGACAGGTTCTCAGTACACGATAGGCAAAATGGGTACCTATAGCTATAGATTCCCATCCTGGCAATCCCAATGTACACAATGTTTCTTTTTTCCTAATTTTATACATGAAGATTTTATTTTACCTCCTCTCAATTATAATTTTAAAAATGTAAATTATTTCAAATGTTCAGTCTTCAGTGTAGTCTGATTGAGGGACAACTATAATTGTCTTCCAATCATTTGAAGTTAAAGACATTTGTATTTTCCAAATTTATTTTATTTCCATCAATCTAGGAAACTTTAAAACATCTTTCTATCAAGTTTCTTGAATTTTTACCCCTTTATTTACTTATGCTGTTCTAATCACACCTCACATTAGATTTTTCTGTTAATTTCCCTAAATTTCTGTTAATTTTCCCTAATCAGAAGACTCAAGAAAATCCTCCCTTTAAAATAATTGCATTTACATTGTCACTTGTCTTTGCAATTATTGCAATCAATGCAAGTAAAAAGTAATTCAACCAGTATTATTTGAGCATCTTATTGATTTTAGACTGAAATATGGAGGAAATCAAAATACATAGTTACATAAAAGAAAGCTCTCTGTTTTCAAGACAGTCACGGTCTAGCGTCAGAGACAAACATGTGAACATAACATTCGGATGATCAGCAGTGATCCTCAGGAGGAAAATGAGCAGAGGGCTCTGAATCCCACAGACCTTGCTTCTGGTACAAGAGGGAGGCCCCAAGGGCTGCACAAAGATAGGGCAGAAGCAATGCAAGGGCCAATCGATGTGCAGGATTTTGGAGAAGAAAGAAGGGAAGGCTGCCCACCAAGTTCTGAGAATTTATATGTGGAAGGATAGTGTGTTCTATCACGAATGGGAATCTAGAAAAGAAAGACGTTAAGGAGAAGGGTTTATGAACAAGTTGACATGCCTCCCAGGCTTGTTTGAGAATGTAGGTCTGGTCCAAGAAGACAGAAACACAGGGTTTGGGATTAGGTGCAAAGAGACACTGAATATGGTTAAGTTGGGTGAGAAAAGCATTTGGGTAGGAGAATAATAGCAGCAAACTCAGTAGATCTTAGAGGGATCTAATGTCAGCACAAAAGGAACATTTAGAAAACAAATCCCAGTGATAGATGCGTGTCTGAGTTCACATCTTTTAATTGCAGGGAGAGGCTCTTCTTCCTCCCTCCCTTCCTTCCTTTCTTTTTACACTTAAAAAAACAAATTGTTCACCCATTTCTCCCACCCTTAAACCCTTGCCTGTGGCAGCCACCGGTCTATTCTCTGTATCTATGAGCTTGTTTTCTTTTTAGTTTAATTTTTTAAGATTCCACTTATAAGAGAGATCATATGGCATTTATCTTTGTCTGACTTATTCCACTTGGCATAATGGCCTCATTTTTGTCTAAATTTCTATTTCTATTTTTCTGTTATGTTTCTCAATCCTGGAGAAGTGGCTGTCTATAGGGGATGTCCTATATGTTCTAGCAGTATACCCCTCTCTCAACCCAAAGGGCAGGGACCAGGTGGTCTCAGGGTAGGTTACGATCTGTGTTTGTGAACTGGGTTTTCCAGCATGCTGAATTGTAGCTTTCTTGCTTCTGGTGTCTAGCTTCCTGGTGGGAGGGGCCAGTCCTTGCCCACTACTGGGCAGACCTGGGCCTGGGTGCTCTGGTGGACAGGGCCACATCAAGGGGTGTGTCTAGAGGTGACTGTGAGCTTAGAAAGTCTTTTGGTAGCCTGTCTGCTGATGAGTGGGTCTGTGTTCCAGCTCTGTTGGTTGTTTGGCCTGAGTCATCCCAGCACTGGAACCTACAGGCGTTCATTGGGGCCAGGTCTTGGGGCCAAAATGCCGGCCTCCAGGATAGCTCAGGTCTGAACCTTCCCTGATGCCTCCACCACCAGTGTCCTTGTCCATAAGTGAGTCACAGCCATCCCCTGCCTCCCCAGGAGACCTGCTAAGACCAGCAGGTAGGTCTGGCTTAGGTTTGTATGAAGTCACTGCTTTTGTCCTGGGTCCTGGTGCACATGAGACCTTGTGTGTGCCCTCCAAGAGTGGAGTCTCTGTTTCCCTCAGTCCTGTGGATCTCCTGCACTCACACCCTGATGGCCTTCAACGCCAAATGGTTTGGGGGCTCCTCCTTCTGATGCCAGACCCCCAGACACAGGAGCCTGTCATGGGGCTCAGGACTCTCACTCCTGTGGGAGAAGTTCTGTTATATAATTATTCTCCGGTTTATGGGTCTGCCATGAGGGGATGGGGGATGGAATTTGATTATATCACTAGTGTACTGCTCCTACACTCTTGTGTTTCTCCTTATGTCTTTGGATGTATACTATCCTTTTTGGTAGGTTTCAGTCTCTTTTGTCAGTGGTTGTTCAGCTGTTAGTTGTGATTTGGTGGAAGGTGAGCTCAAAGTCCTACTCCACCATTTTGTCCTTCTGTCAATTTGGTGTAATGCCCTTGAAGTCCATGCATTTTGTTGAAAATGCTAAGATTTCATTTTTTTTATGGCTGAAGAGTATTCCATTACATATATATTGCAGTTTCTTTATGCATTTACCCATGGATGAACAGTTGTTGCCAGTATCTTGGCTAATATAAATAATGCTGCAATGAGTGCATATATTAAGTGTTTTGTTTCCTTCAAATAAATACTCAAAAGTGGAATTGCTGGATCATATGATTAGTTTTATTTTTAATTTTTTGAGGAACCTGTTTTCCATAGGTTCAGCAGTGGAATGCAGCAATGTGCATTCCTCCCAGCAGTGCACACAGGTTTCCTTTTCTCCACATCCTTGCTAACACTTGTCATTCTAGTTGTTCTGATAGCAGCCATTCTAACAGGCATGAGGTGCTATCTCATTAAGGCTTTGATTTGCGTTTCTCTGATGATTAATATAAAAGCAAAAACAAAACCCCACTGTGGATGTGACTGGTGATGGAAGTAAAGTCCGATGCTATAAAGAACAATGTTGCATAGGAACCTGGAATGTTAGGTCAAAGAATCAAGGCAAGTTGGAAGTGGTCAAACAGGAGATGGCTAGAGTGAACATCGTTTTAGGAATCAGTGAACTAAAATGGGCCGGAATGTGTGAATTTAACTCAGATGACCATTATATCTACTACTGTGGGCAAGAATCCCGTAGAAGAAATGGCATAGCCCTCACGCTCAATGAGAGTTCAAAATGCAGTACTTGGCTGGAGTCTCAAAAATGACAGAATGATCTCTGTTCGTTTCCAAGGCAAATCATTCAGTATCACAGTAATCCAAGTCTATGCCCCAACCAGTAATGCTGAAGAAGCTGAAGTTGAACAGTTCTATGAAGACCTACAAGATCTTCTAGAACTAACACACAAAAAAGATGTCCTTTTCATTACAGGGGACTCGAATGCAGAAGTAGGAAGTCAAGAGATACCTGGAGTAACAGGCAAGTTTGGCCTTGGAGTACAAAGGGAAGCAGGTCAAAGGCTAACAGAGTTTTGCCAAGAGAACACATTGGTCATAGCAAATACCCTCTTCCAACAACACAAGAGAAGGCTCTACACATAGACATCACCAGATGGTCAATACCAACATCAGACTGATTATATTCTTTGTAGCCAAAGATGGAGAAGCTCTATACTGTCAGCAAAAACAAGCTGACTGTGGCTCAGATCATGAACTCCTTATTGCCAAATTTAGACTTAAATTGAAGAAAGTAGAGAAAACCAATAGACCGTTCAGGTATGACCTAAATCAAATCCCTCATAATTATACAGTGGAACTAACAAATAGATTCAAGGGATTAGATCTGATAGACAGAGTGCCTGAAGAACTATGGACGGAGGTTCGTGACATTGTACAGGAGGCAGGGATCAAGACTATCTACAAGAAAAAGAAATGCAAAAAGGCAAAATGGTTGCCTGAGGAGGCCTTACGAATAGCTGAGAAAAGAAGAGAAGCAAAAGGCAAAGGAGAAAAGGAAAGATATTCCCATCTGAATGCAGAGTTCCAAAGAATAGCAAGGAGAGAGAAGTAAGCCTTCCTCAGTGATCAATGCAAAGAAATAGAGGAAAACAACAGAATGGGAAAGACTAGAGACCTCTTCAAGAAAATTAGAGATACCAACGGAATATTTCCTGCAAAGATGGGCTCAATAAAGGACAGAAGTTGTATGGACATAACAGGAGCAGAAGATATTAAGAAGAGATGGCAAGAATATATAGACAAACTATACAAAAAAGATCTTCATGACCCAGATAACCACAATGGTGTGTTCATTGCCCTAGAGCCAGATATCAAGGAATGCGAAGTCAAGTAGTCCTTAGGAAGCATCACTATGAATAAAGCTAGTGGAGGTGATGGAATTCCAGTTGAGCCATTTCAAATCCTAAAAGATGATGCTGTGAAAGTGCTGCACTCAATATGCCAGCAAATTTGGAAAACTCAGCAGTGGCCACAGGCCTTGAAAAGGTCAGTTTTCAATCCAATCCCAAAGAAAGGCAATGCCAAAGAATATTCAAACTACCACACAATTGCACTCATCTCACACGCTAGCAAAGTAATGCTCAAAATTCTCCAAGCCAGGCTTCAAGAGTACCTAGAATGTGAACTTCCAGATGTTCAAGCTGGTTTTAGAAAAGGCAGAGGAACCAGAGATCAAATTGCCAACATCCATTGGATCATCAAAAAAGCAAGAGAGTTCCAGAAAAACATCTACTTCTGCTTTATTGACTATGCCAAAGCCTTTGACTGTGTGGATCACAATAAACTGTGGAAAATTCTTAAGAGATGGGAATACCAGACCATCTGACCTGTCTCCTGAGAAATCTGTATGCAGGTCAAGAAACAAGAGTTAGAACTGGACATGGAACAACAGACTGGTTCCAAATCGGGAAAGGAGTACATCAAGGCTGTATATTGTCACCCTGCTTATTTAACTTATATGCAGAGTACATCATGTGAAATGCCAGGCTGGATGAAGCACAAGCTGGAATCAATATTGCCGGGAGAAATACACATGTAAACCCATGGCTGATTCATGTCAATGTATGGCAGAAACCACTACAATATTGTAAAGTAATTAGCCTCCAACTAGAATAAATAAATTAATTAAAAAAATAAAAAAAATAAAACTTCTAGGACTATTCTTGCACAGCAAAAAAAAAAAAAGAAAAATATCAGTAACCTCAGATATGCAGATGACACCACCCTTATGGCAGAAAGTGAAGAACTAAAGAGCCTCTTGATGAAAGTGAAAGAGGAGAGTGAAAAAGCTGGCTTAAAACTCAACATTCAGCAAACTAAGATCATGGCATCCAGTTCCATCAGTTCATGGCAAACAGATGGGGAAACAATGGAAACAGTGACAGACTTTATTTTTTTGGGCTCCAAAATCACTGCAGATGGTGACTGCAGCCAATAAATTAAAAGACGCTTGTTCCTTGGAAGAAAATCTATGACCAACCTAGACAGCATATTAAAAAGCAGAGACATTGCTTTGCCAACAAAGGTCCATCTAGTCAAAGCTATGGTTTTTTCAGTAGTCATGTATGGATGTGAGAGTTGGACTATAAAAAAAGCTGAGCACCGAAGAATTGATGCTTTTCAACTGTGGTGTTGGAGAAGACTCTTGAGAGTCCCTTGGACTGCAAGGAGATCCAACCAATCAATCCTAAAGAAAATCAGTCCTGAATATTCATTGTAGGGACTGATGCTGAAGCTGAAACTCCAATCCTTTGGCCACCTGATGCGATTAACTGACTCATTGGAAAAGACTCTGATGCTGGGAAAGATAGAAGGCAGGAGAAGAAGGGCATGACAGAGGATGAAATGGTTGGATGGCATCACTGACTCAATGGACATGAGTTTGAGTAAACTCCTTGAGTTGGTGATGGATAGGGCAGCCTGGCGTGCTGCAGTCCATGGGGTCGCGAAGAGTTGGACATGACGGAGTGACTGAACTGAACTGATGATTGATAATGTAGCGCATCTTTTTGTGTACCTATAGGGTTCCTGTATGTCTTCTTTGGAAAATATTTATTCAGATCTTATACCTATTTTTTAATTGGAATCTTTTTTGTTTGTTATTAGGTTATATGAGTTATTTATATATTTTATTTAGCCCTATGATTTGCAAATATTTTCTCCTATTCAGTAGATAGCCTTTTCATTTTGTTGATGATAGTTCTAGTTTTAATTTTTTGAGGAGACTGTTTTCCATAGTGGATGCACCAATGTGCATCTGTACTTTGTGGTATAGAAGCTTTTCAGTTTGATGTAGTCCCACTTGTTTATTTTTGCTTTGGTGTCAGATTCGAAAAATCATTGCTAAGACTTACGCCTAAAAGCTTACTGTCTATGTTTTCCTTTAGGATTTTATGGTTTAAAGTATTATATACAAGTTTTTAACTTATTTTGGGTTATTTTGTGTGTGTGGTGAAGATAGTGGTTCAGTTTCATTCTTTGGCATGTGGTTGTCCTATTTTCCCAGCACCATGTATTGAAGAGACTGTCCTTTCCTCATTGTATATTTTTGACTCTTTTGTTATAAATTAATGATCATATATGCCTGGGTTGATTTCTGAGCTCTCTATTCTGTTCCATTGATCTATGTGTCTGTTTTTATACAAATGCCACACTGTTTTAATTACTATAGTTTTATAGTATGGTTTGAAATCAAGGAGCATGATGCCAGCTTTGTTCTTCATTCTCAAGATTTCTGTTGCTATTTGGCATCTTTTGTGGTTATATACAAATTTGAGGATCATTTGTTCTATTTCTGTGAAAGAAAACATTGAAATTTCGGTGGGGATTGCATTGAATCTGTTTATTGCTTTCGGTAGCATGAACATTCTAATAGAATTAATTCTTCTATTGCATGAACACAGAATATCTTTCTATTTATTTGTAAATTTCCTAGTTCCTTTCATTAATGTCTTATATTTTCAGTGCACACGTCTTTCATCTCCTTGGTTAGATTTGTTCCTAGGCATTTTATTCTTTTTGATGCACTTGTAAGTGGGATTGATTTTCTAAATTATCTTTCTGATATGTCATTATTAGTGTATAGAAATGCAGTAGATTTGTGTGTGTTGATTTTATATTTTGCAAATTTACTGTGTTTGTTTACTCTAGCAGTTGGTTTGCCGAGGTATTTAGGGTTTTCTATATATCTACAAAGAGTGACAGTTTTACTACCTTTTTTCTAATTTGAATGCTTTTTACTTCTTTTTCTTGCCTAATTTCTGTGAGTAGGACCCCCAGTAATAATTTTTATTTGCAACATCTGTGCATTTTAAAATCTGTTTTATTATTATTCAGGTATGGTGAGGCCAACAGATCAGGAAATGATTGCCAGTGAGTCATGTTGCTCACAGTTCCCAGGAGGGAGAAGGAATGTGCCAGTGCTGCTCACGGTTCCCAGGAGGAAGGGCATGCCATGCCGTGCAGGGTCACATAGGGAAGCATCAGGATTGGTTAAGAGGTAAAAGGAATGAGGGGGAAACATGGGCAAAAGACTTTATTGTGGTTTTGGCAGGAAAGAATGGGTTAGACTGGAAAGCAGGCTTAGTGTTGGCTAATATGAATAATTTCAATGGACTTTCAGGTATTGGAACTGTCCCAAGTTGTTTGGTATCTGGCCCTGGGTTGATTAGGGCAGGGAAAAATTAGTCTGGCCTGTGAGAGTTAGATAAAGGAAGTGATTGAACAGTATGGGTTTTTGATTGGTTGACTATATATGAAAGGGATGTTCGTTTGGAATTCACTAACCCTGGGAGGGGTAGTTCTCCCAGTCTGTGAGGTCCAAGATGCCAGAGCTTCAAGAATATAGACAATAAGAAACTGTAGTTGTTATTTTACAATATCAATATCAATGAAGGTTCTGATTGGCCTTGCTTGAATCATCCTATCTCTGTAGTTTGGGTATGGAGTGTGGATAGGAATGGTACTGTGATTGACAGCCAGTCTAGACCAGAGGACAAACTTAAAGCAAAAGAAAACAGAAAGGAGGAAGCTCTACTGAGAAGCCAAAAACTATAGTTCCTGTGGTACCCTACAAGGTGCCTGTAGCCATTGTGGTTGAGCTGAGCAGGTTGTAGTTCAAATATGGCTCTGGGCTTCCAGACTTCAGACAGGTTAGGGGTTTGTCTTTGTCTTAGCAGCCCTCACTGCACAACATGCACTGGTCCCTGGCTTGAGGCCTTTCCTTTATCCTGTGCTTCTATAAGTCTGTGGAGTTCCTGAAACTCAGCACAGGTACGTTTTCCAATCCCTTTGACTAGGTACCAGTGTTCCCCTCAATGCTTAGAATAGAAATCTTAGCTTTTTCTTCTTGATGCCTTTCCTTTCCCCTCTCTCAAGTCATCTATCTCCTTCTGAATCTCTCTTAGATTTATCCCTTTCTTAGGCATATTTTGCTGCTGACTTTCTAGTTAGGGTCTTCATCAGTTTTCTAGCCTGTTCTTTTTAGTCCATCTTTCTTCATATTGTCAGATATATCTCACTGGGGAAAAATCACCTCCTACTCCTGAGGATAATCCACCCCCTGCCAACAAGTTACTTGAATATTATATAGAGAGAATGGTGTGAACACAGCACAAGGGTGAATGTCTGAAGACTGAAATTCAAGTCACCTCCTCTGCACTTCATCAAAGATATTTTATGGCTTAAATGAGAAAATGCTTGCTTGAAAAATCTTTGTAAACTGTAGTGTTTAGATGATAGTGGCTTCTTTCTTTCTCTTTCTGTGCTGTATGAATTCTAAGTCTTTCCAAACTCTAATTTTCAGCCTTTTCTCCTCTTTTTAAGTGAATTCTTCTCTGTCTCCACATTTAGCCCACATTTGGTTCTATCTTTCTAAACTGTTGCTAAACCTGAAATGCTCTTCTCTTTGCTCTCCTGACAACTAAGTCTTAACCATTTTTTAAAAAAGACCTGACTGAAAGTCTGCCTATTTTATGAAGTCCTTTTTAATATTCAGGTCACCCATGTTCTCTCTTTTTTTCTTATACTTCATTTTTCACTATTGATCATTTACGCTTTAATTTTCGCTTATCTTTTAGTCTATATAATGTGTTTTATACTTCTGAGGGCAGGAATCCTAATTTTCACTACTTTTGTGCCATGCATAGTTCTGGTCATATAGTTTTAAATAAATGACTGATAATTAATTGTTAATTGGGAAAAAGTGCTAATCTGCAATAATTGCACTTTGGACATGCTTAATGAGCTTCTCTTTTCCCCATAGGAAGAAATAATTGTGGACTGATTAGACTGACAGATGCAGAAACAGCTTAGTCCGACTTAACAAACCCTTATTGAGTTCTGGAACATATGGCAAGTGCTGAATAAATGTTCATTTGTTCACTTATTCAGTCAACAAATATTTGTTGAGTATCTATTATTTCCCCACACTGTGTGAGTAATACATGTATACTGTTAGACATTCAGACATTGAGAATCCAAGCATGAATCTGACATGGTCCTCATTCTCAATTTGCTTTACTTCAGTGACCAATGATGACGCTGTTGGATGATTGTAAGTCATTTTAGAAAAGTAAATAATATGCCGTGGGCACAAATAGAAGGGAGCAATTCATTCTGACTTGAATAGTTCAGGAAAGGATTCACAGAGGAGAAACACTCAGGAAAAAATGAAGTGAGCAGGGAGGTAGCTTTGACACTCATGTTTGCTTTGTGACAGTTTTGTACTTTACACAGTGTGTTGTTAAAAATTAGCATGCTTCCACTTCTGGGAAGATGGAGTAGATATAGTTTTTTCTATTTATCCCACTAACTACCACTAAAAAACCTCTCTGTCTGTCTGTCTGTCTATCTACCTGCCTAATCCAACATAATAAGACTCTGAAAGGTGGACAGAAGGTAGACCAGCTGCAGATGTTGGGACCTGAGTTCCTCAGATTTTCTTTTTGTGTCATGTATCTCAGACTTGGAGCTGAAAAAGCTGGCAACTTGGAAATGCCAATGAGTACAGAAAACAAACTAACAGAAATATCCCCCCACGAAAGTCTGCTCTCTCTAGTCAAAGAACCAGGAAAGGGAGACTCTAATAAGATAGAAAACTTTTAGAAAGTAATCACTCTATCCTATTCAAACATTACACAAAAAAGTGTAGCCCACTGTGGTCCATACCAACAAAGATTGAGTGGATAGCTTAGACTTTTACCCTCCTAAGACTGTTACAGGATATCCCAACATGCCTGCTAGGTGGTGTCTCAAAAGACCAAACAGGGAACCAAGACTTTCATGCCCACCAGCCATTGATGAGCCTCCCCACCCTTAACTCCATCTGTAGAGTAAGTAGAGACCAGGTGGGGAGCTGGGGCTGTGACCCATTTAGCAATAATGTACTCCTCCCCTTCTCTGTTGGCATGGTGTCAGAGGAGATATTCTGAAGGGTCAGTGCTTTCACCATTGCCAGCAGTGATGAGACCATCTCACTACGTAGTGAAGACTACGTGGAAAATCTGAAACTCCCATCCTCATTCAGAATTTATAAGGAGACCCCTCTCTGAGTGTCAGTGGAGGCCAAGTGGGAAACCTGGACTGCTATCTCCTATGGCAGTGTTGGGCTGCAGCATCTCCAACCCCCTTCTACTGCTGTGGTATCAGAAAAAGAAAAAAAAAACAGTTAAAATAGAAAGGTTTAAAAAAGATCCAGCCCTGGTGGCTCAAATGGTGAAGGATCTGCCTGTAATGCAGGAGACCTGTGTTCAATCACTGAGTCGGGAAGATCCCCTGGAGAAGGAAAAGACAGCCCACTCCAGTATTCTTAACTGAAGAATTCCATGGACAGAGGAGCCTGGCGGGCTGCAGTCCACGAAGTTGCAAAGAGTCGGACATGACTGAGTGACAGATTTTCACTTTCAAGGAATAACCAGCCTGGTTCCAACAGTCTTGACAGACCCCTCACCCCTAAAGGAAGATTATTATTTTTTGTCATTTGGAGGATATGGGATGGAAAACAAAACAATAGTTCAGGAGCTTCCAGGGTAAGGAGATGCCAGGGAAAAAAACAAACGGCACATGTGGGAGGACACACCCAAACTGTAGAGACAGGATGAGCCAAGTAAGGCCAGTCAGACATAGTATTAGTATGACGTGCTGTGCTGTGTGTTTAGTTGCTCAGTACCAAATGGCAAAAACAGTCTAAAAAACAGAGAACTATAGACAAATGTCCCTCCTGCATATAGACACAGAATCCTTAAAGCAATATTAACAAATAGAATTCAGCAACACAGAAAAAGAACATTATTCCAAGGATGCAAGACTGATTCAGTATTTGAAAATCAATCAGCATTGTGATGGCTGGAACTACTAGGAATACAATTATAGAAGCATGCAATTTACAGTATGTGCAAACCTAAAGTGTGAGTGTGTTGGTGAAAAACTTGTCTTAGTAGAGTAGACCTAATTCTTCTTTTTCAGTGTTTCTAATGTTTCTTTGTAAATTGTGAGAGCTATACAGTAGTGTAAAGTGGCATTTGTAATATTATTTAGCCCTTAACTTGCCAAGAAGAATATCCTCTCTCAGGATATATAACTTCACTATACTACTAACCACTGTTTTGTCATATCCATGTGAATTATGCAAAACAAAAGATAAACAAATGGTCTAGCTAAGGTTTGGCAGCTGCGGCAAGGAACCTTTCAATTTGAAGTTTGTTGTAATGGATGGCATTTAAAAGTAATTCTAAGTGCTTGAAATGAATGAAAAATCTACAACTCATTTCCAAAAATTTGAAGAATAAAGAAAATAAAGGTCTTGCCAACTTTTCCTTGATTTGTCTTTATGGAGTATGTGGAAGTTTAGCATTTTAGAGCCTTTCCTAATTATCAGTTAATTTGTCTGATCTAGTCAAAACAACTAAGTTTTAACTAGAGTGGTAATTCACTACTATGATATTTAAGAATCTGGCAGAAAAATAGATTCAATCAGATCTTATGGTTTAGAGGAATTCTTACAGATTTAGGTGTAATAGATGAAGATTTTTGCTTTTATAGAACCAAATAATTGTCTTTTTATTTAATGTCCAGTTGTTGGTGGTCAGTTGCTAAGTTGTGTCTAACTCTTTGTGACCTCGTGGACTGTAGCATGCCAGGCTCCTCTGTCCTCCACTGTCTCCTGGAACTTGCTCAATATCCAATATCAGCTTACTATGTAAAAAAAAGTGAAACCAAAGTCAAAAAGGAGGCAGAATAAAGCTTCATGGACATCTGAAACCATCTTTGAAAGCTGCTATATTAAATATCACAAAGCAGCTAGTTAGCAAACTCCGGATGCCTCGTCAGGACTGCACCACTGTGTCACTCCTAGACCTTGTGTTCATGTCCTCTGGGGTCACGTATTACCCAGTCAGCTCAGTTCTGTATAGCAGCCCTAACACCTACCATGTGCCTGATACTCTTCTAGGTGGTGGGGATACAGCAGTGAACTAAACAGGTGAAATCTCTGCCCTCAAGGAGTTTCCATTCTAGACTGGGAATATGGACTATAAGCTAAATGGATAAGTTAGTTTTCTACTATGTTTAGAAGTGACATGTTCAGAAAATAAATCGAGGGAGGAAGGAAAGAACTGGTAGAGTTGGGGAGGCATTGGAATTTTGAATCTAGTGGTCCAGGAAAAAGTGAACTTTGAGCACAGCCTTAAAGGTACTGTGTTCCTTCTGGGTAAGAGTGTTCCAGACAGCGACAACAGTTATCACAGAAATTCTGAGGTGGAGACTTTGTACTTTAGCAAGGGGACCAGAGTGACGGGAGCTGGGGGAGAGAGTGGGAGAGAGGACATCTGAAAGCAGCAGGGGCCTGCGGGTATCTGAGCGAGATGGGGAGCAATTTGAGGGCTTTAAGCAGGGGAACATCCTGTTTGACAGCTAGCCTTGGCTTGAGTACAGTATTGCCTTACTAGTAAGGAAGCAGCTCAAATACCACAGTGAAGCAACTTAGCCATAAAATGCTGTTAGGGCTGCAACTAGGGAAAAGGGTGGTTAAACTGAAAAAAAGGAAAACCCCCTAAACCACACATACACAATACCTGACGAGACTTTTCTATTACTTTTAAGATAGTGGAGGTGGAGGAATTGGAGATAGTCTTGTAATAAAAACAATCTTGTATCTCAAATAATTGTTGGACTAGAAACAATGAAACTGATCACAGACCTATTTTAGTAGGTCGTGCAATGTATGCCAACCATTAACACAGTATCTTAAAATTTTCAACATTGCAAAATACCCCAAATAACTGTTACAGCTTGCATTCCTCCCACTGGAAAAACCTGTTGAAAACAGAAAAGGTTTTGAAGAGGAAGGAGCCTGAGAAGTAGAAGGGGCTGAAATGCATGAATTTTCTGAAGTTTTTGCCCTTTCTTTAATGATGTTGTATTTAATACACTTTTGTGGTTTTATGTTTATTGTTTAATCAACATACTCCTTTATATCTCATTAAAGTCAGATCTACATGGCTAGGACTTCCCTGGTGATCCACTGGCTAAGACTCCAAGCTCCCAATGCAAGGGACCTGGGTTTGATCCCTGGTCTGGGAAATAGATCCCATATGCCACAGTTGAGAGTTTGTATGCTGCAACTAAAGATCCTGCATGCTGCAAAAATCGAGATCCCACCTGCCACAACTAAGACACGGTGCAGCCAAATTAAAAAAAAAACAATAAGGTCTATGTGGCTGAATAGTATTGTTTTGTAGTCTCTAATGTGTAAGAATTCATGACCTAAGTAAATTTTTATATTACCCTAAATTAGTGGTATTAAGGCTGTAAATTTCCTGAAGAAACATTTGTGGAGACTAAGATAATGAAAAACTACCTGTCTTACTTGGCTAAGAATTATTGCATTGGATTCACATTTCTCTAGGTAAAAATCTGTCAGCATATCCATGACAGGCACATATTTTCGGGTTGAAACTTGGCACGGCAGTTCTAAAGAAGAAAGAGATTCAAACAAAATGGGAACAAAATCTTACTTTTGTTTGAAGAAGGAGACATTCCCTTTGTACCCTGATACAGCTACATTCTGCAAAATGGGAATCTTGATTTTTATTTTGTTTCTAGTGCAATAAGGAGTGCCTTTGAAAACAGTTTATCTTCAGATGTAAAGGTGGAAAAACACCTTTTGATGTTTGGCAACAGATTTGCTTAAGAACAGAAATGGTTTAAAGGGCTTTTTAAAAAGAAGCAGTGTTGTCTACTTTTTTTTTTTCTTTTTCTCCTGGTTATCATAATCAGATTGAAAATTGAAACACTGATACCCTTAAGGGTGCAATTTATCTGGCCTGTCCCTGGAACAAAGCAAGAATATCCACAAAGGTGACATCCTCTTTAGAAGAATAGACATGAAGTGCATGTTTGTTGAGAATTTGAGAAGATACATGACAGATAAAAGGAAGCATAAAAAAGGCTTTACATTTTTATAGTTTTTGAGGCAATATGTGCAGTGGAACACCAGTCAAAACGGGTGTGTGGTGAAATGTCAGTTTCCTCTTCTTTCTGCCCTGAGCTACTGGGTTACCCTTCACAGGGGCAACCCCTGCTCTCAGAGGCACCCCTTGTTATCATGTCTTGTGTATTCTTCAGAAGACAGCATGTTCTCTTTTTTTTTGGTAGTTAAATGGTAGTTTATTTTGCATTTTATTCTGTAATTTATTTTATTTTATTTTTTGACATTTCATCTTCAGGCTGATCAATGTTTGTTCAGAGAGAGCACTTGCATTCTTTTTAATAATTTCATGTTTTACCTGAACAGATGTACCATAATGTACGTAGTCTCCTATACAAAGGCATTTAGGCTTTTCTACACTTTTACTATTATAAACTATATAACAGTAAATATCCTTGTGGACTTCCCTGGTGGCTCAGATGGTAAAGAATCTCCTTCAATGCAGGAGACCCAGGTTTGATCCTTGGGTCTGGAAGATTCCCTGGAGTAGGAAATGGCAACCCACTCCAGTATTCTTGCCTGGAGAATCCCATGGACAGAGGAACGTGGTCATAGGGTCGCAAAGAGTCGGACACGACTGAGTGACTAACACACACACACACACACACACACACACACACACACACACATCCTTGTGTGTAGATCTTTTTGCTTGAGTATATCTGTAGGATAATTTCTAGAAGAGGAATTCTTATGTAAAAAAGTGCATGCTCTCTATAGAAATTGTACACTCCCATCAGCAATAGGTACCTGTGCCTATTCCCCTGTTCCCTTGTCACCACCATGTATAAACCTTAATGATATTTGACAATCTGATGGAGGGAAATTGTATACTGTTTCTGGTTTTTATCTCATTGTGAATGATGTTTAGCATTTTCTCCTAAATTTAAGAGTGATTTGTATTTTCTGTGACCTGTCCATTCATGTCTTTTAACTCTTTTTAAAAGCATTATTATAAACAAAATGAAAAGACAGTCCATAGAATGGGAAAAAAGAGAAAATATTTGCAAACGATGTAACTGGCAAAGGATAAATCTCTAAAATATTCAAACAGCTCATACAGCTCAATGTCAAAAGAGTAAACAACTCAATAAAAAAACAGGCAGAAGATCTGAATAGACATTTCTCCAAAGAAGATATGTACATGGCCAAAAAGCACATGAAAAAGTGCTCAGCATCACTATGTATTAGAGAAATGCAAGTCAAAATGACAGTGAGGTATCACCTCACACTGGTCAGAATGGCCATCACTAAAAAGTCTACAAACAGTAAATGCTGGAGAGGATGTAGAGAAAAGGGAACCCTCCTTTATTGTTAGTGGGAATGTCAATTGGTACAACCACGATGGAGAACAGAATGGTTCCTTAAAAAGGAACAGAAGTTCCTTAAAAAACTAAAAACAGAACTACCATACAATCCAACAATCCCATTCCTGGGCATTTGTCTGGAGAAAGCCATGATCCAAAAGAATACATGAACCCCAGTGTTTATTGCAGCACTATTTACAATAGCCAAGACATGGAAGCAGTCTAAATGTCTGTCATCAGAGGAACAGATAAAAAGAGATGTGGTACATTTATACAATAAACTATTTCTCAGCCATAAAAAAGAATGAAATAATGCCATTTATAGCAACATGGATGGACCTTATACGATTATCATACTAAGTGAAGTAAGTCAGAGAAAGACAAATACCACATGATATCACTCATATGTGGAATCTAATTAAAGAAAAAAGATACAAATGAACTTATTTACAAAACAGAAACAGACTTACAGATACTGAAAATAAACTTATGGTTATCAAAGGGGAGAGGTGAAGGGGAGGGATAAATCAGGCGCTTGGGGCGAACACACACATACTACTATATATGAAATAAATAACCAGCGAGGACCTGCTATATAGTGTAGAACTCTACTCAGTACTCTGTATATGCGAAAAGAATCTAAAAAAGAATGAATATACGTATATGTATAACTAAATCACTTTGCTACACATCTGAAACTAACACAATATTGCAAATCAACTGTACGCCAATAAAATTAAATATTTTTAAAAAGCTTTACTGGCCTTTTCTTATTGACTTGTGAGAATCCTTAATGAATTTATGAAGTTAGCCCAGTGTTTTGTGGTGTATAAATATTTTCCTTGGTTTCTTAGTAATTTGTCTTTTGACTTTTTGCTCTTTTGAAAAACAGAAAAACATAAAAATAAATTTCCACTTTAATTAGTCAAACATAAATTATCTATGGACTCTGAATTCTGTGACGTAATTGAAGAATCTTTCACCACTCTGAGGTTATTTTTTAATCCACTTGTTTTCTTATAATACTTTAATGGTTTTTATGCTCCAATATTTGATCTGTCTGGGATTTATCTTTTAAAAAAATTATTTATTTTTAATTGATTATGCAGTTGAGTTGCTTTACAATATTGTGTTGGTTTCCACCAAACATGAACATGAATCAGCCATGGGTATACATGTGTCTTCTCCCTCTTGAACCTCCTTCCCCCATCACACCCTATCCCATCTCTCTAGGTTGGCACAGAGCACCGGTTTGAGCTCCCTAAGTCATTCAGCAAATTCCCACTGGCTACCTATTTTACATATTGTAGTGTATATGTTTTCGCACTATTCTCTCCATTCATCCCACCTTCTCCTTACCCCTCTGTGTCGACAGGTCTGTTATTGATGTCTGCATCTCCATGGCTGCCCTACAAATAGGTTCATCAGTACCATCTTTCTAGATTCCATATATATGCATTAATATATGATATTTGTTTTCTTTTTCTGACTTACTTCCCTTTGTCTAATAGGCTCTAGATTCATCCACCTCGTAAGAACCAACTCAAATGCATTCCTTTTTATAGCTGAGTAATATTCCATTGTATATATGTACTACAACTTCTTTATCCATTTATCTGTTGATGGACATGTAGGTGGCTTCCATGTCCTAGCTCTTGTAAATAGAGCTGCAGTGAGCATTGGGGTACATGTGTCTTTTTCAATTATGGCTTCCTCAGGTTATATGCCCAGTAGTGGGTTTTGTTTCTAGTTTTTAAAGGAATCTCCCTACCATTCTCCATAGTGGCTATATCGGTTTGCATTTCCACCAACAATGCAAGAGGTTCCCTTTTCTCCACACCCCTCTCCAGCTTTTACTGTTTGTAGACTTTTTGATGATGGCTGTTCTGACTGGTGTGAAATGATACCTCACTGTAGTTTTGAGTTGCATTTCTCTAATAATGAATGATGTTGAACATTTTTTCATGTGTTTATTAGCCATCGGTATGTCTTTGGAGAAATGTCTGTTTAGGTCTTCTGCCTACTTTTTGACTGTCTTCTGCACACTTTTGATTGGGTTTTTTGTTTTTCTGGTATTGAGTTGCCTGAGCTGCTTGTATATTTTGGAAATTAATCCTATGTCAGTTGTTTCATTTGCTATTATTTTTTCCCATTCTGAGGGTTTCCTTTTCACCTTGTTTATAGTTTCCTTTGCTGTGAAAAAACTTTTAAGTTTAATTAGGCCCCATATGTTTATTTTTGTTTTATTTCCATTACTCTTGGAGATTAGTCAGAGGATTCTTCCTCTATGACTATGTTTTCTCTAAGAGCTTTATAGTTTCTGGTCTTACATTTAGGTCTTTAATCCATTTTGAGTTTATCTTTGTGTATGGTGTTCGAAAGTGTTCTAGTTTCATTCTTTTACATGTAGCTATCCAGTTTTCCCCGCACCACTTATTGAAGAGAGTATCTTTTCTCCATTGTATATTATTTCCTCCTTTGTCAAAGATAAGGTACCCATAGGTGCATGGGTTTAACTCCAGGCTTTCTATCTTGTTCTATCACTTGTCTGAAAAGCTTTTGATTTCTCAATCAGTTTTGAATGAGGTCTTTGTCAGGTAGAGTAATCTTGGTTTTAGATTTTTCCCTTTCAGAACTTCAAATATATCCTACCATTCCATTTTGGCCTGCAGAATTTCTGCCAGAATATCAGCTATTAATCTTATGGGGTTTCCCTTGTATGTTACTTGTTGTTCTTCCTTGCTGCTTTTAATATTCTTTCTTTGTGTTTAATCTTTGTTAGTATGTGTCTCAGCATGTTTCTTCTTGGGTTTATCCTGTGTGGGACTCTCTGCACTTCTTGGACTTGATTGACTATTTCCTTTCCCTTATTGGGGAAGTTTTCAGCTATAATTTCTTCAAAAATTTTCTCAAACTCTTTTTTTTCTCGTCTTCTGGGGTTCAAATATTGGTGAGTTTAATATTGTCCAGAGGTCTCTGAGAATGTCCTCAGTTCCTCTCATTCTTTTTCCTTTATTCTGCTCTTCAGCTATTAGTTCCACCATTCTAACTTTCAGCAGACTTACCATTCTTCTGCCTCAGTTATTCTGCTAGTGATTCCTTTTAGAGTATTTTTAATTTCAGTAATTATGTTGTTTGTCTCAGTTTGTTTATTCTTTATTTCTTCTAGGTCCTTGTTAAATGTGTTAATTGATTCTTCTGTTTTCTCCATTTTTTTTGAGGTTTGAGATCATCTTTACTATCATTACTCTGAATAATTTTCAGACAGTTTTGCCTATTTCCTCTTCATTTATTTGGTCTTGTAAGTTTTTACCTAGTTCCTTCATTTGTTCAGTATTTCTCTGTCTTTTCAATTTTTTCTGTTTGTGGTCTCCTTTTCCCGGGCCGTAGTATCGTATTCCTTCTTCCTTTTGGTTTCTGCCCTCAGTGGATGAGATTGTTCTAGTGATTTGTGTAAGCTTTGTGTGAGGAGGGACTTGTGCCTGTGTTCCTGGTGGGAGGAGGTAAGGGTTTTTTTTTTCCTTCTGATGGACAGCGCTATGTCAGTTGGTATGTTTTGGGGTATCTGTGGGAAGCCTGTCTGCTGGTGACTGGGTTTTTGATTTTGTCTTGCTTGTTGCTTGGTTGAGGCACTCTGCAATGGGTTTTGCTGACTGTTGGGTGATGCCTGGTCTTGGGTACGGGTGGAGGCCTTCCTGGGAATTCTCACTAATTAATACTCCCTGGGGTTAGGCATTCTCTGGCAGTCTAGTGTCCTAGACTCAGCGTTCCCACTCCAAAGGCTCAGGCCAGTCTGTGGCAGGGGAACTGAGATTCCACAAGTTGTTTGTTACGGCAGTAAAGGGGTTTAAAGCAAATATACAAAAATAAAAAATAAAAGAAAACAAGAAAGAAAAAATGAACTCCAGGCAAATGATAAATACAAAATCAGACAAATAATAACAAAAACAAAGAAACACACACACACACACACACACACACACACACACACACACACTCACACACACAGAAACAAAACCAAAATAGTCCAAAGAAAGGAAAGTACAGGAGAGTGACCTGGTGAGCAAAGAAAAGCAAAACTTTTATCGACCAATTAAAAACGAAACCAACTAAAACATAAACCAGAAAACAAGACCAAAGCAGAGTGCCAACTGGGAAATAAAGCTAGGAAAACAAAACGAACTAACAAACATGGTGAGATGAAGATAGAAAAGGAGGGGAAAAAATAGAAAAGCAAAGTGAAGTAGGAGTATATAAAAAAGATGTATATACATTATAGACTACCTACAGCAGGAAAAGAACAACAAGAAAAACAAGCAAAAATAAGAAAAAAGATAAACTGCACAGACCTTCAAAAAGCCAACTTAGAGGTAGAAGTATATAAAGGAAATAAAAAGTGTGATTTTAAAAAAAGTTCTCAAAAGCTTAAATAAAATTAAGAATAATAATAAAATCAACAGCCACAGCAACAGAGAAAAAACCAAAAATTCAGAAACAACTACAGAATGAATCAAAACACAAGAAGAATAATAAATGTTCTTCTCGAATCTCAGCTATCAGCTTCCTTTCCCTCAATGTTGAGTCACAGTCTACCTTCACCTCCATAGGTTGCCCTCCAGTACTGGGCTGGTCTCTATACCTGCTGTGGGGACAGCTCAGACTCTAATCTGGTCCTTCCCCTGCACGTCTTGCCTCCAGTGTCCACTGCTGCCAGAGCTAGGGTGTTTTCTTTTGTGGGAACTCTCATTGTCCTTTTATATGTTCCATAGACACAGAGCCTGCCTAGTTGATCACGTGGATTTAATCTGCCGATTCTATAGCTGGTGGAAAGGTTTTCGATCCTCTTCCTTAGCCTCCCTGCCCCTGGAGTTCAATTGTGGTTTTATCCCCACCTCTGCGGTAAAGAACCTGCCTGCAATGCAGGAAACCGGGGTTCGATCCCTGGGTTGGGAAAATCTCCTCGAGGAGGAAATGGCAACTTGCTCCAATATTCTTACCTGGAGAATCCCATGGACAGAGGAGCCTGGTGGGTTGCAGTCCATGGGGTCACAAAGAGCTGGACACGACTAAGCGACTAACACTTTCACTTTCTGCAAGTGGGTTATCCACAGGAGTTTGCTCCCGAGGCTGCCCTGGGGGACTTGGGTCTGCCTCAGTGGGGACTAGGTGTGGACGTGGTACAGCTTCTTGGATCATAGGGACCCTGGCACTGCCAGGTACACAGGGAAACTGGTGGCCACGGGCACAGGAGATTTGGCCCTCCTAGGATTTCCCCTAGCCTCTGGCAGCTCTGCCCTTGTGAGGATCGAGCATGGAGATGAAATAGCTGCTTGGATAGTGGGGACTCTGGCGGCTCCAAGTGTGCAGGGACATCAGCAGCCTTGGGTACAGGAGCCATGGCACCATTAGAGTCCTTTTCTAGCTTCTGACAGCTGGTGTTACAGGGCCGCCTTGGTTCAATAGCCTTCCAAACTGGTGAGAAAACAGTGATCTCAAAAGGATTCTCAGTGTACCATTCCTGTGTTTTTTATTGTTCCGAATGCCACCAATTGGAGGAGGAAATGGCAACCCACTCCAGCATTCTTGTCTGGAGAATTCCATGGACAGAGGAGCCTGGTGGGCTATAGTCCATGAGGTCCCAAAGAGAAAGACATGACTGAGTGATTAACACACTCACTGCCACCAATTCTGATTGACTACACTAAGCTGTCTTGTCTTGGAGATCCTTTCAAGGATCTGGCTCAAGCCATTCTGCCTTTGGGCCACTATTTGAATGAACACCAGCCCCTCAGTAAAAGCTTTTTGTAGTCTATAGAGATGGTCATTTAATTTTCTTTATTATATTATTAATATGCAAAATTATTTAATCAATTTTAATTATAAAACTACTCTTTTATTTTGGAAATAAACTCTACTTGGTAATGGCATAATATGTTTTAATGTGATCCTGGATTCTGTTTGCAATATTTGTCTCAAGTTTTCATCAGTATTCATAAAATGAATTTGAACTGTAGTTTTGTTTTTTTCTACACTATCTTTATTGGAATTTTATATCTTCATAAACATAATTTTGAGGCTTTTCTTCTTTTTCTATGATCTGAAACACTTTAAATGGCATTGGGCTTATCTGCTTCTTAAGGATCTGGCAGAATTTCTCTTGTGAAACAAACTGTATGTTGAACTATTTTTGTAGGAGTAAATGTTTGACTATTTGTCCTACTTTTTCTATGGACATTAGTCTGTTAAATTTTCATTTCTATCTGGGGTAGATTTCTTAGTAAATAATCTGTTTCATCTTAGTTCTCAAATTTACTCACATTGAGTGACCAAAATGGTGTTTTAGGATTCTTTAATTTCTTATGCTTTGTGATTTTCTCATCATTGTTTCTTTCCTTCTAACTAAAAAAAAAAATTAGACAAATTAAAGGGTTTCTTTTGTATTCTCCACTCCCTCTTCACCCAAGAAACAGTTCTTGGACTTACTTATTAATTCTATCATATTCTGTTTTTCTAATTTATTAATTTCAACATTTATTTTTATTAATTTCTTCCTGCTGTCTTATCTATCTTTTCTTTTATTTTTCCTTCTTGAGTGCTTAAATCCTGTTTCTCATTCATCCTTGTTTCTTAATATTTTGACTATATCCTCTAGATAATATAGTTACCCTGTTTTTCTATACAGTGTTTTAAATCCACATAGTTCTTTTTTTAATCATTATTTTCTAGATATCCTACATCTTCTGTGTTTTAAAAGTTGATTGCTTTATTTGTTTGGCGGTATCAGGTCTTAGTTGCAGCATATGGGAATCTTCGTTGAGTCGTACAGGATCTTTCACTGCAGTGTGTGGACTCGAGTTGTGTCACGTGGGCTCAGGAGTTGTGGCTCATTGGCTCCAGAACACACAGGCTTCAGTAGTTGTGGTGCCAGGCTTAGCTGCTCTGCAGCACTGGGATCATAATTCCTCAACCACGGGTTAAGCTTGCGTCCCCTGAATTGCAAGGTGGATTCTTATCCACCGGACCACCAGGGAAGTCCCTCTACAGCTTCAGTTTTGGTATCATCTTTGAAATATGATATCAGTTACATCATATTTGGAAACAAAGAAAACTTTAGCAACAAATTTTATTTATTTATATTGAAGTATAATTGACTTACAATGTTGTACCAATATCTGCTGTACAGCAAAGTGACTCGTTTATACACATATATACACTTTTTAATATTTTTTTCCACTATGATTTATCACAGGATGTTGAATGTAGTTCCCTGTGCTATACATTAGACCTTGTTGCTTATCCATTCCGACTGTAATAGTTTGCATCTACAACCCCAGACTCCCAGTCCATCCCCTCCTTCTCCCTCCCCCTTGGCACCACAAGTCTATTCTCTATGAGTCTATTTCTCTATAAGTCTATTTGTAGATAGATTCATTCATACTATATTTTAGATTCCACATATAACTGATATCATATGATATTTGTCTTTTTCTGACTTACTTTACTTAGTATGATAATCTCTAGTTTCATCCTTGTTGCTGCAGATGGCATTATTTATTTTTTTTTGTGGCTGAGTGGTATTCCATTGAGTGTATGTACCATATCTTTATCTGTTTATATGTAGGTGGACATTTAGGTTGTTTCCATGTTTGTGAACAGTGCTATGAAAATAGAGGTGCGTGTATTTTTTTGAATTATAGTTTTATCTAGGTATATTCCTAGTAGCTGGATTGCTGAATCATATGGTAATTCTATTTTTATTTTTCTGTGAAACTTTCATTCTGTTTTCCATAGTGGCTATAAAAACTTACATTTCCACCTACAGTGTAAGTGGGTTCTAAACGTTAACAGAATTTTAAGATATCTCATGGTAGAATATTTTTTATGTTCTAGTTTTGTTATTTTAAAGTTTTATTGCATTGTGATCACAGATATCTATACCATTTCTACTTTTTTGGAACTTGCTAAAGTTTTCTTTGTTTCCAGATAGTCAGTTTTGTAAACGTATCTTGGGAACTTGGAAAGAAGGTGCGTTCTCTATTTTATGAACATATCACTTAGTGGTACATTATTTTATTATGTTTTCTATATTGTGAGGTATATTTTGTCTGTTTTGTCATGTACTGAAAGAAAAGAATCAAGGTTTCCTGTTGCTTAGATTCTATTTTCTAGTTTAAAACTTGTATTTTTAAATAAATTTTTCTTTATGGATAACAATGCTATATTGATGGATACTTAGATATTTATAGCAATTAATCTTTATTTTGGATTGTGCTATTTAACATTGTAAAGCTTTTTTTTCATTTAATGCATTTTACTTTGCATTCAAACTCATCTGATGTTAATATCATGAGCCTTGTCTTCATTTATTTGCTATTTTGCTTTTTCGAGCCTTTGTTCCCCCTTTCATCTTCAGCCTTTTTTACTGAATCTAAGACTCTCCTCTTATGTGCAGCAGAGAGTGGGATTTTGCTTTGAGATTCAGTCTAACAGTCTCTTTTTCTTTTAATAGTTATGTTTAAGTTATATGTATTTATGGAAATAAATGTTTGCTTTTAGTTCTGTCATCTTTTTGTTTGTTTTTAAATTTAAAGTATGAATTAAATACAGTTTAGTTGGGTGAACTGCTTTGTTGGATATGTGTGTATTTTATGATAATTTGGAAGATTAGTATTTTTGTTCTTGTAGTTACCCTTATGATCACCTTTACATAGTTCTCTCTCTTCTCCCTATGAACACTGATGAACTTGGCTATTTCCACTTCTTTCCATTACCTTCACCGCCAAATTCATGGTATTATATTTCTTTATGTCTCTTTAAATATAATTCTACATTTAAATATGTTATATACATTTAAAGCATATAATTCTAATGCTTGATTTGTCAGTTTTAAATGATATCTTCTGACCTCTAGTGTATCAGAATATTTTCATCAATGAATAACTGAAAACTGTCAGCAAATCTAATGATTGTTTAATCAATAAAGACATGTTATCTCAATAACAAATGTCCAGAGATGATAGTTCTAGTATCTCAATGGTATCTTTAGGACCTTGATTTTTCTATCTTTCCACTTTGCATTCCTCAGCATATAGACTTTATCTTCATGGTTATTTCTTTCTGGTTCCATTACAGGGATGGAGTAGCTATGAAGCTGAGGCAAGAGACTGAAAAACAGTACTGTTTTGGCTTCTCACATTTCTTCATAAGAGTAAAGAATGTTTGCTCATTCCTCATTCCTCATTGGCTAGAACTGAACCACATGTTCATGCTAAGGCATTACTGTTAAGGCAAACAGACTTACAAAGCCTGGCTTAGACCCCTCCTCAAAACCGAGGAGAGCCCCTCCTAGCTCTGCTGAAGAAGCAGCAGGGGAGAACAGATTTGTGCCGGTAGGACCTACACATTGGTGTCAGCTATCCCTGCTTCCTGAGGATGAGGAAACCAGTAGAAATAGATTATCACTAACTTTCTTGTTGCTTTGCTCCTTTACTTGTTAATACACGTTGCTACATGTTATGGCTTATGACATATTAATTCTATCCTATAATCATAATCTCTATATTTGTTTTGTTCTTAGTTACAGTGAGTTCAGTACTGCTGTTAGTCATTTTTTGCCACAGTTTTTTTCATTTATTTCTTGATTAGTTCCAAAGTGAAAGTTGCTCAGTCATGTCCGACTCTTTGCAACCCCATGGACTATACAGTCCATGGAATTCTCTAGGCCAGAATACTGGAGTGGGTAGCCTTTCCCTTCTCCAGGGGATCTTTCCAACCCGGGGATTGAACACAGGTCTCCTGCATTGCAGGCAGATTCTTTACCAGCTGAGCCACAAGGGAAGTCTATTTCTTGATTAGCTGAAGTTAATATACTAGCAATTTCTTCTAGGGATGGTGAAGAGCAGGGAGAGAATCAATTTGGGTCCTTGCATGCTCAAAAAATGTTTGTCAGCTGTCATTATACTTCAGCAACAGTTCTTTTGGGTACAAAATACTTGGTCTTAATGTATTTCCTTGAGAATTTTTCTCCAGATTGGGAAATAAATATGGATTGAATCCTGTTTCATTGTTTTGACTATGTGCTTTGGAGACACTGTCTATGCATATGTTTGATTCCATTTTTTGAATTCCATATATTTCATTTTTGCTGTAATCATTTGAAAATTTTTATTTTGTTGTAAATATTTTTAACTTGCATTTACATTTCATTCTGATCACTGTTCTTGTTTGCATCCTTCCTGATCCTTACTTTTTTTAGCAGACTCTTTGGGCTGTCTCTAAAATGATTTTCATTTCTCTGATGATTTTATTTTTCTCTTCTGTTTATGAATTCCATCAATACCATAATTAATCTCTGTTCACTTGGTTTATTTAACTTAAGCTCTTGTATATTTACATTGAGTTTTTGTTTTGTAGAGGCGTTTGCTTATTTTTGATTTTGTGAAATTATATCTGGCCACAATTTTTATCTGTTCTATATCAATATTTTTTTAAGTCACTTTTTTTCTCCTTTGTGACTTTTATGTAATTCTTTTATTTTATGTGGCTGCACTGTATGCATGGCTTGCTGGATCTTAGGTTTCCTGACCAGTATCAAATCTGTACCCTGGCAGTGAAAGCTCTAAGTCCTAACCCCTGGACCACCAGAGGTTTCCCTTCCCTCATTTTTTATAGTCATCTTTAAATGAGGCGTGTTCTTTCCATATCAGTTATTTGTGTAAGGTTTGTAAGGGAGAGGGACTACTGCCGTGTTCCAGGCTAACAGCAGATGTCCCTGTGACATGGGATTTTATTGGAGAGTATGGTTTTTAGCTTTTACTTTCTTCCTCAATGCTTCATCATCAGCTTTCTGAAAATATGGTGTGTGCATTTGATTTGTTATCTATTCCCAGCTGCCTGCTTTCTTCTGTGCTAACTTTGGTCCAGAAAATCTGCGGCTACTTCATGTCTCTATATCATCATTACAAACAAGGGGTTGTTCCTTTTTTCCATCAGGTTGGGCAGTTTGGAAAACTGGTTTTGTCTTAGATCAGTAGCCACCAGTGCTCTCTTCTGACATCTTCATGCAGCCCTGTTTGAGCTGTGACCCCAGTTCATATATCTAATGCAAGGGAAATGAGGTATGCTCGCCTCTTTCAAATGCTATAGTTTTTGACTTGTTCAGACTCGTGCGGTCTCTCCTGATAATGGCAGGGATTAGGAAAAGCTGACCTAAGGTACTCTTCCTACATATCTTTTAAGAGCCATGTTATGACTTCCCATTCTTTGTGTTCTGCATCTTCTCTTATCCTTTTTTTTTTTTTTTTGAGAACACTTGTCATTAAATCTAAGGCCTACCAAGTAATTCAGGATGATTTTGTCTCAGGATCCTTAACTTTATATTTACAAAGGGTCTTTTTCCAAGTCAGGTCCCAGTTAAGTTCTGGGTGTTCAGGTATGTACGTAGATGGACATAGCTTTCTGGAGACCACCATTCAGTCCACTACACTGGTGTTTCTTTTTGTATAACTTTCCTTCATACTTTCAGCAGACCTTTACAGAACACTGCCTTTGTGAATAGCACTGTTCTAGGGCTAGGGTTAGGGGTTCAGAGGTTCTAGGAGTTCTAGGGGTTTCAGAGTGTATACCATTATTACTAGTATCATTAGTATACTACTACTACTAGTTACCAGTATTCCTCAAAATGTTTATAATTTGATTGAGGACTTAAGAACTACATTTGAACAATAATACAAGTTAAAAAAAGTTAGTTTAAAAAGTGGAACATTTTCGTAACTAGTATAAGAATTACTTTACTTGGAGAAATGTCTATTTTCAGATGATGCTTCGATAAGCTTGGGCAAGAGTTAGGCTCCAAGGCGGGGTGGGTCCTCAAGTTTCTGCAAGAACAAATTTAAAAAGCAGGAGGATCAAGAGGGTCATCGATGGTGGTATGAGAGATGGCTTTAGGGAGAGGAAAGACAAAAGGGGATTTTTTTTTCATGTGAAATTCTCTGTTTTCTGAAATGTGACCCTTTCTTATCCTCTACATCAGTTCAGTTCAGTTGCTCAGTCGTGTCTTACTCTTTGCAATCCCGTGAATTGCAGCATGCCAGGCCTCTCTGTCCATCGCCAACTCCCGGAGTCTACCCAAACCCATGTCCATCGAGTCGGTGATGCCATCCAACCATCTCATCCTCTGTCATCCCCTTCTCCTCCTGCCCCCAATCCTACCCAGCATCAGGGTCTTTTCCAATGAGTCAACTCTTCGCATGAGGTGGCCAAAGTATTGGAGTTTCAGTTTCAACATCAGTCCTTCCAATGAACACCCAGGATTGATCTCCTTTAGGATGGATTGCTTGGATCTCCTTGCAGTCCAAGGGACTCTCAAGAGTCTTCTCCAACACCACAGTTCAAAAGCATCAATTCTGCGGCGCTCAGCTTTCTTCACCGTCCAACTCTCACATCCATACATGATCACTGGAAAAATCATAGCCTTGACTAGATGGACTTTTGTTGGCAAAGTAATGTCTCTGCTTTTAAATATGCTATCTAGGTTGGCCATAACCTTCCTTCCAAGGAGTAAGCGTCTTTTAATTTCATGGCTGCAATCACCATCAGCAGTGATTTTTGAGCCCCCAAAAATAAAGTCTGACACTGTTTCCACTGTTTCCCCATCTATTTCCCATGAAGTGATTCTCTACATACATCAGTAATAACCATGAAAATCACAATAAAAGTTTGTTGAGTGGATTTCCTTTGGAAACCAGTAAAGGAGCTGGAATTTATAAAAACACGCACTTGCATATGATTAAATTCAAGACAGTGATGCTCTTAATAAGTCCTGTAGTTTCGGAGGAGGGCAAGAACTCTGTGGTTTGAGTTGTCTCTGGGAAATGGATCTTGAAGTGAATCTTAAAGGCTGGGTGAAATATGACCGACAAGAAGAGCATTCCATCAGTGACTGTGACATTGCTAAAGGCAGGAATGTACCTAAGACAGGCTTGAAACAACACATGAATGGTCTGGTCTGGCTGGATTCCTTCAGGCTTTCAGTGGAAGTGCAAGATTGCAGATTTGCTTGTAAATAAATATAAGGACTGTCCTGAATAAAGTTGTATTTTTTTTTTTTTTTTTGCCTCTCTATGCCTTGTGGGATCCTAGTTCCTCCACCAGGGATCAAACCCACACCCCCTGCAGTGGAAGCATGTAGTCCTAACCACTGGACCACCAGGGAAGTACTAAAGTTGTAGTTCTTAGTAAAGGGTGAGCCTTCCATAGCCTGTGAGTTTTTTTTACACTACTTCACAGTGAGAGCCACCATTCATTTTGTTGTGAGACTTGGCCTTAACAGGGTTCAAAAGGGTGGATTGAGGGAAGGAAGGAGACAGAGGAGTCTTTCAAAAATACAGAGAAGGAGCCACTAGAGATGGGAAAACCAGGATAGATTGGTGTCACTGGGGCTCAAGTAGGAGAAAATTTTGAGAAGCATGACTTGACCTATAAAATCCCAAAGCCGAGAGAGGTCAAGGAGAAGAGCCTTTTGGCAATCTGGAGTTCCTGATGTGTAATAACACATCTCAGCAGTGTGAGCATGTGGCTGGATGGAGGGCACTGAAAGTCATGTGGCAGAGAGTTAGGAGGAGGAGGGTGGTGATGAAATGGAGCCATACTGGTAATGAATGGAAGGAACAGACCAAGTGGCAATACAAGCAGGTGGCCCAATCAAATAACTCTGTTACCAGGGAGAGAAGACTTTAGCACCAGGTAAGAGATTGGAAGGAAAGAGCTTAGAGTCAGGGACTAGAAATGTAAGAGTGAGAGGCCCCATGAAACTGGCCAAGGTGGACAGGATCTGGACAAGTAGGGCTGAGGGTAATTGACAGGAAGAGGGACATTCCCCTCTGGGTGTCTCCTTCAGGGGGTGCTTCTGTTAGTGAGAATTCCAGAGAAGGGGAGAACAGAGCCCTGACCCCCAGAATCAGTGACATATGGGGTCAGGGTCTTCTGGGCTCCATTGTATGGAAGGGGTTTAATCTTTTGTGAGCTATGGTTCTGGTAGAGAACAGCAGCCAAGGAAGAGACTAAGGGAAAATATGGGGTGAATTTATATGATTACTAAAGTTTTGATGCAAGATTAATAGAGTTAAAAAAAAAAAGCATTTGCAGAGGGAGCAGGCAGAAGAGGTGGGCCTTGATGTATAAACAAGCATCTCTGGGGGCCAGGATGGCACAAGTGACTGAAAGGGGCAGGTCATGGACTGGAGAGCTCCTGCCCAGGTTCCGGGGGGCGGGGGGCAACCACCACCCAGCCTCTGCAGCTGTCACTGTGTGGGGGTGCATGGCCAGTATTTGGTGTGACTCAAACCAAAATGCCCATTGGCAGTTTTGGGCCCTTGGCCACCAGTTTGTCAGCCCTGTTAAATGAGGCCCAAGGAAGCCTTTGGTGGCACTTTTGGTCTTCTAATGGCTGCTTTTATTTGGGACCACCACTTATGATGGAGAGTAGGGACATTTTTCTTCATCAGTTTCAATTTGAGTGGCATTCTTTTGACTCCACTGACAAACGGACAACATTAAAAAACAGTTTTCACTGAGGCACTAGACTTTCAACCTCCTTTGAAAGAATCTATAACCACACCTTCATATTTGTACTCCACTAAGTTCAGTTAAAATTTGAAAGGCATGGTACCTATGAGGCAATTGGGCAGAATTTCTGTTGCACTGTATTGAGTGGGATGCAATGTCACTTCTCCTGTTACTTGGAATTGGCAACAAGGGCCCATATATCAAGCACCCCTTATTGTAAAGTGAGATGCAAATAAGTGGAGTCAGACATTTCCCCCAGAACTCAGTGAGAGGTGGCCAGCCTGTTCTCATTCCGAACTGTCACCTCATACCTCCCTCATCCTTTCTCAGCTGACGAAAGAAAATATGGGGTAGAGAGGAGAAAGAAGACATTGTTACAGTTGTGAGATGCTGACTAAAGGTCCAAGTGTTGCAGTGTTTCCCTCCCTTCCCCACGGAGCCTTTCTGTGGACCTCCAAGCCCTGTGACGGGGGGCTGCCGGATAAGAGCCTGGGGGTGTCCCGGGAGCCTGGCTTCTCTCGCTGGCCTTTAGATGGTGGATGACATGGGGCAATTGAGACTGCTCTTGATGCTGCCATTAGCATGGAGTGGAGCTAAGCGTGGGGAAGGAAGGAGAGAGACTGACACGGCTCTCTGAAGCGTAGGGCTGAATGTGAATTTGGAAATTGGTGGCTGCTTCTTGCCTGGCCCGGGAGTCTGCCAAAGCTGATAAAGGAGGCACCACAGGGTAAGGTGTCTAAGAAGGCAGAGGGGATCTCCCGCCCCACCTGGAAGGCCCTGAAGGGGATTTCCATGGTTCCTGTGGCTCCGCAGAGGAAGCAGAGAATGCGGAATGTGAGGCCTGAGTTTTGGGATGATCAGGTGACATCTAGTCAGGGGCTGGGGCAGATCCTGGGGGGCATGGACTGATGGCACGGAGACACGCTGCCAGCTCTCTGAGAGCATTCTCTGTCACAGACGGAAGTAGGGAAGCAGGGTGTCTCCCCAAGTAAACCACATGCACCTTCTGGGTAAAAACTGCCAAATCCGTGATGACCACCAGTGGCTGAGAGACCCGGACTTGGCCAGAGTGGACACTCGAATAGACTCTCATTAACCGCCCGCCTCTCACGGGTAGCTGGCCTGAGATCTCGAGCCTTCACCTCACAGATCTCACTCTCTCTGCTCCAAAGCACTAGCCAACTGAAGCCTGGAAGGTGGGGAAGGGAGGAGGTGCCCTGGGCGCTGAGCAGGTCTCCTCTCTACCTGGAGGGTGAGGAGGGGAGAGGAGCAGCCCAGGGCCCCTGATCCTCCAAGTCCAGACCTGACCTGAAGCAGGGCTGCCCTGGGGAGATGGAAGGAGGAGAGCTTGAAACTGGGTAAAAAACGGGAGTCGAGGAAATAAATAGGTTTGTGTCTTAAAAACTGCAGTGAGACTCTTCTAATAACTGATAATGATCCGAAAATACTGGAGTCTGTCCAGATGTTACTAAGGGATGATAAGGTATATGGTGCTTTGTAGCACAGCTCACAGGAAGGATTGGGGGAAAATAAAACCATTTCAAGTTCGTGTTTCATTGAATGCAGACCATGCAATTACCTGGTTATATGCAATAGAGTAGAGAGGATACAGACATTAAAGTCAGGCTGACTTGGGTTTGGGTCCTTGCTCAGCCACTTACTTTCCACATGATTTCTGGCAAATTACTTTCTGCACAGTTTCCTTAACTGTGAAATGCGGACGTGTTGTAACAAAAACCTCCCAGGGATTTGAGGGAAGATTAAGTGAAATAAGTTCTAGGAAGTGTCTAGTGTGATGGCTACAGCATGGATCCTTGAAAGGGGGAGTGATCGTTACTATAACTCGAGACAGATGTGATAAGTCAAGGACTAATGGCCAGTGTAGCTGTCACCTGTCATTTATCACAGTTAGACGTGTCGACTCTGCTAAGTATCTGATGTTTTCTAAATCCCAAACTTTCTTTTTCAATGAAAGCAGCAACAGTTTCAAAGCAGCTTTCTGCTTGATTTGCAAGTTTAAACATATCTAACTGGAATGTAATTCTATGAAAAACCATGAAAAAAGGGTCTCTTGTCCTGATCAGAAACACGAGGCAGCTCCAAAGGAGAGACCCGAGGCAGGGCTTCTGTCAGCCTCCAAATGTGCCACACACGTTTCACTGGGAAAACACTCTGAATGACATGCTCTCAGCCTCGGGAGTGTGTTCCTTGGCAACCTTGGCAGAGGGGATTTTTATGCTGCTAGCCAAAGCCCTGCCACTTGGGGCTGGCTTGAGTGCCTTTGCTCCTGACCAATTCCTTTTCCCCCATCCGAGGAACTTTTGTTCGCATGATGGTCACTGTATCTCTTCCCTTGTACTCACTGGCCCTGACCCAGGCTTCATCCCCTCTTCTCCCAGCTCAGCATGGGCATGCAGCAGCAGGAGGTTTGCTTTGAGAAGGCTCCCGCTTTGGCACTGTCATCCCATCTCTCTCTTTACTTTGCCTGGAGCCTAGATTCCTTGTGACCCACTGAAAACTGATGGAGCTGCCCTAGTCCCTTGCTGGCAGGGGGAGGGCAAAGCTGCCCAGGTAACAAGAAGACTCCTTCTGCCTGCGGAGGGTCGATTCCTTCCCTTCCCCTCCCTTTCCTTCTCTCTTCACTCATACGGTAAAAAAGTGTCTTTTTTGTGGTCTCTTTTGTGCCACTCCCCACCCCCCCACATTTTTGTGCTTTTTTTATGGGGTGATTACAGTGTAAAAACTGGCCCTCAAATGTAGTGCTGAAGTGCAGTCCAGTGTTCCAAGTGCAAGAAGAGGGTGATGTGCCTTACATGGAAGGCAAGGATAGATAAGCTTTGTTCAGGCATGAGTTATAGTGCTATTGGCAGTAGGTTAGATGTTAATGTATCACTAGGTGTTACATATGGTGTCTTTAAAAGAAACACACATGAAACAAAGTTACATATTGATAAGTTACCCAAAACCTTGTAACCAGAGGACAAGGAACCTAACCCTGTATTTCCCTACCTCAGTTTAGTATTCTATAGTTCAGTGCTTGTGGTGACTTTATAGAATATAACTACCATGAATAATGAGACTTGATTATATATATTTTTCTGGCAAAGATGGTAGAAAATATCTCCTTGCCATCTAAGTTCAGCTAGACACACAGCCATCTTTCTAAGCCATGTTGTCAGTTTACCAAACACTGCCCCTAATGCTGTGCAGGCTTTGTTTCCTCACATCTTAAAATCCCATACCCAGTATCTTACGTAGTACCTGAAGTGGCTGATTCTCAGTAAATGCTGAGTGAATGAATGACTGAATAAATGAGTAAGTGAATGCTTCATATCCATAAGATAAACCAGTTTATTATTCCACATCTTAAGAAATACAAGAATGGACGTGGGAATCAATATTTTCTTTCTTTTAAGTAAGCCATAAAACTTTTAAGCTGCCTTCTAGTTGATTATATACTGTTTGTTAAGCACTGGCTGTTGGGATTTTCTGAATGGAATTTTACAGTTTGCTGTATAGATTGTTTATTTCCCTTAGTCCTGTCTGATAAGATTAAGGTCCATCCGTCTTGGGTAAGAGTGCAGTGTTGACTTATTAAGAGCACTTTAGTAAACAGAGAGGTTATCAGCCACCAGTGTCACTACCTTGTCATCTGTTTGACTGTTATTGGGTTCAGAGATCAAGAATCATCAACTTAAAGAGGTAGATTATGTAAGGGATTCTGGTCCATGAAGAACCTTACAAATGCCTGGGGACCTATAAATGTGGATGTTTTTGTTTCATTTATATATCTATTCAACAAGGATTTTGAACAAGTATTTTGGTGGTGTAATTTGTAGTGTAAAAATGTGACTTCCCGGAGATGCAGCTATTCTGTGGCATATTGGAAAATAGTCCTATTTAGAAAGCAATATATTTCATAATTTATTCCTTAAATATTCATTAAGCATCTGTTATGTCCAGGCACATGGGATATAGCAGCAGACAAAGCCTCTGCCCTTTGAAGTTTACATTCTGCCAGGAAAAGCAGACAGTGAACAATAGATCAGTGCTTTCTCCTTTGTCCTAGCCACTCTCACACATCATGAGTATTATTGTCCCCATATTATTATCTGAAATTATCTTACTTTGTGGGGGTCTGTTTGTTCATTGTCTGTCTCCTTTCGTCGGTATATGGCTCCAAAACAGTGCAGACCTTGCTTGTCTTTTCTGTTAACTAAGTCTTCATCACCTGGAATAGTGTTTGGTCTAATAGTAGGTACTTAATAAATGTTTCTCTGTACTACATGATGGCTCAGATGGTAAAGAGTCTGCCTGCAATGCAGGAGACCTGGATTCAATCCCTGGACCAGGAAGATCCCCTGGAAAAGGGAATGGCAACCCACTCCAGTATTCTTGTCTGGAGAGTCCTGTGGACAGAGGAGCCTGGCAGGCTATAGTCCATAGGGTCTCAGAGTTCGACGTGACTGAGCAACTAACACTGATAAATGTTTGGTCTTATTTATTTGTAATTGTGTTAATGTTATAAAGTGTATTCTTTGAGATTTTGACTTAGTGCAAGGAATCAGGAATGTCTTTAAGAAAATACTGACTGAATTGAACTCTGAAGAAGTAAGAATTGACCAAAGGGGACAAGGAGGGTGTATTTTCCAGACAGAGGAATCAGGACAAAGCATGGCATGATGGAGTGTGTGAGATTAAGTCAACATATCTAGAGCTCAAGGGTAGGAGAATGCATAAGAAGAGCCTACAGAGGTAGGAGAGGGCAGGACATCAGGGATTTCAGGCTGTGTGAAGAGATTTAAAGTTTTATCCTACAAGCAGTGGGAAGGAACTGAAGAACTGTAAACAGGAAATCAATCTTGTTGCTCTGTAGATTGGAGGGAGACAAATGAGTGTGACCTTTTGTGGTTTTGAAGATGAGGCATTCAGTTTTGGAAATCTTGAAGTCGAAGTTCCTGTAAAACGTCTCCAGTTGGAGATGTCAAATAGACAGTTGTGTATACATATTATTGGGTTTAGAGAAGAGGTCTGAGATGATTATACACATTTGAGTAAAAACCCTCTGGTGGCTCAGCGGTAAAGAATCTGTCTGTAACGCAGGGATGTAAATTTGATTTCTGGGTTGGAACGATTCCCTAGAGAAGGAAATGGCAACCCACTCCAATAATAGAGAATTCCATGGACAGAGAAGCCTGGTGGGCTTCAGTCCATGAGGTCAAAAGAGTTGGACACAACTTAGTGACTAAATAAACAAACAAACAAAAAACTGTAGATGATATTTGAAGTCAAGTGTATTGATGAATGGCTAGGGAGAGAGTATAGACTTAAAAAAAGAGAGAGAGCTTTATTTAACTAGTATTGAGGAACTTCACCTTTAAAACATTTTATTTATTTTATTTGGCTGGGCCAGTTCTTAGTTCCCTCATGTGGGTTCTTAAATTGATGCATTCAAACTTTTAGCTGTGGGATGCGGGATCGAACCTGGGCCCCCTGCATTGGGAGTTCAGAGTCTTAGCCACTTGACCACCAGGGAAGTCCCAAGGAACTTCAACTTTTAAAGACTTGACAAAAAGGATGAACAGGGAAGAATCTTAAAAGCGAAGGGGGCTGAAATATATTTATATCAATTTCTATAGCCTCTATAGACAGTTTTGTTGTCAGTTGCCCAAAGATAGTTATATCCACCTTGAGCCTAATTTCTCTACTGAAATTCAACTTAATTTATTATATTCTAATTATTCATTTTCTTGTCCATTCCTTCTATTGTCCTTGAGAACTGAGACTTTGTCTTTTAAAACCATGCTTGGAACCCTAGCATCCAGCACACTGACAACCTAGTAGGCAAGGTTTGTGTTTGTCACAAAACAGATGTCTGTGTGTGAGTGGGAATAAGGATCCTCCTTGGGAAAGACGAGTGAGGACAGAAAGCAGAGCGTTTCTCACATAGCTTCTCTGGGTGCCAACCATAGACAATTTTAAGAATTTTGTCTAAAACTGTGAAAAGGTGACCTTCAGGTATCAGGAAGTATATGGGACCATTTCTAGGGGTAGAGGAGTTCAAATTCTTCATCTGTGATGTCTTTGCTTGGATTTGTTCCTACCCTAAGACCTGTGGCTGCTGGAAGCTGCTGTATCAGAGTTAGGTATCCACCAACAGGCTTCTTTTCTCTTTTCCATTACTTTTTTTTGGTCGTGTCCTACTGCTTGTGGGATCTTAGTTCCCCTGCCAAGGATCAAATCCATGCCCTCTGCCTTGGAAACCTGGAGTCCTAACTGACAGGGAATTCCTCCATCTCCTTAATTGTGTACTGCCACTTACCCTAACTTTTTATGAATCCTTCTTTTTCCTTTGCTGGAAGAATCCAGGAACATGTTTCACAACTATAGGTACTGTTTTTGTTGTTCAGTTGCTCAGTCGTGTCTGATTCTTTGTAACTCCATGGACTATAGCATGCCAGGCTTCCCTGTCCTTCACCGTCTCCCAGAGCTTGCTCAAACTCATGTCCATTGAGTTGGTGATTCCATCCAACCATCTCATCCTCTGTCATCCCCTTCTTCTCCTGCCTTCAATCTTACCCAGCATCAGGGTCTATCCTGATGAGTCAGTTCTTTGCATCAGGTGGCCAAATATTGGAGCTTCAGCATCAATCCTCCCAATGAATATTTGGGATTGATTTTCTTTTTCTTTTTTTTTTTTTTTTAATATTTGGGATTGATTTTCTTTAGGATGGACTGGTTTGATCTCCTAGCAGTCCAAGAGACTCTCAAGAGTGTTCTCCAACACCACAGCTGGAAGGCATCAGTTCTTCGGCCCTCAGCCTTCTTTATAGCCCAGCTCTCACATCCACACATGACTACTGGAAAAACCATAGCTCTGACTATATGGTCCTTTGTTGGCAAAGTAATGTCTCTTCTTTTTAATATGCTGTCTAGGTTGGTCATAGATTTTCTTCCAAGGAGCAAGTATCTTTTAATTTTATGGCTGCAGTCACCGTCTGCAGTAATTTTGGATCCAAGAAAACAGTCTTTTACTGTTTCCAGTGTTTCCCCATCTATATACCATGATGTGGTGGGACCAGATGCCATGATCTTAGTTTTCTGAATGTTGAGTTTTAAGCTTTTCCACTCTCCTCTTTCACCTTTATCAAGAGGCTCTTAATTCCTCTTTACTTTCTGCCATTAGAGTGGTATCATCTGCATATCTGAGGTTGTTGATACTTCTCCCTGCAATTTTAATTCCAGCTTGTGATTGATCTAGCCCACATTTCAGATGATGTACTCTGCATATAAGTTAAATAAACAAGGTGACAACATACAGCCTTGGCACAGTCCTTTCCCAATTTTGAACCAGTCTGTTGTTCCATGTTCGGTTCTGATTGTTGCTTCTTGACCTGCATACAGGTTTCTCAGGAGGCAGATAAGGTGGTCTGGTATTCTCATCTCTTTAAGAATTGTCCATGGTTTGTTGTGATCCACATAGTCAAAGGCTCTAGCGTAGTCAATAAAGCAAAAGTAGATGTTTTTCTGGAACTCTCTTGCTTTTTCTATGATCCAACGGATGTTGGCAATTTGATCTCTGGTTCCTCTGCTTTTTCTAAATCCGGCTTCTTGTACATCTGGAAGTTCTCGGTTCACATACTCATGAAGCCTAGCGTGGAGGATTTTGAGCATGACATTGCTAGCACGTGAAATGCGTGCAATTGTGCAGTGGTTTGAATATTCTTCAGCATTGGCCTTCTTTGGTATTGGAATGAAAGTTGAACTTTTAGACATTATTTTTACCAAAGATTTAATATTTTTGTACGGTTAGTGACCCTTGTCTCCATTTTTTATTCTGAAATGCATTACTTCATTTCATATAATTTTTACTTTTGGTAATGGGGTTTCCGTATTCTTTTTGATAATGGAGCTGATAATGATAATATGATCTGTGTGTGAAGGTCAGTGGTGCGTCCCGTCCTCACATTATTCCTCATTCGTGTGGGGGTGTCTGTACTGGCGTAGCCTCTCATGCCCATGTTTGGGGACTGGTTCTTTTTCCCGGGCTGAAGCAGCAGCTGTAATATTGAAACCTTACTGTCAGCTAGTGATCCGGCTATTGATGCCTGGACTCTGCTTTAATTCATGATCTTTGCTACCTGAGTTTTCTTTTCTCAAGACTTAAACTGTTTGTTCTTGACCTGTGGAATTTTATGCTTACTTGATCTGTGGAATTTTTCTTAAGTCCCTAGTTTTGAACCAATGACTCTGTTCTTTTAAGCCAGCTATGTGTTTTTCAGCTTCTGCCTGTTATCTTTTCTGCTGTCTGTTGTATTTCTGGTCTCCAGGATGACTTGGATGACTGGGCATTTTGTTAGCTTTGGGCAAAGGCATCAGCATGACCTGCATGTGACTGAGGAAGAGTGGTGCTCAGCTTTGGAGGGTTGGGATGAGTGCGTGGAGGGTATCAGGGCAGAGAGTCTCTGGGAAACAGGGGCTGCTCTGGTGAGGGGCTTTCAGAAAAATAAACTTCACTGATTCCAAATCAGGGTGAATATGAAATTCTGTCTACATGAGTGAAGACCTTTTTTTTTTTCAAACATTTGAAGGCATACATTTAAGATGACAGCCTAATGTTAAAGATGGGAAGTTATGATTTATAAACAGTAGTATAATTTTGAACAGCATGACCTTTTTCATTGACACTAACTCGCTTTGCATCTTCAGGTTTCATTGTATTAATACTGTGAGTAAAACCCAGAAAACTTATAGAGGAAGAAATGATTTTTTTTATTGATTTTTTTATTCAGTAGTCATTACTTATATCCCTTTTACATGATTGCAGATTTTAAGTTGCAGTAATGATCTTGCTACTCAATTAGCCTATTTCTTACAATTGTAACCTTCTGGAGTAGCCACAAATATAGGAGAAAACCAATAATAAAAACCTTTGAGTTCAACAAAAACATGTTCCACACAGTCCATGAGTTCAGTCTGTAAAACTAGAATGGCATTTCCTTTTTTTGTAATAGGCCTGGAACTTATCTGATTTACTTATGTCTATGGCATTTTATTTATTTTTTTCCTGGAAATATATAGTTTTTACTTTTGACCTAGGAAACAAAACAAAAGATTATGGCCTTAAAAATAGCCCTGTGCAAAGTTACTGGCATGAAAGCATAATTGAGAGAGACACTGAGGAGATCAGTGCTGTTCAGAAGGAATTTCTGTGATAACAGACGTGATTGTCTGTTTGTTCCATACAGTGGCCACTGGCCAAGTGGCTATTATGACTGAAGAACTGAATTTAAATTCTTATTTTATTTTAACTTAAATAATCACATGTGGATAGTGGCTCCTATCTTAGATGTCACAGTTCTAGGTCATTGTATTGGTTTCCTATTGCTGCAGTTAAGAAAATTATTATAAAGTTAGTGGGTTAAACACATGATTTTATTTTCTTATGCTTCTGTGGGTTAGAAGTCTGGCAAAAGTCACAGTGACCTAAAATCAAGGTGCTTGCAAGGCTGCTTTCTTTTATGGAGACTCTAGGGTAGAGTCCATTTCCTTACTCTTTTTGTTTTTTAGCAGTAGCCCACATTCCTTGGTTCATGATCCCTTTCCTTCATTTTAATGCAGTGTTACATATCTCTGTCCCTTTCTTCCATAGTCACATCTCCCTCTGACTCTCCGGTCTCTCTCTTCCACTTTTAAAGACCCTTGTGATTACACTGGGTTCACCTGGATAATCCAGCCTACTCTCCCTGTTTTAAAGTCAGATGGTTAGCAACCCTAATTCCCCATTTCCATGTAACCTAACATATTCATAGGTTTAGAGACTAAGAGTTGGGCATCTTTAGGAGGACTTTATTCTGCATACCACATCATTTTGTAAATATGGAGCCATTTAGTGAAAGGGCAGGCTAAGCCCTATACATCTTTTTCATCTTTTATTTGTTGAGCCTATGCCTGTTTTTCATTCACTGCTGTTTGGAGTTCTCATAATGATTTGAAAACAGTAGAAATTTAACTTTAAAAGGAAGCTTATACCTAGGTATAAGGTATAAGGTTACTGGACTAAGGATACCTTGTCCAATCTTCTGTGCCATACAGTATTATCCTCTTCTGTAGAATCTGTGGTTCATTTGAAGGTGAAAGTGAAAGTCACTCAGTTGTGTCCGACTCTTTGTGACCTCATGGACTGTATAGTCCATGGAATTCTCTAGGCCAGAATACTGTAGTGGGGAGCCTTCCCCTTCTCTGGGGGATCTTCCCAACCCAGGAATTGAACCCAGGTCTCCTGCATTGTGAGTGGATTCTTTACCAGCTGAGCCACAAGGGAAGCCCGAGAATACTGGAGTGGGTAGCCTGTCCCTTCTCCAGGGATCTTAGCTTCTGTCATTAGTTTCCTATGAAGGGTACTCCATACTTAGCAACAAAATCAGTCTCAGTGTTGTATAACTTTAATTGTTTTGTCATCCTACCAGCTGGTCCTTTATTGTCTCCACACAGTAGCACTCTGGTTTTGACTTTTGGAACAGTGTTGATATACTTTTCCTATGGTGTTACTATCTCAAGAAATGGTGCTACCCCCCAACAGGTGTCTGAGCAGAGATTTTCAGAGTTCTCTCTGTTTACCACCATAAAAGATCCTAAAACGTATAGCTCTGAAAATACTTCTCATATATTCCACTTTCTTCAATTTAGTAATTATACTTTTTAGTCCAGGAATTTAAATTTTTTAATAGATTTCATTTCTCTGCTTAGAGTCTCATTTATTAATTAAGAGTACTTTTTCTTGAATTCTCTGAGCATCTATATTTTCTTGAACATGTTTATAATAATTATTTAAGACTTTCGATAAATTCAGCACCTGGGCCATGTTGGAGTCAGTTTCAATTGATTACTCATTTCTTAACTGTGGACCACATTGGGAAGGGAGTACGTCAAAGCTGTATATTGTCACCCTACTTATTTAACTTCTATGCAGAGTACATCATGCAAAATGACAGGTTGGATGAAGCACAAGCTAGAATCAATATTGCCGGGAGAAATATCAATAATCTCAGATACGCAGATGACACCACCGTATGGCAAAAAGTGAAGAAGAACTAAAGAGCCTCTTGATGAAGGTGAAAGAGGAGTGTGAAAAAGCTGGCTTAAAATTCAACATTCAAAAAATGAAGATCATGGTCCCACCACCTCATGGCATATTGATGGGGAAATAGTGGAAACAGTGAAAGACTATTTTCTTGGGCTCCAAAATTTCTGCAGGTGGTGACTGCAGCCATGAAATTAAAAGACGCTTGTTCTTTGGAAGAAAAGCTATGACAAACCTGGACAGCATGTTAAAAAAGCAGAGACACTGCTTTGCTGACAAAGGCCTGTCTAGTCAAAGCTATGGTTTTTCCAGTAGTCATGTATGGATGTGAGAGTTGGGCCATGAAAAAAGCTGAGCACCAAAGAATTGATGCTTTTGCACTGTGGTGTTGGAGAAGACTCTTGAGAGTCTCTTGAACAGCAGGAAGATCAAACCAGTCAATCCTAAAGGAAATCAGTCCTGAATATTCATTGGAAGGACTGATGCTGAAACTGAAGCTCCAATACTTTGGCCACCTGATGTGAAGAAGTGACTTGTCAGAAAATCCCTGATGCTGGTTGAGATTGAAGGCAGGAGGAGAAGGGGATAACAGAGAATGAGATGGTTGGATGGCATCACCGACTTGATGGACATGAGTTTGAGCAAGCTCAGGGAGTTGGTGATGGACAGGGAAGCCTGGCGTGCTGTAGTCCAAGGGGTCGCAAAGAGTCAGACATGACTGAGTGACTGAACTGAACTGGAACAATCCATATTCTTAGAACCATTCTATTCCCAGACAACTCTTGTGTTTGTCTGGGAACAACGTGGTATAGTACTTCAGTGTAGTATTCAAAAAATTACATGAGATATTCAGCACTTTCGTATAAAATAGGCTTTGTGTTAGATTATTGTGCCCAACTCTGGGCTAATGTAAGTGTTGTGAGCATACTTAAGGTAGATTAGGCTAAACTGTTTGGTAGGTTAGATGTGTTAATTGCATTTTGACTTAAGATATTTTCAGTTTACAATGGATTTTTCATGACCTAACCCGAGGTTGAGAAAGTTGAAGAAAATCTGTAGGCTGAAAACTGAATTGGTCTGCTTATCAGTTCCTGCTTCTCACGTAGGTATAAAAACACTGTTCGTGCCTGTTCAGAGCTAGTCTCTGCCGTATTCTGCAGGGCTACCATCTTGCTTTCTCTAGCTACTTGAGTCCTGATGGTTGTTTTACATCTCACCTAGCTTTTTGGTTTCAAAATGTGCCAACTTTCGGCTAAATATTGTAAAAAGGTAACTCAAAAGACTCAGGACTTCCAGACATGTGACCTTTTCTCACCTTTGGCAGCTGGGGCTCCTTGAACCAGGGTGACACATTCAGATGCTTATTTGTTCCAGGATGGGGACAGTAAGGAGTGGCTGAGGATTAGCATGACATTGTCAGGAGTAGTGGGACTATGCTGACCCGGTGACTGGTTAGCCACTTCTCATGGGTCTGCTCGCAGGTCTTCTGATTTTTCCAGAAAAAAAAAATATAAATCCAGATTTTTATATGAAGTCTCTTGACCTTTTAATGTCACTAATTGATTTGATATTTGGAAAAATACTGTGCAGGCCAAGCAAAATATATCTGACCTGGCTGCAGCCCACAGATCACTCATTTGTAAACTTTGCCTCAAAGTCTGGTTTATCTGCCTTTTGCTTTGGCTACTGCCTGGTCTCTGACCCTCTCCTGCTGTTCCTGTCAGAGTGTCACCTACCCCCTGGGGTGATACTGCATTGCAATGGCTGTCAAGTTAATGTTGACTTCCAAGTCATCCGATATTGAGAACAAGCAGGACAATATCTGAGTACTTAGCCTTACTGCTTGTCTGAAGTGCTTTACCAAAATGCTGGTGCTTGGGAGTCCTGACTTGTTTTGATAATTTTGGTGGAAGGGAAATGTCATATGGAAGGATATTTTTTTTAACTGTTGAAAAAGTATAAAAGATACCAGCATTTTATTATTCAGTGACTCAAACATTTTTTGCACTTTAGGGGTTCTCTGCTTAATTGTGCTCTAATGTGAATTAGGTGACTCCAATTTAATTAGAAAATTGGATTCCTTCCTCTTATCCTAATAGGTTGGTGGGCTAAAGAGCAGTTGTTTTTTTTTTTTTCATGAAAAGATGTTTAACCTTCTACTATCTTAGGATTTTCTCTATCTTTTGGTTTGTGTATTTTAAGCTTTTGAGCATTTTCGGCATAGCTTTCTTGAAACAGAAAACCTTTGCTTTCCTTGGGATTATTTGACACATTCTAAGGGTGGATGTGTTCAGTATTGTCTTGGGAAACCAAGAAAGCACTTCATAAATCACAGCGTCTTCTTTGTTCTTGAATCAGAATCAGACATATTTTCTGAGTCAGCCCTGCTGGTTTCCCAGGTGTGGGACTATGGGTGTCATCCTTGAGACTGAGCTAGTGAAGTTCATTAGAGTAAGGTACTAATGAGCACAGGGTTATGTGTTCCAACCCTATACAGGTCTCTTAACTCGGCTCAAGGAGGGACTCCTGGCTCAGCCAGTCTTGCAGATATATAGCTTCAGGCCCAAGCAGGACTGGATTAGAGAGTAAGCAAATCTCTCATCACTGGGGGAAAATGAACTCAAAGAACATGTCCTGTTGGATGTATTATGTCATTTGCAGATGGTGTCAGCACCTAGATTACCAACATATAGGGAGATATACATCATATTACCTCTCCCAACAGGATGTGCCACCCATCACACAAGTTTAAAAAACCAATGGGAACTAAAGACTTCCAAGAAATCTGGGAAGTGACAGGAAGTCCTAATGTAGCTGATGGAGCTGGACCTCCATGGAACTCTGTGACTATGCTAAAGAGCTCTGTGTGATTCCTTGTTAGGCGTGAAGCTATGTACATCCAGTCTGATCACTTCATGGTAAATAGATGGGGAAAAAGTGGAAACAGTGACAAATTTTATATTCTTAGGCTCCCAAATCACTGTGGATGGTGACTGTAGCCATGAAATTAAAGACACTTGCTCCTTGGAAGAAAAGCTATGACAAAAGTAGACAGCATATTAAAAAGCAGAGATACCGTTTTGCTGACAAAGTTCTATATAGTCAAAGCTATGGTTTTTTCCAGTAGTCATGTACAGATGTGAAAGTTGGACCATAAAGAAGGTTGAGGGCCGAAGAATTGATACTTTCAAACTGTAGTGCTGGAGAAGACTCTTGACAGTCCCTTGAACAGAAAGGAGATCAAACCAGTCAATCCTAAAGGAAATAAACCCTGAATATTCATTTGAAGGACTGATGCTGAAACTGAAGCTCTGATACTTTGGCTGACCCATTGGAAGAGACCCTGATGCTGGGAAAGACTGAGGGCAGGAGAAGGGGGTGACAGAGGCTGAGATGGTTGGATGGCATCACTGACTCAACTGGCGTGAGTTTGAGCCAGCTTCAGGAGACAGTGAAGGACAGGGAAGCCTGGTGTGCTGCAGTTCATGGGGTTGCAAAGAGTCGGACACGACTTAGAGACTGAACAGCAACATGTGCATATATCTTGAGGCAGCACTTTGCTCACCCAGGGTGAAAAGAGTCATATTGGGCCCAGGACTGGAGACACTTGTCTTATTGCTGCCTTATACATCCTGGCTTCACATTTCCTGAACATTTTCCTATGAAAATTTTCATTATAGGTAGGACAGTATTTTGTAGCTGTGCCTATTTTTCAAGGATGAGAATTCTAAAAATTATTTTTTATTATTAAAAATTTCAAAATAGCATATAGTAATGAATATCCATATACACAACATCTGGATTTAATAATTGTCAACATTTTACCACATTTGCTGTATCATTTTTGGTTTATTGCTAGTGTTTATCATCCCTACATATTTCTCTAGAAATAAGACTGTTTCTTGCAGTGCTATATACTATTATTGCTTTTATTAAAATGAGCTAAAATTCCTTAATATCATCTAATACATTGTCCATATTCAAATTTCTCACTTGTCTTCAAAGTAACTGGTTTGTTCAGTTCAGGATCTAATCAAGGCCAATGCATTTCATTTCATTCTTATGTCTCTTAAGCCTCTTTGAGCTTAGGACAGTTCTTCCTTATCCTTACTTTTATATGAGTGTGTGTGTGTGTGTCTTTGTATGAACACATGACATTGACTTATTAAAGAGACAAGCCAGGTGGCTTACACCATGTCTCATTTCCTGAATTTGTCTGCTTTTTCAGGATGGGTTTTGATGCCTTATTTGATGTTGAACATCTCCTTGGGTCTGAAGATTGGTAGCAGTTGGGAGACCTTGTACACAGAGGGCTCCATATAATGAGGAGGATTGACTAAAAAGGCAGTAGGTATTCCATGTTCCTGTGTTTTGCTTCCTTCCAGAGCTGATAGACTCATATGAACACCCAGCACCATAGTCTTTTCAGAAAGAAGCAGCAAGTTTTTTCCTTTTGCTAGGTCATAGCACAGAGCTTCAGGATATAATGATCCTATTGGACATTTATTTTGAATAGTGTATCTTGAGTAGAACAAGTTAAAACAAAGAGATAGGAAGATGAAACTAAAACTGTGAGAAGGCCATAGGAAATTACCAGTAGCCTGACAGCTTGAGTTTGTTCTCCTCTCCTGAAGTCTGCTCATCTCTCTTGGTTGTAGCAGGGAACCAAATTTGGAATAGATGACTGCAGAGGATGAAGTGTCTTGGGAGAAGCTGATGACAGACATGAGGATATTAGGCTTGGAAAGTAGAACACAGCCAAAGAAGGAAGTGTAGTACAGGGAAGCAAACAGTGAAAGGGTCCAGCTCACCTCTTTTCTCCTTCACCCCAAAGACTGGTGCTGTGAGAAAGGCTGTGAAATCTTTCTGATCTTAAAGATGTTTTGGAAAACTACTCAGTCCTTATTAACGTTCTTTTTTTTTTTTTTTTTTAATGTTCTTAACTTAAGCGGGGGATCTGAAACTTGAATGGTATCGTGTGGGAAGATTTAAAAACAACAAATGCCTAGGTCCCACCCTCAGAAATTCTGATGTAATCAGTCTCAGATGTGGCCATGACAAGAGGCGTTTTAAAGACTCTCCAGGTGATTCTAATGTGCATCTATGTTTGAGACCTACTGACCTAGAGCAATAGACCATATATACATTATCTTTTTTTTTTTAAGACATTCAATCATCTTTCACACCTCCATTAAACTGTATGGAATTCTAATGCATAAAAAAAGATAATAGTGGTTGTTCTTTACTTAAGGTGTTTGTGAAATCTTGCTCATCGGACACCATTTGCCATCTGCATTACTAACTTTTTCCAAGCTCTCATTCCCTCTCTATGCTATGCTATGCTAAGTCACTTCAGTCGTGTCCGACTCTGTGCGATCCCATAGATGGCAGCCCACCAGGCCCTGCCATCCCTGGGATTCTCCAGGCAAGAATACTGGAGTGGGTTGCCATTGCCTTCTCCAGTGCATGAACGGGAAAAGTGAAAGTGAAGTCGCTCAGTCGTGTCCAACTCTTAGCGACCCCATGGACTGCAGCCTACCAGGCTCCTCCGTCCATGGGATTTTCCACGCAAGAGTACTGGAGTGGGGTGCCATTGCCTTCTCCTCCCTCCCTATAGCAGCGTCTTTATAGAACTAAGTGCCAAAGAGGAAGACTATTCAAAAACATCACCGATCTAGAGTTTACTGGATTTTAGCCATCTAGATCTGGATTTGAACCCTACTTGTTAACTGTGTGACTTTGGACAACTACACCTAAACTCTCTGACCCTCATTTCCTTTACCTCTTAATTAGAGCTGATACCTATCTCACAAGTTGTTAATAAAAAAGAAAGTTGGATATAAGCTAGTGTACTCTCAATAGAGGCTGGCTCCTTGGGTACTTCATGCTTTCCTTGAGGCCACCGTAAACTTTCAGGTCTGTTCTGGCATGGGATTGATGGTTTGGTTTAATCCAGGAAACTTGATTTGCCTTCAAGTTGCCTTCAACTTCAGTTGCCCGCAAGTTGTATTGTACTTGCATTGTCGGATGAACACAGATTCGCTCTATCCATGACAGGTCCAAAGTTCCTGATTGACTTGTAGCCCCGTGGGAACAGATGGAGTGGGGGAGGAGTTGTTCCTGTTGAATGATGAAGGAGAAGCCAGGAGCTTCCATGAAATGTCTCAGGAAATACTCTGTAACTTCATAAATTGAATGAACCGAGATAATCATTGGAGAGGGAAGCAGGCACAAGCCTATTTTCATGAGAATGAAAGCAGTATGAGGGTCTAGAAATGGTGGTGATGGATGGGCTAGGAGTTTGATGTGGGAAGGAGTTCTCTGTGGACCAGACAGAGATGTAGGTTCATAGATGAGGGAGGATTTTTTATTTTTGATTCAAGAAACTTTGTTTTTTTAAATGACAATGGAATTTTAAGCAAGTATGTAAAAACATGAACATTTTCTTTCCCATTTTGCTATTCCAATACAGTTAAACAAAACTCCCAGGTAATATATACACCTCACGTTTTTCATTGTGCATATGCTGAGAAGTGTAACTTAGTGATATGAATTTAACTTCCTGCTCCTTCTTCTTCCTACCCGGACTTTTGTTAAGTTGTGAAATGGCTGGAGGTGTTCAGAAAGATGACAAACTAGAGGTCAGAGGCTTGGAGAATTACAAAACTGGATGATCTGAAATTGAATAATGTTGAGTCGAATACACAAATCAGAAGTGTCTAAAATCTGTTTAAAGAAAACTCATTCGGGTTTGGCCCTATCTCAATGACATTGAACTAATGTTTCAAGTCTCAACATGGCTAAATGTGGTATTTCCTGTTTATCTTTCACAAGTTGGCATTGATTTCCACATCGTGTTTCCTGCACACCCCCGACCTCTACAGAATGAAAAATGCTTTCCTAGTTTCCTCAGCACTCACAATGAAGAACCTTCAGAGTTCTTTTATTTCTGGCATCTGACTAAGTGGAGGAAGAGCATCCTGTTACAATAGGTATTTGAGCCAATTAGGATGTTTGGTGGGCTCACCGTGGATTATCTTTAGTCTGTTAAAAAAAATTTTTTTTTTAATTATTGACAGGTTGTTATCCAAAATATGTGAGTTTGGTTGCTAACCCATTTTAATGTAGTAGTTGTATTTTTTATTTCCATTCTTAACAGACAGATGAGAAAAAAAAAAACACTTCTAAGAAGTGAGAAGTAGAAAATGTTCATTTGGAACGATAAAATCATTTGGTAATTTGAAATTGAAACCAAGGCAGTTTCTGGCAAACTGTGAGCTGTGGCCTCATCTCCGGTGGCCCCGTCTCCTGCTATCCTCCGGTCTCCTCCTGCTGTCTGGCACACCTCCGCTCACATCCAGGCGCTGCGTAGGGGCCCCATGTGGCTCTGTGATCACAGTTTACTTGCCACAGTGTCCTATAAGAGCACTCCCTGCAAGGCTAAGATTTTATTTATTTTTTTAGCATTTCTCTTTCCCAAGAAAATTATAATTTTTTTAATGCCTCTGTGTTAACGAGCTATCTGAGGAATGAGTTTGATAAGGATAGCTTAGATTAAGTTCTGTGTGACATCAATGGTAGGACTCAGTGTTTTAGCCTGCTGTGAGTGTATACATTTCAAGAGAAGTTCCCTATAAACCCCAACTAATGCATCTATCTGTCAACAAAGGCATTTCCAGGATTTCATGTATAGATTTTAATGACTGGGGCCGAATGGTGTACAGTCATTTATACAGACTTCCTCAAATCTTAATGCAGGATTTATGTTTCAAACCTATTTTAAAGATAGGGCTTACGTAAATTTTGGCTTAATGTCACTAAATTCCCTTTTAGTTATATCTCCCCATTGCTAGGACATTTAAAAGTCCCCTCCATTCCTACCAAAGATAAGACATTGGTGACCTCTCAATTTCCACCCACTTGAGACTCTTCTCAGTACTGGTAAAGAGGCGAAGCTTGTAGAGTATAGGGATTTCAATTCCTCCCTTTGCATTCAATTAACAATTGACTCGCTTTATTATGATCCTGACTTTTCAGTGTGAGGCACATCTTTATTTCCCTTTCACTAGTTTTAACAACCAATTTTTCACTCCATTGTTACTTAATGAAGACAAGGATAATATTGAATACATCGTTCAGATAGTTCTTAGAACAGCCTTGGTCAATAGAAATAGCATGTGAGCTCCATACTTAATTTTGAATTTTGTATTAGCCACATTAAAAATAAAAAGAAACAGATGAAATACATTTTTAGTAATATATTTTATTTAATCCAATGTAAAATATTATTTCACTGTGTAATCAACATAGAAAGTGAAGTATCTCATACTCGCTTTTTTTCCCCTCTCTGTACATAGTCTTTGAAATCTAGGATATAGTTTTATATTTTATAGCACATCTCAATTTGCAATAGCCACATTTCAAGTGCTCAGTAGCTAAATGTAGCTAGTGACTGTATTATTTTTAGACTTGGAAAATTTCTGAGTAAGAAGACTATTGAATTGTGAGGTTAGATTTAGTTTTAACTAGACTGTGTTCTTTATGAAAAATGTTTGTCGAAACTGATGGTTTTTATTCCTAAATCTTCCCTGATGTTCTCCACTTCAGTAATTGTCACTGACAGGTTTGCTCTGTATGTTTTTACAGGTAGGGCACTGTGCACCTCTAAGAGCTATTAATTACAATGCACACGGCTGTTTGCAGTCGTATTGTTTCAGTAACACTGCCTAATTGTCCATGCCAGAAAGGGAGTTATTTGTGATTCTTTATCTCCTCCACCCCCTTGCCCATCTTCTCCAGTCTCTTTTTCACTGAGTGATGTTGGTTCTGCCTCTGAAATACATCTAGAATCAGACTTCAGCTCTCAGTCTCTGCTACCACCTCTTTAGAGAGACTGCTACCAACTGGATTAATGCAGTGGCCGCTAACTGGTTCCCCACGTCCACTTTGGATGTTCTCCAGTCCATTCTCCATGTTGCAACCTGTGTTGGAAAAGACAAGTCTGAGCAGGCCTCTCTCCCTCTGAAAATCTTCTAACAACCTCCTATGCTTTTAGGATAGAGTCCAGAATCCTTTGGTGGCCCATGGGGCTCTTTGAGGCTCCTACCTATCTACTGTTCCTTCCCTTTTTATTTTGCATTGCTTCTCTCTTCCTTACTAGGACTTGTACACACTTTTCAACTTTTACCTCCAGGGCTTGTTGCCTCTCTTTCTGTCTGGCTAACTTATTTTTGCCATTCCAGGTCAAATAGAACTTCCTTGGGATGCCTTCTTTTCTTCCTTGACTCTCGGGTTCCCATTTCTGTGTGTAGTGCATGTTTTCATAGTACCACTGTGTCTCCTTCAGCATTTATCAGAGCTTTATCTATATGATTATCTGTGTAATTTTAGTGTATTATCTGGGCTGACCAGTGTAAGGTTCACGATAAAAGAGCACACTCTCTCCCTTGTTCATGACCTTTGTATCTATAGTACCAGCCCTGTGCCCAGTATATTGCAAGCCTTCAGTAAGTTCCAGCTGAACCTTTAAATGGCTCAGCCTGTTGTTTCTATTTGTAGCTTTAGAGGCTTCCTGAGGTTGCAGAAGCTCATGATATGACTACAGTGTTCTAGCTTCTGTTTTCCTGTAAATATCTTAGAGTATATCCTTTATGAGGCTACTTCTTTGGCAAATTGCTGATAGATTTGGGAAAATTCCACTGGGCATTGAGGTAACGACCACAATATCACCAGATTTGCTTTGTAGAATAAGCATACTTTTACCACCAACCTCCCCTGTCCTCCTACCAGCTCATGTGGTTGTAGAATTACTAGGTCATAGGTATGTGCATGTTCAAATTGACCATATAATACCAAATTGTTTTCCAGAGGGTAGGAATTCTTTGTTTGCTCTATGTTATCTGCCATACTTATCAGACTTTTGTGTTTTTGCCAGTATTGTGGTGTAAATGATGTCTTATGATTTAAATTTATAATTTCCTGATTTCTAATGAAAATCTAATGAGCTTTTAATTTTTTTAAAATTCACCATTCCTGTTTTCCTCCTTTCTCTGAAATGACTTTTGCCTTTTTTCTGTTTGATTGTTCATCTTTTCCTCATTTGTTTTTTGAGATTTTTCTATATTCTAGGTCCTAATGCTTGATGGTATTTGTATTGCTAATATTTTCTCCCAGTTTGTTGCTTTTTATCTCCTCAGTCATTCTATGGTCTTTTTATGAATCAAGATTGTTAATTTTAATATAGTAAATTAGCCAATCTTTTCCTTTATGGTTCTGCTTTCTGAAATCTCATTTAAGTACTCTCTACATTATTCCAAAGTTATGAATCTGTCTTTAGCGTCATTTCATTTGTTTTGATCAATAGTATTTTTGTTATCTTTCAGTTCTATGCATTTTCTAATTTTAATTCTTCTATAACCTCTGGGTAATTTAGAAGTGTATTTCTGAATTTCAAGTATATAATTTCCTTTTATAGTTCTTCTTGCTACTGATATTTAATTTAACTATTTACTTTCAGATAACATTTGAGCTAAGAGAATTTGAAATTTATTGAGCTCTATTTTATGCTCTGGAATGTGGTTAATTTTTGTAAGCCATGTGTGCTTAAAAAGAATGTATATTCTCAAGTTGTTGAATGTGTTGTATCGTAAGTACTCAGTAGATGAAGTTTGTTGTGTAGTTCAGATTTTTGTGTCATTACTGATTTTGTTGTTTTGTATGTCAGTTACTGAGAAAGTATGTTAAAATCTTCCCTTATTGTATGGATTTACACTTTTCTTTTTAGTTCAGACTCTTTTTTTTTTTTGCTTTATATACTTTTGAATCTATTTGATTAATTGCATATACATGTAAAATTGTCACATATTCCTGGCGAGCGGAACATTTTCATTAATGATTATCTTTATATCAGTAATCCTTTTGCCTTTAAATCTGTTTTGTCTGATATTGATACAGCTTTACGAGTTTTTCTTGATTATTGTGTTTGATGTATTTTTTCATAAACTTTACACTAAATTTGTGTTAAGCCTTATATATGGCCCTTGCGAATAACTTAAAGTTGTATTTTATTTTGTAGTCCTGTCTGACAATATTTGTCTTTTAACCAGACAGTCAGGTTAATTTACATTGATTGTGATTAATGTTATACAGTCATACCTTGGAGATATTTTGGGTTTGATTCCAGACCACTCAATAAAGCAAATATCACAATAAGATGGGTCACATGAAGTTTTGGGCCTTCCAGTGCATATAAACGTTAGGTTTACACCATACTGTGGTCTGTTAAATATATGATACTAGCATTATATCTCCAAAAACGGTGAAAAAATAAAGCAAAGCCTAAAAAACAACGACAAAAAACAATGCACCTATTTTAGTTAGAAATGACTTTATTGCTAAAAATTGCTAACCATCTTCTGAGCCTTCATCAGGTTGTGATCTTTTTTTTTTTCCTTTGACTGTTTATTTATTTGGCTGTGCCAGGTTTTAGTTGTAGTGTTCTGGGTCTTCACTGCAGCATGAGAACTCTTGGATGAGGCATGTGGGATCTAGTTCCCCTGACTAGGATAGAACCTGGGCCCCCTGCATTGGGAGCATGGAGTCTTAGCCACTGGATCACCAGGGAAGTCCCATCATTAGGTAACTTTTCTGCAGGTGGAGGGTCTTGCCTCAATGTTGATGGCAACCGACTGATCAGGTTGGTGCTGGTGGTTGCTTGAAGGCTAGGGTGGCCGTGGCAATCTCTTAAAGTAAGACGATGATTGACACTTTCTTTTAGAGATGACTTCTCTGCAGCATACAGTGCTGTTTGATAGAATTTTACCAACAGTAGAACTTTCAAAACTGCAGTCAGTCCTCTCAAATCCTGCCACTGCTTTATCAACTTGGTTGATGTAATATTCTAAATTCTTTGTTGTCATTTTGACAGTCTTCACAGTATCTTCACCAAGAATAGATGCCATCTCTAGAAACCCCTTTGCTCACCCATAAGAAGCAGCTTCTCACCTGTGAAACTTTTATCATGAGACTGCCAACAATTTATTCACATCTTCAGGCTCCACTTCTAATTCTGTTTCTCTTGCTGTTTCCACCACATCTGCAGTTACTTCCTCCTCTAAAGTCTTGGGCCCCTCAAAGTCATTCCATGAGCGCTGTAATCAACTTCTTCCAAATTCCTATGAATGTTGCTATTTTGACCTCTTCCCATGAATCATGAATGTTCTTAATGACACCTAGAGTGGTAATCCTTTCCAGAAGGTTTTCACTTTACTTTGCTTAGATCCACCAGAGGAATATCCATGGAAGTTATAACATTACAAAATATATTTCTTAGATAGTAAGCCTTGAAAGTGGAAGTGACTCCTTGATCCATGGGCTGCAGAATGGTTGTTGTGTTAGCAGAAATGAAAACAACATTAATCTCATTGTACACCTCCATCAGAACTCTTGGGATGACCAGGTGCATTGTCAATGAGCAGTCATATTTTGAAAGGGATCTTTTTTTCCTTAGCAGTAGGTCTCAACAGTGGGCTTAAAATATTCAGTAAGCCATATTGTGAACAGATGTGCTGTCATACAGGCTTTATTGTTCCATTTATAGAGCTAAATTAAGCATAATTCTTAAGGGCCCTGGAAATTTTGAAATGGTCATTTAAACTTCATTCAGCTTCAAGTCATCAGTTTCATTAGCCCCTAACAAGAGAGTCAGCCTGTCCTTTGAAGCTTTTAAGTGAGGCACTGACTTCTCTCTAGCTATGCAAGTCCCAGATGGCATCTTCTTCTTATAGAAGGCTATTTCATCTACATGAAAAATCTGTTGTTTAGTGTAGCCACTTTCATTAATTATCTCAACAATAACTTCTGGATAACCCCTGTAGCTTCTAAAACAGTACTTGCTGCTTCACCTGGTACTTTTATGTTACAGAGATGGCTTCTTTCCATAAAGCTCAAGAACCAGCCTCTGCTAGCTTCACACTTTTCTTCTGCAGCTTTGTCACCTCTCTCAGTCTTCACAAAATTTAAGAGAGTTAGAGTCTTGCTCCAGATTAGTCTTTGGCTTAAGGAAATGTGGCTGATCTATCCCTATCACTCAAACTTTCTTCATATCAACACTAAGGCCATTTCACTTTCCTACCATTGGTATGTTCACTGGAGTAGCACTTTTATTTCTTTCAAGAACTTTTCCTTTGCACTCATTCACAACTTGGCCGACTGTATGGTTCAGGAGGCTGGCTTTTGGCCTCTCTTGGCTTTGGATGTGCCTTCCTCACAAAGTGTAATAACCATTTCTAGCTTTTGATTTACAGTGAGAGACGTGCAGCTCTTTCTTTTGCTCGAACAAATGCTTAGAGGCCATTGTAGGGCTACTAATTTGCCTAATTTCAATATTGCTGTGTCTTAGGCCCAAGGAAAGGGAGAGAGTCTGGAGTGGTCAGAACACACACAACATTTATTAAGTTTGTCCTTTTATGTAGGTGCAGTTTGTGGTGTCCCAAAACAATTATAACAGTGACTTCAAAGGTCACTATCAGGTCACCATAACAAATAATAACGAAAAAATCTGAAGTCTTATGAGAATTACCAAAATGTGACACAGAGGTTTGAAGTAAGTAAATGCTGTTGGAAAGATGGTACTGATAGAGTTTACTTGATGCAGGGTTCCCAGAGACCTTTGGTTTTTAAAAATGCAGTATCTGTGAGGTACAGTAAAGTGAAGCACAGTAAAATGAGATATGCCTGTATTTGGGTTTATCTCTCCCATCTTGTAATTATTTGAACTGAAGTGTTGATCTGTATTGTGTCATAGTCTTTGGCTGAAAGATGTTCCAAATCACTGAATAACTCCATCACCTATTTACAGTCCCTTAGGTTGGATTATCCCTATGACCCCAACACGGTAATGACTTGGGATTAAATGGCAACAGAACACAATGCAGGAACTGGAGATAGTTAAAGACCAGTGTCAGGAAAGGAGAAGTTCACCATCATCATATGTTTGAACAACTCTCATATGCATATAAAAGAGGAATTAAGACATTAGCAGCAAATGACAGAGCTAGAACAAATGCATGGAATAATATTATACTTTGTTCATTGAACAGCTGTTAAGTGCCATATACATTGCTAAGCACATTTCACATATAATTTACTTCACACAACAAACCACTAAGGTAGGGAGTTACTGTTTTCATTTTACAGGTGGGGAAACTGAGGATCAGAGAGCTTAGAGAAGATGCCCAAGGTCAAACAACTGGTAAATGGCAAAACTGGGAATTGTATTCAATCCTGTATGGCTCTCCAACTCTTGTTTTTTTCATTAAGTTATATCGCAGGGAGTCAAACAGGTAAATAGCAAATAAAAGAAGACCTGTCTTTTAACTAAACTTGATTAAGAGCTTAAGGACCTATCATTTGGGGGAAGTGAGCATCCCATCTTTGGACATTTCCAAACAGATAGAAGGTGGTCATATACCAAGGCTGTGGCAGTGGGAGTTTTACTTTGAGTGGGAAGTTGTACTTTCAAACAGATGCTTGGATTAGATGACCAGTAAGGTCTATTTAGCCCAGTTTCCATCATCTTACTGAAACTGTGCCAAAGCTTAACAAGTGTATGTCTGTCCAAACTCTCTCTCCCTTTTGAGAGGAGCCGCGATGTGAGCCTGTCCTTTCTTCTCTCAGGCTGCTCACTCGCCGCAGCGTTGCATGATGCGCACAGGTGGTGGCTTAATGAAATGTTATTTGATGATGACTTGATGAAAGTCGACTTGGCCTGTTTAGATAGGAGAAAAACAAGTCATGTGTGTTTTATAGAGTGAAAACAGGAGTGCAGCATAAGGTTCATTAATTTGGCATGCTGGAGCCAAAGATGCAAGAGCCGAGAGACTCCATTTAACATCATCCTCCTCACTTGAAAAACTTTTAACAATCAAGCAGTACCTTATTTTTAAATACAGTGTTTTAAAAATGAAATATTGTTTTATAGAGAGGTTTTAGTAAGTAGCCAGAATTGGGGGGAGGAAGGTCCTTCCTCTGTTTTTTACTTTCTTGGTACATTCTGCCTTGTGAAGGCCAAGAGCCCATAAAAATTAAAAAAAAAAATAGTTGATTTCTGTCAGCAGTCTTACCAGGCTCCCTGTCCTGTGGTCTCTTCTGTCCACCTTATTTTCTTTATCCTCACTGTCACTCCATCAGTAACCACTTCTTCTTTTAAAGCCTTGCCAAAAGCAAATTTCTTCCAGATGCTTCTATTGACCTACGCTTCTGCTTGTACCTGTACCTCTCAAAGTGTCCAATAGTGGCAGCTGAAGTAGATGAGAAAGGATTTTATTTTTTCGATAGTCCTTTTAAAATGTATAAAAGCAGTGTCACAACTACCTGCATCCTATACCAGTTCTCTGAGGTGTATAGGAAAAGTCTCACTGTGGTCCTTTGTGAAGAAACTAAGACATAAGGATGTTATGAATTGTAAATAGCAGCAGTGTTAGCATCTTTAGCCCCTTGGCTCTAACAGTCAAATGATGCATTCCAAACTATTTCCCACCAGTTTCTGACTCTTGGTATTTAAGACATGTGACATGGCTGATACCTGGGGTTTGGGGTATTTACAGTTTGATGAGCTCCTATGTGCAAAGGGCCAACCAAGTACTACCCGAGGCATGGAAGGAGGAATGGCTATTACAGCCTACTAGCATGTGACCACACTTGGAGGAGGGCCTCCCATCGAGGTGAAGGTGCTGTCACCTGCATGTGTGAGAAAAGCCACCCCCCAAGATTCTTCCTTTCAGAATTTGGCCCTGTGACTCTTAGGCATGCATTATTCTGGTTTCATCTAGTTGCCCACACTGACTTTGGATTGTTTGAGGGCAGCCAGAGATGTGCAGTGTAAAGATTCCTGGGAATTGGGAACCTAGGGCTTGAATTCTGAAACTTCCTGAGATTAGATTCATGACTTTTGTTGCCCTGGCCTCAGCCTTCTCATCAGTTGTACCAGATCAGTGATTCTTCGAAGATGGTCCTTGGATCGCATGTCTTAGAACTACTAGAGGGGGCTTGTTAAAAGTCGAGATTCCTGAACTCCAGCCAGGCCAACAGGATTGGAACCTCTGGGGGAAGGGACTCAGATGGCTTCCTTTTAACTCCTTTTAACAACCTGAGCAAGTATATGTGCTGAGATTCAGACACCTCAGACATCCTATGATTTTCGGCCTGAAAAGACAAAGAAAGATAGCAATTGTAGATTTAATTTTGGCAGAGGTTTCTTTACTCTTTTTGTGCATAAAACTTTTTGACATACAAAAGCTGAACATATTTAACGTACTCAACTTGGTGGGTTTGGAGATAAACACACCCTTGTGAGACCATCAGTGCAGTCAATGCCATAAACATATGTCACCTACAAATTTTCCTCTTCCTCCCTCCTTTCCCTCTTCCTTCTTCCCTCCCTTCCTTGTGATAAGAACACAACATTAGATCTACTCCTCAACAAATTTTTAAGTATGTAATACAGTACTGTTAACTGTGGGCACTAAGTGGTACTTGTACAGTAGACCTCTAGGACATACTCACCTTGCATAACTGAAACTTTGTCTCCCTGAACCAACATTGCTCCATTTCTCCCTCCTCCCAGCCCCTGGTAACCACTGTTCTACACTTTGCATCTATGAGTTTGACTATTTTAGATTCCTCGTATAAGTAGGATCATGCAGTATTTATTCTTCTGTGTCTAGCTTATTTCACTTAGTAGAATGTCCTTCAGGTTTATTTATATTGTTGCAAATGGCAGGATTTCTTTTTTTATAAGACTGAATAGTACTATATTGACTGCAAAGTTCAGTTCAGTTCAGTCGCTAAGTCGTGTCCGACTCTTTGCGACCCCATGAATTGCAGCACGCCAGGCCTCTCTGTCCATCACCAACTCCCGGAGTCTACCCAAACCCATGTCCATCGAGTCGGTGATGCCATCCAACCATCTCATCCTCTGTCGTCCCCTTCTCCTCCCACCTCCAATCCTACCCAGCATTAGAGTCTTTTCCAATGAGTCAATCCTTCGCATGAGGTGGCCAGAGTATTGGAGTTTCAGCTTCAACATCAGACCTTCCAATGAACACCCAGGATTGATCTCTTTTAGGATGGATTGATTGGATCTCCTTGCAGTCCAAGGGACTCTCAAGAGTCTTCTCCAACACCACAGTTCAAAAGCATCAATTCTTCAGCGCTCAGCTTTCTTCACCGTCCAACTCTCACATCCATACATGACCACTGGAAAAACTATAGCCTTGACTAGATGGACTTTTGTTGGCAAAGTAATGTCTCTTCTTTTAAGTATGCTATCTAGGTTGGCCATAACCTTCCTTCCAAGGAGTAAGTGTCTTTTAATTTCATGGCTGCAATCACCATCAGCAGTGATTTTGGAGCCCAGAAAAATAAAGTCTGACACTGTTTCCACTGTTTCCCCATCTATTTCCCATGAAGTGATGGGACCAGATGCCATGATCTTAGTTTTCTGAACGTTGAGCTTTAAGCCAACTTTTTCACTCTCCTCTTTCACCTTCATCAAGAGGCTCTTTAGTTCTTCTTCCCTTTCTGCCATAAGGGTGGTGTCATCCGCATATCTGAGGTTATTGATATTTCTCCTGGCAATTGACTGCAAATACTATGTTTTATTTGTCCGTGGACATTTAGTTTGTTTCCATATCTTGGCTATTGTGAAAAATGCTGCAGTGAATGTGAGCATGCAGATATCTCTTTGAGATTCTGATTTCAGTTCTTTCAGATAAATACCCAGAAGTGGAATTGTTGGATCATGTGGTAGTTCTATTTTTAGTTTTCTGAGGAGACTCCATACTATTTTCCATGGTGGCCACACCAATTTACTTTGCCACCAATAGTATATGAAGGTTCTGTTTTCTACACATCCTTGATAACATTTGTTATCTCTGCCTTTTTGATGATAGCCATCCAACATTCAGAAAACTAAGATCATGGCATCCTGTCCCCTCACTTCATGGCAAATAGATGAGGAAACAATGAGAGACTTCATTGTTTTGGGCTCCAAAATCACTGCAGATAGTGACTGCAGCCATGAAATTAAAAGACACTTGCTTTCTCCTTGGAAGAAAAGCTATGACCAACCTAGACAGCATAGTAAAAAGCAGAGACATTACTTTGCCAACAAAGGTCCATTTAGTCAAAGCTATGGTTTTTCCAGTGGTCATGTATGGATATGAGAGTTGGACTATAAAGAAAGCTGAGCACCAAAGAATTGATGCTTTTGAACTGTGGTGTTGGAGAAGACTCTTGAGATTCTCTTGGACAGCAAGGACATTAAACCAGTCAATCCTAAAGGAAATCAGTCCTGAATATTCATTGGAAGGACTGATGCTGAAGATGAAACTCTAATACTTTGGCCACCTGATGTGAAGAACTAACTCATTGGGAAAGACCCTGATGCTGGGCAAAGATCGAAGGCAGGAGGAGAAGGGGATGACAAAAGATGAGATCGTTGCATGGCATTACCGACTCAATGGACATGAGTTTGAGAAAACTCCGGGAGTTGGTGATGGACAGGGAAGCCTGGATTGCTGCAGTCTATGGGGGTCACAAAGAGCTGGACACAACTGAGCCACTGAACTGAACTGAATCCTAACAGGTGTGAGCGACGTCTCATTTTCGGTTTGACTTACATTTCCTTGATGATTAGTGATGTTCAGCACTTTTTCATGTACCTGTTGGTCATAACTGCATGCTCTTCTTTCATGTCAAAGACTCAAGTTGTTTTAAATTTGCCAGAAATCAGTTAATTAGTATGTGATGACAGTATGTTATTTTCATTATTTGTGTGTTTCCTAACGTACAATCTGCTTTGGTCCTGTTTCTTTCCTGCATAACTGCAGTAACCTTCAATCTCTTCTTAAGGATGGATTTGTCTGAGGATATTTTGGTCTGTAAAATAACAAACACAAAGATGTCCCTCACACAATTGATATGTTGATTTCTCTGTGTTATAAAACACTTAATTTTTCAACATGTCTTACCAGAGCTTTTCAGGTACTGCATCTTACCATATCTTTGTAGTTTTATCTACCAAATTTTCACCCTCATCCATCCATCCATCTACTGATCTATCCATGCATCCATCTATCCAGCCAGGAATCCTTTGGTTCTCAAACTAGCATAGGTAGCTGATTAACTAGAGTTAGTCATCATGCTAATTTTTTTTTTTTAATATGAGGTAATTTTACGCCATCATTGGAGTATTTTATTCCATCATTGGATCTAGGGACAATCTTATTCATATAAAATATGCTAAATCATTAAATCAAAAGCATTTATTAGTAAAAAAGCAAGCACTGGATTTAGTTTGGCTTTTTGAGTTTTTTATTTCATATTTTTTGTATTTATTTTTACTGTTTGCTACTTACTGCTATTAGAAAATTGAAAAAAGTACAAAAGAAAAGATGAAGAAAATTATCTTCCACAAATGACCTCTAATAGCCAAAGCAATCTTAAGAAAGAAAAACGGAGCTGGAGGACTTCAAACTATACTATAAAGTTATAGTAATCAAGACAACATGGTACTGGTACAAAGAGAGACTTACAGATCAATGGAATAGGATAGAAAGTCCAGAAATAAACTCCTGCATCCATGGTCAATTAATTGACTACAAAGGAGGCAAGACTATACGATGGAAAAAAGAGAGTCTCTTTAATAAATGGTGCTAGGAAGACTAGGCAGCTATATCTAAAAGAATGAAATTAGAACATTCTCTAATGCCATATACAAAAATAAGCTCAGAATGGATTGAAGACCTAAAGGTAGAACTCTTAGAGGAAAACATAGGCAGAATGCTCTTTGACATAAATTGCAGCAATATCTTTTTGGATGCAATTCCCAGAGTAATGAAAACAAAAACAAAAATGAACAAATGGGACCTAGTGGAACCTACTCAAAAGCTTTTGTACGGCAAAGGAAACCACACAAAAACCCACAGAAAGCCAACACCCAAAATGGGAGAAAATATTTGCAAACAATGCAACCAACAAGGGCTTCATCTCCAAAATATACAAACGGTTCATGCAGCTCATAGTCAAAAAAGCAAACAACCCAATCAAAAAATGGGCAGAAGATATAAACGGACATTTCTCCAAAGAAGACATATAGATGACCAAAAGGCACATGAAAAGATAATCAACATCATTAATTATTAGAAAAATGCAAATCGAAACTACAATTAGGTATCACCTCACAGCAATCAGAATAGCCATCATCAAAAAGTCTACAAACAATAAATGCTGGAGAGGGTGTGGAGAAAAGGGAATCCTTCTACACTGTTGATGGGAGTGTAAATTGGTACAACTATTATGGAGAACAGTAAGGAGTTTCTGTAAAAAACTAAAATAGAGCTACCACGTGGTCCAGAAGAAACCAGAATTTGAAAAGATACATGCACCCTTGTGTCCATAACAGCACTACTTACACTAGCTGGGACACAGAGGCAACCTAAGTGTCTATTGACGTGCACAGATGAAGAAGACATAGTACCTATTTACAGTGGAATGTTTGTTGTTATTCTTTAGTTGCTAAGTCGTGTCCAACTCTTTTGCGACCCCACTGACTGTAGCTTGTCAGGCTCCTCGGTCCACGGGATTTCCCAGACAAGAATACTGGAGTGGGTTGCCATTTCCTTCTCCAGGGAATCTTCCTGACTCAGGGATTAAACCTCATCTCCTGCATCGACAGGCAGATTCCTTACCACTGAGCTACCAGGGGAGGCCCATAGAATTACTTAGCCATAAAAAAGAAGGAAATAATGCCATTTGCATCAACATGGATAGACCTAGAGATTACCATACTATGTGAAAAAAGTCAAACAAAGAAAGACAGATATCATATGATTATTTATATGCAGGATCTAAAAAAATGATACAAATGAACTGATTTACAGACTTAGAAAACAAACTTATGGTTATCAAAGGGAAAAGGTGGGGGGAGGATAAATTAGGAAGTTGGGATATAACATATATACACTACTATATATTAAAAAAAAAGATCCTAAAAGATGCTGCTGTGAAAGTACTGCACTCAATATGCCAGCAAATTTGGAAAACTCATCAGTGGCCACAGGACTAGAAAATGTCAGTTTTCATTCCAATCCCAAAGAAAGGCAATGCCAAAGAATATTCAATCTACCGCACAATTGCACTCATCTCACACACTAGCAAAGTAATGCTCAAAATTCTCCAAGACAGGCTTTAATAGTATGTGAACCGAGAACTTCCAGATGTTCAAGCTGGATTTAGAAAAGGCAGAGGAACCAGAGATCAAATTGCCAACATCCTTTGGATCACAGAAAAAGCAAGAGAGTTCCAGAAAAACATCTACTTCTGCTTTATTGATTATTCCAAAGCCTTTGACAGTGTAGATCACAACAAACTGTGGACAATTCTTAAAGAGATGGGAATTCCAGACCACCTTAACTGCCTCCTGAGAAATCTGTATGCAGGTCAAGAAGCAACAGTTAGATCCAGACATGGAACAATGGACTGGTTCAAAATTGGGAAAGGAGTACATCAAGGCTGTGTATTGTCACCCTGCTTATTTAACTTATATGCAGAATACATCATGTGAAATGCTGGACTGGATGAAGCACAAGCTGGAATCAAGATTGCCGGGAGAGATATCAATAACCTCAGATAGGCAAATGACACTACCCTTATGGCAGAAAGCAAAGAGAAACTAAAGAGCCTCTTGATGATAGTGAAAGAGGAAAGTGAAAAAGCTGGCTTAAAACTCAACATTGAAAAAATGAAGATCATGGTATCCGGTCCCACAAGTTCAGTTTAGTTCAGTTCAGTTGCTCAGTCGTGTCCAATTATTTGCGACCCAATGAATTGCAGCACGCCAGGCCTCCCTGTCCATCACCAACTCCCGAAGTCTACCCAAACCCATGTCCATTGAGTCAGTGATGCCATCCAGCCACCTCATCCTCTGTCGTCTCCTTCTCCTCCTGCCCCCAATCCTTCCCAGCATCAGGGTCTTTTCCAATGAGTCAACTCTTCACATGAGGTGGCCAAAGTATTGGAGTTTCAGCTTCAACATCAGTCCTTCCAATAAACACCCAGGGCTGATCTCCTTTAGGATGGACTGGTTGTATCTCCTTGCAGTCCAAGGGACTCTCAAGAGTCTTCTCCAATACCACAGTTCAAAAGCATCAATTCTTCAGCCCTCAGCGTTCTTCACAGTCCAACTCTCACATCCATACATGACTACTGGAAAAACCATAGCCTTGACTAGACAGACCTTTGTTGGCAAAGTAATGTCTCTGCTTTTTAATATGCTGTCTAGGTTGGCCATAAGTTTCCTTCCAAGGAGTAAGCGTCTTTTAATTTCATGGCTGCAGTCACCATCTGCAGTGATTTTGGAACCCCCCAAAATAAAGTGTGACACTGTTTGCACTGTTTCCCTGGTCCCATCACTTCATGGCAAATAGATGGGCAAACAATGAAAACAGTGACAGATTATTTTCTTAGGCTCCAAAATCACTGCAGATGGTGACTGCAGCCATGAAATTAAAAGACGCTTGTTCCTTGGAAGAAACTTATGACCAACCTAGACAGCATTACTTTGCCGACAAAGGTCCATGTAGTCAAAACTATGGTTTTTCCATTAGTCATGTATGAATGTGAGAGTTGGACCAAAATGAAAGCCCAGTGCAGAATTGATGCTTTTGAACTGTGGTATTGGAGAAGACTTTTTTTTTTTCATAGTGGCACTGGCTTTATTGTCTTCAGAGGCCTAGAAGGGTCGGGTCCTGTGGAGCAATGGGGGCAGGAGTTATGGGGGAGCTGTATGGCCATGGCCTTAGGTGGTGGGCATCTGGGGTGCCTCAGCCTGTGAGTGCCCATTGGTATCACCAGTACAGCCGTTGGGTGCGGTGGGAGCAGATCCTTTCTTGCAAAGCACTGGGGAGGCGGTGGCCAAGGGCCCAACTCTCTTGAGCCCAGGATGTTCCATCCTGTGCTCCAGAAGCATGTGGTTCTGCGGCGGGAGCCCCACGAAGGCCCTGAGGATATTCTCGATGCAGCTGTGCTGGCAGAAGAGCGCATTGACCACGGGGCTGCCGGGCGGTGCACGTGCCGCCTTGAAGAGGAAGCCGAGCAGCGACAGCACCTAATGGAAGCTCTGGGGGTGCGGGTCGACGTCGGTGCAGAAGCTCACTCGCTGACACAGTTCAGTCAGCAGGGCCAGGTCCAGCATGATGGGCGCGGCCAGGAGTGAGTCCTCGCACGTGTTGTGCAGCACCAACGTGTTAGTACCACCCAGCATCAGCTCCGATGTGTACCCTTCCAGGGCACGCTTGCTGTCGCCCACGTACGGCACGTATTTGATGACCACGGAGTGGTCGGGCTGCTCCCCCGGCGTGTAGAGCACCGGGTTGCTGTGCACCATGTCGTCCACCACGCTGCTCTTGGACACCTCCTTGGAGTGGAACTGTGGTGGCGTCGACAAGTTCTGCCCGTCATTGTTGCCCACGTGGTTGTAGCTCACGATGGACATGGTCTTGAGGCCAGAGCCAATAAGGAAGTCCACGAGCACAGACTTGACCTTGGTCTGGTCCGACTTGAAGTCGTCTCCACCCACAAAAACGCGGCGCTGCCACGCGAGCTCGAGGGCACCGGGTACCAGCGTGTTCAGTGGGGACCCACTGAGGAAGGCACAGCCCTCCAAGATGCTGGCCACGGCAAAGAGTGTGGAGGGCGACACTTCCAGGCCCAGCTGGATGGTGCGCAGCAGGTTCTCAGCAGTGTCACTGAGGCCCGGAATCACTTCGCAGAAGCGCTCCGTGTTCGCTGTCCACAACACGATGACTTCGTCCAGGCCAGCGCTGGACCGGAAGTCGTGGATGTCCCTACGGATCTGCTCCAGCTGCTGCGCGCGCGTGCCCAGGATGACGTTGTCAGCACGCGCCCTCTGGTTAGCTGCGATGAACTCCAGGACGCAGACAGAGGGCCGCGGACGCAGGCCCTCCATGTGCGGCCAAAGTTGCTCCTGCAGTCTCCAATCCAGTACCTGTGTGCGCTGCATCGCCTCCGCCAGGTTCAGTGAAGATATGTCCCAGCCGTCGAACACGAGGTCGTCGGGCACCACCATGGGCAGCAGCGAACTGAAGGGCACGAACACTTCCTTGCCCTCGGCGTCCAGGCCCAGGCTAACAGTGCCCGTCTGCGTCAGCGAGCCGTAGTAGTTGGCCTCTTTGCGGCCGGTGCGCGTGGGCCAGGACAAGCGCAGTCGGTTGGCCAGCATGGCAGCGGTCAGCATGGAGCCGTTGTTGCTGCCCCAGCCGACGAGCATGACCCCGAGCCGGGGCACCTGCCGGGCGGTCCGGAAAGTGAAGCGCGTGGACGTGGGGTGCACCTTGAGGACGCCACCCTCGTGGCTGACGCTCGTCGTCCGATACTCGTACTGCGCCTCGATGGTCTTGAGGCTGTAGACCACATCGGGGCTCTCGACCAGGAACTCAGTTGCGGCCTCCATCACGACAATCAATGCGGAGTTGGCTGGGGCTGCGGCAGACGGCTACGGAGAAGACTCTTGAGAGTCCCTTGGACTGCCAGGAGATCCAACCAGTCCATCTTAAAGGAGGTCTGTCCTGGGTGCTCATTGGAAGTACTGCTCCTGAAGCTGAAGCTCCAATACTTTGGCCACCTGATGCGAAGAAACTGACTCATTGGAAAAGACCCTGATGCTGGGAAGGATTGGGGGCAGGAGGAGAAGGGGATGACAGAGGATGAGATGGCTGGATGGCATCACTGACTCGATGGACATGAGTTTGAGCGAGCTCTGGGAGTTGGTGATGGACAGGGAGGCCTACCGTGCTGCAGTCCATGGGGTTGCAAAGAGTCAAACACGAGTAAGCAACTGAACTGAACTGATATATAAAACAGATAATCAGCAAGGACCTATTGCATGGCAGAAGGAAATCTTTTCGATAGACTTAAAAAATTTTTTTTGTGTGCTTTATAGTTTTTACAATGTTGTTTTTGTTTCTGCCATACAACAAAGTGTATCAGTCATAATTATACACATATCCCATTTCTTTAGAGCCTCCCTCCCCTCGCCCCATCCCACCCCTCTAGGTCATCACATAGTGCCAGCCTGGGCTCCCCATGTTATAAAGCAGCCTGTCACCAGCCATCCACTTTACACATAATATTGTATGTATGTTGATAGTAATTTCTCCATTCGTCTCACGCTGTCCCTCACTCACTGTGTCACAAGTCCATTCTCTACATCTGCATTTCCATTCCTTCACTGCAAATAGGTTCATCAGTACCATTTTCTAGATTGCATGTGCATCCATGCTAAGTGACTTCAGTCGTGTCCGACTCTTTACAACCCTATGGACTGTAGCCACCAGGCTTCTCTGTCCATGGGAAAGTCCAGGCAAGACTATTGGAGTGGATTGCCATGCTTCTCCAGGGGATCTTCCCGACCCAGTGATGGAACCCAGGTCTCCTGCATCTCCTTCATTGGCAGGTGGAGGCTTTCCACTAGCACCACGTGGGAAGCCCCTAGATTCCATATATATGCATTCATATATGATGTTTTGGAGAAGGGAATGGCAACCCACTCCAGTATTCTTGCCTGGAAAATTCCATGGACAGAGGAGCCTGGCAGGCTGTAGTCCATGGTGTTGCAGAGTCGGACAGGACTGAGCGACTTTCACTCACTTACTCATACGATGTTTTTCTCTTACTTCACTTCTCTCTTATTTTACTCTGTATAACAGGCTCTATCTGAAGAAGAATATATACATATGTATATGTATATGTATGTGTATATGTATATGTATAGATATAGCTAAGTCACTTTGCTATATATCTGAAAATAACACAACACTGTAAATCAACTGCATTCCAATATAAAATAAAAATTAAAAAACCTTCCAGGGCTTCCCTGGTGGTCCAGTGATTTAAGAATGTACTTTGCAGTGCAAGGTATATCGGTTCCACCCCTGATCCAGGGAAACCCCACATGCCAAGGAACAGCTAAACCCATGTGCCACAACTACGGAGCCTGCGCTGTAAAGACCACAAGCTACAGCCACTGCAGCCCACGTTCCTAGAGCCCACACTCTGCAATAAGATTCCACCACCTGGGCAGGCCGCACACTGCAACTGGAGAGCGGCCCCTTGCTCTCTGCAACTAGAGAAAGTCCAGACGCAACAAAGAAGACCCAGAGCAGCCAAAACAATAATTGAAAATAAATAAATACAAAAAAACCCCTTCCAGTTACAAAATACCTGAGTCATGGTCATGAGATGTACAGCATGAGGATTATAGTTAATAACTATGTAATATCTTTATATAGTGACAGATGGTTACTAGACTTATCATGGTGATCATTCTGAAATGTATAGAGAGATTGAATCACTATATTGGGCACCAGAAACTCACATAGTGTTGAGGTATATATTATACTTCATCAAATAAACAAACTCATAGAAACAGAAATCGTGTCTGTGACTACCAGTGGTAGAGAGTAGGAGGAGAAGGAATTGGATAAAGGCAGGGAAAAGGTCCAGATGTCCAGTTATAAGATAAATAAGTGCTATGGATGTAATATACATCATGAGCATAATTAACACTGCTGTATCTATGTTTGAAAGTGATAAGAATAAATCCTAAGAGTTCTCATCACGAGGAAAGATATGTTTTCTTTTTATTTGTATCTATGTTAGATGATAGGTTTTCAGTAAACTTCTTGTGATAATCATTTCATGGTGTGTATAGTGTCAAATCATGCTTAAACTTATTACAGTGCTTTATGTCAATTATATTTCAGTAAAACTGGAAGAGAAACAGCTCCAAAGATATTTTTATCCAAGAATAACATAAAATTTAGAATTCCCTATATGTTACTTTAGAAATAAAGGTTTGTTGCAACAGACTGCCATTTTATAAACTACCTTGATTCTGTTTGTGGAGCACCAGGGTTCTCCGTGAAGTAGTGGAGCCTGTGTTGCTATGGTTTCTTTCTTTCTGGATTGCCTTCTGAAGCTTCTTTCTCTGAAGAATTCTTCCTCATTGTTCAAGACTCAGTGAATCTGTCACCTTCTCTGTGAAGCTGTCTCTGACACATATGGATCCAGTGAGGTACTCTTTCCTATGTATTTTCCATGTTATTTGGGATATTTGTCTATACTTTTTAATAATTCATATTGAACATAATAATAAACACTGGGTTGGAAATATCCCCTGGAGGAGGGCATGGCAACCCACTCCAGTATTCCAACCTGGAGAATCCCCATGGATAGAGGAGCCTGGCTTGCTACAGTCTATGGGTTCGCAGAGTCGGACACGACTGAGGGACTAAACATATTATTATGTTTCTGTCTCTTACTAGGTTATGTTTCTTTCTGCTTTATATAAGTGCTTCTATAGCACAAAGTGATGTTCAGTAATTGATGTTAAATGAAAATTTTCTTTTGGCCAAGATATTTGTTCTTCAAGAAATGTATCCTTCTTACCTTATTCTGTAATACCTGGATCACAGGATCTTATGTGTACCCACTTAGCCATAACAGATTGGCTAAATGATCTGACTTCTTTCTTTGCTCTGGGCAATAGCTCACCCTGTCAAAGAGCAGTCAAGAAAAATTTGTTTATGGAGTGTGATGTGATGATGGCTATTTGAAAAGCTTGGAACTACCTTTTTAGTTTAATAGACTTGTGTCCGTCTCAAGTCTAGATTAGGGCTAGTGTTTGGTTATCTCAGTGAGTAAGGATCAGAACTCAGAAATTCATATTCTTTCGTTCTGACCTGAAAATTGCTGAGATGATTTGTCAGTAAACAATGCAGACCTTCTAGGACTAGAAGGAAGAGGCAGGAAGGCCACAGTTTGGAAGGGGTGCTCGGCTGCCAACATGGAACTCAGGAAAGAGGCGTAGTTCAGGTCTGATAAAGAGCTTGAGAATGAAGGAAACGCAAGGGCATGGCAGTCAAGAAAGTATCTTAGTGCCGGGGGTTGACTCTGGTGTGAGAGCAGGGACTTTACACTGTTGGTGAGTACAGGAGTGTAAACTGGTACAGCCTTTCTAGAGTGTGGTTTTACAGTGCGTGTTCAACATTTTAAGGGTGTTTACATTTACTTTTCTTACAAATTCTACTTCTAAGGATTTTTCTTAGTGGAATCATATGAGAAGAGTACCAAGATGTTTGTATAAAGATATTTATCTGGAATCAGCCTAAAGTTCCAAAAATAGGGAACTGATTAAACATATTGATTCATCTATACAGGGGAATGTTACATAAGCACTTCAATAATGATGTAGGCTTATATTTACTAAAAAGGAAAGAGGTACATGATATATTAAAAGAAAGCTGTCCAATAAACCATAGGTGACTATGATTATTCTTTATAAAAGATACATACTCGTGTATATATGGACCAAGCAGTTATGGAGAGTTATACACTAAAACATTTTTTTCTTTTGATTTAGTGTTACAGTTTTCTACAGAGAGCATATAATGCTTGACTTATAAAGAGAAAATTTTTTTAAATATTGTTACCTATGGAAGGATAGTTCATTCAGATTTGTATTTTCTGGATTAAATGAATAGTACTTGGAATAGAATATATGTATCACTGTGTTCAGTCCTCTTTGTGGCCCCAGGGACTGTACCTGCCAGGCTCGTCTGTCCATGGGATTCTACGTGCAAGAATACTGGAGTGGTTTGCTATTTCTTCCTCCAGGGGATCTTCCCATCCCAGGGATCAAATTCGGGTCTCCAGCATCTCCTGCATTGCAGGCGGATTCTTTACCCCTTGTGCCACCTGGTTGTAGCAAATTAAATGAGCGCATGAATAGGCAAACAACTTTACTCCCAGCTTGGCAATGGTAGGTAATAATGGGGATATTTTTCTAAATTTTATTCTTTCATCTTCTTCCACTGAAACTGTTTCTGAGGGACAGCTGCTTTTAGTTTTTCTTGAGATCTTTTCTCCTTCCATGGATTTTGCTTCTCAGACACTAGTTTATGAGGTTACATACCTTCCTTGGTGTGAGGTTGTGCCCCTTTCTTTTTCTGAATGTTGCTGGTGTGTTACATTTCTGGCTGGTCATTCATTATTTTTGTTCATTTCACTGAAGGTTTTGAGAGTCAGGTTTCACGGTCCCATGTCATTTCATTATTTTAAACTGTGGGTCCTTCCAGAGGCTATTAGGTCTAGAAAATTCTTCCTCTCTAAAATTTGGCAAGTATTTAACTATTCTGCTTCAAAAATACATTTTAAGTTAATTCTAAAATCTGTTTGAAATCTGTTGTTGTATGGTTTGAGGTGAGACCATGCAGTATTTTTTTTCTTCCAAAACACTTGTCCAGTTTTACAGAAATTATAGAGCAACCCATTTTATTCCATATAGGCTTGTGATATGTACTTTGTCACATATTAAGTTATAATATATATAAGTATTTCAGATCTGTTTTTTGTTGTTGTTGTTACATTGTTTTGTCTGTTGATTCTGACACTGGTATTATCCTGTTCTAATTTTAAAATACAATTTAATATCTAGTTTGGGTACATTTCCACTGATGTTACTGTTTTCATGCACACTACTCAATGCTTGGCATTATGCCAAAAATATAAATTTATTTGGAAATAATTGACATTTTCCATTATTTAGTGTGCCCTCTCGAACATGTTGGTTTAATTTTCTCTGTTTCGTCTCTCAGGGTTTTCCTTAAGTAATTTGCAGTTTGCAGCTATTGTGAATTAGACCTTTCCCTCATTACATGTTCTAACTGGTTATTGTTAGTATATAGGAAGTTGAATCTTGAATATATATTTTATAATTAACCAATTTGTTGAGTGTTAGTTGTTATAATTTTGCTTTTTGATTCTCTTATTTTTCTAGAAAAACAATCATCTTATGCAGAAAATTATAACTTCTATCCTATTTTCAAATATTTATGTATCTTTCTTTTTGAATGTTAGTAGTGATCCTGGACATCCTTGACCATATTTTAATGAAGAAATTTGTTTATTTTATTCTTCCAATGTTTCTAGCAACTGTTTTGTTTTTTCTTTTTGTCTAGTTTCTTAAGTTGATGGAAAAGTTTATTTAAACAAAATTCTTGTTTAAAATCCTTCCAGATTTTAATGAGAGCAATTTTAGTAATTTGATGCTAAAAGAGATTGACAATTGGTCTAGAAGAGATTAAGAAATATACTTTGCTTCCTAGCTCACTAGGAGGCTTAAAAATCAGAAAAAAAAGTGTTGAATTTTATCAAATGATCTTTTGTCCTTTTTGATAATCTTGGGCTCTTTCTCATTTGACCTGGTGATGTAATGTGTTATATTAATATACTTTCTAATATTAAATAATACTCATATTCCTGAAGTAATCCCTACTTGATTATGCTGGCTTATTGTTTTAACGTGCTTTACTTAAATTCACTGGTCTCTCATTTAGGATTTTCACAACTGTATCTGTAAATGAATCATATCTGGAGTATCATTATTTGAAGTATTTTCTAGAAGGAATATTATGAGGAGAAAAAAAGTTTCCATGGTCAAACACATTTAAGAAAGACAGATTAAAACATTTAAAGAACTTTCTTTGCTTCTGGCCTCTCAGAGACTTTAATATGCTAATTAATACATGCTGTAAATTTCTGAGAGAGTGTTTTCCAAACTAGTGCACAATAGACTTTTCCCCTCAGAAACTTAGACACTAATACCCACAGAACCCTCTTTTGAATATACTAGACATTTTCAGATTTTAGCATTAGAGTTATGTTAACCTCACAAAGTGAATTGAGATAGCCTTTCATAATTTTATGTGCTCTGGAATAGATTATACAATATAGATATTAATTAGTTTCTTGAAAACTTTCAAAGCCTTGCCCATAGCATTGTCTTGGCCTGGAACCAGTTTCTCAAATTATCTCTTGATAACATTAGCAATGTCTTCCATGAATATTCAACTTTTTTATTCCACTGAATCAATTTTATTAATTCATATTTCTATAAAGTTGTTCATTTTATTGAGATTTCTAAACTTGTTCAAATGTAAATGTGTAGAATTTTCATTAATTCGTAAGACATGTTCTTATTTGCTGGTAAACACAATGGAAAGAAATGATCTATGCCAAATATTTGAAATATAGTGTGTAGCACTTTGTAAATGGTGAATTCTTTTGTTTTTCCTACTTTCTTTCTAATTTTGTTTCTTGCTTTTTTATTTAGTTTGTCAGAACTTTGTCAATTTACAAACTTGCCCTGCCCAGATAATCACTCCTAAAGACTTGCAAAGAAAATTGAGTCTCCTTCCTTCCCCTGCCCCAGTCATCTACTCATCAATCCCCAACTGACAGTTCCCAGTTCCGAGTGTTTGTTCCAGAGCTACTCTTAAGTGGCTTTGTCAGGAATGAATACATTTATGCTTAGTTTTTATTTTCGTTAGGTTTAAATAAGACCGGCTTTTTAAAGGAAAATTTTATTGGCATATAGTAAATTTAAATTAAATCAAAATTTAAATTAAAAGATGCTTGCTTCTTAGAAGGAAAGCTATGACAAACCTAGACATAGTGTACTAAAAAGCAGAGACATCACTTTGCCAACAAAGATCCTTACAGTCAAAGCTGTAGTTTTTCCAGTAGTAGTGTATGGATGTGAGAGTTAGACCATAAAGAAGGCTGAATGCAAAAGAACTGATGCTTTCAAACTGTGGTGCTGGAGAAGACTCTTGAGAGTCCCTTGGACAGCAAGGAGATCAAACCAGGCAATCTGAAAGGAAATCAATCCTGAATATTCATTGGGAGGACTGATGTTGAAGCTTCAATACTTTGGCTACCTGATGCAAAGAGACAACTCATTGGAAAAAACCCTGATGCTGGGAAAGAAGGCAAAAGGAGAAGGGGGCAGCAGGGGATGAGATGGTTAGATAGCATCACTGATTCAACGGACATGAATTTGGGCAAACTCCAGGAGATAATGAAGAACAGGGAAGCCTGGAGTGCTGTAGTCCATGGGGTCACAAAGAGTCGGACACAACTTGGTGACTGAACAACAACAAAAACAGATAGTTGATTTATAATGTTGTGTTAGTTTCAGGTGTACAGCAAAGTGAATCAGTTATACATATACGTATATCCACTCTTTTTTAGATGCTTTTACTACGTAGGCCACCACAGAGTATTCTTTATGTGATTTTATTTTTTAACTTTTTATTTTATATTTGAGTGTAGCTGATTGACAATGTTGTGATAATTTTAGGCAAACATCAAAGGGACTCCACCATCTATATACGCATATCAGTTCTCTTCCACAAAACCCCTCCCATCTGGGCTAGCCATATAACATTAACAAAGTTCCCTGTGCTATACAGTAGGTCCTTATTAGTTATCTGTTTTATGTATAGTAGTGTGTATATGATCTTCCAATTTATCACTCCCCTGCTTACCATCTGATAACCATAAGTTTGTCTTCTACATCTGTAACTCTATTTCTATTTTGTAGAGGACCTACTTTTAATTTAATTTCTCATTTGGTACAATAATAGAACTGTGGCTTTAAAACTTTTTTACAAGATGTTAAATTATTTTATTAATTTCTATTTTTATTGCATTGTGATTAATGTAGTTTATACTCTGTACTGTTTGGAAAGTTGTGACATCCATCCTGTGATCAATTACATGGTCAATTTTTATAAATATTTCATGGATATTTTAATTTGTATCGTCTTTAGAGGCCCAAAGTGTGTAATTGTTAATCAAAACATTTTTTGTTTGTTGTTATTTAGTTGACCTATTATTATAGTAGAGCAGAGAGATAGAGAGTAATAAATTGCTTTCTTTTTCAAATTTAACTTTTGTCAATTTTTATTTTTATTTCTGATAATTTTTGTGTTTTATATTTTATGCACATAAAGCTTAACTATTCTTATGTATTTATTTAGGAGTCTAACTTTTATTGCCTTAAAAAAATTCTATAAGTAATACCTATACCTGGAAATAAGAATTCAAGTAATACAGAAGGACATCAGATGAAAAATAAAATATTTTTTCAAATTCCCCACCTACAATGTCACACTTAAATTGTAATTATTTTTGAATATTTTAAGACTGTTTTTATTTTTCTAAGTGGTTACTTCCATAAGTTTTAATAATATGCTTATATCTTTCATTCTTAATTTACTAACTTCATATTACATATTGACTTTTCAATGTGAAAGATTAAGATTTAAGTTATTTATACAAACTTTACCTCTCCTCAAATTCCTCCTAATTTTAATGTTTTATTAACCTTTATAATTAAAAAAAGCAGTTAAACTGTAACTTCTTAATTCATACATTTTAAACAATTTTTAATGCTGTTATTTAAGATTTGGAAATTAATTTCCCAATTTAACATCTTTTGTGCCTCTCCTTTTCTGCCATCCAATTATGTTATCGCTTTTGTTTGGAGAAAGCTTAAAGCATTTTGTTCTCTAGTTATAATAACCCTTCCATACTTTGTCTATAGATTGACTTTGAAAGTTAAAAGTTGATAGATGGCATTTTAATATAATAAGTCATGTAAATATTCACTGCATATTTGGTAGGAATATTGAATATGTAGAGTCAGTCAGTCAGTTCAGTCACTCAGTCGTGTCTGACTCTTTGCGACCCCATGAATTGCAGCACTCCAGACCTCCCTGTCCGTCACCAACTCCCGGAGTTTACCCAAACCCATGTCCATCAAGTCGGTGATGCCATCCAACAATCTCATCCTCTGTCGTCCCCTTCTCCTCCTGCCCCTAATCCTTCCCAACATCAGGGTCTTTTCCAATGAGTCAACTCTTCGCATCAGGTGGCCAAAGTATTGGAATTTCAGCTTCAACATCAGTCCTTCCAATGAACACCCAGGACTGAATATGTACAGAAGATAGTACAATTCAACATGTATGCCCTCTGCAGGTGAATGTTTCAAAGTCAAGGCTAAATGGATTCTCTCTCTTTTAATATTTCATTTATTACTCAGATTCATTCAATGATTTAACTTGTTTCATTTAACTTGGACCATTCTTAGAAAACGATTTTGCTTTTTCTTTTTGGAGTTTCTGATTGTCTCTTTTCTTAACAAAAGAAGCACATGCCTCTCTAACCATATACCAATATATGGCAACTGATAGTCATAGTATTTTTAAATACTTTAGTTTGTGTTGACATATTTTTTAGGTCTGTCTATAGCTAGCATCCTAGAATTTTTCTTAATTTCACTTCTGGATTTGTTCCACTTATTCCTTACATCCTGTATTTTATTCTGTATTTATTATTTTATTACATCCTCATGTTTATTCCATTTTTTTCCCCTTGCAGTTCATACTCTAGTGATTTATTTTTTCCAGAAAAGTTACATCAAAGATAAACTTTCTAGGTCCAAGTTTTTCTGAAAATATCTTTCTTTTGACCTAATGCTTGATGGATATTTTGCTAGGAATAGAATTATAGATTTAAAATAACTTCTTAGAAATTTGAAAGTATTGCTCCTTTGCCTTTTCATTTGTCTTTTAGCGTGTACCGTTCCTGATAAAAGTGTAAGGCCAAGTAGATTCTCTTTACTTTCTAGGTAACCTGAATTATTCCTTCTGGAAGCTTCTAAGATTTTCTTTATAACTTCAGTATTGTGCTTTTGTCTACAGTGACTAAGAATTGCTTTTCTACTTATCCTAGTGAACATTCCTGGATTCTTTTAACCTAAAGACAGATATCATCAGGTTTGAAAGTTTTTTATTCTATTCTTTTTTCAGATATTTTCTGCTTTTATTTTCTTTTGTATTTTTTTGAAACTGGCATTTCAGAGGGCTTATGGGAGGGAAGAGTTATTTATAAGTAATTGGTCTGCTTCCTGATATGGAGATAAAGCTCATTGTAATTTTTTTTCAATGTTAAGTGTGCTTTCTTCTAGTTGATAGTTTTTGTCTTGAATTCCTTTATGTTTTGTACGTACAGTACCATTTCCCTTTCATTTTTTCTACTTTTGGCTGATATAGCTTTATTCAGCCTATTAGTTTATATCTCATTTTCTTTTAATTTGTCGATTGTAAGCAGTGTTGAGTTGGATTAATACTCACTACTAGTATTTTAAAATGGTGACTTTCCTATTCATCAATTCTTAATTTTGCTTAGACCCTACAGGCAGAATATGCATAAGTAGTATTTTCAGCAAGTGTGGGTATGTCATATTTGCTAAACATTCACATCTGAAAATGCTGTTCTACTGCTTTGGGACGAGCACAGTAACTTGACCTGGTGTATATTCTTTGGGCATAGCTTTTTTCTGTAAAATCTCTGTGTAAATGTGTACCCTTTTGTTCCTATGTTTTGGGTAGGGAAGTCTGAGACCAACCTTTTGCTTCTTTCCATCCTTTTCCCTCCCTATTTCCCTTTGTGGCAATTGTTTTGTTGCCTGGATCTGGGGTGTGTGTGTGTGTGTGTGTGTGTGTGTGTTTTCAGGGTGAAATTCAGAAAATTTTCTAGGTATGATTTTTCTCGATGATTTTGAAGTGTCTTTTTCTTTCATTGATCCCTCTAAAGTTGTCTCTTGAGAAACCTGTATGCAGGTCAGGAAGCAACAGTTAGAACTGAACACGGAACAACAGACTGGTTCCAAATAGGAAAAGGAGTATGTCAAGGCTGTATATTGTCACCCTGCTTATTTAACTTATATGCAAAGTACATCATGAGAAACGGTGGGCTAGAAGAAACACAAGCTGAAATCAAGATTTCCAGGAGAAATATCAATAACCTCAGATATGCAGATGACACCACCCTTATGGCGGAAAGTGAAGAAGAACTAAAGAGCCTCTTGATGAAAGTGAAAGAGGAGAGTGAAAAAGTTGGCTTAAAGCTCAACGTTCAGAAAACTAAGATCATGGCATCTGGTCCCATCACTTCATGGGAAATAGATGGGGAAACAGTGGAAACAGTGGCAGACTTTATTTTTCTGAGCTCCAAAATCACTGCTGATGGTGATTGCAGCCATGAAATTAAAAGACACTTACTCCTTGGAAGGAAGGTTATGGCCAACCTAGATAGCATATTTAAAAGCAGAGACATTACTTTGCCAACAAAGGTCCATCTAGTCAGGGCTATGGTTTTTCCAGTGGTCATGTATGGATGTGAGAGTTGGATGGTGAAGAAAGCTGAGCGCCAAAGAATTGATGCTTTTGAACTGTGGTGTTGGAGAAGACTCTTGAGAGTCCCTTGGACTGCAAGGAGATCCAACCAGTCCCTCCTAAAGGAGATCAATCCTGGGTGTTCATTGGAAGGTCTGATGTTGAAGCTGAAACTCCAATACTTTGGCCACCTCACGCGAAGAGTTGACTCATTGGAAGGGACCCTGATGCTGCGAAGGATTGGGGGCAGGAGGAGAAGGGGACGACAGAGGATGAGATGGTTGGATGGCATCACCGACTCAACGGACATGGGTTTGGGTAAACTTCGGGAGTTGGTGACGGACAGGGAGGCCTGGCGTGCTGCGATTCATGGGGTTGCAAAGAGTCGGACACGACTGAGCGACTGAACTGAAAGTTGAGACAAATTTTGTTTGTTTATTGCTTTTAATCTTATTTTTTTCCGTTTAGCACATCTGTAGGTGGTGTTGAATATACATTCTGTGTTCGTCCTGCTTGTCATCTTCCTGTGTGTAGTTTTTCGTTTCTCTGTATTCTGGCAGAATTTTTCAGACTTTTTCTCTGTATTTTTGTTGTGTACATGGTCTATGAAGCAGCAGTTTCAACATCTCCCAGGAGCTTGTTAGGAATGCAGAATTTGGGTCCCCCTCCAGAACTGCTGAGTCAGAATTTATATTAAGAAGGGCCTTAAGGGATCCATGTGCACTTGAAAGTTTGAAAAGTGCTACTCTATCACAAATTTCATTTTATGCAATGTCATTCTATTCTTCATTGTTGTTAATATGTTTTAAAATCCCCAATTGCATTTTGGGTTTCTAATATCTTCATATTTTAGCCAAGTCTTTTGACAGTTTATTCTCTAATTATTGTGTTCCGATCTTGCTTCATAGAGATGGTGACCTTTTACATCTTTATGAAGAGGACAAAATAAGATTTAATTTTTCACCGTAGAAAACTTTTTTTAGTTTCTCTTTCTTTGAGGTTTTAGGACATTATTTATTTTTTCTTTTGCTGGAGGCTTTTTGTTTTTCATAAGCCCATTATTGGTTCTTTTCATGCTTTTTTTATTCCTGAATTATATGAAATCTAGCCAGGATTTGTTCTTATTAATAAAAAGAATAAGTGAATTATTTTTCACTCTACTTACTGTTCACATTGTTCTGCTCAGATTTAATGTAAAAATTTAATTTCATATTTTCTTTATTTCTTATTTTTATATCTAGCAAACATTCATCTGTCAAGGATTTAGATGGATTACAGTTAATATCCTCTTAATACAGCCCTTGCAATTTTTTAAACTATAAGGTTACATGCTATTTGCAGTTTTTAAAATAGTGTAAAACATTAAATACTCTTAATGCGTCATCCCAGAATGTGAACTCTTCCTGTCTTTGCTCCTATTTGTGGTACTTTTTCTAAAAGAACTGCGCTTCCACCTGTATTCATTACGTTGCTAAGTTAGGAGTGCTGAGGTCTCTTAGCAAAGGAGTCTAGACAGTCAATAGACAGGAAGCTGTTCTATGAAAACTTCTGACCATTGCAGCTCTTGTATTCTAAAATTTGGTGCTTACTTTTGAGGTGATAGAGATCTTTTCCTTTGTTCTTTGGACCATTCTTTCTGTCTGGTTTTAAAGATGAAGCCTGTGATGTATAGTCTAAGGACGTTCTTCCTAACCCATTCCTACTGAGGCTGTATTCAATGGAATTTTGATACCCACAGTGATTAATTATCCCTTCTGATCTTTGGCTTCTGTATTTTACCAGCAATTATATGTGTTTGTGTTTGGGTTTACCAGCTATGATATGTGGCTTTTATAATGAGAAGTGAGGAGAAACCTTGTTATGCACATCTAGCCTACTACTGTGCTAAGAAGACCAATCATTAGCCTGTTACTGAATTTTGATGAGCTAGGGATCTCAGGTGGCTTTTGGTTTTCTCTTTAGTTATTATTATTGTTATTATTAAGTTTTCATGTTTTATGTTTATTTTTGTGTTTTTAATTCGTCCTCAGAGGCTGGATTCTCTTTCACTTAACTCATCTTGGGTGATCTCCCAACTTTTTCCCTCAAACCTTTTTTTGAGTCTTCTTATTGCTTCCACATCCTGGTTTATCCCTTGCATGGATGAGTATCTTAGGTACTGAATCACCATTTAGACCATGAGCTACTTTCTTGAAGATCAAAGTTGTCTTGAAAGCGAAAGTCGCTCAGTCATGTCCGACTATGTGTGACCCCCATGGACTATACAGTCCATGGAATTCTCCAGGTCAGAATGCTGGAGTGGGTAGCCTTTCCCTTCTCCAGGGGATCTTCCCAACCCAGGGATCGAACCCAGGTCTCCCGCATTGCAGGCGGATGCTTTACCAGCTGAGCCACCAATTTAACTTTTTTAAGTTAAGACTTAAAAAAAGTCTTAACTGTTTCTATTTCCCATTCAGTGTGTGTTCAGTATTTATTTACTGATAAACTTCATGAAGGGCCGATAGCTCCTACTCCTCTTTCTTCCACCAAAGCTTGGAAAAGGGCAAGGTGGGATTATGCTTTCTAAGGAGAATCTGGAACCCAGACACCTACTCTGCAGGCCTCATCCCCTTGCTTTCTGACCTCCTGGCGGGGGAAGCGTGTGCTGCCTCACCTGTCCCCTGGGACCAAGCCAGTAAGTGTGCTGCTCCGGGGCTGTGGGGGATGGACGGCCTCCCCCACTCTGTCCCTGTCTTGCCTCTAATCTGCCTTCCCGGAGCTCAGCTTATTCTCTTGTTTCCTTTCTTTTCTTTCCCCTGAACCTCCAGTGAGAGAAGAGATTTTAGTATTAGAAAACTGGGCTGTTGAATTCCAAAGTCAGAAATAGACCACATAAATATGTATGAAGCATTAAAACCCTCCTTTGAAGTGTGATTTCCTGACTAATGGATGCTTCTGGCTTGATTTTTTTTTTTTTGCACTCAGTTAAGCCCTATTCAGACCAGCTTGCTTTTTGGATGAACTTAACCTTATGATTAGTATCCATTAGCATTTCTATAACATTTTGTATTATAATAATCGTAACTTCTGAAATTTCTATATCATGTTTTTTGTGGTCATTTATGGTCATTATTTTATTTGATACTCTCAACAATGCTGTGAAGGATGTAGGGAGTCTATTCTCATTCCTGTTCTATCGATGAGAAGGCTGAGGTGCAGAAGGTTTAAGTGACTCGTCTAGAGTCCTGCAGCTAGTAAGGTGGCAGCATGCGGACAAGGAGCTAGGTCTCTGGCGAGGATGACAAGGGTGTGCTGCCTATCACTATTAGTAAAGGAAGTGATCGCTAACACTGAGTATTTACAGCAGACCAGCCGCTGTCTTGGCTTCCTTGATGGCTCTGTCGGTAAAGAATGCGCCTAGAAAGCAGGAATTTCGGGTTCGATCCCTGGATCGGGAAGACCACCTGGAGAAGGAAACAGCAACCCACTCCAGTATTCTTGCCTAGGAAACCCCATGGACAGAGGAGCTTGGTGGGCTACAGTCGATGGGGTCACAAGAGTCAGACACAACTTAGTGACTGAATCACCGCCACCAACAACCACTTGTGTTAGACCTTTTATATTCATGATGTCATTTTTTTTCCTTTGGTGTGGACCACTTTTAAAGTCTTTATTGAATTTGTTACAGTATTGATTCTGTTTTATGGTTTGGTTTTTTTGGCCCCGAAGCATGTGGGATCTTAGCTTCCCAACAAAGGGATCGAAGCCGCATCCCCTGCATTGGAAGGTGAAGACCTAACCACTGGACCACCAGGGAAGTCCTTTCCTGTTGCCACTTAATACTCTTCCTGGCACAGCAGAGCCAGCCGTGTTATCCCCCCAGTTGCACACAAGGGAACCGCAGCTTAGAGAGGTTAGGCAACTCGATCAAGGTTGCACAGCTGGCACTCATAGGGCTGCACTTTGAACCTAGGTTTCTCTGATTTCATAACCCAAGCTCTTAGCTACTTGGCTCCCTCTTAGCTTTATATTGGACAGAGCCAGTGAGGATGTTCAACACAGCCTAGCTTTTAAAAGCCTATGCCATTTCTAATGATTTCCTGAGCTGTGATTACAAACTTCATTCTCCTCCATATGACTCTACAAATCTGGGATTTATTGTCAGGGGCAGAATTGGGAGAGCTGTGTGTATAAGAGGGGCAGAGAAAGTCATAGGAACTAGCATGTACTGAACTCTGATTTTATGCCCAGAGGCTGTTGGAAACCTGTGTCACTTTTAAGAACTCTAGAAATCTGATGTTACCATTCCCACACTGTGAAGGAGGAAACAGGTTTAGAGAGGTGAAAGAAGTTTCTGCAAGCTTATGAGTAGAAGAGTCAGGATTTTTTTCCTGGGTCTGTCAATGGCAATACTCTCACGGCTAATGGGAAGGAGTGATATTTCTCAGGGCCCAAAGGAGGACTTTAACCAACAGAGAGGAATTTAGCCCCTGCTGGTTATAGGCATTATAATCAATATTTTGGATTCTCATAAAGTATGCTCTGAAGGAACTCAGAAAAGCCAAAGAGAAGAAAAATTGGCAAGTTTTAGGCTACATTGCTTAGCTTATATCATGATGCCAGCAGGTCTTTGACTGAAATACATAAGAACTGGGACTTAAGCTGCAAAAACACATTGGTAAACATCATAATGACACACACATTCAGGAAAATGATGTTTTTAATTTTAAATGCTATGCAGCCTTGCCTTATATAGTCAGTGCTGGGAAGTTGTGGTATACCAGGAAATGATTTACATTTTAGCCTTAGGGCAAAAATATGGAACTTGTAATTATGTCAGAGAGAGCCACAGTTTTCTAACAAGAAAAACTAAAGCTATAAAAGTCTCAGGATGTGTGTTGATTAAACTGTTGTGTGGCTGAGCATTTTGCCTGAGATTTCTTAGGAAATATGCAGCTCTTTCTGGTAGAAACCTCCCTTCTGAATCTCTAACGCTCTAGTGACAAAGCGAGGAGGTCGTAGGTGACAAGCGTTTTCCCATTCTTTCTAAGACCTTTTTGGTGTGAGGTGGTTTTGAGTGAGGAGGCCTGGCAAGGCTGGGTTTTGGCTCATGGAAAGAAGGCTGCATGTCTGCTTGACATGCCTAAGCCGGCCTGAAGCCTGTGATGCCGTCACATGCAGATAAACTGCCTTGCAGACAAGTCTCCCACCGATGTGACTTCACCACCTTCAGGGGCCAGGGCTCTCTGCACCATCCACCCCTCTCAGCCCCCCCATATTCCTATCCCAGCAGCCTTACACTGACTTCCCCAATGGGGATCCCCCTCTGTAGGGTCTGTAGGGTGACCAAGGGGGTGACTGCCTTACCCTAGGGAGCTCGAGTGAAGGGACGATCAGAGGATGGAGAACTTCTCTGTTTGCTGTGCTCTTACTCGCCGTGAGAGAGGCACACTGCGGCAGGGGTTCAGAGAGTCAGCTCCGCAGTCACAAATCTGGGTGCAGACTGCCACTCTGTCCCTCATTTACTGTGTGAACTGGACCTTACCGTTTATCCTTTCTAAGCCTCTCTTTCATCTATAACACTATGTTATTGATACCTAGCTTCCAGGGTTGTGAGAATTAAATGAGATAATGTGATATTAAATCCCTATGAATTGATAAGGAGTAGATATTATTTTGGGTTTCCCTGGTGGCTCAGCTGGTAAAGAATCCACCTGCAATGTGGGAGACCTGGGTTCACTCCCTGGGTTGGGAAGATCCCCTGGAGAAGGGAACAGCTACCCACTCGTATTCTGGCCTGGAGAAGTCCATGGACTGTATAGTCCATGGGGTAGCAAACAGCTGGACATGATGGAACAACTTTCACTTTCAGATATTATTTTAACTGCTGCCTCTACTAATAGCGTCAAATCTAATCAGGGCTCCGTCTCTTTCCTCTTTGTGTGATATTAATATTTTCATCACGACTGCTATCCTAACGCTCTTCTGTATAGAGCACAGTAAACTAGCTTAGCTAGGCCATTTGTTGTTGTTTAGTCGCTGAGTCGGGTCCTCTTTTGCAATTCCATGGACTGTAGCCTGACAGGCTCTTCTGTCCATGGGATTTCCCAGGCAAGAATATTGGGGTGGGTTGCCATTTCCTTTTCCAGGGGATCTTCCTGAGCCAGGGATCAGGGATTAAATCCTGCATTGGCAGGCGGATTCCTTACCGCTGAGCCATCAGGGAAGCCCCTAGCTAAGCTTTTAAACAAATGAAATTTATCAGCTGCAACCCCCCATGACCACTTGCTTGATAGTAGTGAAGGGGTGTGTGTGTGTGTGTGTGTGTGTGTGTGTGTGTGTGTGTGTGTGTCTGGGAGAGGGGACTTGCCAAAAAAGTTGGCCCTAGAGTACACTATCACATGCTGGTGTGGCTTTATTGGAAGTATATCAGGATGTTTATAATACATTATTTTTGGCTAGAGTTTATTTTTCCAGGGAAATAATTTCATGTTTTAGAATTGAAAGTTATTTTGTACAACTGGTTTGTGGCCACAAAAGTCTAGGTTCTTATCTTTAATGTTGATTTCAAGGTACTGTGAAGTGTCCCTGAAAAATTATGGACCTGGGGGTTAGAACTGGGTTCAGATTTCACCTGTGAAATGTACCAGCTATGAGAGCCTTAATTTTCCTCATGTGTGAATATCAATAACATTTACCTCACGGGATTAAAAGAAAAAAAGCAAATAATCAAGTGTCTATCACACTACATAACACCTAAATAGCCTCTCAATAAAAGCTAGTGGTTATTATTTTGGGCAGATCCAAACATCCTCTTAATAAAATCTAATGGCTTCCACTTTTTCTTCTTTGAGCTCTGTGTTCTTCAGAGACGTCTCAGAGACATCTTCCTCACACAAAGGAAGGTGACGGAAGGACTAAGGAAACTATCCAGGATCCTTGCCTCTTCAAAAGAAGCTCTGTTTATATCTGTTCTCTATATAGGGGCTTTGCATAAGATTTTTTTTGAGGAAAAATGCTTAAAAAGTGAGCCCAAGTTATCAGTTTTTTCTTTACGAATCCTACTTTTGTGTTGTATCTTAGAAATCTTTGTGTAGCCCAAGGTCACAAATATTTTTTATATAGAAGTTATTATAGTTTTAAGTGTTAAATTTAGATCTGTGATCCATCTTGAGTCAACTTTTACATATGGTGAGAGTTTGGGGTGTTTGTTAGGGCTGTTATAACAAAGCACTGCAGACTGAGTGGCTTAAACAATTCATTTATTTTCTCACAATTTTGGAGGCCAGAAGCCCAAGATTGGAGAATCAACAGGGTTACTTTTCCTGAGGCCTTTCCCCTTGGGTTCTGGGTGGCTGTTTTCCCCTTCACATGGTCTTTCCCCTATGCATATCTTAGCTTTGACTTCTTCTAATAAGGACATGAGTCATGCTGCATTAAGGGCCACCCAAATGACCAAAGTTTAACTTAATTACCCCTCTAAAGACCCTCTCTCTAAATAACAGTCACATTCTGAAGTACTGCTAGTTAGGACTTGAACATACGAATTTTTTTTTTAATATTTATTTATTTGCTGTGCTGGGTCTTAGTTGTGTCATGTGAGATCTTTCGTTGTGGCATACAAACTCCAGTTGTGGCATGTGGGCTCAGTAATTGTAGTATGCGGGCTTAGTTGCTCCTCAGCATGTAGAGTTTTAGTTCCTTGACCAGGTATCGAACCCATGTTCCCTGCATTGCATGATCCATTGCACTGGACCACCAGGGAAGTCCCCAACATAAGAATTGAGAGGGAGGCATACTTGAGCCTATAATATATGTGGTGAAGTGAGAATTTTGTATTGTTTTGTGTATAGATATTTAATTGTTTTAGCAACGTTTTTTGAAAAGAACCTCCTCTCTTTCCTGAAGTGCCTCTGGGCCTTGGTTGAAAAGCAGTTGTTCGTATAAATGTGATTGATCTCTGTAGTCTTTGTTCTGCTCTATTGATCTATTTGTACTCCAATTCCATGCTGTCTTGATTACGTTAGCTTTATAATAAGTTTTGGGGAAAATTGATAAATTGGGCTTTTTCAAAATTGAAAACTTCTGTTCTGCAAAAGACACTGTTAAGAAAATGAAAAGACAAATCACAGATGGGGAAAAATATATACATTTAAAAGTCGTAGATCTGATACAGAACATATATCCAAAATATATAAAGAACTATGAGACCTGACCAATAAGAAAATAACCCAATAAAAAACAGGCAAAGGATTTGAATATATACTTCATCAAAAAAGATATGTGGTTGGCAAATAAGCACATGAAAATATACTCAGCGTTGTTAGTCACTAGAGAAATACAAAATAAAACTACAAAGCCGCCATTAGCAAAGTAAGAAAAGACTGACCATGCCAAGTGTGGCAAAGATATGAAAGAACTAGAACTCTCATATACTATTAGTGGCAATGTAAAATGGCATAATCTCTTTGAAAACAATTTGGCATTTTTTTTAAAAGTTGAACATACATTCATGGTCCAGTCATTCCATTCCTAGGGCGTATATTCATACAAAGAGTTTACACAAATGTTTATACTAGTTCTATTTGTCATTGCCCCAAACTGGAGACCACCCAAATATCTATCAACAGATGAATGGATACATTAACTGCAGTATATCCATTATGATAAAGTTTCACTCAGCAATAAAAAGGAATGAACTTACTTATACATGTTACAATGGGACTGGATCTCAAAATAGCTATGATGGGTCGTAGAAGCCAGACATAAGAAGAATACATACTATATACTTCCATTTATATAAAATTCTACTAAATGAAAACTAATGTTTATTAATGGAAAGCAGATCAGTGGTTTCCTTGGGCCAGGGGTAAAAGGGTTCAAGGTGGAGTAAAAGGCAGGGACTGTCAAGCAGAGGGTGTGAAGAAATTTTGGGAGTTTGAAAGAATATGTTCATTATCTTACTTGTGATGGTCCCATGAGTTTAAATATATGTCAAAACTCATCAAATTGTGTATTTTAAATACACAATGTTACTATATGTTAATTATACTTCAATAAAGCTGCTTCAAAAAGTGGCTGAAAACATTTGGACTAATGGTTCAGTTCAGTTCAGTCGCTCAGTCGTGTCCGACTCTTTGCGACCCCATGAATTGCAGCACGCCAGGCCTCTCTGTCCATCACCAACTCCCGGAGTCTACCCAAACCCATGTCCATCGAGTCGGTGATGCCATCCAACCATCTCATCCTCTGTCGTCCCCTTCTCCCCCTGCCCCCAATCCTACCCAGCATTAGGGACTAATGGTATGAAGACTCAAAAAATAAGGTGAAAAATACAAGAATATTAGCCATCAGCTTTCAGGCCTATTAGAATTTCCACTATCCCAACAGCATTTGGGCAACTCTTTTCTTGTATGCTCTAGGAAATATCCAGTCCAGCCAGTCAGGAGACCAAGAGGAGATTCCTTACAGTGTTGGCAGACCTGATTTTTCAGCATGGAACCACAAAATACCACAACAAATTGAGAAAGGTTGAGCTTTTTTTCATAGAGTTCAGCACCTTTGAATTAAATGCACATTCAAGTTTGGTTCTAGTAGCTAAAGGCTACTTTTTTTAAATCCACAATTTGCTATCCCCACTGGGTGTGGAATTCAGTAAAACCAGCCTTTTCACATGCTTTTATGAAAGTCTGTACTTAGATGTGTTTGGAACAAGAGAGAAAAGTGACTAGAGGCAGATTTGCTTCAGTCTGGACTTAGTTGTTTGGCTGACCTTTTTATGCTGGTTTTCTGGATTGATTAGACTTTAGTAACTGATGGGGTTTCACGGGTGATAACTCAGACGTAGTCACTCCGCTCTGGGCTTGAACTTGGCACACACATTCCTGTGGTCAAGTCACATATTGTTTTGCTTTGGGGTCAGGCATTGGAATATAATTGCTGAAATAATTGCGTGGGTTCTATGGTGCAGAAACCAGAATGTCTCCTGAAAACATGGGCTAAGAGGTATTGATAATTTGTCTCTCTTCTTGTTCCCATCTCTAAAAGAAAGAATCCATCAAAGTTCAGAGCACCTTAAACATTTTGAAGTTGTGATATTGCGTATGAATGATTGGTATCTGTGGGACTCCAAGAGTGAAGACTGAACTTAGAGTGTTCTCATTACTCTATGGAATAGAACCTGGAAAAAAACCTACTGTCAGACACAAACATTTCCACCTAACATTCATTTTCAACCAGGGAATAGCAAGTACTGCGGCATTGTGTAGTCACTTGCATTTAAACACCCTATTTCTTTCACAAGTCCATAACCATGTTCCACATAATAGCATTAGTACCATTGAGACTATACAGTAGGAGCTTGAAAGTAGGACACGTTTAATCTTTGCAGCTTCTCTTTTTCAGTTTGCTAAGCACTTGGTTAAATTAAAATTCCAAGCAGGACTATTCAGAGACAGCATGGGGTGGGACTCTCATTTCTGGCCAGCGTTCCTCAAGCACATATAGACCAGGCATTGTATTTAGCACTAAGGGACACTGAACCACAGCTGTTGCCTTCAGTGAGCCTTCAGCCTAGAGATAGAGATTGAGAAACAGGCAATTTATGATGCAGAGTGATATGTACCATGGAGAAAGTACTTGGAACAGAGTAGCACTGGGACCTATAGGAGGATCATCCAACACAAACTTATCAAGTCAGGCAAAGCTTTTCAAAAGTTGAGTCAGTTACCCCTTCAGAGAAGCAGAGAAAAAGCTTCTGCTTTTTAGTACTCAGGTGACAATAAGCAAATCACTCAGATCACATAAGCACATCACTTAATGTTCTCTGAACCTCCGTTTTGGAAGTAATTATTATTATTTCCTTCTGTGATTGAGAAAGAGGATTAAATCAGATGATATATATGAAAGTACGGAGCCCAGTCACATACTGAGGCAAGGGTCAATACTGGTTTTCTTGCTTCCTTTATCCCCCGCTCCTGCCTGATCACAGAGTGGTCGGTTCTGGAGGATTTTCAGCCGTCAGCTCTCTCACTTGTCGTTTATCCTCCTGCTTCCAATTCACCAGGGGCTTTTCCCTCTGATGCTGGTCTGGGCCGTCTCGTGGAAGGCATGAGGTCTTTCCTGTCCTGCCGGTGACACGTCATGAGGGGAAGAGGTTGGCCTCTGAGCAAGTGGTGATGGCAGAGGGAAGATGAGAAATAAGTAAATGAAGCACCGTGGGGAGCAGGGAGGTGGGGGGTGGGGGTGGACGGCAGCCCTCACCTGTGCGGAGCCTGAGAGATGGCCTTCGTGACAGGGTGGAGAGAACAGAGACCTGGATGCTGGTCTCCAGGGAGGACAGGCAGAGAGTAAAATCATAACTCAAGTTTGCTTTGCATCTATGCATCTTGCAAGTAGTACTTGATTCCAACCCTTGGTTAGGCCTTAACTGCTGTAAAAGCGAACAGTACAACCGTGCTGGGTGGGCGTTCTCACCAACGAGCAGGCTTTGTGACACAGAAATGATGCCAAGAAGTCTGCACCACTGACTCCTCTACTTCCGCCACACTGCGTTTTTCTCTTGTTCATTTTTCTGTGTACTCCTCATCCTCACCCGAAGACGCCTTTGCTTTATCCAAACCCAAACCACTGTCTCCTGTTGCAGATCCACCTAACCTTCAGGCTTGTTCTTCTGCCCAGCTGTCACAACAAACTTCCCCTCATCTGCTACTAAACGTATCTGACACTGCTGTGCAGGCTGCCAGCTGCCGACTCATTACCTGGGGGCTTTCCAATCGAAGCTGATGTTATCCAAAACTTCTCATCTATTTCAAAGGGTACAATTTCCTGCATCCTCTAGAGGGAAATCACAGGCACTGCGTTTAGCAAACAGGCCGATCCTTCACAGATTGAGCAGACCTCTAGGCAATTATGGGCGATTATTCCCGACTTTGTGTTTCCTCACCTCATTTCCCATAACAATGACTTGAGTGACCTGACTATAGGCTTTTCATCTTTTGAGTCAGATATGGGGAATAAATCACCAAAACCCAGACGAGCTGTGCTACCTTTTATTTCTCCATCCTCCTCCCAGCCATTTTTTTTGTCTCTCCCCAGAGGTAACGGTTGTCTTTTTCTTTTTTTTTCTTCTGCAGTTTCAATCTGGGATCCAAGAAGCTTTTCTTTAAGTCTGTGTTCATTATCCTTTAAATCATACAGTCTCCTGATAAGCGTGATTGTCTTTTAAAAAGTTCCTTTTTGGATTTAGAAATTGCCTGTTAAGAAAAGTTACTTTCAGCTGGTGCTCCATGCCTCTTTATGGTTTTTTTCTCCTCCCTTCTCACCTCTGGACTGAGATATATATTCCCCACTGTCGTCATTCCACACTCCAAACTCATCTCTCTCTAAGTGTCTCCCTAATTCCTTTTTTTATTTTTTAAAATTGGCTTTTTAATTTCCTGCTGTCAAACACCTGCTGTATCACCTTGCTTTCTCCACTTTGTAGAAAACTTGTTTTATGAGTGTTCTTTCTCCCCAGGATAATTTGGCTGGCTGTGCTCTGATGGAGTGCTACAAGGGTTTTATTTTACATTGACTGATTAAGCACTTTGAATAATTGTTTTAGCTCCATTAATGTGAATCTTTTTGGCTTAACTCTTCTCTTTTGCCACCTCTGATTAGCGTGTGACCACTGGGACAGGGAGGGCTCAGCGCATTCATTTCCCCTTGACACCACCGAGAGGTGCAGGAGCCTGAAGCGACAGGTGCTGAGTGCTCCCACTGCAAGAGGAGGGAGCACGCACTGTTGTCAAGTGAGCGTGCGTGTGTGTATGTGTGTATGTGTGTGTGTGTGTGTGTGTGTGTGTGTGCTGTCTCAGCTCATGTTTGCTGATGGTGCTGTGTGGCAGCCATCTCATAGCAGAGAGCAAATGTTAGGATTTGGGGGAAAGAGTATCGGCAGATCAGGTTTTAAAACTGAATGGTGAGTTTCTGTTAACAGTGCATAGCTAGATGGTATTTTCTTTTTAAGCTCATGAAACTTAACAGCTGTTTAGTGAGGCCACATTTTCATCCATGTCTGTCTGACAGGTTTAATAGCAAATTTTGCAGTTAGTGACTTGCTGAACAGGCCTCCCTGGCTTGGGCTGTAATAAGAACTGTGTTTGCAGCACGATTCAATGCGAGTTTTTCTGCTTTTGTGTTTATAGAATGGGGTGTGAGGGGCTGGCTAAAGTGAAGGAAACAAAAAGGCATGTTCCAAAGGAAATTACTAATATCTCTAACAGAGTATTCCTTGGAACTTATTATTAACCATTTCAGGGGAAGAGAGATAGGGGAAAACATTCTGTTTAGCAGTAAAAACCCATTAGTACAGTCAGCTTACTGTAACCCTGTATTGGCAAATCGTAATTAAATCTATATATCTCTAGCTTTATAGTTTTCTGCAGCTGAGTCTCTGGAAGCCTTCTGCATTTTGTCTGACTCAAGAAAGGCCATATTCTCTGCCCTCCCGCTGGAAGAGACTGCTGTGCCTTGTAGTAGTTTTTTTAACATCACCAGATCGAAGACAGATGCTTCACTGGTTTTATTGACAGAAACAAAGTACTTCCTATTATTACTCTTACTTTGGGGGTCCAAGTTCTAGAAAACTAGGACTTTATGAGACTAAAATCCTATGGCGTTTTGTCCCTTTCTTCAGTTCTTTCAGGTCACAGGACCTCAGAATTACTTATATCTATGATTACCTGCTTTGTATTTGGCCCCCCAGAGGGTATGGGCTGCATTCTTTATGACTTGTCTGTATTTTTGTTGACTGTATGTGCTTGGCATGGCTGCTGATTGCAGATGTGTGCACATGTGGCAGAGTCACTGATCATGAACCCCTGTTCTCAAGGGGATCCACGCTCATTGTCAGTCCAGCATCCTTAGCTAAGAAAGGGACCAAGAACTGTCTCATTATCCATTTGGAGTTTCTGTACAGATTTTGCAAGCCAAGAAGATGAAGTTTATCCTAGCGTTCATGGTTGATATTATTTATTGGAATTTCAATCGTATTGTTTCACTGAAGCAACATGTAAGGAAGCTTCATATTTATTGCTGTTAGCCTCAGCATGATATAGGTCAAAAGTCAGTTACATTCAGCTATATGATAAAGATGCCTGTTTTTGAAAAGTAGGCATTAAGCCTTTGTTAGCTTATACAGTGAAGAAAGGGATAAAGAAATCTGGAAAAAAAATTAGTAAAGGGAGCCCAAATTATTTTCTTAAAATTTCTCAAAACTGCTCACTGATAAGCAATAAAATGTCAAGGGACAAAAAGGAGTTAGCCCTCTGGCTCATCCTGATGGGCTGAGAAGGGTTAAGAGAGAGAAGGTCACTTGACATTGTAGAGCGGGGCCGTGGATATCCAGTTTGCCCAGTGGAAGGAGAGAGGTCTGCTGGTCGATGTCTTAGCAGGTTGTCACCCCCACACCTCCCAACTCAGAGCTCCTGGGATTGCCTCTGCGAATGGGACCACCACTCAGTGTACCCTTTGCCCTGCTTTCATTACTTCGCTAACCCACTGTAACTGTACTAACTTCCGAAAGAAAGACGGGTATCATACACCCGGTTCTTTGCACAGCTGTTAGAATTTGTTTCTCTTCCTTCAGTTCTCTTCCCTTGCTTCTTCGATGCCCATACCTTATTCATGTTCAGGGGGATTTGTTCAGTGGCTGAGACATTTAATGAAGCCTTCTTATGGTGGCTTATGGAGAAATCCCTAGGAAACTATAAACTTTAAAAGATAGATGGAGAAAGGGGACCCTACAAGAAAGACTGAGAAGGAGAGTAGAAATATAGAAAGGAGAGTGTTTGGAGAAGGAGAGGCTGTCCACGATGTTCAATGCTTTGGTGTTACATATGATAGGAATTGAAATGTTTTTATTGGATTTAACAACAAGGGCATCCTTAATGACCTTGTGAGTTCAATTTCAGTTGGCTGGTGGGAGGAGGCAAAATGGTATAAGGTGATTTATTCAAGTGCTAGTATGGAGTGTAAAGAAAGTGTGATTGATATTAAATATTTAAGAAAATCCATAATAGAATGTTAGAGCTGGAATGTAACCCTTTATTTTACACATAAAGAGAGACTTCAAATCAATTGTTTAAGGTCATGCATCTAGAGAGGGACAGCCAGGACCAAGTCCCAGGTCACTTGACTCCCTTTATGAAAGAAAGTTGCGAATATGCTATAGTTTAAAGGAGCAAACTAATGTCTGATGCAGGAAAAGTAATCATTAAACTGATGAATCAGAGCTGTATACTTCTGTTGTGAAATATAACTGCATGTTTGATGAACTTATTTTTCTATAAATATTTACTGACAGATATTGTGCTATTTGGGCTTCCCAGGTGGCACTAATGGTGAAGAACCTGCCTGACAATTCAGGAGACATAAGAGATACGGGTTCAATCCCTGGACTGGGAAGATCCCCTGGAGGAGGGCATGGCAACCCACCCCAGTATTCTTGCCTGGAGAATCTCATGGACAGAGGAGCCTGGTGGGCTACAGTCCAGGGTTGCAAAGAGTTGGATACAACTGAAGTGACTTAGCACACACATTGTGCTATTTGCTTAGTATAAAAAACATATAGAACACATTCCTTTCAGAGAACTTGCTTGGTGAATTTTATAAAAGTGAAATATTACTGCTGTTAAGTGATGTATACCCCAACAGGATGACAGACACAAAGACATATAGCATACACTGCACTACTGAAAAGGTAGCAAATGATTCTGCCTGGAGTTGGAGACTGATGAGCTGGACCTTGGTTTTGATCATGATTTTTCCAAGAGGAGAAAAGATAAAAAGGCATTTTTGGCAGAGGAAACAGCATGAGCAAAATTAGAGAGGTGTAAAGAGTTTTCTTTGACTTAAAGGAATGGTAAATGTTCATTAGGGCTTGAATCGTCAGGGTGGGAGAACACCAGGAAGCAACTGTCAAGAAATCCACATCCAGAACACCGAACAGTAAACTGGGCAACAGATGCTTTAAGCCAGAGTCATTCAGTTTGGCTTCTAGATAAAGCTGACGGCAGTATGGAACACAGATTGGAAAGGGACCTGAGTTTAAGGCAGGGAGATGTGTGAGGAAGGGTTTCAAATGAAGGGTAATGAGGTTCTGAGCCAGGGAAGTGATGATAAAGTGGGAAAGAGGGAAATGGGTCAAGAAAGAATCTAAAGGTGAAGTTATGCGACCTGCTGACTGTCACCTGTTTCCTTGAGGAAGAGGGAAGAATCCAACAACACACTGTAGTTTCTAACTTACTGACCAGGGGTGGGGAACAGGAGCAGGTTTGGAAGGGAAGATTCTGAGTTTGGTCCTGGATATTTAGAATTTAGAAGCATGTGGGAAGACTAGGTAGACCATATGCCAGGTCCTAGGGTTTGCTTACGTTCCTGAGTTCAAGGTTGTACTGCTTGTCGCATGACAGGCCCAGGAATCAAAAAAGAGTTGTTGGGGCAAGGAATAGTGACTTTATTTGGAAAGCTAGTAGACTGAGACAGTGGTGGACTAGTGTCCCAAAGAACCATCTTACCTGAGTTAGAATTCAGGCTTCTTTTGTGCTAAAACTGGAAGAGGTGTTATTGGTTGTTGCAAACTTCTTGGTGTGGGAATCCTTTGTTCTTGAAGCTGTCCTCTTAGGTCAGGTCAAGATGTTCCTGTTAACTTCCAACGAGACACATGTCATTCTCTATTCTGCAACTTTTTATCTCTATATGAATGGAAAAGCATTAAACCTTTAAAGCTAAGAACCTGGAGAATGGGCTATCCTGTATATTTCAGGCTATAGGCAACATTCTTAACTTGAAGCAAAAGCATAGAATACAAAGGTTAAAGTAAAAGAAAAGATCCAATATGGAGTCAGATTTATTCCTCCCTTTTACACTTATGGTGTTAATTACTATGATAATATATTTAATTATGTATCCCTGAAAAGGCCTGAAAGTACTATAGCAGTTAGAAATATAAGGTGAAAGTGAAAGTCACTCAGTCGTGTCTGACTCTTTGAGACCCCATGGACTGTACAGTCCATGGAATTCTCCAGGCCAGAATACTGGAGTGGGTAGCCTTTCCCTTCTCCAGGGGATCTTCCCAACCCAGGGATCGAACCCAGATCTCCCGGATTGCAGGTGGATTCTTTACCAGCTGAGCCACAAGGGAAGCCCAAGAATACTGGAGTGGGTAGCCTATTCCTTCTCCAGCGGATCTTCCAACCCAGGAATCGAACCGGGGTCTCCTGCGTTGTAGCTGGATTCTTTACCAACTGACGACATCTGTAAATAATAGAAAATCCAATTAATAGTGGCTGTAGTTTGTTTTTCTCACTTAACAGACAGATTGGTGGTGCTGATGTTGGTTTAACTGCTCAGTGATGTCAGGACCAGTACTCTTGGAGTTACTCTTGTGGTTACAAAGTAGCTGATGTAGCTCTATTATTATGGCCATTTTCTTGTCAACTGCTTCTCTTGGGGTTATCTTTGAGTAGAATTGGATCACAGGGTCTTCTCTAGCTAAAAAGTAAGCAGGAAGAGTGAGGAAGAGAATCATTGAATTCACTTAAATCACTAGTTCTCTATCCTATTAGATTCAGTGTCTCTTAAAAAAAAAAAAGCAAAACAAGTAATTTATAATGCCTGCTTTATTACCCTGAATAAAGCATCACAAATAATATGCTTTTGCATATTTTCAGGTAAATCACTGTGCAATCCTAACTGTAATATAAAGAAGCCATTAAAGAAGAGTAATTGATAATAAAGTACTTCAAGACATACATACCCAGGCACGCCTGCGCTAGGTGACATAATGACATATTCAGATGCTTACATGGTGAACATGACCGCAATGAATGCAGACGGGCCCAGGGGTGATGGTGTTTCCAATACCAGGAGCAGTGTAGTCACTGGTGTTTTACCAAAATAATGAACGGCTCTTAGTAAAATCCTGAAAAAGCACAGTATAGTCCTCCCTTGATATACATGGTGGTTGCTTCTTGAAAATGTCAGCTTGCATTAAAACTGCACAAAACCCATTTTTGCATGTATTTGTATGTACAATAGAGTTAGGGTCAAGGTTCAGATAATAGGTTTTCACACTAAAAAGAACACCTGTGGAGAATATAGGAGAGTTCTGTGTAGACAGGATTTCCCTCCACATAGCTATATGTCTAGTGTCCCTGGCCTCTGCCAACTAATTACTAGTAGGACCCTTACATCTTTATGACAACCAAATATGCTCTCCCCTACCCACCACATTTACAAAACACCTTCTAAGACTGTATCATCCATATTAAGAGCAAAAGGCCTAGATTAATGGGGCTGGACACTTTGTCCCCCAAATAAAATCCAGTTTTGTTTAGCAAGAAAAGGGAGGGATGGATATTAAATAAGTCATTAACAGTGTCTACTAACAGTAGGAACTGAGTCTTGCTAATTTTTATATCTTTTCCAAATTCTTGCACAGCTCCTGTCAGATAGTAAGTTCTCAATGAGCTTTCTTGAAGGACTGAATGAATGATTGGATACAAGCTATGAAAAGCAGAAGCCCATTATTGTTTGAACTTTGAATTTAATAAAGGAAAGAGTCTTCCTTAAGATGGTTAAAGAGCTAATTATTATAAATCTAGGAGCATTAGTGGGAGTCAGGAAGTGAATTTTGATGTGCCAGTTTTTAAACTAGTATTTAGCAATTCTGGCCATTCATTATATCTGCTACACATCCTAGCTGAAGACAAAGAGTTAAATTTATATCAGTGAATTCTGCTTAGCAATGTAGGTTTAGGGAAAATATCTAAGTCTTTACATAAGTAATATATATAGTCTTTAGAAGAAAAAGTGACAGAGTAAAAAAATCAATAAAAATCTCAGTCTCTAAATCTTACTTTTTCTGTCTTTCAGCACATTCTCTCTTCATTGTGTCCTTCTCCACTTCACTTAGTCTATTCATTGTGGCATTTCTATCATAGCCGGAGACATTTGCAAACAATAATATTTCAGGGAAAAGATTTAGAAATAGAAGCAGGATTTTGTTTTGTTTCCTCAAAATATAAACCTATTATTAGAGAGAATGTAATTCACAGCAGAAGCAAAGTTGGTTTTGCTTAAGTTTCCTTCCAAATTTAAGTAGAAAAGAATGAAAATGACATTTCAGTTTTATCTCTTTCTGTGAAAAAGTTAATCTGTAACTATGGCTCATGAAGGCAATATATGAAAAGAAAGTCTTTTTTCAAACAGTGCTCCAAAGGTTGCTTTGAATATGTAACTTTCTGAATTCAAAGACATGATAGAGCATGAGTTTTTTAAAATAGTTGCTTAAGATTTTGAAGAGTATAACATTTAATATTTCTGCAGTTGGAAATCAAGTAAAGGAACAATGACTTTAAACTTTTGTGTACAAAAACAAAGAATATTTTTAAAAATGTGTTTCAGTTCAAGTTTAGACATTTCAAGTGTCCCGTAATTTGCTCAAGAGTGTGCTAGGATTTTTTTGTCAATTGGGTTATTAGTATTTTAGAGATATTAAACAAATAATATCTTGAGCGTCTTTGTAAATGAATTATTTGACAAACACATCTTTTGTAAGCGTGGGTTATTTTTCCCTCTGTGAAAATTCCAAGGAATAACCCACATAGGTAATAAGTAGTGGCTTGTTTGGGGATTTTGAGGAACTACATGCTGTCCTTGTCCTGATGTGGGATCTGTGTGGATTCTTTGTGCTAAGGAAGATAACTAGGGTTATCCCCTGGTACTAGTATGAAAAGATTTGGCAAGTAAATCTATATTCGTGTTTTCCAAACCCTTCTTTCGTACGGAAGATCAGAAAGAAAACTACCCTTCCTTTCTTCTTTCTTCCCTCCCTCCCTCCACCCCTCCCTCCATCCCTGCCCCCGTTCTTTTTCCTACACATGTGGTGGGCACTGTTTATTAAACCCCCCGTTACAGTGCCCTGGGGACTTCTGTCCCATATACTTTGAAGCTGCACACAGAAGACCTTTTTAGTTAGACCTTGAGGAATAATTCCTTTCTATCACTGCTGTATCTTCCACAGCAGTGGAAGTGCTGTATCTTCCATACTTATCCAGCTCCTTGCTATTTTTTCCATAGCCCAAGTTTTGCAAAGCCCCTCTGTTTTTGCATTCTTTGTTTGTTCTGCTGGGTTACCTTTCCTTCAGGGCCACCCTGGCCTTTTTCCCACACTATCAGGAAACTCCTCCTAATCGCCCCCTCCACTTTGTTTTCACAGAACCTTGTAACCGTCTCAGTTATCGGGCTTTCATGTTATCTGTCTCTTTATTGTACTTGACAGCTGTTTGAGGGTATGCATATTATCTTAAACATTTGTGTCTTTGGTGCTTTGTAGGTAAGGTGCTCAGTACATTCTTATTAAATGGCTGGAGAAATGAAGCTCCGTTTACAATTATAATGGGGAAATGTTTGAGATGAGTAATTATATTTGTTTTTATTGATCACCATAGAATTATTTTCTCCCTTTGCAGACTACAGAAAAATACTATAGCTTGCTTAATTTTATTTGACTGAATGACTGTATAGGGACATTTTCTGTCTCTGAGCTAGGGCAGACTGACAGTCTTTCAGATCAACAAACCTTCCTGGTGATCCTATAGGAAACTTTACTTAGGTCAGTGTGGTGCCACTGTTTTGTGGTACATTTAAAAGGGTTCAGCTTCAGTGACTGTATCTTTCATAGTTTTAGCCAATCCTCTTTTTTCTTAGGTAAAGCGTTTACGTGTTTATCACTTACTGTGTAAAACCATACATTTTGATTTTCCGAAAGTTAGCTCTGAGCTACTAGGTTTATCCCCTGGTACTAGTGTGAAAAGATTTGGCAAGTAAATCTATATTCATGTTGTCCAAACCCTTCTTGATTTTATGCACCAGAATATTTCTAATTTTGGCCTGTGTATATTCACAATGGGGTGGGCTGTGTTTTAGTTTTTTCCTGCAAATAAACTGGTATCTTTGGTCATCCTTCTCATTTGGATTGACTACAATTCTAGAATGAATGTTTTTGTTGTATGGTGATCCTAAATCTGTGAACTAGGAACAAATTTCTTCAAGAGTTCTTTGATTATTGGCTTTTATTTAGTCTTACTCTGTTTGTATATTTCACTATTTTAATCCTTTATTTCTTGCTAGGAATGTACAAATTATGTCTCAGATTTGTACAAATTATATATAGTCCTTGTGTTTTTAAATTATATATGATATTTTGTTTTTTTCTTGAGTGGAATGTGATATAGAAATATCTTGGTCCATTTTTCTTACCTCCCCAAATATAGACTATTATTTATAATTATTTGTGCTGGTTATTAGTGAGGACATATCTTAGTTGGACTAATGTACCTTTCTAAAAACAATAATAATAAAAAAACCTATAATATTCTTAGAGTGCTCCATTGGAGAGATATATAATTATGCATTCTAGCTAAGTATTACACTGGTAATTTTCTGATTATGTTACAGAGGAAAACTAGGTTTAGAATCAACTAACATGTATTTAGTGTTTACTTATGTCAAGTATTCTAGGTGATTTCTTGTGTAATGCACTCTTCCGTGCCTTTGATCTTAGAAAATTTTATACTCAGGGAAAAACTGATCCATTGGGGAAAAAAAAGTTAAATTACTTTTAAAAATAAGCATTTATTGCATTTGTGGGATTTAAAGAAACAGTGAAGTTAAGGTACTCAGAACAATACTCAAAGATACTGAATTATGTTTTAAAGTAATTATATCATTTTAATGTCAAAATTTATTTAACTGACCATGTTAAGAAGCATTAAGTATTATTATCAAAATGATGTGTTACCTGTTAATTCAGTTGACATATATGCAAAAAGATGTAAAGATGATAGACTCAAGCCCCATTATTTTCTGGACATATCTTTTAACCAGGATTGATGAACAGATGATGTTCTGGTGGCCCTCTGATAGGGATGCCATTCATTCTTTTCTGCTTCTGTAGCCATTTCTTGGGGAGAAGGAAATGGCAACTCACTCCAATAGTCTTGCCTAGACAATCCCGTGGACAGAGGAGCCTGATGGGCTGCTGTCCATAGGGTTGTACATAGTCGGATACGACTGAAGCAACTTAGCAGCAGCAGCAGCAGCCGTTTCTTGAGCCTGTCTTGAGATATTATGTCTTTTCTGTAGCCTTTCATGATCCCCTTTGTTCTTCTCTTTGTTCTGGTGCTACTCTATATACATATATTTTATTATATGTATTTGCTTCTCAGACTGCCTTTAGGTATCCTTCACTGAATTTCTGCTATATATTAATGCATATAATTTCCTAGAAGAAAGTGAAAGTGGCTCAGTCTTGTCCGACTGTGTGACTACATGGACTATACAGTCAGTGGAATTCTCCAGGCCAGAATACTGAAGTGGGTAGCCTTTCCTTTCTCCAGGGGATCTTCCCAACCCAGGGATCGAACCCAGGTCTCCCTCATCGAAGGTGGATTCTTTACCAGCTGAGCCACAAGGGAAGCCCAAGAATACTGGAGTGGGTAGCCTATCCCTTCCCCAGCAGACCTTCCAACCTAGGAATCTAACCAGGGTCTCCTGCATTGCAGGCAGATTCTTTACCAACTGAGCTATCAGGGAAGCCTTTCCTATAAGAAAACCATTCTTAGTCCTTTAGGAAGTATGGGCTAGTTGGACCATTTACCTGGTTGATTGTAGTTGCTGGCTTGTCAGCTGTCTGGGAATCACATCCCAGGCCTTGATTAACTTTCTATAAAAGGAGGGTATGGGCTAGGGATCCCTAAGCTCACCTGTATCTCTACAGTGTTGTCATAATATGATTCTAATCCATCACTAGAAATGTATTATGAAATCTTAATTAATATTTGCAGAAGGCTTAGAGAATTTTTTAATAAGAAGTAGATACTTGTGGTTAGTGCTAATTAATAGATGACTTATTAACCTCTTTTTTTCTTTTCTTATAAATTGCAATCTGGTGAAATGTTTTCATGGTTTAATGAAATTTAGCTTTTAACACAAGCATCAGTATAGTACCTGTAGAAATGAAAAAACCTATGTGTTGACCCTTGAACAAGGAGGGGTATTGGTTCCAGGACCCATGGTGGACCCTGAAGTCCCACAGTCAGCCCTCTGGATCCATCGTTCTGCATATACAGATTCAATCAACCCTGGATCTTGTACTACTGTAGTATTTATTGGAAAAAATCTGCCTATTAGTGGACCTGGGAAGTTCACACCAGATCAACTGTAGTTCAGGGGTCAACTGTAGTTATAATGAAAGAGAAGCAGCAGCAATGTATAATTTTTATAATTTTTCAAAATAATTTCAAATATGATATCAAGTTTTTAAGTCCTATAGCTTCTTTGTGAAGGAGGCAAAGACAAGTAGTCTCGTACTCTAGGGAGGCTGAGACCTCTGGAGATTAAAGGATTATTAATTCGTTCTTAAAAAGTATTGAGTGCCTATATATGGATATAATGATGAAATGAATAGTTTATCCTACTTGACTTTGAGAGCAGGAGAGACAGATTTACAAACAAATATATTAGTTAGTAATACAGTTAATTATGGGCTTCTGTGATGGCTCAGATGGTAAAGAATCTGCCTGCAGTGCAGGAAACCCAAATTCAATCCCTAGGTCAGGAAGATCCACTGGAGATGGGAATGGCAACGCACTCCAGTATTCTAGACTGGAGAATTTCATGGACAGAGGAGCCTGGCAGGCTACACTCCATGGAGTTGCAAAGAGGTGGACATGACTGAGCAACTAACACACACACACATACAGTTAGTTATGGCAGACACACAAAAATGATGCATGTACCTCTGGGGTATTGTTTGGCAAGGCTCCAAAGAAGAGGTGATTTTTAATGTATTCTCATTAAAGAGTGAATATAGACATCTGACAGAAAGGGAGCAGGGTGAAGAGAAGGTCCTTGTGGTAAAAGGGACTAAACGTAAGTAGAGACCAGAGTTATGAAAGGGCCTGGGTATTTGAAGAACAGGGTCCAGTTCAGGGGAGGCAGACTATTACTAATTATAAATATAAATGTTGTATAAGGTAACAATTTCTAGTAGCCATGTTAAAAAGTAAAAAGGAATAGGTGAAAATAGTAACAATGTATTTTACTTAATCCAATATATCTGAGATATTTATGTTGTTTTCTCATACTTAAATATGGAGTAGTTGATTTTAAAGATCAAACCAGATCATGTACAAAACACCTCAGTTTGGACTAGCCACACCTCAGGTGCTCGGTTTCTCAAAGCCCAGGGGTGTGTGTGTGTGTCTGTGCATGTGAGAGAGAGCGAGAGGGGGACAGAAGAAACGAGGAGGAAGACGGGTGCACTCGAGAGAGGCAGGTGGAGGGATGAGCTTGAAGTGGTTGTTGGAACCATGTTTTGAGAGGCCTTGTATGCTGTCTGAATTTGGAATTTATTCTTGTAGTAGCTTACGACTGTGCTTCTCAAACTATCAGTCATGAAGGACCAGATTCTTAAATTTAGGATTTGTTTCAGGCTGATACTTTTGCAAAATATAATAATGAATTATAAAAATAAAAGAGTTATACCAGGAGAAGTACCATATTTTAGTCACTAGATTGATTATCTAAAAAGGTGTCTGAGCTTGTGCTAGTCAATGGAACTTTCTATGATGATAGAAATGTTCTCGCTGTGCTGCCCAATGCAGCATCCGCTAGTCACATGTGGGTACTGAGCATTTGAAATGCAGCTAGTGTGACTGAGAAGCTGATTATTTAATTTAATTTAAATTGTAATCACCACATTAGGCTATTAGCTACTGTATTGCACAGCACTAAGTATGTTTACTCTATTTATTTTTGGTTGCGCTCAGTCTTTGTTGTTGCTCCCTGACTTTCTCTAGTGGTGCCCGGGCTTCTCATTGTGGTGGCTTCTCTTGTTGTGGAGCACAGGGTTGAGGGTGCTTGGGCTTTAGTAGTTTTGGCATGCAGGCTCAATAGTTGCAGCTACTGCCTCTAGAGCACGGGCTTAGTAGTTGCGGAGTGGTTGTGGAACATGGGCTTAGTTCCCCCGCAGCACGTGGGATGTTCCCCGACCAGGGATAGAACCCATGCCCCCTGCATTTCAAAGTGGATCCTTAATCACTGGATCACCAGGCAAGCCCTGAATATGTTTATTCTTAATCTTTGTGTTTATCTTTTGTGGAAAAACAGCTGTGGACTGGCATTGATCCACAAACCATACTTTGAGTAGCACCGTTTATATCATGGTCTCTAGAGCCAGAAAGCCTTTGTGTGTCTTTGGCAAGTTACTTAATCTCTCACTATCCCAGGATCCTCAATTCTAATATGAAGGTAATAATAAGAAACTGTCTCATAGAGTTGTTGTGAGAATTAAAGGATGTGGAGGGGATGGGGTTAGGGAGAGGATCAAGAAAAGCTAACAGGTGAAAGGGCCTCAAAGGATGAGTTCCATAGGCCGTTCAGATAGAGGGAGGTCTGAAATGGATTTGGATCATACTCTGTTTAGAAGAAGGGCTTTCCAGGTGGCACTAGTGGTAAAGAATCCGCCTGCCAATGTAGGAGATGCGAGAGATGTGGGTTCGATCCCTGGGTCAGGAAGATTCCCCTGGAGAAGTGAATGGCAACCCACTCTAATCCCATAGACAGAGCAGCCTGGCGGGCTACAGTCCATGGGGCAAAGAGTTGGACAAGACTGAGCACTACTACTGTTCAGAAAAAGGGGTAGCAGATAACACTGCCCTAGCCTATCACTGGGTTTCCCTTGTGGCCCAGTTGGTAAAGAATCTGCCTGCAATGCAGGAGACCTGGGTTGGGAAGATCCCCTGTAGAAGGGCATGGCAACCTACTCCAGTATTCTTGCCTGGAGAATCCCATGAACAGAGGAGCCTGCCAAGCTGCAGTTCATGGTGTCACAAAGAGTCGGACATGATTAAGCACAGCACGGCACAGTCCTATCACTGTTACCACTATTTCTTCCTCTGTTTCATAGTTATCTTCTTATTATAATCTTTGGCATATTTTAAACTGATTTCTAGGTAATATGTGATTTTGTGGTTTTAATAAGTGCTATGCTATCAATAAGGACAACTGTTGCCTCTTTCCTTCATTTCTGGGAGTTATGAATTTGATGGAAATTGGGTACCAGTTGAGAAGGGAAGGGTAATCCTGTTTGAAAAGCAGTCCCTGGGTTATGGGCAGGTAGTTGTGAGATTCATTTCTCCTAACACGTATTTCTTCCTTACACAGATGATTTTAGGAAGAAAACTGACTGGAAAAACAGTGAAGTTCCTTCTTTTCATATTTGTTGGTGGTGTTCACCTTTTACCCCTGGCCTCTGGGAAAGCTATATATCAGAATGACACCTCTCAGAGGACTTTTCAAGAAATCAAAGAAGAAATAGCCCGCTATGGAGATGTTGCTAAAGCAATCATCAACCTTGCTGTTTATGGTAAAGCCCAGAACAGATCCTATGAGCGACTGGCACTTCTGGTTGATACTGTTGGGCCCAGACTAAGTGGCTCCAAGAGCCTAGAAAAAGCCATCCAGATCATGCACCAAAACCTGCAGAGAGAAGGGCTGGAGAACGTCCACCTGGAGCCTGTCAAAATACCCCACTGGGAGAGGGGAGAAGAATCTGCTGTGATGCTGGAGCCGAGGATTCACAAGATGGCTATTTTGGGTCTTGGCAGCAGCATTGGAACGCCCCCAGAAGGTATGATTTACTTTTTCAAGTCAATTTGCTGTGTTCATTATAAAACTAATGCCATGTGACATAACTGATTATAGTTTGCATGGTTCACATTATAATTGGGTGATCGAAAGAAAGATAGAATCATTTCCCATTTCATGGGCTTCATGAGTTCTTTACTCATACTCTTTTTTTTTCCCCTTCCCTTTTCCCCCTCTCTTTTCTGAAAGTGTCACTTTTTAAAATGAAGCATCTACAACTATTGGTCCATGATACTTATGAACTGAATCACTTAATAATTTCTATCTAGTATAACATTAGTATCATTTTGTAGAGAATGTGATATATGTAAATAGGTCACAAAAGCTATGATTTCTTTCAAGTGGCCTCAATGAACAGAACTTCTTAGAATTAATGAAATAGGGGGCAGAGCCTTGTGCATTGAATTGATATGAAGTAATTATTTTAACAGAACCCAAGGCCTGTAATGTAAGGAGTTGTCTAAGATGGAGTTCTGTCTTTACTCAGCAGCACTCTGGCTCAGCTTCATCAGACAATATAAATGCTTAGATCAGGAACATATAAGCAGTCAGCCATGAGCCATTGGTCAGTAATGGACTGTTCATGGACTATGCATGGATTCACGGACTGTTTTCCTATGGCAAAGTAACTATAGTAGAGTTGGTGCACCAACCCTCCACACAGTTAAAAATCTGCATAGAACTTATAGTCATCCCTCCATATATATGGCTTGGTCCTTCTGTATCTGTGAGTTTCTGCATCTGCATATTCAACCAACTACAGATCATGTAGTACTGTTGTATTTACTATTGAAAAAAATCTACACGTAAGTGGACCTGTGCAGTTAAAACCTGTGTTGTTCAAGGGTCAACTGTAGTTGATTAAAAAACAAAAAACCAAACAGTTGAACTTTTCTAAAAACTTTATAAAAACCTTTGACCTTCTCTAATGCCAAGAGAAACATCCAGTAGAGAAGCAGATGGTCAACTTTTAAAAAGCATCTTCATTGAGATAGCAGGACTTCCCTAGTGGTCCAGTGGTTAAGACCCCCCCATTTCTACTGCAGAGAGCACAGGTTTTATCCCTGGACAGGGAGTTAAGATCCTACATGCCACTGGGCACAGCCAAAAAAGAATCTTTATTGAGATATAATTCCCATATCATAATTACTCACCCATTTACACTTTAGTGGTTTTTAATATAGTCACAGAACTAGAACAATCTAACTGAAGAACATTTCATCACCCCCCAAAGAAATTTTTATACTCATCAGCAGTCACACTTCATCCTTTCCTACCACCATCCTAAGCCCCAGGCAACCACTAATTTATTTCCTGTCTTTATGGATTTGCCTATTCTGGATAATTCACATGAATGAAATAATACACTAGTATTTTCTTTTGTGACTGAATTTTTTTCACGTAGCATATATTTCAGGTTCATCCACGTTGTAGCATGTATCAATGCGTAATTCGTTTTTATTGTTGAAAATTTTTCCATTTTATAGATATACCATATCTTATTTATCCATAGATCAACTAATGAACATTTTTCCCACCTTTCAGCTATTAAGAATAATGCTATAAACATTCATGTGTAAGTTTTTTGTATGTAGTTTATTTCTCTTGAGTGTATACCAAAGAGTGAAATTGCTTGTGTATATCATAACTCTTTGTTTAACTTTCAGAGGAATTGCCAAGCTGTTTTTCAAATTGACCACACCATTTTACATTTTCACTCATGTGTTCTAATTTTTATACACTGTGTCAGAACTTATTTTCTGTCTTTCTGGATACAACTGTCCTGGTGGTTATGAAGTGATGTTCATTGTGGTTTCCATTTGCACTTCTCTAATGGCTAATGATTTTGAGCACCTTTCTTGTTTGCCATTTGTGTATCTTTTTCAGAGAAATATATATTTGAAGACTTTGTCCAGTTTTTTTAAGCTAATTATTTATTACTGACTGTACTGGGTTTTTGTTACTGTGTGTGGGCTTTCTTTAGTTGCAGCGAGTGGGAACTACTCTCTAGTTGCAGTGCATGGGCATCTCATTGCGGGGGCTTCTCTTATTACAGAGCATGGGCTCTAGGCAAATGGGCTCAGTAGTTGTGGCCATGGGCTTAGTTGCTTGTTGGCATGTGGAATCTTCCCAGATCAGGGATTGAACCCGTGTCCCCTGCATTGGCAGGCGTATTCTCAACCACTGGACCACCAGGGAAATCACTTTGCCTGGTTTTTAATTGTGCTAGTTGAATTTTATTATTGAATTGCATAAGCTCTTTGTGTATTCTGGATGCACGTCTCATCAGTGTGATTTACTAATGTTCTTTCCCATTCTATGGATTTTCTTTTTTAAGTTTCTTGATGGTAGTATTTCCTGCATAAATGTCTTTAATTTTGTTTTTTTAATTAATTTATTTATTTTATTGGAAGCTAATTACTTTACAATATTGTAGTGGTTTTTGCCATACATTGACGTGAATCAGCCGTGGGTGTACATGTGTCTTTAATTTTGAATGAGCACAATTTCTCTAATTGTTTTCTGTTGTTTGTTCTTTTACTGTTATATTTAAGAAACCATTGCCTAAACCAGGTCACAGAGATCTATTCCTGTTGTATTCCTAGTTTTGTTTATTCTTCTAAGAGTTCTATAACTTTTGCTCCTACATTTAGGTTTGTGAGTTAATTTTAGATGTGAGGTAGGAGTCCAACTTTGGTTTTTTGCTGTGTTTATTCATTTGTCTTAGCATTATCTGTTGAAAAGACTATTTTTTTCTCCATTGAATTGGATGCATTTCATTTATTGATTTTCATATGTTAAGCCAACCTTACATTCCTGGGATAAATCCCACTTGGTTATGGTGTAGGAAGCCTGGGGTGCTGCAGTCCATGGGGTTGCAAAGAGTCAAACATGAATGAAAACTGAACAACAGCAACTCGTTACCCTGCTGTGTCCAAAGTCTGTTCTCTAGGTTTGTGTCTCTATTCCTGCCCTGCAAATTCATCAGATTCTTTTTTTTTTAATTTATTTTTAATTGAAGGATAATTGCTTTACAATATTGTGTTGGTTTCTGCCGTATATCAACATGAATAAACCATAGATATACATATGTCCCCTCTCCTTCACCTCCCACCCCATCCCACCCCTCTAGATTATCTCAGAGTACCAGTTTGAGCTCCCTGATTCATACAGCTAGTTTTCACTGGCTATCTATTTTTCTATTTTATATATGGTGGTGTTTATATTTACTGTCATCGGATTCTTGAGTCACAGTTTTTTTATTACTTCTGAGACTTTGAATTTGTCATTTCCTTGTCTTCTGACTTCCATTGGTTCTGATGAGAAGTCAGCTGTTCACATTACTGAAATTCCTTTGTACAGACATACCTTGGAGATATTGTGATTTGGTTCCAGACCTCTGCAATAAAGTGAATATTGCAAGAAAGTGAGTCCCATGATTTTTTTGTTTGTTTCCTAGTACATATAAAAGTTATATTTATATAATACTGTAGTCTGTTAAGTGGGTAATATCAGTATGTCTAAAAAATGTACATGCCTTAATTAAAAAATAATGCTGTTGAGAAAATGGCACTTATGGACTTGCTCAACACAGGATTGCCATAAACCTTCAATTTGTAAAAAAAAAAAAAGAAAGAAAGAAAACACAGTAACTGTGAATGACAATAAAATGAGGTATGCTTCTATGTGACAAGTCATTTTGCTATTACTGATTTCAAGATTTTTTTCTTTGTTTTCAGTTTTCAGTGTTTTGATTTTAATGTATCTAGGTGGGAATCTCTTTGCCTTTATCTTGCTTACAGGTTGTTGGACTTCATTTATAGATTAATATTTTTCATCAATTTGAGAAATGTATTTTCTACCCTCTTGTTGCTCTTTTCTCCTTCTGGTGCTTCAGTTATGGGTATGCTGGTGCACTTAATGGTGCCCCACACTTCTCTGAGGCTCTGCCCATTTTCTTCCCCTCTTTCCCCGCTCTGTCTTTTCTTCAGATTGCATAATCTGTATCAATCTATCATCAAATTCATTAATTCTTTCTTCTGATAGCTTAAAGATACCACTGAGTCCCTCTACTGAATTTTCTCTTCAGTTATTTTACTTTTCAACTCCAGAATTTCCTTTTGGTCTTTTCTCTAATTTCTGTCTTTTGATTGGTATTCCCCATTTGATGAAACACTGTCATCATGCCTTCCTTTAATTCTTTAAGTATGGTTTCCTTTAGTTTCTTGAGCATATTTATAATAGCTGCTTCGAAGTCTATGTCTGCGACAACTTGGCCCCTTCCAGGCAGTTTCTCTTGCCTGCTTTTTTTGTGTGTGTATTGGTCACACTTGCCTATTTCTTTTCATGTCCCATTTATTTTTATTGTTGTTGAAAACTGATTTTAAATAATGTATTTTAGCAATTCTGGATACTGATTCTTGTCGCTTCTCCAGTGCCCACTGGAGGTTGATGTTGTCTTTATTGTTTTGTCCTTTATTTGCTTAATGAGTTAGTTCTGCTAACTTCGTGAAGTCTCTTTCTCCCACAGTGTACAGATTCTGATGTCCTTATTCACAGTGCTTTTATTTTTCCTTTAGTCTGGCTCTCTAGGTGCCATCCTGAGGTCTATATAAGCCACTTACTGGTCAAAGGTTATGCTTAGACCCCCTTAGCCAGTTATATTTTTACCCTATATTGTTGGATGTTATGTTGTTTAAGGGCTGTTATTAAAACTAATGAATTTATGTTTTTGCCTCAAGTTCAGTTAGGGCTTAGTAGCTTGGACATCCCTTCCTTTCTCCAATCCGTCTTGAAAAGTCACAGCCTTGGACATGCACACAGCGTTCCAGCTTGTGAGGATGCATATGATTTTAATATTAAGCCTAGCTTAATAATATTTTCCCCTGTGTCAGAATAGCTTATTTTTCAGCCAGTATTTGGTTAGAGGTTGCGCTTAAGTCTCTTGTGCCAGTAGGGCCTCTGCCCTTTGTTGAGGGATCTGTGTGCAGCTTGGAAAATGTTTTCAATCTGACCATGTCCAGTTTCAATTGTTCCTAACTAGGAACATGTGCATATAGCCTTCCCAACCCCCAGGGTTTATTGTGATCCAGGGAGGGCTTTTCTTGGTTGTTGTTTCTCCCTCTGTTTTTTTTTGTTGTTGTTGTTAAGTTTCTAATTTTTCTTTAATTTAGCTTATTGCTAGCAGTATCATGAAACTCCCAGTATCATGAAGTATCAGTATCTCCCAAGCTCTCCATCATTTGCAACAACATCCTCAGGTATGGAGTTCTCTGTGTTCTGTTTCAAATAAGATCACTACCCTGGTTAAGAACCTCATCCCTGGTTAAGAATTTCATCCACCTGGCTTACCTCTTCCCTGGGAGTTCCCAGGAGCTCAGCACAGGGGTAGTGGCCTGCTTCCCTATAGTGACATCACTGGCGGGTGCTAGAAGGGAAGGTTCGTAGCTACTGGTCTTTTCAGCTTGCCTATCCCACCATGGGACCTCTGCCTATGAACAAGGTAAGATAGCAGTGAGCAGGTTCCAGTATTCTCATGGCTATACTTGGTGTAGTATTTCCACCAGACAAGTAGAGGCTGGGTAGAGAAATGGGGTGAAATGACCATAATAGAGTTTCTGTAACATGGAACTGAGGATGGGAGAAGGAAGCAGATCATGGCCAAAAGCTACAGACTCATAACTCTAACTTAGATTCATTAACAGTGTATTTTCTTGAATGAGTGTTTCTCCACTTGCTGTATGCCCTTAGGACAATGTTGAGAGACTTTAAGTGATTTTTTAAAAACATTTTTTCCCAGTTAAATGTTTCATAGGGAAGAAGATCTGCCAAGTTTCTCACTCCCAACATTCTGGATATACCACTGGGATGGCTAGTTGTGATCTCTCTGAGGCTGTGTGAATAATTGGTAGAGTCCTCTAAGGTTTTAGAGACCCCTCCGCTTGGGCTCTATGTTGTCAACTAGGAGTTTGCTTAATTGCCTTCTGTTATCGCTCATCTGTGTTAGACACCATTGTGTGTGTGTGTATGTGTGTGTATGTATATAAATATATGTATGTATATATGTGTGTATGTATATATATATATTTCCTTTTTAACCTTCTTAACTGTCTTTAAAGGTCTACAGGTTTTTGTTTGGTTTGTTTTCAACAAATGAGAAAAACAGACTACAAAAGATTAGACACTTTGCCCAGGGTTACACAACTAGTGAGAGGCCAAGTTCAGGCATGAACAAGCGTCAAATTCCACAGTTTGTGCTTTTAGTCATTAGACTATATTGCCTCACATACAAATAGCTTAATGTTATTTTCACTGCTAAGATTTCCTTTTTTATCCATTTGACTGAAGCAGATCTGTCTCAAGAGTTGCTGGTACCTGTGCTGTGATGATACCAGTGTCTGTACCTTATTTTGAACATTTTTTTCTCATTTCTCTTTCTTTTTTATCCTCATTTCTTGTGTCTGTAGCTGGGCCTGCTCTTCTCTGGCTCTCTGCTTGGGAAAACTAAGCCAAGTTACTGATTACTCCCGGGGCCTTAAAAACCCAAGGGGAAGTGAATTTTACTCATTGGAGTCTGCTGTGGTGTTCTAAGACTCACTTTCACCCCATTCCCTCTTCCATGGAGCTCAAAGTACATAGACAATTGTCTGGCAACTGGGCTATCTTAAGCTCTGAGAAGACTGGAAAGTTAGGCTGTATCAGGTGTGGGAAAATTCCCACGGGAGATAGGGTAAGGTCTGCATAAAGGACCTCTAGTTACAGGTATTATGGTGCGGAGCTCATCACCCTGGAAACCCATGCTGTATCCTTGGTTTAGTCACCTAGTTGTGTGACCTTGGCCCAGTCATTTAATCTCTATGGCCTTGATTCTGTCACCTATAAAATTAAAAATGGCTGACATATTAAGTCTATAACATCTTTCTAGATTAGAAAGGCTGCTGTTTTTCTGAGAATGCACAAGGGATGGGTGAAGATGATCAGAATATTAAAAGAGAAGTGTTCTAGGCACATGCTATGGAGAAGATTCGTTATATAATAGGGGCTAATGTTTTGAAACTTTCCATTTCTAGACTTCAGTATTATAGTGTGTATTAATTTGTGTGTCCGGGTTAGGGCTCTGTGAGCTATCTGTGGAAAGCTGGAAGAAGCCTATCTACTTGCATTTCTGAGAACTACTGGGTGTCTTGCAAATCCACAAATTGAACATCCTGTCTCTCCAGTGTTTCTCATCTTTGTTAATATCATCGCCAACCACCCAGGTGCTCAGGCTCAGAGCCTCACAATTTTGCTAATATCAGATATGGTATCTTACTTTCAAGTTTTTGTCACCTGCCCGTTCAGTTCAGTTCAGTCACTCAGTCGTGTCCGACTCTTTGTGACCCCATGGACTCCAGCACATCAGGCCTCCCTGTCCATCACCAACTCCCGGAGTTTACTCAAACTCATGTCTATTGAGTCAGTGATGCCATCCAACCATCTCATCCTCTATTGTCCCCTTCTCCTCCCACCTTCAATCTTTCCCAGCATCAGGGTCTTTTCCAATGAGTCAGTTCTTCACATCAGGTGGCCAGAGTATTACAGTTTCAGCTTCAGCATCAGTCCTTCCAATGAATATTCAGGACTGATTGCCTTTAGGACGGACTGGTTGGATCTCCTTGCAGTCCAAGGGACTCTCAAAAGTCTTCTCCAACACCACAGTTCAAAAGCATCAATTCTTCGGCACTCAGCCCTCTTTATAGTCCAACTCTCACATCCATACATGACCACTGGAAAAACCATAGCCTTGACTAGATGGACCATTGTTGACAAAATAATGTCTCTGCTTTTAATATGCTATCTAGGTTGGTCATAACTTTCCTTCCAAGAAGTAACTGTCTTTTAATTTCATGGCTGCAATCACCACCTGCAGTGATTTTGGAGCCCAAGAAAATAAAGTCAGCCACTGTTTCCACTGTTTCCCCATCTATTTGCCATGAAGTGATGGGACTGGATGCCATGATCTTAGTTTTCTGAATGTTGAGCTTTAAGCCAACTTTTTCACTCTCCTCTTTCACTTTCATCAAGAGACTCTTTAGTTCTTCTTCACTTTCTGCCATAAGGGTGGTGTCATCTCCATATCTGAGGTTATTGATATTTCTCCCAGCAATCTTGATTCCAGCTTGTGCTTCATCCAGCCCAGCATTTCTCATGATGTACTCTACATATAAGTTAAATAAGCAGGGTGACAGTATACAGCCTTGACATACTCCTTTCCCTATTTGGAACCAGTCGGTTGTTCTATGCCAGGAATGCCCTTATTTAAGGTTTCAGCTTTAACGTCTCCTGTTCTATGGAGACTTTTTCTGTGCTTACTCATCCCCAAAGAAGTGTTGACAACTTCCTCTTTTCTCCCTTTTTTGTACCCTATACTTGTTTACGTCATAAGCATTTCTCTACAAGTAATAAGCTTCTTAGAATTAGAGATCCCAGTTTCAGTGGTTCTTGACTGGGGATAATTTTGCTCCTTAGGGGAAATTGGCAACATCTGGACACATTTTCGGCGGTCATGACTGAGAGGTGGTGCTACTTGCCTTTAGTGGGTAGAGTTCAGGAATACTGCTCAACATCTCACAGTGTACAGAACAGGCCTCCCTTTACCCCACATCAAATAATCACCCATTCTAAAATGCCAGTAGTGCCAAAGTTGAGAAACTCTGTCTTAGCTCTTAACATAGTATTTCATATACAGAAAAGTTTTGAGAAATATTTGTTGAATAAATCTTTCCATTTGTCTCCCTCCAGCATTCAGTTGGTCACCAAGACTTAAATGTCACATGACTCTGCTTTTCTATTCTCAGGCTTCTCCTGTCTACAGTGTTATAACCGCTTCCTAACTGATTTTCCTGACTCCAGTCTCATTTTAATCAATTTCCATACTGCTGATTCAGTTGTCTTTGTAAAATAGAGATCTCATTGTGTCACTCCCTTACCTAAAAGCTTTTCATTTTTCAAAGTACAGTTCAGATCCTTATGACCTTTTAAAAAGTGACCCCAGGCTGTGTTTCTAGGCTTGTGTCTAGTTTCTCCCAAGCCATCCACCTTGTGCTTCAGCCACACGATCCTAACTGCTCTTGCCTGGACATATTCATTCCTCCTTGACTTAAAAACTGCTGCCTGGATCTCTGCTAACCCAACCCTAATCCCAACCCACCCCAACCGTTCTCTGTTTAGAGAATTCCCACCCATTTTAAAGACTCATTTAAGGTGGATCTCTTCTCTAAAGTCTTGAGTCCAAACCTAAATAAATGTAATTGTTCTTTCATCTTCATTCTCTTGCCCTTTGTTTGCCTGTGTTATACAATGATCACAGTTTACTATAGTTAGTTGTTTACGTGGTTATCTGTTGAGAAATTGTGACCTACTCCAGGGAAAAGCACATTTTAATTATCTCCTTCAGCACTACACCTAGTAATGTAATACTAATTCATATTAAATAGATATTGATTTGATGAGTAGATTGTGATAAATATTGCAGATTTTAAAAAGATATTTAAAGTTTGCTTTGCATCTGAGGTAAAGGCACAAAGGAAAGAGGAGGATAAATGAACATCAATCAAGTCACAATGAGGTTGTTTACCAGTGTATTCTTTTTGAAAATTTTAGCAACATGGATCAAAAAGCCTGGAAAGCTACAGCGTAAGCTTATACCAAATTCTCACCATATTAATCTTATGGAAACTTAAAATAGCCTTCCTGCATACTCCCAGCACATCCATCAAATGAAAGCCTTCTATATTTTATCCATTTCTTAGTGAGGTGCTAACTAATTTATGCCCAAGAACCTATCATCAGATAGTTAGTTATTTGCACCTGTCCTCTTTTCCTCCTTTGGTATCATCAAGGAAAGAGCATTTTCACTGTTTTGTTTTTTTTTTAAATTGGTTTGTTTGTTTGTTTGTTTTGTCAGGACTTAATCTTTGTCTGATACCTAATGCAATATGGGCAGAAGTGCTCTCAAGAGCCTGTGTCCACCGATGATACTTGGAATTTGGAGGTGTGGGGTCAGCTGAAGGATCTGATTCTAAAGTGTCCCAGGCTGCAAATTCCCTTCTTCAGCATCACATCAAGATTGGGAATAAGAAGAAAGGGGCCAAGGAACTCACATTTATTGAGAGCCCATCTATTATACACTGGTCATCGGTCAGATTCTGTAACTTATGTTGTCTTTTGGGATAGGTGTTGTTCACACTTTAAACATGGCAGTCTCTGGGAGGTTCAGCACTTTGTCCAAAGTAACACAGCATATAATGTGTGCCAGAGTCATGTCTCAAGTCACACCTTCTCAATGGCCTTCCCTCTTCACTTTGCCCCTTGGTGGATCTTCCTGCCAACACTTTGCAGGCATATCTGTTTTCCTCTTGGCTGTTTCCTCAAGAATAGGGACACTGTATCTGTCTCCTATGTGCCTTAACACTCTCACACAAACATAACTTAAAATGCACAAACCATAAAAACATCCCTGAATTTGATTGCATCAGAATTAAATGTTTATATTCAACGAAAGATACCATTAACAAAGCTGTTAGGCAGATGGAGAAATTGGAGAAGATATTAACACTGTCTAAAATTGTTATGAGATTAATATGTAGACTATGAACTAGTGGAAATCAACAGGAAGAAGGCAGTAACCTTATTAGAAAAATGGACTAAGGCTCTGAATAAACAGTTTAAAGAAGAGGAAGCCTGAAAGTTGACAAGTGTATAAAGAGATCTTAACTTATTAGTAATCAGATCAATGCAAGTTTTAAAAATAATGGGATAACTTTACAGCTGAGATGTACAAATTCATTAGTGGTGCCATGGTGACAAAGGAAACCCTGTACGTTGGTTGGTGGGCATGAAGCATGGTGCCACCATTCTGGAGAGCAAACTGGTAATATATAGTCCACTTAAATATATTCTCATATCCAGTGAGCAAGTAATTCACTTCCTCAGTATATTTCCCAAAGAAATTGTCACATAGGTACACATATGTACTACCTAAGGGCATGAATGCAGGATGATTATTGTAGCCTTATTTGTGGGGGTAGGGTTCATCTGGAGGTCCATCACTGAGAGAGTAGAAATGTAAAATGTGGTAGATGCCCCCCAGGATATGCTATACAGAAGTTGGAAGCAACAAACTAAACTATATATATAGTTTATATATATGTACATATATATATATATATCAACATAGATGTATTATAGTGTTATAGCTTACATGTATAAAGCTGAGTGATAAAATAAAAAAATAGAATGAGATACATAATATAGTTGCATACATAAAAATATAATTTTTACATTTATGCAGAATTATAGTTCACATTTTACAAGAAGACATATCTGCAAAAAATGTCTTCAGAATGGTTGCCTACCCAGGACATGGGTTGGAGGGAGGAATGAAGAATGGGGGTAAAATAGAATCAGTTCAGTTCAGTTCAGTCACTAACTCGTGTCCGACTTTTGTGACCCCATGGTCTATAGCACTCCAGGCTTCCCTGTCCATCATCAACTCCCAGACCTTGCTCAAACTAATGTCCATTGAGTCAGTTATGCCATTCAACCATCTCATCCTCTATTGCCCCCTTCTCCTACTGCCTTCAATCTTTCCCAGCATCAGGGTCTTTTCAAATGAGTCAGTTCTTTGCATCGTGGCCAAAGTGTTGGAATTTCAACTTCAGCATCAGTCCTTCCAATGAATATTCAGGACTGATTTCCTTTAGGATTGACTGGTTTGATCTCCTTGCTGTCCAAGGGACTGTCAAGAATCTTCTCCAACACCATAGTTCAGAAGCATCTATTCTTTTGCACTCAACTTTCTTTATGGTCCAACTCTCACATGCATACATGACTACTGGAAAAACCATAGTGTGGACTAGACAGACCTTTGTCGGCAAAGTAATGTCTCTGCTTTTTAATATGCTGTCTAGGTTGGTCATGGCTTTCCTTCCAGGGGGCAAGCGTCTTTTAATTTTATGACTGCAGTCACCATCTGCAGTGATTTTGGAGCCCAAGAAAATAAAGTTTCTCACTGTTTCCATTGTTTCCCCTTGTATACAGCCTTGATGTACTCCTTTTCCTATTTGGAACCAGTCTGTTGTTCCATGTTCAGATCTAACTGTTGCTTCCTGCATACAGATTTCTCAAGAGACAGGACAAGTGTTTTGGTATTCCCATCTCTTTCAGAATTTCCCACAGTTTATTGTGATCCACACAGTCAAAGGCTTTGGCATAGTCAATAAAACAGAAATAGATGTTTTTCTGGAACTCTCTTGCTTTTTCTATGATCCAGCATATGTTGGCACATTTGATCTCTGGTTCCTCTGCCTTTTCTAAAACCAGCTTGAACATCTGGAAGTTCACAGTTCATGTATTGCTGAAGACTGGCTTGGAGAAGTTTAAGCGTTACTTTACTAGTGTGTGAGATGAGTGTGAGATGAGTGCAAGATTTAAGGGACTAGATCTGATAGACAGAATGCCTGATGAACTATGGACAGAAGTTCATGACATTGTACAGGAGACAAGAATCAAAACCATCCCCAAGAGAAAGAAATGCAAAAAAGCAAAATGGCTGTCTGAGGAGGCCTTACAAATAGCTGTGAAAAGAAGGGGAGCGAAAAGCAAAGGAGAAAAGGAAAGATATACCCATTTGAATGCAGAGTTCCAAAGAATAGCAAGGAGAGATAAGAAAGCCTTCCTCAGCAATCAATGCAAAGAAATAGAGGAAAACAATAGAATGGGAAAGACTAGAGATCTCTTCAAGAAAATTAGAGATGCCAAGGGAATATTTTATGCACAGATGGGCTCAATAAAGGACAGAAATGGTAGGGATCTAACAGAAGCAGAAGATATTAAGAAGAGGTGGCAAGAATACAGAGAAGAACTGTACAAAAAAGATCTTCACGACCCAGATAATCACAATGGTGTGATCACTCACCTAGAGCCAGACATCCTGGAATGTGAAGTCAAGTGGGCCTTAGGAAGCATCACTGCGAACAAAGCTAGTGGAGATGATGGAACTCCAGTTGAGCTATTTCAAATCCTGAAAGAAGATGCTGTTAAAGTGTTGCACTCAATATGCCAGCATATTTGGAAAACTCAGCAGTGGCCACAGGACTGGAAAATGTCAGTTTTCATTCTAATCCCAAAGAAAGAAAATGCCAAAGCTAATGTAGCTTTTAGTAAAAGAATGCTTTGCAAAGTGTGTGTTTTTAAAAAAATTCAGACTTCCACATTGTGCTGCCCCTGAACCTTACCCTTTAAGTGGATTTTCTCTACTTAATTTGGTGAAATTACCGCAAAACATCCAGGACTTTGCTGAGAAGGCTCTTGGCTGTCTCTCTTAGTTCATGGAACAGGACATTTGCCCTCGGACTGTATTTAATGCATTATTTTCATCCTGAAGAGCATTTATTCAGCACTCATCTGTGGATAGAGTAGTGCTATACCTGGTCTAAACAAAAACTAAATAGCTTATGATGTGCCAGCAGGAAGTACCAGTTCCATACAGTTCTTTAAAACAATATTTTCCCGATTTTAAAAAGTAATGTGTTTCTTTTCAAATGTAGAAATTAAAAAACTAAAGAAAAGCACAAGTAGGAATACAAAATAACATGAAATCATATTGCCCAAAGGTAAGAGCTAAGAACATTTTGATCTATATACGTCTTCTATTTTTTTTCTTCATCTGAATGTTTATATGCATTTACAATACATTGTGAACATTTCTACACTTTTTAATGACTATGCAGTATAATTGTTCAGAACATGGCTTTGAGGTTGTCTCCTGATTTGACTGCTAATTGGCAATGTGACCTTTATCAAATTATTTACCTTCAAAAGGCTCTGTTGTATTTTCTCCAGAAATGTGATAATAATAGTGTTTCCCTCATAGGGTTAGAGTCAGGGCAAAGTGAGATAATACATATAAAGCATTCAGTGCCTGGCACATAATGTTTTATTATCTGAGTCCTTTATTACTGATACTTTAGTTGTTTGTAGGTTTATATTTTCTGTGTGTAGTACTTGCTAAGCTACACGACACAGTTGGTGTCATCAGATTTCTTACTATGCAGTTGCTGATTTGTGTGTCTAGTTCAGTTATAAAAAAAGAACTGCTGAGCCAGACTCTCACCCCATTTCAGGTTGCCCCCTATGGGAGCTTTTCCATGGATTTCTGACACTTGGGACTTCTCTCAGTTGTCCCCCTCAAATGGTATTGGTCATACCACACAGGCTTCCCTAGTAGCTCAGCTGGTAAAGAATCCACTTGCAATGCAGGAGACCCTAGTTCGATTCCAGGGTCGGGGAGATCCCCAGGAGAAGGCATAGGTTACCCACTCCAGTATTCTTGGGCTTCCCTGGTGGCTTAGCTGGTAAAGAATCTGCCTGCAGTGTGAGATACCTGGGTTTGATCTGTGGGTTGGGAAGATCCTGGAGAAGGGAACGGCTACCCACTCCAGTATTCTGACCTGGAGAACATGGACTGAACAGTCCATGGGATTGCAGAGTCGGGCATGACCGAGCGACTTTCATTTTCACTTTCTTTTCATAGCACATGACCTCACTTGGTTGACATGAGGTTTATTTTTGCAGTGGTGATGCCCTCGCATGCCCTACACAGTAGGACTTGGTAGGAGTGAAACCTGGGAAGATGGGGCTGGTAACAGAGATGTGGTTGGCCTTCCACGTGGGTCTCAAGGCTGGATCTGAGACATGCTGTCATAGGATTTTATAAGTGGCCACCAGAGCCCCTATATGTAGGGTACTGAAGTCTGGGGATGAAACCAAGTTGGAATTTAGGGAGCAGAGTCAGGTATCACCAGCATGAGGTAGGATGGATAAGGGAATGAAACTCAAGTAACTTTAATGAATTTTGGTGCTACTTTGGCTGGAGTTATTAACTCAGTGTTGTGTTTGTCTGCTTGTATCTTGGTGATGTCTTGGAGCCTCATGCTGCTCCTCCCCCACTCCAGTTTATATATTTATTGAAAGTATAATGCAAATGAGGTAATATTAAAGTTTGAAAAATTTAAAAGTTCGCCTCTAGCAAAATGCTCTGGGACAGCAGAAACTCCAAGTGCTCCTGGAATATGAGTTGATACTTTTAAAGAGGTATTATGCAAATGAGAAAATCCTATATGAAGTTAAAGAACATTCAAATAATACTGTGTTTATACATTTATATATAGTAAAGGTTTAAACACATGTGTAATCTGAACATCACATTCAGATAATAAGCATTATCTCTGGAGAAAAAAAAGAACGAGATGGGGGAGGTAAAACATCACAGATTTGTGCTCTATGGATATTTATTTAAGGGAAAAAAAAAAGAACTGAAGCAGAGATGACAAAATATTGAGATGTAAAGAGGGTGAAGTATGTCTATATTATACCTATTTTTCATATGGTTAACATACTTCCTGATTTACTAGAATGGGGAAGAGGAAATTAATACATGATCACAAAACATAGAAATTCCAGCAACACAAATGAAAGTTAGTCTTTCCTGAGCTGTGATCTCGGTTCCCTTTATTAGAGAAAACCACTTAGCTGTTGGCAGTCTGTGATTCAGAAGTGTAGTGTGTGTTCATTCCCTGTCTACCTGCACATTTAACGCTCTTGCTCTGAACTAAACATATCTTGGGATCATTTATCCTATAATTTCTGACAGTTTCTTCTCAAGAAACTTTTGCTTCGTGAAGGTAGGTGCAACCATAGTTACTTCTTTTTTATGGACGCGTAGTTGATGTACAACTGTGGGTGATGGATGGTGACTGCAGTCACGAAATTAAAAGACGCTTGTTCCTTGGAAGAAAAGCAATGACAAATCTAGATAGTCTATTAAAAAGTGGAGACATTACTTTGCCAACAAAGGTCCATATAGTCAAAGCTATGGTTTTTCCAGTAATCATGTATAGATGTGAAAGTTGGGCCATAAGAAAAGGTTCAGTGTTGAAAAACTGATGCTTTCAAGTTGTGGTGCTGGACAGAAGACTCTTGAGAATCCCTTGGATAGCAAGGAGATCAAACCAGTCAATCCTAAAGGAAAGCAACCCTGAATATTCACTGGAAGGACTGATGCTGAAGCTCCAATACTTTGGCCACCTGATGCGAAGAGCTGACTCATTGGAAAGGAAGGACCCTGATACCGGGAAAGACTGAAGGCAGAAGGAGAAGGGGACAACAGAGGATGAGATGGTTGGATGGCATAACTGACTCAATGGACATGAGTTTGAGCAAGCTCTGGGAGATGGTAAAGGACAGGGAAGCCTGGCTTGCTGAAGTCCATGAGGTTGCAAAAAGTCAGACACAACTGAGTGACTGAACAACAGCAAAGCTGATATACAACATTATACATTACAGGTGTACAATACAGTGAATCACAAAATTTAAAGTTTATATTCCATTTATATTATAAAATATAGGCTACATTTCCCATGTTGTACAATATATCCTTTTAGCTTATTTTATATCTAATAGTTTGTACCTCCTACTCCCCTCCCCCTATATTTCCCCTCCTCCCTTCCCTCTCCCCACTGGTAACCATTAATTTTTCTCTGTAGCTGTGAGTCTGCTTCTTTTTTATCTTCACTAGTTTGTTGTATTTTTTAGTTTCCACATGTAAGTAATACATACAATATTTGTCTTTCTCTGTCTCACTTATTTCATTTAGTATGTGTATGCTGTGTGCTTAGTCATTCAGTCGTGTCCAACTCTTTGCGACCCCATGATCTATAGCCCGCTAGGCTCCTCTGTCAATGGGGATTCTCCATGCAAGAATACTGTAGTGCGTTGCTATGCCCTCCTCCAGGGGATCTTCCCAACCCAGGGATCGAACCCACGTCTGCCACATTGAAGGTGTATTCTTTACTGTCTGGGCCACCGTGGAAGCCCAAGAATACTGGAGTGGGTAGCCTCTCCCTTCTCCAGGGGAATTTCCCAACCCAGGAATCAAACCAGGGTCTGCTGCATTGCAGGTGGATTATTTACCAGCTGAGCTACCAGGGAAGCCCTCATTTAGTGTAATAGTCTCCAAATCCATCCATATTACCACAAATGGAAAAATTTTATTCTTTGTTATGGTTGAGTAGTATCATATATATATATCACATATATATATACTTATGATATGTACCACACACACGCACAGATATATATATTACAGCCATAGTTTTTTGTTGTTTTTTTTTTTTTTAATTCAACTTTGAAATCACTGATCTAGAATACATGGGATCAATTTTAGATGCTAAATTGTAAAGATAGATTGTGCTCAGACCCAGAGCAACTGTGAAATCAAAGTATATTTATATGAAGATTTGAAAGTTTCTTTTTCCATTTTATTTTGTCGGAGAGTTGAATGTATTAAGCTGGAGACCAGAGACAAAGTCAAGGTGAACATATGTGAGGGGTTCACACCCCTCAAGGAAAAGTGTGCTTTTTCTGGCCTTGAGCAAAGTTGGGGTTTGGTACTGTTGTTAATTTTACAGATCACTCTATTGAGGCCATGACTGCATCTTGGGGCTGCTTTTGAGTCCAGGCAGCATTAATTTTGTCCTCATTTGTGTTCTATTCAGTTTTACGAAACTAATTGTTTATCAGTTAGTGATTTTTAGGAAGATTGTTAAGATTGTAACAATAAAGTTTTATTTTAAGAAAATGGAGGAAAAAATAACACCTTTTAAATTACCTGTGTCTTTTTATGAGCTAAAGAAAGAAAAATAAAACTATGAAGTAGTGCAGTGGATCTTGGTAGCTGAGCTGTAGCTGCTCGGTGTCTGGCCTGGCTTTGGGAGGATTTGTTGTGGGATCACACTGAGCTTGGATGCATAGAAAATGGGAAGCCCCTCATCCTTGTCATTACAGGATTTGGCGTACAGCCCTTTCCTCTCAAAGATGGAGGCTTCCAACATCTCTGATATTGTTTTCTATTCCTGTCCCCTCTTAGAGAGAGAAATCCAATTTGGGAACTTCAGAGGACAAACTTCTCATGCAAAGCCTGTGGTAGGAAAGGTAAACTCTTTATCTAATTATAGTCCAAACATCCCCTAAACTCACCAGTTTACTCCTTTGTGGTGCCTATAAGATATGGAAAGGGCAGGAGCCTAGAAGATCTAGACGAGAGTTTGTTGTCCTTGTGCTTTTCCAGGGCCTCATGGTGGCCGAGATTCTTAACTTGGAGCCTTAGCTTCTTCATCTTCAAATGGGGCCCACAGGACCTACTTCAAAAGTGATGTTTAAAATACCTGACTGCCAGTGTGTTCTGGCCGGTGATCTGTCAGACATCTGGGAAGGTTGTCTCTGATACTTAGCAGCTGAACATCAAAAAGGACTATTTTATGGAGTTGCTGTAAGGGTAAAATAGGATCACCCATGTGCGTCTGCTTAGAAAATTTAAGTAATAAACCTGTGCTGTTAATGCAAAATGAATGCATTAGGCAGAACATTTGAGAAATGCTTTGAGCAGCGGTTCGACCAAATAATTCTTCAATGAGAATAAATAATTATTGCCCCACCATTTCACTTATTTAAACAGTAGTTTCCTACATAGTTAAACATATCCTTATTATTTGATGTTGTTGTTTAGTCATGAATTCCTCTCTGACTCTTTGCCACCCCACAAACTGTAACTGATTAGGCTCCTCTGTCCATGGGATTTCCCAGGCAAGAATAGTGGAGTTGGTTGCCACTTCCTTCCCCAATGCTTATTATACAACCCAGCAATTGTATTCCTGGGTATTTACCTAAGAGAAATGGAAAAAGATGCCCATACAAAGGTTTGTATGTGAATATTCATCTTAATTGTATCCATAACAGCTGAAAACTTGCAGTGGCTCATGTGTTCATCACCAGGAGAACTGGATAAACATACGCAGTGCATCCTTGCAATGGAGCACTACTCAGCAATACAAAGGGAGGGTGACAGGTGGACACCACAGCACAGATGAATCTCAAATGCTGTGTGCTGAGAGAGAAAAGGCAACACAAAACATTTCATGCTCTGTGATTCCACTTGTCTAAAATCCTGTAAAGGTAAAAGGTTACTGGCAGAAAGACTAGTGATGGCCAGGGGTCAAGAACAGGAGAAGGGACTGACTGAAGAAGGCATGCGGGAACTTTTGGTAGTGATAGAAATAGTCTATATCTTGATTGTAGTAACGGTTCCGTAATTATATATGTTTGTTAAAACTCACTACATTGTATACTGAACACTGGCCCATTTTGTTTTATATAAAGTATGCCTCATAACAAGTTAATTAAAAAATTGAAGTAGTTAAAAATAACTTTACTCATGAAAAATAGAAAACGTAGTGTTGAAATAGAAAGGAGGAACATTCTATTACAAATCAAAATAGAACCCCTTTACAGTTTATATATTTCAGTTTCTGCCTTTAAGTAATACATTTTCCAGACTCATTTCTCTTGCATTGAGCATTAGTCTCTAGTAATATAAAACTTGCTGAGAAATCCTCCATATACACTGTACTGTTTCTCTCTCTGCTATCATTTGCTTATGCTGAACACTTGGGTGGACTTGCTCCCTCTCTGTCCTCGCCTGGGGCTCCCACTTCCTCTCTCCTTCACCTGGCTGACTCTCACCTACCCTTGAAGATCTGGTTTGGAATTCACTTTCTCCAGCAGGCTTTCCATGATTTTTCCCTCACCTCTAAATGGGACACCCTTGAGTATCCTCATATATTAGCTGTATCACAACATTTTCAGATTACATTATAATTAGCTCTTTATGAACTTGACTTCCCTACAAGATGATAATCTTTTAGAGGTTGGGTACCATAGCTTAAATGCTTTTTATCCCCAGAGCCCATGTGTTGCTGATGTCTGTAAAGGAAAATGAATGAATGAATGGGAGTATGTCGGGGAATTGTGGTGAGGCAGTGTGAGATTGTGAAAAGTTTGGAAAAGAAGGAAGCTCTAATTGAAACCCAATCTCTCAGTGGTTAGAATAACTTTGGACAAGTTGTTTAATGTATCAGTTTTAGCTTTCTCGTATAAGAAACGAGGGAAACAGTCCTATATACTGAATAGGCTTCCTGAGAGACATGAATAAGATGTATGTGAAAGTACTCTACGGAATGACACAGTTTGTACACATGAGTTATTTTGTATCATTGGAAGGATATAATTTCTCAGCTCTGGGATATAGTGATGCAAAATCAAATCAAATAGGTAAAGTCTGTTCACCATCAATGATTTAAGATTGAGTTCACTCAGCATTACGTTGATTTGTTTACCCGACTCTTTGTGACATTAGTTAGAACTTCCTCCGCTTGTGAGAGACATCTATAGTCTTGTCAAATCCATTCACTCTGTTATTTCACACTGAAGCAATTGCCAACCAGTGTGTAAAATTTTTGAAGGCAGGGCTCTTGTCTTTTTTTATCTCTGGGTCCTTCTTAGTGCTTAACAGAAAGCAGTGCACCCAGAAATGTGAAAATGATAAACCAAGTAGAGCTTACCATAGAATATAGAAGTCTAGAGAAATGTTACCCAGTTTTCTTTAAGAAGGCTAAATTTCAAAATTAAGTTGTAATTACATCTCCTTTTCAGAGTCTGTTCATGAGTCAGATAATTTTGGGTAACCACAGAAGCTCTCCAAGTTGAAGCTAATAAAAATCTCCTGGATCTTGGGATATTTACTGATGTCTTCAGTTGGAACTTCGTAAGACTAATGATGGAGAAGGAAATGGCAACCCACTCCAGTATTCTTGCCTGGAGAATTCCATGGACAGGGGAGCCTGGTGGGCTACAAAGAGTCCATGGGGTCACAAAGAGTCACATATGACTGGACTGAGTGACTAACAGTATGACTAATGAATTCATTGTGTTTAAGACCCATTTCCCATAACCTTTAAAATCTACCATACAATATCTGTGTGGCATTCCTTTCAGCATTTCCTAGAGATTTTCATTTTAAAAATAATATTTTACCTTGGTTGTAGAAAGAATGGGGACTAGGTCTTATTTGTAGGTAATAGATCAAGCACTAGGCACTTGACCTGCTCTAATTGGATAGATACATCATTAATTTTAGTTTCTATTAACCTAATTGATATTGCTTGGAACAAAATGGGAGAAAAACTAATTACGTGTATAAATTTTGAGGTATATTAAGAATTTAACCCCCTTCACAGATCGTAGCCTTGTTGTGGCAAAGGGGCTTGCATAGCTTAATGAAGCTATAAGCCATGCTGTGCAGGGCCACCCAAGACGGATGGGTCATAGTGAAGAGGTCTGACAAAACGTGGTCCACTGGAGCTCATAGTGAAATGGCAAACCACTCCAGTATTCTTGCACTGAGAATCCCATGAACAGTATGAAAAGGCAAAAAGATATGACATCAGAGAATGAACTGCCCAGATTAGAAGGTGTCCAACATGCTATTAGGGAAGAGTGGAGGGCAAATTACTAATATTTACAGAAAGAGTGAAGTGGCTGGGCCAAAGCAGAAATGACCCTCAGTTGTGGATGTGTCTGGTGGTGAAAAGGAAGTCTAGTGCTATAAAAGACAATGTTTTGTAGGAATCTGGAATGTTAGGTCCATGAGTCAAGGTAAATTGGATGAGATCAGGCGGGAGATGGCAAGATTGAACATCAAAATCTTAAGAATCAGTGAACTAAAATGAATGGGAATGGGTAAATTTAATTCAGATGACCATTATATCTACTACTGTGGGCAAGAATTCCTTAGAAGAAATGAAGTAGCCCTCATAGTCAACAAAAGAACAGAGATGCAGTACTTGGGTGCAAACTCAAAAATGACAGAATGATTTTGGTTTGTTTCCAAGACAAACCATTCACTATCACAGTAATCCAAATCTATGCCCCAATCACTGATGCTGAAGAAGCTGAGGTGTACTGTTTCTATGAAGACCTACAACACCTTCTAGAACTAACACCAAAAACAGGTGTCCTTTTCATCACAGGGGATTAGAATGCAAAAGTGGGAAGTCAAAAGGTACCTTGAATAACAGCCAAGTTTGACTTTGGAGTACAAAATGAAGCAGGGCAAAGACTAACAGAGTTTTGTCAAAAGAACATGCTGGTCATAGCAAGCACCCTTTTCCAACAACCCAAAAGACCACTCTATGTGTGGACATCACCAGATGGTCAATATCAAAATCTGAATGATTATATTCTTTGCAGCTGAAGATGGAGAGGCTCTATACAGTCAGCAAAAAGACTGGGAGCTGACCGTGGCTCAGATCATGAGCTCCTTATTGCAAAATTTAGACTTAAATTGAAGAAAGTATGTAAAGCTACTAATTCAGGTATGACCTAAATCACATCCCTTATAATCATAAGTGGAAGTGACAAATAGATTCAAGGGATTAGATCTGGTAGACGGAGTGCCTGAAAAACTATGGATGAAATTCGTGACATTGTACAGGAGACAGTGACCAAAACAATCACTAAGAAAAAGAAATACAAGAAGACAAAGTGGTTGTCTGAAGAGGCTTTACAAAGAGCTGAGGAAAGAAGAGAAGTGAAAGGCAAGGGAGAAAAGAAAAGATATACCCAACTGAATGCAGAGTTCCAGAGAATAGCAAGGAGAGATAAGAAGGCCTTCTTAAATGAACAATGCAAAGAAATAGAGAAGAATAGAATGAGAAAGACTAAAGATCTCTTCAAGAAAATTGAAGATATTAAGGGAACATTTCATGCAAGGATGGGCATGATAAAGAACAGAAATGGTAAGGACCTAACAGAGCAGAAGAGATTAAGAAAAGGTGGCAAGAATACACAAAAGGTCTTAGTGACCCGAATAACCACAATGGTGTGGTCACTCACCTAGAGCTGGACATCCTGGAGTGAAGTCAGGTGGACCTTATGAAGCATTACTACGAACAAAGCTAGTGGAAGTGAAAGAATTCAAGCTGAGCTATTTAAACTGAAAAGATGATGCAGTTTAAGTGCTGCACTCAATATATCAACAAGACTCTTGAGAGTCTCTTGGACATCAAGGAGATGAAATCAGTCAACCCTAAGAGAAAATCAACCCAGAATATTTATTGGAAGGACTGATGCTGAGGCTTCAATACTTTGGCCACCTGATGCAAAGAATTGACTCATTGGAAAAGACCCTGATGCTGGGAAAGATTGAGGGCAAGAGGAGAAGAGGGTGGCAGAGGATGAGATGACTAGATAGCATCACTGACTCAATGGACATAAATTTGTCCAAATGCCAGGCGATAGTGGAGAACAGAGGAGCCTGGTGTGCTGCAGTTCATGGGTCCTGTAAGGTTGGACACTACTTAGCAACTGAGCAACAACAACAGTTCATCAAAATAATATTGTAGATGATATGACTATTTTCAGACACAGATGGACATAAGTGAAGTTGACAAGAATATGAGAGAGATTCTGGAAAATTTTACTAGTCAACTATGTTCTACAAATATTAAATTTACGAGATAGCATTATAGTAGAAAGCAAAAAATTCTCTATATTATTGACATTTTTAATAAGTGAATTTCTATTTCAAGGTGATTTAAACCTATGTTCTATTTTGGTAGGCAATTTAAAATAATTTAATGATTTGTTGGCTTAACTTTTCAAATATGCCAAGGGGCACTAACTTCTTGAGGCATTTATAGATATTTATCCAAATGTGTTCTTGGTCAGGATATGAAAATATTTGGGGAATAAATCCAGTACTTGTTCATTTTTACTTTACATAAATCGGAGTTTCCCATGAGTGACTGTATAAATTGGTAGATGTGGAAAGAAAGAGGAACTTGAATATAAACCAAATATTTGTTTATAGTCTTTATTTAGAAATCCGCCTTAGTGACTTGATAGTTGGGATATTAACCCAATAATTCCTTTTCTTTGTAGATTATTATTTTCATATAAAATTATATACTCTTATAAGGCAATTCTCTTTGGCGTGCTCAAAGAGAAATACTACATTTTTACCAAGTGGGTTATCTTCAGTATTCTAATATAGCAGAACAGTTGTCCCTTGGTACCTGTGAAGTATTGTTTCCAGGACCCCCAGTGGATATAAAAATCTGGGATGCCCAAGTCCCTTCTATAAAATGGCATGGTGTTTGCATATACCATGATGCTTGCTCCTTGGAAGAAAAGCTATGACAAACCCAGACAGCATGATAAAAAGCAGAGGCATTACTTTGCCAACAAAGGTCTATATAGTCAAAGCTATGGTTTTTCCAGTAGTCATGTATGGATGAGAGCTGGACCATAAAGAAGGCTGAGCACCAAAGAACTGATGCTTTTGAACTGTAGTGTTGAAGAAGACTCTTTTTTTAATTTTAATTAATTTATTTTGAGAGTCCCTTGAACAACAGGGAAATCAAACCAGTCAATCCTAAAGGAAATCAGTCCTTAATATTGATTGGAAAGACTGATGCTGAAGCTGAAGCTCCAATTCTTTGGCCACCTGATGCAAAGAGCCGACTCACTAGAAAAGACCCTGATGCTGGGAAAGATTGAAGGCAGGAGAAGGGGACGACAGAGGAAGAGATAGTTGGATGGCATCATTGACTCAATGGACATGAGTTTGAGCAAGCTCCTGGCAATGGTGAAGGACAGGGAAGCCGTCATGCTGCATCAGTGGTGTCACAAAGAGTCTGATACAACTGAGTGACTGAACAACAGCAACAACAATTTGCATATAACCTACCCACATCCTCCCATATACTTTACGTTGTCTCTGGATTGTTGATAATACCCAATACAATGTAAGTGCTATGTAAATAGTTGCCAGCACATGGCAAATTCACGTTTTGCATTTTTGAACTTGATTGCTTTTTTTAAAAAATATTTTGTATCTTTGGTTGGTGCCATAGATGCAGAACCCGCAAATACAGAGGGCTTTATTTTAGTGTAGCTTTTTGGCACAGATATTTTCCTGTTCATACCCTCCCCCACCTCCAGGGGTTGAGAGGAAAGGCTGCATTATAACTTCTCAGAAGTTTGCAAGCTTTCAAGATGGTTTGGCATCCTTACTGTGTTATATGCCATAGGAAAAATGTTTCTCAGCCATTCATCTTTAATTATATTTAAATTTACATTAATTTTTAAAAGGATTAAAAGCACATTCCAAAATGATGTGCCTATTTACTAAACAGCATGTATTAATTTATAGCTGTTTATTGAAAAAAATGTGGTTGGTTTAGGTCTCTTGCCTCATGCATAATAAAGAACTTCTCTTTTTGAAAGTAATTGCTGTAAAATATTGCTGGAGGGATCAAAATGTTAGTGTGATTGGGAAGTAGTATCTTTGCTCATTGGCAGACTGTTTTGAATATCTCAGATGCAAACATAAAACTGGAATAGTATTGCCGAGGTCAAGGAATGAGAGGAATGGTTAGAAGAGATCCTTCGATAATGGAGTCTTTGAGAACAGGAATGGGTTTCCTTGATCTTCCTTGAGTTTCACTGAAGTCCTTCAGTGTTGGTGCAATACCAGTCACATAAGAGGAAAGGACGCAGTTGCTACTAGACCAGACAAGAGAGAAAAAAGAGGTGATCTTAGAAAATACTGAGTCCCCACCGAGGCTGTCCTCTCAAGCTGAACAGATGTCTGGTTTTCTGGCCATGTGTTATTGCTTCTCTTTATCAAAACAGAGACAACACATCCATTTTTAAGAAAGTCAAGATGTTTGTTGTCTAGGTTGACAGTGATTTGGGCCTTCACTCAGAGTGAGAGGCCTCTTCCTGTGGTTTTGTTCCTGTGTTTGATACTGTAGATTAGTTCAGAAGGATGCATTTATAAAATAAATGGTGATTTCATTTTGTTCTTCCCCCACAGGAAAGACAGGAAAAAGTCCAAACCCTTAAGCATTGGTGGCAGGTGGAGGCCTTCTAGAATTTGGCTCCAACCTAAGCATAACTTTTACTGCTTTGCAACTTGAACCTCAATTTTATCTCAACCATTCATGTATTTAGTTGAGAAATTCTAGGCTTCTCTGGTGGGAAGGAGAGAACAAGCTAAATCTGGAAGGGGGCGAGGCCTGGGAGCTGTTGCAGAGGTTGGCACTCAGATCACTGAGTTCAGAGTGCCATGGAGACCTCGGGTGCTGCCCACTCCTGATAGCCTTTCTAAGATGAAGGAACAGTGCTTGTCCAGGTGACTGTGTTTGGATAATGTGACATTTCTCAATGCTGGGCTGTCATTATACTCTTAGATCAGGCCACATTCTGTGAACTGACTTGTTCATTTCCAGAAGGAGGAGCCAATCTGAAAAGACAGGTAGAAATTAGGTGAGGAACTCAGGCTACCAGACTGTCACCAGAAATGTCTTCTATTTATTTATTTTTTTTCTTTTAAGTACTTCTTGAATCATTTTTGTCATTATCCTGTCTACTTACCTAAATCAAGGATGAGACCATCAGTAAACTCAATTTCACTTAAATTAGCCTCTATGTTTTTTCTAAATGTACAGAAAATCAATCTGTTTCCTTAAGCCTTCCCCCAAACCCCGTCAGTGGGATACAGGGACTCTATCACTTAGATTAGGGATTGCGAGTCCTGCAAAGGCAACACAGCACCTTTTTGGAAACAACATATTTTTCACTAGGAAGACTAGAAGTTGGAAAGTCAAAGGCTTTTGGCACAAAACTGTGAAGGGACTCTGGATGGATAAATGCTCCTGGGGAGTTTTCATTCCAAGTTAAGAAAATCTGGCTCCATTGAAGCAAGCAGTCTATTTGCTTTCATAAGATTAGTTTTTAGGGCTATCTAAGGGCTAATGAATAAATAAACTAATCTAAATCTAGATATTTGTATTTTTCTAAGTTTTGCTCTCAATATATAACTTCTTTCAATAAATGATTTTTAAACCCTATTATTCTTTTATTCATTGAGTAAACTTTTATTGAACACCTACTATATGCCGGTCAGGTATTGGTGCTGTTGTTATAGAAATGAGTAATATACAGTTGGTGGCATCAGTTCTGGGCTCACAGTCCTCACTGGCTTAAAACATACTCTTGCTGTCTGGTCCATCATTGCACCTGTTGATGTATACCCAAAGGATTTGAAAAGTTATGGCCACATAAAAATCTTCACAGAGAAGTTTATAGCAGCTTTATTCAAGATCGCAAAATTCAAAATCAACCAAGATTTTCTTCAGTATATAAGTAGATAAATAAACTGTGTCACTTATAGACAAATATCAGTGCTAAAAAGGAAAGAGCTATCAAGCCACGAGAAAACATGGAGGACATTTAAATGAATGTTATTAAATGAATGAAGCCAATCTAAAAAGGCTCAATTTCATATGATTCCAACTAGATGACATTCTGGATGAATAGACAGAGCACATTTAGGACAATGAAATGATTCTGTACAATACTATAATGGTGGATACATGTCATTATACATTCATCCAAACTCATAGAATGTATATGACCAAGAATGAACCCCAATGTAAACCATGGGTTTGGATAATGATGTATCAATGTAGATTCATCAGTTGTAGCAAATGTACCACTGTGGTGTGGGATGTTGATAGTGGGGGAGGTTATTTGTGTGTAGGGGGGAATGAGTATATGGGAATTCTCTGTATTTTACCCTCAATTTTGCTGTGAATCTAAAACTTGTCTAAAAATAAATTTTATTAATTAAGAATATATATTTAAAAGAAGAGGCCATTGAAGTCTATAATCAGGAATGTCCCAGTGGGGAAGCTCTCCTATGTGTGGGAAACACAGAGCCTAGTGTAGGGGTGAGCTCACATATTCAATCAACACATAGAGAGCTTAACTATGGAGGAATTGTCCTAGAAGACCCAACAGTAAGTAAAGAATATTGTCCCTTCTCTCAGGACATTTCAATAAATACTTGTCATTGGTTAATTTTGTTTCTATAATAACTTAATCCCTGGATCAAGTTTTATGACTGCAGACATGAAGTTAGAAGATGCTTGCATTTTGGAATGAAGGCTATGACAAACCTAGACAGTGCATTAAAAAGCAAAGACATCGCTTTGCTGACACAGTTCCATATAGTCAAAGCTATGATCTTTCCAGTAGTCATGTATGGATATGAGAGTTGTACCATAAAGAAGGCTGAGTGTTGAAGAATTGATGCTTTTTAATTGTGCTGGAGAAGACTCTTGAGACTCTCTTGGACAGGAAAATCAAACCAATCAATACTAGGGGAAATCAACCCTGAATACTCATTGGAAGGACTGATGCTGATGCTGAAGCTCCAACACTTTGGCCACCTAAAGCAAAGACCCAACTCTTTGGAAAAGACCCTGATTCTGGGAAAGATGGAAGGAAAAAGGAGAATAGGGCAGCAGAGTATGAGATGGTTGGATAGCATCACTGATTCAGTAGACATGAATTTGGGCAAACTCCAGCAGATAGTGAGGGACCAGGAAGCCTGGTGTGCTGCAGTCCATAGCGTCCCTTTAGACTTAAATGAGGGACCAATCCCACCTAAATCATATGGCTGGGAATGGACGGCCTTCACCTACTCCCAAATAGAGGGGAGATGGTTGGTTGCTGTGTAGCAAACAACAGATGGCCACCACAGAGGATATCTCTTGATGCCGCCCAAATATGCGCTCGATGTTTTTTTCCATATTCTGAATTCAGTACATGTTTGCTGGATTGAATTAAATCGACCATATTTTTCATGACCCATTTTAGCAGAATAAAGAGGCTCTTAAGTCATTCATCCCCAACAACTTGAATTCAACATAATGATTGGGAAGGGTTTGATGAGTTTCTGAAGAGCTACCAATTAATGAAAACCAAGCATCCATTTAACACCATTAATAGTTTATTAATTGATATCAGAAACTTAAGCAGAAATGCTATGGTAACAGAAACATTAATGCAACAGGAACCCATGGCTTATTTGGTTCCCAAAAATTCATGTGGCCCATTTATAATCCTTGAACCATTTCTAAGAAGCTACTATTCTAGACAACCTCATGATGAAAAAGTAAAAATTTAAGATTTTCCATTAGATTTTAGGTCAGCTGTTTCAAAGAAAAGAAAACAGCAGATACTGTCTGTATTCAATATAATAAACCTTAGACATGAAAGGTAATAATTCTTCAGTTTAAAAGATTTATAAGAAACTAATAACAGGAAAAATTTGTTGGCTAGATTTGCTCTGGCTGGATTTCATATATACATACTCTGGCTGGATTTCATACAGAACGCTTCAACTTGCTTTATTTCAGATAAGTCTTATGTTCATATGTGTAACTATCACTGTCCCTGTTTACTGAGGTGAAAACTGAAACTTAACCTAGGCCCCAGAGTTTGGTATACTGTAGATCAAAGATTCCAGACATATCTGATGGAGAGCTACTAACATCAAAAAAGGTAGATTGAGAGCAATTATCTTTCTGGTGATTGAATCCTCATCTAGCTAGTCAGCAATATGTATTTATTAGATGCCTAACTACTGGACACATGAAATGTCTTAGAGGCCATATCTATTAAGACTTTAAGCATATTATCTTATACAGCACATAAATTTTCTAGCTGCTGCATAGATTATAATCCACAGACATTTATAATTGTTGATGAGTGGCCCTTAAATATATAACTTTATCTTTTACCTCTTCATTTAACCTATTTCTAGTGTTCATAAGACTGTCTCTTCAAGCAGATTTACTTGATGGTCACTTCAGTAAACATTCAATTTTAATAAAAATACTAAATAAACATTTACGTAGATCTTACAATGTGCCAGCCATTATTTTAAATGTTGTACTTTAACTCTTGCTTGTCTCAGAAGCTCTATGAGTAAATACTTTTAATATCCTCATTAAATATACAGTGTTACATTTGCACATTTATATTTGTATTTTATTTGCTTTCTACATCACCAAAAGACTTTGAGGGGACGTCAAAACTGCACTGAAAATAAATGAAGAAAGTAAACAGGCGCAATCAAATAAAATAATGCCAGGAGTAATATTATAGAAAAAACACATATCATAAAGTTTGTGCAATTGCTACGGATCACCATAAGTTTAGCTACAAAGTGCCTGGCAAACAAAGCAAAGAGTGAAACATAATCAGACACGAGATTCACAGTGTCCATAGTAGGAAAACAAGCCAGGAAGTACAAATTCCTACAAGAAAGTTATTTTGCGGCAAATCATAAAGAAGATGCCATGTGATATAGTAATAGCCCAGAGTCCATTTTACCACAACTGTAACTGTGGGGACCTTGTTTCTTTTCCCATATCCGTTTCACCCCCTGCTTTTAATATTCTCCCCTTCTGCCTCTTCCTCCCCTCTTTTCTTTTCTCCTCCTCCTCTCTGTCCTTTTTAATAACAGCTTTTTTGAGATTATTAATAAAATCACTTAACATTCAATTTGGCTCAGTCTCTGTGGGGTCTCTGGGTCCTGGTGCACACAAGGTTTGTTTGAGCCCTCCGAGTGTCTCTGGTGGGTATGGGATTTGATTCTAAATGTGATTTCACCCCTCCTACTGTCTTGCTAAATCACTGCAGATGGTGACTGCAGCCATGAAATTAAAAGACGCTTACTCCTTGGAAGGACAGTTATGACCAACCTACATAGCATATTAAAAAGCAGAGACATTACTTTGCCAACAAAGGTCCGTCTAGTCAAGGCTATGGTTTTTCCAGTGGTCATAAATGGATGTGAGAGTTGGACTATAAATAAAGCTGAGCACCGAAGAATTGATGCTTTTGAACTGTGGTGTTGGAGAAGACTTTTGAGAGTCCCTTGGACTGCAAGGAGATCCAACCAGTCCATCCTAAAGGAGATCAGTCCTGGGTGTTTATTGGAAGGACTGATGTTGAAGCTGAAACTCCAATACTTTGGCCACCTGATGTGAAGAGTTAACTCATTGGAAAAGACCCTGATGCTGGGAAAGATTGAGGGCAGGAGGAGATGGGGACGACAGAGGATGAGATGGCTGGATGACATCATCAACTCGATGGACATGGGTTTGGGTGGACTCAGGGAGTTGGTGATGGACAGGGAGGCCTGGCATGCTGCAGTTCATGGGGTTGCAAAAATTCGGACACGACTGAGCGATTGAACTGAACTGTCTTGCTGGGTATTCTCCCTTGCTCTTGGACGCGGGGTATCTTTTTTTTTTTTGGTTAGATCCAACATTCTCCTGTCGACAGTTGTTCAGCAGCCAGTTGTAATTTTGGAATTCTTGCAGGAGAAGATGAGTGCACGTCCTTCTGCTCCACCATCTTAGTCTGGAGTGTCACCTGTAGAGGTACGGGTCAGCAGTGGCCTGCCACAAGTGCAGGGGCTCTGGGTGCAGCAGACCTGGGTATGGCATAAGCCATTGTGGTGGAGGGAGCTATTAACCCCACCATAGAACTGCCAGAACTTACACAAAACTGGGGAATCAGACTCTTGGAGGGCACAAACAAAACCTTGTGTGCACCAGGACCCAGAAGAAAGGAGCAGTGACCTCACAAGAGACTGCCCCAGACTTGCCCGTGAGTGTCCAGGAGTCTCTGGTGGAGGCGTGGGTCGGCAGTGGCCTGCTTCAGAGTTGGGGGCACTGAGTTCAGCAGTGCATGCTTGGGACCTTTTGAAGGAGATCGCCATTATCTTCATTACCTCCATCATAGTTTGGCCTCAGGTCAAACAACAGGGAGGGAACACAGCCCCGCCTATCAACAGAAAATTATATTAAACATTTACTGAGCATGGCCCCGCGCATCAGAACAATACCCAGTTTCCCCCTCAGTCAGTCTCTCCCATCAAGAAACTTCCATAAGCCTCTTATCCTTCTCCATCAGAGGGCAGACAGACTGAAAACCACAATCACAGAAAACTAGCCAAACTGATCACAGGGACCACAGGCTTGTCTAACTCAGTGAAACTATGAGCCATGCCCTGTAGGGCCACCCAAGATGGACGAGTCATGGTGGAGAGTTCTGACAGAATATGGTCCACTGGAGAAGGGAAATGGCAAACCACTTCAGTATTCTTGCCTTGAGAAACCCATGAACAGTATGAAAAGGCAAAAAGATAGGACACTGAAAGATGAATTCCCCAGGTCAGTAGGTGCCCAATATGCTACTGGAGATTGGTGGAGAAATAACTCCAGAAAGAATGAAGAGATAGACCAAAATAAAACCAACACCAGTTGTGGATGTGACTGGTGATGGAAATAAAGTCTGATGCTGTACAGAGCAATATTGCATAGGAACATGGAATGTTAGGTCCAAGAATCAAGGTAGATTGGAAGTGGACAAACAGGAGATGACAAGAGTAAACATTGATACTTTAGGAATCAGTGAACTAAAATTCACTGGAATGGGTGAATTTAACTCAGACGACCATTATATGTACTACTGTGAGCAAGAATCCCTTAGAAGAATGGAGTAGCCATTATAGTCAACAAAAGAGTCCAAAATGCAGTACTTAGATGCAGTCTCAAAAACGACAGAATGATCTCTGTTCATTTCTAAGGCAAACCATTCAATATCACAGTAATCCAAATCTATGTTCTGACCAGTAATGCTGAAGAAGCTGAAGTTGAATGGTTCATGAAGTCCTACAAGACCTTCTAGAACTAACACCCAAAAAAGGTGTCCTTTTCATTATAGGGGACTGAAATTCAAAAGTACGAAGTCAGGAGATACCTGGAGTAACAGGCAAATTTGACCTTGGAGTACAAAACAAAGCAGGGCAAAGGCTAACACAGTTTTTCCAAGAGAACACACTGGTCATAGCAAACATCCTCTTCCAACAACACAAGAGAAGACTCTACAGATGGACATCACCAGATGGTTAATACCGAAATCAGATTGATTATATTCTTTGCAGCCAAACATGGAGAAGCTCTATAGTGTCAGCAAAAAGAAGACTGGGAGCTGACTGTAGCTCAGATCATGAACTCCTTATTGCCAAATTCAGACTTAAATTGAAGAAAGTAGGAAAAACCACCAGACCATTCAGGTATGACCTAAATCAAATCCCTTACGATTATACAGTGGAAATGAGAAATAGATACAAGTGATTAGATCTGATAGAGTGCCTGAAGAATTATGGACAGAGGTTCATGACACTGTACAGAAGGCAGTGATCAAGACTATCCCCAAGAAAAAGAAATGTAAAGAGGCAAATGGTTATCTGAGGAGGCCTTACAAATAGCTGAGAAAAGAAGAGAAGCTAAAGGCAAAGGAGAAAAGAAAAGATATACCCGTTTGAATGCAGAGTTCAAAGAATAGCAAGGAGAGATAAGAAGGCCTTCCTCAGTGATCAATGCAAAGAAATAGAGGAAAACAATAGAATGGAAAAGACTAGATATATCTTCAAGAAAGTTAGAGATACCAAGGGAACATTTCATGCAAAGATGGGCTCAATAAAGGACAGAAATGGTATGGACCTAACAGAAGCAGAAGATATTAAGAAGAGGTGGCAAGAATACACAGAAGAACTATACAAAGAAGTTCTTCGTGACCCATGATAACCACGATGATGTGATCACTCACCTAGAGCCAGACATCCTGGAATGCAAAGTCAAGTGGGCCTTAGGAAGCATCACTATGAACAAAGCTAGTAAAGGTGATGGAATTCCAGTTGAACTATTTTCAAAGCCTAAAAGATGATGCTGTGAAAGTGCTGCACTCAATATGCCAGCAAATATGGAAAACTCAACAGTGGCCACAGAACTAGAAAAGGTCAGTTTTCCTTCCAGTCCTAAAGAACAGCAATGCCAATGAGTGATCAAACTACTGCACAATTGCACTTATCTCACACACTAGCAAAGTAATGCTCAAAATTCTCCAAGCCAGGCTTCAACAGTACATGGACCATGAACTTCCAGATGTTCAAGCTGGATTTAGAAAAGGCAGAAGAGCCAGAGATCAAATTGCCAACCTCTGTTGGATCATCAAAAAAGCAAGAGAGTTCCAGAAAGATGTCTACTTATGCTTTATTGACCATGCCAAAGTCTTTGACTGTTTGGATCACAACAAACTGTGGAAAATTCTGAAAGAGTTGGGAATACCAGACCACCTGACCTGTCTCCTGAGAAATCTGTATTCAGGTCAAGAAGCAACAGTTAGAAGTGGACATGGAAAAACAGACTGGTTCCAAAGTGGGAAAGGAGTATGTCAAGGCTGCATATTGTCACCCTGCTTATTTAACTTATATGCAGGGTACATCGTGCGAAATGTGAGGCTGGATCAAGCACAAGCTGGAATCAAGATTGTCAGGTGAAATATCAATAACCTCAGATATTCAGATGACACCACCCTTATGGCAGAAAGTGAGAAAAACTAAAGAGCCTCTTGGTGAAAGTGAAAGAGGAAACTGAGAAAGTTGTCTTAAAACTCAACATTCAGAAAACTAAGATCATGGCATCTGGTCCCATCACTTCATGGCAAATAGATGGGGAAACAATGGAAACAACGAGAGCCTTCATTTTGGGGGGCTCCAAAATCACTGCAGATGGTGACTGCAGCCATGAAATTAAAAGACGCTTGCTCCTTGTAAGAAAAACTAAGACCAACCTAGCTGCTGCTGCTGCTGCTAAGTCTCTATAGTTGTGTCCGGCTCTGTGTGACCCCATAAACAGCAGCCCACCAGGCTCCACCATCCCTGGGATTCTCCAGGCAAGAATACTGGAGTGGGTTGCCATTGCCTTCTCCAGTGCATGAAAGGGAAAAGTGAAAGTGAAGTCGCTCAGTCATGTCCGACTCTTAGAGACCCCATGGACTGTAGCCTACCAGGCTCCTCCATCCATGGGATTTTCCAGGCAAGGGTACTGGAGTGGGGTGCCATTGCCTTCTCCATTACCAACCTAGACAGCATATTAAAAAGCAGAGACATTGCTTGGCCAACAAAGGTCCATCTAGTCAAAGCTATGGTTTTTCAGTAGTCATGAATGGGTGTGAGAGTTGGACTATAAAGAAAGCTGAGCGTTGAAGGATTAAATCTTATTGAACTGTGGTGTTTGAGAAGACTCTTAAGAGTCCCTTGGACTGCAAGGACATCCAACCAGTCTATCCTAAAGGAATCAGTCCTGAATATTCATTGGAAGGACTAATGCGGAAGTTGAAACTCCATTACCTTGGCGACATGATGCGAAGAACTGAGTCAATAGAAAAGACTCTGATGCTGGGAAAAATTGAAGGTGGGAGGAGAAAGGGATTACAGAGGATGAGATGGTTGGATGGCATCACTGACTTGATGAACATGAGTTTGAGCAGCTCCAGGAGTTGGTGATGGACAGGTAAGTCTGGCATGCTGTAGTCCATGGGGTTACAAAGAGTTGCACATGAGTGAGGAACTGAACTGAACTAACATTCAATTTACCCATTTAAAGTATACCATTTAGTGAATTTCATTATATTTGGAGTTATGTGATCATCACCACAATATATTTTCGAATGTTTCATTACCTTCAGGACAGGCACTGCCGTTAGCAGTCATTCCTCATTGCCAGCCCCTAGAAGCCACTTCTCTATGGATTAGCCTATTCTAGATGTTTTATATGAATGGAATCATACAAAGTGAGATATTTGTGACTGGGTTTTTCTACATATTCTAATGCTTCTGAGATTCATCCATGTTTTGGCATGCATCAGTACTTCATTCCTTTTTATTGCCAAATAATATTTTGTTGTATCAATATACTGTGTGCTGTGCTGAATCGTTCAGTCATGTCCAACTCTCTGCAACTCCATGGACTGTAGCTCTCCATGCTCCTCTCTCCATGGGGATTCTGCAGGCAAGAATACTGGAGTATATTGCCATGCCCTCCTCCAGGGGATCTTCCTGACCCAGGAATTGAACAGGGGTCTCCTGCATTGGAGGTGGATTCTTTACCAGGGAAGCCCTACTACTATTACTATTAATGTACTACTTTTTAAGAAATCTGTGTATCAGTTGCTTAACTCTGGTATAGCCTTCCAAAGGCTATACCATTTTTCATCCACATCAGCAGTGAATGAGCTTCTGTTCTTCCCTATCCTCACCAGCACTGGTATTGTAAGTGTTTTGGATTTTGTCCATTTTAACAGGTGTGCAGTGTTATCTCATTGTTTTAACTTGCATTTTCCTAATGATACATGATACTGAACATCTTTTCATATGCTTACTTTCATCTATATGTCTTCTTTGGTAAGATGTCTGTTCAGATCTATTGCCCATTTTTAAATTGGGTTGTTGAACAACCTATATATTTTTAAAGCTGCAAAATAAGTGTATATGCTTATAGTGGCATTACTCTGGGTCTTATTCATAGGAGAACAAGATATAGGATATATGAAAAGTATAGCATTTCCATTCTACAATTCCCTGAAATGGAGTGAATTTTTAAAATATTTCAAACTTGTAGAGAACTGTCCTTTAGTAAGATTTAATAATTGTAATATTGGGGGCATATCTGTTTCATACTCACAGACTCAAGCACATTCATATATACTTTTTAATAAAGAATAAATAATTTTTATACAGTTGAAGATCCTTTTGTACTTCTCACCAATTCCTTTATCTTTTCTTTCTTCCCAAGTATAATAACTATTCTGAAGTTTATGTTTACTTCTTCCCTACATGTATTTATTCTTTTGCTTTATATGTATGTGTCATAGACTACACATGCAGTTTTATTCTGTGTGTTTTTAAATGACACATTAATAAAACAAGTTGGTCTGAAAATGCTTCCTTTTAAAAAACTTCCTTTTTATGATTTATCCATGTTGATATGGGCTTCCCTGGTAGCTCAGACAGTAAAGAAGCTGCCTGCAGTTCAGCAGACCTGGGTTTGATCCCTGGATCGAGATGGTTGCCTGGAGAAGGAAATGGCTACCTACACCAGTATTCTTGCCTGAAGAATTCCATGGACAGAGGAGCCTGGTGGTCTATAGTCCATGGGGTTGCAAAGAGTCTAACACAACTGAGCAACTAATCTTTTGATTTTCATGTTGATACATATGGATCTAGTTCATCCAGTTCAACAATTGTGTATTCTTTTGAATTAATATATAAGAATTTATACATTTTTTCCTATTTATGGACATTATTTATACTTTTATTAAGTTATTTATGCTTTTATTCAGTTAAAAATAATGCTATTGTAAAGTAATTAGCCCCCAACTAAAATAAATTAAAAAAAATAATGCTACAATATCTCTGTACATTATTTCCACAATACACCTGTGTGAGAGTTTATTTAATTTCTTTGAAGTCAATGTTAATACTTCAGTGTGAAATTGTTGGGTATTAAGACTTCTTGAACTTTGCTTAAAATTGCTGAATTTCTCTACAGCATGTTTGTGTCAATTTACACTACCATTAGAAATGTATGAAGGTTCTATTGTCCTCAAATCCTTGCCAACCCATGGTATTGCCAGACTTTTCAACTTTGCCTTTAATGAATGTGAAATATTATTTCACTGTAGAATAATTAGAGGCTAAATGCCTTTTGGTTTATTGGGCTCTTGCATTTCTACTTTATACACATTGCTTATTTATATTTGTTGACCATTTTTCTGTTGTTTATTTTTTCTTATAGATTTCCCTGAGTTCTTTATATAGTTCGGAAACTAATCCTCTGTTAGTTGTATGAAGAGCAAATGTCTTCTCCAAGCCTGTGGCACTTTAACTTTGTTCACCTTGTGTTTTTCAATCATAAGTTTTTATATTATTATATTTCACTGTGGTCAAATTTAATAAAAATTTTATTGCAGTTTGTACTTTGTGTCTTTTAAAAATTCCTTTCCAAGACTTCCTTGGTGGTCCAGTGGCTAAGACTCTGTGCTCCCAGTGCAGGGGGCCTGGGTTTGATTCATGGTCAGGGAACTAGATCCCACATGCTGCAACTAAGAGTTTGCATGTCACAACTAAGGATTTTGCATGCCACAACTAAAAAAGTCCCCCGTGCCACAACTAAGACTTGGTGTAGCAAAAAAGTATTAAAAATTCTTTTCTTACCCTGATGTCATAAATATTAGTATAATTTCTTCAAAAATTTTTAAATTGTAGTGAAAAACACATAATGTACAGCTTAGTAGCTTAGTCACTTTTAAGTGTACAGTTCAGTCGTGGTAGTATGTTTACATTATTGTAAGACAGATATCCAGAACTTTTTTATCTTGCGAATCTGAGAAACTATACCCATTAAACAATAATTCCCTTTTTTCTCCTCTTCTAGCCCCTGATAACCACCATTCTACCTTCAGTTTCTATGAAGTTGATCATTGTCGTATAAGTGCAATTATATACTACTTTTTTTGTATGTGATGGTTTTATTTCACTTAGCATAATGTACCAAGGTAAGCCATGTAGCATAAGATAAGATTTCCTTCCTTTTTGAGGCTGAATAATATTCTATAATATTACATGTATATACCACATTTGTTTATCTGTTCATCTCTTGATGGATATTTAGGTTGCTTTCACCTCTTGACTTTTGTGAATAGTACTAGTATGAACATGAGTGTTCAAATATCTCTTTGAGACCATGCTTTCAGTCCTTTGAATATATTCCCACATGTGGGATTTCTGGATCATATGGTAGCTCTGTTTTTAATTTTTTGAGGAATGGTGATGTGTTTTGTATTTTGGTTGTGCCATTTTGCAATCTCACTAAGAGTGCACAGGAGTTCCAGTTTCTCCATATCCTATGAACACTTGTTATCTTTTGTTTTAGTGATAGTAGCCATCTTAAGGGATGTGAGGTAATATCTCATTGTGTTTATGTGTATTCATGTCTTTCCCTATTTTTTAATCAGTTAATCAGATTAACTTTGTGTTTTGTTGTTGGTGTTGAGTTGTAGGATACTTTTATGTATTCTGGATATTACCCAATTATGAATTGCATTTTTTTCCCATTCTCCCATATTTTCTCTCATTCTGTAGGTTGCCTTTTCACTCTGTTGATTTTGTCCTTTGATACACAGAAATTGTATAAGTTTGATGTAGTCCCAGTTGTCTATTTTTGTTTTTGTTGCCTGCCCTTTTGGAAACATACCCTAGAAATCATTGCCCAGTCTAATGTAATCAAGCTTTCCCCCTGATTTCTTTTAGGAGTTTTATAGTTTCAAGTCTATGTTTAGGTCTTTAATCCATTTTGAGTTAAATTTTGTATAAGGTGTAAGGTAAACTTTCAATTTCTCCTTTACATGTGGATATCTAGTTTTCCCAACAGCGGCTGTTGAAGTTGTCTTGATGGCCTTGTCAAAGATCAATTAACTATATCTGTGAGGGTTTTTTCCTTGGGTTCTCTATTCTATTTCATTGGCCTATTTATCTAGCTCTATGCCAGTACTACACTGTTTTTATTACAGTAGCTTTGTAATATGGTTTTGAAATCTGGCCATATGAATTCTCCAGCTTTGTTTTTCTTTCAAATATTGTTTTGGCTGTTTGGAGTCCCTTGAGAATGATTGTGAATTTTACAATGAATTTTTCCATTTCTGCAAAACATTTTGTTGGGATTTTGATAGAGATTTTGTTAAATTTCAAAAGATTTTCATTTTCCATGTCTTTGATCTCTCTATAACTTATTTTTCTATATGTTAGAAGGTCGAAGACAGTTTTATATTTTTCTAGGATCATTCATTGAATGAGTTATCATTTCTCCATTGATTTGGAATGTTGTATTCTTTGTCATCTTGTATCATATATGAAGCTTTCATGGCTAGGTGGGTCTATTTCTGAACTCTATTCTTTTCCACTAGTTTCTTTTTCTTTCCATGTAGTACTACTATATTTTTCATTATATATACTCTATAATAAGTCATACTTTTCTAGCAATACCCTCTCTGTGCTTTGTTGTTATTGAGATATTCCAGGCTATTTTTGGCCTCCATTCTCAATACAGGCACAAGAATGGATTTTTTTTCTCTAATATATTCACAATTTTTTAAAGTTAATTTCTGTTGCCATTAATAATAACATAATTTTCTCTGTTACATTTTGAAAATAAGTGTCTCCTTGGTATATAGGATGTTTTGATTTGTGTATATTGATTGTGTAGACAATGCAACTATTTTCTCTAATATTTTCCCTATAGATTTTTCTCAGATTATCTACAGATGATTATGTCATTCTCAGATAAAGATATCTTGTTCTTTCCTCTCCAATACTTAAGTATTTGATATATTTTCTTGTCTTGCTTCATTGGTTAAGATGTCTAGTATATTGCTGAATAGAAGTTGTGATAGCAACCTTGTTTTATTCTTATTTAATGCTTGAAACATGAACTTACAAGGTCATCAACACCTTGGAAGTTCTATATGATCTTGAAAAATAGAAGATGGATTATCACTGTTGACACTTAAAACCTCTCAATTATTTCCAACTAATTGAAAAATACCTGAATTCCTTAAAGTGGCCCTCAAGTTCCTGCCTAAATTGGTTCCTTCTACCTATCCATCTTCATTTTGTATCACTCTACCACTCTACCTGGTGGTCTTTCAGTTCCTTGGATGTCATCTCACTTCAGAGCTTTTGCATATGTTATTTGGTCAACTTGGAATATTTTATTTCTCCCTTTCCACTCTTGCTCCACCTGCTTAATGTCTATTCATCTCACAGTTTCTTAACTGTTTCCTTTTCTTAGAAGATTTTCAAGATCCTGTCAGACCAGATCAAGTCCCAAGGATTCCAATTTCAGAGCATCATGTATTAAGTTGTAATTATATTATAATATGTTTGTTGTTTTTGATGGTTACCGATCCTACCCACTAGAATGTTATCTTCATATAGTGAAATCACTATATCATTGATTGTATCTTTAGCACTTTGGAATGGCCTGGCATATTGGAAGTACTCAAATACATTTATTGAATAAACAAATTATTGTAGGTGAACATCTCTTTTAAAATGGAAATATAGGGACTTCCCTAGTGGTCCAGTGGTTAAGACTCTGTGCTTCTGCTGCAGGGAAGTGCAGGTTCAATTCTTGGAGAACTAAGACCCCACATGCCATGGGACAACCAAAAAAAAAAATACACCTCTTCCACCCCAACGTCACTTGTTTAAGTTGAGTCTAGTTTGATTCAATTATGTGCTGAATCAAATAGATATTTGGCCAAGCGTAGAAGGATGGATTATTTGTAAAACAAGAAGGGATAGGGTAGAGGATGTAGGGAATAAGTGAATTTGGGTATCCTGAAGGCAACATAAGATCTTTGAATATTTGAAAAGTTAATGGTACTTATTCATTTGTGAGGCTTCAGAACATGTTTGCTTTTCTTTTCCACTTTCTAAGTCCAGGGATTTGTGGAATAGGATCTGTTGTTGGGCACCTTCGAAGATTATTGGCCACCTGAGGAGAGAGTCCTAGAAAGCTTATCAGTACATGCTTACCTAAGTTCACTGGGAGGGAAGCTGTGTGGGATGGGGGAAGAAGAGCATGGATTCGGAGTCAGTCTGACCCAAATTCATATTCAAATTCTGCCACTTTCTAGTTTGATAAAATATTTAAGCTTTCCTGTACCTTCCTATAACTTCATATTTTCTCACCTATTAAATGTGGTTAATGCCTTTGTGCTTAAATCGCTCCTGCTTAAACTGTATGGTGATGGCTTTTAATTATAATTATAATGGGGTTGGCATTGATAGCTGTTTATGTCCTTTCAGTCAGTGGACTTTAATAAACAGCATCCAGGAAATTTTCTCATGTAATGCATATGGTTCTGATATTTCAATCATGTCTCTAGAACCTTCTTTTAGAGGCAAATTGCTGTATCAAACTAATCATGAAACTGAGCCAGGTTTCTTATTATTGAGAGCATAAATTCTGTTTGGTTACAGTATTTTTTCCCCCAACTTTTACTTCTCTAAGAAGAGCATAGGACATTTAACATTTCAAAACATCGCTTTACAAAAATCCCATTTTGGAATGCCAGCTTGTCACAGTTATTTTATCTCTCTGATATAACACTACAATAACATTATTTTATACTTGATACAAACATAAGCACGCCAGTTTCTATCACTTTTGCCCTTGATTTTTGAAGATGGAATTTAGAAAATTCATTTAGCTATGAAATATTGAAATCTCCTGGAAGTATATAGAATTATTTAACTGCACAACAGGGCTTCTTGTTTCTTTAGAAGTAACATCAGGTGAGTTAGCTAACTGAGCTGCCAAGACTGTATTTTAATGATCTCTAGGGCTTATCTCCTACTTAAAATTCTTTGTCATTTAGTCTATGTGTGTTAAATCACTGACGCTTACTAAATTCTTCTTCAGATTTGTTTTCTTTCTACTGTTTGGTGTTTGATCACTTTGATGTTTGATAGGAAGAAGACAGTAGTTATCTAATTTTCACTGAACAGTCTTCCCTAAGGTATTAAATACATTTATTCTATATCTTATCTGTCATCAGCTGCAGATTGTAAAATACTGATAGAAACTTGGAATTCAAAGCTGCTACATCACTCAGCTCTTCCTCAGTAATGTATGATACACAACCCCCAAATCTCTGTGGCTTGCAACCACTAAGTTTTGTGTCATATGCATGCATGCGTGCTAAGTTGCTTCAGTCATGTCCAACTCTTTGCGACCCTATGGACTATAGCCCGTCAGGATCCTCTGTCCACAGGATTCTCCAGGCAAGAATACTGGAGTGGGTTGCCATGCCCTCCTCCAGGGATCTTCCTGACCCAGGGATCGAACCCACGTCTCTAACCCGCGTCTCTTATGTCTTCTGCTTTGGCAGGTGGGTTCTTTACCACGAGCGCCACCTGGGAAGTTCCAAGGTTTATTTCATATATATAACATAAATTTACAAACATAAACTTTTAAAATAATATATTTAAAATATATTTATATGTGTATTGTATATTATATATGTTTATATAATATGTATGTAAAGTTGGTAATGCCTTTTTTTCTACCTCAGATATCTTTTATCACCCCAGGATTCAGGCTGAAGGAGAAGCCCCCCATCTGGGACACTCCATTCTTGTGGCTGAAAGTAAAGGGCTCTTCAAAGACAGTCAAAACTTAACAATGGCTCTTATATTTCTCGCTCAGCTGTGACCACACACCCTGGCCACTCACATTCCATTGGCCAGAACAAGTCTCATGGCCAAACCCAGTGTTTCAAGGGATATCCTGCAGTTTACAAGGCAATTGATGAGTAGGTGGTCATTTTGTTAATAGACGAGCGTAGAGGAAATCATCAAATGTAACATAGATGTAATTTTAGATAGGGCTACTGGCATCTTCTTCTGTTTTGGCCTGTTCTTCTGATGCTACTTAAAAATGTCCCTTCCCTCCTCCTCTCTCCCACCACTCCTTCTGTACCCATTGCTGCCAATGAAACCTACTCAACTTCTTTGCCCAGCCTGACTTGAGTTCTTCATGATATGCTGCCTAAGTTATCAATTTAGTCTAAATTGACAAGAAGTCACACAGCCTCTGGAGCTGTCTGACCTGATAAAGACTAGCTCTGCTCTTAGCCAAGAGGCTCCCTCTTTGTTGAAGTCATACCCACTATTTTTGTTTTACTTCTGCTAATCGTTTGAAATGTAATTTTAAATAAATCATATGTTTATTGCTTATACTTATTCTATGTATGTCCAGAACCCTTGCATACCTACTCTTGTCTTATAATGCTTTGTAATACACAGAGTAATTTTTACCTCTATTATCTTATACAGTGCTCCCACGAATCCTAGTGGTATCAATATTATTGTGATTCTCATGTTATAGGCTATGGAAAGTTGGGCAACTTGTTCAGGATCAAGGGCTAGTGAGCTTTGTAGCCAATATATAATGTTGGAGACTTCTTATTACTGATAAAGAAATACCCCATTTAAAGTATATCATGAAGAATAATGTATATATAATGTAATATATAAACACTTTGTAAAAAAGTTTTAGAGTAAGATGCTTGTTTTACCAATAGGATTTACATTATTCAGATGGAGAAAGACAAATATCATATGGTATCACTTACATGTGGAATGTTTTAAATAAGAGTATAAGTGAAGTTATCTACAAAATAGAAATAGAAAACAGTTTTATGATTAACAAGGGGTGAGGGGAGAGGGATAAATTGAGAGAGTGGGATTGAAATATACACACTTGTGTAGTATATGTAAAATAGATAACTAATAAGGACCTACTCCATAACACAAGAAACTCTCTGCTCAATACTCTGTAATGACCTATATGGGAAAAGAATCTGAAAAAGTGGAGATAAGTGTAACTGATTTATTTTGCTGGTCACCTGAAACTAGCACAATATTGTAAGTCAACTATACTTCAATAGAAAGTAAGCAAACAAAAATTTTCAAAATTGTCTTCTTCATTTTGAATGATTTGATCACTAAATTTCAGTTTACATACAACTTTCATCAGGAAAATCGTTATGTAGATTGGGCAGTATGGATAGTGGAGTGCAAAACTCCAAGTCAGTTTCCCCATCGCAGTGAAAGATGTCCCTTCCACACTATTGCTCGAAGTGGGTTCACTGTTCTTTTTCTCCACCGCCCTGCGCTACTCCAAGCCACTGTCACCTCTCAGGCAGAATGTGGCAGCCGTCCTCCAGGCCCTCCTCCTTTCCTTACCTCCTCCAATGCTCCATCACCCTGAGCCCACTGATGTTTTCTAAATGTAAATCTGAATTTGCCTGACTTCTCGATCCCTACCCAAATGCCTTCCCTAGTACAGCTACAGGGCTGCCGTGTGATGTTGCCTACACACCGTCCACCTCCTTTCCCACCATCCTCTCCCTTACTCTGTACGTACTGGAATCTCAGTACTCTCCTCCCTTCCACCTCTCCCCAACCTCCCTGGCAATGTCCCGTAGTCCCTCAATACTCGTTCCTGGGATCACAAGGACTTCCCTGGTGGCTCAGATGGTAGAGAATCTGTCTGCAATGCAGAAGACCTGGGTTTGATCTTGGGAAGATTCCCTGGAGAAGGAAATGGCAACCCACTCCAGTATTCTTGCTTGGAAAATACCATGAACAGAGGAGCCTGGCGGGCTACAGTCTATGGGGTCACAAAGAGTCAGACACGACTGAGCAACTAACAGCACACCTTCTCAGCAAAGCTAAAATGAATCCTGTTTTAGTCTATAGAAACTCACCTCTGTATCCCCACTATCACTGAGGCCTGTGGATTTTATTCCTTACATACCATTGGAAGCTGACCTGGGTGCACAGTATCTTACGGCTGCTCACTTTACCAGACATTAGTTAACTGGTTTTGGCGAAAGCCCTCACTCATGCACAGCAATCCCCATTACAAGGAAATACCAGGGGCTGGGGAGAAGGCTACCACTTCAGACATGTTTCAAACCAACCATGTTTCAAAGCAACTGTGTTTCAAACACAGTACACCTCATGTTCTAGGCTGTGAATGCACCCTTTGATAATCACTAAGGTTGATCAAGGTGCCTAATCATGTGACTGCTTTCCCTGCTGTGGAAGCAGTTTGGATTCTAAGTGATCAGATTGCTAAGGACTGGTCTGTACTATATGCTGTGGCTAAGGGTGTTGCTGAGTTGGGTCTCTGGACAACCTGAGTGGCCTACATTACATGTTGATTAAACATAATGGTCCTGGGGTAGGTACCTCCCCAGCAAATGACAAAACATGCAAACTCTGTATTTTAGAGGTAAAGGTAGGCAAGCTGCTTTGCTTGTGGCCCGTCCTCAAGTGTTAGTGTGGAAAGACGACCTGCAGCACGCTGTGATGTTGAACAAACGAAATGGTGAGAATTTATTGTGTCCTTGGATTGTGATGAAGTCAGGTCCAGGCTCACTCGCAAGGCAGACGGACAAGGTTTGATTGGAGCCGGCTCTCGGAGGCCAGTGTGGATAGGGTGGCTCAGTCACTGGAGCGGTGCTTTGCCTCTCGCTCTTCTAACTTTCACTCAGGTAATAGCTTCAGTTCAGTTCAGTCGCTCAGTTGTGTCTGACTCTTTGTGACCCCATGGACTGAAGCACGCCAGGCCTCCCTGTCTATCACCAACTCCTGGAGTTTACTCAAACTCATGTCCATTGAGTCAGTGATGCCATCCAACCATCTCATCCTCTGTCATCCCCTTCTCCTCCCACCTTCAATCTTTCCCAGCATCAGTGTTTTTTCCATTGAGTCAGTTCTTCGCATCAGATGGCTAAAGTATTGGAGTTTCAGCTTCAACATCAGTCCTTCCAATGAATATTCAGGACTGATTTCCTTTAGGATGGACTGGTTGGATCTCCTTGCAGTCCAAGGGACTCTCAAGAGTCTTCTCCAACACCACAGTTCAAAAGCATCAATTCTTTGGCACTCAGCTTTATGTATAGTCCAACTCTCACATCCATACATGACTACTGGAAAAGCTATAGCTTTGACTAGGCGGACCTTTGTTGGCAAAGTAATGTCTCTGCTTTTTAATATGCGGTCTAGGTTGGTCATAACTTTTCTTCCAAGGAGTAAGCGTCTTTTAATTGCATGGCTGCAGTCACCATCTACAGTGATTATGGAACCCCCCAAAATAAAGTCTGCCACTGTTTCCACTATTTCCCCATCTATTTGCCATGAAGTGATGGGACCAGATGCCATGATCTTAGTTTTCTGAATGTTAAGCTTTAAGCCAACTTTTTCACAAGATAATAGATTAGTTTAACCATGTTTTCCTGAAAATTATTTCAAGGAGACTCTTTTGCTTGCCTTTTTAGAATTCAAAAAATAATAGGGGTCCATAAATATCTTGGTTAACAATTAGAAGATTTTAGAGTGTCCCACTGTCTGTTTTTTGGGACCTGGCAGAAAGTCTCCTATTCACTGAATTTGAATAGATGTTTCACCTATTTTGGGGTTCTGTTCTTTGTTCTTTACCTGGGAATGCCCTTTTCTTTATTTTTAGCCTACTGAAATCTTTTAAGTCCCACTTAACGTTTTATCTTATTGGGAAACTTGCAAGATTTCCCCCTATCAGAATTGATATTGATTTATTTTTTTCATGAAATTTTACTCTGCACTTTCAGTACTTGTGACATCCTGTACAGGATGGTTTTAAAGTTATTGTTTAACTATTTTTCTTCCCCATATTATACAGCTTTTGAGGACAGAAATGGAACTTAAAATTCCTATTATCCCCAATGCTCAACACAAATCCCACCTAGTAGGAGGGCTGCAAATTTTTTGAATGACTTTGAATCTTTAATGCTTGTTCTTCCATGAAAGGTTGGTGCACAATCATAATCTTCTCCCCCAAAAGATGGATGCTCAGAAAGGACTGTTCTGAAGTTCATTTTGTTTGCCTTGCCATGAATTTGCAATTTCCTTACCACTTCAGGCCAAAACATCAAATTTCCAAGAACAGCTCTTATCCTTTTTTCTGTAATTGAATTCAGGAAAACCAACCATTCCATTGGACCTAGCAGCCTTGTATAGCACACTTGGTATAAGTTTATGTGGTAAAGAGTGAGACACTAGGCTTTCTTTTAGGTGGGGCTGGAGTAATTCTTATTTGGGGTTAAGTCTTCTGAAATCAGAATCCATTTCCTGAGACTTCCCACTTTGAATTGAGCCCCAGAGACATGTTTTTCTATCTGTAATCTTTTCCTTTTAATAATAGAAAACATTATGAAATTCTCACGTCACTATCTTCCTACTCTTAACTGTTCTTGGGAGGAATCAGGACAGAAGAGACTGAGATTTGAGTCTCTGTATCAAATTTTCCATAGAATAAATGATCCCAGCCAACACCACAGCAGTCAGCATCTGTTGTCTCTGCAAGAAAACTGCAGCACTAGTTATGCACAGGGTAAAGCATTTAAAAAAATAAGCGAATCAATTTTGAAAATTAGGTGTGGCGAATAGAAGGGAACCTGAGGATTTTTATACTATTCTTTTATGATATAATCAGCTTTAGCTAAGAGAATCACTTTGTAATATGAATACTTTTACCTTCAGTCTTACATTTTCTTCAGAATGAACTACCACCATTCTCTTCATTACTCTAACAGTTTGATGACTCTTGTCCTAGAATGAACCATCCTTCACAACTCCCCTGTGAGAAGATTGGGACCTAGTGTGATAACAGTGCTCCGCTATATGAGCAAGAGGAAGAAAAAAATAAAGGATAACTTTAGGCAGGCTTTTATATACTTACGTACGTTTTTTATTCCTCTTCAGATGAAAATCCAGAGCTTTTCTTTTGATATGTTTTACATTTCGAAAGAAGATAGCAATGATGTTAATAGGAAGAGCATGACCCTTGGATTCAGATGACCAATAATTCAACTCTCAGTTTCAACATCTCATAGTTGTGTAAATTTATTTCTATGCACTTCCGTGTTCCTAATGACTGCTTTGCAGCGTTGCTATGACACTAGTTTAAACAATAGATACTCAAATGTCACTATTATTATTTTATCAATTATGCTCACCTACAGAAATATATAAGTTCCTTGGAAGTATACATTTTAGGGGAGTGATCATGGATGGGGTATTATTACACTTGTATTTTTTGGTTTCTCTTTATTTCATTCTGTATATGCATGTGTACATGTGTGTATTTGTGCCTGTGAGTGTGTGTGAGTAAATTTCACATATTATATGTCAGGCACCACTTCAGGCATTTTGATGACATTAATGAATAAGGCAGACAAGAATTTCTACCCGCCCCCCTACCCCCACAGCCCGCCCCATGGAGCTTACCTTACTGTAGTAGAGGCGGCTGGAAGCTGACAACTGCTATTGAAAAATTAAGCTAGAAAAGAGAGATGGGGGGTTGGGAGTGGGTCACAATTGTTAGTAAGGAGTTCAGGACATCTGATAATGGCTTTGTGCTTGAGGTTTCCATGTGCTCGCTGTTAGAATGAGGGCGTGAGAGGAAGGGAGGAGAGAGGAGAGAAGAATGGGAGCCCGCTGGTCTGTAGGGAGCAGAGAGGGGAGAGAAGAATGGGAGCCCACTGGTCTGTAGGGAGCAGAGAGGAGAGAAGAATGGGAGCCCGCTGGTCTGTAGGGAGCAGAGAGGGGAGAGAAGAATGGGAGCCCACTGGTCTGTAGGGGAGCAGAGAGGAGAGAGAAGAATGGGAGCCTGCTGGTCTGTAGGGGAGCAGAGAGGAGAGAGAAGAATGGGAGCCCGCTGGTCTGTAGGGGAGCAGAGAGGAGAGAAGAGTGGGAGCCCGGTGGTCTGTAGGGGAGTAGAGAAGGGAGAAGAATGGGAGCCCGCTGGTCTGTAGGGAGCAGAGAGGGGAGATAAGAACGGGAGCCCGCTGGTCTGTAGGGAGCAGAGAGGAGAGAAGAATGGGAGCCCGTTGGTCTGTAGGGAGCAGAGAGGGAATAGACGAATAGGAAGGAACCCGCTGGTCTGTAGGGGAGCAGAAGCGTTTCCTCTGTGTCATGTGTCAGAACACAACTAACATGGAAGAGTGAGATTTTCCGGATGGCCTGGTTTTATTTTATTCATTTTGAGCAAAAATCTTACCAAAGCATTTTTGTACATACCCTGACTTCCCCAACAGTGGGTACTGAATACAGGCTGCAGTAGGAGGCCCTGCCGTGACAGCCACGTCTGTTCCTGAACTGTCCTGAAGCAAGGCCCCTGGGGCCAGCAGAGATGCTTTTGGCCATCTACCTACGTGATAGCTGAGCCTGCGGTGATTATGCATTCTACACAGTAGCCACTATTTACATGCGTCTATCTAAATTTGATTATAAGTAGATTAAAAGAAATGACATTAAAAATCCAGTTTCTGAGTCACATTAGTCACATTTGAAGTGTTCAGGGGGACCCCGCTGGTAGTCCAGTGGCTAAGATTCTGCACTCCCAATGCAGAAGACCTGGGTTTGATCCCTGGTCAGGGAGCTAGATCCCACATGCCACAGCTAAGTGTTCCTACGCTGTAACTAAGAGCCTGCCTGTCAAAATGTAGATCAAAAATCCTGCATGCCACAGCTAAGACCTGGAGCAGCCAAGTAAATACATAAATAACGTGCTGGTAGCCACATGTGTCTAATGGCTACCGTGTCAGCCCACAGAACATTTCTGTGATACTGCAAAAATGTCACCAAGTGTATATTTGTTATATTTCATGTTCCTGTCTCTGACATTGCTTTTTTATTTTTTTGTGTGATACTGCTATCAGCTTCCAAACCTATCTCTTCTTTCTGATTTATTGTTTCTCATAGTTCATAGGTTTAAGCACTAGATTTAGAATTTTATATAAATAAGGGTAACTAGGCTTTAAGAGCAGAAGAGCATCCTTATGTTCAAGTGCCTGAGTTTTTATACTTGGGATTTATATTTCTGTTCTGACTGCCCCAAGGCCTTTTTTGCTTGGTTATTGCTATGCAGCTGTGCTCTGGGTGGTCAGAGAGTCAGACTGCTGAGTTATTGTGGGAGAAGTGCTCTCAAACTTTAAAGATAAAATTGCACTTCTATAGAAATGCTTTAGATCCAGTCAATGGCCCCTTATTTGGAGCAGTGCCATTTGAGGAAAGCTTATTGACTGGCTGCCTACACACATGCTGAGCACTATGTTAGGCCCAGGAGGTACAAGCCAAAGCAAACACGGCCGCAGACCCTGAAGAGTTCCCAGTTTAGGTGGTATTGTCAATCATAAATAAGCAGTTTCATTGTATCTTAGGCATCCCTGGTGGCTCAGTGGTAAAAAATCTGCCTGATAATGCAGGAGACCTGGGTTCCATCCCTGAGTCGAGAAGATCCCCTGGAGAAGGAGATGGCAACCCACTCCAGTATTCTTGCCAGGGAAATCCCATGGACAGAGGAGCCTGGAGGGCTACGGTCCATGGGGTTTTGAAGAGTCAGACATGACTGAGCAACTAAACAACAACACTGTCTAGTTCCTGGGTATGCCCAGGAGACTCTGAAAGTCAAGAGTTGAGTGGTTCATTAACCAGCCTTCCTGGAGGTAGGGGGAGAGGGGTGAGACAAAGAGGCCAGAGGCCTTGAGAATGTTCCCCTAAAGTAATGATTCTTTTTTTTTCTATTTCCTATTTAAATTTTATTTTTATTGGAGTATAGTTGACAGAGAATGAGATGGTTGGATGGCATCACTGACTCAATGGACATGAGTCTGAGTAAACTCCGAGAGTTGGTGACGGACAAGGAGTCCTATCGTGCTGCGGTCCATGGGGTCACAAAGAGTCAGACACGACTGAGAGACTGAACTGAACTGAATAATTGATTTGCAATGTTGTGCTAGTTTCAGGTGTACAGTGAAGTGGATCAGTCATACGTATTCATATATCTACTCTTTCTTAGATTCTTTCCCCATATAGGCTGTTGCAGAATAATGAGTAGAGTTTGAGGGAGTGATTTTTAAACAGCATCTGAGGGATAAATAGGTGTTAGTCACATGACAAAGTTGGGAGAGTCGGGTCAGCAAGACATATGTACCATAGCGTGAACAAAGACACTGAGAAGTGAGCTGCTGTAGTGAGAGTGGGAACTTTTAACTTTAGTGTTGACCGAATTTAAAATAAAAGGGAGCCCATGTCTATAGAGATAGACAGGCTTTGACTGTTATGTTGACGAGGCGGGTAATTGGCAGAGGGGGCAGGGGGCAGGGAGATGGTGACACAGACTGCTCTGACTTTTCAGCAGTTCGAGTCCTTCACTCTGGCAGCTCTGCGAAAGTTAAATTTGAGGGAGCTGGGCTGGAGGCTGGGACACTAGTGGTGGTGAGGTGAACAAGGAGGAATTCATGGTCCAAACAGGATACCAGAAGCTGATGGGAGAGGTGTGATGTGGCAGAGCAGAGAACCTGCTTTCAGTTAATACTTAAGGGGTAAGAGTCTCAGTATTTGAGGACTGATGGGACCTGGAGGATGAAGGAGACAGAGGAATCAGAAATGACCCTAAGCCTTTAGGAAAACAGATTAATTTGAAGACTTCTTGCAAGTTCTTGGTGATAGGTTTTGACCTATAGCTGCTTCTAGTGTTCTGCATTGGCAACTGATGTCTAGGTTAGGTTTTGGCTCATTAGGACTCTGTCACTCACATTTGTTAAAAGAACTTGAACCGTAGACCCTAGTGAAGCACTACCCTTGTATGATTTTAATTTTGCAGTGGCCAATGAAAATTTATAGAAACTTGGCTTCATTTCTAGTGGCTCCAACCCAGATGCCAAAATTACCCCATTGCTGGGACACCCCTTGTGTGGACCATCGAATCTGTTATTCATTAGGAACAGCTGAAAAGCATCAACAAAATTCCTGTGACATGCCAACAATAATGCCAGTCAAATTTCAAGGTAACTCCAGGTTTCAAAAAGTTTTGAATCTCAAACTCTGTCTAGCTAAGCTTTTATTTGTATTCTTACATGTATTTATCATGTGAAAAAGCTAGTGGCTTCCTTACTTTTCATAACTGTACATTGCTTTCCTTAGATTATGAATTAAGTTCTGAGTTCTGAATGTTGGCGGAGACATAGATCTGTAGTCAATCACTTTAAAGTGATAGCACAGATTCAGTCTGGGTGGTGGAACCAGAAACGGAGAGCAACCAGCTCAAAGGGTCCATTGTGGTGGGGCCCATGTTGAAAGCAAGAATTCTCTCATACCTGCAGTGCATTTAAAAAGGATTTTCCAAGTAACAGTTACTATTTTAATGACATGTTAAGCTTCCAAAAGAACTTGGTTCTCTAGTTTGCAAGATTAAATAAATATGCCAAATCCATGTTGATACTTGGGTTTTTACTGCCATATTTCATGACTGCCTGGCTAAAGCCATAAAACAGTAGGCGCCTGCCTCTTTACTTTAGATAGTTATATTTAGCTACTGCATCTGGCCTTTGTTGCTAAATATTTTTTTTTCTTGTCACTGTAACTGCACCATCAAATTGAATCCTCAGTGGTCTGGCAGTTTTTGAATGACTTCTCAGAAGCTGTGAAACCCTGTCCTCATCAGGAAGATTTGGGCAAGACTTGTGGTGTGAAAAAAGATGTCACATCTTTCTAAATGAGACAAGAGGATTATAGAACAGTTATATAGCATCTTCAGAATTTTTAGGTGAAAAATAGTGATATGTTTGGTAATGAACAAGTCCTATAAATTGAGACATGGGCAGTTTTCACATTCTTTAAAAGGGTTCAGTACAAAGAAGGAAAGAAAACAAGCTGACTTTTTGTGGCTCTTGGGAGAAGTTACATTAACTATTTGTTAAAATTTGGATGTATGAAGATCATTGGCTCCTAAGAATATTTTTTTATAAACTGCCATCCTTTGTATGATGTCAATGAACGTTGTTTAGCCACATATCAAAATAGTTTTATGAAAAGATTAATATATGTTTCATTAATCCCAAGGGGAGCTTTCTAAAATGCGTTTTTTAAGTAAATAATTAGTGTCATTCTGTGAAACTCATGACCTGTTAGGGTGGGAAAGAGACAAAAAAAGACATCTTTGCAAGCAACTTGTGATTTAATAGCAGCTGGTCAAGCGAGTTGAAAAACCTAATGAGTCGTATATTAAATGTTTTGAATGCCTTTTCTCTTTCTTGGGAAACTGGCTAACCCCCACAGTCTTTCTCCCATAGCAAATGGCTCTGAAACTTTGATCTTTGCAAACCGGTTTGCCAGATGTAGTGGATAGAGCATGTGTGACCTTTTGTGTGCCAATTCAACCTGGCTGATCGGAAACCATGCGTTAATCTTGCATGACTTTTATTTGTAGGCATTACTGCGGAAGTTCTGGTGGTGACCTCTTTCGATGAACTGCAGAGAAGGGCCCCAGATGCAAGAGGGAAGATCGTCGTTTACAATCAACCTTATACCAACTACTCCGGAACAGTGCAGTACCGCGTTCAGGGGGCGGTGGAAGCTGCCAAAGTGGGGGCTTTGGCATCCCTCATTCGATCTGTGGCTTCCTTCTCCATCTACAGGTTGGTCATTGAGTTCATTTGAAATGCTTTAAAAAACCAGGGTTTTCCATCAAAGAGAAGCCCTTACAAAATAAAAACAAACTAGTCAAGTGAAAATACTGATTGTTCATGGAATTTTCCCCCATTCCACATTTGGTCATTTGTTTGTAATATCTTCTTTGGCCTTTTCAGGATTCCAAGCATCATTTGTGCATTCCTTTAAAAAGTTTTCCACATCCACGATGATCCCATAACATTCCTTATATAACCAATATGTTTTATGTATTTTCATTGGAGGGAGAACTGAATTCACGTCTGCATTTCATCAAAGATTCCTAATGACTTCAGAGGAAGCCAGGCTTTTTTCCATTGTTGCTAGAGAAGTGAAATACAAATAAAGTGGGTAGCATGATGGGGGCCATCTATGGTGTACTGGAAAGAGTTGAGGCAGCAGAGGACCTTGGATATAGACCTGGTTCTGCTTCTAAAGAACCGTGAGGCCTTGGGAATGTTCTTTTTTTAATTGAAATATAGTTGACTTACAATATTGTATTAGTTACAGACGTACAGCAAAGTGAGTCAGTGTTTTTGCAGATCACACTCCATAAGTTATTACAAGATAATGCCTGTAATTCCCTGTGCTATACAATATATTCTTGTTCCTTCTTTATTTTATACATAGTAGTTTATACTAATTAATCTCATACCACCTTGGAATGTTCTTAAAACTCTTTGAGCCTCAGGATTCTATTCTATTAATTGGTGATAATTAACGACAATACTTTCACAAAATTACTTTAAGATTGAGGTAAACTTATGAAAGATGCTCAGTTTTCTATAAAGGTCTATTTTGAGGGCAATGGAAGCTTTGTCTTTTTCTTTGTATTTCTGATTGAGGTATTTGCAAAGCACTTTATTGACCCTCAGCCCTAGGAGGAAACTTGGCATTGCAGTGGATAAAAGTTCTAAAAACTGACCTGGAGACATTGGGCCAATTTAATAGCTACATATGGTAGTGTCACATATCAAGGATAAAATATTTGAGAAACATGGATAAAAGAAAGACCATTTTAGTCTTGTAGCTCAGTCTGTTTAAGAAAAAAGAAACATGCAAAAGTAATTGCAAATAGGGTTTATTTGGGTCTCAAGACTAGATTCTTAGTATGTTTTGTAAAGGAAGACTTCTGTATTCTGCACAATTGTTCTTTGGTGCTGGAGTCACAGTTGCTTGACCTCAATTAATTAGCACCCTACGTCCTTGAAAATAACTGAGGAGACATCAGAGCCCAGTCAGAGGAGTTGTTCAAAAGTGCACAGAAAAGGAAAGGGACATTTTTTCTTTTACGGGGATAAGATATCTTCCCAGGGGAGGAAGTTGGGGCATGCTAAAACCACTTGTTACAAGTTATAAGAGAGAAAACCTAGTTATAGTGATGTCATAGTGCTTAAAATAATGCTCTTTGTAGAGTCCTTAAAAGTTTGGTGACTAATGAAATAATGATTGGACCATATTCTTTCAGATGGTTAGTCTTCCCAGGCGGGAAGTCCTGAGATGGCTAGCTCATTTCCAAGAATACTTCAGTCACTCCTTAGAATAACATACTCAGCAGCTTGTGGCCATTCACCATGGTTTTGCTGGTCATGAGACCTAAATTATGGGGCTAGTCTGTTGCTTTGAGAAACTGGGTAAATGCCAGAAACATTTATTTAAAAACTACTACTCATATGACTAATAAATTACCAGATGATTTAATGCACAGCAATCTGCCTGGGTTCACTGGCCTTTTTTTTTTTTCCCCCTCATGGTATAACTAAGACATCTGGAAACTCAGGCTGTAACCTAGGTGACCAGAAGAAATTTGCCCAGCAAAATTAGCCTCTGTCATTAGACTCTAAGATTTGGGGTTGCCAACATGTGTGTGTTCAAAAGGCATTTTGCTTAATATTTCTAGATCTAGACTGATTATAATTTTTCATTAGTTTATAGCCAGCCATATTTCAATGGACTCTTAACTTTTATAACTCTATATTTTCAACATTTATAAATACAAACTAACATTGCTGTTTATGTAGAACTTTAGACTCTTTCACATATGTCATCTTTCATCTTATTTGTTCTGACAATAATCCAATGGACCAAGAAGCAGCAACATTATTATCCCCATTTTACAGAGAAATAAAAGTTCAGAGAATTCAACATGTTAACATGTTTAAGTCTTGCTTCTTGAAAAATGAAAATCAAAGTGAAACAACTCTCTCTCTCCACTTTGGGCTAATTGTTTTTTAGAAACCAGTTTTCTTTAAAGAGTATTCTGCATTCCTGTCTGTAATTCTTTATCCCTCATTCGCTCTCCAGACTATCTTAACTTAGCTCTTCCCAACACTGAAATGGAACTTGTTAAGGTCACAGATAGCTGCCTAATTGAATATAGTGGACATTTCTCAGGCTGTCCTCATATTTCACTGCTCTGAAGTGTTTCTTACTGTTAACTGTTTTTTTTTTTTCATAATCTTTGGCATCTGTGACTTCTTTCTCATATTTTTTCTCGCTCCTTCCCTCTTTCCCATTTTCATTTTTCCTTCCCTGTTTCTCTGGCTTCCAGCTATGAGTATTCTACCTGAGCCATCCCACTCTGCTTCCGGCTTCAGCTGGCACCTGTGCAGTGGCCCTTTCCAAACTCACCTCTCCTGTCCATACCACTGCCTGACCTCTAGGTCCACATGTCCAACTACCTGCTGATTCATCTTTTGGGTGTTCCATAGCTATCTCAATTTCTTTCTTTTTCAAAATTGAACTCATCTTCCACATTTTTCTCCTGCATTTTCTATTTCATTGAAAAGGATGCCATCTCTTCTGCCTTCTAAAGGTAGATGGTACTTGATTATTTTTTCCTCTTCCCTTATCCATCATTTCTAGTAGCTACTACATCTCCTAGGTTCTGCTCTTTGTCATTTTAGCAAATACATATTGAGCAGGAATCACTAAAACTTCCCCAATGCAGCCCATTTCCTCAAAGTTTCACAACTTTGCAAATACTTTCTCCTGTGCAACCTTCTATTCCCTTTCTCACTGTCTCACACTGTCCTTCAAGATTTATCTTAAGCACTTCTTCTGAGGAGCCCTTCCTGATATCCAGCTCCAGCTCAGGTGAGCTGCCTCTTTGGGTATCCCATGTCATGCTATGCATACTCTATATCGTAATATCTTGGAGGTAGTTTGAGTTCATGCTTTGGTACGGTAGGCCAAGTGTTGTAAGGCTGCCCTGATAGTTCAGTTGGTAAAGAATCTGCCTGCAATCCAGGAGACCCCAGTTCGATTCCTGGGTTAGAAAGATCCCCTGGAGAAGGGATAGGCTACCCACTCCAGTATTCTTGGGCTTCCCTTGTGGCTCAGCTGGTAAAGAATCCGCCTGCAATGCAAGAGACCTGGATTTGATCCCTTGGTTGGGAAAATTCCCTGGAGAACGGAAAGGCTACCCACACCAGTATTCTGGCCTGGAGAATTCCATGGACTGTATAGTCCAAGGGGTGGCAAAGACACAACTGAGCGACTTCCCCTTTCACTTCAAGTGTTGTAATAAACAATTTAGCCACTTAACACAATAGGAATTTCTTTCTTGTTCACATAATAGTTCAAAGAGAGTGTTCAGCAGGTGGCCTTTTGCTCCTTTCCATCTTATGGCTCCATCACCTCTAAAGAGTCCTCGGCAGGGTCCCTTGCATCCAACTGGCAAATAAGGAGATGGAGAGGGAAAGTCAATAATCAAAGGGGAGGCTTTCTGTGGTCAGGCCTGGGTATGATATACCTCATTGCTCACGTTCTACGTCCACAATGTAGTTATGTGGAGGCTGGGAGATTTGGTCTGTCTTTATGCTCACCATGAAAGGAAGATGCGTTTGGTGAACAACTGTACAGTCTCCTCCAACTGCCTGACTCTACACTAGACTGTAAGTTACAGGATAACATGGATAAAACACTTTACCTCGGTATCCTCATCATCTTGTATAATATTTGATACATAGTGGCCATTCAGGAAATGACTTTTGGAGGGATCAGCTTGCCTGAGTTTATGTGATCAGTTATAGCAGATTGCTCTTACAACAAACCAGGTGGCCCAATCCCTAGTGCTCTCTGACCAAACTGTGTAGCCTCTGTGCAGTGAATTGAAAATAACTTGAACTTTTAGGCCACTTTGCTCTGTATTTGGAGGAAAATATCCAGATGCCAATATGCCAGGTTATATCTTTTTTCTGTCACCCTTAGCTCTATGCCAGTGGGTTATATTGGATTCTGTTTAGGGATAGTATCGAAGTCACTAACTCTGAAGAACAGAATAGAAGCTGTAATTTGTTTCTGCTTGATTTAAAAATTAGAGAATCTCCTAAAGGACAGGCAATGTGTTTTACCAATGTGACTTGACATCTGTCAGTAGAGTTAGCAATATGTGTCAGCCGTTTTGGTTGTAATGGTCACATGGTTACATGAAAGTGGTCCTCAAAAGGCAGCCCATTACCTGTTGCAGCATTATCTGTGGGTTTTTTGTCATTATTTCTCTGCGTTCCCATTATTAGTGTTTTTGTGTTTAAATTGACTTCAAAGAGAAGAATTTTCCTTCACTGATGCTTTTATAATGTCTGTTCTCTAGTTCAGTACTAAGTATCAAGTGGGGACTATCTAATAGGGAATCTCATTAGATCTATTTTAGTTTTCCTGTGTGTAAAATACAGTTTGCCTTGTCATAGGAAGATATTTTAGGATAAAAGTAATTGTAAGAGATTTAAGCTCTGCAGAGAAGAGCTGCTCTATGGCACCACTTGCCTTACGTTATTTCTCAAATTAATTGTAGTTTTTAGTAAATATTTATTGAGAGCTTACCTGTTGCTCAGAAGTTGTCAGGCACTAGGGTTGCTAAGATGAATTAGACATGTTTTTGGTTCCTCAGAAATATTCTATCTGGCTAAAAGAGAGGAGAGTAAGCTTAAAATATGTATGATTAGTGTAATATATTTTATATTTAGTGCTAAATGCATGATTGGGAGAAGGGACCAAGATAAGAAATTGATATTTATTAAGCATACTTTGTTTATATTTCTTAGAAGGCTTAACATTTTGTTTTGATTAATTCTTTATACAATCTGTGGAAATAAGTATTATTATTGCTCTTTTATGGAGGGAAAAACAGGTTCAGAAGGGCTATATAATTAGTCAACTTACACAGCTAGTGATAGAACCAGGAGTCATACTCAGAGTCATACTCTGGCTCTAAAGTCTATGCACTTTAGATTCAACAAGCAACTTGGAGAGTTAATGCTCTAGAAGTCTAGAAGAGGTAGCAGAGGTCTGATGGGGGCTGGCTACATTGAGAATGTGGGTTTTGGGTACTCAGTGAAAAGGTTGAACTTGAACGAGAGACCGGAGCTGGGAAGACTTTCTATACATGATCAAGGCAAGAAAGTGGGAGTGCTTGATGCATTGGGTAATATGCAAGTAGACCAGATGGACTGGAACAGGGTTTCATGGGAGATCAGAGAAATGTAAATGTTATTTTGAGGTGAGAGGAAGAGACCAGCTTTATGAAGAATCCAAAGTACCAGGTTAAGGAGTTTTAAGTTTAATGTGGAGGAAATGTGGAATCATTGATTGTGTTAGAGTTGGAGGTGACATTTTAGAGCACTGTTTCTCTAAGCGTGGTCCCTGGAACCTCATCAGCCTCAGTTCAGTTCAGTTGCTCAGTCGTGTCTGACTCCTTGTGACCCCATGGACTGCAGCACGCCAGGCCTCCCTGTCCATCACCAACTCCCAAAGTTTACTCAAACTCATGTCCATTGTGTTGGTGATGCCATCCAACCATCTCATCCCTGTTGTCCCCTTCTCCTCCTCATCAACCTCACCTGGGAGCTATTGATATGCAAATTGTTAGGCTCCACTTCAGTTCAGCTCAGTCTCTCAGCTGCTCAGTCGTATCCAACTCTTTGTGACCCTGTGGACTGCAGCACGCCAGGCCTCCCTGTCCATCACCAACTCCCAGAGTTTACCCAAATTCATGTCCATCGAGTCGATGATGCCATCCAACCATCTCATCCTCTGTCGTCCCCATCTCCTCCTGCCCTCAATCTTTCCCACCATCAGGGTCTTCTCAAATGAGTCAGCTCTTTGCATCAGGTGGCCAACGTATTGGAGTTTCAGCCTCAACATCAGTCCTTCCAATGAACAGTCAGGACTGATCCCCTTTAGGATGGACTCGTTGGATCTCCTTGCAGTCCAAGGGACTCTCAAGAGTCTTCTCCAACACCACAGTTCAAAAACATCAATTCTTCGGCGCTCAGCTTTCTTTCCAGTCCAATTCTCACATCCATACATGACTACTGGAAAAACCATAGCCTTGACTAGACGGACCTTTGTTGGCAAAGTAGGTTGGTCATAAAGGCTCCACTTGAGACCCATTAAATTAAAACATGCTTGAGGATGGGGTATGTGGTTTAAACAGCCCTCCAGGTGATTCTGAGGTATGTTAAAGTTTGGGAACTACTGTTTAGATCAATTTGGTGAGCATAGATGATGTGCTTTGTGAATGTAAGGACACTGATCTCCTAATGTGGATGTGAAGGAATGAGGACATGGCTGGCGGGAATGGAGAGGAAGAGACACAGAAGGGTGTTGGGCTGTACCCGGCGGGCTGTGTAACTGCCCAACCGTGAGATTGAAGAAAGAGCCCCGAGAGAGCAGCAGCCATCAGCAGTTTGTTGGATAGAAGATTTTACAACTCGGAAGCAGAGTCCTGGAGTGACACCCCACTGTGTATGGCAGGTAGCAGGCAGGATATGGCAGCAGTCTTTCTTCTTGGGGTAGAGGAGGGTAGGGGAGCGGGACGTCAGGCTCATTGGTTATCAGAGAAACCGTCAGTGGGGCAGGAGGCAAACATGTAGGCAAGCACGACACCAACTAAGCCTTGTGATTAAGAGAATTAGATAGTCATGAGGGTGCATGTTGGTAAAGCAGGGACTGGTTGAGCAGGGGATGTACAGAGAGCAAGAGAACAGCCATCCTGAGTGGCCTGATCATACAGAAGGGTAATGAAAAAAATATCAAAACTTAAGGACGGGTTGCATTTGAAGGGAGGAAGGACGAGGAGTCAAAGTCAACAATAAGTTAAAGATTGAAAACCAACGGTTGAATCTGCATTCAGTCCAGCCCAATATTTTAAAGCCATGAGTTTTATGTAAAAATAGGGGTTTATGGGTTTTAGAGGAAAAAAACTATACCTGGAGATGACATCTTGTATTTCTGTAGGGTACACTGCAGCCTCGTGGGTTAGCCCCAAGTCCTTTTGGTTGATGGCCTGTGCCTTCTCCAGTCTGCCCCAGTTTCCGTTTCCCTTCGCCCAGCTTGGGGACTGAAGAATGATGAGAGACACGGGGGTCAGTAGGGGGAGCCCATATTGAGGCAACACAAGCAGTTTGGTTTCTAGACCTTTCGAGCTTGAGGCGGCTGTGAGATTGTTCCATTAATCTGCTTTTTACATTTTGTAAGAAAAACAGTTAAGCATTTCCATTTCTCTATTATCTACTTTTTGGATCACCCAAGGCAGTTTAAAATTCTAGACTGTCTTCCTTGCAGTGCAGTACACCTTGGGACTTCTGCCTCCTGCTTTCTCAGTGTGTGAGCTCAAGAATGCAAAATAATTTTTATATTAGACCAAGCAAAATATAATTGAGAAAGGAACTCTACTGAGGCCAAATCGTCTATTGTACTCCCATTGCCAAATATACATTTTTTCCCCCTAGTTATTTTCTCCATTGCCCCAGATAATTGAACACAGACTATAAGTTTTAATCAGCTAAGGAAGCAAAAGGCTCTCCTTTCACTTTACAGTGAGAAGTGTATCATCATACTGAGGAAGAATTCATTGAGGTGGGAATGAGCTGATGATAGAACCTGGCTTTGGAACTACCACTGGTTTATGTTTTATATCACTTGACTTTTGCATGCTGTATTGACAGAGTATAGTGAAGAGGAGGAGGAAGAGAAGCAATCCAGTTTGAAGATGACTAAGAGTTGATTAAACATTCAGCTGGAGAGAAATATGAGGGAATCCAGGTGATGCTTATGGAGTGTCAGAGAGGGAGAATGTTGGACCATCTGGCGAGAGAGCTGTGAGAAAGTATATAAATCAGTGCCTATAATGATACTTAATTAATACAGAGTCAATAAGTGGCATAATTGAAGCAATGGTTAGGCTACTTTGTAGCATTTAATAGCTTCAAAGAGGGTTCTGATTAAAACCATTACAATTTATAAAACACTCTTCATCTTAAGAAAGCATCTTGATGAGATTTAACATGAACATTTTTGTAATCAGAAGACCAGTTTCAAACATTCAGAGCAGAGGTGAGATGTCTTAAGAGGTCTATTTCGGATGATTATTAAAAGCCAGTTTATCCTCAAGAGAGTAAAAAGGCTTGTCCCCCTCCCTTTGTTTTTTAATGGGAGAAAAATTAATGCTGCTACTTTACACTTAGACTGTCTTGGATTTTTGATGTCCTGGTGGTTTGTTTCTTCGGCATGACCTTAGCATAATTAGCTATCAAGCTTGATTTAAGTTGTTTTGAAATATTTTTGCAACTTGGAGGGCATATGTGACACTGGTGATTATAAAATAAAGAGAATATCACCATGACTCAAATGGTGCAGCTGGACCAACCTCGATTAGTAGGCGCTTTTTCTTCCTGCTTTTGTTTTTGCTCAGTTCACTCTGAGGCCCCTAACAGATGCACGGTAATCAAGCAGAATGCCAGTTCTCATCATTTATGCAGGTGGAGGGCCGTGGTGCTCCCAAAGGGGGAAACCAGAGAAGACCCACACTGAACACTGCATTTTTTTCTTCTCATCATCCTTTTTTTTTTTTCATGTCTCTCTGATTTTTGAAAGGCAGATCCTTTGTTTAGAAAACCTTTGTTAGAAATTCCAAAATGTCGTTTAATCACCGAGTTCTTATTACTGCTTCAGGTAGTGTGACAGGCAGGCATATTATCTGGTAACGGATAGACTCAGACGATGTACTCTCTGGAGTACTCCAGCCCCAGTTCTGGAGTCACAGTGCCTGGGTCTTTATTTAGTCTCTTGACAGGGTGTGACCTTGGCATACTGAGTAAGTTTCTGAACCTCAGTTTCATCTGTATAATGGGGAAAATCATATCTTCTGAGCATTTTGTGAGGTTTAAATGAAATTCTATAATTGCCTGACACAAAGTAAGTTTTGCATACATGTAATGTACTATTATTATATAGTTTTGCTAAGTAATGAATGGATATACTCACTGAATAAAAAATGAAGGGAGGGAAACATGGAGAGAGGGAGGGAAAGAAGAAAGAGAAGAGAAGAGAAAGAAGACAGGCAGGAAAGAGGGAGGGAAGAGGGAGAAAGAAGAGCTTAATTTACTTAATATCGCTGTTGTAGGTGCTGCTATCTGATTGGGAGACAACGCCTAACATTGTATTGCCATTTTGATCTCCATCTGTTTAGTTTGTTCAAACTCTGTTAGGGTTGTGTGTTGACTAGTCTGTTTCTCTTTCTGGGTTGGAAGTTCTCCTGGGGACATACTCTGTGTCTTCTTCATCTCAGTGTCTCCGGGGCTGGGCACAATACCTGGCACACAGTATTGCTGAAATGAATGAATAAAAAGTGTTAGAGGCAGCCTGTTAGGTTTGCTAACATGTAAATTCAAGGTGTCACCATTTCATATTCATAAAAGTGGAATAATAATAGAGATAAGGTAACTAAGTTCTGAGTTGCTACTTATCAAAAATAGAATCTCTAGAATCTGAAAGGAGACTATACAGTTATGTAAATTTTGGTAAAGAATTGCAAACTGCTATTACTTGGGTGCTTTGTGAGGCTGCTATAATTAATGGTCTGTTTGCATTCCCAGTACGGACTGTCATTTTTCATCTGCTTGTAACCTTGATATAAAGATTTATTCTTGGCTGATATTTTGCATTCATAATTTTAAAATATTTGTAAATGTTCATCTTCTATTTTCCAGGTTTCTGATTACAAAACATAAGCTTAAGAACCATATCACCATGGCATGTTTCTCTGAATCCCTAGTGGTAAAAAGAAATTAATGCATTTTGAATTCAGGTTTCAGGATTATGACAATGTTGTTTGCTTATACAGTGCCCTTTGAAAAATGTCTGGTGTAGCATATGAACCAAAATAATCCCCAGTAGCCTCAAGTCTGCTTTTTACTATTGCCTGAGCTTTTGTTCCCTTTCTCACATCAAAGCTGAAGACCATTCCAAAAGTCCTCTTGAATCCAAAGGACCCTTTGGCATTTCTACCCTTTGGAGAAAGTACCGATCAGAAGGTACTACCAGGAGGACTGTGTGTGTGTGTTAAGTCACTTTGGTCATGTCCGACTTTTTGCAACCTGATGAACTATATAGCCCACCAGGCTCCTCTGTCCATGGGATTTCCCAGGCAAGAATACTGGAGTGGGTTGCCATCCCCTCCTCCAGGGAATCTTCCCAACCCAGGGATTAAACCCACATCTCTTATGTCTCCTGCATTGGTAGATGGGTTCTTTGCCACTAGTGCCACCAGAGAAGCCCACCACGAGGACTGGAGATGAACAAAGTAACAATGTAGAGAGTGGGATTTGGAATCAGACAGACCCAGATTCAAATGCAGGTTTGGCCACTTAGAGGTTGTGTGAATTTACATACACGGTTTAATGTGAGAACCTCTTTGCTCATCTTTAACATGGCGAGAATACTCTTTATCTTATAGAGTTGTTAAGAGAACTGTATGGGATCAAGCATTCAATATAGAGACCTTGACATGTGAGAAGCAATCAGTGAATTTGGTAACTGACACCTTATCTTTGTCATGGTTGTTATCATCATCACCATCTTCCTTGGATCATGACAGCACTAAGCAGGTGGGCTGACGTGAACTGAAACACCTTAAAAGCAGCAACTCCAGAACTCTCCTTGGTGTAGGCACCAAAGACCTCGGTTCTGTTTATCTCCTGATTTCAGGAGTCCATTCTTGTAGTCTCCCTCAGTCTTTGGCTTAAAACTCTGTTTTCTTTTTATCCTCTTTGACCTCACTTTCAGTGCCCCACACCATTCTTGCACGTAGTGCCAAAGATACAGTGACTCAGACCAATGAGCAGTGGCCAAACCAAAGATACAGCAACTCATATCAGTATCAGGGATCAGACCCCTGATCAACTTGGTAACTGCTCTCTGTCTCTCTCTCTCCTTGTTCAGTATGTGTTTCTCCATGAGAATATAAATTCCACAAGGACAGGACTACATCTTTCTTGTATATCGTTATACTCTCAGTACACATTATTGGCACATGACAGTTACTCAAGAACTATTTATTGATTCAAGTTGTCGTTAGCACATCTGCTTTATACACAGAAGGTCCTGGGATCCATCCCCTGTGGAACCGACTCCTGGGAGTACGTCTTTTGGACTTCTCTAGTGGCTCAGATGGTAAAGAATCTGCCTGCAGTGTGGGAGATCAGGGTTCAATCCCTGAGTCGGGAAGATCCCCTGAGGAGGGAATGGCAACCCACTCCAGTATTCTTGCCTGGAGAATCCCATGAACAGAGGAGCCTGGTGGGCTATAGTTCATAGGTTTGCAAAGAGTTGGACATTACTAAGTGACTAACACTTTCACTTTTTCACAGTTAACTATTAAAAAATTATCTAAGATAAAAAGAATGGAGAACCAACTATAAATGGATATATACCGACTCATGTCTATTTTCTGAAGCCACATTCTAAAGCATCACAGATTTTTTCCCCCAACTTTGTTTGTTTTTTGGTAAAATATCATTCTGTGGTAAAATTGAAAGACTATTAGATGACTCATATACTCTTTGTAAGAAATTGCTGAACTTTTTCCTGAAGAGATGGTACCTTTCACGTTGCCACCTGCCATGTGTAAGAGTTCAGCCTGCTTCACTTTCTCACTGAAAAATGATGTTGTCAGTCTGTTTAATTTTAGCCGTTTTCCCTGATAACTAATGATGTTGAACACACATTTACATGTTGGTTGGCCATTTCCAAATCTTCCATTGTGAATAGTCTGCTCAAGTCTTTTCTCTATTTTATAATTGGGTTGTTTTAAAATTGTTCAGTAATAGGAATTCTCTGTATATTCTAGATGAAAGTCCACTATCAGATATATGTTTTGCAAATATTTTCTCTCAGTTGGTGTCTTACCTATAGTTTTGTTTTTATCTTAAACAGTGCCTTTTGATGAGAAGTTTTAAATGTTGATGGATTTTAACTTATCAAGTTTTTTAGTTGCTTTCTGTGTCCACTAATACACCCTTCACCTACATTCATTATTTAATTTTTACCACATTTGTTCTCTTTCACCTTTTAATCAATTCAAAATGAGGTAGGTACAGCCACAGAGCATTTAAATCATAAATATATGAGTGTGTACTTCATAAGAACAAGGACCTTCTCTAACATAAGGCAATATCGTTATCATACTTAAGAAATTTAACATAGTTGTATAAATGTTATATAATGTAAATTCCATTGACATTCAGATCTCCAGTTATCCCCAACTCTCAATAATTAATGTCCCTGCTTTTTAAAAAGTTCTAGAACCCAATCAAAGATATGATATTACATATAGGGCTCATGTATCTTTAGTGTCCTTAAATCTGGAATTGTTTCCTAGTCTTTTTAATATTTTATTACTTTGACATACTTGAGGATAAGGGTAGTTGTTTTGCAAAGTGTCCCTCAGTTTGGAGTTAGTTATTTCCTAATTATTAAATTTAAATTAAATATTTTTGGCAAGAATTCTAAATGGATGATGTTGTGTCCCTCCTGTTGCACTATATAAGGAAATGAGTAATACCAGTTTTCCTTAATAGTGAGGCTAAGTTTGATCACTTATCTAAGGCAGTATCTGTGGATTTCTTCGTTAGAGAGGTTCTCCTTTGTAGGGTAAATAAATACATTGTAATTATGGGGAGATGCTTTGAGAATTTGTGAATTTTATATTCTCCATTAAAATTTCATCCAGTGAAAATTTAGCATGTGTTGATGATCCTTGCCTGCATCAGATATTACATTGCCAGTTACAAATGTATTCCTAATTCAGTGATTCCTATTATGTACATTTTTTAACTGGCGCTTTTTTGTAAAGAAGAGCTTTCACTCTTTTTACTGTTTTTGATTATCACTTCATGGGTTTTTTTAAAGGGAATGTATTAAAATTTATTACTGTCATTCTTGTTGATAAAGCATCAACAATTTCAAAGCCCTTAAGTGTCAAAGCTAATATTTTATTTTATTTTTTTATTTTTATTATTATTTTTTTTATTTTAGTTGGGGGCTAGTTACTTTACAATATTGTAGTAGTTTTTGCCATACATCGACATGAATCAGCCATGGATTCACATGTGCTCCCCCTCCCAAACCCTCCTCCCACCTCCCTCCCCCTCCCATCCCTCAGTGTCATCCCAACGCTCCATCCCTGAGCATCCGTCCCATGCATAGAACATGGAATGGTGTTCTGCATCACATATGACAATATACATGTTTCAATGTTATTGTCCCAGAACGTCCAACCCTCACCTTCTCCCTCAGAGTCCACAGGACTGTTCTATGCATCTGTGTCTCTTATTCTGTCTCACATATAGGGTTACCATTACCATCTTTCAAATTCCATATACATGCATTAGTATACTGTATTGGTGCTTTTCTTTCTGGCTCACTTCACTCTGTATAATGGGCTCCAGTTTCATCCATCTCAATAGAACGGATTCAAATGTATTCTTTTTAATGGCTGAGTAATATTCCATTGTGTATATGTACCACAGCTTCCTTATCCATTCATCTGCCGATGGACATCTAGGTTGCTTCCATGTCCTGGCTATTGTAAACAGTGCTGCGATGAACATTGGGGTACACGCGTCTCTTTCAATTCTGGTTTCCTCGGTGTATATGCCTAGCAGTGGGATTGCTGGGTCATATGGCAGTTCTATTCCCAGTTTTTTAAGGAATCTCCACACTGTTCTCCATAGTGGCTGTACTAGTTTGCATTCCCACCAACAGTGTAAGAGGGTTCCCTTTTCTCCACACCCTCTCCAGCATTTATTGCTTGTAGACTTTTGGATAGCGGCCATTCTGACTGGTGTGTAATGGTACCTCATTGTGGTTTTGATTTGCATTTCTCTAATAATGAGTGATGTTGAGCATCTTTTCATGTGTTTGTTAGCCATCTGTATGTCTTCTTTGGAGAAATGTCTGTTTAGTTCTTTGGCCCATTTTTTGATTGGGTCGTTTATTTTTCTGGAATTCAGCTGCAGGAGTTGCTTGTATATTTTTGAGATTAATTTGCTTCGTTTGCTATTATTTTCTCCCATTCTGAAGGCTGTCTTTTCACCTTGCTTATAGTTTCCTTTGTTGTGCAAAAGCTTTTAATTTTGATTAGGTCCCATTTGTTTATTTTTGCTTTTATTTCCAATATTCTGGGGGGTGGGTCATAGAGGATCCTGCTGTGATTTATGTCGGAGAGTGTTTTGCCTATGTTTTCCTCTAGGAGTTTTATAGTTTCTGGTCTTACATTTAGATCTTTAATCCATTTTGAGTTTATTTTTGTGTATGGTGTTAGGAAGTGTTCTAGTTTCATTCTTTTACAAGTGGTTGACCAGTTTTCCCAGCACCACTTGTTAAAGAGATTATCTTTTCTCCATTGTATACTCTTGCCTCCTTTGTCGAAGATAAGGTGCCCATAGGTGCGTGGGTTTATCTCTGGGCTTTCTATTTTGTTCCATTGATCTATATTTCTATCCTTGTGCCAGTACCACACTGTCTTGATGACTGTGGCTTTGTAGTAGAGCTTGAAGTCAGGCAGGTTGATTCCTCCAGTTCCATTCTTCTTTCTCAAGATTGCTTTGGCTATTCGGGGTTTCTTATACTTCCATACAAATTGTGAAATGATTTGTTCTAGTTCTGTGAAAAATATCATTGGTAGTTTGATAGGGATTGCATTGAATCTGTAGATTGCTTTGGGTAGTATACTCATTTTCACTATATTAATTCTTCCAATCCATGAACACGGTATATTTCTCCATCTGTTTGTGTCCTCTTTGATTTCTTTCATCAGTGTTTTATCAAAGCTAATATTTTATGATAAGCTCGAATATTGGAAACATTGACAGGAATTCACTATTTTTTTTTTTAATCCAAAGGAACCCAAACTATCCCAGATAGTCAGCTAATTAGCAGGGTGTAATCAATACCATCCATTTCCTCTGAACTTTGTCATTAACAGCATGCACTCTGGAGTAACGGCTCTGGAAATATCTTTAGAGTTTATCATTACCAGTGTGTACCATATGTGAATGAAGATCCTCACCCCATCCGTAATTGCTGTTAATTATTAAAATAAGCAAAGATCTTGGATCCAGAGATTGCTTCTCCAGAGTTTTGTTTTGTTTCTCTAATCTTTCTCTTTTCTCTTTTTTGCTGTGTGGTGCTGATGTTGAGGAATGTGTTCCAGAGAGTTCTTTCCAGGAGAGATGTGTCTCAGTGTGGGTTTGCAGAGGCCTGCGTGTATGCCTGTTCGGGGGGAGTTTACCTAGTGTCTGTAGTGGACTACAGAAAACTGGGAATTACCCACCCACTGCACCTTCCACACACCATTGGCGGCTGGGAAGGGGTGACCAACCTTGGCCAGTGAGTCGGCGGGCAGTAGTTTAATAGCTCAATGAACCTCTGTTTCTGCACTGGTTGCTCCGATAAAAATTAAATATTTAACATCTAGGAGAAAAAATTTCATTTTTGACGTTTACCAACTTGATTCATTCAATAAACATTCATCAGGTGTCTTTTATATTCCAGGCCAGGAAGGACCCAAGTTTTGTAGGGCTAGGCACTTATATGATTTGAGGGTCTCTTTAAGAAAAAGAATATGAAATTGCAAAAACAAATTTAGATAGAAAATCAATATTTACTTAGTTAGAATAGCAAATTGTAACAAGTTACAAATTTAAGAAATCTGTCAAATGCTATAAACATTACAAAATTTTTAAAAAGTCATATTTTTTTAAAATAACTACCTGTCAAGCTTCCATATTTTTCCTCTTTTTTTTCCTTGCATAGTCTAATTGGTCTTTATATTTTCTATAGAGAGAATAAAAACAAAATTCCGTTTTTTTTTTTTTTTTACCATGGTTGAAATTTAGATTTTATTAGTGATAGTTTGGGAAAGTTTATTTCAGCTTGACAGATTTTTGTTTGCAATATCATATGCATTTTTAAGGCTGTCAGATTTCAGAAAGTTACTATCAAGTTATTTTCACATATGAGCTTAAGGACATTACAGATGCTCTTGTGTACAGTGACAATGAATTGACAGCAGTCTTTGGATACATATTATGACTTTGTTACCTTTATACTTGTCACTATTTTATGTCAGAGCAATAGGAAATGTCAATGTTTTTCTAAGGTGATTTATCCTTCATTATTTGTATTATTAAATAATCTAAGAGACTATTCATCATGGATACTTGAAGCACATCTCTTTCTCTCAGTAAATCATAGCTTTTGTATGTCTTTTTTTCTGGTATTTATTGCCAGACTGGTTAGAACAGATATGTTATATATGCTAACATGCTATCTGATCTGTTGACTCAAATAAAACATGTGACTTCATCCATCAGCACATTCACTGTTTGCAGTACAACCATAGGCTTGTGCCCTATGAAAATAGGGTCTCTGACAAATTGCATTTTGCATGACTTGCTCAAAAAAGAAAATTAAAATATAAAATTAGGAGGTGTCTTCATAATAGCATACCCTGAATTACAGAATCTGTTCTTGACAAGTGAGACTTTCCATTTTAAGTGGGTGCCCATGGAAATGGAATCCTTCAGTTGCAGTTTTGCACACCTGGTGACTAGAAGGAATTTTGAGTGACCAGCTTCTGAATCTCTACCACTCATGCCATACTTTCATCGCCAGGTGTTGCAGGATCGGTTCTCAGCACCATGTGACCGCTGGCCCCGCCCCTTTGTATTATGACACCAGTAGTCCTGGGAGCCTCTCTCATACCAGGTGGAGATTATGACTGTGAATCCTGTAAATACATCCCCAATCAACTTCCTCAGACTATCTGGATTCATTCTGATGTTGTCTAACATGATGGGAGGTATGACAGAAATGGAGTCAGAGTGTATTAGGAGAGTTAATACTGTAAAGTGTGTGGACTGGAGCTGAGCTCCTAGTGAGGTCTCCACAGATGGAGCCGGTAACACCATGCTCACCATCCTCCTCCTCCTCCCCATTTCTGTACGTGTTTTAGTGGTCTTTTCAGTTTTGGGTGGTTTGGCACTTGCAGTTCTTTATAAGCAACTTCTTCCTATTTCTACTCCGTTTCCCTTTTAGGACCTAGATTTCAAAATGGTAGAGCTGGATGAGCCCTGAGAGAATGTCTACTCCACCCCTTCCTTTTAGAGATGAGCAGTAGTGACCCTGGGGCCAAAGGTCACCCCTCTATTTTAGAGATGAGCAGTAGTGACCCTGGGGCCAAAGGTCACTCAGCTATGGTAGAACAGAGACAACGTATCTTTTAGCTCCTGATCACATGTTTCTTTTCTCTCATGTCTCCATGGGTAGCTCTCTATCAGCTATAGGCAGCCTCCCAGGATTGAGTCAATTAACTTAGACATGCATTGATTTAATCTCTGTGTGATTCCTCCCCCCACCCCAATGGATATTTTTAAGAGTTAGCACAGTGTGCTTCTAAAATGCCCCATAATAGGGCTGCCTTGCTCATTCCGACAGGACTTTCAGCAAAGTGCACTGTATCAGGAACACTCTCACAGAAAATGGAAACTCACCTTGTGAAGAAGTAAGTTTTCCACAGACTTTGTGTTTTCTTCCTTCTGCAGGGGAAGAGTCTATATGTCAGCTACCTGGCCTTCCTCTGGGGTTTGGTTTTTAATCTCCAGGGAGGCGAGGCCGACAGAATCTCATCTGTTCCCTTGCTAAGGAAAGAAGCTGTGAAATAGATCTTCATTGCTTATGTGCCTTACGTTGCTTAGCACCAGCGGTATCCATAACACCACCGTGAATTTAAAATACTGCTCCTTTGGAATAATTGTTACAAGGGATTCTGAGGCTCATAAATAGCCCAAATAGGCATTGTGAAAGTATACCAATTTTTAATTGATTTATTCCTCTGAGAAAAAACTGAAGTTTATGAATGTATGTCCAAATACTGCCTATTACTGATGTGGATTTTTCTGCTGTAAGTTCTAGGAATCTCTTAATTCAAAGTGGGGAAAGGAAATGAGCTAACATATATTCAACAGCTTTTAAGCATTGAGTACTTTATATTAAATTTCAGCTGAACCCTTGGGTTGCAAGGGACTTGAGACTCATTTTATATTTGAGTAACTTGGTTGAGTTTGTATCCTAGGCCATTTTGAAGATTTCTTTGGTCATCTGTTTGCCAGCTTAAGAACTGACAGTCTTGATGTAACTAAACTGGAAATAGAGAAAGTAATATATTGATAAGAGTTTTTGTAAGATCACTTTGGTAAAAGTGAAAAAGAGACCAAGTGATGTGTTCCAGTTGAGAAGATTGGGCCAAGAGAATGAAAGGAGGAAAATTGCCAACAAATGTACGAACACCAGCGTTAACAATATTGAAGAGGCTCCTGCAGTCCTGGGGCCTTTTCCTTTGGAAAGTAGATTTTGAAAGACATCTTTGATCGTATTTCTGTGAGGCTCTTTCTTTTGCTCCTTCTTCTTTCCTTTATTTGGTACCTTCTTGTGGTTCCTAAATGAGATTCCCTGTTACCTGCCAGACTAAAAGGCAGAGGCACAAGCTGTACCCTCCTGGCAACAGGTTATATCTCTACTTCCAGAGCTTTGCCCTGTGGCAGCTTCAGTCCATTACCATCATCTCTTTTGCACATATTGGCAGCTCCCCAAGACCTGGGGAGGAAAAAAAAAAGCAGATCTGTAGATATGCAAAGCTTAAAATCAAGAGTTAGGTAATGAATCACTCCTCCACTTGCCCTTGCCTGTTACTGAATCCTGTTCCAGCTGGGATGGAAAAGAGCATTGGCCATGCTGTCCCAAGCAGATCAGATTTCTCCACTGCCATCTCTTCCTTTCTTAACTAAAAACAAAACACTACACAACAATCAGACCCCAAAAGAAAAATGACAGTAGATGAGCGTGATGGTAGTTTGTACTATTTTGCTATTTTGTGTGTTCAATCATATTTGCCTTAACAAATACGATTGGAAGTGGTCATTTTTCTTCTTTTCCCACCTTCTGGCCTGAGATTTATAGGTGAAGATAAAAATGCTCTGGCTCTTCAAGGAAGAGCTCCTTTTCTGCTCTCCTGCTCTGCTCGTATCCCATCTCCTTGCCCTCTTCTCGCTCCTGCTGACTTGCTTACTCTCTCTCTCTGCCTCCCTCTCTCCTTCAATCAGGGCTTAGAGAAATCTTTCACTCTTCTTTTGACAAGTGTCAGATAGACAGTATGAGCTCATTTAAGCTGAACTGTCTGGGGGAAGCTAAACTTGTTGAGGAGAACAATAATTTGGATGACAAGTGCCAGGACACACCAGATGGCTCAACAGGAGAAACCCTTATCAGGCTCCCAGCCCATGTTCCAGGAGGCCTGTCTGTCTCTGCCTCTCCTATTCTTATTTGTTCACGGCTGACCCAGATGGAAACCTTAAATACAAATGCAGTTCTCCTTGGAAGTTGCAAAGAAAAAGACTTGATAGTGACTCAGCCTAGCAAGTCTACAACTCCCTCCCTTTATATGTGCTTATTACTGCTGATGCTCTGCAGAACCCTTTGGGCACATATTTGAAGAAGCCTCAATTGTGAGCCCTGCTAGTTGTTTAATAAACAGGTCTATTATCCAAGCTGAAAAAGCTTTCACATTTTGGACAATCACCCACCTTGGCTATGTTTGGCACCTCTTAATATAGGGTATTCCCTATAGCTCAAACGGTAAAGAATCTGACTGCAACGCAGGAGAGCCAGGTTCGATCCCTGGGTCAGGAAGATCCTCTGGAGAAGGGAATGGCAGTCCACTCCAGTATTCTTGCCTGGAGAATCCCATGGACAGAGGAGCCTGGCAGGCTACAGTCCGTGGGATCACAAAGAGTCGGACACAACTGAGCGACTAACACTACTATTCTTAAATATTCTTCTCCGTTTGCCTCCCAGTTGGACCGATTTTTGGGGGTGGGGGAGGGCGACTCTCACTTGCCAGACAGGGAACCTATGGACATAATTGTCATTGGAAGTTATTTAGTGGAAGGTGAGATTTTTTTTTTTTGGTCCGTGTAAAACATCCTAAAATTCAAGGCCAGGGCACTGTGGCAGGCTGTAATCTATGAATCATTAAATTATTAACATACCTTGAGAACACGAAGAGAGAGATCAACCTTTATAGACACAGGTGGAATTTCTCCTCTGAACACTGGTAATTCATGTGACATTTGCTGTTTGCTTATGTTTGCAGAGAAATTCTTTCCCTCAACCTTGCACTGTGCTGTTACTGGTCACTTAGGGGGCCTTCTGAGAGAGCAACACAAATTGATGTTTCAAGTACACAAACAAAGCAGGTGTTTTTAATGCTGGACATCAATTTTATTTTTGGTCAATACTTGGTTCACATGAGAACCTTTATTTTTTCCATCCTGTAAGCTTTGGCTCTGGATTTATGTGTTTTGGAGGTTTGATGTTGTTGCTAATTCAGTGATGAAATTTATTCATAGAAAAGGATTATTGTGAGTGAAAAAATAGAGTATCAAATAGTGTAGACAACCCAGGATACATGTGCTTGGTATTAGGAATTGCATAGTTGGGGCAAAGCCAACTGATGGCAATGGCATATTTATTTGGAGGTTGAAGTTTCATTAATAACTTAAAGTGGGAATCAGAGAAAAAGACCTCTGAGCAAATTCATCTAGCTGTTACAACCCCCATGTGGCAAGATAGCATGTTGTACTTCTGCTCTTCTATCCAAGAACTCTTGGGACTTTAGCACATGAATATTATCGAAGACTATTTTTCAAGAAGGGTTTTAGGTTTACAACAAGACTGAGAGGGGGATACAGAAATTTCACGTGTACTCACTGCCCCCATACATACATAACCCACCCCACAAACAACATCACTCCCCAGAATGGTAGAAATTTTCACCAAGGATTAGCCTACAGTGATGCATCATCATTACCCAAAATCCAGAATTTACCTTAGGGTTCACTCCCTTTTTTTTGGCTGTGCTGTCTTTGTTGTGGTGTGGGGGCTTCTCTCCAGGGGCAGCGCATGGTATTCTCTTGTTGTGGAGCATGGGCTTAGTTGCCCTGTGGTGTGTGGGATCTTAGTTCCCCAAGCAGAGATTGAACCCACGTCCCCTGCATTGGAAGGTAGATTCTTAACCACTGGACCATCAGGGAATTCCCTAGGGTTCACTCTTGATATAGTACATTCTATGGGTTTGAACAAATGCATAGTGACAGATATCCATCATTATAGTAGTATACAGAATATCTTCACTGCCCTAAAAATCCTCTGTGCTCTGCCTGTTCATCTCTCTTTGCCCTTGCCTCTGGCAATCATGATCTTTTTAGTATCTCCATAGTTTTGCCTCTTCCAGAATGTCATATCATTGGAATCATACAGCATATAGCATTTTCAGATTGGCTTCTTTAATAATATGCACTTAAGTTTTCCCCATGTCTTTTCATGGCTCAATAGCTTATCCCTTTTTAGTGCTAAATATTATTTCATTGTCTGAATATTTCACAGTTTGTTTATCCATTCACCTATTGACAGAGATCTTGATTGCTTACAAGTTTGGGCAGTTATGAATAAAGCTGCTATAAACATTTGTGTGCAAGTTTCTTTATGAATATATATTTTTAACTCTTTTGAGTAAATACCTAGGAGTGTGATTTGTTGATTGTGTATTAAGAGTATATTTAGTTTTGAAAAGAAAGAAAGAAAATGAAGTTGGTCAGTTGTGTCTGACTCTTTGCAACCCCATGGACTGTAACCCGCCAGGCTCCTCTGTCCGTGGAATTTTCCAGGCAAGAATATTGGAGTGAGTTGCCATTTCTGTTTGAATCATTTTTGCACTTCCACCAGCAGTGAATGAAGGTTCTTGTTGTTCCACATCCTTGCCAGATTTGGTGTTGTCAGTATTTTAGATTTTGGCCATTCTAAGGAGAAGGCAATGGCAACCCACTCCAGTGTTCTTGCCTGGAGAATCCCAGGGACAGCGGAGCCTGGTGGGCTGCCGTCTAGGGGGTCGCACAGAGTCGGACACGACTGAAGTGATGCAGCAGCAGCAGCAGCAGCAATAGGCTTATACTGGGCTTCCTGGTGGCTCAGTGGTAAAGAATCCACCTGCCAATTCAGGAGGTGCAGGCTTGATCCCTGAGTCAGGAAGATCCCCTGGAGAAGGAAATGGCAACCCATCCCAGTATTCTTGCCTGGGAAATCCCATGGATAGAAGGAGCCAGATGGGCTATAGTCCATAGGGTTACAAAAGAGTTGGACATGACTTAGGGACTAAACAATAACAAATAGGCTTATAGTGGTATCTCATTGTTTTAATTTGCATTTCCCTGGTGACATATGATGAGTAGAATCTTTATATATCTTTATATCTTATCTGTATATCTGAGGTGTCTGTTAAGGTCTTTGGTTCATTTTTAAATTGAGTTGTTTGTTTCTTCAATTGTTGCGTGTTAGGAATTCTTTGTATGTTTTGGATCACAATCCTTCATCAGATGTGTCTTTTTTTCCCAATCTATGTCTTATCTTCTAATTCTCTTGGTATTATCTTTCACAGAGCAGAATATTTAATTTTAATGAAGTCAAGTTTATCAATTATTTCTTTCATGTATCATATCTTTGATGTTGTATCTAAAAAACATCACTATAACCAAAGTCATGTAGGTTGTCTCCTATGTTATCTTCTAGGACTTTTAGAGTTTTGCATTTTACATTTACGATCAATTTTGAGTTAACTTTTGCAAAGGGTATAAGATGTGTGTCTAGATGTGTTTTTTTTTTTTTTAATGTGGATGTGTTCCAGCTCCTTTTGTTGAGAAGACTATCTGTTCCATGGTGTTGCCTTTGCTTCTGTGTCAAAGATCAGTTACCTATATTTATGAGACTCTTTCTGGGCTTCTAATTTATTCTACTGGCCTATTTGTCTGCTCTTTCACTAACACCACAGTGTTTGATTACTGTAACTTTGCAGTAAGTCTTGAAATTGAGTAGTGTCAGTCCTTCAACTTTGTTCTCCTTTAATATTATGTTAGCTATTCTTGAAACTTTATTTTTGACAAATGTAGATTTCTGGGTTTTAAGGACATGCCAGATTAGCAGATGTAGGAATGCTAGGGGATATTTTTGACATTAAGAGAAGAGACCAAAACTGAAGTGTAGCCACAAAGTTGGATTGTCATACCCATATGATAGAAATTCATAAGGATAACATTGAGTCACCCAGAAAAGTTATATTGTGTCTCTTTTTTTTTGAAGAAACAGATTAGGGGAACTGACCTTTGTTTAGTATAAGAAATTGGCTCACACAATTATGGAGGCTGATAAGTCCCAAGACCTGCAAGCTGGAGATCCAGGTTTGCTGATGATGTAATCCCAGTCTACGTCCAAGGGGCCGAGAACCAGGAGGGCCAGTAATGTAGCTCCAACCCAAAGACTGCAGGCCAAAGACTCAGGAGGAGCCATTGTTTCAGTCTGAGATGAAGGCAGGAGAAAACTGATGTCTCAGTTTGAAGGCAATCAGGTAGGAAGAATTCTCTCTCACTTGCAGAGAGCCATCATTTTATTTCATTCAGACCTTCCTTACAGCTGGTCTCATTTATTCATTCACAAAAGTTTATTGAGATCCTATCGCATGAAAGGCATTGGGAATTCAACAAAGACTGTAGTTAAGAGACAAGGTCCCCACCTTTGTGCATCTTACCCACTAATGGACCCAAATGGAAACAAAGGAACAAATAAAGAATGTAATTTCTGATAGTGTTAAATGCAATAACAAATATAATAGATTAATGCAGTAGAGTGTAGACTTGGCCACAGTAGTGGTTACAGTAGTTCCACTGGTCAGGGAAGACCTTTCTAGAAGATCACATTCAACTTGTATTTGAGTGATGACAAGAAGCTGTCCAATTCAGAGACCTGGAAGAAGAGACTCTTGGTCAGAGGTAACAACTAGTTAGATAGCACAACAGGGAGAATCATTTGACATGTTCTAGGTACCTAACAGAAGCTGATGTGCCTAGAATAGACGGAGCAAGAGGGAGAGAGGTGGAAAGGAGCTGGCAGAGAGATCAGCAGGGCTGCATCTTCAAAAAAGGGGTCGTATAAAGCTTGGTTTGGAGTTTATATTTTACTCTAATGTAAATGGGTTTTTAGTAGAAGAGCAGTACAATCTGGGCTTCCCTTGTGGCTCAGCTGGTAAAGAATCTGCCTGCAATGTGGGAGACCCAGGTTCGATCCCTGGGTGGGGAAGATCCCTGGAGAAGGGAAAGGCTACCCACCCCAGTTTTCTGGCCTGGAGAATACCATGGTCTGTATAGTCCATGGGGTCGCAAAGAGTTGGACGTGACTGAGTGACTTTCATTTTCAGTACAATCTGTGCTTTAGGAAATGACTGACCTCAGAGTGGGACACAGATTGTAGGGAAAAGGAATGGAAGTAAGAAGGTCACACATTTAGGAGGTTGTTGCAAGGGATATGTGATACATTGTGATACCTAGATTATGCTAATAGCAGTGGGGATGGCCGGCCATGGTCCGATTTGGCTGTTGAGTAAGCAAAGTCTTCAGGACTTGCTGATGGTTTGGTTGCAGGAGGTGAAGAAAATAAAAGATTCAAAGGTGAATGCTAGGTTTTATTTTGTAAGTGGCATTTATCTTTATTTGAAATTATCTTGCTTATTTATTTGTATACTTTGCTGTTTGTCTCCTCCTGCCAGGCTACAGGTACAGTGAGAGAAGCAACCTTGTCATCTTCTCAAATGCTAAGGAATTGCTTACCCTCAACATCTAGGACAGTGACATGGCTTGAGTGTGTGCATGAATCAATTATCAATGGAATATTTTGTATGACCCAGGCCTGTCCTAAAGCTGAAGTATAGAGGAGAACAAGAAAGAAGCAACCTCTACAGACATGTACTCTGCATTCTGGCAGAGGAGATAGATAACAAACTTGTGAAACAAGTTGTTTCAGATTTTGATAAGTGCTATGTTGTTGTTGTTCAGTCACTAAGTCATGTCCAACTGTTTGTGACCCGATGGACTGCAGCACACCTGGCTTCCTTGTCCTTCACTATCTCCTGAATTTGCTCAAACTCATGTCCACTGAGTCAATGATGCCATCCAACCATCTAATCCTCTGTCACTGAATTGAGAAAATGATAGTTTTTCTCTTGTTCTACATGTGTTCACTAGATAGTAATTTCCATGGAAGTGAGGTCTAGGTCTTATATTCTTTGTATGGTGTCAAGCAGATAATATGTCCCCAGGAAATACAAATAGGCTAGTCATGCCGGGAAGCCACCCTTGGTTCCTAGAGTGCGTCAGGCACCTGTTTTGTTATCTGTGCAAGTAGAGAGCTATGGAAAGTGGCCAAGCCTCTCCTTTCTCATGTAGGTCAGCAATACCTAGACCCATGGGTTCCTGCCTGGACAGGCCTTCTAGATTAACTGCTTCCCTGGCTTTGGTTGTCACTAAGCATGGGCAGTGCACCTACGGCTCACACAGCCACACAGAGCTTTGCTGCAAATTTAGCTGAAGATCGTGCCTCAAGTTCAGTAGGGAAGAATTAAATCTTTAAGGAAGACACACTCAGGCCAATAAACATGGAGTGCCAGAAATCGGTGCCCAGAGGGATCTAAAACCATCTACATATTTATCAAAAGACAAAGAAAACACCTCCTCCTCTACTAAAGGAACATATTTAGACCTCCTCAGATGAAATTGTTTCCTCCATGGTATCTGCTTTGAACAGAAAATTTTCAAAAGAGCTTTGTTTGCCCTTAAGCAATCTTTTCCTCAGATAAGGATGCACAATCAGGGGTTAATTTTTCACTGGGTTGTTGGTCAGCTATGAAAATGAAAAATGAAAAATCTTCACAGACTGGAGTAACCTTGGAATACTTTGGTAGCACATTTTTCAGCTGTCCATTTACAAGTGACTGTAAACATTTTAGCCAAAACAGACTTTTTGGTTGTCAGATACTCTATAAATATTTATTCATACTTCCTGTTTACTCGTTCTCCACTAGGAACCATTCCTAAGGCTTTGCCTTCTTGTTATTTAATGCTTTTTCTGTCTCCGTGTTCTTCATAACTCAAGATCACTAACCCATTTCATATCTTTAGGAGGAAAGATTGATCAGAAAGCAGACTGGGAAGAGGTGAGTCATGGCAATTCTTATGCTGTGAAAGTGTGAGCTTAGCATAATGCTAACCAAACAGTAGATGCTCAGTTCATGATTCAGTGGTTTGATGGTTTCAATGAATGGTGCCCTGCAGAGTGAATGTCTGTTTTCTTGCTAAGCACTATGGTCAGAGTGTCTTCATTTGGTTTAGATCATAGAAAATGTAGAGTACTCACCCCTTATGGACACTCTACTAGAAGTGAGGCAGGATAATTAGATCCACCTGACATACTGTCTGTCCTCTGGGGCCTCAGTTTTGAGTGCAGGAAAGAAGTATGCATGAGCACTGTCTCTCAAGGAAGCATGTACCTATTAATAGGTTAATAAGAGAAATATGAAGTCTTGTGAGAAATAGTATGTGAACAGAGAACTTCCAAATGTTCAAGCTGGATTTAGAAAAGTCAGAGGAACCAGAGATCAAATTGCCAACACCTACTGGATCATAAAAAAAGCAAGAGAATCCCAGAAAAACATCTACTTCTGCTTCATTGACTATGCTAAAGCCATTGATTGTGTGGATCACAAAAAAATGTGGAAAATTCTGAAAGAGATGGGAATACCAGACCACCTGACCTGCCTCCTGAGAAACCTGTATGCAGGTCAGGAACCAACAGTTAGAACAGGACATGGAACAACGGACTGGTTCCAAATTGGGAAAGGAAGGAGTACATCAAGGCTGTATATTGTCACCCTGCTTATTTAGCTTATATGCAGAGTACATCATGCGAAATGCCAGGCTGGATAAAGCACAAACTGGAATCAAGATTGCCGGGAGAAATATCAATAACCTCAGATATGCAGATGACATCACCCTAATGGCAGAAAGAGAAGAGGAACTAAAGAGCCTCTTGATGAAAGTGAAAGAGAAGAGTGAAAAGCTGGCTTAAAATTCAACATTCAGAAAACTAAGGTCATGGCATCTGGTCTCATCACTTCATGGCAAATAAATGGGGAAACAATGAAAAGAGTGACAGACTTTATTTTCTTGAGCTCTAAAATTTCTGCAGATGGTGACATCAGCCATGAAATTAAGACACTTGCTCCTTGGAAGAAAAGCTATGACAAACTTAGCATATTAAAGAGCAGACATTACCTTGCAGACAAAGGTCCACCTAGTCAAAGCTATGGTTTTTCCAGTAGTCATGTATGGATGTGAGAGTTGTACCATAAAGAAAGCGAAGTGCCAAAGAACTGATGCTTTTGAACTGTGGTGTTGGAGAAGACTCTTGAGATTCCCTTGGACTACAAGGAGATCAAACCTATCAGTCCTAAAGGAAATCAATCCTGAATATTCATTGGAAGGACTGATGCTGAAACTGAAGCTCCAATACTTTGGCCACCTGATGCCAAGAGGTGATTCATTGGAAAAGACCCTGATGCTGGGAAAGATTGAGGGCAGAAGGAGAAGGGGATGACAGAGGATGAGATGGTTGGATGGCATCACCCACTCAATGTACATGATTTTGAGGAAGCTCTGGGAGATGGTGAAGGACAAAGTAGCCTGGCGTGCTGTAGTCCATGGGGCTGCCAAGAGTTGGACATGACTGAGTGACTGAATAGCAATGAGAAATAGGGGAGATAGGTGATAATACTTTGTAGGGCAATTCAGGCCTTACTAGGGATCCTTCTGTAAATTTTCTGCCAGATTTTAATTTTGAGTATTTTTCTTGGATCATTAGTTCTAACTTGTGGCAGACCATATCAAGACTGGTATATGTGCCTATGTTCACTTTTATCAGATAATCTTCCATCTGTTTTGAGTTTATGCTTTGTTTCCACTTACTTAAATCTTGAGTTATTTACACAATAGTGTTAAATATCCTGAATATTACTCTTCTTTTTCCCACCCAAATGAAAATCACTGATGCAAATTTGTATTAACAAAATGAGTATAACTGAGATCACCATTCCTCGGGTAGTTAGTGAGATCTCCCGCTCTTCCTGTCCCTCCACAGGCTCCTTTCCTTCTATCCTATTGAGGCAAATAGGTTACTGACTCACTAACTTTCCAGCTGTTGTAAATGTTTAGTTTTGTGTTTAGAAATATTTCTAAATCAATTTTTATAAAGTACTAAATTGCTTTTATTTTCATTTTCTCTTAGTTGTCACTTATGTTCTTCTAACTCTTTATATGCCTACGAATTTTTGTGCAAATACCAAGCATTAAAAAAACCAAAAACTATAGAGGCTTCATACGTTTACCTTTCCTCTAGTAGACAAACCAAGTTAAGGGACTAATCTTAATTCAACTGCAGACTAAGTTGCATCAGGATAGGTTGCAATTTTGTTACAACTCAGACTCTATACATTTCTCCCTGTTCTAAGCATGGCCCCCTAGGGCTTTCCATCAAAAGCCTGGTATATCTCTGAATCCTTAGTCCCGAGAGAATGCAGAATTTCTGATATGCTTTTGAGATGTTTTGACTTAACTCTCTACTTTTATGCCGTGTGCAACTTCATAATTTGACAACTTGGTGGGGAGACCAGCTCTGTGGTCAAGGTCCCTCACATGGCCAGTCTTGTCACTGAAGTCCAAGTGGCTGCCAGAGGACCTGCTGGTTTCCCTGCCCCAGTAGCTGTCTGCTGCCTGCACCAACCCCGAGTCTGTCCTCTAGACCCCCTAGCCTGAGCCAGCTCAGGAGTGGCAGATGTCCCCCGCGGGTAGCTGCTTACACTTAGGTCACCTCTGAAATCTTCCTCTCTTTCTGGAAATTTACTTTTCAGTCCTCTTTGCTTCAGTAATGCTCTCATATCTTAAATATATTATTTTTGTCATTTATTTGATTTTTCTTGTTGTTTATAGTGAGAAAGTTGGCCTTCTATGAGTAACTCATTATACCCATGGCTTCTATGAATAACTCATTATACCCAGAAGTGGAATTTCTCCCTACTTTTTTTTTTAACTCCTACAGATGATTTCATTGCATGATATACTATCTTCTATAGTTTATTTAGCCGTCTCCCTGTTTATGGACGTGATGGACAGATGATTTCATTGCATGATATACTATCTTCTATAGTTTATTTAGCCGTCTCCCTGTTTATGGACATGATGGACAGATGATTTCATAGCATGATATACTATCTTCTATAGTTTATTTAGCCGTCTCCCTGTTTATGGACGTGCTATTTCCAGTTTTTCATTGTTGCAATCTTGTAATTGAAATTAAAATATATGCATCTTTGTGTACTTTAAGGTCAATGGCAATTAGTAATATCTGGAACTTCCGGGCTGACAAATATGGATTTTTAATTTTGATAGAGACTACCAAATTGTTCTCCAAAACTATTTAAATTAGATTCTTGGAGGCTTCCTTTCAACTAGATCAATACTTTTTAGATCTGCCTTTGACCTAGTGCCAAATAATTCTACTAGGAGCATGGAGAGGTCTGCAGACTCTGTTTCAGAGACACTGAGCACACGGGGACCATATATGTTGCCCCTGCCGCTCTGACCCTGATGGTCTCCTGGGGGCACATTCAGAACTTTTACAACGTGTTAGATGATCATGCAGTGGATTACAGCACTTCAACACATTCTCTAAGACAGCAGGGAAGTGAAACGAGCACTGAGGAGACAGAAGAAGAAAACAAATCACTGAGAATAGCATATTTCCAATACAGGCAATTCCCCAGTTGAAAAGCTTAGCTGTTACTGCACTGAGAGGATACTGCTGACTGCTTTAAAGTCGCGGGACCTGCTCTTCATTCCTATCTGTGATTCCTTCATGCGCTCACCATAAAATCAGTCTCTTGGCTGGTTCACTCAGCACATGCGTATACCTTGTCAGATTCCCTCACGCTCCGTGGCCCAGGAGCGATTCCTTTTCTTGTCAGGGCACAGGGAGTGAGAAGGTAGCTTTTTGTAAGCATTTATTTGTGTTGAGCAGTGGGAAGTGTCAGAGCTGGTAAGCGTGGTGTGCGCCAATGTGCTTAGCCTGTAGGAGCTCCTCCAGTTCATAGGGTGGGTCTGCTGGGATAGTGATCTTGGGTCTCCTTTCACTCCAGGGTAGAATTCAACTCTCGGCTGAATAGATAGGAGGTAGGGATAAGTCTCAGGGCTCTGGACACTTAACCTAAAATTCTAAAGAAAAATTCCTTATTCCTTTTTCCTTTACTGTAGCTGAGTTTTAGGCAGTATTCGTAAGCTCTCTGTTGTACTAAAATAAGAAACTGTAGTGCTTATTTTCAAAACTAGTAAATGGATTTTCAGTGTGAGTTTTTCTAGTAATACATGTTGGTTTATTTTGAATTTAAAAATTTTGAATTTTGATTTAGTGGTGTCATTTTAATTCTTTGAATATAGCAGGGGAGGGGTCAGAAAGAAAACAGCCTCTTTTCTAGACTCATTCACTATTCCCTCTTCATTAAGCAGTTACTTAACTTCCTCCTAAATGTTAGACATTGGGCTTTGCATTAGCGATTGACAGATAAATAAGCCAGTGATACTTTTGTCGATGGTGTGTCATAAAAATTGTCTAGATTGAATTCTAAGCCAGCACGAGCACTTTCGAATATAGAAAATAGAAATCAAACAGAAATACTCCATTTAGAATGAAAATTATACAGCCAGTTGTCCAAGATAGTGCTCTGCTTTTTACCAGTGATTCAGAATCTTGTAACTAACACTGAGCAGAAAATTGGGAAGAACAAAGAAAGAGGCAAGAAGTTAATGGTATGGGGGCAGAGTTGAGAGGACGGAATTTAAACAGGAGGAGGAAAAGCAGCAGGGATTGAAGAAGGTTGTTTAGGTCACTAAGCTTACAAGATCCTCTGTTTCCCAATCAGTTCACTGTGACCCTGAAGACATAAGGACATGACGAGGATATCACTGGGCTGTGATACATTCTTCACAGTCTCACTTCCCTTAGCTAATTCTGGCATCAGAGTTGACTCAGAGCACATGCTGACGAGTGTGTGGAAATACATCTTAAACAGGTGTGTTTGTTCTTAAGAAACCTGGAGGTTTAAATTCAGACTTATTTACTTTACAAAAATTAGATGATTACCCAGAATGCCTGGCACCCAGTGCTACCAAATTGGGGATGTACAGGACAACACTGGTCCAACCTCTAAGACTGAGAAGCCACGAGGGAGGGCAGGCTGGGATACAGCCAACCATGATATGACATAGGGTATGATGAAGACTTTAAAAGGAACACAAACAAACTATTGTGGGCATTCAGAGGAAAATGTACTTCTGGTTGTTGGATAATTGAGTAGAGGGAGAATAAGGAAGGCAAAAAAATCAGAGAAGCCTTCATGGAGGAGAGAGTATTTTAACTTACCATGAAAGATGGCTTGAACGTCAACAAGTGATAGATATCAACAGGGCTGGAGAATATGGGCATTATGGGTGAGGTAACAACAGCTTTGGGTTTAGAACAAAGCTTTAGAAGGAGTATGATGACAACTGTTATATTATGGGGTGGGGGTGGGGATGGAGGATGCAGAGAAACAATATGCTTTGGGGTCACACAGATATGTCTTCAGATCTTTCTGCTCATAAATATGGGACTATGCCCATGTTACTTAATCTTTCTGAATCTCAGTTCTCTCATCTTAAAAATGGAGACTGTAATATTTGTTTCTTTTGTGTGTTTGATTTTTTTTTCCCTGAAGATTTGTCATAATCTATGTAAACTCTTTGGCTGTCAGTAAATGGTAGCAAATATTATGGTAAGTAGTTAGGTTGTCTCAATTTGGGGCCATGGTATTAGATAAGACCAGAAAAGTATTCTGTGATCAAATTTTGGTTGGTCTAAAGGAGCTAGTTTGGGAATATGGACTTTAATTTACATATAAATATTGGAGAGCCATTGAAAATTTTTGACTAGGAAGTAGTTAAAGTTTAAAATTGGAAATTTTACTCTGACAGCAGTGCTGATGCCAGATTCATTGTAGAGATGAAATGTGAAAGATTAGAGCAATTAATGGAGAATGATGTCAGACCCTACTAGCCACACCTGAATATCTGTTCTTTCCCCTTTCAATTTTCAGCAGTAAAGATGGGAAAATTTTAGCTGTAAAATAAAGACTCTTTTCCCAACTTCCCTTGTGGTTATGTGGGGCTGTAAGATTATGTTCTGGCCAGAAGTATCTATCATGCAGTAGCACGACTAAAAGATTGCAAGCATACATCCTTTACTTCCTTCACTTCTTTGATTCTGCTACTGAGATCATCTGCCTTCTTGGTAGCTCTAGATGCTCATTTGGATCCTAGGAATAGTGGAAAGGTGAAATAGCAGGAGTCTGAGTCCCAGAAGACTTCATGGACCACAACTGTCATATCAGTGGTAAACTAAATTCTGCCAGACTTCCACATGAGAGAGGATTAAACTATCTTATTTAAATCATTGAAAATTTGGCATTCTGTTACTTGCAATAGCATGTAATCCTAGCCAACTCAGAGTGGGAGGGGAGAGTGAATAGGAGTTTGCTTTCTAAGGAGTCCAAGCCAATGGCAATTATAGGAATATAAGGGGAGCATGTTTGGAGCCAGGGGAAGGATGAGGCTTTTGGTTTGGGGTTCAGTCCAGATGGAGATGTCAGATGATTACCATATGTAAAATAGATAGCCAATGGGAATTTGCTGTATGACTCAGGGAACTCAAATCCAGGCTCTGTTACAACCTAGAGGGGTAGGATTGGAAGGGAGGCGGGAGGGATGTTCAAATGGGAGGGGACATGGGTAAACTTAACGGCTGACTCATGTTGATGTTTGGTAGAAACAAACATAATACTGTAAAGCAATTATCCTTCAATTAAAGTTAAATAATTTTTTTTAAAAGGGAAAAAAACAAACAAACAATGTTCGGAGCCTGGAATAGTGGTCAGAGTTGGAGATATTGACTTGAAGTGGGAAACAGGCCTCTAAATAGTTCTGATAGTTGATTATATGGGAGGGGAAGAAATTTCCAAGGGAAAAGAGTGTAGGAAGAGTGTAACATCAGTGCAAAAAACTGAAGGCTGATACTGGATTAAAGTTCTGTTCACAGACAGTGGGAGAAAGGCAATAGAGATAGGGGAGTTAGGTAGAAGAAGCGTACTGAGGTTGAAAGTTAAAGGAAGAAGAATTGAGACTAGATTGGTGAAGTTTATTTCTTTTGCAGATGGCGAGAAATGTGGGAAAGGAACAGGAATTCCCAGGCTCCTCATATTCAAGAATGTACTGAATAGATGTGTGTGTTTGTTAACGAATAAAATGCTACTTTGTTAAATGTTTCAGGGAGACCTTTCATTGCAGCCCACTGAGTTATTTTCTGTTTTTAAGACTTGGTTACAACTTTGGTAGGCTCTTCTCAGATGGGCAACTGCATCCCAAAGTGTCTCAGTGACAGAATTACCAAGGAATTCCATGGAGAATTGAGGGCAGGAGGAGAAGGGGACGACAGAGGATGAGATGGCTGGATGGCATCACCGATTCGATGAACATGGGTTTGAGTGGACTTAGGGAGTTAGTGATGGACAGGTAGGCCTGGCGTGTTGCAGTTCATGGGGTTGCAAAGAGTCGGACACGGCTGAGCAACTGAACTGAACTGAACTTCATGGAGAATGGATCATCTTGGTTGGAAAGTTACTTAATGGCTTTTAAAGCGGTGAGCATATGATCATACTGCATAAGCAACAAACCATGAACACTGAAAACTCATGAATGTCTTAGTTTTGGCATCAAATGAAATGAATGACAAACTGTATTTCACATATTGTAATAATATGCATAATTGTTATTGCTCTCCAGGATAACAGGTCATATAGTAACAGACTGTAACTGGTGGTAGCCAGTATAAATTTTGTGTGGAACATACCAGGCATGTATGGGAATAGCTGTAAGTGGGATAATGTTGAGCAATGTGAGGGAAAGGATGGCTTGTGCCAAGAGGAAAGGTGAGAAGTGGGCACCTTTCCCCTCCTATTTTTGTACTCAGCTTGTTCTAGAGCTTGGGGCCTAGAGTGTCTTGCCCCTAGTCAAGCCCACCAAAGGACCCAGTGGGTCTACCTGTACTGGTCTCCATGTGCCAGGACTGGCCATGTTCTCTCAGTTGGAGAAAATGGAAGATACTTCCATCTGTGGCTGCATGATTTCCTGCAAGTTCTTTGAGACTTTATATATAACCTGAAGCTTTTCTTCTTCTCAGCAGGAGAGAAGGAGATTTTGGACCATAGAAACTTCAGAAATTATGATTATCTGCACTCATCCAGACTCTAAAGGGGAAGGTCTGTGTATGTAAAGGTTACAGGACTCTTTGTGAGACAGAGTTTTGGCTTAAGGAGCAGTATACAAAATAGCAAAATAGCTAGTGTTCTGTATGGAAGACAAAACTTTGCAGAGTTATGAATGAACCATAAGAAACCCCAAAGGGTCACAAACCATGATAACAAAATATCACATTTTCTTGCTATATCATCCAAATCCAGAGGAGTGCCTTAATAAATATTTGTTAAATGAATTTTGGGTAAATATTCATATTTCAGGAATATTTTAAAATTGCATCCTAGATCTATGTGTCCTCTGTGTTTTCACCCATAAGGAAATGAACACCAGTTCGTTGGAGTGGTAGGGTGAGGGATGAGGCATAGAATGGCACAGCATTGAAAGGCAGCATGTCCTCCCCATAGAACATAGGTATCGGCAAAATTGTGGTTCAAATTTCAGTTCATTTAATTATTAGTTGTGTGCTATTGAGCCAGAGTTTGACCAGAGTTTCTCCGTTTAAAAAAAATGTAACAATACTGGTTCCAAATCGGGAAAGGAGTACATCAAGGCTGTATATTATTGCCATGCTTATTTAACTTATATGAAGAGTACATCATGCGAAATACCAGGCTGGATGAAGCACAAGCTGGAATCAAGAATGCCGAGAGAAATATCAATAACCTTAGATATGCAGATAACATCACATTTATGGCAGAAAGCAAAGGGGAACTAGAGAGCCTCTTGATGAAAGTGAAAGAGGAGAGGGAAAAGTTGGCTTAAAACTCAACATTCAGAAAACTAAGATCATGGCATCTGGTCCCATCACTTCATGGCAAATAAATGGGGAAACAATGGAAACAGTGAGAGCCTTTATTTTGGGGGGCTCCAAAATCACTGCAGATGGTGACTGCAGACATGAAATTAAAAGATGCTTGCTCCTTGGAAGAAAAGCTATGACAACCTAGACAGCATATTACAAAGCAGAGACATTACTTTGCCAACAAAACTCTGTCTAGTCAAAGCTCTGTTTTTTCCAGTAGTCATGTGTGGATGTGACAGTTGGACTATAAAGAAATCTGAGCACCAAAGAACTGATGCTTTTGAACTGTGGTGTCGGAGAAGACTCTTGAGAGTCCCTTGGACTGCAGAGAGATCCAACCGGTCCATCCTAAAGGAAATCAGTCCTGAATATTCGTTGGCAAGACTGATGCTGAAGCTGAAACTCCAATACTTTGGCCACCTGGTGCAAAGAACTGACTCATTTGAAAAGACCCTGATGCTGGGAAGGTGGGAGGAGAAGGGGACGACAGAGGACAAGATGGTTGGATGGCATCACTGACTCTATGGACATGCATTTGAGTCAACTCCAGGAGTTGGTGATGGACAGGGAAGCCTGGCGTGCTGCAGTCCTTGTGGTCACAAAGAGTTGGACACAACTGAGCGAGTGAACTGAACTGAATTGAGCAATACTTGCCTTACATGATTGTTGTGAAAAGTAAATAAAAGTTATGAGGACCTGCTTAGTGACAATGCAAATGTTAGATGTTATTACTGATACTAACAACAGTGTAATAAAATACTAACAATTGGAGCACTGCCAGGGAGTAGGATCCTTGGAGGAAGGCATGAGTGCAAAGCTTGGGTGGAACATGTGGGTTTTGGGCCTCTGGATATGTAGGAAGGCAAATGGCTCCAAAAAGTAGAATAATAATGATGGTTGCGATTTTAAATTACAGTGAGCTAGAAATTTTGTATAAGCTGTTATGAAGACTCACCAACACTCTGAGCTAGGTATTACCTGCATTTTACAGATGAGAAATCTGAGGCTGAGCCTGCTTGTGAAAGCTACTCTAGGTTATACTCTTAGTGTCAAAGGTGAATTTGACCCTGGTTGCTCTGGTTCATACGTTGACCCTGCCTCCAGCATTCACCATGGAATCAACAGTTCCCTGAATGATAGCTGAGCTCTGACCAGTATGAATGCTTTCAAAGGCTAGCTGTCACTCAGCAGGACTGTGAGTCTGTCTGGAGTAGAGAGGCAGGTATTAAGAGTAAGCCACCAGGGCAAGCTAGGTCTGTCTTTGAGGAAAGGAACAAAGAAAGGCTCTGCTAGATCTGACTTAGCTTTGAGCAGCACATAGATGATGTGCTGAGATATTCTGGTATCCCTTTCATTAACAAGTGCATGTGAGAGGAGCCCAGCAGGACCTTTCTTAGTGTGTGCAGTCGATATGCTGCCCTGAGGAGGGTGGCCACTTATTGGATTCCTATTCCACTCAACCTCAGTTCATTTAACTTTGGAGGGCTTACAACATGACTTTGCCTCCTAAGCTGCACTTTCTCTAGGGTTGCTGTGTGACTGATGCTTTGTCAGATTTAGTTAGAAATTCAGATGACATTGATTTTAAATATACCCATAGGGTTTGAGAACAGTTAGAGAGAGTACAGATGAGGAGAGGTTAAGTTTTTCCTAAACTCAAGTCGTCGATATTAGGCTCATCAACCTCTAGTAAGGGACATAACCATGGATACCATAATGTGTATTTTTTTTCATTCATCCATCAAACGTTTATTAAAAGTGTACTGTGCATTATGGTGCATACTAAATTCTATACACGCAGAGATAAAGATATAAACAATACTTGTCCTAGAGAGTAAAAAAAAGAGACTGAGGGTGGCATTCAGGTTAGTCTCAGAAATAAATGCTCAATAAGCTCTTGCAAAAATGTGGAATTTTTTTTTTCCTTAGAGGACAGGAATTGCATTTGTTTTGTTCAAAGATGTAGCCTATCTCCATTGCCTTAGCACAGAATTTGGTTTAGCTGAGTACCCAAGACATTTTGTGAAATGACTTAATATTTTTACTATAGTACTATTATAATTTATTATAGTATTAATATTTCTAATTATATGATCAAGTGGCCAGAATGAGTTAATTTAACCCATGAGTACTTATTACTCCCTTTAGTGAGCTCAAAACTTTTGGTTGCCAAAGTCAACCTGGTAGCCAAATGTTTAAATTCTGGTAATGAATGATTGTGCTTAGTCACAGGTTTGGTAAATGACTTATTTTTAATAAAAGCAGAAGACTCATGACAAGCTCAGCAAATCTGTTGGCAGTTTTAAGACATTGCACCAGATTGCTTAGGAAAATTTCTCAGCAAATGAGACCTATTAGATTATACAATATTTTTGTAAAACGACTAGGAAAATAACTAAAAATTACATCTGTCTTGGTATTTAACAGCAGAAATTACATGAAAAAGGGGACGATTATGGGGAATTTATATGTTATTTGATGACTTTTTATGATTTAAAAGAGTAATAGATATTATTATAATTTCTCACAGAAGTTTAATTGTAGTCCTAAAGTAGAAATAATAGTTTCTGTTTGATTACTATTTTTTAGAGTTAACTTCCATCTATTTTTAGATGATTTTAGTTACCCCTGCCTTTAAAATTAAAACTATAAATTTAAGGCTAAATACCTCAACATAGTGTTTATGAAATGGATTAAATCATATGGAATGTTCCAGTGCAATCTGAGACCACGCAAGAACCAGAGGTTTGATGTTTGAAAAGTGTTTTAATCAGTGATGGATTTGGAATTATTGCCAGCTGATTCCTGAATCTTCAGGCCTAGGCCTTAGGAATGCATTATCCAGATGTTTATAAAATACCATTTTACTAATGTCGTGTTTATACTTTGACTTTGTGGTTAAATATATATATATATATATATATATATACATTTGCCTACTTCAAAGTGCCAGATGAAAGTATTTTACATCAACTGAATATCATACTAGAGTTGCTCTGCAGCCTTTCACTCCCACCCTTTCTTAAAGGGGCTCGTCACCTATTTTTCCATGACATTTGACAAGAATTCAACCTGTTTGGTGAAATTTTGTGTGAATGCTAAGTCCTTGGTAATGCTTCTTGTATCTCCCTTAGTTTTCCTAGTTTACTCAAAATATATTCTATGAAAGAAAATTTTAATTTCTCAATTTCTAAAGCCAGATTATTTATTGAAACTACATAAAATGAAGAACATGCATTACTTCCTCAAAACTCATCAGCAGATTCTAGCCCTTTGCAAAAGTTTGTCTGCTTAACTCATAATTATTATTAATCAGTTTAAGACAACTTAGAAAGATATATTGGGAGAAAGAAGTAGGAAAAAAAAGAGGAGAATAAGGCAATGTTAAAGGCTTCCCTGGTGGTTCAGTGATAAAGAGTCCACCTGCCATTGCAGGAGACACAGGTTCGATCCCTGGGTTGGGAAGAGTCCCTGGAGAAGGAAATGGCAACTCAGTCCAATATTCTTGCCTGTGAAATCCCATGGACAAAGGAGCATGGTGGGCTATAGTCCATGGGGTCGCAAAGAGTCAGAAACAACTTATTGACTAAACAACAATAAGGCCATATTAAAGCTTATATTTTATATTCAGATTCAGAGGATTAAAAACGTTTATCTTTTCATTTATTTTTGAGTCATATCTTGCTGAATAAACTTACATATATACTATTGGGGTTAGAGTGTATGCACACTATTGAAATATGTCTTAATCATTTTCTTGTGTCATTAGATTTTCATTAAAATATGGTGTTTAATGGCTGCATAGTTATTTGTGATGATTTTGCCATACTTTATTTGATTTTTCCTATCTTTAAGGGGGTTTCCCAGGTGGTGCTAGTGGTAAAGAACCATTTCATGGTGCCAGTCTTAGTCTCCCAGTGATTCACATCTACCTTTTGTCTTCCCTGAGTCCCTCTTAGCTCACTATGGTATTTGTAGAGTTGAAAACAGTGGTCATAAAGGCCCTCATTGAGGTCAGGAGAGAATGTATGAATAAAGTGAGAATGTCCACAGAGATAGGAAATATAAGAAAATACCAAACAGAAATCACAGAGCTGAAGCATACAATGTGTGCTCAGGTGCTTCAGTTGTGTCTGACTCTTTGCGACTCTGTGGACTGCAGCCTGCCAGGCTCCTTGGCTCATGGGATTTTTCCAGCAAGAATATTGGTGTGGGTTGCCATGCCCTCCTCCAGAGGATTGTCCTGACCCAGGGATCAAACCCATGTCTCCTGCATCTCCTGCATTGCAGGTGGATTCTTTACTACTGAGCCACCATGGAAGCTCCAAAGAATACAATAACTGCACTAAAAATTTCTAAGAGGGGTTTAATAGCCAACACAAGATCACACAGAAAAAGAAATCAGTGAACTTGAAGACAGGGCATTGGAATTTATCTAATCAGAGCAGCAAAAAGAGAAAAAGAGTGAAGATAGCTTAAGGGACTTATGGGACACTATCAAGAGGACTCTTGATGGTGGACCTATAATGCAAATATTGCACCAGAAAGAGAAGGAAGAGAGAAAAGGGCAGAAAGCTTACTCAAACAAATAATGATCAAAAACCTCTCTAGCATGGAGAAAGACACCGACATCCAGATACAAGAATTTCAGAGAACTGCTCTGTAAAAGAATCTAAAACGACCCACACTAGGACACATTATTATTATTACACTGTCGAAAGCTAACACCAAAGTGAGAATCTGAAAAGCAGCAAGAGAAAAAAACAGCTTATTGTGAACAAGGGAAACCCTATAAGAGACTAAAGGCAGACTTTTTAGCAGAAACTTTGCAGACCACAAGGCCTAGCATGATATATTCAGTATTTGGGAAGAAAAAGCCTGTCAGCCAAGATTACACTCCCTGGAAAGGTTGTCCTTCATAATCGAAGGAGAGATAGTTTCAAGACAAGCAAAAGCTGAAGGATTTATCACCACTAGACCAGCCTTACTAGAAGTACTGAAGAGAATTCTCCAAGATGAAATTAAAGGATGCTAATTAGTGACAGGAAAACATAAGGAAATATAAGTTTCACTGGTAAAGGTAAACACACAGTTAAATTCAGAATACTCTAATGTTGTAATGGTGGTAGGCAAATCACTTTTAAATACTTTATAAAGGTTAAAAGACCAAAGTTGTAAAATAACTATAATTACAACAATTGGCTAATATATGGGTATGCTAAGTCACTTCAGTTGTGTCTGGCTCTTTGAGACCCATGCACTGTAGCCCGCCAGGCTCCTCTGTGCATGGGATTCTCCAGGCAAGAATCCTGGAGTGGGTTGCATGCCCACCTCCAGGGGATCTTCCTGACCCACAGATCGTCTCTTACATCTCCTGCATTGGCAAGTGGTTCTTTACCACCAACGCCACCTGTAGGGCCCTGGATATAAATTGTGACGTAAAACATAAAATGTTAGGGGGAGAGTAAAAATGTAGAACTTTAGTATGTGTTTGAAGTGAAGATTTAAAATAGGCTGTTGTAAAGCATATTACATATAAGATGCTTTATGTAAGCCTCATGGTACCCCCCAAAGCCGAAACCTACAGTAGATACATAGAAAATAAAGAAAATGATTCTAACCATACCATTAATAAAAATCATCAAATCACAAAGGAAGAGAACAAAAGAAGAAGAAAGAAACAAAAGAATTACTAAGCAGCCAGAAAATAATCCACAAAATGGCAAATAATAAGTATACTTGTAAATAATTACTTTAAATGTAAATAGACTAAGCTCTCTAATTAAATTAAAATTATTCAGTGACTGAATGGATAAAAAACAAAACAAAGCAAAAAAGATCTGACTGTATGCTGCCTAAAAAAGATTCACCTTAACTTTAATAGAGTGAAGGTGAAGGAGTAGAAAAATATATCCCATGTAAATGTAAACCAAAAGAAAACAAAGGTAGCAATACAGATATCAGACAATATCTACTTTAAGCCAAGGATTATAATAAGAGACAAATAGACAAAAATCAAATGCATCTCTATACACTAATGAGACACTATCATAAAAAGAAAATAAGAGAATAATTCCATTTAAAATTGCATAGAAAATGATAAAATATCTAGAAATAAATATAACAAAGGAGATAAATACCTGTTCTTGGAAAACTATAAGACATTGATGAAAGAAATTAAAGACACAAATGAAATGATATTCTGTACTTATAGACTAAAGGAATTAATATTGTTAAAATGCTCATTCTTTGCAAAGCAGTCCCTCAAAATTTCAATGGAACTTTTCATGTAAATAGAAAAAAAAAATTCTTTGAATGGAAGCACTAAAGACCCTTAATAGCCAAAGCAATCCTGGGAAATAATATAATATAGATAATAATAATATTCCCTATAATATAATAGGATAATTTAATTTACAAAAGGGTAATTTTTTTCAATAAATGATATTGGGAAAACTGGATAGCCATATGCAAAAAATGAAGCTGAGTCCCTGTCTTACACCACATATATAAAATCAACTAAAATGGATTAAAGGATTGACCATAAGACCTAAGTCCATAAAATTCTTACTTGGAAACACAGGCAGTAAGCTCCTTGGACTTGGGAATGTTTTTTTTGGATTTGATTTTTAAAAAAAGCAAAAATAAGTAAGCTAGACTATATCAAACTAAAAATCTTCTACACAGTAAAGGATACCATCAGCAAAATGAAAAGGCACCTTACTGATGGGAGAAAATATTTGCAAATTGTATATCTGTTAAGGGTTAATACTCAAAGTATATATAGCTGATACAACTCATAGTCAAAAAAATTTGATTAAAAAATGGTCATAGACAGGACATGGAAGCAACCTAGATGCCCATCAGCAGACGAATGGATAAGGAAGCTGTGGTACATATACACAATGGAATATTACTCAGCCATTAAAAAGAATACATTTGAATCAGTTCTATTGAGATGTATGAAACTGGAGCCCATTATACAGAGTGAAGTAAGCCAGAAAGAAAAACACCAATACAGTATACTAATGCATATATATGGAATTTGAAAGATGGTAATGATAACCCTATATGCGAGACATAATAAGAGACACAGATGCATAGAACAGTCTTGTGGACTCAGAGGGAGAAGGTGAGGGTGGGACATTCTAAGAGAATAGCATTGAAACATGTATATTATCATATGTGAAACAGAACACCATTCCAGGTTCGATGCATGAGACAAATGCTCAGGGCTGGGGCGGTGGGATGACCCAGAGGGATGGGATGGGGAGGGAGGTGGGAGGGGGGTTCAGGATGGGGAACACATGTAAACCCATCGCTGATTCATATCAGTGTATGGCAAAAACCACTACAATATTGTAAAGTAATTAGCCCCCAACTAAAATAAATAAATTTATTTTAAAAAAATGGGCATAGAAACTGAATAGTCATGTTTCTGAAGAAGACATACATATGGTCAACAGGGAAATGCAAATCAAAACCACAATGAGGTATTGCTGGAGTATCATCAAACAGAAAAAAGATAATGAGTGTTGGTGAGTATGTGAAGGAAAAGGAACCCTTATTCACTGTTGGTAGGAATGTAAATTGGTGCAACCAATATGGAAAGCAGTATGGATGTTCCTTAAAAAATTAAAAATGGAACTACCATATGATCCAGCAAATCCACTTCTATAAATAAAAATAACATCAAAGAGATATCTGAAGCCCCATGTTCAACACAGTAATATTCACAGTAGACAAAATATATTAAGCATTATATGCATCTGTCAACAGATAAATGGATAAAGATGATGATACATGTGTGTGTGTGTGTGTGTGTGTGTGTGTGTGTGTATGAAAAAAATGAAAGTCACTCATCATGTCTGACTATTTGCAACTACACGAACTATACAGTCCATGGAATTCTCCAGGCCAGAATACTGGAGTGGGTAGCCATTCCCTTCTTCAGAGGATCTTCCCAACCCAGGGATCGAATCTGGGTCTCCCCACTGCAGGCAGATTCTTTACCAACTGAGCCACCAGGAAAGCCCAAGAATACTAGAGTGGGTAGCCTATCTCTTCTTCAGGGGATCTTCCTGACCCAGAAATCAAAATGGGGTCTCCTGCATTGCAGGTGGATTCTTTAACAGCTGAGCTACCAGGGAAGCCCGTATATGAATATACATATGCAATAGAATCCTATTCGGCCATGAAAGAGGAAAATCATTCCATTTGTGACAATACAAATGGATGTTGAGGGTTTATGCTAAGTGAAATAAGCTAGACAGAAAAATACAAATACTGCATGCCATCACTCATATATGGAATCTTAAGAAAGGTCTAACTGATAGAAAGTAGAAAAGTGATTACTAGGGCCTGGGTGTGTGGGGGTGAAGGAGGATAGCAAAAGGTTGGAAAAAGTCTTCAGATTTTCAGCTATAAGATGAATAAGGTCTGAGGACCTAATGTAAGACATGGTGACTGTAATTGATAATACTGTACAGTTGACCCTTCAAGAACTCTGGGGTTAAGAGCACCGACTCTGTGTGCCATTGAAACTCTGCATGTAAGTTTATAGCTGGCCCTCCATATCTGTAGTTCCGCATTTGAGGATTCAACCAACCCCAGATTGTATAGTATGGTAGGACATATTTATTGAAAAATAATCCATAAGTGGACCTGAACATTCAAACCTGTGTTGTTCAAGGGCCAATGATACTATATAGTTGAAATTCGCTAAGAAAGCAAAAATTAAAATGCTTTCACCAAAAAGGAAAAAAAAGAAAGATAAATATGTGAGTTGACAGGTATTTGAATTAACTCAAGGGGGAAATCCTTTCACAATGTATACATATATCAATCATTCTGTACAATTTAAATATCTTACAATTTCATATGTCAATTATATCTCAAAGAGGCTGAAATTTTAAATAAAACTATCATTTTTAAAATTTATTTTTTTGTTGAAGTATACTTGAATCACATGTGTTAATTACTGCTCTATAGCAAATTGACTCAGTTATACTAAATACACACACACATATATATATATATATATATATATATATATATATATATATATATATATTCTTTTTCATATTCTTTTCCATTATGGCTTATCACAGGATATTGAATATAGTTCCCTGTGCTATACAGTATAATATTGTTTATCTATTCAATATATACCAGTTTGCATCTACTAATCCCAAACTCCAAATTATAATCTCTCCCACTGCCCTCTTCCTTGGCAACCACAAGTCTATTTTCTGTGTCCCTGATTTTTAAAATTATCATTTTAATTAATGGAATTGTAAGGGCTGTTTGTTTTCACAGTATAATTTAGCCTATTGTGATCGATACATTGATCACGCGTATTCAGACTTGGAATCTGGTTTAGACCTTCTGATCATCAAATGGATCAATATTTACCTTCATTTTATTGAATTATGTGCCAGGTCACTGTATACACCTTCAGATTCTCAAACAGTTGGGGAATATTTCTCCCTACACTTCTGTTTTTAAAGTGTTCCTTTGACTGACTTCAGGTATATTTAATAACTCATGTCGCATACAAATACAAGCAATCATACTTTTTATTCTCATAATATTTATGCTAAGCTTTGCCCATATTTTTCTGTCACTCTGGCAACTGCCAATAGCAAATTTAAGATAAAAATTTGTTTTTTAAGTCTAAATTTTGTGGTCGTATAAAAATGAGAAACTTCACAGGCAAAAAATTTCCCCTGCCATCTAAACTTATTTCTCTTATCCTATATTTTCTTCTATTCCTTGGGTATAACTTTTATATTACTTATCATAGTTTATATAGAACTTGGCATTTTCTCTATGTCAGCAAATTTCATGTGGCTTTATATATTTCATATTTAACATTTTAATGGTTGCAAAAAACTCCATTGAAATTGAATACCATAATTTATATCACAATTTCCTTATCACTGAACTTTTAGGTTGCTCTCATTTTAAAAAAGAAATACTCTTGGTAAGTCATTTTCTACAAATACACTAGGATATATACATCTAATTAGCATTATTGTGTAAATACCTTTTAAGACTAAACACATATTCTAACATAGTTGCCATTGAAGCAAATATTTCTGATACCTATCTTGAAATTCTTCAGAGCCAATTAGTTAGCCACGCATTAAGCAGTATTTTAATTATTTTGTAACATTAATTCATTTTATTCATAATATGATTTCATAATATTTTGACTATTTCAAAAAATAAAAATTTTAAATATCAAAAATATCAAATTTTGCCTCCATTTTTAGACCATTTGGAAGACTGCCAAATTCTCTGAAGGTGGTTTTGGAAGAAAAAGTTCCAAAAATGTTTAGAGCAATGGGCAATTACTGCCTTCATTCTGCAGCCAGCCTCCCATAGTGACAGCTTTTAACAGTCCTTTTGATACATGAGTCACAGTAAGTTTGTCACTGTATCCATTAAGTCCATAATGCTATAGTCACATTCTGTAGAAAACTAACACTATTAACAAATGTTAGATCATTGAGAGTAAGGACTGATTTTTTCACAGCACTTCTGTTACTATCTTATATATATGTACCTGTGTATATTTGTGACAGATTCTCTAGAAATGAATACTCTATTAAAAAGTCACTTTTTCAATTGATAGGTGCTATCTTTGAATAAATTCTTTCTTCTGGTGAAGTCTCAAACTCTTCAACACTATCCATATCATCTAGGAATTTGTTAGAAATGCATATGCCGTGGCCTCACTCTGGACCTATTAGAAATTCTGGTTCTTGGGTTCAACAGTTTGTGTTTCAGCAAGTCCTCTGTGTGATTTTGATGCAGATTCATGATAAATAAATAGTAAAGTTGCCTGGGGGAAACTGAAAATAAAGCCCAAGGATATGACACTATAACGAGAGAAAGTTGGTGTCAGAGGCCACAGGTTAAAATTCAATAAATGTTTTCTGAGCATGTATTATGGACCGAAATTTGAAAATTTTGCTGTAACATCTAGTGAAAGTAAAGTGTTAATCGCTTCATCCTGTCTGACTCTTCGTGACTCCATGGACTGTAGCTCACAAGGCTTCTCTGTCCATGAAATTCTCCAGGCAAGAATTCTGGAGTGGGTAGCCATTTCCTTCTCCAGGGATCTTCCTAATCCAGGGATCGAACCTGGATCTCCCTCATTGCAGGCAGATTCTTAACTGTCTGAGGCCACCAGGGAAGCCCCAACATTGAGTATGTTGCAGAGAAGAAGCCAGTTCTGAGTCCATGTTGGAAACTATTTCTTTGACTTGCCTTTTGTTGCTTTTGTTATTACAGTCATACATAAGGGCCTGGCTCTAAGGACCCTGCACCTCTGCCCGACTGTAAAGGGCCTTTGTTCAGCTCATAGAAACATAATCTGACCCTGCCCACCTGTGAGTAGCTACAACAAAAAAAAGAGATTAGTACACCCCTTCCAAAGACTGGCCATTTCTGGAGATATTTTGCAAGACAGAAAACACTTTCACTTTACTCCCCTCTCCCTCTCTCTTCTGTCTTTTGATTTTAGTTCCTCATTGCTTCTTTCTCCCTGACTCTATGAAAGAAACTGGTATCCAGACCCTAACAATATAGTTACTCTGAGACATTAGTCTGCCATCTTCTCGGTTAGCTGGCTTTCTGAATAAAGTCATATTCCTTTCCTCAATACCTCGTCTCTCCAATTCATTGGCCTGTCATGGTGAACAGAGTGAGCTTGGACATGGTAACAAGTACCCAAAAGCAAAACTGATCTTGTCTTTGTTTTCATGGAGCTGATGGTCTAAAAGAGACAAAATGTATAATGGATATAAAATGTGTAAATAAATGCAAAGATCTCTGATACTTTAATGTAGAAATATATGCAGTATATGGGTGGTGATGATAAGGACTGTTTATAAGCTACATATTACCAGCAAGGCCCAGTGTAAGTGTATAATCACAATGTATAATCTCTTTTGGTCTTCCCATCAGAAGGAATATAAAAGCTTAAAAGGTGCTGTATGGCTTAAATAGGTTCCCTTGAATCTGGAAAAATAAAATTTTTGTCTCAAAGTTCACTGTTTCTTACTCAGAGAACTTGAGCTATTCATGAAATTTGTATTTGTCAGTTCATTTCAGAAATGGGTATATAGGCACTTATCTCAGAATTGAGATTAAAAATAAGGTAATACATGAAATTGTTTAGCTCAGTATATGTCTTATTATACAATAGATAGTAATTATTGCTGTTAACTAATTAGCATCATCAAGATTATCATTATTGTTGCTAGTGTGGTATATGGCAATATAGTACAGATTTTATATAGTTTAAGAAGATAGACTTGAATCAGAATTGCCAGGGTTCAGTTCTAGCTTTGTCAACTTCTAGCTGTGAGACTGTGGACTTTGCCTCTCTGTGCTTCAATTTTGTCATCTGTAAAGCGGGGACAATACAAGTCCTTACTTCATAGGGTTGTGGTGGTGGTGTGGTTTAGTCACTAAGTTGTGCCTGACTCTTGCAACCCTATGGACTGTATCCACCAGGCTCCTCTGTTCATGGGATTTCCCAGGCAAGAGTACTAGAGTGGGTTGCCATTTCCTTCTCCAGAGGATCTTCCCAACCCAGGGATTGAACCTGCATCTCTTGCATTACAGGCAAATTCTTTACTGACTGAGCTACCAGGGAAGCCCTCATAGGGTTGTAGTGACTGGTAAATGAATTAATGCATATAAAACACTCAGCACACGGTCAGCCCCATAGCAAGTGCTTAGTAAGTGCTATTATTATCATTAACAGCTTTGGAACATTCCATGGACCACTCTGTTGGAAAATCTGACTTCTGTTCATGCTATTTGTGATTTTGATAGAGGGATTTATGTTTTAGGGGTCCATGGAGAAGAAAGATCACCTTTCCTTAAATCTGTACGGTTCAAAGCTCCACTGCTTATGTCTTTTCATGGTGCCTAAAATAAGGGGGAAAAAATGTTGATACCAAAGTAAAGCTTTAAAAAAGGCCAAGATAAGGAAAACTTTAAATCCAAGGGCAAGACATCCATTTTTATTTCATGTAAATATATTATTTAAGCACACTTACTGATAATGATGCACAGATGCTGTTTGTAGACATAATTTTCCTCTTTTGAAGTGACTAAGTGCTGACTTTCTGTCTGTGCCAGAATCCTTTTCAGAATTAATTCTATGCCTTTCTATATCCTTGTGGAATGGAGACCTCATGAATGACTTTCCTAAAGTTAGAAAACTAAAAACATATACCTGTTGACTCAGAGGCTGAGAAGATGTATACAAGTGGGAATAAACAGTTGAAACACTACCAGATGTACAGAAAGAGCCCTTGAACGCAAATGCAATTGACATCAAGAAAATATTAACTGTGTAATTCTGCCTAGGCGGCATGTTGATGGACTGGCACTGCAACAGGATTCAGCTGCAAGAATTTCATGTAATTGATGGTGGAAGAAAAAATTTCAACACATATTTTTCTATTAATTTGCCACAGGTGCTGAAGTGCCCGTGACCTAGAATTTCAAGGATTCAAATTGCTACTGTGATAGCTTCAGATTTTGCTTTCAGTTTTTTTTTTTTTTTAACAGACTGTTACACGACTTCTAAGTATTTAATTCTGTTTATTGGTAATACTGCAGTTCACATGATTTCAGTCTAACAGGAGGACTAATTTCTCAAAGAATCAAGTGACTATTAACTCAATTGACTTCACTCCAAATTCATATTCAATCTTTATCATACTTTTATTTAACATTATTTTATCTACATGTTTCCATGTATAGCTTTTGGCCATTTACTTTCAGTACAGCTCATTCATTTACTTGCCACCTGTCCTGAAAGTCCTCTGCTGGACTGTTTCTAGATTTTCACATTTATACACAGAGACATAGAAAACATCTTATTATAATTTTTTTCTGTTATAATATTGCCAGGGAGTTTGTTCTCCATAGCAGAATAACTGGAAAAAAAAAAGAATTTTTTTACTTATTGTTACATATTGGGATATCACACTATAGAAATATCAAACTAATTTTCAGTACCATCAGCATGGGATATATGCATACGTTCCCCCCTGTTTATACAATATTGGATTTTAATTTATGAATGCAATGGCTTTAAAAATAGAAGTAACAAAATTTTCCATCTTAACCATTTTAAGTGTACAATTCAGTGATGTTAAATACATTCATAATGTTCTGCAGCCGTCAAATCACTCATCTCCAAAACTCTTTTCATCTTGTAAAACTGAAACTCAACACCAGTTAAACAATAGCTCCCCATTGTACCCCTCTCCCAGCCACTGGAAACCACCATTCTACTTTCTGCCTCTGTGATTTTGACTACTTTCAGTACCTCATAGAAGTGGATTTGCATAGTATTTGCCTTTTTTGACTGCCTTACTTCACTTAGCGTAATGCTCTCAATATTCATCCACATTGTAGCATATGTTAGAATTGCTTTCCTTTTTAAGGCAGAATAATTTTCCATTGTATGTAAACACCACATTTTGTTTATCCATTCACTTGAGTTGGTAACACATTTTAGCTGTTGAGATAATGCTGCTATGAACATGGGTGTACAACTATCTATGTGAGACCCTGCTTTTAACTACTTGGGGAATATGGCCAGAAGTGGAACTGCCAGTAATATGGTAATTCTATTTTTAATTTTTCAAGGAACAATCATACAGTTTTTCAAGGAGGCTGTACCTTTGTACATTCCCACCAATGACACACAAATGTTCCAAAATTTCTCCACACCCTCACCAATATCTGCTATTATCTGCTTTTTGATAACAGATATTCTAATGGATGTGAGGAGGTATCTCACTGTAGTTTTGATTTGCCTTTCCCTAGTGATTACTAATGTTAAGCATCATTTCTTTTTTATGTCGGAGTATAGCTGATTAATGGGCTTCCCTGGTATCTCAGACAGTAAAGAATCCACCTGAAATGCAGGAGGCCCAGGTTCGATCCATGGGTGGGGAAGATCCCCTGGAATAGGAAATGGCAACCCATGCCAGTATTCTTGCCAGGAGAATCCCACAGATAGAGGAGCCTGGTGTGCTACGTTGCATGGAATTGCAAAGAGTCGGGCTTGACTGAGCTAATCAGCTAACACACATAGCTGATTAACAATGTTGTGATGGTTTCAGGTGTAAAGCAGGGTGACTCAGCCATATATATATGTATCCATTCTTTCTCAAACTCCCCTCCCACCCAAGTTGCCACATAACATTGAGCAGAGTTCCCTGTGCTATACAGTAGGTCCTTGTTGGTTATCCATTTTAAATACAGTAGTGTATACACGTTGATCTCAAACTCCCTAACTACCCCTCCCTTTCCCCTTCCCCCTGGTAATGGAAAGTCCTTCTCTATGTCTGTGAACCTGTTTCTATTTTGTGAATGAATTAATTTATATCATTTCTTTTTAGATTCCACATATAAGACATACCATATGATATTTCTCTTTCTCTGTCTGACTTACTTCACATTCAATGTGACCATCTCTAGGTCCATTCATATTGCTGCAAATGGCATTATTTCATTCTTTTTAATGACTAATATTTCATTGTATATATGTACCACATCTTCCTTATCCATTCCTCTGTTGATGGACATTCAGGTTGCTTCCATGTCCTAGCTATTGTAAACTATACTACAAAGAACATTGGGATACACGCATCCTTTTGGACCATATTTTTTCAGGATATTTTCTCAGAAGTGAGATTACACTATATGATAGTTCTATTTTTAGTTTTTTAAGAAACCTCCGTACTATTCTCCATAGTGGCCATACCAATTTACATTCCCACCAACAGTGAAGGAGGGTTCTATCCTCTCCACACCCTCTCCAGCATTTATTGTTTGTGGATTTTTTGATGATCGACATTTTGGTTGGTATGTGATGATATTTCATTGTAGTTTTGACTTACATTTCTCTACTGATTAGTGATGTTGAACATCTTTTTATGTGCCTCTTGGTCATCTGTGTGTCTTCTTTGGAGAAAGGTCTATTTAGGTCTTCTTCCCAATTTTTTGGTTGGATTGTTTGTTTTGATGATATTAACCTCATGAGCTGTTTGTAAATTTTAGAGACTAGTCCCCTATCAGTCCCATCATTTGCAGATATTTTTTCCCAATCTGTGGGTTGTCTTTTGTATGTTTATGGCTTCCTTTGCTGTGCAAAAGCTTTTGAGTTTAATTAGGTCCTGTTTGTTTATTTCTTATTTCCATTATTCTGGGAGATGGATCAAAAAAGGTATTGGTGTGATTTATGTCAGAGAGTGTTCTACCTATGTTTTCCTCTAGGAGTTGTAGAGTATCCGGTCTCACATTTAGGCCTTTAATCTACTTTGAGCTTATTTTTGTATATGGTGTTAAAGAATGATCTAATTTCATATTTTTACATGTAGCTGTCCAGTTTTTCCAGCACCATTTGTCAAAGAGACTATCTTTCCACCATTTTGTAGTCATGCCACCTCTGTCATAGATTAACTGACCATAGGTATATGAGTTTATTTCTGGGTTTTCTGATCTGTTTCATTGATCTGTATTTCTATTTTTGTACCAGTGCCATATTGTTTTGATTACTGTAACTTTGTAGTATAGTCTGAAGTCAGGAACCCCGATTCCTCCAGCTCTGTTTTTCTTCCTCAAGATTGCTTTGGCTATTTGGGGTTTTTTGTGTTTCCATTGAAATTTTAAGATTTTTTTTTTCTAGTTCCATGAAAAAATGCTTTTGGTGATTTGATAGGGAATGCATTGAATCTGTAGAAGAATATATAATTTCTTATGTTTATTGACCATTTATTTATCTTTGTTGAAATATGTGTTCAAATCCTTTGCCCATTTTGGAATTATGTTGTTTGTTTTTTTGTGTTTGAGTTTTCAGAGTCCTCTATTTTCTCTCATTTTCTCTCATTCTGTAGATTGTCTTTTTAACCTGTTGATACTGTCTTCTGATGGAAAATTTTCTAATATATTCATGAAGTCTAATTTGTCTATTTTTGTTCTTGTTTTTTGTACCTTCAGTGTCATACCCAAGAAATCACTGCCAAATCCAGTGTCAAAAAACTTTTGCCATGTTTTCTCCTTAGAGTTTTATATTTTATAGCTTTAGGCATTACATTTAAAGTTTTGATCCATTTTGAGTTAGTTTTTGTGTGTGATGTTAAGTAAAAGTCTAACTTCATTCCTTTGCAAGTGGATATTCAGTTTTCCCAGCACCATTTATTGTAGTCTGCCCTTTATCCATTGAATAGTCTTTGCACACTTGTCCAAAACCCCATATATTCAAAGGTTTATTGCTGGGCTCTCTATTTTGTTTCATTGGTCTACATGCCTGTCTTTATGCAAGCATAACACTGTTTTGATTGTGTTGGTTTTGAAGTAAGTTTTAAAATAAGGAAACATGAGTCCTTCAGCTTTGATATTACTTTTCAGGATTGTTTTGGCTATTAAGGCTCATTGAGATGCCATATAAACTTTTGGATGAATTTTTCTATTTCTTCTCAAAACATCCTTGGAATTTTGATAGGGATTGCATTGAATCTGCTGATGACTTTTGGTAGTATTGACATATCAACAATATTAAGTCTTCTAACTCATGAACAGAGTTTCCCTGGTGGCTCAGTGGTAAAGAATTTGCTTGCCAATGCAAGAGATGAACGCTCAATCCCTGGGTTGTGAAGGTGTCCTGGAGAAGGAAATGACAACCCACTCCAGTATTCTTGCCTGGGAAATCCCGAGAACAAAGGAGCCTGGCGGGCTACAGTCCATGAAGTCCCTAAAGAGTTGGATACGACATAACGACTAAACAGTTCATGAACATAGAATGTGTTTCCATTTATTTATGTGTTCTTTAATTGCTTTCAGCATTGTTTTCATTGTATAAGTCTTTCACCTCCTTGGTTAGTTAATTCCTAAGTAGTCTATTTTTTTATGTTATTGTAAATGCAATTGCTTTAAAATTTTTTTTTCAGCTTGCTCATTGTTTATGTACAGAAATGCAACAGATTTTTTCATGTTGGCTTTGTATCCTGCTACTTTTCTGAATTCATTATTACTTCCAATAGTTTTGTGCTTATGTGTGTGTGGGGGATCTTTAGGGTTTTCTGCATATAATATTATCTGTGAACAGAAATAATTTTACTTCTTTCTTTCTAACTTAGGTGCCTTTTATTTATTTTTTCTTGCCTGGCTGCTTTCACCATTGCACACATTCTTTTGCCTTGTTCCTGATCCTAGTGAAAAAACTTTGTCTTTCATCATTGAGTATGATGTGTGCTGTGGGTTTTTCATATATGGCTTTAGTTATGCTGAAATTGTTTCCTTCTATTCTAATTTACTAAGTGTTTTTATCATCAAAGGGTTTTGGCATTTCTTACATGTATTTTCTTTATCAAGTGAGATGGTCATGGCAGTTTTTTCTTTCATTCTGTTAATGTGGTGTATTACACGATCAAATTTGCTTACCATACCATCCTTGCATTCTAGAAATAAACTGCACTTGGTCATGTGTATATTCCTTTTATTATGCTGCTGAATATTGTTTCTTAGTATTTTGTTGAGGATTTTTGCATCAAATATTAAGGGATATTTGTGGTAGCTTTCTTTCCTTGTCGTGTTTTTACCTGGCTTTGGTATTGGGGTAATGCTGGCTTCATAGAATGAACTAGGAAGCATTCTCTCTTCTTAAATTGTATCGGAAATAGTTTGAGAAGTATTGGTATTAGTTCTTTAAATGGTTGGTACAGTCCACTATTGAAGCCATCAGTCAGGAGATATTTTTGATTACTGATTTAACTTCCTTACTAGTTATAGATTTATTCAAATTTTCTATTATTTCATGATTCATTCTTGGTTAGTTTTGTGTTTGTAGCAATTTTTCAGTTTCATCTAGGTTATCCAATTTGTTAACATATAACTCTTTTAAAATTTTTTTATTTTTGTGCAATTGATAGGAATGTCCTGACTTTCATTTCGTGTGTTGTATTTATTTTTTCACTCATCTCTAAATATTTTATAGTTTCCCTTGTGAGTTCTTTGAGCCAATGGTTGGTTAAAAGTCTGCCATGTACTTTTCAGAAATATGTAAATTTTCAAGTTTTCCATCTGACATTTGTTTCCAACTTTATTTTGTTGTGGTCAGGGAACATACTTTGCCTGTGTATCTTTTTAGATATATTGAGAATTAGATTTTGGCCTAACATTTGCTCTGTCCTGGAAAACATTTCATGTAGATTTGAGAAGAATGTGTATGCAGTGTTTGTTAGGAAGAGTAGTCTATACATGTCTGTTAGATCTGGATGGTTTATCACATTGTTTAAGTCCTCTATTTTCTTACTCATTTTCTGCCTGGCTGTTCACCATTACTGAGAGTTGAGTATTGAAGCCTGCGACTATTATTTTAGAACCATCTATTTCTACTTTCCAGTTCTAATTCTGTCAGTGTTTGTCTCATATACATTTATAGTCTGTTATTAGGTGCATAAATGTTTATAATTCTTATGCCTTCTTCCTGTATCAAACCTTTTATTAATAAACAATATCCTTCTTTTTTCCTCTTGTAAAGTTTTCTGATTCAAAGTCCATTTTGTGTGATGTTAGTATAGCCACTCCTGTTCCCCCCTGGTTACTATTTGTATGGAATATCTTTGTCCATTCTTTCACTTTCAATATGTTTGCATCTTTGACTTCAAAGCAAGTCTCGTGCAGATAGCAGATGGTTGGATCACTTAAAAAAATCAGTTTTGCCAATATTTGTCTTTTGATTAGAAAGTTTAACCCATTTACATTTAAAGTAATTATTGATAATTAGTGACTTCTGTCATTTTGCTACTTGCTTTCTTTCTACCTTTTAGCAATTTTGTTCCTCATTTCCTCTATTACTATATTCTTTTGTGCTTAGCTGATTATTTTCTAGTGGAAAGTTTACATTTCTTTCTAATTTCCTTTTGTTTATATTCTAGAGCTATTTTCTTTGTGGTTACCATGGGGATCACATTTAACATCCTAAAGTTATAACACTCTAATTTGAATTTAGATTAGCTTAACTTCAGTAACATACAAAAACTCTGTTCCTTTATAGCTCCTTCCCCAACCCTTTTGGTTGTTGATGTTACAGAATTACATCTCCATGTATTATGTGCCCCAATACATAAACTAATTATTTTCGATGAATTACTCTCTTAAATCATGTAGAAAACTAAAAGTGGAGCTACAATCTGTTTTTACAATAAAAAATAGCTCTTATAATTGCCCATTTATCTTTACTGAGATCTTTATTTCTTTATATAGCTACAAGTTATTATCTAGTGTCCTTTCATTTTAACCTGTGGGATTCTTTTGACCATTTCTTGAAGAGCAGGTTTATTCTATCATCTTCCAAGAATCTTCTGCAATGGCTTATTTCAGTAATTTTAATTTGAACTTTTTATTTGATATGGAGCTTATGTTTTTAAAAGGGAAGCTTTAATACTTATAATTTTAAAATATTCAATGTACTGATTTTTCTACCTTGGTTGTTGCAAGTTTTTGGAATATATTTGGCTGCAAATAAAAATAAATCGACTTTTATTCAGGATTCTTGGGAAAAAGAGACCCAATAAGCTATATATAAACTGTTCAACAAATATATACAGCACATATGTATTTGTTGAGCACTTTAAAATATGGTAAGAAATATAAATACTTAAAATATGGTAGACACTACAAGTTCTTGCTGTATAAAAAATCATTAGACATGGTCTAGACTCTTGAGTAGCTCATTTCTAGTATGGGATGTTTAGGCACATGAATATAACAATATCATAAGGGCTATAAACAGAAATATGGAGGGAGAAGCAGGGGTACATAGGGGAATGAGTCTGCAACTCTGCCTTAATGGTATTCAGATGCCTTTATAGAAAAACGGCCAGCTGAATTGATCGTTGAAGGAAAATGCCCAGGCATTTTCTTGATCCTCCTTTAAGGAAAGTGAATCAACTTTTTTGCTCAGATAAGACTATGAGATGATAAAAGTGTTACACAAAAAAGGGTCCTATGTCAGTTAAGCTTGGGAATGCTTAGTCAAACATTTTTCTTAGCTATGTTGCTTCTCGGAGCTATCAATAAACTAATGTGCTTTGTGACTCCTCAAAGCAGGGAAATAGTGCTCAATGTTTCATGACTATTTCACCATGGGATCGTTTGCCCCTTTCAAGGTTTCTTTGGCCTGGTATTCTGTAGAAAACACCCTGAGACCGTGGCTCTAGTGTTTCCTTCAGTACTTCGCCGATGCTTTGTTGTTGTTTTATTTTTAATTTTTAAATTAAAAAATTAGTTTACTTACAATGTTGTTTTAGTGTCAGATGTACAGCATAGTAATTCAGATTCAGAGTAATTCAGATGTTTGTTCATTTTGCAGATTCTATTCTATGTTATTTCAAAATATTGGGTATAATTCCCTGTGCTATGCACCCCACTCCAGTACTCTTGCCTGGAAAATCCCATGGACGGAGGAGCCTGGTCGGCTTCAGTCCATGGGGTCGCTAGGAGTGGGACACGACTGAGTGACTTCACTTTCACTTTTCACTTTCATGCATTGGAGAAAGAAATGGCAACCCACTCCAGTGTTCTTGCCTGGAGAATCCCAGGGACGGGGGAGCCTGGTGGGCTGCCGTCTATGGGGCCGCACAGAGTCGGACACGACTGAAGCGACTTACCATTACCATACAATAAATTACTTGTTGCATATCTATTTTATGTGTATCCGTTTGTATCTGTTAATCCCATATCCCTAATTTGTCCCTCCCTCCCTCTATTTTGGTATCCATAAGCTTATTTTCTATATCTCTGTGAACCTGTTTCTGTTTTGTATATTCAAATTTATATTACTTTTTGCATTCTATATATGAATGATATCATACAGTATCTGTCTTTCTCTGTTTGATTTATTTCACTAGGTGTGATAGTCTCTAGGTTCACCTGTGTTGGTACAAATGGCAACATTTAATTCTTTTTTATGACTGAGTGATATTCCACTACACACACACACACACCCCACCCCACATTTTCTTAAGCCAGTGGTCTGTTGGTGAGCACTTGGGTTGCTTCCATATGTTAGCTATTGTAAACACTGCTGCTGTGAACACTGGGAGCATGTATCTTTTCAGATTAGTGCTTTTGTTTTTTCTGGATATATACTTAGGAGTGGTGTTGCTGAATCATATGGTAGTTCTATTTTTAATTTTTCAGGGTACCTCCATGCTGTTTTCCATGGTGGGCACACCAATTTTACATTTCCACCAACAGTGTATGATGATTTCCCTCTCTCCACATCCTCCCCAACATTTGTTATTTGTAAACTTTTTGATGACAGCTATTCTGACCTGTGTGTGGTTTTGATTTGCATTTCTCTAATAATTAGTGATTCCTTTCCTCTTTTCTTCTTGCTGAGCCTGGCTAAAGATTTGTTAATTTTATTTATCTTTAAAACACAAAACAAACAAAAACCCAGCTCTCTGTTGATTTAGGAGAAACAGTTACCTATTGTGGTCTTGAAGGGGTATTTTTGTGTGGGAGTGTCCCTGTGTAGACTGTGTTTTATCCAGTGTCTTTGGCATGAGGGCTGATTTTGATGTAGACACCAGCCATATCTTTCCTCAGGGTGTACTGGCTGCTGTCACCTTGATAGGGAGCGTGGTTGGTGTTGGAGGGTGTAAAACCCGTGCAATGTGTGAGGGGGAAGTTTCTCTGCTCTGTGGCTATCCCTGGCCTATCGGGTGGGGTGTGCTCCCCATTTGCTATAGCAGAAGTCCTGAGGGTTGGGCTTAAGTAGTCTACTCCCTTTTAGTGTGCGTTTTGCCCCAAAGGACAGGAGCAGTGAAGTGAGGCTTCCATGCTTACATCAGTGAGGTCTGATGTCCTGCCTGTGTAGGCAAGTGCGGCACCACTCAGACACAAGCCAAGTTGCATTGCTCCCTTTACTGCAGTCTCTAGTGTAAGGGCATCTAGTGTTGTGTGATCTAGGGCAAGGCTGTGGCGTGGAGTGGGCAGGCGGGGAGCATTCACTATGCTGGAGCTGGGAGATGGGGCACCTTGGCGGGAGGAGTTGAAGGGGCTGTATTGCTGTCAGCGATCTGGGCTGCCTCTGTGGGGCAGATTGAGTTAGCACCAACATTGGAACTGCTGCCCCACCCGGACCATACCCCAGACCCCCCACTCCAGAGCCTCCTCTGCATCCCTGGACTGAGTCTTCTCCCAGGGCCTGTCTGCTCCAGATCCAGTGCCAAGATGTGGTGTGGAGTGGGCAGATCCGGGGTGTTGCCCCACTTGGGCTCTTCAGCACAGTGAGGTGGCAGCCACGGTGCAGGGCTCTCTCTACTCTGTTTGTTGGTAAGCCAGCACCTGCACACTCTTTATGAGTGGCGTCTAGACTTCTCCAGCCCTTCTCCAGTTCCTGTGATTCTCCCTGAAGCCAAGAGGGCTTGTCCTCTCCATGTAGGACTCCAAGACTGAGATGCTCAACTCTGGCTCGACATAATCCATCCCCAGGTCAAGGATCTGCCTGTGCAGACCCTTTTTTCTTTCAGATCCTAAGGGTGAAAGTCCTGACCCTATGTCCCCTATCCATATATGTGGAAATCTTCCCTACAGCATCTGCTGTAGAGTTCTGCCGGTTTCCAATTAGTTTTCCGTGAGAATTGTTCCACATGTAGATGTCTTTGTGAGGGGAGGTGAGCTCCACGTTCTCCTACTCTGTCATCTTGCTCTGACCTTATATGACTATCTGATGCTTTGTTTTAAAAATATTTTCTTAATGTCAAGAAAGAAATCAACCATTCCTTACCCCCCGACCCCAGAGTTTTAATCAAGAATGGATAATAAATAATTCAAATGTCTTTATCTTATTTCCCTTATGACAAAATGTGCTATCTAGTTTGTTGTGGCTTTTATAACAAAAAATACCATAGACTTGGTGACTTATACACAACCAAAAGTTATTTCTTACAGTTTTGTAGGCTGGAAAGTCCAAGATCATGGTGTCGTCAGATTCAGTATCTGGTGAGCACCCACTTCCTAGACAGGTGTTTTTTCACTATAACCTTATGTGCTGGAAGGAGTGACGGGTCTTTCTGGAGCCTCTTTTCTAAGTGTACTAATCTCACTAGGGTGGGCTATATCCTCATGACCCAATCACTTGCCAAAGGCCCTACTTCCTAAAACCGTCACCGTGCAGGTTAGAATTCCAACATATAAATTTTGCAGGGGACATAAACATTCAGTCTATAGCATGTGCTGTGAGTTATATCTTCAGTTCTATTCTAATAGGAGGATGTTTGGGCTCTGAGGGTAATGAGAGATTGGCACAGTTTAACAGAGTTAATAATAGAAACGGCATATTTCTTACTGAGAAGACAGCGATCTTGGGTTAGATGATCTTTAAATACTTTCCAGTCCAATTAATCAAAACTGTTTCCCGTTGAGACTTAAACTAAAAACAACATTTAATTAGTAAAATGGACAGAACATTTCATTGGTTAAGGTCACCATCTTCATTTATAAAATGATTTTTATGTTGCTTCATATCTTTATCATTATTATTTTTATTAAAGGAATTATCTATTGTAACATTTTTGTTATTCCAAGGTAGGTTTTCATCTTACTTAATACAGAAGTACGTCTTTCTTTTAGAAATAGTAAAGATTCAAGGAGAAAATAAGAAAACAAATTAAGATGATGAAATGACTAAACATTAGCAGAAAATTGTAACTTACATAGAAGAACAAGATCAGAAAGGAAAAAAAGGGAGCAAATGCTTGTTTTGATGTTTAGGTTACAAAATATCTAAAAATAACAAAACTAGTATTTATACAATACTTTCTAGATGACAAAATTTTGTGTAAATTTTTTTAGATATCTTGAATTCTCTTTTATATTAATTTTACAGGCAGTGCCTCCTTATATCTTTAATCTTCTTTATATTTTTTTGTCTTAGAAATAAGCCAAAGCCTTCATATGTGCTGTGAATGTTAAAAAAAAAAGTCACACGGTTTTGCTCCACTAAGCACTTTGACCATCTTCCTTCTGTCTCACACTTGTGGAGCTGGCTGGGTTCCTCTGTTTTGGAAGAAGGCACAGCTCTCTGATGCTGTATTACAGCATCTCTGATGATGTCTGTTACAATCTCCTTACTAAGATCTTTCAGTGAACATATAGTAATATTAATAGGTTGGTTGAGTTTTGCTCATGTGGAGTCTGTCGTCAGCATGGACTAGAATTCAAGAATTTGACTTTTTCTTGTCTTTTATCTGCCATTTCAACTGAATTATAAAAATTACAAATGAAATTTAGCCCTACTTTCTCTCTCTTGATCAAGATTTTCTTTTGCTTTCCTTTTTTAACCTGTGGGAGTTGGAGCTATTTCAGTGTTTCCTTTTTGTGAAATTATGGTGTAGATGAATCCTTTTGCTTTTGTATTCTTAATGAGAGTATAAATGCCCAAGATCAATTTACTGTTGTTGTTGTTGATGACAGTAGAAAAGTCTGAGATGAATTTACTGTTAAAGTGCTAAATCTAAAAAAAAAATTAATAAAGTCAATTGTAACTTTTGCAAGAAAGTTATTTTCAAACTGATTTTTGAAACAAACAAACAGAACTTGTTGTTTAATAACTGTCATGTTTGATTATGTGACCCCATGGACAGTAGCTTGCCAGGCTCCTCTGTCCATGGGATTTTCCAGGCAAGGATACTGGAGTGGGTTGCCATTTCCTCCAGGGGATCTTTCTGATCCAGGGATTGAACCTGCATCTCTGGCATTAACAACCAAATTCTTTACTACTAGGCCACCAGGGAAGCAAATAAACATAATAGATGCTCTTTTAACCTTCCTAATAAGGAAGTTTGAAAAAAACACTCTCATAAAAACAGAAGATGATAGCTTCAAAAGCTCCCAGTCCTCATAATCATTTCCACCTCTTTTTTCAGGAAACATTCCAGGACTTCACTGTGTTGTGAATAATTTTTACTTTAGTCAATGTCTCCATGCCCCTGTGGAAATCTACCTGTTCCTCAGTAAGGGTACATAATTTTCCTTTTGTAGGATATTTAACATCACAAGATGACACACACTTTCAATGATTGATTTGAACTTTGCAAATTTTGAAGTACTTGGAAACAAAGTGTACCTTGTATCTTCTATAAAGAGCTAGTCAAAAGTGACTATGGAGAAGGCAATGGCAGCTCACTCCAATCCTCTTGCCTGGAAAATCCCATGGACGGAGGAGCCTGGTAGGCTGCAGTCCATGGGGTTGCTACGAGTCAGACACGACTGAGCGACTTCACTTTCACTTTCCCTTTCATGCATTGGAGAAGGAAATGGCAACCCACTCCAGTGTTCTTGCCTGGAGAATCAGGGGAGCCTGGTGGGCTGCCGTCTATGGGGTCACACAGAGTCGGACACGACTGAAGCGACTTAGCAAAAGTGACTAGCGTAAGGGAGTTTGACTGATGTATGGCAATCAGGTGGGAAATATAAAACTTATTTGTTTAAACCTTGCACTTATTTTATGTGGATAAAAGACAATTTTCAACCTACTTCAAATTATATCACTTTACAACACATACACAAGAAATTTAGTAGAAGATTTAAAACTTAGTATCCATATTCATTTTATATTTTAGGATTACTCTCTTGCAAGCACAGAGAGCAGCAGGCTTTGTTTTCATACATCTCATAAACCAGAGTCATGAAAGCATGGTTTTTGAATGAACTTTTTCCCTTGAAGAGAAATCTGAAAACTTAGGTTTTTTATTTGATATTTTATATTAAAAGTTTTATTAGGATACATTCACAAACCATATAATTTGATTTTTAACACATACAGTTTTGTGGGTTTTTTTAGTATATTCAAAGATTTTGCAGGCACCATCACTGTCTAATTTTAGGACATATTTATCATCGTGATAAGAAATCCCTGTATTAGCATTCACTCCCCATTTCCGTCTCCTTTCCACCAGCACAAGACAACCTAAAATTTACTTCCTTACTTCTATGAATTTGCCTTTTGTGAACATTTCTTGAAAATGGAATTTTATGATACAGCAAGTCTCCTACGCGTAAACAAGTTTCATCCCGAGAGCACATTTATAAGTCTAATTTGTTTATAAGTCCAACAAAGTTAGTCTAGGTACCCAACTAAAGCTGATAAACAGTATGTAATAGACTTTATAATACTTTTCACACAGATAACACATAAAAAACAAATACAAAAAATAAAGAAAGCATTTTTAATCTTACAGTATCAGTGCCTTGAAAATTACAGTAGTACAGTATAACAGCTGGCATACAGAGGCTGGCATCCAGGAACAGTTACTGACTGGAGGAGGGAGAAGAGATGGAAGATGGTGAAGCTGAAAGAATCATCAGCAATACGAGGCAGGGCAAGCTGCAAGTTCACTCACATCCTGGGCATGAAATAAAGATATTGTACTACACAGTAAAGTACTCAAAAGCCCACCACTTATAGAGAACGCATGCACATGACAACGTATGCCAGACGTATGAACTAACTTATGTGATTAGACATGCAAACACATGTTCGTGTCTTTGAAAGTTTGCCACTTGAAGGTTCATATGTAGGGGACTAACTGTCTGTGGTGTTTTGTGACTGGCTTCTTTCACTTAGGATAATGTTTTCAAGGTTCATTCATGTAGCACGCTTCAGAACAATTATTTTTTATTGATGAATAGTATTTCATAGTATAGATATACCGTATTTGAATATCCCCTCATCAATTGATGGACGTTAGGTTTGTTTCCGTCTGTGGCCTCCTCTGAATAATACTGTAAACATCTGTGTGATCATTTTTGTGTGAACACATATTTTCATTTCTTTTGAGTTTATACCTACTAGTAGAACTGTGGGTTGTATGGTAACTAAATGTTAAACTTTTTGAGAACTGTAAAATTGACTATGCCATTTTATATTCATACCAGCTGTGTACAAGGGTTCAGAGTCTTCCACATTATTGCCAACGTTTGTTTTTACCTTTTTGTTCATAGCCACCCTATGCAAAGTGGCACTTCATTGTGGTTCTGACCTGTATCTCCCTTATAGCTAGTGGTGTGCTGCATCTTTTCACATGCTTTTCATACATTTGTGTATCTTATTTGTTGAACTGTCTATTCAAATTCTTCATGCATTTTTAAATTGGGTTGTCTTTTATTATTGAGCTTTAAGAGTGATTAATATATTTTAGATACAAATGCCTTCTCACATATTTGATTCGCAAAAGTTTTTCTCCCATTCTGTGGTTTGTTTTCTTCACTTTTTGACGGTGCCATTTGAAGTACAAAAGTTTAATGTTTTGATGATTCAATTTATCTTTTTTCTTTTGTTGCTTAAGACTTCAATGTTGTATCTAAGAAACAATTTCCTTACCTGAGATTGTGAAGTTTTATGGTTTTAGCTCTTACATTTGGGTCTACGATTCCTTCATATTTTGTGTGATATAGGGGTGCAATTTCATTATTTTTCATGCAGGTATCTGGTTGGCCCCAGCACCATTTGTGGAAATACTTTTCATCCCCACTGAATTATTTTGACCCTCTTGTTGAAAATGAATTGACCATTCTTATAAAGTTTATTTCTCAATCCTCAATTCTATTTTATTGATCATTATATCTATCTTTATACCAGTACTATTCTTTTAATTTTATAGATCTGTAGTGTGTTTTTAACTGTGGAAGTGTGAATCCACCAATTTTGTTCCACTTTTTCAACTTGTGCTGGTTATTTTGGGTCCCTCGCTTTTATATATGAATTTTGGAATCAACTTGTAAATTTCTTCAAAAAAGGCAGCTAGAATTTTGATAGGGATTGCACTGAATTTGTAAATGAATTGGGGGACTATTGCCATCTTAAGAGGGCTTCCCTGTTGGCTCAGTCAGTGAAGAATCTGCCTGCAATGCAGGAGATGCAGGTTCAATCCCTAGTTCAGGAAGGCCCCGTAGAGGAGGGCATGGCAACCCACTCCAGTATTCCTGCCTGGAGAATCCCATGAATTGAGGAGCCTGATGGGCTACATTCTGTAAGGTCGAAAAAATTTGAACACAACTGAAGCGACTGGACTGGAAAAGGTCAGTTTCCATTCCAATCCCAAAGAAAGGCAATGCCAAAGACTGCTCAAACTACCACACAATTGCACTCATCTCACACGCTAGTAAAGTAATGCTCAAAATTCTCCAAGCCAGGTTTCAGCAATACGTGAACCATGAACTTCCAGATGTTCAAGCTGGTTTTAGAAAAGGCAGAGGAACCAGAGATCAAATTGCCAACATCCTCTGGATCATCGAAAAAGCAAAAGAGTTCCAGAAAAACATCTATTTCTGCTTTATTGACTATGCCAAAGCCTTTGACTGTGTGGATCACAATAAACTGTGGAAAATTCTGAAAGAGATGGGAATACCAGACCACCTGACCTGTCTCTTGAGAAACCTGTATGCAGGTCAGGAAGCAACAGTTAGAACTGAACATGGAACAACAGACTGGTTCCAAATAGGAAAAAGAGTACATCAAGGCTGTATATATCACCCTGCTTATTTAACTTCTATGCAGAGTACATCATGAGAAACGCTGGGCTGGAAAAAGCACAAGCTGGAATCAAGATTGCCGGGAGAAATATCAATAACCTAAGATATGCAGATGACACCACCCTTATGGCAGAAAGTGAAGAGGAACTAAAAAGCCTCTTGATGAAGGTGAAAGAGAGGAGAAAAAAAGTTGGCTTAAAGCTCAACATTCAGAAAACTAAGATCATGGCATCTGGTCCCATCACTTCATGGGAAATAGATGGGGAAACAGTGGAAATAGTGTCAGACTTGATTTTTCGGGGCTCCTAAATCACTGCAGATGGTGATTGCAGCCATGAAATTAAAAGACGCTTACTTCTGGGAAAGAAAGTTATGACCAACCTAGACAGCATATTAAAAAGCAGAGACATTTCTTTGCCAACAAATGTCCGTCTAGTCAAGGCTATGGTTTTTCCAGTGGTCATGTATGGATGTGAGAGTTGGACGGTGAAGAAAGCTGAGCGCCGCAGAATTGATGCTTTTGAACTGTGGTGTTGGAGAAGACTCTTGAGAGTCCCTTGGACTGCAAGGAGATGCAACCAGTCCATCCTAAAGGAGATCAGTCCTGGGTGTTCATTGGAAGGACTGATGTTGAAGCTGAAACTCTGGAAGCTGAAACCTCATGCGAAGAGTTGACTCATTGGAAAAGACCCTGATGCTGGGAAGGATTGAGGGCGGGAGGAGAAGGGGACGACAGAGGATGAGATGGTTGGATGGCATCACCGACTCGATGGACATGAGTTTGGGTAAGCTCTAGGAGTTGGTGATAGACAGGGAGGCCTGGCATGCTGCGATTCATGGTGTCACAAAGAGTCGGACACGACTGAGCAACTGAACTGAACTGAAGCGACTGAGCATAGCATGCACACACCATCTGAAGAATGTGAAGTCTTCCAATCCATAAACATAGGGCACTTTTCCTTTGGATCTTCTTTATTTCAACAACATTTTGCAGTTTTCATTGTGCAAATCTCTCACATCTTTTGTTAAATTTATTGGTAGTATTTTATTCCTTTTGTTGCTAATGAAAAAGCGATTGTTCATTTTCAGATTGCTCATTGCTGTGCTGTGCTATGCTTAGTCACTTAGCATGTCCAACTCTTTGTGACCCCATGGACTGTAGCCTGCCAGGCTCCTCTGTCCATGGGATTCTCCAGGCAAGAATACTGGAGTGGGTTGCCATGCCTTCCCCCAGAGGATCTTCCCAACCCAGGGATTGAACCCAGGTGTCCCTCATTTCTACTGTATTGCTACTATATTGTATTGTTTATTACTACTGTACAATTGATATTTGTATATTGATATTACATCCTGCAACCTTGCTGTACTTGCTCATTAGTTCTAGTAGTTTTTTTGTGTGTGATTCCTTATGATTTTCTATATATTTGACCATCTGTGAACAGTTTTACTTCTTTTTTCCATCTAGATTTCTTTTACTTCTTTTTCTTGTCTGAATATTTCTAGGTAGAACCTCTAGTCCAATGTTGAATAGAAGTGGTCAGAACAGACGTCTTAGTCTTGTTTTTTGATCTCAGGGGAAAGTATTTAGTCTTCTACCACTAATTAAGATGCTTGCTGTGGGTTTTTCATAGATAGATTTTATTGAGTTGAGGAAGTTCCCTTCCATTTTTAGTTTGTTGAGTGTTTTTATTATGAAAGAGGATTAGATTTTGTCAAAGGCTTAGTCAGCATCTATTGAGATGATCATGTGATTTTTATCTTTTATTACATTATTATAATATACTACATTGATTGACTTTTTGATATTAAATCAATTGCATTCCTGAATAAATTCCACTTGGTCATGGTGTAAAATTCTTTTCATATGTTGCTGTATTAGTTTGTTTTTGTTTCCTTCGTTTTTTTTTTTTTTTTTTGCATTTATACTTATAGTGATTTTGGGTTGTAGTTTTCTTTCCTAGCAGTGTCTATGTCTGGTTTTGTTATTAGTAGTAGTGGCCTTGTAGAATGAGTCGGGAAGCGTTCCTTTCGCTTGTATCTTTTGAAGACTTTGTGAGGGATTGGTATTAATCTTTAAATGTTCTTATTTTGATTTTTTTTACAGCTTCCTTTGTCATTTATGCTTTGTTCTTGTTAAATTGCACATGGGGCTTGTAAATGGGGTCAGGGAGCTGATGTTTATGCTGATCCTCTCCTGTAGGACAATTGACAGTGACAATACAGAACTTTAAGTGCAACTGTTGAGTCCTCTTTCTGTCTCCTTCTACTAAACAGTGCTGAATACTCCACCACCAAAGCACATGCTTAATTACAGAAATAAATTAGAAGCATTTTATATCTTGAATTCAGTACCACAGTTGGAAAATGCCATTTTCCTCAGTAGAGCTATAGGTGTATGCCCAGTTCACTGTACCTGGATTAAGAACTCTTACCTGCAACTTATTAGTGCCAATTTGTTTGGAAACATTTTTAAAAGAGCCTATTAAGAAGTGTTACACTGACCTCCTTTTGAGTCAGAGAGCCTGAGAACAAGGAGAGTCTGTTGGATCCTAGACATCACGTAAGGTAATATGAATAATAAATATTTAGATTTTCTTCCTACAAGTTTCAAAATACTTTTGGTCATTAATCACTCTACCAAGTTGGTGGGGAAAATTAACACTGAAGAACTAATAACAACAACTAATGTTTACTAAGGAATTCCTGTGTGCCAAGCACCTTTAAATTCTTTACATATGCTATCTCTTTTATTCCTCATAGCAATCTTATGAGCTCAATGCTAATGTTATTCTCCACGTTTCAGATATGGAGGCTCAGAAGCAGAGAGATGATCCAAGCTGCTTGGTGTCAGGCAGGTAGAGAGTGGCAGAGCCAGGATCTGACCTGGGTTATGTGACTCCATAGCCTCCCCTAAACCAGAAGTCAGAGTGGATCAGGCATATTCTGGAACAGGGATTCAGATTCAGGCTTTGTTTTATAAGTTTTAGGTTTAAAAGTCATTTGTCTCTCTCTTATGAAAGATAAAATTTCCAGCCAACACTTAAGAAATGTCTATAAAGAATGTGCTTAGGCGGTTCTAAGGACTTGAGCTCACACAGTCTCTCTCTGCAAGATTAATTTAATAGATAAATTAGTATGATAAATATTTAACAGTTATAGAGTGTTTACGATGTTCTGGGGTAAGTGATATGTTTGTATAAATTAACTAAATTTGCAAAATAACTATGAAGTGGATATTATAATTACCATCTTCAATCACAGATGAAGCCACTGAAGCAAAGATGTATAACTTGAGTGCGTGCATACTCAGTCACTTCAGTCGTGTCTGACTCTTTGTGACCCTATGGACCATCACCCGTCAGGCTCCTTTATCCATGGGATTCTCCAAGTGAGAATACTGGAGTAGGTTGCCATGCCCTCCTCCAGGGGATCTTCCTGACCCAGAAGTCCAACCTGGGTCTCCTGCATTGCAGGCATTTTCTTTACCCGCAGAGCCACCAGGGAAGTCTGATGTGTAACTTGCCCAAGGCCAATTAGTAATAAGTGGCACGGTCCAGATTTGAATCCAGAATCTCTATTCTTAATCACTTTGCCATGCAGTTTCTCTAAGTCACTAAGTCATCACCTAATACATGGTCACGAGAATATAGTCACACCAAGAAAGCAGTAGTAAGACTGCATCATCATGTTTGTGCACATGAAGATTGGAGTCACTTCTCCAGGAGAGAAATGTGTTATGGCTGAAAGGAGGAGAAACACTTTTCTCTGAATATGAGACAACTCAAAGCAAGTATGGAAATATTTAAAAAAATTTAATTTGGATAAGGAGGCTCTTAGCTTGTGCTTCCACAGAAGACAGGAATAGATTGATGGGATACGGGGAGCATTCAGGAGCTTTTTCTTGTAGGGTGCCATCACTGGACCTGGGCTTATTTGGCACTTTTCCTTATGGAAACACAAACATTTCCTCCGACATTGTTCTGTGGTTTTCCTGCAGAGCATTCTACACTTATGCAGTGCTACACTGCAGACCTCTGTGTTCGTGTGGGAAGACAGCAGCACTTGAGCCAGACCAGAGAGCCAGGTGTATCTACGCCAGTTTTGTGGGTCATCCAGTCTGTAGCTGCGATCGAGTTTTGTCTCCTGGAACACATGTGTTCACCTCTTGGTCTTGAAGACACTGAGTTTGAAGCAATTTGCAACTTGTAAAAGGATCATTCAAATTATCAAAATACATTTTATGGAATGTTTTCAATGAAATTATTATTAAACTGAAGTTTCTAAGTTATTTTTATCAAAAAAAATACATTCACATCAAAAGCAAGTAAACCAATATTGCCCACCCTTTCTGTTCCTCACCTGCAAACAAAGACCAGTGAAAATCAAAAGTCAAATACAGGGGCTTTTAAAAAATACCTTTGGTCCATTTCCACTATCAAGGTAACCTGGTGAATTCTTTTCTCAAGTCCTCACACAGGTATTCAGGAATACCAGAATGGTGTGCCAAAGATCCCAACAGCTTGTATTACGGTGGAAGACGCAGAGATGATGTCAAGAATGGCTTCTCATGGGAGCAGAATTGTCATTCAGCTGAAGATGGGGGCAAAGAACTATCCAGATGCTGATTCCTTCAACACAGTGGCAGAGATCATTGGGAGCAAGTATCCGGAGCAGGTGAGTGAAGACAAAGGAAAGGGATGGACTGTCTGGGAACAGGGTGTTGCAGTCAAGTTTCAGTTTTTAGAAACAGTTTAGGAAAGAGAGCACAAATCTGCAGAGCTGATCCTCATAGACTCATTAAAGGCAGACACTTCATACGCACACACACACAAGGCTTCCCTGGTGGTTCAGATGGTAAAGAATCTACCTGCAATGCAGGAGACCCAGGTTCAATCCCTGGGTGGGAAAGATACCCTGGAGAAGGAAATGGCAACCCACTCCAATATTCTTGCCTGGGAAATCCCACGGACAGAGGAGCCTGGAGGGCTACAGTCCATAGGATTGAAAAGAATGACTGAGCAACTAACACACACACACACACACACACACACACACACACATTTTCCCTATTAAAAGTTTACTACATTGAATGAACAAGGGCAGGACTAACCAAAGGGCAAACCATAACCTGCTGTGTGGAAGTTCAGTATTTGTCCATTTGTGTTGTATTTCTTCCATTTGGAACCAGCTTGGCATTTGAGATCATGTCAATAGTTGATAGTATGCTTATTGTGTGACTTGTCTTACTTCATCTTTTCAAAGCTCTGGGAAGTAGGTCTATTTTCTTCATTTTACAGATGAGGAAAAATAATCTAGAAGGAAACTCACTTGCCTAAGGTCCATACAGCTAGTAAAAGGCTGAGAAGAGACTCAAACCCAGGACCTTGTGAATATTAAACCAAAGTGTAGACCACAGTTTATGTGAAATCTTTAGAGGTTTTTTTTTTGGTTTGGTTTTTACTTTGAAAATCAAATAGTCCTAGATGCATATTCAAACTCTATACTAGCTGAAGATTAAATAGCTTCAGTGAGTTACTTATTTTCTAAGTCTAAGAGAATTTATCTACAAAGAAGGAGAAGAACAAGAGTATTGTGAGGACTAGATTAGATAATGAATATCCGATAGCCTCCTAATACAGTGCTTGTCATGCCGCAGGCACCCACTGAATGTCGTTTTCTTCCTATGACATCAAGTGTACAAAAAAAAACGGCTTTTATACGGTTTCTGGTATGACTCTTATTTATTAGTAGGTATTGGAATTCTGAAAATAGCCCCTAAAATAAAGCTGTTTGGGAAGTTTAGACTTGTATTTTGTTTAAGGAGATCAGCGGGATGAAAGAACACGTGCACAGTGATGGAGAAACTTCTGCATGTGTCCTAGCTTGGGTCCTCTCTCAGACTTAAGGGCTGTGCTGCAGTCCAGATTCGTTTTAAGTTCAGAACCCTTTTCTCTCTTCCTAAATGAACTGCTCCTAGGGCCAGGGCATGCACCATCCCTGAGGTTATAAGCCACAAGGGCCGTGGAAAAGCAAGATCTCAATAGGACCAGGGGAGTCAGACAGCCGTATAGAAACTGTAGTTTTAAGTGTTGAGAAAAGAAACAAGCCCCTTGTCTCTTCAGGAAACAGAGGCAACAGAAGAGCCAAAGTCCAGGTTCCAGGATCTGAGTAGTCAGGACTCCCTGGAGTGTAATCCTTACTGTCAATACTTCCAGGATAAAATGTTGTTATTTTAAGGTTGCTAATCCAGTTGGGAGGGGTTTAGGATTATATTTTATCAGCTGTCCAGATGCTCAGGCTGGTTCTAGCCTAAGGACAGGGGGCGAGGTGAGAGTAAGTTATCAGAACGTAGCCAGTGGGTGTCAGGGTCTGTGGCTAAAGCATTAAAACAGAGGCATTCTCAGGCAGCAGCAGCTGGAAGGTTGAGGTGGTGCTGGCTCAGAGCTTCCCAGGAGCCACTGGCATCTTTCCGCTGCATGTGCTCAGTCTCAGGGCTGAAGTTTAGAGTTGTATTTTGTTTGAAGAGATCAGCCCTACAAGTGTCCTCAGCCCTGCAGGACTGTTTTTTCAATCAGTTTTATTGAGGTATAGTTTACATAAAATAAGCTTGCCAAATTAAAGTGTACAATTCCATGAGTGTTGAAAAATGCACCCAGTAATATAACCCCAACCATAATGGAGAATATTTTCCTCACCCCAGATGTTCCCTTGTGCCCCCTTGCAGTCCCTCTCCGCCTCCACTCCTCTGTCCCCGAGGGGCCGCTGATCTGCTTTGTGGAACTATAGCTCCTTCTCCTCTAGAATTTCACATAGGTGGAATCATGTACGTGGAGTCTTTCACACTGGCTTCATTCACTCAGCATAATGCTTTTGAGGTTTATCCATGTTGTATCTGTTGCTCATTCCTTTATTCTGCTGAGTAATATTTCATTGTGAGACTAGACCACAATGTGTTTATCCATTCACCAAGGATGATGGACATTTTGGTGGTTTCTGGTTCTTGGCTGTTATGAATAAAGGTTTGTGAACATTCTTGCATAAATCTTCTCCTGGCCATATGTTTTCCTTCTTTATAAACAACAACAACAAGTGCCTAGGAGTGGAATTGCAAGGCTTGCCTGAATCTTAGCACCCTAGTCTCTGTAAAGATGCTTCAGTCTGTATTCCATGGGGTAGTACCTTCTCCAGGTGGGTAATGGACAATTGCAGAGAGGTCCTAGGAATCAGGATTTTCCCTCTATCATAGTGTTGCATAGCATTCCAAGAGTTAGTTATAAATATTTTGTTACCTAGATGTAAAAGAGGGAAGATTAGCAAAAGGTCTTCCACAGAGAAGTCACAGCATTACCTCCCCAGAAGGCATGTGTGTGAGTGCTGTGGAGTGAAGTCCAGGTGGCTGTGTGTGGTGGGGAATCTGCCTTACAGTCTGCCTGGAACCACAGAGGGTGTCTAGGCTGTGAAGGGAAGCCGAAAGCGTGTGTTTTCCCCCTCGGGGTTAGGCAACTTAATGAGCCTGAGTAAGCACAGTACATGCCTGACAAAGCCTCCTCGGGGCACCCTGCCCTCGTTCCACTACTTTATGCCATTGTTAGACTGTCATCTCCCACCAGAGCTTGTTGCAGATGCCATGAGCCTTCTGTGTACTTTCTTTCTGTTTTTCCCTAACGCCTATCCCAGAATTTGGCAGGCAGTGGCTTCTCAATACATATTTTATTTCAGTGATATGAGGAGAGAGATAAAAGAAAATGATGGAAGGTTTTCTTAATCTCTGTTCTCTTTAAATCCACACGTTTTCCTGCCAATATTGTCCATGGACATATTGGACGTCACCCCAAATGCATTTCTATGTGGCTAAACTCGAGTTCATCAACCCCCTCACACCTGACACCTCATCTTAATTTCTTGTCTCTATTAAAGGAACCATATTTACTTACGAGCACAGTTCAGAGACTTCAAATTAGTTTTCATTCTCTCCTCTCTATTACTGTCCTACAGTTAAGAACCATATCCTATTCAGTCTACTTTCAACCTATTTTTTAAAAAAATCTATTCCTGCCCTGTCTTTATGTTGTTATTGTTCTAATACAGGCGCTTGGAATTTCCCTCCTGATTTTCTTTTCTTCTGTCCTTTTCCTACTTCTGCATTTTTGCAATGCAGCTCAGTTATCTTTTAAAATCCCAATCTCAAAGTGGAGTTTCCAAGCTGTCAGGTCCCTCCCCTGTCCCCTATAAGATACAAGTTATGATAAAGGTAAATGCTGGGACTTTGATGGCACTCCAGTGGTTGAGACTTCACTTTTCCATGAAGGAGGTACAGGTACTATCCCTGGTTGGGGAGGGATGCCTCGCAGCCAAAACACCAAAACATAAAACAGAAGCAATATTGTAATAAATTCAGTACAGATTTGGAAATGAACTGGGGTCTCCTGCACTGCAGGCGGATTCTTTACCAACTGAGCTATCAGGGAAGCCCCCCCACAAAAATAAAAGTAAACTAAAGGTAAACGCTGAAGTGAGTGATCGGAGGTGAGGAAGACAGAGGAAAAGAGATCACGTTGGGAAAAGTTTAGGGGAGTTAAGTAGGAGGCAGTTATGGTTCAATTATATGGTACTATTCATAAAGGAGTGGAAAGTAAGAATGAAGAAAAGGGGAAAAGAGATGTATGGTGGAGATCCCATACCACCTAAGACCGATTCTTTCATTGGCTAGTGAGGGAGTTCAGGTCTCCTAAACTCTGACAAACTTTTCTAAAATCATTTAACTTTGTTTTTAATTTTAATTTTAATAAAAATTTAATTTTAAATTAGTATGTTGACAATGACATAAGTGTTGGTCTTGATAGTTTACGTTGAGCTACTTATCCCTGACATGTCCTTGCTACCTTGCTGCTTATTAATGACTGAGGAAAAATGCTAAATAGTGCTGAGCAAACCAGTTGCAGTGGATATTATTGCTAAAAATGAAGAGGATATGTTTCGAAACTACCATTATTCTGCCTGCAGCCAAGCATCGTGGGTAACCTGAAAGTGGTCTAACACCCAGGCAGTGGCCGATACTCTCTGGCAGTGACACCCACCACAGCCCCTTACGTGTCATACATGCACAGCACCTTGATGAAAGGAAAGCATTTAACACATAAAAAATCCTTCTGATTTGGTCCAAGATCTATGGACAACATGTTGTGAATCTTGGCTCTGGAAAAGTGTATACATGATTAACGAAGCATTAATTTCAGAACCTTGTTACATAGTTCAGACATAAGGCTTGACTGAATTAACCTCAGGCTTTAAAAAATGCCAATTTTACAAATACTTTATTGGGTTTCAATATATGAAAAGACAGAATAAAGGTATTATAGACATAAATCCTACCTGCTTCCTAAAAACCCCGCAAGATGGCTCCTCCAGGCCTGGAATTCTCTCTCTACTCTTCCCTCTTCTGAAACTGCTCCTCTGTGATTTGGGCATGTTGTCCAGGGTTCAGCAGACCTGAACACTTTGAGGGGGTGCATTTCATTGGCAAAAAGCACGTCACTGGAAGCTCTGACATTAGGCCATTTTTTAAAATATTAATTTTTATTGAAATACAGTTGTTTTACAATGTTGTGTTAGTTTCTACTGTACAACAAAGTGTATCAGTATATATATATATATAATTTCTTTTTATGGATTTCCTTTCCATTTCATTTCAGTTCAGTTGCTCAGTCGTCTCTGACTCTTTGTGACCCCATGGACTGCAGCACCCCAGGCTTTCCTGTCCATCCAACTCCCAGAGCTTGCTCAAACTCATGTCCATTGAGCCAGTAATGCCATCCAACCATCTCATCCTCTGTCATCCCCTTTTCCTCCCGCCTTCAATCTTTCCCAGCATCAGGGTCTTTTCCAATGAGTCACTTCTTTGCATCAGGTAGGCACAGTATTGGAGTTTCAACTTCAGCATCAGTCCTTCCAATGAATATTCAGGGTTGATTTCCTTTAGGATTGAATAGTTGGATCTCCTTGCAGTGCAAGGGACTCTCAAGATTCTTCTCCAACACCATGGTTCAAAAGCATCAATTCTTCGGCTCTCAGCTTTCTTTATAGTCATACATCCTTACATGACTACTGGAAAAACCATAGCTTTGACTAGACGGACATTTATTGGCAAAGTAATGTCTCTGCTTTTTAATATGCTGTCTAGTTTAGTCATAGCTTTTCTTCCAAGGAGGAAACGCCTTTAAATTTCATGGCTGCAGTCACCATCTGCAGTAATCTTGGAGTCCCTCCCCCAAAATAAAGTCTCTTTATTTTTTGGAACTCAAAAAAATAAGGTCTCTCACTGTTTCCATTGTTTCCCCATCTATTTGCCATGAAGTTTCCCCATCTACATGCTATAAATGAAAATGCCTTTCCGTTTAGGTCACCACAGAGCTTTGGGTAGAGTCTCCTGTGCTACACAGTAGGTTCTCATGAGGTATCTATTTTAAATATAGTCGTGTATACGTGTCAATCTCAATCTCCTAATTCATCCCACCCTCCCTCCACTTGGAACTTACATGTCTGTTCTCTATGTCTGTGTCTCTATTTCTGCTCTTCAAATAAGCCTATCTGTATCATCCTTCTAAATTCTGCATATACATGGTATTATATGATATTTGTTTTTCTCTTTCTGACTTACTTCAGTCTGTATGAGACAGTCTCTAGGTCCATCTGTGTTTCTGCAAATGGCACAATTTTATTCCTTTTTATGGCTGAGGAATATTCCATTGTATATTTGTACCACATCTTCTTTATCTATTCCTCTATTGATAGACTGGAGAAGCCAATGGCAACCCATTCCAGTACTCTTGCCTGGAGAATCCCAAGGACGGGGGAGCCTGGTGGGCTGCCGTCTGTGGGGTCGCACAGAGTTGGACATGACTGATGTGACTTAGCAGCAGCAGCAGCAGCAGCTGTTGATAGACACTTATGTTGCTTCCATATCTATGCTATTGTATTAATAAATAGTGCTGCAGTGAACACTGGGGTGCGTGTACCTTTTGGAATTATGATTTTCTCCCAGTGTATGCTGAGGAGTGGGATTGCTGGGTCATATGGTAGTTCTATTTATAGTTGTTTAAAGAATCTCAATACTGTTCTCCATAGTGGCTGTACCAATTTACATTCCCACCAACCATGTAGGAGGGTTCCCTTTTCTCCACATCTTCTCCAGCATATATTTTTTTGTAAATTTTTTGATGATGGCCATTCTGACTGGTGTGAGATGATACCTCATGGTAGTTTTGTTTTGCATTTCTCTAATAATTAGTGATGTTGAACATTTCTTGCATGTGTTTTTTGGCCATCTGTGTGACATCAGGCCTTCAAACTCCTATCTCTCAGACAGCTTTACCCCTGGGAAATCACTGTATTTGTGAGGCCCATCCATGGTTGAGAATGAATCTGAAAGGGTGGGAATGAGAGCTCCTTGACTTCTGGGAGCTGATCCTCCCTGGCCCTAAAATAGCCATGTTATTCTACTCCCATCTATTAAAGAGCGAATGTGCGTTGGAAAATTCATAGGAAACTTATTGCCATTAATGAATAGGTCTTATTTTTTAGTAAGTCAATAGATGGTATCACACCTATTAGAAGAGTCTTATACAAGTCAGACAGACAGGTAAGGCTCTTAGCAATCAGTACCCATTTCCTGACCTGCAGATGGGGAAACTGAATCTGAATGACTTTGTCCAAGGAGACACAACAAATGTGTGATAGGTCACATCTGGAAGGTGACTGCAGGTTTCCTGACTCCCATTTCTTTCTACCTCAAAGATACCCCATTGTGCCTGGGTGCATTTTAGCTGGACAGATAGTGTGTAAATCTGTGGGATTTTGTTGATTCACAATTCAAGCCATGCTTGGCCTGCTAAGTCATTATTTGTGTCTTTTTCTCATGCTTTTTCTTCTGATATCACTGTCCTGGGCATGAAGAACTCTCAGATATACTGTGCCTTGTTGTCTTGTGGTTTCCTTAGAGCACCCATGAGGGTCGTTACCTGGGGAACCCACCTGTGCTTGGTCCAGTCTTCCTTCTCACCCTCTCTCCACTGAGTCTGGTTTGGGTCTCAGTCTCTTTAGCTCCCTGTCCCTTTGGAAGAGGAGCTGATGGATGCAGTAATTCTTTGGTGTCAGTGAGACTTTATGATGCCCTCTTCCCCTGTGCCCTGTTCGTACACCTTTACCCTCACCAATCAGGTAATCAGGTGTTTCTGTTTTAGCAAAGACCAGAGACAAAGACAAAATAGATCTACTCCCAATCTCATCATCTAAAAGACACCTTTTATTTGTAAATAATTTTAAGCTCCCAAGAAATTGCAAAAATAGTGCAGGAAGCTTGGGTGTATCCTCTGTTCAGCTTCCCCAGTGATGACATCTTAGAGAACGGTGGCACAGAAACCCAATGAGAAAACGCTCTGAAGACACTCCCGAGAATCAGCCTCTTTGCTGGAAAGCAGAGGCTGCCTGTGAGGAACCTCTGTGGAGCCCCCAGTGTAGGTGGGACCCCGTGCTAGCATTACCCCACACGTTCCTTTCCCAGGCTTAGTTTGTGATCCGTCCAGGGCCTCCCACTCAAACAAGCAAACACAGAAGGAGGGTTGTGCTCAAACTGACATGATTGGGACCTGGGACCAGGGGCAGGGGGCAGCTGTGGGGGAGACTTTCACCGAGAGCAGAGTCTCTTGCGCTGGCCTAAGGCTGGCTGGTTGCTATTGCAATTCAGTGATCTCCTGGGCCGTATTCTGAGGTCTTGCTTAGTAAATGCAGTATTTTTAAAAAGTTAATACGTTCAAGAATTCTTATGAGGGAATTGTATGTAAAGAAGAGTGTTTGGTTTTTTTTTTTCTTTTTTGGTTGATAATATCCAAACCCATTGCGGTAAAGCCTTGATGGGGGAGGGTTTTGTTTTTTTTTTTCTTTTAATCTAAACCTTCTTCCAACAGCAGTTATTTTCATGGATTCAAAGGACAATTTCATTTTCATATGCCGGTATTATTTCAAATATAATGCAGCACTATGCAGGCTAGCGGGAAATGTTGAAATGAAAGCTGTAGTCTGTTCACTGGACGGTTTGCTTTTTCTTTTGTTTAGTGTGGGACAGAGTTTCTCAGCGTCATCACTATTGATATTTGAGGCCAGATAGTTCTTTGTTGTGGGGGGCTGGGGTTTACGTTGTGGAATATTTAGCAGCATTCCCCGTCTGTCCCTACTCCCCAGCCGAGACCATCAAAGATGTCTCTAGGCGCTGCTAGACGTCCCCTGAGGGACAGAGGTCACTGCACATGGAGAGTCACTGGTGTGGACTGATGCAAAGGACCCACTGGGTGGGAGTTGCTGGGCCTTGTTTCTGGTTTTATTTCTGCCACAAATAACCTGAGCGACTTTGGGCCACTTAATCCTTCAAAGACAGAATGGGGGACTTTGTCTGGAAAAGCTCAAAGGTCATTTCCAGCCTTAAAATTCCATTCTTAAAAAAAAAAAAAAAAATACCTGGAGATTATCAGGAGCTTGACAGTGCAGACTGTATGCTCTCAGATGCTCAGACACAGTGGGAGCCCTTTCAGTCTTTCACAGAGTTGGGGTGTTGGTAGGTGTTCTTTTTCTTTTTTTAAAGAAAACATTCTGTGTTCAAATACAATTAGGGACTCTTCTATTGAGAAAAGTTAAACAAACACCCCACTTTTTTTTTTTTTTTTTGAAGAACTTCTTAAGCCTTTAATGTGCTGATGTGCACTGGAAATCTAACAGGCCATTTTGCAATAATCCCCAAACTTTCTGAGAAATAGGAGAAAAGAGGAGTAAGATCTATCAGATAGTTTATATTTTGGTGTTTTTTATATTCTTCCCACTTTCAACTATTCATTCGTTCATTCAACACACATTTATGGAATATGCTGTGTGTGTCAGGAACTAGGGTTTCAGCAGTAGCATTGGGTGGGCAACATAGCCCTGTGGTTAGAAATGTAGCTTGTAGAATTCACATCCTGCCTCTGACATTTTGTTGGTAGGTTATTTATTATGCCTCTCTGACCCTCAGAAAATGTTAGCCTTCTTTGGAGAGAGGAGAGCTTATGCAAAAGTAAGGAAATGAGATTCAGGAGGGGTACATCAGGAGGGACTAACCACAGAAGCCTGGCATGCCCCTCGAAGGGTTGGGCTTTGTCCTGTTAGTAGCAGGGAGGGACTGAAAGGTGTGGTTAGCAGGAGATTTTTCATTTTGATTCACTGTGCCCACTGTATGTATCTGAGGGACAAAGAGTGAAGTTCAGCCAGGAGATTAGCTGGGCTTGAACAGAGACAGTTGAAATAGTGTTGGAAAAGAGGAGATGGATTCAGGAAATATTTAGGAAATAAAATTGGCAAGAGTTGTTAAAGTTTGGATAGAAGAAAGAGTGCAGTTTGGGTGACTTGGAGAATTTACTCATTAATTCTGCAGGAATTTACTGAGCAACTACTGCCTGTTGACATATTAATTTGCCCTCACTAATTTGTGAAGGTTCATGGTAGAGACAGGGAGTTAAACAAGTAACTGCAGTAACAGGTGCTAAGTGCTATAATATGGTAGCCAAGTGGTATGATGGGGAAAACCATCCTGGTTAAGGAGGCCAAGGAAGGCTTTCTGGTGAGATCCAACTTATTCATACAGCAGAATAGTTAACCATGAAGGGTTAGCCATGCAAAAGGTTATGCGGATGGAGCTGGGATGGGGAATATTCCAACCAGAAGGAGTAGTGTATGTGAAAATCCGAAGAGTGATGTTATTCTTTTTTAAGGAGTGTAATGTGACCTCCTGTAATTTCCCAAACAATTTGATAATGAACTTTGTATTCATGGAGCTAAGGCATAAAATAACCTAAAGAAAAAAGCACGGCCGATTTCCTGTGTATGTGTTTTTAAAAATACATGATTGGAAAGCTTAACAATCCCTTTGGAAACTGCCTTAACACTGATGCTGTCAAGACCCCTGCTGAAGGAATAAACAAAACCTGATTGACCTGATGGACAAACTCATTCCATACATAATTGAATAGTTAGAGGCTGTGCAGCAAAAGCAGCTTTCCTTTCATCTGAATACATAGTCTGGTGATTTGTAAAACCTTCTTAATGGGTACAGCAAGTTATTCTGCCTGGGTGGGAGCCTTTTTACTCACTTAAGCAGCTGTTTAAACTTTCATAAGCAAAGTAATTATTAAATCTTTCATGAACATATTGGTTGGAACATTTGTTCGCATCTTAACCTTGAGTTGGAAAGTTTTGAGGGCTGGGGTTAAAGAGTTTTAAACTGGGAAATTTCATTCTTTTTTTCTTTCTTATTATAAACTTTTTATGGTTTAGAAGCATCCAACCTAAATCATGGTAGGAAAAAATGCATGTGTGGCAAGCGTAAGACATTTCATTGTTTATTTTTCAAATTTCTGAAATGTGCTCATAGCTATGCATGCCTCTGGGCTCATAAAGACAGCAAATGGAAATAGCTCAAGCCAGACAGGCTGTTTTAGATAGATAGCCACCCAGGTAGACAAGGTAAGCCTGGAAGATGCTCTTTTTCCTGGACTCAATAAGTCATCCTGGACTGCAAAATGGGACTTGAAAGCAGGAAGGTGCCATCTGTCATGGGTCTGAATACCTTTCCCTTGTTAATAATGGAGCCATTTCATAATAATCATATGATGAATAATAATACACATTAATGGAGTACTGAAAATGTGACGGGAAGTATTCTAGATGCTTCTCATGTATTATCTCTGATCTTCATTATGACCTTGTCAAATAATCAGTGCTGTTATCCTCATGTTACATATGAAGAAACTGAGGCTTAGGGAATTCACAGAGTTCAGAAGCTTCTGAGTGGCAGACATGAGTTTAACCCAAGTCTGTCCCAAGTCTGTGCCCAGAACCTTGCTCTGAACAATTCATGATCCTGTACTTCTTAATAACTTTCTGTTCTAGTTTGTGCAGTACAGATGTTTTAAAAATTTCCTCTGTTTAACCTGAAATGAAAAGAAAATCAGGACAACTGTCAGTATCATAGTGAACAACAACAAATGTTTATGGATTACCTTCTATGTGCAAAACTCTGTGTTACAAGCTTGGAGATATTCTGAGGCCGAGAGGAGAGGAAAGGTGATAAAGGGGCTCTTGTGTGGTGACTGATAAGTCACTGCGAAGTCGCTTCAGTCACGTCCGACTCTATGCGACCCCGTAGACGGCAGCTCACCAGGCTCCGCCGTCCCTGGAATTCTCCAGGCAAGAACACTGGAGTGGGTTGCCATTTCCTTCTCCAGTGCATGAAAGGGAAAAGTGAAAGTGAAGTCGCTCAGTTGTGTCTGACTCTTTGCGACCCCGTGGACTGCAGCCTACCAGGCTCCTCTGTCCATGGGATTTTCCAGGCAAGAGTACTGGAATGGGGTGCCATTGCCTTCTCCGGACTGATAAGTAAACAAGGCAGTAAATTTTTGACGCCAGACTCCGCTCACACAGGGCTTGTAGTACTGACTGCATCCTGCCTAGTTCAGTAATCATATAGTACCTCACAGTTTGCAGTCGACTCTCATCTGTATTATTCCACTTCATCCTACTTACAGAGGTGGTTATAATTCCTACTTTAAAGCTCAGGAAGCTGAGATTCAGAGTAACTAACTTGACTAAAGTCAGACACATATCTACTTATGTGGGAGATGAGATTCCTTTATAACTTAATTTTAACTTTGATTCCTCTGTGACTTAACTATAGTCAGTGCCCAGATCTTTAGTTTTATATAGGGTAAAATAAATGCCTTAAGGATGTCCTAAAAAGCAACCTAAAAATGAAAGTGTTTAAATAAATAATTAGAATGCAGTAAGAGCAGTCTTGGTGGCTTTAAAATATGCCTGCAAATTCTTTGATCTCCTTTTAAAAGACGGAGCTGGACTCTCTCCCCCTACATGTAGGCTAAACTTAGTGTCTTACTTTATTTTAAATTGGAGGATAACTGCTTTCCAGTGTTGTGTTGGTTTCTGCTGTACAACAGTGTGAATCAGTCATCATGATGTATATGTCCTGTCCTCTTAAGCCTCCCTCCCCTCTCCCATCCCACCCCTCTAGGTTGTCAAAGAGCACGAGGCTGGGCTCCCTGTTTTATACAACGACTTCCCACTAGTTATCTATTTTACACGTGGTGGTATATATATGTCAGTGCTACTTTCTTCATTCATCCTGCCCTCTCCTTCTCCCACTATGTCCACAAGTCCGTTCTCTACATCTGCATCTTCACTCCTTCCCCACAGATAGGTTCTTCAGTACTACTTTTCTAGATTCCATATATGTGATATTTGTTTTTCTTTTTCTGACTTCATTCTAGGTTCATCCACCTCACTACAACTGACTCAAATTTGTTCCTTTTATGGCTGAGTAACATTCCATTGTATATATGTACCACATCTTCTTTATCCATTCATCTGTTGATGGACATCTAGATTGCTTCCATGTCCTAGCTATTGTAAATAGTGCTGCAATGAACATTAGGATACAGGTATCTTTTTGAACTGTGGTTTTCTCAGGGTATATGGACCTAATAAAAACAGAAGAGACTGAGAAGACGTGGCAAGAATACACAGAAGACCTATACAAAAAAGGTCTTTATGCCAGATAACCACGATGGTATGGTCACTCACCAGAGCCAGACATCCTGGAATATTAAGTGAAGTAGGCCTTAGGAAGTATCACTATGAACAAAGCTTGTGGAGATGAAGGAATTCCAGCTGAGCTATTTAAAATCCTAAAAGATGATACTGTTAAAGTACTGCACTAGATATGTCAGCAAATTTGGAAAACTCAGCAACAGCCACAGGACTGAAAAAGGTTAGTTTTCATTCCAATCCCAAAGAAGGGCAGTGGCAAGAATGTTCAAACTACCATATGATTGTATTCATTTCAAATGCTAGCAAGTTTATACTCAAAATCCTTCAAGCTAGACTTCAGCAGTACATGTACTGAGAATGTCCAGATGTTCAAGAAGGGTTTCAAATAGGCAGCGGGACTAGAGATCAAGTTGCCAACATTCACCAGATCATGGAGCTAGCAAGGGAATACCAGAAAAACATCTACTTATGCTTCATTGACTATGCTAAAGCCTTTAATCGTGTGGATCATAAATATCTGTGGAAAATTCTTAAAGAGATTGGAGTACCAGACCATGTTACCTGTCTCCTGAGAAACCTGTATGTGGGTCAAGAAACATCAGTTAGAACTGGACGTGGAACAATGGACTTGTTCAAAATTGGGAAAGTAGTATGACAAGGCTGTATAATGTCACCCTGCTTATTTAACTGGACGTGGAACAATGGACTTGTTCAAAATTGGGAAAGTAGTATGACAAGGCTGTATAATGTCACCCTGCTTATTTAACTTTTATGCAGAGTACCTCATGCAAAATGCCGGGCTGGATGAATCACAAACTGGAATCAAGTTTTCCAGGATAAATACCAACAACATCAGATATGCAGGTGATACCACACAAATGGCAGAAAGTGAAAAGGAACTGAAGAGCTTCTTGATGAAGGTGAAAGAGGAGAATGAAAAAGCTGGCTTGAAATTTAATATTCAGAAAACTAAGATCCTGGCATCCAGTCCCATCACTTCATGGCAAATAGAAGGGGGAAACATGAAAGCAGTAACAGATTTTGTTTTCTTGGGCTCCAAGATCACTGTGAACAGTGACTGCAGCCATGAAATTGAAAGAATCCTTTCAATTTCAGAATAAATTGAAATTTTTAATATGCATATTAAAAAGCAGAGACATCACTTTGCCGGCTGAGGTCCATATAGTCAAAATTATGGTTTTTCCAGTAGTCATGTTTGAATGTGAGAACTGGATCATAAAGAAGGCTGAGCACCAAAGAATTGATGCTTCTGAACTGTGGTGCTAGAGAGAAGACTCTTGAGAGTTCCTTGGACTGCAAGGAGATCAAACCAGTCAATCCTAAAGGAAATCAAAGCTGAATATTCATTGGAAAGACTGATGCTGAAGCTGAAGCTCCAGTTCTCGAGCCACCTGATGTAAAGAGCCAACTCATTGGAAAAGACCCTGATGCTGGAAAAGATTGAAGGCAACAAGAAAGGAGCATCATAGGATGAGATGGTTAGATAGCATCACTGACTCAGTGGACATGAATTTGAATGAACTCCGGGTGAAAGGGGAAGACAGAGAAACCTGGCATGCTGCAGTTCATGGGGTCGCAAAGATTCAGACACTACTTAGAGACTGAAAAACAACAATGGTAGTTTTATTCCTAGAATCTCCATGCTGTCCCCCTAATGTTTGTATCAATGTACATTCCTACCAACGGTGCAAGAACATTCCCTCTTCTCCACATCATCTTCAGAATTTATTGTTTGTAGATTTTTTGATGATGGTCATTCCAACTGGTGTGAGGTGATACTTCATTGTAGTTTTGATTTGCATTTCTCCAATATGAGCAATGTTGAGCATCTTTTCATGCATTTATTGGACATCTTTCTTTGGAGAAATGTCTGTTTTTGATTTTTTTTTTGATTGGGCTGTTTGTTTTTCTGATATTGAGCTGTATGAGCTGCATATGATTTTTGGAGATTAATCCTTTGTCAGTTGCTTCTTTTGCAGTGATTTTCTCCATTCTGAGGACTGTCTTTTCATCTTGTTTACTGTTTCTGTTGCTGTGCAAAAGCTTTTAAGTTTAATTAGGTCCATTTGTTTATTTTTGTTTTTATTTTCATTACTCTAGGTGGTAGGTCAAAGAAGATCTTGCTGTGTTTTATAAAATGTCAGAATGTACTACCTATGTTTTCCATTAAGAGCTTTATAGTTTCTGGCCTTACATTTATGTCTTCAATCCATTTAGAGTTTATGTTTGTATATGTTCTTAGGAAGTATTCTAATTTCATTCTTTTACATGTAGCTGTACAGTTTTCCCAGCACCACTTATTGAAGAGGTTGTCTTTTCTCCATTGTATATTCTTGCCTCCTTTGTCAAAGATAAGTTGTCCATAGGTGCTTGAATTTATCTCTGGGTTTTCTATCTTGTTCTATTGGTCTATATTTCTGTTTTTGTGCCAGGACCATACTGTCTTGACGACTGCAGTTTTGTAGTATAGTCTGAGGTCAGGAAGGTTGATTCCTCCAGTTCCATTTTTCTTTCTCAAGATTGTCTTGGCTTTTTGGGATCTTTTGTGTTTCCATACAAATAATGAAATTTTTTTGTTCTAGTTCTGGGGGAAAATGCCATTGGTAGTTTAATAGGGATTGCATTGAATCTGTAGATTGTTTTTGGTAGTATAATCATTTTCACAATATTGATTCTTCCAATCAAAGAACTTGGTATATCTCTCCCTCTGTTTATGTGATCTTTGATTTCTGTCATCAGTGTCTTGTAGTTTTCTGCATACAGGTCTTTTGATCGTTAGGTAGGTTTATTCCTTGGTATTTTATTCTTTTTGTTGCTATAATTAGTGGGATTTTTTTTGTTAATTTCTCTCTCTGGGTTTTCATTGCTAGCGTATAAGAATGCAAGAAATTTCTGTATATAAATTTTATATCCTGTGACTTTACTACATTTATTGAATAGCTCTACTAATTTTCTGGTGACACCTTTAGGGTTTTCTATGTATAGTATCATATCATCTGCAAACAGTGAGGATTTAACTTCTTCTTTTCCAATCTGGATTCCTTTTATTTGTTTTTCTTCTCTGATTGCTGTAGCTAGAACTTCCAAAACTATGTTGAATAATAGTGTTAAGAGTGAGCACCCTTGTCTTGTTCCTGATCTTAGAGGAAACACTTTGAGTTTTTCACCTTTGAGAATGATGTTTTCTGTAGGTTTTTTGTATGTGGCCTTTATTATGGTGAGGTAGATTCCTTCTATGTTGATTTTTCTGGAGAGTTTTCATCAAAAATGGGTGTTGAATTTTGTCGAAAGCTTTCTCTGCATCTATTGAGATAGGTTTTATCTTTCAGTTTGTTAATATGGTATATCATATTGACTGATATGTGTATATTGAAGAATTTGCATTCTTGGGATAAAGCCTGCTTGAATGATGTATGATCCTTTTAATGTGTTGTTGGATTCTCTTTGCTAGAATTTGTTGAGGATTTTTGCGTCTATGTTCATCATTGATATTGATCTGTAATTTTCTTTTTTTGTGCTATCTTTGTTTTTCGTATTAGGAATATACTTGTAATGAATAGAGTATGGCAGAAATGATTGGTGTGATGTCAAAGATTAGAACATAGAAAGCAATGTGACTTTCTCCTTGTTATTTCTCATGAATCACTCACTCTGGGAGAAGCCAGCTGCCATGTCGTAAGGGTACTCAAGCAGCCCTGGGGATAGATCCACTTAGTGAAGAATTGTGGCTTTCTGTATCAGCCAACACAAAGTAGCCAGCAAGTAGATCTAACAGCTCTAGTCAAGCCATCAGATGACTGCAACCCTGGCCAACATCTTGATTGCAATGTTATAAGGGACTCTGAGCCAGAACCACCCACTAACTCACTTCCAAATTTTTGACCCACAAAAATTGTATGATATAATAAATATCAATTGTTTTAAGCCCTTATGTTTTGGAGTAAGCTAATATAGCAATCAAAGAATGTAAGAAACACAGAGAACAGTAACTCAGTCTGAGCTATCAGCCAAACTGACTACTGAATGATGAGAGTGATGAGTAGGAATTTAATAAGTGGAACAAGAATTTATTGGGAGGCATTCTGTGCAAAGAGAAAATGTGTGTAAAAAAGTTTAAACACTGCAAGGCACATTTTAGAAACTGCAAGTGAAGAACAAAACAAAACTCACAACTCAAAAATCATAGCATTTGAAGTATACGAATCTCACTAAGAACTTATTATAGTGTATGATAATTCAGTAACTAATGTTCCTAAGATGATGCTGTGAAAGTGCTGCACTCAATATGCCAGCAAATCTGGAAAACTCAGCAGTGGCCACAGGACTGGAAAAGGTCAATTTCCATTCCAATCCCAAAGAAAGGCAATGCCAAAGAATGCTCAAACTACTGCACAATTGCACTCATCTCACACGCTAGTAAAGTAATGCTCAAAATTCTCCAAGCCAGGCTTCAGCAATACGTGAACCGTGAACTTCCAGATGTTCAAGCTGGTTTTAGAAAAGGCAGAGGAACCAGAGATCAAATTGCCAGCATCTGCTGGATCATCGAAAAAGCAAGAGAGTTCCAGAAAAACATCTATTTCTGCTTTATTGACTATGCCAAACCCTTTGACTATGTGGATCACAATAAACTGTAGAAAATTCTGAAAGAGATGGGAATACCAGACCATCTGACCTGCTTCTTGAGAAACCTGTATGCAGGTCAGGAAGCAACAGTTAGAACTGGACATGGAACAACAGACTGGTTCCAAATAGGAAAAGGAGTACGTCAAGGCTGTATACTGTCACCCTGCTTATTTAACTTATATGCAGAGTACATCATGAGAAATGCTGGGCTGGAAGAAACACAGCTGGAATCAAGATTGCCGGGAGAAATATCAATACCCTCAAATATGCACATGACACCACCCTTATGGCAGAAAGTGAAGAAGAACTAAAGAGCCTCTTGATGACAGTGAAAGAGGAGAGTGAAAAAGTTGGCTTAAAGCCCAACGTTCAGAAAACTAAGATCATGGCATCTGGTCCCATCACTTCATGGGAAATAGATGGGGAAACAGTGGAAACAGTGTCAGACTTTATTTGTTTGGTCTCCAAAATCACTGCTGATGGTGATTGCAGCCATGAAATTAAAAGACGCTTACTCCTTGGAAGGAAGTTTATGACCAAACTAGATAGCATATTGAAAAGCAGAGACATTACTTTGCCAACAAACGTTCATCTAGTCAAGGCTATGGTTTTTCCAGTGGTCATGTAGGGATGTGAGAGTTGGATGGTGAAGAAAGCTGAGCGCCGAAGAATTGATGCTTTTGAACTGTGGTGTTGGAGAAGACTCCTGAGAGTCCCTTGGACTGCAAGGAGATGCAACCAGTCCATCCTAAAGGAGATCAGTCCTGGGTATTCATTGGAAGGACTGATGTTGAAGCTGAAACTCCAATACTTTGGCCACCTCATGCGAAGAGCTGACTCATTGGAAAAGACCCTGATGCTGGGAAGGATTGGGGGTAGGAGGAGAAGAGGACGACAGAGGATGAGATGGTTGGATGGCATCACCGACTCGATGGACATAGGTTTGGGTAAACTCCGGGAGTTGGTGATGGACAGAGAAGCCTGGCGTGCTGCAATTCATGGAGTCGCAAAGAGTCAGACGTGACTGAGCGACTGAACTGAAAACTGAAATGTTCCTAAAAGTGACTTGAGTCTACAGGAAAATATCAAATGTAATATTTAAGAAGATAGGAAAGCAATTAAAACTTAGAAGTATTTGCTTCAAACATTTAAACAAAAAGTGCTGTGTAAACCCTAAGTGAGAGAGTAGTTTCGACTATCCACAATAGCCACCTCCCTGTGTTGTAGCTTCACTGGTGTTTGCGTCTGTGTTTTGAAAACTTTAGGCTTAAATGTAGGGCCAAGAAATAGCTAATGAAGAACACCTGGATTTTCCCCAGGATTTCACTCTACCAGTTCTGCTACAACAATCAGGTAGAAATTAACATTTTATAACGAATTACGTGTTTTGCTTGGCATCATGCCAACGAACTGAAATTTTATAAAAGGGAATAGCTCAATTTGACTTGTTATTCTATGCTATATCTTATTCATTGACTATTTATTGAGTGCTATCCATGTGTTACCCACTCTGACAGGCTCATAAGCAAACCTCTATGTTTGTGTTGCAGAAATCTCTTTGAACCCCAGGTCTAGCCCCACTGTTTTCTAGAGTTAATAGCAGCTCTTGGTAAAAATACTCCATTTATTGTTTAAGTTAGACTTTAATATAAAATTAATACCTACTTATTTGAAAAATAGAGAAAAATGAGAAGAATTTAACTCAGAAGCACATTAACTCAGAAAACTGCTCTCAACATCTTGCTGCTTTTCCTTCTCTGTATTTTCTTCTCTGAACATTTTTATGGTTATATTTTATAGGCGTTGTCAGATCAAATTTTTGTTTGACATCAGGCAGAATATCCCTTGAAATACAAATGTTAGTATCCCAGCTATTCAAACAAATGGTACTTTATAATTAACCTGTTATTAGATGTTTTGGTTATACTTGAATCTTTCAGTGAAAATGATGTTACAGCTAAATAAGTATTCAGCTAGAGAATATTGGAGTTGTCTTTTGAACTGTTCATGGACTTTGCTAAAATGGAGTAATTTTAAATCATAACCAATGGAAAGCGTAGCAAGGGGTTAACAGGATTTCTCTCTCTGCCAACAGAACTGCCTTTGGAAAGTTCTAAGATGACTATGCAGCCATGTGCCGAAAGTGCCATCATAGTTATACCATTAGTTAAATTAAACACGGATGATTGGAAGAAGAATGTTATTATTCTGTGCACATTCTTGACTCTTAATTTAAGGTTAAAGTAACTTAATTTAATGTCATGTGAATTTTTAGCAGCAATTATGGCCAGTTAATGCATGTTCTTCCTTAGTCATGCTTCATCTCTTTGCAAAATTACCGTATTTCATTCCAGAGTTATTCTGACCAGATTTGTAAGTAGCACTTTCTCCCATTTTCCCTCAGTGTTTTTATATCAGAAGACTTCTGAGTTTATACTATAAACCACCATTTGTGTATTTTCATAATAAGCCTCCAAGAAGTGGGGTTAGATTTGAGAGCACAAGACACAATGCACAACAGGGTACTGGGCCCAGTCTCTTTTTTTTTATCCTTCAGGGGATATTGGGTAGACAATAGTGATGCCATCTTAACATCTTTGTTCTGGTCTTTCTCATCTCCATCTGTCTGGTACACCACCACCCAACCAATGTCCCTCAAGTATGCCTTTATGCTTATTCCTTAAGTATGCGTCTGTGTACCATCAATTTTAAAAACTCAATGAGTCCCTACTTCCTGTAAGATAATAGCCAACACTACTTAAACCAACACTCACTTAAAGCTTTGTACCTGCAAGCTATTATACTGGTCATACCTTTTCTCTCAGGTGATCTGTGTTCTGGAAGTCCAGAAGATTCTCTGTTCCATGTGTTCTGTGTCACTTCCAAGTCTCTTTGCTTTCCCCATACCAACCTCCTTTTCTGTATCCACCTGATGAAGTTTTACCTGCTCATTCTAATTCACTATTTAATTGAGTGATTGAATAACATTAATTTATTTAATAAATATTTACAGAACACCAGTTGCATGCCAAACACTGTTCAAGGACCAGCTCAAGAGCCAAAATGCCTTCCTACTTAGGATGTGCTGTGTGCTGTGCTCAGTTGCTTCAGTCAAGTCCAACTCTTTGCAACCCCATGGACTGTAGCCCGACAGGCTCCTCTGTCCATGGAATTCTCCAGGCAAGAGTACTGGAATGGGTTGCCATGCCCTCCTCCAGGAAATCTTCCCAGCCCAGGAATCGAATCCATGTCTCTGTGGTCTCCTGCATTGCAGACAGTTTCTTTTCCCACTGAGCCACCTGGGAAGCCCTTCTAATTAGGATCAGTTCAGTTCAGTTCAGTCGCTCTGCTACTGCTAAGTCGCTTCAGTCGTGGCCGACTCTGTGTGACCCCATAGACGGCAGCCCACCAGGCTCCCCCGTCCCTGGTATTCTCCAGGCAAGAACACTGGAGTGGGTTGCCATTTCCTTCTCCAATGCATGAAAGTGAAAAGTGAAAGTGAAGTCGCTCAGTCGTGTCCGACTCTTAGCGACCCCATGCACTGTAGCCTACCAGGCTCCTCCATCCATGGGATTTTCCAGGCAAGAGTACTGGAGTGAGTTGCCATTGCCTTCTTCGTTCAGTTGCTCAGGTTGTGTCCAGCTCTTTGTGATCCCATAGACAGCAGCATGCCAGGCCTCCCTGTCCAACACCAACTCCCAGAGTTTACTCAAACTCATGTCCACTGAGTCAGTGATGCCATCCAACAATCTTATCCTCTGTCATCCCCTTCTCCTCCCACCTTTAATCTTTCCCAGCACCAGGGTCTTTTCAAATGAGTCAGCTCTTCGCATCAGGTGGCCAAAGTATTGGAGTTTCAACTTCAGCATCAGTCCTTCCGATGAATATTCAGGGTTGAGTTCCTTCAGGATGGACTGGTTTGATCTCCTTGCAGTCCAAGGGACTCCCAAGAGTCTTCTCCAACATCACAGTTCAAAAGCATCAATTCTTTGGTGCTCGGCTTTCTTTGTAGTCCTTTATAGTCCTCTCACATCCATACATGACTACTGGAAAAACCATAGCCTTGACTAGACGGACCTTTGTCAGCAAAGGAATGTCTCTGCCTTTTAATATGCTGTCTGCTGCTGCTGCTAAGTCGCTTCAGTCGTGTCTGACTCTGTGCGACCCCATAGACAGCAGCCCACCAAGCTCCTCTGTCCCTGGGATTTTCCAGGCGAGAATACTAGAGTGGGTTGCCATTTTTTTCTCCAAATATGCTGTCTAGGTTGGTCATAACTTTTCTTCCAAGGAGCAAACGTCTTTTAATTTCATGGTTATAGTCACCATCTTCAGTGATTTTGGAGCCCCTAAAAATAAAGATTGTCACTGTTTCCATTGTTTCCCCATCTATTTGCCATGAAGTGATGGGACCGGATGCCATGATCTTAGTTTTCTGAAAGTTGAGTTGTAAGCCAACTTTTTCACTCTCCTCTTTCACTTTCATCAAGAGGCTCTTTAGTTTTTCTTCACTTTCTGCCATAAGTGTGGTGTCATCTGCATATCTGAGGTTATTATTATTTCTCCTGGCAATCTTGATTCCAGCTTGTACTTCATCCAGCCCAGTGTTTCTCATGATGTACTCTGCATAGAAGTTAAATAAGCAGGGTGACAATACACAGCCTTGACGTACTCCTTTCCCTATTTGGAACCAGTCTGTTGTTCCATGTCCAGTTCTAACTGTTGCTTCTTGACATGCATACAGATTTCTCAGGAGGCAGGTCAGGTGGTCTGGTATTCCCATCTCTTGAAGAATTTTCTACAGTTTGTGGTGATCCACACAGTCAAAGGCTTTGGCGTAGTCAATAAAGCAGAAATAGATGTTTTTCTAGAACTCTTGCTTTTTCAATGATCTAGCAGATGTTGGCAATTTGATCTCTGATTCCTCTGGCTTTTCTAAATCCAGCTTGAACATATGGAAGTTCACGGTTCACATACTATTGAAGCCTGGTTTGGAGAATTTTGAGCATTACTTTGCTAGCTAATTAGGATAGTTACTCTCAAAAAAGCCCAAAGAAGCCTTTCCAGTTAGGATAGTTATTCTCAGCCATACACAATGTTTCTCTCTTCTGAACTTTTATTGGTTTTTTTATGCTTCTCTTTTGTCACAAATCTGTATCTCATTGCTATGTACATAGTAGACTCTCAAAAATTCTTTTTGAATTAAAGAAAAAAATGAATGGGTAGATGAATTAACTAATGAACAAAGAAAAGTTTTGCCTTCTTTAGTAGGAGAAGCTAACTACTAAAATAAAATGGTTAAACTAGAATAGAAATTTAAGATTGTTATGGGTTTCAAGTCTATGAAACACTCCTATGTGGTTTCCACGTTGGATCATTTCCACAGAGAAAGGAATGCCTGGAATCCTTATCTTCTGGTTTCTAGATCAATCCTTTTTTTCCAGCATGTTACCACATTTTACACTATATTCTAGGAGTCAAAAGCAGTCTTACAGTTTGTCATTGCTTTTCATTATAAGACATAGTGTTTTAGGAACATCACTAAATAGGCAGAAGGCTTCCCTGATAGCCCAGTTGATTAAGAATCTGCTTGCAATGCAGGAGACACCAGTTGGATTCCTGGGTCAGGAAGATCCTTTGGAGAAGGGATAGGTTACCCACTCCAGTATTCTTGGGCTTCCCTGATGACTCAGCTGGTAAAAAATCTGTCCGCAATGCCGGAGACCTGGGTTCAATCCCTAGATTGGGAAGATCCCCTGGAGAAGGGAGAGGTTACCCACTCCAGTATTCTGGCTTGGAGAATTCCATGGACTGTATAGTCATGAGGGTCACAAAGAGCCAGACATGACTGAGCCACTTTTACTTCCACTAAATAGGAAAATTCTACTTTCAGAGGGTCAATAACCTATTTTAGCTTTAAAAAAGGCAATATGTTAACCTGAGTCATAAGAAAAACATAGAAGATTAAGTAATTTGGAAAAACCATTTATTTTGAGCAATGAGTAAGAACTAGGTGGCTTGGTTAGTTCCTAATAGAAGTGAGACATCAAAAGAATCATCATAACGGTCAGCTCGTGTTTAGCCTGTGTCAGGTTTCTCATTACCTGTCCAGGTTTTCATTTCTCTCCTACAGAAGTCTATGAATCAGGCACTTTTCTCCTCTGATCTTTGTTCTAGTCTTTTTCCTCTCCATCTATCCAGTATACCACCACTCAACCAGTTTTCCTCAAGTATGCCTTTAGGCTGTAAAGAGATTCGGGAACTTGTCCATGCCCACTAGACTAGTAACCATGATGGGAAGGCATATTAAACCTTAGCTCTATGAATGATGGATGAGACTCAGGGATTGATTTTTTTTTTTTTTTTGCAGGAAGCTATTGAAAACACAGAAAGGTGAAATCTTGAACAGTTGTGCTATTTCTAGTAGTTGGTGGTTTCATTTTAGTCTGTACACCATACCAAAGCAGAGTAGGTGAGACTCTCCTTAAGATGATCATTCTGTCATAATCTACAGTTAGTCTGAATTCTGTTTTCTTATATTTCAGTTAAAGAAACAAAAAATAGGTAGTGGGCTTCCAATTAAGAAACTAGAACTTGAGAAAGGTGTATCTGCCCAGGATCCCTCCCTTTGGGAATGTTCCCTCTCCCAAAATTTGTGCTTCCAGTAGACCAGCAGCTTCTACTATAATACAAAGAACTGCAAACCTGAGCAGAGACACAGAAGGACAGAGGAGGCTGGGGCTGAATCATCCATGACTTGCCCTACACAGTTCAGAATCTCTGGCCCTCAGGTTTTCCTTCTGCAAAATGGGGTTCATATGCCTCACTGAGTTGTTTGAATATTCAGTGAGATACTGTCCATGAAACCTTTGGCACAGAGTTGTTATTCAATGAATGCTGTTTATCGCACTTTGAGATTAGTAGTCTTAGGAATAATTCTTTTTCCTTCAAAGGAAGAAAAGCAAAAGTAGATTCTTTCTCCTGAGGAGACAGCATACACGGAATTATTAATGGTGCTTGAGAAGAACATCCATCCATTCACATGATGATTTAGCAAATGATGCTCAGTGTGATTGTGAACTGTGGGATGATACACTGCTGCTTTGTTAGAGTACTGCTGTTAAAACTCACAGTGCTCCACTCTTACAAAATCAATGGCCTCTTGGGACGTGGAGGTTTGGTGGGGGACATGGAGGGAGTAAGAAGGATGATAGTCTGTAAAGAAGTAGCCATCTAGGCATCCAGTTGCCAAACCTCACCATTTTAATGAATGGGGAGGCTCCAGCATGTTAATCAACATTCAACTATGGGTAGTAAGAACTTCAAAAGCGAAACAGTGCAGATTGGATTTGATAATAAGAATATAGAGAATTGTAAATGAGATGTCCAGGAGGCATCTGTGTTAAGGAAACCTAAGATCAAGACTTTGTTATTTCAGCCGATGAAAGGTTCTGGGCAATTTTAGGGTGCTGTGATGGAAAAAGAGAGGATCCTGCTGGCTGGTGGAACACTGATGTGAAATGTTGGGGGAGTTTTGATCAAATGTGTACCTTTGATCTTTAGTATAGGGCCTGGAGAGAGTATTAGAAGCCATAGGTGCAGTTACATAGCTATTTAAAGTGATCTTTTGTTATATTATTTAAGTTTGAACAGTTGCCAATTTACCAGCCATTGTACAAAAAGTAGGTCACTTGGAATTTTGAGCTTATTTCCAATAGATATGAGGCTGAAAATGATTGTTTAATTTGTATTCTAGCATTTAGATGTACCAGAACAAGGTTCTAGGGTAACAGAAAGTGTGAGCGAACAGGATGATGGAGAAGGAGAATTTCCTCTCTCATCTAGAAACTTTGGGCCAATTCTTGGCAAAAAAACAGAAAGGAAAAAAAAAAAGATGATGTCATCTTTGACAGACCCTCTTTTTTGTCTTCTTCTTCCAGTTCCTGTTAACTTTTCTCCCACATAGTGTCCCCTTGTTGCAAGACAATCCAATGAAATAGGTATTATCACAATGATGTAACTAAGAAATATGAGACTCAGAAGAGTTTATGTAACTTGCTGATGTCCATGTAATAATGGGAAAAGTCAGTTTCATAATCAAGTCTGTCTGGCTCTGAAACTCACGAACTCTAACATTTTTGGCTTGGAATGTTTGAGTTAATAGACCACCATTAACACAATAAAGGATTATAGAATAAATATGAGATGGAGTGTGCTATGGGCAAAGGAAAGGTGAGCTTGGTTTTAGATGTGTAGATTTTGAGCTGCCTTAGGATAGCTATGTCCTGCTGTCTGGTCCCAAGAGAAGTCTTTGTTTGTTGCCCAGTGGTGGTGATGGGTATACTTGGAGTGATTCATTTGCTGCAGGAGAAATAGGTGGATATATTGACAGAGACAGCTAGGTAGATATGTAGGTAGATGAACAGATGCTTATTGGTGAGGTGAGTGTTTGGAAGTTGGGAAGTGTTTGCAGTCACTAGTCAGTATTCCTATTGCTTAGCAACTTTATTTCCTCATGGAGCTATGACAAATAGAACTTTCATATTTATTTTTTGTGCCTAAGGGTTGATGGTGCTGCCTATGAATGATGCATAAGTGACAGTTTTGTATTATGAACATTGCTCTGACTCTTGGAATCAGACAATCTCAAGGTTGGAAAGAAACTTGATATTCTCTCTTGGGTTTGCTCCATATGCAGACTTTGCTTTACATCTGCATGAGATCCTTACAGACACATCCCAGTTCTTTAGATAGCTCTCCCTACACCTCACTGTTGAGGTGAAATCTTTCTACCCATGAGCAGATATTCACCAGTTGTTTCTAGTTCTATTCACAGAAGACAAATCCCAGTATCTCTTCCACACGAGAGCTCATCACATATCTAGAAACAGCCTCCCTGTCTCTCCTGATTTTCTCTTTGCTGGGCTGAGTTTCTCCTCCAGCTCTTCAGTGATTCTCTGGGGGACATGTTCCTTCAGGGAAGATGTTGGCCCAGGATCTGGGCATGCACTCCACAGATGGCCTGCAGTATCACCCCATTCAGGGATTGTTTCATGGGCAGAGAGCCTTTCATCCAGGGTCACTCCCTGTCCTGGAGTGGTCCACATCCAATGACTGGTTCATACGAAGGTATGAAAGCCCAGTTATTTCAGTCTAAAACGTGACAGTTCTGGCAAGCCAGTTTAGTCTTAGGGCTTCAGTGGGGTCAGGTGAGGCCATTGTTGGGCTGCATTATGACTTGACTTCTCCACCCATTCCTTCCTGTATCCTTCCTCTCTTGTCCTCAGGTGTGTATCCCAAGGACGTAAACAGTCTGCAGGCCAAAGTGTGGTGCAGCCTGCCTTCTGGGACACCCCATCTGTGATGGGTGGTTTCATGAACCATGGTTCCCATGAACCATTCTACTTTGTTTATAGACCTAGATACTTTGGTAAGGCTTCCAGAGATGGGTACCTAGGATAATCTCTTATATGACCATTATGCTTTTGACTCTGAAGAATATTTTAAATTAAGTTTCATTGCTATGAATCCAATGTGTAGAGCGGATATAGTAGAAAAAATTTTTCAGCGAGGTACCCCGCTCAAACGTAGGGCTGAAGACAGGGCTGACTTGTGAGTAGTTCATTCTGAGAAATTATCTCAAGGAATAAAAGTAGAAGACTGGAAACAGGAAAGGAGGGAAAGCCTATCCAATGGTTCATCATTGAGCTACTCACCACCATGGGCACCTGAGGGTACACTCTCTCTGTGACCCTCTGAGAAGCAGGGTAGAGTTTTCTGCCAGAAGATGGAAGGAGAGCATTTCTCCACCAGCTCCTGATCCCCATTGGTCAAGAATTTCCCCATGAGGTGTCCACTCCCTTGCTGGACCAGGCTTGTGCATGCCCCAGGACTGCTGAGAGAGGGCCTGAGACCTTCCCAGGAGGCACGTGCTGAAGGCCCTGGGCAGAAAGTGAGAGACACCCGGTGCAGCTGAGGCAAAATTCTGTCCAGTTACATCTGCACAGAACTGGCCACTGCAGCAATCATGGGTCTGAAAAGTTGGGCTGAGATGTGAGACAAGGCTCAAGAGGGGACCGATCTACATGGTAGTCACAAACACAATGTGGTCTCAGGAGTTTCTTTGTGTGTGGGTTTTACGAAGGACCGAGTGCACTGGTCTGGATTTACTCCTAACAAGTTCATAGAACGATTGTCAAGCTTTTTTTTCTCTGATCATAAGAGGTAGAAAAACATTCTAATGAATTGGAAGTAGTGAAGTGGTTGCTGACTCATGAGTAGAATACTGAACTTGGCTAGATGTGTCGATAGCAAACTACCACAAAGAGAAGTTACAGAAACCCCCATTTAAAGGTCCATATACTTGTCATGCTTGTTTACCAATAGCAGACATGTACTGCTAAGTACTTTGACAGTGGTTTTCTAAGAGTTCCTTTGATGTCTTTGATTTAACTGCTCTGTGCAGAGTTTTGACTCCGATGATGTTAAGCCAGGTAGCGGTTTATTATTAAATCAGGGTGAGGAGTGAAGGTATTGGGAGGTAGCTTGGCATCCAAATGAAGCTCATCATTCACTGTGTGAACTAAGGCCCTGTTTCAGCATCATTTCCTGTGGAGGTGCTGCTGTCCCTTATGAGTGACTCAGCTCTGAACGGGTTAGTCACAGTGATCGCCGTCATTTCGTCGCTGCAGTTCTTCATCAGCAGCTTCCTAATGAGCTCATCTTTGGGGTGTCAAGTGGCAGAGCTATGGGCTTTTTTCAGGAGATTTGAGAGATGTAGTCAGACAGCCAATTAGCATTTTTATTTACTTTGGGAGAGCTGTGAGTCCCAGAACCTGCATAAGATTGTCCTGGTAATACTTGCACTGTCTGAAAAAACGTGTAAAAATTTCATACTTGTCATCCCAGGAATCTGGCAGTAACAGGACTGAGCAGACCAGGACTGAGAGCCTGGTGACAAAGGAGAGGCTGATGAGAGCTACCCATCCACAACATGAGACATCCAAGAGTGGGGAGAGCAGCAAAGGCAAAGAGAGGCAGCCTGGGTTAAGTTCATGAAGCTCATCTCAGAACCGAGAAGCTAGTCAGCACTCTGAGTGGAAAGACAGAGACGGGGCCCCAAGCCAGAGCACCTAGGAAATCAGATGTCAGACTGTGAAACACATGTCCAGTGATGGTGGATATTTTTTCTATGTCCCTTGTTACATGCATGTCAGGTGCTGTTCTATTCATTTTGTGAGTGTATGTAATTTCATTCCCAAAATAAGCCTATGAGGTAGGTGTGCTTATTATGGTATGAGGAAAGGATGATCATTCAAACCTATTTAGCAGATGAGACAACTGAGGCACAAAGTGGTCCGAAAACTTCTCCAGTGTCACATAGCTCTTAAGTAGCTGAGCCTGGCTTCAAACCTAGGTTTTCCCCAAAATGTATGCTCTTCTGAATATTGCTCTTTGCTTATATAGCTGCTTCTGAGGCAGAAGCTTCTTGTATATTACAACTTTCCTTGATGAAAAGCCAAGAGTGAGTATGTGGGAGGGGAGGAGATGGGCATACCAGCCACACTTTCTCTATGCCTTTTCAGATCCATCTGGCCCAACCACATCGCACACTCACAGCCCAGGGACTCATCCAGCCATCCGCTGGATTCTGGGTTCTTGCCCTTGCTTGTCTCTATGCTGTTGGTCAGCCAGTCCCAGGCTGAAGACTTTCTGGCTCTTTCTTGCTGCCGCTTTGGAACCTGGATGAGATACCAAACTGCGGGACCTGGAATGCAGCCCTCAGAGCATCAGAAGAACCTCGGGGATACGGTCCAGACATTCAGGAGAGTTAGCTCCCTGTGGGGTGATACTTGACCAGAGAAATGCAAGGATCAGGGGGCAAGTGGCCAGGTGTATCCCATCACCTGCTGTCCCATCAATGAGGCATAGGTTTTTCCTGCTAGAACATCCAGAGAAGTCCCTTGTGTCAAGTGGATTCACCTGCCTGAGGACTTGTGTCTCTCTGTGGCTTATCTCGAAGCAGTAGTCTGACTTGACTTGGCACTGCTTGGCATCCTTCCTGGTCCCCCTTTCCTTCTTTATAACTCTTGCTCTTCCAGGTTTACTGCCTTCCCAGCCCCCTGCCCGCCTACCCCTGCCTCCCTGCCCCCCTCCCTAGTTATTAAAGCCAATCTAAGAAAGTAGGCCTGGGCTAAAATGTGGAAACAGAGAAGTGGGAAATGTCTCAGCAATACTTCATTGTTCAGTGGCAAAGAGGACATTGATTCTCTGAAGAACACATTTAGAATAAATTGTAAGTTGATATTACAACTAGGAAGTGTCAGTACTTAGCAAGTTAATTTCACCAAATGTGAACATGTACAAAGAAGGAGGGGCTCTTAGGAGTGAAGAACATCTCAGGTATGCTCTCTCTGATTAGGCTAATTGGAGATCACATTTGTTTTACCGCCTCTTATACCTGTCTCTTCGTGTTACCAACAGTAGAAATAGCCACCATTTTCTAAACTCCTGTGTGTATATGTGCTCTGTCAGGTCTGACTCTCTATGGCTCCATGCACTGTAGCCTGCCAGGCTCCTCTGTCCATGGAATTTTCCAGACAAGAATAGTGGAGTGGATTGCCATTTCCTTCTCCAGGGGATCTTTCTGACCCAGGAATTGAACCTGAGTCTCTTGCGTCTTCTGCATTATCAGGTGGATTTTTTACCAATCTAAACTCCTGACACCATGCTAAATGGTGAAGAATGTTTCATTTATTCCTTTGAGGTAGAAAAGTGAGACTCAGAGAAGTGACTGTGGAGCAGCTAATGAATGCTGAAGTCCCAGGGCTGCCAGACTCTGAAGCCTGTACTCAAAACTGATACCTTCCATCGCCTTCTGCAAAGTTCCTTATCAAAGGAGGTTCTTTGGAGCAGGGAAAAGCCACATGGAGAGAAAATATGGCATGAGAGCATCTTACTCCCTTTGTTCTAATTTGCTCCAGAAGCAACTTCTGATGGAGCCAGCTGCTTGTGTTTGCAGTGTCCTTGCCTCCCAGGAAGAAGTGCCTGTTCCTGGGTAGCAGACTATTGATACATCTCAAGCCAAGAAGAGCTCCCATTGTAAAATAGTAAATGGGCCCTCTGGCTCCTGGACCATGCTTTTAAGATTTGGATTGGCATGAACCTGTCCTCTAAGTCTGCCTGGCAAAGCCAAACCCTGAATGCGGTGATCTTCTGAAGGTCACCGAGCCCAGAGCAGCCAGCAAAATTCCTCCTTAACAATTTTCTTGATAGGTGTCCTTAGGGGAGACAAGTTTTCTTTAAACTTATTCATTTGACCTGAAAGTTCTTACCTCTCAGCATTCCCTCCTTACTACATCCCCAGAGTTTTGTGTTTGTGCACAAATAGGACCACGTTTGCCATGAAAGCAAGTCGTAGTACAGGCAATCCATCCAAATGGAAACACAACTCGCATTTCATATTTGACTTTGAGATGTCTCGCCACTTTTCACCCTTCTAGCAATGCTTCTGCTGTTGTTGCTTAGTCTTCCTTTGTTTGTGTCATTTATTGTTGTTTAAATAATGGAGACAAAGGCCCTTGTTGAAAGTCTTGAGATCTGGGACCTGATTGCAGTTCTACCTTACCAACTGGGTGTGATTCTCATCTAGTCCTTAAGGGACTCCCTTCATTCACCTGCAGAATGAGAGAGTTGGGTGAGATTATTTATTCCCAAACCATGCTGATCATAGAATCACCACTGATACTTTTTAAAAAGGACCCCATCTTAGGCCTATTCACACTCCAGTAGAGGGAAGAGAAAGCAGAGTGAAGAAGGAGCAGAGGCCCAGAATCCATAATTGCAACAAGCTCCCGAGGCCATTCAGATGCACAGTTTAGGAGCCACTTTATGCAGCACTGCCAGTAGCACAGCTCCGGGGCTGCCATCTGCCTGTGCGAGCTCCATGGGCCCTGTTCCCATGGAGTAGAATGTGACTGATGCCCCTTGGAGCTGTGCGACACAGCAACCCTATGGGAGCTGATTACTGCAGATGGTCATTTCCAAACATGGATATTCTCTGATTTTATGAAATCGGAGTGGAGTGAGACGTTGAATAGGGAGTAACTCAGAAACATATTGTTAAGCACAGAAGCACAGTAGCTATGACACTAGGATAGGAAAGTGGAAGGCAGCTTACGAACAGCTAATGAACAATGCCTCACAGGAAACTGATTATCAGATTATCTCCCACATTACATCTGGCACCCATCTGAGATGAGGGATAGATCTGTGAAGAAAGCAGGGCATCGAAGGTAGCCTGGGTCAGGGTTCATTGGACAGAGTTGAGTTGAGGGAGAGAAGTAAGACTTTCTCCCAGCTATGACAAGCTTGCCATTGCCAATTTCTCTTCTTTGGGGGTTACTTGACTTTGTTTTCCCTTTCAGTTCCATCACTCAGTAGCCTCTGACTCATTGCACGCCAGGCTTCCCTGTCCATCACCCACTCCCGGAGCTTGCTCAAACTCATGTCCATCAAGTCGGTGATGCCATCCATCCATCTTATCCTCTGTCATCCCATCTCCTCCTGCCTTCAATCTTTCCCAGCATCAGGGTCTTTTCAAATGAGTCAGTTCTTCGCATTAAGGTGGCCAAAATATTGGAGTTTCAGCTTCAGCATCAGTCCTTCCAATGAATATTCAGGACTGATTTCCTTTAGGATTAATTTCCTTTCTTGATTTCCTTTAGGATGGGATCTCCTTGCAGTTCAAGGGACTCTCAAGAGTCTTCTCCAGCATCACAGTTGAAAAGCATCAATTCTTTGGCACTCAGCCTTCTTTATGATCCACCTCTCACATCCATACATGACTACTAGAAAAATCAGAGCTTTGACTAGATGGACTTTTGCCGGCAAAGTAATGTCTCTGCTTTGTAATATGCTGTCTGGTTGGTCATAGCTTTTCTTCCAAGGAGCAAGCGTCTTTTAATTCCATGACTGCAATCACCATCTGCAGTGATTTTGGAGCCCCCCAAAATGAAGTCTCTCACTGTTTCCATTGTTTCCCCATCTATTTGCTGTGAAGTGATGGGACCAGATGCCATGATCTTAGTTTTTTGAATGTTGAGTTTTAAGCCAGCTTTTTCACTCTCCTCTTTCATTTTCATCAAGAGACTCTTTAGTTCCTCTTCACTTTCTGCCATAAGGGTGGTGTCATGTGCTTACCTGAGGTGACTGATATTTCTCCCTTTAATCTTGATTCCAGCTTGTGCTTAATCCAGCCCAGCATTTGCATTATGTACTCTGCATATAAGTTAAATAAGTGGGGTGACAATATACAGCCTTGATGTACTCCTTTCCCAATTTGGAACCAGACTGAGGTTTCATGTCCAGTTCTAACTATTGCTTCTTGACCATACAGATTTCTTAGGAGGCAGGTAAAGTGGTATTCCCATATCTGAAGAATTTTCCAGTTTGTTGTGATCCACACAGAAAAAAGGCTTTGGCATAGTCAGTAAAGCAGAAATAGATGTTTTTCTTGAACTCTCTTGCTTTTTCGATGACCCAGTGGATGTTGGCAATTTGATCTCTGATTCCTCTGGCTTTTCTAAATCCAGCTTGAACATCTGAAAGTTCATGGTTCATATACTGTTGAAGCCTGGCTTGGAGAATTTTGAGCATTACTTTGCTAGTGTGTGAGATGAGTGCAATTGTGTGGTAGTTTGAACATTCTTTAGCATTGCCTTTCTTTGAGACTGGAATGAAAACTGACCTTTTCCAGTCCTGTGGCAACTGCTGAGTTTTCCAAATTTGCTGGCATATTGAGTGCAGCACTTTTACAGCATCATCTTTTAGGATTTGAAATAGCTCAACTGGAATTCCATCATTTCCACTAGCTTTGTTTGTAGTGAGACTTCCTAGGCCCACTTGACTTCGCATTCCAGGATGTCTGGCTCTAGGTGAGTGACCACACCATCATGGCTATCTGGATCATTAAGGCCTTTGTTGTATAGTTCTTCTGTGTATTCTTGCCACCTCTTCTTAATATCCGGAGAAGGCAATGGCAGCCCACTCCGGTCCTCTTGCCTGGAAAATCCTATGGACGGAGGAGCCTGGTAGGCTGCAGTCCATGGGGTCGCTACGAGTCAGACATGACTGAGCGACTTCATTTTCACTTTCCCTTTCATGCATTGGAGAAGGAAATGGCAACCCACTCCAGTGTTCTTGCCTGGAGAATCCCAGGGACGGCGGAGCCTGGTGGGCTGCCGTCTATGGGGTCGCATAGAGTCGGACACGACTGAAGCGACTTAGCAGCAGCAGCAGCTTCTTATCTTCCGCTTCTGTTAGGTCCATACTGTTTCTGTCCTTTATTGTGCCCATCTTTGTATGAAATGTTCCCTTGGTTTCTCTAACTTTCTTGAAGAGATCTCTAGTCTTCCCCACTCTATTGTTTCCTCTATTTCTTTGCATTGCTTTCCCTTTACATATTTTAAAGTCCCTTTTGAAAAAATGATCCAGCCATTTCTTAACCAAATAAAAAAAAAAGAGAGATTTGTTCACACTTAAGCCTGTATAAAGATATCACAGTAGCTCCTGGAAGTCAGGTTATGTTGGTAAATAATTGAGTACTCTAGTTTAAGGTTAAAATTCTGGGGGAAAATGTTGAGATTCAGTTTTGATTCGATTAAATGTTATAAATGATTTTCCCCCCTCACAAACCAGTAAAATGTTTCTGAGATGGCTTGAATTATGTCCATTGTCTAGAAGAGTATTTTGCTTAATTTGCATGAGGCACTTGACAGCAATGCTGATTTCTGCCAAATCTCTGGCCAATTCTGATTCGGTGGGTATGAGAAGACACCTGGGCACTGCATTTATCATGAAACTCCAGGGACCATATTTAGAGATTGCTCTCCTGACAGTGAGAGAAAGGATGATGACCTCTGTCCCAGAATAAAGTCTTTCATTTCTGGGGAATTATACTAACTCCTCGGAGCCTCAGTTTTCTTTCATGGAATATAAATAGATACTTTCTCTTACTAAAATCACAGGTCTCAGAAAAATATTTCAAAATAAACTGTGTAGATAAAAGAGATGATGGTGCTAATTACTTAGAAAATAAATGTACATGAGTAAAAAGCAGAGACATTACCTTGCCAACAAAGGTCCGTCTAGTCAAGGCTATGGTTTTTCCAGTGGTCATGTATGGATGTGAGAGTTGGACTATAAAGAAAGCTGAGCACCAAAGAATTGATGCTTTTGAACTATGGTGTTGGAGAAGACTCTTGAGAGACCCTTGGGCTGCAAGGAGATCCAACCAGTCCATCGTAAAGGAAATCAGTCCTGGGTGTTCATTGGAAGGACTGATGTTGAAGCTGAAGCTCCAATACTTTGGCCACCTCATGCGAAGAGCTGACTCATTGGAAAAGACCCTGATGCTGGGAAAGATTGAAGGCAGGAGGAGAAGGGGACAACAGAGGATGAGATGGCTGGATGGCATCATCGACTTGATGGACATGGATTTGGGTGGACTCTGGGTGTTGGTGACGGACAGGGAGGCCTGGCATGCTGCGGTTCACGGGGTCGCAAAGAGTCAGACACGACTAAGCGACTGAACTGAACTGAAAAGTCTATTTCATGGGCTTCTGTAAACTCACCCCCTACATCCACCATTGGGCACAGGAATATGTATATGGAAGCTACACAGGAAGCCTAGTGTTTCACGTGGATGTCCAGATTTCACAGGCTCTTATTGGTAAAGGAACATTGTTCTGCCAATGAAGGAAGCATGTGCACAGCAGAGTAGATGACTTAAGGGTCTCCGATATGATTTGCACCAGAGAGCATTTTATTTCCCCTGTGCTTGGAAACCTCTTCCCCTTCCTGATATTATCACCTCTGATGGCTGAAGAATGTAGATAGTTGTGATGATCCTGCTTTTCATCAAAATCTGTACACAGAGGTGAACAGGTGTTCGCCTCATTTGTTTCGGTTTGTTTTACTTTCAGTTCTACGTGAATTAGCTTTTTCTCGGATGTTAAAACTTCAAATGTCTTTTTATGATTTTGTTTATATTGCAGTAGTATTTATTTTTAGTGATGAGAACTGTGTGTCATGTTAGCAAATGCAGCTCCAACTTACATAAAATAGACTTACTGCAGTTTCTTTTGACCCATGTGCAAGGAATGTACACTGGTAAGACTCATGCACTTTTTCTCCTGTGTAAAATAATTTTTGATGAGGCTCTGAAATTGTACATATAGATTAGACAAGTGCTCAGGGCTGGTGCAATGGAATGACCCAGAGGGATGGGATGGGGAGAGAGGTGGGAAGGGGGTTCAGGATGGGGAACACATGTAAACCCATGACTGATTCATGTCAATGTATGGCAAAAACCGCTACAATATTGTAAAGTAATTAGCCTCCAACTAAAATAAATAAATTAATAAAAAAATAAAAAATAAACTAAATATATGTAAAAAAAAAATAGATTAGAATTTGGCTTTGGGATAAGAGATGCTGTCATTCAACCCCTTAGTGCTAAAAATGAGAAATCCTCAACTATCTATTCCAAGGGGTGGAAACAAATGGATGTTATATTTGCTGTTTTGAGAATTAAAAGGCTATGATGGCCTGGCAACATAGTATAATGAAGAAAATTGAGACATGGATTGTAAGTAATGGACTTTATTTTGCAAAATGAACACAGCTCAAGTATTTACAAAGTGGGCAGCAACGGATAAGGACCCAGTGTGTTTATTCTGATCATGGTACATTTATCACTGAATTAAGCCATCAGGGAAAAAAAAACAAAACAAAAAAGAACACTTGTGACTTTTCTTTTTCTGTATATACTCATGTCCTCAAATTCCAGCATTTCTTACTGAAAGGGGGCATGTATGCGAACCTCATCTTTCTCTTTCATTAATGATGATCTTCAGATTAAACCCTTTGGTGCTAGGAGCTGACATTTTCCAAAGAAGCCTATGAAATTCAGGGGGCAGGGAGCCCTTGTTGCAGCAAGCTGGAGTCCTCACGACTCCATGGAGCCATCGTGGAGATGTATTTTAGTTAAACTATCTGACAGCTCCCAAATGGAAGACTACTGCATGCCATAGTGTTATGATTGCATTGTATAAAAAAGCAAGTGACTTTCTAAGTCATGAATAGGATGAATCATATTCACATGCAGATATATTAGCCTCTTGACGCTGGAAGTGTGGGTTTATAGACAGGAAACCACTGCTGGCAGTGGGTGGACCACTGGGGCTGAGAGGAGGTTAAAGGTCATTTAACTAAGGCAACTAAGACGTATTCAGACATAGATTTTATTAATTTTTTTTATCTCTATCTGAGTGAAGTTCATCCTTAACACTGAGTAGGAAGTTACAGTCGATGGTATTTCATTCTTACTTACACATATAGCTCAAATTTTTTTTTTTGTAATAATGTTGAATGTTTCCCTTTGACAAGGAAGTAGATTAGAAGGTATGTCCTGTAAGTTGTCTTGCATCCTTTATATAAAAAAGAAACAGGCGTGAGAAAGAGAGGAAAGCTGACTGGCTGGCATTCAGAGCATTCATTTCTTCAGAGGGAAAGTATAATACCATACACTAAGCACACGGAGAGTTTTGGGTTTCGGTTTCTGTTGTTTTGTCCCCACCCCCCCGTCCAAATCTTAACGTAATTTCTGTGACCTTGGCCAAGGACACTTCCTCCGGATTAATGACAGCATCGACTGTGCCCCAGGCTGGCCACTCTGCACAGCCGGCTCTCCGTCACCAGCTGGTGCCTGGGGCTTAGTCTCATATCCCCTCTGAGACTCCGTTAGTGTCACACAAGGTGTTTTCTTGGCTTTGATTTTGAGAATCCCTTACTTTCATTCCCTGATCTCAGTCAGCTGGCATGGAAAAACAAGAGACAAACAGAAACTGCGTGTAGAAGGAGACTCTAAAACTTCCCTCGTGTCTGCCTGTAGCTGAGGTTTTGGATTCTGCCAGATGAAAAGGCCTGAACCTAGAGTCACTCTGTTGGAATAGCAGGAGTTCAGGCTCTGCAGATTCATTCCTGTACTGACTCTCACAAAGTCTGCCTCTTGGCCGTAATGCAGCCATCCTGGAGGAAATTGGCCGTTTCTGCGTGGATTTCTGGCAGGGCTGCTCAGAGCTTTGCTTTCCATACTAACTCCATAGCATTATTCCAGTGTTTCCCATTTCCCACACCCAATCTCCAGCTTCTCAAAGCTGGCTGTTCTTACAGGGGCCATTTGCTTCTCTTAGAGTCCATAGTAAGGGCCTTCCTTACTAACTGCAGGGTCTTTCTATTACATGTCGGTGTATACACTTTGCTGCTATTGTTTGCACTGTCTACAGTAGAATTTCCTTATCTTGCTCCTGGTAGTGCATTACAGGCAAGCATGAAATGTAAAGTGTTTATTTAAATAAAAAGAAAAACCTGAAATTGGTAGTTGAATTATCTCCCTGTAGTTTTATAGTTTGTGACATATCTTGACCTTGCTAGTTCTTTCATTAGATACGCATAAGATCTAGTCATCTGCTTAAGGATTTTAAGCAGACGCAACTACGAACCCAAGAAACTGTATTTACTCTTACTGTTGGTCATACTAAAACTGTTTCTTTCCTTAAGTATATGACCCACAAGGATGTGAAATAACTACAAGAAACTGTTTTTGTACACTCTACGTCCTTAGTATGTTTACATGTACACGATAGGGATATACATTATTTTCCTTTGTACAGACAGCTTAAATAAAGCACTATGTCAATCTGCTAAAAAAAGGGAAAAAAAAAGAAGGAAATCTACATGAGTAAAAGAAAAGTCTATTTCATGGACTTCTGTAAACTCATCCCCTACATCCACCATTGGGCACAGGAATACGTATACGGAAGGTACCCTAATCTGACCTAGTTTGCTTAGAAGCCTTTGAGAGATTTCTAGAATATCACATTGGCAAAAATGCTATTAGTTATGCATGAGTGCTCAGTCACATTCAACTCTTTACAACCTCGTGGACAGTAGCCTGCCAGGCTTTTCTGTCCCAGCTAATTCCCCAGGCAAGAATACTAAAGTGTTTTGCCATTTCCTACTCTAAGGGATCTTCCTGTCCCAGGGATCGAACCCGTGTCTCCTGCATCTCCTGCGTTGGCAGGCAGATTCTTTACCACTGCACCACCTGGCTATTAGTTATATCTCTATGCTATTAGAAATTAGGATCTGCCAAACTAATGTAGAAGAATTTGCCAAGGCAGATTGATAGAAGGAGCTCAGTAGATGAAAACAAATACTGACCAAAGAATTATATATATATATATATATATATATATATATAATTCTATATTTTATATAGAACTATATCTAGAACTATATATATAGTATATGGCCACTATACACACATATATATAGTATATGGCCAATATACACACTATATTTTATATTTTTGATATATTTTGATCCTATGTGAGTAATATATTAGTCAAAGTCTAGCTGCTGTAACAAACTCCACAATATAGCAACTCAAACATCAGAAAGGTTTATTTATCGCTCATGCAGCAGGCCTGTTATGTGTGGTCCATGTCTACTGAGTCCCTCGGCTCCCTGTGGTCATTCAGGCCACAGTTTCCTTCCATTTTGTTGCTCTTTCATAACCCAGGGCAGTGTCATCATCTTTATCGCAGCAGCTGGCTCGTCAGCTGGAAAAAGATAAGAGAATGTGAAATATCTCAAGGTTCAGACCTGAAAGTGGCCCCTGTCACTTCCATTCACAAGCCATTGACAAGCTTCGAAGCAGCGCCATGCTTAAGTGAAAGGGAGGCTGGGAAGTGCAGGTTCTCTGAGTAGCAACACACCCAGCTACGCCTCTATTATTAATGCTCTAGAAGTAGGGGAGAATAGAGTTGGTGACTATCTCGCAGTCTCTGCCAGAGAAAAGGCATGTGGGACTTTGAAAGTGGGGCCAGTCACTGCACTTCCGGGCTTCTCTGACTGGCTGCTCTGCTGGAGTATTCTCTTTCCTTGGATGTGCTGTTCCCAGCCTGTCTAAAAGCTCACTCCTAGCAAGCGGCCAGTGTATTTCAGAATTCTTGGAGTTTATTCCTCATTATTTTGTGATATATAGCACTATTCATAGTGGGAAGGTCCATTCTAAAGGTGAAACCACTCTTCAGTGATTTTAGACACACACACGTACACACACAGGATACCTTGGTTAGTAACACTACATAAACACATGTATTTCGTGAGAGGGGAAATCTGTTTTATTTCTGTAGCAGAATTTAATAGCCTCTTATGTGCTCCAGGAAACCAAGGCTGCCAGCCATGTTCCCACAGCATTCTGGAATTTTTCTCTTACCATCAGCCTGCCCTGACCCCCATGTGCCTTTAGTGATTCTCCAGTGCCTCACCAACTGCGTTTCCTTAACTTTTTGCATGTTCCATCTTGGACTTTATGTTTTGCCATGTGTGATGGCCATTTATAATATGTGACGTGACCCATTTTGTGTACAGCAGCGAATGTGGCTAGGAGGCTGCCTGTGATGTGCAATGTGGCTTCAGTGAGGGGACAGCTGTGAAGGGAATGGATTTGTGATGGAGAAAGAGGCCTTCCTTTCTCAGCCTCTTTTCCCATGGATATAAAACTTTGTTATGGTAAACTGAACCTCTGATATCATATACAACTGCTGGCATTCTAGATTGTTTTAATGGCCACTCCTTAGTGCTTAATACTAAGCATTACCATCTGTTTCTTTCTTAATTATAAATGCATCAGGAATTCACAATTACATCAGTGACAGTGGAAATAAAATGGAGTTAGAAGCCTTGTACTTGTAGCACAAGGCAGCCTTCCTCTAACACTTTTCTTGTATGGCAGGCATTGGTCAGAGAGGAGAATTCCTCAGTGGTTTCTCTCCGTTTCCTTCTCAATGTGAGCACCATGAGCATATTATGCTTTAAATTCTGTAACTTTCTTTTAGTGAGAGAAAGAGATGTTTACTTTGTCCATGGGGCTGGGGATGTGTGGGCAGATCTTTCTCACAGTATTGGAAGCCAGGGGTTTGCTTGTCTTGCTGTTATTGGCCTGTGTTTTTGTGAGAAGAGAGATGAGTTGTATTAGCCCAATGCCATGAGTCACAGCCATCCCCCAGAGAAGCGATGGGAGTGGACATCTAAGGAGCTTTGATCAGCCCACTAGTAGCCAGTTTGCCTGACCCTGAAAAAACAAGGGAACATTTGTGGAGGGAGCTCATGTAGAAACTGGAGAGATATTTAGCTCTGCATGACTCAGGCTTTTATTTTTAATTAAATGGAAAAATCACCAAGGTTTAGACTCATGATATTTTAGAACTAAAAGAAATCCTTAGAAGCTGCGTCGGTCAAAGTCCTGGCCACTCTGCCTTTTCCATGTGTTCTCAACCAGGTTGAGCTTGCGCTTTGGAGTCGGAAGAGCAGAGTTTGAACCAAATGCCGCCAGGTGTGCTCTGCCTTCTTTTCGCTGAGTTCTCAGGGTCTCCGGGCTCTTCACCTGCACCAGTGGCTACGTGATGCTTCTTGTGAAGCCTACCATTTGGATTATATGAGAGAAGACATGTACATGCTAGCCCATGGCTTTCTTCCCTTCTTTCCATTCTTATTTATGACAGATGAAGTACTGGTACAAAGAAGCTAAACGCCTTGTCCAGGGTTGTACATTTAGGTAATGGCAGACCTAGAACTGGGAGTAATGTTTCTAAGACTTTTTCTCACTAGGTCACATCTAGACCCCTGGCTGCCTTTCCCTTCCTTGTCACCCACTATACTTTTATACAATGATGACTTTAATCGCGATCACTTGTGTGATACTTTTTAAAATGAAAGTGTGTGCGTGTGTACTAAGTCACTTCAGTTGTGTCCGACTCTTTGTGACCTCATGGACGATAGCCCGTCAGGCTCCTCTGTCCATGGGATCCTCCAGGCAAGAATCTTGGAGTGGGTTTCCATGCCCTCCGCCCGGGGATCTTCCCGACCTGGGGATCGAACCTGTGTCTCTAATGTTTCCTGCTTTGGCAGGTGTGTTCTTTAACCACTAGTGCCACCTGGGAAGTCTTTTAAAATGAATATTCCTATTTAAAGACCCTGATGCTGGGAAAGATTGAAGGCGGGAGGAGAAGGGGACGACAGAGGGTGAGATGGTTGGATGGCATCACCGACTCAATGGACATGAGTTTGGGTGGACTCTGAGAGTTGGTGATGGGCAGGGAGGCCTGGCATGCTGCAGTTGATGGGGTCACAAGGAGTCAGACACGACTGAGCAACTGAACTGAACTGAACTGATTTAATTTGCAGTTGGTAAAGCAGTGTTATAATCATGTCATTGCTTCTTACTTTACAGTTGGGGAAAGTGATACTCTCAAAGACAAAGCATTTTGTTGGGGTCTCACGGAGGACCGATTGAGGGCTTGAGCCCAGGTCTGTGCGGCTTCACTGTGTGGGCCTCGCTCTGTGCTCATTGGACGCTCACTGTTGGGCCAGCACCTGGAGGAGAGGACTGAGAGATGGAACAAACAGGAACCCACGGCATTAGCTAAAACTGAGTAGCCACAGTTAGGATTTTTTAGGATGAGGGTGCTGCAAGAAGGCCAAAGCAATTTTCTGGAGTTATATTAATATTTTAGTGACCCATGTGCTTTCGAGCCACCAGACCCCATCAATACATACAGAGATCAAGCATAAGACAGCAGGCTGCCACTGGGAATAATTATAAAACCAGACCGAATGTACAAGATAACAGCCAGGAAGGCCCCTTGCTCCAACATGTGAATGAGTCGTCTGCTCCTCCAAAAATGCAGCTCGTAAATGAAGAGAAGATCTGAGTCATTTGTTCCTGCCAAGGGCAGGTTCAGGCCAGTAAGGGTAAGGCTAGTGCATGTTCTCAAAAGGGCCCCTGACAACTCAGCAGGAGAGGCATCTATGGGCCTTGGCTTGTCCCCTTGTCGCGGCGCCCGATCCACGTGAGGAGCCCCTCTGCACTCCGCCAGCCCCCTGCGTCGTGTGTGCTGTCTGTCCCCCACACTGCGGTCAAGGTTAGGGATCCTTGGTGAGAGGGACACGCAGTGAGTTTCACTTCCATCTGGCCTCTCGCATTTAAGGCTCATGCCCCAGCACCCCCATCCTGCTGTCCCTGAGCCATCCAGGCTCACCATATAATAATCAGGCTTACTGAAAAGCAGTTCTTTCCGGCAATACTAGGAAATCTTTAAATCTCAGAAACCCTTCTAATGGCCATATGTAGAAAACCATGCACATTTAAAAAATGTAAATATTGACATTCTGAGGTTTTCCTGTGAAATCTAATGTAGTCTGATTTTCTCATTATTTCTGCTCTTTCTGTGGGCATTTTCCCAAATGGAGGTTAATAGAGCAGCACAGGGCAGCATTATTCAGAAGGGAACAGCACAGGCTGGCCGAGTCAGCCAGGCCTGGGGCCAAGGCTTGGCTCTGCTGCCTAACTGCAGTCCTAGGAGTTTTCTGAGCCTCACTTTCCCCACCTGCAAGGTGACAATGATGCTCCCTCCCACCTGCTGTTGCTGCTAGGATCAAAGGAGCTGCCCCATGCAAAGTGCTATAATTCAAGAACAGCATTTTGCTTGATCTTGCGCCCCAGAACCCGGTGAGTGACTCATTTGTGATGTTTTTTCCTCATTAGGAATCTTTAGCTAGACAAAGGTCATTCGGGATTCTTTTTAACATTTGAAATGCATTCATAGTATAGGGAAGATTAAAAAATATTCTTTTTAAAGCTTTGTACCTCACTTTAGAAGTCAAGTCTTATAACATCAGTAAGTTTTCACTCCAGGTTACTTTCATTCCTTATCCTTTCACTGAGAGGAAGGTATTCTTTCTGTTAGCTTGCAAATTAATGTGAAAATACCCTGTATGTGCCAGGTTCATCTCTATGAGCATATTGTTTGTTTTAATCTACCCTTTTAATGTCAGAAAAATCTCAAATTTCCAATATAATAATAATAACTAAAAATGCTTATTGAAAAGTACATTAAATGATAAGGATATTTTTGAGGACTTGGGGACATATAAAGAGGTTACTATTTTTTCATAAATGTACGACATCAGGTATGCGCCAAATTCGTGACTTTATGTAGGATTTTTTTAGGGTTTTATAGAAACAATGCTAAAATAAAGAAATGTGAATTCGTCGGCCAGCTCTTTAAAGGAAAGAGAAGAATCTGACCTACCTCGAAGGAGCACTAAGAGAAACAACCAGTTATATTGCTGCAGACTTAGAATCTTTAGTCTCAGAAATCAAATCCACCTCAGCTACACAGAATGATTCCATATGCTCTCCGCTGACACCTCCTCTCTGTCTGTAAAAGAGGCTGTGCTTAACGCCCATGTGCTGGCAAAGAATCCGCCTGCAATGCAGGAGACCCCAGTTCGATTCCTGGGTCGGGAAGATCCCCTGGAGGAGGGATAGGTTATGCACTCCAGTGTTCATGGGCTTCTCTGGTGGCTCAGATGGTAAAGAATCCACCTGCAATGCGGGAGACCTGGGTATGATCCCTGGGTTGGGAAGATCCCCTGGAGGAGGGCGTGGCAACCTACTCCAGTATTCTTGCCTGGAGAATCCCCATGGACAGAGGAGCCTGGCAGGCTATAGTCTGTGGGGTCACAAAGAGTTGGGCAGGGCTGAGTGACTAAGCACAGCACAAGGCCCACGTGAGGAAGATGCGGTGGGACAGGAGTGCTCTGATGAGGAGTGTGTGCAAGCCGTGCCCCGCACAGATGGCGCATCTGATCATGACATCATGACATCTGACCATGTGAGGCCAGGACCCACTGTCTCCTCCTCCCCTTCCCTCTTGCTCCTCTCCTCCAGCCACACACACGCAAGCTACCATTACTTTCCCATATGAAGAGGGCTCTGTATTAAACCCTTCTATTCTACTAAACATGCAGAAGCACTGAGCAAGGCAATCAGGCAACCGCATGTAGCTCCAGATGTACCTTACATATGGGGCCATTGTCCATGCTGCTTGCAGGCCTGGCAGCATTTTAAAGAATGGTTACAACACATATGGTCCCTTGCTTTTCACTCTGGCTTTCAAAGTCTTGCTGAGCCAACCACATCATCCTTATGATGTGTTCAGGAGAGCAAATATCTATCTGCTCTCAAGTTGTGAACGCCTGTGTTCCTCGAGAACAAAGTGATGGATAAGTCAATTCCAGATCAGAGGAAGAGGCAGCAGGCTTTGCCCTACCCATGCAAGGCATGGGGTGGGTGGGGTGTCAGAAGAGGAAATTAAATGGATAAGGCTCTCTTCTCTTAACTCAGGACTCTGGACTCTCACCTATTCCATGTTTTCAGGCTTTATGGGACAATATTTTCCCGTTCCTTTTCTAGTCAAGAATCTAGTTGTGATTTCAGGATGGAGAGTAAATTGTCTATATTCTGTAAATGTACTATTTTCCATCTCAGGAAAAAAAAATTCCTCACCAACTAAAATTTCAAAGAGGCAATTCAAGGGATGTTGTTTTGGTTGTCTAGCTATTTATAAATTATTATTATTCAGTCTAAAGTCTTGATGATTGCTGAAAACTTTACCAGAAACAACAACAACAGTATTATGGTCATTGAGATCTAAGTCATTAAGTCATTACTTTGCTGTTTACACTACCCACATGCTTCCCTTGAACACCACTGAAAAGAACTTGTGAAATAATGCTTCCTAAACACCTGTTAGATTTACAAAGTGATTATACATGGCTTTTCAAGAAAACTATTTTTATTCCTTTTATTGTATGCAAGCTTCTCTACATAATTGTGCCATGTGTGTGTTGGGGGATTGTGGTGGTAAGTTTGGGTACATAGCGAAAACAAATTTAGCTATTTTTCAATAAACAAATTATATTAGTGCTACTTTCATTTGGGCTTCCCAGGTGGCATTAGTGGTAAAGAACATGCCTGCCAGTGCAGGAGAAGTAAGAGTCATCGGTTCTATCCCCAGGTCAGGAAGATCCCCTGGAGGAGGGCATGGCAACCCACTCCAGTATTCTTGCCTGGAGAATCCCATGGACAGAGCAGCCTCGGGCTACGGCCCAAAGTGTAGCAAAGAGTTGAACACGGCTGAAACGACTGAGCATGCACACATACTTTCATTTTTAATTTTGATAAGCATTTATTGAGTACCTTCTGTGTATCATAAAGAAACTTCACCTCTCTCTGGGTTTGAGATTTTGATTTTGATTAGCTTTGTGAAAGGAGATACCATTTCAAGGACGGCATAGCTATGAAAAGGCAGCCATAGTTACTCACTATAACCTACATATGAAGGAAAAAATAGTTTTGGTTTATTCCTTGAATGCCCACATCACAGAGCAGTCTATGGTAGTGAGTTGGAGAAGGGACTGGAGTAGGGCCCAGTACAGAACTCTGGAATCATCTTGTGGTACTTTCAGCAGGTATTGCTGGTAGGAAATTAATAGATATACACACTGCGAAGTTAGCTGGCATTTTATCTATACTCTGAACAGCTTTAGGAAATATAATTGACTTGTGCTCAGAAATCTGAAATACCATTTCTGCAATAGTAATTTTCCCTGCAGCTTTGGCATTTTATTTTCCATTAAACTCCTTCGTTTTCAGTGAGGGGAACAAAGCCCTGGTTCTGCTTTGTCATTTTGGTATGATTTATTTTTAAATTATAGTAAGGGATTTTTTGGTCAGAATTCCACCAGGCTACTTTCAAGCTGAGTTTGCTGACTCCAGCCAGCCATAAATGATCCCCACGTCCAGCGTACAAAACAGGAAGTGGCATGCTGGGTGCCAGGAATAAGGCGATTGCTCAGATGGAATAACACTTGGCAGATTGGAGGAATTTGTTGATGTAAGCCTGAATCGTGGGTTAGAGACTGACTTGTGGGATGCATTTCTGCCAATTATGGTCCATTGTGCAGTCAGAAATGGGAAAAAATTACTTACTGCAGCTGGCTCTTTGGCATTGAAATCACTGATGGAATAATCTGAGGGATATCTTCTAAATTATCAGAAAAGATGGATTGTGACACAGGAGGCTAGTGTCCTGGGTTATCTGCTTTACCTGCCTCACATAATGTACAACAGGAGAGCTAAAGAGCCAGAAACAGTGAAGTGGGCCTTAGCACTGATTTGCCCAATGAGAATTGAAACCAGCAAAGACCTTTCCTTCCTGCCATTGCAGGAGTCTCTGTTTTCTAAGAGTCAGGGTTTCAAAAGGTTCTCTTCCAGTATCCCTCCTGTGTGCAAGGCTCTTTGCACATCGGGGAGGTGGAGACAAGCCCCCTGAAGTGTTGATAACATCCTGCCCTAGGAGGATGCACGCTGTGTACCTAGAAGTGTGCTGCTGACCGCCTGAGCACTAAAATAGCTGAAGTTGATCACTGGAAGCGTCTCTGTGCCTGAATATATGCTTTCCTTTTCATTCATGGATTTGTGCATATTCTAAAAAAAAAAAAAATCATATTGATTTGCAAAAGAAGAAAGAAGAGAAAACACACCACCGACCCATGTAGACAAAATGGGTTACTCTCAACATTGATGAATGGTAAGTCACTTACTTTAGTTTTCCTTACTTGTTTCTCACTGAATGCTCCCTTCCCAGAAAACATCAGTTTTACTCTGATGTCTTCCATCACTGTGCTGCCAGTGTTGAGGATGGATCTTGAAGATTCCTCTCTCGAGGGTCCCACTCTCCGCTTTGTAAGTTGCCACCTCTGTTCTGTATTTCATGATCAGTTCAGTTCAGTTCAGTCACTCAGTCGTGTCCGACTCTTTGCGACCCCATGAATCGCAGCACGCCAGGCTTCCCTGTCCATCACCAACTCCCGGAGTCTACACAAACCCATGTCCATCGAGTCAGTGATGCCATCCAGCCATCTCATCCTCTGTCGTCCCCTTCTCCTCCTGCTCCCAATCCTTCCCAGCATTAGGATCTTTTCCAATGAGTCAACTACTTGCATGAGGTGGCCGAAGTATTGGAGTTTCAGCTTCAACATCAGTCCTTCCAATGAATTTTGGGTCCAAATGTCCTGTTGGCCTCAACCTTCCCTTTGGATTTTAAGGAACAACTGAGGTTGGATGGCTGATATTTTGGCCCACTGAGCATCTGCTTCCTCTTCTTCTGGAAATGCCTTAGTTACTTGGGAGAACTTACTCTCCCACTTTTCATGCAGGCTAAGTAACATCACAAATAAGATTCTCTGCTCTACTCTGCCTAGAGGTGGTCACATGATTCAAATGAGAATAGATCAGCAGATCCTGCTGCCTGTCTAGGAGCTGCCTGCTTCCTGTCCTTTGCGAAGCCCAGCTGGGTAGCTAGCTAGCTACCTAAGATTCTGTGAGCTGCCCCATATCTTTCCAATAAATCCCTTTATTTTGTCCCAATTGGCCAAAGTCAGCTATTGTTTGCTGATAAAATATACATATTGACCTTCAGTGCCAGTTTATGTCACAGTAGTGTACAGCATGTTGAAAACATAGTATAGATTGTTGCCTACAGTTCAGAACATTTTAGAATTCAATGGGATCTTGGGTATGAATTTAAACAATGTTCCCCCTTATGCTGTTTTATTTCTCCCAAGAGTTTTGGAAACTTGTGGGTTTAAAATGGAGAATTAGAGCAGAAATTATGGAAATTTGTGACCATTATCTTATTTTTAAGTAAAATTTTTATTTCAGACAGTTATAAATTTACAGAATGATTGTGAAAATAGTGCAGAGTTCCCATATAGGCCATGCCCCCACTTTCCCGTTTTTAACATCTTATGTTAGTATGGTACATTTGTCATAATTTGTGAACCAATATTGATGTTGATCCATGCTTTATTCATGTTTCTTCTTACCCCCTGACATCCTTCTTCTGTTCTATGATCTTATCCAGGAACCCGCACTGCATTTAAATGTCTCACCTCTTACACTCCTCTTGGTGTGATTGTTTCTCATGTTTTTCTTGTTTCTGATGTCCCTTACAGTTTTGAAGAGTGCTGATCAGATATTTTATAGAATGTCCCTCAATTGAAATTTGTCTAATATTTGCTAATGATTAGATCGGAGTGATATGTTTTGGGTAGCAAGACTACAGAGGTATAAAGTGCCATTCTCATCACACCATAGCAAGGGTTCAGTTCAGTTCAGTCACTCAGTCAAGTCCGACTCTTTGTGATCCCATGAACCGCAACATGCCAGGCTTCCCTGTCCATCACCAACTCCCAGAGTTTACCCACACTCATGTCCATTGAGTCTGTGATGCCATCCAACCATCTCACCCTCTGTCATCCCCTTCTCCTGCCCTCAATCTTTCCCAGCATCAGGGTCTTTTCCACTGAGTCAGCTCTTTGCATCAGGTGGCCAAAGTATTGGAGTTTCAGCTTCAACATAGTCCTTCCAATGAACACCCAGGACTGATCTCCTTTAGGATGGACTGGTTGGATCTCCTTGTGGTCCAAGGGACTCTCAAGAGTCTTCTCCAATACCACAGTTCAAAAGCATCAATTCTTTGGTGCTCAGCTTTCTTTATAGTCCAACTCTCACATCCATACATGACTACTGGAAAAACCATAGCCTTGACTAGACGACCTTTGTTGACAAAGTAATGTCTCTGCTTTTTAATATGCTATCTAGGTTGGTCATAACTTTATTTCCCAGGAGTAAGCGTCTTTTAGTTTCATGGCTGCACTCACCATCTGGAGTGAGTTTGGAGCCCCAAAATATAAAGTCTGACACTTTATATTGCCAGGCCTCCCTGTCCATCACCAACTCCCAGAGCACCCTCAAACTCATGTCCATTGAGTCAGTGATGCCATTCAACCATCTCATCCTCTGTCATCCCCTTCTCCTCCTGCCTTCAATCTTTCCCAGCATCAGGGCCTTTTCCAATGAGTCAGTTCTTCACATCAAGTGGCCAAAGTATTGGAGTCTCAGCATCAGTCCTTTCAATCCATATTCAGGACTGATTTCCTTTGGGATGTATTGGTTGGATCTCTTTGCAGTATAACACTTCAGGTTATAATTCAGTGAAAAGTGAAAGTGTTAGTTGCTTAGTTGTGTCTGACTATTTGTGACCCCCATGGACTGTAGTCTGCCAGACTCCTCTGTCCATGGGGATTCTCCATGCAAGAATACTGGAGTGGGTTGCCATGCTCTCTCCAGGGGATCTTCCCGACCCAGGGATTGAACCCAAGTCTCCAGCATTGCAGGCAGGTTCTTTACTGTTTGAGCCACGAATTCAATACTAGTTAATTGTTTTACTCATATTGTTGCAGCTGTGGCCACTGGGAGTTTTTTCATTTGCCTCCTGTATCCCTTTGACATACTCCCATTATTGTTGCATGGGTTGTTGTTTTCTTGTTTTTATGCACTTCCTTGCTTTCTGACACTACAAGGTGCTCTAGGCTAATTTTGCATGTTTCTGCCCCAGTTTGAGAATCAGCCATTTCTCCAAGGAACCTTAGTTCTTTTTCTTGGAGACTGGCATTAAAAACAAAGATCTGGCTCTAGGTATGCCTGCTACTCTACAGTAATAAGTGGATGTCATTGATTCCAGGTCCTCTCAGCTGACAGAGCAAGGAGATATGTTTATAATACCAACATATCTGTATGTACATATCTGTAAATATTTCTGTATATAACCATCTGTATCTATTGATATGGGCTTTCTTGGTGGCTCAGTGGTAAAGACTTTGCCTGTCCATGCAGGAGACACAGGTTCAATCCCTGGATTGGGAAGATCCCCTGGAGAAGGAAATGTCAACCCATGCCAGTACTCGTGGCTGGGAAACCCCATGGACAGAGGAGCTTGGTGGACTGCAGTACATGGGGTCACAAAAGAGTTGGACACGACTTAGCAACTAAACAACATCCACTGATATATTAAACTAAACTTGAATTCATCCTGATGTCTCCAGTTCTAATCCTTTACCACATTATAGCCTTATCCTCTTGCTTTTCTGTAACCTCTTGCCCAACAATGAGGAAACTGGCTCCCATCACCCACCTTCCATTGAATTGCAGTGTGCTCATTTTATTGCTTCAGCGTTGTTAACTCATACCCCTGTAGGAAGTAATTTTATCAACTAGAACACAGTGCTTATAGTTTCATTTCTTGGCATGTAGCTGCCCTGTTTTCCCAACACCACTTATTAAAGAAGCTATCTTTTCCCCATTATATACTTCTGTCACCTTTGTTTTTGATTAATTTTTCCAATCCCTAATCATGGTATATCTTTCCATTGCTTGTATTGTCTTCAGTTTCTGTCATCCGTTCTTACAGTGTTCACAGTACAGGTCTTTCACTTCCTTTATTCCTAGGTATTTTATGCTCTTTAATGCAATTGTGAAGGGAGTTATTTTCTTAATTTCTCTTTTTGGTAGTTTGTTGTTAAAATATAGAAACACAGAAAAATTTCTGTAAATTAAATTTGTATCCTGCAACTTTACTGAATTCATTGTTAGTTCTAATAGTTTTTATTGAAGTTTTTAGGCTGCTTTATGTATAGTATTATGTCTTCTGCAAACAGTGACAGTTTTATTATTTCTTTCTTTTCAATTTGGATTCCTTTAATTTCTTTTATTGTCTGATTGCTGTGGCTAGGACATCCAATACCATTTTGAATAAAAGTGGCAAGAGTGGGCATCCTTATCTTATTTCGTATCTTAGAGGAGCTGGTTTTATACCATTGACTGTGATGTTGGCTGTACATTTGTCATATATTGCTTTTCTTATGTTGAGCTATGTTCCCTCTCTACCCACTTTGTTAAGAATTTTTATTATAAATGAAAGCTGAATTTTGTCAAAAGCTTTTTATGCATCTATTGAGATGAACAGATGGTTTTTACCCTTTATTTTGTTAATGTAGTGTGTAACATTGATTTCGGGATATTCAGTTATCCTTGCATCTCTGGGATATACCTCATTTGATCACGGCGTATGACCCTTTAATGTGCTGTTGAATTCAGCTTGCTGATATTTTGTCGAGGATTTTTGCATCCATGTTTATCCATGATATTGATCTGCATGTTTGAATTTTTTTTTTCCTTTGAGAGTGTCTGGTTTTGGAATCAAGATGATGCTGGCCTAGTAGAATGAGTTCAGAGCATTCCTTCCTTGTCAGTTTTTTGGAGTAGTTTGAGAAGCACAAGTATTAATTCTTAAATGCTTGGTAGAATTCTCCTGTGAAGATGATTCGGAACTTCAGTTTGTTGGGAGTTTTTTGATTACTGATTCAATTTAATTACTGTAGTTGATCCATTTAGATTTTCTGTTTCTTTATGATTCAGTCTTGGAAAATTGTATGTTTCTAGGAATTTACCCATTTCTTTTAGGTTGTCCTTTGTTACTACTGTATAACTATTTTAATAATAGGATCCTCTGTATTTCTGTGGTGTCAGTTTGAATCTCTCTTCTTTCATTTCTGGTTTTATATATTTGGGCCTTTTCCCCCCTTTATCCATTTTGTTTATATTTTCATCTTCTGTTCATCTTTAAAATTGTTTTATTTATCTCTGCTTCATTCATTTTTGCTTTGATCTTTATTACTTCTTTCCTTATACTAACTTTGGGCTTTGTTCTTCTTTTTCTAGTTCCTTTAGGATAAGATTGGATTGCTTATTTTACCTGTTTCTTGAATTAGGTCTAGATCACTATAAACTTCCCTCTTAGAATTGCTTTTCCTATGCCCAGTAATTTTGGTACATTATGCTTCCATTTTCATTTGTCTCCAAGTATTTTTTTTTAATTTCTTTGATTTTCTCTGTAATTTCTTTAATAGCCAATTTTTTTTCTTTGTAGCATATTTTTTATCTTCCACTTGGCTATTTATTTTTTAAGTTTTTCATGTAGTTAATTTCTAGTCTCATATTGTTCTCATTAGAAGGGATACTTGGCGTGATTTCAGCCTTGTTATGTTTACTGAGACTTGTTTTGTGGCTTAGCATGTGATGTAGCGTGGAGAATGTTCCATATGCACCTGAAAAAAGAATGTTTATTTTACAGTTTTCTGCATGGATTGTTCTGTATGTGTATGTGTATGTATATATATATATATATATATATATATATATATATATATACACATATATATATATATAGTAAATCCTTGTGCTGTAATGTATAGTTTAAGGTCAGCATTTCCTTACCATCTTCTTCCTGAATGATCTGATCATTGATGTAAGTAGTGTGTTAAAGTCTCCTACTATTTATCCCTTTATGTCTGTTAATATTTGTTTTATGTATTTTGGTGAACCATGTATGTTGGGTGCATATATATTTTCAACTGTTATATCTTGTTGGACTGATCCTTTTATCAGTATGTAATGCCCTTCTTTGTCTCTTTTATAGTCTTTGTTTTAAAGTTTGTTTTTTCTGATAAGCTCCAGCTTTCTTTTCATTTGCATATGCATGAAATACCATTTTGCATCTCCTAATTTTTAGTCTGTGTATGTCTTTAAATGTGAAGTCAGTCTCTTGGAAGCAGCACATATGTGAGTCTTATTTTGTCTCCACTGACGTATTCTTTGTCTTTTGATTGGAACACTTAATTCATTTACATTTCCAGTAATTTGTTATAGGTATGTAATTATTGCCACTTTGTTCACTGTTTTCTGATTGTTTTTGTAGTTCTCTTCTCTTGCTTTCTTCCCTTGTTATTTGATAACTATATTTAGTGTTACATTTGGATTTCTTTCTCTTTACTTTTATGTATCTATTATAGATTTTTGGTTTATGGTAAACATGAGAAGTTTATGATCTCTTAAGCTTGAATATATTTTAAGAGCCCTACACTTTCATTGCCCCCTATGTTTTATGTTTTTTGACATCATGTTTTATATCTTTTAATTTTATGTTAACTTTAGTTGTAGAGATACAGTTGACTCTTGAACAAAGTGAAGGCTAGGGGTGCCAACTCTGCATGCAGTAAAAAATCTGCATTTTCCTTTATACTTGGGCCTACATATCCACTGATTCAGTCAACCATGAAACTGGTAAAACTGTACATATTCTATTGAAAAAACCCAAATATAAGTGGACCTGTATAGTTCAAACCCATGTTGTTCAAGGATGAACTGTAGATGATTTTACTGTCTTAACTTTTTTTTAACCTATCTACTGATTTTATGATTGGTTGATCCACTGCCCTTTATATGTTTGCCTTTACCAGTGGGATTTTTACTTTTATGATTTTCTTCTTTCTAAATGTGGTCTATTCTTTTCCACTTAGAAAAGTCACTTTTACATATTTTTAAGGCTGGTTTAGTGGTGATAAATTCTTTTAACTTTTGCTAGTCTGCAAAACGTTCTCTCTTTCAATTCTGAATGATAACCTTGCTGGGTAGGATATTCTTGGTTATAGGTTTTGCCTTTCATCCTTTTAAATATATTGTGCATCTCCCTTCTGGCCTGCAAGGTTTCTATTGAAAAGTCAACCAGTTGTCTTACAGGAGTTACCTTATATGTAACTAATCATTTTTCTCTTGATGCTTTTAAGATTCTCTCTTTCTCATTAATTTTTGACATTTAAATTACAGTGTGTGTTGGTATGTACCTCTTTGAGATTTTCTTGTTTGGGACTCTCTGTGCTTTCTGAACCTGGAAGTTTTCAGCTCTTATTGCTTCAAATAATTTGTCTGTACCTTTCTCTCTTTCCTTTTCTTCTCAGACCCCTGTAATGTGAAGAGTAGTCTCAGAGGACCCTTAAACGATCCTCATGCAAAAAAATTATTTTTTTTCTTTTTTCTCTTCCACTTGAGTGATTTCCACTACCCTGTCTTCTGGATTGCTGATCTACTCCTCTCTATCATCTAATCTACTGTTGATTCCTTCAGGTATATTTTTCATTTCAGTTATTATATTTTTCAGCTCTGACTGGTTCTTTTTTATAGTTCCTAACTCTGTTGTAGTTCTCCCTGTATTCATCCATTGTTCTCCCAAGATCAGTGAGCATCTTTATGATCATTACCTTCAACTCTTTATTGGGTAGATTGTCTATCTTTGTTGCATTTGGTTCTTTTTTCTGAGGTTTTTCTCTTGTTCCTTTGTTTGGAACATATTTCTCTGTTTTGCCTAATTGTGTATGCTTATTTCTATGTACTAGGTAAGTCTGTTATGTTTTCTGATCTTGGAGAAATGATCTTGTTTTGCCTAATTCTATGTGTTTATTTCTTTGTATTAGGTAAATCTGTTATGTTTCCTGATCTTGGAGAAATAATCTTATGTAGGAGACATCCTATGGGACCCAGCATTATACTTCCTTCTGGTCATCAGAATAGATCCTCCTGGGATGTTTCTTATGTGGCTGCATGGGTCCTTCTCTTGTGGTGGGGCCAGATTCCACAGGCATGCTGGTAGTGAGGCTATGAGGCTCTGACTTATGTAGCTGCCATGGGTCTGGTCTGCTGGTGGGTGGGGCCAGCTCCTAGCATGACTGGCCGTGTGGCCCAGCCATGTGTGGTTGCTGTGAGTTTGCTGGTGAGTAGGGCAGGCCCCCTCAATATTGGACCGGAAGGAGCATTTCAAAATGATCCTTGCCAGTGCCAGTGTCACCACAATAGAATGGGATCCCAAAAAAATATCTTCTGCCAGTGGCTCAGTCCTCAGAGGGAGTCTCAGGTGCCTCTCACCTCTCCAGGAGAGTCTCCAAGATCAACCCAGGTGCCTTTCAGTTTACTTCCTCTGTATTGAGACTTGGAGTATATGAGCTTTTTCACATGTCCTTTAAGAGGAGAGTTTCTGTTTCCTATACAACCCCAGCTCTCCTGAAGATAAGCCTTCCTGGTTTTCAAAGCCGGATGTTCTGGGACTTCATTTTCTTGGTACAAAACCCTGGGTTGGGGAGCCCAAAGCGAGGCTCAGACTCTTTGCTCCTTAGGAAATGCTGCTTCTCCTACCCACCTCATTGTGTTTCCTTCCTTATATCTTTAGTCATAGAAAATCTTTCCTGCTAGCCACATGGGTGTTCTCATGAAAGCTGCTCTGTGAGGAGTTGTCATTTTGGTGTGCCCAAGGAAGGTGATTCAGGGTATTCCCACTCTGCCATCTTGATTCCTTCCCAGTCACACAATTTTAAAACATAATCTTTTTAAAATTGTGTTTTATATTTATCCAAGGAATAAACATATAGTTAAAAATGTCAAATAGTACTGAAAGGCTTATAATAAAAAAAAATAGCAGTCCTCTCATCTGACTCCATCTTGACCTGTTTCCCAAGAGCAGCACAGACACCTCTCAGCTGTTTGTATCCATAATTCTGAATAATGTGCTTACAACTTCTACTGAGATGTCAACTTTAAACATTATCCTTTGATTTCCTAATATTTTAGATGAGGATTTAACTTTTATTTCACCTCCTTCCTGTGACCAGTTTATTTATAACATAGTAACTTAACAACTTTTTAAAATTAAATCAATATTTAGTTTTGGATTATTTCATTTCTTATTAATTAAAAAAATCCTGGAATTAATGATTAATTTTTGTACCTATCACTGTCTTCTGGTCTAAATTTTTTTTCCCACATGATCAAACTTATTAATAATTTTCAGTGGTTCTTACCACTCATCCTTACATCCCAGGATCCTCTCTTTTCTGAAATACTTCCTTGAGAATAAGAATGTAAGTGCCAGGAATAAGGCCATTGGTACTTGGGAGCTGGATGAAAAAGGAAAGTGAGGGTTCTATTGTTTTATATGAGGCTCTCAATTAATCTCCCTGTTCTCAGATTGGTGCCTTATCCTGCATTGGTCACTGAGTTTCAAGCCTTTGCCTCTGTGAGACTTATACTTCTGTTTGCTGGTATTGGGAAAATGCACATAAAAATCTGCCACAGTTTTACACCCCCAAACTATGCTGCCTCTAAGAGGTATTCTTGGGTGACCTGGAAGAATTGTGGGAAATTGAGGATACAAGAACTGTGGAAATTCCCCAAAGAGCTAGACTTCTAATTAGATAGAGGCACCACTCATATTTTAATATAATTTCCTGCAGATTTGCTGTGATGTCCACGTGTGTGTGCTCAGTTGCTTCAGTCATGTCTGACTCTGTGATGCTATGGACTGTAGCCTGCCAGGCTCCTCTGTCCATGGGATTCTCCAAGGCAAGAATACTGGAGTGGATTACCATCTCCTCCTCCAGGGGATCTTTCTGACCCAGAGATCTAACCGGTGATGTCTCCTGTGTCTTCGGCATCGCAGGCAGATTCTTTGCTGCTGATCCACCTGGGTAGTCCTTGCTATGATGTAGTTGCAGCCTAATCTTTAGAAAGAGTCATTTCATCAATGGAATTAACTGACAAGCCCAGTTAGGGTTAAGACAAGAGAGCCACATGAGGTAATTAAGAATATGGGCTCTGGAGTTAGACACAACCAAGTTTGAATCTTAGCTCCTTCACTGACCAAATGGGTAAGTCATTAACTTCTCTGAGCCTCAGTATCTCCACATTAAAGTTGATATGAAAAGAATACTCATTGTTATTATATGAGGGTTGTGTGCAGATAAAACAAGATAATGCATATAAAACACTTAGCATAATACTTGACATGTGGTAAGCTTTCAGTAAGTATTACCTATACTTGTTGTTATCTGTCATGACAATTAATATAATGTCAATCAAGTATTAGATAGTTGTCTAAAATTACTTGGTAAAGTTTAGGGGGAAAAACTGTGGGGTGGGGAATAAAAAATTTACCAGTCTAAATAAGCAGCGTACTTTCTTCACTGAGCCCCGTTAAATTGAAAGATTGTGTTCCAGCAGCCAAGGAAAAGAGCAGCTACACGAATCATTTCTTATGATCTAGAGGCCATTAGCTACTCCATTTAGCTGTTAATGTTGTGAGGCCATTGGTGTAAGTAAATGTGTTATTTGGTAATGGACTTGTTTTCTTAACAGTTACAATATATTGTTCTCTCCAAATGCTGTCATTTAACTCTGGCATTCTGCTAATTGGTCAGCGGATCAGCCTTCAGTGTCGTTACAGTATCTCATCCCCTCACCACACTTTTATATTAAAACATATTTAGTTGGTATTATGGGCTAAATTCTGTACCCCCCACTCCCCCAAAGACACTGAAGCCCTGACATCTAGTACTTCAGAAAGTGACCGTATTTAGAGATTGGGTCCTTAAAGAGGTGATTAAGCTAAAAAGAGGCGTTTAGGGTGAGCCCTAATCTAATTGATGTCCTTCTAAGAAGAAACTGGGGCACAGAGAGACCAGGGGTGCGTGATCACAGAGGAACAGTCGTGCGAAGAGATAAAAGGAGACCATCTTGCAAGCCAAAGAGACAAGCCAGGGAATCAAACCTGTTGGCACCTTGATCTTGCACTCGCAGCCTGTGAGAAAACTTGAGAAAAAAATTTCTGTTAAGCCACCTACTCTGTGGTGTTGTGTTATGGCAGCCCTAGCGGACTGACACAGCTGGCACTGAGGAGAAAAATTCACTCTGGAGTTTCTGATTTTATTTTATTCCTGTAGTTGATAAAGTGCTTGTCATACACGTCATTTGAATCTTGCCCGGCCCTTAAAATAAGGGTTGTTATTTAATCCGTTTTACAGATGAAGTGCTTGGGCCTTCAGAGAATCTATGCAAACACAGAGCTGTTCAGGGGGCAGGTGGAAGTGAGGCTTTTCAATTTACGTCTCCTTCTCTTTTCCCCATTACCATGAGTGTACAGAGTGCGTCTGTTTCTTCCCAGTGTACTTTATACACTGCATTTGTTATTAGAGCGTTTTGACAGGTTAACTCTGGTGGGTTATCACTGGTGACTGCAGATTTCTGCCTGATGCTGGGATGAAGAAAATGGCAAACTTGACAAATCTGAAAAGAATGTTTTTACTTATTACTCAGCTTCCAGAATCCAAAGCCTTTCAATTTTCTATCATTGTTCCACTGAAAGTGAAGGGTGGATATTGACATACTTTTTTAAATTTACTTTCTAATTGGTGGCAAATTGCTTTACAGTTTTGTGTTAGTTTTTCTTGTACAACACAAATAAGTCATAAACATACGTGTCTTCCCTCCTAAGCCTCCCTCCTGCCCCTCCATCTGACCCCTAGGTTATCACAGAGCACCAAGCTGGATTCCCTGTGTTATTTAGCAACTTCCCACTAACTGTTTTACACATGACAGTGTATATATGTCAGGGCTCCTTTCTCAGTTCGCCACCCTCACCTTCCCCTGCTGTGTCCACAAATCTGTTCTCTACTAGTTCATCAATGCCATTTTTCTAGATTCCATATCTATCTATCTATCTATCTATATACACACTAATATACGATACTTGTTGTTCTCTTTCTGACTTATTTCATTCTGTATAAGAGGCTCTACATTCATCCACCTCACTACAACTGATGTAAATTTGTCCCTTTTTTATGGCTGAGTAGTATTCTGTTGTATAATTGTGCCACAGCTTCTTTATCCATTCATCTGTCAGTGGGCATCTAAGTGGCTTCCATGTCCTGCTATTGTAAGTAGTGCTTCAGTGAACAATGGGGTACATGTGTCTTTTGGAGTTTTGGTTTCCTCAGGGTGTATGCTCAGTAGTGGGATTGCTGGGTCATATGGTAGATTTATTCCTAGCTTTTTAAGGAACCTCCATCCTGTTTTCCATAATGGCTGTATCAGTTTACATTCCTACAAACAGTGCAGAAGGGTACCCTTTCCTCCACATCCTCTCCAGCATTTATTGTTTGTAGATTTTTTTGATGATGGCCATTCTGAGTGGTGTGAGGTGATACCTCATTGTGGTTTTGATTTGCATTTCTCTAATAATCAGCGATGTTGAGCATCTTTTCATGTGCTTATTGGCCACCTATATGTCTTCTTTGGAGAAATGTCTGCATAGGTCTTCTGCCCATCTTTTGATTGGGTTGTTTGTTTTTCTGATATCGAGCTGTATAAGCCACTTATATATTTTGGAGATTAACCCTTTGTCAATTGCTTCTTTTGCAATTATTTTTTCCTTTTCTTAGTTGTCTTTTCATTGTTCTGTTTTTGTTTTGATTTGAAGCCTTTCATTCATTCCACAGCTATGTGTTGAGCACCTGTTGGGAGTCCCAAGTTTGAATATCAGCTTTTGAAGTAGGATTTCATGCGTGTGGATGGAGGGGTGTGGCTGAATAGAAAACTGGCCCTTGAGTCAGGGAGGTTTCTCCTTTCTGTGAAATTACATGGTCACTTCTTTGCTGTGTTGAAGGTATACCTCCCCCCACCCCAAAATTAAACTTCCAACATTCTCCTTCATTCTCAGAAAGATTTCTACAGCAATTTGAAGAAGTGTGCCTCAAAATAATATAGTAAATAATCTGATATTCTTTGTCTTATACAATCTTAGTTTGCTGTCATAGTCATTCATAATTAAAGTTATTATAACTGTTTGCTCACGTGTGGAAGTATCTTAGGGGAGAAGGTGAATAGACAGGACATCCAAGTAACAACTTTGATTTGGGATTTCTTTTCTATTATTTTTATACTACAATTTAAAAGGAGTTTGTGTGTATTATTTTTTTTTTACTAAAAATTTTACTTCAAGAAATGGAGCCTGCTTCTGTTTACTCCCTAACAGTAGCAGTTATTTTTTTCAAGTATATTTTTAAAATTAAACTAAAATTTTAAATTTCAGAGACCTTTCTTTTTCTTGTGAGACAACACAAAGTATGTAACTTTAATTCTCTGGCCATCTAATTAGAAAGATGTTTCCTAACTGTCATCAGTATTGGAATTGGTCCAGAGCCCATATTTATAAAACAGTAACTATGACAACCCATTTTCCTAAGCAGGATCAACCCTTAATACTTTCCCAACAGTCTGTTTTACAAGATGACATAAGTGGTGGGTTTGGTGGGAAAAAAACAACAACTTTGGATGATAATCAAAATGCTTTTGCAAACAGAGGCTTTAAATCTGTTTGTTCAGCAGCATGTGATTCGGACAGTGGGAGTTCATCAGACAGCAAGGATTAGCCCCCTAATTTGTTTCTCTTTTTCCTTTTGGAAAGGGCTAGACTGCTGTGAATTCCATGTACTCAACCTGAGCTGCCCAACAGGATTGGAGGCTGGTTAGTGGCTGTAACAGGAGGCAGGGATACTTTATTGTTTTCCTGTTCTTCATGAGTCTTTGCAACAGGGTTTTGTTTTAAAAGAATTAAAAATTTATTACAACTTTTGATTCAATGTCTCTCTGAACCTGAAAGGCTTTTAGATATTGCATGCTTTTCTGATTAAATAGGACAATATGGGACCTCCCTGGTGGTCCAGTTGTTAAGACTCCGCACATCTAATGCAAGGTCCCTGGGTTCAATCCCTAGTCAGGGTACTAGATCCACATGCTGCAACTAAGGATCCTGCATGCTGCGATGAAGACAGAAGATCCCACATGCCAGAACTATGACCTGGCACAGCCAAATAAATAAATCGATAAAATTTAAAAAATAAGACAATGTTACTTATCTATCATAATTTTCACCAAATTCCTTATAGTTACCTCCAGTGCAGAGACTCCTTTTAAAAAGTGAATAGTTAGTGTCATGTTAGTCACTCAGTCATGTCCAACTCTGCGACCGCATGAATTGTAGCCTGCCAGAATCCTTTGTCCATGGAATTCTCCAGGCAAGAATACTGGAGTGGGCTGCTGCTGTTCCCTTCTCCAGGGGATCTTCCCAACCCAGGAATTGAACCCGGGTCTCCTGCATTTCACGTGGACTCTTTAACACCTGAGCCACCAGGGAAACCTGTGAATACTTACCAAGACCATAATGTGCTTGAAAAGCCAATTTCTTTGAATGAATGCATTCATGGGTGGTGTTGATTAGATTACCTCAAGGTATGCAGAGGGCTCAGAGTGCCCTAGGCAGGGTCAAAATGGTCCTTTGGTGCTTGATTAGATGATTCATCCTATAGGATTAGCTGACCTCCAAAATCAAGATAGTGGCAGGGCTGTGTGGTTGAGACCACTCCTTAACATCAACCCTCCCCTCAGTCCATTCCCATATGTCTCAGTGAGAGAATTAACTCCCTATAGGGATAGGACCTGCCTCTACCAGAGTGGCTCTATCTTTCCTTGGGCCAGAACTAGGTAGAAGGTAGTAGGCTGCAAACTCTTCGTCGATATCTCCACGAGCCATTGCCACTGAATGCTGAAGTCTTCTTCGCCAAAACTCAGTTACAGGGATAAGAACTTCTCAGTCAAGATCATAGCAGCCCTGTTAGTGGCACAAGGCACATTTAACCAGATTGACGTTCTGAGAGTCTTTATTCTCTTGGCCTCTATATTATTCTTACTTGATTTTTTAAAAATATAATCTCTCTGGAAATCAGAATTTTAATCTGGAGGTTAAAAGAAATGCGTTAAATATTAAACTGACACTATTAAGATTATGAAGCAAAAAAAGTGTAAGAAAATGGTATAAAATATGAACTTGAATCATCAGTGGCTATATAGTTAAGTACCTGGTCTAGGCATCCAGAGAGAGTGCCTTTTTAACGTCCCCAAGTTAACTATCAAGCAAAGAGGACAAGAGCCAATGGATAAACCTCTCAGCTGTGCCCATGAAGTACTTCCTTCTCCTCTTACACTGGCACTGCTCTGCCATAAGAATCATTCAACTGGATCCTGGAACCCGGCCAATGGGAGTAATACAGTCTCCTTCTTCAACTTCTGTTTCTCTTTCCTTGAAATGTTATTTCCCATGGCTCCAGTATTAACTTTATATTTTTTCTGTTGTCCCCAATAACATACTCTTATTTGTCCATTCGTCCGTCTGTTCCTCTGTCCATCCATCTTTGCATCTGTTCCTCCATCTAATCATCCACCCATCCCTCATTTGTCGAGTAACCACTATGTGCATGCAAGGCATATTCTCAAAGTATTGTTTTTCTGGCCAGCCTAGGAAGACAAAGAAAGGTTAGATGCTGTACTCGTAATTTGATTCTTCAAAAGCAGAACCTATAATAAAGAATTGGAGGGTGCTGGTAGTTTATTTGATAGGTGACTCAAGGAAGCCAAAGTGAAGTAAAGGAGAAAGAAAGAGGAAAAAACAGTAAAGGATGCATTAAGACATGGGTAACTGAGATGTAGGTAATTGCTACGGGCAAGTGGGCTCAATCCTGCTGGGAGTTTTTTGAGAAACTTTATAGAGCACACTTTGGAACTGTCCCACTGAAAAATGGGAAAGCTGAGGGACTTATCCATTGACTCTTGTCCTCATTGGTTGAGAATCACCTCAGGGGCATTAATTCCCTGGCATGTTTCAGGACTCCCTCCTAGTAGACTTTTAATGCCAGACAAAGTCCTTAGGTATAAAAGCAGAGAACAGAGGTGTGAAGAGGGTCTGTTCACCAAGGCTGCAGGTGAGCCCAGAGGTGGGCCCAGAGGCCGTGGGGTGAGGTCTCCATAGCATCTGAGTCCATCCTAACTGCCTGAAATAGAAATGCATGAGACTTTTCCATTTTCCAGTTAAAGTTTACCAGAGTGGGCCTTTACTCTATTTCATGTAGAGAAACACAGCCCTATGTTTAGAACTGGACTTACTCATTTCCTGAATTTATATAGCTTCCCTTTTCTCTACAACCTCTTTTCAGCAGATTTATGCAGACAGGAAAAATATTGCAACCGAAAGCACCATTGCAGATTTCCCTGTGCTGACATTAATCATGCCCATTTGATTTATTATCTATCATTTGAAAAGAATATTTCACAACTATCATGCAATGATTTTTTTTTTTACAAAGAATGATTACATCTATGTAGCATAACTCTTTTAATGGCTAATGCAGTTTGTTTTATTACCCATTCACTCTCCAATTATTGTGTGTTAGTAAGCAGACACTATACATGGAAAGTTGGGAGAGAAATATCTGATTCAGCCCACCTTTCAGAGAAGAAGAGATGAATATAAAACCAGACTAGATACAATGACTGATTACTGTATGCTCAGTTTGGTGGGCTTAATTTACCAAGTACCATTGAATTAATTAAATTATAAAGAAACTTCTGTGGTAATTAATACTTTCAAGTATCAGAGAAAAGATTTTTACTAGTCTTATATAATTGAATTGTCCTTGTCATTTTTTTAAAATGCAACCTCCCCTTTTGTTTAATCTTTTCTACACTCAATACACATCACTGGGCTGAGGACAAAAGTAATTGTAACTAATATAGGGGAAATATTATTGAATGCTTGAAAGAAATTCATTAGGAATTAATATCTCAGAACAAATGCCCATAAACTCTCACAAAAATTAGTAAATTAACCTTCTTTCAGTATTCATTTATGGTTGCTCTATAGAGCATAAACACGTTTTATATAACATGTTATTTATAACATGTTTATCAAACACATACCAAGTTATATCAGAAATTCCTCTCTTTTTCTCTCTGTTTATTCAAATCTTGTCCAGTGTTTAAGGTCCAGACGTAGTTTCTCTTTCTATAATGAATTTTTTTCAATTTCTTCTAATTCAGTGCTTCTTATATTTGGATGCAGCTGGGGAGCTATTAAAATTTTCCCCCATCCCAGGCTACTCTCGAGATTATCTATATCAGAGCTGCTAGGGGTGGGATTCAGGCTTCTAGATATTTAAAAGTTCAGGTGGTTGCAATGTGCAGTCAAGATGGAGAACCACCATCCTACCTGCATGGGTTTGCTCCCTTCTCTGAAGACCCAGAAAGGCTTGATCATAACTCTTAGAGTCAGTTGTAATTGCCCCTTGTTGTCTGGATCAAAGTACTTTGAGGATGAACTAACCCAATCACTCTTCCAGTTCCCAGATACCTCTGACAGCATTCTGGTTGTCCAGCTTGAATACCCCCAGTGGCAGGGAACTCATTCCCCAGTGAAGGCTAATCCATCTTTGGACAGTTTCAGTTCAGTCACTCAGTCATGTTTGACTCTTTGCCACCCCATGGACTGCAGCACTCCAGGCCTCCCTGTCCATCACCAACTCCCAGAACTTGCTCAAACTCATGTTCATCGAGTCAGTGACGCCATCAAGCCATTTCATCCTTTGTCGTCCCCTCCTTCTGCATCTTTGGACAGCTCTAAACAGTTGAGATCCAAGTCCGTCTCTTTGTAGCTTCACACTGTTTTTCCTCTTTCTACCACTTTAGGGGAAAAAAAAAATCTTCCCCCAGTTTTTTTTTCAATGTTTAAATAATGCATTCAAAAAATTTTAAGGAATGCCTACTACATATGGGACACTGGGCTACCTCATTGGAAGTAAAAGTACAGATTCCTAGGAAGATTTGAAAGTCAATTTTCATGTCTATAAATAAATTTTGTTTTGTTTTAATATGCCACATTTCTTATATAAAAAAAACTATCTAGGCTAGAACACTGAGAGACCACATGGGCTTAAACTACAACATGAGAAATTTATGTTATGACTGTTAAACTTTGGGAAGAGTTTACCATGTGAGGCTGTGGAATCTTTTCTTGAAACTTTAAGTAGGACATACTTTCATGTGGCTCCATTTATATACTGCCTTGAGGGCAGAGGGCAGTGTCTTGGGTCACTTCTCAGAGTTCCTTCTGGGTCATTCTATGTCTCTAAATGAAACGAGGCTAAATGATTAAGACAGCTGACTTTTGATACTTTGGGGAGAGGGAAAGACGGTCAAGATTGCCTCCCCTTTGGTTATTCCCCGTGATGCCAGTAGCCAGCTGAGATCTCCCAGGAGAACCTTGGTCCAGAAGTGCTTGATCTTGCCAGCTCCATAACACTGAAGGTTTTTCTGGGAAACAACGCACATTAAAGGCCAGTCTGGGTCACACTAGCTTTAAATGGGTTCCCAAGGCTTTTTCAAGGAGAGGAAAGCAGGCTGCTGAGACTTGGAGCTCTGGAGGCTCCATTCCTGTCATGGTAGATCCCAAGGATTTGTGTTGGAAGATGTCAGGAGAATGGTACCCAGGAAAGTGCCGTGAGGTGGCATTGGCACCAGGGCACAGTGGAGATGAGCAGCCGTGAAAGAACCGGTGCTGGAAAAGTGTTGAAACTCTATGCCGTCCCATCAGAGGGAAAGTCCGGGGTCCCAGGGTCTCTTTCCTGGGTACCAGAACAAGGTTCCACTTCCCCCAAGTTAGAAACACTTCAGAGAGGCATTTTATACTCCAGATACCAACCTAGCGAAGAGGTTCTCCTTCATCCTCTCTTTGACCTCAGGTCCTTGTTTCCTTCAAATCAGCCCAGCCCCAGGATGATCTGAATTCCTCCTGAGTGTCTCAGTGCAGGGAAATTTGCACTCACTCTGGTGATGAATTCTGGCTTATTCCTCCATGCTGCTCTGCCCTATCCCATGATATACATCATGCCAGGACATATCTGCACCCTCTGCAACCGCATCGACCTTAAAACAGACACAGGCTCTGGAAATATGCAGGGCCGGTCCAGCAAGTGCTATGCAGCTCAAGTTCATCATGATGTTTTACAACCAACTAATTACTCAGTTCATTTTGTGGGTTGACTGTACCCATCTCTTATTCTCAGGAAACATTTTCTAACATCCTAAGACAGGGAGTGAGGGGCAAGTGCTCTTTGAGTTCCAGACCCTGGGGCATTTATGCACTAATAACTTTCCCTCCTTTGTGCTTTTGAAAAGAACGTAAACCAAAGCAATTAAATTAAATGGAGTTAACATTGGCATGGTAGCATAAATCGGTTGTCAGGAAATTCAGTATTCAGGGGTTAACATTCCTTTTGTATGCGCTGTCTAGTGCCTGCCTACTTTTAATTAAGAATCAGCCAAAAATTAGGTCTTGGTTTAAGATAGGATTGCAAGAGGGAGAAAGAGAGGTGCTGGCCTTGTGTGGAGCAGCAGAGACACAGCCTAGTGATTTGTGGGTGATGCCTGTTTATCAGATGCTGATCTTTTGGCCGGCTATAGGCCTCTTAATCAGGTTCTCCTGACGTCGGTATCTGAACAGGCAGGCATGGTTAAGCAGTTTCCCTCTGTGCTTGATGGTTCCCGAGCAGAAAGCACACAGCCCCGTGTTTAGACTGCAGCCACCCGGGTTGTGCTCTGAAGAGCCACCAGGCCCTCCATGTCAGCGACTATCCCACTGAAAAGCAGAAGTCTCTTCACTTGGTTTGTGGGCTGAAAGCTGCTTGCAAGATGGGCTCCTGAAGTTCAGACCCCGATGAAGGCAGATGATACTCCAAATCTGAGGGCGGCAAGTCAGAAGAAACAATTTGCTTGGGCTAGTGTCTGATTTTTAATTTGAGGAGTCCAGGGCCTGAAGGCTGTCTGCTCAGTCTGAAAACAAGCAAAACCCAAACTCTTCAGTCCAGGTCACTTTCAAGGAATTGTGAATGATTTCAAAACCCGTATTTTTCCTAAACTCTATTCCCAGTGAGAGGACACTCTCCCCTTCCACCCTCATTCTGGGGCGTGACTCTTTTTTTTTTTTTAAGACCCAACTGTTTTTTTTTTAATTTATTTATTTATTTTAATTGGAGGCCAATTACTCCACAATATTGTAGTGGTTTCTGTGTGTACATGTGTCCCCCATCCTGAACCCCCCTCCCACCGCCCTCCCCATTCCATCCCCCAGGGCTGTCCCAGTGCACCAGCCTTGAGTGCTCTGTTTCATGCATCGAACTTGGACTGGTGATCTATTTCACATATGGTAATATACATCTTTCAGTGCTATTCTCTCAAATCATCCCACCCTCACCTTCTCCCACAGATGGGGCATGACTTTCTAAGCAACTGTTAACAAGCATTTATCTTAGAGCATGAGCAGACTTTTGAATGGTGGAAGATTGTTCTGACATAAGTGAGTGAAAGCTTAAAATCCCAGGTGATTGCTTTCTTTGTTAATTGGGGAAGGATAGGAGACTAAGACTTCCTGGGGAGAACCTTTCCAGGGCAAAGAAATAAAATGTGTAACATTCATTTTGTTCACATGAGGAAGGCCTTACTGAAGCAACCTATTGTGTTGGGTGGAAGGAATGCAGCAGGTAGGATTTTTTTTTTTCCATAAAAGTTGTTTAATTATAATATATCCTTATTAAGGAACGCTCTGCAGGGATTGAGAAAAGTGGAACTGTATGTACTGACATAGAAAGCTCACCAAATACATTGGTCTGGGAAAACTATTCTGTTTTGAATCCTACTCCTAGTTAACTTGTGTTTTACATAGTATTTTTAAAATTTATTTTAATTGGAGGAGAATTACTTTACAACATTGTGATGGTTTTTGCCATACATTAGTATGAATCGGCCATAGGTATACATGTGTCCTCTCCATCCTGAACCCCCCCTCCCACCACCCCCACCACCCTACCCCCCAGGTTGTCACAGAGCACCAGCTTTGGGTGCCCTCTTTCATATACCAAACTTGTACAGGTTGTAGGATGTTTTGCTTTCTTTGAACATGGCATGTCATGCTGTAAAGAGGTTGTGCCCGGGGCTATTTTGACCTGCTTAACGAGAGGAAACAAAAATGCTCTTATTTCTAGGCTTTCTAGTATGCTTCCTCGAATGTCAGTTTCTCAGTTCAGATCCTAGAGGATCGGAATGCAGTCCCTTCTCAGGTTATCCTGCTGTGGCTTATTTCAAAATCCAAGTGGGTATTCCTGCCATTGTCTTCAGCCTGGTTCAAAGCATGGCTTCTCTCCAGTTCTGACTCTCTGAAACATGCTTAATTTTTTCTTACATCTGCCTTTACACCCTAGGGTTTGGGTTGAAAATGTGCTTTCACTCTATTCTTTTATTTTCAGGAGTGTGTATATTAACCCACAAGTAGATTGTACTCAAATATTATCATTTGTGCTTGCTCCCAGCTGAAAGCATCCACTGAAAAACGTAGGTAGAGAATTCACTTTAGGTCTGTGTCTCAGAGTCAAAAGTTTCTTCATGAATTGCTTTGAAAACAGCCTTTTCTGTGTGCTGAGAACTCAAGGGGCTCTGTGTTCAGGTCAGGAGGTAAATCAAGAAACATCCCCAGCTAGAGCAGTCAAAAACCAAGAGGAGGGCACTGATCCTTCCCAAACTTCACTGCTACGAGATCAAGAGGGAGACACAGGTTTCCTGAAACGTATTCGAAAACTGTGTAGAGGTTTCTATGACAACAGAAATGAACAGGGAAAATACAGTGTTATTCTCTCTCCTTAAGATCCCTCAGCTTCACATTAGCCCAAGATCAAGAAATCGAATACATCGAATCACAGCGCAAAGAGGGACATGTACTTCTTTTAGCCCAGCAGATGGCTGGTGATTGGAACTCCTTAGATCTTCACTGGATGAGGACTTAAGAGAACTGTTACATTTTTAAAATACACAGAGTGATTTTCTTTCTGGACATACTGAAATGTTAATCCTGTTCACTTGTGCAGAGTTTGTTCGGAATAGAGAATCTCTCTGGCCTCCTGGTCCCCCATTGAAGTCCATAGAATTGCTCTTAAAGAGATTTGATTCTTTGCCTAGCTGTTTCTAAAGTGTAAGTTGAACCCTCACAAACACAATTACCAAAAAGTTCTATCTCTGGCAGTAAAAGATGGCATTCTTTGGGACTTTTAGTTTCACTGGAGGCATAACTTGCATGCAGCCATTTCCCAGTGGGTAGAGGCAAAGCCATCACTGCCTTCCTGGTTCCCAATGATGACTTTTCAGGTGTGCAGAGTGCAGGGGACCGTGCCGGCTCCCTTCACAGGACCACAGCGGATGTGTTGTCTGACCACCTGGCCAAAGGGTAGGAATGATAATCGGTATAGCTGGCTGCATCCCAAGATAAGGAAAGAATTCTGCTGGACAGTTAGAATATCAGACAGATTTATTTCTCCTTGGACTTGTGTCCGTCAGCCCCGAGGGAGGAGGGAGATGTTTGTCCCCTAGAAAGACGTTCACATGGCAGGATCGACATCACAGTGCTGAGTCTCATAGCCTGCTTTGCATCAGCTCCCTGTGGGTGGTCCCCAAGCAGTAATGAGCATCCAGGGCAGAGGGACAAGAAGAAAACCAGGAGTGCACTTCCCCTCTTCTGTCAGTGGCTGTGTGCTCATCAAAGGTCACAGACACAGTCTCTCCCCCTCTTCCCTACAAAGGACTCATCGAAGCAGTGATCATGGTGTTGGCTAGGAGGTGACTGACTTTCACTTATAGAGTATTCCAGGGATCAAGGCTATTCACCGACGTTCAGCAATTGCTGGTCTGACCTTTTTGCCTTATCGCCATGCTGGCTTCAAACGCAAAAGAAGTAAAAATGACTTCATTGTTAGCTTCTTTTCTTTTTAATTCTCTTTAGCTTTTCTGTTGTGCCACAAAGAACACATGCATCCCCTGCTTATCTGAAGATGTTTTGGCAAAAGCAAAGTTTTGGTCCTAGAGTTTTATGGTAACCCCAGAGAAATTGCCATGCAGTTTCCACAAAACTGTTGTAGTTTTGTTGTTCATTTTTATTATAGTCCCACTTTTTCCTTTGCTCCTGTTTTATCTCCCAACTTGTGATCACCTTCCCTGGTGGCTCAGATGGTAAAGAAAATGCCTGCCGTGCGGGAGACCTAGGTTCGATTCCTGGGTCAGGAAATCCCCTGAAGAAGGAAATGGCAACCCACTCCAGTATTCTTGCCTGGAGATTCCTATAGACAGAGGTGCCTGGCGGGCTACAGTCCATGGGATCGCAAAGAGTCAGACACAACTGAGGAAGTAACACTTCACTTCTGTGATCGCCTAGACTAGGTGACGCTCAGCCTGCAGAGAAGGAGTAGGCACATCAGGAGAAATGCAGAGGAGGCTGCCATGGGCTTAGCCTGCTTCGGTTGGTCCTCCCTTTCTTCGGCTGGAGTCCCTGTCTCAGGCTCATATAGTTGTTCCAGAGCTTTGCATCACTGAGCCTTGGGATTAACCTTCAGAGCTACTGCTCTTCCCTCTCCTTGACCCCACACATCCTATTTCTCCCAGCTCCAAAAAGAGTCCTGTGAGCAAAACCACTCCAAATAGAAGTGCCTCATTTGCTAGACCTGAGAGGACAAGGGGGACCAGGCTGTATCTTGGTATGATGAAAGGTCTTAGACCTTGGTTTCGTACACCAAGGTCTTCCTGGTGTTAGGTTAGTCCCCTTGCCTTGAAATGATATTTATGGATCTCTGTGGACTCTTTCTCTCTAACCAATCGGTAACGTCCCTGGAGAGGAAACTTGAGATTTTTTTTTTTGTTATTATTCTGTATTTTTTTAATGTCCCACTCCCTAATTGGTCTCAATGTTTCTTTTTTTAAAACTTATTTTGAATTCTAAAAAAATTCAAACATTTTAGAAAACCACAAAAAAGATCAGAAAAAGACAAGCCCCCTGTGGATACAAAGGGGTGACTGTACTGTCTTGGTCTATCTCCCCCTTGGTCCTACTTTTCCAAAGAACCATTCACCTACTTGATAAAGTAATTGCCTGGGCCTTGACTCCAGCGAGTACAAACGGCCTGAGGAGCAGCCTCTCCCAGGTAAGAGTTCATCTGTGATGCCAGGTTTCATTTGTTCACCATCATATCTGCAACATCTAGGAGGAAGCTTATTTCTAAATAGGTCTGCAGCGAGTGCTGGTTCGGTGTCTGTCTGCTTGCGGCGAAAGGAGGTGTCTGTGGAATAAGGGTTTAATGCTGTGACTCTGAATGCCTGGGAGAGTGTGTTATGGCCTTTTCTGAAGATCTTCTCACCCCCCTCCAGCAACCACTGATTTCTCGCTGATTGCTGATTGATTTATTCTTTACAAATTGCCACAAGAGATAAAAGAGATGATTTTTGCCCACTCGTTCAGGTTGTAGAGGCCTTCCACATGGCTCAGTGAGAACCACTGGATGTTTGCAGAGAGGAACCAAAACACTCTTGCCACAGGGAATCAGCGATTTGGAAGGTGTGGTGGATGTCATGCTCTTCTGCCATCTGTCTCTGGGAAGTAGCTTGGATCTGGCTTTGACTAGATCCCAGCAAAGTCACGAATACCAGACTTTGGGCGAGAAAATGCCAAGTGTGCAGCCAAGTGTCACAGGAGATGACTTCCCCCTGATGCTGCTGTGCTGGGCAGCCAAGGCCACTTGTTCTTGCTCTGCCTGCAAGTGAACGCGCCCTCCTGGAAGGAGTGAGGGGCCAGGGCAAATGGAAATCCCCCCCGGTATTCTTGCTGGAGAATCCCATGAACAGAGGAGCCTGGCGGGCTACAGTCTGTGGGGTTGCACAGAGTCAGACACTCAGCGACTAGCACTTTCACTTTCAAGCAGCTGACAAGACATCATCCTCCAAGCTCTTTTAATTCGGTGGAGGAGACAGAAAGCTGGGCTTCTCAAGGCAGTAGCTAAATGCTGAAAGTAGAGGAAGTGTGGTGGCAGGGGTGGAGAGAAGGCATAGGAGGAACACTAAACTCAGCTTGGGGTGGTGGTCAGCAATGGCTTCCGGGAGACATTAACCTCAGCTGGTTAAGATGAATACCTACATGGCAAGGCAGGGAGGATTTAAAGTAGGATATTTAAATCGCTGCTCTTTGCTAAGTACCAGTGATGATAATGTGGCATTGGTGGTGTTGATGATGATAGAGAGGCAGAGAAATGGCCTGACAACCAGAGAGTCCTGATTTCAAATCCTAGCCCTTTCTGTTCTTAGCTCTGTGATCTCAGACAAGTCACCCAGCCTTACTGCGCCTCATCTGTGAAATGGGACTGGTGATGTGTACTTCCAGGAGAGTTGCAATGATTACAGAAAGTGTTCTCAAGCAGCCTAACACAGTGCCTCGTGCACAGGAGGTTCAGGAAGAAGTTTCAGGGGCAGGGGGGTTGAAATGAACATTCAGTAAAAAGGCAACAAGCGTAGGAGAAGGTAGCAGTAGGTGTGGTTGGTGGATGTGGAGGGAAGCGCCCTGAATCGGGGGGCTGGGAACCTAAGTTCTCACCCAGTGTCTGTCAGTGGGGACTGAGGTGCCCTTGGGGATGTCTTCTTTGGCATCCTCTGGGGTCTCCCATCATTGCCGAGAGGCCCATCCACAAATCAGATAATTGTTAAGTGAGGGGAACATGAACCAAGGGACCTAGGATGAAGGACCACAGAGAGGTCACTGGGTGATGTGATGATGCCGGAGGCTTCGTGGAGGAGAAGAGCCTTGAGCTGAGCACTGAAGGTCGGGTGGGCTCTAGACAGGAAGGGCTTGTTGAGGAGGGCACTCCAGGCAGGGGCTCCCTGGAGCACAAAGGGCCCAATCACACATCAGTCGGCAGCCACACCCTTCATCTCCTCACCTCTAGGGCAGCCTTACTCCTGGAGCAGAATGGTTCATACAGATCTCGACTTTGACTCAGAGTGTCTTTCTTTGATAGTCAGGGCTGGGTCTGGCAAAATTATTAAGTTATTGAAGTTCATCTGCACAATCATTCATTTTCCCATCAGCAACCCACCTTCCTGGCCTGGGTGTCCCTCTCAGCTCAGCTCAACAAGCCTCCTTTGCAAACCGGCAAAGTATGCCTTTCTTTAGTTCTTCTCTCCACTCTCAGAAGTGTGTCTGTAATGACAGCATGTCAAAGCTTAAAGGGAGCTTAGAGTTCATTATCATCTACCCCCTGTTGTTTTTATGAAGGGGTGAGGCCCAATGTTAAGTATTTAGGGACAGAGCCAGATCTTTGTGATCTCCAGTTCCGTTCTTTTCCTTCCAATCTGTAGCCTGTGTTTTTCTCCACCATGCATTCTGATTAGGGCCTCAGCACCTATGTATAAATCAGAACTTTTGGAGTTTCAACTTTCAGAAACTTGGAGAGACTGGTTTAATTAGGGGGCAATGTCTTGGCTCTTGTAACTAAAGCACTTTTGTGGAGCTGAATCCAGGTTTCTAGCATATGTCCGGTGTTACCCTCTCCTTCACAAGGCTCTACTTTTTTCAGTATGCTTCATTCCTGGGAAAACTGAGAAATGGTGTCCCAGAGGCCTTAATAGCATCCAGGCTTATATTCTATCATTTTAGCATCCTAAGAGAATTGTGGTGCTGGAGAATATTCTTGAGAGTCCCTTGGACTTCAAGGAGATCAGGCCAGTCAATCCTAAAGGAAATCAACCCTGAATATTCATTGGAAGGACTGATGTGGAAGCTGAAGCTCCAATACTTTGACCACCTGATGCAAAGATCCAACTCACTGGAAAAGACCCTGATGCTGGGAAAGACTGAAGACAAGAATAGAAGGGAGCACCAGAGGATGAAATGGTTAGATAGCATCACTCAATGAACATGAATTTGAGCAAACTCCAGGAGATAGTAAAGGACAGGTAAGCCTGGTGTGCTGCAGCATGTGGGTCGCAATGAGTCGGACATGACTTAGCAACTGAACAACAGCAAAGAGAAATGGAGAAAATTTTTTTCCTGACAAAAGTCGTGGATAAAGCTTGCATTAGTTTGGCTGGAGTCATTTGCCTCCTTTCATTATGTTGAAGGGCTGGAGACCTGTTCTTGTCAGCACTAGCTAGGGTGCTTACTACCAGAACCAGGGGTCATGGTCTGTTTCACCCAAACTGTGGACTGAGGGTGGAGAAGAGATGGTTCCCAGGACAAATCCAGGTTTCTGTTTTCAAAAGAAAGGGAAATGGATGTTGAGCCAGTGTGTATGAACCCACTCACGCGTCACCCACACAACCTACCACAGGGTGATAACACTTTAAGCTTTGTATCCCTGGTAGAGTTTGCCTTCTCATGAAGGACTGTCAGTGGCTTAGTGTGTATAACATGGGAATTTTGCATCCCATGGAAAGGCCCAGGGAAAGGGGTTGGAGAAGAAGAAAAGTTTGGATTTCAGGATCTCCTGAAATCATGGCACAAAGGAACTGTCTACCCTCTCCACTTAAAAATCTTATCTTGATGGTAGCCCAGGAAATCAACCTGAGATGAAAAGGTCTCCACTAGTTAACCAGATGTGGGTAACTGAAAGTTGATCATTCATCACCACTTGTTCTATCATGCATTGCTTACCTTTCTAATGAGCATGGCCAGTGTCTGATGAGCCCAAGTCAAGCAGTGAAAACTAGGTAGAAAATTGTAATTTTGTGTGTTGGTTTTATTCTTTCTCTCCTTTTTGTGGCCTTTTAGTGTACTTCTCATGTGCTTGGAGAAAACCCTGAGCCTTGTTAAGAAGGCAGGGCTTGCATTCTCTCCTCCTGATGCCTTGTGCCAGAGGGTACATATTAGAAGAAGGTGGGGATTATGAGCAGTCAGAAGGTAGCATTGTTCAGTGTGGTGGGACGAGTGCAGTATTTCTGGGCAGAATTGAATAGAATTTTGCCTAAGATCTTTTAGAAATTATTTTCAAGTTTGTTTTACTTCCTTATGTTTTCTTATATGATTTCTGACTCATTTGCCTAATGGTATCATTTGTGTTTAAAAAAGGAACACTAAGCCTTCATTATTTACTTTTCCTGATGCTTTTCAAATACCACAGAATTCTGTAAAGCCATCAGAAAGACAGAGGGGGTCAAAATTAAACATTCATCTTCATTTCTTTGGCAAAGAATTCTTGAGATAATTCAGCACAGAGGAACCAGTGCAGGTCTCTGATAGCTGTACCTAATGCTAATTAACTCACGTAATCTCTTGCCTGACAACAATTAGTAGAAATATGCTATATATCTAAATACTCCAAAGATCTCAAGAGACATTTCAAAATAAGTATTTCAAAACATTTAGAAACATCAGAAGTTTGAAAAGCAAAATATCCCCATATATATACAGTAAGGAACTATGGTCTGTATTCTTTCTCACGATTATATCAGTGGCCCCTAGCAAAGTGATTTGTGAAAGGGAAGTTCCCAGTAAGTATGTGATAAATCAACAACTTCATCTTTACATTGGGTATTCATCTTGAATATCCATTGCTTGAAGTCATTAGTCACTCAGTTATGTCTGACTCTTTGTGACCCCACGGACTGTAGCCCTCCAGACTCCTCTGTCCATGGAATTCTCCAGAGGCAAGAATACTGGAATGCATTGCCATTTCCTTCTCCAGGAGATCTTCCCGACCCAGGGATCGAACTCTGGTCTCTTGTGTTGCAGGCAGATTCTTTACTGTCTGAGCCACCAGGGTAAAGCAAAACAGGGTATCTATTTTGTATTGTCACATCTACGGATCCAGCAATATGTGGTTTCTTTTTGTGTCTTCCTTCTTTCCTTCCTTCCTTGGTTCCCTCATTCCCTCTCTTCTCCCTTTTCTTTTTCCCTTCCAGTATTTGATGAATCCCTTCTCTGTGTCCGTGTCCCTTAAGATACAGAGGTGACTAAGACTCAGTCCCTGTCCTCAGAGCTTGTACTTCAGTAAGAGATACACACAAATGGGAAACTTCAGTAGGATATAAAAATATTATGATGGAGGAAGTACACAGTGTCTCTGGACCATTAAAGAAGAGGAGCATTTAACCCAAACTTAGGGAATCAGGAAAAGCTTCTCAGAGAAAGTGAGTTTGGAAGGGCAACTTGAGTTAACCAGACCTGGTCTTCCATGGCTGAGTGGGCCAACCTGAGGGGAGCCTGGCCTTGGGTTTAATCTCCCTCCTGGGCTCAGACAGGTGTTGGTGGCCACCCCCAGTCTCAGCTGCCCAGACGCCATTCAGTCTAAATGTCATTGTCTGAGAGCCAAAGGGTTTAACCATGGAGTTCATAGTCCAGAGAAGCATCCAGACCCTGGGTACCAAGAGGGGAGATAGTAGTGCTCAGTCTCTCTGGCCTTGGAGAGACTGGTGCATGTGCCTGAGAGTGGTTAGGTATAGGTCTCATGCCCTGAGGCCATGGCTCAGCTCAGCCTGCAGAGGCCTCAGCCATGGGCACTGCCCAGGCCAGAAATCAGGCCCACACCCAGTTGTTGCCTGCCGCTGTAGTCATTGGGGCCACCAATCACCCACACTTCCAGGAAGCCCCTGTGGAGTTACGCTAGCAGGGGTTTGCTCTTTCCCTTTTATTACTTAACTCTGTAGAATCTAGCTTTGCTTCTGAGAAATCCTTTACGTCTAGGGTTCACTGGTTTAGAGTGTTAGCATTTCTTATCAGCACCTACCATGTAGCTGGCACTGTGCTGGGGACCAGGGATATAGACAGGAACGGACCTGATGTGGTCCTTTAGCCCTACAGTTAAACTATTATTTTTTCTGGTACTCCTAAAATTCATTTTGCTCAAATACATGCATAGTTGCCTCTTAGAAATAAGTAACACAATGCAGAAATATAGAGACTGAAACCTTAGTGTTTCCTTCTTCCTCTAATTCTAGCTTTTTTCACCCATGTTGACCACTGATAACTTCTCTCGGGTGTGTTTCTAGCCCTTTCTCTAGGCATGTATGCATGCGTGCCAAGTCGGCTCCAGTCGTTTCCAAGTCTTTGCCACGCTATGGACTGTAGCCCCCCAGGCTCCTCTGTCTATGGGATTATCTGGGCAAGAATACTATCCATATATAATTGTATCAGTTGGGCTCACAGCAGGAAACAGATGGAGCCATTAAATTAGGATCCTTTGAGTTTAATAAAGGGACAATTTACAAAGTGTGAGGAGGATGGAGGGAAGCTACAGGAGATAATATCTACTAGTTCGAGCCTGAAAGGGCACAGAGAGGGAGTGTCAGGGATACCTGGACACAGGGGACGTGCAGCAGACAGGACCCTCTGATGGTGCCGAAACCTTTGGTGGAGAGATGCAGCTGCACATCCAGGGAGGTATGTGTCTGGGAAGAAACACACGGACTGCCCTCTTTTCGCTCCCTCCACTCTCCTGCTGAAGCTCCCCATCGCCCCCGCTGTCAGCTATGGGAAGCCTGGGGCGGGGGGCAGGAAAATGGACTGATGTCAGCCATCTAGGTCAGCCTCCTTGGCCAGAGAACAGGATGAAGCATTGGTTATAGGGCCAAACAGAAGTTATTCGGTACAAATATATACTTATCACATAGTTATACGAGCTTTTAGTATCTTTGCTAACTTGTTCCAGAAATGGGAGTGTCCCTTGGCACTCTTCTGTCCTGCTCTTTTGTTAACCTAAACAATTCTGCTTGATATTTTCTTATCAGAAGATATAGATCTAATTAACTTATTTTAATGGCTGTGTAGTATTTCATGAGGTACTGTATCAGAATTTTAAATATTTTATATATGTCACAGGTGATGTGTATAACAGAATATGTACCACCTATGTACATTAGGAAGCCTAACAATGAAATGATTATAATGAAACGAGTATGTATAATGAAACGATCTCAATCTAAGATCTCATAGAAGGAAGCCTAACAATGAAACGATCATCTGTAAAATGAGACAGTCTCAGCCTAGTATCACTAGTCCCATTGACTCTACCTTGGGCTTTACTCCTGGAGTCTCTGTGTCCCCTCACCCTGCAAATGCTAGTCTGGACTTTCTGTGTTAATCCTTTTATGTTTTTTCTTAAATAATTTTCCTATATATGTATCTCTAAACAGTATATCCTATAATTTTGCTTTTTAAAAAGCTTTACAAAACTATTTTAATTGTATGTAGTCTTCCAGAATTTGCTTTAAAAAAAAAAAAAAAAAAGCATACATTTTGCTGTGTGCCGCTGTGCTTCAGTTATTTTCACATTTTATAATACTCCATTGTGTGACTGCCACAACTTACCTTCCCATTTGACTGTTGATGGACTTTTGGGTTGATTCCAGTTTTTACTGTTTCAGACAGTGCGGCTTATGAACATTTTTTTGTCCATGTCTCCTGGTACATACAGGCAAAAGTTGCTCTAGGGCATATACCTAGGAGTGGAATTTCTGGATCAAGGGGTTTACACGTATTCAGCTCTGCTAGGTGATGCCAAATTGTTTTCAATGGGATTGGGCCAATTTACATTCCCACCAGAAGTACGTAAGGGTCTGGTTGTTCCCCGTCCTCCCCGGTGCTTGATGATTTCAGATGTCTTAATTTTTTCAGGGAAGCCAAATGAAAGTTTAATGAGAGTCTGACTCTGTTATCATAATAAATATTTTTAACTGGCTATCCTAAAACATGAATTCTACTTTTCTCAGTAAAAATTGTTTCCCTTTCCTTCCCTACTTGATTTGCCTCATTGTTCCCTGACTATTACCCAGTTTGATATTGATACATTGAAAATGAATATGCCAAATAGGTTTTAAGTTCTTCTGAACTCTAAAAATTGGAAAAGGTAATGGCAACCCACTCCAGTATTCTTGCCTGGAGAATCCCATGGACAGAGAAGCCTGGCGGGCTACGGTTCATGGGGTTGCAAAGAGTCGGACACAACTGAGTGACTGAGCATGCACACAACTCTAAAATGAATGTGACCTGATAGGGCTCCACGTAAAATTATGAGCCGAAGGTCAGGGTTGGTCCCATGTGAAGGACTTAGCTCACAGAGAGGGAAGAAAGCCAACAGTTCTCCATGGTCCCCTTTTACCAACCTCCATACCACTGTTGATTTTCTCAGCAAACTAGATGATGTGCTCCTTGAAAGGAACTGTGCCTCCCTCCATCTCTCTCTCTCATCTATTTTTCCTTCCTCACGTATTCATTAACTGACCAGCTAAAATCCTAGTGGAAAAGACAAACTAAATCCCTGAGTAACTTCCAGATCTGGTGATGTGGAGGGACAGATGGCTTCAGGAGTACCAGGAGGAAATTGAATGACTTCTGTGTTCTTGAGCCCACCTCAGTTCCTGGGATGAGGTAGGCTGTACTGAGCATTTGCTGAGTGAATGAATGAAGACTACAAAGAGTTTTCGGTTCTTCATTCATTGTCATTTAGGGCTTCCCAGGTGGCTTTAGTGGTAAAGACTCCACCTGCCAGTGCAGGAGACATAAGAGACGTGGGTTTGATCCCTGGGTTGGGAAGATTCCCTGAAGGACGACAAAATGGCAACCTGCTCCAGTATTCTTGCCTGGAGAATTCCATGGACAGAAGAGCCTGTTGGGCTACAGTCCATGGGGTCACAAAGAGTTGGACACCACTGAGTGACTAAGCACACTGTTGTTTAGGAAGAACGACATGAAGTTGAACTCCTTATCAACTAGTTCACCTTTAATTGCTGGAGTTAGTCTTTTGTAATTTAATATTCAGAACATCTTGTATTATCTCTTGTTTAATTCCTTTCAGAGATGATATCGATTCTATCAATTTATTTTACTTAAACCTTTGCATTCCTTCAAGCACTCCATCCTCTTTCCCCAAATCTTGGGAACTGGCATTAGCTCTTTGTAATGCACCAGCCTGCTTTTTCCCCTTTTCGTAGAAGTAAGAGCTTGTAATCACCCAGTGTTTCTCTGACCTAGAAAGGCTGAGAAATTCACATTAATGAAAACACAGGGACTTTACCAAATTGCTCTCAGCCCTCTCGCATAGAAGTCCGTCTGGTGCTTGGTAATTAGATGGATGGAATGTGGGTAATGGATGGAGTGCGGAGCTGCCACTGCTGCAGACTGGCTTATGTAACTTTGCGATCAGGAAGCACGTTCGGTGGGCCGGGGGATTAACAAGCTGCTGGGATTGGCTGAACTCCTGCTGGCCTTGCACTCTCACTATTATAACCTTGATACCTTTCTCATGCGTACACTTTATTTGCATTCCAGACCCAGCTGAATTTGCAGGGGTCCCTAGTTTCTTTAACCATTTGTCTTGGCTGGCTTGCATGCAAATCAGACCTCTTCAGACTTTCAGCTGCCTGTATACTCCCCCAGTTTACACTGTAATGATTTCGTTCTCTTTAGGCTTCTGTCCATAGCGTGGCAGTGCACCTGAATGCCGGACAATATGGTTGCTATGAGTATTAGTAGTACTACTAATTAATATATTAATATTAATGTAATGCTGATTGAGCATCAGCACGGGTTTGAGAGGATGGGGTGATCTATATGCTTGCAACTGAGAGTTTCCTCCGCCCCACTGTGGGACTCTGGAGAATTTGCCAAGCCACTCCAGATGCCCCACCTCACTCCTGCCAGAGGGGACATTTTCCTTTCCCTGCTAGGAACATAACTGAGATCCATGGTTCTACTGGAGCGAAAGTGTGCAGTACTCCTCCATGCCCTCACGGTAGGAGGGCAAGCACAGTTTCACACCTGAGCATGTCCTGTGCATTGGGATGTTGCATTCTCATGCCTATGAATCAAGTGTAAGCATTTAAATATTTTAAAATATGCAAATGTAAGAGAACTGAACTGATAAAAAGAGAGAATAGGCAGCTCACTTTTAAAGATGAAGATGCTTATCCATTCAAGCTTCTATCGAAATATTGATTTTCTTTGATGTTGAGATATATATATGTATATGTATATATATATACACATACATACATACTAGAATACTTTATTATCCTTATCCTTTCTCCTTTCCTTTTCTCTAGAGAAGATAACTTATTTTGCAACGTCTAAAAAATGTACAGGTTCATGTTGATTTATAATTTAGAGAGAGAATCTGGCTATTCTTGTTAGGAGAACCTGATATAGACTTTTCAAAAACTGCCTAACTTGATTTCACAAGTAAATCAGAAAAAGCAATTATTTGGTATATTTTCTTTTCTCTCGCTCTCTCTCTTTTTAATTTGGCACATTTTCTACATTTCATTCTCTTATCTCTTTTAGGAAGGAGCTGAGTGGTTTCTTTCTCTTTCTTTCTTTTTCTTTCTCCCACCTCTAGGTTTCTCCCCCTCTCTCCTTTCTTTGCTTCCTTCCTTCCTCAAGCCTTACTGTCTTACCCTGAACTTCAATAGTTGTTTTTTTTTTAAATAGAAATTGCTTCCCTCGTGTCTCAAACAGTAAAGAATCTGCCTGCAATGCTGGAGACCTGGGTTCGATCCCTGGGCCGGGAAGATCCTCTGGAGAAGGGCATGGCAACCCATTCCAATATTCTGGCCTGGAGAATCCCATGGACTGAGGACCCCGGCAGGCTACAGTCCATAGGGTCACAAAGAGTCGGACACGACTAAGTGACTTAACACTTGCCAAAGTGTTAAGTCTTGCCAGAAGCTATGTTTAGCAAGGAATCCTACCAAGTCAGCGTTGTTGGAACCAAGTTCTCAGGATGGCAAGCTCTGCCCATTTGCCTCCTTTGGTCCCAGTACGATTTGTAGAGTTGGGTTGTCTGTTTGAGGCTGGGATAAGGTGCAAGGATGAAGCAAATGAAAGGGATGCTTGGGGTATAGGAGAAATAAGCTAGAGCTCAACCAATTCACAGTTCCTCTAGCTGACACAGAAGATTCATCACCAACAGCACAGATTTATGACTTAGTCCCACAACCTGAGTCGAATATCTTGCACTAGTCATCAAACTTTAGAATGCACAGGAGTCATCTGGGTGAATAATAAAAATGTAGACTTCTCAAACCCATGCTCAGATTTAGTAGGTCCAGGATGGAACCCAGGAATCTGCATTTTTACGGGTGTCACAGATGATTCTGATGCTAGTAGTCTGAGGACTATACTTAGAGAAACACCAACTTGGTGCCTCTTATCTCTTCCCTTCTGGTCTTTCTCTGCTTCAGGAAATGACTGAATATGATTATTTTAGTGTCACCACTTGAAGCACCAGGAATTCCTGTGATGTACCTTTATCTAACCTGGTTGAATTCTATCAGAGAGGGCGTTAAGTGTATTACTTACTGGAGATCCACTTTCTGGAAGACTCTCACCAGACCCTGGCAGCTCAGCTGGTAAAGAATCTGCCTGCAATGCAGGAGACCCTGCTTTGATTCCTGGATTGGAAAGGTCGCCTGGAAAAGGGATAGGCAACCCACTCCAGTATTCTTAGGTTTCCCTGGTGGCTCAGTCAGTAAAGAATCTGCCTGCAATGTGGGAGACCTAGGTTTGATCCCTGGGTTGGGAAGATCCCCCGGAGAAAGGAACAGCTACCCACTCCAGTATTCTTGCTTGGAAAATTCCATGGACAGAAGAACCTGGCAGGGTACAATCCATGGGGTTGCAAAGAGTTGGACAGGACTGAGTGACTTTCACTTTCACCAGACCCATGTACTGTCCTCTGGTTCGAGTGGACTGAAAGCTGCTGTCTTCAATTGAAAGATGCTAGCCTTTCAGACCTACCCAAATTCTGTTCCTTTGGAAAACCCTCTAGTACTCCAGTGTAGAATAAGTGATACTCATAGGATGGAATTTTAAATACAAGAGCTGAACGAACTGAAAGTAAATTATCGAAAATTTGAGGGCTTCCCTTGTGGTCCAGTGGTTAAGAATCCACCTGCCAATGCAGGGAACACAGATTGGATCCCTAATCCAGGAAGATTCCACATGGCACGGAGCAATTAAGCCCATGTGCCCCAACTACTGAGCCTGAGTGCCATAGAGCCCATGCTCCATAACAAGAGAAGTCAGCGCCCCAAAGAGTAGCCCCCGACTCTCCACAGCTAAAGAAAGCCCATGCATGCAGCAGTGAAGACGCAGCACAGCCAGAAATAAATAAATAAATGGCGATATATGAGTTTATTTTTTTTTTTAAATTGATAGTTTCCCCATATCATGGTTTGACCTGTTTTCATGAATCTATAAAATGCTGGAATAATAAAAATCACACAAATATTTGATAATTGACTACTGTGAACCAGGCTTTGTCTTAAATAATTCTCATGTTCAGCTAATCCTCATAATAACCACTACTTTGAGTATTATTATTGTTATTCTTCTTTTATAGATAAGAAACCAAAGCACAAGGAAATTAGGGAACTTGTACAACTAGAGAATAGCAGTCCTGTCCTCTTGGTTTGTGTAAGTTAAAATGAAACTGTTACAGAAACTCTAGGAATCTGAAGAAATCTTCTTTTTCAAAAGAGAAAGAAAAGAAACATATAAAGGGCATTATAGACCTACAACGCAACCACTAGTGAGAAGTATTGTAGTCCTTTTTTTTTTAAAGTTTTTCAGACATGTGTCTAGGCTGCAGATACAGTAGCTGCAGCCTTTAATGCATGTTGGGGTTAATTCCAGGAGTTTTATTGTCACTCAGAATTTGACAGTGTAATAGCTATTTGTGTCACTAGGCCTTTTAGGCTAGAAGGTTCTATACATTAGTAACTGGTAAAGATGTTATTGCAGAAATTAGTCATGATCTTGGAAACTCTAATTTAACCCACATTGATCACAATACGTTTCTGGCATGGTCAAGAATTTTCTTCCGATTCAAGTAGCTTTATAAAGCATATTTAAGGGCTGGCTCCAATCTCTCTGTAGTTACACAGCCCTTCTGTTAGTTCTACCAAAATCCCTTTTGAAGCTGTTGTTTTTTTTAGTGTTCTGGAAAGAAGAGCTAGGAAGACAATTGGCTTTGAATTCCAGAGTCCTGTGTATGATCAAAATGCCCCCTGGCCCCACCAGTCAAGTGCTGAGGTGGACTCGTTAACATTCATGCCCAGTTTTGCATTCTGTGAGCCTTGCTCTAGAAGCCCAGGTCTCCAGGCCTCCCCGCAAAGCCCCTTCAGGCAGTTCTAGGGGTTCCCCCCGCCCAGTACCTGCCTTGTTCCCAGTCCCGCTTGTTCATGAACACCCGTTTCTGTTTCCTTGTTAGTGTATCTGTAGGTGAAAAAGTTTGAATATATAATCTGTGATAGAGAGGAACAGAGTCCCATGCTTTATCATTTCTTTCTGAAGAGAGGCTTTATACAAAGAGGACTGGTACAAAAATTGCTTCTTCTAGAGGTGTAGAGTTTTTCATATGTCAACCAGCTGTAACCTTTTGAAGGTTTAATGAAATCAGCAAATATAATCCAACGTACAAGAGTGGATATGAATCAAGTCTATTATTGTTGAACAAATGGCATTCATTTTCAATGCACACGTGGACCTGAGTTTTAAAATATTTGTTTGAAAAATGTCAAGCTGCTCATTGTTTTAGAATATTTGAGCAGCTTGCCAGTATGCTCTTTTTAAACAGTTGTTCTTCTGAAAGGTTACAGTGTTCCCATATTTATTCTTCAACTTTAAAAATTCTTCCAGTGGCAGAAGGTAGTGGGGAAATACCTCAAATTCCTATTTTTAATGGTTTAATGGATTGCATTTCCTAGAGGGTATAAAAATTCTCCTTCACTTTCAGCAGTAGCCTCAGGCTATGGGACTCACTTTACACCCCATGCTTGTCATTCTGTCACTGTGTGGGTAAGTTCTCTTTAGTGCCCCCCAAAACCAGAGGTTATAGAATTAGATTGCTTAAAGCTAATGTCTAGTCAAGGCTATGGTTTTTCCAGTAGTCCTGTATGGATGTGAGAGTTGGACTATAAAGAAAGCTGAGCGCCGAAGAATGGATGCTTTTGAACTGTGGTGTTGGAGAAGACTCTTGAGAGTCCCTTGGACTGCAAGGAGATCCAACCAGTCCATCCTAAGGGAAATCAGTCCTGGGTGTTCATTGGAAGGACTGATGTTGAAGCTGAAGCTCCAGTACTTTGGCCCCCTGATGCGAAGAGCTGACCCATTTGAAAAGACCCTGATGCTGGGAAAGATTGAGGGCAGGAGGAGAAGGGAACGACAGAGGATGAGATGGTTGGATAGCATCACTGACTCAATGGACATGAGTCTGGGTAAACTCTGGGAGTTGGTGATGGAGAGGGAGGCCTAGGATGCTGCAATCCATAGGGTCCCAAAGAGTCGGACGCGACTGAACGACTGAACTGAACTGAACTGAAAGCTAATGGAGAAGCTAGTATCACCTGTGTCTAGTGTCAGTTCCCCCAGGAAGGAAAGGGCTCAAGGGAGATCTAATATGCGCTGAGTACTCTAAGGTACTGGGGATTAGAGAATAATCAAGGCAGCCATGGGCCCCACCCTCTGAGAGGTCATGATGGTAATTTAGCAGAGGTCAGTGTGGGTAGAGAACACAGAAGTGTCCAAGTGGGTACAAGGAGGCCCTTGAGGATGTTGGGGGGAAATGTAAACCTTAGGTTTATCTCATTTCAAATTTCTATTGCTGTGGGTGTTTCATAATGCACATAGTATGTCGATGTTGTGAGCCATTTTTTTATAATACACTTAATTATTTCATACACGTATACAGATCTGCTTCAGGACTGTTTCTGTTTTGTTCCACTGATCTTAGCTGATATCTTTAAGAAAGATTGACAACTATATTTTCAAAATCTATCTAGTCAGGAAATCAATTTAATTAGAACGCTCCATCCCACAAATGATTTGATTGAGCTTGCTTTTTTTTTTCTCAAGATGAAGCAGCATGGTTATCTTTTGCACTTAAATCCAGTTTAATGTCCCTTTCAAGTTAGATTTGAAATTGGAGGAACTTACGTTTCTCAAAGGTAATCTGTTGCAATGATACGATAGTCCATAAAACCCAAAACACAACCCTCCTTGCTAACTTGTTCACTTGTCCTTGTTTCATCCAATTTGCACTGCATGAATTCTTCCTTAACTGATTTCCCCGTGTTCTGAAACTGCATCCTCTTCTTGAGGAAATTCTCTACACCTTTAGTTTGCTTTCACATTCCCCCGAGTTTGCTCTCTGCCCATCTCTTGTGACACTGAATTGCAGTCAGCCCAGGTGACTCCCAGGTTACTTGCCTTGAGCGGTGGCTGCTCACTGGATGCACTGCAGCATCCCAGGGGCATCTGCCCAGTTGGTACCCCCGGTGCCACAGACCACGGCCCCCGAGGCTGCTTTCAATGACGTCGCCTTTCCCACTGACCTTTAAGTGGTTTGTGTCTGCTTTGATCTTCTGTTTATCCAGCTCCTCTTCCATTTGATTCCGTCTTCAGTGCCCATTCCTACCCCAATTTTCCCTTGTAGACAGATTTCCTCCCCCCCCAAAAAAATCCTTCCCTATTGGTTCCCTCCCACAAGACTTCTGTGACAATTAAGAGTTCGCGTTACTTTCATTTCCAAAACAAAATTATTTGATGACTGTCTCCGATTATAAAAATAATCCTAGAAAATCTCACTTCAGTTTGCTATATCACACCTTTCCTGTGACTTCTAGCTCTAATATGTTGCATTTCCCTATTTGAAAGAGAATTATTATCATTTCCAGATGGATCTGTTTATGAGCATTTAAGTAATTTCTATGGTTTCCTAAATCAGCATGTCCATTCATAATTCCCAAATTCAAATTAAACCAGTATTTCTGGTACTTCAAATATTTCCTACATGTGGTTCCTTGATTCATTGTTCTGCTAAATGGTGACAGGTTGTTATGAAGAAAGACTTAACCACTCAAATTCATTCCAACCCCTGGATCTTTGCACCAGCTGCTCCCTTTGGCTAGAGTTTTCTTTCCCAGATCTTCATGTGGCCAGCTCTTAGCATTCAGTTTTCAATCAAATGCTGCTTCCTTGGAGAGGTATTTTTCTGGCCAATGAGCCCCTCACCAGTCTTTAAAATATCATACGATTTTATTTTTTCACAGCATATGTCACTGTCTGGGATTATCTTTGTGCACTTGGTCATCACCTGTCCCTCAACTGGAATGTGATTTCAGAAGGCCAGAGGCTCTATCCTCACCACATATGCAGTATGATGTGTAACAGTGGACTGATAAATGCTTGCTGAGTACATGGATAAAACATTTTGGAAATGGTGGGTAAAGCTAAACAGGTTTCTCCAGAGTGGTATCAGTTCAGTTCAGTTGCTCAGTCATTTCCGGCTCTTTGCGACCCCATGAACCGCAGCACACCAGGCCTCCCTGTCCATCACCAACTCCCGGAGTCTACCCAAACTCATGTCCATTGAGTCAGTGATGCCATCCAGCCATCTCATCCTCTGTCATCCCCTTCTCCTCCTGCCTTCAATCTTTCCCAGCATCAGGGTTTTTTCAAATGAATCAGCTCTTCGCATCAGGGGGCCAAAGTATTGGAGTTTCAGCTTCAACGTCAGTCCTTCTGATGAACACCCAGGACTGACCCCCTTTAGGATGGACTGGTGGGATCTCCTTGCAGTCCAAGGGACTCTCAAGAGTCTTCTCCAACACCACAGTTCAAAAGCATCAATTCTTTGGTGCTCAGCTTTCTTTATAGTCCAACTCTCATATCCATACATGACCACTGGAAAAACCATAGCCTTGACTAGACAGACCTTTGTTGACAAAGTGATGTCTCTGCTTTTTAATATGCTGTCTAGGTTGGTCATAATTTTCCTTCCAAGGAGTAAGTGTCTTTTAATTTCATGGCTGCAGTCACCATCTGCAGTGAGTTTGGAGCCCAGAAAAATAAAGTCAGCCACTATTTCCACTCTTTCCCCATCTATTTGCCATGAAGTGATGGGACCGGATGCCATGATGTTAGTTTTCTGAATGTTGAGTTGTAAGCCAAGAGGCTCTTTAGTTCTTCTTCATTTTCTGCCATAAGGGTGGTGTCATCTACATATCTGAGGTTATTGATATTTCTCCCGGCAATCTTGATTCCAGCTTGTGCTTCTTCCAGCCCAGCATTTCTCATGATGTACTCTGCATAGAAGTTAAATAAGCAGGGTGACAATATACAGCCTTGACGCACTCCTTTTCCTATTTGGAACCAGTCTGTTGTTCCATGTCCAGTTCTAACTGTTGCTTCCTGACCTGCATACAGGTTTCTCAAGAAGCAGGTCAAGTGGTCTGGTATTCCCATCTCCTTCAGAATTTTCCAAAGTTTATTGTGACCCACACAGTCAAAGGCTTTGGCATAGTCAATAAAGCAGAAATAGATGTTTTTCTGCAACTCTCTTGCTTTTTCGATGATCCAGCAGATGCTGGCAATTTGATCTCTGGTTCCTCTGCCTTTTCTAAAACCAGCTTGAACATCTGGAAGTTCACGGTTCACGTATTGCTGAAGCCTGGCTTGGAGAATTTTGAGCATTACTTTACTAGCGTGTGAGATGAGTGCAATTGTGCAGTAGTTTGAGCATTCTTTGGCATTGCCTTTCTTTGGGATTGGGATGAAAACTGACCTTTCCCAGTCCTGTGGCCACAGCATTTTCTAAATGTATTTAGATAGATGGGATAGATAATTGTGGGAACATAGAAGGGATGGAATATGCCCAGATTAACCTGAGGTGTAATGAGCACATATGGATGGCAGATATGTAGTTTCGTTTTTAACTTTATAGAAATTTCTAGCCCCTATCCTTTTAAGATTGTGTTATAGAACAGGTTTAAAGATAAACCAAGATGAACCCCATATGGTGTAGGGACCCCTCCCTCCCGTTTCTCTCTCTCTGTGCCCCCGCCATTATCACCATCCAATGCAACTCACCTTCTTGAATAGGTTTTTGAGCCAAGCCAGGTCAAAGGTAAACTTCTCTCATGTCTGATTTACCTATGTTACTTTGATTTAGAAGCTGATTTTGAGATAATTATTTGTAGCCAGGGAAGCAGAGCTGGTTTCTCTTGACACATGGCATGAGCTCCAACAGCTCTGTACGTAAAGAATTCCCAAGGTTGCTTTCCTGAGGAGACCCCTGTGGGCAGGGCAGGCACTTAGTGTCTCAGGGCTCCTCTCTGGCACAGAAGACAACTGGGAACCCACAGTCCTATATTTCTGTTTTATTGTTGTTTTGTTTTCTTTTTAAATTGTGGAATATTTCACGGACACTGCAATAGTGTGAAAGAAAACAAAAATAAATAAACTATGGTGCTAGGGTACCATGCTGTTAGGCTTTATGTATGTGGGTAGTGGAGCAGGAGTAAATGAAGTAGCATGCTCATTTTCTGCTCAAATTAATTCTATAATCTTTGGGTAACAACCTGGAGTTTATCATTCCAAATGCCATGTCTGTGTGCACAGATCTACTGACCCCTCCATGTCTATAAGTATCATGGATTTCATTTTTTTCATAGAGAATCACTAATTTATATTTCACATTTTGGACCAAAGCTTTTTTGTCTGTTGTTTTCTAATGTTATCAATTAAAATTGGAGGAAGTTTTACATCATGTTTAACTGTTTAATAATTTTGCATTCTATTCAGAAATAAGGTTGGTCTATAATTTACTTTATTGTACTGCCCCTGTCTTTTTTTGGTTTCAGTGTAACACCTTGATAAATGAGTTGGCTACGTTTGAGGATATTCTATTTCTTTTAATTGGGTGAAACTTACCTGTAAAACCTCTTGAGTCTGGTGGCTTAGTTTGTGTGTGTGTGAGACGGAGGATGCCTTCTGATTCTTGATTGACTTTCTTAATGTTTATTGATATTTCCAGGTTTTCTATTTCTTCTTGGGTCAATTTGGGCGATTTTTCTTTTTCTAGAAAATGAACCCTCTGATCACCCCAAGCGTAATTTTTAAAAAATCGTTATACAGTCTTTCCACAAATTAATCTGGAGTGGAGGTTTCGTTTTCAGTTGTGGATTTTGTTGACATTTTTAGCGCTCCAGTCCTTCGTGTGGTTTGAGATCTGCGTTTGCCAGCTCCTCTTGGGTAGGATGTTTTAAAATTCACTTTGTATTGTTGTTTGTATTGTGTTCTCTCTCTCTCTAAGATTTTGTGCTTGCTTGCACCTGGCCGAGGACATTGCCAGTCGAGAACCAGGCTTTATTATGTTGTATCAGCTACTCTTGCCAATGGTGATAACGAGGATCACATATCCTGTTACAAGGCCAGCAAATGGTTTGATTCAGTGCCTGGTTCTGAATCACATCTTTGTTCATTTCTCCTTCATAGGCTCAACTATTTCATAAAGCTTCACCTCTTGGCAGGTTTCTTTTGTTTTCAGCCTCCTCTCCTGAACTCAGCCCTCTTGCTTGCTTTCACACAGTTAGCCTGGCTTAGGTTCCCCTTTCTCCAGTGAAGGGATTTTAGATTTTTGTCTGCCTACAGGAATAGAAAGCCCAGCAGTCATGGCTGGCTTCCACATCTGGAGCCTTGCAGGTCCCCCCCACCCCTTCAAACTCACTCACTGTCTTGTGATTCTAATCCATTTCTAGTCCACAGAGATGTTTATCTGGTTTTTGGAGCCAAATTACAGCTTTACCTCTTTAAAATGAGAAAAAGGTTTTCTCTTTTTATAATTTCATTTCTAATTGCCACATGTTTGGAACAAAGGAGGTTCATGAAAATGTGAATTTGCTGACCAAAAGTCTTACAGTTAACCTTTAAGCATGACTTCAATTCTGGTCCTAATTTCTTGTCCATAGCTCTATATGGTTCTGACCTTCGAAGAATGCATTAAAGGTTAATCTTTTTTTAATATGCTCATTGTTTATACTCATCATTGAGAGGAAGACAGTTACATTATCCATTGTATATAGTTGAGAGTAAACTTCTTTAATAGGCTTAGGTGATTAAATTGTATAAGTCAAAGTAATCAATTGGAAATTTGTTTCAATGTGTATTGATCACAACAACTAATATCTTTCTCTGTAAGGGACTGAGCTATTTTGATTCTGAATCATTCTATTACTAAGTAGAAGCAAACCAACCATCGATGTGTTGATTCTCTTCCATATTTCACGTCTTTTGAGAAACATACACAAAGGTCGTGGCTGCCACTAGGAGAGCCCAGCGTTTCTCAGCTGAGGGGCGGGGCTGTGGGCCACCCTGCCCTCTCCCCGCTAGAGGTGCGCCATATCAGGGGCGGGAACGTTTTTACTTCTGAAGTCTGCACACTCTCCCCCCTTCCCGGGCCCCTACCACCAGGGAGGGTAGTTTATTCTTTGCCCCTCAGTTGCTTGAGAATACCATCAAGAGATCCATCTGTACTAAGGATAGACACCATTCCATCAGGACATCCTGATAACAACTAACCATGCAAGGAAACACTAGGATGAATGATTAGAAAACTAGGTGCCTGGAGCCTGCTGCACTGGGTGCCTGGCATTAGTCCCTGACGTCAATGCTGTGGACATTTGTTAATGTTCATTTTTAGATCCATGGAAATGGGAGCCCACAGAGCCCAAGCAGCTTACTGAAAGCTCCTTGTAAATGACAGAGTGTGACATGTGTGCATGCTAAGTCGCTTCAGTCATGTCCAGCTCTTTGCAACCCTATGGACTGTAGCCCACCAGGCTCCTCTGTCCATCAGATTCTCCAGGCAAGAATACTGGAGTGCGTTGTCATTTCCTTCTCCAGGGATCTTCCTGACCCAGGGTTCAAGCCCAAGTCTCCTACATCTGCTGCATTGACAGGTGGCTTCTTTACTGCTAGCACCACCTGGGAAGCCTGGTGGGCGACAGAGGTGCACTTCAAATCCTACCCTTCTACCTCTAGAGCCCATGGTCTTAACTACTCTGTTGAAAGAAGAGGGGCAAAGACAATGTTGAAACATGCTGTACCTCATCGCAGTTTACTGGAGGAACATATGGACATTGAAATTCATAAATTGTTAGAGTATAGAGTTGAATGAGATAAAACAATGTTCCTTTGATAAGCCATTTAGTCATTTCTTTGATCTTCAGAGAATGCTACCCTTAAATTTGTCTACAATAGCATAAACTATCGATATCTGCTCTTTGTTATCCCCTTCCCATTCTTGGTGATTTTTTTTTTTTACCTTCTCTACAGAGATTATGCTCAAATGTGATGTCAGGATATGCTTTCTGTTCCTAGCATAAGCTTCTCACTTCTACATGAAATATGCCAGGCTTTTGATGCTTCCTCCAAGGCTCTATTCTAGACCCTCCTGAGAAGAGAGCTATTGTGCGGCCAGTCTTACCAGCTCTGTAAATGCAATCGACAGTGGAATCGTTCATTCAATTAGCCATTGCCAGGACAAAACACACCTCTGGTACATGGGCAGCGTCAGTTCAAACACCTGAATTTATTTTCACCCAGTGCTACCTGGTTACCTAGTAACTGCAGAGTTATTTAGAGAGGCCTGTGTGTTTGTGATTGCTTGAGCTCTAACTTTTTTTTCCCCCCTTTGCAACCTACTGTTGAAATGAAAATATAACTTAGCTACTTCATGGCATATGGATGTTTTCATATGGAAGAAGTTCATGCTGTTTTAAATTAAGCTCACCAAACAACATTTTTAGAATATTTGTCATATTTCTAAATAACATGTGCTTGTGATTGATACTCCCTCTAATTCAAACTGGCAGCACATAGTACCCAAAACCTGTGCCTGTGGCAGTGGGCTGTGTGAAACCCACTTATGTGCTCCAGCCCCCCAAGGGAGGCTTTCCTAGAGAGAATCGTTTGCAGCATTTGAGGTTGTCTTAAAATAATTATGGTGTTATCAATAATGGCAACCATTTAGGTGTTCTTGCTCTGTGTCAGGGACCATGACAGTGATGAACATGTTATTTCATCTCATTAGATTCTAACAATACAGTTTAAAGGTTTGTATTATTCCTACTTTACAGCTAGGGAAACAAGGTCTAGAGAGGTTAAAGAACTCAGCCATGTCAAGCGAATCAGGATAAATTGTTTAAAAAACTCTTTAGACTATGTGTTAAAGCTAAACATAGCAGACTAATTTTAGCATAGTCAAGTAAAAGGTAATGCGTTAGAGGAAAGCAATCAAAAGTAGGCTATGTACCATTTATATGAAGTAGGCAGAGGTATGTGATGGAAATAACCCTTGGCTGTGGGTCAGAAGTTCTGGGTTCTATTTGCAGGCCCTGCCACTTGGGCAAATTACTTCCCTGTGTAAAAACAGGGTGTTGGCCATGATCTCCTAAGGTTATTTTTACTCTAGTAGAGTGTGAATGTAGGAGCCTGAAAAGGAGTCCAGAGACAGATAGGTTTCTTAATCTGTGTAATTCTAAGCAATTAAAGAGACCAGATAAATTCTGGGAACTATCAGGAAGGTTACTGCAGTTTCTTTATAATACACACAAAAAGTTATGTCATCTATACATTACAAGTTTGATTGCCACATCTCCAAAATCCAGTGGAATTGGAGAAGCTTCAGAAGGAACCATCAAAATGGCATAATGAGACCGTTATAAAGAGTACAGCAAACTTTATACAGTGCAGAGAAAAAAAAAAAGTTCATTTAGAAATGTCTGCAAAGTCATAATTTTTATGTATTATGTACTTGAGAAGATAATCTTAGGGCAGATAAAGGAAAATACCATGTGGGGTTGATAAACTCACGGGATTTTTTACCCATCAATGCAAAACATGAAAATAACTTTGATAACATTTAACTGAATGAAGAGGGGATGGTCCATTATGAATTAGTAAAGGGAACTGTAAGAGGAGGAGCTCACCCCAAAGGGTGGCGTTGAGAGAGAGATTATTCTGCCCTCCCACAGCACGCCCCTGGGTTCCTGTGGAAGCTGATGCAGCAAGAAGGCAAACTTGAAATCACAGTTGTTTTTTTTTCAGTACAGCATATCTCCTTAATAATAAATGTCACTAGCAATATAATTTCAATTTTTATTTTCATCCCAGTCAAAGAAAAAGCATGATAATAGAAATTTATAGTAGAAAAATACATTAGTATCATAAGAATTGCTGAATAATGGCCAAGATAAGCCCATTTTTCCTTTGAGAATCATAGCATCTTGGGGTCAACGCTGCCTTTAGAGATTATCCAGCTCAGTGCCCACCTCCCACCCCCACCTCAGGTCAGGAATCCATCTTTACCTGACAGGTGTTCCTTCTGCTTCTGCTTGAGCGCTGCCAGCATTTGGCAGCTTACTCCTCTGAGGGATACTGTTGCCTCGTTGGAACACTCAGATCCCTTCTACTGAGCTGAAATCTATCTGCATATACCCTCCACTCCCTGGCCTGGTTCTTCCTCTTTTTGTGGATGAAGCATTAGCCCTCTGAAGCCTTCTCTTCATCAGTGTAACATATTTAGTTGCTTGTCAACCAATGTGATCGCCACATCCTGTCTAATCCCAACAGCTCTTCTCCGGCCACAGTCCTTTCCCCCAGAAGATCTGCTTAGGTATCTAGGTGGGAAAAACGGGAGAAAAAATTGTTTGATTGATTAGAATAAAGTGAGAGTCAGAATCCCATATTTTTAATCAACAAATCCTAAATTTTTATTAACTTTTTCATAGTTGAGACATCCTGTTGGCTCAATATGCTTAGGCCCATGTGAATGTTCTGGTTGTCCCCAAATAAACTGCTATCAACCCCTGTCAAAAAGTGCAATGTGCACCTTCATATTTATCCTGCTGAATTATCATGTTGGCTATAAGCTATTATTTCTGTCTCAGGATATTTTTGGATCTTGATTTGATCCAACATATTAATGATTCATCTTATACTTCTATCTTCCTAAAATTCATAAGCATGTCTTTAAGATATTGATGAAAATGTTGAATGTGATTATACCAGTTAAGTGAAGCAGGTGCTGACATTAAGAATTTGGTGCAAATTATGTGACTTGTATTGGGAGAAGGCAATGGCACCCCACTCTAGTACTCTTGCCTGGAAAATCCCATGGACGGAGGAGCCTGGTAGGCTACAGTCCAGGGGGTCGCACAGAGTCGGACACGACTGAAGCAACTTAGCAGCAGCAGCAGCATGTGACTTGTATTGAGGCTTATATTTCTCATTATCTTGCTATAGTTCTGTATCCTATTAAAATATAGTGATTGTGCTACCAGATACAAGTTAAATTAATAGATAGTTGTCTTATTAGCATTTTGATTTTTCAGAAAAAGGACAATTTGGGAGAAAGGGTCCATCTTCCTCCCCTCCTCCTTCCTTTCTTTCCCCAAAGTATATGGTTAACTATTCAAACCACATGGCTATAATCAACATTTAACTGATGAGAATATAACCTCATGACAAATCAAAATACTTAGGGGGACCATGAATGGCCTCATAAGAGTTGACATTAAGAAATCTAGGCCTACAATGTTATAATAATGTCACAATATCCATTTATGGAGAAAGTGAACATTCTTTTATCACGATGTTATTTTAGTCTAATTAATTGCATTTTGAAGAGACAAAAGCTAAACTATTCATTATCTTTTTGTGGCCTCTGATAAGTTTTGAAAATTACCTTGTATTCTCATTAGTTTCTTTTTTCAATAGGCATTCCTCATGGACTCTTGGTCCCTAGGGCCCATTTTTATTTCTTTCTGTCTAGCAGGTCTGCCTTTACAAACATTATGATATTCAAGCTGCTCCTGCTTCTTATCCCTGAAGGTCACTTTCAAAAGGACAGAGGACAAGTTTTCAGGTTGTGCAAAGCACGGCCATGCTTCACGTTAACTTTGGACTTAGAAGAAATCACTTCCTGGCGATTCCTTTTGAGTTGTGATGCACAAACATATGGTTAACCCGCTTTTTAGCTATTAGTGACTTTTGATTCTTGTGAGACTAAAATTGTCATTTCTCTTCTTCATGTAGGTATGTAATTTGCCTGTGAATATTGAACTTGAGCTTCAATTTATTGTATTTTGAAGGGAAAGGGGGAGTTTTTTAGTTTGGATAAATATATGGAGTATATATTTTCCCTGGATCTGATAGCATATACATTAGGTACAATGCTAGATAAGATGTCTATTCTGGTTTTTTTCCCTAGGACATGTAAATTGAAATAAAAAATAAGACAGACTCAGGATTAATGGGCAAAGGAGTATTCTTTTGCACAAGGATGCAAGAATATAAAATGTTTAATATTTTCAACATCTTTCTCCTGAAACAAAATCTACCAGTGGAAATCTGGCTTCTTTCTGGAGTCTGAATACAGAGATTATTCACTCCTATGACCTGACTGAGAGAATGTGAGGTCAAGTATGATGAGATGACTAAAAGACCAGGAAGGGCTACCCTTGAGCAGCAAGCCTATGGCTTGACTCCTGACACTCTGTCCTGAAGTTAAAAACAGGTCATCAAAAAGCTCTGAAAAGTCTTCTATTGGGAATTCCCTGGCAGTCCATTGGTTAGGACTCTGTGCCTCCACTGCACGGGGCACAGGTTCGATCCCTGGTCAGGGAACTAAGATCCCACAGGCCACATGAGGCAGTTAAAAAAAAAAAAAGAAGTCCTCTATCTGGGTAGCGATAATGTGATTTGACTGTCTTTTGTTTAAACTATACTTTATGCATCACAATTAAGCTTGTCTTAAGTGCTGATGTCATAGGAAGCCATGGAGATACCCCTGAGTTCAAAACCAAGTTTTAGGACTTGGGATGGTTGACTTCTGATTCTTTCTTACCACTGTAGTCCGAAGATACAGCAGGCAGGAGCCAATGGAATTACTTAGGTGTTTGAGGCAGAAATATTTTAGGTAACTTTTCTTTAAATTACACAGGCGTTCATGGCCTGGGTAGTATTTCCAGTGCCTCCTTCCCACTTCTGAGCTTACCTAGTCTTAGCAACATCCATGAGGACATCTAGCTTATGCACATCAGAACATGGAGAAACATCTTCTCTTAACTTTTGTCAGGTGAACCTCAGCAACCTGGCACAAGCCTGAGTTCACATCTTGACCTGGGTTTACTTTCTCTTTTTTTCCTCTACCTTTCTTAAAGTTTCTTTGCCAACCTCTTCCCTTCTAATTGGGCTTCTCTGATGGCTCAGCTAGTAAAGAATCTACCCGCAATGCAGGAGACCTGGGTTTGACCCCTGGGTTGGAAAAATCCTCTGGAGAAGGGAATGGCTACCCACTCCAGTATTCTGGCCTGGAAAATTCCGTGGATTGTTCAGTCTATGGGGTTGCAAGGATCCAGACATGACTGAGCAACTTTCACTTGTACAGTTTCCCTGCTAATCTGTTCTCTACTTCATCTTCTGTTTTGTCCTAGTCATTCCTTTCCTCTCCCCCTCTCCTTCCTTCCTTAGTTCTTTCCTTCCTTTCCCAGTCATCACAATTAGGGCAAGTAAAAATCCCTCATCCTCAGACTAAATTTCTTTCTGTTAAGGAAAAAGTACACAGAAGTAAATTCTTATACTAATCCATGCTAATTTGGCTTTCTCTTTGTGGGAACTGGTGGTAGAGAAGGAATTATTGTATAACCTTTCAGGGACTATAACCTTTCAAAATGACAGTACTCATTTGAATAGGTAAATCTTGGCCTGTTATTTAATTTTGTCTCATGGTTCAAAACTGGAAGCTGTAGAGTATTTTATAGACTGAGCCTTTCAGCTGATCTTGCAGACCAGCTTCTGTAGGGAATGTTCAGAATATTAGAGAAGGCTCAGTAATTGAGAAAGTTTCCACAATCAATAGACAAACAAGCATCAAAAACAGTACTCTAAGCTGCAAACGCTCCTGGGATGTTAGGAACCATCAGGGGACAAGAAGAATCTTTTAGCTTATAAATCTAAATGGCAAAAAAAAGAAAAATAAAAGTTTCTTTAGGTAGGAAGCACCTTAGCCTCCATTTTCTATAATGAAAATGATTATACCACTATTAGCTTGTCTAAATCAAACTATGAAAGCGTCTGTAGGATATCAAAGTACCACGGGCCTCTGTTCTTTCTATTTCTAGTCCTATACACCATGCCTAACAAAATTCTGGAACACAGTGGTCAGTGAATGGTTGTAAGAAAAGTGAAGTTTTATCTGGGCATGGTAATAATATCATAGTTGGATTCAATCACAGGAAAGATGGTCATTGAGGCATAAGTTGCCTAAAGTCTCTGTCTCTCACTCCTCTCCTGAGAAGGTTCAAGTGCAATGTTATAAGCCAACTTTACTACTCCTCCCACCCTCTTAAGTGAGGCAGCTTATCCTGTAGTTGCTTAGACCAAGGGAGAAGGCGTGCAGGAGCATAGTTCTTTCACTTCAAAGAATATCATCTCCAGTGGCAACCAGTCCTGACTTCTGGATAAAACTCAATCACCTCCATTTAATCAGAATGATTTCCTTCCATAGATAGTCTCTGCTGTGCCCCATCCACAAATCAATGTTTAATCAATTTCAGCCATTTCTTCCAAATACACCGCAACCACATTTTCTAAATCTACTGGAGACTTGGTTTTTGTGAGTCACAGATGAATTAGGCCCATCTTGTTTTTTCCTCCAACATCAGCTCACAGAATTCAACTAGGAATAGGCATGATCTTCCTTTTCTGAGGCCAGTGTGAGGGCCCTGCACGAGTAAGGGTGTCCTGTAGGATGGAAAGAGCCCCTTTCAGAAGCAGCTCTGTGATGCGTGAGCATTTGGACAGATGGACCATTTTATTGTGAAAGAAGCATGTAACCCACAAGCTATCAATACCCAACAGCTTCACTAAACAAGGTTTGATGATAAGAGGAGATAAAATGTTTGCTGGGTTATTTCTAAACACCTTATGTGTCAGGAGCCCCATTCTATTCTGCAAGCCACCTGGTCTATTCATTGGGGAGGATAATATCTGTTCAAACATTGTCCCCTTTGTCTGTTCTAGGCAATAGCATGAAACATTCAGCAACTGCCCTCTGAAAGCCAAGTCTGTGTCTCTGACAGGAATCATGAAACAGATTTCTTGAGCAGTGCCTACCCACCTGTATTTAAATTCTAAATTTTGAGAAGATTGGCATCCGGAGTACCTGGGAGAAGCTGAGGGAAAAGTCTGTTGAGGTCATGGAGACTTTTCAAAGGACAGTTTCCCCCTTTAAAGTGTTTTGAATAAAACAAGAACTCTTGAAAACTGTCATCGACGTTGGACAAGATGGGACCTTGAAAGGTTTTATTTATTCCTTCTTTGTTACCTTTACTACTACAACCTAAGAATGTGTCCTATTTTAGAAACCCTCCAAGGAATGGAGTTTTCCATAACCTTTTCCCTGTTACTTTTTTTAACTTCTGCAAAATCCTTCCAACAGAAAATTCTTGATTGTTTCTATGACCCTAAATGCTACTGCTGCAGCCCAAACCTGTTCCTTTGCTTCATCTTCTGCTGCTCATATCTGCCACAGAGGGGCCCATCACAGCTGAAGCCCATTATTAGATCACTTCTTGGCTTCTCCTTTAAGGCTAAGTAATGAGAAGGTTTTCCTTCTCTTTTTGTAGGTCATATTTTTCAATTGTTTAATGAATTTTGTTGTTGAAAATTTGATCGGGGATTTCCTATGTCTGGAAATGCATTAGTCCTTGAACTCTGTAGCCTTGATACTCCTCCCTGCTAGCTCTTTAAACACACCAAATAAAATGAGATGAAGAGAATGAAGCAGCTGCAAACAAAACAAAACATCACAAAACTAAAAAGTAAAACCACCAGGTAGTTGTCTTTCTGGCTTTTGATTGAGCAAAACATTTATAAAATGAAGCATGCTTCAGAGAGGTTAGCATCTCATTTATTGAAGATTGATCAATAAGAACTTGGTCAGGTTTAGATAAATATACAACTCACAGTTTAAAATGCAGACTGTGAAAATCTAGGCATGCCAAAATGGCAAGGATGAGACAGTACTGGCCGTTTATTCATACAATTGGCTCTCTGGGTCTGTAGGTTCCACATTCACAGAAATCAACCAAATGCAGATCAAAAATATTTGGGGAAAAAATTCCAAAAAGCCAAGCTTGAATTTGCTGCAAGTTGGCAACTATTGGTATTTACATAGCATTTGTGTTGTACTAGGCATTATAAGTAATCTAGAGATGATTTTAATGTATATGAAAGGTTGTGCATAAGTTATCTGCATGTACTATGCCATTTTATATGAGGGACTTGAGCATCCATGGATTATGGAAATTGCTGGGGGCCCTGGAACCAACTGGAAGTGAGAAATAGATTTAAGGGACTAGATCTGATAGACAGAGTGCTTGATGAACTATGGACGGAGGTTCGTGACATTGTACAGGAGACAGGGATCAAGACCATCCCCAAGAAAAAGAAATGCAAAAAAGCAAAATGGCTGTCTGAGGAGCCCTTACAAATAGCTGTGAAAAGAAGAGAAGTGAAAAGCAAAGGAGAAAAGGAAAGATATTCCCATCTGAATGCAGAGTTCCAAAGAATAGCAAGGAGAGATAAGAAAGCCTTCCTCTTTCTGCAAGAGAGTTGCAGAAAAACATCTATTTCTGCTTTATTGACTATGCCAAAGCCTTTGACTGTGTGGATCACAATAAACTGTGGAAAATTCTGAAGGAGATGGGAATACCAGACCACTTGACCTGCCTCTTGAGAAACCTGTATGCAAGTCAGGAAGCAACAGTTAGCACTGGACATGGAACAACAGACTGGTTCCAAATAGGAAAAGGAGTACGTCAAGGCTGTATATTGTCACCCTGCTTATTTAACTTCTATGCAGAGTACATCATGAGAAACGCTGGGCTGGAAGAAGCACAAGCTGGAATCAAGATTGCTGGGAGAAATATCAATAACCTCAGATATGTAGATGACACCACCCTTATGGCAGAAAGTGAAGAGGAGCTAAAAAGCCTCTTGATGAAAGTGAGAGAGAACAGTGAAAAAGTTGGCTTAAAGCTCAACATTCAGAAAACTAAGATCATGGCATCTGGTCCCATCACTTCATGTAAACAGTGGAAACAGTGTCAGACTTGATTTTTTGGGCTCCAAAATCACTGCAAATGGTGATTGCAGCCATGAAATTAAAAGACACTTACTCCTTGGAAGGAAGGTTATGACCAACCTAGACAGCATATTAAAAAGCAGAGACATTACTTTGCCAACAAAGGTCCATCTAGTCAAGGTTATGGTTTTTCCAGTGGTCATGTATGGATGTGAGAGTTGGACTATAAAGAAAGCTGAGTGCCGAAAAATTGATGCTTTTGAACTGTGGTGTTGGAGAAGGACTGATGTTGAAGCTGAAACTCCAAAACTTTGGCCACCTCATGCGAAGAGTTGGCTCATTGGAAAAGACCCTGATGCTGGGAAGGATTGGGGGCAGGAGGAGAAGGGGATGGCAGAGGATGAGATGGCTGGATGGCATCACCGACTCGATGGACATGAGTTTGTGTAGACTCCGGGAGTTGGTGATGGACAGGGAGGCCTGGCATGCTGCGATTCATGGGGTCGCAAAGAGTTGGACACAACTGAGTGACTGAACTGAACTGAACTGGAACCAAAGGGAAAATGTTGGTTGCTCAGTCATGTCCAACTCATTGCGATCCCATGGACTGTAGCTCCTCTGTCCGTAGAATTCTCCAGACAAGAATAATGGAGTGGGTAGCCATTCCCTTCTCCAGGGGATCTTCCTGACCCAGGGATCAAACTCAGGTCTCCTGAATTGCAAGTAGATTCTTTACCATCTGAGCCACCAGGGAAGCCCAACAAGCTGAATTTAGAAAAAGCAGAGGAACCAGAGATCAAATTGTAAACATTTGCTGAATCATGGAAAAAGCAAGGCAATTCCAGAAAAATATCTACTTCTGCTTCATTGGCTATGCTAAAGCCTTTGACTGTGTGGATCACAACAAACTGTGGAAAATTCTTAAACAGATGGGAATACCAGACCATCTTACCTGCCCCCTCAGAAACCTGTATGCAGGTCAAGAAACAACAGTTAGAACCAGACGTGGAAAAACAGACACGTTCAAAATTAGGAAAGGAGTATGTCAAGGCTGTATATTGTCACCCTGCTTATTTAACTTCTATGCAGAGTATATCCTGTGAAATGCTGGGCTGGATGAAGCACAAGCTGGAATCATGATTGCCAGGAGAAATATCAGTAACCTCAGATATGCAGATGACACCACCCTAATAGCAGTAAGTGAAGAGGAACTAAAGAGCCTCTTGATGAAGGTGAAAGAGGAGAGTGAGAAAGCTGGCTTAAAACTCAGCATTCAAACAATTAACATCATGGCATCCTGTCCCTCCACCTCATGGCAAATAGATGGGGAAACAATGGATACAGTGACAGACTTTATTTTCTTGGGCTCCCAAATCACTGCAGATGGTGACAGCAGCCATGAAATTAAAAGACACTTGCTCCTTGGAAAACAAGCTATGATAAACCTAGACATGGTATTAGAAAACAGAGAGATCGCTTTGCCAACAAAGGTTCTTATAATCGAAGCTATGATTTTTCCAGTAGTCATCTATGGATGTGAGAGTTGGACCATAGTGAAGACTGAGCACCAAAGAATTGATGCTTTTGAATCAATTCAGAAGCTGGAGAAGACTCTTGAGAGTCCCTTGGACTGCAAAGAGATCAAACCAGTCAATCCTAAAGTTAATCAACCCTGAATATTCATTGGAAGGGCTGATGCTGAAGCTGAAGCTCCAATATTTTGGCCACTTGATGGGAAGAGCAATTCATTGGAAAAGACCCTCATGCTGGGAAAGATTGAGGGTCAAAGGAGAAGGGGATGACAGAGGATGTGATGGTTTGGATGGCTCACTGACTCAGTGAATATGAGTGAGTAAACTCTGGGAGTTAGTGAAGGACAGGGAAGCCTGGGTTGCTGCAGTCATGGAGTTGCAAAGAGTTGGACACAGCTGGGCAACTGAACAACAACTGGAACCAAACACTCTGAATATACTGAGGGAGAGATGACTGTTATCTGCTGCATATCTGTAACTTTGGAGATCATTGAGTCATTATATTTCAATAGCTTTCAATATGCTACTAGATACAATAATTTTAGGTTTTACAATTATATTTGATCTCTAGTTGACTTTTAGAAAGTAATTCAACCTTTTTTCATGCTTTAGTGACAAAATTATGATTTTAAGTAAATGCAGACATTTTCCATATTTTTCTTTGCAACAGCTGAAATGGAATGAGATAAATCTGACCTTTAATGTTTGTTTGAACTCACATTAAAAACTATCTTTGATAACTCTTGCTATGGTTTAATGTAACACACATGCCAAAGACTATTTAGCATGTATATACAATATAAAGGAGGATGAGAGGGTTACACGTGTTTTCAGTTTCAGAGATAGAACACTACCAATGCCTTCGAAGTCCACTGTTTGCCCTCTCTGATGGTCTTCTCCTCTCTGCCCGAACCTCATCTGATATAAACACTCTCCTAAATTTGATTTACTATAAGTTTGCTTTTTCTTCACGATTTTATCATATTTTTTTATGCACTACTAAAGATTACTTAGCTCACTGAATTTTGCAATTTATGTTAGGGGATCATACTCTTCTATTTCTTCTGTGATTTATTTGTTCTTTATTTTCCTTTCATATTTCTGGTCTTGTGTTCATTTATAAATGTAGCTATAGGTAATTTTAACTACCTTATAATATTCCACTGTGTGCCTATACCATAGTTTATTCATTTCACTGTTGTTGGACATTAGAGTTGGCTCTAGTTTGAGAGAAGGGTCCCAGAAGCAGGTGTATTTGCTACCTGCTTCCCAGCAGCACTGGTCGTCACCTGCGCCCCTGTGTCACGAGATGGGCCCTCAGGGCCTCTGCCCTGCTCTAAGTTTTTCCTGTGAGCACCTAATGGAATCTTGTGGAAAAGATCTGGCAAATGGGTACCTAGCGCCCTTATGTAGGAGGTTCCCAGGGATTCTAAACTCTCATGTTAATGCACACTCATCCTTGAAGAATTTGTCAACATTTCATTGTCTCCATTCCTGCTTTTATGCCTGTTACCTCTCCCTCTACTCTCTGCTAAAGGAAGACTGTGTCCCACCTCTCCTTGGATGAGCTCCTTATCCTCTGGAATTCAGTTCCTCCGACTGAATGACAATCTGAGACCTCTGATGGGCTTAAAAAAAGTTACGATTTTTGAGATGATCCAGATTTCTCTCATCATTAAGGTGGGGGCAGAATTCTCCTGAGGCTGTCTATGATTTAGGAGAAAGCAGACTGATTTTTCTTCCTCTTCTTGCCACCACCACTCTCTATCCTCTTTCTCTGCCTGATTTTTCTTTGTAATACTTGAAACTATCATTATATTTATGTATTGCCCATCTCCCTCACGAGCATGTAAATTCCATTAACTCAGAATATTTGTTGTATCCATTTCTATATCTCTGGCACTTAATAGACACTCAATAAAAATTGTTGAATAAGTGCAGGCAGGAAAGCCCAAAGACCAGGACATTTTCTCCAGTATTTTGCATCTACCTGTTTTCATAAGAATATACTTCTTCTGAAGCTGACCTCTCTTCCTTGTTCTGCCATGTTTTTCATATGTCCCGTTCCAACTATATTCTTATTCATCTTTTAATCAAGCAAATCTGTTTGCCTTCAGTATCTCCATATGTCCTAATAACAGAGAAGTGGGGACCTGTCCCTGGGCTGCTCTCTGTCTACCCCTGATTTACTGTGTCTTTGCTCTCAGACCCACAGCTGGCCTGCAGGTGTTTCTGTGCCACTGCCAGTCTAATTCTTCATCCTGGCAGGCTGGCATCCAGCGTATCTGTGCCCTGCTGCAGAAGGCCCTCCCCACTCCCACCCTAAGGCCAACTCTTCGGTGGTCAGAACTAATGTGTGCCTCACAAATAGCAAACTCTGTATCTCAGAGCATTGCGGTCCCCATCCTGCCCTCCTGTTTGTTTTGTTGTGGCTGTTCTTGGCTCCTGCTGATGGTTTCAATCATTTTTACTCATTACTGCATTTAGAAGAGACGGCGGTGAGAAGGAAGTTGGAGGGCGGGAAATTGGCCAGTGCTCTGCTTGCCTCAGGGAGCAGCACACGAGAGGGGTAGATGGGTGGGCGCCCCCTTCTCTGTTGGTTCTAGGCCATGTTATTGCTTGAGGGGCTCCACTTCTGGCAACAGAACCAGTGCATTCTCCTATCTTTTATACGGTGATCCTTTCTCATAAATCTGGAGTTTACTGTGTCTCAGAGTTGTGTGTTTTTGTTTTGTTTGCTTAAATCAGATCCAAATGTGTTACAACTGATGCTCATTTCTGCCTGACCCTGGCACAAGATGTAGTGACTTTGTTATGTTTTACTGGGTTATCCTTTGTGAGACTGCATTAAGGAATGCTAAATAGACACCACGTTGACTGAGACCTCCTGCACCACTATTTTCCAGGTGTGGGTTGAAGCTTTTATGATTAGGAAAACTCAAGTTTTTTAAGCATGTCACTGAATTTGAAGTAGTTTTTTTGTCATCATTTAGTTTTTGAATCAGTTAATATTAAAACTACTGTCTCTAGATGATCCCCAGTATATTCCTTTTTGTACGAAAAAAAAATGTAAAACAAACTCTCATAATCCAAATGGTTTGTAATCATTCTTCCATAGCACTATGCCAAAGTCCTTGTCCTATGAGATAACATTCACTCCCCTATCATTCAAAACCACTTCCATCTTTGAACTGTTAGTTTAAGTAATAATTCTGGATTGGAGAACAGAGATATTTCAGAAAACAGAAAGAAGTATGATTGTAAAAACAACCTCAGTTATTCCAAAATCTGAAGGTTAAAACAATAGCTGCCTTGATTTACTGACTCATATATTATCTGAGAAAAAGTTGATTAAAACAGATTTTGACACTTTTTATCCACTGGAACTTGAACTTCATTGGGAAAATGGTTCTGAGGGGGTAAGCGTGTTGACTAATTGGCTTGTTAATCCCACACGGGATTATACCACTTTCTGAATCAGAATTTCCTGCTATTGCAACATGTTTTTCTCTTTATTCTGTTTTTATTTTCTTTAGAAGCAATCCAGTTGGGTTCAGTACATGGCCATTTGTTAGTCTGGGGCATTGTACTTGTTTGTGACTATAGTGAAGTCATAGTAAGTCAGGACTGTCTGTATACACAGAGTCAATGGGAGATCCTGCAGCTGCTCAGGGAAGGAGACCGTGCTATGGGTCACTCTGACATTTGAAACCCCAAATCCTGCTTTCCCAAAGTCCTGTGGCACTTTCATGTTAATCATCAAGAAGATTTGTTCAAGTTTGCTTTGCTTATTTACTGTATGCTATTCATAGGATCAGTCTGTTGAACTTGGTTTTTTAAGCTTTTTATTGAAGAATAATATTCTCAATATTGAAGTGTAAAATTCTCAAGCTGGAATTAAGATTGCTGGGAGAAATGTCCACAGCTTCAGATATATAGATGATACCACTCTAATGGCAAAAAGCAAAGAGGAACTAAAGAGCCTCTTGAAGAGGGTGAAAGAGGAGAGTGAAAAGCTGGCTTCAAACTCAGCATTCAAAAAACTAAGATCATGGCATCCAGTCCCATCACTTCATGCCAAATAGAATGGGAAAAATGTGAAAACAGTGACAGATTTTATTTTATTGGACTCTAAAATCACCACAGACAGTGACTGCAGCCATGAAATTGAAGATACTTGTTCCTTGGAAGAAAAGCTATGACAAACCTAGACAGTGTATTAAAAAGCAGAGACATCACTTTGTTGACAAAGGTCCATATAGTCAAAGCTACGGTTTTTCCAGTAGTCATGTATTGAAGTGAGAGTTGGACTGTGAAGAAGGCTAAGCACTGAAGAACTGATGCTTTTGAATCAATTTAAAACCTGGAGAAGACTCTTGAGAGCCCCTTGGACAACAAGGAAGGCAAACCAGTCAGTCCTAAAGGAAATCAACCCTGAATGTTCATTGGAAGGACTGATGCTGAGGCTGAAGCTCCAATACTATGATCACCTGATGCAAAGAGCCAACTCATTGGAAAAAAAACCCTGATGCTGGGAAAGACTGAAGGCAAGAGGAGAAGGGGGCAACAGAGGATGAGATGATTGGATGGCGTCATCGATTCAGTGGACATGAGTTTGAGCAAACTCCAGGAGGTATTGAAGGACCAGGAAGCCTGGCATGCTGAGTCTATGGGGTCACAAAGATTGGACACAATTTAACAGCTGAACAACAGCAGCAGTATTCTCTGAGAACATATAAAAATCCTAAGTGTATAACAAGATGAACTTTTACACCTGAGTGTACCTGTGTAACCAGTACCCAGATCAAGAAATAACAAGATCTGCATTTGGCCACTCAACATCTTCCCTCTTCCTGTCACTACCCCTCCTTACCATGGGTAGCCATTCTCTTGTTTTGCTTCTTTTCCTACTTTACATGAATGGAATTATACATGATGTATTATTTTATGTCTGACGTCTTTCATTCTTCCTTATGTTTATGAAGATTCATATATTTATATGAATTTATTCAAGATGCTTATGAGATTCATGTATTTATTATGTACTGTTTGTTCATTCCCACTGCCATGCAGTGTTCCATTGATCAGTACAACATACTGTTCATTCTGCTGCTGACAGGCATTTGAGCGGTTTTCTTAGGGAGTAGGTGGCAGCTATTTATCATGAGTACTCTACGAATGTTCTAGTAAATCCCTTCTGATGAAAGCATTTTTCCGCATCCATTCTTGTTGGAGTGTACCTGGGAGTGGAATTGCTGGGTTCGAGGGTGTGTGTGTTCAGATTTAATAGATAAGCCAGTTTTCTAGAGTGGTTGTAAGTATTTATACTCACACTTGATATATGAGAGTTCCAGTTATTCTACCTTCTCACTAATATTTTCTATCTTTTTCATTTTAGCTATTCCAGTGGATATGTATTGTGGTTTAATATATATTTCCTTGTTGATAATGAACCTGAGTGACTTTCATTAATAATTTGTATATCCATATTTGTGAATTGTCTGCTCAACTTTTTTTCCCCATTTTTCTATCATTTTACTCTCCTTTTTGTTACTGCTTCATAGGGGTTCTTTATATAATCAGAACATGGGACTTTGTTTAAAATATGTTTTATAAATATTTTCTCCTCTGTGGTTGCCTTTTCACTTTTGTAATGGGGTCTTTTAGTGAACAAATATTCCTAATATTTTTAAAGTCCAGTTTATAATTTTTTATTTTTATAGTTTGCACTTTTCTTGTCCAGTTTAAGAAATCTTTGCTTACTCTAAGACAAAGCTGTTCTTTGCTTTCCTCCAACATCTTTATTTAAGTTCATAATTCGTCTGACTTGATATTCATATATTGTATAATCCAGAGATCAATACATAATTTCCGTGTAGATATCCTGTTAGCCCAGCATCGTTTTACTTGGTTTTTAACTTGTTTAAAATATATCTATGAAATTTAGTTTTACTGAGATGTTTTTATATTTTCCTAGAGATCATTATTAATGATTCTCAGAAAATAATTTAAGTCTATGATGGTGTAAAATTTATAATATAATATATAGATTTATTTAGCATGTAAATTGAGATATTTCTTAAAAGTTATTCTGTTTAATTAGACTCTAGTTTGTAATACCAACATATTTATTCAACACTAGAGTGATTTATGATACACAAACACAATAATTAAAAACAAATTAATTGTTCTTGCTTTTTCATTTAAATTCAATTCAACACATGTTTATTATTTGTCTGCTAGAATCTGGGACAACTGAGAATATGGTTGAAGTTTTGAGCTCTATTTGCATGTCATTTAGGTTTCAAGCCATATAATAAAGTTGTCAAACATTCCCCAATAATAAATAATTCTTCCTTAGTATTCAATTGTATTAATAAAGAGAGGTACAAGGTGAGAAGTTTTATTCCTATTAGGATGACATTATACCCCTTATGTAATGCCTCTATACCAAGTTTTCCATTAGCAATGACACAGTTCTTTTAAGAAGTAAAAATAGAAAAGAAAATATAAAGTTCTTTTCTGTGTTTGGAATGCCCGTGAATGCTTCTTCTTTGATGTCATTTCTGCTTGGTTTTTATTTTTTTCTCTTTTTATTGTTTGTTCTAGGTCGTACTGGTCAGTGGACATCTGGACAGCTGGGATGTCGGGCAGGGTGCCATGGATGATGGTGGTGGAGCCTTTATATCATGGGAAGCCCTCTCGCTTATTAAAGATCTTGGTAAATATTTAGAAAGTAGTTAACCAATGTGTGAGGGTGTCAGTGGTGATGTTTAACTCAACACACAAAATGCTCAGCAGATTAGTTGCTGTGGAGTGTTCAAAGATTCTCCTGAGGTCTGTATGTTTTTTGTCAGTTGATTCCCAGAAAAGAACTAATTTGTCCCCTTAAACAAAGAAATTTTTATTCAAGTGTCCACCAAACAGCCAAAAGTATCAACTATAATCAGCCACTGGGGAAAATGAGCAAGCTAATAAAACTGCAGCAAATACAACCACATCAGCTAGAGACTATGTAAGGAAACCATAAACAAGTGGAAATAAAAATCAGTAGCTCCCCTACTTCCTTTTCCTTCTTTAAAGACATCACCAAGCTGCTTGGATAGCTTTGCTGCTCTCATCTTTCCATATTCAAAGTCAAGGAGAGCAAAGTAGGCCTGGGGGAATGATTCTTTTCGCCACAGTGAGGAATCCAGGATGAAAAACTGGACCTTGCAGGTTAACCTAGACTTGGGAGAAGATGCATAGGCATACAAAGCAAGGAATAATTGTGAAAACAATTTATTTTGATGACCCTATTTGCAAACAAAAAACCTACATTTCCTCTTTGTGTGCTGGTCAAGAGGTGGATTTTGAGTGAGGTTAGAAATAATCAAACAATCTGAAATGAGAGTTCCATGTCTGAAATAGACCAGTGGTGGTTTGGAAAATGCCTCATCAGCTGTTTCCTACTGTGACTGTGGAGTTTCAGATGTAGAGATCAGAACACTCACTTTGGTGAAGGCATTCCATTGCTTACTTAAATACCAGTGTGTTTAAATCTAAGCTTTGCCTCTGGCTTTTAATGAACACTTCTAACCCTAAATCAGCTCTTTAAATGATTGTTTATCTTTTTTTTTTTTTGGACAAGAGCCCTGTTTTTGTTTTTGGTTTTAATTATTAATTAATTTATTTTAATTGGAGGATAATTATCTTACAATTCTGTGATGGTTTTTGCCATACATCAGCATGAATTGGCAACAGGTATACTATTGTTCATCGTAACAATAGACTACTGAAATTGTCTTGGTTGGGGCAAATCTTTAGTGTATAATTTTGATTTATGTCTTACTTGTGTTTTAAAAATGGAAAGGTGACTGTGCAATTTCTTTACTTCTAAATAGGCCAATGTCTTGCAACCTTGGCATTACTGCTATTTGGGGCCAGATAATTGCTTTTTTTTTTAACTGAAATATAGTTTATCTACAATGTTGTGCCAATCTCTGGTGTACAGCAAAGTGACTCATGTATACATATATATGCATTCTTCTTTTGTATTCTTTTCCAATATGGTTTAATCACAGGTTTAATTATTTCATCAAATGCAGTTCTCTGTGCTATACATTAGGATCTTGCTTTTTATGCATTCTAAGTTCAGTAGTTTGCTCTGCCGCGAGGTCTGTCCTGTGCATTTTAGGATGTTTAGCTGCATCCCTACTAGATGCCAGTAGCCAACTCCCCCCGCCCCCAAGCTGCGACAGTGAAAAATGTCCCCATACATTGCTGAATGTCCCCTGGTGGGTTGTAGGGGGAGAGGGTGGCGTGTAAAATTGCTCCACTAAAACAGCCTAATTAAAGAACTGTAGGACACCTGAATACAAGGTTATTAAAAAAAAAAACTAATTAGTAACTTCATATTGTTTATACGTTAAACATCATTACCATACTGAGCACCTACTATGTGAAAGCGTTCTGTAAAAGCTGAGCATACTACATATTCTCTGTTCTTAAGACCCTTAGAATATAATTGAAGACATACATATGCACCTACACACATAGTTATCAATAAAGATATAATATCAAGTCTGCTCTTAGAAATGGGTAATGTTTGAAAGATAAATTGTCCAGCAAATAAAAACAGAAACACTCATTCCTTCAGAGAAGATATGGGAGACTCCACATGTGAATTCTTTCCTCTTCTTCCTTAGAAAAAATATCCCTTTGGCTATCTGGCCTTAATTTCATTCCAGAATGAAGTGGGTTTGAGAGATGAGGCAGGCAAATATCATACATTTTCCTCTCCATAGGGCACAGATATTTATTTTGGAAGTTAATTTTAATTCAGTTTGTTCCAACCAGCTTGACTGGAGGCACAGTGGTAGTGTAAAAAGAGAACTAGACCCATCTCAATTAGATTTTTAGGTCACTCTGTGCCACAAACTACTTTTTTGGCCTGGGGCAGGTCATGTGAACTCTCTGGATTCGTTTTCTTCATCTCTCTTCAACTGTTAGCTTCCAGAGCATTTTACCTGCTCTTGTTGTTGTGCAGTCACTCGGTCATGCCATATTCTGCGACTCCATGGACTGCAGCATGCCAGTCTTTCCTGTCCTTCACAGTCTTCCTGGAGTTTGCTCAGATTCATGTCCATTGAGTCAGTGATGCCATCCAATCACCTCATCCTCTGTCTCCTCCCCCATCTTCTTCTTCCCCCAATCTTTCCCAAAAGATCTTTTTTTTTCAGGATCTTTTCCAGTGAATTGGCTTTTCCCACCAAGTGGCCAAAGTACTGGAGCTTCAGCATCTGTCCTCACAATGAATATTCAGGGTTGATTTCCAATAGGATTGACTGGTTTAATCTTGCTGTCCAAAGGACTCTCAAGGGTCTTCTCCAGCACTACATTTCAAAAGCATCAATTCTTCAGGACTCAGCCTTCTTTATGGTCCAACTCTCACATCCATACGTGACTACTGGAAATGCTATAGCTTTGACTATATGGACTTTCATGAGCAAAGTGATGTCTCTGCTTTTTAATACACTGTCTATATTTGTCATAGCTTTTCTTCCAAGGAGCAAGCATCTTTTAATTTCATGGCCACAGTCACCATCTACAGTGATTTTGGAGTCCAAGAAAGTAAAGGCTGCAACTGTTTCCATTTTTTCCCCATCTATTTGCCAGGAAGTGATGGGATGAGATGCCATGATATTAATGTTTTGAATGTTGAATTTTAAGCCAGCTTTTTCACTGTCCTCTTTCACCTTCATCAAGAAGCTCATCAGTTCCTCTTCACTTTCTGCCATTAGAGAGTTATTATCTGCATATCTGAGGTTTTGGTATTTCTCCCTGCATTCTTGATTCCAGCTTGTGATTCATCCAGCCCAGCATTTCACATGATGTACTCTGCATATAAGTTAAATAAAGAAGGTGACAGTATATAGCCTTGATGTGCTCTTTTCCTAATTTTAAACCAGTCTATTGTTTCACAGTGGATTCTAACAGTTGCTTCTTGACCTGAATACAAATTCCTCAGGAGGCAGATATGGTGGTCTGGTATTCTCTTCTCTTTAAGAACTTTTGCACAATTTGTTGTGAGCCACACAGTCAAAGGCTTTAGCATAGTCAATGAAGCAGAAATAGATGTTTTTCTGGAATTCTCTTGCTTTTTATGTGATCCAGCAGATGTTGGGAATTTGATCTCTGGTTTCTCTGCCTTTTCTAAATTGAGCTTGTACATCTGGAAGTTCTCAGTTCACATACTGTTGAAGCCTAGCTTGAAGGATTTTGAGCATTACCTTGCTAGTGTGTGAAATGAGCACAATTTTATGGTAGTTTGAACATTCTTTGGCACTGCCCTTCTTTGGGATTGGAATGAAAACTGACCTTTTCCAGTCCTATGACCACTGCTGAGTTTTCCAAATTTCCTGGCATAATGACTGAAGCACTTTCACAGCAGCAGCATCTTTTAGGATTTGAAATAGTCCAGCTGGAATTCCATCACCTCCAGTAGCTTTGTTCATAGTAATGCTTCCTAATGCCCACTTGACATTCCAGGATGTCTGGCTCTAGGTGAGTGACCACACCATCATGGTTATCTGGGTCATTAAGACCTTTTTTGTACAATTCTTCTGTGTATTCTTGCCACCTCTTCTTAATCTCTTCTGCTTCTGTTAGGTCCATACCATTTCTGTCCTTGATTGTGCCCATCTTTGCATGAAATGTTCCCTTGGTATGTCTAATTTTCTTGAAGAGATCTCTAGTCTTTCCCATTCTCCTGTTTTCCTCTATCGCTTTGCATTGTTCACTTAAAAAGGCTTTCTTATCTCTCCTTGCTATTCTTTGGAACTCTGCATTCAGTTGGGTATATTTCCCTTTCTCCTTTGCCTTTTGCTTCCCTTCTTTTCTCAGCTCTTTGTAAGGCCTCCTCAGACAACCGTTTTGCCTTCTTGCTTTTCTCTTTCCTTGAAATGGTTTTGGTCACTGCCCCTGTACAATGTTATGAACCTCCATCCATAGTTCTTCAGGCACTCCATTGGATCTAATCCTTTGAATCTATTTGTCACTTCCACTGTATAATTATAAGGGATTTGATTTTGGTCATATCTGAATTGCCTAGTGGTTTTCCCTACTTTCTTCAGTTTAAGTCTGAATTTTGTAATAAGGAGCTCATGATCTGAGCCACGGTCAGCTCCAGGTTTTGTTTTTGCTGACTGTATAGAGCTTCTCCATCTTCTGCTGCAATGAATATAATCAATCTGATTTTGTTATTGACCATCTTATAATGTTCATGTGTAGAGTCATCCCTTGTGTAGTTGGAAGAGGGTGTTTGCTATGACCAGTGTGTTCTTTCGGAAAAACTCTGTTAGCTTTTGTCCTGCTTCATTTTGTACTCCAAGACCAAACTTGCCTGGTACTCCAGATATCTCATGACTTCCTACTTTTGCATTGCAGTCCCCTATGATGAAAAGGACATCTTTTTTTTGGTGTTAGTTGTAGAAGGTCCTGTAGGTCTTCATAGAACTGTTCAACTTCAGCTTCTTTGGAATCAGTGGTGGGGGCATAGACTTGGATTACTGTGATGTTGAATAGTTTGCCTTGGAAGTGAACTGAGATCATACTGTTGTTTTTGAGATTGCACCCAAGTACTGCATTTCATACTCTTCTGTTGAGTATGAAGGCTATTCCATTTCTTTTAAGGGATTCTTGCCCACAGTAGTAGACATAATGGTCATCTGAATTAAATTTGCCCGTTTCTATCCATTTTAGTTCACTGATTACTAAAATGTCAATGTTCACTCTTGCCATCTCCTATTAGTGTCTTTTCTAGGTTTTGAATCTTACTTCTTTCATCATGGGGCCCTAGATCACTGTTAATTGAGTTGAATTCAGTTGCCTGAATAAATGCATGCAAAGGTGAATTGAGTTATCTTTCTCCAGCTTTGAAACTACACTGACTTCATTTGCTTTTGAAAGTAGTAGTAAGTCTCCTTCAATTCAGGACTTAAGTCTTCTATAGATTTCTGAAAACCTATGTAAACATATGAATACAACTCTAAAGAGTAACATTTCTTTTGAGTAGCTGTTAAGAGACAGCATGCTATACTATTAAAAAAGCACTATGGAGCCTGACTGCCTGGGTTCAAATCCCATCTCAGCAACTCACTAACATGTGGCCTTAAGTAAGTTACTTTGCCTTTCTGTGCTTATTTTCTTATCTGGGAAATAGAAATAATAGTAGTTCCTATCTCACAAGGTTGCTCTGAAAATTAAATAATCTATTTATATAAATAGATTTATTTCTGTACTTAAAACAGAGCCTAACCCGTCCCCAAAACTCAATAAATTAACTTCTATTATTTAATAAGCATGAGCTGACAGTACTGTATTTTTTTACTTAAGGGATTTTTTTTCTTTAACCTCTCACCTGCTAAGTGATTGCTTTGCCTCCTAACTTATATGTTAATTGTAACTCTAGGGCCAGATGCTATGGTATCCCTAAATATCCTTTTCATTTACTGGTAAAGTCACCACCCGTTGTATTATGGAAATCCACTGATCCCTGCACTGTTTTCCACTTTCATACTAAATTTTCAAGAGTCTAAGTTTCTCCTGGTCACTTCCTGCTTCCAGTTTCTATTTAAGTTGAATGCTCAGAATCCACACTACCTCTCATATTCTGCTGTTGCACCTACTGAGTCTTACTCTTTAATTTTAAAATTAAAATTAGATTGTGGATTTCTGTTTGTACATTGCCTATGTGTTTTAATATGAAGAACTAGGTCTAACATGTGACTGATGCCTTCTAGATGAAAATTGCTGATTTACTTGAACAAGAGCTAGCACTTTGGGCTAGAAGCCAAGAAATGGGTTCATAATTATGTTGCTTAATTAAATTGAGGCCAGGCTATTTAGTTGGTGAAATATGAAAGCTCTATGGCAATCTGTTTTTCCAAGAAAAGTGAGACTTCTTTTGGCTGCTGTCCCTTGGACAATGTGTCATGCAGAATGCATGTCAAAGGCCCTCAGTGGGGCTTGTTAATTTGAAGTGTTGGTCTCGTGGGACTTTCTGATATTTAGGCATATTGTTCTGAGATTCATTCTTCATGTCTCTTCTTGTTTATTCAGTTCTCTCACTACTTTTGTAGATTCACTCTTTTGCCCAAGCCATCAGCTAAAACCAGATTCAGTTCATCTAACAGAAGAGATATTTGTACTTTGCAAATGTAATCAGTCATTTCTGAGTAACTGTCAACAGAAGGCTTTTTGCTGTGAAATGCTATTGAATACTTTTTTGTGTTTGTGTTTTACTGGACTTGAAACTCAGTGTTTATTTGAAATGTCATTTCCTGGAATGTTCTGGTGTTAGTGGACAAAGCCTATGGCCAAAGACGTTATGCTTCAAAATGTTCATTTGGCACTTGTTCATTTGGCATTTGCCACCATCCATCCTCAAATTCTTCCAACTTTACCATTTTCCATTAATTTAGAATTTTTAATTTTCAGGCCTAAACAAAGGGAAAAAATAGTTTACAGTACTTCCTGGTTGTTGAAATGTTGGATACATGTGAAACATCTTTTTAGAGAAATTTTAACATGAGCATCTTGACTGTAATTTTTATAGAGTTTGAAGTCTGTGTGTTAGAAAATATTTTATTTATATTTCATTGAGTCAACAAATATTTACTATACTGATTGAATGTCAGTGTTCCAGATAGCTTGCAACAAAGAGGAATGAGACACAATCCTTGAAGTCTTTGAAGTAAGAGAGACATTTAATTTAAAAATTTCAATGAAATTGTTATAAACCCTTTAATTGAAATATGTGCAAATTACTTCAGGCAGCTGGTAAAGAGAGGGACCAGCATGGCTTGTCTGGGTCAAGGCACCTTCACAAAGGTGATATTTGAGCTTTCTTTTATGAAGATAAATAGAAATTCCTGAAGCAAAGAGGGCATAATGAAGGATTCCCAGCAGTTTATAGAGCTTCCAGTGCTGTGCATCATTAAAAATGAGGAGAAAGCTGTTGACAGTTAACAGTCATGGGATTGTGGGAAGAAGGGAGGTTTTGCAGAATTGCAAGAGGTGCTCTTTTTACCTCCTATATGTGTATACCATTAGATTTTTGAGTAGTAGGTTTATGTTACTTTATTAAGGAAAAAACCCTCACAATAAAAAAAAAAAATTCTTGGTATTGCGATCACTATAAATAGTCTGCTAACAGGAACTACAGAGCAGAGGTAGGAAGCAGGAAGACACACACGTAAGTCACCAAGCCTTCCAGGCTCAGAAGCGTACACAGCCAAATGCATGCCAAGGCTTTGGTGTAGTTAGAGCTTTATGGAGTCATTTCTAATGCAGCAAGTTGCCTCTTAGAGGTGGGGACCCATCCAGAAAAAGGGTTTTCTTCTCCCAGGCCCTGGTCAAGCCTCCCTTGGAAAAGCCTCAGGAAGTTCAATCCAGAATATCTGAGTTAGGGATACGAAAAACTTCCAAGAGAAGGAAACCTGAAGGGTAGAGCGAGAGACAGAGAAAGCCTGAAGCCAGTCAGGACTAGCCCACATCTAGAAAGAAGAGCCCGTTGGAAAGAATCTTCTCTTATGGTCAAATATGTTTGGGAAACTCGCTAATGGTAATTTCATTATTCATTAAAACACATTTGTTGGGAGAGTCTGCCATGACTCAAGTGTGCTTTGGAAGCATTGCTCTGGGCCATTATTGGTATTGGCAGAAGTGAGGAAGAATCCAAGAATGCTTGCTGAGGTACAGTTCATGGAACTGAGTACAAATGGCCTTGGATTTATTTTCATTCTAGAGTTTGTGGGCTGTCTTTGGGCTCTTGTGTTTGCCAGAATATTGACAAGATATAACCATGTAATGGTTCCTTAATTGCCATGAGAGAGATTATTCTTTTATTATACTTCTTGAAGAGCATTTGTACCCACCCAACTGCGAACTTTACCCAATACATGACATTATTTCTGTACTATCTGAGCCTGTTTTATTAAGATGAATGTAGTATTATTGGAAATGTTTGACATATGCTGAAGGCTCTCTCTGCCAGGTTTTTCTGTGGCCCCAAGTGCATTAGAATTTGGTAGGATTTATTTTTTCTAGGAGGAATTTTTATCTTAAAACATTCCACAGATTTCCCTCCTCCCATTTTAGATGCTGTTCCTCTGCAATTATTTTGTGAACACAATTATTTAGGAAACTTACAGTCCTGGGAAAGATTTCCTATTATACCTCAGCCCCTTTAGGAAATAATATGTCTGCTTCTGGAACTGTCCAAGAAATTAACTTGGAAAAAAATTAACTTAGAAAAAATGTTTTTCCCCAACATTAAACTTTATTAATTTGAATTTTAATGTATAGATGGTTGTTTGCCTTTTTTTTCTGAACAAATTTTGGTCTTGATATTTTATGATTATATTTAGTGATGCAAATACCTAGAACTATGGAAGAAGTAAAAACTGTGATTTGCTTGCTTTTTCTCTTTTTTTTCTAAAATCTAAAAGTAGATTTATAGTAAGGGGACATTTATGGCTCATTCTCATGATCTTTAGATGATGGTACTCTCATTTTTATTCAGATAGGTTATTTCCTCTAGTGGCAGGTTATGTAATGTCTGGCTTTACCTTAACACTTGATACATATTTTTGCAGCTGGGAATTGCTGAGAACTTTTCTTAAGGTTTGAACATATTGATAAGTCTCAGTAAAACAGTTTGCATCTTTATATCTCATTCAGCTAACATAGATATTTCCACTGGTGTGTGTAAAGAGACGTAACTGTGTAGATTGCTCTTCCAAATGTGTCATGAAATAAAGTAAGATTTATTAAAAATGAATCACTTAGAAGGTGTCCTACCTTTTAGTTTGGATGTGATAGGGGAGACTCTGGAGTCCTTTTCAAGCCTTAGACTACATTAATATTGCTGTTATTATTTTATCAGTTAGCTAAAAAAAAAACATTTCTTTGTAAAAATAGACAAGACCTTGGCCCAGTGGCATTCAGCATCATGACTAATTCCTCACCGCCTGACAGAATCTGGAGGGAGTACAGCTGGATGCTGTGAGAGGAGGGGTCTCAGGGGCCCCTCTGTCTGGAGCATGCTCAGCTTCCTCTCCCACGTCTAATTTGATTTGGCCTGTATGCCTTAGAAAGCTAAGAAAGGTGGTGTTGGTAAAGGAAATGGAAGCTTTAAAAGTTGCTACTGTTTATCCTGGAATAGAACGGCTACGGGAAACCTTAATAATGGCATCCTTAGTGCCCCAGTGGGTTTATTCCCATTCAAGAACGGGATCCGTATAAGCCCAGGGCAGGGCTGCCTCACAAATGGAGATATCACCACAGTGTTGCACAACTTGGCTCACAAGGAGATCTCCTCCTTCGGTAATAAATGTTGAACACCCACTTCATGGTCAACAAATAAAAGGGATAGGACACAGATCCTTCCATCAAAGAGCACACACACTTTTGCAAAAGCTGAGGTCTACTCAGCTTAGAATGAATTCCATTCCAGTAAGTGTGCCTAAAAACAGAAGTCTGCAGACCAAGAAACAAGGAAATGTATTATGAACATCTGCTTGGACCTTTATGATTAACTGAATTTTTTCAATGGTCTTGGGAGATAAGGATTTAGTTTAGTTCATTTTTAGGCACCACCAACCCTGTGAACATCCTCAAAATCAAGCTCTAGGGATGGAGAGTTTCTTCTACTGGGTGTGTGCCAGAAATGATAAGCTAAGCTAAGTATTAAGTGAAGTTGACTATTATAAGATTACTTGTTTGTGATCCTGCTAATGCTATCCTCATATTGGATAAATCATTGCTGAGGAACTGATGCCCAATCCATGTTCTTGTTTGACTTCAACATCGCCAGACTGTACCATGTGACCCAGATCTCATGGACTTTATCCTCCTTCCTTAACCCACAAATAACTCAGAATCTGTTGGCAAACGAGAGGCAGCATGGAGAGTAGAATATGTATACCCTCCTTGTTAGAGTATCGCGGGTTCAAATCCTTCTATGCTACTTAGTAGCTGTATTATGTTGGACAAATATATTTAACCTTTAAATCTCTATTTCTTCTTCCTTACCATGGTAACAGCTTATCTTGAATTGTTAGAGGATAATTTGAAATAATTTAGATAGTATCTGCACCCCCAACTAGATCATCAGTAATAATAACTATTATTATTAGATGCTAATTGCCAAAACAAGCGTGGATATTCTAGCAGAGGGTATAATCTCAGGATTGACTTTGTCTCTCAAGGCTTGATGTCTGTATTTTTTGCACAGTTGGGCTTGGTCGGGGCCATCCCTAAAGCAGAGAAGCCTCATAATGAAAGAACAACAGTAGCTGGTTCCAATGAGTCCAACTCACATACCATCACTCCAGGATAGCCACCATCCATGAGCATACATAAGGCTAATCTATAAGGCTGATTCTCTCCTCATTGCTGTAGAGAAGGGCACTAAATAGATGCTTCAAAAATGTGACATGAAATCAAAGTAACATGCACAGCATATGGGGATGGAAAGAGCTCCATCTTTTTCTGTGTCCTTTTATCTTTCTGCCAATATCCTTAAGCTAGTAACACTGTATTTACAAAGACTTATAATAGCTACCAGGGAAGCCCTGTATAATATCCCTGAAGAAAAAAAAAAGTAAAATCAGGAAATAGCTGTTGAGAGCAACATAATTTACTACAAAGTAAATCGAAATATAGACAAAACTGAAGGCAGAGAAAACAAAGAATCAAATATACTTCTTACTCTTACATTTTACTCTTATAACTAAGTTATCAAGAAATCTTTCTGCTTTTTAATATAATCAAAAAACCCTGCAATTTCCGGTCATTCTCAGAAGATCATCCAGCATAGAAAACTGAGGACAATGACCACTGATGCCTGTATTATTGTTCTTTCTGTGTAATAATGGCATCTTTTAAAAGAAATATATTTAAAGTGTAATTGGAAGTATTCCAAGTTACTGCTTTGATTAATGTGTATGGGAAAACATGTCAGGAACTAATTCAAAGGCTGCATTTTTCTTCTCATCACCATAGACCATCTATCCACTTAGCCATCCCATATTCAGTTGTTTCAGGCAGCACTTCAGAACAAGGGAAGATTTTATGAAGTGATTCATACTAGAATTACTCTTTTTATGAAAGATATAAGTGCAAATTCATCCTTTATAGTTGAATAATCTTAGATGAAATCATTTGAATTTCATTTTAGTCACAAATAAAGAGAGGAATTTTTGAACTTTGTGTGTTGCAAAAGAAACCAGTGGTTAAATTAATAAAACATGGGTTTTTGGTAAAAATGCAAAACATATATCAAAAGAAGCCCATGTGTTTTCACTTAATATAATAAACAGACATAAATTAAAGAACATATCAGCAAACGTTAATTGAACATCTGGGAGAAAAGAGAAAATCAATATATGAGGAATATTTCCTATGCACCAGTTACATCACATGACCTTTTTTAATCCTCAAAAGAGCCCTTTGATGTATATATCATTATGCCTGGAAGGTACACTGGGCCTATCTAGCCTTTAGTTCTTTAGCAGTAAAATAGATGACAATATGCTTACAGGACTGTTACCTGAATCAAACACAATGTAAGCAAATGTATATGTATCATACTTGTAAAGATGAAAGATCCATGACACAGATGTTGAAGAAAACTGTAGTGGCAATGCTGCCACTGATGGTGGCCATCTCACTGACTTGGAATTCAAATGGAGCACTTTGGTGGAGAAGTGATTTGGGAGGTAGGGAGACTAGGCAACCTTAAAGCGGTTGTAGTAAGAAAAAGCTTCAATGATGTCCTACAACGTTTTATAACAGTAGTATCATTTTACTAATTACAAATGTATAACATTCCTCTGTCTAAGAGTCAACAGTAGCGGTGAATATTCTTACTTTAGGGACTTAAACGAAGGAGGATCAAGTGAGATTTCTCATCCAGGTCTCTTTAGATTGATGTGAAGATGAGAGGAGATGCTCCTGGACTTCAGGATGAAATAATAATGGCATTTAGCTTGCTAGAGCACAGTGTCCCAAGCTCTGAGTGATGTGCTGGCCATGCAGTTCTCACTGAGTCTGGAAGGTGGAAATTACTATTATTCCTTTTACAGATGAGGGGCCTAAAGCTGAAGCTGGTTACAATTTCTGCAAAAGTAGAAAATCTCTTATTTCTTTTTCTTTATGGTTTTCTTTTTTTCTTTGCCCCCTCATTTTTAAACAGATAATTCAAATATTAGGAAACCGACATAGGATAATAAACACCAACAGTCCTCCACCCAGATCTCATAAACTTTAAGAATTTCAGATGCTTGTTTCTGGACCTTAGTTTAAAAGAAGTTAAAAATTACCAGTATAGTTGAAACCTGTTTTGCACCTCTCCACACTCCATCCCTTCTCCCCTTGCAGTTGTTGTCATGCTCCAATTGTTATAACATTATTCTGTAAGTGTGTTAATCCAAAATCAGTATCATATAGTTTTTGTGATTTTGAATTTACATAAATGGTATTATTCTCTTCCAGGGGAAGATTTACTGTGTTTTATTTTTTTCTTCTATCTTCTTCAGGTGACTGTTTAGTCCACTAATATTCAGCCTTTCTTATAATATTTACATTTAAGGCCATACATCTCTTGCTAAGTTCTGGTTTAGCTACTTTCCACAAGTTTTGAAATAGTGTCTTAATGGCCATACAATCTAAACATGTTAGAATGTTCATTATGATTTTTTCTTTGACTACTTAATCATTACAGCTTTAAGTTTCTAAAAATATTAGTTAAAGAGTTCTAATTTTGTTAGAAAGTGGTTGTTAAGCATGGATTATGTAATACTGATTCTTTGGTATTTTTTGAGAAAAAATATTGGTTTATTACTTGGTCAAATTTTAAAACGTGTGTTCTTTTGACTTACAAAGAATATGTGTCCTCATTTTCCTGAGGATAACATTCTACATGTGCATTAATTAGAGAAAATATACTAATTGTGCTCTTTACTGTATCATTATTATTTTTTCATTTGATTGCACTATCAGTTTTTGAGAGCAATATATTAAAATCTCCCACTAAGACTGTGATTTTATAAATTTCTCCTTGAATTTCTATCAGCTTAATTAGCTTTGTGTAGTTTGAACCTTTGTTGCTGTATCTGGTTGAGTCTAAAGATCTTCTTATCCTTAATAATGCATATTAAAAAACAGAGCCATTTTTTTCCCTAAAAGTCAGTATTTTATATGTGGAAGCCTGGCGTGCTGTGGTTCATGGGGTCTCAAAGAGTCGGACACGACTGAGAAACTGAACTGAACTGATACATATTTATATGAGAAAGGGTCCCTTTGGCATCACCTTGAGCAGCAAGAAGTTCTCTAGTCCTTTTCAAAGAAAGCAGAACACTTCATTAATCCTTATGCTTGGCATCTGGAAAAGAGAAGAACTGGAAAACCAGGATGGTGAGCTGTCTATGGCATTTACTGTAATGGGATAATGAGAAAGGGGAAAGGAAAAAAGCATGGAGGGCCAAGGCCAAAGTCCCCTATCATTTTACCATCCAGCTTCCTTTGTGTTTTCATCTTTATTTGTATGTTTTGCAAGATCTTGAAAACAAACCTCTTAACTAATAATGATTTATTTTCAATTTTTTTTTCATGAAATTTTTTAACAACCACACTTTTTTTTTTTTTTGAGAAGGGCCACACTAAAGAACCAGAAGAGTGGCTTGATTGTAGAATATGATTCCAGAGTATTCAGAGATGGCAGAGGTGACACAGCACCTAATGACCACTTATGGTTGCCTTTTTTTTTTTTTTAATAAATTTATTTATTTTAGTTGGGGGCTAATATTTTAGTGGTTTTTGCCATACATTGACATGAATCAGCCATGGGTTTACATGTGTTCCCCATCCTGAACCCCCCTCCCACCTCCCTTCCCATCCCATCCCTCTGGGTCATCCCATTGCCCCAGCCCTGAGCATTTGTCTCATGCATCGAACCTGGAATGGTGTTCTGTTTCACATATGATAATATACATGTTTCAATGCTATTCTCTCAGAACATCCCACCTTCACCTTCTCCCTCAGAGTCCATAAGACTGTTCTATGCATTTGTGTCTCTTATTCTGTCTCGCATATAGGGTTATCATTACCATCTTTCAAATTCCATATATATGCATTAGTATACTGTATTGGTGTTTTTCTTTCTGGCTTACTTCACTTTGTATAATGGGCTCCAGTTTCATCCATCTCAATAGAACTGATTCAAATGTATTCTTTTTAATGGCTGAGTAATATTCCATTGTGTATATGTACCACAGCTTCCTTATCCATTTGTCTGCTGATGGACATCTAGGTTGCTTCCATGTCCTGGCTATTGTAAACAGTGCTGCGATGAACATTGGGGTACACGTGTCTCTTTCAATTCTGATTTCCTCTGTGTGTATGCCCAGCAGTGGGATTGCTGGGTCGTATGGCAGTTCTATTCCCAGTTTTTTAAGGAATCTCCACACTGTTCTCCATAGTGGCTGTACTAGTTTGCATTCCCACCAACAGTGTAAGAGGGCTCCCTTTTCTCCACACCCTCTCCAGCATTTATTACTTGTAGACTTTTGGATAGCAGCCATTCTGACTGGCATGAAATGGTACCTCATTGTGGTTTTGATTTGCATTTCTATGATAATGAGTGATGAACAACCACACTTTTATCATGGGCTGACCAGTATTACTCTTATTGAATTGATATTCTTCCAACCAAGAGCAAAAAAATTAAATTGTCAATTTAATTTACACAGGGAACCATTTCACATATAAAGGTGTAATTTTTTGTCCTGTGTTTTTAGAAATTGGTTTATAGACCCTCTCATGGAAACACTGACATAAAGGCACTGATAGAGCCCTAGAAAGAGAACAGTCATTCTTGCTTACCTCCTTCTCTGCCAAGGTCTGGCTGGCTGTTGCTGCCTGGTCCAGAAACTGCATCTGCAGTCACTGCTAACCCTCTTCTCAGCATCTACAGAGGTTGGAGATACAGCTCCTAAATGGTCTGAGCACAGGTGTTTATTAGTTTTCAGAGGATGCTATTTGGACTAGCAGGAAGATTATCACGCAAAATCGTCTCATTGTCACCGTTGATAAATGACCCCAATTTTCATATCAGATTATAAAGTCCTGGGCCATCCAAGCAACTGTGTTCTTATCAGTGATTATGCCAGCTTTTATAAATGCAACTTACATAACCACCCTCGCTTAAAGATTTTCACTGTGGGTTTTTGTTTATTTGTTCAGAACAGTACCTTAGAAAAATCTATTTGATTTTTTTTGGCAATTATTAAGCAATCTCCTCCATCCCCTCATCCTGCAGCCCCCAACACCCATCATTGAAGGAGAAACAAATCCCTCATTCCAAATCTAAGCCATGCATGACACTCACAACTGAGCTTACTCAGAAGCTATCCTGTTATTGAAGGACAGTGGGCAAAGCCCTAGTCACTGGAGAGCCTGAGGAGACAGTGGGAGGGTGAATCAGGAAGCCACCAGGACGAGCAGCCATTTCTTTGTTGCTTTATGTAGTTAGAGAGCATCATTTTGGAACTGACTTGCTAGAGGGATAAACAATACAGCTCTGTTGTCCAAACTGGTGAATCACATTTCTAGCCTCGTAATTTGCCTGATTTACTTCTATGTACTGTTCTTTCTTTTCATAATGAAGAAAGGTCATTAAGTGAGTGATGGGTACATTAGTGAGGACAAAAGAATCTGCCTGCAATGAGGGAGACCTGGGTTCGATCCCTGGGTTGGGAAGATCCCCTGGAGAAGGGAACGGCTACCTACTCCAGTATTCTGGCCTGGAGAAGTCCATGGACTGTATAGTCCATGGGGTCACAAAGAGTCAGACACGACTGAGCGACTTTCACTTTGTGTGTGCTTAGTCACTCAGTCATGTCCAGCTGTTTGTGACCCCAAGGGCTATGACCCACCAAGCTCCTCTGTCCGTGGGGATTCTCCAGGCAAGAATACTAGAGTGGGCTGCCATGCCCTCCTCCAGAGGATCTTCTCAACCCAGGGACTGAACACAGTTTTCCCACATTGCAGGTGGATTCTTCACCATCTGAGCCACGAGGGAAACCGATTGAGTACACTCAGGAGTACATATTTAAATCTGGGGAGCATGGATAAAGAGAACGGAATAGAGAGTGATGTTGGTCACTGTTGGTCAATGGCCTGGAAGGAGTGGGCGTAGGTCTCAGAGTAAGCACAGGAGGGAGTCACATGGGAAGTGGGTACGTATTCATCCTTCAAGCTCTTCCTTGGGACCTGCCACCTGCTATGTGTCTTCAAGAGTATTTTATGTGACATCTACGGCAGGTCCCTAAATCTGCCATGCTGTTTCATCTCTTCTCCTTCATCTCATCTCCAATACATTACATGTGCCTGTTGTTTCCATAGTCAGGTTTGAGCTCCTTAAGCATGACTTTTAATCTTTGCATGTTCAGCCCCCAACACAAGATAATATCAATAGTAGTGTTTGTCAGACTCAGCAGAACTGAGCCCACTGAAATACTTTGGGCCAGGAAAGTGAGAAGGGAAGCTTGATGTGGCGGGTGTAGGAGTCAATCCGCAGAGGCCCTGGGTCTCTTACAGAAACACAGGGCAGGTAAGGAAGCCAGCTGTGATTAAAGAGATAAAAAAGAAGAGAAGAAGGTAGAGGCACAACCCAGTAGAAGCATGCCCTGGTTGAGGGAGGCATCGCAGACCAAAGGAATGATGTTTGGGTGCATATTGTAAAGTCAGATGGGAAGTCCACATCTAAGTCTGGTTGATCTGGGTGCCATCATTACACTGTCTCTGGATTTTAGCCTTTTGGTAATCACTTGCTGCTGCTGCTGCTAAGTCGCTTCAGTCGTGGCCGACTCTGTGCGACCCCATAGACAGCAACCCACCAGGCTCCCCCGTCCCTGGGATTCTCCAGGCAAGAACACTGGAGTGGGTTGCCATTTCCTTCTCCAATGCGTGAAAGTGAAAAGTGAAAGTGAAGTCGCTCAGTCATGTCCGACTCTTCGCGACCCCATGGACTGCAGCCCACCAGGCTCCTCCGTCCATGGGATTTCTCCAGGCAAGAGCACTGGCGTGGGGGGCCACTGCCTTCTCTGTAATGATCACTTAGCCTTTATTTAATCTTTTAGTCATTTTTTCTTCTGTCCTTCCTAAGCTGCATCTTAACTGTCACATTGGTATTAACTCAGAACACTTCTTCTAGCCTCGGCAGTCTCCCAGGCGGGCCACATTCAGTCCTTTTGCTGTACACATCAGGGTGGTGGTTACTGGAGGCTGGGGGGGCTTTGGCAATTTCTTAAAATAACAATCAAGTTTACCTCATTGATCGACTCATCCTTTCCTTTTCATGAATGATTCCTCTGAAAGTGAAAGTTGCTCAGTTGTGTCTGACTCTTTGCCACCCCATGGACTGTCTTGGAATTCTCCAGGCCAGAATTCTGGAGTGGGTAGCCTTTCCCTTCTCCAGGGGATCTTCCCAACCCAGGGTTCAAACCCAGGCGTCCCACATTGCAGGCGGATTCTTTACCAGCTGAGCCACAAGGGAAGCCCTAGAGCATGCAATATGATTTGATAGGATTTTATTCACAGTAGAACTTCTTTCAAAATTGGAATCAATCTCTCCAACCCTGCCACTGCTTTATCAACTAAGTTTATGTCATATTCTAAATCCTTTGCTGTCATTTCAACAATCTTCCCAGCATCTTTATCAGGAGTAGATTTCATCTCAAGAGAGCTATTCAATAATTTCTTTGCCCATTCACAAGAAGCAACTCTTCATCTGTTGAAGTTTTATCATGAGATTATAGCAACTCAGTCATATCTTCAGGCTCCACTTCTAATTCCAGTTATCAAGTTGATACTCTACAACCAAGAGCAAGACTCTCACCAGCAAAAACATTATGGCTCATTGAAGGTCTAGATCATGGTTAGTGTTTTTTAGCAATAAAGTGTATTTTTATATATCTGAATATCTATTAAATAGATTTTCTCTTGTAGACACTCTTTTTATAAACACTTTTAAGTATAGTTACTAAAGTAGTATGACCAATAAAGTTTGTAGATATTTTTAAAAAGAGTTTGGGATAAAATATACACATTGAAAAAATTTTAAATATGGCAGTATTTTTTAGTAAAAAAATAAAGTGACAGTTATTTCCTCTTATGGAAGAAGATAGATTTTATTGAATAATTTTTCAAGTGGGGAGATTAGTTGTGGTCACAGTGGCAAATTCTTCATAATTCTGCAAACGCTATAAAAAGTAACTTAATGGCATGAAGTGAATTCCCATGATGGGCGTTGTCCTGTCATTGTGAATTGCGGTGATCATCTTTGAGGTAATTTTTCTTTCCACACTGTCTGTCAGCAACTATGTAGAGTTTGTTTTAGACTCAAAAATGTGTGAGATGAGTTGATCTACATCCAAGAGATTCAAACATTTTTGGTTGCTGTTTTTGGATCTGGTTGCTGTTCACTAGTTCAGTTGTGGGGTAGTTTTGTTATGTTTAGCTGTCCTGAAATTTTATGTTAATATGCAGTTTTTACGTGCTCTTCCCCATCCCTGACTTCATTTACTGAAAGATGCCTAGAGAAGAAAGAGAATCTTTTATCTTTCCTCAGTGATGCTAACTTCATTACATTCACTTTTCAAAATAAGTCATATACCTACTATTCTACACAAGTCTTATTTCTAAAATGTATTGTTTAAGACTGATTAGCATTTGCTCCTGCATACACCTCCAGGGTTTCTGTTTTCTTTTCAAATCTTTCGGACTGGGAAAGAAATGTGCTGTTTGTGAGCAGATGATTTAATTTCAATAAATGCCTTTTTATTTCTCTATCCCCATAATTTATTACTTGAAACCATGAGAAACATGCAAGTACAGATGCTGTTTCCCAGTTCTGACCAAACCTTGGTTGTTGACCTCACAAACTTGGGGAGATTTGTCTCTTGTGACTCGGTGGTGGAAAAAGTCATATTCGCAGTTAAAATCTTATGAGACATCATCAAGAAAAGGAAACTTTGGTCATTCTGCTTCTTCTTAAGAACAGCTGGCAATTTAAAAAAGCAGTTCCTTGCTAAGGAGGAGGAGATAAAAATGATCAAACAGAAACGCCTCCTCCTTCAGTTAAGTATGAACTGAGGATACTGCATAGTAGTAACAAAATCAAAGTCTTAGAGGGTGTTCCAGCGGTCTCAACTGTGCTAAACCATAATTGGACATTTTCCTACCTGTGGGTCTTGGTTCTCTGTTTCCCCCTGGATCTTTTAGCCAGAAGTGGAGCCCCCATACCTTTGAGAATCACAGGATCATAGTTGTGAGAGCTGGAAGCGGATCTCAGATCATCCAGTGGAACAGTCCGTTCGTGGGGACAAAGTAGAGCCTGGAGATAATGTGGCCTACGCAGGGATACAGAGCACAGTGTGTCCCAGGCCAGGTTTTCTGACTTGTGGCACTGGGCGCGCTGTAGTACACCCACCAGCTGAATCTCACTGCTCTCCAGGACGCATGTTCTACTTCTTGGAATGGGCCACTGTGTCCCCCAGGAGCCCTTCTCATTCCCACCTGGGCACCTCTGCCGACGCCGTGAGCCCTCGCCTCCAGCTCCTCTAGCCAAACTCACCACCTCCCGAAGCACACAGTCCATTCCATTTCCAAAGTGAAGGCTCTACACCTCTTCCCATCTAAACGAACCTTTCCGATCCCTGGACTCCTTCAGCCCATTTTTATCCTGTTTCATGTTTGCCCTCAACTTCCTAATCAGACCACACTCTCCAATGTCTAAGTTTTTGTCTTGTGCACCGTAGTCCTCCCACTCCTCCCACTAGGCTGAGAACACAGCGGCCTCCCCGCCTGTTACTGGGCGGGTTGAACAGTCTCCTGTCAGGCAGGTAGAGGCAGGGAGAAACACTGCCACACAGAAGTCACTTACACTCAAGTTTAGGTCCCCTTCAGAATCAGTCTCCACTGGCCAAACATTTCTAGCGTCTGTATCAGCAGCCATCATTTATTTATTCATTTTAATTGGAGGATAATTGCTTTATAATATTATGATGATTTCTGCCATGCATCAACATGAATTGGCCATAGGTATACATATGCTTCCCCCCATCCTGAATACCCCTTCCACCTCCCTCCCCACCCTGTCCCTCTAGGTTGTCCCAGAGCACTGGCTTTGCGTGTCCTGCTTCATGCATCAAACTTGTTCTGGTCATCTATTTTACATATAGTAAATGTCTATGTTTCAATGCTATTCTCTCAAATCGTCCCACCCTCTCCTTCTCCGACTGAGTCCAAAAGTCTGTTCTGTTCTTTACATCTACATCTCCTTTGCTGCCCTGCATGTATAATCACCAATACCATCTTTCTAAATTCCATATGTATGTGTTAATATACAGTACTTGTCTTTCTTTCTGACTTACTTCACTCTGTATAATAGGCTCTAGGTTCATCCACCTCATTAGAACTGACTCAAATGTGTTCCTTTTTATAGCTGAGTAATATCCCATGGTATATTTGTACCACAACTTCCTTATCCATTCGTCTGCCAGTGGACATCTGGGTTGCTTCCATGTCCTAGCTATTGTAACTAGTGCATCAGCATCAGTCATTTTTATGTATCCCTTCCCTCCAGAGACAGTTCCAAAAAGAGTAATTCCTATTATTGTTGAGATGGAAGTCTCCCAACAGCCTTGCCAATAGTGTAGTCATGCAGCTCACAGATTCATCTAAAGCTCTTCTTTGAGAAGGGATGGAAACCACAGGAGGGCTGTTGTGGTAGATGCTCAACACAGGTATCTACTGACTGGTGACCGGTGAGCCCTAGGAAAGCTGCAGGTATCCTGATGATAGAAAGATGGAAACTAATAAAGACCATAGTTATCCTAAGCAAAAGTCCTGTGAATCATAGTGCAATTCAGGAACATGCTTTCTGCCTCTTTTTTAAAACCCCTCTGAAAACAAGAGCCCTGCAGTTTAAAGCCAAAAAAGGGAAGGACACAAGGTCAGCTCCAGGATCTCCTGTCATCTATTTACTCTTTTCTCATTCTAGTCTGTATTCACCATGTTCAGCTTGCGGCAGACTCAAAGCAGGGGGCCTTGATAGAAAGGGGTCCTTAGAGGCAGGCAGCCAGATATGTAGCAATCTGGAAGGAGCCCTGGATGATAAATACAAAGACCCACGTTTGAGGCCTGGCTGTACCACTTACCGGTTTAAAAAAAATGATACTCAAAGCCTCCTACCAATACCAGCTTCAGTCTTGCCTGAGTAAGAATGCCCTCCCTACGTCTAGATGTTCTCCACACATAGAATTTCCTGACATTTCCTTCACTGCCAGATTATCAGCTACACGAGGGCAGGCTCTGTATGTGTCTTGTTTACCGCTGCACCTCCAGAACTTGGTCCACAGTGAGGTATGTGCCATAGCCAGTGGCTGGTTGATGAAGTGACAGGCAAGAGTTAAAAGCAGTTACGAACTGTTATATGATTCTTGTTATCTATGACGCTCCTGTCCTGGCTCTGTAGAGAATGGTAGCTTTTAGTTTGGGTTCCCATTTTCCACTCTCCATGACTGAGAAGGGAAAGACTCAGCAAATCCGCTAACCCACGCTGACCCCTCGGCTGTAAGCGAGGTACATTGAAAGCCCATGATATTCCTTTGTAGAATCTTCCCCGGCCTCACAGTACCTGGCGCACAAAGGAGAGGCGTCTGACCCTCTCTCAGGTCTGTTCTGTGTCCCGTGATGCACGGGTCCCGGTGATCATCGATGGTGGGGCGACCTTCTCTGCTTGTCACCACTGACCGGCTCTCCTGCAGTTCTCTTCTTTGGTCTTTGATGTATGAGTATTTTTAGTGGCAGAGAAAAACTTCTCATAGTGCTGCATTACATGCAGTTCCTGCCTGAGGGTGTACACGTGTCTGAGGAGGCTCTAGCTTATCCAAGCAAGCTCTTATTTTAAAGCCTCCCTACCGGTGGGCCCTGACGGCCTTTGGCACCAGACAGGTCTGCATGTGAAAGTTTCATGTAGCTGATAGTCTGGTAAAGAAGGGAAATGTTAAAGAAACCATTCCATGTGTAAAGAATGCCTAGTTGTAGGGTAAGTATTAGCAGATGGGAAAACCGAGGCTGAGAGAGACAGGAAGCTTGGCTCAAAGTTTTTGAGACAGTAAATAACACAGTCAGGCCTCCTTACTATAAAATAAGGACAACAGTCATGCCTTGAACAAGAGATGTTGTGATGACTTAGTAAGGAAATATGTCTGGAATTAGTGAGCCTGGAGTCTGGTCCAGAGTAAATACTTAGTGAAGGTGAGTTTCCACTCACTTCCTTTCCCTTCATTTTCTTTTCTATAAATTAACCTGAATGAAAAGCGGCAGAAGTAGACTTCATCCTGGAGTGGCTCACCTAGAGCGCTTACTCTCAACTCACATTTATCTTTCAGATTGCTTAGTAACCCATGTTTCCTGTTAACACAAATTGCAGGGAGTAACCTGATCTTCACTTGCTGACAGAGACACAAACAGGCAGAACACAGTGATGAATATCTCACTTCGGGCAGGAATTGAATGCTGCCTCTGGGGTAGGCTGGCTCTGGCACCTGCATTGACTGTACAACCCTGGAAATTAACCCATCTTCACCACAGTCACTGAGGTGGAAACAAGGGCCTATCCATTGAGCATCACCTTCAAATGGAAAGGACAAATACTTAGCACAGTATAAACGAGGCATCTACATCTGCAATCACACTAACACAAATGCTTTAAGATATTCTGTTGCATGAGTGGGTTTGTATATGTATTATTATGTTTCTTGATAAGAGTCGAATAGAAGCTAATAGTTTTCTTTGAACATATAATGATTACTAAGTTCAGGAGTCAATGTCCTGTTTCGCATCCACTCTTGCTCACTTTATGACAACCTTACACATCATCAGGCATGTTGGTATAAAAAGATAATGATACGGACCCTGGTCTTTACAGGTACAACATATACAGTCCTTTATAAATTTCAAAAACATTATTAATCACAAAAAATAGATGGTTTTAATTCAAAGGAATGGTAGATATATGTAGAAATAGGTTACGTATCGACAAAGTTTTGTTCTCTTTATTTAAGGCAATAATACCTTAAACAGTAAAGACAGTTTAGTCTTTACTGTTGAATCTATTAACTCAAACAATATCTATCAGTAGGTATATGAGCTAAGCCATAGCATGTATGTAAAATTTTATGTAAGATAATATATTTGTATACATAAACAGCAAAACTAATAATTACACATTTATGTGTGAAAAAAATTGATAAATGCCTCTTCATAAAGTTAATAAATTTAGTTTCTATGACTATGTATTATTTCATAGCATATCCAGAAGAAGAGCAGAAACCACCTCAGATATTTCAAGCAGGAAGGGATTCAATTTAGGAAATTTGAGCCTATGACAGAAACTTGATGTTCACCAAACTTTATAGTCTTCTCTCATCATCTTTTGCTGTGAGGTTGGGAACTTATGATGGTCAAAGGATTATGGAAGAGAGTGAATTAATTTCCCAGGGCAAAAATGGTTAAGAGGTTAAATGGTTAAGAGGTATGCCTCTTCCAACACTTACTGCCCCTGGGAGCAACCCTGGAAGCTATACAAAAAGATGGAAGACTCCTGGTAGTCTGAGTCACCAGATGGAAGAGAGCTCTTAACAACCTGTGTTTGGACTTTGCATAAGCATAAGTCAAATTTTACCAGACTAACACGAAGAGATTTGAGAGTGTTGTCTATGAGGTGTCTACCATGATTGCCTTACAAATAAAGGGACTTTGCCTTTCCCAGGGCAGCCTGAGAGAGGGAATATCAGGGATGCAGCTACTGGTATTCCGAAAATCATGAAGCACAGGAACTACTGGAAACTTTTACCGATGATTCCAGTTGTCCCCCGCCCCAAAGTGAGTGGTTTTTAGGAAGATACTATGAAGCTGTTGGCAAAAGCTCGCATATTCTATCTATCAAGGCCTAAGTGACTATCTAGCTTAAAAGAGTAATAGTTGTTTCTATTTCTCTTTTATCTTTGAAATTTCACATGAATGAAGCACACTGTTTTCATCTCACCTCATAACACTGGTGGCATGGATTCCTGGAATTGTAGCTCCTGGGTTTCCCATCCCTCTAATACCAGGGAGAGTAATAAAGGAGAAAACAGTATTGAGTTGCAGAAAACAATTTGGCATACACAGGTAACCCCGTTATCAGGGCGATGATAGGTCTCAGTTTGTCTGAAACAGTCCCAACCTATTCCGGTTGATGCAGAGTAACTATTGATAGTGCCCTGTTTCAATCACAAAACTTTCTCAGTTTGGACACTAAATTACATGGCTGGTAGTGGTTTAGTTGCTAAGTCGTGTCCGACTCTTGTGACTCCATGGACTGGAACTTGCCAGGCTCCTCTGTCCATGGGATTCTGCAGGCAAGAGTACTGGAGTGGGTTGCCATTTCCTTCTCCAGGGGATCTTTCTGACCCAGGAATCAAACCCGGGTCTCTTGCATGGCAAGCAGATTCTTTACCTACTGAGCTATGAGGATACATGGCTATCTTCCTATTATTAACAAGGTGAAAATATTTTATATTCTCTGCATTCACTTATTGAAGATCTACTAAGTACTAATCATTGTGCTAAGCACTGGGGACCTTGATAAACAAAGGCACACATGATCCTGATCTTCATGGAATTAGAATCTGATTTGGTGAATGATATGGGTGTAAATAGGGCAATGCTATAGGATGGAGCAGAGTAGATATATTTGAAAGATGCTGAGAAATTAAACTCTGCAGTCTTGATAACTAATCTGCATAGTGGTTAAGGCCCTTAGGCTCTTGAGTCAGACAGTCTGTATTTGAAAACCAGCTCCACCACTTATTAGCTATTTTACCTTGGGAAGTTACCAACTAATCTTGGCCTCAATTGGCTAATCTGTAAAATGGGATTAATAATAAATTGTTGTGAAAACTAAATGAGATAACTTATAAAGCTTATGAGTGTTTTCATATAGTGAACACTCCATAAATATTTATTATGATTACAATAATAAAGAAGGAGGAGGAGGGGGAAGAGAAGGAGTAAGTTCTTCTGTAATGAGTGAATATGACAGAAGTATCTGAGAAACACAGATATTTTTTTACTTTGGAGTCTTGATAGATGGTTGTGTAAAACAGAAAATGTGATGAACCAATTCCTAGTTTCCTTGATCTTTTCTAATGTATTTTTAGTCTTTATTTCATTTATTTCTAATCTAATATTTGTTTTTTCCTTCTTTATACTAACTTGGGGATTCATTTGTTCTTCTTTTTATAGTTCCTTAAGGTATAAAGTTAGGTTGTTTGAGACTTCTCTTGTTTCTTGAGGTAAGCATTTATTGCAGTGAACTTCTCCCTTATAATGACTTTTGTTGCATTCCATAAATTTTGGTATGTTGCATTTTTATTTTTATTTGACAAACCTTTAGATAGACAAATCAAGAAAAAAAGAGAGGACTCAAATAAATAAAATCAGAAATGAAAGAGGAGATGTTACAAACTAATACCACAGAAATACAAAGGATCATTATAGACTAATATGAATAATTATTCACCAACAAATTGAAAACCCAGAAGTGGATAAAAATCTAGATGTATACAACCTACCAAGATTGAATCATGATGAAATAGAAAATCTAAACATATCAATTACTAGTAAGGAGATTGAATCAGTAATTAAAAACCCCCCAACAAACAAAAGTACAGGATCAACTGCCTTCACTAGTGAATTCTACCAAACATTCAAAGAAGAATTAATATCAATCTTTTTCAAAATCTTCCAAAAACAGACCAGAAGGGAACTCTTCCAAATGCATTTTATGAGGTCAACATTACCCTGGTAGCAAAACTTAGTAGACACATCCTTGATAAACACAGATGCAAAAATCCTCAACAAAATATTAACAAACAAAATTCAACAATACACTAAAAGGATTATACATTGTGATCAAATGGGATTTATTTTAGGGATGTAAGAATGGGTCAAATCCAGAAATCAGTCAATGTGATAGATTACATTAGTAAAATGAAGGATAAACATTATATGATCAACTCAATAAGTGCATAAAAAGCATTTAACAAAATTCAGCATCTATTTGTGATGAAAATTCTCAACAAAGAGAGTACAGAGGGAACAAACTTCAACATAATAAAGGCCATATACTACAAGCCCACAACTAATATCACTGAAAAGCTGAACCATTTCCTTCTAAGATCAGGAAAAAAATAAGGATGTTCACTCTCCTCACTTCTATTGAAAATTTTATTTTTATTGGAATTCCCAGCCACAGCAGTCAGACTGAAAAGATAAAAGATATTCAGATTGAAAAGGAAGAAATAAAACTTTCGCTATTTGCAGATGACATATTATATATGGAAACCCTAAAAAGCATAAAATTAAAAAAAACTGTTATAACTAATAAACAAATTCAACAAGTTGTGAAATACAATATCAGTACTCAAAACTCTGTTGCATTTTTATACACTAATAATTATCAGAAAGAAAAGCTAAGAAAACAGTTCCATTTATAATTGCATCAAGAATAATAAAGTATCTTGGAATAAATTTAACCAAGGAAATGAAAGACCTGTATATCAAAAATTACAAGACAGTAATGAAAGATATTGAAGAAGACACAAATAAATGGAAAGATATTCCATGCTTAAGTATTGGAAGAATTAAAATTGTTAAAATGCCCATACTACCCAAAGCAAAATACACACTCAGTGCAATCCCTATCAAAATTCCAATGGCATTTTTCACAGAAATAGAACGAGCAATTCTAAAATTTGTATGAAATCACAGAAAGACCTCAAAAACCCAAAGCAATCTTAAGAAAGAAGAACAAAGCTGGTGACATCATGCTTCTTAATTTAAAGCAATATTACAAACCTATAATAATCAAAACAGAATGGTTTTGGCATAACAACAGGTACTTAGTTCAGTAGAACAGAATAGAGAGCCTAGAAATAAACCCACATATATATGGTCAATTAAATTATGACAGAGGTGCCAAGAATATACAATGGAGAAAGGACAAATTCTTGTTAGGAAAATGGGACAGTCAAATGAAAAAGAATAAAACTGATCACTATCTTACAGTTACATATGCAAAATTTAGGTTGAAATGGATTCAAGACTGGAATAAAAGTCCTGAAACCATAAAATACCTAGGAGAAAACATCAATAGTAAGCTGTTTAACATAGGCCTTGACAATGATTTTTGGACTATGATACCAAAGCAAAAGAACAAAAGCAGAAATACGCAAGTGGGACTACACCAACCTGGAAAGCTTCTGCACAGTAAAAGAAACCATCATCAAAATAAAAGAGCTGCCTTCTTAAAGGGAGAAACTATTTTTAAATCATCTATCTGATGGTTGTTGTTCAGTCACTCAGTCATGTCCAACTCTTTGTGACCCCATGGACTGCAGCACACCAGGCTTCCCTGTCTTTCACCATCTCCCAGAATTTGCTCAAACTCATGTCCATCGAGTCAGTGATGCCATCCAACCATCTTGTCCTCTGTCATCCCCTTCTCATCCTGCCTTCAATCTTTCCCAGCATCAGGGCCTTTTCTAATGAGTTGGCTTTTCACATCAGGTGGCCAAAGTATTGGAGCTTCAACTTCAGCATCAGTCCTTCCAATGGATATTCAGGATTGATTTCCTTTAAGTTTGACTGGTTTGCTCTCCTTGCAGTCCAAGGGGCTCTGAAGAGTTGTTTCCAACACCACAGTGTAAAACCATCAATTCTTCAGTGTTCAGCCTTCTTTATCATCCAACTCTCACATCTATACATGACTACTGGAAAAACCACAGCTTTGATGATACAGAAGTTTGTCAGCAAAGTAGTATCTCTGCTTTTTAATACACTGTCTAGGTTTGTCAGGTTTTTTCCAAGGAGCAAGCATCTTTTAATTCCATGGCTGCAGTCACCATCTGCAGAGATTTTGGAGCCCAAGAAAATAAAAAAGTCTGTCACTGTTTCCATCGTTTCCCCCATCTATTTGCCATGAAGTGATGGGACCAGATGCCATGATCTTCGTTTTATGCATGTTGAGTTTTAAGCCAGCTTTTTCATTCTTCTTTTTCACCTTCATCAAGAGGCTCTTTAGTTCCTCTTCACTTTCTGCCAAAAGAGTGATGGCATCTGCATATCTGAGGTTATTGATATTACTCCTGGCAATCTATCTGATAGGGGGCTAATATCCAAAACAGATAAAATACTTATACAACTCAATAGCAAAAAAAAACCCAAACAACCCAATTAAAAAATGGGGAGAAGATCCAAATAGACATTTTTTTTTCTGAAGAAGACAGTAGATTGCCAATAGATACCTGATCATCAGGGAGATACAAATCAGTACCCCGAAGATATCACCCTACACCTGTTAGAACGGCTCTTCTCAAAAAGACTAGAAATGATAAATTTTGGCAATGATATAGAGAAAAAGGAACCCTCACGTATGCTGGTGGGAATGTAAGTTGATACAAGTCACTGTGGAAAATGGTGTGGAGGTTCTGCCAAAAAATTAAAACTAGAAATGCCATATGATCCAGCAATTACACTTATGGGTATTTTTCCAAAGACAATGAAAACACCAACTTGAAAATATATATGCATCCCCATGTTCATTGCAGCATTATTTACAATAGTCAAGATATGGAAACAACCTAAATGTTCACTTCCCTGATGGATGGATGAAAAAAGAATCTGTTACATGTATATATATATGACACATATACATACACTTCCTTGGTGGCTCAACGGTAAAGAATCCACCTGAAATTCAGGAGATGTGGGTTCTATTACTTGGTTGGAAAGATCCCCTGGAGGAGGAAATGCCAACCCACTCCAGTATTCCCTGGGAAATCCCATGGATGGAAGGAGCCTTGCAGGCTATAGTCCATGGGGTTTCAAAAAGAGTCGAACATGACCTAATGACTAAACAACAACAAAATCTATCTACACACACTAAACAACAATATGTATATATATATATATATGCATGCATATGTGTGTGTATCATAAACACAGTGGAATATTACCCAGCCATAAAATAGAATGAAATCTTGCCATTCACAACACCATGAATGAACCTTGAGGGCATTATGCTAAGTGAAATATGTCAGATATAGAAAGATAAATATCGTATGACCTCTCATATGTAAAATATAAAAGCAAATAAATAATGAAAGAAAACAAGCTCTTAAAAATAATAAATGCAGGGGAAGCATTTATGTGGGGAAAATAATGCATACAGTTTGGATGTATTACTAAAAGAGTTGACACAGGACAAGTCAGTTTAAGTAGGGGAAAATAATAGTTTGTGTTGAGTTTGAGGGACCTTTTGGGTATCCAAATGACAGTATCTAATAAGAAGCTGAATATCTAAATCTGATCTTAGATAGGTTTCTGAGTTGGAATCTAGATTTGTGAGTTTTTAGGATCTTAGATGGTGGTTGGAACCAAGGAAATATGGGAGATCAAACAGTGTATTCAGAGTGAGAAAAGAAAGAGCCAGTACTTGGTATCTGGGATAAGCCAATATTTGAAGGTCAGAGGATAAAGACCCTTGAAAAAGACAAGAAGGAATACAGCCAGATAAGTGGAAGAGAATCAGCAATGGTTGTGAAGGAAGAGCAAGGTGGGTAACAGTGTTGAGTGCCAAACACGACTCTAGAGGATAAGAACAGAAATGAGTTCTATGGATACAAAAAGGAGAGTCTAGGGTCTATTTGTGATTTTAGAAAAAAGTAAGTTCAGTGGAGTAGGGAAAGTAGAAGTCTGATCACAAAGAGTAGAGGTGAGGATGAGAAGAGAGAATGTGGGATAATGAAGCATTCTTTTCCTCAGGACACTTGACTGTGAAGGAGAAAAAAGTGTCAGGTGGTGGCTGGAACCTCTTTAAAAACAGAGCTTGTGGGATCATTTGGCCCCCAGGTTGCAAAAGAATTTGCAGACCAGGAAAGGTTTTAAATTACATGACCTTCAAAGTTCTTTCCACCTCAGTGTTTATTATTCCAAGATTCTCTACTTAATAATTTCCAAGGTTCAGCTTTTATTTTCACAGGGTGATACCTGTACACAAATCATAAAATCTATCTTATCCTAACAAATTTAAGTTAGAATTCAACTTGATCTTATGAGTCTTTTGGGATATATATCTTCAAACATAAATCCATATCTAGTATATTTATTAATAGGGCTCTCGATTTTTTAGCATCACATCATTTAATTCCTTTACAACCTACCTCTTTAATGGTTACTTTTTTCAACCAGTTGCTTATGCTTATTTGAAGTTTATCTTTTTGACTGTTATTTTTTCATCCCTATGTTTCCAGCTTTTTGCAAAGAATAATTATTGAATCATTAGATCATAACGTTGGATGAGGTTTACTGAATGATAATTCTTTTCAAAGACTTTAACATTTTCCCCCAGAGCTTTAGTTGGATTATTGACTAGAATAAAGCAGTTAGTTTGCTACTAGTGGGATAAGGTAGACTAAGCATCTGGAAATGTTCTACCAGGAGGAGCCAATGGCCATGTTTTTAAAAGGTCCCAGGTCTCCCATCACTCACCTCCAGTCTTGCTAGGGCATATGACTGCATCATTATTCAGAACTGCTGCCTTTTATCTGAGATCTTCTGTTTGGAAAGTCTCTTCAAATATTTCCTTAGCCTCAGGGGAAAAATTTCTCCCAGAGATACCTCCATTTTGATCAGGAGCATTCAGAAATCCCCTTTTAGTTTTTTCTCTACCAATTAAGTTACTCTTAGACTCATAAACATGGTTCCACGGGTTTATTAGAAAGCTCATGTTAGTTTGAAGAGTCAAAGTTGCCCATATGGACAGACCCTAGGGAGCTAGGGAAAGATTATTTTCCTCCCAAGAGTTCGAGACATACAATTTAATTTTCCTCTGGTTTTGACCAAGCTCATATATTTGCTGACTTCATATGTAACAATGTCACAAACCTCCATCCATAGATCTTCAGGCACTCTGTCTTTTAATTTCATGATTGCAGTCACCATCTGCAGTGATTTTGGAGCCCAAAAAAATAAAGTCTATCACTGTTTCCATTGTTTCCCCATCTATTTGCCATAAAGTGATAGGACCAGATGATATGATCTTAGTTTTCTGAATGTTGAGCTTTAAGCCAACTTTTTCACTCCCCTCTTTCATTTTCATCAAGAGGTTCTTTAGTTCTTCACTTTCTACCACAAGGGTGGTGTCATATGCATATCTGAAGTTATTGACATTTCTCCTGGCAATCTTGATTCCAGCTTGCGCTTCATCAAGTCTGGCAAAATGCATGATGTACTCTGCATATAAGTTAAATAAGCAGGGTGACAATATACAGCCTTGATGTACTTCTTTCCCAATTTGGAACCAGTCTGTTGTTCCATGTCCAGTTCTAACGGTTGCTTCCTGACCTGCATACAGATTTCTCAGGAGGCAGGTCAGGTGGTCTGGTATTCCCATCTCTTTCAGAACTTTCCACAGTTTGTTGTGATCCACACAGTCAAAGGCTTTGGCATAGTCAATAAAGCAGAAGGAGATGTTTATCTGGGACTCTCTTGCTTTTTTGATGATTCAGCGGATGTTGGCAATTTGATCTCTGGTTCCTCTGGCTTTTCTAAATCCATCTTGAACACCTGGAAAATCACAGTTCACGTATTATCGAAGCCTGGCTTGGAGAATTTTGAGCATCACTTTGCTAGCATGTGAGATGAGTGCAATTGTGTGGTAGTTTGAATATTCTTTGACATTGCCCTTCTTGGGATTGGAATGAAAACTGACCTTTTCCAGTTCTGTGGCCACTGCTGAGTTTTCCAAATTTGCTGGCATATTGAGTACAGCATTTTGACAGCATCATCTTTTAAGATTTCAAATATCTCAGCTGGAATTCCATCACCTCCACTAGCTTTGTTTGTAGTGATGCTTCCTAAGGCCCACTTGACTTCGCATTCCAGGATGTCTAACTATAAAGAAAGCTGAGTGCTGAAGAATTGATGCTTTTGAACTGTGGTGTTAAAAGAGAAGACTCTTTTGAGAGTCCCTTGGACTGCAAGGAGATCAACCAGTCAGTCCTAAAGGAAATCAGCCCTGAATATTCATTGGAAGGACTGATGCTGAAGCTGAAACTCCAATACTTTGGCCACCTGATGTGAAGAACTGACTCATTGGGAAAGACCCTGATGCTGGGAAAGATTGAAGGCAGGAGGAGAAGGAAGGACAAAGGATGAGATGGTTGGATGGCATCACCGACTCAATGGACATGAGTTTGAACAAGTCCATGAGTTGGTGATGGACAGGGAGGCCTGGCATGCTTCAGTCCATGGGGTCGCAAAGAGTCGGACAAACTGAGTGACTTAACTGAACTGACATATGTAATGCAGCCTATCCAGTTCAGTTAGGGACTGGTCTCTGTTGTTCCCATTTAATTAGAAATTTCCAAATGGTTTTTATCATTTTATTTTTCATGCAGGTATGTAATGCTTTTTCATAATTATGGTATTAAAATATTCTATTTCTTTAACTCCAAATAACATTAGTTGAAAGATACATCTTTGCAGCAAGAAATTTTCATGAGAAAAAAAAACTCTTTGAATGTGTATGTTGATCATACTTCTATTTTAAAAACATTAAATGTTAAAAAATATGCTCTTGTAATTGAAAAGTTCTGGTATTAATGATCATTTCACTTGACTGAGCCTTTCCATCTGAGGGGCTCATCATTACTTAATATTCATCCATCTATTCTTCATGCATGCATTCAACCTGCAGTTATTGAGAGCATTTGGGTCTTAAGCTCTGGCTAAGCAATGGATGATGAATGCTACCTGGGGATAATCAGAGTTTTGAATTTGTAAAGTCAAGTCATTTACCATAGATCTTAAGCTATTATATTTCTTAAAAGTGTATTCAACACCTTTCTCTCAATATTTTAAAATCCAAATTGAGAAGAGTAGAAATTATTTGGTGGCTTTCTCACGTTATCTCCATCACCTCCATTCTTCTGCTTATACCTTTCCTTCAATCTTATATTGTCTTTTATTGTCTAGCAACCTGAGTTTATGTCCATATGCAGCATGCCATACTACCATAGTCATCACAGGGTGGCATCATTATGGTGGCAAAGATTTGAAAGTAAGAAACAAGTATGTTTAAAATCTTCAAAAAATAAAAGAATGAATAGCATCCATTTTAAAAAGAAAAAATAGTTTACGAAATAATAACTAAATCGTAGAAACTAGAGTGAAACTAAATGTCCAGATGCAAAACAGAACCAATTATAATTATTGGAAATAAAATGTGTGGTCATTTAGATTTTTTTAAAAAAAATCTCAACTGAAGGAATCGGCAAAGAGAGACTATGGTTTGGGACAGACAAATTAGAGAATAACCAAACTGCATAAAAGAGAGAAAAGAGAATTGAAAACATTAAAGATTTTAAAATGTAACAAATTCTAATGGCAACCCACTCCAGCACTCTTGCCTGGAAACGCCCATGGACGGAGGAGCCTGGTGGGCTGCAGTCCATGGGGTCGCTAAGAGTCAGACACGACTGAGCCACTTCACTTTCGCTTTTCCCTTTCATGCACTGGAGAAGGCAATGGCAACCCACTCCAGTGTTCTTGCCTGGAGAATCCCAGGGACGGGGGAGCCTGGTGGGCTGCCGTCTGTGGGGTCGCACAGAGTCGGACACGACTGAAGCGACTTAGCAGCAGCAGCAGCAGCAGTGTACCTTAGTAGATAGTCCCAGTAGGAGAGAACAGATAGCAAATGGCTGAATATTTTCTGAAATTAAGGCAAGACGTGAGTATTCGTAGTCACAAAATTTCAAAGAATGCCAAGCAATATTACATTTTTAAAACTTCTTGTGTTTATATTATAGTGAAGCTAAAGAATGTCAAGGACAAATGCTTACTTTTTTGAATGCGGAGATGTGAAATGTTACTGAGGCTTTCCTTGTTACTGAAGGTTTCTTCTGGCATTCTCCTGTGATAAGGCTTTCTTTTATATTTGCTTAGTTGTTTGCTTACTGTCATGCAGTCATTGTGCTCTCCTCCGGCTGTTTTAGTTTGCTGCTGTTCTTTGCTGTTTATTAGGCAATCCAAAAACTATTTTTATTAAGAAACTTTCAATAGTTAATAACTAAGAGTAGTCTATGGAACAAAGGATAGGCTTAAAGCAGTACATAATTATACTAGAGTAACGATAGCTTCTATTTATAGAATGTTTACTATTTATGAGACATTTTTACAAGACCTTTTACAATCTCCATTCATGATATCCACATGAAGCTAGTACTACTGTATCATCCTCATTCTCCAGATGAGAACCCTGGCTTTTAGTTACAGAAGCTGAGTCACTTGCCCAAGGTCATGTACGGTCAATGATACATCCTAGATTTTAACAGAATCCGTCTAACACTAACCCCATTTCTTTTATGAAAAAGAGAAGCCTTTAGGAAAACTACTGGCTGTCTTTCTCAGCAGCCTTTCTCCTGTGGGGGTTGTATTCTAGAACATTGACACTGATGACTTCTGACCTCCAGACAAGTGATTGGTTGTTTTATAGATGGTTCGCTTTTTCAGATCCACATATGGCCAAGATCATCCAGGCTACCTAGTCATAAGTACTCTCTCAGCCAGTCTAGTTATCCCTGTGATATATATTTATCCCTGTGATATATATTTCTGGGGAACCCTTTAGTTTCATGAGGCATAGCACTTACTTGCCTTTTGTAGATTCTAACAAAAGGACATTTCCTCTCTACTCTTTTGTATTTCTCTTGAAAGCAGGCACTGGTTCTACTTCTGAGTTTTATCAAATTTAGGTGAGAAGACAATTTGAGTTTTCCATCCGGGTTGGAGGAGAGGTATCCACAGAAGACCAGCCAGGCTAGGAATCATTAATGAGGCACAGAGTTGACTGGTCTTGTAGTTTAATAGGTCTGTCTTTGATTCTCAGCTCTGCAAGCTAAAAGCTCTATGATTGTGGACACCTCAGTGAAATTCTATCTTAGCTGTTGTATCAGTAAAATTAATATAATCATTTAGGCACTGAATTTTGGGGAGGATCAACTGAGAAATTAATGTTAGAACTGTTTGAGCCACCTCGGAGCACTGTACACAGTTTAGTTGTTATTAATCTGAAGTTTTTGTTTTAGGTGAATATATCTGTCTGCAATTCTTTGACTTCACTTCCTATGACTCTACCCACTGTATAGACTTATACATGGCTTCAGGTGTACTCCTTGAAGCCTGAGAGCCTTGACCTTTTCTTCAGTGGTAACCAGCTTTGCTGTACTTTGAGACTCCAGCACTAGATTCCCACCTATGGCTTACCTCTCTCATTTCCCAGGTGGCCTTGTGCTATATAACTTGGTCTGAAGTTATCTGTGTGCTTTGTCAAGTGAATTTGGTAACTAAAGTATTTGGTAAGGACCTGGGATAAGCCTGGTTGCATATTGACAACTTCTACTTGGTAGGGGCCTTTAAAATTACACTCTTCCTCATGATGCCAAACCAAGTAGGGGGAAATAATTCTAGTTGTTAGCAGGGACATACATGGAGCATTTACCTTAAACCTTATCACTCGGTGAGATATGTTATTTTGTTGATGATCATCATCACTGTTATCTAGGATATGTGCACCTGTGTCTATTACTCAGACTTAGGAAAGAATTTCGGCATGTTGTGCAACATTGAATTTATAATATTAGAGAGAGAATTACATTTTGGATTTAACTATTCTGACATCTTTTTTTTTGTCTCCTAATTCAATTTTATTATGTGATATCCAAAACCATCCTTTGAAATGTTAACAGAAAGATTGAGGATTAAGAAGGATAGATATTAAAATCACAGAATTGAATTCACAGTACATGAAAGAATTCCAATAAAATTATAGCCAATAATATCCCTAATATATAAAGTGTTCACACAAATCGAAAAGAAAGAAGTCCTAAGACTGCAATAAATAAATGAGCCAGGAACCATAATATATAATTCACAAAAAAGCTTAACATGTTAGACCTCAGTGGCAATCAAATACATGTAATTCAAAGCAATGAAATAACATTTTTGCCTTTTTAATTAGTTACTTAAAAAAAAGAATACTGGGGCTTCTCTGTTGGCTCAGTGGTAGGAATCTACCTGCCAATGCAGCAGACATGGGTTCGACCCCTGATTTGGGAAGATCTCACATGCTAAGCCCATGTGCTGCAGCTACTCAGTCCATGTCCTCCTCAACTAGAGAAGCCAACGCCATGGGAAGCCTGCTCACTGCAGCTAGAGAGTAGTCCCGTCTCTGCACCATCACAGCAACAAAGACCCAACACAACCAAAAATAAATAAGATTGTATTTTAAAAAGAGAATACTGGTAAGAACACAACAAAAAGACATTTTTATACACTGTGTATAGGAGTATAATTTGACATAACTGGTTGGAAAGCAATTTGGCAATATATATCAAGAGGTAAAATTACCCTTTGACTAATTCTGCTGCTCATAATCTATCCTCAAAAAATTCAAATATCTGAAAAAGCTTTATGTTGAAACTAGTCATTACAATATTATGTATAGTATTAAAATTTGGAAATAAATGAAAAGTATAACAAGTGAAGAACAGTTAACTTGTGCTTCACCCTTACAATGAAATATTTTCAAATAGAAATTTACAGAGGTAACACAGATTAACATCTAAGTTGTAATGTAAAGTGAAAAATATTTATGTGTAATGGATCAACTTAAAGCAATTTAAAAGCATGGAAGGGACTTCCCTAAGGTCCGGTGGCTAAGACTACAGGTTCTCAATGAAGGGGGCCTGGGTTTGATCCCTGGTCAGGGAACTAGATCCCACATGCCACAAGTAAGAGTTCTCATGCCACAACTCAAAGATCCCGCATGCAGCAACAAAGACTGACGATCCTGCATGCTGCAACTAAGACCCAGCCCAGCCAAATAAACAAGTAAAAGTGTTATTGTTGTGGTTGTTCAGTTGCTGTCGTGTCCAACTCTTTGCGACACCATGGACTGCAGCATGCCAGGCATCCCTCTCCTTCACTGTCTCCCGGAGTTTGCTCAAACTCATGTCCATTGAGTCAGTGATGCTATCTAATCATCTCATCTTCTGCTACCCTCTTTTCCTTTTGCCTTCAATCTTTACCAGCATCAAGATATTTTCCAATTAGTCAACTGTTTGCATCAGGTGGCCGAAGTATTGGAGCTTTAGCTTGAGCATCAGTCCTATCAATGAATATTCAGGGTTGATTTTCTTTAGGATTGACTGATTTGATCTCCTTGCAGTCCAAGGGACTCCTCTAGAGTCTTCTCCAGCACCACAGTTTGAAAGCATGAATTCTTTGGCACTCAGCCTTCTTTATGGACCAACTCTCACATCTACACATGACTACTGGAAAAGACATAGCTTTACCTATACAGACCTTTGTCAGCAAGTGATGTCTTTGCTATGTAACTGCATATCACTACATATAAATGGTACTGATTACAAATAAACCTTATCTGTTCATTGAAGAGGTTATCAGTTTAATAGGGTGAAAAATGTCTACTTAAATAGAGTTGTGGGGTTTTTTTGGTTTTTTGTTCTGAATATAAAATCTCAGTTTGTAGTCCTTCAAGGCTAATCTTCCGACTCAGGAATTATTGATCCCCATGTGCATCCAGTGTTGCACTGAATAATGGGAACCTTAAAATTTTAAAAATTGTCCATTTCATATGCTCCACAAATAACCACCAATATCCCAAGTACTCTCCTCAGTTTAGAATCCTAAATAAGTCTTCAAAAGTGTATGATGAGGGAAGCATAGTCTAAACAAGCCCAGTGGTGCCCTAACAGAGGCCTTTAGTTTCAGGCAGCTGAGTCTGTCACTGGATCTGAAACCCTTGTACCTGTGGGTTTTTGAGGGATTGTTCGTAATTATCAGAAGGTGGCTCTCAGAATTTGAATAAAAGTGAGGAAGCAATTTTGAAATCAAGAAAACCGTTACAGTTTGCAGAAGGAATAGAAATAAGATTGAATAGGAGTGAAAGAGTCTAAAAGTAGAGTTGCCTTTTCTGCACCTCTTCTGTGTACCTGTCCTGCTGTTCCTTAGATTTATTCAAACCTGACCCAGAAAAAGGTGTCAGGAGTTTGACTCCCACAGTCTCATAGGCTCTGTTACTCTACCACACCTGTTACTATCCGTGACTAGGGCGGCAGGGAATTGTTCTGCAAGGGACATGAAAGGACTTTATGCAATGTACATTTGTTGCCTTCTAAACATTTGTCCTGTTGGGAAAAAATTCCATCTCAGATTTCTTAGACCAAATGGCAGTTCAGCCCAATGTAGCTGCTTCTACCCTCTATGCATCGATTATACCTGTGTCTCTCCCTTTCTCTGGGAACAAACAAGAAAAAATAATAACAGCAAAATATTTATTAAAATGCAAATATCATGATGGATTCCTTGGTGCGAGGCAGCCCAGGAGGACCCAGGTGCACAGGGAACCAACTTATCTGGTCACAGAGCAGCAGCGCCTGGAAACTGACAGGCTCTGAAGGGAGCCTTTTGTTACCTGACCTCAGCGGCAGGTTGCCAGCTCATTCTCCTGCATGGAATAGTTGAAACTTGCCTTTCAACTAACCAGAGTACGTGCGGGCAGAGAGAGAGAATCTTTTTCCCTTTGGCAACCTAAGTAAATTAGAAAAAAAAAAAAAAAGCCACTGCAAAATAGCAGGAAAGCATGAAAAATGCTTTATGGAGAAACATAAAAGAAAACCAGAGGAAAGCTTATTCAGCCTTGGTCATTAAAAAGCACACTCCTGTGCCCAACCCTGTCTCCCCCCCGCACCGCCCCCTCCCCACCAAAGTTGGTTTGAAGAGTTTCTTCTATAGAAGAACAGACGCACCCCAAGTACCCCGATGTCTGTTACAGCTGGTTCTGGGATGAGAGGGACTTCTCTCAAGAGAGGCAGATCTTCTGTTTCATTTGGAGTTTGGACACAACAGTTTTCTGTGTGGCTTCATTTTTGGCATCCGACTGTTTTGACAGAAGCTGTGTAGTGTTTTTTCAGCCAGATCTTTGAGAGCTAGTGTCTTCCCACGATGCCCTGGCAGCTGATGAAAGCAGGCCCACCCTGCAGAAATGCCACAGGTATTGCTTAGGATAAAATGATACACAAAGGCTACTGAGAACTTGCTTGCCTCCTGACTCATGTGTTATTTTCCTTACAGAGGCTGTTTTCAAAGCCTACCGTGTCTGCAGCTGGGTCATGGAAGATAACAATTAGCATACCAAACTGGGAGTCATCACAGGCTATTTGACACTGTCCTTCGAAAAATCTTTCTCTTGCTCAATAGCCAAGGCAAAGAACTATTTCTAAATGACAAATGTGTATACATTTTCAAAAGGGATTGTGATTTCTCAGGCAGCCAGAACACAGTCATGCTTTACAGTCTAAGGTGATCTAATTCTTGAAATAAGCTTCATTCTGGGCAATGACATGCATTTTCTAGATGGGAGGAAAAAATGTTACTGCTTATAATAAAGAACAGGCTATTTTTCTTATTTGGGAACCTCAGGGGGATGAAGCAAGTTTTAATACCATAAAGAAGTGGGCGGTAAAACACTGGGATAAGTCTTGTTTATTTAACATTTAATGCCCGTGGTCGGTTAGGTGCTGGAGAGAGTCACTGAGGTGCTGTTATTTAATGCTGGACCAATAAAACAGTCTGACTTAGATTAGGCAGTTGACTCAAAGTAATCCAGGTCCAAGGCTCAAAAATGAATATATCAACATGGTTAGCACACAGAGCGTTTGAACCAACGTGTGGCTGGGTGATGGGACGGCGAGTCATCCCCGCTTCATTCCCCCTCCTTGGGTCCTTGTGAAGTCTAGGCCTTGAGGAAGTGGCCTAGCATCTCTATGTTTTAAAAAAAATCTCTTTATTGCCAGTTGTCATTTGAAGAACTTAAAGACAAAATTATGTACCCAGAGCAAATTGATGCCTTGTGCCACTGATTCCCCAGCACACAGAAACAGATTTAAGCAAGTAGTGAGTCAGGCTGAGGAGAACTGGGAAGCCAGATCAATAGCCCAGCAGACTCTGTAATAGTGTGTTGGTTTATACTTGGGCATTTTAGACTGTCTGCTACCCAAATGTGTATACATGTACCCTCAACTTGCAGCCAGCATGGGCCTAGTGCCAAGAGATTAGCTCTTGGCCTTGACTGGGTTCCTCGCTTTCCAGTTTGGTGACTGGGTGAGAGTGTAATTTTCTTGTTGGAATCTTGTGAGTGTGTATCAATGATATCATGTTATCGTCTTCATCAGATGTCTATGACCCTTCCCTTAGGACTAATCCCCATATGAGTCAGCCCTGGCCCACCAGGCTCATTGAGGGCCCCCCGGGCAGGCTAAATCCATGGACTCTGGGGTCAGAAGGGCCTGGGTTCAAGTGCTGCTTCTGCCATTATTATATATATGACCATGAGTGAGTTGGTTCATTCACCTTCCTAAGCCTCAGTTTCCTAGTCTATAAAATAGGAATAATAATAATACCTGTATCCTTGTGTTACTCTGAGGATCAGTTGAGAAAAATTAAAGGAACACACAAAATGCTTAATGAACTGTAAAGCTGCCTTAGCACCTCCTAAGTACTCAGTAAATGGTAGCTTCCTTTTGACTTAGCTTCATTAGCAAACATCTCTACCCTCTAGTTAGTCTTCTCCTGTCCACATCAGGGTGAACATGACACCATGGAAGACTGCCTGGTTTGTATTTCAGGTGTACCAACATAGTAATTTGAAATTTTTATAGAATACACTCCAAAAAAGTTACTATAAAACATTGACTATATTCCCCGTGCTGCACAGTATGTGTGTGTGTGCGCGCGCATGTTCACGCACACGTGTGCACTCAGTCACTCAGTCATGTCTGACTCTGCAACCCCACCAGCCTTATTGTTGGTCCATTAGAGCCTCATAACTGATTTACTTCTTCACACGCTGACTTGGTGGGGCTCCAATGTCCAGGCTGTGGCCCCGGCGTGGGGTGCAGCCAGTCCTGTGCACAAGGCCTCTTGATGGTCCAGGGTGGAAGCCCTAATCAGCCAGCTGCTCAGCCCCCACTGATCAGCCCCGGGGCACTTGTTCACCATCTGCAAGACTCTGTGCTGGCCTGTAGCAACCACAGCACACCTTCCAGGCCTCAGAGAGCCAGGCCAGATGGCACCTGCATATCGGGACTCTTGGAGTCTCAGTTTGACAAATTCCAGCATTCTTTCTACCCGGTCCCGACATTTTCCGCCTCATCTCCTCCATGTCACATCTGATTTTTCCTTATCTTAGAGGATGGATGTAGAGTCTCAGGAGTGAGAGTGGCTTGCTGACAGCCGCTACAGTCAGAGTGGTGTTGGCAGGAGGGGCTGGGAGGGATGGAGGAAGGCATCCACATCTTGAGTTTGTGACAGTGTTGTTTATGGTCAGCAGTTTTTATTTAAGGAATTATTTTTATCTACTGGGAAAAGGAAAGATGTTATTTATTCTGTATAAAAAGAATCACAGGTTACCATTTGATTTTCATCTCTTGAAATGGAACTTTAGAATGTCTGTATCATATCTGTATCACTATATCCTAGTCATTTCCTTTCTTGGTTTTCTTAAATCTCAATTAGTTTTCTTTCTTCTTTTCTTTTATTCTTTTGTTTGTTCATTCATTTATCTGCTCATCCGTCCATTAAACCAGGTGAGAGATCTGGCCCCGCTAAATGATAATAGAAGGTGATGACTTTTCTCAGCGCTGTGTACAGTGTATAGTGGAGAACAGCGATGTGATGGCTCAGAGCCCACAGCTCCCAACGTGATCTGTCTGTATCATTTCTATGATTTCTGCAGGCAGAAGATTGGTGATGTTTAATCGGCTGTTATGCTTTGTGTCTGTCTTCGTACTACTTCTTTCCTTCCCTATACTTTCCATTTATCTCAATCTTTGTTTTTCTGAGGAAGGTTGCTCTGGAAACTTGAGGGGTTTGAAGGTGGAGACCTAATGGAAGTGAATGGAGTGAAGTCCCTCAGTCGTGTGTGACTCTGTGACCCCATGAGCTGTAGTCCTCCAGGCCTCTGTGCATGGGATTGTTCAGGCAAGAATACTGGAGTGGGTTGCCATTCTCTTCTCCAGGGATCTTCCCGACCCAGGGATCGAACCCAGGTCTTCTGCATTGCAGGCAGATTCTTTACTATCTGAGCCTCCAGAAGGCATGCGAGCAGGCGCCGTCCTCCATGGCGGTGACTCCCGTGACCGAACACTGATGACTCGGTACCCAGTGGACTCAGTGAGACGTACACTAGGGAGCAGCTCGGTTACCTCCACATCGTACTGAAGTTCAGGTCCCTGTGGTCTCCCTGTGGCTTCGGTATTTGTCCTCAGTTATTTTTGTCTTGTTTGTCGGAGAATACTCCTGCTGTAAGAGAGCCTGAGTCAGGGTGGTTTAGCCGGTGAGGCGTGGACACTGGGTTCATATCCAGCCTCTAGATCTTTCCTGCTCTGTGACATAGTGCAAGCCATTTGTGCTCTTTTAGCCTTTATTTCTTATCTGTCACTTGGGGATAACAGCCGCAGGTATCATCAGACTCCCAGGTACTGTAGGATTGCTATGAAAATGAAGTGAGACCCTGTCTGGAAAGAACTTAGCACAATGTCCGGCTCAATGGCTAATATCCACCCTGCTCTCCTCTCCCCACCTCCCCGTTTCACCGCCCCACAGTTGGTCAGTTGTCTCTAAGACAGGAGCAGTGGAGCTGTAAATACTTTCACTCCGATGGAATCACTCTCTGCCACTCCACTCTTTGATCACCTTCTGCACCCCCTCCAGGTGGTCCTAAACTCAAGGACCAGGTCGTAAACTCAAGGGAAGGCAGTAGCATGATGTGGTTAAGAGCATGGAATGGGCACCAGGCAGCCCCACATTGGAACCCCAGCTCTGCGAGTTTCTGACTGTGTAGTAAATACATACTGTGACTCTCCCTCTGATGAAATCTCCATCACAAAGACAGTGAAATCTTGATGTTTAAAGAAATCATTTTTCTTGCAAAGAACTTAGAGCTCCTAGAATACCTTGTGAGTGTGTTTTTTCCAATAGGTTTTATTACTGACAGTAAAAATTATATTTACATTTGGAGTTTATTTTTCACAATCATCTTGACAGTAGTATTTTCTGATTTTTGCAGAACCCTCTGATTTTTGTGTGCAGAGAAAGGATCTTGACTTTCCAGAAGCTAAGCTAGGCTTCTAATTTTTTAGATTTCACTTGAATATTTCGGGAGCTCAGGCCCCCATAATGCAGGAGACTCTTCAGCACCCCTCAAAGAAGTTAAAGTGTTCTCTTTGTCACCTGTTCATTTCGAGTTGGTGATGGTTTTTGGACCCAACACTTTATAAAACTTTTGTCGCTCCTATTGCTGTAAATCTCAGTACTCAGGTGTTGTTCAGTTTCTGCATGTCTCAGTGTCTTGCTTATCTCTACTGGCCTAGAAAGGGTCCTTCTTTGCACGGGTCCCAGCCCTCACTCCTCCTGACCAAACGCACTTACCCAGCCAACTATCTATAGCCGTATTCTTGCCACTCTGTCTCTCGAAACTGAACAGTTTTAGATGGAATTTGAAGACCTTTAACATGGACCTCTGAGTAAAAGGACAGATACAGTGGCTTTGTTAGAGAATATTATTCTCTGACATGAGAGTTTCAGCTAATAAAGACCGAAGGCAGAGGTTGCACAGGATGGGTCAGCTCTTTCCATGCAGCTAACTGCTTGGGAAGGCAGTAGCATGATGTGGTTAAGAGCATAGGATGGGCATCAGACAGCCCCATATTAGAATCCCAGCTCTGCTGGTTACCGACTGTATAGTATTGGGCAAGTGACAATTTTTGTGTCTCTCGGTTTCATTATTTGTAAAAGAGGAAGGCATTATTACTTGCTCTGCAGAACTAAATGCAGTCATGTTTCTGAAATTATATGATACAGCGTCTGACAACATCTCGTCAGTGTCTGGTAGGGTCCTGAGGGCCCATCCATCTTGGTCCCCTCTTCCCGCATCTTGTGCTAAATGTTGGCCATCTCCGTAATCACATCTGTGATGCGGTCATTGCTTTTACACTACATCATTGCTCTCCCCCAGTGCTTTTCTTCATTACCTTTCCGCCCTATCTCCCAATTCTACCCTTGAACCTAGGTAAGTCTCCATCCAGCGCAATGATAACTTAATTTTCAAAAATTGGTTTTCTTTAGACAGATTCAAAGTACCTACAACAATGATTGATGGTGATGGCAATGATGATAAGAATAAAGTGGGAATTTCTTACTCACTTTGTCTTTTTGATTGTAAGTTTCAAAGAGCATGACTGTCTTTTTCAACCCTAGATTCCTTGCTCCTGGACCAGGAAGGAGTCTGATATTTCAAGTAGTTTTGACTATGCCATTTAATCTTCTTGATTTCTGTGCAGTTAGTCCAAATGAGTATTTGTTGATTTGTATGTTCACCTCTCCTATCACAGAATGTTAGTTTCCTCTTTTATGGCATGAAATTCTTAAACACATGCTTGTACATCCAAAGATGGACCATGCTGTGTTTTAATAAGCATTATATGTACACATTAAATATCAATGACAGGAAATAACGTTCTTGAAATGTCAGTGTCTACACAGGGAAAAAGAATTCTAGTAGGTTGATTTTAAGGTTTAAGGACAAGGGGTCCTGGGAAAAGCTCCAAGATTGGAGGCATCACATTCCTTCCCACAGTAACCACATAACTCTGCATGGGTTTGGTTTCATTTCAGAAGCAAAGTGTCCACAGACTCTGAACATGCCCTGGGCACTTGGCCCTGGGATGGAGCAGCTAAATTTGGAGAGTCTTTCTAAGACGACAATCCCCTGAAATCTAAAGTACATTTTTACAAGTGCCTATAAACACTTCAACAGAATATATAAAATCTCTCCCTTACCCTAACGGCTTTTATATATAAGATGTGACATAATGACCTGGAAAAGCAAGAGGCCCCCGGGGTCAGATAATCCATTACCTTGGCAATGTGGCATGCATAGATTATGCAGCATTGATTTCATGGAAACACCATGAGTTTTCTCTAAGTTTCCTTTCATCCGGAGAATATAAATGGGTTCACACTTTTCATAATTGAGAAATGAAAGTGTTTGAGATAAACAACACATCTTCTGTAAGGCCAAATACTTCTCTTGAGAAAATGTCAGTCTTACATCCCTGTGGGTGGAGCTCAGTATTTCCAAAGTCATCAATCATAATATTCTAGATCTAACAGAGATGCAAAGATTCCAGTCTGTTTTCATATTCCAAACCTGTCCACGCCTAGCCTTATTTCCAGGCTTTACTCTCCCTTAGGCAGATGTAACTGATAACTGATTTAATGTTTAAAAATGTCCTGTGTCCAAAAGTTTGTTTTTTTTTTTACAGATTTAGTCTATATCTGTCTTGTTTCAGTTTAAAACAGTTTCCATTAGATGTGCTAATCCATTCATCAGAAATACGTGTAGGGCTCTTCAGTTAACCAGGGACTGTTTTATGGAGATCAAGAGCAGGAAGTATTAATACATTAGTCATGATTAATTGCCAAATGAGTGAAACAGAAAATAACTGCTTTGGAGTTCAGAGGAAGACGAGAGTAGAGCTGGAGATCTTAGAACTGAATTTTAAAAGATGGTTGGGATACGGGTAAATGAAGAAGGAAAAGAAAGGGCAAAGGAGATGGGATAAATGGAGTGAGGAAAAGCACAGAAGTAGGAAGAACATGAAGAGACCCGTTTACTGGAAATGAGACTTTGGGAAGGGGAGAAGTAGAGGCAAGTCTGGAGGGGCAGGTTGGAACCCATCTGCGTAGGCTCTTGAATGCCATACTAACTAACAGGACAGACTGCACTATAAACCAGTGGCCATCAGAGCAAGGTGCTGTGTAGGACCATCATTTGGGTACAGGAAAATATTTATTCTTTGTCTAAAACAAGATGTTAATTTCTTGCTAATATTTATTGCACATTAGACAATATTGTATGTGTCATTCATTCATAAATATACATATGTGGTGATGCATGCTCAAATGTTTTACTGGAAGGGATGCACATTCAAAAAAGTGTGGAGGCAGACTCCTTTAGATGATGAATGATTAAAGATTTTCATTTAATCAGTGACATATTCAAAGCAGTATTTTAAGATAAATCTGGCAGCAGTTCTACAGAGAGAAGCAGTTAGTTGGCGACCACAGCAATTCAAAGGATTTAAATAATGGTGGCCACGGTGGGAATGGAAAGAAGGGGGAGAATACCAGTGACATATTGATAATCTCCTTTCACAGTGAGATTTTCCCTTAGCAAGAGCAGTCAGCAATCACTTTGGGAGCCAAGAATGGAGCAGTGCTGAAGAAGATGAATTTTTTTGTTCAAAATGGATTGCAAAAATTTATTGATACGACCAAACATTCCATGGTCTGAAAACTGAAACAGAAACAAGAATAAGAATTATGATTAATTATTGGTCAAAAGCAAGTTTAGATAACTTTACAGATCATTTTATACACAAAGAAAATCTTTAAAAATATAGGTAGCACCCTCTCCTCTCCACCGTAACCCTAAAAACTAGTATTTGGGAGAGTAAACAGGAGCAGCTTAACAACGGTGCCTTCACTATATTGATAAAACATCTATGCTTCATATCTGCCTTTTGGTGTTGAAAAAGGATTCCAGAAATCTTCCCTCTCAGTTGTTTGTTGGAGAAGTATTATTTGTTGATAATCCTTGATTGAAATACAAATACTCTCATGCTTCCTTACACAACACCATCTTCACAAGAAATACAGTTTAGAGAACCATCCTGGCAAACCAGGGCTTCCCTTGTGGCTCAGATGGTAAAGCGTCTCCCTGCAATGCAGGAGACCAGGGTTTGATCCCAGGTTGGGAAGACCCCCTGGAGAAGGAAATGGCAACCCACTCCAGTACTCTTTCCTGGAAATTTCCATGGAATTCCAGGAAGCTGGTAGGCTACAGTCCAAGGGGTCGCAAAGAGTCAGACACAACTGAGGGACTTCACTTTCTTTCTTTCTTTCTTTCTTTCTTTCTCTCTTTCTTTCTTTGTATTGGCGAATGTGAATTTGTAAGAGAGGTAGGTTTTAGTACTTGTACTTTATTTACCATCATTTTAAAAAAATTGCACTATTTGTTTAACTTCCCCATTTGATGTTGTTGCAAGGTAGAACTCTTAACAAAAGTGTGATTCAGAGTTCAAATCTATCATTAAGCAGGCTTCTCAATTTCTCCTTGCAGATAAAAACCCTCTAAATAATGATAGGGAAAAAGAAATTGTATGTTTTAAAATGCCAGCTAGATCAGGCTTGTGATCCCTATAAGACATAACATTATCTTAGAAATATTTTGATGAAAGAGCTGTATGATCAGGCATTTTAAACAAGAAAAACAAATTCATATATTTTAACTCTAGTCAGGCATCAGATATAAACTTAACATTTGTCTCAGTCAAGTTAAACTAGACTACAGCTTGAGTATATGTGTGTGTGTGTGTGTGTGTGTGTGTGTGTGTGTGTGTGTGTGTGTAATTATTTTGGCTGAAAATGAATAGAATGTAGTATAGAAAATATATATATATAACATATTGACAGACATAAAAATTACACAAAGATTAAAAGTTCCACATTAAGTAGAAGTGAATATTCTCATACACTGCTGGTGGGAATATATATTGATAAGCTTTTCTTAGGGCATTGCAGACATGTTTCAAGAGGCTTAAAAATTAAAAATATTTATAATATTTAGACTCATTATTTCTACTTTTAAGAACTTGTCCTAAGGATAAAAATCTTAAACATACAACAATAAGAGACTAGGTAAAAAGCTTAAGAATTATTTTCTTGAAAGTTGTTAATTATAATAAAAGCCATATATGTCAAGATTTTTAAATGGAAAAAGTAGAATAAAATTAAATATAAAAATCACTCTTTGTATATGTATACAAATGCAAGCATACACAAATTATAAGGAAATACCATATGCTTATAGGTTCTGTTTTCTAATTTTTATTGTTTTTCATATTTTAAGGATATATTGTTTATAATCATAAAGAAATTGAAGTGAAAAATTAGTTATCAAAGTCTAAAATGTAAATACCTATAATTTAATACAATTAGCTGATAGAATGATTTCTGTGACCATAATATATTTATTCTATATTTAGTGACTTGATCAGTAAGAGCTGTTGATTAATAATTTTGACTATTAATAGACCCACCTGTGGTACAAAAGTAGGTAAATGTATTAGTGACTGAAGGAGATGCAGAAGTTGAAGCACATATTAATCAGGCTACTGGGGTGGTTTCACCTGTGTTATTTTGACTTTGGTTGCACCAAAAAAGCACATCCTAACTTTCTGAACTAAGGAGTAACTAGTATGCTTTAGATTAAATGAAAAGGCAATAGCTATATTTACACTATGTAAATATGTTTATTCACTCATTCAGTCAGTCAGTCAGTAAACAGTTATTCAGCACTTGTTGCATGTCAGGTACTGGGCCAGGATTATGAAAAAGAGAAACAAGTTAAGTCTCAGAAAATTAATGATCTAGTGGGGAGATCAACATGTAAGTGTGGTTGAAAATGGACAGAGAAGTCTGTAGAAAGTTCTAGAAGAACACTGAGAAAGGAACATCCAGCTTTTCCCTAGAGTTAGGGGCTCCTTCTTAGATAAAGTAAATCTTAGCAATGAACTTTGTCAAATGAATAGGACCTTGCCAGGTGGAAAAGTTGAAGGAGCATTCTAGATAGGAAGAAGAGCATAAATCTACAAAGGACCGGAAATCTGAGATAGCATGGCATCTCGGGTCAGGGACTGGTAGGAAATACGATGTGGCTGGAGCTTAGGGTGAGAGGTAAAAGCAGGATGAAAAGAGTGGAAAACTGGATAAGGGCCAGAAACAGCCTTCACACCCTGGTGGTCACAGCGTTTCTACTTCAGCAGTGATTAATCGTGATTTTCCTGGCTAATAGAATCCTAATCTTTATAATGAGGTAGGACTGTTCCCTTTGAATTATGGAAATTATAACTATTATGACCTGCTCCACAAACACAGGTTATAAATATGATCACATCCTTCAATCTTCTTTACCATTAATCATCCAAGCCTCCATTGACCTTATTAGCAGGAAGTCTATTATCTCCTCCAGAGGTTCCTGGGACTTGACTCAAGACAAATGGGTCATTTCTCCTCCAGAATCCTGTGGCTGGATCCACTTGTGACTGCTATTCTTTCTGTCTGCTGCACAGCACTGTTCGCAGTCTTAAGTTATAGTGGTGCCCATTTTGGGGAACAAGGTTACAACTCCCTTTGTTGATATTCCCATCCTCAGCTGTTGTTCTCTAAATCATAACCTCTGCTAGAGTGGCTGGATCTGGAGGAGCTTCTGGACTTGGCCACACGCCAGACTAAAATTCGCCTTTCCCCTCAATCTTAGTCCACTGTGTTGAGCCCAGGACAATAATAACCCAGATTCCTCTCTTCATCAAGGTCATTTTGTTTTAGTGGTTTCCAGGACCTTCTCTGCCCTGGGGCCTTTAGTCATGGTCACCCTGACCAAAGCTATGGCTTTCCCAATGGTCATGTATGGATGTGAGAGTTGGACCATAAAGAAGGCAGAGCGCTGAAGAATTGATGGTTTCGGACTATGTTGCTGGAGAAGACCCTTGGACAGCCAGGATGTCAAACCAGTCAATCCAAAAGGAAATCAACCCTGAATATTCATTAGAAGGACTGATGCTGAAGCTGAAGCTCCAGTACTTTGGTCACCTGATGCGAAGAGCCAACTCATTGGAAAAGACCCTGATGCTGGGAAAGATTGAGGGCAAGAGGAGAAGGGGACAACAGAGGATGAGATGGCTGGATGGCATCACCAACTCAATGGACATGGGTTTGAGAAAACTCCAGAAGACAGTGAAGGACAGGGAAGTCCGTGGGGTTGCAAAGAGTCGGACACAACTTAGTGACTGAAGAGCAGCAGCACTCTGACTCTGCAGTTCTCCCATCCCCAGTCTTCCAGCCAAGGAAGCAGCGGTCGGAACACTGGATTTCCTCCCCGAGGGCTCCTTTCACACTCTGACTTATCTCCTGCCTGGTATCCAGGTTGTTCCATCAGAGAGCTCAAGAGGTAGAACCAGCAAGATGGAGTCTTACAAGTTTGTTGCCCTGCCCCAGTGCCCCCCAGAAGTGCCTAATTGCTTTATATTTACACGACTAGGAAAGATACCAAGTGATTCTTCTGAGAACAAAAAATCTTCCTCCAAGTGATTTTCTGTTCCTGCCTATAAAGGGTAGTCACAGTTTACTTCACAAAAATAATTAATCTTTATGTAACCATGCCCCCTGTTTTAAAAAATCAGTGTAATGTTTTCATATATAATGAGCTAAGTAAGTTGTCCAAAATGGAAATAGGTCTCAACCCCCAAACCTATATGCTTAACCACTATGTACACTGCCTCATCTCATTCAGTTTATGTACTAATATATCATTATAGGCTTCCTTGGTGGCTCAGATGGTAAGAATCCAGCTGCAGTGCAGGAAACCTGGGTTCAGTCCCTGGGTTGGGAAAATCCCCTGGAGGAGGGCATGGCAACCCACTCCAGTATTCTTGCTTGGAGAATCCCCATGGACAGAGGACCCTGGTGGGCTACCGTCCATGGGGTCGAAAAGAGTCAGACACGGCTGAGGGACTAAGCCCAGAACAAGTCATTATTTATTCTTTAACTTAGATACTACACTTACACTAGTCAAGTTTATTACAGAGTTGCGTAATAGATGCAATCATGGCCGACTCTGCAACCCCATGGACTGCAGCCCACTAGGCTCTTCCATCCATGGAATTTTCCAGGCAAGAATACTGGAGTGGGTTGCCATTTCCTCCTCCAAAGAGTCTTCTTGACCCAAGGATCAAACCCGAGTTTCTTACATTGGCAGACTTACTCTTTACCACGGAGAATTAGACATCTCTAAATGCAGATATTGAATTGTTGATAAAGAGGAGCTGGACAACAAGTGTATTTATGATCTAAAACTGCATATATGTAGAAACTGAGTATATTTACTATAAGAGAAAATTGTGTTTTCTCTGCAAAATTTGGGCTTCCTAGGTGCTGTTAGTGGTAAAGAACTTGCCTGCCAATACAGGAGACATAGGAGACACAGGTATGATCCCTGGGTTGGGAAGACCCCCTGGAGGAGGGAATGGCAAAGCACTCTAGTATTCGGGCCTGGAGAATCCTATGGACAGAGGAGCCTTGGGGGCTACAGTCCATGGGATCGCAAAGAGTTGGACACAACTGAAGTGATTTAGCACGCATGCATGCTGCAAAATTAGGTCTCAGAACAGAGAAGAGTACTTATATAGTTTTGGTAGGATTGAAGCAGAGTAGTAAACAGGCATTTGGGTTAATACACTTTGTTTATAAATAGTGTTCTTTAGAATTCATAGTTTGGAAAATCTCTCTACAAGGGTAGATTAATCTAATTTTGGCTCACTCCTCATCCAAGTGTAGGACATACAGTTGACCTTTCCAATTTATCAGTTTTACTCTTAGCCTTCTTATCTTTAAATTTGATAACAACAAAAAATAAACTCCTACCAGATTATTTTCACCCTTTCTCATAGACACTGTTTTCCCAATAGCGTTATTACTCTCCTCAATAAAATGAAAGTGAAGCGCATGTATGTCATATTTCATAAACAAAGGCAAAATTCTGACATATTATCCATAGTCTATGTTCTTTTAAAGGAAAACTATAACGCCATATAATGTTTCTTGTACTCTCTGAAGTTTTTAATTAAAAATTCCAAGAGGTCAAGAGATCTCTGGGCAGTTTTGTTACATTTATGGGGGAACTAATTGCTTATCTTCTAACAAAACCTCGATGAGACCTGGCTCCAAGCCCGCTCAGCCCAGAGACCCTCTCAGCTCAAAGACTTGTTTCCTGTGCTTGCCTTAGTCTGGTGCTGTGAACCACTGAGCCAGGGCCAGAGCTGTGAGCTAGGACTCCTACGGAGCTATTCCTTTACCCAGTTTTGCTACAAGATGAGAGCCCTACCTTTGACCTTGAATCACTTTGTTGTGTTGCTGTCAATATTATTGCTTTATTATTGTTGGCGTTATTTTTTGTTACTCCATACACTTAAAATTCCCAGCTTTTAAAACTAGTTTGAATTTGAGATACGCAATAAATTCTGTTATTTAAAAATGATAAATATAGACATCTCTTATGTCAGCTTCACTCAGCTTTCAGATTTATTGTGTGTTTTTAATTTTTTTACTTTATCCAGAAACTAAAAATTCTGATTGTCTTCAGTTTTCAAAGTGAGGAAACAACTTCTGTTTATTTGGAGGTAGACATGCTCTGTGTTGGAATGAGGGCATATTCCACGCTGAAAGAAATTATGTGTTTTTCCACAAGCTAGATGAAACTTGTATCTTCCCCTTGGCTGCCAGTGCATTCTGTGTAAACAAAGATGTTCTGCGGCTCCTAGGGAAGAGGAACAAGGAAGATGCCTCTTTCCTGGTTCTGTCACAGGCGCTCCCTGGAAATCACTGGCCCAGGCTGAAGTTTGTGGAGTGATGTAGAGAGAAGCTAACACACAATTCTTGAAAACCTACTGTGTGCCAGGAACTGTGCTTCATATTTACTTAAATGCCTGGTCATTTAATTTTGTTAAGGCCATGAGTCAATTACCCTTTTCCTTACTGTGTAGATGAAGAAACTGAGGCTCAGAGAGATTAGGCAAGTCCCGTAAAGTCACAGAGCCAGAAGGGGCAGAGCAGGGACCCGGAGTTTATTGAGGTCCCAGGGCCAACACCTCTCTGTGCCCCACACTGCCCGTTTGTGGACTCAGATGGCCTGGGAGCTCGAACTCCAGGCTAGAGTCAGGGTCTAGGACTGAGTGAAGTCCCTTTCTCTTACGTTTTAGGGACAATCAGAAGGTCAGAGCAGAAGAGACTTTGCAGCTCAGTCAGGTATCTGCTTAACCGCTGGTTTCCTAACCTCTTCTACTGGGCTTTCACCTTGACTGTGGAGTAGAATGGGGACTGAATTTCTCCAGGACTGAGTAGGGGTGGTGGGGGGCTCTCTTTGTCTCCTCAGGGCCAGCTGTGCACTTAGCCATGCTGTTGTTGTTTGCAGGTTTTAGCATTCCTCACTTCAAACAGATTACCTTTTTGTTATCTTAATGGAACATCATTGGCCACCTGGCTGATATGAAATGTGAGGGAGACTAATCCTGTACAGTAATGATTTGCAAGTTAGAACACCAAGTCTATGGGGTTATTCAGAGCATTTGCTTTGAAAAATTAATTTTTCTCTAACTCGTGCTAAACTGTCACTTGATCCTTATTTAGAGAATTCCATCATTTTAATAACTTGGTACTGTTTTGCTGGTAAAGGCAGAGATATGTAAACAGAAAGTTTTTTCCCCCTTTTTTATGGGTTTAAAAAAATGTTCAGAATTTTCATTTGCAGCACTTTATCCTTTTTTCTTTTACTTTTTTCTATGTTGCAAGCAAAATGTCATTTGGTTTAAATTGACATTAAGCACATTTCTGTTTGAGGAGCCAATGACTGTGATCTTTAGATAGACTGATTAGTTTTCTTTCTCCAACAACAGTTTGTGCTATGAAGGTGAGTAGGCAGTTTGACTCGGTGGAGCAGGCAGTGGGCCCTTCAGGATTCTTTTTCAGCAGGTACTCGAATGACTTTGGAAGATTGTCTGTCCTGAGTATTTAGGTGCCCCTTCTCTCTATGGGTAAAAGCGTATGCTCTGTGCCTGGGTATCCATTATGTAGTTTAATAATTCATTCATTGAGTGTCTGCCACATGCCAGACACAGAGTGTCTTACATACATCATCACATCTCATTTCATCCTCACAAGCACTCTGGGAAATTGTTATGTTATAAACATGTAATATTCCCTCTCTTCAGATAAGGAAGCTGAAGTTCAGGTGGAAAAATGTCTCAGTGGTTACACAGCAGGTGCCTGTTGATAGCAGGGCTCAGCAGATCTGTCCACATTTTTCAACTGTAATACTTTGCTTGGAAAATGAACTAGCAGGAAAGTTTTAGAAGATGAGGCTGGGATAGTGATCGAGAGCTTTGAATTTTACTCTAAGACACCACACTTTGGATTTATTTATTCATTTGGTACCTATTTATTGGGCACCATGGGTGTTCATTGGAAGGACTGATGTTGAAGCTGAAACTCCAATACTTTGGCCACCTCATGCGAAGAGTTGACTCATTGGAAAAGACCCTAATGCTGGGAAGGATTGAGGGTGGGAGGAGAAGGAGACGACAGAGGATGAGATGGTTGGATGGCATCACCGACTCAATGGACATGGGTCTGGGTAAACTCCGGGAGTTGGTGATAGACAGGGAGGCCTGGTGTGCTGCGATTCATGGGGTCACAAAGAGTCGGACACGACTGAGTGACTGAACTGAACTGAACTGAAATATGTGTGCCAAATAGTCTAGGCACTGGGGGCATCACGTTGAACCAGAAGCTTACACTGTGGCTCTTAGAGGTCTTGAACAGAGAAATGGCATGCTCTGGTATACGCTTTACAAGGGGCCCGCTGACTGCAGGGCAGACCATCACCTGCAGAGGGGCATGGACTTTGGCAGGGAGACCAGCTTGGAGGCGACTGCAACAATCCAGACAAAAATGGGTGGGGCTTGGACCAGCATGGGAGCAGAGGTGAAAAGTTGGATTCTAGATAGACTTAGCAGGAAACACCAGTGGGATCTGCTGAACAGTTGGATGTGGAAATTGCTTTTCTGGGCTTCAGCTGGAATTCAGGTCAACCTGCCTCAACTCAACTCAACTCAACTCAACTCAACAGTTGGAACTCAACAGCTTGTGCTGTTTGATGTCAAAATGCTCAAGTGTAGAGTCGTTTCACAGTGTTTCATTTAGTGAAAAGCTTAGCTCCTTTTCAGTACCTTAGCACTAGACTTATGCAAGGAGAATACTTGTCGGTGTCCAGAGGAGGAGGACTAGAGCTCCATTTCCCAGGAGCACTTATCATCCAGGCTGCAGTCAACCAGCCTGCTCCCTTCAAGAAGGCCATGTGCCTGGGTGACAGCACTTGGTAGTTATACTTGACATTTGTTGTGGGTCTGCCTCGGAGCCATTCATATTCCTTCCCTATGGCTTCCCTGCAGTGAGGCAAGAGGAAAGGTCTTCTTAATAAGGTTTAAGCCCCACTTCATGTTTTTCTGCATTTATTATTTCTCAGAAGCAACATCATCAGGTCCAAATCAGAAACAAGTTTCAAGTCTTGGTCAAAAAGTGGAACTCCCAGCATACTGTTTGCCCCTTATAGTTAACTTTTACAGAGCTGACACCATCACTCAAAAATGGTTCTAAATATGCCAGATCTGCCAGTAACTTCAATGACTGCAGGATGTAAGTTTGTATTTCCCAAGTCAATGAATGCAGCATTATCTTTTCTTCATGATCATTCATTACTAAGGATAGCATGGGCAGTTGGCTATACTTGTGGATTTAGACTAAGAAGCAACCCCTTACACACCATCTTGAAGTAGAGACTAATCACTGGGTTTCAGTTAATCATGGGAAGGAAAGCCTCAGGATCTGCCTAGAGTCTTCCTAACTACATCTTCTGGATGAACTCTAGTAGCCCAGTGAACATGACCATAAATTGTGTCCTACTGGGTACATTGTCCAGTTAAAAATATGAATAGAGGCTCTCACTCCCTGGGCTGCAGGCAGCATTCATCACAATCCCTTTCATCATTAACCTGCCCTGGAGATGGGCCCTGAGGGTCCTCCTTTGCTGGGTCAGCCACACTGTGAATCAAGCAGCCACACCAGCAAGAGATGAAAGGGCATGCCTCTGATTCCCTCCTGCTTCCCTCCTGCAGAATTCAGATGAGAGGTCCTGCCATTTAAAAAAAAAATTCAAAATCAACTGAAGAATCACTTGTTTTATTATTATTCCCAGGGCTGCGCCCAAAGAGAACCCTGCGTTTGGTGCTCTGGACCGCGGAGGAGCAAGGTGGAGTCGGTTCCTTCCAGTATTATCAGCAGCACAAGGTAGGAGAGCAGCCACGGACGGCTGGGCATTTGCACGTGTAATATCAGTGTAAATACACCAAAAGCACTGATGCTTTTGGTTTGAAAATTTCCTCTATTGTCCTGAAGACTCAACAGTACTGTGTGGTAGGCTGACCCTGGCAAACACCCCTTGTAGAAATCTGCTTCATCCAGCCCCATAAAGGAGAACAACCTGGTGAGCTGAGGAATTTTCTGTTTCTGCGTTAGTCTGTGGCATTAGGAAGATTCCACTTGGCTATGTAGCCATTTTCTTTGACTCTCCAGTTCTGCTATGCTCATGTATACCAGAAAAGTAGAAATAGATTAACAGTCCATGTTCCTACTGAGCCCGCCCCCATGCCGCAATGTCCCAAGTGCTGGTATATGAAAGCCACATCCTGAGACCTTGAGTCAACCAGGAGCATTAATAATGGCTGTGGGAATGGTAGCAACCAGAGGTCTCAGACCTGGGAATGTGGAGGGCAGTGTGGTTTGACACTGACCAAAATAATGCAAAAGTGAATCTTGAAGCAAGAAGTTGATAGTGGAAGATCATATATAGAAATACAAGACCACATTTAAGACAGGGAACAGGCGCTCTCAAGGCAAAAGAAATAAAAGCAAAAATAAACAAATGAGACCTAATCAAACTTAAAAGCTTTTGCATAAAGAAAACAAAACGGCAATCAATGAAATGGGAGAAAATGTTTGCAAATGACTTGATCAACAAAGATTTAATAACCAAAATATACAAACAACCCAATCAAAAATGAGCAGAAGACCTAATAAGACATTTCTCCAAAGAAGACATACAGATTGCCAACAGGCACATGAAAAGATGCTCAACATCACTAATTATTAGAGAAATCAGATCAAAACCACAATGAGGTATCACTTCACATCAGTCAGAATGGACATCATCAAAATGCCTGCAGATAATACATTCTGAAAGAAAAGGGAACCCTCATACCCTGTTGGTGTGAATGCTAATTGGTGCAGCCGCTATGGAAAATGGTATGGAGGTTCCTTAAAAAATGAAAACTAGAACTACCATATGACCCAGCAATCCCACACCTGGGTATATGTCTGGAAAGGATGAAAACCCTTAATCTGAAAATATACATGCACCCCAGTGTTCATGGCAGCACTAATTTACAATAACCAAGACATGAAAAGAACCCAACTGCCAGTCAACAGACTTATGATGTAGTATATACATACCTACATACAGGGGGGTATTATTACTCAGTCATAAAAAATTGACATTTGCAGCAACATGAATGGACCTGGAGAATATCATACTAAGTGAAGTAGGTTAGACAGAGAAGGATAAATATTTTATGATATCACTTATATGTGAAATCTGAAATAATACAAATGAATGTATATACAAAACAGAAACAGAACCACAGACATAGAAAACAAACTTACGGTTACCAAACGGGAAAGGGAGTCAGGGTGGTGGGGGGTAAATTAGGAGTATGGCATTATCAGATACAAACTACTATATAAAAGAGATAAGCAACAGGAATTTACTATATAACAGATGATGTACAGAATCTTGTAATAACCTATAATGGGAAATATTCTGAAAAAAATATGTATACATAACTGAATCACTTTGCTGTACCCCTAAAATTAAAACAATATTATAAATCAACTAAGCTTAATTTAAAAAAAAACAAGGGGCAGGGAGATTAATATCAAGAACAACCTTTGAGAAAGGGGAGAAGGGGCAAAGTGAACAAGCTCAGATACCCTCTGGCTCAAATCAAAGGTTAATTTAAAGAGGAATTCCCCAGTCAGTGACTGTGCTGAGCAGTGACAGCTGGGCAGAGGAGCAGAATCTGGTCTGCTGGATTGTTCTCCCTGCGTCTCCAGACTAAAAGGAACATATCTTGTTATTTCAGTTATCTAAATCAGAGAGAGGTCTGTTGTTTTCCGAGTTGTATTTATATCCTTTTTTATCATTTGACAAACTCAGTCTCTGTTACCCTACTTCAGTTATGTAGAGCTTAAGAATAAGCTCAGGGTCACAAACTTGGTCACTAAATATCATTACTTTATGTACAAAGGAAGACCATGCCTTTTGCCCAACTCTTTCACTACTTCAGTTCTTAAGGCCTCAAGTGTTCATGGAAAATAAGATTATTTCAGATTATGTCCTTTGGTTGTTGGGTCAGTAGCATCATCTACTCCACGTTGTAGGGACAAGATCAGATAGGAATCATTCTAGATCCAGCAACATTCAGTTAATATTCTCTGAGAATCTACCATCTCAGGCACCATATTAGGCATTAGGTGTACTGTCATTAAGAAGCTTCACCCTGACCTTATTGAGACAGCTGTCAAAAGAAGGGCACCAATCACTGAAATTCGATCACAATATAATGTGTTAAGAGTGTTCTGATAAAAAAGAAACCAGCGATGGCAGAGACAGAAAATTCACATAACCTGGGCTTCAGGAGCAGTCACAATAGACTACATGAGAGAAATGACATCCAAGCAGAGACTGAGGACTAAGCAGAGGCCAGGTAAGGGAAAGGTGTTGGCAGAGAAGAAGTGAATCTGGAGCAGTGGGACTTCCATTCACCAAGGCTGGAGGTACAGAGGTCACTGAACACAGCAGAAACTGAGAGGCGTTCAGAGTGGCTACTGCATTGAATGCAAGGTGCACCACAGAAGGCAGAAGGAAGAGAGAGAAACAGAAGCCTGGATGAGAAGGTACAAACCACGTTTGGAAGTTTGCATTTTATCCAGAGGACAAGAGAGTATCCACAAATCAATCAATCTAATACACCACATTAACAAATTGAAAGATAAAAACCATATGATTATCTCAATAGATTCAGAGAAAGCCTTTCAACAACTATTTATGATAAAAACCCTCCAGAAAGCAGGAATAGAAGGAACATACCTCAACATAATAAAAGCTATGTATGACAAACCCACAGCAAACATTATCCTTAATGATGAAAAATTGAAAGCATTTCCCCTGAAGTCAGGAACAAGGCAAGGGTACCCAGTCTCACCTCTATGATTCAACATAGCTTTGGAAGTTTTGGCCATAGCAATCAGAGCAGAAAAAGAAATAAAAGGAATCCAGATTGGAAAAGAAGAAGTAAAACTCTCACTGTTTGCAGATAACATGATCCTCTATATAGAAAACCCTAAAGACTCTACCAGAAAATTACTAGAGCTAATCAATGAATATAGTAAAGTTGCAGGATATTAACACACAGAAATCCCTTGCATTCCTATACACTAACAATGAGAAAACAGAAAGAGATATTAAGGAAACAATTCCATTCACCATTGCAATGAAAAGAATAAAATACTTAGGAATATATCTACCTAAAGAAACAAAAGACCTAGATATTGAAAACTATAAAACACTGATGAAAGAAATCAAAGAGGACACAGATAGATGGAGAAATATACCATGTTCATGGATTGGAAGAATCAATATAGTGAAAATGAGTATACTACCCAAAGCAATCTATAGATTCAATGCAATCCCTATCAAGCTACCAAAAGTATTTTTCACAGAACCTGAACAAATAATTTCACAGTTTGTATGGAAATACAAAATCCTCGAATAGCCAAAGCAATCTTGAGAAAGAAGAATGGAACTAGAGAAATCAACCCGCCTGACTTCAGGCTATACTACAAAGCCACAGTCATCAAGACAGTGTGGTACTGGCACAAGGACAGAAATATAGATCAATGGAACAAAATAGGAAACCCAGAGATAAATTCACACACCTATGGACACCTTATCTTTGACAAAGGAGGCAAGAATATACAATGGAGAAAAGACAATCTCTTTAACTAGTGTTGCTGGGAAAACTGGTCAACCACTTGTAAAAGAATGAAACTAGAACACTTTCTAACACCATACACAAAAATAAACTCAAAATGGATTAAAGATCTAAATGTAAGACCAGAAACTATAAAACTCCTAGAGGAAAACACAGGCAAAACACTCTCCAACATAAACCACAGCAGGATCCTCTATGCCCCACCTCCTGCAGTAATGGACATAAAAGCAAAAATAAACAAATGGGACCTAATTAAATTTAAAAGCTTTTGCACAACGAAGGAAACTATAAGCAAAGTGAAAAGACAGCCTTCAGAATGGGAGAAAATAATAGCAAACAAAGCAACTGACAAAGAATTAATCTCAAAAATACAAGCAACTCCTGCAGCTCAATTCCAGAAAAATAAATGACCCAATCAAAAAACGGGCCAAAGAACTAAACAAACATTTCTCCAAAGAAGACATACAGATGGCTAACAAACACATGAGAAGGTGCTCAACATGACTCATTATCAGAGAAATGCAAATCAAAACCACAATGAGGTACCATCTCACGCCGGTCAGAATGGCTGCTATCCAAAAATCTACAAACAATACATGCTGGAGAGGGTGTGGAGAAAAGGGAACCCTCTTACACTGTTGGTGGGAATGCAAACTAGTACAGCCACTATGGAGAACAGTGTGGAGATTCCTTAAAAAACTGGAAATAGAACTGCCATATGACCCAGCAAACCCACTGCTGGACATACACACCGAGGAAACCAGAATTGAAAGAGACACCTCAATGTTCATCACAGCACTGTTTATAATAGCCAGAACATGGAAACAACCTAGATGTCCATCAGCACATGATTGGATAAGAAAGTTGTGGTATGTATACACAATGGAGTATTACTCAGCCATTAAAAAGAATACATTTGAATCGGTTCTAATGAGGTGGATGAAACTGGAGCCTATTATACAGAGTGAAGTAACCCAGAAAGAAAAACACCAATACAGTATACTAACTCATATATATGGAATTTAGAAAGATGGTAATGATAACCCTGTATGCAAGACAGCAAAAGAGACACAGATGCATAGCACAGTCTTTTGGACTCTGTGGGAGAAGGTGAGAGTGAGATAATCTGAGAATAGCATTGAAACATGTATATTATCATTATGTGTAGAGCAGTTTTTTATATATATTTTTTAAAAAAAGAAGGAATGTTTAGAATCGATACATCTTGGCCTCTATTAAAAACAAAACACCTAAAAGAACTCTTTTGAAGTTCTGTCATTCTCTACTTCAAGAAAAAAAAATAATGGATTTATTAATAAAACTGCAATGGCTCCAACTTGAAATTTCCTCAACCATTGAAATTCCTTAGATCTGAAAAAAAAATTTATTTCTCTGAAGATTTTGAGTTTTGCTGTAGTCTACTACATGGATGAAATTAGAAATTACTGATTTTAATCTTCTAAGAGGTTGGCAGGTGTGAACACACACACACACACACATATATGAATATATACTCAAGGACATGCAATGAAGCTGTTTTATCTTGAAAACATCCATGTTGCCTTCATACAGATGTGTCTATATACAGGTTCAGTTCACTTCAGTCGCTCAGTCATGTCTGACTCTTTGCAACCCCATGAACTGCAGCACGCCAGGCCTCCCTGTCCATCACCAACTCCCGGAGTCCACACAAACCCATGTCCATTGAGTCGATGATGCCATCCAACCATCTAATCCTCTGTCGTCCCCTTCTTCTCCTTCCCTCAATCTTTCCCAGTATCAGGGTCTTTTCCAATGAGTCAACCCTTTGCATGAGGTGGCCAAATTATTGGAGTTTCAGCTTCAACATCAGTCCTTCCAATGAACACCCAGGACTGATCTCCTTTAGGATGGACTGGTTGGATCTCCTTGCAGTCCAAGGGACTCTCAAGAGTCTTCTCCAACACCACAGTTCAAAAGCATCAATTCTTCGGTGCTCAGCTTTCTTTATAGTCGAACTCTCACATCCATACATGACCACTGGAAAAACCATAACCTTGACTATATGGACATTTGTTGGCAAAGTAATGGCTCTGCTTTTTAATATGCTATCTAGGTTGGTCATAACTTTCCTTCCAAGGAGTAAGCGTCTTTTAATTTCATGGCTGCAATCACCATCTGCAGTGAGTTTGGAGCCCCAAAAAATAAAGTCAGCCACTGTTTCCACTGTTTCCCCATCTATCTGCCATGAAGTGATGGGACCGGATGCCATGGTCTTAGTTTTCTGCATGTTGAGCTTTAAGCCAACTTTTTCACTCTCCTCTTTCACTTTCTTCAAGAGGCTCTTTCTACCATAAGGGTGGTGTCATCTGCATATCTGAGGTTATTGCTATTTCTCCCGGCAATCTTGATTCCAGCTTGTGATTCCTCCAGCCCAGCATTTCTCATGATGTACTCTGCATACAAGTTAAATAAGCAGGGTGACAATATACAGCCTTGATGTACTCCTTTTCCTATTTGGAACCAGTCTGTTGTTCCATGTCCAGTTCTAACTGTTGCTTCCTGACCTGCATACAGGTTTCTCAAGAGGCAGGTCAGGTGGTCTGGTATGCCCATCTGGTCTGAATTGGAGTTTCAGGGATCGAAAGAAGAAATTCCAGAAAGAGAAAACATAAGCCTTTTGTTTTAGGATAGCTCTTTATCTCTCCTTTAAAAAGACATTCTGTGTGTTTTACAAGACACAACCAATTCTGATGGAGTTAATTCTATATTCTTATGATTAGCATACGGACCTAAGAATTGTCAAGAGCATAATGATTTCTGGGTAGCTGAGTTTAACTTTAAAATAACTATAATAAGGACCTCATCCTTGAGGAGTAAGTGGGTTTGAGTGAGTAGTCAGGAGGGAGGAAAAAAGGAAAGCCACTCTCCTTCATATTGATGAGAACTGCCTAACAAGTACCCTTGGCATCAGTATGAGTGATAACAAACAAGAACAGAACTTTAATTTGGTAATTATAAAAAGAAAAGATTTCAACTTTTAAAATAACTATGCTAGCATTTTTATGATATAGTTATGGTTATTAATGATCTCTATCAAGGATCAGTAAGTTATAGCCTGTGGACTAAATCCATATGTTTATGTACAGACCTCAAGACAAGAATGTTTTTCTATGTTTTAACTGATTATGTGACTGAGATTTTATGTGGCCTGAAAGCCCCAAAATAATAAGCATCTGACCCTTTACAGAAACGGTTCATTGATCTTTAATTTATATGATAAAAATCGTAAAACATTTTCATGTTATTTCCATGCAATAATTTATTTTTAATTTGTATGACCTAAATGATAATTTTATAGAGTTTGTTTGGAGCCAGTTAAGTGGTTTGCAGAAAGATATTATTTCAATAACATAATTATATTACCCCTCTTTTTTTATGCATTCTTATTTGGTGTAGTTTTACCATAAAGTTAGCTAGACTTTCATAGCATTAACTGTAGAAAAAAACAGTGTGTAAAAAATTTCTTCTTTTTGTATGTTTGTAAAAAATTATTATTTCTTTTTTTTTGTTGCCCTTTTTTCATCATTATAGAATCTTTTCAACAGTAAAAGTTCTATAAATATTACTTTAATGGATACATATATAAGCTAAACTTTCATGGGAATACAGTTAATATTACCACTTATTATCCTTTTCTTAGTAAATATATCTTTGTTTATAATTTAATTAATATATTCATGGAAAAATATATAAAATTGAAATAATTTAAAATCATATGTTTAAACTTATTACCTAATTTTCAAAATTGTACTCAGATTAATAGCTGCTTTTGCTTCATAATTATGCTTTCTTATAAAGTGTCAGTTCAATTATTATAATAATCGCTAACTTTACTTAATTGTCATGAAATACGTGAGGCTATTTGTGGTTTGCATATAAATTTTGAAATGAAAATCGAACTTTATTGTGATATCTAAAACATTTTCCAAGGAAGCAAATTCCAACTGAAAAAGGTCTATGAGCATTTTAGCAAGCGTTACTAAGTAAAATAATTCAAACAGGAAATACTGAGTTTTTCACTATATTTTGGAGTCAGCTTGAATAGAAATCATTCCTGGTATCCATCCAGCTTGCCCATAACAATTCATAGCATAAAGTCCCATAAGGGCTATAGAGCTGTGTACATATTATTCTCTTATTTAAAAAAAAAAATATGGCAAAAACCACCACAGTATTGTAAAGTAATTAGCTTCCAATTAAAATAAATGAATTAATTAAAAAAAAGTTATTTCACGTATTTTGATAAACTGTAAAGTTTTATCTCCTAGTGTGGAAGTCCTCTCCACAGGTTCCTTATATTATCACACGAACTTGAGAATTATTTAAATGTATAATGTTTGTACTTTATTGATTCATTTAAAAGTAACACATTTTTCATGGACTTCCCTGGTGGCTCAGTGCTGGCCAATGCAAGAAGACCCAAGAGACACAGGTTCTTTTCCTGGTTTGGGAAGATTCCCTGGAGAGGGAAATGGAGATCCGCTCCAGTATTCTTGCCTGGAAAACTCCATGGACAGAGGAGCCTGGTGGGCTACAGTACATCAGGTCGCAAAGAGCTGAACATGACTGTGACTGCGCACACTCACACAGTGTGAGGTGTGTTCATGTGATAGAGTAGTAAAGTCCCACCAGTCGGCCAGTGCGGAGAAGGCAATGGCACCCCACTCCAGTACTCTTGCCTGGAAAATCCCATGGACAGAGGAGCCTGGTAGGCTGCAGTCCATGGGGTCACGAAGGGTGGGAAACAACTGAGCGACTTCACTTTCACTCTTCACTTTCATGCATTGGAGAAGGAAGCGGCAACCCACTGCAGTATTCTTGCCTGGAGAATCCCAGGGACGGCAGAGCCTGGTGGGCTGCCATCTATGGAGTCACACAGAGTCAGACACGACTGAAGCGACTTAGCAGCAGCAGCAGCAGTCGGCCAGTGGGGAATTTTTCCAGATCCCCTAACTATTTTGGAGTACTGATGGGGGCTTATTAGGGGTGAGGCTGGTAAATTTCTTGGTGGGATTAGGCGGCCATTGTATGTTTAAGTGAAGGGGCCACCCGTCCTTACCCTCAGCTAACTTCCTGCTTAATGCATGGCTTCACAAAAGAGGCAGATGGGACTTAGCAACTAAACAATAGCAACAATACATTCTTCCTGCTGTTTTATTGAGGAATAATTAGCACTGAGTGATAAAATGTGCAGTTATGCTATCTAACCATCTCATCCTCTGTGGCACTCTTCTCTTGCCCTCAGTCTTTCCCAGAATCAGGGTCTTTTCCAATGAGTCTGCTCTTCACATCAGGTGGCCAAACTATTGGAGCTTCAGCTTCAGTCTGTCCTTCCAGTAAATATTCAGGGTTGATTACCTTTAGGATTGACTGGTTGGATCTCCTTGCAGTCCAAGGGACTCTCAAGACTCTTCTCCAACACCACAGTTCAAAAGCATCAACTCTTCAATGCTCAGCTTTCTTTATGGTCCAACTCTCATATCCGTACATGACTACTAGAAAAACCTATATGGACAGCTTTTACTATATGGACCTTTGTCAGCAAAATGATGTCTCTCCTTTTTAATATTTTGTCTAGCTTTGTCATATCTTTTCTTTCAAGGAGCAAGCATTATTTAGTTTTGTGCCTGCAGTCAATGTCCACAGTGATTTTGGAGCCCAAGGAAATAAAATCTGTCACTGCTTCCACTTTTTCCCCATCTATTTGCAATGAAATGATGGGACCAGATGCCATGATCTTGTTTTTTAAATGTTGAGTATTAAGGCAGCCTTTTCACTTTCCTCTTTCACCCTCATCAAGAGGCTCTTTTAGTTCCTCTTCACTTTCTGCCATTAGAGTGGTATCATCTGCATATCTGAGGTTGTTGATATTTCTCCCAGAAATCTTGATTCCAGCTTGTGAATCATCTAGCCCAGCATTTCACATGATGTTCTCTGCATATAAGTTAAATAAGCAGGGTGACAATATACAGCCTTGACCTACTCCTTTCCCAATTTTGTACCAGTCCTTTGTTCCATGGTAAGTTCCAACTGTTGCTCCTTGATCTGTATACAGATTTCTCAGGAGACAGGTAAGGTGGTCTGGTATTCCCATCTCTTTAAGAAGTTTCCACAGTTTGTTATGATCCACAAAATCAAAGGCTTTAGTGTAGTCAATGAAGTAGAAGTAGATGTTTTTCTGGAATTCCCTTGCTTTTTCTATGATCCGGTGTATGTTGGCAATTTAATCTCTGGTTCCTCTGCCTTTTCTAAATCCAACTTATACATCTGGAATTTCTCAATTCACATACTGCTGAAGCCCGGCTTGAAGGATTTTGAGCATTACCTTGCTTCCAGTCCTGTTGCCACTGTTGAGTTTTCCAAATTTGCTGACATATTAAGTGCAGCACTTTAACAGCATCATCTTTTATAATTTGAAATAACTTAGCTGGAATTCCATCACATCTGCTAGCTTTGTTCATAGTAATTCTTCCTAAGGCCCACCTGACTTCACACTCCAAGATGTCAGTCACTGTAGGTGAGTGACCACACCTTCATGGTTTTCTGGGTTATTAAGACCTTTTAGTATAGTTCTTCTGTGTATTCTTGCCACCTCTTCTTAATCTCATCTGCTTCTGTTAGGTCCTTGCCATCTCTGCCCTTTATTGAACCCATCTTTGCATGAAATGTTCCCTTAGCATCTCCAATTTTCTTGAAGTATCTCTAGTCTTTCCCATTCTATTGTTTTCCTCTATTCCTTTGCATTGTTCACTTAAGAAGTCTTTCTTATCTCTTCCTGCTAATTTTCTGGAACTCTTCGTCCAGTTGTGTGTATCTTTGTCTCTCTCCTTTGCCTTTTGCTTCCCTTCTTTCTCAGCTGTTTGTAAGGCCTCCTCAGACAACCACTTTACTTTCTTGTATTTCTCTTTCTTGGGGATGGTTTTGGTCATGACTTCCTGTACAATGTTGCGAACCTCCATCCATAGTTCTAATCTAATCCCTTGAATCTATTCATCACCTCCGCTGCATAATCATGAGGGATTTGATTTAGGTCTTATCTGAAAGGGCTAGTGCTTTTCTCTTCTTTCTTCAGTTTAAGCCTGAATTTTGCAATAAGGAGCTCATGATCTGAGCCTCAATCAGCTCCAGATCTTGTCTTTGCAGTCTGTATAGAGCTTTTCCACCTTTAGCTGCAAAGAATATAATCAACCTGATTTTGGTATTGACCATCTGGTGATGTTCATGTACAGAGTTGTCTCTTGTGTTGTTGGAAGAGAGTGTTTGCTATGACCAGTGTGTTTTCTTGGCAAAATTCTGTTAGCCTTTGCCCTGCTTCATTTTGTATTCCAAGGCCAAACTTGCCCATTACTCCAAGTATCTCTTGACTTCCTGCTTTTGCATTCCAATCCCCTATGATGAAATGGATATCTATTTTTGGTGTTGGTTCTAGAAGATCTTGTAGGCCTTCATAGAACCATTTGACTTCAGCTTCTTCGGCATTAGTGGTTGAGGCATAGACTTGGATTACTAAGATGTTGAATGGGTTGCCTTGGAAATGAACCAAGATCATTCTGTCATTTTCGAGATTGCACCCAAGTACTTCATTTCAGATTCTTTTGTTCACAGTGAGGGCTGCCCCATTTCTTCTAAGAGATTCTTGTGCACAATAGTAGATATAATGGTCATCTGAACTAAATTCGCCCATTCGCATGCATTTTAGTTCACTGATTACTAAAATGTTGGTGCTCACTCTTGCCGTCTCCTGTATGATCACGTCCAAGTTTCCTATTGTGTGAGTAGTGTACAACTTCTTCATCCATTCTCCTACTTATGATCATTTGGGTTGCTCCTAGCTTTAGCTATTGTAAAGAAGGCTGATATAAAATTTTTGTACAAATCTTTAGGTGAAGATATGCATTTCTTTTCTCTTCTAGGAGTAGAATTGCTGGCTCATGTGAGAGATGAATGTCTACCTTTGTTAGCAACTGTCAAAGTGACAGGAGGTTGTACCATTTGACATCCCCACCAGCAACATATGAGAGTCCTAACTGCTCCCCCATCCTACCCAATATATAGTAGTATTTATTATACTTCTTATTTCTGACCATTCTTGTGGGAATAATAATTTTGCGAGATACAGTTCTGAAAAATCTCAGGAGAAGTTCTGACTCCGCTTCTAATGGTCATCACTGTTTCACCCTTTCCTGCTTCCTTGCCTTCATTCTTTGTTCCGTCTTATGATTTACCAAGATCAAAGGCCTTTTTACCCAGCATGAGGTTTGTGGAGCTATTCATGGTTGGAGTGACCATATTTCAATTTGGGGAAACGCGGGAGATCAGGTTATAGAAATGCCCTCCTCTCATGACCACAGCTGACTCCCTAGAGACAGACCTCACAGCGGGGTGGGGCTGCTGGAACTCAGCTGGAGCCAAAGGGGGCCTGAGGCTCCGACGGGTTTGGGGAGGGAGATTTCCCTTATGCCCCTGAAAGAGTTTATTTTAGAAAGTGGGAAAAGGATGTCAGAAAATGTTTTGTGTTATTCTTTGTTGATAAAATTATTATTTTTAAAAAATATGAACAGTTTTTTTTTTGGTTGAATTCAGCTTGCATTCACTGAGAAAGGAATGTCACCACATGTAGAGGGTATTATTGTGCTCTAGTGATTTTTAAGAGTTTACTTATCAGAGTGGAATTTAACTTTGGAATTAAAAAACATTGCAGATGATTTTATTGAATTTTCATGTCAATGAGTCAAATGAGTGTTGTCCAGATGCCATTTGCCTAATCTGCTTTTCATGGGAACAATGTTACTTTCTTCTCCACTCTTAGAAGGAGAACAGGATGTCATTTCTCATGTCCTGAAACATACAAAGGAGGAAAAACACACTAGACTAGTTTCAACTCTATTGCTGGCGTTTTAAAATCTTTTCCATTTTAAGCAAAAATATGATCTGGCATAATTATAATCAGTAAGGTAATCTGGCCTTGAGAAAGCCTCATTACACAAAGTAATCAAATAAAATAGATTGATACGTTCTATTCTGGCATGAAAAATATTTTAACCTTTTCCTGATTTATTGCACAAACTACTGGCAATTGAATTACTGGGATTATGAACACTGCTATGTTCTGGTAGTCATTAATAAGGGCAATATTTTAAACAGGCTTTATTAAATGAGGGATGAGATGTATGATCACCTTTGTTTGCTTTCTCCTGAGAATTCTATTATGACTATGGGACTTTAGAATATTCTGTATGATATTTATATAGATGTTATGTCAGCCTGAGCAGAGATGTCAAAATATTTCCTTTGGTTTTTAGGACAATCGCAGTACACCACCTGTCAAAGAGCATGAGTAGGCTTGGACTCACCTGTTTCTTTTAACTGTTTAGAAGGTATACTTCTTAGCTAAGGTTTATTATTTTTTTTCCATATAGGAGAAAAGAAGTCATTTAAAGTAAAAAGACTACCTGTGACAACTAGAATGGAATCTTTGATCTTGCCTATAGTTGAGGGGAAATATTTATCATCTTTATCATATGACCTTATGTCACAGGTCACAGTGAATTCTGGCTTGAGTGTTGATTTTATAAACATGTAAAGAACCACATCTTGACTTCTCTACTACCATTACTAATCCAAATAAGGCAACCACCTTTCAAAGTTGTTTCCAAGAACACTGTGCCAAAGCCCCAAGGTTTATTGTGAATTCTTGTGTTTGGCATCTTACCTCATTTGTTCTACATTTGTAAAACCATAACTGACTTCAGTTTGTATCCAGCCTGTTTTACTAGTTTACTAGAGGTTGCCTAGTAGGCACAAACAGCTTCTGCCTCTGTTGCTAACCAGGTCGTGATCTGACCCGGAAGGACCCATAGCATATTTAGTGCATGAACTTCCTAAGAAATCAGGTTGGCCCACAAGGATACACAAATCTGAAGTCAAGTGTCACGCTTAGGCTCCCAAGTGACTTTTGCATCACAAGAGCCTTTGGGATTCAATTGTCACATCCCATGCACGAGTTACAGAGTCAACAAACCACTTTTGAGCCACCAGCACTACTTTAATTCGCCTAGGAATGTCATCTTCCCTTTGCCTTCTAAAGTGACGTTGGTCAGCTTTTCTTAAGGATCAAGTAGTAAATATTTTAGGTTTTCAGGTCATATGACTTATCTATTCATCTCAGTCTTTATAGGTCCAAAGTAGTCATGGACAATACTAGACAATGGGCAGGACTTTTCCAATAAAATATAAGAAGGAGAAGGAGAAAAAGGAGAGGAGGAAGAAGAGAGAGGAGGGCAGGAGAAAGGGCAGAAGGAAGGGAGGGGAAGGAGGTGGTCAGATTTGACGTGTTGGCTATAGTATGATGGTTCCAGTTATTGGGAAGAAGTTTAGAGAACTTTCTTCCAAAACTTTTTTCAATTTCATCATCACACATTTTGGAGAAAGAGGTTTGTAGCACATGATGGTATTCTAACATTTAGAGTGTCTTTAGCTAACATTTAGATTTCAATATGACTGTTATTTGTATGCTCAAGCACTCAAGAGGTTGCAGTTTTTTCCCCTTAGATATATGGCCAACAGAAACACCATTGCCAGGTCAGTCTGTCTCATTAGTCCTAGCCCAGTGAGGCACACAACAAGTATAGTAAGCTGATTGGATAACAGGGTTAACAGACTTCCTCAATATTTCCTAAAGAAGAGCAGAACCTTTTATTAAGATAACTAAATATGATAACATTTGAAAATATATTTTAAATGGCATTTTTAAATGTAGAAGCGTCTTTGAAAGAAATGAACACCCTAATGTATAATATCTTGGCAATTTTCTACTAATCCATAACAATTGTCATTCACTGTTTAACCACATCCTAGTTTTATCCATAGATTTGCCTGCTATGTCTTTTTAAAGTTGAATTATTATCTGAGAGAGAGGCTCTACCCAGGAGACCTTGAGAACCTCATGTCTTTTGGTAATTAGTAGCCCTTCTAGAAGCTAGGACAAACATAGACAGCATATTAAAAATCAGGGACATAACTTTGCTGACAAAGGTCCATATGGTCAAAGCTATGGTTTTTCCAGTAGTCATGTACGAATGTGAGAGCTGGATCATAAAGAAAGCTGAGCACCAAAGAACTGATGCTTTTGAACTGTGGTGTTGGAGAAGACTCTTGAGAGTCCCTTGGACAGCAAGGAGATCAAACTAGTCAATCCTAAAAGAAACCAACCCTGACTATTCATTGGAAGGACTGAGACTGAAGCTGAAGCTCCAATAGTTTGGCCACCTGATGTGAAGAGCAGACTCATTGGAAAAGACCCTGATGCTGGGAAAGACTGAGGGCAGGAGGAGAAGAGGACGACAGAGGATGAGATGGTTGGATGGCATCACCGACTCAATGGACAGGAGGTGGAGCAAACTGCAAGAGATAGTGAAGGTCAAGGAAGCCTGGCATGCTGCAGTGCATGGAGTCACAAAGAGACGAACACAATTTAGTGACTGAACACCACCAATAAGTCCTTCTAGAAGTTTGTCCTCTACTCTGGCTGCTGCAGTTTTTGTGTACTTCTGCTAGAATAATACATAACCATTGAAAAATGGTCTGTCGATGATGGTTTGAGGAATGAATAGGCAGAATCAAGCCAGCAGGGCCGCCGGCAAGGTCAGTGCTAGAAAGGAGATACTGGATGGTGAGGTTACTTGGTACTCTGAGAAGCAGTGTCCGGAAGTCACAGTAGGTAGTACTGAAATTGTGTTACTTTGAGGGCTGAAGATCAAACAGGGAACTGAGAAGCAGAATTGTGGGACATAGCTGAGAGCATAGCCTGAGTATTGCCCGTGGCCCTTTGTCTTTCTCTCTGGAACTCATCCCAGTAGGTCATTCCTATAAGTATTAACCCAAGTCCTGTGTTATCTTAAAGATACCACTTGTCCCCTGATAGAGTAGATTGTGGTCTGGCTTTCTAGCTTGCTTATCAGTGAGGACACAGCTATCATTCCTTCTGACTCATCTATTTGTGTTAAAAACGTAAAGGTAACTCTCATTCCTTATTTTCTTTCAGAAGGTCTCACTCTTGCATCCTCTTATCAAATGCTTGTACTGCATTTAAAATTATTCATTCTGAAAGCTGAGGTTACCCCTAGCAACCAGCAGTTTGCCTAAACTGTTTTGGTTTCCGAGTTTTCTTAAAGGGGAATTCTCAGAAACAATTGCTCAAGAGCTTTTATACCCCTCACAGCACAACGTATATAGACAACAATTCAAATTTTAAAAGCTTAGCAAGACCTTTCAATGGAGGTTTAAATTGGTTTCATAACATGAGTTATTTTGAGGCTAGACAGAATATTCATTACTAGTTAAAACAAGGGTGTAATTTACTTTTAGAAATATCTATAGTTTCATTTAATGAAACTCATCCTCATGAAAGTACAAATGATCCTATGTTAAATACTTGTAAATTTGCATTTCAGGAAAATCTGCAGATTTTCACTAACACCTGGGAGTTGTATGGTGCACCTCCTAGCCCGTCACTGGCATGACTGGATGGTATTTTCCCCTCCAAAGCCCTGGAAGACTTTATTATGCCCCACAGAACTAAATGGGAGACAATGAAACTGTTTTATCCTTTGAATTGAATAGGAAAGGTCAAAGGAAAAAGAATGCAATAGTAGACAGAGGAGAAAAGTGCTTTGTGAAAATTGTTCAATTTTCCCATATAAGAGAAAATACTTTGTTCCTTTTAATAGATCTGGAAATGCAACACTAGAGATTTTTCGGTTAGACTTATAGGGAGAAAAGAAATAATCAAGAATTTTGAGAGATCCCATTTCCCAAACAAATATGTACTATGTTCTTACTATTTACAAGATGTTATTATAATCTTTTGCATCTGTATGATCATTTATAAATCTGAAAACTTTTTCATAGACTCTGGTAATAGTAATGACCCTGGTAGTTGCCAGGCCATGTACTGCTTTCCTTATTTGATATTTGAAAAAATAAGGCTCAAGAGATTAAAAAAAAAAAACAAACACATGTTACACAGCATGGATATGTGCTACAGAACCTGAACCTGAACCTAGCTTTTCTGTCTCCAGACTTGAGCCATAATGATTTCTCTGACCATGTACTTCTCTGTATACTTATATATAGGATTTACATACATTTTTGTGTACATTTATCTGTTTGTCATAGTCTGCAGCATATACATACCAATTTATTCAGGCATGCTGGACATAAAAGCTTTGTCATAGTCAGTGAAGCAAGAGTAAATGTTTTTCTGGAATTCCCTTGCTGGCTCTATGATCCAACGAAAGTTGGGAGTTTGATCTCTAGTTCCTCTGGCTTTTCTAAACGTAGCTTATACATCTGAATATTCTTGGCTTATGTACTATTGAAGCCTATCTTGAAGGATTTTGAGCATAACCTTGTTAACATGTGAAATGAGCAAAATTGTACAGTAGTTTGAACATTCTTTGGCATTGCCCTTATTTGGGATTGGAATGAAAACTAACCTTTTCCAGTCCTGTGGCCACTGCTGACTTTTCCAAATTTTCTGACATATTGACTGCAGCACTTTAACAGCATCATCTTTTAGGATTTGAAACAGCTCAGCTAGAATTCCATCACATCCACTAGCTTTGTTCGTAATAGTGCTTCAGAAGGCCCACTTGACTTTACACTCCAAGATGTCTGACTCTAGGTGAGTGACCACACTATCATGGTTATCTGGGTCTTTAAGACAGTTTTTGTATAGTTCTGTGTATTCTTGCCATCTCTTCTTAATCTCTTCTGCTTCTGCCAGGTCCTTAACATTTCTGTCCTATATCATGCCCATCCTTGCATGAAATGTTCCCTTTATAGCTCCAATTTTCTTGAAGAGGTCTCTAGTCTTTCCCGGAAGGAGTATGACAAGGCTGTATATTGTCACCCTGTTTATTTAACTTATATGTAGAGTATAATCATATGAAATGCCAGGCTGCTTGAATCACAAGCTAGAATCAAGATTGCCAGGAGAAATATCAGCAACCTCAGATATGCAGGTGATACCACTCTAGTAGCAGAAAGTAAAGAGGAACTAAAGAACCTTTTGATGAGGGTGAAAGAGGAGAGGGAAAAGGCTGGCTTACTACTCAACAGTCAAAAAATAAGAAGCATAGCATCCGTTCCCATCACTTCATGACAAACAGAAGGGGAAGAAGGGGAACAAGAGACAGATTTTATTTTCTTGGGCTCCAAAATCACTGCTGATGGTAACTGCAACCGTGAAATTAAAAGACACTTGCTCCTTGGAAGAAACACCATGGCAAAACCTAGACAGTGTATTAAAAAGCAGAGACATCACTTTGCCAACAAAGGTCCATATAGTCAAAGCTGTGGTTTTTCCAGTAGTCATGTACCAATGTGAGAGCTGGACCATAAAGAAGGCTGAGCACCAAAGAATTGATGCTTTCGAACTGTGGTTCTGAAGAAGATTCTGGAGAGTCCCCTGGACTGCAAGGAGATCAAACCAGGCAATTCTAAAGGAAATCAACCCTGAATATTCCTTGGAAAGACTGATGCTGAAGCTGAAGCTCCAGTACTTTGACCACCTGATGCAAGGAATCGATTCATTGGAAAAGACCCTGATGCTGGGAAAGATTGAAGGCAAATGGAGAAGAGGGCAGCAGAGGATGAGATGGTTATATAGCATCACTGACTCAATGAAGCTGAATCTGAGCAAACTCCAGGAGATAGTGAAGGACAGGGAAGGCCGTTGTGCTACAGTCCTTGGGGTCACAAAGAGTCGGACACGACTTAGCAACTGAACGACAACAGCAATGCTGGATGCAATAACACATGAATGGATGAATGGAGAAGTCAATTCTAAGTGCTTAGTTTAAAACACATATAGCACAGAATCATATTTTACTGTATTTTGGATTATAAAGGTCAAGGGATACTGTACAATCATGCAGACATTTGCTGTCACCAATAGCATTAGCTGTCACCAATAATTCTCAATGTTTGATATTCACCCTTTCTCTGAAGACTATAAAAATAAATATATTTATTTGTTCCTGAGGTTAATTCTCTAAATCCTGTTACAATGATATAAAAAAAATTTTAATATTCACTGTAATTTGCTTTTAGTTTGGGGCATTTTCTAAGTAATGTTTTAACTAGACAATAGATAAAATTTAAAAATAAACATACAAAGAGAACTCTTAGTGATATGAAACTCTTCACACTAATAAAAGTCAAAATCATTTCACTGCTTAAAAGATTGACTTCAGGTCAGAGGCTGTCCTGGGTACCTCCTTAGGACATCTTCCAAACATTTCTCCAAAGAAGACATACAGATGGCCAAGAAACACATGAAGAGATGCTTGACATCACTAACTATTATAGAAATGCATATCCAAACTGCAATGAGATATCACCTCATACCGGTCAGAATTTTCATCACCATAAAATCTAAAAACAGTAAAATGCTGGAGAAGATATGGAGAAAAGGGAACCCTCTTGCACTGTTGGTAGGAATGTAAGTACAGCCACTATGGAGAACAGGATGGCGTTTCCTTAAAAAACGAAAAATAGAACTACCTTGTGACCCAGAAATCCCACTCCTGAGCAAATACCCAGAGAAAACCATAATTCAAAATGGCACATGCAGCCCAGTGTTCATTGCAGCACTGTTTAACAGCCAGGACATGGAAGCAGCCTAGATGTCCATCACCAGAGGAGTGACAAGGAAGAGGCAGTGCACATATACAGTGGAATATTACTCAATGAAAACAAACAAAATTCGGTCATTTGTAGAGATGGGAATGGGCCTGGAATCTGTCATACAGAGTGAAGGAAGTCCGAAAGAGAAAAATAAATATCATATTTTAACACATGTATGGGGAATCTACTGCTAGTCTTGAAAGGAAAAATGAGATGAAAACTCTGATCCTTGAGAGATGGATATAGTATATGTATTTATCTGTTTACATCTTTTGTACATGTGTTGAGCTTAGACACCTAGGAAAATATACTGAGACTCTCCACAAATGGAGTTCAGCTTACTTGCTCCAAGATAGCTATGCCTGGGACACTAAATAAGGAGGATACACCAGGATGGATCCCTGCTTATGTTATTTTTAAAGATTTCCAAGGACAGAGATTTCACTGTGTCAGTATTCTTTTTAGCATTACCAGACAATAAGCATAATGCAGGCCATGTCCACTTAGCAATGTCTTAGTTTAAGGATGTAACTTAGAATAGCAGAGGAGCACTTATAATAGAAGTTAGCCTTGAGATCTCCATTAGGTCTCCAAAAGTTAGTGTACCTTAAGCCTTCCTTGCCTTAGTCATCTCTGTGTAAAACACTAAGGAACCAAAGACAGGTTGTGGAGTGGGGCTGAATTGTGCATTGCAAAAGAGGGATTTAAACATTATTTACAAACTGAACTCAAAGAACAAATTCTTTGGCCCTTGTTCTGTTTCTTTGTTCGTTTGTTTTTGAAGTAAGGGAGATCTAATTTATTCTTTCCTTGGTGGGGAGATAAAATAATTTATACCTTCAATATGTTCTTCTCTTGATAATTGGGACCTCAGTTTGTTACTGCTTTTGGCAAACTGTTTTCTGAACATGAGGAAGATTGTACCTGCCAGAATAGATTGGTGTTTGGTCTTCTTCACTGAAAGGTGACTGTGACCAAGAGCTGCCTCTCTTGGGTGGTTCAGTCTGCCAAAGTCTAATACAACAGAAATGGAAAGGAAAATGAAAGGAAGGATACATTCAAGAGTGTATCACATCTTTGGAATCTAAAATACTAAGTCTATTGACTTGCACTAGAGCCTGGCAGAAATACTGACCACCCACGTGATTTTTATCTTCACACCCATTTAGGCAATTACCTTGACATGGGACACAGCAGTGATGGTTTCCATTGAAAGGCTCTATTTAAACATCTTTTTTTCTGAATCACTGAGATAAGAATGGAGCAAGTGAAGATGGAAAAAATAATCGCTGGTATATAAGGTTTCTACTTCCAGTTCTCTTAAACTGTGTTAATGCCTAATTAATGACATTACTATTGTGCAAAAATATTGAGAATGCAGATATAATTTCTCAGCTAATTATTTCATTATAGTGAAGTGACACATGTGAAGTAATAACTTAATGTGATTTTCATAAGAGCCAGCAATTGTGGACTTTCACTTCAAATTTTCAATTGGAATGAAATGCACTTTTCTTATGACTACTGTGATTAAGTAAAAAGTGCCTTCTATATTTATGTGTATAATACTACCTTCTTTTAGCAAATATTTATCATCGAAGTAGGGTAGTGAGGTTTATGTGAGTAAATTATTACTGACAGTGAAACCCAAGGAATATAAAGGGATATGGCTACCAACAGCTGCAAGAGTCTGGACTATTCTTTTTCAAAACACGGCTCCAGCAGTTGATATATGAATAGTGGTGGAAGAGAGGTCCTTTTACATAAAAACAACAGCAAAAAAAACCTCAACCACTCACGCCTCTTCAGCTAGAACAGCAGAATATCAAATACTGTAGTCTCAGATTTAAGCTGTAAAATAATGGTGGGGCCTGAGAGAGGGGAGAGAAAACTGGAGAGGGACTTGGTGGGGTTGATTGGAAGAGATTTGATTCTCCATTTATTTGATTTAAGGGTTATCAGTTTTAAGGAGTGCAATTAGAAATAATAAAGCTTTTTCAGGAAAAAAAAAATATGCACGTGTGTGTTCTCAGTCCTGTCCGACTCATTGTAACCCCACGGACTGTGGCCCACAAGTCCCCTCTGTCCATGGGATTCTGTAGGCAAGAATACTAGAGTGCATTGCCATTTCCTCCTCCACAGGATCTTCCCGATCCAGGGATCAAACCCACCTCTTTTCAATTGGCAGGCAGATTCTTTACTGCGCTGCCTGGGAAACCCCTCAGGAAAAATGAAACTACATTAAATGTACAGTTTTTAAAACCTGACAATAGAGTACAGTATCTCACACTTTTGTAGTTCTCACCAAGTCTCAAGATGGCTCTGGATACATTTTGGCCCTGAGCAATGAGGCCTCAAGTCTGGTGAGAGGCCCCGTGGTATAACCTGTGCTACTCATCTTGTTGAGGGGCTGAGGATGGCCTCTTATGGTTGACAGTTCAATTATGAGGCATATTGAATATAGGCTTTCCTCTGTATTTTCAATTGGGCTAAGGTCGTTTTTTTCTTCCATTTAAGAATTTTAATATTTCTGAAAGTCATACAACTTCTTTTGAAAGTCTAAGGAACTTGTCAACAAACTGTTCCATACTTGAGTAGAGGCCTCCATGATGCATGTTTGGTGACACCCGTCTTCACTAACCCTGAACACTCTAGGATTTAGTCTGAACATATGGCAATTTCTACTGCCTTTTGTTGTTTTGCCTCATTCATGGAAATCAATCTTCTGTATACATGAAAATTATGAGGAATTTTAGTCAATAATGAGGGGCTAAAATTTAAAATTTAAAGATCTGTGTTGAAACCAATGCAAATAACCAAAGCATGAAATGAAATCTCAGAGACCCTTTGAGTGTGATGATGTTTATGCATAGACAATGACAACTAATAAATGGCATAATTTGTTTATTTGCCTGGAATTTGGCAGGTATCTTATGGAATGTATCAATAGCAAACTGTTAGTCACTCAGTAGTGTCCAACTCTTTGTGACCCCACAGACTGTAGCCCGCCAGGCTCCTCTGACCTTGGAATTCTCCAGGCAGGAATACTGGAGCGGGTTGCCATTCCCTTCTCCAGGGGATCTTTCCAACCCAGGGATTGAACTGGGTCTCCTGCATGGCAAGCAGAGTCTTTGCCATCTGAGCCAGCAGGGAAGCCCCAACAATCAATAACAAGGTGCATTCCAATTTCCAAAATGCTAAAATAGGAGAAAAATGTGACTCTTATAATCAAGGAAATTGGGTGTTTGTCTGTTGAATTTTACAGTGGTAGAAATAGGAGGTACAAAAAATAATCAGAAAGCTAGTATGCAAGTAGCTTCTTGGTTCCTGATTTACCTTAGATAGTCCACTTTCTACCCATTGTCCTGCCATAATTATTGACCTTACGCTCTTAAAGGAGTCATTGATTTGGTTGATCGTTTATATGACTGTTCTATGTATTGGACACTTGTTGGTGACACTAACAGTGACAAGTCTCAAGAGAACTGAATAGTTTGATATACAATATATCGTTAAATACATATAATAAATTCATATAATCCTAAGGCAAACCTTGTTAAATCAGTCGTTCCTTTGCTGAAGACAATACAAAGCTCAATGAGATTAAATGGCCTGCCAAGCTCAATCAACTCTATGTTACAGAACCGAGACTCCAGTCCAGATGTCCAGGGCCAATGAATTCTAGTGATTTTAATAAAAATAACAGGAGGAATGATTGCCATCATCATCATCACCTTAATAGAAAAGCTATCACTTACCCAGTGGAGGCTGGTGACTATTGTTTTGTTCATTGACCACTTTGGCAATCTGGTAAAGACTATGAACATCTTTTCAAGTACTATTTTTTAAAGCATAAAATAAAATGCATAGTGTTACAAGGATATGAATTTTATTAAAATACAGTTACCAAAATTGTAAGCTAAATATGTGATATTATTATATTTTTAAATGCATAAAATAAGATCTTGCTCTATTATCTATTATTGTAATTTCAAAGAAGTGGTGAGCACAAGCATTATTTTGAGATTTCTACAACAAGTCTAACATGATATGAAAATATCTCTGATGTCTGCTGGTGACAAAGTGGCAGGTTCTGCTAATACTGCTGTGATTTGTTATTTTCATTCGTAATTGAAAGAAATTCTAAATTTCAGTTACAGGATATTGAAAATAAAAATATACTTTTTTCCCACTCAAGTGGGATCACCTCCAAATTTATGAACTCCCAAGTGATTCTATGTTAAGAACTCTTGGTTTGAATAAATTGGCAAAATAACTGTTATTATCCCCATCATACAACTGAGTAAACTGAGGCCCAGAATATTCAGTAACGTGCCTAACATTTTTCACCCAATAGCCAAGAAGGCTGTCAAGTGATATTAGCATCTGTGCATCACCTTCTCTGACTCCCCAGTGGCAATCACCATTGAGATGGGAACTGTAGCATCCACCCCTCTCTGAGACAGATGACCCCATCAGGATTAAAATCACGTGCACCTTCTTCAAACACCAATGATATCCCTGGTGAAGATTGAAGATAACCAAAGAGAAATGTGGGGCAAGGTCTGTGTGCCTGACTGTTTTTATTCAACTTTCCTCCAAGCACTTTTAGTGTTCGGTCTCCCCCTGTGTGGTCCTCAGGTGGCTTTTCAGAATGATCATTATTTCCAATGTATTTGATGCTATTTTCTACCGTAGCTGTTTTCCTCTTCTACCTTTAGGTGATTACTGCTGTTGCTTATTACTATTCTCAGATGAGGGAAATTGTTTTTCTACACCTCCCCTAGCTCAATATAGATACTTATTTGGATTTTTTTTTTCTGTAATTGCTGTAATTCCTTAGCCTCTTTTCATCTAAACTATACCTATTAAATTATCTTACCTCTTCTCAAAGCTAAATTGCCTCATCTGTTTATTATTTTTCCTTCATTTTGTCTGAATACTTTAAAACTTACAAAGTATGTGAAGCAATTGTTAGAGCTCTAAGTAGTCCCAGGATGCATTTATTAGTTTCTGTAATTGAGTCTTACTGATTACACCGTGTATTATTGGCCTCATGTTGTACTAACTCTAGCATAACAAACCTTAAGATTTCTTTTAAAAATTAGTTAATATTTTAAAAATTCTATGTACATGCCCCCTTGGCAGTTCAGCTGGTAGTTGCTCATTCTTCCTCTTCCTGTTCATGGTGGCCATTTTATTTTGACAAATCTTGCATATTAGGATTTCTCATCTTTGATGGTGAAATGACCGTGACATAGGTTCTGCTAAGGATGTCTTCTAGCACTGTTCTCACCTGAGAGAGAGATTACTTTGGCCGCACAGCTTTGCGAATAAGAGTATCTTAGTATTCCATTATTGAAGGAATCTTAGAACTTTCGTTTGCAGTTAGGTAATTGAAGAGCATTTTTTATTGCTATCAGTTTATATAGCCTTCTAGGAAGGATTTCTTTTTAACCTTTATAACAGATGTTGTAAAACTTTATATATTTGAAGAGCTTTATAAAATATACCCCTTCATGGATCACAGCCTTGTCATGGTGAAGGGGCTTGCATAACTCAAGCTATAAGCCATGCTGGGCAGGGCCACCCAAGACAGGTGGTCATAGTGAAGAGTTCTGGCAAAGCGTGGTCCACTGGAGAAAGAAGTGGCAAATGACTCCAGTATTCTTGATTAGAGAACCCCGTGGACAGTATGAAAAGGCAAAGAGATATGACATGGAAGATGAGCCCCCTGGTTGGAAGGTATCCAATATGCTCCTGGAGAAAAGTAGAAAACAATTACTAATAGCTTCAGAAAGAATGAAGCCTCTGGGCCAAAGTGGAAATGATGCTCAGCTATGGATGTTCCCAATACTGTAAAGAACCATGTTGCAAAGAACCTGGAATGATAGGTCCATGAATCAAGGTAAATTGGATGTGGTCAAGCAGGAGATGGCAAGAGTGAACATCAACATCTTAGGAATCAGTGAACTAAAATGGATAGGAATGGGGGATTTTAATTCAGGTGACCATTATAACTATTACTGTGGACAAGAATCTCTTAGAAGAGATGGAGGAGCCCTCAGAGTCAACAAAAGAGTCCAAAATGCAGTACTTGGGTGTAACTTCAAAAACTGTAGAATGATATTGATTCATTTCCACGGCAAGCCATTCAACATAACAGTAATCCAACGCTACGCCCCAACCACCAATGCCTAAGAAGCTGAAATTGACCAGTTCTATGAAGACCTACAACATCTTCTAGAGCTAACACCAAAAAAGATGTCCTTTTAATCATGGGGGGTTAGAATGCAAAAGTAGGAAGTCAAGAGGTACCCAGAATCATAGGCAACTTTGGTCTTCCAGTACAAAATGAAGCAGGGCAAAGTCTAACAGAGTTTTGTCAGGAGAACATGCTGGTCACAGCAAACACCCTTTTCAGCAACCCAAGAGATGACTCTACACATGACATCACCAAATGTCAATGACCAAATTGACCAAATGGTCAATACCAAAATCAGATTGATTATGTTCTTTGCAACCAGAGATGGAGAAGCTCTATATAGTCAGTAAAAACAAGACCTGGAACTGACTGTGGCTCAAATCAAACTCAAGGTTAAATTGAATAAAGTAGAATCCTCATGGACAGGGGACCCTGGTGGGCTATAATCCACAGGGTCACAAAGAGTCAGACACAACTGAAGCAACTTAGCATGCATGCACACACAGGGAAAACAACTAGCCCATTCAGGTGTGACCTAAATCAAATCCCTTATGATTATACAGTGGAGAAGACAAATAGATTCAAGGGATGAGATATGGTCGAGAGAGTGCCTGAAGAACTATGAAGGGAGGTTTGTAACATTGTACAGGAGGCAATGACCAAAACCATCTGAAAGAAAAAGAAATGCAAGAAGGCAAAGTGGTTGTCTGAGGAGGCTTTACAAATAGCTGGGGAAAGAAGAGAAATGAAAGACAAGGGAGAAAGGGAAAGATATAGACAGCTGAATGCAGAGTTCCGGAGAATAGCAAGGGGAGATAAGAAGGCCTACTTGAATGAACAATGCATAGCAATAGAGGAAAACAATAGACTGGGGAAGACGAGAGATTTCTTCAAGAAAACTGGAGATATCTAGGGAACATTTCATGCAAGGATGGGCATGATAAAGGACAGAAACAGTAAGGACCTAACAGAAGCAGAAGAGATTAAGAAGAGGTGGCAAGAATACACAGAAGAACTTTATAAAAAGGATCTTAATGACACAGATAACCACAGTGTGATCACTCACCTAGAGCTGGACATCCTGGAGGTGAAGTCAAGTAGGCCTTAGGAAGAATTACTATAAACAAAGCTAGTGGAGGTGACATAATTCCAGCTGAGCTATTTCAAATCCTAAAAGATGATGCTGTTCAAATGCTACACTCATTGTCAGCAAATTACGAAAATTCAGCAGTGGCCACAGGACTGGAAAAAAATTTTCATTCCAATCCCAAAGAAGTGCAATGCCAGAGAATATTGAGACTACCATATGATTGCACTCATTTCACATGCTAGCAAGGTTATGCTCAAAATCCTTCAAGCTAAGCTTCAGTGGTACATGAACTGACAAATTCCAGATGTACCTGCTGGGTTTTGAAGTGTCAGAGGAACCAGAGATCAAATTGCCAACACTTGTAGGATCCTGGAGAAAGCAAGGGAGTTCCAGGAAAACATCTATTTCTGCTTCATTGACTAAGCTAAAGCCTTTGACTGTGTGGATCACAACTGTGGAAAATTCTTTGACAGATAGGAGTACCAGACCACCTTACCTGTCTCCTGAGAAACCTATATGCAAGTCAAGAAACAGACAGTTCCAGACATGGAATAATTGACTGGTTCAAAATTGGGAAAGAAGTATGACTTATATGCAGAGTACATCGTGCAAAAAACCAGACTGGATGAATCACAAGCTAGAATCAAGAGTGCTGGGAGTAATGTCAACAACATCAATGATACCACTCCAATGGTAGGAAGTGAAGAGAAACTAAGAGCCTCTTGATGACGGTGAAAGAGAAGAGTGAAAAATCTGGCTTGAAACTCAGCATTCAAAAAACTGAGATCATGGTCTGGTCCCATTACTTCATAGCAAATAGAAGGGGAAAGAGTGGAAGAAGTGACAGATTTTATTTTCTTGGGTTCAAAATCACTTCAGACAGTGACTGCAGCCATGAAATTAAGACATTTGTTCCTTGGAAGGAAAGCTATGACAAAACCTAGACAGCATATTAAAAAGCAGAGACATCACTTTGCCAACAAATGTCCATATAGTCAAAGCTATGGTTTTTCCAGTAGTCATGTACAGATATGGGAGTTGGACCAGAAAGAAGGTTGAATGCTGAAGAATTGATGCTTCTGAGTTGTGGTTCTGGAGAAGACCCTTGAGAGTCCCTTAGATGGCAAGGAGATCAAGCCTGTCAATCCTAAAGGAAATTGACCCTAAATATTCATTAGTAGAACTGATGCTGAAGCTGAAGCTCCAGTACTTTGGCCACCTGATGGGAAGAGCAAATTCACTGGAAAAGACCCTGATGCTGGGAAATATTGAAGGCAAAAGGAGAAGTGGGCAGAAGAGGATAAGATGGTTAAATAGCATCAGGGACTCAATGGACGTGAATTTTTGCAAACTCTGGAAGATAGTAGAGGACAGAGGAATCTGGCACGTTGCAGCCCCTGGGTTCACAAAGACTGAAGGGGAACTAGAACTGAACAAGGCTGAATAATCCAGGTGAGAGATAACAATAACATGGGCCAGTGGAAGGGGTGAGAAGTTGTTAGCCTCCGGGGATATTTTAAGGGAAGAGCCAATAGGATCTGATGGTGAATTGTATATAGAGTGTGAGAGAAAGGCGACAAATGTGACCCCACAGTTGGAAGCCTGAGCAACTCGAATGGGAGGAGTTGGTTAGAAGGGTCTGAGGAGGTGATAAGGAGCTTAGTTTTGGGCATGTTAAGTTTGAGCTATCAGACATCCACATGGAGAGGTCAAATACACAGTTCACGAAGAAAGACTTGAGTTCAGGGGAGAAGTCTAAAGGTAGTCATGGTTATGGAGTTTTCTCCATATAAATGCTCCATCTGTATCAACAGTACTTCTTTCCTTCTCTCAGCACCTCTGCCTCCTGTCCATTGGAAGCCCAGCTTCCATGCTTTCAACAGAGGGGCTGCTGTGTTTGCTCTCCAGTGGATATAAGAGCCTTTAGTCCCCAGGGCTATGGGCTTCCCTGGTGGCTCAGCCATAAAGAATAACCTGCCAATATAGGAGACGTGGGTTCGATCCCTCAGTGAGGAAGTTCCCCTGGAGTAGGAAATGGCAAGCCACTCCAGTATTCTTGCCTGGAAAATCCCATAGACAAAGGAGCCTGGTGGGCTACAGTCCATGGGATCTCAAAGAGTGGGACACGACTGAGTGACTGAACAAGTGTCTTGGGTTAGCATTCTCCACAGGTCTCCTTCATCCCAACCTTACAAGACTCATTGGAAGTCACTCTGTCTGGGCTGTTCTCTCCCTATTCCTGATTCAGTTTCCATATCTCCTTCCCTTCCCCCAAGGCCCTTATAGCCACCAGCCCCTTAAGGCATTGGATGCTCCACCATTCCATTCAACAAGTCAGTTGATTTTGTTTGATTCAGATGGTTTTGTTCAGCCTTCTTTGAAATTCAATGCAATCGTCTATGGACAACTTGAAACTACTTTAATCAAAAAACCAAATAACTAGTGACTCTTGCCTCCAGATTCTTCCTGGCCAAGATCATTTCTTCCATTCTTTTGGTGAAGAATTCTGGAAATTCAACTAAGCAAGTAATTAGGCATTTCAGCATATCTGAAGGTGCTTTTTGAGAATGTTTATTATATTTGCTCCTAAACCCATATTATCAGAGGAAGGATGGTCTAACACATAGGCAAGATTACAAACAGACTTTTTAATTTTTTAATGATAAAATTCAAACTTTTCCACATATCTCAATGATATATAGACATATGAATCTTCTTTGAATCAATAATATAGAATATCCACTCATTCAACAAATATTTATTGAGAACCTGTTACATGTTCTTGGTGTTTCAGGTACTCTGTCATTAGGGAGTTCCCTGTAATTAGGGAGGCTGCTGCTGCTAAGTCGCTTCAGTCGTCTCCGACTCTGTGCGACCCCATAGATGGCAGCCCACCAGGCTCCCCCGTCCCTGGGATTCTCCAGGCAAGAACACTGGAGTGGGTTGCCGTTTCCTTCTCCAATGCATGAAAGTGAAAAGTGAAAGTGAAGTCGCTCAGTCGTGTCCAACTCTTAGCGACCCCATGGACTGCACCCTACCAGGCTCCTCTGTCCATGAGATTTTCCAGGCAAGAGTACTGGAGTGGGGTGCCATTGCCTTCTCCATTAGGGAGGCTAGATGCTTCCAAATATCAAATAAGATGTTCTTATACTAAAAACTTCAAATTTAACTGAGTATCCTGCATTTTACCTGGTCACTTGGGTTGAAATCACATGACAACTTGCCTGGGCTGGATGATCAAAGATGGTCCAACTTACAGAAGGTGGGACTGGATTGGCTGTCATCTAGGCTGATCTTCCCATGTGGTACCCCAGGCTTCTTTACATGTCGGTCTTAGGGCAGCAACAGGTCAAGGTGGCAGCTGTAAGCCTTCTTTTGGCCCATACTCTGAAGTCACAAATGGTCACTTCTGCCAGAGACTCTTGGTCAAAGAAAGGCATGGGACCAGCCTACATTCAGAGAGTGGGGAAAGAGATTACTCCTCCTAATGAAAGGAATGTCAAATTCACATTGAAAAAGGAAATATATACAGGGAATGGGAAGGTTTACAGCCATTAAATAATCAATCATAAGTACTAAACATAATAGAGAAGTCCCTGCCATCAGGGTCCAAACACAGTTCTAAGAAGAGACTAGAAAAAAAAGCCCTCTTGACTATTTTTGACCACCTCAACATCTGAAGATCAGAAGGATGAGAAGGCCAGCCAAGGAAAATGAGGAGGCACATCCAGTGCTGCATGAGGAGAGCGAAAGTCTAAGGTCCCAGAAGCCAAGGGAAGAAAGTGTGTGCAGGAATCAGCAAGTGACCAGTTCAGCTCCACCAAATATTTGCAATTTAATGCTCACTAAGTGATCTCAGTCTTGGAATTTTCACTAACTTCTTCAAAATTTCTAGGAGGGACAATTGATATGTGAGAGTATGATAGAAAAAGGAGGCACCGTTAAAAATCATACCAAGACAGACAGACTGCCGAGAGCAAACAGGGATGTATGGTCACCCAATTTGGTTTCTGTCTCAGCAACTGTTAAATAAACGCAATTTGCTTCCTAAAGAAACAGCTTTACTGATGTGTGACTTAATATTTTGCTTTTGGATTTAATTGAGGATCAATATTTAGGAAACAGTGTTATAAAAGGAGTTTCTGCCTCTTTTATAAAAACTGCTATTGGAAGCTCTTTCATAACTTTGTTCAATGTTCCTCATAGAAAGAACCATTTGGCAGTTCCTCTCAGAAATTATTTCTGGCAAAACTGTTAAAAGAGGATAATCTGGAGCTAAAATAAGTTTTCCAAGGAGCTGGTGATTTCCTTTCTTTTTCTAAGTAATGAGAGCTTGGTAGCACATTGTTTTTCCTCTTACCTTGGCAGCACTAGCTAAGTTATATCTTCAAGTTGCTGTTGGGTTATCATGTCAGATTTTCCCAGTTGTGACTTTATTTCTCCTCACATATTTCTTGAGCACCCACCACGTACTGAGCTCTGTTATTTAAACTAGAGGTGTGGTAGAGATCCACACAGATTCAATTCCTGCCTTCAGGGCATTTTTTTGGTTCTCGAGTTGACAGTACTTTTAAAATATGGTATTAGTGTCTTATAAGTTCTAAGTTCAGTCGCTCAGTTGTGTCCAACTCTTTGCAACCCCATGGACTGCAGCACGCCAGGCTTCCCCCCATCACCAACTCCCGGAGCTTACTCAAATTCATGTCCATAGGGTCAATGATGCCATCCAACCATCTCACCCTCTGTCGTCCCCTTCTCCTCCTGCCTTCAGTCTTTCCCAGCTTCAGGGTCTTTTCAAATGAGTTAGTTCTTCGCATCAGGTGGCCAAAGTATTGGAGTTTCAGCCTCAGCTTCAGTCCTTCCAATGAATATTCAGGACTGATTTCCTTTAGGATGGACTGGTTGGATCTCCTTGAAGTCCAAGGGACTCTCAAGAGTCTTCTCCAACACCACAGTTCAAAAGCATCAATTCTGTCAATTAGTGTCTTATAGGAAGACTTGAATTCTTTCAGGAGCAAGGTGGGTGTAAAAAACAAATTGAATAAAGTGTAACAGTGGAGCACATTATGTAGGGGTCTGGTGTGTTAGAAATGGAAGGCGAGGAGAGAGGCAGAGTGTGAAGCCATGAGTAGAGCCAGAGCCTTGTAGCTCATATTTGGGTACAGTTGTCTTTCATGAGGTTTCAGACCCACCATTGTGCTTCTGAGAGAAAAGAAGGCATGTTTAAGAAAATAAAATTACTTTGAAAGCTGTGTTTAGCATCTTTACTAATATTAGTAAAGAGTTCTTGATCAAATAAAGCATTTAAGGATGTTATCATAATCCAAACATGCTCTAAGTGCTTATCTACTGGCTGTGGAAAAAGGAGAATTAGTGATTAACAGTGCTTTAATATGATATGCCCTTGGACCAAATAAATATTTCAGTTCCAGATTATAAAGTGGCCTATTTTTGCAGGACATGAAAGTAAGCACTATTATTTTTAAGAGAAATAACCTGTCTACACATAAGAAAAAGAACTCCTTATCAGTTGTAACCTTGAATAGGGATTTCAAGATGCTGCCGTAGGCTTTCCAGCCAAAAGAAGGGGACTGGTTTGAAGTCAACTCAAAAGCTCTGTCTTGGCTGATAAGACCCCACTGTCAAAAACGAGAAACACGTCTCTATGCCTACTAAGCATGTAACAGTGTCAGAGAAGAAAGGTCAGGCAAAGGAAGGGATCCTCTTTTAAACAGTTTAGTTCTTACACTTTGATGGCAGCATGGCAGGTACAGGAGGAGACAGGCAGGGAAAATCCATGTGAGGGAGGAGGTTGAGAGAGGGACGGAGAATGAAAGAGGTAGAAGCAGCTGCTTTCACAAAGCCAGCTGTGTTGGAGATTTCTCTTTACAGCTGTTTATTGAAATGTGTATGAAACTAGCAACGCAAAACACTTGGGCAATGTATTATGTTAAAGGAATCAAAATTTAATTGTGGAGACTATGAGTCCCACTGATTTCAACTATTGATTATGTTGCTTCAACATGCAGGAATATAATTAAAAGCTGAGATAGACAACAAGCTGCCATGTAAGCTTTTAAGCCTATCTACCAAATACTCTGGATACTGGGTCGTTTTTATTCCTCAAAGAAATGTGAATACAGTCATAGTTCCAGTATAATATAAATAAAATTCTTATTTCTTTTAGCCTATGTTTATACCATATCTTTCAGTCTTCCGACTCACTGTTGTTACCATAGTGACATTTATAGAGGGATCGTGTGTTTTCCATAAGTTTAAGGGCTATCCGTGGGCCTTAACCAGCTCAAGAGAATTCACTGAGATCTAGAGTGCTTGGAGCAACATCGTGAAAATTGGATTGCCTGAAAACACAGATCTGACTCACAAGAGAAACCTTCTGTGCACACACAGAGAATGATAGGGTTGGAAAGGGGTCTCCGGAAGACATTTATTCCATGCCATCTCCAGGTAGCATAGTGGCTAAACCACAATAGGTGTCTGAAATTTTAGTACCAGTGTAACTTATCCAAGACTACCCATTCTCCCGAGCCACAGCCAGTTTCACTGTCAAATAAAAATAACGTGTGGTCCTCCACTTTGTCATCCTCTCTTTCCTGACTCTCCCCGCTGGGTCCCCCAGGTTGTTCAAAACTGGATGCTGGAGATGGCCAGAAATAGAAGTCTGAACCTCAGGGTAAATGTGACCAGAAAGGAAAACCTCATCTTGGTTTTGCCCAGCAGGGAGAAACTTCTTTTCCTATCACCTCGTCATGACAGGTGTTTGACCTAAAGCTCCATGCAGCACTCCCCTACCCCAGTTACACCCTTTGAAATGGGAATTCCAGGGTCACTGGCTGCACTGGAGAAGATGACTGTAGCAACTCAGCGCATGGTCTCATAGGATGATTCCTTCTGAGAACTTGTTTTGAGCTTACCACCTGACCAGACAGCATCACCACCATCATCTGTAAAATATTGACTTTTACCAGAGCAGGGACATGGTACTGAGACTGATTGCCCTGTGTTGGGGGTGGGGGTGGGGATGCGTTTACTTCTTTGAAGATTGAACTAAAGAGGCTAAATGATCAATTCAAATAATTAGGAGTCTCTTTTTCTCATCATTTGATTTTGGGGATTGCGATTTTCATTCAAAACTAAAGACAGGTTGCCTAGATTATGAGAAAATAAAAGCTTTAAAACAAAAAAAGATGCCACGTTTGGGAGGAGAGGAGATGTCGAGCTTGGGTCTATGTTTCTGAAGAAGAATTATCTGGAGTTTTGTAAAAGCAAAGAACGCAAACATCACCCTTGTGTTCATGTTAGGAAGTAAGCATTTGAAAATATGCAATATGTATTTTAAACACTGTTCTAGTTTTAATCTTGCGTTGCACCCAAAGAATGCTAATGGTTACCAAATTGTTCTTTGGCAGAGTAAGCTGACCCTTAAAGAAAAGAAAAGAAGTGATAGGATGTGATTCTAGCACAAAACAAACGTATGAATCTTCAACCCTAAGCAGATATTAACTAATCCAGCAACCCCAACCTAGGAGGTTAGCCAGGAACTTTTCTCTGCATTGCATTATGTCCATTATAGGGCAACGAAGGACAGTTTCCATGACTCAAGAAAGAGGTGTTTCTCCTTATTAAGAGAGCAGGGTGAGGAGTTTACACGTAGTATCTGAGCTTGTCACTGAGCTTCTCAGCCTCCCCATCTATATGTTTGCCTCAATCGGTGCTGGTTATCTCAGCAATAAAGCATTCAGTCTCCAGAAGGGAGGTTTCTCCCTACATCCTGTAAGTGGGAGGATGGATATTTTGTTCTGTGTCCAGAAATGGGTTGAGTGAAACCAGTATGGGTCTGCTCCGCTGGCACTAGCTATAATCAGCTTTCCAAATCAACACTGAGTGTGTCCCCAATGGCCCATAGCATAGTGAGGGACAGGATGTTTGTGACAACACATTCCTGAGAAGTAGCAGTTGTAACAGCCCTGTGACCTGGCTTATTCATCCCGGTTTCTTTGTGCAGAGACATTTTGTTTTCCCAGCTCTTTGGCCATGTGCTAATGATTAGACAATGATGCCATCAATGAGGAGGAAAAGCAGTGTCATGGATGGTGGGTGGTTTGTTTTCTTAGTTCCTTGTTGAAAACATATGGAAATGTTTATATATAAATAGACACAATAGACTGCTGCCGTCATGTTAGCAGCAGCTAATAAAATTCTACTTGAATAGAAATCTAGCACGTCTCTACCTACGACAGAATTCTGATTTACTGAAATCTGCACATCCTGTCTAATTCGGGTTGAAAAATATATTTTATTATTTTAGGCTTTTTATTCCTAGTTGGTAGGAAATAGTGGAGCAAGGGTTTTGGTTTTGTTTTTGTTTTCAATCTTCTCTTTGCCTAATCAGATTACTTTGTTAACAGGGACAATAAATTCTGTCCAGATTTTGTATTGTGATCATGCAAGAATATTTTAAACTCTGTACATGTGTTTTACTACAGTCTTTGTATTTTTTAATTAAAAGCAAGGACCTGTGGCCTGACAATTGGAAGTAAGCATGAGCAGAGAGAGTATTAGAGGGGCTGAGCCCACAGGCTTGGGGAGGCAGACCTCTGGGCTTGAACTCTGACCACTCCACTCACTAGCTAGGGAAGCCTAGGGAAGTTAGTTAACATGACCAGACCTCAGTTGCTTCATCTATGAGATGAGAAATATAATAGCACTTATAGAATGATTATAAGCATTACCTGGGCTAAGCTATAAGGCATTTCACACAGTGTCTGGCACGTTGGAAGCACTGCAAAAATGATACCTGTTATCATTATATGCAGCTAACAGAATGGTTTATATGGAGTCCTTTCTTGAAAACCTGAGAGGCATGGATCTTTAGTGGTAAGACCAGTAACAGCAACTACTGATGGAGTGCTCGTTATGCGCCGGGCTCTACTATGCCCTCTGTCTTACAACTCAATGAACTAGGGTGCCATCATTATCCCATTTCATGGCAGAAGAAACTGAGAAGGCACACAGACTGCCCAGAGTCACAGAGTGCATGACTGCTCAGTCTGAGGATTAAACTCAGACTGAAAAGTCCCAGGGCCCATACTTGTTATCACTGTGCTAAACCTATTGCCACATAGCATCTGACACCTTTGAAAATGCCCTTATTTAAATTATTCTCAACATTCCTATCAACATCCTGGCATTGCATGGTACCATTCACAAATGGTGGGATACCCTGGCCCTTGTTCATTTGCAGGTGTAGAGGGTCAAGAAGCCCTTCATGCATATTTTTTAAGGAGCTTGGACAAGTTCAACTCACACAACCACTTTCACTGTGGTCCACAAAGATCTTTTCTTTGAAGACCTTCAAAGTTCCATGTACCCGGGCTCATCGTTCAAGCCTGGGTGCATGCTCAGTCGCTTCAGTTGTGTCTGACTCTTCGTGATCCCATGGACTGTAGCCCACCAGGCTCCTCTGTGCTTGGGATTCTCCAAGCAAGAATACTAGAGTGGGTTACTGTGCTCCTCCAAGAGATCTTCTCAACCCAGGGATTGAACCGGCACCTCTCACATCTCCTGCACTGGCAGGCATGTTCTTTACCACTGTCTAAGCCTAGAAAAAAGCGTTTGTTCCAGCCTATAGATGGAGACTCTAAAGGTCAAGGCATCATGACTTGGGGACAGAGAGGCCAGACACTCCTCTCGGCAGTCCAGCAGGTCGGTTGTTGAGCCAGGAGTAGAGTTGAGTGGGTCCAGGGCTGGGCACGCCTCACCAGGCTGATGCCCAAATCACTACCTAGCTCTGCTTTCAACTAAAAAGTATATAGTCAGGAGCAAATTGGGTAATTTTCTTATTGGAAGGATGGGAGTCTGTGAGAAGTATGGGAACCCTCACAGACATTACCTAACTCTGTCTTTATTTGAAGATATATTGTGCTATTTCTTTTCTCATTTTTATAGGGAGGAAAAGAGTTTGGGGTGGGAGCAGTGGGCACATAAGGGGACAGCATTACCCTGCCAAATCCATGTCAACTGTTGACCAGCACCAGTGTGCTAGCTGAATGAGCCCTGAATGGAAGACATTAATGCAAAGATTTTTGCATGGTATTAACTCTGATGATGCTACCTTCTTGCAGTAGCCACAGCTGAAAGCAGAGAAAAGTGTTTTTTTTTTTTAGTCATAATTGCCTTGGGTCTTTCTCTGAAAATCACCATGAAGACAGAAATTCCTTAGAAGTGAAAGTGGAAATACCAACAGACTTCTGCTTTGTCAACCTTCTCACCATCAACGACAGCAGAATGGATATCCCAGGACCACAAAGTTCAGTCCTATAAATGTTAGAATTGTCCTTCTTTAGAACCCACCACTGTTGTTGTTGTAACAACAGTGCCCATCCACAGCAATAGGAAATCATTCTAAAAAGTATCTGTTTTACAAAAGAAAAAAAAAATAATTATGCAACCCTGAAATTATTATGCAAGTGAAAAATCATTCTAATTCAGAACAGGTGTAACTCCATGCTAGCTATAGCAGTGTGGAGTTTTGGAAAGCATAGTATTTCAGACCCAGCTCTCTCATTTGCCAACTGTGTGACTTTGAGCAAGTCAGTTAACCTCTCTGATCCTCAGTTCCTTTTCTATAAACCACTATCAATGATAAAACTGCCCTGTCTACTTTATGGGTTATGGAAGAAGATCAAAGGAGATTGCAAACATGAAAGCTCTCTGAAAGCAATGGAAAAATGTTATTATTGATTTTTACTAGGTGAGTAATGACGATGCCAGCTTGAGAATAACTCGACCAAGGTAGTAGTTGGTCAGTCTTGAAGAAAAGAATGGCTCCTGGGAAATAGATGGCCAGGCCAGTTTAAACTTGAAAGAATCTTAAACTCAAAAGTCTTTGGGCTGGGTGGCAATTGAGCTGTGCAATCTGGTGAGGGCCTCTTCTAGGCTCTTGCTGTGACAATACTGGCTACACGAAATCACTGTGCTTTCTCACCAGACTTTATTTGGGAAAAGTTTACACACTAGCAGCCTGGCAGAGCTGCTGGGGTTTAGAGTTCTACAGTTGTACCCCAGAGAGAGCAGCATTTCACTGGCGTTCTATTACCTCCCTCCCTGGGGACTCAACAGATGGCACAACAACAGAATCAGAAACCCAAGACAAACCTGTCGGTTTGATGCTTTTGAGCCTTTGCAGAATCCACAATTAAAATAAGACAGAATGTCCATCAGGAGGAAAGAGGTGCAACGAAATAGGCCCACAGAGCATACGTTTTTTCGGCCTGAACATTGCTAATGCTATCTGGAGATCCCCACTGTAGAAAAGGAATTGTATCTGGTACAAGTTAAGCTGTTAATAAAATTAATTGAAAGAATATTATTGATAATAGCAATAATTGAGTAATTTTAATATGGAGCTTTATGTTTACTTTCATTGCATTTAAAGAAAATCTTTCCAAGTCAACTCAAATTTGGCAGGCCCCAGGATGAGTAAGTTTGCATCACAGAACTGTTAGTAATGTGCAGACCAGACTCCAAGTCCAGCAGAGCCTCATGTGTTTTGGCAACAACTAGTGAGGAGATAAAGTCTCTGATTGTTGTTTTTTCAATAACTCCCAAAGAGAAAGCAGAGACGCAGCAGATATGAACAAAACACTTATCTCTTTTGTTTAGGCAAATAGCTCCAACTACAGCCTCGTGATGGAGTCTGACCTAGGGACCTTCTTACCCTCTGGACTGCAGTTCACTGGCTCTGAAAAGGCCAGGATCATCATGGAGGAGGTCATGAGCCTGCTGCAGCCCATCAACATCACACAGGTCCTGAAGGCTGGAGATGGGACGGACATTAACTTCTGGATCGAAGATGGAGTGCCTGGTAAGAGCAGGAGATGAAGTTGGGGTTCTTTACATACTGCCAGTGATTTAAAACAAAGTTTCTGTTCTAACATGCCACAACAGATACTGGTAGATCAATTAATACATGGAAACCCTTAGCTTTTGTCTACAAGATATAATCTGATGATTTCCAATATTGGGATAATAATACTCCTTTATATTTGTTTATCCATCTGTCTTCTCTTTCTAAAGTACAAGTTCCTCTCTCCAAGAAATTCTGATTTAATGACTCTGGAATTGGGCCTAGAAATTGGTTTGGTGTTTTTAAAAACAGGTATGTGGTGATTGTGGCACAAATGATCTCCTGACCAAAATTTATGAAATAGAGTAGAAGACAATTCAGTTCATTTCAGTCGCTCAGTCGTGTCTGACTCTGCGATCCCGTGAACCACAGCACGCCAGGCCTCCCTATCCATCACCAACTCCCGGAGTCCACCCAAACCCATGTCCATTGAGTTGGTGATGCCATCCAACCATCTCATCCTCTGTCATCCCCTTCTTCTCCTCTCCTCAATCTTTCCCAGCATCAGGGTCTTTTCCAATGAGTCAACTCTTCGCATGAGGTGGCCAAAGTATTGGAGTTTCAGCTTCAACATCAGTCCTTCCAATGAACACTCAAGACTGATCTCCTTTAGGATGGACTGGTTGGATCTCCTTGCAGTCCAAGGGACTCTCAAGAGTCTTCTCCAAAACCACAGTTCAAAAGCATCAATTCTTTGGTGCTCAGCTTTCTTCACAGTCCAACTCTCACATCCATAAATGACTAATGGAAAAACCATGGCCTTGACTAGATGGACATTTGTTCGCAAAGTAATATCTCTGCTTTTTAATATGCTATCTAGGTTGGTCATAACCTTCCTTCCAAGGAGTAAGTGTCTTTTAATTTTATGGCTGCAATCACCATCTGCAGTGATTTTGGAGCCCCAAAATTAAAGTCAGCCACTGTTTCCACTGTTTCCCCATCTATTTGCCATGAAATGATGGGACCGGATGCCATGATTTTAGTTTTCTGAATGTTGAGCTTCAAGCCAACTTTTTCACTCTGCTCTTTCACTTTCAAGAGGCTCTTTAGTTCTTCTTCACTTTCTGCCAGAAGGGTGGTGTCATCTTCATATCTGAGGTTATTGACATTTACTACTACTGATATCCTTCTAGTTCTAGTCCTGTGCTGTAGAAACTTCTCTGACCCAAATAATCCCCTACCCAAAACCAAAGTATCTGAAATTTTACCATTAGAGATTTATTCTTTGAGTTTGGGAACATTTTGTTAATCATTTTCCCTAATGCAATGACTGCTTTAAGAGGTTGGGCATAAACTAGTTTGTCCTGATCAGTGATTCATCAGGTTGATATTTTTAAGACAAGTCCTGGGCAGGTATGAAATTATGTAGTAGGACTAGGCATGGGATAGTTACAGAACAAGAAAGAAGACAATCAAATTTACTTCATAAATTTGCTGAGACTGGCCAGGGGAGAGGGTTATTGATGATATTAGACCTCTGTGATCAGAGGTTGTTCCCTCAACACTATTATATCCATAACCAAAAACACTGTTAAAAAATCTATTTGCATATTATTCTGTGCTTGTATTATGCAAACAGGAAGTCTAACTTCTGAATAGTCTTAAAAATTACAGTTTCCAGAACCATTTTTATAGCTACAAAATATTTCACAAATTTTTTTTAAAGTCTCTGTAGATCCACCCCACTCTAGCCTTTTTTTTTTCAGCCTGCAAAATAGGCTTTATCAATAGCATACTGTATGGATTTAAGGGTTTTTTTAAGTTCATTCTTTAGATATTGTAGATTAAAGCATATTTTAGATGTTAAGGTAGGTAATAGTCTTTTATAGCTAAAAAGAGAAGGAGCTTTTCTTTATTGTAAGACAAGGACCTAAATTCTCTCCAGTGGTTTGTGTATATTTTAACCATATTTTTAAATAACTTAAAACAACATTTCCATTTTCAGAGCTGTGGTTCGTCTGTGCAGAACTGAGACTCTCTACATGTATGTGCTTTTAATCATGATCAAGGTCTAGGGGAAGGGTGTTTGCCCTTTGAATTGCATAAAATGTTTTTGCTTGAATTTTAGATTTTTCTTGACCCTTAAATTTTCCAGAAAGAATCTTCTTAAAATTTCAGAAAAGCTCAGGAAGTTTGCTGGGTGGTAAGAAGTGAGAAAAAACCTGACAGACTGTGGGTGAATTAGAGTGAAGACTGGAAGTGGTTAAAGGGGAGGGCAGGAGCTGAAACCAGAGACAGAAGTAGAACAAAAACATGTGTGCTCCCTCCTGCCAGGTAGTTTCTGCTTTTGTTGCATTGGATAATTGAGAATCAGCTCTAGCTTTATTCCGTCCTTGTAGATATTCCATAAGAATGGTTCTGTTTGGAATTAACAAGTTGATTTGATTGTCTTCACAAAGGTAAGGAGGGCTTCCCCTCTTGCCACACAGTAGTGGGGAATTTGAACCCCATTGTGAGTGCTTAAGAACTCATGTGAGTTATAATTTACTCAACATTTAAAAAACTAAGATCATGGCTTCCAGTCCCATCACTTCACGACAAATAGAAAGGGGAAAAGTAGAAGAAGTAACAGATTTTATTATCTTGGGCTCCACAGTCACTGCTGACGGTGACTGCAGCCATGAAATTAAGACGCTTGCTCCTTGAAAGGAAAGCTATGACAAACCCGAAAAAGAAAGTGAAAGTGTTAATTGCTCAGTTGTGTTCAACTCTTTGAGACCCCATGTGCTGATTCCCTTCTCCAGGTGATCTTCCCAAACTAGGGATTGAACTCGGGTTTCCTGCATTATAGGCAGATTCTTTACCATCTGAGCCACCAGGGAAGCTCCTAGACAGCATATTAAAAACCAGAGACATCAATTTGCCAACAAAGGTCCATATAGTCAAAGCTATGGTTTTTCCAGTAGTCATGTATAGATATGAGAGTTGGACCATAAAGAAGGCTGAGCGCCAAAGAATTGATGCTTTCCAACAGCGGTGCTGGAGAAGACTCTTGGGTCCCTTGGACTGCAAGGATATCAAACCAGTCAGTCCTAAAGGACATCAACCTTGAATATTCATTGGAAGGACTGAAGCTGAAGCTGAACTCCAGTACTTCGGCCACCTGATGCAAAGCGCTGACTCATTGGAAAAGACCCTGATGCTGGGAAAGATTGAAGCCAAAAGAAGGCAGCAGAGGATGAAGATGGTTAGACAGCACCAATCTATCTAAATGGTTAGGTAGATTCACTACTCAATGGACATGAATTTGAGCAAACCCGAGGATATAGTGAAGGACAGAGAGGCCTGGTGTGCTGCAGTTCATGGGGTCGCAAAGAGTGAGACAGAACTTAGTGACTGAAGGACTTAGTGACTGAACAAAAGCAATATAATTTACTCAACTCCTGCTAGCCGTCAGACACCTGGTTAGGCTTTTTGCAGACACTGTCTTTTTGCTCTAGATGACCATCCTAAGAGTTTGGTACAGTTATTCCTGTTCTGAAGATGAAAAAGCAGACTCAGAGGGACTGAATGACTTGCCCAAGTCTATCTGGCTCTTAAGTGCAGAAGTCACCCTGAGAACAGGCCACTTTGGTTTCAAGGCTGGTGGCCCCCTTCCCACAATATGCAACAACACGGGGTGTCTGGAATGCTGAGATGGTCTTCCAGATCTATGATAGTGTCTGAAATGTTTATCTTGCTCAGCTCTTGCTTATGCAAAGGATTTCAGTTCATTCCTGCTCCAGAATAACTTACCCCTGGGGAAAGGAGTTTGTTATTGTAAATAACTACTTATTTCTTCTCACATTCTTTGTTCCACTGCCCTCTCTATCAGGAACGTTTATGTAAACTTGGTAGCTCATTTGGACTGCAACTTATGTTTCCTGGAATTCTTTTTCATTCCATTTATACTATTATAAGATGCAACAAAATTATTGCTGTTTTCCCCTAGTATTATTGAGCTATCTTCTGGTATTTCAAGTTTGAGCTCTTCCTGGAAGAAATAATGGAACTGTTTATAACTCTTGTTACCCATTGAAAATTTTAGGAACTTTAGAAAAAAGATGAAGAACCATAGTTAATCTGAAAAAGAAAATAAAAATATACTAGTTGTGTACTCAGAATTCTTGAAGACATGGCAAGTTACAGTGAGTTAAACCTAAAAATAGGACTCAAAATATTACTTTAGTTATGATTTAAATAACTGTTCAGCTCACTTTTGAAAAATTAATGAGAAATATTTGCAAACTCTATTTATCCTTTCTTCTTTCTCTTTTTCTTTCCTTTCTTCCATTGAACTAATAAATATTTATTGAGCCCTTTCAAGTCTTTGGCTTATCACATTTCTGTAGTGTGATGACTGAGCCCCATTTTTTAATGGTTTTTGTATACTCTGTATCAAAATACTAATTAAGAGCACAGATAGGATTGAAATTCAACACAATTTCCATTAATTATAGAAGTCAAATGGATAAATTTATGAAAGGATCATCTTTGGAGAGGAGATAAGATAACCTTCATCCATCTAGGTGATGTCCATGATAAACAGGCTAACTATCAACATAAGTATAAGGCTTTGGGTGGGAGGAAAGTTTAAAAAAAAAATCTTAGATGTATTTCTCACATAAACTCTCTGTTGTAGACATCTTCATACTCCAGCCACCACCCACTTCCACCCTCTTCCATGCTTCTTCCTATTTTCTCCTCCAAATCCTAAATACTCTTTAAGGCTCACTCCATATTCATCCGTGTCTGGGAATCCTTCTTGAACACAGCCTGGTGCTTTGTTGCTTTTCTGAATTTCTAAAACCCTTCTGTAGCCCCGAGTATGGCACTCGAATCACACACTAACATTGTCCCTGGGTTACTAGGAATTTCCCTTCATTCTGCCTCCTATACTCAATGATCAGTTCTTTGAGGTCAAGGGTTTCTATTTCTTTGGGTCCTCTTTAGCTCTTAATTAAACTTGAGGAAACATTTAAATTCTTGTAAATATCACAAGGGAAAAAAAAAAAAAACATAGAAGTAATTGTTTTCTCAACAAGCTTTGGGTCCTTCAGCTTAAAAGTGTGGCTAAATTAAAAGATGCTGAAAAAAAAAAAGACATACAGATGGAAGGAACGACAGATGGAAGGATGACATAAATTAAGGAGGTTAGAGTAGTTAGGATTATTTACCTTAAAGGAATAAAGACTGAGAGAAGGCGTTGATTAGTATTTCTAGTACATTAGTGACTCTTATACCTAAAATGGTAAACAGTTGTTCCCTGACTCTCTTTGAAAGATAAAGTAAGAGCATCAAAAGTGTCCAAGATGCATTTAGGTTAGTCTCTATTTATTCCAGATAGCAGAGAGGCTTTCAGTCTTAAATTTTTGCCTGATTTTCCAATTATGAGGTCTGAGTTAGAGTGACAGGAATCTATTTCATTCTGAACATGTCAGTAATAAGACATAATTCATGGTGTTCAGATGTCCATAAATGCATCCTTCTTGAACACTTTTCTTTAGAAACTCTTCTATAAAATATACATTAATGAAAAAGTTATATACTTTAAGGTGACCTGAGGTAGTGAGCCCACCATGACTGCACATCCTCCACTAAGAGTTTCTTCCCCTGCTTCAGAATCTGAGAAGCAGTCTTTTGCTGATGATCTTGGCAAGTAGTAGACAGGGTGCTGGGAAGGATTAGAGAGTGTGTTCTGGGTTCACAACTTTGAGCTGCCTGTGCCATCTTGGGCAAATGATGTAATTTTTCTCAACCTCGCACAGTTATTATTAAGCATTCTTTTTATATAACTTTTTAAATTATTTATTTGTTTATTTATTTATTATTTTTGGCTGCACTGCGTCTTCATTGCTGCGTGCAGGCTTTCTCTAGTTGCGGAAAGTGGGGGCTACTCTCTAGTCTTGATGCACTGGCTTCTCATTGCAGTGGCTTCTCTTATTAACAGAGCACAGGCTCTGGGCGCACAGGCTTCAGTAGTTGCAGCCCATCAGCAAAGTCGTTGTGGTGCATGGGTTTAGTTGCTCGACAGCATGTGGAATCTTCCCCGACCAGGGATTGAACTGGTGTGCCCTGTACTGGGAGGCAGATTCTTAACCACGGGACCACCAGAGAAACCCAAACTATTCTTATCTTGCTGTTTGGCACTCGGGAATCAATAGTAAAGGACATAGACAAGATCCACTGTCTCTACTCTAGTGAGTGAGACTTGATTATCTTCTGTGTAAAATGGGTATGGTCACCGCCAAGCCCCCACATATGTTCCTCCTCCTCCTCTGTCCTCCCTCTCATTGACCAGGACCACCTTCCAGAAACCATACAGTCATCCAGGACACAGAACCAAATGCTCTCAAGTCCTGTTTATTCCAAATTCCTCTTATTTTTAAAACCCATTCCCTCTTCTCTACCCCACAAACCTTATCTCAGCAATACTCGCTGATTTTCCTGTAGGAGCCTGCTGCTAGCATCTCAGCCTGTATTCTTTGTTCCCTTCCATCTAATTGGCTCACATTTCTTTCAAAGTGAACTTTCTAGATTAAAAATCAGACCATCAGTTGGGATGCCCTTGGCTGCAAAATAACACAGAAGCTGCAACTTAGAACAGTAGTAAGGAGATTTTTTAATTTACTTCAAGAAAGAACTCTGGAGTAGGTGGTGACAGAATGCTTAATTTAGTCATCAGTCATACCAAAGATCTTGGTTCTTTACATCTTTCCACTGCACCATCATCAGCATGAATTCTGTCTTCAGGCTTGTCCCCTCATCATCCCAAGATGGCTGCAGTTGTTCCATACAACAGATGCTCACACATTGTACAGTAATGGAATAATGGAAGAGAGAATGTCCATAATGGCTGGCCCTTTATAACAGTGAGGCAGTCTCATCCAGAAGCTTCAAAGCAAATTGTTCCTCATTTTCATTAGCCAAAATTGTAACGTGTTTGTGGTAATAAAGTGGAATTACCAAAACTGGATTATATTGATTAAGTTTTACTTCCTGAGTCTAGGATGGAGCCCAGTCTCCCCTGAAAATGTAGTCTCCTGATGCGTGAGAATAACTGGGATTCTTTAGGAAGAAGATGAGGATTCCCACTTGTGAGCAGCTAAGAGTAGCAGCATATCTGATCATCTCTCCTCCTTGCTTAAAATCCTTCGTTGTCTCCCCATTGTTTTCCGTGTCAAGTCTTTGCTTAGCCTGAAATTCAAGGCCCTTCTGGTTTCACCCTGCGCTGCTGTGCAGCCTCCCCTCTCATGGCCATCCCATTTCTCTCTGTCCGTCTCTTATTCTTACAAGTCTCATTCATTGAGATTCCGGTGCACCCTATACTCTCATTTTCCTTGCCGTTGGGCCTGCCTCGTTCTGTCTTCTTCACCAGCTAATTCCTACTCGTCCATGATTCAGCACCCTGTTCTCTTCTCACAAACCTTCTTTAATCCCTAGCTGGCTGGGTGAGTAAACCTTGGATGTGTTCTCATAACCCCCTGTTCACCTCTCCTCATGGCAGTTACCCTTTTAGAGCTGTGATTGCGAATCCCTCATCATTTCCAGCACCTAAGGAGTGCCTGGCCCTTGACAAAATGGCCTGAATCAAATGCTGAATCAGTAGTGTCTAGGTTTGTAGGAAGAGTGAGATGTTGTACGAGAGGTTTGTAAACTGAAATGCCATAAGTTGTGATTACTGTAGTAATAACTTTGCTTCATCAAGCTGTCCTGTTACATATTGAATTGTTTTTAAAATCACATTTTAATTTCTTTCAGTTTTTTTAGAATAGTTCAGACTCCATAGTGTAGACCAAATATGCAGATTACTCAGAATTTCTCATATTTTCCATTTTGCTTCTTTCTGATACCTTCTATGGCATTAAGCAGAACTAAATTAAAATGTTTTATTTCTACATCTCCGAAGGCCTTTCTTCTAAAATTTTCCAAGAAAGGAGAAGATCAGGGCCCAAGTAGGAATGTACAGTAAATTGAAGGTTCAGCCTCTTGTCCCAGGGCTCATATGTTTTCCAGTCCCAGATGGAATAGTGCAATATAGTAGTTCTATGTCCCCTGCTATCCCTAATGAAAAGATGCCTCCTTTATGGTAGAAAAAACAAAAAACAAAAAACAAAAACTTAGCGCTAGTGATGTATGAGAGAGTGATACTGCATGGTGAGCAGACTTCACACCACTGGGAACACAAAAAGGATACTCCCTGGTTTGTGACTATAACCCTTATTTACGTAGTCCAGCAGTTTCATTCCATCAGCAAGCCTGTCTTGAGTGCCTACTATAAACCAGGCACTCTGGACACTGAGGTCTAGAGCATGAAAAAGACCAGCTCTCTGCCCTTGTGAAGTTAATGTTGTAGTGAGGGGTACGGAGAGCGCAGTAGGAAGAGACCAACTGTAACAAAGACACCCAGAATGGGAAAAAAAAATTAGAGAATGATAAGGGTAATACAGAGAATTATAGCAGGGGTGTCACAAGAGAAGTGACAATTACCCTGATTTTTCAGGAATAGAATTTTGTGGGATGGAGAGGGAGTGCATTCCACGTGAAAACACAAGGAAACACATGACTATAGAGGTGAAAAAGTTCAGTGGGTTCTTGAAATGATGAGTAGTCTGATTTGGCCACCCCTTCAAGGATCACAGGCTTCCCTGTTGGCTCAGATGGTAACAAATCTGCCTGCAATGTGAGAGACCTGAGTTCTATCCCTGGGTCAGGAAGATCCCCTGGAAAAGGAAATGGCAACCCACTCCAGTATTCTTGCCTGGAGAATTCCATGACAGAAGAGCCTGGTGGGCTACAGTCCATGGGGTGGCAAAGAGTCAGACATGACTGAGCAGCTAACACTACTAGTACTCAGGGATCACACCCTTGTCATGGCGAAGGGTCTTGCATAACTCAATGAAGCTATGAGCCATACCGTGCAGGGCCCACCCAGAACAGATGGGTCATAGTGAAGAGGTCTGACAAAACGTGCTCCACTGGGGATGGAAATGGAAACCCATTCCAGTATTCTTGCCTGGAGAACCCCATGGATAATATAAAAAGGCAAAAAGATATGACACTGGAAGATGAGCCCCCCAGGTAGGAATGTGTCCAAGATGCTACTGGGGAGGAGTGGAAGGCAATTACTAGCAGCTCTAGTAAGAATGAAGGGACTGGTTGAAAGAAGAAACAGTACTCAGTTGTGGATGTGTCTGGTGGTGAAAGCAAAATGTGATGCTCTAAAGAACAATATTGCATGGGAATGTGGAATGTTAGGTAAACTGAATCAAGGTAAACTGGATATGGTCAAGCAAGAGATGGCAAGAGTGAACACTGATATCTTAAATGGATGGGAATAAAAGAATTTAATTTAAATGACTATTGTAACTACTATTGTGGGCAAGAATTCTTTAGAAGAAATGGAGTAGCCCTCATAGTCAACAGTAGAGTCCAAAATACTGTACTTGGGTGAAATCTCAAAAATGACAGAATAATTTCAGTTCGTTTCAAAGGCAAACTGTTCAACATCACAGTAATCCACGTCTGTGCCCCAATCACTAATGCTGAAGAAGCTGAAGTTGACCAGTTCTATGAAGACCTATAAGACCTTCTACAACTAACACCAAAAAAAAGATGTCCTTTTCATCATAGGGAATTGGAATGCAAAAGTAGGTAATCAAGAAGTACATGGAATCGCAGGCAAGTTTGGCCTTCCAATAGAAAATGAAGCAGGGCAAAGTCTAACAGAGTTTTGTCAAGAGAACATGCTGGTCACAACAAACACCCTTCTTCAACAACACAAGAGATGACTCTACACATGGACATCACCAAATGGTCAATACCGAAATCAGATTGATATGTTCTTTACAGCCAAAGATGGAGAAGCTCTACACCGTCAGTAAAAACAAGACTTGGAGCTGACTGCGGCTCAGATCATCACCTCCTTATTGCAAAACTCAGGCTTAAACTGAAGAGAGTAGAGAAAACCACTAGACCATGCAGTGAAAGTGAAATTCTCTCAGTCATGTCCAACTCTTTGTGACCGCATGGCCTATACAGTCCATGGAATTCTCTAGTCCAGAATACTGGAGTGGGCAGTCTTTCCCTTCTCCAGGGGATCTTCCCAACCCAGGGATCGAACCCAGGTCTCCCACATTGCAGGTGAATTCTTTACCAGCTGAGCCATAAGGGAAGTCCTGACCATCCAGGTATGACCTAAATCAAATTCTTTATGATTATACAGTGGAGGTGAAGAATAGATTCAATAGATTAGATCTGGTAGAAAGAGTGCCTGAAGAAGTATGAGCAGATTTGTAGCACTGTACAGGAGGCAGTGACCAAAAACATCCCAAAGAAAAAGAAATTCAAGAAGACAAAGTGGTTGTCTGAGGAGGCTTTACAAATAGCTGAGGAAAGAAAAGAAGCAAAAGGCAAGGGAAAAAGGGAAAGATATACCCAAATGAATGCAGAGTTCCAGAGACTGGCAAGGGGAGATAAGAAGGCCTTCTTAAATAAATGATGCAAAGAAATAGATGAAAACAATAGACTGGGGAAGACTAGAGATTTCTTCAAGAAAATTAAAGATATCAAGGAAACATTTCATGCAAAAAATAGGCATGATAAATGACAGAAATGGTAATGACCTTACAGAAGCAAAAAAGATTAAGAAGAGGTGGCAAGAATACACAAAATAACTGTACAAAAAAGGTCATAATGATCCAGATAACCATGGTGGCGTGGTCACTCACCTTGAACTAGACATCCTGGAGTGTGAAGTTAAATGGGCCTTAGGAAGCATTACTATGACCAAAACTAGTGGAAGTGATGGAAATCCAGCTGAGTTATTTAAAATCCTAAAAGATGATGCTGTTCAAGTGCTGTGCTCCCTATGTCAGCAAATTAGGAAAACTCAGCAGTGGCCACAGGAGTGGGAAAGGTCAGTTTTCATTTCAATCCCAAAGAAGGGCAATGCCAAACGAAGTTCAAAGTTCTCTACAAGTGCACTCATTTCGCATGCTAGCAAAGTTATACTCAAAATTCTTCAAGCCAGGTTTCAGCAGTTTGTGAACCAAGAACTTCCAGAGGTACAGACTGGATTTTGAAGAGGAACCAGAGATAAAATTGTCATCATCTGTTGAATCATAGAAAAAGCAACGGAATTCCAGAAAAACATATACTTCAGCCTTAGTGACTATGCTAAAGCCTTAGACTGTGTGGATCGCAAGAAACTGTGGAAAATTCTTTTAAGAGTTGGGAATACCAGACCACCTTACCTGTGTCCCCTGAGAAACCTGTATACAGGTCAAGAAGCAACAGTTAGAACCAGACATGGAACAGCTAGTTCAAAACTGGGAAAGGAGTATGTCATGGCTGTATATTGTCACCCTGCTTATTCAACTTATATTCAGTGTACATCATGCAAAACACTGGGCTGGATGAATCACAAGCTGGAATCAAGATTGTTTGGAGAAATATCAACAACCTCAGATATGCAGATGATACCACTCTGATAGCAGAAATTGAAGAAGAACTAAAGAGCCTCTTGATGAGGGTGAAAGAGAAGAGTAAAAAAGCTTGCTTGAAACTCAATATTCAAAAAACTAAGATCATGGCATCTGGTTCCATCACTTCATGTCAGATAGATGGGAAAAAGTGGAAATAGTGACAGATTTTATTTTCTTCAGCTGCAAAATCACTGCAGATGGTGACTGCAGCCATGAAATTAGAAGACACTTGCTCCTTGGAAGAAAAGCTATTGACAAATCTACACAGTGTATCAAAAAGCAGAGTTACTGCTTTGCTGACAAAAGTCCATATAGTCAAAGCAATGGTTTTTCCACTGACATGTATGGATATGAGAGTTGGACCATAAAGAAGGCTGAGCACTGAAGAGTTGATATTTTTGAATTGTGGTGCTGGAGATGACTCTTGAGAGTCTATTAGACAGCAAGGAGATCAAACCAGTCAATTCTAAAGGAAATCAACCCTGAATATTCATTGAAAGGACTGATGCTAAAGCTGAAGCTCCAGTACTTTGGCCACCTGATGCAAAGAGCTGATTCATTGGAAAAGAACCTGATGCTGGGAAAGACTGAAGGTAAAGGAGAAGGGGCCAGTGGTAGATGAGATGGTTAGATAGCATTACTGACTCAGTGGACATGAATTTGTACAAACTTCAGGAGACAGTGGAAGACAGAGTAGCCTGGCATTCTGCAGTCCATGGGGTTTAAAGAGTCAGACATGACTTAGTGACTGACGACAACAACAACAACAGATTTGGCCACAGCTTAGTTTAATATAGGGAAACAGAGCTAAAACTAAGAAGGTCTCTTGGGGCCCCAGTTGGACCCTGACTGTCGTTCAGGGATTTGGGACAGCCAGAAAATTTTGAAAGTTTAGAACAGGAGGGAGACATGATGGGGCTCAATTTTAGCCCCCAAGAAGGCACCATCTGCCCCACAGCATCGTCCTTGGGAGACTCAGAACAAAACCCAGCACATCTCATGGGTTGGTCTGCATGTCCTCTAGCAATTTCTTGCTAAAATTGCACTGTTTTGGATGTTTTGCTACTTGACGGACTATCCTATTGGAAAGACATAGAGAGTAGTCCCATAAAACGTTGCACCATGATTGGCAGTGGTAGCTGGAGTTCTTAGATGTTAACAATGAAGTCTGACTATAATTGGACATAATCTGCCTGTTGAATCTCCTCTGAGTCAAACAAATCTTCGAGTACAGTGACAGCTCATCAATTTCTTTTGAGCTCTACTAAAAATATGCTTATCAATTTAATTACATTAACAAGCATAGGATTATGGAAACAACAGGAAAAATATCACAATGCGAGAGATATTGGTAAAACTGAGTTTCTGATTGAGTAAAGTCTTCTGACTATAGAAGCGAATTCTATCTCAATTATATATGATAGATTCCTTAGATTATGTAATTTCATTGGCTTAAGATCCTTCTTTTTTTTGCTCGGTATTAAAGTTCAAAAATGAATACTTAACCTGATATTTTGTATATTCCTCTCATGGGGATTTCTAATAGTGAATTAAGTCTCCCTATTATCTCATTTTTATAAGAAAATGTGAGATTGCATAATGCTTGGTAGCTAGACTTTCTTTTCCGATATGACATCTGCTATCTTAATTGTTCTTCCACTTTGTAATGCATAAGTCAAACATGGGTGAGCTGTGTGAAATCTATTAGTTGTGGATCTTTGTGATGTGATGAGCTGTTGCCGGTAATGGGACTAGTTATGGAGTGTGTCCCCAGTATTCTTTCTTTCCTTCCTTCCTCCCTCCCCCCTTCCTCTCTTCTCTTCCCTTCCCCTTCTGTCCTCTCTTCCTCTGTCCCTCCTCCTCCTTCTCTCTCCCTCTTCTTCCTCACCCTCTATTTTCCTCCTTCCCCCTCCCTTCCTTCTCTCTCTCTCTCTCTCTGTCTGTCTTTCTCTCTCTGTCTATCTTTCTTGTTGCAATGGTTGCAATAGCCTCCTGACAATTGAGAGAACAGAATTCTATGTAAAGATGGCTTTCATCAGGGCTTTCATCACTCAAAACTTTCCAGTTATGAACAATTTAAACCTACCTGAAAATGTTTGCTGGACATATCTTTACAGAAATCCACATTTTTGGCAGAAATGTTTCATTAAGTATTATTGATACCATATTTAAAGCATGAAGGGCCTCATAGATATCATTTTAATATCTTTAGTCAACTCTTTAGTGCAAAACGCAAAACGTAATTCCATACTCACTATTTCTGATAGAGGATTTTACCTGAGATATCCAGTTATCTGACATAATTGTAGTCACTTGGCATGTTAACTTCAGTTGCTTTAATTTTTCATTTTGTGTTGGTGTAGAACCAGATATGTGTTCAGGTTATAGTTGTGGTTCACAACCCCAACTGAACTTTAAAATCACCTGGAGGCTTTTAAAAACATATTGGCACTTTGGCCCTACCCCAAAAGATTGAGATTTTATTGGTCTGGCTCCAGGGCCACAACAGTTGCACAAGTTCAGGGAGAACCACTGACCAAGAACACCATTGTGTTCCACATTGAAAGGTGCCCACTGTACTTGTGCAGACTTGGAGCCTAGAGAAGGGCTGGATAACACTGGTTCCAGAAGCCACCCCGGAGGTTCCAATATGCAGCCAGACATGAGAACCATTTTGAGGTAAAGCATAGCCTAGGCCTTAAGAGCATGGATTTAGGAGCCATGTAGAAATGGATTCAAAATCTTGCTGTGTGACCTTAAGAAAGTCATTTCACCTCTTGCAACTTCAACTTCTTCACAAATAAAATGGTGATAATGATACCGTCTTATGAGAGTATATTGAAAAAAATAAAGACAATCCAAGAGCAATGCCTGACACAAAATTAACTCTCAAGAAGCCACTGTTATTATTTCAGTTATTAAGGCATAATTTCTGTATTAGTCCAGAGTCCTTCAGTACTAAGTGGCAGAAGCCCAGCTCCGAAGACCTGAAGCAGGAGTGGAGGCTGAGCAGACCACAGGAAGGGGTGGGCTGGGTCTGGTCTCACGGAATCAGCCCTTTGGACGCTCTTACACAGTACCCTCTCTCTGGTGCTTATTCCACCTTCTTTCATGCTGCCTTCATTCTCTCAAGCCAACCATCTCCTTGGGGGCTAATCTATGACCTTAGGCAGCATAAAGCTCAAAGGCTTAGATCTTTACAGCCTCTTTAGCACAAAAGAGTCAAGTAACTCATCACCTCTAACTCAGCTGGGAAAATCACAGTGGCCCAGCCTGGCTCCTTTGCTCATCCCTGTGGTCAGATGTGCTGTCTTTAAAGTGGGGAGAATTGGTGATGTGCAGGTAGACGAACACAGAAACCACCTTTATTTTCACTGTTAAGACCTGATTCAAAGTATGTAAAACACATAAAACCTCTGCTATCTAAGATCTATTAGCAGAAGGACAACAATGAAGTTCCAGAAGCAATTAAAAAAAAAATACCCTGAATTTATAACACCTAACCTCTCAGCTCTTCATGACCGAAGCTGAGTTTAGGGCCAAAAAAAAAAAAAAAAGCATTCCTTCACCTTTTCTGGCTCAGCTTACCTGAGACACTCAGGTAACCAGGTAGATGCAAAGCTGGATAAATTGATGCCACACTCCCAGCAACCCACTTGATCTAACCCCAGAAGTGCTCTCTACTGCCACTGCCACCCCACGGTCTCTCCTTCCTTCCACAAATGGGAAAACGTAGCAGACTTGTTTATAGGAACACACTCTACAAATGCTCTCTGTATTGATCCAAGAAGAAGGCAATGAGGAAGAATGTGCCAAAAGTCTAACTACTTAACCTAACATTTGTGTTAGAGAGGTAGCAAGTGTCATAGAAGAGCAACAGGCTTTGTAGCTTTTCATCTCTGTGCCTTTGACAAGTCATTTAACTTCTGTGAGCTTCAGATTCCTGATCTGCGAGGTGAAGGCAATAATATTGCACAGGACTATTGTGAAAATGAAATGCTTTTGATAAGTGATGATGCATTTGAAAGTCAATTATACTCTGTACAGTTGATCTTCAATAAGTGGTTTCAGTGTTTGGGGTATAGTTTTATACTTGAAAGAATTACTGAAGAGGCCTTGCTATGAACATGCTCTTATGTGTTTAGACTCCGTAGAGAGGATGACCTGAATATTCTAGGAAATATTGCAAAAGATGCATGAGTATTATTGGTATTCACTGACCTTGGGGTCTTAACATGCTTACTTTGTGGTTGCACAAATGAGGGATGAAAACTGCTGACATTCAAAGCAAGAGACCCTGCTACTTGACTGGTTCAACAGCATTATCTAGGAAAGCACCTGACTCACTTCATTACAACATGGTGAACGCTGCGGAGAAGGAAGCAAAGAAGGAAAAAGCCACATGTTGATACTGTTAGTAGCTCTTCTATGTCAAATGATACTTCTGGGATTTTGAGGCCTCTTTACCGTTTCTATTCAGCCAAAGTAATTTGATTATGGGTTGATAAAAGTTGGTGGGAGGATTATATAAGTGAATGTGTAAAAGCCAACTGGCTCATGGCCAAGGACACAGATGGCACTCTCACTGACTCTCTTGGGCAACATCAAGTTCTAGATTCTGTTCTGTGAACCGAGTAGGTATTCTCTATTGGCAAGGAGCCTCATCACAGACAATTGATATTCAGATAGTATGCAGCAAAAAAATACAGTGTGCATCTTCTCTGACCTAAAAAATGGGAGGATTACATTTCTAAGTTTCTTCTAGTGTTGACTTCTTAACCTAAAGCCCATATTTTTCCAAAAGTGAAAATTACTTTTGATAATAAAACAGAGGTGTTTTAAATGAAAGAGAACTGAGATTACCTCTACCTTTTAGGAGCAAGAGATTAAATAGCTCAGAATTGCCTATATCAAACAAACATGAATAAAGGTCAGGTATGGATTTTAAATTGTTCAGAAGATTGGTACTTCAACATCACTAAAATGTGGGAGCGAATTGATGAGGATATCTCGGCAGTGAAGAGATGTATTTTTTTAATATTTTTTAACGTCTGGTCTTGGTACAATTTTATCTCAATTTCTGCTAATACAACCATATAAAAGCCTGATTTATACAGCCTAGGTATCCCATGGCAACATGAGCTTGTGCTTCTGTCTTTCGTTTCCTTCCTATCCCTCCCCTTCTTTCCTTCTTGAGAGTAGCCAGAAGAGGGTTCCTATTTTCAACTGTTGAATCTGTTTATGAAAATTGGAACTAAACAGTTTAGCACAATTAAGCAGGGTGCCTCATTCATCAAACCTTCATTTTTCTAAGACTCTCAGCCTGTCAGTCACCAAAAAAGCATTTGTTAAGTGGAAGCTGTATTTCTAGTCTGCTGGCATGCCACATCTGTTGACGATTACAGGGGCACATACGGTGCCATTCATGTCACGGCATGTGCTTCCCTGTTCCTCGGGTCACGGGCCCTCAGGGACATTTACAAAGTGTGTGCTTTTTAACTGTCCTGGAACTAAAGAGTTTAATTTTGCCTGATAACGTGTTTATGTATCTTGTAAAGGAACTAATCATTCCCTTTTGCTTTCCCTTATTTTGGTGTGTGTGTGTGTATGTTTGTGTGTGTGTGTGTGTGTGTGTGTGTGTGTGTATCCGCACCAAAAAAGAACCGTGCCATATAAAAAGTATAAAGACCTTTTTCTATACAACCACCCACTTTTCTTGTATACTGCTTCTTTTATTTTGTATTCATTCTTTTGTTAAATAGCACATTTCCTGGCTTTTCTTGGATTTTATCTGTTCTTTGAATCCTACTTAGTTCTGATTTCATTTATATTCTTAGCCAAGATTTGGATCAGATTTTTCAAAATATGATCCACGTGATTATAAATCACTGGGATTCCCTCTGGAATTATGCTTTCTTCCTTTCGGATCTCTAATTGACCTGAGAGCATATAGCCTTTTTCATTCTATAAACCGTATTATTCAAGAAGTATCTAGAACCTAGAAAAGTGGAGCTGAATTTACAAGGCATCCATCTAGGTATTTTATCTCTCTAAGCCTAGAACCTGGAATTTTTGGCAGTGTCCAAAGTATTGACCTTTTTTCCTCCTTTCACTCAACTGTTTAGCATTGGGTATGCATGACTATAGGAATACTAATTTTTTTTTCATTTAAGACATAGGTACTTTTGTACCTCTTATTAATATTATGAACAATGAAATGAATTATAGTAGAAGAGCTACCTTAAAGAGTTATTTAATGGCTGAAAGAAAATTAGAAGAGAAAGAAGTTCAGACTGAGATTAAAGCCAGTGGTAATTTCATCCATGGTGGATAACAGTGTTTCTTAATTTTTAAGTATCAAGTATGTTGTAATGCTTAACTATCCCTAATATCTAAATGAATTACCACCATATCGGAGAAGGGTGGACGTGACGCACAGACTCTTTAGTGCTTATTGAAGAGGAACAGCTCAAGAAGTTTTGATAATTCTACAGAAGAGAGAAAGCTGTTGTATCCAAGGTACCACATCTTTCAAAGTGGGGAAAGCAGGATGCAGGAGCGTGCCTCTTCTCCAGCGTTAAATTTTGCACCGGTTTGCTATTAAACACAAGGATTTTGAAGGAAGCAATTCTAATTGCTTGGCTCTTCAAAACTCTCTCTGCTCTTCAGTGGGTTAGAAACAGTTTGAAAATTTGATTGCATTATAACTCATGCAAATTTACCTGTAATAAATTTTTGCTGTACACCTAAATAATGTATTATTCAAATGCAACTACAGAATTCTCAGAGGGGAACAGGAAGCTAATATTTATTGAAGATCTGCAAGATGTTACATTCATTGTTTTATCTTCTCCTCTTAATATCCATGAGAAGATACTGCTGTTTCTATTCTACAGATGAGGAAACAAGCCAGGACTGCCTAGGAGCATTCTCCTAACTGGTACAAGGTGTAGCACAGTCTGACATTGGCTCTGCATAACTGCAAAGCCTGTTGCCTTCTCTGCTATTTTTACATCCCTGGGATTTTGTTGAAAATAGCGAAGAGTGGCAGCTTCTTAGTTCACGTAGGCTTTGCAATCAGTGCAGCCTGACTTGCCAAAGACACACACCTAACTTCAAACCTACAAATCAACTTGAAGCTTGATTGATCTGGATTTGAGTCTAAATTATCCTGTAGATCAAATAACGCTGTATCCAGCCTCTAGTTTCTACTTTGTAGCCAGCTTAAAATGTCTCAAGACTCATATTTTCCCAGAGAACATGAAGACTGTCATCTTATATTAAGTATATGCTGTGCTGTCTCATATTCATTAAATGTATGGCACCTGAATTAAGAATCCTTCAGGTTGGCTCTTGAACTGGTATGGGAAGAGCCCATTTTGAGATGTTTCTACACAAAAAGAAAGCTACCACTGTGTATAGTTTCCAGCCCTCTTAACTATTATCCCCAAACATAAGAGGAACCTAGTTTCTATGGAAGTTTTTAATAAACCTCATTGCTTGACGATTAGTCAAATGTCTTAAGTACAGCATTCCTTCATTTTTTATTTTTCCACTTATGGTTATATGTTAAAGCTCTTTGGCTGTTGTTTGCCCCCCAGGTGGTGATAAATGACCATGACTGCTAACAGGCACAGGCACGTGCTAACAACTGCCTCATACATATTCAACAGGGGCACTCTGTGCGAAGGGCTGGGGAATTAGGTAACTTGCCAAGTCTTTCCACATTTAATATCTATGATAATGGCTGCAAATTACATGGGACAGAAGGAATGGCCTTGCACTGTGAAAAAATGTGAGGGAATCAAGATAGCCTCTGGTCCCTGGCTTGGGCAGGCAGCTGCCTCCAGAGTCCACCTCTCCTGGCCCAGAGAGCTGAGGTCACCCTCAGCCTAATGAGCTTTCAGCCCTGCCTAACGAACAGTCCTTTCTCAGCAAGTCCTCACCACCCCGCAAAGTAGCAGGCTCTTCTCTTTATTTTAATCTTTTGTTATAATGGTAATTAGCATTACATCTTGAATAGTAAATTAAGAAATCCAAAACAGAATTTTAAATTTTAAAAGCTTTTCCTCTAGGAATCCAGTTGCATTAATTTTGTGGACGGGAGGTAAGCTAAATTGGCCAAGTTTGTGCATTTATTACCTCATTCTAATCCTCAGCATCACAAATGCAAAAGGCTGTCATTAAATTTGAGAACTGACAAGAACTGGGATTTCTCAATATCAGTGTTGAAAGATTAATTTGAAAAGATCTCACTAAAAAACACAAAAGGTTATTGCTAACATGGGATATTTTATATTCATAGTCTGTAGCTGGTTTTAAAAATACTTATTTGCACTACCCTATTGAGAAAGAAGTTATACATTTAGAGCACTTTATCAAATTTTAAATTGAAATAGTTATTATTTTGTTCTGGTGAGATGCAATCACAGTTTATAAGATAATATCAGAAGTTTCTTTTCTCGTCAAAGGATATTTGACTTCCAGTTATTAAACATTTTACATCCAAACAGAAGTTAAAGAGAGAAAAAGGAAGAAAATTACCTTTTTTTCACCTATTTTCTTCATAATATGATTTTAAAAGAGAAAGTACTTACTTCTTTAACAACATTGCATACTTTGTGTTTGCCCTAAAATTACTGATGGCAAAAAGGAAATGGTAGTGATGAAAGGAGTGGTAATAAATTTCAGGTAAGTATAGTTAATTTTCACCCAACTATTTGCCAAGCTGAGATTAGGGTAAAAAATGTAAATATTTTGCCTTTGATCAATGGAATTTTAATTTTATAAATGGCTATATACCTTGATGTATACATCTGTAGCACATTTTAAACATCTGTGTTCAAGATGACCATTTGGGAAAAGGAAGCTAAAAGGTTCATTGACTTCACTTAATACCTGTTTTCTGGGTTTATATACTGTATCCAGATCCCAAATGAAACTTTTGTGAAGAGAAATTTTATACAAGTTGATTACCTTAGTTTAAACTCTGTTACCTAGAATGGCATTTTAAAAACCAGAATGTGATTTTGCTGTGAGTTTTTAAATGTTATACAATTGTTGAAGAACTGAAACTTAACTGGTTTCAGCCATGAAAATGAGAATAATTGAGACCGAAATGCTAGACAGGCTGATGATGGTCTCAGCTCTGTTAACACAGGCCCCTCACTCCCTTGTGTGGCTTTTATTAGTCAGGAGAGACTTCTGCATTCAGACCTAGGGCTTGGTTTCAAAAATGCTGCTTTAGGGTAACAGAGTGGTTTGTCGCATTATTTTCATCCCACTTGATTAGTTTTAGCCATAGATAGCTTAAAAAGCTTGATTAAAACTAACTATATATACAGGAAGAAAATAAATAGGTTGCCTAAAGCATAGCTATAAAAAATATGAAGACCAAGCTATGCTTGAAATAACTTTTATAGGTGAGCCTTCTATTAAAAAATATAATAATCTACAATGTTACACTCCTAAGATTTCTAGGCAGCCATTGCTAATAAGAAAATTACATTGCTTCTGCCTCCCGTTGCTGTATATTTGCTTCTTTCCTAAAAGCACAGGCCTAGAAGCAATTTTAATGATCCAGAATATATTCTAAGGCCCCATTTCAATCAAGACCAGACCTAAAGCCACAGATTCTGCTAACATCAAAATAGTCACTAGTTCTTGCTATTAACACAGGGATTACCCGCCTGCCCCATGAGCATAAGAACAGCAGTTTTGTTGTAAGAGGATCTGAAAACCCTCTGGATCCCTTTATGCTGGAGATGTCTTTATTTTGTAGTCAATAAAAACTAAGAGGGCCCCTTCTGACATTTTTGTTTGGTGACTCCTGAATTAAACATTTGCCACCTTTTCCTTTTCAGCCCTATTCCTAACAAGTAGAGGATAGGGGTTCGGGGTGTTGATCCTTTCTTTAACTTTGAGTGGTTTTTTGCAAACACGTGCTTACCCTGGACCAGTAGTATTCAAACAATGCAATTAGGAAGCTCTCGGAAAGCTTATTAAAACTGCAGATTCCTGAGTCTTATATCTGAAACACTATTGTAGTAAGTCTATGGTAGGACCTGGAATCTTCATTTTTCTCCTGATGATTAATAAGTAGAACATCAGCTGTCTGGGAACCGTCCTTTGATGAAGAAGATGGTTCTGAGTTCTTACTCACATGTCCAAGACAGCAAGTATCTACTGTAGCCACCTGAGAACTAGATGACCTAGGCAGTGTTTTCCTAGTTTTATTGACGTTATCAGGTTCAGAACCAAAGGCTACTTTGCCTGAAAGCAATTTAGTGGCTACTGAGAGTGCCCTGGTGTGGGAAGACCTGGGTGAGTTCCAGGGCCCTGTTGATGAAGCTTTGGCAGCGTTGAGTGACTTATTATCATGACTCAGTTTTCTAGTAGATGAGTGGAGATAATTAGCTTTGCCTTCTACCCACCTAATACCAAGGCTCTGACAAACGGTGAGGCAAAACTTGTGAAAAGAAGCTAATCCCTATGTGGTAGTGTAGTTACATAAGTAACAGATTTCCAGAAACCAAACACCCGTGGAAAACCTATCCCTTTCCTTGTGTTTTATAATATTTTCCCTCAGTTTTAGATGATGGTTTGTAAAACTATTTCCTCAGAGACTTTGCCCATAACTTTCAACTTTACCTTTGTCCTGTCTCAATTCATTTCTATAAAGGTATTGAGATGCCAGATTACATGTCACGTTTCTAAACCACCCTCTGACTGGTGCCCTTGGAAATCTTACATTTCCCATGCTCAGAAGCTAGGAGGTCAACCATGTTTGACTCACTAAAAATAACAAACAGCTGCTGAGCTAGCCGAGACAGCGTATGATAAAAAGTCAGGTTAAACCACAAAGCCTTCCCGATCACGAGTCAGTGCATGGGTGCCTGTATACAGGACTTCATGCAGAAGAGAAGGGGCCGAGTGAGGGAAAGCTCTCGAGTAGTCTCTGGAATTGGAATTTTTGCAGGGAAGCCTCCTTGCTTCCTCACTAGAGGAGCCTCTCCCATTTTACCCACTTCATCCTTTCTGGACACCGTGTGAACTTCAGTTCAGAGCAGTGTGCTGCGAGAGTGCTGTCACCTCTGCTTTGTCGACCCAGGGAGATGCCTGTGATGGAACAAGGCGAGTTTATCACTCGTTGCAATGAGGGAGGGCACATCCCATGAGGAAGCTTGAGGCATCTCAGTCAAAGGATGTTAGAAAGGACTTGTAAGATTCAGGGTTTGGTGAGGAGAGGGTTTGGGAAGGTCCAAGGAAGTTTGAGTAAACTCCAGGAGTTGGTGATGGACAGGGAGGCCTGGCATGCGGCAGTCCATGAGGTTGTAAAGAGTCGGACACGACTGAGTGACTGAACTGAACAGAAGGAAGCAGGGCTTTCCTCTAACTTGGGTGCCTTCTGGAAGAGGGACAGTCCAATGACTGGGTATCTTCAGTCTCATGTGTTGGAAGCAGACCAAATGCAGACTAACATAATGAGTAAAGAGGGAACAGTAACTCATATTACTCAGAAAAGGGGATGTTTAGTATTTTGTGGTTTGCACAGTAACTTTGTTTTGGTCTGGATTTACACAGAACAATGCAGTGGCTTGTTTTTGACTCACTTTGTCAGTCACAGAATGCCCATGTCTGACGCTGGTGTTCTGTGAGGTTCTTGATGTGTCCAGCAGGAGAACGAGATAGCCTGGCTTCTTTAACAGCCCTGCCACCTGCCTGTAAGTGTCACATCAGTTTCTGAATGTTAGGGGCTGCTTTCTTCTTTGATCAAATGTCCTTGTAGTATAAAAATCAGTTTTATAGCAGCATGATTTATTTTGTTGTGAATGTTTCAAATTCTCTTTGTAGATGCTGGGTTGTTTTTTTTTTTTTAATTAATCCTCAGCTTTGCCATTGTTTATGATGGGTTTATCCGATCTCAAGTTGTCTGCCCCTACCATTTAAGAACTTAGGCATTAGGGACATTTAGAGACTGAGGAACAGGGAGTAGAATGAGGAGAGGTTCCTCCCCATGAAGCAGTAGATCAGTAGGAAAATGATAAAGGAGGAGCAAGGAGAGAGACAATTGAGGCCAAAGTCTACTCAAGTATGAAACAGATCAATGGACAGACGGGTGGGTGGATATAACATACGAAGCCCATCTGAACTTCTTGCCACCCAGACAAGTTGGAGTTATCCTAAATGCCTCTAGAACCAATAACCAACAGGCATATGATTCCTCCCATTTTATTATTTGTGTGTGTATACATATCCATAAATACATATTCCACCTGGTATTGACACGTAATACTGAAATTAGGGGCTAGTAAATTTATGGTAAAAAGCAACTAATGTTTCAGGAGATTTTTTTAACTAAGGGGAACATAAGTAGGATGAAGACTCAGTAAAATCTGTTTGCAACGTCTCCCACATAGCAAGCAGATTCTTTACCAGCTGAGCCAGAAGGGAAGCCCAAGAATACTGGAGTGGGTAGCCTATCCCTTTTCCAGCAGATCTTCCTGACTCAGGAATCAAACCAAGGTCTCCCTCATTGCAGGCAGATTCTTTACCAGCTGAGCTATCAGGGAAGCCCGTTTTAATTCCCATTACCTTTGAAATCTGTCAGAAGTCTCTTGCTGGCTGTGGTTATCTTCCGCATCATACAGTTTGAAGCCTATGAAATGTTCATTTTCATACAAACATAGAAGATAGTCAGGGTGTGAGGGGTGCATTCCTCTCCAACAGACACTTGGTGGAGAGGCATCCTTCCTTAGAGATGTGGGAAGGGACCCATGGGGGTGCTAGAGGTGACTACAGAGGCTGAACTCTTACTCAGTGTTTAGTACCCTGGGCACAGGACAGCGGTCCCTCTTCTGGATTCTTTGTAAGGACTAACCTACTGAGAGGTTAAACCACCAATCAGAATTTGAAATCTCTAAGGGAAACAAATGGCCTGTGATTTCTTTTCCTTCTACTTTAAAGCCTTGTCATAGCCAATATCTAGAGCCTCTGGCACCGTAAGGTCTGAGGCTTTATAAATAAAGGTAGGGAATGCCCTTAGTAAGCTCCTCCTTCTACTCTTGGAGTATGTGAAAATCTCCTTGCTCTTTTTTTTTTTTTCCTCTTGTTTCAAATTGAGCATTCCACAAAGAACAAAATTCTTCTCTGATAACTCTTATAAAACATTTTGTGCTTGGCTCGCCAAGGATTAAGAATTGGACACATAATTCTCCATTCATTTCTCAAGTGTCAAGAGAGAATGGAGTTTAAAGGCTCCAGTTACCTCGCAGGTTACCCTGTCTATCTAGATGAATTAGTATTCAGCACAGCTTTGGGAAAATCTCAGATGATTTGCAGGTTTGCAAATTGTTCTGACTCATAACGAAATCTCAGGCTGAGGAAATCACTAAACAGTTCATGGACATGAGCTTTTCTCCGGATGTCTGGACACCTTGGATCAATCCCTTCGTGTGCCTTCTTTGCCTCTAAACAACCAAGGGCTGCTCGAGAAAGTCACGTACACACTAACTTGGTGCCCCTGTAGACTCAAGGCCTCCAACCTTAGCTGAACCCTTGATGAGGCCTCATACTTCTGTGACATGTCCTCAGTCACTTCCTCCCCCAAATGATCTCCACTGACATTCTCCTGCACTCCATTTGCTCCCTTGCTCAGCAAAGAGCCATCCAATATCCATCCTTTCTCATTCTCTCTTTTGGATACAGTAGGGTATATGTCTCTCTTCTTATACATTCTGGGCTACATTCTGGGTCCTGTATCCTTGTACACCCTCAAGCACCTCAAACTGAAAATTAGAGTTTCTATTCAATAGTTTTGGCTTCCCAGGTAGCTCAGTGGTAAAGAATTCTCCTGCCAAGCTGGAGTCACAGGTTCGATCCCTGGGTCGGAAAGATCCTCTGGAGGGTGACATAGCAACCCACTCCAGTATTCTTGCCTGGAGAATCCCATGGACAGAGAAGTCTGGTGGGCTGCAGTCCATGGTGTCTCAAAGAGTCGGACTTGATTAGCAACTAAACAACAACAGCAAATTCTATAGCCTCAGTCCTATTTCTTCCCTGAAAGCTTTCCCTTCAGAATATAAAATATTCTCAAGTCTTTAGCATTAAGAAAAAAAATGTGAACACGTTTACATGACCTCATGACCTTCCAGCTCTTTCTTTTCTTTGCATGCCAGCTCATGTCCTCCCGTTCATTCCTTTTCACACTACAGACTGTGTTCCACCTGAAACAGGCCACCAAGACTGCCCTTCCCAGGACTCAAAGGTCTTCCTTTTGCTGAAATCAAATGGGCCCATGTTAGTCCTTTTTTAACATGATTCTTCTGAAGCATCAGCACTGTGAAACACCGTCAAACACCATCCACATCTTGCAGCTCTTTACTTCCTTAATGTCTTTGCACTTCTCTTCCCCAGTTTTGCACCTCCTTTTCCCTCTTCCTTTTTAAGTTTCTCTCCTTGCACTGGCTTCTTCAGTTAGTTTGTATAAAGTATCATCCTTAAACTCTTATTCAGTTCACTGTTCCTAGAAGATAACTCTATAGATCCCCAAATCTGTATCTCCAGGTGTTGAAATCCATGTAGCCACTGTTACCACTTGGGTGCCCTGTGTTCTTAGTCGCTCAGTCATGTCTGACTCTTTGTGACCCCACGGGTTGTAGCCCGCCAAGCTCCTCTGTCCATGGGATTCTCCAGGCAAGAATACTGGAGTGGGTTGCCATGCCCTCCTCCAGGGAATCTTCCCAACCCAGGGATCAAACCCAGGTCTCCTGCATTGCAGGTGGATTCTTCACCACCTGAGCCACCAGGGAAGCCTTTCAGTGCCCTGTAGGTTCTTAACTCCACATGTCTGAAGCTGAACTTTTCTCACTTTCACTGCAGCCCATCTCTAGGAAGAGCAGAGTGATCCTAGTCACTCAGACCTGCAGGCTTTATACTGACGTGGCCCTCTCTTCCTCAGTCAGCCCTGTCCATTCAGTCAGTCCCCTAGATACTCCAGTTCCACCTTCCGAATGTAGCCTCTTCTCTGTTTATTGTGCTTTAAGTTACAACACTCAAATTCCTTATTACTGCATTGTTTCTACCTGTTTTCATAAAATGCGCTTCCCATTGCTTTCTAGGCAAACTCTAAAGCAAGACATATAAGGTCTTTCATGACCTGACATCGGTCAAATTATCTAGCCTGGGCTCTTACCGGTTTTCCACATGGACCTTCACTCTGGCCATAACATCCTACTCAAAGTTCCTTAAGTGAAACTGAAGTCACTCAGTCGTGTCTGACTCTTTGCCACCCAATGGACTGTAGCCTACCAGGCTCCTCCATCCGTGGAATTTTCCAGGCAAGGGTACTAGAGTGGGTTGCCATTTCCTTCTCCAGGGGATCTTCCCGACCCAGGGATAGAACCCGGCTCTTCCTCATTGCAGGCAGACACTTTACCATCTGAGCCGCCTGGGAAGCCCACAAAGTCCCTTAAAAATGCTAAATTATTTCACAATTCCTCGTTTTATATACTGCTTCTTCTGCTTCTAACTGTCTTCCTTTCTAATCCTCCTGGCTAATTTCTAATTTTAGGCTTAGCTCAGTCAGATAGCTTCCTTACATGCTCATTCAGGAAATGCTGGCAGTTATTATAGTTGCTGCTTTTGCTATTATACCTCCATTTAGTATGTAAGGCTGTTTGGTGCCCCTCCTGTGTATTCTTTTCATAGTAAACCTGTAACACAGCGTTAATCATACTATTATATGTACGTTGTAATCAGCTACTTGTTTTCCTCACCACCTACTTCTGAACTTCACGCATCTCACTTTACTCATCCATTCTACTTTATTTCACTCACTCACACTACCTACCTGGACCCTAAAGGCATTTGAGTTTGCTATCCCTGTTTAAAATGACAAAGACCATCCATAGTTTTCTAGTGAAATTCTTGTGATGCTGATAATGATTACATTTATTGAGTTCTTACTATATGCTAGGCACTTTCTAAGTGTTTTATACGTATTGTTAATTTCATTTTATGGGTGAAGGAACTAAAGATGAGAGAGGAAATTACCTTAGTCAAATGATACACCTTAAAATAGTGAAGTTGGGATTTGAACACATGGAATAGTAGTCCAGAGAACAAAAAGAAAGGAGAAATATTTTCTATGTCCTGATAATAACCTTAGTCCCTCCTACTACTCTGTGAGAGAGAAAGCCTGGAAACTCAGTTCAAATGTTCATTATATATCTAATTTCTAATTGAATTATTAGGTTGGTGCAAAAGTAATTGCAGTTTTACATTGTTGAACTTAGTTGTTTGATATCAGGATACATTCTTAAATAAATATGGTTATGTTATACATCATTTGAATGTGCATTTCTCTTTTTATGTTTTTTGCTATTGGCTTCTTGCTTGCTGTTTATTTTATATTTATTTTAGACTAGGGAAATGATGTTAGACAAAAAGCAGATTCAAGAGATTTTCTTATTCAAATTCAAAATGGGTGGCAAAGCAGTAAAGACAACTCTCAACATCAACCATGCATTTGGCCCAGGAACTGCTAACGAACATACAGTGCAGTGGTGGTTCGAGAAGTTTTGCAAAGGAGACGAGAGCCTTGGAGATGAGGAGCATAGTGGCCGGCCAGCAGAAGTTGACAACCAGCTGAGAGCAATCATAGAAGCTGATCTTCTTACAACTACACAAGAAGTTGCCGAAGAACACAGTGTTGACCATTCTACAGTCATTAGGCATTTGAAGCAAATAGGAAAAGGGAAAATCTTGGTAAGTGGGTGCCTCATGAGCTGACTACAAAAAAAAAAAAAAAAAAAGTGTTGTCTTCTCTTATTCTACACAACAGCAGTGAACAATTTCTTGATAAGATTGTGACATGCGACCAAAAGTGGATTTTATACAGCAGCCAGTGATGACCAGCTCAGTGGTTAGACTAAGAAGCTCCAAAGCACTTCCCAAAGCCAAACTTGCACCAAAAAGAGGGTCATAGTCACTGTTCGGTGGTCTGCTACCGGTCTGATCCGCTGCAGTTTTCTGAATCCTGGTGAAACCATTACATCTGAGAAGTACGCTCAACAAATTGATGAGACGCACTGAAAACTGCAACACCTGCAGCCAGACTTGGTCAACAGAAAAGGCCCAGTTTTTCTCCATGACTACACTGGACTGCACATCACACCACCAATGCTTCAAAAGTTGAATGAATTGGGCTACCAAGTTTTGCCTCATCAGCCATATTCACCTGACCTCTTGCCAACTGACTACCACCTCTTAAAGCATCTCAACAACATTTTGCAAGGAAAATGCTTCCACAACCAGGAGGTAGAAAATGCTTTCCATGAGTTCACTGAATCTTGAAGCGTGGATTTTTACATTACAGGAATGCACAAACTTATTTCTCATTGGCAAAAATGTGTTGATTGTAATGGTTCCTATTTTGATTAATAAAGATGTGCTTGAGTCTAGTTATAATGATTTAAAACTCATGATCCAAAACTGCAATTACTGTTGCACCACCCCAATAGGTCTTTGAATAAAATATACTTCTCTCAAGTTTATCACCTAGACATGTAAATAATATACAGACATACCACAACAACTAGGAAAAATATTATAAATGGTAGAACTTACAAATGATATGAAAATTAAGTAATGAGAAAGCTTAAGCCTCATTGAGGAAAACTCAGGAAAGCCTTTTTTAGAAGAGGTGGCATCTGATATGCTCCTGAAAAGTTGGGTCCTAGTGGGTGAAGATGACCAGGGGTGAAGAGTGGATGGCATTTAAAGAGTGGTTGCAGGGAAAAGAACAACCACCTCTTATTACTTGACTTTATGACAGAGTAAAACAAAAGCAAGAGGCTTCAGCAGTCTTTCTCCCTCCAGAGAAAGGAAGGGTAGAGACAGAAGACAGTCACTCCTGGTTCAGAATCCCTTGGTCACTGCCACGCAGGGTTTTCTGAAAGCAAGGAAGGATGCCCCAAAAGCTTTAAACTGATGCATGCTTCCTTCCCGGAACTCAGTCCATTTGCACATTAGTTGGTCTAAGTGTACCTACTTCCCTGGACAATAAGGTGAGCTTATTTTTTTAATGGTATCTTAATATCCCAGGAGAAAACTGAGCTATCCCGAGGCCTCAAAACAGAACCTTGTGCTTCTAGTCTTGAAAAGTTGTTGGTTCCTAGAAAGCAGCACAGTGAGCCTGGCTCTTCGACTCTGTGGATTTCTCAGGAGATCCTGGCAAGAATTTTTGCTCAGCGAGTCTGATCCCTTTTTTGTTTAACACAGAACTATTTTTTTGGATGCATTTTCTTAGGGAAAATAGGTAATAGTCATAGGAAACCTGACGCTTTTGTTGTTCTGTCACTCAGTCGTGTCTGACTCTGTGACCCCTTGGACTGCAGCACACCAGGCTTCCCTGTCCTTCACTATCTCCCAGAGTTTGCTCAAACTCATGTCCATTGGGTCAGTGATACCATCCAACCATCTCATCCTCTGCCATCCCCTTCTCCTCCTGCCCTCAATCTGTCCCAGCATCAGAATCTTTTCCAAGGGGTCAGTTCTTCGCATCAGGTGGCCAAAGTATTGGAACTTCAGCAGCAGCATTAGTCCTTCCAATGAATATTCAAGGTTGATTTCCTGAATCCGGTAGTGGCCAGCTCTGACATGACTACTTGGTGAATATGTCAGCCTTAGACTTGCTCCTTTTAATGTATGAGTACACAAAGGGTCATTTTGAAATGCCTTGCTTGCTGTTTATTTGATGCCTTGCATATGCAAAATGCCTTATAAGTTGCATTTGTGATTCAGTGTATACACAACACACATGACTGTAATCCCCATTTTCTAGTCCTACCCTTTGTCAGGAACCAGAGGACACCAGGTCCCTATAACCAACACAGAATTCAGTGGCCTTTTATCAGTCTGAGCTGTAATGCTGGCAGCTACAACAAACAGCCCCAGTTCAGGGACTTAACAAATAAACGCTTTGTTCTTACCCAGGGCACAGTCCAGTGGGGGTGAGTGTTTGGGAGGAGACGCTGTGCACCACACAGTCTTCAGGCTCTCAGGCTCCTCCCCTCTACTGGCCTCGCTGCGCCCTCAAACCTTTGAAGTCCCCCACTGAAACCTCTGCGTCTATTCAAGGAGAGAGGGATGAGGACAGGAAAGAAGGGGAGAGGGGAGGAAGGAAGGAAGGACTTGGAAGATGACAGGAGAGGAGTTTGGAGCCAGGCCCTGGAAGTAACACAGTTTTTTGGATTTTCTTTTTGCCCACACTGTAAGGTTTGTGGGATCTTAGTTCCCCAATCAGGGATCTAACCCACACCCTCTGCAGTGGCAGCACAGCGTCTTAATGACTGGACCAATAGAAAAGTCTGGAAGTAGCACGTATCACCTCTGCCCACATCCCGTTGCCCAGAGCACGTTACATAGCCCTGTCTAGATACAAGGAACCTGGGAAATGTAGCCTTCCTGTGTTCAGGAGAGAAATTGAACACGTAGTATTATCTCTATCACAGTCCTTATCCTCTTCATTATTCTGGTTATTATGCATATTTTGAAAGTTTCAAAGTCGCCTTCCCCCACTCTCAGATATCCATAGGTTGGTGAAGAACATTGGGAATACACAAATAACACAGTCTTCTCAACTTTTCCCTCCCTACTTTTTCCTTGATCATAGTTTTCTGCAGCTGCTTCCGATTTAGTTCAGTTCAAACACACTGAGGTTCTACCATGAGTCGGCCCCTGTCCTAGGTCATGGTGAGTCCATCACGAACAAGACAGTGTCTGCTCTTAAGATGCTCAGTCTGTTGGGGCCAGCCTTACTATGTCATGTTCTAACATCAACTCCAAAAGGCTTTCTCCAGAGACATTCTCCTTTCTGGACTGCTTCTAGATCCTTCAGAGAGAAGGCATAGTCCCCTCTCCACATCAGCTCTAGACAGCAACTCTTTACAGAAAGCCTACTTGTTCTTCCATGTATTCTTTGTTTCAAACGGTTCAAAACCTTCTGCAAACATCCCTAGGATTCATTTTGAGAGATAAGTGTAGGGAGCCTAAGCCAGTGCCATACCCCTGCTTATAGCTAAGATTCTGTTTCAACAGCTATGTCCTGAGGCTGACACAAATCTGCCGTGTTCACAGGTACACGGTGAGCCCTCACCCTTCTCTGTGTGGCTCTGGATGTCCCAGGCTGGCATCACAGGCCTCTGGAGGAAGCTTGCTCTGAGGTAGATAGAAGAGTTGGCAGGAGTCCCAAGTTCCCCTTCTCATGTCCCATAAGGAAAAAGGGGACTTTATGCAAATCAGTTCCCAGAGACAGCCACTGATACCTCAAGGAAGACATGGGTGTGGGTGGGTGTGGGTGTGGGTGTGTGTGTGTCTACAAAATTCAGAGGGAAATTTTGTGGAGGAGGCTGCCTTAGGCTGTTAAATATAAGTTTAATTTAACACAGCAAGCAAGTATCTTTTTAAATCAAGTTTTAAAAACCTTCTAGATGCCAGATTTCATGAGATGAATTCTCTGGAAAAAGTCCTAAAACAACTTCTTTGATCACTTCCTATCATACTTGAGAGGGGAAAGTGGTGTTTTTTGTTGTTTATTTGGTTGGTGGGTTCAATTCCACCCTTGTTCATTTTGGTTATAATAAATCTTAAAATATGGGTTATTTTTTTTTCTGGTTTCTCATAGTGCTAAGTTTTCACCACCCCTGAAATGTTGTAAGAGTAATTCTAGTTATCCTCACGGAAAAGATCAAAGGAGGGAAGAACATGTTAATGAGGCATAATGATTCAAAACCTCTTAAACTGTTGTTCCCAAGTTTTGTGGAACTTCCCAGACGTATCTCTGAGGAATGAATATTTTGGATTTTGCTTTAGCATGGACAGGGAAGCATCTCCAGGCAATATCCTCCTCAAGACTTTCTAAAGTCACTTACTCAACAGTATTGTAGATTCCCCAGAGTTAGAAAATTATTAGAGAATGGAGTGAGCTGGTATCTCAAGTGAGGTTACTTGTCCAGTCCTCTGACATGAGCTGGCTATACACTCACACGACCAGGACAACACTTTATTAGTGATAAGCTGTACAGCAGTGAAGTTACGTTGCTCTTTCATAGGCACAGAGAAGACACAACCATGGCTACTGTTGTAAAGAAGCTTAAAACCCAGAGGTGGACCCTAGAAGCAGGAACCCCAGTTGGAACTCCGTGAGAAGCAGCCTTATCCACCACTGAATCCCTAGAGCCTAAGTAGGACTTGGCGTGCAGTGGCTCCTTTAGGCATATTTGTTGAATGAATGGAGATGAGACAACATGGAGGGAGCTGAAGGAGCTCAGCAAGAATAGCAGCGATCCACGAAGATGGGATTGAGCAGAGCCATGGGGAGTTATAGACCTGGAGTGGATGGAGGAGAGTCAGATGGGCAGACCGAGCCAGGAGACGAGAACAGAGGGGCAGAGAAGGGGGAATGACCACAGTGCAGTGGGAGATAGGCTTAACTCAGGTCAGAGAGTCACATGGTGGTGTGATAGAGACCAGGCAGACCGGGCATGCAAGTATGGACTTTGTCACACCATTTGGGTTTCTATCTAGTTCTGCCCTTTATTCAATAACCTAATTTAAGATCTATAATTTGGGGATAATACTAAAAGATATATTAAATAAAAATCAAGATGATACAACAGGTGAAAAGTTGTAAACTTGAACTATTTAAGAGATGGCATATTTTTGTTATTATTGATGAAAATAATGTTCTGGGTGACCTTTTGATTGTGGGGGTTCTCTTAGAATGGGAAAAATGGTTCACAGATTGACCTAGGATGTGTTCCTGGGAAGAAATACGTAAAAAGATGAAATCTATTGACTTCTTATTGAATAATTTCAAAATAGGACAAGTGAGAAAACTCTTTTAAGATTCCTAAGTAAACTTTAAAAGTGACTGTAAAGTTAAATTTGTGTAATTAATTTAAATTACTATGAATTGGATATATTCATTTTACAAAGTTATATGTGGGAAGTAAAGATCCATTGATTCACTGAGTCAGTGAAGGAACTTGATTAGAATAAAACCCAAGCACACTTGTATTGTTTAAGAATGTTAAACAAAGCTTGATTGTTACTGATGTTTTTGTGCATGTATAGCATTCCTTATCTTTAGAGAACTTGACAAACATTGATTTAAACTTCTTTTCAAATACATTTTCAAATTAAAGTCATTGTTTCCAAGTGTGCCTAGAAGCAAAAAGTAAGATCAGTGGTTGTGAGTGAAAGAAACTATTGAAGAAACAGAAGTGAAAACTACATATTCATAGTGTAGAGCCAGTTTCAGATGATGGCACTGCCTTACAGTAAGCTCTGCCCACCGTTAGCTGTGTAGAAGTTTTCCACAAATCCACAGCACTCCTCTCTTATTCTTAGTTCAAAGCAGACATCACTAATCAATCACACATTCTTTCCAGCTGAGTTTTGGTTTGGCCATCAATTCTTTTTGCCATATAGGGTTCTACAAGCCAGTACCACTTGGAGAAGGAGATGGCAACCTGCTCCAGTATTCTTGCCTGGAGAATCCCATGGACAGAAGAGCCTGGCCAGCCCCAGTCCATGGGGTTGCAAAGATACGGACATGACTGAGTGGCTAACACACCACTAGGTCAGAGCTAACACAGACAAAAGGAAAACTACTTACTCTCCTGGAGTGAGGGATGGCTCCACAAAGTTGCAAATAAAGAACCCCCCTTATCTCTGTTAATGGCCCAGAAGTGTATAAGTGCATATGATTAAAATGCATAGATTCAGGACTGATACGAAAGTCTGCTCTCAACTTCCCTTCCCACATCTTGCTTTCTTCATTTATTTGGCTCTTCTTTATTTATTTATTGGACTAGTGACGCCACCACCCCCAACCCACTTCGGTTTACTTATAGCTCACCTTATACTGAGTGCTTAAGAGAGAAAAGTTATAATGACACCATTTCCTGCTCTGGAAGCATATACAGTACGGTAAACTGGAAAAGGTCAGTTTTCATTCCAATCCCAAAGAAAGGCAATGCCAAAGAATGCTCGAACTACCGCACAATTGCACTCATGTCACACACTAGTAAAGTAATGCTCAAAATTCTCCAAGCCAGGCTTCAGCAATACATGAACTGTGAATTTCCAGATGTTCAAGCTGGGTTTAGAAAAGGCAGAGGAGCCAGAGATAAATTGCCAACATCAGAAAATGCAGGAGACACTGGTTCCCGCCATTTCTGACTTTTGGTATAATAATTGGCACAGCACTGCTTGTGATTTGAGACACAGAAAACAGACGCCTGTGGAAGCTAACGGGAAAGACCAGCCCGCACTGTGCTTTCTTTATTAGAATGCAGCACATTCCAGCACCCAGTTGTAGCTTAACCTAAGGAATGGCCACACGGTATCACACGGCACATGCTGATAATTTCTGTCTTTCTTTGTTCAGTAGTAAAACATGCTTAACAGAAAACTCACCCTTTTAACCGATTTTAAGTGTACTCTTCTGTGGCATTAAGTACATTTGCATTGTTACCCATCACCATGCCCTTCATCTCCAGAACTTTTTCATCTTCTCAAACTAAAACTTTGAGCTCCATACCCAGAAAACAATATTAACAGTAATTCCCCTTCCTGAAGTAGAAATAACCATTCCCCTTTGTCTCTATGAATTTGACCATTCTACATTTCTCATATATGTGGAATCATACAACATTTTTCCTGCATTATTTTACTTAGCATAATGTCTTCATGTTGTAGCACGTGTCAGAATTTCATCTCTTTTTAAAGATGAATAATATTTCATTGTATGTATATACCATGTTTTATTTATTTGTTTATCGAAATGTTCACTCAGTGAACATTTGAATTGGTTCCACCTTTTGGCTACTATAAGTAATGCTGCTATGAACATGGGTGTATAAATATATGCTGAAGTATTTTAAAGTAAAAACTAGATACATAAAAATCTATTGCTTTTAATAGGAACCTAAGGAGCTAGTCAGATAACACAAGGAAAATATTACCTAATCCTTAGTATTACTGTAGCTTAGTAAAGCACTTTTAACTTCTTCACTATCTTAGTAATACTGAAAGCACTGATCTTATGGATCTTCAAAATAAGATTTTGGAAGGAAACAATTTGAAAATCTTGATTTGGTATTGTAAGACTGATTCTCTACTTCATCTCCAAAACAGCTTTTAAAATACCATTCACACAATGGTTATTTAATTTCCTGCATGGTATGTTCATTCTACCAAATTCACATAAATTTCCACAACTCTTCAGTAATTCTGCTTGGTTTCTAAGATGCAATTGCATAAAACCTTATATTCCATGACCTCAGCATTTTCATCAGTGATGCTGATACTTGCCTTTGTATTCCTCACTGTTGGGATGGTGCAGTGCTTTACCCATTCGTATTAACCTTTCTCTGCAAGACCATGCCTGTGGGGAGCCTCTGCCTTGAATTCTGATGATGGCCACAAATGAGCCGAGTTGGTTACACATTGGTAGAGATTGGAGATTGGATTCTGTGCAGGAGGGACTGTTAGTTTTCCTAATTTATATGTGTGAGACACTGTGCATACTTAGAGGGCCCTTGCTTGCAGAAAACCCTTGCCTAGACTTTACTTATAGGGCCCTTCCTTACAGACAGCCCTTGCCTTGACTTGTGGATCTTTCTTTGATCTGCTGGGGAAATAGGCTTCCTGAGTTCCTGATTCTGCCTCTATCTCTTGTTCAGTGGTAGACTGCCAGGTCTTGGAAAAGTTGGCCTAGGACTTTGATCACAAATTCATTAACACAGTTTTATTGAGTACCTACTGTGTGTCACACACTCTGCTGGGTATTTAGGTGACCTTGGTGAATGAAGCAAAGTTTCCGGTCTCATGGTACTCAGATTCTGAAGCTGTTCCTGATGCTAGCCACAAGCCACAAGTGATGACTTAAATAAAATATAAATTTAGAGTAGTTAAAATTAAGTAAAATTTAAAATTCAATTCTAAGTACATTTGAAGTGCTCAATAGCCACATGACAGGTGGCTACTGTATTGGACAGTACAGATGTATAACATTTCCATCATGATGTAGGAAAGAGAAATATTAAGTAAACTATAGAATGTTGGAAGATAGTAAATGGTATGGGATAAAGAAAAGTAGAGAAGAGTGTGGGGAATTAGGTGGATGGAGACAGGTTGTGATATTTAACACAGTGGTCAGGGTCAGTATTGATGAGAAGGTGAGATTCACACAGACTTGAAAGAGCTGCAAATGCTAGTTAAGCAGATAACTGAGAGGGAAACCTCCCAGCGGACTGAACAGCCAGAGCAACATACTGATTCAGGAATCCACGTAACATGTTCCTGGACCTTCACAGAGACTAAGGCTGAATGAACAAAGGAGGGAGTGGTCCAAAGGTATCAGGGTCTAGAGAACATAGGGCTTTGTAGAATGTTATTGATTTCCACTTTTACGCAGAGTGAAATGGGGAAACCATTGCAGGATCTTGAGCAAAATGACATGATCTGTCGTGTTGGGATAGTATCACACTGGTCTTTGTATTGAGAATAGACCAAAAGAGAGACCTATGAGAAGGTGATTGCAATAGTCCAGACAAGAGGTGATTGGAGCTTGGACCAGGGTGTGGCAGCAGAAGTAGTGAGAAATGGTCATATTTTGGATATATTTTAAATGTAAAATCAGCATGGTTTCCTGACAGATTGCAAGAGTAAAAGGTGATTCCAAAAGGCTGCAAGGTTTTTGGCCTCAGCCGTTGGAAGAGGGGGTTGGCATAAAGAGGAATGTGGAAGGCTGTGACTAGAATGAATTTGGAAAGAAGACAGGAGTTTGGTTTGGTACATGTGCACATTTGAGATGCCTGTTAGGCATCCAAGTGGAAATGTCAAGTAAAGAGTATGAAACTAAGAAAGAGGTGTGGGTTGGAGAAACCATTTGGGAATCATCAGCAGTCTAGCCATGGGTGGATCATAGGGAGTGTGTAGAGAAGAGAAGAGGCATTGAGACTGAGCCTTTGCAACCCCAGCATATAAGAGGTTGGGATAAGATCAAAGAAGGAATCAGCATATATTTTCAATATGTAAAATTTCTGTATCAAGCTAACAAATTATTAGATAAAAATGTTTTTTTTTCCATGATGCTGACAAATACACATTTCATAAGAACCAGGAAAACTAGGTTCAGGTTTAGAACTCTTGACTCTGGAGTTCTACACCATAACTTGGTGGCACAGGGAAGGGGCCGGTAGCCCACACCCCTTGATTGAGGGCAGAAGCAGAAGAGGGCATCAGAGGATGAGACGGATGGATGGCATCACCGATGCAATGGACATGGACCTGGGCAAACTTCGGGAGACGGTGAGAGATGGGGAGGCCTGGCGTGCTGCCATCCATGGGGTCGCAACGAGTTGGACATTATTGGGCAACTGAACAACAACATAAGCCTGAACGATTCTCCTCTGGTAACAGGTAGGAAGACAGAGCACATGGGTACTGATGCTGATGGGGAAGTAGCTGTGAGGGTGGGAGCGGTGAGGGCTCTTATCTTATTAATCGACACTCATTTCTAGAAGATCCCTGATTAAGAATACCTTGCCAGAATGCTGTTTCAGGTCAAAATTGACTTTCTTGTTGTTGCTAATTCTGTTTAAGGGCTCACTAACGATTCAGTTTTCTTAGAGTATTAAAAATCCCAACCTTGTATAGCTCTTTTACTTGCTTAATTTCCCCATGAGGAACTCGAAGCACAGAGATGCAATATTTTGTCAAGAGATTACACAGTTAATAAGCAGTAGAAACAATTCTGCTGCCATTTCCTTCTGATTCATGATATACCAAAAAGCCCCCACTGGCCTTTGGAATATATTTCTCGATGTAGGAGTCTGGGAGTCTCTAAATAAGAATTTTGATTTTTAAGGGCTTGTAGGAATTATTCCAATAAAAAAAATCAATAAAAGATCTGGAAAGATGAATAAGAACAGAACAACTTATTTCTTCCCATAAATTTTATTTTGAAGTGTCAAAACATACAGTACAGTTCTTTTCAAACATTGAAACCTATGCCATTTTGTGCCCTTTTTGAAGGGCAGTCCCTTTCTGCATAGTCCGGTGATTTCAGCAATTACTTTTGTGTATCCACATCCTACCCCGGTCAGAAGGAAGGCTGTGGGGAGGAGCCTTGTGTGAAGTAAGTCTCCTTTCCTCATTTGTAAAATGAGAATAAAAACCACTTTGTGTTACTCCTAGAGGCTTGATTAAAATCAACTTTAAAACATACCCTGATGCATTTTCATCTTCATAGAATAGAAAGAGTTAAATATAGCCAATTGCTTATTATTTAAAGCAATACTCTGTAACCCAAGCTCAGGTCAACTTCCACTTCACCTGGGGAGAGAGAGGAACTTATAACCAGGGACATGCTACCACATTTGCAAGGACTTCAGCCTTTGTCTCAGGCTCCCTTTCTGTGTGTCTTCCACCATCGTCCTTGTTGACTCCCAACTTCCAAGGCTGTGTCATCACCATTCAACCCATCCATCATTCAGAACTGCTCTCCTTCAGACATCGTGAATCGGAAAACCACCTTCACTGATCAACACAGCCTTGTGTGCTTAGTTGCTCAGTCGTGTCTGACTCTTTGTGACCTCATGACTGTAGCCCACCAGGCTCCTCTGTCCAGAGGGTTCCCCAGGCAAGAATACTGGAGTGGGTTGCCATTTCCTCCTCCAGGGGATCTCCCTGACCCAGGGATTAAACCTGGGTCTCGTGCACTGCAGGCAGATTCTTTACTGTCTGAGCCACCAGTCAGATGTCTTATGCCTCCTGGACTTGCTCCTCTTCTTCCTGACAGCCAGAATCTTGACCCTCTGCCATCTCCACTGGCCTTGCGCTATCTCCTCCCTATCCTCTAGCCACGACCCAGCTGGAGTGTGCTCTCAGTGAGCACCGTCTGTTTTCATCCTCCATGCCCTGCCAGTCCCCAGCCTGGCCAATGATCTCCATTGGCAATCCATGATGAGTAACTCTCAAAATGTGTCCATTCGTCTCAGGAAAACCCCCTTCCTAGTTCTCTGCAGCATCCTGTTCTGAGCTTTGTCTGTGCTCCTCAAGCCGCAGCCCTCGCCCTTTGTCCCTTTCACCGACGGTCTCTCCTCCAGCTGTACTGAGACGTGAGGACATCCACTGGGAGCACTCACGCACCACACCCATCACAGCTTCACCCCGTCCTCTGTCTTCTCTCTGAAGCTGCTCAAGGCAGCGGCTCCATGCAACCATGCTGTCCTTTACCCAGCTCCTTTCTTGTTCCGTACCTTTTTTACTGAAATAGAATTGACATACAGTAAAATGCACTCACTTTGATAAGTTTTGATCATCGTGAGTACCTTGGTAACCACCACCCAAAGATGAGATACAACATTTCCAGACAGGTTCTTCATTCTCCTTTCCAGAGAACTCCCAACCTTGCCCCATCCCCAGGGACAACCACTATTCTGATTTCTATTATCCAAGGGCAGTTTGCCTGTGCCTGAACTTTGTATAAGTGGAATAAGCACGAGGAATTATGTCACACTTAAGCACTATCATGTGTTTGAGGTTCATCCATGTTGTTGCATTTGTCAGTGGTTCATTCTTTTCTACTGATGAGCACTTTCCATCCAGTTTGTTTATCCATTTTCTTGTTAAGTGCACATTTAGCTTTCTTCAGGACTTTTTTTTTGTATTTATGCATAAAGCTACTAGGTACATTCTTTTTATTTTATTTTTTATCAGGGTCTAGTTTCTTTACAATATATTCTTATACAAATGTTTTATGTGGATACATGTGTTTTCCTCTTTAGGGAAATATCTAGGAGTGGAGCTGTGTTTAACTTTGGAAGAAGCTGCCTAACTATTTTCCTAAATGGTTTTACCATTTCCCATTCTTTATATCCACACCTGATGCGAAGAGCTGACTCATTGGAAGAGACCCTGATGCTGGGAAAGGTTGAAGGCAGGAGGAGAAGAGGGTGGCAGAGGAAGAGATGGTCAGCTGGCATCAGTGACTCAATGGACATGAAATTGAGCAAATTCTGGGAGATAATGAAGGACAGGGAAGCCTGGTGTGCTGCAGTCCATGGGGTCGTAAGGAGTTGGACACAACTTAGCAGCTGAACAACATTCCTGCCAGCTGTGGGCAACAGTTCCTGTTGCTCCACATCCATCTCTTCTTTTCGTGTCCTTGTTCATGCTTTTCTTTGCAACGTGGCCCTGAATCATTAGAGCATCTTATCTCTGTCCCACTTGAGCTTATTAAGGACTGCGGCTGTGCCTCGATGGGCTTTGCACACACCAGTGCAGCCTTCCTTAGAGCTGGCCCTCTACATCTGTACAAAACAGGAGAAAATGGAACCCAGTGAGCAAGGCAGGGGGTCTGGGGATTCTGTACACACAGCCCAAGATGCCCAACAAAATCAATATGATCCGACTCTCCTGGCCGTGTATTACAATACTGCAGCTTGAATGCAGGGCTCCCATGACCATTTGTTACAGTCTTCAGGAAAGGCTTTTTATCAGATTCATAGCGCCAAGTGATACAAATTATTGGATTTCTTTTCCAACATAAAAAATAGCTATTTGCAGCCTTTTGAAGCTGGGTAAATGAGCCATTGATCTTACCTGTAGAACACTGCAGGGTATTTTTGTCCTGTCTTCACTTCCAATATTCTATGACAGGAGCTCACCTCTCCAGCCAAGCAGCCGTTCTAATCGGTATTCCCTGGGCATACCCCGCTCATGTCCTGCTCCTTGCCTTTTCCCACATTATGGGGGAAATGCTTGCATGGAATTCCCTGTCTTTTTCCCTCCTAGAAGTTACATCTTTAAGGCTTGGCACATGCCAATATCTCTATGATGCTTTCCCCACCACTTTACCCTTCAGCAACTATTCTCTCTTATGAAGTATTATAACCTTCCCAGTGGAGGGTGATAGCCCCCATCCTGTCTTCCAGGGGCTTCTAGGTTAATAGGGGCATCCCAGGACCCCTACATGGCAAGTGTACCCCAAATGTCTGTGGCCACCATTCCAGGGGGCCAGCTGCTATGCAGAATCTCTTATTTTATATCCTTTTCTCAAAAGGATCCACTCCACTTCTAGCCAGAACTGTCGTCGTCCTGCTATCATCTTGAAATGATAAATTGCTTCAGACCAGGTTTCATCACTCACCAGTCAGTCGAGAGCTTGAGTTGCATTTCAGAGCGCGTGTTAAAGAATTCAGTGCTGCGGGCATGCGGAGAGGCACCAAGTGACATAGCTCCTCACCCCGTCCGCACAGGCTGCTCACTCTCCAAGGGACACACAGAAACAGCTAGCTTAATTCGGCAAATATCCTGACCAGGACAAGAGAGGGGGCCTTACAACCCTCCAGGTTTTCTTTGCTCTGTTCCCTCCCCCTCTCTCTCAAAACAAACCAGCACCTGGTCTGTTTCCTCACAGACTCTGGGCAGTCTCCCAGACATCTTCCTGAAAGATAGGCTGGATGAAAGAATCTTCTCTTTCAATTCCCTTTGTCTTTATTTGACTCCAGAAAAATCCTTCATTTTAAACACTGGACAATGCGAGCAGGAGTACTCAGGAATATTACCTTCCCAAGCTTCCTTAATTCTGCCCTTCTGGTCATCCCTTCACCAGGCTAGGCTGCTTCACCTTCTCCTCACCTCCTAGTCCCTACAAAGGGTGCTTGTTCATTCAAAAATGTTTAATGCTATTTTAAAGTGTTTAATTTTTTCACTAAACGCTATTGTTGTTATTCTGTCACGAAGTCATCACCAACTCTTTGCAACCCCATGGACTGCAGCATGCCAGGCTTCCCTGTCCTTCACTATCTCCCAGAGTCTACTCAAACTCACGTCCATTGAGTTGATGATGCCATCCAATCATCTCATCCTGTTGTCCCCTTCTCCTGCCTATAATCTTTCCCAATATCAGGGTCTTTTCCAATGAGTCTGCTCTTCGCATCAGTAAACATTATGTGCTCAGTTGCTCAGTCATGTCCAACTCTTTGCGACCCCATGGACATCAGTCCACCAGACTCCTCTGTCCACAGGACCTCCCAGGCAAGAATACTGGAGTGGGTTGCCATTTCCTTCTCCAGGGTAAACATTATGGTTGGAGTTAAAGTCGAATGAAAGTCAAGATACAAACAGTGCCTACTTCTGGAGCTTATGTTTACTAGGAGACATAGATACACAGAGACAGCTACAAAAAAAGTGTCCTGACTGGCATCCAGGGCACTGTAGGGACACAGAGAAGGAGCACTGGGTCTAGGCTCAGGAGGTCTGGGAAGGCTTTGAAGAAGAGGTGACCTTTAAGCCAGTAACTTACCTAAAAGTCAGGTGGAAGACACAAGCGTGGGAGTGGAATGCTTCATGTAATAAAGGCCATATGTGGGAACAAGTGGAAACTGTGAGAGTGTGACACAGCAAGGAACTGAGAGAAGTTTGATGATTTGGAACACAGGATGCAGGAGAGATCATGAAAAGTGAAGCCAAAAAGGCAATTGTGGGCATGATCCTAACAGGCCTTTCCTGTACATTCTGATAAGGAGTAGGGACATCTCATACCAAAGGGGGGTCATTCAAAGGCTCATGGAGAAGAGAGAGATCACCCCTTTTGTGGCTGCAAAGGTCACTCTGGCAGAAACTTTGACAGTGTGGATTGGAGAGGTGAAGCCGAAGCAGCCAGGTGGACCAGACGAGCAGGACAGGGGCTCAGCCAGAGGAGCGGCAGGGGGACTGGAGAAGGCAGGTGGGCTAGTGATGCTGCAGGAGTTGGGGGAGAAGGGAGGGTAAAGGGCAAGGCCAAGAACGGGTGAGAGAGCCCAGGAGAGGAGAGGGCTGAGGACAGCAAGGAGAGCAGAGGAAGAGGACTATACAGAGAAGACTGAAAAGGGGCAGCCAGGGAGGGGGGCAAACCTGGAGACAGATCACCTAACAAGAGGCAATGGGTGAGTCTTTCAAGAAAGACAGATGGTCAACCAGGTCTGATGTCCCAGGAAGACACCCTTAAACCCTCTGGAGTTACCACCCAGAAAGGCTGCAATTTCAGGGAAACAGTGGAGGTAATGTAGACTGAACAGTGAGCCGGAAGTGAGGAAACAGAGATGGCAAGACAGGAAACTCTCAAGAGGACTGGCTATAAAGGGAGGAGATAGAAAGAGCAGTAGCTAGAGAAGAGTAGGTAAAAGAAATGGGTGGTATTGTAATGTGGGAGAAACACAAACAGGACTGGAATGTGCTTTAGAACAAGCAAGGAAGATGAAAACATGAAATCTGTACTGTGAAACCATTGTAGGATATAAAGCAAATAACAGATGGGAGAATATAGGCCCTGTGTTCACTCGATAACAACAAAGTTCTGCAAGAGTGGGCTGAGTCCCCAGTTTGCAAAATGGCTGAAGAATCTGATTCCACATGGCAGTGGGGTGGGCTGGTCCCGGGGCAGACCCTGCAGTGCATTTGAAGCTGAGGCTACCCAATCTCTGTGCCTGAGTTGGGATAAACATCCCTACCTCGTCAGTGCAAGAAGCTAAGATGAGGAAGTGCTTTAAACAGTGCCTGGCACACGCAGGCAAGTGCTAATGCAATGTTAGCTGGAATCATCTAAGGAAGCCTAACTTTCCAGGGAAGGGACTCACCTAGTGGCTTCTCACCTGGGCTGCTAATGAGTCTGAAAAGCACGTCCTGTTCTGTTACTCTCTAGACTGTAGAAAATCAGACTCGTCCTGAAGAGCTTGGCTCCTCGTGCTGGAGGCTTGGCTCCATTCAGAAGGGCAGGAGATGTGACCACTGGGAAGGCGGGGTGAGCATAGCCCAGAAATCTCCTGCGGACCCCACCCATTTCTTTCCAAAGCCTTTCCTCTGGTTTTCAGATGAGATTTCCCTGTTCAGGAGGGGTGCCAGTGCTGGGAATCTCATAGCACTCCCAACCCCAGACACCAGGGTTGTGTAATTGCAGTGGCAGAGATTTGAATTGTCTTTTTGAAGACACCGTGTACTGTTTGTCTGTCAAATCATCTGTGTGTTGGTGGAACTGAAATTGTGGGAAGAGTGTGAAAGTGTGTTCCAGAGTAACCGGCGTATGGTTGGTGATTCTTAAGTGTTGGTTTCCTTTCTGAAAGGTATGGAGACTGTGTTCTTGGAGGGCAGCATGACCAGGTAAAAGTCAGATGGGTTCAGTTCAGTTCAGTCGCTCAGTCGTGTCTGACTCCCTGCGACCCATGGACTGCAGCACACCAGGCTTCCCTGTCCATCACCAACTTCCGGAGCTTGCTCAAACTCATGTCCATTGAGTCAGTGATGCCATCCAACCCTCTTGTCCTCTGTCGTCCCCTTCTCCTCCTGCCTTCAATCTTTGCCAGCATCGGGGTCTTTTCCAATGAGTCTGTTCTTCGCATCAGGTGGCCAAAGTATTGGAGTTTCAGCTTCAGCATCAGTCCTTTCAATGAATATTCAAGACTGATTTCTTTTAGGATAGACTGGTTGGACCTCCTTGCAGTCCAAGGGACTCTCAAGGATCAATTCTTCGGTGCTCAGCTTTCTCTATAGTCCAGCTCTCACATCCATACCTGACTACTGGAAAAACCATAGCTTTGACTAGACAGACCTTTGCTGGCAAAGTAATGTCTCTGCTTTTTAATATGCCATCTAGGTTGGTCATAGCTTTTCTTCCAAGGAGCAAACGTCTTTTAATTTCATGACTGCAGTCACCATCTGCAGTGGGATTCGCCCACAAATTTTGACTCTGCTGTTGAGCAGCTAAATGAACTTGGGTTATTTACATCTTCTTGAACTTTTTTGCTCATCTGGGAATGAAGACTGATAATACCCACTGCATCAGTGTGAGTTTGGGATACAGACAGAGGAGATGGAAGAACCTCGCACACAGTAACCTGTGTTCTTTCTTTGCCCTTCCTTGTGTGACTGTTTTAACTGCTGGGTAAACATGTTTACTCTCACAGATCTGATATATTTCCTCACATCTACTCAATATATCAAGTATTTAGTCATTCCGCCTCCTGATGCCTAAATCTCAGGGCATGGAATTTACACCATCACTAGACCGCCATTGTCTTGTTAGATACAGACAGACCTTTGTGTGACTACAATAGAGACATCATTGCCAGTTGTCAGTATTGAAATGATGCTCTCCTTCACTCTCCAGTGAAATATCTGCAGGCGTTCCTTCCCTCTTATTGAACATTTTGCAACCGCCTTTAAAAACAATGCCCTCCTCTCCCTGACCTGCCTCTTCCCCTCCCTCCCAGCCTCCTAAACCCCACCTCATTTCCCTGTATGGTTTGCTTAATGGGCACTTTAATGAGTGTAGCATTTCCATCTTGAAATGCACAGAACCCAAGACAGAAATTGGATTTCTTCCTGGACAGTTTCCATCCCTTCTCCTCGTTTACAGCTTTCTCCCTTGTTTTTCATTCTGAAACACAACTGAAATCTGCTGAACCAGAAAGGGGTGGAAGGAGGTGTGAAAGGAGAGGCAATCCGCCTTCTCACTGTTGCAGGAAGAGCTTATTAGCAACCTACTCTCTAGAAGAGACCAAGTGCTCTAAAGATACTCCAGGTGCCTCTTCTGTTTCCACAAAAGCCCAAGGCCTGAGTACAGCGTGCATGACAGAATCTAATTACAGGGATAATTACAGTTACCCGGACTGCCCAACTGTTGTGTTTCGTAATCAAAAGCAATACTGGCGGATGTGAATCTGAGCCTGCTGAAAACTCAGGGAACTGAACGCTTACCAACCTGAAGCAATTTTATTCTAGCTAGTGGGCCTGTGTTGCTCAGCCTTTATGTTAGCAGAAAGTTAGGGGATCTGGGGAATATACCAGGGCGCTTCCGCCAACACACAGACATCAGTCCCGCCTTAGGAATGTCCTCGGCTGAGTCAAGTACTTATGTTTCTGAAACTGGACTTCACAGCAATTTCAGAAAGCTCTGTGCCATTTTTAAATTTGTTATCTTTAAATAGTGGATCAGTACCTGACTTTGACAGCCTTCATTTGGCATTTGATAAGGAGAAATTGATTTTTCTCTGGGCCCGCACAGGCTGCAGATATTCAGTGAGCACAGAGTGTGCTGAACTGGATGGAGGTGTGTATTCATACCCCTCGCCACCTGCTTCGTATTCATTCTGGCACAGAGCTACAAATTGGCTCTCTTCCCCATCTCAGCCGGCTCTAGTTAATTTATGTCCCTACCTCTCTGCCATAGCACACTAAGGAAATAGAGTTTCCACTTTCGAAATCAGGTTTACTAAAAATGAAGCAGCATGGCAATAATTGTTCTTTTTTTTGATAGTTAAAGAAATTCCAAGTGGAAAACAAGAAACAAGTTCCAAAAGAGGAGGAAAACTCAGGGCACAGAAACAAGGACAGTTCATGAGAGAGGCAAATAGCAAAGAAAAGCAGGAGGGGTGGACAGGGGATACATCAGAAAGGGAGAAAGGGTCAAGGAAGGAGCAGAAGGGAAGACGGGAGACAGGAAATGATGTGGACCTGAGTAATGGACTCAACAAAGGAATAGAAAAAACGAAGGCCAAAGTAAGGATTAAGGAGAAAAACATCAGAGCCAGTGAGGGCTCTAGAATGGCAGGTTACTGGGATGTGGGCAGGGCTAGGAGTCCCTGGTGGGTTAGGTGTCTGAATGCCTTAGGACACCTGATGGTCAGGGAGACCCGCCCCCTGCAGATGCTAACTCAGACTCGGAAATAAGAGCCAGGCAGACTCATTTACTGTGTTTGGCCAGCCAGTGATGGGCAACAGAATTTACTGATGCATATTTCAACTGAATTTTCTAACTAAGTTCTTAAATAAACAGTCACCAGATGTAACTGAAAAAGCAGAATAAGGCTTTAGATAGCATTTCTATAGTAAAATCTGAAAATCCTCTGTGTTGCTTTTTCCAAAGTTTTTAGTCATATGTGGTTTTTAACCCTGGCTAGTATGGTAGCAACTGTTCCAATGCTGGACTATGTGGATCTTTCTGGTATTCACTTTTAACATCCTCCAGGGTAGGAAAACTGGCCAACACCTGTGGTGGCTAGAGAAGCCCCTTGGCAGGAAAGTTAACTCCACCAGTAACAAAGGGAACTTTTAGAGACTTGGGTTATAATGGGACCACCAGAAACTCCTTTCCCCAAAGTTGGGAAATCCAGAGCAGGTCTTCTCAGCCAGCCCACATTTGCAAAACCAGAACTGTCAGAGGAGGGAGAAATGGCAGGAGGCCTGAGAGAAATCGCAAGAAGGTGTCATTTGGCCGATGGCTTCAGATCCAGGGTCTGGAAACTTGGAATCACCTTCTGGCCTTGCTGTGGATCCCGTGTTGGCAACTGGATATTCTGTTGAGCCTAGAAACTGATGCTCTCCAGTAGCCTGTGGATAGTTTTCCATGTTGAGCAGACACCTTCTGTTATAGTTGGAGCTAAAAGCCCTCTTTGTTTATGTGTTTCTTAGATTAAGTGACTGATTCCACGATTTTCACCAATGAGTGGGAAAAGTAGCAACAATAATCCAGAGTGATTTATACTTGTCAGCGAGCTAGTCTTTCATTGATACCCTCTGATATTTTAATATCATTGGGTTTATATAGTTAGATTTCTCAGGTCATGAAGCCCTGTCACGCTCAAGTGTTGCTGAGAAGCTATTCTTGTCGTGTTCTTGTCCCCCAGTCCCTTTCCAGAGGAGCATCATTACCTCCAGGCAAGCAGAGTTATGGTTAGTGGTCAATTCATTGAACACACATGATTTAGCAGTCAGGGTGACCATTTGCCTGGGACTTTTCTGGCTTGAGCACTGGAAGACTTGGATTCCAAGAAACCCCTCAGTCCCAGGCAAACCAGTACAACTGATCACCTGATCATCTTCCATATTCTGACAGAGCCTGAAGAGACCCTAGAAATCACAGTGATTCCTACTCAGTGATTCTTTTGAAGTGCTGGTTAAAACTGAGTCCTTTTACCAATTTACTTTCTTTCTGATTCACACATTCCTTGGATCAGAGGAGATAATTAAGTACTATGACCAAAGATGTAATTGTCAGCATTCAAGAATAAAATTAAACAAAAGGCACTGCTGTTTAATTTTATAAAAAGAAGTTTATAATCCAGATTGGGATTTTGAAAACTAGTCAAAGACATAAAGTGAATCACAATTCATTATTCTCCATCTGGATACCTCAAAGAGATCATTTCTAAAATGATATCATTTCAGAAAGTTTAAAAAGATGAAATACAATGAGCATGCCATCATTCTATCTAGTTACACCTCTTTTTTCCAGAAAATGTTCGCAATAATATGAAGGGATAGAAGACCACCCTGGAAACCAACAGATGAGGTTCTGATCCTGGCGCAAGTCACTAAAGGATCACTGACCCCAGACAAATCATGCCTCCCCTGGTGCAAGCATTTTCACATTTCAAAATGAAAGTGCGGATAAGAACTCTTTATGGAGTAGCTAGCAGAAGAGAAGTATTGGAAGTCAGGAGATTTGTATTGCAGTCTTCACACTGAATTTACAACCACGTGGTCTTCCTTGGTGGCTCAGACCTTAAAGAATTCACCTGCAATGCGGGAGATCTGGGTTTGATCGCTGGGTTGGGGAGATCCCTTGGAGGAGGGCATGGCAACCCACTCCAGTATTCTTGCCTGGAGAATCCCCATGGACAGAGGAGCCTGGCAGGCTACAGTCCACTGAGTTGTAAAGAATTGGACAGGACTGAGCATCTAAGCACACACATAGCCTTAGACAATGAGCTGGCCTCTGTTTTATCATATATAAAATGGAAACGCATTAATAATCTATATAGCAGGGTTCTTGTGAAGACCAAGTGATAATGCAAAAGCAAGGACAAATGTCACATTCTACTGTCATGGAGTATCCTTTTGATCCTAAGGTAGCATCAAACATGGGTCACAGTGTGGTGCAAGTGTTGTTGAACTTTTAAATGTGGGCCCAGTGTGACCCATCACCTGCTTTGTGTGTGTGTGTGTGTGTGTGTGTGTGTGTGTGTGTGTGTGTGTGTGTACAGAGAGAGAGGGAGTCAGTCATAATAACCAGCCATGCTCATTCATGTACGTTTATAATCTGTGGTTGATTTCATGATACAACAGCAGAGTTGAATAGTTGTGTTGCCACAGAAACAGTATCACCCACCCAATCTAAAATATTTAGCCTCTAGCTCTTTATGAGAATACTTGGCTAACCCTGATTTAGCAGTAAGGTTTCAAGATTGATGTTCCAAGGTCCAGGATTCTCTTGGGTTCCATGTCACTGTAGGATATCAAGCAAGTGATTTAGTCTCTGGTTCTCTGGTTCTCATACTCTTCAAAGTGCGTGTGTATGTGCTAAGCTGCTTCAGTTGTGTCTGACTCTTTGCAACCCTATGGACTGTAGCCCTCCAGGCTCCTCTGTCCATGGGTTTCTCCAGGCAAGAATACTGGAGTGGATTGCCACGCCCTCCTCCAGTGGATCTTTCCGACCCAGGGGTTGAACCAGTGTCTCTCTCATCTCTTATGTCTTCTGCATTGGCAAGCAGGTTCTTTACCACTAACACCACATGGGAAACCCACTCCTCAAAAGAGGGAAATACAGATCCAACCCCATTTTTCCTCCTAGAAGTGTTGTTAAGATAGATAAGAGAACAAGTGTATTAAATTTTTTATGAATGAAATATGATTTAAATTCAAGTATTATTCATAGGGCGGATGCCATTAGATGATTTGGAAGCAATAACTGGTGTGTTATTACCCGGTGATATTAGTTGTCTCATGTACATCAGTGGGGTGTTACTTAGATCAGTGATAGCATACAGACCCCTGCACCGTTGTACCACATCAAAAGCTACAGTAACACACCAGAATCTGATTTAATCAACAGTATCCAGTCAAGAGAAGAAGTTTTAATTGCTTCTTTATCCCTTTATTCACTGAAGACTTTCATTAAACATTTACAAGACATGAACTTCAGATCAGGCCAGTATCTCTGCTGAGGTCACCTGAGAGCTTGCCATTTTAATCCAGGACCAAGAAAGAAAAAGGACTACTCCCAAAACAGAGCAGTGGTGGTGGGGTAACACATGAGCTGACTTGCCAAGCAAATACCAAAGACATTTGTCTATGTTAAAATGTTAATTCATATTTGATTCTTAGACACATGACTGATAATAAGGCTGGTTAAACACATACGCAAGTGAGTAACAAACCTTTGCCTAACACATGTAAATATTAAGACCTCCTCTTTTCCAAGAATCCCCTCAAAGACCCAGAGAGGAGCTCCCTAAAGGAACAACTCTTAATATGTCTCAAAGCAGCCAGCTAAGTCTTAGCTAAGTCAACCCTACTCTTTGAAAGTACCATTGGCTCAGGTGCAGCCCATTTACAGACCCTACATACAAATCTCTAGATTTATGGCAGAGATAAATTAGTGGGCAATCATATGCTCTATAACAGAAGTCTTCACTTTACAAGCAGATTCACTGCTGTGCTCCTTTAACTGATGTATTGCCAATGGTGCAGTTCTAATAAAATCTCATTGTTAGAACAGCAGCACACATGTGCTTTTTCATTGCGAATCTATATGGAAATATGAAGAGCAGGGCACCCTCAAGTCCCCTTAGATCTTAATGCAGCTTTTGTCGAGGTCCTTTGTTCTCAAGCTACGAGCTTACTGTTACTTATTACTTACAGTTGGCTGGGAGAGATGGAGGTCCCTGATTCTTTAACACAACAATGAAACAATATCAAGTGCTTTCACTGATTAACTTACTCTGATTATCTGCATGAGATTCCAAAAAAGCGAGGGATCAGTCATACAGGAATAAGCTACCTGGCCCTTTGAAGACAAGTCATCATAATATTATAAATAGTACTAGTATTGACTATTATCATATGCCAAGCAGTATTTTAACTCATTCAGTTCAATCGCTCAGTCGTGTCCAACTCCCTACGACTCCATGGTCTGCAGCACACCAGGCCTCCCTGTCCATCACCAACTCCCGGAGCTTACTCAAACTCATGTCCATTGAATCAGTGATGCCATCCAACCATCTCATCCTCTGTCGTCTCCTTGTCCTCCCACTCTCAATCTTTCCTAGCATCAGGGTCTTCTCCAATGAATCAGCTCTTCACATCAGGTGGCCAAAGTATTGGGGTTTCAGCTTCAGCATCAGTCCTTCCAATGAATATTCAGGCCTGATTTCCTTTAGGATGGACTGGTTTGATCTCCTTGCAGTCCTAGGGACTCTCAAGAGTCTTCTCCAACACCACAGTTCAAAAGCATTAATTCTTTAGTACACGGCTTTCTTTATAGTCCACCTCTCACATCCGTACATGACTACTGGAAAAACTGTAGCTTTGACCTGACTGACCTTTGTCGGCAAAGTAATGTCTTTGCTTTTTAATATGCTGTCTAGGTTGGTCATAGCTGTTCTTCCAAGGAGGAAGCATCTTTTAATTTCATAGCTGCAGGTCACCATCTGCAGTGATTTTGGAGACCCAAAAAATAAAGTCTCTCACTTTTTACATTGTTTCCCCATCTATTTGCCATAAAGTGATGGGACCAGATGCCATGATCTTAGCTTTCTGAATGTTAAGTTTTAAGCCAACTTTTTCACTCTCCTCTTTCACTTTCATCAAGAGGCTCTTTAGTTCTTCTTCGCTTTCTGCAATAAAGGTGGTATCATCTGCATATCTGAGGTTATTGATATTTCTCCCAGCAATCTTTTTTTTCCTCCAGCAATCTTGATCCCAGCTTGTGCTTCATCCAGTCCAGCATTTCACATGATGTATTCTGCATATAAGTTAAATAAGCAAGGTGACAATATACAGTCTTGACATACTCCTTTCCTGATTTGAAACCAGTCTGTTGTTCCATGTCCAGTTCTAACTGTTACTTCTGACCTGCATACAGATTTCTCAAGAGGCAAGTCAGGTGGTCTGGTATTCCCATCTCTTGAAGAATTTTCCACTGTTTGTTGTGATCTACACAGTCAAAGGCTTTGGCATAGTCAATAAAGCAGAAGTATATGTCTTTCTGGAACTCTCTTGCTTTTTTGATGATCCAACAGATGTTGGCAATTTGATCTCTGGTTCCTCTGCCTTTTCTAAACCCAGCTTGAACATCTGGAAGTTCACGGTTCATATACTGTTGAAACCTGGCTTGGAGAATTTTGAGCATTACTTTGCTAGCATGTGAGATGAGTGCAATTGTGCGGTAGTTTGAGCATTCTTTGGCACTGCCTTTCTTTGGGATTGGAATGAAAACTGACCTTTTCCAGTTCTGTGGCCAGTGCTGAGTTTTCCAAATTTGCTGGCATATTGAGTGCAGCACTTTCACAGCATCATCTTTTAGGATTTGAAATAGCTCAGTTGGTATTCCATCACCTCCACTAGCTTTGTTTGTAGTGGTGCTCCCTAAGGCCCACTTGACTTTGCATTCCAGGATGTCTGCCTCTAGGTGAGTGATCACACCATCATGGTTATCTGGGTCGTGAAGATCTTTTTTGTATAGTTCTTCTGTGTATTCTTGCCACCTCTTCTTAATATCTTCTCCCTCTGTTAGATCCATACCAATTTTGTCCTTTATTATGCTCATCTTTGCATGAAAAGTTCCCTTGGCATCTCTAATTTTCTTGAAGAGATCTCTAGTCTTTCCCATTCTATTGTTTTCCTCTATTTCTTTGCATTGATTGCTGAGGAAGGCTTTCTTATCTCTCCTTGCTATTCTTTTGAACTCTGCATTCAAATGGGAATATCTTTCCTTTTCTCCTTTGCCTTTTGCTTCTCTTCTTTTCTCAGCTACTTGTAAGGCCTCCTCAGACAATCATTTTTGCCTTTTTGCATTTCTTTTTCTTGGGGATGGTCTTGATCACTGCCTCATGTGCAATGTCATGAACCTCCATCCATAGTTCTTCAAGCGCTCTGTCTGTCAGGTCTAATCCCTTGAATCTATTTGTCACTTCCACTGTATAATCATAAGGGATTCGATTTAGGTCATACCTGAGTGGTCTAGTGGTTTTTCCTACTTTCTTCAATTTAAGACTGAATTTGGCAACAAGGAGTTCATGATCTGAGCCACAGTCAGCTCCCGGTCTTGTTTTTGCTGGCTGTATAGAGTTTCTCCATCTTGGTCTACAAAGAATATAATCAATCTGATTTCAGTATTGACCATCTGGTGATGTCCATGTGTAGAGTCTTCTAACTTGTTAGCTCATTGAAACTCAAAGAAACTCAAAAGCTAGGTTATTACCATTCCTATATTGTAGATGGGAAAATTAAAGCACAGAGAAGTAAAATACCCTTCCCTGTCTCCCAAGCTGATACATGCAGTCAAGATTCACACTCAGTGAGGCTCACTTTATAATTTGTGCTATTGATCACTGTGCTATATTGACAAGTAAAGTAACTGTCAGATGCTGAAATGTAGGAGCATATGACATATTTTGTACCATCAAGAAGCTGTAAGTATATCTACTTAAAGCCATAAGAGAGAAACTTAGACTTGCCCTTGCCATTAAAAAAAAAGAAATAAACTAGAAAACTAGACAAATATGTCAGACAACTAATTCATCCACTATACAACAAGATGGTGAGGAATGTGATCCCTGGAGTAAAGAAAGCAAAAGATGACCTCTGTAATTGCCCTAGATTTCTGTCATGAGGGAACGCCCAAGCACAACCCAGTGGACTCACTGAGTTCCAGAGACAGGAGCTCGGGGAGTCTGGGGGAGCTGTGTTTCATAGGACAGAGTACCAGAGCAAGGAGCTACACAGAAATGTGGCTCCAGAAATCTGCATAAGGGCCCTCTTGAGTCTTTTGCTGCATACTAAGCTGAGCATGTATAGAGTAAAATTCCACAAGAATCAGCAGAGAACAGCTATCAGGAAGCCAGAGGCTGAACAATTCCCAGAGACCACAGGGCTGGGAAAATTTTGCACTTCGATCAGCCAAAAACTGGATCAAGCTTATTGAATATGTGGTACATTCAATGGAAGAACAAAGAAGAAGTGACACAAATGCAAAACAACAAGATTGTAGACTAAAATTCAAGCATATCGATAATTACATAAACATAAACAGACCAAACCCTTTAATCAGAAGGCAGAGATTGTCAAACTGAACAAAAAATTAGACTTACATATATGCTATTTGCAAAAAGCACACTTTAAAGACACAAGTAGGTTAAAAGTAAGGGGATGAATAAAAGATATACAACAGATTCTGAACATGTGAAAACCCTAATAACTGTACTATCCATAAAAATAACTGTCGAAATAAAGAATGTTATTATATAAAAGGAACATCTTGTAATCATAAAATAGTCTATTCATCAGTAAGGCGTGCGAGTCTTAAATGGGAATGTACTCAATTACAGAGCTTCAAAAATACATGAAAGAAAAAGACAACAAAACTGAACGAAGAGCCAAATAGGTGGTTATGGTTGGAAATGTCGACGCTCATTTTTTAATGATGTTAGAAAAATTAGATAGGAAGTCAGTGTGGGTATGGGAGACTCAAACACACTATCAACCCACATGATCGAATTGATATTATGGGATAATGAATTCAGTAATAGCAGAATGCACGTTCTTATTTTAACGTGTACATGGAGGATATACCATGACAGAGTACATGCTGAGTCATTAGAAGCAATCTCAATGAATTTAAAGGGACTGAAATCATATTTGCTGACCACCATGGAATGAAATAAGAGGTCAAAAACAGGAAGGTATTAAGAAAATGCCCAAATATATAAAAATTAAACAGCATACATGGGTCAAAGAAGAAATCACATGGAAAAATTAGAAATTGTTTAAGATCTTCTTGATAATAACACAACATATCAAAATGTGCGGGATGAAGCTAAAGTAGTGCTTTATTACACAAAATGGTAAGCTGACTCTAAAATCTACGCAGAAATGCTGTGGACCTAGAGGCTACAGAACAACTCTGAAACAGAAGACAAATGTTGGAGGACTTACTTTATCTGATTTTTAAATTGTCCTGTCTACAATAATTAGAGAAGTGTGGTATATTGGCATAAGAATAGACAAACAGATCATCAATAGCAGAGATCAGAGAATCCAAAAATAGATGCATATATACATTATCACATAAATTTTTAAAAACACTACATTCACAAAGAATATACATAAAGGCTCAATAAGTACATCAAAAGGTGCTTGACATTATTAGTCATCTTAGGAATCTAAATTCAAAAGAAGATGAGACTTTGCTACATATTCAATGGCCAATAAAAAACAAAAGAACAAACTATGCAACAATATGGGTGAACTCCAAAATCATCATGTTAAATGAAAGAAGCCAAACACTGAGGACTGTGTACTGTGTAATTCCATTCATGTGACATTTTAGGAAAGACATATGTAATCTATACTGCCTGAAAATAAATCAGTGGTTGCCTGATGCTAAAGGTAGGAAGGGATGAACTAAAAGGGGAGCTTTTAGTAGCAGTGGCAATGTTCTGCAGCTTGATAGCGGCAGGAGTTACACAGGTGTGTACATTTGTCAGAACTTGAAGAGTGTATACTTAAATGGGTATATTTTATAATACACAGATTATATATCAAAGAAGCTAAATATTTGTTGTATTAACAATATTAGCGCTTACTATTGCCTAACTCTTTCTCAGAGTTATACAGTACATTGAATTCTTTTAGTTAATCTGAGAAGTAGGGGATTCACATGGGTTGTCTTGGTCTGATTAATATTATAATTGAAGTTGACCTGTTCATCCACTGAGCTCCTACAGAACTTTGGATCTCACGTTTTAGTTCTTGGTGTGCATGTCTTAGCTCCCTTAGTTGGGCCTCATAAAGTACTGTGGCTTGGTAGAATTGTAACAGTTCTTTGCTTAAAACTTGCCTCGAAGCTCATTTTATGAATGTAGTTAATGCTGAATGGATGCATTACTGGAGACCAACTGGGTTGGGCCACTTTGGAAGGTCCCAAGTTTCCTGTCAATAGAGGCGTTTAAGAGAAGACGGAACGACTATATATTAAAAATGCTGCAAGGTGACTCAAACGTCAGATGGTGGTTGGACTAGAGAAGTTCTCTCCCATCTGTGATTTATGTAAAAACAAAGCTTCCAGGATGAGGTGTTTCCTTCCCCACAGAGAGAAGAGATTCTAAAAATTAAGAGAAATAGTAGCCACCCTGACAATCCACTGACCACAGGCAGAGTGGGGTTCACCCTGAGACAGCAGAGTGGGGTTCAGTGTCTGTTACCAAGCAAGTGAGGTTTAATTATAAGCAAGAGAAGGATCTAATTCTGAAATGTACAAACCCTGTATTCTATTATGAAATCTAATAGAAGGAATTGCAAAACACACAGATTCATGTGAGAAATTCCCTGGAAAGAAAAGATGGTGCTGATGTGGGCATGGATCACCCGAAGATGAGGAGGATGGCAGGTTTATAGAACTGCCCTTTCACCCCACTCACTCTGTGAGGAAAAGACTCCTCACTCCTGTGGACCTTCATCCTTAAGACGAAGGAATGGGTTCAGCACAACGTAAAAAGTTCTGCACATCCTCTCATCAGGCTCCTTTGCTTAAAATTGTCATTAAAATCTTTAAGTCTAACTTTATTCATCTGCAAAAATTCTATAAAAATAATTATAGAATCTTCATGAGGATTTGATAAGACCTTGCATGTTTAGTTAAGGCCATTGCACATAGAAAGTACTTAGTAAGTCCTGACTATTAAAATGGTTATGATTTATTATCTTTCTCATCATTAAATAATATGTCATTGTACCTTGCCAATCCTCCAGAGACAATAAGTAGGAGTACCATGTCCAGTCTGTACCATGCCCAGAGAGAACCAGCCTGTGCCACCCTCTAACACCTCTAATCTTTACTACATTAAAATCAGAAACCTGGGAAGAATGAGCTTTCTCCTTTTTAAGTTTCATCTGCAGAGTCCTAAGCAGTTTTGGATGTGATATACTTTATTTTCCAATCAATCTCATTTCTACAGAGATGTATTCTACTAAATTAAAAGGTCTATGAAATTCCATGAGAGCAGACACCTGTAAGTTATGTCCATCAATGTTTGCCCAGGGCCTAGCAAGATACTTGGCACTCAACAGGTATCAGATGAATGAATATGATCTCCTTTCCAAAAGCCTTGCATACACATCATATCTGACACAACCCCAAGTGGTTTGGGGTTATGCAGCAATAAAGTCAAGATTCCTACCTTGTAAGTGTCACTGTAATCATGATGAGTACTCATTTAACCTGTCTACAGCAACCGGAAGATTGTTCTTCAGCTGTATGAAATTAACAAGAAATAATTCATGCTTCATGTTCCAAGTCCCTCTTAATAATGAGGTCTTCTTACCAGCTTAGTTAGTAGAGGACAGCATTCTTTCGTTTCCACCTTTTGTCAAGAATTCTGAAGACTCTAAGACAAGTGACTCAGAAGGTGAACCAACTGGACTCTTGGTGTTACTTACAAACTCTACCCTGGAAATTATTTCAGGGTCTGTAGCAGCAAATCTCAAGCACCATTCACCTTTCCCACTTGGGTGAAACTGGAGTCTGAGTAGAAAGGATGGGACAGCTAAGGACATGTTGTCTCACAAAGTAGCGTTAGCTTCCTTTTTCATCATCAGCCTTTTTTAAAACAACACACAGAAATGTATAAATTGTGGTTTATCTCACAACAGGAGCATTTAATCAAATGTACTGTAATGATATGTTAGGTGGCTACTGAGAATAATCACTGTTTCTTCATCATAAGGATGGTCCTAAGAATTACATTAATGAGGGTGAACCATAATAGCATTGGGAATTCAGCTACATTTAAATGTTAAATTTACATCTCAGCCTTGTAGATTCCCTATAAATTGATTACTATGGGCCAAGATCTTTTCACGAGCATTGGCGTTTAATGGATATTCCTTGAATTGATGCTTTACTTCAAGTGAAGCGTGTTTGCATTAAAAGCATATTCATCTCCCAGTCTCCTTCTTATACATGTTTCCTTTGTTTTGGAATCCACAAAGCTGCTGATGTTTAGCTCCTTTTCCCCCTCACTGCATAATGATTTTTAGAAGGTTATACTTGAAAGGTTTTTGTGTTTTTAAAAAATGGCATCCCTTTAGCAGATAGTCAATTAATGGTGCTGCATTTAACTGCCAAATGGGAGCCAGCCAGGTGACCAAGAAAGAAACTGGCTATTGGTGTAAATAAAAGAGTGTATTAGAATAACTGAGCCAATAGTCACCAAATTTTTCACCAGTGTCAACTTTTGAGTTTACTTGCTCCATCTTCAAGGGTTATGGTTTGAGGCAGGACCAAGTTTCAATTTTCCTTGTAGTTCTTTCCCCAGAAGCTGGTGTGGAGAAAATTTCACTATATTTTGCAGCTTTATTCAAGTGGTATGTGATCTTTTTGAAACCAATTAACTTACACAAAAGTGTGGACATACTTATTTTGGGCAAATCCATGCTATCTGACATATAAACAAACAATAAAGAATCAAAAGGAGTCTAGACGTGCTCCCTCCCAGATCAATTTGCTTCATTGGCCTGAGCTGCCTGTAAATTGATTTGCAAGGTACCGTTCTCATTTTTCTGGATTTTGATTGCATATGATTCGCTAGTGTTGGTGTTGTTTAGTCACCCAGTCGTGTCCTGCTCTTCGTGACCCCATGGACTGCAGCACGCCAGGCCTCTCTGTCCCTTACCTTCTCTCAAAGTTTGCCGAAGTTTATGTCCATTTCATTGGTGATGCCATCCAGCCATCTCATCCTTTGACACCCTCTTCTCCTTCTGCCCTCAATCTTTCCCAGCATCAGGGACTTTTCCAATGAGTCAGCTGTTTGCGTCAGATGACCAAAATACTGGAGTTTCAGCTTCAGCATCCCTCCCTCCAACGAGTATTCAAGGTTGATTTCCCTTAAGATTGACTGGTTTGATCTCCTTGCTGTCCAGGGGACTTTCAGGAGTCTTCTCTAGCACCACATTTAGTGTTACTTTTTATTATTTTTAATGCTGCTATCTTTTCAGATGAGTTGGGGTTTTTTTAGTAGTAAAGCTTTCTTCTGTATGTTTCCTATTTTCTGTTGTACAACTTCCCGTTACCTTCACACTATGATATCCAAAAATGAAAAAACCCATCTTGGTACAGACTGTTGGTCCCTTTAGCCCAGAATTCTACTGCTGACAATAGCCCCCAAAGCAATTTTGTGGAGGACTTGGCTGCCCACCTTGCCATGACCCCCAAAATTTGGAGTGCACACTCTAAAATAATGTCATATCTCTTTGTAACCCAATGTGGCTTAATCAGCTCTGAATTTAGTTAGATCCCTTTAAAGGGACCATTTTAGCCTGGGTGGGGGCAGGCAGGAGAGGGGAAATGGAGATCCACAGTGTAACTAGAAGGGCCAGTGTGGGTTCTCAAAACTGATTCCAATCCCCAATAGTGGTACCAATCCTCAGGTGGGCTGCCTTCAGCAGTGAGAAATATCCAACTGCTACTGTTTTTCGTCTCATAGCCAGTTAGATCCCTGTACATGGCAAAACATTCCCTTCAGTCTTACAGCAAGCGTAACCTTTTGATTGTCAGCATAGTTTTATCAAAGTTTCTTTCAGTGGGTAAAATACCCCCCTTCTCCTTTTTTGTAACTTTTTAAAAACCTTTTTAAAGATTGTAAAAACAATCCAACTCTTCCTTTTATGAAAACTATGACCTCTTTTTCCCAGTAGACTATAGGGAAGTGCTTTAGTGCTTTAATATTAATAACAAACGTGGCTTAGATGGTAAAGCATCTTCCTGCAATGTGGGAGACCTGGGTTTGATCCCTGGGTCAGGAAGATTCCCTGGAGAAGGAAATAGCAACCCACTCCAGTACCCTTTCCTGGAAAATCTCATGGACAGAGGATCCTCGTAGGCTACAGTCCGTGGGGTTGCAGAGAGTTGGACACAACTGAGCGACTTCACTTTCACTTACTTTTTTAAAGTAAATTTTACAGATCCACCAACCTGGCCATGTGGCAGTGAGAATTACTAATCAGAGGTTCATAGAGTCCTCCTTGCAGCCTCTCTTACGGATGGACATCTTCCTATCGACCTGTTGCCCTCCAAAACGGTAGTCATTTACAATGGCTCTCTCCAGCTGCCCCATGTCCCCCAGGCATTCCTGCAATACCCCTGCCAGCCAGCCTTCCAGAATCATTCATACTCAGTACAGGAAGTAGGTCTAGCACAGTATGCCCATGCAATACTCCCAACTTCTCTCATTCCTTTGTGTCTTCTTGCCAACAGAATGGAGGTGGCAAGCAGAAACAAAGGTTTATATCTACTAACAGCTGTCTTCCACTGCACATGCAGCTTTGTGACCTTTATGTATCTGTATCCAGAAATCAAAATCTTTCCATTTGAACACAATTGTAGAAAACCAGGATTATTTTAAGACTTTCATTATAAACTCCACCCTGTCACCAATTTTTAGAGTCTTTCCAAGTCTGAAGACTTGGAATTGAATGTTCTCACAGTGTACTCTGTCAGAGACAGTTTTTACTTATGTTTTCTTAGGAGCATCATTCCCAGGTGTGGGAGAACTGCAGAAAGGCATTTACAAGAGTCACACTGACTCAGACAGGTGGGAGCTTTATTGACACCAGGCCATGAAAGAAGAATGGGCAATCATTTCTGTATGGACAAAGGGGGATTAATAAATTAGGACTGACATGTAAACATGAGTAAGATTCAAAATTACACCTCTCAGAAGAAGTGTCGATATTAGTTCGAGTAGATGGATAGAGTAGTGTAGATATTCTTTATAGTTACATATGGAAGCTAGGACTGCACGTGCACACATATAAAATTACGAACTCCAAGATAAGGAACCAATCATATATGAATGTGGTTGTGCTTTTGCAGTTTCTAGGCAAGTGGTATTGAATTATAGTTTTCTGAATGGCAAAATCATGACTCATGGGGAAGGTGCAAGGCAAGTTAGGAGAGAAATTAGGATATTAAGAGGGGGGTGGTAGATACTGAAGACAAGTCTAATTTTATACATACACACACACGTATGTTTTTCTATAGAGAGATACACATATAGATATATACACATACATTTACATTAATATGTGTGTGTCTGTGTATAAAATTTGTTTTTCTTTTCCCCCCAACACTTCTCATAACTGGAGACCATACAGGGAGAAGGCAGAAGACCAGCCCTTATGTTGGTGACCACTTTGCCCAGTGCTGTTAGAGTAATCATGGATAAAATCATAGACGGGATCCATGAGTCACTGAACTTTGTAGAAGAAACACGAATGTGATGATTCCTTTAAGGTTTAAGATTGTAGATGGGTGGTATTAAATTATAACTTTCTAAAAGGTAAAATCATGATTCACATGCAAATGAAAAATGAATGCATGCCATGTCAAAGATTTTATTCAGTTCATTCATTAATATGAGAATCAGTAAGATATTCACACTAATTCAAAGAGCATTTGAGAAACTGAGTGTGTGTGATTTAATAAATATTAACCTAAGATTGCCAGGTTAGATAAAAACTGGTTAACTGGTTAATGTGTTAGAAGCCAATAAACTGTAACCTTTGGAACTAACTGTTCTATGGGACAGAAATAATTTTCATCTCTACTAGACTAAATATCTATGAGTTAACGTAAAACATTACTAAGTCTGGGACCTTTAATCAGTAATAAGCAATGAGTCAAACTAAGTACGTTGTCCTAGATAATCTTCGCATGGACTTTGCTCCTGAATGATATTGGAAGTATATACTACCCACCTTTTTGCTTTATTTTCAAATTGTGGATAATTTCCATAACAGTGGTGAAAAGTTAAGGAACATATTGAGTAGTACAGAATAGAGTGTTTAGATCTCAGCTTATATGTGAAATATCCCATGTTTTTGGTAACAAGAATCTTCTTGTCTTTCGCCAAGGCAGCAAGTGAGAGGAGAATCCCCAGAAAATAGGATTTACTTAGCAAAATTTCTATAGAGTCAAGAGAATGCAGTCAATATATATCTCTAGTTTTGCCCCATTAGATGTTTAATAATTCATTCATTTATCCATTCAGTGATCCAACAAACAGTTACTGAGCACTTACTACCTGCCAGGCATCGGGGATTAGAGTGAAAAAGACAAAGCCCTAGCTCTTACTTTCTAATGGGAAAATCAGGCAGCAAATAATGAAATCATTATAAGACTAACATGGACTTAGGTAGTAGAAATTGCTATGAAAAGTGGGGGGAAAGAAGCAGGGTAAGGGGATGATGAATGGTCAGAGGGGAGGGGTGGTTTTTAGGTGGGATGGTTTTTAGCTCCTGGGAGGACTGGCAGGCCCTGCAGGGTGTGGCCCAGCAGGAACAGAGGACTTGGTGTCAGAAGGCGTTCTGCCATCCATCTTCTGGTAAGCAGTCCCAGGCTGCCTGCGCCCATTGTCAGAACATGATTGAGGCTTAAAACTCCAGTTCATGGCCCAAGATACCTCCAGCTTGAGTTTCCATCTTCTTGTCACGAAGCAGATAGGGGTGGGGGACTAGAGCTGCGAGTGGAGGAAACCACACACGCACAGTTCTCCACCAGGGGAACCTCTAACAGGTGTCCCGGGATAGGGCAGGGAGAGAAGGCGCAGAAAACTGGTGAGGAGCCGAGTTCTCAGGTCAGGGACACCTGGATTTGAATTCTATCTCTACCACTTACTACCATGTGACTCCAGTTATTTAAATCAATCTTCCACATGTCAGTGAGGCAGGATGGTCATTCCCTCATGGGGTCACTTGGAAAATTAAATGGAATAATCTCCAAAAAAGCCCTAAGCAAACTGGCAGTCCTTAACAAATAGTATTGTTCCTGTCTTTCCTACAGTTTTGGAGAGCCTGTAGTGCTGTCTTCATGGAGCAGTAATTAATTAGTCTTTTTACAGCCATACAGTTCTTCAGCTTTATGGGAAGACGAATCATTATTGCAGAGGTTAGGTACCTGTGAACTGGAGGTCCTCCAGATATGTGGGTGTTGACCTTTGATCTGTGGTCAAAATTATCCCAGCCACCAATCCAAGTTTTCTAAAGAGATGGAAGGAGGAAGGTCTTAGTGACACTTGAAACTTTTTAGCACATGCTTGGAAATTCCTAAGTGAGAATTTAGAAAGTAAAATTATAATCCTTTTCATGGAGTTTTGATCTGGGATGTTTTTCCATTTCCTCTCCTGTCCTGTCCTTTCCTTTGTTTTACTGTTCTTTTCTCTTGTAAGTTGCTTCTTTTCTGGAGTGTTAGGGGTTAGGAAGCTATTAATTACCTGCATCTCACTCTAATTTTCAATGAAATTTAATATAGTAAGGATAAAACTGCCCCTTTTGAAAAGAGAGATTAAATGTCTGCAAATTTCACAAATTGATTTTCTAATTGTTTTGGTAATAATGTTTCTTCATCTGATAATGTTGCTGAAAGAAATAATTTTAATTAAACTTTAAATATAATTTTGTATTTTATACAAGAGACTAAGTTTTCTTGCAGGGAATAAGTTAAGGCCATAACATTCTTCTCTAACCCCATAATTATTATGATCAGGAAATGTCTGTAATACATTACACTGTAATTAAATTGCACACCCCAGACTGTTCAAGATCTGTTTACAAAGGAAAACTGGATTTCCCACAGCTGCTTGTCTGTGAGTGCATCCTTCATGAAACCTTGCTGCAGTCAATGTATGCCCGGAAATAACAGACTTGAATTGAAACTCTGAAAGCTTTCAAATGTCTTTCAAAAACTTCTCATAACATGAATTGCTTAATTTGTGTACATGAAAACCCACTGATTACATATGAATGAGTCAACCTACAATAAGAGGGGTCCATGAGAATCTTTGTGTATTTACCACCCATCTCTTCAGAAATTAGCAGGTATTCATTTAATCTTGTTCCAATATCCTGCCCAGACCACGGTCATTAATGGGATCGCTCTGTGAAGACTGGAATCTACTATGAGCAATGAAGGGCAGGTCAGGTATTTCTTACAATATTCACTGGACCCTCTTCACCCAGTCACACAGCTGGAAAATATTTTGTGAGATGAATGTTTACAGAAAGGGATTCAGAGAGGAGAGAGAAGTGGGGAGAGCCGAAGAAGAAGGGAAAATAATCCAAACCCGGGTCAAGGCAGGGTCATACAGACTAGACCTCACAGCCCAACTGGTTCATCTTTAAGAACAATCATCAGGCTTCCCTGGTGGCTCTGTTGATAGAATCCTCCTGCCAATGCAGGAGACACGGGTTTGATTCCTGGACCAGGAAGATCCCACATGCAACAAAGCACCTAAGCCCATGAGCCACGACTGAGTCTGTGCTCTAGAATCCAGGAGCCACCATTGCTGAAGCCTGTGCACCCTAGAGCCCGTGCTCTGCAACAAGAGAAGCCACCGCAATGAGGAGCCCGTGCATCACAACTAGAGAGTAGCACACCCCCCAACCCCGCTTTGCCACAACTACAGAAAAGCCCGCACAGCAACAATGGCCCAGTGCAGCCAAAACTAAGTAAATCAAATTAAAAAAAAAAAAAAACATCAGAACCTTGATTTATTAAATGAGAAATTTTAATCTTTCAAGTTGTATTTAATCGGTCATGCTGTTGTGGATATGTTGGGTCAACCTTGTGGATACATAATACCTATAACAAAGTATTAACTGAGTGCCTAGTCATCCTCACCAGCATCTTGAACTTGGGTATCATCAGCCCTGATTCATTCATGAGTGAGGAAAACTGAGGCTAGGTGGCCTTGTGTGATTTGCCTGAATTCACCCAAGTTTGAATTTGAACCCAGTCATATCTGATGCTGACCCCTATGTTCTCTCAGCTGTAGCTCCCTGTCTAGGTCCAGTTCCTTGACGGACAAGCTCAAGGATGTATCTTCACATCCTTAAATTCCAAACTTCCATTAGAACTAACTTCCTAAAGGTGAACTGCCCTCAGCCTGCTGTAGTTTATTTCCAAGGGGTGAATGTTGGCCTTCAGAGCAGGCCCCTTCCTACCAGCTTTCTACTTCTAAAAATCATACACAACGGGATATTACTCAGACTCAAAAAGAAACGCACTTGAGTCGGTTCTAGTGAAGTGAATGAACCTAGAGCCTTGAGTCAGTTCCAATGAAGTGGATGTTTGCATTTGGGTCAGTTCTAATGAAGTGGATGAACCTACATAGAGTGAAGTAGGTCAGAAATAGAAAAACAAATATTGTATATTAACTCATAATATATGGAATCTAGAAAGATGGTACTGATGAACCTATTTAGAGGGCAGCAATGGAGACACAGACATAGAGAATAGACGGATGGACATGGGGCAAGGGGCGGAAGAAGAGAGTAGGATATATGGAGAGAGTAAAGTGGAAACATATAGATTACCATATGTAAAATAGATAGCCAATGCGAATTTGCTGTGTGACTCAGGGAATTCAGAGTGGGGCTCTGCAACAACCTAGAGGGGTGGGATGGGCAGGGTGGTGGGAGGGAGGTTCAAGAAGGAGGGGACATAGGTATACCTATGGCTGATTCATATTGATGTTTGGCAGAAACCAACACAATCGTTTGTTCAGTCGCTCAGTCATGTCCAATTCTTTGCAACCCCATGAGCTTCAGCACGCCAAGCTTCCCTGTCCATCACCATCACCCAGAGCTTGCTCAAACTCATGTCCATTGAGTTGATGATGCCATCCAACCATCTTGTGCTCTGTCGTACCGTTATCCTCCTGCCTTCAATCTTTCCCAGCATTAGAGTCTTTTCCAGTGAGTCAGCTCTTTGCATCAGGTGGCCAAAGTATTGAAGGTTCAGCTTCAGCATCAGTCCTTCCAGTGAACATTCAGGCCTGATTTCCTTTAGGGTTGACTGGTTAGATCTCCTTGCAGTTCAGGGGACTCTCAAGAGTCTTCTCTAGCACCACAGTTAGAAAGCATCAATTCTTGGGCGCTCAGCCTTGTTTATGGTCCAACTCTCACATCCATACATGACTACAGGAAAAGCCATAGCTTTGACTATATGGACCTTGTTGGCACAGTAATGTCTCTGCTTTTTAATATGCTGTCTAGGTTTATCACAGATTTTCTTCCAAGGAGCAAGCATCTTTCAATCTCACGGCTGCAGTCACTGTCCACAGTGATTTTGGAGCCCAAGAAAATAAAGTCTGTCACTGTTTCCATTGTTTCAATTATCCTTCAGTGAAAAATAAATTTAATTATAAAAAAAATCACTTGATGATTCCCTGTTCGGAGCTCATATACCTGTCAAAGACACTGTGCAGTTTATCCCTGAGGATAGTTAAGGTTTCCTCTGCCAACCCCACCCCGCATTGTCAGTTGCTCTCAGAAATGGAAATGCAGGCTGTCCCTCCGTGCTGGTCTTTCCGATCAGTGGCTGTCACTGATAAAATGTCTCCTTGGAACTGCAGAGACAAAGCTGCAAGGCTGCCAGCAGGCCGGCTCTCATATCTCCTGTGGTTATCAGTGTTCTCATTGGTGGTACCAGATCTTCTGGAACTGTTTCAGTTTTGTAAAATGTTCATGGGAACTTCGATGGTCTCTGAGGAAATGCTTTCCCTAAGTCACCAGTTCTAAAGGGAGGCAGCCAAGTTCCCAGCCATCTGGCAGTCAGTTTCTTTCAGTCTGAGAAAGAAATGGAATTTCAGAGGGCACGCACAAATATTTCTTGCTTCTATTTTTTAAATAAGGAATTCGGAGCCTTAGTCTGTCAGCCACCATGCCAAGTCTTTAGGAAACTAAATGGGAGCAAACCAGCCCTGAGCAAGCCATACTCCGTCTGTTGGAATTAAATGTCCTTTCCTGTTTCTGCAGTTTCACAATTCTGATTGGCCTTCTATCTAGCTTCAGTGACTCCCGTTCTTTGAAATCCTTGATGCCATCCTTAACACATCCATGAATAAGACATCCACCCCATGCTAATTGAGATCCAGAGAGCACGTGCTTCTCACCCGCTTTAACTAGATCTGAAATGTCATGATTTCTGTTAAACTGCTTCTTTTTCCTACCAGAATAAACACACCGATTTGTCTCTCCTGGGTTATGCTGTGGGTTCACGGCATAAGTTGTCTTCTAGTTTAAAAACGGACTGCTGCCCTTTACACTGTTTGGGGGTTTGGCTATCTTTGCACACTGTTCAGAGAATTTCAGAGGCTGGGATATCACCGTCTGACCCTGATCTTTGTCACCTGTCCCCCAAACTGTACCTCCTCCCCAGCCGTCTCCTCACCGCCACAGTCGTTCACACAGTTCCAGCTCCACATTTTTCTGGGATGTCTCCCTAAGGTACAGCTCCAGTCTCCCCATCTTCTTGCCCCTCGGCCCCCCAGTGGCTCCCCATTTAAGGACTATGTTCAGTCTATTTTCAGCCTTACTTAGGACTTTTCATGGATAAATCAGTTGCCAACTTTATCTGCCTGAAACTAACCCACATCACCCAAACTGGAACGCTCACATGTTCTGTTCACCTGGAGTATCTCTGTCTGTTGATATCCTAAGTACTTGTGCTAGATACTCTCTTTCACTACTCCATATCAAGCCTCACCTTTCTCTACCCTATACCGTGCCCTGGGAGGCTAACTCTTATGGATTACCCCCTGGCTTATGATTGGGTTTGGCCAAGGGAGCCCAGTCGGATATGAGAGGCACCAGCAGGGACTGATTCTCTGGCTTCTACAGACAAGCACAGCTCCTCTGGTGACCCTCTCCAGCAGATAGAACTGTAGCTATCGCTGCTTTCTTCTGTGCCCTTTGAGGCTGAGAGGTAGGTGGTAATGACCTTCCTCGCTGCTCCTTTAGCATCCCTTATTAGTTTTATTTAACCCTGACCACTCTTTGTAAATAACACTTTCATTAAATTTTCCCAGTTTTCTCCTTGGAGTGTCCCATCTGTTTCCTACAATGGCTCTGACTGACACAGCACCCTCAAGCCTCAGTTCACGTATAAAATTTGCTGATTTCATTCATTCATTTTGCAAATATACATTCATCATCTATTTGCTGTTACATTTTAGGCTTTTTGTGGTTGTTCAGTTGCTAAGTCGTGTCCAACTCTTTGCGAGCCCATAGACTGAAGCCCGCCAGGCCTCCCTCTCCCTCACTGACTCCCGAAGTCTGCCCAAGTTCATGTCCATTGAGTCGGTGATGCCATCCAACCATCTCACCTTCTGCTGACCCCTTCTCCTTTTGCCATCAATCTTTCCCAGAAACCGGGTCTTTTCCAAAGAGTCAGCAGTTCACATCAGGTGGCCAAAGTATTGGAGCTTCAGTTTCAACTGGTGACAGAGTAGAGAACAAAGCAGTGGCCTTGCCTTCAGGGAACTTACAATATAGTGGAGAAAACAAACGTGAAACAGGCAATTATAAGAAAGAATAGCGAAGATTCCAACAGAAGAAGTATGGAGAGCACACAGCAAGGGGACCTGACATAGGGCTCAGAAAAGGTCATTCAACTGCTTGAAGCAGCCACTGATTTTTGTCCTTTCCCCACAGCATTCAGTACATTCTGATTGTGTTATTATTACTTGTGGACACATTTTTGCTGCCTCTACTGCAGAGTAAGCTTTTGAGAGCAGAGACTGTCTTTTTCACCTTTATATCATAGCCCACTGCTAGAATGTTGTAGGAACTCAAGTATTTGTCCAGTTGAATTGGATAGAACCTTCTGAACACTTATGAACCTCAGCTCCAGCCCACCCACTGAAGGTTGTACATCATTAGGCTGGAGAATGGTGAGACCCCACCCTTTCAGAGCTATCTGAGAAACAGAAAACATGTTTTACTAGTTTAGAAAGAAAAAATCACTGAACAGGAAGAAACCTCCTCAACACAGGTGAAGGGTTCGATAGGTGTTATCAGCTTACTACACCCTGTTTTGGATATTTGCCGACAGGTATTGGAATCTTTAATTGTCAGAGTTGAGAGCTGAGCTTTCTTCTATGTGTTTACTTTGCTTCAGTGGCTTGTGTTATGTTTGATACCACCATAGTGGAACTCAGTGTGAAATATGAATGAATAGAGAGAAATTCATATCTTACTCCAGAGCAAGGAGTTTGGGAAGATAAGTACAGGAAAACCTTGGTACAAAGTTTTAAAAACTTGGGTTGGTGGAAAGAAAACCTGGACAGCATTCTGAGGTAACAGAGGGCTCAGGAACAATGAGACTGTCCACTGCACAGACCAGGAAGTAGAGGAATGGGAGAAGGGAAGGCTGGCAATGTGGTAGACCAGAAGCTCCTGGACACATCATGCCGCCCCCGCCCCCTCAAAAAACCATCGTTGGGTAAAACAATGACTGTCTTTCTATAATACATGGCTTAGTAAGGCAAAGTAAGGGAATTCCTCAGAGGTGAAAAATGATGAAGTGAGAATCCGTAAGAAGTAAGTAAACTCCAGAGCCTTTGTCTGAGGGTATCTTTGCCCATCCTTGTTCTCCTAGAGCATGGATTTTAAAGAGAAGTGAGTGCATCTGGGACAGGAGACAAAACTTAGGATCTTAGTGTCCTATATTGATTAACTTTAGATAATTATGTAAGCTACTGAGATGTCAATCATTTGACATCTCCTGTGAGAGAACTGATATAAAGTGTGTAACTTCCAAACAAGAAGAGCCGGGGAGGTGTCAGAGGAATAATAGGAGGAAAAAAATATCTACACAAGGAGAGCAAGGAAGAAAAGGAGACAGTAACAGAAGCAAATAAACAAGTAGAAAGCAAGAACTGAGATGGTATAAATGAGCCCAACTTAACAGTGACCAGAGTCTCTATTAACGGATTATAACCTCCAGTTAAAACCCAAAGACTATTAGGTTAATTTTTAAAATTGAACTTTATTCACAAGAGAATTCTCTACAAATATAAGGACAGAGGCAGACTGCAAATAAATTGATGGGAAAGGACGCATGAAGAGTGAGGTAAGGAAAGGAGGTTGTTATTAAATATTAGGAAAACTAGACTTCAAGACAAAAAGCATTACTGCAAATGGCAAGGATGACCACATATTAATAAAGATGTTCAATTTATTAATACCAGAAAGATGTGATTCCAAGTTTGTGTGCTCCTACAAGCATAACCTTTAAGTATATTTTTTTAAAAATTGTTAGAATTACAAAAAAATTATCCAAAATCATAGGTGATTTTCTCACATTTCTCTCAAAATTGATAAGATGATAAATCAATAAGGCATTAAAAGATTTGAAGAATACAATTAACAAGCTTGTTTTAATGCTTGCATACACAGTACACTGAAAGCATATTCTTTTCGACACATACAACATTTATAAAATGGATATCCAATACGCCAGGGAGAAAAATCTCAGCAAAACTCGAACAATTTGTATCATATAGCCCACATTCTCTAACAGTTACACTGGAAGTCAATAATGAAAAAATAACTAAGGAAACCCTGTACCTTTGAGAATTAAAAAAAAACACATTCTAACTCGTACATCAAAGAAAAAAATCAAGCTAGGAATTAGTAAATATTTAGAACTAAGTGATCATGAAAATACTCATCACAACTGATGGGATACAGAAAGCTAAAACAGTAGCAGGGGGAAGACTGTAGCCTTGCTGCTCATGTAAGGAAAGTGTTGTTGTTTAGTCGCTCAGTCGTGTCCAACTCTTTTGTGACCCCATGGACTGTAGCCTACCAGGCTCCTCTATCCATGGGATTTTCCAGGCAATAATAATTTCCCAACTGAAATGGGTTGCCATTTCTTTCTCCAGGGGATCTTCCCAACCCTGGGATCAAACCTGCATCTCCTGCATTGGCAGGTGTGTTCTTTACCACTGAGCCTCCAGAAGGAAAGTGTACGAGGACTAAACTGAGCATTCAACTCAAAAAGTTTTTTAAAAAAAGGTGAATCAACCCAAACAAAGAATAAGTATGAGTAAAAATCAATGAAAGAAAACTCCTACACATTAGAGAACATTATCCCCCCAAAATTATCTCTTTATTTTTTCTAAAAGAATAATACAACTGACAAACTGCTGGCAAGATTAACGAACAAAAAGAGAGAAGACTTCAATAACCAGTATCAGGGGCGAAAAGAGCACTCCCTATAGATGCTGCAGACATAAACAGTGGAGAAAAAAGATATACTAGTCAAATTTTGCTGGAACAACTGAAAAATAAAAATAGAAGCCTACCCTCCAGCAAAATCAATTCCGGTTCTCAGTGGATGAAGAATTTAAAAATGAAAAGCAAAACTTTAAAAGTTTTAGACTAGGACCCTAGGAACTATTTTTGTGATATAAAGGTAAGGAAGGATTTCTTAAACAAGAGAGAAAAAGTAAAAGTCGTAAAGGAAAGTGTTCATAAATTCAACTACATTAAGAGTAAGAACATCTATTCATCTAAATGCATGCTAAACAGAATGAAAAGAGTCACAAACTGGGAAATGATTTATATAAACTGACCACCAACAAAAGGTTAGTATGTAAAATATATCAAGAACTCCTACATATCAATAAGAAAAGGAAAATCAATTGAAAATAGGCAAGGGGCATGAGCAGGCATTTCAAGGAAAAGAAATGACAAAAAATGCACCTATGAAAACATAATCTCATTAATAATTTTAAAAATTAAAATCCTATCAGATAATATTTCACATCCACTAAATTAGCAAAAGTAGCTTAACGACACTGAGTGCTGAAGATGTGAAGCAAGAGGAAGACCCGTATACTAACAACGGGAGGATAAACTGAAAAGGAACCCACTGTGGAAATACGTGATGAAATTAAACACACACATGCTCTATAGCCCAACAATTCCACCCCTACATTTAGAGCTTAGAGAATGGTGATTATATTTATTTGGAAAAATTATGAAGAAAAGCAAGGAGTGGCTAACACACAAGCGGAACATGGTAGTGGGTCCGTCTGGAGAGAGGAAGGATCCATGGGGTTGTGAGTCATAAAATGGGCTTTAAAGGTACTGGTGATGCCTTTCTTGCATTGAATCATGGGCGTATGTGAACTTTTATATTGTCACCCTTGATAATATACATTTTTGTTATCTACAATCTTATGTATGTATGGTATATATCTTAATAAAATGGTAAGTAAATAAATAATTAAGCCTGAGGTGAAAGAACCCACAGAGTGGGCCCAGTAGGTTCTGAAGGATGACTGGGAGGTGTGAAGATTCCCTGAGGCTCTGATCCATAACTAAACTAGATGAAAGCCTCACCAGAGTGAGAAAGTGAAAGTCTCTCAGCTGTGTCCGACTCTTTGCAACCCCATGGACTACACAGTCCATGGAATTCTCCAGGCCAGAGTACTGGAGTAGGTAGCCTTTCCCTTCTCCAGGGGATCTTCCCAACCCAGGGATCAAACCCAGGTCTCCCACACTGTAGGCAGATTCTTTACCAGCTGAGCCACCATTCCCTGAGGCTCTGATCCATGACCAAACTAGAAAAAGACCTCACTAGAGTAAGAAGGAAGTTCTTATGGGTGGCGGAGACTCTGTTGATGGGGCTTGCTGGGAAATTTCACGAGAAGTGACTGAATGACTTGAGAAAAAAAATCATGAGCAAAGGAGTACTGACTTTCTTTTGTATCCAGGGAGGTACATAATTTGCACTCTGCTGATACAAGAAAAAAAAACATATATTGTCCTTTTATAACTAGAGGGGACATTTGTATCACTTGCTTTTCAAATAAAGTTTATTTTCCTTCTCATAGCAGGAAGTTCAGAATTAGGCAGTGTAGAGCTTACTCAGTGGGCTTGCAATATTTTCTAAACCCAGTCTCTTTCTGTGTCTCCACCTTGCCATTTTTAGTGTGGAGGCTTTTTGCCCCCTGCAGTTCTAAACTTCTCATCTCTTTTAGTTCAGCACGAGGGCATTTCCTGACTCTTGTCAACCAAGTTAAGGCTTTCCTAGAGCTCTCCCACACCTGCCACTCATATCATAGTCGTCAGAACGATGCCATACGGCCATTTCCTGCAGCAAGGGAGGCTGGGAATGTCCTTATTTTGCCATCACAGCCTGTCCAGCAGAAGCAGAGAAGAGGGCTAATGGTATCTGAACAGCTATTCAGCAATGCCTGTCAAAATACTTCATTAAGAGTTCTTCCTCTTTTCTCCCCAGGAGCCAGTCTACTTGATGACCTGTATAAATATTTCTCCTTCCATCACTCCCATGGAGACACCATGACCGTCATGGATCCAAAGCAGATGAATGTTGCTGCCGCTGTTTGGGCCGTTGTCTCTTACGTCATTGCAGACTTGGAAGAGATGCTGCCCAGGTCTTAGCAAGAACAAGAGAGAGGGCGCTTTTGTCCTTTCTGGCCAAGAATCCTGGGTCTGCAGCTTTAGGAAGCCTCTCTTCACCTGAAAACTTTATTGATCATTTACAAAGCACAACACTTTTTCATACTTTCTGACATCATCTTTCTTGATACTTTCCAAATTCTGTTTTTCTAGTGTAAAGCATAATCCCCTCCCCCACATAGAATCAAAATATGATAGAGATCCCAGTGGGGGCATTTCTTTATACCACTTACTAAAAATATTGTTTCTACTTCAGAAGTAAATACTGGATAAAGCTTTGGAAGACCTCTGGCTTTTATGCATGTATTTATGAACATTAAATCAAATATAGCAACACCAATTTTTTGTTCTAAGTTATTCATTGAAAGGTAGAGGAATACACAATTGTAGTACGGTCTTAATTGAATATATGCAGGCATCTGACTCTCTAATTTGTACACTTTGATATTATTAGAATTTTTTAATGAGGTATGAAATTTTTTAATTAATGGAAAAAAAATGTCACCACTTGAGGAAAAAATCAAGTATGTAAAATCCAATTTCCTTATCAAAGATCTATCATGAGAAAGTGATAATACTATTTTACATATATGTTTTATATATTTCACGTAATATATCTATGAAGTTGGGGCTTATTCATATTTTGCTGATAACAAAACTGAGGCTCATGGGGAAAGACTGTGCTTCCACTGCAGAGTGTATGGGTTCAACTACTGGTCAGGGAACCAAGATCCCATATGCAGTGCAGCATGGTCAAAAAGAAAAAATATTGAGGCTCATAGAAGCTAAATAATATTCACAGAGCAAAACACTTATCCTCATCTACTCTGAGAATAATCTCTGCTATTCTTTCACATACAGTGTCTAGTATTCAATTTAAAAAATTACAAGATACACCCCAAAATACAAGAAAAACTCACTGTCAAGAATTAAAGCAATTAAGAAACCAGACAAAGCAGCATCATATTTCCAGATGTTGGAAATATCAGAGAGCAACTTTAACATAACTATGGTTAATATGTTAAAATCTAGTAGGAAAATGGGACTATGTACATGAACAGAAGGAGAATTTCAACAGAAAGATGAAAACTATAAAACAGCATCAAATGCAAATACTAAAATAAAATATACAGCATCAGAAATGGGTAATTTCCTTTTTGAGCTCATCAGCAGACTGGATAAGGCTGAGGAAAGAATCAATGACCTTGACAATAGGTCAATAAAAATTATCCAAACTAAAACACAAAGAGAAGGAAAAGTGAAGGAAAGCAAACACCAGAATGAATCACCCCAGAGTGTTATCTAATGTATGTGGCCTAATAGACATGTAATTTGTTATCAAATGGTCTAATATACATATAACTAAATTCTTGAAAGGGAAAAACAAAGTATCAGTTTTATTAATGGTAATAATTAAAAAGATCTTTCATTTCTGGCAAGGTAGCAGACTGGTACACTGACTGACCCTTACACTGAACACAAAATGCTGGGTGACGTCTGAGAAGCACTTTTTTAAATACATGAATTAACTGATTAAAAGGTAAAGACCATTAGACCAAAAATTAAGTGAAGGCATGAACCAGAGTGATAGAGAGCACATTGAACCAGCTTTCTTTTTAAGAAAATTAGCAGAATGTGGTGAACTTAAATTCTATTTTCACTTTTAGTGGCTTGGGGACTATCAACAAATTCCAGAGCCTGCCAAATTAAGGATACTAGACAACCTCAATGAAACTGAGACCCCCAAAGGATTACGCAGGTTTGATACCTTATCCGGAAAAATCCCACATTGCCTCACAACTAAGCCCATGCGCCACAGCTATTGAGCCTGTGCCCTAGAGCCCAGGAGCTACTGAGTCCACGTGCTGCAACTACTGAAGCCCGAGCGCCTAGAGCCTGTGCTCCACAAGACAAGCCACTGCAATGGGAAGCCCGCACACCACAACAAAGAGTAGCCCCTGCTCATCGCAAAGAGAGAAAAGCCCGAGCAGCAAAGAATACTCAGCGCAGCCAAAAATAAGTGAGTAAATAAAATTATATATTAAAAATAACTCTGAGAACCATAAGAAAAATTACCGTTTTAAGTAAGTGCTGAGTGAAGAGTCCAGAGAAATTCCCACACATTAAGTTACAATAACTATTAACTCCCAGTAAAAAAAAAAAAAAACCAGGAATCATAGCATTCTGAGCAAGAGCAGTACAAAAAAGAAAACAGCAAAATTAATTCAAAATATCCTCTGATACTGAATGTTTAAATTGATTTTCAAATCTATGTCTATGATGTTTAAGGAAGTAAAGAGAAGGGACTGAAAGTAGAAGAGAAAGCAAAGGGTGTAAAAAGTGATCAAGTGTATTGTAAAAAAAAAAAATACATAGTACTTGTATTTCTATTGAAAACAAATAGAACTTCTATTCGATAGAAGTGTAAGCTATAGTAAATGAAATTTAAAAATTAGAGGACCCGCATAATTGCAGATAAGAGAATTCATGAACTTAAAGAAAATAGTGAAGAAACTAATGACAACTCAGCAGCAAAAGAAAATGGTATGGAAAATATGAATAAGGTTAAAAAATATGAAAGCTAGTGTTATATGGTCTAGTTTATGCTTAATCAGGTTTCCAGAAAAGAGGAACACAGAGTCATCCGAATAAATAATAAATGAAAAATTTCCAGAAATAATGAAATATGCCAGTCCACAGAATCAAGAAACCCAATGAATCCCAAAAAGAATAAACAAGAAGAAATCTGCAACGACATGTTATAAAGAAACTACAAACCACAAAAGATGCAGGGGAAAATTCATGTAAAATCCTAAATCCATTTATGAGAAAAATTAAAGAAGGCATCCTTACCTGATGAAAAACTCCTACCAAAACAAGAAAAAGTTAAAATATCACAATTACCAAACACTTTCCTTTCATATAAGGAATAAGACATGAGTGCTTACTGGAGTCATCTGTAGTCAATGGTATCTTAGATGTCCTGGCCACCATAGAAAAGCAGGGAGGGCAAAGTCAAGCAAGAGAAAAAAGCAAGAAACTTTTTATATATAGACAAACATGATTGCCTATGTAGAAAATTCAAAAAACCTACCAAAAAATCAAAACTAAACACAAAGATTAGGAGTTTTAGAGAAAACATTAGCAGATATAATGAGAAGCATTTCATACATATAATTAGAAAATGCAACCAAAACTGTGTTCTTTATTTTAATATCTAATAATATAAAATATCTAGAAATAAATTTTACAAAAGATGTGCAAGTTTCTTTTAGGGAGAAAATGGTAAAACTCCACTCATATATTTTAGTGAAAGCGTTAGTCGTGCCCAACTCTTTGCAACCCCACGGACTGTAGCCCACCAGCTTCTCTGTCCATGGAATTCTCCAGGCAAAAACACTGGCGTGGGTTGTCATTCCCTTCTCCATGAAATCTTCCCCACCCAAGGACTGAACGCCAGTCTCCTGCACTATGGGCAGATTCTTTACTGTCTGGCCCACCAGGGAACCCCTCATGTACATTGAGACAGAACTAAATAATTGGATAAATATGCCATGTTTAAGTTTTGGAAGACTCAATAGTAAAGATGTCTATTCTCCCCAAATTTATCTATAGAATCGATGCAATCTCAATCAAAATTCACAATAGGATTTTTTGGGTTTGAGTTCTTAATCTTGGTTTGTTGGTTGGATTTTTTGTTGATGTATCAAGCTGATTTTAAAATGTAATCAGATGACAAAAGACTAACAATAGCCAGCATTCCCGAAAAAGAAAGTAAAAGTAAGGGATCATAGTAGCCATCAATGTGATTTCCAAACATTTTTATTTTCTTTCTTTGCAAGATTGTACCCCTCCTGACCCCTTGTAATTTAGTACCACCATGTGCTTTTGACAAATAGGAGCGAGAGTGGTTACCTCTGGGTGAAAATTTTAAGACCCAGTGCATGATTTTGGTATATTCTTTCTTCCTCCATCATAGTTAAGGACAATGCTTCCGAGAGTGCCTGCTCTAGGAACCTCCTTCCTGAGTGATGACAAGGCATGACCCAATTTCCAGTCTACCCATAATGGACACGATGCATGCACAAGAAATAAATCTTTATTATATACAGACACTGATAATTGCTGGGGTTTTATTATCATAGCTTACTCTGATTTTTTTTACTTCATCAGATATTAAGACTCCTCATCTGATGTAGTACTTAAGATGACATGGCATTAGCGAAAGGGTAGAAAAATACACTGATGGAACAGACTAGAGAGTCTAGATCCAGAACCGCACATTCATGAAGACTTGGTTTATGGCCAGGTTGGTAGAGAAGATCAGCAAAAGATACAAATAAAAGACAGACTTCTCAAATTCCAGAACAATTGTAAATTCTAGAACAGTTATCTAGTAAGTCAACAATTCAACTCCCACTTCATATTTCCTCTATAGAATCTTGTTGAGAATAGATTGAAAACAAGTGATTAAATCACTTGCCTAATTTAAAGGCACAACCCCCTGAAAAATTCTGAAAGCACCAAGAAGAGTGCGCAGTACACAGTAGCTTCACAATAAATGTCCTCTGATTGGGGGGCGTCAGCTCCTTCAATCTTATGGCAAATTCATTTCTCAGTTTCCATTCCTCTATTCTTCTCTTATTTGAGGAAATGATAGAAACAAGATGAAAATTCCCAACATAGAGCCATGTCAAGAGAGAGCTAACCTGAACACCAGCAGGAAAGTCCTGGGTTTCTTTTGTGGCTTAAGCAGGATCTATAGGAAGCTGCCAATGAGGGAGGTCTTCACAGTTGTGCTTTAGGTGATCCTATTTGTATTCCATCTTCACAAAAGGAGACAGAAGCCATAAATGGGGACTTGGACCAGAAGTAACCCACAAAGTTGTCAATTCCTACCACAGTGGCCCTCCAGAGACACAAGAAGATCTCTTGACTGAGTACTGGTCATGCGGTTTACAAAGTGATGTCTTCCACCTCAATCCAAAATCTAATCATTCTTAGATTCATGCTGGATTGAGAGATATGCTACATCCTAATTCTTGAGCCACTCTTGGTGAGGTGGAACTATAAGAGCATTCATTCTAGGGCTGATTTTGTCTAACTCCTAGAGCTAACCTCTCTGCTCTATTGATGCCCCATAAGTTACGAGGTTTTCATCTCTGACTGGGGGGACAAACTATGTCAAATGATTTCTGAGCTCTCTCTTCTATTCCTTTTAGTTGGCTGTCTCGCCAGCCTCTGATGGTTTTCTCTAACACATGCAAGGATCAGTGCTCAGCTGGGGAGCACTGGGGAACCCTCCAGAGCCCTCCAGCATCTCAGTCCACAAGGCTCTCCCTCTCTGAGACTGTGTCCTGTGAGCTCTCACTGCCGTGGCCTCCCTGGACATTCAGATTCCTCTCTTCGACTCATTGTGGTTCCCGGGCTCTGCTTAAGGTTCCCCTTTCCTGAAGTGCGACTGGAAACTCTCTCAAGGTGAGCTAGTGCCATCATTTAGGACTCATTTCAATCATTTTCTGCATCTTGGGCATGACTGTCCTTCGTTTCCTGATGAGTAGTGTCTTAAAAACTATTGTTTCATATATTTGATTTGAATTTTTAATTACTTCACACCTAAAAATAAGTCTAATCCCTATTACTCTTACTTGGTCAGAAGTGAGTGTCAAGTCATTAATTTTTATCCAGTGTATACACTCATTTTCTTTTTACATTTTGCACATTTTGAATCATTCTTTTCTCACTGCTTGATTCCAATTTGGAAAAGTAGCTTCTTAGAGATTTCACAAATTGCCCAAAAACTGAACTAAAATTCATGACATCTCTGAATTATCAGAGTCCAAAGATAATCCAATGATTTAGCTGGTAATTATCTTTAGCTTCAAGGATTATTTTCTAGAAAGACTATATCATATACATGGGTATATACATTTACACGTATAGTATTATATATAAATATATTATATACAATAGGTGGTGCAGTGGTAAAAATCCACCTGCCATTGCCAGAGATACGAGAGACCTGGGTTCAATCCCTGGGTTGGGAAGATCCCCTGGAGTAGGAAATGGCAAACCACTCCAGTATTCTTACCTGGATAATCCTATGAACAGAGGAGCCTGGTGGGCTACAGTCTATGGGGTCACAAAGAGTTGGATATGATGGAGCACAGAGAAGGACTGATGTTGAAACTGAAACTCCAATACTTTGGCCACCTGATGCAAAGAAGTGACTCATTTGAAAATACCCTGATGCTGGGAAAATTTGAAGGCAGGAGGAGAAGGGGACGACAGAGGATGAGATGGTTGGATGGCATCACCAACTCAAGGAACATGAGTTTGAGTAAACTCTGGGAGTCGGTGATGGACAGGGAGGCCTGGTGTGCTGCAGTCTATGTGGTTGCAAAGAGTTAGACACGACTGAGTGACTGAACTGAACTGAGCACAGCAGTAGAATAAATATCTTATACTATATATTTAATATATAAATATATTCCCTTCATGGATCACTGCCTTGTCATGGCGAAGGGGCTAGCTTAGCTCAATGAAGCTATGATCCATGCTGTGCAAGGCCACCCAAGACAGACGGGTCATAGTGAGGAATTCTGACAAAACATAGTTCACAGGAGAAGGAAATGGCAGCCCACTCCAGTGTTCTTGCCCGGAGAACCCCACAGACAATTTAAAAAGGTAAAAAAACATGACACCAGAACAAGATCCCCCCGGGTCAGAGGTGTCCAATATTGCTACTGGAGAAGAGCAGAGGGCAATTACCAGTAGCTCCAGTAAGAATGAAGCAGCTTGGCCAAAGTGGAAACGATGCTCAGCTGTGGATGTGTCTGGTGGTGAAAGTATAGTCTGATGCTGTAAAGAACAGTATTACATAGGAAACTGGACGATTAGGTCCATGAATCAAAGTAAATTGGATGTGCTCAAGCAGGAAATGGCAAGATTGAACATCAACATCTTAGGAATTGGTGAACTAAAATGGATGGGATGGGAGAATTTAATTCAGATGATCATTTTATCTACTACCATGGGCAGGAATACCTTAGAAGAAATGGAGTAGCCTTCACAGTGCACAAAGGAGTCTGAAATGCAGTACTTGGATGCAAACTCAAAAAAAACAGAATGATATTGGTTTGTTTTCAAGACAAACCATTCAACATCACAGCAAGTCCAAGTCAGTGCCCCAACCACTGATGCCAAAGAAGCTGAAGTTGACCAGTTCAATGATTATCTACAGCATCTTCTAGAATTAACATAAAAAATAGATGCTCTTTTCATCATAGGGGATGGAATGCAAAAGTAGAAAGTCAAGAGGTACCCAGAATAACAGGCAAGTTTGGCCTTAGAGTACAAAATGAAGCAGGGCAAAAGCTAACAGAGTTTTGGCAAGAGAACATGCTGGTCACAGCAAACACCATTTTTCAACAACCCAAGAGATGACTCCACACGGGCTCATCACAAAAATGGTCAATACCAAAATCAGATTGATATGTTCTTTGCAGCCAAAGATGAAGAAGCTCAAAAGAGTCAGTTAAAAGAAGACCTGGAGCAGATTGTGTCTCAGATCATCAGCTCCTTATTGCAAAACTCAGGCTTAAATTAAATAAAGCCACTCAGCCATTCAGGTATGACCTAGATCAAATCCCTTATGATTATAAGTGGAAGTGACAAACAGATACAAGGGATTAGATCTGGTAGAAAGAATGCCTGAAGAACTATGAACAGAAGTTCGTAAAATTGTACAGGAGGCAGTGACCAAACCATCCCAAAGAAAAAGAAATGCAAGAAGGCAAGGTGGTTGTCTGAGGAGGCTTTACAACTAGCTGAGGAAAGAAGAGAAGCAAAAGGCAAGGGTAGAGAGTGCAGAGTCCCAGAGAATAGCAAGGGGAAATAAGAAGGCCTTCTTACATGAACAGTGCAAAGAAATAGAGGAAACCAATTGACTGGGAAAGACTAGAGACCTCTTCAAGAAAATTGGAAATATCAAGGAAATATTTCATGCAAGGATGGGCACAATAAAGGACATAAAAGGTAAGGACTTAACAGAAGCAGAAGAGATTAAGAAGAGGTGGCAAGAATACATACAAGAACTATACAAAAAAGGTCTTAATGGCCCAAATAACCATGATGGTGTGGTCACTCACCTAGAGCTAGACATTCTGGAGTGTAAAGTAAAGAGCTGGACATCCTGGGCCTTAGGAAGCATTACTATGAACAAAACTAGTGGAGGTGACTAATTCTAGCTGAGCTATTTAAAATCCTAAAAGATGATGCTGTTCAAGTGCTGTGCTCACTATGTCAGCAAATTAGGAAAATTCAGCAGTGGCTACAGGACTGGAAAATGTCAGTTTTCATTTCAATCCCAAAAAAGAGCAATGCCAAAGAATGTTGAGACTACCATACAATTGCACTCATTCCACATGCTAGCAGGGCTTCCCTGGTAGGTCAGCTGATAAATAATCCACTGCAATGCAGGAGAGCCCGGTTCTATTCCTGGGTCAGGAAGATATGCTGGAGAAGGGAAAGGCTACCCACTCCAGTATTCTTGGGCTTCCCTGGTGGCTCAGCTGGTAAAGAATCCACCTGCAATGCACGAGACCTGGGTTTGATCCCTGGGTTGGGAAGATCCCCTGGAGAAGGGAAAGGCTACCCACTCCAGTATTCTGGCCTGGAGAATTCTATGGACTGTAATCCATTGGGTCGCAAAGAGTCTGACGCGACTGAGAGACTTTCACTTTCACTTTTTCACATGCTAGCAAGATTATGCTCAAAATCCTGCAAGCGAGGCTTCAGCAGTTCATGAAACAAGAACTTCCAGATGTGCATGCTGGGTTTCAAAGAGGCAGAGGAACCAGAGATCAAATTGTCAACATCTGTTGGATCATAGAAAAAGCAACAGAATTCCAGAAAAACATCTACTTCTGCTTCATTGACTACATTAAAGCGTTTGACTGTGTGGATCACAATAAAGTGCGGAAAATTTTTAAAGAGATGGAAATACCAGACCACCTGACCTGCCTCCTGAGAAACTGGTATGCAGATCAAGAAGCAACAGAACCTGACATGGAACAACAGACTGATTCAAAGTTGGGGAAGAAATACAACAAGGCTGCACACTGTCACCCTGCTTATTTAACTTCTATGCAGAAATACAGTGGAAACAGTGGCAGACTTTATTTTGGGGGGCTCCAAAATCACTGCAGATGGTGACTGCAGCCATGGAATTAAAAGATGCTTACTCCTTGGAAGAAAAGTTATGACCAACCTAGACAGTATATTAAAAAGCAGAGACATTACTTTGCCAACAAAGGCCATCTAGTCAAGGCTAGGTTTTGCCAGTGGTCATGTGTGTATGTGAGAGTTGGACTATAAAGAAAGCTGAGTGCTGAAAAATTTATGCTTTTGAACTGTGGTGTTGGAGAAGACTCTTGAGAGTCCCTTGGACTGCAAGGAGATCCAACCAGCCCATCCTAAAAGATATCAGTCTTGAATATTCATTGGAAGGACTGATGTTGAAGCTGAAAATCCAATAGTTTGGCCACCTGATGTGAAGAGCTGACTCATTTGAAAAGATCCTGATGCTGGGAAAGTTTGAAGGCAGGAGGAGAAGGGAACGACAGAGGATGAGGTGGTTGGATGGCATCACCGACTCAATGGACTTGAGTTTGAGTAAACTCCGGGAGTTGGTGATGGACAGGGAGGCCTGGCATGCTGCAGTCCATGGGGTCGCAAAGAGTTTGACACGACTGAGCAACTGAACTGAACTGAGAAACACATCACTGCTGTAATCAAGATTGCCAGGAGAAATATCAACAACCTCAAATATGCAGATGGTACCACTCTAATGGCAGAAAGTGAAGAGGAACTAAAGAATTTCTTGATGTGGGTGAAAGAGGAGAGAGAAAAAGCTGGCTTGAAACTCAACATTAAAAAAAAGATCATGGTATCTGGTTCCATCACTTCATGGCAAATAGAAGAGGCAAAGTGGAAGTGGTGACAGATTTTATTTTGTTAGGCTCCCAAATCACTGCAGACTCCCAAATCACTCCAAGTGACTGCAGCCATGAACTAAAAGACACTTGTTCCTTAAGGAAAGCTATGACAAACTTAGATAGCATATTAAAAAGCATTAGCATCACTTGGCCAACAAATATTCATATAGTCAAAGCCATGGTTTTTCCAGTCGTTGTTCTTTCATTTGTACAGTATTTCTCTGCCTTTTCATTGTTATTTTTTCAAACTTACTGTATTTTCCTTTTCCCAGCCTTCAAGGTTTAATTCTTTCTTCCTTTTGGTTTCTGCGGAAGAATTAATGCTTTCAAATTGTGGTGCTGGAGAAGACTCTTGAGAATCCCTTAGACTGCAAGGAGATCAAACCAGTCAATCCTAAAGGAAATCAGTACTGAATATTCACTGAGAGGACTGATGCTGAAGCTAAAACTCCAATTCTTTGGTCACCTGATGCAAAGAGCTAACTCTTTGGAAAAGACCCTGATGCTGGGGAAGAATTGAGGACAGGAGGAGAAGGGGGTGACAGAGGATGAGATGGTTGGATGGCATCACCGACTCAATGGACATGAATTTGAGCAAACTCTGGGGGATAGTGGAGGACAGAGGAGCTTGGCATGCTGCAGTCCATGGGGTTGAAAAGAGTCGGATATAACTCAGTGACTGAACAACAACAGCATAAATATATTTTAAATAATATATAAATATATATAAAGTGGTGGTGGTTTAGTCACTAAGTTGTGTCTGATTCTTGCGACCCCATGGATGGTAGCCCGCCAGGCTCCCCTGGCTATGGGATTTTCCAGGCAAGAATACTGGAGTGGGTTGCCATTTCCTTCTCCAGGGGATCTTCCCAACCCAGGGATCGAACCGGGGTCTTCTGCACTGCAGGCAGATCCTTTACCAACTGAGCTACCAGGGAAGTCTCTATATTTAAAGTACATAGTTATTATATAAACTCATAAGCTGCTAGCTGCCTCCTTGTTGCTCCCTAAAAAGGGACATTTATGTCCTATTGGACCAGTGTCTCCATTTCCTTCATGATCATCAGAGAGGGACACTCACGGCCCCCACCTCCCTTTGACTTGGAGTTGCTATGCCTTCTGCTTGTCGCCCTGCGTGGCATCTTTAGATCTCCCTTCCAGATGGTGGAACTCAAATACTTCCCATTTCGTGTTCTCCACTCTTTGCCACCACCATCCTCCCCACTCACTCTAGAATTTTAAGTTTTGAAGCGACTTTGAAAAAGATTTATATTCTAGCTTCAAATTCCCACCAGCTGGCAAGACTCCACCCCCGCTCACCAACTGCCTCCCAAGTCTGCACCCACCATCCCTCTAGGAAATGCAGCCTTTTCTCCAACCCCACCTTCTGCACAGGGTTTGGGGGTATACCTTCACCACCTACATCCTAGAGATGGATCTTATCCCATCCTTTTCCCATAAGGTTATCTATTTCCCTAGGGAAAAAAAAAATAATTGCACAGGCCAATTGAAAGCATGCCCTCACTGGGCGCTCTGCTGCTGACTTACTGGAGCAGAAAGGAGGGGCTGGGTCGGGGGACAGTGAGTGTGTGAGGTGGGCAGTGTGTCGGCAGGTGGGGGAGCAGTAGCAGTAATAGCATAGGAGTTTCAGAGAACCGCATGGGGTTGGCAAAACACACAGTGGACGAAGAATTATGAAGAAAGGGGTCTAAAGAGTTTCTTCTCATGATAACTCCACTTGCACGTCATAATCACTTAGGTCTCCCAGGCAGCCATGTAGCCTAGCACGTGCTACTGAATCACTATGGCTACAGGCATTTTCAAGTACAATTCTCTTATTTTCCATAAACTGTAAAAGGCCCTGTTCATCTACTAAGAAACAGCATCTCATTTTGAGCGGTGGCCTAGTTCCTGTGCACACAGCAGCTTTCCAATTTGACTTTAGGGTCAAGATGCTTTTCTGATTCATTTGACTGAGTAGACTTAAGTGCAAATTGAGCAGAGAAACCCATTTGAATATTGTACAATGTGAAAACGGTGAATTCTATAACAGAAAAAGGAGAGAATTAGAGTAAAAGGAGGTCGATTGCTGAATTTGCCCTTGATATTGTCAAAGATGTGGTTTTCGGGGTTCTGGCATTTCTGTGAATGATTTGGAACTGAAGTTCCCCAGAGTGCCCCAGCTTCCTCACAATAATTACATTAATGACACCAAGAGTGTTTTGAAACTCCTCAGGCGTCTCCACTGCGTACATTTTAGTGCCCCACAGTCCTATTTGCCCAGTGTGCTTCCCTCGTAATAATTTGAGATGCTTCTCACTTACCTTGAGTAAATATCAAACAGATCTTGATATCTATATCTGTCTCATGAAATATACATCCTCTCTAACTGTGCCCAAATGATTAATTTACTGCTATGTGATGATTAGCATAAAAATCTCATCACGACACGAGATAGAAATGTTATCAGCTAATTGCCATTTGAAGTGAAGAATGTTTTTGCATAGAAATTAATGACGCATGCTTACTTCTCAATTCTCGGTTAAACCAGAAAACCCAAGACTGTTTTTAAAGCAGAAAGGAATTACTTTTGAAGTCTTTCTTTTTTATTTTTATTTTTTTGCCTTTTTGCTTTTTTACCTTCCCTTTAGATGATCCGCAGTTCAGCAACAGAATGGTGATAAGCATGGTTAATGGGGTTTTGTACACAAGATGAAACCAGTGAACTCAGTTCTCAGCAAATCAGGTCTTCCAACCAATCAATTACACAATTTCAGGTAAAGGTCTTTTCCCTGGATGTTAGAGCCTCCCCATGGCCCTGAAACCTGGCAGAGAAACATTCATATATACACAGAATATCCTAAATATATCCAAGTCCTTTGGATGTTCTTATTTGATATTATAAAAATCTGATGTTCTTATTATCACTGGTGGCCATTCCAGATCTGCTCAAGCCATACAACTATCTGTGAGTCTGAGGGTACCTCAGAAAGCTTCATTTTATCTTCCAGATTTAAGGAATATTTAGTTGTGACTCAGATCTTGATGATAAAGTCACACCCTAATCCAATTAGTTCTCTTAATTCTAAGGACCAGTCAGTCTATCCCCGAGATTGTGAATTTTCCCATGTTTTGCTTTGTCATCCAAACCGTATCACGACCATAACTAATACCCAGCCTGGGCCAGTTATGTTCCTGGGAATTTTATGTGCATTTTCTCATTTAACCCTTATCTAATGCAGTGAGGTCAGCCCTATTTTAATCCCCATTTTAGAGATGAGAAAACCTGGATATACAGCTCACAATTGACTTTTCCAAGATCATGGAGCTGATAAAACGTGGCTAACATCTAGAAAATTCAAACCCCAAAGTCCCACTCAGACAAACATAAGCCCTCTGGATAGTGACCCCTCTAGGCTTCACTGCGTGGACAGATCCAGTCTAACTGGTTGATTTTCATTTTGAGAACTAGAATGTAGGGCTTGAACAGTGCCAGGGTTTGGCCCAAGAAAGAGGGGCCCTGCATATCACAAACTCACACCAACGGCAAATTTATTGAGAGATGTAAGGGTGCTTCTGTCACCAGCTATCTGACACTCAGGGCAGGCACAGCAAGACTCGGGTCTAAGCATCCACCTCCAGGCAACGCCATGTTGGCTCCAAAGAAACACCGCCCCTCAAGTCCTGCCTTTGAGAGTCAACTGTATCCAAATGTTGTGAGCATAGATACTGCCTCAGAGCAAGAAAAGAGGTGAGGAAACAAGTACTCCAGAAGAAAAGACAAATTCTTTAACTTGTCAAATCTTTCCTCTCAGACAGCAAGAAGGCAATCAGTTCAGTTCAGTTCAGTCGCTCAGTCGTGTCTGACTCTTTGTGACCCCATGAACTGCAGCACGCGAGGCCTCCCTGTCCATCTCCAACTCCCGGAGTTTACTCAGACTCATGTCCACTGAGTTGGTGATGCCATCCAACCACCTCATCCTCTGTCGTCCCCTTCTCCTCCTGCCTTCAGTCTTTCCCAGCCTCAGGGTCTTTTCCAATGAGTCAGCTCTTCGCATCAGGTGGCCAAACTATTGGAGTTTCAGCTTCAGCATCAGTCCTTCCAGTGAATACTCAGGACTGATTTCCTTTAGGATGGACTGTTTGGATCTCCTTGCAGTCCAAGGGACTCTCAAGAGTCTTCTCCAACACCACAGTTCAAAAGCAACAATAGTTCTTGCATAATTTCCCAGAAGCGTGGGGCACCCATTATCTTGATTCTCATCATGTTCCAATTTGTGGTTCTGAAAGTACTCATGAATAAACTGGGTATTCGCAATAATTGTACATGGCAGCACATTACATTATTTAATATTTTCAATGTTATTTAATATTAATTTCCATAACTTAGATTAGCAACTTGATGGACATTTCATGCTAGAACTGCAAATAGTTTCATATTTGTAAAATTATCAATATTCAGCAAACGTTTTGAAATTTAAAAAGAAAATGTTTAAATATCTTTATTTTAAAAATTTGATATTTATCATTATAATTTATATTTCTCTTTCACTTAACAAGTATTTATTATTTTTAATTGTGGTAGAATATACATACTAAGGCCGTCTAGTCAAAGCTATGGTTTTTCCAGTAGTCCTTTATGGGTGTGAGAATTGGACCGTAAAGAAAGCTGAGCACCAAAGAATTGAACTTTTAAACTGTGGTGTTGGAGAAGACTCTTGAGAGTCCCTTGGACTGCAAGGAGATCAAATCAGTCCATCCTAAAGGAAATCTGTCCTGAATATTCATTGGAAGAACTGATGCTGAAGCTGAAGCTCCAATATTTTGGCCACCTGATGCGAAGAACTAACTCATTGGAAAAGACCCTGATGCTGGGGAAGACTGAAGGCAGGAGGAGAAGGGGATGACAGAGGATGAGATGGTTGGATGGCATCACTGACTCAATGGACATGAGTTTGAGCAAGCTCTAAGAGTTGGTGATGGACAGGGTAGCCTGGCGTGCTGCAGTCCGTGGGGTCGCAAAGAGTTAGACACGACTGAGCAACTGAACTGAACTGAACTGATACATAAGATGAAATTCACTATCTTAATCATTTTGAAATGTACAATTCAGTGACATTAAGTACATCCACATTATTTTTTGCAACCACTATCACCATCCATCTCCAGGGCTCTTTTCATTTGTAAAACTAAAACTCTGTACCAGTTAACCAGTAATATCCCATTACTCTCTGCCCCCAGCCTCTGGCAAATACCTTTCTACTTTCTCTCTCTCTGAATCTGACTATTCTGTGCTGTGCTGTGCTTAGTCACTCAGTCGTATCCAACTCTTTGCGACCCCGTGAACTGTAGCCCTCCAGGCTCCTCTGTCCTTGGAGATTCTCCAGGCAAGAATACTGGAGTGGGTGGCCATTCCCTTCTCCAGGGGATCTTCCCAACACAAGGATTGAACCCAGGTCTCCCATATTGCAGGCAGATTCTTTACCATCTGAGCCACCAGCGAAGCCCAAGAATATTGGAGTGGGTAGCCTATCCCTTCTCCAGTGGGTCTTCCCGACCCAGGAATCGAACTGGCATCTCCTGCATTGCAGGCAGATATTTTATGAGCTGAGCTATCTAGGTCCCTTATATAAGTGAAATCATATCAATCTGTCCTGTGACTTGAGTTTCACTTTTCCTCAAGTTTCATCCATATTGTAGGATGTGTCAGAATTTCCTTCCTTTTAAAGGCTGAAAACTATTTCATTGTATCTTATACTACACTGTGTTTATCTATTTATCCATTGATGTTAATCCATTCCTAGATTGTTTCCACTTCTTGGAAATTGTGAATTTCTTATGAACATGAGTGTATAACTGTCTCTTCCAGATCCTGCTTAATTCAGAAGTAAAATTGCTGGGTCATATGGCAGTTGTATTTTCCATTTTCTGAAAAACCACAATACTGTTTTCTACAGAGGCTACACCATCTTACACTCCCACCAACAGTGCACAAGAGGTCTGATTTCTCTACTTCCTTATCAACACTTTTTATGTTCCTGTTTTTTCCCCTGTATTTGGGAGGATTTTTTTTGTAGGATGTTGTTTTTTGTTTGTTTGTTGTAGCCATCCTAATGCATGTGAGGTGGTATCTTGTGGACTTGATTTGCATTTCCCTACAGATTAGTGATGGTGAGCATCTTTTCAGGTACTTGCTGGTTATTTGTACATATCTTCTTAGAGAAATATCTTCTCAAGTCCTCCCCCCATGTTTTAATCAGATCATTGTTCTGTCACTGAGTTGCAGAAGTTCCTTATGTATTCTGGATGTGTGTGCATGCTAGGTCACTTCTGTCGTATCTGACTCTTTGGGACCCTATAGACTCTAGCCTTCCAGGCTCCTCTCTCCATGGGATTCTCCAGGCAAGAGTACTTGAGTGAGTTGCCTTGCCCTCCTCCTGGGGATCTTCCTGACCTAGGGATCGAACCCGCAGTTCTTATATCTCCTGCATTGGCAGGCAGCTTCTTTACCACTAGAGCCACCTGGGAAGCCCATATACTGGATACTAGCCCCTTACCAGAGACATGATTTGAAAATATTTTCTCTCATTCCATGAGTTACCATTTCACTCTGTTGATTGTTTCCTTTGATGCAGAGAATTTTTAAATTTTGATATAATTCTGTTTGTTTTTACTTTTGTTGCCTGTTCCTCTGGTGTCTTATCCAGGAAGCCACTGCCAGATCAAGTGTCATGAGGTTTTCCCCCATGCTCTCCTCAGAGAATTTTATCGTTATAATGCTTACATTTAGGTCTTGGATCCATTTTGGGTTAATTTTTGTATACGGTATGAGGTGAACATCCAACATCATTCTTTTGAATGTGGATATCCAGTTTTTTCAACAGCATTTATTGAAAAAAGACTGTCTTTTCCCCATTGAATGCTCTTGGCACACTTCTCAAAAACAGTTTGACCACATAAAATGAAGCATTCATCTCTAAGTTCTTCATTCTATTCCATTGGTCTATATGTCTGTCTTTATTACATACCACACTGTTTTGACTTACTATAACTCTATGAGTTTTAAAACAACAAGCATAAGACTTCCAACTTTGTTCTTTTTTAAGATTTTTTTTTTAACTATTTGAGATCTTTGTGGAGTCCATGTGAATTTTTGAATATATTTTCTATTTCTGCAAAGGTTCACTGTTGGGATTTTGATAGGGATTGCATTGAATCTATAAATCATTTTGATTAATATTGACATCTTAGCAGTATTCAGTCTTTCAATCTACAAATAAGGAATGCTGTTTTAGCTTGAGCTGCTATAATAACATACCTTAGATTGGGTATCTTACACAGCAGACATTTATTTCTCATAGCTCTGGATGCTAGGAAGGCCAGGACAAGGTGCCATCTGATTCAGTTCTCGCTGAAGGCCCTCTTCCTGGCTGACATGCAGTCACCTTCATAATACGTGCTCACATGATCTTTCCTTGGAGTGTGCTCATGGAGAGATCTCAGGTCTCTTCCTCTCTTTATGAGGGCAATAATCTCACCATAAGGCCCCCACCTTCGTGGCCTAATCTAACCCTAATTACTCCCCAAAAGCCCTAACTCCAAATATCGTCCACTGAAGACTAGAGCTTCAAAATATGGGTTTGGGGGGAACACAAGCATTCAGTCCACAGCAAACGCCTTTATATCTATTTGCGTCTCAATTTCTTTCAGCAACAATTTGTTGTTTTCAATGTACAGGCCTTTTACCTCTTTGGTTAAGTTTATTCCTAAGTATTTGCTTCTTTTTGATGCTATTATAAATGGAATTGTTCTCTTAATTCCTTTTGCAAATGGTTCATTGTTAGTATAGAGAAATGAGGCTCATGGGACTTCCCTGGTGGTCCAGGGGCTAGGACTCCAAGTTCCCAATGCAGGGGGCCTGGGTTTGATTCCTGGTTGGGGAACTAGATTCCACGTGCCACAACTAAAGATCCTGTATGCTGCAACTAAGATCCAGTGCAGCCAAATAAATAAATAAAACTAAATGTTAAAAAAATGCAGCTGATTTTTATATATTGATTTTGAACACTGCAACTTCACAGAAATCGTATATTGCTTCTAACAGTTTGTGGGATTTTGGAGTTTTCTACAAATAATATCATGCTATCTATGAACAGAGATAATTTTACTTCTTCCTTTCCAATTTGAATGCCTTTTATTTTTTCTTGGCTAGTTGCCCTGGGTTTAGTAGTTAACCTTCAACATTTTAGAAGAGCAATCACTTTTCTGAAAATGTATACAAATGCTTTAATTGTTTACATTTAATTTAACTTACATTTTTATTAAATGTATTCAAATTTTCTAGACTTTGAATGCAAGTGCATTTTATTTTTTCATCCTGTAGAACATTTTTTTCAGCAGAGGACAAATTATGTAAAAATCTGGATTATAAGAACACAATTCATGTTTTGCTGAATTGAAGACAATAAAAATATAGTTTTTGGAATACATATATAATAAATTGCAAATTATGTTATGTCTAGCCCAGTAACAGAACACCCAGGCATGGATGATAATAATTAAATTCAACCACTTTTTATATTTTTCTGACTTTTAGTCATTATGTATGTATATTTTTCAAAACAGGATGCTGCAACACATTTAGTTTAATAGCTTGATAGTTTCATTTATAATGTTTAAATATTTAGGCATATCTAAAACTTTCTCACAGTCAAGAAGCCCAAGAATAGCTAGCTCAAGCCGGTCCACTGCTATGTACTCTTAGCCCAGAGCCTCACAATATCTGATAGGGGCTAACTTGGACTTGAAAGTGAGAATACAGTAGACATCTCATGGATGGAAGTTACTCTGATGTGATAACCGTCTCTCTATACCACAGCCAGGATGATACTAAACATTTACAAACTTGATTATGCACTCCCTTGCTTAGAGCCCTCTGGTAACTTCTCTTTGCCCTTGAGATAAAAATTCACAATATGGAGGCCCTGAATGTCCCAGCCCCCCGTGTCTTCCTTTCCCATCTCTGTGCACATACTACTTTTTCTCTCTTCACTCTGGCCACACTGACTTTTATTCCAGTTCATCCTACATACCCCCTCCCACCCCAAGGCCTCTCCAGGAACATTTCCTTCTCCCTGTGACGTTCTCCTCACCCCTTTCCCATCTAGTTAACTCCTGCTTGTCCATTGAACTCTCCCTAAGATACCTTCTTCCAAGAAGCCACCTTTGAATCATTGGACTAGATAGATCCTAATAACAACAAAACTAAAAGTAATTTTGATGAGCATTTATAAAATTATTGACTGTTCACAGTCGAATAGGCAGAGACATAAGTGCTTCACGTGTATACATTCTTTTCATTCTTCCAAAAGTCCTCCCCTCCATTTTTACAAAGAAAGAAATCAACGCTTAGACAAGTTAAGTCACTTACCCATAATCACATTATTAATAAGAGGTGAGGCAAGATTTTAATCACGGCTGTCCAACCCCAGAGCTTATATATTTAATCTCAAGGCTGCAGCGGTTTGCTTTGTGAGGGAAAGCAAATTTTGTCACTCATTCCACATGTTTATTCTGTTGGGTGCCACGTATTGGAAGCTACTGTGGGTAGAGTGGCGAGCAGCAAGACAAATAAGGCTCCTAGACTCAAGGAAATTTCTTCCACTGGGGGATTGAGGCCAGAAAAAGTAAGAGTAAACAAATGAACAAGGTCATTCCTGTGGAGAAATCAAACAGGTTCCATGACAGAGAGTAAGTGGGGATAGCCTGCTCCTGAGAGGATGGGCTCCAATGGTCTCTCTAAAGAAGGGACATTTGAGTTGAGTCCTGAAAGGTGATGGGGCAGGGCTAGCTAATTGTCCACCAAAATCCAGTCTACCTTTTTTTTTTAATGATAACAGACCCCTTAAATCTTCTCTAGAGTATGGCCTACAACCCTCCTTGTGATTAGAGGTAGCTACATGATTACATCCTGGCGAATGGCTTAAATCCAGAAGTAGCATGAGAAACTTCCAGGAAGTCTCCGAACGAGAGTTGGCGGGGATGGGTGTGCCCTTCTCCTCCCATCCTCTTTCTTCTTGGAAGGTTGAAGCAGCAACAGCAGACTTGAACCACGAAGTGAACCTGGGAAGCACACTCAGCAGAGAAGCAAACAGCAAGGACTATGGGTCCCTGAGACTGTGGAGGACCCCATCGGGCCTGGACTGACTCACTCAGATAAATTTTATTGCCGTTGTACTTCCTGCTGAAGGATGACTAGACTTCTTTATGATTCTGAAGATTTAATATTGCTGCTTGGGAAGTGTAGACGACGCGCTCTATGCAAAAGCTTTTAACCACAGTAGTGACTGACTAAACATCCTCAGGAAGTCATTATAGGCCCCTTCAGCAACTGCCCCTGACTCCCGGTCACAGGAAATGGCTGGTTTTCCTTTCTCTCTGGCTTGACTTTGGAAGGCGTCCGGAAGGCATTTGGCATGCCGGAAGGGCCACCCACTTGATCAGATGGCACCTGTCAAACTGATAGATAAAAACTGTCAAAATGCAGATCTCTGAGAATTGCCTCCATGCCATATTAGCAATTTCACAAACACATTTAGAAGCTCAGATAAAGCTTTTGATGTCCCTGATCTTTGCACTTCCAAATGGTGGCTGAACAAACAAAAATCAGTCTTCTTTGAAAGCCTTCAAAGTGGTGAAATTGCCTAAATCAGTTTGTGGATTATTCTCTGACTTCCAAAGGTCAAGGAAGGGTTTTTGTTTGTTCCTCCTTCCTGAAACACTTTCACATTCTCTCCTAGATACTTTTGTTCTAGGAAATTGAAATCCATTATTTATCTGTTTGATATACAAGTCTGAATTCCCAATAAGGCCTTGACCACCTTTTCCAAAAGCTGAAAATGATTTTTTCAGAAACAGTTGTATAAACATTCTATTAAGAAATAGTAAATAGAACTTTACCAGAATGGAGGTAAATGAGTAAGGGCAAGAACTGACTCTTTTATCAACATAGTTAAAGCTCATGAAGTCACAAATGTGTTGTTACTCCAGAAAATCCTGTGTAAAAATCCAGATTTTATAAAATTTTGTGTGCTGAGGTTGTTAGGCTACCCTTTGTATGATCTGGAACTTGATCATAGCAGCAAGAGGGATATATGATTTTGTACTTGTTTTTCAAGAATTTTTGACTCAGTCATCAACATGTAAGGGTGACCCTCACTGTAAGGATGACAGAATGGAAGTGACCACACATTGAGATGAGCTCAGAGGCTGAGCCTTGAAGCCTTCACTGTCATTATGGCCCTCTTTTCCAGGATTTTGTAGGTAACTGATAGAAATATACTTTAACTTCACGAAGAAAAAAAAAAGAGGGTGTGGGTATCAGACAGAATGGAAAGATACTGAGGTATGAGGTGAGCTCAAGGTCTTAGTATAGTGAGGCCTCAGGAATTGAAACAGAGTCTGACCCCTGCTTAGCAATAATTCCCAACCTTTTTCACCTTAGCAGTATTAGACAAAACAATGATACTTCTATGGCCCCTGGGGATAAAATAATGAGACTACTTCACACAACTGGGAAGTGACTTACTCCTTGGCGCTGATTAGCTGCCCAGATCCAGCCCTTTCTTTACTCTCTCAATTACCAACTTCTTTGGAAATAATCAGGCTTCCCTTGTGGCTCAGCTGGTAAAGAATCCGCCTGCAATGCGGGAGACCTGGGTTCGATCCCTGAGTTGGGAAGATCTCCTGGAGAAGGGAAAGGCTACCCACTCCAGTATTCTGGCCTGGAGAATTCCATGGACTGTATAGTTCATGGGGTGACAAAGAGTCGGACATGACTGAGCGACTCTCACTTTTCACTAGGAAACAATCATGGCCAACATTTATAGAGTCCTGTTAAGGCAGGCACTGTTCTAAGCACTGTACACGGATTTCATTCACTCATGAAATCGTCACACAATCCTGTACATTGGGTATTATATACTCCTACAATATAGACAAGAAAACTCAGGACTTAAAGGCTAAGTCATGTGCCCAAGTTCACGTGGTCAGCAGTGGAAGCCACGTTGTAATTTACTTTGGCTGGAGTCTGCCCTTCACCCTAAACTAGGGTGCCTCTATTGGGCATCAAAGCCATCTATGAAAGGAAATGAGCTGATTGGCTGAGCTTGAGCCAGGCACCCATCCCTGAACCAATCAGGGATAAGAAGGGCGTAGGATCACGCTGGAGAAAGCAACTTGGTGCTCCTGCTACACCCAGTGAAGGAGGCAGGAAGGGGCTAAACTTAGCTCAGGAGAGCTTTGCAGCTGCTCCTGAGGAGCCTCTTCCTCCTCTCTTTCCTCCTCTCAGGGGCCCAAGGCTGACTTAGTTACTTTCTTCAGTTCACAACACATTATTGTCATCGTGTTTCTCTTTCTTTATTTCATCTTATCCCTCTTCTCTGCTTCTGTTCTCCACCTGTCCTCAAAGGCAGCCATGCTGCTCTGTTTGATAGAAATCATTTCATTTATATGTGTTCTTATATCATATATATTGTTTGGCGTGCATGCGTTTTTAAGTTACATATATGACATCAGGCTACAGAGCCCATTCTTTGTCTTCCTTTTGCCATTTAGCCTTGTATTCAAGGAGAGGGCAATGGCACCCCACTCCAGTACTCTTGCCTGGAAAATCCCATGGACGGAGGAGCCTGGTGGGCTGCAGTCCATGGGGTCGCGAAGAGTCGGACATGACTGAGCGACTTCACTTTCCCTTTCATGCACTGGAGAAGGAAATGGCAACCCACTCCAGTGTTCTTGCCTGGAGAATCCCAGGGACGGCGGAGCCTGGTGGGCTGCCGTCTATGGGGTCGCACAGAGTCGGACACGACTGAAGCGACTTAGCAGCAGCCGCTTGTATTCAAAAGGTATATAAAAGGTTGCCAGGTTGCCAGCCCATTGCTTCCAACAACAACATATACATATGGTCTGCACCATTTTACTCTTCCCCCAACCCATGTCCAGCCCAGTCATGGACAAATGGGTTCTGTGGATCAGTTCGTCCAACCTGGGAGCCCCCTCATCTGGCGAGGACCCTCCCCGCCTGCTGCCGAGTCCCTCCTCTGTGCGCTCACGGTCCTCCATCAAGGCGGAGACCACGGAGCAGCTCAGCTGAAAGTGCAGAAATGGGACCCGACTGCCTGGATTCAGAATCCTGTCTTTTTTGCTTAAAGCTATGTCACATAGCCTCTCACTACATAGGCAAAATGATAACCACAGTTACTCATGGGATTGTTGTGAAGATTAAATGAGAAAAATCTATGAAAAGTGCTAAGAACGGTGCCTGGTACAAATTAAGTGCTATTTGTACATTTATAATAACATTTGTGACATGTTTTGGAATGGTCTGTTTACATGTCTGTCGCCACCACCAGATTATGAAATCCTCGAGGGCAAGGACCTTGGATGTTGATCTTCTGTGTGCCAGAGGCCCACACATTACATCAACCTAAGGCATGCTTATTGAATACTCTGTCTTCCTCATCCTCTGGTTTGACATGGCTGCAGGCTTTGTATCTAGAAACCAACTGGATTGAGGAGGGAGTAGATCGAACAGACTGGAGATGTGACTTTAAAAGGGAGAATTTTCCTGGACTATAATGGTGGGTAATAGCGAATATAGCATTAGCTGCCACCAACAGCCAGGAAAGTCAGCAGGTCACCCAAGACTGGTCCCTCGAGGACATCCTACCCAGACTCCTGTATGAACTCACCTGGAGCATGGCCATGAAAACATTTTCTGGTTTTGTGTGTATTCACCTCAACGTCCTCATCTGTCAAATAGGACTAAGAGTCATTACTTCCTAGAGTTGGCCTAGAATTATGTGAGGGAACCATTAACAACTGCTTAGAACCATGTCTGGCATGGCCTCACTTGACAATAAATGTTAACTCTTCTTGGTGTCGTTATCACCAAATCAGTTGTTCTTACCGGAGAAGGCAATGGCACCCCACTCCAGTACTCTTGCCTGGAAAATCCCATGGATGGAGGAGCCTGGTGGGCTGCAGTCCATGGGGTCACTAAGAATCGGACACGACTGAGCGACTTCACTTTCACTTTTCACTTTCATGCATTGGAGAAGGAAATGGCAACCCACTCCAGTGTTCTTGCCTGGAGAATCCCAGGGACGGGGAAGCATGCTGGGCTGCCGTCTATGGGGTCGCACAGAGTCGGCCACGACTGAGGTGACTCAGCAGCAGCAGCAGCAGCTGTTCTTAGAGTTGGGAGGTGCCACACTCATTTTTTATCTTGTTTCAAGATCTTGGAATTCTTGTTTATTTGTATGTTTGTTTTTATTTATTTATCTGGCATTCTGGTGGGAACTGTGAACAGGTTGTCTGTTGGAAAGTTCTAGCCCTTTTTCCCTTAGCCTCAATGTTTGTGCCCCTGAATTCACTGGTGGGTGGTACAGCTTTCCACCTTAGAAACTGTCTTAAGGACAATATCGCTCTCTGGTTGAAAGTTCTCTGAAATCTCAGCTTCCAGCAACCCCTGGTCAGACATTCCCCGGAATATGAGAGGGCACCGTTTACAATCACACAACACACTTAAATGGGAATGAAACTAACTCCTTCTGTTGTTGAAATAAACAAATAAATAAAGGGGGAAAACAACGAAATCAAACAGAGGTCCAGCAGAACTGTCCTCAGAGTAATGAAGGCTTTTGCCGTGAGCTTTCTAAGCAACGTTTAGCTGCTGTTGGGCCATGGAAAGACTCTTTGTAACAATGCTAAATTTCATATGTGGAAAGAAGCCATCAGAGTGAATTACTGGCTGCCCTCCACTAGAGTCTTATCTGTAAGAACCATTAGCTACAAAAGAGAGATTAATTATAAGGAAAACTCCATGGCCTGAGCTGAGGGGTTTTAGTGACGCCCAGCGAAGGGGCCAATCAGGTGGCCACGGTTGGTGACAACGGCCCCCTCCCAGCAAAGGCTTCGCAGGGAGTCTGATGCCACATGCAGCCTTTGGGCCTGTGCAGGGGACTGGAAGCCTGGTCGTGTTTGGGTTCATTAGCTATGGGGACCGTTGCCCACGGGGATCATTAACTACTGGCAGAGGGAAGGAGGCAGGAGCAAGTTGAGCCAAGTCACAGCAGAATTACTCATTTTATAAAATGAGCATCTTGGTGAAACTCTGAGCAGACCTTGCCCTGGGGCTGGCTTCTTGGTCCCTGGGATCACTAAGTTGGTGGAGACAGCTTTTTCAAGATCTTCCTCCCCACTCTCCTCTGTGCCCGAGGCTTCTGCCTTCAGCTGTGCCTGAAAACACACTCAGGTGGGAAGCACTTATTTCCAAGAAACTGCGTGAGACATTTTCTTTCAGAAGCCCTTGAAAACTAAATTTTGTGTTTTGTCAAGAACATTGTATTTTGAGCCAGGAACTCAGTTCCCAACCCACTCACCCATTCTCCAACATTCTGAGGACAAAGAGGAAGCCAGGATGGGCAAAATTTAGGAGCTCACTTCCGAAAGGACTATTTTAACAATATGTATACACACTTCATGGAGAAGGCAATGGCACCCCACTCCAGTACTCTTACCTGGAAAATACCATGGACGGAGGAGCCTGGCAGGCGGCAGTCCATGGGGTCGCGAAGAGTGGGGACACAACTGAGCGACTTCACTTTCACTTTTCACTTTCATGCATTGGAGAAGGAAATGGCAACCCACTCCAGTGTTCTTGCCTGGAGAATCCCAGGGACGGGGGAGCCTGGTGGGCTGCCGTCTATGGGGTCACACAGAGTCGGACATGACTGACGAGACTTAGCAGCAGCAGCAGCAGCAGCATACACACTTGAGATCCCACTGTGCTCATTACTGAGCACCTACTGTATGCCAGACCCTTGCAAAATACTTTTCCTGGTCTTGCTTCCTCATACCCACAGCATCCAGATCTGCAAGCACACATGGATGCTCACCAGTGCTACAGATGACACACTGAGAGTCAGGCTCAGAGACCTACAGGCCACCTGGTAAGCACAGAGTGGGCATCTCTATTCTTTGACCGATGTTGGTCCTTTCCATTCTTCAACCCTGTTTCAATAGAATAACCCAGACAGGAACTTGCAATGTTCAAATCGTTTCCATAAGCATTCAGGGCTTAAGGGAAGGAATTTTCAAACGTCTCCCTCTGAGTGTGAACACTCCGATCTCACCCACATTATCTGTGCTTCTGGACTTTTTTTTTTTCTTAATATTCCTAACTTTCGAGTATGTGTGTAGGCAGACAAATCTTGTGACAAATACCTGGCCAATCTGGAATGGTTGTATGCGTTGATGCTCCATGAATGTTTCTATATGTTTTCAGTATTGCTATGGATAAGTATCTATTTTTTTCTCCTAACACTTCCAAATCAAATTACCTTTTAAGAACACCCCCTCCACTGTCCTAGCGCTGGATGACATTTTACCGTTTCAGACTTCTACTCTTCACGTCCTTTTGCAGTTATAATAATTATAAGACATTCTCCTGAATGGTGGTGTTGTCACAGGTTAATATAAATGAATGCATTCTACCGCACTCTAGTTTCTTATCAACATTGAGCTTAAGCATTTTTAATTTTCAGATACTTTATATTTAGCAATGTTCCTGAGGCGTTTCCTCTTGCGTTCATCCAAGGCAGTGAGCAAAGGAGGGGCCGACGCTGTTGTGGAGGTGAGCAGACGGCTGGGACCAGGAGCAGGGATTGTGGAGCCAGCTCTCCTGAGTTTGCGCTCCAACTGTAGCATCACCTCTGTTACCAATATTGAGCAAGTTCCTTCACTCATCTGCATTTTATATTCTCCTCTGTAAAATGAGATAAAAATTGCTCCTACCTCATAGGGGTCTTGTCAAGCATGAATTTATGTGAAGTGCTTTTAAAAATGCCTGGAACAGAAGCTCTATGTGTGTGATTGCTGTTATTATCACAATTATCATTATTCCCCAAGAAGCAAGGAGCAGGAGCAGTAGCAGTTGGGAGGCAGTCACCATGGCCAGGAATCAAGACTATGCATGTTCGTTTCCTGAACTGAAGTGCTTGGAGCACGAGAGCACTTAGTGACATATTCGTGCCTCTCCTCCCCTAATTCACCGATCAGATTGTGCCCTGTGATATGCACGCTCTGGAGATTATTCAGCTCTAGTAAATAAAGAAACTTGTGGTTTATACACGTAGGCAAACTATCTTGAGATGTTTAAAGACAAGTCAGTAGCTGTTAAGCAAGATGTGTCATTGTCATCAGCAGAATTCATGGAACGTGTTAAGTTATAAGATAAGTAGTCAGCAGGTAGAACACGTGCCCATTAAACACAAGTAGAGAAGGAGTGGAGGAAGCAAGAAATACCTAATATGTATAATGTACCTGAGTGTTAAATATTCATAATGTATTAAATACACATGAGATTAAATATCAAGAGTCATTAAATATACATGAGTATTTAACATTCATGATCTGCTAATTTGAGAACCTGCTAGTTATACTCTGTGGGTCACATGTCCTCTGCCCAAGAAACTCAAATAGAGCTCATAACTGTTCATCCAGCTAATTGGCGAGTGACAGCAGAGGCCAAGCACACCACATCTCTCTAGTAGGACAAGTATGTGACATTGACCCAGGGCACCCACCATGTGTGGCCCCTGTGTCAGGCATCCCCAACACCGTTCTCAGATCTGATGATTTTCTAGGACTCGTGGAACTCAAAAAAGCAGTTAAACTCTTGGTTACAGCTTACTATAGCAAAACAATGCAGGTTAAAATCAGCAAAGTAGAAAGGTGCATAGGACAAGTACAAGTTTCTAGCTGTCCTCTCCCAGTTGAACTGTACGTGGATGACACTTCATTCTCCTAGTAGCCATGTATGACACCAAATACAAAGCACTGCCAACCAGGAAATTCAACTGAGCCTTGGTGTCCAGGGTTTTTATTGGGGTTCGGTTGCATAGGCACAGAATGCCCATGGGAATGACTTAACTACTCAGTTCCCAGCCCCCAGAGGTCCAGCTGATCGTGTGTGACCAAAAGCCCCTTCCATTAATCACACTGTTAGCATAAACTGTCTGGCAGGTTTGAAGACCCCAGGTAAACAAGACATTCTTATCAGGCAGAATATTTCAAGGGCTCAAGGATTACCTCCCAGGAGCTGATCAAGAGCCAGGCCTCTCTTTTGAATGAACAGAGCTTGAACACCCCAAGCCTGCTCAGTTAACCCTTTACCACCCAATCCTCTTGCTCAAACCTTGAACACGGTCTGAGTAATCACACTACCAGCAGAGAGAGCTGAGTGCAGAGAGAGACGTTGTGTACCTCGGGGAATGTGGTCCTTGCACCCCACCTGTACCCTATCCCAAGTGAGTTAACTCACCCCATCTTTCTTGATGTATGTTTTGAATGTATCTAAGTCCTTGTGACTTAAGTACTTTAATTTGTTCTATTAGTCTTTCTGGGATAGCCTGCCTGATGGTGTATTTAGAGGCTACCACCTCATGGACTTGGAGAGAATCTTCCTACACGGCGTGTCTTGCCTTCATCATTTATTTGCAGTGGGTGGAGAGCTGTGATCTATTAGTCAGCTGTTGCTGAGATATGTCACAGGAGTGAAGGCTTAGGACAACCATGGTTTGTCATGGATTAGGAATGATAATGCAATCTCTACAAGTGGGATAAAGCGGGAAGAGAAAGATAAGAAGGCAAATTCACGAGCGTATTGGTATGACTGTGATCTCATTCATTGTCTCTAGACACCGAGGACCACAATTTGCCTCTAGCTCCTATTTATTGAATGCTCACTACAGACCAGGCACCACACTAAACACATTGGCTAAATTCGCTTATCCTCACAGCAAGCCATGACAGTGGCCCTATCTGTCCCTTCACCATCTTCTAGATGAGTAAAGGAACATGGGAGGTCATGAGCTCTGTCAGTGGTGGAAGCAGAATTCATACGTGAGCACAGTTTACATTCATCACTCTGCTAGACTGCCTGGGCTCTGAAACTGATTTGTCTTTGTCTCAGCACCTAGCACAGAGTACACAGAAGTCTTTCATTTGCAAGTGACAGAAACTCAAGCCAAAAGGTAAAAAAGAATATTTTTTTTGCTCACAAGCCTGAAAATATTAGGGACAAGAACTGAAGCTGCTACATCTGTGGACTCAACTAGGCAGGAGAATTTGCCTGCCCATTTGTCATCTCCCAGGTTTGTTTCTTAACTACTTCACTACTGTCAACTCTAAGTTAATATTCTTGTAGCTTGGCAGTCAATGTTATGAGAGATTCTATTTCCCAAGAGTTCCAGCCACAGATCAGTGACTCCAAGTCACCCAATTAATCCAGTCCCTGAGGTAGGGCAGTGTCCAGCCTGGGTGGTGTACATATCACCTGATTTTAGGTCAGTCCCACTTGAACCACATGGACTGAAAATGAATGAGGGCATTTTCCTAAAGAAAAACTAGGTTATTGCCAAAAGAAGAGGCAATATCTCTGGGCAGGCAAAAACAACAAATATTCTCATGGGGTCAACAAACGCATGAATATATGGATGGATGGATGGTTGGATGAATGTGTGAATGAAGGCAAAAATGCAATGCCTGAGGCAAGGGTCTCTATAATGAGAAAGAAGAAAAAGGCTTTCTTCTATATCTTAACAGTGAGAGCAGTCCAGGCTAGCAATTCCTTTGGTTCTCTTCCACAAAAGAGACACCAGAAGTTTTGAGGGAAGTGGCTGGGGGAAGACTGTTGAAAAATACAAAGAATGAGAACCCGGGGAGGAGTTTCTCTAATGGAGGCCATTACAGTTTTAATAGGACATCTGCCTCAAACAGTGTGCGTTTCTGGTTGCTGCTTTCATTGGCATATCTCTTCTTCTCGGTGCAGTAAAAAGACAGCAGTTGTCATGGGCTTTCGCAGCCCAGTGCACAAAGTGGCACGATCCATCTGGAAGGACCGGTCACCTCAACTGGCGCAAGCCAGCAGGGTCCTCAGGAAATATGAGCTCGCTCCACGGGGAAGCTCAGAGTCTCTTTAACTTTGGAACTCAGGCCGTTCCTGTAGGTCGATTCCCTGGTTTTCAGCCTTGTTTGTGTCCCTGCGAGGCTGCCATTTGGAAAGGTGATTCTCAGAATGGGATTTGGCAGGGCAAATAGAGCTCCAGTTGGGAAAGTACATCCACCCTGCAGAGAAGGTTATGAAAAAGGACAGGACGATATATTCCAGCAGCAGGTTCAGGGAGAGGGAAAAAAAAAAGAGCCACACACACCCTCACATACATAAGCACCAGGCTGCGTTTGTGCACGGCATGGGCTCAGGGAGACCTCAGCATATTTCAGTCCTGAATCCTTGTCTTATTTTTCACCATGAGTTCCATTTCAGGGAAAATGTAATGCACATCTTTCTACTTTGTCTGCACTTCAGTTTTGCCGTTAAGATTTATTAACCCATTTTTAATGTATCAACCCCTATAGTTGCTCTTGTGTGACAGCCTGTGTTCTAGGGCTAAGTGGACGTCTATGTCTTTTGTGTTTAAATCAAGAATTTGAGAGGAGTTTTATGCCTCCAAGAGACCGAAGTTTCTTTTTCAAACTAGAAGTCTTTAAGGGTCATAGGCATCTGGGCTGCCAGGCTAGAGAGCTTAAGTCCAAGGTGCCTGTTGAGGGGTGATGCGGGATGCTTTCAGCTCTGACAGGTACTGAGCTTGCCTGCCATCTGGAACCCTGCATCCTGACCTTTCTCCTACAGCATCAGGCCTCTCGGTGCCAAACTCAAGCCAATTAAGGTTGAACGGAAGAAACTGTTCTGATTAGAGAATGTGATTTGCCAGCCTAGAGTTAGACCAAACTTGAAATCTGAGGGAAGAGAGAGCAAAGTGCAGGCCCTTTTTACACTCAAAAGGGCTAAACGAGGGCACAGAGGCTGATTTCTCACTGCGCTTCAGTCAGGCAGGGGAACAGAGGTCCTGCAGGAGTCCCAGAGTCACGGTCACAGAAGTAGCTCCTGTGGACCCTGCTGGGGCCCTAACCCAGCCTGGCTCTCTGCCTCGGCTGGAGAGGGTTTTGTTTTTTAAGGTACTGAATAAAAAAAATTGAAGATGAGATGAGATGGATGCAGCATAAACTTTACTCAGGGGCCAAAGAATGGAGAAGCGAGAACTAAGTTCATAGATCAGTTAAATTCCACCCAGCAACTGGGATTTAACTTTAAAGAGTAAGACAAAGGGAGGGGGAGTGAGCTAATGATGGGGAAGCGTGTGCATTTTTCTACTGGGGGTGGGGCAGGGCTTTTTCCAGGAAGTGGTTGCCACCCCCTTTTAATCCTTTTCTGGGCCTTAAAGTCAGGTCCTGGTTGCTGATAGGTGTGCTGTTTGCTGTACTCCTGTAGTAAAATCAGCATATAAGACTCAAGGTCTGTTGGAGGTCAGATTCATCGGTCACCGTGACCCTGGCTGGTTCCATCTGGGTTTTTATTTGTTTGTTTATACCTTCCTTTCTTGTCTGTGGACACTTTAACTTAGGTTGACTCTTGCTAAAGGGCTTCCCAGATGGCTCAGCAGGTAAAAAATCCGCCTGCCAATCCTGGAGCCACAGGAGACATGGGTTCAATCCCTGGCTCAGGAGAATCCCCTGGAGGAGGAGATGGCAACCCACTCCAGTACTCTTGCCTGGAAAATCCTATGGACGGAGGAGCCTGGCTGGCTACAGTCCATAGGGTCACAAAGAGTCAAAGACAACTTAGTGACTAAGCACACCTTTTAGCAAAAGGTGTGGGTTGGCAGGTTTTGAGCACAGACCTGGAGCAGCTCTGGCAACATCACCTCCTTAAGAACCAGAGGAAATAGAGACAGTCTCATCTGAGAGGAACCTGAGCCCAGTGAGGCTGAGGCACTCGGCCAACAGGGTGAGGAGCCCTGAAGTCAGACCTCCTCCCTCCAGCATGCTTCCTGGAGGGCTGGATCTGAAGGTTCCTGCCGGAAACAAACACAATTATGGAAAAACAATATCTCTCCTAAGGATTTATGCTTTTCTTAAGTGCATTAAGTTTCCACCTTGGCTATGCGTTAGAACCAAGGGGGAAAGCTTTGAAAAAAAGAAAGAACAGAAAACTGAACATCTGGGCCCACCCAGCCCAATTAAATCAGGCCTGAACATCAGCATTTTTTTTTTAATTTTCTTGGGAAATTTTAATGCATGGATAACTTGAGAACCAAAGTATTTATCTGGGCTGAGGCAAACCTACCTGAGTGTTGTCAGCCAAACTGAGCCAAGAAAACATGCTGCTGGTGGGTCAGAGAGGGGTCTAGTGATGTATCACACAGCAGGAGAGAAAGGGTGGTACCTGGTGTTGGGTGGTGACTCCAACGACCTTGCCCCTGGTGGGGGTTGTGAGGAGAGAAGAGGACGTAAGGACAGGCATCTAAAAAGTGTCTTCTGCCCTGAGAGATGGTTTTGTCCTCCTGAGCTCTGCCCGCCTGGATTCTTTGCACAGATAATCCCAAGCCCTTTCCCAGCACGGGGAGGGGTATTCTGCAAGATTTTCTGCCTCGTCTTATTTTATTACCAACCCATCTCCACTCGTTCCAGTTTTGAAGAGCTGTAATTAATGGCAACAAGGGCTTTCCAGTCTATAAAATTAATACGGAAATGGCTGAAATAGTGTCTTGATGACAGAAGGAAGGGACAGCTTCTCATACGTAATTCACCTGGCAGACAGGCTTCTGTGTCCATAACTGCTCCTTTACACATGCAAATTGGGAGGTGATTTGATATATGATCTTAATTGGACCTATTTAGGAAAGGAGGTCAGTTCTGAACTTGGCTCAGAGGAGTCTACCCCCGTTCACCTTAGTACCTAAGGTTGAACTAATATTTTTAGGTGAATGTCAGGCTATATTTCTTCTCTGCCCACCCCCCTACCTCCACCATCATTTCGTTTGGATTCAGCTCTCATAGTCCAAGTATTAATACTGACAACTCATCTGACTGTTTAAAACAATTTTTTTTAAAAAAACGAGACACTTTCTCACATGCTTAAACAGATAACTCACTTTCTCAGACTTGATGATTTCCATGCATAATTTAGTCTTCAAAAGGATGGAGCCAGTAACTCAGGGTGGTGAGAAGTCAGGAGGCAGATCAGATTGGTTAGGGGCTAAGGCTCTCAGACCTTTGGACTGGAGGATTGGAAGCAGGAAGTGACATGTGATTTGAATTAATTCTTCATTGTTTTACTTTATTATTATTTTAATTAGGATTCAAATTTTACTCAAGAAGCTCTTTAATAAGAGAGGAAACTGCCAGGTCCTAAAGAACCAGGTGTCACCATTCAGGAGGCTTGCCCATTACAGAAAGCAGTCGGGAGCTGCCCAAATTCTCCTCTAAAAATGGAGCCGTCCATGCTCCACCAAGCATCTTGCCCCAAAGGAATAAGTTTCGAGTAAAGTCAAAATTTGACTTATATCATTTCTTTATTCCTAAATAGCTACATAATATCATTTCTTTCTTTATTATGTAACTTGATAGACTTTAGGAATTGTGCTTCCAGGTGAATCTAAACTGCCCTTGGCCACAGTTGCTTCAGCCTCTGCCTTGCAGTGCTTTGGCATTGAAAGGTCCTGGCTGACCTTGGTCAGGTCACCCTGTTTGTTGGACTCACTTCCCTCCATGGTACATGAGCCCCACAGGATGAGCACTGGGACATTTCCGCTCTGCCCTCTTCTGAGTCTCCACCTTTAACCCATGTTTCCATTTAAGTGAGTGAAGTGAAGTGAAAGTGAAAGTTGCTCAGTCATGTCCGACTGCTACCCCGTGGACTGTACAGTCCATGAACTTCTCCAGGCCAGAATACTGGAGTGGGTAGCCTTTTCCTTCTCCAGGGGATCTTCCCAACCCAGGGATTGAACCCAGGTCTCCCACATTGCAGGTGGATTCTTTACCAGCTGAGCCACCAGGGAAGCCCAAGAATCCTGGAGTAGATAGCCTATCCCTTCTCCAGAGGATCTTCCAGACCCAGGAATCGAACTGAGCTCTCCAGCATTGCAGGCAGATTCTTTACCAGCTGAGCTACCAAGGAAGCCCAATACCACCTAATAAAGTAGTGACCACTGGCATCCAACTTACCAGGGAGTTTGCTAAAGTGAAGTCCTGGCTCCCACCCAGAACCTCTGACTTTGAGTCTGTCTCCAGAGTTTGTTTAGTTATATACTTACTTTTGTGTCTGTTTTGGTCACTGCTCTATCTTCAACTCCCAGAAAAGCTTTAGGAACAAAGTAGATGCTTAATAAGTATGTGTTAAATAGATGAATGAATCAGCCTATTGCCGGCCCTTGGCAATGGTGGTTGATTTAGAATCCTGACCAACATGACCCAAGCCATCCCATTAGAGGCTGGATTCAAGTTCTAGGACTTTCCCTGAGAATAAGAAATTCTTTAATAGCTGTAATCAACACAAGAACTGTGGGATGATTTTGCCCAAGACTAAAGGTCTGTCTAGTCAAGGCTATGGTTTTTCCAGTGGTCATGTATGGATGTGAGAGTTGGACTATAAAGAAAGCTGAGCGCCAAAGAATTGATGCTTTTGAACTGAGGTGTTGGAGAAAACTCTTGAGAGTCCTTTGGACTGCAAGGAGATCCAACCAGTCCATCCTAAAGGAGATCAGTCCTGGGTGTTCATTGGAAGGACTGATTCTGAAGCTGAAACTCCAATACTTTGGCCACCTGATGCAAAGAGCTGACTCATTGGAAAAGACCCTGATGCTGGGAAAGATTGGGGGCAGGAGGAGAAGGGGACAACAGAGGATGAGATGGTTGGATGGCATCATTGACTCGATAGACATGGGTTTGGGTGGACTCCGGGAGTTGGTGATGGACAGGGAGACCTCGCGTGCTGCGATTCATGGGGTTACAAAGAATTGGACATGACTGAGCGACTGAACTGAAAGCTAACAAAGAGGAAAGTGGAGCCAAGAGATTGAGTGAGGGAGACCAGGGCCCACTGACGTTCACATTCTGGATCCAGCTGTGATCTTGTCCCTGATGAGAGACAATAAGTTGCTCTATGTTGAGGCCATGCTGACCTGGGCGCTGTCACTCATGACTGAAAAAGACCTGCCTAACAAGCCCTGAGCTCCAGGCTTCAATGGTGATTCACCATCAGGATCACAGGCTCAGTCTAGGCTGCAGCTTTTAAGAGCAGAGACCATCCTTCGTTCTTTCTATATCTCTCCTGCTCCTCCTCTCTGCTCTTGGAAATTGAATGCATCACTAAAATTGTTATGATTGTTGTGAGAAATTTAATTTTGAAATGACTTAAGAATTTACAAACCCTTCTGTGCCTATTATCTCACTCAATACTCTCAACAACCTATTAGTTAGCAGTGGAAGAACAACCCACTTCACAGGTGGGGAAACTGACCCTGCAGGAGACGGAGGCACCAGCCTTGGCATCAGGTGGCTAATACCACAGCAGGGTCCAGCCAGGACTAACTCAGGTGCTCCGATCACAAAGCCTTCACTTCTCCTCATTGTCTTTGTGCCTCCTTTTCATGAAAAAAATAATAGACCTAAAATTCAGTGCTTTTACCCTAGTGAGTCCCTGAACTCCAGTCATGAAAATGAAAGTGTTAGTCTCTCAGTCGTGTCTGACTCTGTGACCCCATGGACTCCTCCGTCCATGTAATTCTCCTGGCAAGAATACTGGAGTGGGTAGCCATTCCCTGCTCCAGGGGATTGTCCCGACCCAGGGATCAAACCTGAGTCTCCAGCATTGCAGGCAGATTCTTTACCGTCTGAGCACCAGGGAAGCCCAGAACTCCAACCATAATGAACACTTAAGATTCCTTGGCCGGTCAGAATGTAGCCAAGCCCCACTACTCTACTTTGTCCATGGAGCATGTCTCTAGCAGGATAAAGCACAGACCTGGGTGCTCAATGGGGCTTCAAGATACTTTAAGATGGGACATCAGCTGAGTTCATGTCACCAGCATATTCCCAGCTGGTACACGCCATGTAGAGCAGGTCTACAAGACTGGGATGCTTTTGTTACTGACCAGCGTTCTCCTTCATCAACAGAAATTGATCAGAGGCCAGACAAGAAATTCAGGCGAGGCTTTATTGGGCCCCTACTGCAGCAGCAGGCAGCAAGAACGAGCAACAATTTCCCTTGCTGGCTCACTCACTGACTGGGAGGAGCTGATTCCTTATGTGGGGTGACAGAAGGGATATGTCCAGGGATTGAGCCAGAGGTGTGGCTTAGGTGGTCTGCCCACCCCTTTGGTGGTGCTGTGCAATACCCTGCCTTTGCTTCTAATACCCTGCTTTTGCTCCTGGCTCTTCAGAAAGTGGTAGTGGGCTTTTTGGTCTTCTTGTATCGTTTTGTCCATAATTTGGCCCAGCTAACAAGCTCAAAGTTATTTTTAGTCCCTTATACTTTCTGTTGGAGAAGGAAATGGCAATCCACTCCAGTATTCTTGCCTGGAAAATCCTATGGATGGAGAAGCCTGACAGGCTACAGTCCATGGAGTCGCAAACAGTTGGACACGACTGAGCGACTCACACACACACACACATATTTTCTATTTTGTTGCTGGAGGAGGCCTTTGTCCAGGTGCAAGCATTGAAGCAACGGGTCCCAGGTCCTATCCTGTTTCAACTGCACCCTCATTGTGCTTCATGGAGAATGGGATATTTGGGAACTTGTGCCCAGACGACATTCTGAGGCCCAAGGGATGATTCTGCCTCTACACGCCACTCCCCTTCACAGATAACTGTGTTCGCTGTTCCGAAGCTGTGCCAACTTAGGCCTATCATCTATTTATTTATTTACTCAGTTATCATCTATTTATTAGGCTTTTAAAACCTGTGTCCTTTAGGAAATGACATTGGATACCAGCCAGGAATAAGATATCAATAAAAAAGCAAATATAAATATGATACTAATTTGAACTGTAGCAAGATAAAAAGATCTACCTAAAACACTACCCTGTTGAGAAGGATCAGTTTAAAGGCACAAGTCAGAATATAAAGCTTGGCAACAAGAGGTTGTCCTTAAAGGGGTTAAGAATTCCAGAGAGTCCTTCATGGATTTGAAACTTGCCATGGAATCAGAGCAATCCTCACAGAATATATCTTGAAATGATTAATAGTAGCAGGAATAATGGGGCTTCCCAGGTGGCGCTAATCGTCAAGAACCCACCTGCCAATGCTGGAGACATAAGACAGGAGGGTTTGATCCCTGGATTGGGAAGATCCCCTGGAAGAAGGCATGGCAACCAACTCCAGTATTCTTGCCTGGAGAATCCCATGGACAGAGGAGCCTGGTGGGCTACAATCCATAGGGTCACACAGAGTCAGACACAACTGAAGACATGACTGAAATGACTTAGCAGCAGCAGTAGAAATAATGATGATCATACATGTGTTATCTGAAATAAACAATGAAACTTGCTTTTCAGTTGGCAAAAACTCACCCTCCACATATCATGTCATTTGATGGATCAGTCCTGATGGAAACCTGGAACTCCTCACAGGTATTTCAGACACAACCCCACGTATTATCAGCTGATGCTCCAAATTACAGGCTTTCAGAATAAGGAACCATTGAGTCAGACTAGTTTGCTCTGCAGATGTTAACAGTAGCCTGTATTCGTGGAGCCAGGCTCAGAGCTACACACTTTATATTCATGATTTCATTTGATCCTCACAATCTTCGCCCTCAGTTGACTGGTGAGAAGACTGAGGCTTAATACGATGAAGTCACTTGTGGCTACTTAACTAGAAAGTGAGAGAGCCGGGCTCTGTGGCTTGAAGATGTTCCTGTGACAGCCCAAGGTCCCCATCTTACACAAGCCCGCATTTTTTTCAAGCAGAGAGTCAAGGTAAAGACCAATTTCGTGCCTTGGAAACAGAGGGTCCTAAAGAGGACAAGGGGAGACAGAGAGGACCCGCATTAACCAGCTGTATGACCTTTTGAAAATCAAACTCCTACAGCCTCATTTTCACCTTCTGTAAAACAAGGCGCTGAGATTAAATGCTCTCTGAAGAATCATCCAGCACTAACACTCAATGATACTGTGAAATATGTCATGTCTGCTGACAGGCAAGTGTGACGGGAAGGGAAATTTTGCTATTAACAAAAAGAAAAGAGAAGACTAGCCATAGCCCCTTGTGCATTTTAGAGAAACAGAAGAATTCCTCCCAGGCTCCTTATTGAGCCTTTGGCTTTAGCATATTTCTTATACAAGAGTCTTACAAGTCCTCCAGTGCCCATCATTTACTGATCTCAGTGCTTCAGAATCCTTCTCAACACAGGGCCCCAGGCAGCCAACAGATGATCAAAGTGGACATCCAAGATAAAATGCACTTTATACCCCTCCCACACAGGAGTTACCTGGGTTTTTTTAGACGAATGTGTACCTTACAGACATGCCAAGGTTATGCTGTGGTCAAACGGTGGATGAGGGGCAGCCTCTTGAACAAGTACAAGTCTACTAAACACATTTGCAGGGACAAGATTAAAACGCATCCTCAGAGAGCCCATGCTGTGGTGGTCCGGCAGACCTGACAGTCACTTAACATAAACTCTCATTATTAGAGCTTAATTAACACCACCGAGGATAGGAATCAGTCCATTCACTTTCAGCCACGAGACAGAAAGAGCAGCTTCTCAGGGAGAGTCCACACCCAGACCTTCAGATTCTCTCTGGGAGAAAGAATGCTGCTCTCAGAATGCCAACTCCCACAGGCTCATGCACGAAGCACACTGATTCTCTTATCCATCTCTTTCAAGTCTTTTTCCCTAGGGAGTGAAGATGAGCCTGTGGGATCAGGGCAGCGGGCTGTAAATAATGGTTGCTGGGAGACATGGATGATGAGAGAGTGTCAGGGCAGGCTCCTGGCTGCTATCACATCCCAGCTCTGCCTGCTTCGGTGACCACTCCATCTCTGCTCAGCGATGCCCCCAGGAAGGAGCGCGTGTCCTCCAGGCTTCTATTTTTGACTGCCCTTTGCCTATGCATCCTTGCTGCCCTTTCTCTGCACAAAGCTGAATGATACAGCCGTAGCTGAGGAAAAACACACCCTGCAAAGCCAGCTTTCTTCTCAAAAAACCAGGCACTCCCATGAGACCCTTTGGTGTGCTGCTTGTGTTTTTTTGATGAGAAAAGAAAAGGTATTTCTTGAGATCCTGGTTGGTGGTCAGTCAATGCCCGGAAACTGAGTAGCCTCTGAGTGACGGGCACAAGGGGACACGAGACAAAACCAGAGGGCCAGGTCTTAGTCCAGGGAGTCAGCAGTCTAGACGGGAAGTTGGTAAAGTGAATGATTACAGATGCTAACTGGAGTAATTGGGTCACGGACCAAGTGCTGTAAGGATGGCAGTGGGCCACAGGAGCCTGGTCAATTACCCAATCCGGGCACTAAGCAATGAAGAGCACATGCCCCCACGAACACACACATATGCACAGAGCCTTGTCACCACAGCTACACCCTCAGCTTCACTCCTGCTCTGCATCAATCTCAGGCCTCTCCCTGTGAAAGCGCCCCAGTCCAGCACAAGGCATGCTTTCTAACTTCCTGAAGTAGCAGCAGCAGCTGGTCATACCGGGGGTCAAAGCGGTGAGGACCACAACCGTCTCTCTGGCCAGTGAACACTCTACACATCCCATCTTCCCCTTGCTTCCCAGCAGCTCTCTGCAGCTACTAATCCTTGGCTTCCCTTACCCTTTCCTTGTGCTAGTCAGGATTTTTTTTTTCAATCAATTCCCAGATTGATTTCAGATTCTGTTTCAAATCTCTGGTATGTTTCAGCTTTGCTGATTGGACACTGATTGACGTGGGGCACAAAGGTGTCCAAGAGACAGCTCTGCCTTCAAGGTCGGTGAGGGACAAGCCCTCACCCTTCAAGAGCGAGAACACTCAGGTTCTGTTTTCTTCTCACCGCCTGTGAGTGGTGGGTGCAGGAAGGGAAACCCCTCACCAGCCCCAACTAAGTGTGCCCAACAAGAAGAGTGACTCTTTGCAGGAGACTAGCTTTCTCTGGGTAAATGCATGGCACCTGAAATCTGTGTGAAGTGTTGGAAGTAGATTGAAACAATAGAACACCAGTGGGAAGCACATGCCAAAAGAAACTTAGGGAACAGACAAATATGATGGATAGCAGGGTGCTGAAGGAGAGAATCAGAAGGCTAAGGGTGAGGAGTGAAGTGTTAGTTGCTCAGTCATGTCTGACTCTTTGTGACCTCATGAACTCTAGCCCGCCAGGCTCCTTTGTCCATGGGATTCTCCAGGCATGAATACTGGCATGGGTTGCCATTCCCTTCTCCCGGGGTTCTTCGCGACTCAGAGATTGAATCCAGGTCTCCTGCATTGCAGGCATATTCTGGGTGAGCAGGAGGATAAAGAATTCAGGTTGATGAAGGTCGCCTCAGCTTGTTGCCTTGACTTGGTGCAGCAAAGCAGAATTCATCGGCTACCTGCCTGCTCAAAGAATGGGGCATCACAACGCATCCAACTTCAGCTTAACACCAGGGTCACCTCGACAATGTAACGTGGTGGCTAAGGCATGGCTTCTGAGTTAAATCACACACTCACTGCATGACTGAGCAAGTTGTCCTACTTCTCTAAGCCTCCGTTTCCTCACCTGTGAAAAAATAAGGAGATAGGGAGAAGAGCCTGGTGATTTTTTGTGCCAACTTGGTGGGATCACAGGACCCAGACAGCCAGTCAAACACATTTGGATGTTGCTGTGAAGGTAATTTTAAAATTATATGAATAATTAGATCAGTAGACTGAGCAAAGCAAATTGTCCTCCATAATGTGGGTGGGCCTCATCCAATCAGTTGAAGGCTTTAAGGGAAAAACTGACCTCCCCGCACACAAGAGTGATTTCTGCCAGCAGACAGCCTTTGGATTTGAGCTGCAGCATCAGTGATTCCCTGGGTCTCCACTTGCTGGCTGATCTTGCAGATTTTCTATTTACCAAGCCTCCACAATTGTATGAGCCAAGTCCTTAAAATCTATAGATAGGCAGGTAGGCAGATAAATAGGAAGATATTATATAATATATATACTTATATGCTTCATTATCTATATTATATTATCTATGTTAGCTTTCATATATATAGCACTATATATATATATGTTATTTTTCATATGCATATTAAACACTATATATATGTATATATATAGTGACTTAGATGGTAAAGAATCTGTCTACAATGCAGGAGACCCAAGTTCAATCCCTGGGTTGGGAAGACCTCCTGGAGAAGGGCATAGCTACCCACTCCAGTAATCTTGCCTGGAGAATTACATGGACAGAGGAGCCTGGCAGCCTACAGTCCATGAGATCACAAAGAGTCAGACACAACTGAAAGACTAACACTTTCACTTTCACGTATGAAAGTGATCTTCCTGATCAGGACGATCTTCCCGTCCCAGGGATCAGATCAGCATCTCTTGTGTCTCCTACATTGGCAGGCAGATTCTTTACCAGTAGCGCCGCTTGGGAAGCCCCTATATAAAACACACACATGGAAACACACAGCCTATTGCTTCTGCTTCTCTGGAGGGAATAAGAAATTCTACTTTATGAAGATATTTTGAAGCACTTAGGATGGTACCTGGTATCCTATAAGCGTTCAGCGTTACCCATAAAAGAACCTGATTCTGGAAAGAATGGGGTCTGAGACCAGCAGCCTCCTTAAAGCCCATGGCAGGCAGAAACATTCCTGTCCTGTGCTGTCCACGGCGGAGTCAGGAGACCCAGGTCCGGATCCCAGATTTACCCCAGGCCCGCCCCCTCGCCACACAGAGAGAAGCTGGGGAAGCTAGAGCTGGCTCCCAGACCCAGATCCACACCACACCCCATTTTCCTTCAATGAGTTACCCCATGATGGGTAGCAGCATGGCCACTGAGAAGATGAAAGTAAGGAGCTGCTTAGTTGACGAACTGACTCATTTGAAAAAGACCCTGATGCTGGGAAGGATTGAAGGCAGAGGAGAAGGGGACGACAGACGATGGGATGGTTGGATGGCATCACTGACTCAATGGACATGAGTTTGAGTAAACTCTGGGAGTTGGTGATGGACAGAGAGGCCTGGCGTGCTGCAGCCCATGGGGTCACAAAGAGTGGGACACAATTGAGCGACTGAACTGAACTGAACTGAACTGAAGTCTCCTCAAGTCCTCTGGAGGCAGGTTTGCACCCCAGAGATGCTACTGCTGGAAGCAGTGTTCTCCTGACTTTTCCTTTCCTCATCTTCACCTCAGCTCAGAAGAAGCTATGCTGAGAGATTACCCAGCTTGATCCACAAGTTGTTTGAAGCCAGACCAACTTGTGATGGGCAAGTTTATACTTTCGTGCATTGCTTTGCTGTGGCTGCTGTAACAGATGACCACAAACTTGTTTTCAAACACCGAAATTGATTCTCACAGCTCTGGAGGCCAGAAGTCCTGAATCAAGGTGTCAGCACAACCTCACTCCCTCTAAAGGTTCTAGAGGGAAATCCTTTCTGTGCCTCTTCCAGCTTCTGGTGGCTGCCAGTGTTCCTTGGCTGGTAGTTGCATCACTCCAGTCTCTGCCTCCGTCTTCACATGCCTTCTTCTCCAGGAGTGTGAAATCCGCCTCTGCTTTTCCCTTGTAAGGGCCCTTGTGATGGCCTTCAGGGCCTGGATAGCCTAGGTTCATCTCCTCATCTTCAGATCCTTGGCTTATTCACATCTAGTGATGCAAACATGCTTTTTCCAAACAGAGGAACCTTTAGAGTTTCCAGGAATCAGGACCTGATATCTCTGGCTTCCTGGGGGAGGAGGATACCCTGAGCCCAGAGGAGTTCACCCCATCCCCCTGGGTAATAGCGACAGTCAGCAAAAGCCACAGCCTCAGTGACAAGAAGAGTGTCCCCAGGGCATCTGCGAGAGCCATTCCCAGACTCGGAGGATGGATGGAGCCTGTTTGCTGAGTGGAGACACCCTCTCCTTACACAAGACCGACTCTCGGATGCCTTCCAAGGGCTTAGCGTGTATTGAAAGAGGCCTTGGCTGGGCTCACGCTTCTGGGGAAATGGGTGGAGAGAGCAAAGGCAGGTTGGCCCCAGCAGAGGTTTATACTGGCCCAAGGATTCATATGGGGAAAACTGTCTCACTACTAGACCACTTAAAAGGAGGACTCACAGGCTCTTTTCCCCCTAATCTGTGGAGGTTTTCATGCCAACAAAAGCAGCTTAATTTTTTTGACATGGCCAACTTTTTCTCCCATGTCCAGCTCCACTCTTGAGAAGGAGAGAACCATCTATCTTCATATCCAGCACAATCCTCAGCATGAGAATGGGGAGGACTTGAATTATGAGGCTCCACGGACGATATCCAGCTTTCCTTTGTCCCAGGAATGGACAACCGGCAAGAAAAGTCAAGCCCTCACCTTGCTGGCTCTGGTCCTCACCTGGTCTTACCTGGACTTGCGCTTTTCTTGTTTTTTCTCTGTAGCCATCCTCTTGCTCCACAGCTTTCATCTTTCCCTTCTCTCCCACCCCGCTCCTGCTTGTTTATCCAGGGGCATGCGGATGTGGAAAACCATAACCCTTCGACCTTCACTTCTGAGATAAGCTTTGGAAGGTGCTCAGCTGAGATGCCGTCAGTGCCCTGGCCATATCCCCTTGGCTTTCACCAGGGCCATACACACCAGCCCAACCCTCCCTGTGATGCTCACCCAAGGGCTCTTTCTGACTGAGAAAGCTCCTGTGCCTACTGTGCCCACAGGAGCCCGCCAGGAGTCAGTGGTCACACAGCATGTGGCAAAAGGCCTGAAACCAGCCACTGATGGTCTCTCCCTGTCCCCTGGGACAGGATGACTCCAAAGCCCTCGTTCCACACTGGCCCCCAGCGTTCCCGGTAGGATTAAGCTGTCTGTCCACGGGGGTGACTTGCCAGGTGATGTTCCTTTATTGGGCTGTCTTCCTGTCTCATTCTCTCTCCCCCCTTCCCTCCCCACACTGCTTCCTGCAACCACCTCCCCCAAAACCTATTTGCTCTCGAAGCCTTGTCTCCGCATCTGCTCCAGGGAGAAGCCCCGGCTAAGACATCCTCTTGTCATCAATCTGGGACAGCCTGTGTTTCCCACACGCCCTTGGGCAGGACGCCCTGGAGAAGCAAACTTTCCACTCCACTGTGCCAGGTTCACACCCTGAAATCTGGCCCCTTTGGTCCCAGTGTGAGAAAACGGATGTGGCATCTTCATACTTACTGTTCTCGGTTGGACAAGACTGTCCCCTCCTGCTTGCTTATTATCTCATGTTGCACCCGAGTCTAGCTTCTCCCGCAACAAACACACATTCTTCCTTTCAGAGGCTATTCCAAGACCAGTTTATGGTAAACCTCAAGTTTTCTTGCTATTTTGCTTGTTTCTCAATTTTTGCCCATGTCTTTCTGTATGTGAGAGTGTGTGTGTATATGTTCTCAGAGGAGACAGGTCAGTGACATCTAGAACAATTCAAGTTGGTCACTTGACCCCTTTCCTCTACTCTCAAGCCAAATATGAGCACATGGCTCTTCTCAGAAACCTTCTGTCATCTCTTGCCCCCACTACAACTCTGTCAAGTCAGAAACTGGCTTCCCGACTCAGCCCCTTCCAGAGCTGTTAATATTTATCTTTCTGTATTTTTCAGTTTAACTGGCATCCTTTGACACAGACAGCCTTGAACTACATCCAAGGTGGCTCAGCCTCCTTGACCTGCTCCTTCGGCGAACAGACCCTGGCATCAGCTTTGCCCCACAGTGACAGAGGGCTTCTGAAATTATTGCCCCACTACTGGGCGTCTCTCACCATCAACTCCTGGCTAATAGTCATACCTGCTCATGTGATTCAAAACCAGATTTGAATAGCTATTTCAGTTGCTGGTCATTTGATCAAACTTCCTCATTGTTACCCTAACAGAACCCTTGACCTGGGTTTTGAATTGAGGTCAGTGGTCAACACAACTCTGCAGTTCCAGCTGTCTGCTCCCCGGCAATTTGTCCATGATCATAGGTTGTGAGTGAAGGGCAGGGGGCATGAGAATCAGTGCAAAGCACCTGAGCTCTAACAGCACACAGTGCTGGGCCAAATCTTGGTTCTACCACTTCCTCATGTGTTACCCAGGACAGGTTAGGCAGGCAGCCACTCTCAACCTCTGTTTCCCCAATGGCAAAATCAGGGTGATAAAATCTACCCTGTAGTGTTGAGTGGAGATGAGAAAACATAAAGTGCATCTTATTTATGGGTCATTTATGGGAAGGAGAGTGTTGGAACCTTTCGCTATAATGGTGGATTTTTCGATTTCCACTTGAAGTTCAGATAACGTGAACCTAACCCAACGCAGGCCCAGAATCCACACTCGAAAGATGCACACCTGGGCCTTCCCTGGCAGTCCAGTGGTTAAGATTCCATGCTTCCACTGCAAGGGTCACGGGTTCAATCTCTGGTCAGGGAACTAAGATCCCACATGCTGCTCAGTGTGGCCAAAACACACACACACATTTAATAGGAAGAAAGCTAAAGCCAGCAGACTCCCATATTTTATCTTTAACAAAACATCATTCTAGATCAGGGGTCAATGAAACAACCTGGGGGCCACTACCCGTTTTTGTATGGCTCATTTTTTAATATTTTTAAATGCCATTTTAAAAAATAAAAGGGAGAATTTTTGTGACCTGTGAAAATTGTATGCAATTCAAATTTCAGTGTCTACAAATAAGTTTTATTAGAACTCAGCCACACCCATTCATTCAAGTGTGGTCTGTGATTGACTTTCATGCTGTAAAGAGAATCATGGCAGCAGAGACCACACAGGCCACAAAGCCTTACATATTTCCCACGTGGCCCTTTAGAGAAAATGTTTTGTGACCTCTGATCTCTGATCCTAGACTATTTAAGATATGGTAACTCTAAAGAATGTCTCCAAGTTGCCTCAGGTAACAGGAGTTTATTATAAGATTTTAACCTTCTGTGGAAAGAGCTGAGGCAACAGTAAACCAGGTGCTGGCCCACAGCATCTGCTCCTCTTGACCTCTCTCTCCATGTGGACCACACCCTGTGGTTGCCCTCACAACTGACTTGAGGGTAGAGTGAAGAGGCACAAGCAAGAGCAGGAATCTCCTGGCCTGAGTTTGACTAGAAACTCTGTCTTCAATACTCCAGGTCTTTCAAAAGGCTGGCCTGTTTTTATTTCTTTACCTCCTGCTGTCTGTTGGGTACAGTCCATCTGGTGCCGCGTAAACACATTTGTCTCCTTGAGTGTCCTGAACAGCCCTAGGAGGTCAGTGTCATCATTTCATTTTATGGGTGAATAATCTGAGACTGAGGAAGGTGAAACACTATGCCCGAGGTCACCCAGCTAAGAAGTGTGGAGTGAAGGTTTTAAATTGGGTTTTTCCGACTTCAAAAGCCCTTGGTTCTACCCATTCACGTATTAAATTCACTCATGAATTTCATTCTGAGAAATGGAAAGTAAAAGCATATATATTTTAAGGTGAAGTCTGAGCTTTCGGCTGGTTTCTGCTTTCCGGGGGTACAGAGTGGGAGGCACTGCCCCCGCTCTGTGAGCTTCAGTACAGCGGGGTAATCACACTTGAAAGGGCAAGTTGCTTGCACGGACCCTTATTGCACAACTACCAGTGTGTGCTGTGTCTCACAAGATTCCAGGGACTAACTTCTCATACACTTGGGATTTGGGAACTTAAAGCTGAAAGCAAGTAACTCCGTCACCCTCCAAATTAGACTGAGATGTAACTTACACCACACAGTGAAAAGAAATCACATAGACCTGACTACCATTTACAAATTTCTGATTGGATGACAGAACATGTCAAAGGACAAATCACACTGTTGAGGAAGCGGTGATGACCCGGATGTTGACTTGGCGCCGACCCCTAGTGGCCATCCTGAGAAGTTGGAAAGCCACCATATAGCAGGATAATAGTTAAATCCCATGGACGGAGGAGCCTGGTAGGCTGCGCTGCATGGGGTCGCTAAGAGTCGGACACGCCTGAGCGACTTCACTTTCACTTTTCACTTTCATGCATTGGAGAAGGAAATGGCAACCCACTCCAGTGTTCTTGCCTGGAGAATCCCAGGGATGGCGGAGCCTGGTGGGCTGCCGTCTGTGGGGTCGCACAGAGTCGGACACGACTGAAGTGACTTAGCAGCAGCAGCAGCAGTGGACGCAGAGGGGAGGGCAGGGGGGTTGTCCCAACATTCCCACAAAGAACCTGACATGAGACATTGAATGTTATAGAGAAAATTATTGCTTTTGGAAAGCAACTTAAAGCAAGATTCTGGGTCCTTAGGATAGGCTAATAGGATTTCTGTTTAAGAACACTAAAAGTCATCTTTTAGTACAGATGTTCCAAAACCACATGTAAAAATTAAATGTAAAAAATGAAAAGCACATTTTAATGTTATCAAACTTTATTTTTTAATAAAACTGGAAAAAAGTTTTGTGATCTGTTTCTGAGATCCCATTTCAAACCACACTAACTCCAAAATCAATCATTAAAATAAAGAAATTTTACTGTGGAATTTACACAATAAATCTTCCTTTAGGGGGAAAAATGAAGTCAGTTTAGTTCAGTTGCTTAGTCACGTCCGACTTTTTGCAACCCCGTGGACTGCAGCACTTCAGGCTTCCCTGTCCATCACTAACTCCCAGAGCTGGCTCAAACGCATGTCCACCAAGCCAGTGATGCCATCCAACCATCTCATCCTCTGTCGTCCCCTTCTCCTCCCCCCTTCAATCTTTCCCAGCATCAGGGTCTTTTCCAGTGAGTCAGTTCTTCACACTAGGTGGCCAAAGTACTAGAGTTGCTGCTTCAACATCAGTCCTTCCAATGAATATTCAGGACTGATTTCCTTTAGGATGGACTTGTTTGATCTCCTTGCAGTCCAAGGGACTCTCAAGAGTCTTCTCCAACACCATAGTTCAAAAATTTAAAAATAAATAAATACACAAATAAAAGAGAGGGCAAGCCTCACCTGCTCCCATTTCCTAGGGGGACAGATCCTGAGTGAGATTGGGCCCAGGATTCTGTATTTTTAGAACTGCACAGAGAGGGGGCCTGATCTGTAGCCTTGAAGTAACCCTGCCCATCCCAACCCCTCCACAGGAGGATGAGCTTCTGGTCTTAGGCCTGGCAACTCTGGAATCGAGTTCAGAAAGGGCAAAATAGACAGTGAAAACACTCTTTTATTTTTTCCAAAGGCTCTGTTTTATCTTTAAGGTGGTTCAGATGGTAAAGAGTCCACCTGCAATGCAGGAGACCTGGGGTCAGTCCCTAGGGCGGGAAGATCCCCCTGGAGGAGGGAATAGCTACCCCCTCCAGTATTCTTACCTGGGGAATTCCATGAACAGAGGAGCCTGGAGGGCTACTATCCATGGTTCCCAAAGAATCGGACACAACTGAGCAACTAACACTTCCAACACTTATATTTACACTGTGTGCTTGCTCTATTAAGATAAAAATCAAACCTTCTTCCCAACTGATTTTCTAGGGAAAAAGAAGAAAAGTACTGAATTGTTCTGGCTTCCCAGGTTGCGCTTGTGGTAAAGAACCTCTCTACCAATGCAGGAGACTTAAGAGACAAGGGTTCGATCCCCGGATCAGGAAGATGCCCTGGAGAAGGGAATGGCAACCCACTCCAGTGTTCTTGCCTGGGAAATCTCAAGGACAAAGGATCCTGGTGGGCTACATTACATAGGTTTGCAAAAAATCAGACAGGACTGAAGCGACTTAGCAGGCATGCATGCACAGGATTGTTTACCCCGTGGTTCTTCTGTCCTAACAACAGCTAGAATTTCTGGAGCACTTACTAAACACTTAGGATTGTCCCAGAGCTTTACCTAAATCACGTAAGCCTCACGCTTGATCTCCGAGGGACAATCACAACCCATGTTTTTGCAGACGAGGAAGCTGAGGCTTCTCATCTGAGCTCTGGCTGTGTGAAATCTCACACAGCCAGAAAAAGCAGAGGTGGGGCTTGCGTTTAGTTTTGTCTGACCCCAAGCAGGTACCCTTGACCATCATGAATCACAGCCTTCAGGCCTAGGGAGCACAGTCATGGACTAGAAGCTGATCATTCGTTCTGATGAAGGATGGATTTAATGACACTCCCACAGCAATGACGATAATAACAGCAACAACAAACAACGTGTGTGCAAGGCCAGGCAGTGAGTGTGTGAAGGGACCAGAACCCAGCACTCCCTCCTCAAGTCAGAGCCCCACCCAGCCACTCCCCAGGGAGAAAGTCTGGGAGTGACAGAGCCAGGGCCCCACAGCAGGCCAGCCCCGCTTCTCTCAGAGCCACGCACAGAGCTGCAGTAGTCCAGAAGACTCTGTACCCACCGGGCACCCTGAGTTTGCTCCTGTTCCGAAAATGCTTGCCCTTTCAAAAGGCACTTCGCAAAGGAAATTTGGGTGCCTGCCTTCAACGGACACTTTTCCCTCAAATTGTACTTCCTTGCAGGTTCCCTATGAGAAAATAATGTGGGCAAATTCCTCTGGTCACCCTGAAAAAAGGAGGCACCATAAAGGGCCTTCTCAAGATGCTGACTTGAATGTGTAGCTCAGTCGACGATGTGGAAGCTAAACGTTAACCAAGATGGCGTCCAGTGAACAGGGAATACACGTTCCTTGACTCAGGCTGTCATTCAGCGCTCACACTTTGGTTCACCGGGTATTTATTGAGTACATATTAGGTACCATGCACTGTAGCAGATGACTTGCATACATTGGCATATTAAGTACTTGCTGCTTTTATGACTTCAAAGTCAGAGAAAAGTGACATAAATATCTGACTCCATTTGGAGAGCAGAAGATAGGAACTAATGCATTCATGGCAATAAATAACAAGAGCCCACAGTTGCTGAACATAACTGCCTGCTAGACACTGTGTGTACTAAACCATTGGCATGTATCACCCTGTTTAAACTCTGTAAAGCCCTTAGGTCCAGTTAGCATCCTAGTCTATGGATAAGGGTCCCGAGGCTTAGCAATATTAAGTCATGTGCCTAACATCATACAACCGGGCATTTCAGACAAGCTTCTCAGGATTTGATCCAGAGCCATGACCTAAAGGAGCCCAAGTTCCAGTCCAGCGTGGCCAGAGGCAGCCATAGAGCGACCTCTGACTCACAGAATTGCTGAGGGTTGAAGGCGTAAGGCCTGTGGGGTGTTTGCACCCACTTTAGTCATCAGCCTTGAATATGAAGGGCTCTGCCTCTATGTGACAGGGTCTGGACGAAGTGCTTCTTTGTCTACCTGTAGGTTAGGTGACAATAAGTCAGGCAAGGCTTTAGAGCAGTGACCTTTAATAGGTTTTGAAGGAGCTTGAGAAGTTTACCAGATTCTGTGTTATGAGAGGTGAGGGCAGAAGGACAGATATTCTGGACAGCACAAGAACAATGTTAGTAAAGGTGGAAGCAGCTATGTATAGCTGGAGGTGAGCAGGGGCCCATGTGGGGAGAATAAAAACAAGAGACAGGAAAGGTGGAAAAGTGGGAGGGAGGACCAGATCTGGAGAACCTGGAGGTCATGCTACCAAATCGCACTTGATTCTGAAGATGACAGAGACTGCAATGGAAAAGTCACTCTGCAACAATACTGAAGGTGGGTTGGGGGAGACCCAAGTGGTAGCAGGAAGCCAAGTTATAACTGAACACTGTGGACAGAGCACAATGAGAGGGTCATTCATTCAGTCAGCCAGTCAATCAGCAAATATCAATATTTAAAGATTGTCCATAGAGTAGTTCTCAAAGTATGATCTGGGTACCCCAGAGCATAGGCAAGTGGTCAAAACTATTTTCACAATACTGCCAAAACTCTACCTTTTCCACCCTCACTCTCTTACAAATGTCCCATGGAGGTTTCCAGAGGCTACATGACCAGGGAAGACACAACATACTGAAGGCACTAGCAGGTATGAGGATCCCTTGACCTTTTATTAAGTCAGATTTAAAGAGATTTGCATCTGACTTAATAAAACAGGTGGAGCTAGAGGTAAAGAGCTCACCTGCCAATGTAGGAGACATAAGAGACCCAGAGTTCAATCACTGGGTCAGGTCAGTCCCTGGTTAGGTCAGTCCCTGGGTTCAATCCCCTGCAGAAGGGCATGGCAACTGACACCAGTATTCTTGCCTGGTGAATCCCATGGACACAGGAACCTGACGGGCTACAGTACATGGGGTCACAAAGAGTGGGACACCACTGAGGCAACTTAGAGTGTAGCAAAACAAGGCCTTTGGAAAATATAATCATTTGTTCCTAAAAGTGGCTGATTTGTATTAACATGTAATGGGTTTATTATTTTTGAATGAACTAATAAATATGGGGAAACAGTGGCAGACTTTATTTTGGGGGGCTCCAAAATCACTGCAGATGGTGACTGCAGCCATGAAATTAAAAGATATTTACTCCTTGAAAGGAAAGTTATGACCAATCTAGACAGCATATTAAAAAGCAGAGACGTTACTTTGCCAACAAAGGTCCATCTAGTCAAGGCCAGTGGTCATGTATGGATGTGAGAGTTGGACTATAAAGAAAGCTGAGCACTGAAGAATTGATGCTTTTGAACTGTGGTGTTGGAGAAGACTCTTGAGAGTTCCTTGGACTGCAAGGAGATCCAACCAGTCTATCCTAAGGGAGATCAGTCCTGTGTGTTCATTGGAGGGACTGATGTTGAAGCTAAAACTCCAATACTTTGGCCACCTGATGCAAAGAGTTGACTCATAGGAAAAGACCCTGATGCTGGGAAGGATTGGGGGCAGGAGGAGAAGGGGACGACAGAGGATGAGATGGTTGGATGGCATCACTGACTCAAGGGAGATGAGTTTGAGTAAACTCCGGGAGTTGGTGATGGACAGGGAGGCCTGGAGTGCTGTGGTCCATGGGGTCTTGAAGAGTCAGACACGGCTGAGCAACTGAACTGAACTGAATTGAATAAATATTTAATTTAAAAATTTTTTCAATGTGGTAAATACTGACAGACTCAACCCATATAAAATGCTAGATAGTGCCCAGGACCAGAGGAAGAAAGCAACGTGAAGGCCTTCATCCCTGACCTCGGAAGGCTGAGGTTCTAGTCAGGTCAACAGAGACCGTTCAGGAACCGGGGCTGTGCGTGGGATACAGAGCGGGAAATGGATGGACGGTGGCAGGTCATGGGGTGGCTGCTGCGTCCCTGAGCAGGCAGCAAACCCACCCTCTTCTCTCGCTCTCACTGAATGCCACTGTCCCCAAGGGCACCGTGTCCCATGAGGACACTAGTCCCTCCCACACCCCTTGTGGTACAAGCAGACCTGGAGTTGCAGCTGGCTTCGCCTCCTCCAGTTCCCCTCCCTCCTTCCCGCTCAGGCACTGATATTTTGTTGAAAGCTTCCCAGGACCAGTCAAGGATCATTTCCCAGGACAATCACACCATTCGTCTCATAGATGAATTTTTCACACTCTTTCCTATCCTCACTCAGAGCTTCCTAATGCACTGAGAAAGTGGAAAAATCCAAAAAGAAGTTGCACATTTTCCTAGCACCCATACACCCCCAGCGCCCCTGGCACTGCAGAGGCACCCACCCCCCCCCCCCACCTCCCCCGCTCTCCCCTCCCCCCCTGCCCCGCTCCCGAGCCCCGCCCCCCACCCCATCTAAGCCTGGGTGCTGAGCCCCGCTGCCTCCTGAATCACCTCTGGGACACTCTCTTACTGCCCCAGGGAGACCACTTGCTCCCAGCAGCAGTTTTTCTCTTTCCTGCTTCATTCATTTCTCTCTCCTTACTGGAACTTTCCCATTGGCACACAAATATCATTTCTCCCATTAAAAAAAAAACTCCCTTTACCTCACATTCCCATCTCTTGCCCATTTCTCAACTCTTTTACAGCAAAATTCTTCAAAAGTGTTGTCTCTCCTCCAGGTTTCCAGTTCTTTCCTTCGCATTTATTCCTGAACTCGTTCTGGTCATAAAATTGCTCCCCCTTGAAACAGTGTCTTTGTCCTGATGACGTCTGCATCCCTAAATCAGTTCGGCTCCATCCTCGCCTTGTCTGCCCCTTTCACTGCTTTTCACCCAGTGGACCCCATGCTCTTCTTCCAGACACTTTACCTGCCCTCCAGAGCACCACCCTCCCCGGCTCCCTTCTCTCAGGAGCTCTTCCTCCTTGGTCGCCTTTGCTGAACCCTTTTCGTCTTCCTCAATTCTGTTAGAGACCCTGGGTTCAGTCATCAGATCTTTTCTCTTCTCTCAACTCTAATCACTCCATAGATGCTTTAGGTCAGTCTCAATGCTTTAACCACCATCTATGTGCTGCTGACTTCCAAACTTCTGTCTCCAACCCAGACCTCTCATCCTTATGGACTATGGACTCCTAAGTCCAAACTATTAACAGCCATCTCAGATATCTGGGCAACCAGAACTGAAGCCCTATTCCCACCTCACAAAATCTATTTCTTCCCAAGTTTGTCTCTCACCTTCAGAAGTGGAAACTCCACCGTTCCAGCGCTCAGACCAAAAGTCTTGGATTAACCTTGAATCCTGTCCAGGGATGTTGAGTTATTCAGCCTCCCCAAATGTGAAAGAGGAAGATTGCTGCAGTTCTTTGAGCATCCTGTATCTCTCTGTTTTTGTTTAAATATCTGCCTCCCAGCCTAGAAGCAAATCCAGCACCTACCACAGAGTTATGGTACAGAAGTGCTTCATAAATGTATTTGGTTCTTTTAAAAGCAAAGGAGCAGAGAGGAGATCACAAGATATAGGCCTTTCACCTTATGATAGAGCTGATTGTTAAAATCTTCTGAAACCAAATCTATTTTTTAATATTTATTTTTATTTGTTTATTTGGCTGTGCCAGGTCTTAGTTCGTTTCCCAGGTGGCTCAATGGTAAAGAATCTGCCTGCCAATGCAGGAGATGCTGGAAATGTGCATTTGATCCTTCGGTCAAGATACCCTGGAGGAGGGCATGGCAACCCACTCCAGTATTCTTGCCTGGAAAAGTCCAGGGACAGAGGAGCCTGGTGGGCTACAGTTCATGGGGTCACAAAGAGTCAGACACAACTTAGTGACTGAGCATCCATGGTCTTAGTTGTGGCATGTGGGATCAAGTTCCCTGACCAGGGCTGGAACCCTGACCCCCTGCATTGGGAGGGTGGAATCTTAGCCCCTTGATCTCCAGGAAAGTCCTTGAAGCCAAATGGCTACATCTCCTGCAGTGTGAACTATGTCATCTCAGCTCTGTGCAGTCATGGTTCTCAAACTGCCACTTATTTAGTCATTTAAGAAGATAAGGAATGAGCTCCACCCTGCACAGGTCAGTTATCTTCTCCCTGAGACTTCAGATCCAATTCTTTTTGAACCCATATGTCTTTATTGAGCAGCTACTACGTGCCAGACTCTGACATGCTGGGGACAGAGAGCTCACATCCCTCACCCTTCATCTCAGGGAGCCTGGGAAGCTGTGCCAGCAGAAGGATGGAGCTTCTCTTCTAAGAAGAATTCCTTGGAAATGATTTGTTTTTCTGCGATTGGGAGAACATCTCTCCAAAACCCCAAATAAGCACAGTGCTTTGCTGAGTTTCTGTAAATGGGGCCAGCGCTGCCTTGTTAGTCAGGATTTGACCTTATTAAGCTGGGTCCCTGGTAGTTTTATTATTATTATTATTACAACAGAACTGGCTCACAGGGACTGCTTTCTTCCATGTAACATTGATCTCTTACAGCCCAAGTGTAACACACAGGCACTTGACATAATGAATGTAACAACAAGATTTGCCTTCCCATTGTCACTGCTGCTGCTGCTGCTTAGTCACTTCAGTCATGTCTGACTCTGTGCAACCCTATGCACTGTAGCCTGCAAGGCTCCTCTGTCCATGGAATTCTCCAGGCAAGAGTACTGGAGTGGGTTGCCATGCCCTCCTCCAGAGGATCTTCCTAACCCAGGGATTGAACCCAGGTCTCCTGCATTGCAGGCAGATTCTTTACCATTGAGCCACCAGGGAAGCCCTTTGTCACTAGCCACTGTCAAATCCAGGCTGCTCATGACTCCCTAGAAATCAGAGAGACAATCCCCTCCCCACCCCCACTGTACATCACTTGTCCAGCTTGGTTTAAAGGTATCAACCCATTCTCACTTATTCTCTCACAAACTCAAATTTCTTACCACCCATATCTCAAAGAAAAAATTCCAAATTCCAAGTTTATCACCATCTTTATTCAACATCCCAATTATTTTAGCTAAACCTATCTACCCACCATGTCCACTCTTAAATCCTGAAATTTGAGAAAGGAATACCATTCAATGTATTAATTCCATTTATTCATTATTTATTCACTCATTCTTCAGTTACGTGCCAGGCACATTACACTCAGTCAAGCAGGCAGGCAGGCATGAGAACCAAGAATTGCGATGCTGATGACAACTGCCAGTGTGGAGGCGATACCGAGTTCAGCAGAACATCTGCTGCTTCGTGCCACATTTTTCTCTCTATTTGACATAGTAAAAGCTGAGCTCTGTAGAGCACTTAGTTATATGCCAGGGACCGTACACAATTTAATTTTCCTCAGAACTGAATGTGATAGCTACTTAACATCTTTTTGCCTCGGTTTCCTCATCTAGAAAGATTATTGAAGAGTTCTTAACTCGCTAGGCATAAACACCACACAATTTTCTTTCTTCAGCAACTGTAGCAACTACACTTTGCCGCTTATAGTCATTTCATTGTTTGTTTTCTCCAGTTGAACTTGAGTTTATTTGTTTTAAAGTGCCAGCTTCAAAGTTCTTCTGTGGCTCTCAGGTGCTGACTGGTTGCAGGGCTCCTAGGGTTTGGGGCCATGGGCTAGGGTGGGTCAGAATCTGCTTTCTCATCATCCACACTCTGATGTGTCTTCTAGGCAGGAAAATGGGAGGGGGAGAGCCCTAGCTGACACCCGTGGGGAGACAATTGTCTATTTCAACCACTGGAGTGCCAATCCAGCTCCCTCTAGACATGGGCAGGGAAGGGGCACCATACAAGCCCTGCTGACAAACCTCTTATCCCACACAACTCCTTAGGCATCACGTGGTCACTTCTGAGATTCTTCTGGCAGAAGCCCCACTGCAGTCTTCTTTATCCCTTTCTGGGGAAGCACCCACTGAACCAAAGCTCCTATCTCATCCCTCCTGATTGTGGAGTTTTGGGGATAACTGCTGTCCCCTCTCCACCCGACTGTGTCTTCTCACATCCCGGTGCTCTGATGAGTTGGAGGAGCAGGCACACAAACCCACACTGGGCTGGGTGGTGACCAAATCGTGAGGTCTGGCATGGTCTCTGATGGAGTATTGTTTGTGTTTTAGGCAAGGGGAGTCCTTAAGAATTTTGGACAGGGAGATGGCATGATTAGATCTGCATTTTATTACAGTCATTCTCAGAGCACAGTGGAGACTGGCAGGAGTGTGAGACGAACAGCAGGAACACTAGGAAGGAGCCGATGCCATGCTTTCTAGCTTGAGATATTTGCAAACATGGCCAGTCTTGATCAATCTTTCTTGCTTTATGACATGGCCTAAAAACACTCCAACAAGCTTCGGGCAAGTTGATCTGGTCTACCTATGGGTGGCTGTAGTGGGTTGCTCTTCCATCAGACCCACCCAACACCTGACTTGCCCTGGGTGTCCCTCAGTTTCAGCTGTAGGATATTTTGGATTCCTAGTGGATTTCCATTTTGTTTTTAAGCAGAACATGAGCCAGAGTCATCCTCTCGTGAGCTGTAAGTCTGTACCAGCTCTGCTTGGAGATGCTGACATGGCCCTAAATGTCACCGCCTGCGTATTAAAATCCCCAGCTTCTCTCCATGCCTCAGGGCCTCTGGTATCTTTGACCAGAGACCTTTTCCGAGGAGAACAGGCACAGGAAGTAATCACCGTGGTGGCTCATGCCGGTCACTTAGGAGACGTGCTGTGTCTTTCCATTCTGAGTGCAGGCCCAAATAAATGAGACTCCTGTGCATCCTAGCTGAGCAGTGGGACCCTCTTGCCTGGGGTGGTGACCTGGGGGCCATGGACACACTTGGAGCTCACCCCCTGCCCCTGCCAATGTAGAGAAGAAGAAACAGGGCCCAGAGAGATACTGTGACTTTTCCAAAATCAGAGTCGATGTTTTTTTCTTTTCTGACATCTATTTTTTTAATTAAAATACACAGTTTAAAGAGTCATAACTTCAAAAGTTTGTTACTTTAACAGCAACACCTCCACCTTCCCTCCCGTTTACTGATTCCCAGAAAGCCAATGCTTTGCTCTTAAGTCTTCACCTGTGTTAACACTGTAACCCAACCACCAATCATTATAGGGTGCTGTATTTTTTCTAATTGCTTCAGAAATAAGTCGATACTGTCGAGGGTGTTAGCTCAGAGGAGGGAAAGAAGGGGAGGGACAAAGGCAGTCCTCGTTGCCGCTGAGACAGCCAGGGGTCCCAGGGAGAAGCAGAGAACCTGTGCTTTCTCTTCCAAGTTCTCAACCGCACTCATTCCTGCGTTTCACTGGCTCCTGGAGGTCCACTGAGTAGCTGGGCAGGGCATCCCCTGGGGGCTTTGGGAGAGAATCTTCCCTTCCCTCCCGAGAACCCTAATCCCCATTTCTGAAGCTCCTGCAGACAGTTCACAGCCAGTAGTTACCCTGGAGGGGAAGCTGCAGACACCTCCCACCTTCTCTCCAGCATTCAGCCTACAACAGTGAGCCCATTGGCCCCATTTGGGGATGTTGTCATTAAACAGGGGACTCTACCCTGGGATACAAGGAGATGAAAAACAACACTTGGTCCTCTGCTTGGACCAGCTCTCCATCCCATGGGAGAGACCAAGAAAGTGTGGTGAAACTTTTTCCTCCCCGTCTACCCCTCCAAAGCATCCATGCACCTTTCCTAACAGCACCCTGATTTCCTTCCTGTTTGGGGAAAGGTAGGGGGAGTAATTCCATGTACCTCCCCTCCTAAAAGAGGAATCAGACGGTTCTCCCTTGCTACCCAGTGTCACGGGGACCAGGCAGGACCAAGCCCAGGGAATAAATGCTTTCCCCCACTTCTGAGTCTTGAGTGTCCCAAGGAGCCACCATAGGGTCCCTCCAGCCCCGTGGTGGCATCCCAAGTGCCCAGTCCTGATAAAACACGACTCCCGAGCTTTCCTTTTCCAGGCCCCTGGGTCCTCCTGGCCTCCTGTCTGCTTCATAGCCGGAGCTCCAACAGTCCTGCTTATTCTATGAGTGTCTCATCTGCTGCCCAATAAACCCCTCCCCCCGTCACCCTTCTGCTGCTCAGAGTCACTTTCTCTTGTTTGCATTCAAGGAACCCTAAAGGATTAAAAAATAAAATAAAAGGAGACATAGATAACCCTCAGATCAGTTCAGTTCAGTCACTCAGTCATGTACAACTCATTATGACCCCATGGGCCACAGCACGCCAGGCCTCCCTGTCCATCACCAACTCCCAGAGTTTACCCAAACTCATGTCCATTGAGTTGGTGATGCCATCCAACCATCTCATCCTCTATCGATAACCCTCAGCAGGTATGTAAATGCTCATGTCATCCCCAAGGGGAGGGAAAAGGTATACAGGAGACAGCAGGAACCATGTGCACAGAGACCCAGGATGCCTACAATAGGCCCTGCCGCTGGCCCAGGGCCCACCCGTGCTGCTGCTTGTGTGTGACAGCCACAGTCAGGCGACTCTGCTGAGCTTTCTCCCAGACCTGAGATCTGACCCAGTGGATGCAATCACCTCCTCCTTCCATGTCTGGGCAGAGGTCCCCGGGGAGAGAGTGGGGTTCTTAGTGGTGACAGTGAAGCCAGGTCACGGAGGGCATGGCTGGCAGCTTTACATTCCCCAAGCTGTCTCTCCTGAGTGCCCAGGCCCAAATCTTCCACTGACCATGCCTTGAGGCCATGGCCACTTTGAGTTCTGGCACCTTCCATCCCTTCACCTCAACCCTAGCTTGCTGAAAAACTCCCCTTTTCATGTTTACCATTCTCTGTTTCCCACCGGGCCACATCGGTCCACAAGTCAGTTTTATTGCTTTCACAGGGATGGTGCTTGTAATGTTCTGAGTCAGTAATTTCCATAGAGATGCTAGCAAAACAACAAATGCAAGTGAACTAATTCTGACAAAATGCTGGCCAAACAAAGGGAAGAGGGCCAATCACATATTACAGTCCTCAAGCCCCAAACTCCCAACTTACCTAGCGCCCCCCAGAGTCAGGGACAAAGGCAAGATAATCCTGATCCTCCTGCGTGCCCACCTCCTTTTTAATGAAGGCATTGGAAATGAGGTCTGGGAACCACTGGTTCAAGATTTCAGCTGCTGGCTCCCAGACAAGGAAGAATCTTGGGGAAAAACATTATAATGTAATTGTGATGAAAATCTCTTTTCAGTAGAAGATTTGCAGAACATTAAACACTATCCACAGACATTTTCAGAGAGTCCCTAGTGGCTGAGGACTAAAGCCTTTTGCATCTGAGTTTGCCACCATCCCCCACACCCTGGGTCTACTTGAAACATCTCCTTCCATTTGGGATGCTGTCTTTGAGGTTTGGCAATGAGGTGGCGTTTCCTTAAAAGGGAAAGAAAAAATGCCTATTTTTAGGGCTATGGTTCAGGTAGCGTGTGTTCCCAGAGGAAACAAAAGTCTTTACAAGGAATGTTTGCTTCATTCAGTATAAATAATGTTGACTTGTTTACGTCTTAACCCCTGTTTGGTGATTAATGTGCAAAAATATATCTTCCGAGACTCAGAGCACACTGGATGCTTTTTAGTGGGCCACGCTGGAGTAAATAAAGATGAAAAGAAGCGAGAAGAGCTGTGGCTCCAATGAAATACAGTCTTCTTAGTCAATCTGAAGTTTGGATGACCCAGGCTGTTTTTAGGGAAAATATTATCTTTTTCACTGGTATTTTTCTTTCTTTCTTTTTCTATTTGCACATCATGACTCCTGGAAATTTTAAATTACTTCTTCGTGTTTGGAAAAGTAAGTAATTATATGATTTTGTTTGGACATTGAATGATGCAGTAGGATTGACGATTTGATGATTCCCTGATTTGATGGGAAAACCAGCTCAGGGATGTACTAGAGGACCTTAGGAAAGTTGTTTGCCCTGTAATCCGCAGTTACTGCAGGTGTGAAGTCCAAAGAGAATACTCACCTCACCTCCCAGGGCTGCTATGCAAATCAAAGCAGATAAGGAATTGTAAGTGCCTTGGGAATTGCAAAGCATGTTGCAATTATAAGAGGGAAGGAAAATGAAGTTCAAGTTTATTGTGTACCCAGTGTGCACCAGGGACTTTGCAAAATGACTCGGACACTGAGCCTGCTACACCTTCAATCTTGCCGCTCCCACCGCAATCCTTCCACCAGTGGCGGGCAAAATGACATAAATCAGATCATGTCATTCTCAGTTTAAAATGTTTTCCCACTACAATTAGAATTAGCATACAGATAAACAACAAAGATGTGCTGTACAGTAAGTCGCCTACATGCGAATGAGTTCCATTCCAAGAGCACGTTCATAAGACCAACAAAGTTAGCCTGGATACCCAAGTAACACAATTCGGCAATACAGTTCAGTTCAGTTCATTTCAGTCACTCAGTCGTGTCCCACTCTTTGCGACCCCATGAACTGCAGCACGCCAGGCCTCCCTGTCCATCACCAACTCCCAGAGTTTACCCAAGCTCATGTCCACTGAGTCCGCGATGCCATCCAACCATCTCATCCTCTGTTGTCCCCTTCTCCTCCTGCCCTCAATCTTTCTCAGCATCAGGGTCTTTTCAAATGAGTCAGCCATTCACATGTGGCCAAAGTATTGGAGCTTCAGCTTCAACATCAGTCCCTCCAATGAACACCCAGGACTGATCTCCCTTAGGATGGACTGGTTGGATCTCCTTGCAGTCCAAGGGAATCTCAAGAGTCTTCCCCAACACCACAGTTCAAAAGCATCAATTCTTCGGCGCTCAGCTTTCTGTATAGTCCAACTCTCACATCCATACGTGACTACTGGAAAAACCATAGCCTTGACTAGACGGACCTTTGTTGACAAAGTAATGTCTCTGCTTTTTAATGGGCTGTCTAGGTTGGTCATAACTTTCCTTCCAAGGAGTAAGCGTCTTTTAATTTTATGGCTGCAGTCAGCATCTGCAGTGATTTTGGAGCCCCAAAAAATAAAGTCAGCCACTGTTTCCACTGTTTCCCCATCTATTTGCCATGAAGTGATGGGACCGAATCCCATGATCTTAGTTTTCTGAGTGTTGAGCTTTAAGCCAACCTTTTCACTCTCCTCTTTCACTTTCATCAAGAGGCTCTTTAGTTCTTCTTCCCTTTCTGCCATAAGGGTGATGTCATCTGCATATCTGAGGTTATTGATATTTCTCCTGGCCATCTTACATCAAAATATATGTCTGTATATATATGTACTGTAATAGATTTATAATATTTTCAAACAAATACATAAAAAGCAAACACAAAAAATAAAGGAAATATTTTTATTCTTACAGCATAGTAGCTTGAAAAGTAAAGTGGTGCACGACAACAGCTGGGACACAGGGGCTGTTATCGAGCAAACAGGCAAGAAGAGCTACTGGCTGGAGGAGGGAGAACTGGGAGATGGGAGAGCTGAAGGGTCATCAGCAATAGAAGGTGGAGGGCAAAGAACAATTTCGCTCACACTTGACATCAATGGCATGAGTGCTAGTTGCTTGCTGGAACCAGGTCTACGTTGGCATCTTTGAAAGTTTGAAACTTGAAGGTTCATATGTAGGGGACTTACTGTATCACACAGGGAACTGTATTCAACATCTTGTAATAACCCATAATGGAAAAGAATTGAAAAAAGAATATATACATATGTATATATACATGTATATAGGTATAAGTGTATCACTTTGCTGCACACCTGAAACTCATACAATATTGTAGCTGAACTATACTTCAATTAAAAAAAAAGAGACTAGCATGCAAACTCCCTGCAATGGCCAGAGAGGCCCTGCCTGGTCCTCCGCCTCCTCCTCCAGGCACAGAGACCACCATCCCGTCTGCTGCAGTCACGCTGGGCTCCTCTGTGTCTCAGGGCCCTGACACATGTCAAGCTCTCTTTCTGGGAGGCTCTTCTCCTTTCTTCACCTGGTCAATCTTTTTCATCCTTTTCAGTTTACATGTTCTTTCTTCCCTCTCAGCCAGGACTACTGCATTGACCAGACAGATCATAGAAGAGAAAACTCCAGTGGACGCTGCTCACAGAGACCACAGTCTGCACAATAACGAAGCACATGGGGACCTCAACCTCCTCCCCTAGTTCCATGATACCCTTGATTTGTACTGTGCACCTTCTCCTTCATAGCAACTTTCACATTTATCATCATTTATTTGTTAAAGGTCCATCTTCTCCGCTAGACCAGCAGGATAAGGGCCATGGCTCTCGTATTTTTTTCGGGATGCTCAGCACCTAGAACAGTGCCTGAACACAGAAGGCAGTCAATAAATGTGTTTGGACTGACTTTCTCTGAAGTATGTTGAAGCCACGTGGTGTCAGTTCAGTGGCACTGAGTGAGCATGAGCATTGAGGCTGGACAAGTGTCTCCTCGGCTGCCCGCTGTTTGCCTCCATCCCAGCGCTGGCATGGACCTGAAAGCTGAGAGATCCAGAAAAGCCACAGGTGAAGTTCACAGGACTCCAGAGGAAGAAGAGCACCAGGGCAGTTGGGAAAACCGAGCCCTGCCTTCTGCCGCTAAGAGACACGTCTCTGACTGCTAGAAGGATTTAGCCTCTCTCTCAGAAATGAATTATTGCAAGGAAACTGTATGAGAGCAGAGCCTGAAGTTCTAAAGATTCTGAATTTCAATCCTTCCCTATCACAGGCTAGCTGGTAATTACTGACGAGCGATTATAAAATGTGCTGTCCCTTATCCTTGCTAAGATATTTTTAAATTAAGCAAAGCACTTTATAAGCTTTAAAGAATGGCTGAGCTCTCAAGAACGGTTTTAACAATGGGATGTAGCTGTTGATTATAAGCCTCTTCAAAAATGTGGTCACCACTGCTTCCTTCTCACCCACTTCTTAGCATGCAGTTATCTTTAGTAACTTGTTGATTAGCCAATCACAAAAGTCGTAGGAACAGAAGACAATGCCCACTCTGTATTTCGCATGCTATTAAAATAAATAACACTAGCACACTCAGCACCGTTGTTTGGTGAGCTCTCATGCATTCGTTGATTCTTGGAGCAAGCTTTCATAAATGTCGTCTCTGCACCAGGGCTGTGTTATTTGTGAGAAGGCATGTGTTTCCTGCCTTGGAAAACCTGGCCAGCTAGGGCAAGGGGTTGAGAAAGTAAGAGACCCAATGTGCAACCAGGGGGAAGTCCATCTGATGGAGGTACCAACAGCAACCCTGGGTGGCACACCAGGAGGCTGATTAACCTGCCTGGGGGAGGAGAAAATTCTCAGGGACGCCTCTTGCAAGGCCACCCTGATCTGGCAGGACACAGAGAAACATCCATAAGGGAGCGGAGGGACAGGAGGCTTCTGGAGCTATTCCTAGGCAGTGGGAACTGACTGGATCCCTTGCATCCTTTAGTTATCTGCTTCAAAACTCTGAGCTTCCTGTCATCAGCCCTGGAAGGGGGAATGTTTGCGCAGCACTGGCCCTTCCTGGTCTCTGGGGCCCCTTCCTCCTAGCAGGGCTTGTTGGTAGGAGGCCTGTGGACAACAACATGATTCCAAATTCCCACTGAATGTGTAGGGGGCACTGGACCCGGTGTGTTTTACTTCAATTTTTATAAACTTGTATATTTCAGAGGAAACGTCAGTCTTGGGTTTCTGACTTGTTTACATTCCTCGAAATGTCATTTTCTAGTCAAGATACCAGAAGCCTCTATCAACCCTTTTTTAAAATTCTCCCCAAAGGCTGGAATTTTTTTCATCTCAAAGTCCAGAGTGTGGTCTTCAAATCTGAACCTGAAAAAGAAGAGAGAGTTTGAGTTAGATCCCTTCCCACTTCTGACACCTGGGCTTTCCCAGGGCTGGTAGGGGGACTGTGGAAGGTGAGAGGAGCCTGTGAGGGGTAGGAGGGGGCTGCGGACGGTGACTTTGAGCTGAGGACGCTGTGCTGCTGTTATCATCACACCAGGTCAGGCAGGGACCAGCTTTATCAACCTACTGAAGCTCCACGGAGCTTTGGAGGGCCTGGGTATGACAGCAAATAGTTTAATAAGATGTCTAGTTTAAAAGATGGGGTCCAAGGAAACAAATGAGATAGCTAAATACTCCATGTTAAAAATGTGCAGAAATTTAGGGATGAAGGGAAAATACAGGAGGAAAGATGAGCAATGTAGAGGTGGCCAGAAAGCTGAGAAACAGGATTGCCCGATGCTGTGTGGTGTGTCTCTTCTGAAGCCACAGTGGAATTCCCTTCGTCCTCCCCAGTCTTCAGTAACGTCTCCTACACTCACAAGCGCCTGTGTGAGAGGTCTGTTTGGGGGAAGCTAAGGGACACGACTGGGTAGCACACATTTGGGTTGAACAACCCAAGTAGGTGATGAGACGCTTGCTGAACTGACTAGTTTCGTGGCAGCAGGAGCTCACAGCATAAGGTGACCACAGGCTGTGAGCTGCTCAGAAATTCCCATGACTCCTGAGAAAATAATCAGGTGTTCGGCGATCTGTAGGTTGAGGGTTTGAACAATGTCATCTAGCCCTTTAGAGGCAAAGGAACCCCAGCTAACATCTAGGTTTTTCACTTTTATTATCTCCTTTGCTCACACAATAAGTAGACTACAATCATCCTCACCTTCCAAAGGAAAACGTCAGAGGGGATAAGTCATTTCCCTGAGTCCCACACCTAACAAGTAGCAAATCCAGCATTTGAACCCAAGTCTTCAGCAGCAATTTTTGCTTAACTTTTTGTTTTGAAATGCCCAGGAAGTTGCAAAAAGAGTTCAGAGAAGCCTCGCATCCCCCAGCTTCTGCCACAATTTACGTTCTTCCCCCAACCACTGAAACTAGGGATAAAGAATCGAACTGCAGATTTGCGGCGAAAACAGGCTTTTTAGGTTTACAGGCCATCAAGCACTGCCTCTCTTCCTGGGAACCCGAAAGTTATCATCAAAGAGGTTAGCCTAGAGAAGGTCAAACCCTGGGGCAGTGGCCTGCAACCCCAGCTGCCCATTCAAATCACCTGGTGCCCTTTATAAAAATACCTGTGCCCACCCCAGCCTTCCAGGCTCTGATCTTATCAATAACACCCAGGGCTTAAGAGTCAGAGTTTCCCCAAGCCCTGAGAGGTTCGAAGCAGCCAGTGTTGAGGACCGCTGCTGTAAAACTACCCACCAATTCATCAGACCTGGGTGTCGAGATACCCTTGCTCATGAATCCCATCACTGTGGTCTGAGATACCTGTAAGGACAGCCCATGAAAGAGAGGCTCCTGGGGGCACCTGGCAGGAAAGTTTCTCTGCTGTGTTTACTGCAAAGCTCTGTGGCCCTGCCCCTCAGAGCTGTGTCTCCCTTTCTGAAATAGCAAACCAGCTCCGGGCACATCAAAGGAGATTGTCATTCCTCTGGCACTGGCTTTGTTTTCCCCTACATCTAAAGGAAGCAGGTCCACTTATCTCCAGAATGCTTTCCCAGAAAGCTCAGCTGCCTGCTGTGTGAGGTCACGGGCCCACAATTTGCATCCATCACACCTTGTACGGAAGTGGTGAGGAATTGGCTTGCTTTGTTTTCCAGCACTAGGGAAACAGATTTGTTCTGAAGCTTCACACAATAAATTGTATTAAATCCTTTCAGCAGGGTTTCCATGGCTATGTGAAAGCAAAATCATACAGTAATTGTTTTAAATAATACAGCAAGGCGAGCTAGAGAGTACATCTTAATTTTTGTCATCTGTGCAACGTTTCTGTTTGTATGGAAATGTTCCCAAGGCAGGGGAAAGGTTTCTGCATTCACTGGGAGTTGCTTGGCAAATGTAATGAAAGGTCAAATACAAACTGAAATAAACAGACCTACCAAATCCCTTAGCCCCCTGCTCTGTCCATGTGAGCCCTGGGGCTGCTTTGCTTCTTTTAAGTGGGAGTCAGGATAGTGTTTATCTCTTCACTGTTTGGGCACCAAACCCCATCCTCCCACTGCACAAGCCTGGCTTCTGCTTCCCTGAGGGAGAGTTGGAGGTATACCCCAGACAAAGGGGACACCTGGCAGGAACTGCTCTGCACCCCCACAAGGATTGATTTGTCCCCTGGCACCTGGACACCCTCCAGGGTTGAGCCCTTCCAGTAGTCTTAGCATAGGATCCACAGCAATATCATGAGTAAGAGTCAGTCTTCAAAACTGACCCTCCTACATTCTGGTCCAAGCCCCATGTACCAACCAGTCTGCGACAAGTTGCCTCAACTCTCGAGATTCCATTTCTTCATCTATCAAGCGAGGGTAATGACATACAGCAGAGGTTCTGAGTCTCAAATGAGGTCACGCATGGAAAAGGCTTGTCCTCCTACAAAGTGACAAAGAGTTAGGGCTCAATAAACAGCATTCATTTTTAAATTATTATTACCATTATCATTATTATTCTTCGACTATACAAAAGTCCTCCTGATAATAAGGGGAAGCTGAGAGCTATTATCTGCCTGGTTGACAGCCAGGTTGAATGCTTTCCAGATGTCAGAGAGGCTGCTGGATGTTGGAAAATCGGGAAGGAGTTCTGGTCCCTCTAGGAGCTCCCGGACCAGGACTGGGGCCCTCACCCACTGATGCTGATGAGCATTACATTTGGATTGTGTTTGGCCACGGCTGCTACACACATTGTGTTATAACTCCAGGGAGAAATTGATTCTTTTTTTAAATATTTTATTTATTTATGTTTGGCTGTGTCGGTTCTCCTCCGCGGTATGCGGCCTCTTTGTTGCGGGGCGCGGGTTCCTCAGTAGTTTCAGCACTCAGGGTTAGTTGCCCCATGGCACATGGGGTCTTAGCTCCCCAACCAGGGATGGATCTGGTGTCCTCTGCATTGGAAGGTGGAGTGTTAACCCCTGGACCACCAGAAAAGTCCCAGAAATCGATGCTTGACTCAAGCTAGATAATCAGCTGGATAAAGGATGAGAGAGCTCTACACCATCACTGACAGAAATGACATCTTGGGGACCAATCCCATATAGGCACTTCAACTTCCAAATACGGAGACAAGTCCCTCAGCCAAGCCCCAGAGAGATTCAGGATAGACTTCATCCCAGGCCTTTGACCACAGCCACCGTTGATGAGAACCTCATGTGGGCGGGGATGGGGGGAGGTGAGAGGAAAGAGAAGATGGGAGTGGGGGCGCCTGGTCTCCCCAAGTGTGTGTGAGATCGCTCGGAAGACAGGCCGCTGTTGGAAGGGAGAGGATGCTGGCTCTAACCACAGTCTGCCATTTCCTTCTCCAGTGCATGAAAGGAAGTTTATTTTAGCTTTTTGTTGCTGGGTTTTATTTTTTTTTTTATGTTTTAGATCATGAACAGTAAATAGTAATAGAATACACGAAGAAAAACGTTTGCCCACACAGAAGTTGTCTCTGGAGCCAAAAACCAAGACATACTTGAGATGCTTTTCTTTCCATCTGAGCCTGAGAGAGATGGTCCCTCCCTTCAGATCCCCTGGGAGGCTTGGAACAAACCTGCCAGATTCCAGGAGCTGAGCCTCGTTGCAGGAGGGTGGGTAGGGAAGGGAGATGCTAGCGCCCCCAGGAGGTCAGGCGTGGCTTGTCCTCTGGTGCCCCTACTGTTTGTAGCCTCTGCCCGAAGCTCATGCTTTGCTGATGCTGAGCCTGTCCTTGTTTCCAGACGCAGCTCAAGCCCCACTTGGAGTTTCTCTCAGAGCTTTGTCACCAGCCTTGCTATAGATTCGATTCCAGGATTGGGGCCCTGCTCCCACGCTTTCACATCGCCTCTCCTGCAGTGCTTACTGTCTGGTTATACTTCCTGTTTACTCATCCGTCTCCCCCACTAGATTGTGACCTCTTGGGGAGGGACTGTTTCTTATGCATCGTGGGTCTCCAGAGCACAGCACCCAGTCTGGTCCACAGAGCTGTGCTATGAATAGGTGTTGAATAAGTGGATGACTACATGAATGAATGAATGACCAGAATGTGACCGAACACACCAGTGTGCTGATGCACTGAAAATCAGTGTGATGTTCCTTTAGCTCTCTCTCCTGGGGCCCCAGAGAAGGCAATGGCACCCCACTCCAGTACTCTTGCCTGGAAAATCCCATGGACGGAGGATCCTGGTAAGCTACAGTCCATGGGGTCACTAAGAGTCGGACACGACTGAGCGACTTCACTTTCACTTTTCCCTTTCATGCACTGGAGAAGGAAATGGCAACCCACTCCAGTATTCTTGCCTGGAGAATCCCAGGGACGGCGGAGCCTGATGGGCTGCTGTCTATGGGGTTGCACAGAGTTGGACACTACTGAAGCGACTTAGCAGCAGCAGCAGCAGCTGGGGCCCCGCCTCTTAAAGCTTGCCCGCATCCACTCTGAATTCCAGGAACTACTCCCCAACAATCACCCCAACCCTCAACATACACCTACACATATGGAATGATAGTACCATCCTAGAGCTCCAGGAAACCTTAGAGCCTTCCTCCTCTGCCCGCAAAGTCCACAGGTCTCACTGTGGCAAGGAGCAGGGCTGCTCAATCCCTCTTTATCTCCTTCATGAACCAGGCCTGCTGAGCTCATGTGTTGGTAGTAAGACCCACCTATAGAGTCATAGCCGCCACATTTTCAAAGGCCAATTGGTACTAATTTTTCTGACCTCAGAATTTCTTTGGAAAATTTCTCCAGTGACTCAAAAATGCCCTCTTGGCTTGTGGGAAAAAAAAAATTGAAAGTAAACGTAGAGATGTTAATGACCTAATCTTACTCTCAAGTCGTTAACAAAACACCAGACTCTTAAAGGAATTCCTCCCACATTCCCCAAGCTTTTCATCTACTAATACCTTTTGGACAAAAGCAAATGATTTTCACTATTTATTGACTATGGTAGCTACTTACTACCCACTTACTAAGACCCGCTCACTGGGCTTGTTGCTTTTCATACGTGATCTCTTTTAATCCCCCAAACAAGTACATTGGGTAGATCCTGTTAAGATTCTCACTCTGCAGAGAAGGAAATGAAGTTTTCAGAGATTTCAGTTGATTTACCCACATTCCTGTAGCTATGAATAAATGAAGGACTTGAGATTCAAAATCTTATCAGCTTGTCTCTCACTGTATAGCAAACCACCTCTGAAATGTAATGGCTTTACGCGAGTTTACTGTTGCCTCTCATGGTTCCGTGAGCTGGCTGGGCTTAGGTGGACGTCTTCACTGGGGCTCTATCCTGGGGCTGCAGTCATCTGAAGGCCCGACTGGGCTGGATGTTCAAGAAGACAACTCATACAAGCTGCCTGTCAGTGTCGGCTATGGGCTGGGAATTCTTCCAGAACCACCAATTGAGCGCTACAGATTTCCTGCAGCTCTCAGCCACGCTCACTGTGATTTTGATTCTTCACTCGCAATCGTCCTTCCTTTTCCATAAGAAATGACCACGTTTGCAGCTTAGTAGCCTTCTTCTCCATAGAAGGCTCTTTACATTTTGAGCTACCTCTTGTCTTTTTCAGTCCCAGCTGAAGGTACTTCCTCGTGTATAATGCTCTTAAATTTTTGTGAGCTTCCTAAGGACTCTTTTGAGTTCATGCCATTAGTCAAAATACACACCAACAAATCTCTTTGAGATAGATCCCTTTCTGCCTTGGGCTGAGAGTCAGATGTGTGGAACAATACTCATCAAATTCCTTTGAAACTTGTCTGTGTAGCTGAGGTCAATGAGGCAGACTCTTAAAACTTTCTAAAAGCTTAACAAATGTCTTATAGCCATGCCTTGAGATGACCAGTACCTTCATATCATATCTTACTTTGAGAACCTTTTTCCAACAGGAGAGACTGAGAATAAGAATTAACTTTTGCTAAATCCAACAAGTCTACTTCTTTATATTTCATCTAAGTTTACTTGAAATTGAATAGTTCAGTTTTCAGCTCACCTCTCTGTCTATAGCTGCCTGAAAGAAAACAGTAGACACTTTCAACATTCCACCTGTATGTCTCCTTAGCCAAGTCTGCTATATCATAGGTACTTTTCCTGTTGTTTGCATTACCATACACAACAGAGTACCAAATTACCCATCATTACAAAACAAGGGATGCCTTTTTCCAGCCTGCGGTAACTGTTCCCTCCTTTTCCTTTCTATTTTCATTCATCGTTCCCTCAAGCACTTCCTGGCTTCTTGCTGCTTGGTCCCAAAGCCAACATCTCAGGATTTAAGTTCTTATCATAGCAGCATTCCACTTACAGATACCAAATTCTGTTCCAATTATCTGTGGCTGCATAGCAAGCCACCCAAAACTTAATGGCTTACAAAAACAATACGCTATTTCTCCTGGTTTTGTGGGTGGACTGAGCTCAGCTGGGTGTTCTCATTTGGGCTTTCTCATTCACTTGCTGTCAGATAGCGGCTGGGGCTGTGGTTATCTGAAGCCTTGGCTGTGGAGGATGCTCAAGAAGTCTCACTCAAACAGCTGGCAGCTGATGCTGGCCTGGGCTTCTGACAGCCTGGCACCTGGCTCAAGAGGCACCATTCTGAGAGTGCACAATCCAGGAGCCCTAGGCAGAAATTACAGCACTTCTTATGACCTAACCTCAGAAATCCCAGACCATCATTTTCATTATATTTTATTAGTTAAGTAAGACACTATGGCCAGCTCAAAGAGAGAGGATCTCACCTCTCAAAGGGAGGAGAGGGAAAGGATTTGTGGTCATATTTAATTTCCCACAAAGCTCCTAATCACTAAGATATGTGTCCTCTCGTTAAAAGTAATGTTCTATGAAAATTGTGGGTCAGCTCTGCACAGCTGGTAACTCATCCCTTTTAATGTTGATGCTGATTCTTCTCCAAGGCCATCTTGCAGTCTATTATCTTACAAAAATATATACACATCCTAGAAATATAGGTACCCAGTCAATTCTTCTGAGTCTGATATCTGCAAAACATCTGCTGAATCTGATATATGAATGACAAAATTGACGATGGCTCTGTCAAACAATCATCTGTGGGGAAGCTGGATGAGGAATATTGCTTCTCTTTAGATAATTTCTTCTCCAGGAGTGATTAAGGTGAGCTGCCTGAAGCAAAGAAGAAAACACCCAGGTCAAACACATTAAAGTGTGTGTTAGTCTCTCAGTCATGTCCAACTCTTTGGGACCCCACGGACTGTAGCCCTCCAGGCTCCTCTGTCCATGGGGATTTTCCAAGCAAGAACACTGGAGTGGGTTGCCATGCTCTCCTCCAGGGAATCTTCTCAACCCAGGGATAGAACTCAGGTCCCCCACATTGCAAGCAGATTCTTTACAGTCTGAGTCACAGGGAAGTCCAACCCACTTAGAATCCTCCTTTAATCACTACTGCTAAATGGCAGACCCCAGTATAAGTCTATGTCCAATTACACACCTTCTGGATCATCAGTTTGATGGTTAATCGTTATCAACCCCATTTTACTGTCTTCATCCCTCAGCATGGTTGTGTCATGTGGCTGAAAGTGAGCAATCCTTTCCCACTTAGACTTCCTCTGCCTCCAAGAACAAGGACACCAGGAGGGATGAGATTGTTGGAGAGGAGGGTGAGAGGCATAGCATGCAGCCTGGGTCTTCGCGATTTTATAAAAATGTTGGGGGTAACAGCAGATGTTCTGTGCTGGCTAAACAGCCACCTGGGTTTTCCAGGTGGCACAGTGATAAAGAATCCACCTGCCAATGCAGGAGAGGCAGGAGACGAGAGGTTGATCCTTGGGTCAGGAAGATCCCCTGGAGAAGGAAATGACAATTCACTCCAGTATTCTTACCTGGAAAATTCCACGGACAGAGGGGCCTGGCAGGCTAAATTCCAGGGAGTTGCAAAGAATCAGGCACAATTGAGCATAGCACAGCAGCAGGTGAGACTAATGTGATAAAACTCTGGCTGAAGAGATGCAAATAAAAATGTTAAAAGAAAATGGTGTGCCCCTTTCTCTCCTTCCTGCCCACCTGCTGGAGTATAAAGGTAATGCTGGAACTCCAGCAGCCATTTTGGACTATGAGGTAATCTGAGGTATGCAAGTCCCTCATGGTAGAACAAAAAGCTAAGAGACTGGTCTACTACAAGAAGAATGGCCTTGGTCTAGAACAAAATTCAAAAAATGAATTTCTATCTTATTTGAGTCACTGCTATTTTGTTTGGGGGTTTTTTGTTGTTGTTTTTTGTGGGGTTTTTTTGCTACTTGTAGATAAAACTAATGGCAAGCAATACACTATGTCATCTAATTTTCACTCAACCTTGTAAGTAGGGCATATTACCCACATTTTAGCAAAGAAAATCCCAAGGCTGAGAGACATTAAGTAGCTTAGTCAGAGTGGTCACATAATCATTGTTGAGCCAAGTTTTGAGGCCCAGTCTATCTGAACAGCTCTTATCTTTCTATACTATATTACTTATCTGAATGCGAATTTTTATCAAATTCCTAAAGTTTTTTTAATAACATTGTATCAAACTTTCTTCTGTATTTAGCTCTCTCCTGCATCACAAGTACAAAGCACGGACATCTCTGGCATCTGTTAGTGCCCAGAAGTTCATCTTTAGATCTAATATTGGAAAAGGTTGCACTAAAAAAGGACATGTTACTTATTTATTTTCTTTAGGGTCTATAAAGAAATTTACCTGGCCTGTATTTGAATAGTTTCCTGCAGAAATGTCTTACCTGAATTATGACTCAATACGAAGTCCTCAGTTTTTATAGAAAATCAGTATTAAAAGGTGATTTGAAGAACATTTCTGGATCTTTGGGAACATATTGTTCCTTGTAAAATACAATTTTCATGCAATAAATTTCACATATAATCTAGTGCCAGAAAAAAATGAAAACCATCTATTCAGATGCAATTCTGTTTCCTTTTATTTTTTTGGCCAAACATAGAAAGAATAAGACAACCTAACAATGACTCTTTTGCTTTGGTTTCCAGGAATCTTGGAGCTAAATCTTATGTTATTTTCAGTCTTTCAATCAGCCCAGAAATAAAATATTTACTTCTATTTTTTCTTTCTTTTTTAAAATCTATTTTTCTGTTTCTCCACTATTTTTTTTTTTCATATCTACAATTATCCATTCTAGGATACATTTTTGTTTTTACAGGTCGCCTCAAGTTGGCCTTCAGTTATTTAACAAATATTTTTTATTGCCTCCCTCACTCACAGCACTTGACGGAAGGAGATGGCTACAGGCTACTCCTAACTGAGCCTTTGCTTATAATCCATGAGCACTACTTTCTTTTTTTGTTTGTTTTGGTTTGGTTTTTTATTGTTATCTTTTTAAATTTTTACTTTTTAACACCAAAAACATTTTGTAGTGGGGTATAGCCGATTAGCAATGCTGTGATAGTTTCAGGTGAACAGTGAAGGGACTCAGCCATACACGTACATGTATCCATTCTCCCCCAAACCCTCCTCCTATCCAGGCTGGCACATAACGTTGAGCAAAGTTCTATGTGTTGTACAATAGGTTTTTGTTGGTTATCCATTTTAAATATAGCAGTGTGTGCATGACTTTCCCAAAGTCCTTAACTATCTCTTCCCCCCCGGCACCCATGAGTTCATTTTCTAAGTCTATGGGTCTCTTTCTGTTTTGTAAGTCAGTTCATTTGTATCATCTCTTTTTAGATTCCGCAAATAAGGGCTGTCATCTGATATTTCTCCTTCTTTGTCTGACTTACTTCGCTCAGTATGACACCCTCTAGGTACATCCACGTTGCTGCAAATGGCCTTATCTCATCGTTTTTAACAGCTGAGTAATATTCCATTGCACATATACCACAACTCCTGTATCCAGTCCTCGGTCCATGGGCATTTAGGTTGCTCCGTGTCTTGACTGTTGTAAACAGTGCTGCAATGAAAATTGGGGTGCATGCTTCTTTTCGGTTCTTCGTTTTCTGTGGATATATGCCCAGGAATGGGATTGCAGGGTCATATGGTAGATCTCTTTTAGCGTTTTAAGGAACCTCCATAGTGTTCTCCACAGTGGCTGTGCTGATTTACATTCCCACCAACAGTGTAGGAGGGTCCCCTTCTCTCCATACCCACCCACTCCAGCGTTTGTTGTTTGTGGATTTTTTTATGATAGCTATTCTGACCGGTGTGAGGTGATATCTCATTGTAGTTTTGATTTGCATTTCTCTAATAACTAAAGATGTTGCACATCTTTTCATGGAGTGAGAGAGAGCCTCACGCTGAGCAGCCATTCTGCTACCTTCCTCTTTGCCAGGGTAGGGGGCGCTTCCCTGGGTTTCCGAACACTAAGTACTGCTGGGCTCTCTTCTCACCCCTCTCAAGCTCCTAACATCCTTCTCCAAAGATGCTCCCGTACTGTTTATGCCTCTGTGCAAAAGCCACCCTCCTCTCTCCCTGGGAACAATGGAATTTTAGCCCTTGATAACCTTTAGGAGATGAAAGGCTTTATTCTCATTATGGGAAATGTCCACACTACTCAACAGTGCCCTTCCTCCTCCCAAACAGGAAAAGCAAGCCCCGAGGACCTTAGGGAAAGTATGAAATGGGGGCCTTCTTGGAGTCTGAAATCGGACCACAGAGGCGGGCATCCTCGATGCCTGGGTTGCCCTGCTCCAGGAATCACCCGCAGGTTCACATCTCCATGGTGACGCAGCCTGGTTTGTCAAACATTCCTGAGCTTTCAGAGATGGAAAAAAAACATACGCACACACACAAAAAAAAAATTGGGCCTTTTTGCTTGGCCAGGGAAGTGGGATTGCAATTTTGAGTTTTGACTCCCATCCCTGGAAACGGTTGACGCCATCATCTGAGAGAGCCTGCGTTTGCTGCTGTTTTAAGCTGAAAGGAAAGACCAGCAACAGTCGATGTTGCTACGGCCTCCCTGGAGCTCACTGCCCTCTTCACAGAAGGTGCCTCCTGGCCCAGCCCCTCCCAGCCTCACAGCAAACTCGCCCACAGTGACACGCGTGGTTTTAAAGCCCTTGCACACCATCTGCGAGGTAGTTCCATAAGCTCTGCTTGACTGTTGAGGAAACCAGCTCAGAAAAATGTAGTGACTGGCTTAAGGTTAAAAAAAATAAGCAAAAAACAGAGTTGGGACAATGCAGCCAGAGCTTTAACTCCCAGACGAGCGCTACCGTCAGTTCTCTTCAGCTCACTGTCCGCTGGGAGTCCAGCAAGGTGCCTCCTCCCTCTCGGGATCCTAGCCCAGCAGATCCTCACCACCCTCCATCCCTCTCTCCCTGGTGTTTTGCTCACACTTCTCACATCCTCTTAGCAATTTGGGGTCCTCTGTCCCGGGCCTGTGAGAGTATCAGTGGCAGGGACGACATCTGGTTCAACTCTGACCAGCCTCTGCCTAGCATTAGAAGTTGAATAACAACTAATAAACAAGTGAATGAACATGGGGATGTCTCCCACACACATGAACTGCACCCTGGTCCATGTTGCAGCCTGTATAGGAAAAAAAAAAAGCAAAAAATAAAACCCAAAGTCTTTTTCTTGGCAAAGCTACCTCCACTGCTACATTCATGTATAAAGGAGCAGGCATTGGATTTATGGGACATTTTGGTGAGAAAGATTTAAGACCCTGGAATAATGTCTGCTTCATCAAGTCCACATCAGAAAAATCAAACAAACCAGAATATGATATTTTATTGTTTCTGTCTTAACAGCTTTTGGAATTGTGGTCAGTGGAAACAGCATCATTGGCAATAAAAATATTCCTGGCCAGCCAAGTGACACATCTGGTGGGTTATGACGAGAGTGAGAACGGGTTCTTTCATTCCTCATGGCCTGAGAGAAGGCATGTGGGCAGGTCTACCTGGAGAATATTTGCAACGTATCACTCCAGTAACTCCAGGAGAGCTGGGATGATGAATTTCAAAACTGGAATCAGAACCTTCATCCAGAATAAAGTGTGGATGGTTTTATGAATTCATGGAGCAGAAGAGGTCCTAAGTGAGGATAATTCATCTATTCCTCCACTGCTCTGCAGGACAACACTAAAATTATCCTAACAAATTCTCTCTCTCTTTTTTTTAATCTGCAGAAGAGGAAACTCTTAAAACCTCTTCTGGTTAACCCCTTTAAATACCTCATAGCCTTCGTGGGAAGAAAGTATTCCTTCTTTCTAACCCAAATCCTTTTTGCTGAATTTCAAATTCATTCCCTTTTGCTTAACGATTAGTCAAAGATGTAATGCCTTGATCAATTTGCAGCAATACATGAAATAAAATTAATGTTTTTTAAAGATGTTGTGAAGTATATCTATTAGCAAGTTTCAAATATCCAACTCATGGCTAAATAGGCTGAGGATGCACTGTCTAGGACATATACATCTAATTAGGACATGATAAGCATTAGCAATGCATTGGGAAAGTGAAGGAGATGGAGCTGAGGATCTCAACCCCTACAAAGGATAAGTAAGTACAGAGTTAAGTTGAGCTTTGGCACCTTAGTAATGTCAGTGAACACTTGGTTTCTTTTCTCTTTTCTACTGTGCTTTGCACAGGGTCAGTCATTTGAATACTTTCCCCCTCATGTGGCAAAATAACTGCAGCAGCTCCACCCCTCACATTCTTACAGCACACCATCCCTTTGAAGCCAGAGGCCTAAAATCTCCCTAGATGATATTAGCCTGGGTCGTGTGTCCACACTTGAACCAGGAATCTGAATGCAGTGGTTGGCTTCATTTAGTCAGGAACCACCTCTGGACCTGGGTGCAGGGGGAGTGCAGTGTCAGTTTCCTAGAAGCACCTGTGATTTGTAAGGAAGAAGAAGAAAACAGACTGAAAAATCTCGGTGGTGTTAGAGTAGGCAATTGGATGCTAGTAACCACCATTTTCACAGTGGTTACTATGAAAATAACCACTCCCTTTTATCATAACTAAAAAGCTTGATATGATTTTCTGCACCCAGGACACAGGACATCTGCCCAGAGCTGTGGCTCATCCACTTAAAATCAGGGCCACACTCCCTGGTGATAAGGATCACCTCGGGCACTTGTTAAAGATGCAGCTCCTCAGTTTCCTCCCCTGAAGCTTCTGTTCAATGGGTTTTGGATGGGGCCCGAGAATTTTTAATTCAACACATTCTCCAGGTGATGCTTGTGAGACCACCACACTCCACAAACTATCCCAGCGCCTGCTCTTCCCACTCCTGAAAGCAGAGGAGTGCCTCATGTCTGCAAAGATCTTCAAGGTGAGGGAGACCTATGCTCAAATCATGACTCAAACCACGGACATACTCTAGACTTCAGAAGGATATTTCTGGGCTTGGTCATTGTGAGTACTGATCAGGAGTCTATGAAAATAATTGATAACGCTTGTTGAGCATGAAGTCTGTGAAGGCTGCTGAGTGATTCACGTGAATTTTCTCCTGCGATACATCTCCTTCTGCAGAGAATTTTCAGGCAAAACACAAACCACCCTCCTTCTAAAACATTCTTATTAAGAATTCAGAGCAACATGGATGCAACTAGAGATTATCATACCAAGTGAAGTGAATCAGAAAGAGAAAGACAAATACCATATGATATTGCTTATATGTGGAATCTAAACTATGACACAAAAGAAGCTATCTACCAAACAGAATCATTGATCCAGAAAACAGACTGGTGGCTGCCGGTGGAGGTGGGGTACTGGGGGAAGGATGGAGTAGGAGGTGGTGGTTAGCAGATATAAGATTTTATGTATAGAATGTATAAGCAAGGTCCTAATGTATAGCACAGAGAACTACATTCAATATCCTATGATAAACTATAATGGAAAAGATTATTTTAAAAAAAAAGAATGACTATATATGTATAACTGAATCACTTTGCTGTACAGTAGAAATTAACACAATGTGGCAAATCAACTATACGTCAACTTCAAATGCATATATTAAAACTGGAAAAAAGGAATTCAGGGACCCTTATAATTTATGAAAATCAGGATCCCCGCATACTAACAGTTTTACTTAGGATCTTTCTAACAAGAAATCACTATTTTGTCAACATTTCTTTGGTTGGTTATAGGTGGGTGTTTAGTCGTGTCAGCTCTTTGTGACCCCATGGACTGCAGCCCGCCAGGCTCCTCTGTCCATGGGATTCTCCAGGCAAAGATACTGGAGTGAGTTGCCATTTCCTTCTCCAGGGGATCTTCCCGACCTAGGGATCGAACTTGTGTCTCCTGCATTGGCAGGCGGATTCTTTACTGCAGAGCTACCAGGAAACTGGGCTTCCCAGATGGTGTTGGTGGTGAAGAAACAGCCTGCCAGTGCGGGAGACAAAGAGATGAGGGCTCGATCCCTGGGTTGGGAAGATCCCCTGGAGTAGGAAATGGCAACCCACTCCAGTATCTTTGCCTGGAGAATCCCATGGACAGAGAAGCCTGGCGGGCTACAGTCCACAGGGTCACTAAGAGTCGGACGCAACTGAAGCGACTTAGTATGCACACCAGGGAATTAGACTTAATCAATTTTTAATGTATTGGAAGGATTCCTGGGATCGCCAGTAGCATCTGGGAAGAGAAAGGCTGGACCTGGAGAGTGCAAGGTTTTCAGCTGTGGCTTCCTGGGTTTCTGCTTCTCTCCATGTGTTAACAACACTTCTCCCCAACTCACCCCTTTTCCAGCTTAAAACAAGAAGGTGATGCTGCCCCACAGTTGTCAGTTATGGATTACCTCTGTGCCAGACACCTGCACCTAACAATCATTAAATGGCAAGTCCAAGTTCTAGAAGGGAGATTCAGCTCAGCTTCGCCTAGACGAGGTGACATCTCTGGGTCCAGTTAGCTGTAACTGAGAAGAAGGGGTGTGGGGAATATGAACACGGGCCAGGGGCCATTTTCTATTTGGGGAAGGAAAGTAGTTCTCAGAGAAAAAGAGTCTTTGGAGGTTGAAAAGATGCCCCGCATAGAGCTGCTGGTGTAATGACTGTGAATTCTGTATCTCTTAAATGGATTTTTATTTTATTCATCCCAGAGGCACTGGAAAACATTTGAAATACTGCAGTGCAATGCAGAGCTGGATGCCCTCATGGGTGCCCAGACCTACTGCAATGAGCCCTCGGTTCTCTCGCGTGCAAGGCCTACATACAGGAGCCAGTGTTTCAGTGGAGGAAGAATAAGCTGGATGGCTCCTGTGAGTCCTTGACCTCTCTGGTCGTGTCCTGGGAAAGATACAGGAAAAAGTAAGCGTCACCTGCTAGAAATGATGAGAAGAAATCCTTCGCCTCCGCTTCCCCCAGAACCCTCCCAAAGGCCCCCTCCCCATTCTTGGCGTGCCTGGAAGCCCCCGGGCCACTGTGCCTCTGTGGCTAGCTGTACCAGTTCATCCTTGGCCGGCAGCGGACGGCCCACTGGCTGGCAGCTCCAAACTGCAGGAGGCTAATGAAACGAGCCCTAATGAATGACTGGCTCTGCGATAATATTGAACTCTCAGATTTATTCACATTGATGACTCGCATGGAGTAGACCAAAGGGACTCTTAGCGGCGTAATGAGGAGATAAAACTTTGATGAATGAAGCATTACCTTGTTGCTTGAGGAATAGTGCCTAATTAAGAGGGTTGTTGACCCTAATTGAAATGACGTTGCCAAGGTGAACCAGAGAGCGATGCTGGACCAGAGAGAGAGTTTCTTGCTCACAGCAGACTCTCCTGCCAACAGAGGACCTAACTTTGGTTTTGGTAAAGTTTATAAATGAGCTTTGTTAATGGGGCTTTTTAACCCGGGAATGGAGCTAAATCTGAGGAGGGCTAGGTGTCAGATTTTGCCATATCCAGGCCTCCTGGTTAAGTGGAAGGGACCATGACAGAATCAGGGAGGGGGTCTCTGCCTTTCTCCCCTCCTTTCAGGATGTGCTGCTGATCTGCTGAGTGCCCAAGCATGCGGGCCAGATAAAGAACTTCCGGAGTGTAAACACCGAAAAGACACAGCCCTCCATGATACATAATTTAAAATAAATGTAGTAGTAAACATTAAAATTAATTCAAGAGATTCTAAAGATGTTCTGATTTTTTTTTTCTACTACAGCTTCGATGCATCTTTTTGAAATATCAAATTCTTTCTTTCAAAGGCTCCTTTAGTTCCCCTTGGGTAAGCCAGCTCTGCAGATAAGCAAGAGAGAGAGCCAGGACTGACACCAACAGCCCCAAGTTCCAGGCCTTGGCTCTGCTACTCCAGCACCTGAGGGACCCTGGGCAAGTCAGGTAACCTTTATGGCTCTCAGAAAGGTCATCCAGAAAATAATGGTTCCTCACTGGGCAGTTCTGAGGGTCAAATAAAATGTCAAAGTGCTTCATAAACTTTGAAACGCGACACAGGCTCACAGAGGAGGCCTTGCATGATATTCATCACGCAAATGCTTGACACGAGGAGTGGCACCAGAAAGCGACAGGGTTCATATCCCATCTCTATCCACTGCTGAGGTACAGGACTTAAAATTCTGTCCCCACGCCAAACCTCCTTACAGTTAATCTAAGCACTCCTTCCTGCCAGAAGGGAAAGGTCTGCCCCTTCCTGAGGATCTGATGCCCTCAAGAACTCACCGTATTTGCAGATGCTACACAAATAGATGGCAAAATGAAACTGCAAATCTTGCAATAAATGAGGGATTTCATGAAGTTGATGAAAGTGATATTGGAGACTGCACAGCTCAGTGAGCTAAGACATTGACCAAGGAGTATGGGCAGAGGTAGGCAGCTACCAACAAAGAGAGGAAAAGTGCAAGGTCAGTGATGCATAAGAGAAAACCATTTGAATAGCAAAAGCTTTTGAAGGGGCTTTTCAAGAAATGATAAAATCTCAAGTATTTTTAAAAGTTGCTAGCTTTTAGATTGTGCTACAAAAGTTAAATGTGAAGAATTTAGTATTCAGTTCAGTCGCTCAGTCGTGTCCGACTCTTTGTGACCCCATGAATCGCAGCACACCAGGCCTCTCCGTCCATCACCAACTCCCGGAGTCCACCCAAACCCATGTCCATCGAGTCGGTGATGCCATCCAACCATCTCATCCTCTGTCGTCCCCTGCTCCTCCTGACCCCAGTCCTACCCAGCATTAGGGTCTTTTCCAATGAGTCAACTCTTCGCATGAGGTGGCCAAAGTTTGGAGTTTCAGCTTCAACATCAGTCCTTCCAATGAACACCCAGGACTGATCTCCTTTAGGATGGATTGATTGGATCTCCTTGCAGTCCAAGGGACTCTCAAGAGTCTTCTCCAACACCACAGTTCAAAAGCATCAATTCTGCAGCAGTCAGCTTTCTTCACCGTCCAACTCTCACATCCATACATGACCACTGGAAAAACCATAGCCTTAACTAGACGGACTTTTGTTGGCAAAGTAATGTCTCTGCTTTTCAATATGCTATCTAGGTTGGCCATAACCTTCCTTCCAAGGAGTAAGCGTCTTTTAATTTCATGGCTGCAGTCACCATCAGCAGTGATCTTGGAGCCCAAAAAAATAAAGTCTGACACTGTTTCCACTGTTTCCCCATCTATTTCCCATGAAGTGATGGAACCAGATGCCATGATCTTTGTTTTCTGAACGTTGAGCTATAAGCCAACTTTTTCACTCTTTTCTTCCACTTTCATCAAGAGGCTCTTTAGTTCTTCTTCCCTTTCTGCCATAAGGGTGGTGTCATCTGCATATCTGAGGGTATTGATATTTCTCCCGGCAATCTTGATTCCAGCTTGTGTTTCTTCCAGCCCAGCATTTCTCATGATGTGCTCTGAATATAAGTTAAATAAGCAGGGTGACAATATACAGCCTTGACGTACTCCTTTTCCTATTTGGAACCAGTCTGTTGTTCCATGTCCAGTTCTAACTGTTGCTTCCTGACCTGCACACAGGTTTCTCAAGAGACAGGTCAGATGGTCTGGTATTCCCATCTCTTTCAGAATTTTCCACAGTTTATTGTGATCCACACAGTCAAAGGCTTTGGCATAGTCAATAAAGCAGAAATAGATGTTTTTCTGGTACTCTCTTGCTTTTTCGATGATCCAGCGGATGTTGGCAATTTGATCTCTGGTTCCTCTGCCTTTTCTAAAACCAGCTTGAACATCTGGAAGTTCACGGTTCACGTATTGCTGAAGCCTGGCTTGGAGAATTAAGTATTAGGTAATCATATGTTTTGTTGGAAATTTTTCACATGTAAAAATGTTCATTAATTCTTTAAGAATTAATAGTTGTTATTAACTCCCTAAGTTTGGTCAACAGAAAATAATTTTTATAAAGTTATGTGTGTGTTCAGTTGCTCAGTGGTGTCCAACTTTCTGCAACCCCATGGACTGTAGCCCTCCAGGCTCTTCTGTCCATGGAACTTTCCAGGCAAGAATACTGGAAAGGGTTGCCATTTCCTTCTCCAGGGGACTTTCCCAGTCCAGGGAATGAACCTGCATCTGCTGTGTCTCCTGCATTGGCAGGCAGATTCTTTACCACTGTGCCACCTGGGAAGCCCAATTTTTATAAAGGTTTTTATTAAATATTTCATTTTCTAGGCAAAATCACATTCAAGATTTGGGGGTTTTGATTTTTTTTTTTTACTATCTTACCATGATCTTTTGATCAACATTTTAAGTGGATTCACTTTCACATAGCTTTTTTTCCCCATTAATATCAATCATTCTCAGATAATGAGGACTTTTTATAACTATTGAATTGCTATGGCTAATTTCATTATTTCTCAGTCGCCCTCCATGGAAATAGTGTTGACAGTCTCCTCAAGCCCAAGGGAGGGAGAGGAATGAGCTTCCAGCCCTTCGGAAGTGGAAAGACTCAGCGTGTCACTCTGTCAGAGATAAAGCCACGTGTCTTGGAAACAATATGGTAGCAGCAAGCCCAATTTTCTGGGCAGAATTGATGCTGGCATGACAGGCTGGTGCAGAGCACCCTGGGAGAGGATGTGGCGGGGACTGGCTGTGAGGCATGAATGCCATGATCTCTGTACCACTGGGACCACCAGGCTGGACTCGGCTACTCCGGCTGGCCAAGAGATGCTCCTGCATCTTCTCCAGTGGCTACACGGCTCTCTCCCTGAACTTCAGTCAAAAGACTCAGGTCTCAAGGACACCCTTGGTGACCCCTCACTGAGGCTCTAACTTAGATGTGCTCATCAGTAACCTGGGAAACAACAGGGTCCCACCTCACCAGCAGGCTGGTATTCAATTCAGGCTGAGGAATTCAATGTGCCAGAGTCCTTGGAATGTGACCCCAAGAGTTCTGGTCCCACATTCAGAGAAGATGTATAGCTAGAAAGTAGGATCTCGGGTGCATCTAGGTGGAGTCAGGACCACATCACATTTCTTCGACCTTACTAGCTAGATGACCTCAGGCAAATTACTTGGCCTGTCCAAACTTCCACTTTCCCTCTATAAAATAGTATGTGTATGGCTGAGTCCCTTTGCTGTCTACCTGAAACTGTCACAACATTGTTAATCGGCTATCCTCCAACATAAAATGAAAAGCTTAATTAAAAAAATTAGTAAAGGGCTTACTAATAGATCGGTCTAGTGGGCTTTGAGGTGTGTCTTAAGTCAGACTCACCAGAAGCGGACTCTGAGAGGAAGATTCACAGGCAGGTGGTTTATTTAGGACATGCTCCCATTACAAGAGTTGAGAAAACAGCCAGGGATGGGCAGAAGTCAAAGCAAGGTATGGTTTCCTAGCCTGATCCTCCCAGGCACTTGGGAGGATGCTATACATCAGCCTGTCCCACTCACAAGGAAACAGGATTTTTGTGCACCTGCACTGGTCATTCGGGGGCTCAGGGGGTGCAGGAGATACAGTCCAGGCACTCAGGCACTCTACCCTGTGGACAAACCAACGCCAGGAGTCAGACCTGATGAGATTCACAGGTGTGAGCTCTGGAAGCATCGATGTGGTAAAAGAAGTCCCAGGACCTGGCAGAGGACACGTGGCGTCTACCACAGGCAGGCTTGTAGGAGAGGATTTGTGCAGAACACCTTGCACAGTGCCTATGCAGGAAAGTTGCAGGACACGTGTCCCCTCTTATTGTTGCCTGTGCCTCTGTGGTTGTAATTATGGAATTGTGATTGTCATCCCCTTGGGCATTCTGCCAGGGAATGTGTCATGAACCTCAGCCAAGGAGCTGGTGGTCCTCCATGCAGGGAGATAATACATTCTAATGTACAGGAAAGAAAAGGGCACTAACATGCATTGAACAACTACCACTCAAGCGTCAGTCATGCCGCTGAGCGCTTTCATAAGCCGTCTCATCTACTCCTTATAGCCATCCCTTCAGGTAGGATTACTATCTTTCATTTTTATCACTAAAGAAACATATCCAGAAAATCATAATAAATTGTCTCTTATCACACAGTTAATGTCTAGGTTCTAAAGCAATACTCTTTCTCCCTAAGAATCAGCGTGTGTTAGTCATTCAGTCGTGTCTGACTCTTTGCAACCCTGTGGACTGTAGCCCACCAGGCTACTCTGTCTATGGAATTTTCAGGCAAGAATACTGGAGTGGGTTGCCATTTCCTACTCTAGGGGATCTTTCTGACCCAAGGATCGATGCCGGGTCTCTTGCATTGCAGGTAGATTGTTTACCATCTGAGCCATAAAGGAAACCCTTAAAAGAGGTGATATGGCAGAGGCTGCCTATTGCTAGCCCAGCATGTTCTGAGCAGCAGTGTCAGTTCAGTCGCTCAGTCGTGTCCGACTCTTTGAGACCCCATGGACTGCAGCACCCTCGGCCTCCCTGTCCATCACCAACTCCCAGAGTTTACCCAGACTCATGTCCATTGAGTCAGTGATGCCATCCAACCATCTCATCCTCTGTCATCCCCTTCTTCTCCTCTCCTCAATCTTTCCCAGCATCAGGGTCTTTTCCAATGAGTCAACTCTTCGCATGAGGTGGCCAAAGTATTTGAGTTTCAGCTTCAACATCAGTCCTTCCAATGAACACCCAGGACTGATCTCTTTTAGGATGGACTGGTTGGATCTCCTTGCAGCCCAAGGGACTCTCAAGAGTCTTCTCCAACACCACAGTTCAAAAACATCAATTCTTCGGTGCTCAGCTTTCTTTATAGTCCAACTCTCACATCCATACATGACTACTGGAAAAACCATAGCTTTGACTAGACAGACCTTTGTTGGTAAAGTAATGTCTCTGCTTTTTAATATGTTGTCTAGGTTGGTCACAGCTTTTCTTTCAAGGAGCAAGCGTCTTTTAATTTCATGGCTGCAGGTCACCATCTGCAGTGATTTTGGAGCCCAGAAAAATAGAGCAATGAGCAGCCATGTAGCTAAAGTGATAAATGACTCAGCTTCCCCTGCAACTAAGGATGACCAATAAAAGTAAGAGTGGGCTTCCTTAAAAAATGAATTCCATCAGAAGGCCCTTTTCTTTTTTGTGTGTGCCTGTCCTTCTTCCTTCTCCTACTTAGAATACAGATGTGATGACTGGTACTCCAGAAGCCATTGTGGGCCATGGAAGCTAGAGGTCCGAACTTATTCTAGGTATTTGGACTTAGTTTATATGAGAGAAAATGAACCTCTATATTATTGAGGCCGCTTTTATTTCTGTTGTCTGCTTCTGGCAGCTGGTCCTAACCCTTAACAGATACAAACTGAATGATATTTACAAGTTCTTTCAAGAAAGACTTCACTATCTTGAATCAAAGTAAACTGCCCATTTGTCCCAGGCCCTCTGTCCTGAATAATGTGGGTGCATGTCTATAAAATTGAACCCATCAAGTTTAAACACAATGGAAAATGTCAAACTGCCAGCAGCCAGAGGTTTCAGAATTTCCAGGACAGGTATAAGTTCTTTTGAAACTGCAGAAACTGGAGCATCTGCTGAGAGAGAGAAAGCCCTGATCTGACAGGGTTACCTGAAACCTCACTACCACTATGACCTGGAATTCTATCATCACATCGTCACCACACACCATCCTTTCTTGGTCTCCAACAACTGGCTTCTCCCCAAGAAATCAACAGCATCTCACCCTGTATCTTGCAGCCCCCTAACCTCCACTCTATTCAGCAGCCTATTTCTCTGAGTGCAGTCCCAGGAGATGGTGCATGCCTCGATTGGAAGATGACTTCCAACTCTATTCTGCCATTTGCAGGAAGAGTTGATCAAAAGCTCCAGTCAATAGTGGAAGCTCCGTGATCTGGAGCACAGAGGGAGGCTTACATAATCAGGGATGGTTTGTCAAAGCGAATTTCACATACAACGGATTCTATCACCTCGGGACTTGCTGGTAGAATAAATAATCACCATACACATTTTGTTAGCTACGCCTCGTTAGAGATGGGTGTTTGGAAATGACATCCTGAAGGCTGCTTATCTGTCAGCGCTCTTTTTAAGTGTGGTGAGTGCTCCAGATAGGATTTGATAAAAAAAATTAGACATTGCCATGGCCAGATGCTGCTTGTCATGGTTACTGGTGTTGAGGGAGCAACGTGACAGCTGGAGCTCACCTTCAGAGCCTGCGGCTGCAAGTGCTGGAGGAAAGTGGGGAAGAAGTTTCCTCACAAGGTGGAAGCTTGGTCAGAACTCTTCCAAAGAAACATCTTGACTTCAGTGAAGCTTCAAGTCGTTGTGAATTTCTCCACCTTTCTTCTGCGGACCTCTTGCCTCTGCGAATCTTCAGGATGTGTCTGACGAAATCTGGTAGGATCACCTCAATACAACCAAAAATACGTCGGTGTCCTTGATGGGTCACACCCAAGTCAGAAGGCGGAGTGTTTCTCTTTCGAATCCAAGCAGGGCTCTGACAGGGGCCCTCCCTTAGTGACCATGTGAGGGCAGAGGCAGGTCACTGAGGGCTCCATTCCGGGGCACAGTACAGCACCTGGCACTCAGTAGGTGCTCGGTAGACAAGTTAAACTGAAGTGGGTTGTCACACCCTCGGTCTGGGCTTCTCTTCACTGTGAATAGCTCCCCTCACGGCTTGCCAGGCCCTCGCAAACACACTCTAATCTGTCTTCCTGTTCCCCGACAGGAACCTCCAGCCAGCATCAGTGAAAGGCTAAGGACTGAATGGACTCTGCTGACAATGTTGGTAGCAGGCAGCGAGGCTGAGAGCTCCTGTTCAGCCTACCAAGTCAACACCCACAGTTGTCCTGTCAGCAGATACAGGGGAATATCATTATTATATTACTGGTGAGAAAACAAAGACATAGAGTAGTTACTTAGTCCAAGGTTTCATATGATATCCAAATGTAAAGATTTTTGTGGATTGTGAAGATCTGCATTTGTCATAAAAGGCAAGTTAAGAAACGCTAACTTGCTTCTCAAAAGGATTCCTTTACATTTCCTTAAACTCCAGTTTTTTTTTTCTTTTTTGCATTTATAATATATAGTTGTTAATAAAAATCTATATACAACTTTTAGCAAACTGTTTGGTCTGCAAAGCAAAATTGTATGTCCAATGGAATTTTTTCCTAGTCAACCTGTATCTATTAAGCTATTACCACACATTTCCAAATAGGAGCCTGGGGTTAACTGGGTGTCATCAAAGAGTCTTCAGCCCCCTTTCTTAGGTGAAAAACAAGGGACACGATTCCTGAGCCCTGGTGGGAATGGCCCTGCCTTTAATGGGTCCAATGCTAAGCTGAATCACTATTGGCTATTTTGTTCATCTTTCAGGGCCTTGTTTCCTCAGGGGAAAAAAATATTACGTTAGATAAGGCAGTCTCAGGTTAAAATCTGATGCCTTAAGATTCTAAATCTGGAAGAGCAGAGACAGAGAGGTGGACAGGGTGAGAATGGGCAGTCACCTGTGCAAGAATAAAGAGGATGAAGCCCTTTTAGTCAAATTCCCACAAAAGCCCTATGAGTGGCTGCAAGAATAGCTGTTAAGAATACACTGGCCAAGTGCATTCCATCCGAGCTCTCCTTGAACTTGGGAAGGGTGGTGTTGGTGAAGGATCTGTTTCTCAGCATCCACCATGGAAGTGTTCCCATGATCTATTCAGCTTCTGAAGCATCAAGTGGAGAGGTTCCTGTTTCAGGAAAATTAGCTCTAAGGCTGGGAGTCAGGAGAACTTTCAAGTTCTCTCCAGAAGTAAAGCTGCAGTCGTTAACCGTCCTGTGCGCTGAGGCTGGCCTGCCTCATTCAACAAGATGAACTGTGAGAGTGTGCAGAGCTCACAGAGCATGCAGCTACCGCTGCAGCCTTGACTTACGCTCTTCCCCTTAAAAAACAAAGGCATTAAGTTTATGGATGTGTTTGTGAGCGAGAAGGCCCCTGCAAAGAAAACTCCTAGGACGTAAGTAATTCCAGTGACAGAAGGGGCTTCAGGGATTCCTGACAAATGAGTTCTCCCCACATTTCACGCTGTCTTTTCAGCCTGTGGCCAGCTGCCCAGACCTCTCCAGCTTCTCTAGAAACAGAGGGAGAGCTGTGTCTTCCCTGAGCCTCTGAGCCCGCTTCCTGCAAGGAAGGAGGGAGAGGTGATGATCTGGATAGGGCTTAGCCTGGGGGCTTCCTCTCTCGTGACGCCATCTCTTTCCCTCTCCTGTGATGACTTCACAGCCCTTATAACTTGAGTGGAATCCCATTGAGGCTTCCCAGGTGGCTCAGTGGTAAAGAACCTGCCTGCCAATGCAGGAGACACTGGTTCGATCCCTGGGTCAGGAAGATCCCCTGGAGAAGGGAATGGTAACCCACTCCAGTGTTCTTGCCCGGGGAAATCCCACGGACAGAGGAGCCTGGTGGGCTGTAGTCCATGGGGTCGCAAAGAGTTGGACATGACTAAACATGCATACACACACACACACACACACACACACAGGATCTCGTTGAACAGAAGGTTGGATGAACAATCCCCATAGTTCTATCCTGCTTTCCATTTTTCTGTGAACCCTAGCAATGTGGCGGGGCCATGACCATGTTGCACAACCCCAGAGGGCTCCATTCACACAGAGACCCCAGACGTGGTTTGGAGGGCTTATTTTTAACCCCACTTGGCACCTAGTATGTCATCGAACCACAGTCTACATTTTCAGTCTTAAAACCTGGATTTTATCTGTGTACTCAGTATTTTTTCTGCTTGAATTCTAATAATATTGTATACTGTTCTCATCTCCAAGGTCATATCTGCCCCAAGAAAAATCAAACTCTTGGGCTAATTGACAAGTTCACTGGCTCCACACCCACTCAATTTTGTTAACAGGCTAACTACTGTTACTTCACTTTCAAGTCATGTTCCCACCCTCACTCATGTCACATGAAAACCTTTATAGGTCCTAGACCACACCTACATCACGTCAAATATGTTAAAACATACCCACAGTATTCATGGATGAATAGATAGATAAATAGAACCATACATACATATTATTTACATTATATTCTATATTTTTGCTATATATTTTTGAAAGGAGGTTTAATTTTCATAAATTTGAGTTTGCAAAGAATAAAGAACTGTTTTATTTTTATAACCCATACTTTTATATTTATGCATAACTCTATGAGACCTATACAGAATCCATTATTAGATGACAGTGTTACATTTTATATACATTTATTCATGTATTCATTTTAGCTTTGAACTTTTCTTTATACATTTATAGCTAATAAATATTTTCAAAAGTCCTGAAAAACTCGTAGGCCTACATATAAGGACTAATATAGGACTGGTCCCATAATCTCCCCACCCCCACGCTGCCGCAGCCAGACCAAATCCTTTTCTAGTGGATCCCGAGTAACTCCTCCTCCCATGTCCTGGCTACTGGGTGGCTGCCGCTGCTGGGCTCATATTTCTGTTGTGCTGGGCTCTCTGGTTACCTAAGAAGACCACACCCCCAAAAGTTGCTGCTCTTCCTTCTCCATTAAGGACGACATCTTTCTCTTATGGAGAGTTTATATTAAGTTCCCTAAACGTTGGGCCAGGAGGTTATTCATGAGCCACTGCCCAGAACCTGTGTCTCAAGGGAGATATGAGAACTTGACTCTGCCCTGCATAGGAGGGAATTCCTGACTCCCCAGGGCAGCCTTCACCTCCTCACCCAGCATCATAAGCAATCTCGTTATCTGGGAGTTTGACCAAGTCCCAGTGTACCTACTCTCCAAAGGCTCCTAGAAATCTCTTGTGACGTCTCAGAGTGACCCACACTCACATTTTCATAACATTTAACACTCCTCAAAAGATCCTTATGAAAAGATGAAAGATGTTTTGAGTCAGAAGGATGTTCTGTTATGAGGATATTTTGACTCCTAAGAATATTGTAATTTAAACCACAACTATATCATCATGGATACGTTTTTGTACTGGAAGTATTTTCTGGAAAAAGCTCCACTCAGTCAATCTGATTCCTTGCTCAGTTTTTTTTAAATAGTCCGGTTAAATCTACTCAAAGTCTTTTCATTTTCGTTGATATTGAACTTCACAGAAGTTATTTTCATTGGGGGTTCTTTCCCATGCAAGCTTTACAATAAAGCTGTGACCCATCAATATGTGTGCTTTGTTTATATCAAATACTATGATTGTTATTTCTGCCTTTGAACAGTTCCTATAGGCATTGCTTCTACAAAGTTCAATGTTCCCAAGTCAGGCTTCACAGATCAGAATTTTACATCATATAGATTTTAAACACAGTTGGCTTTCATTTCTGTCAATCCTCTCTTCCAGTGATGTTCAGTACGAACCATATAGAAAACTGAGACTGTGTCTCTTTCATGGCAAAGCCACAGACTGTCATGGGCTTTTACACCTCCCAGAACAAGCCTATCATTCAGGGCTGGGTTGAGTGGATACAGTGAGTGGATAAAGCGTAAGCACTGGAATGAGATCATCGGGTTAAGTTGGGCAAATTATTCAATCTCTCAGTTTTCCCATTTGTGAAATGGGATCATCATTAGTACCTAAATCACAGGGTTCTTGTGAAGATTACAGCATTAGCATTCAATCCTTCACACAGTACATGGTATATAGAAACCATCTAAGAATTGGTAGCTCTTGTTATTACTCCAGTCACCTTAAAAACTGTATCAGTTATCTGTTACTAGAGTTACAAGCCAACCCCAAACCAAATGGCTGAAAATAGCAGTAACTACGGCTAAATAATCTCAGACAGTAAAGAATCTGCCTGCAATTCAGGAGACCCATGTTCAATCCGTGTATTGGGAAGATCCCCTAGGGAAGGGACCAGCAACCCACTCCAGTATTCTCACCTGGAGAATTCCATGGACAGTGGAGCCTGGTGGTTACACTCCATGGGGTCACAGAGTCAGAAACGACTGAGCGACTACACATGGCTAAATAATATTCTGTTGTATTTATATACCACAGTTTATTTATCCATTCATCCATTGATGGACATTTGGATTGTTTCTCCCTTTGGCTATTGTGAATAGTGCTGCTATGAACATTCACAACTATTTGAGCACAAAAATGAATGAAATACTGACACCTACGAAAACACGGGTGAATATGGAAAACATGCCAAATGAAAAGAAGCCAGTCACGAAAGGTCTGTCTCCATAGAGACAGAAAGCTCTTGGTGGCCACCAGGAGCGAGAGGGAAGGGACAGGCAGTGCCTACGTAAAGGTCAGAGGGCTTGCTTGTGGGGTGATGATAATGTTTCGGAACTGGAAGGAGGCGGGGGTTGCACAGCATTGTACTAAATGCCATTGGATTGCGTGCTTTAAAATGGTTGATTGCATGTTACATGAATTTCACTTCATTTAAAAAATGATGTAATAACCGCACTTTATTCTTTCTCATAATTCTGTGGGCCAGCTGGCAGGCTCTGCTGGCTTCACCTAGGCTCCGTTCAGCAGAAGGGTTGCCTGGGAGGGCAGAGCCTCTCTTTCCAACTCATCCTCAAGGAGTTCAGTCCAAACCTCAGGAAACCCCAGTGCCCCAGCACCTACCAAGTCTCAGCTTCTGTTATGTGTGCTGATATCTCAATGGCCAAAATAAGTCACATGGCCAACCCCAGAGCTGATGTGGGTGGGAACCACACAGGGGTGAACACCAGGAAGCGTAATCTCGGGGCCATCACTGGGACCATCTTCTGTAGGCATCCTTACATTCATCTACCCCAACTCAGACTTGGATCTGAAATGGCTCTTGCTCCTGACTGATGTAGAAGAGAAAGCTTTATGCTTTTAGAACAGGGAGATGTAGGTCTTATATACATCCAGAAATCTCAGAATGGAATGAAACTCAGTTTTCTTCAGCATTCCTCTTTTCTGGATTTGCTCCATATCTAATCTCACTGGTTTTGATCAGAAACCACCTTACTTTGAATCTGCATGGCCATTGAATGTGAAACATCTGAATGAAGGATCAGCAGAGACGCAATAAAATGTTCATCTTCACAGCATCCAATTCTGTGGGCTCTGGATCCACCACTCCTGACACTCTCAGGGGGTTAATCCTATCAGGACGGACTGGTCAGCTTGGGGACTTACCAAAGTCTTTCTCCCAGGGCTTCCTGGGGGCTCAGATGATTTAAAAAAAATGCAGGAGACCCAGGTTTGATCCCTGGGTTGGGAAGATCCCCTGGAGAAGGAAATGGCTACCCATTCCAGTATTCTTGCCTGGAAAGTCCCATGGACAGAGGAGCCTGGTGGGTTATAGTCCATGCAGTTGCAAAGAGTTGGACATGACTGAGCGACTTTCACGTTTCTTTTCTCCCAACTCTGCCAGGAAGGGCTCCCACATCCAGGGCTGCCTGGCTGGGAGAGTGCTCTTAGTGCCCATAGAGATGACTGATGCCAGTTTACAAAGGATACACATGCACATTATCTAACTTAGACCCTGTGAGGCTGGTCCTGTTACCACCCCTATTTTGCATATGGAGAACGTGATGGAGGACGGAATGCAGGCTCAGACCCCAATTTGGGAAAGGACTAGTTGCTGCCAGCCGCCAGCTCCTTCCAGGCATGCCTAGCTGCGGAGGGCTGCTTCATCCAAGGGCAGGACTTTCTTTTCTGGGCAGTCACACACTACAGACAGTGTCAGGACACCCAGGCCCTGGCATTCCAGCCCACAGCAGGACCAGTGATGCGAGTTGTATGCTCTAGAGACCCCGTGGGGGTTGCTGACCAACTCCTCCCCTGCCCAGCTCTATGCCATCCACACACACTGATCCATTATGATCGTCCTGGAGGCCAGATGCCATCCCATGTCTGCTCCCAGAAATCCCACCTGCTACAAAGAACCCTCCCTGATGGCTCAGATGGTAAAGCGTCTGTGCACATTGTGGGAGACCTGGGTTTGATCCATGGGTCGGAAAGATCCCCTGGAGAAGAAAGTGGCAACCCACTGCAATATTCTTGCCTGGAAAATTCCATGGACGGAAGAGCCTGGTAGGGTACAGTCCTTGGGGTAACAAAGAGTCGGACACGACTGAGCCACTTCACTTCACAAAGAACCTGAGGCTCCTCCCCACCCCACATCCAGAAGCTGGAAGTCGGAACTGCCAGTGCCAAGGCCTGGGCTCCTCTCACCAAATCCTGCTGCCTGGTAATCACTGCCCCTCTGGGTAGAGGCAGGCCCATTTCACTGCAGAGAGCATGGGTGACGGACTGTACAGGGACTGGTTTAGACACAGCAGGACAGTAGCCCCAGAAGACTTTCCCATCCCACAGGAGCACCAGGTTGCTCACCCACCACGAGAGGGACAGGTCTTGCAAGGCTGGTCCTGAGAGCAGGCTTTGATAGGAGTAGGGGAACCTGAGCCTGTGGGTGGTAGGGCCTACTGTGGAGATGGGAGCACGTGGCCGCCATCACAGTGTGTGGAGGCGGGAAGGAAGAAGGAAGAAAGAGTAGGTGCGGGAGGGCGCTCGAGACAAACCTCAGACTCTGGAGATGCCAGACCCCCTGCTTCTCACAGGAGCCGGAAAGCCAAGCTCAGAATGCCCCTAGGATGCTCTGAGGCCTTACTCAGCCTTCTGGTCACCCGTGCCCAGCCACCAAGGGCCCCCACAGTGAGCCTGCACCCCACCATCCTATGGATGGCCATGACAGGCTGTGCTGAGCCTGGAGCCAAGAAACCTGCTGCCTCAGATGGGAGAGGGTTCAGCCGTGAGAAACAGGGACCCAAGGTAGCAGTGGCTGAAACAACATGGAAGTTCTTTCTCTCACATATAAAAATGCAGAGGAAAGCGATCCCTGACTGGGATGCTGGCTCTACATGCTCTTGGGAGCCCAGCCTCCTTCGGGCTCACAACTCTGCCATTCCATCCACGTTAACAGATGGGCAGATGGAGGAAGGGGTAGGGACAAAGGGAGTGGAGGGTGGGCACCTTCTGCAGAGAATCTTCCCAACCCAGGGATCAAACCCCGGTCTCCTGCATTGCAGGCAGATTCTTTACCATAAAGTCTCAGGGCCAAGATTCAAATCCACTCCTGTCTTGTTGCAAGGCCAGTACTCCCAATCAGTACCCCTACTGTCCTTGTCCACCATCACCCCCCTACACACACACACACACACACACACACACACACACACACACACACACACACACACACTCTGCCATCCTTACATGGCTAAGCATGGTTTTCCCTCCAGGTCCAAGCCCAGCTGAGGAGCTGAGCTGCCAGCTGGCAGAAGACCACTGCTGGGGTATGAGGTATGAGGTCTACAGGACAAGTCCCTCTGGTGCCAGCGGCGGCTTCACCTCTTACTTCAACTCCCAGTGGGCCCTTCACCCTCCATGCCCACAGCTGCGCTTCCTGTCCTGCAGGTTGATGGAAAGAAAAATCCCCCAGAAGAGGCAGGTGGAAAGCAACAGCGCCTTCTTTTGAAGGCAAGGGGAGCTCATGGAAGATGCCCAGGATGCATCTGCAGTGAGAGCCCTCCAGCAGAGGAGCCAGGGCAGGGCTGGCGGGGAGGAGGGGCTCACTCCTGGAGACAGGGAGGCCCCGGAGCTGAGGATCACATCCCCCAAGCACTCTGATCCTGGGGCTGCATCCTGTCCTCAAATAAACAGCATCACAGCACTGCCCAGGGCCGGGGCCACAGGGCCAGGGGCTGCCAACGTTTCCACCAGACAGCCCTCATCTTTCAAGCTGAAAAGGTAGCTTTCAGAGTTTATTCTGGATTGAGACTTTTCTGTGTCATCTTGGGACCCAATTTTTAATTTACTTTTCATTGATTTAGATTCTCCAGGGATGGAAAAACGTCCTGAATCAGCTGCCCCTCAATCCTCACTACACGTCTTTCCAAAAATAACCAAATAACTGCCACCTTTGTCTCAACGAGGGCTGAGTGGTTACAGATGTCAACCATTCTATTTCATCCCCAGAACAAATGATACCATCCACCCCTGTGTCCCAGAGTCGCAATAGACATGCTGCCAAGGGTTCCCCTTGCCTCGGCCGAAACTGCTTACCCAAGTCGACCAACTCCACCTGAGTATGTGGTGAACTCAGTCACACTGGGGGCCCCTTGAGGATGCCCCCCTTGGGCAATAGGCTGCTCATGCTTCACTTTCTGCTGTACAATGGGCATCGCTGCCAAGCGGGACTGGTGGTTTCACAATGTTCCTTGTCCTCATCCCTCATTACCTCCTAGTCCAAGGCACTAGGTTCCTCAGAGCCACACATCTCTTGCTCCAGCATGTGTATACAATGCCCTAGCTCCTCCTCCTGTCTCTACAACTCATGCACTTGTGCAGCATCATGGAGAGCACTGTCCATGTTCACCTTCAAGGCAGTCAAGAAAATCCACCCCATGGTGCCAGCAGCAGTACCTGCTGCTTTGTCCAGCAAATGGGACATAACACCTATAACGCCTTCTCAAGGCTATCAGGTGACCAGTCCACTGCCTCCCAGTCTTTACCAGGAGGACTGCAGCCACCAGGTACCACTACTGTGTGGTGGCCCCTGGCTTCCTCCATCCATTGGTGCCTCAGGCTCCTCTACCTACTGCGTAGCCTGCCCACTATGCCAACTGCCTTGCTGTTTACGTTGCTCACTGAACCCAGAGTAGGCAAGGCATGAGTGGGGAAGCTGGAGGAAAACTTGAGGAGCCGTAGAAACTTCAGACATGTTTATTCTTTCTGGGCTGGCGCAGCAGCCGTGATGCAGTCATTCTCTTGTGGCTGACCCAGTGGACAGAGCTGTAACTCAGCCATAACACAGCCACAAGGGCTTTTCAGGTGGAGCATATAAGGGTACACAGAACAAAGGTGGCCCGTGGCCAAGTGAGTACATTGTTATGTGCATGCACAGTGCTATAAGTGATCTCTGCTGTTACATAACCATGCAAAGTCATTGTTTACAGAACTTGGGGGTGAGAGCGAGAGGATGTGGGGTGAGAGAGCCTGATCACCGCCATCTTGGCTAATTTGCTCTTTCTCTACAGTTAGCATGGGTCACCATGGCTCCAGCTCAACTAGGGCTGAGGAGCAGTTAAAATACCCAACAGGCTGGGATAAGGTAACAAAACACTCCACACTCTAACTACAACAGTCCCTGAAAAGAGAGCCTGAAAAATGCTACCTTGGGCATGACCCTCCCTGTTCTCTCCAACCCTCAACCAAAAAGAGGCTGGAGAAAATAAGGTTAGCCTCTCGGGGTTGGGGGGGCAGGGGAATCACATAACAAAAGCCCCCAAAACAAAGGGAGATGTCTCCCAGATTATGATCTTTCCAAAGTGAGTGGGCTACAAGGAAGGTTGTCCACCTGGAACTCTAAAGAAATAGGAGTCTATATTCTGGATCACGGGCTTCCCAGGTGGCACCACTACTGATAAACAACCTGCCTGCCAGTGTAGGAGATGTAAGAGACATGGGTTTGATCCCTGGGTCGGGAAGATCCCCTGGAGGAGGGCATTGCAACCACCTTCAGTATTCCTGCCTGGAAGATCCCATGGACAGAGGATCCTGGAGGGCTACAGTACGTAGAGTTGCACTGCTGCTGCTGCTGCTAAGTTGCATCAGTCGTGTCCGACTCTGTGCGACCCCATAGATGGCAGCCCACCAGACTCCTCCGTTCCTGGGATTCTCCAGGCAAGAATACTGGACTGGGTTGCCATTTCCTCCTCCAGTGCATGAAAGTGAAAAGTGAAAGTGAAGTCACTCAGTCGTGTCCGACTCTTTGCGACCCCATGGGCTGCAGCCTACCAGGCTCCTCCATCCATGGGGTTTCCCAGGCAAGAGTACTGGAGTGGGGTGCCATCGCCTTCTCCGTAGGGTTGCACAGAGTCAGACAAAACTGAAGCAACTTAGCACGCACACATTCTGGATCACCCTTTTCAGTTTAAAATGATAAACAATTTCTAACCAATTCATTTTAGGGTCAACACAATTACCAGCAAAGTATGTGTTTGTGTTTATCTATTCAAAGGGTTTCTCTAGGAACTGAGACCAATTTGAGACGACTTCCCTTCATCAGAGACCAAATTAAAGTTTTGCCTGCAGCTATGGCGTTTTTTAAAGCATTATTCAGTGCCTCTAATGTAACTGTTGAAATGAACGTTCATACTTAATTTGAGTACTGTTTAGATCCACAGGGGGACTCCCTGGTGGCTCAGACGGTAAAGAGCCTGCGTGCAATGCAGGAGACCCAGGTTCAATCCTTGGGCTGGGAAGATCCCCTGGAGAAGGAAATGGCAACCCATTCCAGTATTCTTGCTGGATAATCCCAAGGATGGAGGAGCCTGGAAGGCTACAATTCATGGGGTCGCAAAGAGTCAGACACGACTGAGCGACTTCACTTTAAATGTCAGCCTTACACCGTAAAGCTACCAGGGCTAATGCTTAAATTTAAGATTGGTTCAGATGTCTTGCTAAAGCACCAAATATTTTTTTTCCAGGAAACCAGCAATATTGTGTTTAACACCTAAAAATAATTTCCTTGGCCCCAAATATTCTCAAATCATTGAGAATTTTATGCCTTTCTTTGGAAGGAAATAGCAAAAACCCAGCAGAAGATACAAAAATAAATCCTGCTGATTGAAACTAGTTTTTAAACACTTCCGTCCAGTCATGAGTAAGACAAAGAAATCACAAAAATACTTTCAAGAAGAATGTGCCGTAAAAAGGAACGAATTTGAGTCGATTCTAATGAGGTGGATGAACCTAGAGCCTATTATACAGAGTAAAGTAAGTTGGAAAAAGAAAAACAAATATCGTATATTAACATATATATATGGAATCTAGAAAAATGGTACTGATGAACCTAATTGCATGGCAGCAATGGAGATGCAGACATAGAGAACACACTTGTGGGTACAGTCGGGGAAGGAGAGAGTGGGACGAATTGAGAGAGTAGCATTTAAACATGTACACTACCATATGTAAAATAGATAGCTAGTGGGAAGTTGCTGTATAACACACTGGTGCTCTGTGACATCCTAGAGAGGGGTAGGCTGGGGATGGGGGTGGGAGGGAGGTTCAAGAGGGGGGGGACATACGTATACCTATGACTGATTCTTGTTGATGTATGGCAGTAACCAACACAACATTGTTAATCTATTATCCTTCAATTAAAAATAAATTTTTAAAAAAGAAGAATTTGCAAAATTATCCTCTCACCCAGAAACCATTTAATCCTATGCTGGTTTTGGCTAAATATTTGTTTCATGCTTTTTAACTGTTCACTGTTATTTAACTCCTCCTTCATTTAGATTATAAAGTACCTTGCACATCTATATCTCACAGTTTTTTCAACACATCATGATACCTAACTCATGTCTCAGATCAGAGAAGGTACTAAACAAGCATGCTGTCCAGATCTATGAATAAATAGAATGTTGTCAGTCCTCCCAATTATTCCATTCTGGCCATGCCAGTGGTCGCAGAGCCCGGTGAGACCTTGAGTACCATGTGACAAGTGCCCACCCAACAACCATGCTCCTTTCTTCCCTACAAGCTGCGTGCCCAGCCCCTGGGAACCCATCCTGGTTGGTCTAAGTCAGTCATGGCAGTAACATGCCCTTGGGCAGGAATTGGTCTAAGAGGGGACATATATGTATGTGAGACTCGTGTCTGGCCAATGAGATGAATGAGGTGTAAACAAAAGTGCACTGGAGACTCCAGGAAAGACTTCCCTCCCAGTTAAGAGAGAGGGAGAGGGCCATACAGGAGAATTCCGTTTGCCCCCGTGGCCACTCTTATTTTAGATACTGTCTCTGAGAACATGATGCCTGGAAGTGAAGCAGCCATCTTGAGACCATGAGACAAGTGTGAAGACATAAAGTCTTCACTGAGTTTATGCCAAAAATGTTAGAAGGATGGAAAGAGCCTGGGGACTTGATAAAATAACAGAGAAGCTAAGCCAAGCATGGGATCACTTGCCTCCAAATTCCTTTTTATGAAAACATTCACTGCCCTTATCCTTGGACCTCACCGGTCAAAGTTTCTGTATATACTTGCATTACAGTTGCATACATTACTTGCAGTTACAGAATACTGAAAGCATTCTAACTGATTCATATTACTCTCACTAAAATTTGGACTAATTATGTCTCCTTTCTATAAGGGAGAGAACCTCTGTTTTGACACCAAAGGCACTCTCATCTGTCAAAATTCTGGCTGAGTAACCCTGATCAAGCTTTTTAACGTTCAGAGCTTCAGTGTCATTAACTATAACATGTGGATAATGCAGATTTCATAAGCTTACTATTATAAAAAGTAAAAAATAATTTGTACATAAGCCCCTCAGTCTGGTATGCAGCAGGTATTCAATAAATGCTCACTACCTTGCTTCTTTTCCCTCCATGTGATCCCCGTGTGGAGCAGAAGGTTCTGTGAATTTTTGTCAAGTCCGACTCTTTGCGACTCCGTGGACTGTAGCCTGCCAGGCTTCTCTGTCCATGGGATTTACCAGGCTAGAACACTGGAATGGGTGGCCGTTCCCTTTTCCAGGGGATCTTCCCAACCCAGGAATCAAACCTGGGTCTCCCGCATTGCAAGCAGGTTCTCTACCATCTGAGCCGCCAGAGAAGCCCATAGGGAAGCACACCCCTAGGGAAATGTCAAGAAAGAATGATTTCTCACCACTTTTCTCACTCAGAGACAAGAGCAGTGCTGGGAATGACTGTCTGTGTGGGAGGCTGCAGCTCAAAGACCGGCTTAAGACCAGCAGGCCCATCTACGCTGCCCACACACAAACAAAGCCCCTCGTTTCATAGCTGTGACACCCTTTTGCTGAGTCTGGTGCCTTCTAGGACTCAGCTTCCCTGTCAAACCATCCACTCAGGGCCTCAGTAGAGGCCCCTTCTTCTAAATGGCTTCAGGCCAGGCGAGTCTGTTCCCCGCAAGCGGCCCACAGCTGGGAGCCTCTGAAGCGCAGGCTCTACGGCTCAGCTGGCAGTGTCCGGAGCGAGCAAGCATGCCCAGAAGCCTCAGGGCACCATGGGCCTGCAGACAAGAAGCAGGCAGTCAGCAGGCTGTGTTCCAAAGCCGGCTTCGGACACACACCTTGGCACACCCAGGGCCCATGCCCTTTCTGTTCACACACTCAGAGATGGCCCCCCACGCACACATGCACACAAACACACACCCTTTCCATCTGTGGTGAGTGGGCACCTTCAGAAGAGCTGGAAGCTGCCTGCGGCCACACAGCCTCCTCCCTCCTTTCCAAATTCAGGAGACATTGTTAGTCTAGCTCACCAACTCGCCTGCAGACCCCAGCTTGAGAGGCAGGGCAGAGTGGTGGGTAATTCCCTCAGCTTCAGGAATGATAACTTCCATGACACTGAACATGTTCTTGGGCTCTTTTTGTCTCATCTGGAAAATGCAGGTAACAACTGAATGGTTGTGAGGATGTGATAAAATGCCTTAGCACTGTGCTTAGCATGTGAGATGTGCTTAACAGAATAGACTTAAGTGCCAGTGCCTGTTCAGTAAGAGACGGTCTCCTCCCACCAGAGGACAGCTGCCAGGCACAGCCCATACAACAACCACGGTATCAGGCCGGAGCTCCTATAAGACTAGACGACCCCCGGCCCACACTTTGTCAAGCAACTCCTGTGCCTACGCACTTAGGATTCAACAGTGATCAAAGAGCCTTGGGATCTTACAGTCCAGAGGAAGAAACAAACTCAGAGACAAAGTCATCGTCTGGACTTGTGATGAGCCCTATGAAGGAAAGGAGGAATACAGCGAGCAGCGGGGCGTGGAAGAACCATTTTATCGAGGAGTAGTCAGGTAAAACCTCCTCCTGAGAGAACGCCGCGTGACCATGGCGGAGCTCAGAGTCCGAGGCGGGCTGGATGCGGATATGGCGCCCACGCCGGCGGCGGCGCTGAGAGCAAAATGAGTTCTCAGGGCATAAGACGAAGAGCTCCCACGGTGACACACCCGGCCCGAAAGCCTCACCTCCTGGGGGACAAGCAGCCCGGTCTGGCTCCTCCCCGTCCCGTAAGTGTTCTGAATGCTCTCCTAAGACTTCCGACGCCACCGCATAGGCTCCGCAGCACCAGGCTCTGAGGACCGTAGGTGAGCTAGCATCTCAGAACTCAGGCTTCTTAACACTGAAACTCAAGGCCCCTCTCCCCTACATCCACTCCCTGGATTTCACTCAGCAGGTCACTCTAGTCCAGGTGCTTTTCAATGACATCATTGAGACTGACTTGGTTCTAACTCAATTTGTTCAAGTGATTTGAATTCAGAGGACCTCTTAGGAGATCTCAGGCTCTATATACACATCCCCAGATAAAGAGAGAGAAAGCTCCCGGGAAAGTCATCCCGTGGGCTTAGCTTTCTCTTATTTTCCATTAGAGACCTGTGTGCTATGGAAATTACTAAAGCACAGCACACCTGGTACATTTCCAACTTCCTTCTCACCTCCATCTTCCTACTTGATTTCCAATATGCTCTGAAAGTCATTTGGTGCAGTTTTGGCCTGAGGTTTTGTGCAGGTAATAGCTTCCTTTCCCCACCACCCTTTAATACATTTGTATTAGGTTCGTGCTCCTCCTTCACTTGAAGTTATCCCCAATCTCCGCTCCTGGGTACTTCCAACATCTCTGCAGTTTGTCACCGATGCCTTCATGAATCGTCAGGGACCATTCATTCGCTCACTTGTTTAGGATGGGATGAGCATCTACTGTGAGTAAGCCCTTGAGCTATGGGAATGCCAAAATAAATAAGACACACTGCTAATTACTAATCTGCTGTCTCAAGGACCTCATAGTCTCTGGTGGAAGCAGACATGTAAATGGGCAAGAACAAGTCACCCCATCAGGTACCATGAATCGAAGTGTGAAGAAAATATGATGGAAATAAAGAAAAGGGAGGGATGAATTCCACCTTGAAAGATTAAAACCTACAGCACAGACAAAAATATCTGAGCCCTATCTGAGCACCCAAGAGGAGCTGTAAGGGTGTTTTTCCAGCAAATGGTATGGGCAAGTGTGCAGAGTGTGAAGAAACACTATGGTGTCTGGGGAACTCACAGTGGTTCGCGATGGCTAAGGCGCACCCGGGGAAAGGAGAGAAAATAAGGGACAAGGATGAGAGGAGTCTGCCGAAAGTGAGTTTGGAGCAAAGTGGGAGTCAGTTGTGTAGCCAAAAGAAAGATGACCATAATTGATTGTGAAACATTAAATACATAAAATTCCACAAGTTCACAGACATAGTAAAGAGGAAAAAAAAAACACGCTCTTATTTGAAAGCATTAGAGATTATTACTACACCAACTTCTGATTCTAAACACTGGAAGCTAAAGGGAATAAGTTAAGCATTTATCTGCCTTTCTAGAAGGAGGTAGATCGAGTTCATCACCAAACGATGAGGGTGAGGTCTTCTTTGTAGAATATCAGCTAAGATATGTAAAAGAACTGCCAAGATTAGAAAATCACTATTTAGCAACCCACAGAGAAATAACTGATTTGGGCAAACATCACCAATGGCTGCTAAAACCTTGAGATGAAAAGTTTAAGGGAACAGGATATTCTCACAGTAACCAAGTACCATCTCAGAGACGACCTGCTTAGAAGGGGAGATGTATTCTTTACAAAGGGAAGATCTAGTGATCACCCACCTTAACCAAGAGATGAAACTAACAGCGTGATAGTGAAACAACCTGCCATGTGCCTTCTGAAGTGACACCTTATGAAGTACACACCTCGTTTATGCAATATCCTCGCCAGAGGTGTTTCACCCAAATCCTCAGTTTTCAAGAAGTACAGGAGACAGAATGAAAAGTTAAATTACACCAAGAAGATGCGATCAGACAAATCCAGAATGTGGGACAGCCTGTGAGACACCTGCCTAACCTGTTTAGAAATTCAGTGTTATGGCCAGGTGGGGCGAGGTGAGGAGAACGTGAGGGAATTTTTCTTGTTTTAAAAGGAATAAAAACAGAAAAATGCAATGCCTGAACATTATTATACCTTGATTTTAAACCTAATACTATAAAATGGGGCTTCCCAGGTGGCACTAGTGGTAAAGAACCCATCTGCCAATGCAGGAGACTCAAGACACATGGGTTCGATTCCTGGGTTGGGAAGATCCCCTAGAGAAGGAAATGGCAACCTGCTCCAGTATTCTTGTCTGGGAAATCCCATGGACAGAGGAGCTTGGCAGGCTAGAGTCCTTGGGGTTGCAAACAGTCAGACACGACTGAGCGCGCGCGCGCGCACACACACACACACACACAATAAAATAATCTTGGGAGCAATGGAGAAATCTAAATTTGGACTGGATACTAGACAGAACTGTAACTTCCCACAGTCTGATAATGGTTTTTTGATCATGTAGGAGAATATCTTTATTTCTTACATTTCAGGCCCAAGGGACCTGACTCAGGTCTCCTGAAATCCACCAGGCACTATAGGCAAAGATTTTCTTCCCTGATGACAGAGACATGGGAGAAGACCCCTTCTCCTCCTTCCTGCCTATCTTTAAGTGCAGCTGGGTGAAACTGTGGTGCTTGGAGTTACGGAACCCCAAGGGGAAACCCAAGAGAAGCAAAGCAGAGAGGGGGACCCAGAGCCCTGATATCATTGTGCTACTGAAGCAAGCCTGTGACTTCCTATCACCCAACTTCTTGTTGCGGGAGAACTTCTTGTTACCCTTTTTTCCAATACATTCATATTCGCGTATTGATACTTAGAGCCCCAAACCTCCCCACTCAGCCTCCATCTGCAGCCATGTGTGTCTGGAACCAGTCCTGACTCTGGGACATTCTGAGTTGCTCAAGTCATCGAGTCACTGCCCCTCGTCGAGCTCCAGCAGCTGTGGACAATCAGGAAGGTTCACATTCACATGTCAGCTCCGATGGATGGGCGATGACTGGTATGCTGTGCTGAGGGTTCTGATGCACCGAGTGAAGGGTTAAATGCAGGTTCTGCGTGAAGAAGTGCCTCCAGTCCTGTGCCAGATGACTGCCCAGGCCTCAGGATCACCAGCGTATGTTCAGAAGGTGTTTGGAAGCAGGAGCCCTGAGTTTGCGCCCCAGCTCTGTTGCTCACCAGCTCTGTGATTTTGGTCATTTAATCTCGTCCAGCCACCTCTATAGGATAATTGTTATCCCTGAGACGATGAGAGTGACTGTGCTTTGTAAACCATGAAGTATCACACGTAGGAGTTATTTCATCTTATATTTGTCAAACCTCAGCTCAGGACCGGCTTGACATGAGGCAGGGAGAGGAGGAAGGAATTCAAGTTTCCTGCCTTGGACAGTCCGTAACTGAACCCCTGACCAGTCGGTGCGGGACCTGGGGTACAGAAGCAGGACGAACACGAGGTTGGGATTTCAGGTCAAAGTGACTCAGCAGAAGTGAGCTGTGAGCCTGACTGGTGAAATGTAGTTGGAGAAGATTCCAAAAATGAAGACGCTAAGGACAGAGACAAAAACCACAGACTGGAGACAGAGTCTCTGGGGTTTGTTTTTTTACTGCCTCTATACTGGAGGGATATGGCTCCACCCAGCAGTACCAGTGGCTCCCCAAGGCCAAGGACCTCAAGGGATGAGAGTGTGGAAGGAGTTTCCAAACTCTTCAGAGGGCAAAGGAGAGGAGTCAATGAGGCCACCCCCCGGCAGGGTACCTCCTTCCCTGTAACAAATCAGTGCAGTGGACCAGAGGGGGAGCCCATGTGTGAGGGGAGACAGAAGTTGAGAGAGACTTTGGGTAACTACAGGTTCTTTTCTTCTCTCTGCTCCCCTATGGCATAGCACAAACCCACTACATTCCAGAAAAGCCCAGCAAGTAAAAAGAAATCAGGTCTTTGGCAATAAAACTGGGTGAGAAAGGGGTAAGGGACTCCTAGCATAACAAGAATTACTGGGAGAAGCCCTCACTCTCCAGGTTATTAAAAGTCCAAATTGCCTTGTGAAGTCAGACCTAGAGGCCAGACTGAAAAGAGGTTTCCTTTAGCCGACCCCATGTGGATCTGACACACTCATCGGCCCCACGTAGGAAAAGGGAAAAAAAGGATTGACTGACAATTCCAGGCAAAACCGAAAGGAGGCTGAAACCCCGAATGAGGGGCCGAATTCAAAGCTGTATTTGTCCATCGCTGTATCTCTAATGTCTACAGCAGAGACTGACACACATAGGAGGCAATGAGTAAGACCCTAGGGCAGCAGGGGGATGAAAGCCCACATCAGATGGGTTCTGCAAGGAACTGAAGGCAGGCCTGTGGAAGGGGTCTTGGGAAGTGGAGGCTCTGAGCCTCTGAAGAAGCAAGTACATGAGCTGAACTGGGCAGAGGGCCGTCCCGGTTCACAGCCCCGGAGGACTCTGCATGGGTCCTGAGAGGCTGCCCCCCAGACCCTTCTGCACTCCACCCACCACTAAGAGCAAGGCTCTGGGTGTTCGATTGTTTTTTTAAATTGAAAATATTCCAAACTGGGAGATTCTGATTCTTGCCACTCTTTTTTGAAGATGCAGCAACACCAGGCCTGCTGGGCCCCAAGTAAATGACCTGGCACTGCAACACAGCTGCCCCAGCTACACACACCCCCGACTTCTTCCCACTGCCCCTCCGACACACACAGAGCTAAGACCTCAAAGAGACAGGAGACAGACAGCCCAGGACAGAGACTTCAGCAGAAATTAGCCCTGCCGTCACCTTGATCTCAGACATCTAGCCTCCAGAACTGGAAGTCAACTTCCATTGTTTAAGCTACTCGATCTGTGGTACTTCATTATGGAAGCCCCAACAAACACACAACATCCTTATAAAGCAAATATGGCCCTCTTCACAAATTTAATTACCAGCCTAGCCCAAAGGCATTTGAACATAAACTGTTTTAAATTCATTCTTTCATTCAACATTTGAGCACCTGAACACTGCACATTTGTTGATTCATGCCCAACATCATACAAACCAAATTTTATTTTGTTAGTTAACAACTCACTTCTAATTTTTTTTTTTCCAGCCATTTTCAGCTGGGCAGCTTTATGTGGCATTTGGTTGTCTGCTGCTGATCCTCCTGATTTTTGGAAAACGGTCCTTGTTATGAATCTGTTAAGAACAGCATCAGACACTTTAGTTTTCAACTCTGGCTAGACATCAGAATCACCTAGGATGTTTTTGGAATAAATAGCTACACCTGGATCACTCCCTTTACCCATTCTGATTCAGCTGGTATTTGTGAGCTCTGCCAGTATGTGTATATTTAAGCTTCCCACATAACTCTGATGTGCAACCAAGAACGAGTGTTGTTACTGTAGTTTGAAACGTCCTTGAAGTCACTTCCTTTGCTGCTCCAAGTTCACAAACCACCAGTACCAGCATCACCTGTAAGTTTGTCAGAAATGCAGAATCTCAACTTCATTCCAGACTGCTGCATCGGAATTCGTATTTTAACAGGATTCCCCACACGATTCAGAGGAACTCTAAAATTTGAGAAGCACTGGCTTTGCACTAGAATTACCTGGAAAGTAAAAACAAGACTGCCTGGCTTCTTCCCAGAACCACAGGATCTCAATCTCTAGTAAGGGCTTGGGAATCAGAATTTTATATATTGTTATAGAGCTAGTCACACAAGGGCCTGAGGCTTAGGAATCACTCATGTATGCCACAGTATACATGCCATCAACTACCCAGCCTCTGCTTAACCTTCCAATTCTTTTTTAAAAATAATAAAATATAATAGAGATACAAGCTTTTATTGTTTTCATCACACATGCAAGCTTACAACTATTTATACTGTTTCAGAACAGAGAAATAATTGCATTATTACCAGAGTGCCAAATTACCAGGTAAGACAACCAGTTACTGATTACTTTGGGGAGGTTATTTTCACAGAACACAGCAACAATTTCCAAATTATACTTTACTTTCAAGTTCAGAGTTATATCATGAGACCAGGACACGCTGATAATTGTAATAATCACACAAAGTCTCCATCTTACAGGGGAAAAAAAGACTGTTATTCTGGTGAAAGGTCTCAAGTAAGCACCTTATCAAAGACTGATAGATAAGTCTTTGAAAGAGTTTACAACACAGCAGTCTCTCTTTCCTCTTGTGGACACAGGGAAAAGGCAGCTTCAACACTTTTTGAGACTTCTTGTCAACTCTGAAGACTTTCATTTCTAAGGCCCATGTCTGGAACATCATTAGTTAACATGAAAAGCAAAAAGCAGACCTGATGTGACAGTGAGAGTGCGCCCCACCACGATCACCGCCAGCAGTGTCTCAGTCTCCCAAAGTGGTCCCGGTTGAACTGGCACAGTGTCTTGGACTTTATTTAGATAAACAATACAGGCGGGGAGATGGAGATGCAGATGAAACTGGGTTGACCATAACTGATAAATGATGTAGCTAGGTGACTGCACACGGGGTCTCTCCACTTCTGTGCATGTCTGAAAATGTCCATAATAAAGAGGAAAAAGCTTTAAAAAAAAAAAAAAAGCCAACCTGTTCAGCTCTATTTTCCCATTAGGCAAAAAATGGGAAAATGGTAAGATTTACTCAGAGACAAAATAAGTAGCATATAATCTTCCACAAAACACAAGGCCACACCTAGAACAAAAGAGAAAGCATCCAAAGTAATGTTATTCAGACTCTGTTTTTGTGATTTACAAAATCTACCAAAAATGAGAGATTGGACAAAAGTTTGGGCATACCCTCACCTTGGCAAAACATTTGCCCACTACCCTTTAATTCTCCTATCCCTGTCCTAGGGAAGGTTCCTCCCCCTCTGTCTCTGAGAAACAGCTGTACTCTCCCGGAGGCTCCTCAAGCCACTTCTAGCTGCTTTGCCAAGCCCTCTCCATACCAACTTTATTCCCGCTCTAGGTTTTTGCCCCAGCTCCTCTGCCCCAAGCACCCTCTTGACAGCTCTTGAGGCAAGACTTCCCTAGTCCATCGGAAACTCTGAATGAGGTCTTCCGTAAGGAGAGAGAAATTAGGGTGAAGGCAAGTACACCCTCAGTACTTACTCCACCCTCAGGGATGAGGGGGAAAGAGGGCATAGAGAAGCCTGGGCAGAGAGGGCGCAGCTCAGCCTTTACACCTGCAAGAAATGAGCCCTGGAGATTCAGAAAAGTAGTCCCTCCTCCCCCATCCCCACGCCCCAGGACAGCCTTGGGATCCCCATACTGGAGACCACATCTACTCCCAAGGGTATGTGAAGGTAGAAACCTCACTGCTGAGGGTGAGAGCTGGGGAATCAGAGTCTAGAGGGCAAGAGGCGCTTGCCCAGAGGAGGAAACAAAAGGCAACCGGGTCTTAGGGGGCAGAGGAAAAGGCCAAAGCAGGAGTAACCCTAGGCCACAACATTACTGCCTTGGGGGTGACCGTGCTAGCAGATGCACCGCCATGTAAAGAATCTCCATGTCAGAATTACAGAGGGAACCCAGCAGGCGGGAGGGAGAAGGATCTGACCACAGACCCACTTGGCCTTCTGGCTTCCTCAACCCTCTTCCAGCCAAGTGTGTGTGTGTGCAGAACAAGGCCCCAGCCAACTGGCTAACTGTATGCAGAAAACCCTGGTTTCACAACTCTTTTGTTTTCTGTCTCCTCTTTCAGAAGCACCACTACTGAAACAGAACAAACAAAAGGGAGGGACAGGTGAGCGACAGGCACAGGGGAGAAAGGAGGGAGGGTGAGGAGAAAGGGAGGGTTGAGAAGGGAGGTGTCGAAGGGCGCGGTGAAGCAGACACAGGCCCACAGGTCAGACACCTCTCTTCCCCAGCAGCCCCACCATAACACTCCGGTCACGTGTGAGGCAGGGATGGGGGGAGTGGATAAAGGTACCAGGTTATAGGTGAGTCCATCACGTGTGAGGCAGGGATGGGGGGAGTGGATCAAGGTACCTAGGTTATAGGTGAGTGCAGTCACGTGTGAGGCAGGGATGGGGGGAGTGGATAAAGGTACTTAGATTATAGGTGAGTCCATCACGTGTGAGACACAGATGGGGGGGAGTGGATAAAGGTACTTAGATTATAGGTGAGTCCATCACGTGTGAGACACAGATGGGGGGGAGTGGATAAAGGTACTTAGATTATAGGTGAGTCCATCACGTGTGAGACACGAATGGGGGGGAGTGGATAAAGGTACCTAGGTTATAGGTGAGTCCATCACGTCTGAAACACGGATGGGGGGGAGTGGATAAAGGTACTTAGATTATAGGTGAGTCCATCACGTGTGAGACACGGATGGGGGGGAGTGGATAAAGGTACGTAGGTTATAGGTGAGTCCGGTCACATGTGAGGCAGGGATTGGGGGAGTGGATAAAGGTACCTAGGTTACAGGTGTCTGGTCACCACCCTCACCTGGAGCCACAGCTTGACGACAGTGAGCACATGTCCACACGTACCAGCCTGCCCATCAGTCCAGCAGCCAGCAGGGTTCCTGGAAGGCTGGAAAGGGTAGGTGTGTGTCTCATGCACTGGCAGAGGGCCTGTGTCCACAGGTAGTTCTTGAGGTCCTTGTTGCCCAGGAAGCCAATTGGGGCCGACTGGCAACCTAGACAAAACTCAATGGCCTGACAGGGATGAGGTATGGTGCAGACCTTGACAAAGGTTTACCAGAAAGGAGAAAGGCCCAGAGGCAGGATGAGATGCAGAACAGTACAGAACCCACAGCAAACTGCTTCTCACCCTGAACCTAAACCCATGTCTAGGAGGGCAGCATGGGTTCCTGGCCAAAGCCAGAGATCCCTCTGCAGGTGGTACCTTGGCTGGTGACCCCAGAGCCAAGAGACAATCAGTTTTGGCTGATGGCCAATGCCACGTGCACTAGCTTCATTCTGCAGTGGCAACTGAAAACCTTGCCACAGATGGCATGCATGGCTGGCATGAATTCGAAGCCCAGCAAGTCACCGGCCCCGAAGTAGCAGCGCTTGAGGATGCACTGGTCCTCTTGCTGATTGACTCATGAGTGTCCATGTTAAAGACAGGTGGGAAAGGCCAGAGCCAAGAACAGGATCCAAGCAATGTAGAGAAAGGCAGCACACACTGGAATCAAGTTGAGTTTAACATATAAACAGGAGGGGCGAGATCACGTAACATGTGATACTAATGTAAAGAAAAAGCAAGAACGTTATGGGGAGGCAAAAGAACATGATCATAAATGCCATATTCTTGTAACTGAAGTCCAACAGGAATAGTGTGCAGAGGCCAACCCGAAGAGAAGGCAGGCAAACACCCAAGGCCAGCCGGGCATGGGGCCAGCAGGAGGTAGGACGCCGATTTGAGCAGGATCAGTTGGACTTGTTTACCCCAGGCTCCGGGGTCTCCCCTGGCGGCCTCGCAGGACCCGGCCTGCCCTCCTTTCCTTTCTCTGCACGGGCCCCCTCACTCATAAGATAGTACTGTAACGGATTGGGCCACAACTCCTCGTTGATTATCTCCACAATCTTGTCAGACTCGATGGAGCTGTGGTTTGAAAACCACCCAAAGAAGCTCCGGGTGTTGTCGGGGTTCCCTTGGCTAAGGGTCTGGAGGTCGTGCCCGGGGAGCCACTGGATCGGAGTGGAACGAGACACCACCTGACCCGAGGGGCCGCACCCGTATTCCTTGATGAGCACCTTATTTTGGAAATAGGGGTTGCGCCCGAAGTAGAACTTGATTTTGTAGCCCAGTCTCGCCAGGCCAAGCTCTTCCACCTCCAAACTATTCAAATAGCTGAGGACCTCTTTATCCTGGTTGTTCAGGAAGGACGAGAGCTGGGGGTGGTTCTGAAAGGCCTGCCCCCAGAAGCCTGGAATATTCTGGATAAGGAGGTTCCTGCGCTCTAGGTGGTGCAGCCGCAACTGCCCAAACTTGCGGGAGAGCCGCAGGTAGGCCCGGTCCGCCTGGGCGTTCATGGTCTCCAGCTTCAGCTGGACGTTCTCCAGCGTATCCATGCTGCCCTCTGTCGCCGGGGGCCCTGACCCCGCGTTCTCCACCTTCTTCTCCTCGCCCACGGGGACGGAGGCGGCCTCCCCCGCGGCCCCTTTCTTCGGCTTCCCACCGGCCAAGGCCGCACACCCCTTCCCCGCCGCACACCCCTTCCCCACCGCACTACAGGTATCTGGGGCCTTCTTCGCGGCGGGGCCGCGACGGCATCCAACGCGGGGCCCGTTTCTCGGCCTCGCTACGGTGCCCACGGTGCCCACGAAGACGGTGTCGGTCACCAGGCGCTCCGGGAGGAATGTGGCCTTGGCCGGGCAAGGCCTGGTCACCGCCTGCCCTCGAGTCCCCGCCCGCCCGGGCCCGGAGCGCGAGGCCACAGTCTAGGGGCAGCCGACAGGCAGCCCTCTTCCCCGGGCTGGCGGGGCGGCGCGGGCGCAGCGCCTTCCGGGCCACCCCAACCCGCGCCAGCCTGCACCTGTGCCGCCTTGGTCTCCTCCCCGAGCCTCTGGCACTCTGCAGGGTCCGGGTCGCGCGGGGCGTCGTCAGGCGCGGCGCGGACTCGGCCTTTGGCGCGGCGCTTGCCACGGCCTTTGGCGCGGGAGGACCTTCTCCCCTTACTCCGGCCGCTCATGGCGGCGGCCGACTGGACCTCAAAAGCCGCGATGCGACCCCGCGGCCCCCCTCGGATCGCGGCCCTACGGAGCGATGCGCTCCATGGCAACCACCGACGTCACAACGGCACGACTGTACCGTCGCGCGAGGACGGGATGCGCCCGCTGATTGGCTCCGCCGCCGCAGCTGCGCAAGAGTCGCCGACCCTCGCGGGCGCCCCCACCCCTCATCACACCCCCCTCAACTCACTTTCACCGGTTACAGAGGGATGTGCTTCCGTTTCCTTTTTTTTTTCCCTCCCCTTTGGTCTCAGGTGTGCCCTCAGGGTCCTCTTCTACAAGATACCCTCAAGACAGCCATCATTATCAGTACCCCCATCATATGCTTTCTAAACTAACCATCTAAAAAGTTCCTTCGGTTATCTACTGTAACATCTGTCATGATGAACCTGCTCCTGGTCTCTCTGTCTCATCTTTGAAAGACTTTGCTGAGGGATGTGCCCTGGTACTTTCAACTCCAGGGACTTTAAAGGTAAGTACCATAATGCCAGGCCACAGAGCGATGTGACATGTGGTCAGATTTTAATAGTAATTATAAAACTAATAGCGACTAGTGTTTTATGAGTATCATTACATCAGGCACTTTACTATGTGCTTCATATGCATTCTCTCAATGTATGAAGGACGTATGGTTATCATTCTCATTTTCCAGGTGAGAAAACTATGGCTCAGAGATGCCAAGGAACATTCTTGACATAACACAGTAAGGCATGGAAACCTAATTCTAACCCAAGCCTATCAGACTCATAACCTTTGTTTTGTATTCACAAGTGTCTAGTCCTTCCAGACCTGCTCAGTTGTAAATTACTGCATTAGCTTTTATGAAAGGCAGCCTCAGGACTCCCCTAGTAGTCCAGTGGTTGGTACTCACCTTCCACTGCAAAAGGCAAGGGTTCAATCCCTGGTGAGGAAGCCAAGATCTCACTAGCTGCACTGCATAGCAAAAAAAAAAAAAAAAAAAAGTTCAGCCTTACCTGTTGCACCAGCATCAGCTGAGCACCTCTTCGTCCCAGGACCATCAGCAAAATCCTCTAGCTGCCTCAGGCCTAGTTTACAGAGTCAGGCCTATACTCAAGGTATAGAACCAGGAGTGAAGGCTACAAGTCAGAATTACTTGCTATAATTGGAGTAAGACAGGAATGTGTTCAGAGAACTATTATCATTCAAGGAGTAGAGCAGGGCTTCCCAGGTGAAGGTTCAGAAGCAGAGCCCCCATAGTGGCAGCAAGGAGGCCCTAGAAATTTCTTAGACCCTGCATGGAAACAGCCAAACAACATATCTCATATTCCCAAGAGAGCTCTGGACCGTACCCTTACTAGCCAGGTGAAAGGACATGAAAGAGTGAGGCCAGTGACAAGGTTATGACCAGTATGAAAGCTTTCAAGATGTCCTTTTAAGCTCAAAGGGAACAAGAAGGCCCTTGCAACCAACTAATGGAGGAGAAAACCCCAAAGTCCCTTGGTTCTCAGTACTTCTTTACTCTCATTACTCAGTGTGGGGTTGTTGACTGGCACTGGCATCACCTTCAAGCTCATTAAAAATGCAGAATTTTAGGCCCCCCCTCAGACCTACCAATTTAGAATTTGACTTTTAACAAGATCTTAATTAGATTGTTTCTGCATTCAAATTGAAGTATAGGAGACAAGGAATAAGAGGAATTGTTCTGATTCAGGTGGACTTCCCAAGTGGCGCTAGTGGTATAAGAAATCCACCTGCCAATGCAGGAGAGGTAAGAGATGCCCATATGTATGATCCCTGAGTCAGGAAGATCCCCTAGAGAAGGACATGGCATCCCACTCCAGTATTCCTGCCTGGAGAATGCCATGGACAGAGGAACCTGACGGCTTACAGTCCATGAGGGTTGCAAAGAGTCAGACACGACTAAAGCAACTTAGCACAGCACAGGGCCTTACTTTAAACCAGCCTAATACAGGTGACTGCTATCTTTCTCAAAGACTTTACAATAGCTTGCAAGGCTCTCTGTGATTTATTCAGTTTCCTCCCTGCCACTACCCAGCTTACCTCTCTGATCACATCCTCTTGTCTCTCCCACCCACTTCCAACTACACTGGCCTACCTACTGTCCTTCAGACTCACTAGGTAGGCTCCTGCCTCAGGGCCTTTGCACTGGCTCTTTCCCTAGGTATGGTTCAACTCCCTTGGCTGGCTCCCTTCACACTTTGCTTAAATGTAACCTTGTCAACGACTGTCCTATTTAAAATTGACACCCATCCCCATCCTTCTAACTCTGCACTACTTTTTTTTTATTCCTTAGCACTTGACACATTGGTAGCCCTTCCCTTCTCCAGAGGATCTTCCCACTCCAGTGATCGAACCTGGGTCTCCTGCATCTCAGGTGGATTCTTCACCATCTGAGCCACCAGGGAAACCCATAACACACTATACCAACTCTTTATTATGTTTATTATTTAACTGCCTCTCCTCTCTAGAATGTCAGCTCCATTAGGGCAAGGATCTTTGTTTTGTTCACATGTGACTACAACAGTGTCTGATGTCTGATACATGAAAAACACTCAATAAATAATTTTTGAGTGAAAGAACCAGTCAAAGCAGAGTTTTTAAAGTGAGTTTATAAATTGATTTTTAATTTACTGTGAAATCAGAATATCCCTCTTTTCCCCACAGAAACAATTTTATAGGTGCAGGTTATGTATTCAAATCAATGCATGGAAACCTATTAAACTGATAATTTAGCTTTAGAAAGCATCTTTTGATATGGGCACCATTCAGGGACAGTCTTAGGTAAAAATCTAGACTGATGCTTTAAAAATTAAGTTAGGGGAATTAATATTTAACTTAAAAGGGATTAAGCCAAGAATCATCTTAAATCTTGTTGAAGGCGCTTTCATAATCACTTCTTCCCAAGGCCTTCCATCATCATTTCAGAGCACAATAAGCAGCCCTAGATCTCACAGAGAAGTTGTTAACTGTAATACATTCATTTGGCAATTATACATGCAGTTTTGTGCTAGTTCTTGTACAGGATTACCTCTTCAACCAGATAACCACAGTCTGGAATTCTCTGTAAATCTCGGTAGGGAGTCTGAGGGTGGGGTGGGATCAGCTGAAGTCATCACCATCCCTGTATAAACTGCAGAAATTGATGGATTGGCTCACTTTTCAGAGCACTAACAGTTGGACCAACCTCGTTGTCAAGAGCCTGAATCCAGCATTAACATCTGCGTCATAACGCTTACCCATGACTAAACCACTGCAGGATTAACATAGGCTGACCACTGCAGCAGTGTTTATTATACAATCTGCTTGAGCCTTTCATCATGTCAAAGAGATAAGCATTGGGTAAAGGGAAGCGAATGTGAAACTGACACCTTATATACACTTTTCTGTTCCCTGAGAAGCTGGTCTGTGCTACTGAACTAAACTGTTGGTTTTCTTCTCAGGCATTAATAGTTAATTTATATGAGACTGCATCTTGGGTTTCCAGTTAAACAGTAGACTGTATAAGGGTAGAGACTGTGTCTCTTTTTTATCCCTCAAAGCACCTAGCATGGCCCTTACACATACTAGTAATTATAACACAATTTCACCTTTATTTTGCATTTTATCCAGTACCATGTTCCAATTCACTGAATCCCTAAACCACTCCATTGGGCAGGTACAGTTATTTTTCCCATCTTAGAGCTGAGGTTACTGATGTACAAAAAGATCCTGAACCTTGCCCAAGGTCACGCAGCTAATAAATGGTCTTAGCCCAAGCAATCCAACTCCTGTACCCACGCTCTTAGCCACTAATCTGATCTAAAATTATGGCTTGATAGATTGAAATATCAGACTCTCTCTAGTGGGTAAAGATACCTTTTAATTTTCAAATATATATTTTTAATATAGTTATACATGCACATGCCTTCATATACACCTACAAATATGTATAAACTGATATATATGTTAGTTGTGAATCATTTTCTATGGTGTGTATATGTGGCATGATGATGCTGAAGAGGAGTTTCATTTCAGCAGTCCACATTGGGAATAACGCATCTTCATTTGCACTGCATTTGTGAAAATCATTTTATGAATGTTATGAAAGAAATACAAATTTACTGTCATGAACTCAGACCTGGAAGCATTTTCACCTTTCCCCAGTAACTAGTCTTCACTGTTGTTCTCTGAAAATTGTACTTCCTCCATTCCTTTTAAGGTCTGATTTCTTCCAATCATAGAAATTAGCACGCTGGGAAAAAAAGACATTCCAGTCATCCAACCTATTCCCCAGTCAAGGGAAGCACATTCCTCACTGACTCCCTGCTGATGGACTTTAAGATCCCAGATGACATTTTTTAGCCACAAAGATCTTCTCTTCCCGGAGGGTGATAGTTTGACTCTGTTAGATGAGACAGTGAGTACTGCTTACGGTATGAAATTTTGCCAACTAACCCTCCCAGATTATGGAAGATCATCAAAAAGGAGAGACATAGAAAATATTTTCAAAGCCAACGAGAGAAAGGAAAAAATCTGCCTCTTAAAGGTAAATTTCAAAAACTATTTGAACTTAATATCTTAAAAAATATGCCTAGCTTTTTCCCAGTTCCCTCCCCCTACCCTGTCGCCCATAGCAGACCACCTAAGCCACTCAGTTCACGTCACATTTTGTTGTTGTTGTTCAGTCACTAAGTTGTGTCTGACATTTTGTGACCCCATGGACTGCAACATGCCAGGCTTCCCTGTCCTTCACCATCTCCCAGAGTTTGCTCCAACTCATGTCCATTAAGTCGGTGATATCCAACCATCTCATCCTCTGCCGTCCCCTTCTTTTCCTGCCTTCAATCTTTCCCAGCATCAGGGTCTTTTCCAGTCAGTCACCTCTTTGCATCAGGTGGCCAAAGAATTGAAGTTTTGGCATCAGTCCTTCCAATGAATAGTCAGGGTTGATTTCCTTTAGGATTGACTGGTTTGATCTCCTTGCAGTCCAAGGGACTCTCGGTGTCATATAAGTAGTCTCATGTCATATGCTGCTGCTGCTGCTGCTAAGTCGCTTCAGTCGTATCCGACTCTGTGCGACCCCATAGACGGCAGCCCACCAGGCTCCCCCCGTCCCTGGGATTCTCCAGGCAAGAACACTGGAGTGGGTTGCCATTTCCTTCTCCCTCATGTCATATAAGTAGCTGCAAAATATTTTAAAATATTGGTAGATATAATCTTCTTTCCTGGCATTTTCTTTTCACCAAAAAAAATGAGATCTTTAGGCTGAGGCTTTTGTTATAGAGAAGGGAAAATACCAAAGAACCCAGAAAGAGTAGAATTTAGCAACTCAAATTCTTCGCTTTGAATTTCAAAATAAGTTCTTGAGAGGGGAAGATATAATAGCATTGAAAGAGAAAGCTTTAGCTCTGCAAGGGCAAACCATGGAGCGTTAACAGTTTATAATATAAATCATAAAGAAAGAAAAACATGTAATGATATATGAGCCAAATCTCTACCACACAAAGAGGAAGACAAAAATCTTTGCTGGCTGGAGTTGATGAGCTTAGGGAACATTTAGAGAGTGCCTTGTTGGTTTGTTGGTCCAAGATCTTGAGAAAGGAATTCTCACAGTTACCCCTCCAGGGGTCAAAACTCTTAGGAAGCTGGTAGAGACCACCCTCCCTGGGAAGGAGTAGGGAGTACTCCTCTCGGAGTAGGGAGAACTAGTTCCCAACTTGAAAATTTGGACTCAGAAGAGAAATACTCTTAGGGGGCTTTATTCCCATTATAGGGCAGCCATAAGAGTTTGTACAGGGTACATGTTGCCAAAGGAAGTTCTTTGAATTTTGTGTTTTAAGTGTTGTTACCTAGTTACTTGAATTGGCATGTTTAAGTTCATCTGAATTTTATAAATTGTTGCAACTACGAAAATTCATATTCACTACAATAATATTACCTGGACTAGACCGGGTAACTAATGGGTTTAAGCCATGCAATACCAAAGCCAAAGAAACTTAAGGAACAGTTGACTTCAAAACTCCTTAGAAGGTAAACGACATTGATTATTTTAGAAAATAACAGAGTATTAAAAGAAGACTTCATAAAACACGGTTATGATTGCAAAAATCAAGAAATTTATGAGACTCCAATCACCAAATATGAAGATTTTCACTACAATTTAGGAAGGGACCCTAAAGCAAAACTAAGTGCTGTCCAAGAGAGTCTTCCATTAATTGCTTGAATGTAGAACTTAGAATCATGGGTGTACCCTATTTATTGCAGTTACTACTTTTATATGTAATTTGGTAATTGAATTTCTCTCTGGTTGGGATATACATATGCCAGCCTTCATCTCCAACCAGAGTAGAAGCTTGGTGATTTACAAAATCTGATCTTGCCCTCTATGTCAGCTGTATAGTGCCTTCCTTAAATCACCCTAGAGCTATTCCCAATTGTCCCACAGCCCTCATCACTTTCCAGAACAATAAAGCTGCCCTCAGTGAACACCTCCACATGCTGTCTAGTGCAGAGAGCTATAGGTGCAAGGTCTCTCTTTTCCCTACCATCTCTTTTCATGCCATACTTTGCTCATATTTTACCTATAATTTTATTATCTTTATTATTCCCTTTCCTATATGTACACACATACTTTTTTTTAATAAAAAGTTATAATGTTGTGATAGTTTCAAGTGTATAGCAAAGTGATTTAGTTTTTTATATATAGGTATATATATATTTCCTTTTTCAGATTATTTTCCATTTTAGGTTATTAAAAGATATTGACTATAGTTCCCTTGCTCTACAGTAGATCCTTGTTGTTTATCTATTTTGTATATGTATAGCCGGACACGACTGAAGCAACTTAGCAGCAGCAGCAGCATATGTATATGTCAGTGTGTATATGTCAACCCCAAACTCCTCATTTATCGCCCCCCTCTTCCCCTTTGGTATCCATAAGTTTGTTTTCTATGCATATGAGTCTATTTCTGTTTAGTAAATAAGCTCATTTATCATTTTTTTAGATTCCACATATGAGTGATATCATATATTTTATCTTTTCCTGTCTGACTTACTTCACTTTAGTATGATCATCTCTAGGTGCATCCATGTTGCAACAAATGGCATTATTTTATTCTTTTTATGGCTGAGCAATATTCCACTGTGTGTGTGTGTGTGTGTGTGTGTACACACATACCACATCTTTATTCATTCATCTGTCAGGTTGCTTTCATGTCTTGGGTATTGTACATAGTGTTGCTATGAACATTGGGGTGCTTTATCTTTTCCAATTACAGTTTTTGTGTTTTCTGGATATATATCCAGGAGTTGGATTATTGGATCACATGGTAATTTTATTTTTAGATTTTTAAGGAATCTCCATACTGTTCTCCATAGTGGCTGCATCAGTTTACATTCCCACCAACATGTACATACACACTGTTAACATACTTGCACCTTCTCTTTTTTCCCAACAACACATTAATAGTACAGAAGAATTCCCGAGAAAGAAGTGAAGTTGGTAGATTTTCACTTGGAAGATTAATTGCGAAGAAAAGATCCCAACAGGACTTAGATATGAATCTTAGGATATCCCAGAAAAAAAAGTCATTGAGAAAGGACAGTATGGCAAACAGAAACTGGACATAGAGAACAGACCTGTAGACCCAGTATAGGAAGGAGCAGGTGGGACGAATTGAGAGAGTATCTCTGAAACATGTACACTACATACTTAAAATTAGATAGCCAATGGAAATGTGCTGAATGACACAGGGAGCTCAAATCTGGTACTCACTGACAACCTAGAGGGGGTGGGATGGGGTGGGAGGAGGAGGGAGGTTCAAGAGGGAGGGGACATATGTTTACCTATGGCTGATTCATGTTGATGTAGGGCAAAAATCAACACAATATTGTGAACGAATTGTCCTCCAATTAAAAATAAATACAATTTTTAAAAATCCTGTGATAGCCAAACAAGACAGTTTGGCTTATAGATTCTACTTTGCCACACCTGTTCCTCAACCTTGTTTTCCTTTTTTTTTAATTCAGTTTTTAAGTGAAATCATGAAGGAGTGGCTAGAAATTACCTAAATCCCTCCAAAGGAGAGCAACTTTTGTGGCTGTCACTCAAGAAAAACCAATGAACGGGAAGAACGGTAATCCCACTCAAGCTAGACTCCATCTTGTGTTGTTAAGGCAAGTGAGGAACTGATGGGAACCGGGAGACAGCTTTACTCAAGACGAGCACAAGTAAGGGATTATATTTTTGTCGAGATGTTTGTCCCTTTTCATTTTAAACTTCAAAGATAATGATTGTTATTTTTAATTGGTTTTATTTTCTCATACCTAAGATTCTGTGCTACCTCTGATTTCTTACCGTGTGTGACTTAGACTCCGAAAACATTTTTCATCACCCTACAATATGAAGGCTTTGTGAGATCAACTCAGAGACACATCCATACTGCTCTGCTCACCCAGCAGCCATATCTGCAAATCTCTACCAAACAAGTAACAGAATTCTGACACAAATGGTATATTTATGTGACTAACACTGCCTCTCTGGGTTGGTTTTTTCTTCCCCTTCTCAATCAATACCCACATAATTGATCAGATGGCCCACATGGCCCCTCTGATTCTCACATTAAGACAGTTAGGACACCAGCAGGTTATTGTTCAAACTGGCATTTTTCATAATCACCGCACACTAGTCAGAATGACTACTGTCATCAAAAAATCCACAGACAACAAATGCTGGAGAGGCTATGGAGAGAAGGGCACCCTCCTACACTGTTGGTGGGAATGTAAATTGGTACAGCCACTGTGGAAAACAGTATGGAAATTCCTTTAAGAACTAAAAATAGAGCTACCATATGTCCCTTCAGTCCCACTCCTGGGCATATATCTGGAGAAAAACGTGATCCAAAAGGATGCATGCACCCTAATGTTCACTGCAGCACTGTTTACAATAGTCAAGACAAATGGACAGAGGAATGGATAAAGGAGATGTGGTTGATATATACAGTGGCATATTACTCAGCCATTAAAAAGAATGAAATAAAACTATTAGCAGCAACATGGATGGACCTAGAGAATGTCATACTGCGTGAAGTCAGACAGAAAAGGAGAAATATCATACGGCACCCCTTATATGTGAAATCTAAAAAAGAAATGATACGAATGAACTTACTTAAAAAACAGAAAGAGACTCACAGACTCAGAAAACAAACTTACGGTTGCTGGGGGGAAAGGATAATTAGGGAGTTTGGAAAGTTTGAATATATACACTGCTATATATTCAGAATGGCTAACCAACAAGGACCTATTGTGTAGCACATGGAACTCTACTCGATGTTATGTGCCAGCCTGGATAGCAGGGGTGTTGGGGAAAGAATGAATATATGTATATGTGCGGCTGAGTCCCTTCACTGTTCACCTGAAATCACCACAACATTGTTAAACAGCTATACACCAATACAAAATAAAAAGTTTGGAGTTTTTTTAAAAAACGGAAACCTAATACTTTGTCTTCCTCAGAGAAAGCCAACTCCATCTGGTCTTGGGTATGATTCAGCACTAATTTTTATAATATCGAACTAAAAAGTGATATAGCCGCATTTAGAAAAGATATTGCATAAAAGTGAATTGTGTGGCAGTAAGTTTCCCACTGCAGAATCCAGGCTGAAATGTGATAGTAAAAATCTAACTCGAGAAAAGTATACAGTGTCGACTAAGAGTTTACGCACACTCTGAGAGAGATGCTGGTCGCTGGAGAGTAAATAGACTCTCCTACTCTAAGACTGCTTCTCAGAGAGAGCAAGAGTGTGGAGACTGGGGCAATCTCAACAGCTGGGAGCTCCAGAAGGATGGGGGCGGGGGAAGACTTAGAAATAGAAGGCCAAGTATAAGGAAAGATAAAAAATCTATTTTCTGGCATGGGGATTTAAAGAGGGAACCGCTCCCACACTGCAACCCTCTTTAATAAGAGAAAATGACTAAAGCTAAGCAGCATGTCATAGTTGAGATTTCTGGAAACTCAGCCATTCCCAGCATCATGGGATCTGTGAGTCCATAGCCAATGGCAAGCAAAACAAGTAGCAGTTGGAACATAGAATTATTACTTTATGTAGAACAGGAAGAGAAAGTGAACTGTCCTGTGGCTAAACATATGACCTGTTGGCCAAGAGATTCCTGCTTCCTTCCGTGATGTGTTCTCTTCACTCCACCACCCACACCCCACCCTCAAGCAGAAGGAAGCAAGAACCCCGACTTCAGGGCTAGTCCTGGAAAGGACACTGGGCACCAGCAGGCTTCTTGCACAAGGTTGCCAAGCACTGGAGTACCTGGGCAGCCCACCTACTCCTGAAACAAGGTGAAAATGCCTGTGGAAAGTGTTAGTCGCTCAGTCATGTTTGACTTTTGCGACCCTATGGACTGTAGCCCACCAGGCTCCTCTGTCCATGGAATTCTCCAGGCAAGAATACTGGAGTGGGTTGCCATTCCCTTCTCCAGGGGATCTTCATAACCCAGGGATCGAACCCGGGTCTCCTGCCTTTCAGGCAGGTGCTTTACCATCTGAGCCACCAGGGAATCCCCAGTGGGAAGGATAAAGCAAATATTCCTCTTGTTTCTCGTCTTCCATCACTCGAGCCAATTAAAAAGTAAAAGTACCTGAAAAAAAAAGCAAGCAACAACAATCATTTCTCCCAGTTTGTATAATCCAACAGGATTTCAGCAACCAATGATATTAAAAAAAAAAATTACTACCATATGCCTCACGTATTACTCCAGTAATTGAATTCTTTCATCAAGAGAGTTTATATGGCATTCTCTTGATGATGAAAGAATTTATTCCCTAGGAGAAAATTCTGGAAAAAATCATGTTAAGAATCATGCTGGCGTAACTCAGTTTTATCTGAGTCTGGCTTTCTGCCTTAATTTTATCATTCAGTCATGACTGGCAAATATTCCCAACCGCCCCCTAAAACTGCAAACAGCAAAGTAACATGCCATTTGAAAATTAAAATAGAAAATTCCTTTTATGATTTTGCAGTTGCATTTATGGGATGGGATAGGATGGGATCACATGAGATGGACGATGGGGTTGGCAGGAACAGATAGCAGCTTAATGCAGCATATGTTAGGGTCTAAAGAAATTTTCCCCAGACCTGTATGATTTTGAACTCAGATAACCCAGGCCTCCCAAGCTTTTCAGGCTTTCCAAACGGCTTTGCCATTTCCAAGGCAAACCATTCAATATCACAGTAATCCAAGTCTATACCCTGACCAGTAATGCTGAAGAAGCTGAAATTTAATGGTTCTATGAAGACCTTCTAGAACTAACACCCAAAAAAGATGTCCTTTTCATTATAGGGGACTGGAATGCAAAAGTAGGAAGTCAAGAAATACCTGGAGTAACAGGCAAATTTGGCGTTGGGGTACATAATGAAGCAGGGCAAAGGCTAATAAAGTTTTGCCAAGAAAACACACTGGTCATAGCAAATACCCTCTTCCAACAACACAAGAGAAGACTCTACACATGGACATCACCAGAAGGTCAATACCAAAATCAGGTTGATTATATTCTTTGCAGCCAAAGATGGAGAAGCTCTATACAGTCAGCAAAAACAAGACCGGGAGCAGACTGTGGCTCAGATCATGAACTCCTTACTGCCAAATGCAGACTTAAATTGAAGAAAGTTGGGGAAAGCACTAGACCATACAGATATGACCTAAATCAAATCCCTTACGATTATACAGTAGAAGTGAGAAATAGATTCAAGAGATCAGATCTGATAGAGTGCCTGAAGAACTATGGATGAAGGTTCATGACATTGTACAGGAGGCAGGGATCAAGACCATCCCCAAGAAAAAGAAATGCAAAAAGGCAAAATGGTTGTCTGAGGAGGCCTTACAAATAGCTGTGAAAAGAGAAGCAAAAGGCAAAGGAGAAAAGGAAAGATATACCCATTTGAATGTAGAGTGCCAAAGAATAACAAGGAAAGATAAGAAAGCCTTCCTCAGTGATCAGTGCAAAGAAATAGAGGAAAACAATAGGATGGGAAAGACTAGAGATCTCTTCAAGAAAATTAGAGATGCCAAAGGGAACACTTCAGGCAAAGACGGGCACAATAAAGGACAGGAATGATATGGACCTAACAGAAGCAGAAGATATTAAGAAGAGGTGGCAAGAATACACAGAAGAACTAAAGAAAAAGATCTTCATGACCCAGATAATCACAATGGTGTGACCACTCACCTAGAGGCAGACATCCTGGAATGCGAAGTCAAGTGGGCCTTAGGGAGCATCACTACAAACAAAGCTAGTGGAAGTGATGAAATTCCAGTTGAGCTATTTCAAATCCTAAAAGACGATGCTGTAAAAGTGCTGCACCCAATATGCCAGCAAATTTGGAAAACTCAGCAGTGGCCACAGGACTGGAAAGGTCAGTTTTCATTCTAATCCCAAAGAAAGGCACTGCCAAAGAATGCTCAAACTATCGCACAGTGGCACTCATCTCACACCCTAGCAAAGTGATGCTCAAAATTCTCCAAGCCAGGCTTCAACAGTACATGAACCTTGAACTTCCAGATGTTCAAGCTGGTTTTAGAAAAGCCAAAGGAACAAGAGATCAAATCACCAACATCTGTTGGATCATCGAAAAAGCAAGAGAGTTCCAGAAAAACATCTATTTCTGCTTTATTGACTGTGCCAAAGCCTTTGACTGTGTGGATCACAACAAACTGTGGAAAATTCTGAAAGAGATGGGAATACCAGACCACCTGACCTGCCTCCTGAGAAATCTGTATGCAGGTCAGGAAGCAACAGTTAGAACTGGGCTTGAAACAATAGACTGGTTCCAAATCGGGAGAAGAGTATATTAAGACTGTATATTGTCACTGTGCTTATTTAACTTGTATGCAGAGTACATCATGAGAAATGCTGGGCTGGATGAAGCACAAGCTAGAATCAAGATTGCCAGGAGAAATATCAATAATCTCAGATATGCAGGTGACCCTTATGGCAGAAAGCGAAGAAAAACTAAAGAGCTTCTTGATGAAAGTGAAAGAGGAGAGTGAAAAAGTTGGTTTAAAACTCAACATTCAGAAAACTAAGATCATGGCATCTGGTCCCGTCACTTCATGGCAAATAGATGGGGAGACAATGGAAACAGTGACAGACTTTATTTTCCTGGGCTCCAAAATCACTGCAGATGGTGACTGCAGCCATGAAATTAAAAGACGCTTACTCCTTGGAAGAAAAGTTATGACCAACCTAGACAACGTATTAAAAAGCAGAGACATTACTTTGCCAACAAAGGTCCATCTAGTCAAAGCTATGATTTTTACAGTAGTCGTGTATGGGTTTGAGAGTTGGACCATAAAGCTGAGCACCAGAGAGCTGATGCTTTTGAACTGTGGTGTTGGAGAAGACTCCTGAGAGTCCTCTAGACAGCAAGGAGATCAAACTCATCAATCCCAAAGAAAATCAACCTTGAATATTCACTGGAAGGACTGATGCTGAAGCTGAAACTCCAATACTTTGGCCACCTGATGCAAAAAAGTGACTCAGTGGAAAAGACCCTGATGCTGGGAAAGATTGATGGTGGGAGAAGAAGGGGACGACAGAGGATGAGATGGTTGGATGGCATCACTGACTCAGTGGACATGAGTTTGAGTAAACTCTGTGAATTGGTGATGGACAGGGAGGCCTGGCGTGCTTCAGTCCATGGGGTCGCAAAGAGTCGGACATGACTGAGCAACTGAACTGAACTGAACCCAGGCTACCTGTTGGAAGCAGCAATAATGAAAAAAGCTAATGAGGTATGGGGGCCTGAATTTATTTTCTATCACTTCTGTAATAAATTACCACAAATTTAGCGACTTAGCGCAACATAAATGATCTTACAGTTCTTGAGGTCAAAAATGTAAAATGGCCACACTGGACTGAAATCCAGGTGTCGGCCGGTCTGCACTTCTGACGGAGAACCTAGAGGAGAATCCTTTCCAGCATTTCTCCATCTCCTGCAGGTTGTCCTCATCCCCTGGCTCTTCAGCTCTACTCCGTCTTCACATCTCCATCTCACCAGCCTCCCTCTTCCACTTACCGGGCCCCTCCTGTTGGAACAGTCCAACCCAGCTTCAGTTCAGTTCAGTAACTCAGTTGTGTCTGACTCTTTGCAACCCCATGGACTGCAGCACGCCAGGCTTCCCAGTCCTTCACTATCTCTTAGAGTTTGCTCAAACTCATGTCCATTGAGTCAGTGATGTCATCCAACCATCTTATTCTCTGCCACCCTCTTCTGCTCCTGCCCTCAATCTTTCCCAGCATCAGGAAAGATGCTTCGCATCAGGTAGCCAAAGTATTGGAGCTTCAGCTTCAGCATCAGTCCTTACAATGAATATTCAGGGCTGATTTCCTTTAGGATTGACTAATTTGATCTCCTTGCTGTCTAGGGAACTCTCGGGAGTCTTCTCCAACACCACAGTTCAAAAGCATCAGTTCTTTGGTGCTCAGCTTTCTTTACGGTCCAACTCTCACATCCATATATGACTACTGGAGAAACCTTAGCTTTGACTATACAGACCTTTGTCAGAAAAGTAATGTCTCTGCTTTTTAATATGCTGTCTAAGTTTTTCATAGCTTTTCTTTCAGGGAGCAAGCTATGACATATTGTATGACAATATACAGCCTTGATGTATGCCTTTCCCAATTTTGAACCATCTGTTGTTCCATGGTCAGTTCTAACTGTTGCTTCTTGACCTGCATACAGGTGTCTCAGGAGACAGGTATGGTGGTCTGGTATTCCCATCTCTTTAAGAATTGTTGTGATCCACACAGTCAAAGGCTGTAACATAGTCAATGAAGCAGACGAATATGTTTTTCTGAAATTCCTTTGCTTTCTCTATGATCCAACAAATGTTGGCTTTTTGATCTCTGGCTCCTCTGCCTTTTCTAAATCCAGCTTATACATCTGAAAGTTCTTAGTTCACATACTGCTAAAGCCTAGCTTGAAGGATTTTGAGAGATAATAACAATAGGTAATGTTTATTGTTTTCTCAGTACCAGGTACTTAGCTGTATGTTGTCACCCTGCTTATTTAACTTATATGCAGAGTACATGATGTGAAGCTCTGGGCTGGATGAAGCACAAGCTGGAATCAAGATTGCCAAGAGAAATATCAGCAACCTCAGATATGCAGATGACACCACCCTAATGGTAGAAAGCAAAGAGGAACCAAAGAGCCTCTTGATGAAGGTGAAAAGAGGAGAGTGAAAAAGGTGGCTTAAAACTCAATGTTCAGAAAACTAAGATCGTGGCATCCGGTCCCATCATTTTATGGCAAATAGATGGGGAGACGATGGAAACAGTGACTGATTTTATTTTCTTGGGCTCCAAAATCACTGTGGATTCTGCAGCCATGAAATTTTACAAGATGCTCCTTGGAATAAAAGCTATGACAAACCTAGACAGCCTATTAAATAGCAGAGATATAACTTTGCCGACAAAGGTCCATATAGTCAAAGCTATGGTTTTTCCAGTAGTCGTGTATGGATGTGAGAGTTGGACCATAAAGAAAGCTGAGCGGTGAAGAATTGATGCTTTCAAACTGTGGTGTTGGAGAAGACTCTTGAGAGTCCCTTGGACTGCAAGGAGATCAAACCAGTCAATCCTAAAGAAAATCAACCCTGAATATTCATTGGAAGGACTGATGCTGAAGCTGAAGCTCCAATACTTTGGCCACCTGATGCAAAGAGCCGACTCATTAGAAAAGACCCTGATGCCGGGAAAGACTGAGGGCAGGAGGAGAAGGGGACGACAGAGGATGAGACAGTTGGATGGCATCACCGATTCAATGAACGTGAGTTTGAGCAAACTCTGGGAGACAGCGAAGGGCAGGGAAGCCTGGCGTGCTTCAGTCCATGGGGTCGCAAAGAGTCAGACATGACTGAGTGACTGAGCAAATGCCAGGTACAGAACTTACTAAGGAGCTTACTTTCTTTTTCATATTTACTTCTGGCAACAACCCAGTGAGATAAGTGCCATCATCATCCCCCTTTCATGGATGAGAAAACTGAGCCTTAGAGAGGTTAAGTAGTTTGTCTAATATTAAACAACTGAAATTCAAAGTGAGGTCTGTCTGGCTCTTAACCGGTTAAGAAGCAACTCAACTGGATTGAGGTTCCTATCAGCGAAGGTGTATTTCTTGCTCACGTACCATATCCGTCACACCTCTGTCAAACCGTCACCATTCTGAGACCCAGCAGCCTGATCTGGGGTATTGTCTTTCTCAGATATTGTCCTTGATTAGAAGAGAGGAAAGAGAGAAATGATGGGACCTCGTATAGGCTTTTGGAGCGTTATCTTTGAGGTGACATGATCACTTTTCACATTTCATTGGCCAAAACAAATCAGTGACTAAGCCAAACAGCCATGTAGCTAGGAGGTTTAATCTATTGCCAAGCAAGGCAGCAAATATTTGGATAGAATAATATAGTCTTTAACAGCTTTACGTATGGTGCCGTATGTACCACTCCTTGAAGATGAGAGGAAAAAGGATTGTTTACCCATGAAGTCAAGGTGATGAGGGACCTCCCTTGATGGCACAGCACTCATCTCTCAGCCACCTGGACTCCTGGGTCTATTTTGAGAAGTCACCTATATGGAGGGAAATTCTTAAATACTGAAATTTCCCTTCATCCATGTGCCCAAAGTGTTTAATGCTCCACTGTCAGGAAGCTGTGTCACCTGAGGATAGCTGTGTGGTACTAGAAGTTATGAACTGTTCTCCCAGGGAACTTTCTCCCGACTGGTGGAATCTATTAATAGATGGATTCAGACCTCTCTTAAAGCAGCAGATGAGAAAGAGTGGGGTTTCCAAAGGTTCTCTGTCGTCCAAAGACTTCCTGGGATTCTAATCCAAGTGGAGAATACATTTGTCGGAGGACAGTTTCTAGGACCCAAGGATTGAAAGTGACGGTTGCGTCTCGTGCAGTGGTCCTCACTGTGCTCCGAGAAACCATGCTCTATACAACCTGAGGTTCTACAAAATTGTCTCAGAAATGGCCACCAGAGTGACACCCCCAGATAAGTCCTTGCCCTCATTTCTGGGGCTTCTCACACAAGCTGAAAGAGAAAGTCCCTCAGTCGTGTCCGACTCTGTGCGACCCTACCTACTGTAGCCCACCAGGCTCCTCTGTCCATGGGATTCTCCAGGCAAGAACACTGGAGTGGGTTGCCATGCCTTTCTCCAGGGGATATTCCCGACCCAGGGATCAAACCCAGGTCTCCTGCATTTCAGGCAGATTCTTTGCCATCTGAGCCATCAGATGAATTAAAAAAAAAAAAATGGGGCTTTCAGTAATGATACTCATGATGGAAGGAGAGAGAGAAGAGTGCCTTTTGGTATATCCATTGACAGAAAATCTGCGAAGCAAGGCAGATCAGTAGTCTGTCAGATTTGTCTGCCTAGGGTTTGTTTTACCTGAAGTTGTAAATGTTCTGCCCACATGGCCCATCCAGAGAGGATGGAACTGAACAGCTGGCCATCCCTGCAGAAAGCTAAGGAGCAAAGGGTGATAGCAGGGAGGAGGGTGTGGAGGATGTTAAGGAGGCAGGACCAGGGGAGGGAGAAAGAAGAGAGGGTGCCGAAGGGGAGGGTTTGTTCCCCATGCTGCTGAGAAAAGTGGCCCTGGAGCCGAGACCACGGCTCTCGAGGCAAGGATGGGTGAATGCCGCAGGGGTGCACTTCTGACACCCCACCTCCCTCTGAGCTCCGTGGGGTCCAGCGTACCCTGGGATGGCTGTCAGTGAGGCTGCTTGGCATACGCTGTTAGGACCACTTCCTCTCACAGTTGGCTTGAATGCACGTGCATAAAAGGCTTCCACTTAAGATTTAGTTTGAGCTTTAAAAACGAAAGCTTAAAAACCCCACAATTTAAGCCAGTCTCACTTCATGGAATAGGAAGTAGGAGTCTAGATTAAAATTGAACCGGCCTGTTGATGTGAAATTGATTTGAAATTTCAAATCAACCCTTGAAATTGAAAGGCTTGTCCAAGGTCAGGGAGAGAACAAGTAGGACCCAGAGCCCAGAACGAGGACTCTGGGCTCCCAATCCATTGTCCCTGGCAGGCGGTCCGAAGATCCTGGCGCGCATCTCTGATGGTCACAGCCCCGTCACTTAGGGGCGACCACCATTTGCTTTAACTGGGTAACCTCGCTTCCAGCTTGCTGATGGAGGAGAGGGAGCTATTTGGATTTTGCAGTGAAACTTCGGCTTTGAAAGGAACCAAACCTTCATCTTCCAGGGTGACTAGGCTCCTCTAAAAGCCGCAGCATGCACGTGTGAGCTCTGGCTCCCCCTGGTCCCCACGGCCCCCCACGGCCCCTCCTGAGGCCTCCTCGCGATCCGCGGAAACACTGCCTGGCTGGTGGCGATGCTGGAGCCTGGGAGCTGACCGCCAGTCGGAGCTTTCTCAAGTTCGCCACGTTGCCGTGACAGGACTGTGTCAAGGCCCAGATGCTTGGGCATAAATAAATAACACATCTGGGACCGAGAAGGGGTCCAGCTGCGTGTGATAGAAGAAACCGGGGTGAGAACAGGGCCAAATGATACACAGCTGGAAACTGTTAAGTTAGGAGCAAGGTGGGGGAGCGGTTGAAGCAGAGAGGGGAAGAAAGAAATGGAAAGGGGGGTAGGGAGATCAAACCAGGGATCACGGCTCTCTGAAGGCTCTGAGTTATAAGTGCTGAGAAACAGACCCATAGTTTATACAACAGCTGAATTAAGAGCATTCCTACCAAATGGTAGTTTATAATAATTGATCTCAAAGCAGAGAGACCGGGGCGGGGAAACTTGACTCGTGGACGTCTGGCAGCCTCGGATGTGTCGGTTTGGTCACCTCCTGGCTCTCTGCATCTATAAATGGCCTCGCGGTGAGCCCGGTGAAGGAGTTCAGCCCTCCATCGATGAGCACCCTGGGGCTCCCTGCGTGGGGTCGCCTGGCATCTGGGAAGCTGAGCGAGTTCGCCGACTCCCAGGGCAGCCTCAGCGGCCTGCACGCGTGGCGATCATGCAGAGAATTAAAGCAGGGGGTGGCGGGGGGTGGGGTGGGGGGTGCAGTGACATCACGTCACTCAATCCCAGCCCAGAGGCCCCCGACGGATGAGTCACCGAGATGAATCAGCGATGGCTGCAGGGGGAGCCACACACCCACGGCCCCACCAGAGACTAAAAGCTACCTTGGCATCACCACCAAACAGAGGAGAGGAAGTCTGAGTAAAGGGGAAATTCAGCCCAAAAGAAGAGACAGGAAAACAGTCCGTTCCTCCTGCTCTTAATGAAAATCAAATGCATGGATTACCTCCTTAATGAGGACTCGGTTTAATCTCCTGGATTAAAAATATCACAAATGAAGCCATCAAGGGATGCCAGAATCCAGGCTTTCTAAACAAAGCCCAGTGTTGCATGGCAAAGCTTTTCTAGATCCTTCCAGCCCCTCTCAGCTCGTTCTTATAGCAGGTGATACCAAGTAAATCCTGTCTTAGATTTACTTAGTAAATCTGGGCCTTGACACAGGATCAAAGGCGTCTTCCAACCTACTTGTGCTGCACTTTGTGGCTATAAAATTCAGGATTGCCATCTTTTAAGGAAAGCAGATGACTAAACAGAATGGACCCCATGACAACTCTTACACTTGGTTTGGTTGAGATTCCAGGTTTTCTGTATTCGTAGGGAATCTGAAACAATAAATGACTTCGTTTGGGTCTTGGTTGGGAACAGTTTCTAACTGGCAGTGATTACACTTAGGAGAATTCTCAGAATGATTGAACAATAACAGGAGGGCTAAGCTTGGAGGCTAATTCTTAGTTTATAAGAATTCCAGTGGAGAGGGGGAACCAGTCAACCTTCACAGTATCATTTCTAGTGATTCTGAAAGCTCGAAATAAATAGGGAATATGGTTGGAAGTTGCTACAGTTGATCTATGCATTATTTAAAAAGCTTTCTTCATTCATTCAAGAAATATTTATTGATTACTTTCTATAAACCAGGCATTATGTTGGAAGCTGGGGATACTCTGTTGAATGAGACACAGCCCCTGTTCTCAGGGAGCTTGTAATCCATCAACCCGAGTTCTTACAACCATTGTGACTGTGGACTCTCAGCTGTTCATTCTGTTCAAAATAAACTTCTTGGAGCATCAATTGATTCTAAAGTAAGAAAAAAGTCTGCACAGAACTGAATGTATCCCATGCCTCAAAATAAAAATAGAATTGTATTTAGAAAAATCTTAATTTTGTGGTATTCCAAGAACACAGAAACTGCATAAAGAGAGGTAAGCCAAAATTCTTTCTATAGCCTGATAATTAATTTGCAGCTTAAAATCTACAAGAGACTCCAAACCAAAGTGGTATTTTGAAGAAGACGAATTAGGAAAGTTGATGGAAAGCATGTTTCCTAAAAGTATCTCATTGTTCAAAATCCACACAATTCAAAAGCAATCACAACCACAAATAGGTAGATATTACAGTTTGGGGGGCTCGGGGGCAAGAGTGCTATTTACCAGCTGAAAGTGCAGGGCCATGTGGCAACAGCAGAAACACTATTTACAGTTTGTCTTCCTGCTGGTTTGAAATTATATCATACTTGCCTCATTTGGGGGTTTAGTTTGGGGGCCCTCCCAGATTTTTTTCCATCCTCTTCCCCCCAGGAAATTGATCCGTATGGGCTACACCAACAAGTCTCCTTGCCCTCTGGCTTCCAGGCAGGTCCCACCAACAGACATTAGGGTGATGAAGAGAGAGGTTTAGGTGTCTCTTCCCAGAACCCTCTGCCAGGCCACCACAGATCAGCTGTGTCCCTTTACCAAAGTCCCAGCTCCTGTCAGGCGACCCTCTCCACGCAACTAACCCTCCCAAGGGGTGCAGTAACTGCTCCATCCCCTCGCCTTCAGGTCAGGAAGGGAGATTGGCACAGTTCCTTGAAGTTTCCCTACACCCTGCCCATGCCTTTGTCAACGGCTCTTTCATCCAATTTAAGCTTGCCATCTATTTGCTGTTGGGACCATGGCAAATCAAGGAGATTTATATTGTCACAAATGTTGTACCTAGAGGGAGACTTTATTACTATCTTCACATTACATGATTTCAAATTTGCTTGGTTCAAACTTGCATGAAAAAGCAATAAATTTCAAAAGATCCACAGGCCCATCTGCGTCAGTAATAGGGCTGAAAATCAAGGTTTACAACAACCTGTCTTAGATCTCCCTCGGTAGCTTTAAACTATTGTCCTTTATGACTTTGGGGACTCTCCTTTTCTGCTTTATTTTTAGCTTAAATGGCAGATGTTAGGTTGTCCAATAACAATTCCTTCTGACCTGGCTTCAACGTTAATTTCTTGGGAAGAAGACAAAAAGACTTTACAGGCAGTACCTTTAAGGCAGTCACCCCTCTGCCTTTCCAGACACTGGCATCCCATTCCCAGGCTACAGTAATCTCTGACACATTCAGAAACAGACATGTGACATCTCTTCTTCCACTGCAGCAATGCGCAGGGGTGGATTTTTATCTGGCTTGACTTTGCCATAATTTCAGCCCCTCTTGTTGGGTCACTGATTGGGTGGTAGACAACTTGGCTTCCACTGCAGCTCAGAGAAGCCAAAGCAGACAGTTTGGCTGCGGGGCAAATGGGTGTCTGTCACCAAGAGCCAAGGCTCATCTGCTGATTCATGGTCACGGCCCATCATTTCAGCTTTTGCCGCCTCCATCTGGAGCTCCCCATCCATCCATTCATTCCTGCACACTGGTGCCATTTCCACTTCATCACTTGCAAGGAAATGCATTCTGGAAGCATCATGGGAAAGGGCAGTCAGCAATTTCCTGAGATGCATGTCCAAAGAATATGGACATGAATATGTATATATTCGTATATATACATATACATATATATATATATACATATATATATATATATATATATATATATATATATTCATATATATGTGCATCACTGTCCAGGGATGGACGATGACTGCCTTTGTGACAGACAGCCATGTAGTGAACCAAGTGACAGCACTGAATTTAGAATCCGATCTGAATTTCAATCCTAGTTTCACCTCCTGTTAGCTGAGTAACATGGACTTGTTGCTTAACCTTTCCAGTTCTTACTTTTCTCCTCTGTTAACTGTGGGTATTATTAGTACCTGGCTCGGTGACTGTTGAGATTCCATGAAAGAGTATCGGTAAAGCTCTTAGCACATGACGTGGCTCTGGGATCACTCAGTGAATGAGGGCTCTCATCCAGGAGCCCCTCGGTGGTTTTCTACTGCTCCATGAACCCCTTCATATTCAACACATGCTCCCCCTTCCCCTGCCTAACTACCAACACGCAGATGCAATTTCTCCCCTTGGTGTGTCTAGATTCTCTAATCACAGGGGTTACATCTTCCCGTCCCATAGAGATCACAGATGGATAAACCCACCAGTACAGGAAAGGGCAGTGTCATAGGCACGCAAGGTTTTGCCCTTTTAAAAGCATTATCTTTGAGGGGTGAAGGGTTAGGCTTAGCTGGGCTCCTCTGATGCCTCTCTGAGTAATGGAAAGACAGAAAAACACCATTCAGTCTGTAAAACTGTCTAGTCACTAACCCTATCTACCTACACCTCCTCTGCTGCTGCTACTGCTGCTAAGTCGCTTCAGTCGTGTCCGACTCTGTGCGACCCTATAGACAGCAGCCCACCAGGCTCCCCTGTCCCTGGAATTCTCCAGGCAAGAACACTGGAGTGGGTTGCCATTTCCTTCTCCAATGCATGAAAGTGAAAAGTGAAAGTGAAGTCGCTTAGTCGTGTCCGACTCTTTTCGATCCAATGGACTGTAGCCCACCAGGCTCCTCTGTCCATGGGATTCTCCAGGCTAAGAATACTGGAGTGGGTTGCCATGCCTTTCTCCAGAGGATCTTCCCGACCCAGGGATCGAACCTGAGTCTCGTACATCTCCTGCATTAGTGGGCACATTATTTACCACTAGTGCCAACTGGGCAGCCTTATCATTGAAGACTTTTAAGCAGAGTGTTTAGACTTAGATCTTCAAAGAACACTCTGGGAGCTGCATAAAGGATGGAGAGAAGGGGGCATAACTATCTCAGTGCTTCTGGAATGTTTGAGTGTGCCTGATCAGCTGGTGACCTTGTGAAGATGCGCAGTCTAATTTGCAGGAGGCCTGGGGTAGGGCCGAGATTCTGCAGTTCTAATCAGTGCTGCTGGTCCATGGTTCTTGGTCCTAAGAAGTCAAACCATTTAGTCCAGCCTCTGATAGTCCAAGTTTGACGAGGGACAGTGCCTGTGTGCTATCTTGCTCAGTACACCTCCTAGCATTGGGTCCAGTATAATCAGCGTGTTTTGAAACTGCTTTCTGACAATGCTGATGTTGATCTATGACAGTGAAAAATAAAAAGAATTAAATTGCTGAAAATGTGCCCCAAAGATTTCCAAATGCTGGGTATTTGTTTGAGAGTGAAGAAAAACAACCCAAGATTTACTGATCTTAGTTTAGGTTTTGCTTTCCAACAGTTTCAGACTGTTTCTATGGGACCACTAAATCATTTTTTTTTTCAACTAAATGTTTTTATTTAATGAAACAATGGATTTTTAAGTTTACTGAAATAAAAAAAAAAATACCTGTCACCATGGTTCTATAATAATATTGACAGATAAATTCAATGCCCCTTGTAAAGAAGGACTGAATGTCAGAATGGTAAAAATCCTTTTTCTCAGAAAGCTCTTCTCTTCCAGGTCTGTTGTGGAAACAAACCATAGGGACTACATCCCCCATTCTGTCACTCACACATCTCCATGTCACTCAAAGCACAAGGAGTTTGCTCGTCCAGGCAAAGAATGACTGGTCTGCCTCTTGGAGAACATCTGCATTTTAATCGATCAGAGGTTCTCAAAGTGAGGTCCCTGGACCAGTAGCATTGGCATCACTTAGGGACTTGGTAGAAATACAGATGCTCAGGGGACACCCCAGACCTCCTGAATCACATTCTGGAAGTGACCCAGTGATCTCTGTTTCAACGAGTCCTCCAAGTGATCAAATTGAGAACTGCTGTCCTGCATTTGGGTTTCCTGGTGGAGAAACTTCAGCTGAGTGACCCTCCTGATGATTTTCCCTACCTTTTGGAGAGGATCTGTGTCCTCCTGGTGAATCTCAGGGAAGGAGTTGAGCGTTTGAGGTCAGCCACTGCTGGAATTTCTGATTCTCATCTTCCCTCCCACAAAGGGTGCACTCAGCTGGAAAACAAGAATTTGAGGGTGCAGAATCTTCTAATTCTTCCTACCCATAAGCAATGATGGCCTTTAAGGATGACCTTGATCTGACCTTGCAAAAGCCCTTCATGCCCGAGCAGGCGTGGCTGTGACATAAATTGCATTCCAGGAAAAATGGAACATTTTAAACCTAGTTAAAACTAATCCCCAAGTCGGCAGAGCTGCAGCATATGTGCTTTTTTAGACATTGGGGTAGGGAGGTTTTTCCCTACTGGGATTATGTCTCTTTGACATTCCTAGAGGCCAAGTGTTTAAACAATAGTCAGCTATGTTCTTCCTGGCTGCAGAGCAACAGTGGTGGTTTCATGCCAGACCTTAATCTAGAACTGCATTCAGGGACAAGTGTGAAAAGAGGGAGCTGATCCCCAGACTCAAGTCATCCCCAACCACCAGGCCTCAAGGTTATCCTCAGTTTGTTCACTAACATAAATTCTGGCCCGAGCTTTACTTCCCAGGGGCACTAACATTGGTGACACTTGCAAAGGATGATAGATTTCACTAATGAAGACATCAAAGAAGGGGTAGGAGCCATTGTTTTTATAAAGAATGTCCCATCTTCTTGGGTTTACATAAAGAAAACAACCCCTGACTCCCCAAAGAAGCTCAGCCCCAAAGCTAAGAAGCCAACTGAGAAAGCCTGAGCCCAAAACAGTGTTGCTAAAAACGGGCTTGCTCAGAAACTCCAGGAGGAACTGGGCTGGCTGTCAAAATACGCTTCTGCCTTTTTAGCTCGCTAGAATTGAAAGACAAATAAAAGCAGATGAGCTGATGAAGCAGGAGGAAGACAAAGGTTTCCTTAGGAGAAGGTTCAGGGTTTAGAGACAAGGTAGGTGGATATAAAGGAGATCAGGAGGCATATCCAGCTCCAGCTGCTCATAAAGAGAAGATTAGGAAGAAAAGTGATGAAATCTAACAGAGCCAGCTAGAAAGACCCCTCCCCCCATCCCCACCCACAAAGGGATCCCAAGTTTAGGAAATTGTTGAGAGAGACAGGCTCTTACAGCTACAGGAAGAAAGTCCATAAAGAGAGCAATCAGAGAAACCACACGCAGGGACCTGCGGCAGCAGTGGTTACAGAAATCTTAGATTTGACAAGGGAAGATCCATCTAAAATACTCAGAAGAAATACCGGGTTAGTTTCAAGATGGAACCGTTAGCACAAGTGACAATGCAGACAAAACCTGTGACCTGAAAGAAATGCCCAAGAAATCCATGGAATCCCCACAAAATCACAGTGAAAATGAGACATTTTAAAAAGAAGCGAAGCAGTTCAAAAGTAGATCAGGTGCAAGCCTCAGGTTACATATTGGTCTACCAGAACTATACCCCCTAGGTTAGATTATCCAACTCATGATATGAAGATGGAAAACCTTTTTTTTGAATGATAGATACTGGAAATATCCAGAAATCTTTGATTTCTTAGCTCTCAGGATGAGGTTAGAGAAGGAAATGGCAACCTACTCCAGTCCTCTTGCCTGGAAAATCCCAAGGATGGAGAAGCCTGGTAGCCATGGGGTCGTAAAGAGTCAGACACGACTGAGTGACTTCACTTTTCTTCTTTCTTTCAGGATGAGGTACCCTCAAGAGAAAAAATCTAAAGGTTAATGATAGAAAAACAATCCTAAAGTTTCTAAGTTTTAATTTGCTTCATGGGAGAGAAATAGACTTTGAATTAGGCTTAGTGACTGGGGCTGCCGCTGATGTAAATCTCTGAACTCAGCAAGAAAACAGGAATGTTTCAACGTCCAGTCTCTAAAGAAGGAAATGGTATTTTCATGTGAATTTCACTCCTACTCGTCCACCCACCCCACACATGCTAAACTAGTGCCATAAGTAATCTCTCTGTGGAAGTTTGTCTCCCAACTGAGTTTAAGTTCATAGGTCACGGATTATGGAAAAGTGCCCTGAGTAGACCGGATGGCATTCTGAAAAAGGTGAAACCAAAAGTTTTTCTATGTTCTCCCTTTCTCAGAGCCTTTACTGTGATCTTCAGGATATTAAATATAGAGCTGTGGAGATAGAATTTGGCTAGGTATACCTGTGCTGGAAAATGAGCTTTTGATTATGTTCCTCTAGAAGATGGTAATATTCTGTGGAAGAAAGTAACTATAACCTTAGGTGTCTGAGAGACTTTGGGTTGTATTAATTCACTTCAAAGACACCAAAGGAACGATACATCTTTCACTTAAAGGAGCCCCATCTACGAGAACCTCTGAGAATCCTTTTGGCCCAATCTGAGCCAGACACACCTGAGCAGCAGAGCTCCAGCCATTAAACCAAAGACACCCCAGGAAACTTTCAAAGCACATTTTGTCACATTCCCGATTTCCAACTCTCTTCCACATTCTCTGGCCACTTTCTACTGACCCCTGGCTCTCCCCATTCTCCTCTCAATTTCCAGCCACTTCCAACTGGCACAGATCTGTGCTGTCCAATATGGTAACCATGGCTGGCTACTGGACACTTGAAACGTGGCTTTTCTGAATTGAGGTTTGTGATAAGATTAAAATACACACTGGATTTTGAAGACAGCATTTAAAAATGTAAAATATGTCACTAATGATTTTTGTTTTGATTACATATTGAAATAATATTCTTGTATATTGATTAAATATATTAAAAATAATTTCACCTGTTTCTTCTTCCTTTTTCAGTGTGGCTACTAGCAATTTTTAAATTACATATTACATAGGTGTTTCACACATTTCTAATGCAGGCCTAATACTCTGGGCCCCAAACATCTCATGCTCACATCCTACTCCTGATTCTCAAAAGCACCCAAACCAACTTAACTTTTCTTCTCCTGGGTAAGCACAGATTTCAGTGTTCTTAGTTGGAGAACTGTTTTATAAACGAGCCATATGGTTCTAAGGGTTAACTATGCTTAGCATAGTCATATGTTAGGGCTCTCACATGTATTTATTGAATACCTAGCATGTTTATAAATTGTACTTGAACCAACTGGGCCTGTTAAGGAAGCACCAGCTAGCCCTGACCTCCAGCAGCTAACGATATAGTTAGCTATCACCATTTGATGACAGTAATCTGAAATATTGACCTATCTTCCCCTAAAAGAATAAATCAAATAGGAATTCTAGGCACAGTGGTAGAATCATGGACACTACTTGTATTATGATCATAGAGGAAGTTCCATGGAGCCTTTCAATTCATATCACATGTGTCTGCATACTTCCAGTCCACTGCATTATCAAGCAGTTGGAAATCTTTTTTTTTTTTTGGTCCCTGATAAGAATTACAGGGTCTGCATTTCTCTGGTGTAAATAGTATTCTGAAGAAAGATAAGTGACTTCAGCCAAGTTCAAAAAATAAAAACGAAATGGAAAAATACCTTCTACTTTGCCTCCTCTGTTTGAAGACACAGGAGTCTGGTCTACCTTGCAACCATATCTCCGTATCTACTCATAGAAAAATCAGAACAGAACCAATTAAATAAGAGACCCACTCAGAGAGGAAACACACTCTGAGAAAATGATTCTTCCTTCTCTTTTTCCCTTTTATTGAGGAAGCCAATCGTGTCAGTTCAAAAGGCCAAAGATAATTTCATTTATAAATCGTACATTTTAACCACACGAATTTTAGCCCAAATTAGGAACGGGATTTAGTTTCAATTCTCTTTCCTTTGAACTTGATTATTTTAAAAAAGGAATGTTTTGCTTGAAGCAGCTAGTATTTGTAGCCCAAACACTTTCTGCTCACTGCTGTCCATAGGGTTGCCTTTGGATATAAATGTCCCTAATAGATCACACTTTGGGGCTTAAAATATCCATGTTCATCCCAAAGTGTTTATTTTCTTTCTCCTTCTACAGACACTGTAGTCAATTTCTTTTCCAACCCTTTTTATCTCAAAGAAAACAAATTTCATCATTTGAAAGTGTATCTTATGCCATAAAACCAGGTCAATATTAAGAGTCGTAATCACATAGATCAGTATCAGTCACAAAACACAGGATTTAAAGTGGAGAAAGATGAGATCTTATCAACCACAGTGATTAATTACAAATAAAAGAGAAAGCAGAGCCCAAGCTTCAGTGTAGAGATCTGATTTATTATGGGATTTGTGCACTGAGACTGTGTTCCAGGAGCAGAATGAACAATTCTGCCTACCTGAAGCTGCCATATAGTTAAGCTGGAGTCCCAGATTCTGATTATAATCAATCGTTGACTTATTTTCCATCTTATAACAGATGTTCCTAGCCTGAACACATGCACACTTTCTCATGTCTCCTTATTTTTATGGTCTATACACTCTTTTCTCTGCCTAATATGCTTCTCTTCACATACCACTTCCCGACCCATCCATGCCTGCCAACCCACAGGTCCTCCCATCTCCCAATTCAAACAGCATACCCTCTGAGGAGCCTTCCCTGATGTACCTTCCAACCATCCCCAGGCAGAGACAGGTACCCCAGCACACTCCCTCCTGATGCCCTTTTCACAGACCCCACTGCTGTAGCACTTCTCACTGGCTTGATTATTATTTGCCTGTATGTCCTCCCAGGATGGTAAACTCTTGAGATAGGAAGTGGTTCTTGTTTACCAAGGTATCAATAGGACCTGGTATAGCATCTGAAACTAGCCATGCTCAGCCAGTCTTTTTTGAATGAATAAAGTCAACCCTTCATTCATACTTTCTTCTGTGCTCTGGAGTATAATAGTACTGAGGGCAGTTCAAGAGGGTAATTAGACAAAAATCTCTTCCCTATGGAGTCCAGAATTTCAAGAAGCTGTACCCAACCAGCATCATGATGGAGCAGGTGATGATTAAGCTCTAGAATGGGAGGGAGATTGCTGCAGGGTTGAGAGCAGGAAACCCACGGTGGCCACGAATAATAGCCAGAGCCCAATGTGAATGTTCATTCACTTTTTCAGTAAATATTTATTGTGGGCCAGATGCTGATTTAGGGGCTAAGAATACACCAGGAAATGAAACAATTTCCTGCCCTCATGGAGCTTGGACAGCAAGGAGATCAAACCAGTCAATCCTAAAGGAAATTAACCCCAAATATTCATTGGAAGGACTATGTTTAAGCTGAAGCTTCAATACTTTGGCCACCTGATGTAAAGAGCCTACTCATTGGAAAAGTCCCTGATGCTGGGAAAGATTGAGGGCAAGAAGAGAAGGGAATGACAGAGGATGAGATGGTTGGGTGGCATCACTGACTCAATGGACATGAGTCTGAGCAAACTCCGGGAGATAGTGAAGGACAGGGAAGACTGGCATGCTGCATACAATCCATGGGGTCACAAAGAGCCGGACAAGACAGAGTGACTGACCAGCAACAACATGGAGCTTACTTTTTGTTAAGGGGAGACAGGCCAACAAATTCAAACAATCCCCAAGAAGGCACATGCTAGCCCAATAAGGGAAACAGAGACATCAGATTTTGTTAATCTGCTTCTTCCTGCTTCTTGTCCATTATGAGCTGGCTACTCTGTTCAGTTGACATAAAAAATGGAAGACCCATTTGCAGATGCCTTTGTGCTCACATTTGGAATTATCTTTGCAGCATTCACACTCCCAAACAGCTACTTCCTTCTCCAACTCTCCTTCCCTTCTCCAGGGAGTTGCCCAGGTGACCAGCCTGCCCAGGTCAGTTCACAGGTAGTAATGGGGTTTGGGCTGCAAAGTTGACACTGGTCTTCATTTTCAGTTTCTAGGCTCTGTAATACTGAGGAATCAAGAAGAGGATGTGGTGTGATGCTTGTGGCAAGCTTCTGGCTTCTTACTTCTTTAGACATATTTTTGAGCATCTTAGTGCTTGCCACTGAGCACACCAAGATAAATAAACCACCGATTCATTCAACAAATATTTCATGAGAACCTATGAGAGTCCAGGAAGTAAGTCTATCACTGGAGATTCAACGGCAAGCAAAAGAGATGAGGTCCCTGCCCCCATGGAGATTGCAGTGCAGTCAGAGGGACAGATATATACACGAAAATAAGTGTCAGTCCATTCATCACACAAATGACAACTCGCTCACCCTTGAGAATTGGTGCAGTAAAATTCTTCCCTTTGCTTTCATGTAGATTTTCTTCTTACTTCTCTTCTGTTTCTATGGTTATGTCTCTTTGCGTCCTTTATCCCACTTTTTCTTACTTTTTCCTCTTTTTTGTTTCTAAAGCTCATTGTTGTTCAGTCGCTCAGTTGTGTCCAACTCTTTGCCACCTCATGGACTGTCCTTCACACCAGGCTTCCCTGTCCTTCACCATCTCATGGCGTTTGCTCAATCTCGTGTCCATTGAGTCAGTGATGCCATCCAACTAATGAGCCAACTCTTCACATCAGGTGGCCAAACTATTGGAGCTTCAGCTTTAACATCAGTCTTTCCAATGAATATTCAGGGTTGATTTCCTTTAGGATTGACTGGTTTGATCTCCTTGCAGTCCAACAGACTCTCAAGAGTCTTCTCCAATACTACAGTTTGAAAGCATCAATTGTTTGGCCCTCAGCTTTCTTTATGGTCCAACTCTCACATCCGTACATGACTACTGGAAAAACCATAGCTTTGACTACATGGACCTTTGTCAGCAAAGTGATATCTCTACTTTTTAATATGCTGTGTCTAGGTTTGCCATAGCTTTTATTCCAAGGAGCAAGCGTCTTTTAATTTCATGGCTGCAGTCACTGTCCACAGTGATTCTGGAGCCCAAGAAAATAAAATCTGTCACTGTTTCCTTTGTTACCCCATCTGTTTGCCATGAAGTGATGAGACCAGACACCACGATCTTGAGGACCCTCAGATCTCTCCAGGTGAGACCTCACCTTGGAGTATTTGTCTTCAGTCCTATGTATGAAACTTCCCCCTAGAAATCCTCACTTGTTTGTCTTCAAAATTCTCAAATGTAATACATTTAAGTTGAATTTATTATCCCTATGCCACCCTTAACCCATAGCATACTTACCAACTATTTCCCCAAGTCTTGGAACCAACCTGTTAATTTCGTATCTCAATGGCAAAAAACCACTTTCCCCATGGACACCCACCAGAAAGCCAAGGGTTGGCCTTTTCACCTCCCTCTGTCTTCCTCCCACATTCAGTCAGATTTCAAGTCCTGTGGAGTCTGCTTCCCTAACATCTCCCAAACCTATCCCTCCTCTGCTTCACCTTCACCACCACCCTTACCATTTCTGGTAGGGATTACCCTACATGTTCTCCATTTCATCCCAAACCCCCTGATCTGCCTTTATGTGGCCACAGAGTTAACTCTGCACAATCAAATCTAAGCAAAATCTTCAATGGTCCCCAGGTTATTTTAGGAAACATTTGTAAGCTTCTTCCAATGGCACACAAGGTTTTGCATTTCTCTCCAGCCCCATCTCTTGCTATTGTCATGCTTAAAGTACTTGTGGTTCCCCAAACATGCTACTCCCTTCCCCAAAAACGTGTTTTTAAACCTCTATCTGCCAGGAACATCCTTTACCCACTTCTTTGTCTGGTTAAGTCTCACATACTCTTCAAGACTCAGCTCAGAACTTCCTTCAGGAAGACTTTTGTATCAGCTTGGATATTTTCAACTTCAGCTAACAGAATATCAAACTAGATATTTATTATAGTATAATGTAGAGATTCTTAGATTCTGCCATTCCAGAACTAGTTCATTTAGCAGCTGAGCCCTAGGCTGCCTTTTCTTTGTCTCCATTTCAGAATGCACACCTTGACTCCAAACATGAAATCCACACAAAATTACATACAAAGGCAGAAAAAAAAATAAGAGCTTCTCCTTGAATATCTCTTTTATTTTTAAGCAGAGAAGAAAATCTTTCCCAGGAGACTTCTCTTCTGGTCCCATTGAATAAAGTCCAGGTCACTATCTCACCCTGGACAAATCACTGGCAAAGGAAGAAGAGTTACTATGGTTTATCTGTGACTGGAGGAGAAGCTCCTTTTCTCTGAGAGCATTACAGAACAAAGTCCCTGTTCTGTGCGTGTGTGTGCGTGTGTGCATGTGTGTGCACCAAGTCCCTTCAGTCGTGTCTGATTCTTTGCAACCCTATGGACTGTAGCCTGCCAGGCTTCTCTGTCCATGGGATTTTTCATGCAAGAACACTGGAGTGGATTGCCATGCCCTCATCCAGGGGATCTTCCCCACCCAGGGATAGAGCACGTGTCTCTTAAGTCTCTTGCATTGGCAGGCAGCTTCTTAACCACTAGCACCACCTGGGTAGGCTATCAGGTTCTGTAGGCAAGAATGAATGACAGAAATGGAGGTTAGTAGGCTAATGACAGTTTTGGCTATTCTTCCCCTCCTATAGTTCTTCACTCACCACTCTCTCACCAAAATGAATTAGGTTCTTGTCAAGTACTCTGTCATTGTGCTTTCCAAACTGTTTTGCTGTGTTGATTTAGTTATCTGTCTCCTTACACTGACCTCTGCACAGTTTATTCATATTTGATTTCTCAACACCTAGCAAAAGCCTAGTGCATAACAGGTACTCAGTAAAAATTAATGTTTGAAAGACTGAGTGCTTGAATTAATTAGTAAGATGTCCAGGACACTCTCCACATGGTTCCATTAATAATAATCATTTGACCCATGCAATTTCTATAGTTTTGTTGCTTTTGTAGCTCAACCCTATGGTTGGCTACCCTTTGCAGCAGCAACCAAATGACCACTTTCTTCAATAAAAAGAGTCAATGTCTGTCGACTCCCAAAAGGATCATGCTGGGGTTGAACCATTTTTTCCTATTATTCTGTTAGTGTCTGCCAAGCCAGCAGGGATCAACACTATCTATCAGCTTCCCATCTTTGGGGTGGAACTTCAAAGGCAAGGTTTCTTTTTCTGGGTCAAATTGACCTGTAACTTTCATCTTCTTCACACTAACCCTCCATCTGCAGAACTGCCATCATCTCTGCAAAGTGGCCAACATAGTCTCATTCAGAGCCTTAGCAAATATTTATTGAAAGAGCTAGTGAATGAATCATTTAACTGACTTGTGTGTAATCTTCAAAAACAGCCATAGCAGACAAGAGTTCTTATTTAAAAGGTATGTGCCACAGCGGAAACACCTTTAAAAATAACCAAATTAGCAGCTTTTATCAATGTTGACATTCTGTTCACAAACTAATTACCTGCTTATGTAACTGACCTTATTAAGGGAGGTTGACACCTTAAGTTATCTTTGGAAACCAGAATCATACCCAAATACAATTACCATCTCACCAGTTTTAAAAACTGCCATTTTGATGTGACCAGAATTCCCTATTGACTTCAGAAATCCAACTTAAATCCTTCAGTTGGAAGAAGAAGAAATGTGAATCAAATCAATAGATGAATCATGAATAAAAATAAAAATAGAAGTGTCAACAGAAGCAGGCACTGCTAATCTTCTAATGTAAGACAAACATTAGCTAGTTGGTGGAAATTTTGTTTTTGGCACTTATATGGAAGATGGTTCCTTAGTAAACCAAAGAACTACGGAACAATGTAGATATTGCTCTTGTCAATATCCCATGTGACAATAAGCATTATCCCTGTGGCAGAAGTCACAGCCATCCCCTCAGCACAGTCAAAACATGGAAGAGAATACTCTATTAGAAGGTAGGGTCCATGAACACAAAGTCAAGGAATCCTGCCCCAGACTACCAGGCAGGAGTATATCTTGATGGAGGTCCCGTGAGCAGGACTTGTCAGAGGCTCAGTGAGACCCAAATGTCATTCCAGCCATTAGGTGTGGTAACTCCCACTGGAATGGAGTGGCATCCTCATGAGGACGTGGCCAGGCACAGCTTCAACAACTCAGCAACTGGAAAGGGGGCTTATGTGGCACAAGATGTAAACCAACCTATGAAGCCAAGGAACAGAACTGTCAGTAAACACTGCCTCCAACAACAAACCAAAGGCTGATCTTGGCTCACCAATATCATAAACTCCTAGAGAGTGGAAACTGTTAGATGATGGCAATATTAATCATGAGTAGTATTAAAGTTGAGCTAACTCTGAAATGCACATTCAGAAAATTGTCATGAGAGAGGCAAACTATTATACATAGAATGGATTAACAAGTTGCTATGGCATAACACAGAGAACTATAGTCAGTATGCTGTGATAAACCAGAAAGGAAAAGAATATGAAAAAGATTGCATATATACTTAAAGCTGAATCACGATGCTGTATAGCATCAATTAAGACAATATTGTAAATCAACTATGCTTCAATAAAATAAATTTTAAGAAGCAAAAACTTGTCCCATGAAGATGAGCTTTAGAACTTATTTAATCCAAACTCCTCCTTTAACATAAGAAGAAAAGGTTTAAAGAGGGAAGGGACTTGCCTTGTCTCAAACAGCTCTCTCTGGGAGAGTTAGGACTGAACTTCTGGACCCTTAACTCCAACCACATCCCACTTTAACTCTGCACCAGAAAGTTCCCCCCACATTGTTATGGCTTTCAACCAAACTTGATGAACAAATCCTGTCAATCATGATTGTGTGCTAGCATGGGGAGATCCTGGTTTTATGGGGCTTAACACATATAATTTGGAAGAAGGGACTTCTTTAAGACAAAGAATACAAAATGAGGAATATAAAATTTGGTACAAAGGTGAATATTTCTTCAGACTGAGAGAGGAAAGTACAACAAATTACAAATGTAACAAAGTTAACTAATAACACAAGTATTACAAAATCCATAAATGTAAGATAATACTCTTATGAATTAATTGCCTGGCACATTTTCTATAATACTTTCTTGCCCCACAGTTTTTGGCTCCATACTGTCAATATAACTCTTCATACAATAATTGTGTAATCTTCTCCAGAGAGAGGTTAGAAAATTTACTCTTTCTTCTAAAAAAAAAAATTTACTGTCAATGGTTTAGAAAAGTAACTCTGAGCTTCACAAATTATTATTGGCAATTTTGTACTAACTTTTAGGGTTTTCAAGTCTGGGAAACTATCTAGTTGCTTTCAAAAATGAGCCATAGGATTTCAGGACATTTCTTGGCTAATCTCAAATACTTTTAGAATTCATGGCACACATTTACTAGAGAAAATGCACTTTAAAATGGTTGTTATGTTGTAATGAGCTACATAGTTGTACAACAAATTAGTCGTATGCCACACAATTATTCAAAGATGAATATGTGTAAGAGTTTTGTTCAGAGATACACTTGGTTCCACAGGCTGTTTCTTACATGCTGTTTTATCTGGAATCACCAGACTTCATCAGAACAAGAGATATTATTACATTCATAAGAACATGGTCTGCTAGGCATGCAGAAGACACAACTTTGCATTTAGAATGGACTCTCCATTTACAGTATTTATGAGACCTGATTATAATATTTTAAAATGTAAGGAGCATTTATCAGTGTACACCCCACATCATTCAAGTATATATCTGACTGAGGAGACAGCTTCCATTGTGACAGAGTCATTGAGTGCCAAATTCTCTCATTACAATCTTGTACATCTGGTGATTCAAAGACTTCTTCACAGACAAGTGTCTAGATACACTTGAAACCCTCTTTTCATCTTCTCCCTGGCGTCAGGTCTGGACACGGAAGGACACATGTGTGACACAGGGCAGCCTCTGGCACAGTGAGTGGGGGAGAATTTCAGAAAGTCATTGACACCAGGAGATCTAGCAACAACTTCACTCTACATGCGAGTGACTGAAAACCACATAAATATAAGCCACTGAGCCAAACTAAAAGTATCTCCAAGGCTACATCCTCTTAGCAACATCCCTAAAGGTTCAGGCCATGATAAAGTCACCTGACCCAAGGCAGAGTCAGAGAGGGAAAAGGCAGTGCTCTTAATTTACTGTGGTTAAACTGCCATTTTGAAATATTTACAGAAACTAGAATCATGTGAACACCAAGCTGGAGATCCTCACATGCCCTTGGAACGGAGCTTGTACGTGAGGACACTTGAAGGTTAAGCTTTATGAATTTCCTGGTCCTTGCGCTTCTGTGTGCCAACCTTTGTATCATCTCCATGCAGCGACAGGGAGAAAATCAGCAAAGTCAGCTTTAAATGTGAAGGGCATGGAGTGATCAGATGTTCTGATAGGAAGTGTGTTCATTTTGTGGGGCTCCCATAAGAGCACTTCGTACTAAGTGTCTCAAAACGACAGGAATTGATTGCCTCACTGTTCTGGAGGCTAGAAGTCTGAGTTGAAGGTGTCAGCAAGGCTGTGTTCTCTCTGATGGCTCTAGGGAAGAATTCTTCCTTGCCTCCTCCATCTTCTGGTGGCTCTCCAGAACCCTTGGACATGCTTCCCTTGAAGATGCACCACTTCAGACTCTGCCTGCACCATTGTGTGTGTGTCTGTGTCCTTTTTCTTCTCATAAAAACACCAGTCATATTGACAGAGGAGCCCACCCTAATCCAACGTGGTGGTGGTTGTGGTTTATTCTCTAAGTCGTGTCCGACTCTTGCGACCCCGTGGACAGTAGCCTCCCAGGCTCCTCCGTCCATGGGATTCTCCAGGCAAAAATACTAGAGTGGGTTGCCGTTTTCCTTCTCCAGGGGATCTTCCCAACCCAGGAATCGATCCCAGGTCCCCTGCATTGCAGGCAGATTCTTTACCAACTGAGCTACAAGGGAAATCCAACGTGACTCCATCTTAATTACATCTGCAACAACCTTACATCCAAATCAGGTCATGTTGCATGGGACTAGGAGTTAAGACTTCAGCATATCTTATTTGGGGAACATAATCAACCCGCATCAGAAAGGATGCAATGCTCTCCTCACAACGCATTAACCGGCTGTGTGATCCTAAGCAGCTAAAACTTGTGATTCGATAAGCATCAGTTAGCATCGAGCATGTGCTGGGGATCCAAAGAAGGCAACGGTCAGGCTGCCACTCTTACTGAGCCCCCAGACTAGGAGAGAGACATGTGAACTGACAACACCCCGCAGGTTGGCCATCGCCGCTGCAGGCACACGTGACCAGTGTGACTGCCCACTGAGGAGAGGACCCACAGGCATGAGGGCTTCTGCAGAATGCCATCTATTCAAATTGCCTTTGAGAACGATTGGATGTTCACCAGATAGATGAGAGAGGGGAAGAAAATTCAGACAGCGGTCCTGGTACATGAAAAGGCTTGGGTTGAGGGGAAAGGGTACGTTTGGGGGGAAGTGTGTGTGATTTTATACGGTTGGAAGCGAGGCAGTACTTCACAGCAGCAGCTTAGATCAGAAAAGTAAAGGGAGCTGGTCATGAAAGCCTTGTGAACCACAATAAGGAGTCTTTTATAGTACGGAGGGGAACAGGAGAGGTACGAGAAGGAAAACAAAGTGATTGGATTTGCATTTCAAAGAGATGGCATCAGTGTAGAGGGTGGGCAAGACAGAAGAGGAAAATGGGGGATCCTGCTCTCTGAGACCCTTCCCAGGAGGATACCCAGGTTCATGTCTTCTTGAATCTCAACAAGCTTCCAGATACACTTGCAAGCTGTGGGAACTGGGACCCAGTGAGTGGAAGGAACGCTCATAGCTCAGCCAGGCTAACGCATGCTTGGTCCATGGGCTCAAACCACAACTGTCATCCCAGGAGGAGGCAGCCAGAGCCTGGGCCAAGGCAGGAAGAAGCATGATAAAGAGGAGAGGACAAATGCAAAGGACAGACTAGAACTAGAGTCCCATATGGGTGTGCGTGGAATAAGAGAAAAGGGGAAGCCCGCGGCCTCTTAGAGTCCTACTTGCTCGTTTCTTATGGTCCCTGCAGCCTGAAGTGACATGCGCACCCATGATAGAGCACCCCGAGGAGATCGGAAAGCACCAGACCACCCAAGCGTCACCTTAAAGGAGAGGCTTGGTTTTGTCTCCTTGGCTTCTCCTTCTGGAGTCCTCACACTGTAATAAGATGAATCTGGACCTGTACAGGGATCAGCCAGGGAACGGGAAAATTCCAGGGAGGAAGAAGGGCAGGGAAGAGTCCAGTGCCGGAAACAGGTGTGTGCGTGCGTGCACACACATGTGAGCCAGAGTTAAGAGAATCAAGGCTGCTCTTTTCTCTTGGTTTTTCCGTGCAGTTTTGTTTGCCTTTTCCTTTCTTTTCTTTCCTCGGGTCTATTCTTTTCTGGGACATTCTCTGAAAGATTTTGGGTGAAATATCTTCCCTGACACTGGCCTGAGTGTGAAGGGCCAGGCTCCCCAAGCTCATAATGCAGGGAGGACCTCAGGGAGTGGGCTGGGTCTCCTACTGGCCCCGCCTTCGGAGTTGGTTAAAGTTCATACCTGATTAACTGTATATTCCATACATATGTAATATGCATCAGATTAACTATTATAAGGTTTTTTATATTGTGGTAATCAATCATCTCCACAAATCCTCAATCTTTATACTTTCTGCTCAAAAATTCATCTCCTCACAAAGGTTAAGAGTTGGAGAACTTCAGTTTTTATCCTGCCCTTTCATTCATTCATGCATCTATAAATCATCCTTCACTTATCAAATGTGTATTAAGAAACTCTTCTGTGCAATCCTAGGTGGTGCTAGTGGTAAAGAATCCGTCTGCCAATGTGGGAGACACAAGAGACGTGGGTCCGATCTCTGGGTGGAGAAGATTCCCTGGAGTAGAAAATGGCAACCCTCTCCAGTATTCTTGCCTGGCGCATCCCATGGACTGAGGAGCCTGGTGGGCTACAGTTCATAGGGTCGCAGAGAATCGGACACAATTGAAGCAAAGCAAGCAGGCATGTGCTATCCTAAGATTATGAAGACAAAATCATTCTATAAAACAGAATAAAATGTGCATTTAGTAGAACACGTATTGAACTTTTAAGTCCTCCTCTATAAATTTGTGTTACTGTGTCTTCTCTTTTATATGCAAAGGTGAGGTCACCAGCCTGCCCTCAGGGACACATGCGCTCTGAGCTCCTTTCTGGGCACGGCAGGGGGTACCCGAAACCATCCCTCTCATGCCTCAGGCTCTTTGTGACCCAGTGTATGTGCAATGATTATGTTCCGAGACTCCATTCACTCATATACTCCAAGCTTGTGTCTCCACATGTGCTGGTTCTGATGGCTTCTAATTCATTTAAATGTTAGGGTTGTCTCCTTTAAGTTTGTAAAGGTCCCGAAAATACCTTTCCTTTAACCATAATGGTCAACTGGTAGTGTATGTTGAAACCATTGCTTTCCCAAACATAGTGCCTGCAGTTAACACTGACGTTAGCCCCATCATAGCTACAAAGCCATACAGTATTGGGAGAAGGCTGCCCTTTGGAGTGCCCCAGGTACTGGGACAGAGGAGCCGTGTGTGCAGGCCCATTGTAGCAGGCAGACCCTCGGCACGTGGAGGACTGGACCCAGACAACAGGGGAGCCAGCACACTGATGCATGACCAAAAGACGGGAAAGGCATCTGGGAACAGGCCACGCTCTGAAACAGGCAGGCAGTGGGGCTCAATGAAGGCTATCAGCAGGGGCAAGGGGCAGGCCTTCAGATGGGAGTGAAGGGATAGCTCACATCAGGGACAGAGAAGAGGGCAGCGAAAAGAAAGGTTGACTCTGGAAGCAGACAGACCTGGGTTTGAATCCTGGCCTGGCCACTCTGAACTGGAGAAGACTGCTGCCAAATTCCATACCTGATTCTCTTCCTTCTGAGCCAGCGTCCTTTGTGGTGAGTTGTGGCCATGTGACTGCCTTCTTGCCAATGCCCCGTGAGCAGAAGCCATCTAAATTGGTACCTTACATTTCCCATACCAATCCTCCATTCTGCTATACCCTCGGCTTGACCTTGGTACTGAGGGAGCACTCTAAGATAATTGCATGCGTGCATGCTAAGTGGCTTCAGTTGTATCTGACTCTGTGCCACCCTATAGATTGTAGCCCGCCAGGCTCCTATGTCCATGGGATTCTCTAGGCCAGAATACTGGAGTGGGTTGCCAGGCCCTTCTCCAGAGGATCTTCCCGACCCAGGGATCGAACCTGTGTCTCTTATGTTTCCTGCATTGGCAGGCAGGTTCTTTAACACCAGTGCCACCTGGGAAGCCCATATATAAATATGTTCTATTGTAAATAATATAAATATATTATCAATAAATGTAAAATACAATATAAACTCTGTATCTTTTGAATTTAGAATAGTAGCTAATCTATAAGAGCCCTTCCCCAGTGGCTCAGAGGGTAAATAAATCTGTCTGCAATGCAGGAGACCTCCTGGGTTCAATCACTGGGAGTGATCCCCTGGAGTAGGAAATAGCAACCCACTCCAGTATTCTTGCCTGGAGAATTCCACGGACAAGAAGCCTGATAGGTTACAGTCCATGGGGTCGCAAACAGTTGGACACAACTGAGTGACTCACACTAACTAACTATAAGAGGCCCTCAGGCAGTATTTGTTGGATAAATGGATGCATGGAGCAGAGCCTAGCTATAATAATAGGAACACAAAGTCAAGGACGGCTCAACAGCATGAGTGATGTCACGTGGAGCTAGGGTCCTAGGCTGGCTCTTTCATGGTCTTCTACACCCAACTGGTCCAAGAGTGGGGAAAACAAATATATTCCTGCCTGCATGTCTGCACTGCCTGGAATACTGAGTCAAGCAGGATTCTAAGGCTGCAGCTTTCTGGACTTATCAACAATGAATGTGGTGGTCCATTAATGATGTCTATCTCAGAAAGGGGAGCAGGAAATAGAGGTAAGCGTATCTGCAACTGTTTTCCTGGAAACTACTTATGGGACTGAACTTGCTGGTGTGGGTCAAATTATCTCAGCTGTAGAAGGATGTAAGCTACAGGGAAAGCCAGGACTTGACAGCATTTTTGAAATGCCATTTACCACCTGTGAGGGCTATGATTACACCAAGGCTGACAGTCGTGTGATTAAATGTCCTGAGATGACTAGTCTGAATGCGCTTTGGGCTCCCAACTTTTTTCCCATTGATTTTCAACGGGTAATAATAACACAGCGATAAATTCTACGTTGACAAAGGGCACAGGGGGACTTTTATGCCCACCGTAACCAGGCCTGTGTTCCCCTGTGACAGTGGCCACATTTCACTAAATTAGAACTTGAGCTAACCTCCTTTTCATTCCTGCGGTACGATTTTTTTTTTTTTCCAATGGATGGCTTGGCTTGAGGCAAAGCACTTGAAGCCTGATGAAGCCTCGTCTGACAGTAATTGAAGATTAAAAACTAAGCCTTCACGTTTTGAAGCATGCTGCGAGTAATTCAGCCTTGTTACAGCAAACCGTAAAGCTGAGGGGTCTCTTATTACCATAAAATATATCTTGCAAAATCATTTTCTATTTGTCCAAGACCAATCACCTCTTTCTCCATGAGAAAAGAAAGAGCCACTTTTCTCCAGCCAGTTTTAACTAACTAATATTCTTCAAGGTTTTAGGATTTGCATAGCTCAGAGGCTGAAACAACAAAATATATATGAGTTGTTTAAGTTCTCAAGGCTTCCTCCTCAAAGGTCACAGAGTCTCTCCCTGGAAGAAAGTCAAGAGCCTGCAGTCCTTATTTTACAAGCCTTTAACTTATGCAGCAGACTTGCTTGGGGATGACACCCGGACCCAAGCCATATGTGTGCTTATTTCATTTTCTAAATGTATTGCCAATAGTCAAAATTCTGTTGTATTGTTGCTATTCTTGATTTTGTTGGTTGTTTATCCAGTCACTTTGCTAAACTTTATTAAGTTTAATAATTTATCTGTAGATTACTTTGGATTTTCTTTTTTATTTTCTTTTTTTTTTAATTAAGAAAGTATGACAACACATTTACAGAAGACTTGGAAAATATAGAACAAGATTACATACAGTTTCACTATATATTACAGTTATTTTTTAAGATTTTTAGTTGGAGTTTCAGTATCAAACTCTCAAAAATTAGTAGAATGAATACACAGAAAAGTAGAAGGATATAATAAACCTGAAAAGTACTGTGAACCAACTCAACATATAATTAAGATTTATACAATTTTTACACAATAGTAGGATATAATTCTATTCAACTTCCCACAGACTGTAAACCAAGAGACACTGGAACATATCCAGGGACATAAAACAAGGTACAAAAATTTCATGGTCTGAAGTTACTGAAATCATACAAAGTCTGTTCTCTTATCACTATGTAATTATGTTAGGAATCAGTATCAAAAGATATTTGAAAATAACCCACAGAATGCAAACTAGTACAGCCACTATGGAGAACAGTGTGGAGATTCCTCAAAAAACTGGAAATAGAACTGCCATATGACCCAGCAATCCCACTGCTGGGCATACACACTGAGGAAACCAGACTTGAAAGAGACACATGTACTCCAATGTTCATCGCAGCACTGTTTGTAATAGCCAAGACATGGAAGCAACCTAGATGCCCATCAGCGACGAATGGATAAGGAAGCTGTGGTACATATACACAATGGAATATTACTCAGCCATTAAAAAGAATACATTCGAATCAGTTCTAATGAGGTGGATGAAACTGGAGCCTATTATACAGAGTGAAGTAAGCCAGAAAGAAAAACACCAATACAGCATACTAGCGCATATATATGGTATTTAGTCAATTGATAAAGATAACTCTGTATGCGAGACATCAAAAGAGACACAGATAAATAGAACAGTATTATGGACTCTATGGGAGAGGGCGAGGGTGGGATGATATGCGAGAATGGCATGGAAGCATGTAAATTATCATGTGTGAGGTGAATCGCCAGTCCAGGTTCGATGCATGATACAGGGTGCTTGGGGGTGGTGCACCGGGATGGCGCACTGGGATGGCCTGGAGGGGTGGGATGGGGGGGGGTGGAAGGGGGGTTCTGGAGGTGGAAAGCATGTGTACCCATGGTGGATTCATGTCAATGTATGGCAGAACAAATACAATGCTTTAAAGTTAAAAAATTTAAAAAAATTTAAAAAAAAAGAACCCACATATTTTCAAATGCAGTGTGACATTTACCAAGAGAGATCTTCGCCTTAGCCATTGAAAGCCTCGATAAAGTTAGACTGAAAAAACACAGAGGGTGATTGCAGAGTTTTCCTTTGAATTTTCTACCCTAACAACTTCGGGTGCTGTTAGTATGACTTTCATGATGCTAGCATTACACTTACTGAAATAGTTAAGTCTACTACTATAACATGAAATAGAACTAAAGATGGTAATCCCTCTAGTCTTCATCCTGATGTTAAAAGGAATATTTTCAGTACTTCTCCATTTTTTATGATTTTGCTGTTGGCAAGCTTTTAAAGACTTTTTTTTTTAAGTTAATGAGGTTTTTTCCTGTTGAGCTTTCCTCCTAGTTGCTAAGAGTTTATATCATGAACACATGGTGAATTTTAGCAATCCATTTACAGTGACTATTGATATAATTGTACCTTTTTCCTCTTTTAATTTTTTTGGCTATGCCACGTGCTTGTGGGATCTTAGTTCCCTGACCAGGGATTGAACCCCTGCCACCACAGTGGATGTGCTGAATCCTAACTACAGGACTGGCAGGGAGTTTCCATCCCCTTTATTTTAATATGTAGTAAATCATATTAATTGATTTTCTAATGCTTAACTTTATATCATTGGGGTAAATCCAACTAACTCATGACCTACTATCTTCCTACGTCGCTGAATTCAGTTTGATAATATTTTTGTGTAGAATGTTTGCACCCATGTTTATAAGTGACACTAGACTGTAATTCTCTTTTCCTGTACTATCCTTGCCAAGTTTGATATTGTTACTGTGCTAGACTCATATATTCTGAAATAATTTTTATAAAATCAAGATTTTTTTCAATGTTTGATAGCACTTAGTAAAACTGTAAAATTGTTTTTAAAAACACAATAAAACTGTAAAAAATATTATCTATATTTTGTGGCAATATTTAATATTACTGAATGAATATTTTTATTTATTATAAAACTACTCAGATTTTCTCTTAAATCAGTTCTGGTCAGTTATATTCTTCTAGGATTTGTCAATTTAATCTAAATTTTATAATTTAGAGGCATTAAATTGTTCAAAGACCATATTTTCTTTTTAATATATGCAACATCTGCAGTCAGATTTTTTTGTATTTCTGATGTTGTTAACTTGCGGCTCTTCTCTCTCTCTCTTTCATTGTTTTCAGGGTGTGTCAATTTTGTTAACCTTTCAAAGACCCTTTGACTTTGTGAGTCTTCTTTATTATTTCTTCATTTTCTGCTTTAACCCTGTGTTATTTTTTTCCTTTTACTTTTTTGAGTGTATTTTAGTCCTTTTTCCTAACTTCTTAAGCTATTTAATTAATCCATTTTCTACCATAATTTTTTGTCGACTGTTCTTTAGACTATAGATTTCCCTCTAAATATAGCTTTAGTGGAAGCTTAAAATTTTTGATAATATCTTTAATATGATTCAGTTCTAAATATGCTTTAATTCTCCTTGTTATTTCTCCTTTGGCCTTGGAATGTTTGGAAGTATGGCTTTTAAATTCTAAATAATTGGAAAATTTTAGTCATAGATTTTTTTGTAGCTTAATTAAGCTTGCCTAAAGAATTCCATGGACAGAGGAGCCTGGAGGGCTATAGTCCATGGAGTTGCAGAGTTGGACATGACTGAGCAACTAATCTAAGTGTAATATGACATGATCAAGTAAGACTTATTTCAGGAATGGAAGGTTAATTTAACATTCCAAATCAATCCCTGTAACTCACCAAACTAATAGAATAAAGGAGAAAAATTACATGTTTCTTTCAATAGGTACAGAAAGAAAGTAGAAGCATTAGTGGCTCAGTTGTGTACAACTCTGCGACCCTGAGGACTGTAGCCCACCAGGCTCCTCTGTCCATGGAACTCTCCAGGTAAGAATACTGGGGTTGGGTGGACATTTCCTTCTCTAGTGGATCTTCCCGACCCAGGGATCAAACCTGGGTCTCCCACATTGCAGGCAGATTCTTTACTGTCTGAGCCACCAGGGAAGGCCCAGGTACAGAGAAAGCATTTAATAAAACTCAACACTCATTCACTATAAAACCTACTGATAACTAGGCATAGATGCAAATTTCCTGCAAAGTGGATTTACCTACAGCAAGTGCCACAATTATTTTTTGGATTATTAAGCTATTTGATGATTATTAAACTTCAAACCCACCTTTTTTTTCTTCATGTTGTGTTTTGGGAGCTTGGACTCTGCATATCACATTTTCCTTTGATAGCAAGCTCCCTGTTAGGCTTAAGGGGACACAAGAGAAGGGCTGCTACTCTGGAGAAGGAAGAAGGGACTTTCTCTTTCCTGTTTTCTTCCTATTTGTTTGTGTTAAGGCAGCCAAAGCTCCTCAACCTGGAAGTGCCTGTTGTTTAGTTTGCAGCTTTTTTTAATACTCCAGAATCTGTCTCACCATGCCCCGTCAGAGCTAACAACACCAGCCCTGGTTGCCCCTCCTCACAGGTCTGTAACCAGCACCAAGGGGCTCTCTTCAAGGTCCTCAAGCACTGGTCAGGCAATGTCCCATCTCCAGGGGTCTGCAGCCAAATCCATAGAGTCTGTTATCTAAGCTTTTGAGTTTTACTAATATCGATTTCTTTCCCTTTGTTTTCGTAGCACAAGGATAGCAACTGCTTCTCTGAATATCACAATCTCTGGGATATTCAATACTTAATGTCATCTCTTTGCCTTTTCTCTTCTCCAAAACATGGATGACAACTCTTTAAATTAAATTCCCTCTCTTAAAATGACTCGTATGGTTTCTGTATTCTAACTGACCTGGACTGATAAATACCTGATGGTAAAATAGTAGAAGCTTCTCCCCGAGACATGGAATTAACAAGGATATCTGATGACATCTCATCTACACAACATCATCTTGGAGGACCTAGCCAGTGCGGTAAGAAAAGAAAAAGAAGTAAAAGGTATAACAATTAGAAAAGAAGAAATAACAGTGTTTTGATAATATGATGGTATACATGTGTGCAAGGAGATCAAACCAGTCAATCCTAAAGGAAATCAGTCCTGAATATTCATTGGAAGGACTGATGCTGAAGCTGAAGCTCTGATACTTTGGCCACCTGATGCAAAGAACTGACTCATTTGAAAAGACTCTGATGCTGGGATAGATTGAAGGCAGGAGGAGAAGGGGACAACAGAGGATGAGATGGTTGGATGGCATCACCAATTCGATGGATGTGAGTTTTAGCAAGCTCTGGGAGTAGGTGATGGACGGGGAAGCCTGGTGTGCTGCAGTCCACGGGGTCGCAGAGTCACACACAACTGAGGAACTAAATTGAACTGATCCATTTGTGCACGTGTGCTAAGTCGTTTCGATCGTGTCCGACTGTTTGCGATCCTATGGACTACAGCCCACCAGGCTCCTCTGTTCAAGGGATTCTCCAGGCAAGGATACTGGAGTGTGTTTCCATGCCCTCCTCCAGGAGCTCTTCCCAATCCAGGGATAGAACCCGTGTCTCTTACATCTCCTGCATTGGAGGCGGATTCTTTATCACTCACAGCACCTGGGAATAGAAAATACAAAGTACCTTGGGAACCATGAATAAGTAGATTTAGTCAGATTGGGATTATACATATGTACATATGAATATAGATAGGTAAATAGATAGGTAGGTAGATCAAGATTAGTATTTGTAAAATTATATTTCCAAATACACTGGCAACAAATTATTAGAAAATGGAATTTTTAAAAAGGTAATTCTTACAATAGTATCCGAATCCCCCCATATCTATAAATTTAGCAAAAGATGTAAAAACCATTAATGACAAAAATTTTAGAAGACTTAAATAAACTAAAAGATTCCTACCCACTGACCAGGAATACCTGCTTTATATTTACATTGCTGTGGGTAGAAAATAAACTTCTACTGTGCTAAATCCAATGAAATTTAGAGATTTATTTGTTACAGTAGCTAGTATTATTCTAATTTAAATGTTTTGGCTGAAAATGCCAGTCTGATATGATTTTTCCCAAAGGTTAATTAACTAAATGTGCAACCCGTAAAAATAAGGTTTTTATTAGGTTCCATTTCAAAGGCTTTTAATTAAAAATCACCCTGTCATTCCCCAGCTTTCACTTTGCCCATTTCAGAGCCAAAGAGGCTTTTCTATTTGTTAGTCCTCAGAGGTTGGCTGAGCCAAACTGGTCCCAAGATCATTCTCAAGTCCAAGGGAGGAAACTCTGGAAAGAACACTTCTTTCATCATCTGTCTTTCCTTAATCTCTTTGCGGTGCTGTGCTTCCTCGCTCAGTCGTGTCCGACTCTTTGCGACACTGTGGACAGTAGCCCATCAGGCCATGGGATTCTCCAGGCAAGAATACTGCAGTGAGTTGCCATGCCCTTCTCCAGAGGATCTTCCCCACCCAGGGATCAAACCGGCACATCTTGTGTCTCCTGCATTGGCGGGCGGGTCTTTTATCACTAGCGCCACCTAGAGTATCAGAGACAAATTCACCAGCCTTGCCTACTGGCGCTTTTTAGAAGATCAGCTCTAACCTCAGCTTCTGGTTGGATGGGTGAGCTGAAGCGTTGTTTCTTCCCCGTCTCCCAGCAGGCGGGCATCTGACCCAAATCCAGCTGATTTACTGGTTTGTCAGGGACTGGAAGATCATTCAGATCCATTTTAAGCCACATTCATGCTGATAAGTAAACAGGGAAACCTGTCTATAAAGAAGCCAGAATGCAGTGCTTATTCCTGGAGAATATCAGGGGCCAGAGGGCATTGGAGTGAAAGAATATGAAACTAACTGACAGTTTTCCACTCCCTTGGAGCCTCACTATACTTCCTGCAAATGAGGCTCATGAGACTCCTATAGGCTTTCGCTAAATACCTCCTTCTTTACGATTATTCAGGTTGGCTTCTGTTGTTTGTAACAAATAGACCCTGATTGAGACACAGAGTGTTATGACAGTATTTAGCCAGGAGTCTGAGGAAGAGATGAATCCCTGTCTTTTCTTGGTTTTGCTTCTGTTACAGTATAATTCTCTAAATATTAAAAACCTAATTTTCATATAGATAGATAAGTAAGCCGTTGTCATACTTTTATTCAATTCACTAATAAAGGAGTAGGCAGGATGACGACGCTGGATCAAAGGAGAATGTGAGAAGGCAGCCCTCTGCTGTCAGTGGGGGAGGAACAGAGGGCTGGGGTAGGATTGCAAATCCAGATACAAAACTGGTTAATAGCCAAGAGAGCAGCAAAACCATAATATTTGGAGTTGTCTTTTCTACTAGACAGTAGATAAAATCATCACCATCTCACCCATACTGTAAAATGTCTGAGGCCAAATCAATCGTATAAATTATATTACATTCCCCCAAAGTGGGAGGGGATCCCTAGACAAGCTTCTGTGTGAAAACACAGATGTCTAGGCCCAGCGCCCCAGAAAGTCTGATTCAGTAGGCCTTGGGCTGGGCCTGAGAATCTGCATTTTAACAAGTTCACAGGTGCCACCGTTAGCAAACCACACTTTGGGTAACATGGCCTTAGATGACATTAAAAGATCATGAAGTCATCGTTTTGCTTACTTCCAAGTTCTGAATAACTTTTCTCAACACTCCATTCAAAGTCCCCAAGGGAGATCTAAACCTCCAGATGAAGAAAAGCAAAGTAAGGCAAATAGCACTTCACTCGTGGCTGAAGATTTGAGCTCAGAATCGAGTGGAGGGCTTAGGTGAACACAGCTGGCTTGTATGGAGGAGTCTTTCTTTTCTGTGTAGGTAGGTCACACTCTGAACCAGTCACACTGGACCGGAATAGCCATTTTCCCTCCAACTCATATTTGAGTCCCTGGTATTATGATTGCAATGCAGGGGAAAATCTTATTTAAGCCACACTACCCAGAGATGGAGGAGAAGGAATTATAGAAAGAGGGAGAGGGTAAATTCCTTTCAAAATCAGGAACCAGGCTGACCTAGGCAGCCTTCCTGGGAGGCCTTCTTCTGGTGTTCCAGCAGAGAAAAGAGCTTCAGCTGGGAGAGGACAGGCAATCGGGCCTTGTTCTAAGGGAGCAGTCTTGACTCTGCTTGCTATCCTGGCTCCAGGGAAGAATGTTGCCAGATAAATTACAGGACAATTGACTAAATTTGAATGTCAGATGAGCAATGAGAAATTTTTAGTGTAATTATGTCTCCAATAAGCACAAGAATATATTTACACTAAAAAAATTAAGTGTTTAATCTGACATTCAAATTTGACTGGGCATCCTCTATTTTCACTTGGTGTTATAGTAACACCAACTTTAATGGCTATTGTGAGGATTAAATGAGATGATGAAAGTAAAACATTTAAAACACAGGAAGCGTTTGATCTGCGTTCCTTGTAAACATCTTTCCAATGGTACAGAAGGTAGGTCTTAGAGAGAGAGGGTTAGCTGCCAATACTGGACAGCAGGTGCCCCACCCCCTCCCTGAAGTCCATACACTGAGTCCTGACTCTCAGTACTGTGGAGTAATGTAACTGTGTTTGGAGAAAAGTCCTTTAAAGAGGTGGTTAAGTTAATATGAGATGGTTAGGTTAATATGGGGCTTCCCTTGTGGCTCAGCAGGTAAAGAATCCGCGTGCAAGGCAGGAGACCTGGGATTGATCCCTGGGTTGGGAAGATCCCCTGGAGAAGGGAAAGGTGACCCACTCCAGTATTCTGGCCTGGAGAATTCTGTGGACTGTATAGTCCATGGGGTCACAAAGAGTTGGACACGACTGAGTGATTTTCACACACTTTCACTTAAGTTAATATGAGGCTATTAGGATGAATCCTAATGCAATCTGACTGGTGTCTGTATAAGAAGAAGAAATTTGGACACAAAAAAGAGGCACTAAGGATTCAGGTAGACACAGAAAAGATCAGGTGAGGACACCACAAGAAGGTGGCTGTCTGCAGCCACGGAAAGAGGCCCCAGGAGAAATCAAACCTGCTGACCCCTTGATCTTGGACTTCCAGCCTCCAGAACTGTGAGAAAACAGATTTCTGTTGTTGAAGATACCCAGGCAGTGGGATTTTGTTATGACAGCCCTAGCAAACTAACGGAGCAGGTAAGGGGTCAAGCTGGGTTCAAACTCCAGTGATCAGGCCCCAGAGGTTAAGCGGTGCCTATCCACTAGACAAGACCACCTACACTGTGGTGGTGGATTCATCTTAACATTTAAAGTTAACTATCGGTTGTGACGGCAAATGCATCTGTTTCCACCATCCCCTTCACCCATCATCTCCTCCAAGGTTCACACTCGCTGTCCCGGTTGAGTTTAGCTTATCAAATAACCTAGACCAGTCTCTACTTCACCTTCCACCACCTCCTTTAACATTCCTGGCTGCCAAGATCCCCTTACTGAGAACAACTGGTGTTACCATCTGATGGCTGCTGGCACAGAGTCACACTCAATCGATGGTCACCGCATTGCCGCTGCGGCTGTTGGATGAACGTGGGAGTGACTGAATGCACGGTGTCCACCTGGCTCTCACTCCTGGACTCTCCCAGAACCTGTCTCTTCTCTGGCCATGCTGTTCCCACCCAGCCCTCTGCAACCCCACCCCCAGGGGGAAAGCCCCGTGATTGGCCCTGATTAGTTGTAGAACTCCTGGTCTTTGTGACAGTGTGTGTGCACGTGTGTGTGTGTGTGTGTGTATGTGTGTGTGTGTAAATGTAATAGAAGTGGGGGGAATACAGGGAGTGCCCACATTCTTGTCTGATTGCTCAGTATTTTTATACAATTACAGGCTGTAACAGGCAACAGTGTGGACTGTTTTAGTTCCCCCAGTCTTACCAGTGTAAATATGTCTACAGGCTATCCATGAAACATTTCCAGTGAAAGTTGGAAATAAACATCTCCCTAGAATGTTGAACGCTTTCAGTTCTTGAATTGAAAACCAGAGTAAAAGCTAAAGCTGGACTAGAAGACAACAAATTATTTAGCTCTGCTAATAATTTGGGAAATGTGTTGTCCAAGAGAACAGCATTTTGACTGCTAGCTGACTTCTCACTTGTCCAGCACACCTATTACGGGTTGAATTGCAACCCCCTGAAAAAAACAAAATAGGTTCATGTTCTGACCCTTAGTACCTTAGAATGTGACTTTATTTGGAAATAGACTTAATTACTTAAGTTGAGATGAGGTCATACTGGAGTAGGGTGGACCCATAGTACAACTGGGTCTTTATATGAAAAAGAGAGACAGAGACCCAGGGAGAATGGTGCCTGATGACAGAAAAAGTTATTGCAGTGATGTGATCCAAGGGTGCCAAGGATTGATGGCACCCTTGACCACCAGAAGATGGAAAGGGGCAAGGAAGGATGTCACCCATAGTCTCAGAGGGAGCATGGACCTACTTTTATCAAGATTTTGGATTCTGGCCTTCAGGACTGTGAGGTACCTTTGATTTAAGCTGCACATTTTTAGCTTTACAAATGCTATAACAAAGAACCAACACAATTTTAACCCTGATTTTTTTTTTTTTTTGCTGGAAGCATATGTAAAGTTAAGGATTCACAAATTCATTTTCATCCCTTTTCCTTATAATTTTTGCTAGATTATTCATTTGAGCCATTATGTGATATATCTGTCATAAGCAATTAAAACACAGTCTTATCAGAACAGCAACAAAAAAGTTTGTGGTTCTTTGTTACAGACACCCTAGGAAACTAACACAGTGCCCCTTTGCTTTTACAGGCTTGTCTGGGTCCAAATATCTTCAGTGGTTTTGTAAAATTTTACAAATTGTTCTGTTAGTTATCTGTTGCTGAGTAACAAACAAACAAAAGCTTAGGAGCTTAGGATAACAAATTATGACTTTATCTCAAGAGTCTATGAATCAGAACTCAGAAAGAACACAAAGGACAGCTCATTTCTGCTCCACAGTGTCTGAGGTTTCACCTAGGATGACTTGAATGCTGGGGGCAAGAACGTCTGTGAGGCTGTCTAGTCTCTCTCCTCCTCCTTTTCAGGGTTTGCTGGCATGGATTCCTCAGAACATGGTGGCCTCAGGGTAACATGAAACACCCTTGGAGAGCTCAGGACTCCAAAAGCATGTTCTAAGAGACTAAGCTGCCAGTTCTCATAAAAGCTAAGGGCAGAACTGTCGTAGCACCTCATCTGCCATACTCTATTGATCAGAGCCATCACAGGCCACCCTTAGAGTGTCAAGGAGGAGAAACAAACCTTCTCCCTCGAAAGAGGGACTGTCAAAGAATTTGCAGCCATCCTTATTTCACGTTATGTGTAATTCTGAAACATGTATGTACTCAGGGAAGTTTTTTCTTATGACAGTGGAGTGTAGCCCCACTGTGTCTGGCTTCAAAAAAAGAGTGGGGAAAGTTTGATAGGAGAAGTGTTGGATCTGAGTGGGACACAGTCCTCTCCGATGGGCCCCTGTCTTTTCCACTGCTTGAACTTTATGCAATGCCAGAAAGAGTCAAAACAATCTGGAAAATCAAAATGCAAACCCAAAAAGAAGGCAAGAAGCTTTGATTTCAACGCGTAAATTATATGGTGTAAGGAAGCTCGAGAAACACAGTGCAGAAATACAGTGGGGTGGGCGGGAGGGACCACCATTCACGTCTTGTCTGAGGGACTCTCATTTCCTTCCTCCTGAGAGCGTGGAAAACCATCCAAACTAGGACCTGCTGTTCCATCTTCCCTGTATAATTCCTTCGTGAGAGAGCAGGGAAGGAACGGAGGTAGGCAGCAGGGACAGGGAGGAGAAGAACTGCTTCTAAACACATCATCCTGCTCACCAGCTCTGGGGTCAGGTAGACCTGGATTGGAACCCCAACTCTGCTCCTTCTTCCTGTTGTCACCTTGGCAAGTCACCTCACATCTCTAAGCCTCCATGTCTTCACCTGCAAAACAGGTATAATATTGCTGGCTTTGTGGGATTTCTATAATCAATAAATTAGATCATGTTGGAAAACGCATGTAAAGTAATTAGCATAGGGTTTGACATGGAGAAATAAGTGTTTGACCCATGCTTTTTGTTGTCGTCTTTGTCATTATCATCTTTAGGATCCGGTGATTAAAGATGAAAATCTAAAGGAACTGACCAATATGAAAACAGTGGCTCACTTTGAGGGCATCGGTTTTCTAATTTTTTATAAGTTTTCTAGTTCTCTAACTCTAAAATGAACATACATTTATTTTTCTAAACAGGAGAAAAACAGATGTTATCTTTTGAAGTTGATCAATATGTCCTTTTAGTATTCCCTTGAGCTCACACTGCTCAAAGCTCTTCCTATTTCTCACCTCTCCTTGCCCAGAGAAGGAGTGGATTTTATAGACTGCAAGCACCCATAGCAGTGAGTCCCCACCAGTCCCCTCTTGAATGGTAACCACAGTTTCCTAGGAGTCTGGAAGCTGCAGAGAATAGAACACCCCTCTCCACCCTGACGCTTTCCAGATTTGGCCACAGCTTCTCAAGACTCCAGAGAGAAACACAGGCTCCAAACTGCCTTAGTTGACCAGCAAATGTGAAACAAAATACATGACCCCAACCAGAGCCAGCACTAGGGTGGGGGGAGTGAGGAACTTCAGGCACAAAGTATAACAACTTTCTCCAAGACACTGGGAGTCAGCGCCTCCCCCCATTCTGCACCCTGGGCACCTCACTCCCCCAACCCCAGTGCCAGTGGTGAGCCCAACATCACCATGCCCAGGAAGACACCAGGACCCCAAACGGCTCCCACCCCACCCCTCCCCAGCCCCTAGAGGAGAAAAAGGGTTGACCAGACTGTTTATTGTGGCAGGAGTACCACCTAGACACTTAACAGAAAAGCTACAGTCCAGAAACCAGAGAATGTATGCACTGGAGGGAGCAAGCTGGCCTTGGGTTCTGACCCACATGGAGATGGTGTTGTCGTATCTTGTCCAGCTCCTGGGGTTGCCATGGCCTCCGGCAGGGTCAGCCTGTCTCCCAGACTGCACAGTGCGTGCCCTTTCTCTACCCGTGAAGTTCTGCAGGGCAACTCCTGGGGCCAAACCAAACAGCTCTCATCTCCAGCAGCTGACATCATCTCTCCTTTCCTCAGGAAGGGGTGCTGGGCTTCCAACAGACCTTCTCTTCTCTGTCTGCAGGAACCGCCGCTCTGTCAACTACAAAGCTCTGGGGCATTATTTCCTTCGGAGCATCATAGACTGTCCCCGCCCCCATCACAGCTCTCTGTCTGCGGGACAGCAGCCCCCCACTACAGGAGCCTTCAGGCTCCAGAGCACATCTTCTGGCTTTTTCTGTGATGTTTTTGGTTTGTGTTGTTCAGTATGATTTTCAGTGTTGAACTGAAAGTGGTAGATGATTACTTTCTGCTAATTGTTTTCTGCTTGGCCTCCTAGACTCGTTTCAGTAACTCCCTCCAAAATTTCAGCATTAAGTGATTTGGTGCTTCTTATTTGTCTAATGAGCTCCCCACCCAGGTGTCTATGTGGCTTACTGGGACTTCCCTTGACTTTACCTTGTTTCCCTCTCTTCTTCCCAGACATCTTTTTTTTTTTAACTTTTTATAATTTATTTTTTAATTTAAAAAAAATTTATTGGAGTATAGTTGATTTACAATGTTGTTTTAGTTTCAGGTGTAAAGCAAAGTGAATCAGCTGTAAACATATATATCCACTTAAGATCATGGCATCTGGTCCAATCATTTCATGGCAAATAGATGGGGGGGAAATGGAAACAGTGGCAGATTTTATTTTCTTGGGCTCCAAAATCACTGGGGACAGTGACTGCTGCCATGAAATTAAAAGATGCTTACTCCTTGGAATAAAAGCTATGACAGACCTAGAGAACATATTAAAAAGCAGAGGCATCACTTTGCCGACAAAGGTCAGCACAGTCGAAGCTATGGTTTTTCCAGTAGTCGTGTATGGATGTGAGAGTTGGACCACAAAGAAGGCTGAACACCAAAGAATTGATGCTTTCAAGCTGGGGTGCTGGAGAAGACTCTTGAGAGTCCCTTGGACTGCAAGGAGATCCAACCAGTCAATCCTAAAGGAAATCAGTCTTGAATATTCATTGGAAGGACTGATGCTGAAGCTGAAGCTCCAATACTTTGGCCACCTGATGTGAAGAGCTGACTCATTTGAAAAGACCCTGATGTTGGGAAAAACTGAAGGTAGAAGGAGAAGGGGCCACAGAGGATGAGATGGTTGGATGGCATCACCAACTCGATGGACATGAGTTTAAACAAACTTCAGGAGATGTAAAGGACAGGGAAGCCTGGCATGCTGCAGTTCATGGGGTCGCAAAGATTCAGACATGACTTAGCGACTCAACAACAAAAACATTTTTAGATTCTTTTCCAATATAGGTAATTACAGAGTATTGATAGAGTGAACTCTGCTGTACAGCAGATCCTTATTAATTATCTATTTTACATATAGTAATGTGTATGTGTCAGTCCCGATCTCCCAATTCATCTCCCTCTCCCTTACCTTTGCTATCATAAGTTTGTTTTCCACATCTGTGACTCTATTTCTGTTTTGTAGATAAGTTCATTTGTACCCCTTTTTAGATTCTGCGCACACACAAAAATGATATCATTATGATATTTGTCTTTGTCTGACTCACTTCATTCAGTATGATAATCTCTAGGTGCATCCATGTTGCTGCAAATGACATTATTTCATTCTTTTTCGAGGCTAAGTAATATTCCATTGTATATATGTACCACATCTTCTTTATCCACTCCCCTGTTGATGAACACTTAGGTTGCTTCCACATGTTGTTTCTGAACCTCTGTTCTGTCCTCCAGCATGGCCCATGTTCCTGCTCCATGAGCCACCCCCACCTCCTGGAGTCAAATAAGACTGGACTAATAAAAAGAAAATCTGATTTCTCCAAAGAAGACATACAGATGCCCAAAAGGCACATGAAAATATGCTCAACATCGCTAATTATTAGAAAAATGCAAATGAAAGCTACAGTGAGGCACTACCTCACACCAGTCAGAATGGCCATCATTAAAAAGTCTACAGATAACAAATTCTAGAGAGGATGTAATGAAAAGGGAACCCTTCTACACTGTAAACCCTTCAATTTACACTGTAAATTGGTATAACCACTATGGAAAACAGTATAAAATTAAAAAATAGAATTTCTGCATGATCCAGCAATCCCATTTCTGGACATATATCAGGAGAAAATGCTAATCTGAAAAGATACATACACCCTTATGTTCATAGCAATGCTATTACCAATAGCCAAGACATGGATGCAAATGTCCACAGACAGATGACTGGATAAAGAAAATGTGGTTCATATAAACAATGGAATACTGCTCAGCCACAGAAAGGAATGAAATAATACCATTTGCCGCAACATAGAATGACCTAGAGTGAAGTGAAGTTGGAAAGAGAAAAGCAAATATATAATATCACTTATGTGTGGAATCTAAAATATGACACAAATGAACTTATTCACAAAACAGCAACAGGCTCACAGACATAGAAAACAAGCTTATGGTTACCAAAGGGGGAAGGCAGTTGGGGAGACATAATCTGGGGGTTTGGGATTAGCAGATACAAACGACTATATGTAAAATAGATTACCAACCAGGACCTACTACTGTATAGCACACACAGGGAACTATACTCAATATCTTGTAATAATCTATAATGGAATGCATGCTCAGTCACTCAGTCATGTCTGATTCTTTTGTGACCCCATGGACTGTAGCTCACCAGGCTTCTGCATCCATGGAGTTTTCCAGACAAGAATACTGGAGTGGGTTGCCATTTCCTCCTCCAGGGGATCTTCCCAACTCAGGGATCAAATCTACGTCTCCTGTGTCTCCTGAATTGGCAGGCAGGTTCTTTACACTGAGCCACCTGGGGAGCCCTATAATAATGGAAAGGAGTATCTATCTATCTATCTGTATGAATCACTTTGCCGTACACCAGCAACTAATATGACCTTATAAATCACCTATACTTCAATAAAAACTAAAATAAATTAAAAACAAAAAGAAAGTCTAATTCTTCTGTCTTTGGCATGCTTTGTGAATTCCTGTCAATAACTAGCAATTTAACATGTGTCACTTTTAATAAAGATCATCTTTACCAATTCTCTTTCCACTAACTGGCTTTCCAGGATGGCCCTTGATAGTGAAATGACTTAGTTATGTCTGACTCTTTGTGACCCCATGGAATAGTCCATGGAATTCTCCATGCCAGAATAGTGGGAGTGGGTAGCTGTGCCCTTCTCCAGGGGAATCTTCCCAACCCAGGGATCGAACCCAGGTCTCCCGCATTGCAGGCGGATTCTTTACCAGCTGAGCCACCAGGATAAGTACATGTAAGAAGGTGTCATTCCTCTTGTCTTTTCTGCTGTGCTTGTTGACCTTACTCAGCAATGACTGACACTTAGGTCTCAGGAAACAGACCCAAGTGTATCCTAAAGCTTTGCATGTCATTGCCAAGCTCTGAAGGATTCCTCTACTGTTTCTACATGCCATGGGGATTAGCACCATAGAACCAGACCTGTAACTGGAGTTTATGGCCACGTTTTGTCTCGCTAATGGTGAAACAACCCAATGCCATCACACTCCCTCTTTGTTTGGCAGTTGCCATGTTTTAGGAGTCAGCATTATTATCTGAAAACTCATCTCTTTCTCTTACACTCAGACCCCCAGATATATGTAGCTACATTGAAAGACATATGAGCTAATCAAAAGACAGAGGATCTCCAAGGGTAAAATTTACAGAGGACACTTTATTCTGACTTTTGAGCCTGTCCGAGTCAAATCCTTTTTTCCACTTGTTTGTGTTTGTCCATAAAGGAGAGTGCAACCTGGTGAGTAATGGAGAACCTGAGTCTGCTCAAAGCCTCCAAGAATTACCTTCAACCCACAGCATGAGAGGAGGTGGTTGGTGCCATGGTGCTAGACTGGTATCTGGCCAAAATTATCAATGTCATTGTGAGAGGATCGTCTTATTGGTCATTTAAGGATGCCAGTGTATTTGGTTTCATTAACTCCAAATTGAGATGAGCAGTTTCTAAATTGCTTTCCCCCAGTAAACAAACTCACGTCTCTAGAATAAAAGAAGATTTGTGTGGATGAAGAAGTATCCCTGGGCAGGAAAGTACAAACAGTTCATACTTACATGACACTGAATAAATGGCTACAAAGGACCAAATCTATTTGGAGTGATGACTAGACATCTGATGTCAGACTCTGCCCGGAGCAGCTGAATAAAGTGGGATTTTTACCCCATAACTGATTCTGGCCCATTACAAACATGGCTGGTTCTGCCGCTCCATAGCTGCTGCTTCTAAATTCTGCTTCCGTGGCCCACCTTAGATGATTCAGCATTTATTGTTCCATCAGTTTACCCTAAAAACATTTATTGAGGACCTCCCTGGTGGTCTAAGGTTAAGACTTGGCACTTCCACGCTGCAGGGGGCGCAGCTTCAATCCCCTGGCCGGAGAACTTAAGAACGCACATGCCCTGCAGTGTGGCAAAAAAAAAAAAGAAGAAATATTTATTGATCCCTATTCTATTCATAGCACTGTATCAGATTAAGCAGAAATGTAGAGGTGAAAAAGCTAGTCTATACTCTCAAAGATGTTAGAGCAACCAGGGAGATACACAAGTGGACAAATAATTAAAAGACAATAAAGAAAGTTAATATCGTCATTAAAGAACTGTAAGAAAGAACAAAGGAAGCAGTTAACTCTGCCTTGATGATGCTCATTTTGACCTAAATGGTGTTAAGGTTATTTGCCTAACAGGGGTTTTGTGATTTTCCAAGCAGGGGTTCCAGTGTGCTGTGTTCCCTCAACTCAAGTTCACGTCACACGGTGCCTTTATTTAAAGCAAACTGGTGAATCCCTCCCCGCACTCTTTAAATGCCAGGGAAAGACATCATTGTCCAAAGGAAGCTGTGTTTACAAAGGGAGGCTGGGGTGTCATGGGAAAAGGTCTGGAGTTTCCCTGCTCCGAGGAAACTGGCTTAGCCTTCTTGGCTATGTTAGGTTTTTCTGAGGCAAAAACTAGTTGTCCAGTTGGGGCCTGCTGGGGTATTTCACATGAGGCAGAATTGGTTCCTTGGGGGGGTTAACCCAGCCTGACCTCAGCTAGAAGTCCCTCTCAAGACCCTTTGTTTTCTTCAGCCAGTAAGAGTATTTACTTACATGTCAGTGGACCCAAAACAAATGTTGAAAGCCAAATTCACAAATGACACGCAAAACTACCAAGTCCTTTGCTAAAGAATACCTCTCTAAAGGACACATTCCCCATTTGAAAATCCAAATATGCAGATCACAAAGGTGAACAAAAACAGTTCAAGGGAAAAACAAGGCATTCTACCCCTTTGAAAGAATATATAACCCAGATAATATAAAAAGGTAAAGTTTGTTAGAATATTGCCTTTTACATGAAATTAGTTCATGGATTTTATCTGCAATCCAAGCATATTTTCTAAGTCTGAGTTGTGTCAAAACATGGCTGGTTGAATAATAGGCCACTTAAGAAGAATGATTATCTTGGGCTGGTTTCCACCAACGTGCTAATAGTCATGTCTGTATTGTGTTTGCAGTTGTCCAAGCACTTTTGTATCCATGACCTTGCTTCATCCTCACAGCAAACCTCTAAGAAAGTTAGGACAACTATTTTACTCTTACCTGATACATGAGAAAACCAAGGTCTGAGCACAGCAAGCAAGACCCATGAGCCTGGAGTGGTCCTAACACTGTAGCTCAGCAACCTTTCCACTCCCTACACTATCTCCTGGGACGAGTGCCAGCTGTTTATGGAACTAGGCATCCCATGGGGACAAGGAATCTCTCAGCCTTCTCATTAATTCAATTATTTGTTCATTCATTTAACAAACCCTCACTGAGTGCTTCCTGGGTCGGGAAGATCCCCTGGAGAAGAGATAGGCTACCCACTCCAGTATTTCTTGGGCTTCCCTGGTGGCTCAGACAGTAAAGAATCCACCTGCAATGCAGGAGACCTGGGTTCTCTCCCTGGGTTGGGAAGATCCCCTGGAGAAGGGAAAGGCTACTGACTCCAGTATCCTGGCCTGGAGAATCCCATGGACAGTCCATGGGGTTGCAAAGTGTTGGACATGACTGAGCGACTTTCGCTTTCACTGAGTGCTGCTGGGCAGGAGATAAAGTGCTGACATGACACAGCCCCAGCCTCGTCCAATTCAAAGTCAACTGTAGAAGACACATAACTAAACAAATACTTTTAATAATAAAAGTGCAGTGATGCGATGACAGGGCAGCCAGGAACTCGCTGCCCTAAACTCAACACCCACACTGTGTGTAGCATTCAGCTGTCTCTGGGCTCTGCTGACCATGGATTTTATAAAAACTACCCCCCAACTTGGTGACTTAAAACAACCATCCACAAAGTGCTATTACGTGCCAGATATATGAACTAATTTTCCGTGTCTGCCCAGGACTCAGAGCAAGCGTTGATCTTCGTTCATTCTTTTGCAAATAGCTCTGGCCCTTCTTCTCTGTGGTCCTCAATCACAATCAACCACTAAGAAGCCCCCATTGTACTTCAAACCCACACTGCATCTCCTGGTTGACACAACAGCCCCCTTACTGGGTGGTTCCCCTAGTTTCCACCCTTCAATTCACTCCCCACAGAATCCAGAATAAGCTTTCTAAACCCAAATCTGATATTGAAACTCTTCTGCTTGAAAATTTTCAATTCATTCTCACAAGTCTCAGCATTTAGCTATATTCCTTATCAGAGAGCGGCTTCCCTGATACCTCAGTTGGTAAAGAATCCACCTGCAATGCAGGAGATCCCGATTCCTGGGTCGGGAAGATCTGCTGGAGAAGGGATAGGCTACCCACTCCAGTATTCTTGGGCTTCCCTTGTGGCTCAGCTGGTAAAGAATCCGCCTGCAATGCGGGAGACCTGGGTACGATCCCTGGGTTGGGAAGATCCCCTGGAGAAGGGCAAGGCTACTCACTCCAGTATTCTGGCCTGGAGAATTCCATGGACTGTATAGTCCATGGGGTCACACAGAGTCGGACACGACTGAGCGACTTTCACTTTCACTTATCAGAGAAGGCAAGACCTTGGCTGATCAGGCTCCTCCCCTTCCCTCACCAGCCTCACATCATCACTTCTGCCCCAGCCACACTGACCCGGCATGGCCAGTGTCTCTTGAGTACCACGCACTCTCTTATTTTCTGGCTGTTCTTGCCCCCACCCTCTTCCACCCTTTACCTAGTCAATACAGCCATTCCTGCGGAAGCTTTCCCTGTTTCCAGCTCTGGACTGGGTCTCCTTCCTTTGTCATCCCTTGATGTGCCTTGTGCCCATCACTTATGTTGTTACTGTGTCGGCGCCAGGAGAACAGAGCTTGGATTTGCTTTGTCTTTTCTATCCACCATGGCCAGCCTGGCATTACAACCCAGAGTAGTGACTTAAAATTTTATTGAAATAATGAGTGAACAAATGTGCCACCCTGCTCCCATGTTCCTGGGATTCCAGGCCTCAGCGGCTTTAATACTCATTAACCCACAGGTCACCAAGGTTCCTTTGGTCCTAATACCTCCAGGGAGATTAGCCAGTTATTGGTGGGGACCTCCCACAACTTGAGGCAACTTATTCATTCATTTGTTCCATCAACAGATATTTGTGCCAGGGATGTTCTGGGTGCTGGAATAGAGTCAAAGATGAGTTAAGCACATAAAAGTTCAGACCAAAATGAGTTCTTAGTCTGGTGTCTAGAGCTTATGCTATTTCAGACAGTTCCTCGGGGAAATAATAGGCTCATGTTTATAAAGTACCTTAATAAAGACACCACCTTGGTATTACTACTCTTTCTCAAATACATCTGGTCTTTAGTCACTGTAACATTACCAGCCTGTGCTAGAATATTATCATCTTCTACTGTTCCATTTTGCTTTACTGCTTATGTTTTGGAGTATGTGGCTCATAGCTAGCAATACCCCCCTCTGAATTGATGACAGCATACACCCCAGCCGCAGTGTTATTGTTTGGAACTGTTTTTGAGATGGTAATAATTTTAGGAGTTACTATTAACAAGTGATATAGGTCAGTAATATAATCAGCAATATACTGTAACATTTTATGACCCTTCCTCCATTCCCTTCTAGTTAAAACAGAAAGAAATAAATATTCTTCTCAGGGACTTAGGGGTTTGTGAGCTTCTATAGGATTTTAAGTCATCTTCATTAGAGTTTATACAGTTTATTCTCTATGCTGCCTCAACCCCTGGGAACACAGGAAATGTCTCAGTAAGACAAGATTGACTTTTTCTAGTCCAATAGATACATTCATTTATTCAAGTATTTGTTTATTCTCCCACTAGTTTGAATACTTCTGTTGTTTGTTGTTAGTCATTAAAGTTGTATCTGAGCCTTTTGCGACTCCATGGATTGTAGCCTGCCAGGCTTCTCTGGGATTCTGTTCCACTCTCTATCCATGGGATTTCTCAGGCAAGAATACTGGAGTGGGTTGCCATTTTCTTCCTCAAGGGATTTTCCCACCACAGGGATTGAACTCACATCTCCATTAGCAGGTAGATTCTTTACTGCTGAGCTGCCAGGGATAACATTGATTCAGTGTAGTTAGCTCCCATATGCCCTGATGCAAAACCCACGTCTATGGGAGACCTGATTGTACTGCATCATTTTAGAGAAGGGACTTGGCATCCGTGGATTTTGGTGTCCAAGGATTGGGGCGGTGGGGGCAGGTCCTGGAACTAATTCCAGGGTCAAGTGTACTTACTATCTGCCAGGAGCTACAGTAAATGCTTTCTAACTACTACCCACGGCAACCTTTAAAAATTGGTGCCATTTTACAGATGAGGATGCTGAGACTGAACAAGATCAGATAAGCTATCCAAGGTCACATGAGTCTTAAGTGGCAGGGGAGGAATTAGACTTCAAGTCATTCTGACTCAACAGTTCACATTTTTAATCAGTGCACCTTTCTCAGTTTCCTTAATTCCAGAAACATCTGAGGCGACTTAAAAAACATTCAGTACACAAGATGACAAATCAGTGAAGTAAAGAGATATGAGGAAACTTAAGGTAGAAACAAATAAGATGGAGCTGGAATTAGCACACAAAATATACACCCAAGAGCCCTGTGTACTTTGAAGCAGAAAGCAGCAAGTTTGCCTCTACATTTCTCAAAGAGGGACATATATTAATTTACATAATTTACAGTATTCATAAAATGAAAAACTAGGTTCTTGGGGGAAAAAAGTCTCTATGTTGGTACTGAGTTGTTTTTATTGTTCAGTTGCTCAGTCATGTCCGACTCTTGGTGACCCTGTGGACTGCAGAACGCCAGGCTTCCCTGTCCTTGACCGTCTCCCGGAGTTTGCTCAAACTCACGTCCATTGAGTCAGTGATGCCATCCAACCATCTCATCCCCTGTGCTGAGACTTACAGAGAATTTCTCACTTGAGACTCTTAAAAAGGGCTGTGTGATGTAATGATAGACTGTCGCCAGCCACAGCATCCTGCAGCAAATTCGACAACAGTTCCATGAGGCCAGTTCATGGATCCCTTTATAACACATCTCAGTACCGTGAAGAAGCTGAACCTCATAACCCAGGTGAAAAGAGCTAAACCCAGATTTTACAGCTTTCCAATGGCCCAGCTGAATCCCAGGAGGCAGAGTTCCATAAACACATTTTCTAACACCACGGGTGCAGGCATTCCATGGAGCCACTAAAGGCAAGCCCATGGTCTTCCCCTGGGTGTCTACGTACTGATAGACACTGATAATGTAGATAACCAACAAGGACCTCCAAGCTTCTATGGAGAATGAGAAGCATTTTGAGGACAGGCACCTGGTACACACACCCCATCCCTCTCCTGTGCAGAGCAAGACACAGGAGAACCCCGAGTAGGGCTCAGATTCTCTCTGAAAATGACTTCAGGCACATCAGGGTACTATGCATGACTGAGCCCCCAAAGCCTTACTCCATAGAGTATACCTGTAATCATTTCAGCCTAGAACAAATTCAACCAGCTATTAACAAACTCCAGGTGCAGTCATTAAAAAAATCAATAAATACACTGATCAAGCCAGATACTGAACTTTAAGCAATGTCACTTCCTGGCAACCCCTCCAAGATACACCAGTAACTAAACACATGACTTGTTGGAGCGGACTGTCAGGACAGGTTAGTTAGATGTTGGAAGATATTAAAAATATTGTCAGTGGGACTCAGTCCCAGCATCTTGAACAGTTTTTTTCCACCTGCTTTGAAAGCAGCCGCCAGGACCCAGGACTGGCATCCTAGAGCCTTAGAGCCAATTTTGCCACTTGGATAGAACAACTTCATTCCTGGGCACTCAGTGGAAGTACGGGGCAGACTGTGATGCTGTGATTTAAAGTACAGCATTATTTGAACTCTTTTGGACCTATACCCAATCAGTAATATGATATGGGCTTCCCTGGTGGCTCAGACAGTACAGCATCGACCTGCAATGCAGAAGACCCGGGTTTGGTCCCTGGGGCAGGAAGATCCCCTGGAGAAGGGAATGGCTATCCACTTCAGTATTCTTGCCTGGAGAATTCCATGAACAGAGGAACCTGGAGGGCTACAGTCCTTGCAGTCACAAAGAGTCAGACATAACTGAGCGACAAACACACACAAAATATTATGTGTGTGTGTGTGCGCACGCGCGCACACACGCGCACACTTACTTGCATGCTAAGTCGCTTCAGTCATGCCCGACTCTTTGTGACCCAATGGACTGTAGCCCACCAGGCTCCTCTGTCCATGGGATTCTCCAGACAAGAATACTGGAGTGGGTTGCCATGCCCTTCTCCAGAGGATCTTCCTGACCCAGGGAGCAGACCTGTGTCTCTTATGTCTTCTGCATTGGCAGGTGGGTTCTCACCACTAGCGCCACCTGGGAAGTATATATACATATATATATACACATATATACACACACACACATATATACACACATATACACACACACATATATGTATATGTATCATTTATAGTACTAGATTATATGTATCAATTACCATACAAGCAATACAAAACGGTCATTAAAAGAGACATTAGGTGACCCCCACTCCTGGCTATATATCCAGAGAAAACTCTAATTCAAAAAGATACATGTACCCCAGTATTCAGTTCAGTTCAGTTCAGTTCAGTCGCTCAGTCATGTCCGACTCTTTGCAACCCCATGAACTACAGCACACCAGGTCTCCCTGTCCACCACCAACTCCCGGAGCCTACCCAAATGCATGTCCATTGAGTTGGTGATGCCATCCAACCATCTCATCCTCTGTCATCCCCTTCTCCTCCTGCCCTCAATCTTTCCCAGCATCAGGGTCTTTTCAAATGAGTCAGCTCTTCACATCAGGTGGCCAAAGTATTGGAGTTTCAGCTTCAACATCAGTCCTTCCAATGAACACCCAGGACTGATCTCTTTTAGGATGGACTGGTTGGATCTCCTTGCAGTCCAAGGGACTCTCGAGAGTCTTCTCCAACACCATAGTTCAAAAGCATCAATTCTTCGGTGCTTAGCTTTCTTAACCATCCAACTCTCACATCCATACATGACTACTGGAAAAGCCATAGCTTTGACTAGACAGACCTTTGTTGACAAAGTAATGTCTCTGCTTTTTAATATGCTGTCTAGATTGGTCACAACTTTCTTTCCAAGGAGTAAGTGCCTTTCAATTTCATGGCTGCAATCACTGTCTGCAGTGATTTTGGAGCCCCCAAAAATAAAGTTTCCACTGTTTCCCCATCTATTTGCCATGAAGTGATGGAACCAGATGCCATGATCTTAGTTTTCTGAATGTTGAGCTTTAAGCCAACTTTTTCACTCTCCTCTTTCACCTTCATCAAGAGGCTTTTTAGTTCTTCACTTTCTGCCATAAGAGTGGTGTCATCTGCATATCTAAGGTTATTGATATTTCA